>CM075208.1:44175247-46675247 GCA_037577465.1 Liposcelis bostrychophila
TATCAATTTCATCACCTCAATACACCTTTTTTTTTTTTTTTTTTTGTTAACGGTGGTTAAAATATTTTTTAAAAGTATTTAATTTATTTGTATTGTTTAATTCCAGCGTCTTCAACATGACTAAATCCATTAATTCCTTTTATTCATTAAAAAAAAAAAAAAAAAGTTTCTTCTTATCTATCAGATGCTTTTTCCAGACGGTTTTTAATGACTCTTATGTAGACTTTTAAATTCATTACATCATAGTTATTGGGCTTCGAGTGATTTTTACACTTGTGCCTTCTTTTGCCGCAAAAACAAAGCGGTCCTTATTTTAAGTTGTCGGACTTTAACGTTTCTTGTACGTGATATCGAATCTGCAATTAATGCTTCCTTCTTAACCGTAACAGTTCTTTTTCGAAGAAGTCTTACCTTCCAGCTCAGAGAAAAAAAAATCCAATGGGACGAAATTTAAGAAGCCAGTTTTGCAATTTTAGGATCCTTGCCAACATTACTGCTTTTAACGCCAAGACTTTTTGCCGTTCCCATCCATATTTATAAATTGACTGACTTGGAAGTTCATTTCATATCTGAAATAAGACTCTTAAATTAATTCGACTTAAGAATCATTTCGGATGAAGTCTTCGTGCTGGAAGAGATGTAGTCTTTTTCTTGCCGGTTATCATAATGGTCCTTATAACGTAAGAAGGTGGATATCTTTTTCCAGATCATCAGTCAAACCCGGTTTTTATAGTGGTTTTAAACGGCAAAATCTTAAGGTGATGCAGATGTATTGAGAATTGCAGTATACCGGCACACGGAGAGATTGAAAGGGAGGTCAAACATTCATTCGCTTCTATGCGACCCTTTGCTTCGTTCATTTTGCCATTTTTAGGTCAACTAGGAAGTTTAAGAAGAAATTTCTACGCAATGTACCGACCGATATTATAGGGGAGTCGGAATCTTCGTAAGTGAAACATGAGCGATCGAATCAAAATCGCGGTAGTTTTTGCCCTGAGAACATATACGAAAGGAATGTGATTCCATATGCATTAATTGACTGTACGTTTTCCTATCGACATGAGAATTTTTTTTTTTCGCCTTGTTCTAGGCCTTACCTTTATCAAGTCTTTGGTGGTCCATTTCAGGAACGATTGTAATCTATCAGGATTAGTATTTAATTGTTATATGCAAATATGATAAATGGCAAATCTTTGTATGAGTTTTTTCGGCATTTATGGGTTACCGGGTCATGTCGATTCTCCTGAAGGCATTTTTATGTGTGTTTTTTTCTGGAATAGCTTCGAGGGTGAGATTGAATAAATACTTCTTCAGTTTCACATTTTTACACGGAGAAGGGGGGGGGAGTATTTTTACGGGCCCATAGCCAAAGGGAGGCCAGGGGGGGCGCTGCCTCCTGGACTGACTTGGTGCCCCCCTGGAGTTAATTGGCTAAACATGACAGATATAGGGAATGAAGTCTATTGCCCCCCTTAACAAGCCCAACTGCCCCTCCTGGCTCTTCGCTCTGGCTACTGGCCCGTATTTTTATCAACAAAAACAGGATGGAAAACTTCTTTGTTTGGAGCTATATCTATGGTATGTGTGGCTGAAAATGCAGGACCAATTCCTTGACGAAACTATTCTCCGCTCCTCTTTTCGATTTTTTACAAAAGTGGAGGTGAAAAATTTTTGATCCTTTCAAAACTGCAGGGTTTGTTAGTAAAGCGGAGGAACAGGAGTGGTAAGAGGGCATATCCTCTCCTGGAATAGTACCACAGGCCCGTAACCAGCCTGAGAAGCAAAGGGAGGCACAAGATATTCTAAGGGGGGCTCCAAATGGCCCCTTATAACATGGAAGATAGGGAAAATACATGGGCCAAGTCAAATTTACAGAGGGGCTCAAGCTTTTCCAAAGGGGGGCTGAACCACCCTTCGCCCTCCCTGGCTACGGACGGGCCTGTAGTACCGCCACTTCCAAAAAAGTAAATTTACCACATTTTCCGGTACATTTTGGTTTCTAATTAGATGATCGAAAGCTGCCCTTCGCCGATCAAAAAACATTCCTCCACCACTGGCTTTTGTTAAGTTAGGGGATGATCCGATAGTTAGATTGTTTTCTTCTTCGTATGAGACTATTTTCCGCGGACCGGAGTGGACATCTCCTCTTTGCAACTACATCTGCTGGGAGTAAATGATTCATACAATAAAAGGAATTAATGAATTAGGTATGCTATTTTGCTTTAGAATCTGCACTATGCTCGAGTTTTTTTTTCTGCTAATAGTTGTCAATTACCTCCTTTTTTTCTCTTCACCAAAGTTCATTCACAGAACGAATGGTATAATTAAAAGTCAGGGCCGAATTTAGCCTGGAAGGCCAAGGGAGGCGGAACGTTTTCCAAGTATCCTCTTAAGGGTTTCATTTCATTTTCCTTCTTAAGTCTTAACATGGAAGATAATAAAATTAATTACATTATTTAAAAAAAAAAAAAAATTGATAGAGCATTCAAATTTCCTCGTAGTGGGGCTGAGCCACCTTCTGGCTATACGCTTGTGGCAACAGGACGTATCTTAAAAAAAAAAAAAAAAAAAAAAAAAAAAAACAGCAATTCATGACGTATTAGCTATTGGCAAAAGCAGTTCGTAAACTTTTTTCGCATAAAGGTATTTCTACTGATTTCATTCAAAATGTCGTTTACAGAATTTTCTTGGAAAACGAATGTAAGAATTTAATAATTTAACCTGCATTATTTCTAAGAAAAATTTTTAAATTTTCGTCCAATTGCAATATCCATATCCATTTTATTCAAGTAATTATACTGCTTGAAGCTCTTGTTCAGTGCGTTTTCGAAAATAGATTTTGTTTAGAAAATTCAAAAGATTTGGAATTGGAGCATGCTTTTGTTATATGGGGCCATTCAAATATTACGTCATCATTGTTTTCGACATTTTAGACCCTTTCCCCCCTGGTCATAATTCGCAACACCCCCCTTAAAAAATATGTCATCTAGACCCCCCCGTTATCAAGGAATTTTTTCCTTTTTAAATAAATTGACAAAATACATTTATTATTAATACGAAATTTACGTGAATATCATAAAATAGACTTGAAATGAAGGTGATTAAGTTATAAAATAAAACTTATATGAAATTACTTATTCATTTGTTAGAAAATTATTTGGAAAAAAAAATCATGAGCCTACTTTTAAAGTTTTTACTTGATGACATCAGCATTAAATCAATATTCCCCCTCCCCCTCATCATCATTCGTCATCAGTCGAACGACCCCCTCCCACCCCCCTGAAATAATGACGTAATATTTGAATGGCCCCTATGTACATTTTTACCTTTTTTAAGTCGAACTTTACCAGTCATTTCTGCATGAGTTGAACGAAGTTATCTATAGAAACTTGATTTTGTGATGAAAGTGAAGAGAATTTGTTCTGAAGACGATGCGAAATCCACTTCACAATCCTATTTTTGACTCTAATGGAGAAAAATATTAAAAAATCTAAAAAGGAAATTTATAAAACTGAAGTTTACAGACTGGAAACTTTTCGAAGAATGCGAATGGATTTCCGTGAATAGACTCTGAAACCGAAACCGCTTAGGACTAGCAACGACATGCCCTCTTCACCTGGTATAAATTTTTATTGAATGCTTGAGGCCAGAGATAATAGAACATAACACAAATCAGTTTCGAATCAGTTTCGATTTTGTTTTATTTCACAATATTGAAACCTTATTAAAATTGGAATCTGTATCTAAAATCTATATAATAGGTTTAAATATAAATTGACAATCGGATACAAGTCCACAGGTTTAAACCTCCCCTTCCCCGTCGAAAGAAGGGGGATTAGGAATAGATTTTAAAAAAAAGTCCAAACTGATTCAAATACGAAATTCATCTTTGCGCAAAATAAAGAAGTGATGGCAAATTGAGATCAGAATCAGTTTAATATGTAAAAATTAGACATGCTTTACGATTGGAAATCAGATGCGGACATCGGGGACTGCATTTCATTTTTTCTGACGATCCTCTCATGAGACTTGATATTGTCAATTCTGAACTAATTACTCTTTTAAAGATGAAGACGGTAGAAGATGATGATCTTATTAAGCTTCAATTATTGCTATTATTGCTTTTATTGCCTTATAAAAAACCTAACATGTCGATCAATCAAAAAATTGCGTGCGTACTTATTCCCAGTGAAAATTACAACTTCTTTAATTGTTTTATTTCCAGGTCAGATGAGATAATCTTTTATTTTAAAAAAAGGGGGGGGGAGTGGGTCTTACCACTTAGCTATTATTTTTTTGCTAAATGCTTCAGGCAATGGCTAAGCTTCCGGTCATTTCCATTCTGTTTTTTTTTTTTTTTTTTCAAAATAATATTTTGAATTGTCAGACACGCAAACGTGAAGACTTTGACCGATTTTGATGGTAAACCTAATTCAAATACCATGGACCATAATAACAGACCTTTAATTTTCATAATTATACGAAATTTTGACGTTGGGACATTAGAAGTTTTAAAACAGTTCGATAAAAAAATATAGATTTACTTTACTTATCAGATATTATTAATATTTAATTGTCGCTATTTCAGAAAAAAATTTTGCAGTGAATTTGTCAAGAATGAATATAAACAAAAATTCGAAGGTAGAAAAATCTAGTTTGATTTCGTTAACGAGTAATTCATGGAACAATTAAAATTTGCTCTTTTTTGACAAAAAGCATAAAAGGTGATGTAATTTTTTTACGAACGCATACAAGGCATGTAAAACAAGGAATCAATGCGTGGTCATTTTCCTTGACCTAACTGATCTTCACTTTCTAATTCAGTCCTGTCTTCAATCTACCTTGAAGATGGCAGTTTCTCACGCGCTTGCCCATCAATTCTGGATTATGTTTTCACCTTTTGAATTGAATCGTGATTCGTCCGCCCTCATGAGGTGCGCAAAAATCTTTTTAAAATTCAGCGCGAATATTCAAAAAAGAAAAAAAAAAAAAGAAATTACCATTGATTAATATAAGAAAATTAAATTAAAACGACCTTTGGGGCATTGAACCTGTAAGAATGCTGGAAAAAAGTAGCTGTCAAATGAATCGTCCGCAGCAAATTTTTAACTCGCAAAAAGGAAAAATCAGATTTATTTGTGAAACTTTCTCCTCCATACTAAACGAGTAAAAGGTGCGCGCAATTGATAATATCTAAACATGTCATTTTGATTTTAAAAGGATTTTTTTTATCAATAAGTCCTGGCTGGAGGTTGTAAATGTTGATGTCTCTTTATGATTGTTATCGATTTTTCCATTTCTTTTTTCTTTCGGTATATTGTAAATTCCAATTTTTTTTTTCAATAGTAACCGAATTAGTGATTTGGCGCCATTGACAGTGAAAGGAAAGAGGCTACATGATAATTTTTTTCCTTATTGTAATCGTCATCATGATGATGATATGTAGACAATAAAATTACCTTTCGATTTTTTCCAGATATCGCCAAGCACATTAGCGATTTGAACGGATAATTTTGGAAAAATTTCTTTGAACAGACTGAAATCCTTGATTCTAAAAGCGAAGTTCAGGTTCAAGTCTATGGCTAACAATTTTTTAGAATGTTGTGCAGATCGTGATCTACGGAATGAAGTATTATTCTTTCGTTTTTAATTTACCTACCGGTATTGGTAAAAAATAAATAAATAAATATGCCAAGAATTCGTTTTTTTAAATTTTTTCCATTGAAGTTACTAATTAAAATGGAAGCAGTTGTAACATATTATCAACACAAATATTTAAATTGAAAAATCATAGATTTTATTTATTTCATGTAATACTTTCCGACTGAATGGTTTGCAAAGCCTCTTATATAAAAAAAATGCATCTTTCTTAACAACTTGCATTTCTGAATGATTAATATTTAATCACTGCACAACTTATTAATAAATTTTTTCAAAGACTTGCTTAATTATGTTATAAGATTCTAATGAAGTGTTTATAGGCCTCCTTTGCTAACCATTTTTTAAGAACACTTTATCGAAAACATACCTATTTTCTTTTCAATTGTAATGCCATGCCACATTCTTTTTTTTTTTTCTAATTTAATATTAAAGATTCTTTTTTCAAGGCAATGAGATGTTTATCGAATGTTATTTTAAGCTATCCTGCAATAGCTTTAAATAAGGTCGTTTAAACGTCCTTGATCTAGGTTTAACTACATTATTTTAGAGATTTCACACTTTCCCTCGAACAAAATATTTATTCAAAACCGGCACTTCTTGCTTCCAACTTGTTTATAATTTCTTTATAAGTAAATATCTTCCTATTACAAAATTAATTATAATGATTATTCCTAACAAAATAATTCCGCCGATAATTTTTTGTCCTCGATATCAATAAAATGGAAGCTAAATGATAATCGATCGTTATAATCGCTAATTGCTTTTAACCTGATTTTTATCGATTTGATGATTTCTCATCATTACTTAAAGAAGAGTTTCCTTTTTTTTTTTTTTTTTTTTTTAAACCATTTGCTATTTTCTCTGCAAAATCAGTAAATAATCAGTTTTTTTTTCATTTCATGCATCGTGAATATTTGTTTCACTTTTTTTATGTTCTCGGGGCGAAATGGCGCATGTAAAATGTATGACAGATGGCAAGTTTGTCGTTGCATCTGGTTTTTTTAAATTTAACAACCCCTTTGAAATTTTTTTTTTTTTGGTGTGGGGTGTTTTTATTTGTCACGGTCAGTGAAACTCCACCGGAAGACAACCGAACCTGAATCGAAGTCTTTGAAAATTGCATAGTTACAATAAACTTGAACTGGGAGTAGACAATTTTAGGACCATTTCCATCAAATTGCAATTTAGGAGCAGTTCAAATATATTACGTCAGCATACTTTTAACCGTCTTTGACCCCCTCTTCCCCCTTTGAATACTCAGCTTATGGGAAAAATCGCTGATTCGGACCCCTCCCCAAGGTGTGATGTAATATTGCAATGGGTCCTTAAAGTCAGAAAAAAATCGATTAAAAATAAATGAAGTTCGTTAAAAAAATTCAGAAAGCTGCCAAATACTGCTAGGCATGCAGCAGTAATTTTTACAAGGGTGAGGACCCACAATTTTAACTCACTGAGAAACATCCTCAGTAAGAAAGTGTCTAGGTAGGTCCGAAAGGGGGATAGGGGGTACTCGAAATTCTCTTCGGGGGGGGGGGGGGGGAAGTTTGGCAAATCTTACGTAAGAATTTCTATTATAACTTATTGTTCAGATTTTTTTTTTTTTAATTTCAAAAAATTAACTTGTTTTAATTTTTTTTTTTCGGATGTCTAAAGTAGAAAAATTGAAAACATTTTTCAAAAAATGTTAAGAAAAAAATTTAATTTTTGATGAGATTTTGTGCCAATTGTAGCCATCTTCAGGGATATGAGCGTGAACTATAAATCTAGTTTTAAGAAAAATATTACTCCAATTTAAAATTGGCGTTAAAAAAAAGGGGAAGTCCGATAAAATCTTATGTAATATAATAGGGGGGTCATAGAAATCTTATTAATTTTTACGAAGGGGAAGAAGGGGGAGGAGGTCCAAAAAACCGAAAAAAAAGTCTTACGTAATACTTGAACATTCCCTAAGAAGAGCTTAATTTTTACTTCCTTTAATTTTTTACATCTTATCAAAAAGTCAGGAACGGGGTTTTTCCTCTTCCTTTATAATATATACTTCTTTCTCAACGTGAACCCGCCATTCTTTTATTTGATCTACTTTATTTCCCGGCTGTAATATTTTTCAAAATTCTCTGCTGTAAATAGCATTAATTAAATTCTGTAGCTGGAAATATTTCATCCAATAAAGACTTCGCTGAAGCAGGTGCTGGCTATGGCAACTGCGGTTTTATAAGCAAAGATAGAGAGAAGTGAAATATATTACATGTCAGCTCATGACACAGCTCTCGTTAGTGGCGACACATTTGGGAGTCTTGGGGGGATTTGGTACATTTTCCCTCCAAGGTTCTTCTCCCCACCCCCTAAGCTGCGGCATGCCTGTCCGTTCCAAGACATCTTTGCTCTCCCCAAGAAAAATCTGAAATGACCCCCCTGCCTTAGGTCCGTAACCAGCCTGAGAAGCAAAGGGGGGCACAAGATATTCTAAGGGGGCTCCCAATGGCCCCTTATAACACGGAAGATAGGAAAAATACATGGGCCAAGTCAAATTTACAGGGGGGCTCAAGCTTTTCCAAAGGGGGGTTGAGCCACTCTTTGTCCCCTCCTGGCTACGGACCTGCACCCCCCCCCCCGCCCTTTTAAAGTTTTACTAAATGGATGCCTATGTTTCATCTTTACATGGAGCTACAAAGTCTTAGAACGGTAAAGTTCTATCATCGCATTGTTGAAAGCTTTAGTTCAAAATTGGCCAATTTCAACAGTAAATATCAAGATACTCATTTACGATATATTATAAAGTGGAAATTTTGTCCAAAAAAGTTTCCATCATTCTTCTGCACAACATATTTAAGGTGCAAAAAATATTTATTAGCTACTATTTGTTAACAATTTAAGAAAGTTTTTAAAATTAAGTAAAATGTAAACAAGAGAACCCGTGTAGAGATGCTTGTGTTGATTTGCTTAATACAAGAGAAAAGTATATATAGTGTATCTGTTTGCAGCATATTGATGAAAGTTAACGGAAGAGGCCAGCCAACACAAACCAAACACTCATTCATATCTTTCGGTCATTAGGTTAGTAACAAAGATAGGCTAATCATGTTTTCAGGAAGGTATATTGTAATGAAGTGTTACAGGAGTGTCCAAATAACTTGCTTCTTTCCACTAAGTCAAAACGTAATGCATTATAAAACTGCGGCTTTTTATTTCTTTCATTGTATTTTTCACGGTTTTTTTTCTCTGCGAGATTTTTATCTCATGTTGAAATTATATAAAGTTGTCAGGGTCAGTTGGTGAGACAGACGATCAACTTGTCATTTGTCGCATACTTTATTAAAAAAAGAGGGGAAAAAAATGGCAATGTTTAAGAAATCGGTTTAATTTAGTTTGTCGGTTTCTTTATTTTTCTTTGTATTTTTAATTATTTAATTACCTAAAAATAAATTATCACGAATTCAAATATTTAAAAAAAACCGTTTACTCGCCCTGAATTAGGCAGAGGTGAAACTTGTATCACCGCCACAGGGTCACTCCCAGGGGGCAGTTACATTCCTCTCAAGTATTTAATTGACTAATTCAAAATTATGTGCTTCTATGTCGCATTCAAATCGATTTTAACGTACAGTATCTAGAAATTTTTGCCAGAGAAGAAACTCCTACACTTCTACGCAAGTTCAAATAATTCAATAATTTCGAGCAATGAAATATTTTTTTTAACAATTAGTTAATTAATTAATTAATTAAGAGAAAATAATTCTTAAAAAGTTACTTTTCCAACCTAAAACGGTACATTTTAAGTAAATATTTTGATTTTCAAGTATCGCTTACAAATCGCGATGAGTAGCGGGATCCTTATAAAGAAGCTGCATTTTCACTTGGCCAATATATCAAACATAGACCGCGTACACCTGAGTTTATCAATTTTCACTACCGACCTAATCACCTAAACAAGTTTTACCGTTACGACGATTTCCTAACAGATTCTTGCACTTCTATATTTTACCTACGGTATCTTCGTCGATGCCAGTTAATTTATTCAAAAAATTTTCTGCTTAAATGAATAAAAAGTCTTTTTGAAATTTTTCCGAAGAAAAATAAAATACGTAAATAAACGAATAAAATGCGTAGTAATCAATCTCCCATGACTATGATTTACTAAAAGAAGAAAAAAAGACGCGGTTCCTAATTACGAAAGTAAAAGGAACACCATTCTATCGTTTAAATAATTGAAAGAGTCAATTAAAACCATACGTAACGGTGGAAAAAAAAACAATAACGTATTATTGGTTTTTTTTTTTTTTTTTTAACTTTGACATTACATACGTAATTATGGTTTTAACCGAATGGTTACTGCAGAAGTACGGTATCTATATCGCATCAATTATTACCGACATTCCAAGACAGGCTTACTGGTCTAGAATCACAACTTTACAGTTACGCCTATTATATGTCAGTCAATCAAATAAAAAAACCCTATTTTCCTTTTGGGCATGTTGACTGGGACAGTTTTATTGAACGGCCAATTTTTTTTGGAAAATCTGCTTTCATGTTTTTTTTTTTTTTTTTTTTTTTTTTTTTTTAAGAAAAAAAAATAACCTTCGAAAAAGGGAATTCGTTTTTATTACTTGCATCAACTGACATCATTCAAAGGATAAAAAAAATTGTTTACGTGTTATTTTTGTTAAAGGTTAAAACCTTTAAGAAATTGACTTAATCAATGCTCTTGATAAAATAACAAAAAAAAAAAAAAAAATCGTTTTATTTAATTGAAATTTGCCAGGTGATTGAAAAGGCTAAAAGGTGTCAAATGATGTGCATATATTGTGAATAAGAAGACTTTCGTGTGAGCACGAGCCGATAAAAAAAAGTTGCGTAATTTAAACTGTTACAATTTTGACCTAAGGTAACCAATTACATACTCTTAAAGTATCACAATGGGCCGTAGCACAGTCTACATCGTGCAGGATAATTCTTAAAAAAAAAAAAAAAAAAAAAAAAAAAACTAGCATCTATGCAGTGTCTGTTAAGTTTTCAAACTCAATTTTTAATTTTTATAAATAATTACAAAATATACAAATTAATTTTTCTTGTATGCGATAAATCGTTGGTTCAATAATTACAGAAGGAAAAATATAAGTACAGTACAACTCCATTCAAAATAATTAAATATTGTTAAAAATAAAAAATAAAAAAAATATTGAATCGGTTTTTAAATACACTGAAATGGCTTTCAGTCTTCAAAAATGTATCAAATGTTTCAATGAATATATTTTCAGAAATTGTACATTTTCAATTAAAAATCACATCACACAAAAAAACATTGTTAATGAGGGAAAGGCTATTAATAAACCTAATGACCAATTATGAAGTTCATTTTCATCAATGAATTTTGAAAAAGTCTTTTACGGATTTACGACGAGTTTTAAAATTCTATGGCATATAGAAGAGGAAAAGCCAACTATTTTATATGAAAAAACTTTTTTTTTTCTTTTGATCTTTTGTTACGGCATTGAATTATCCATATAAATCATTTTGTAATTTCTTGAACTTTCTTTTGCCAAGCTTATGGATTCATTATAAATTTTTGCCAGATTTTATTGCTTTTTTAAAAACTATTTGATGAATAAAATGATTGCTGCCATCAAAAGTTTTAAAAACTGATATTCTCCTATCAAATACTATTTAAGGAAGAGGCAAGTAACAAATACAATTAGAAAAAAAAAAAACAATTTTTTTTCAATAAATACTGTTGTACTCTTTCTCATTCATGCACTCAAATTTAATTCAATTCAATTTACATAGATTCTTAAAATCTGAAGAAAGATGTCACATTTTACCATAAGATGAAATTGGTTTCTTTTCTGAGAAGAAATTTTTTAGGACAAACACTTGAGCTACTGCTATGACTAGGATAAGAATAGTTTCTATTATACTCCACCACATAACACGTTCATTCAGTTCTTCTGCTCTTTTTCGACCTTGAGCTTCCTTTAACCTATGATGTGTCTGATATTCTCCTATAGTAGTCAAGTGTTTATGAATTTCTTGCGCAGATGATTCCATCTAAAAAATAATTAGAAAATTTGTATTTTCAAAGATCCACTTTTTGCAAGTCTTAAAAATTATAAATTATTTTTACAAATATTTACTGCTAGCTATTAAACAAGGTCAAGAGGCAGTGTGGTAAAGATATGTATTGGATAAAAATTACAATTCAATTTTTTCATGAAAAGTCTAATATTGCCTCATAGCTACAGGCAAGGTTTTAAAAATTTAGAAATTTATTTTTTTTTTGAAACTTTGAGTCATTTAAACAGGTGAAGATTTATAATAAGTTTCCGATTTTGCATTCTCAAGTTATATATAGTTATTTTATAGCTTTAATTATAATTGTTACCTGAGTCATTACTGTTGCATGTTCTCCAACACCTGGGAGTGGTTGTTCATCCCCAACTTGAAAGTCCATATAAACTAGTTTATGTGAAAATGTTGAAAATTCATTACTAAAACAAGCAGCATATACACCAGATAATTTTGGAGTAAATGTGTGGCTATCAAACTGCGCTTTAATTTGTTTATAAATTATTTCTTTCCTTGGATCTTCTAAAGTTACATCTACATCATACTGCCCTCCAGTGACGACCTTAAATAGAAAAAAAAAAATTATTTTGATTACTTCCGGCGATTTACCGAAACACTAACAAACTATAAGTAAATAACAAAAGTAACTAATTAACAAACAAAGCTATATTTTAACTGGCTAATAATTTTAATTTTACCTGAAATTCTAGTGTCGACGTCACATTTTGCTGAATATCTTGATAAAAACATTCCCTTGCATTATCTGCTAATTCGAATGTAAGCTCTACTCCAGTGACGGCCATAAAACAAGATACTATCGTAGCTACTATCCATATTAGCGTCCTATAGTTCATTTTTTAAAACCGTAATTCAATCATCTAAGCTATTTTTGACAATTCTTAACCTTTTATTATTAAAAAATAAAGGCAGATTTAACCAAAATTTGTTACGTCGATGTACATTATTCAAACTTCAACAACCCCTGTTTTTTTACGTGGCCGGAAGTGCAGACGAATTTTTGTTGGGGCCTTTTGCGTCAGACGTTGAGGGCCCCTTTTCAATGTTGATAAACTCGCAATGTAAATTATGAATCAAATGTTTATGACAGAAACTGATAAATATGTTTTTTTTTGTTTTTTGTTCAAGTAAGATGAAACAAATTTAGATTTGGTAAAACCTTTAAACGGATGGAAAGTGACCGGACGCAGTGCTTATACAGTTATTATGAAATTCATGGCAATATTCATATCAGGAGTATTGTTTTTTAATCACTTCTAGACTTCGGGGCACAAAATCAAAAATTTAAAATCATGTCTGCAATGCTAACTGCTGACTGGTTCTCTTTAGATAAGGATATTTATTTTAGGTATAGAACTGTTTCTTTGAGAGCAATTCGGCTCTAGCTGTATGTTCACCTTCACAAATTGTTAATTTTTTTTATGTGTACTTACGTAATTATTCTTTTTTTCAGAAAATTTGAGATATATACAATGGAATGGTCTCCTGATATTGATATTGAGAACATAGTTATTACTGCAGCTCCTTATGGAGGACCAATAGCAATTGTTAGGGATAGAAAAAAATTAATTAAAGTTCAGACAACTGGAAAACCAATTATTACCATTTTTTCATCTCCTGGTCTTCAAATTTCATCTATTTTGGTAAATAAAATGTCACTGATACATAGTTGGAAGCTAGCAATCTTTTTTTAAGCAATTTATATGTGCATGTTATTTAATTTCAGTGGAACAGTGGAACTCTAATTCAGTTGGGATGGTCGTCAGAAGAAGAATTGATGTGCATAAAAGATGATGGTACTGTTCTCATATATGATATGTTTGGTACTATGCAGCACATGTTCAGTATGGGTGAGGAAGCCAGTGTTACAAAAATAATTGAAGCTAAAGTCTTCCCAAGTAGTACTGGTACAGGCATTGCAGTTTTAACAACAAAATATAGGGTTTTCCTAGTCAATTCAGTAAAAGATCCCAAAGTTAGACAGCTTCCACAAATTCCAAGTAAGATAATTTTTTTTTTCTTTTTCCATTTTAATTATTGTAGTATAGTGCACCAATTATAAATATATATTTTTTATTTTTCAGGCACAATGGAACCGCCAACAGGATGGGAGATAGTGTCTGAAAGACAAACTAGTGTTATCATATCAAAAGGAAAGGATTTATGCCTTCTAAAACAATCTGAAAATCCAGTATCTTTGGTAAATAAATTTAAACTTTCATTTTATTAATTTATTTTATAAATATATGTAAAACTTTTTTTTTTTTTAACATTTAGTACCCAACTTTTAATGAGGATTATAGCGGTATAATCGACATGTGTGTATCAATGGATAACAGACACATCGCTTTATTGTCAGACACTGGTGTCTTATGGCTTGGCTCATCAGATTTAAGAAAAAAATATTGTGAAGTTAATACTAAGTGTACTTCAAGACCAAAACAAATAGTTTGGTAAATAGCTTTTTTTTTTTTTTTAAATATTAACTTTTGGAAATACATTATGAAAATTATAATACTTAAAAAACCTTTTTATAGGTGTGGTGCAGACGCCGTTATTGGAAATTGGAGTAATCAGTTACTAATTGTTGGGAGAAAAGGTGCAACTTACAATTTTCTTTACACCAGCCCAGTGCATTTAGTGCCTGAGATCGATGGTGTACGAGTTTTAAGTTCGCTCACACATGAAATGATACAGAAAGTGCCTGAAGTAACGCAGAAAATTTTCCGTATTAATTCTACAGAACCAGGGAGCTATTTACTGGAAGCCAGTAAACAGTATGAAAAAAAAAGCCACACTTCATATGAATATATCCATTTGGTAAGGTTAATTCTGTGAGAAGTAGACCCATAATTTATTTTATTTAATAATCATTTAATTCACATTGCCATTTTTTTAACATTAGGTTCGAGATAATTTAGAAAAGGCCGTCAATCAGTGCGTGCAAGCTGCTGGTTTTGAATTTGAACCTCAAGTTCAAAAAGTTCTGATAAAAGCTGCTAAATTCGGTAAAACGTTCGCTCCAGACATTCCCTCAAAGCCCTATGTTCAAATGTGCAGAATTTTAAGAGTTCTAAATGGCGTTCGATGTACTAAAATTGGAATCCCCTTAACTTATTCCCAGTATCCTTTTATTTAAATTTTTTCTTTTTTTTATTCAAAATGTTGATATTGCGCTAAGATTTTAATTTCCTTAACGATTTTAATAGATTAAATCATCTTTCTCTCCGAACATTGCTAGATCGACTTGTTCTTAGAAGGCAATATAAATGGGCCATAGAAATTGCGAAGTATTTAAGGTTACCAGAAGTTGAAGGTTCTAGTCGAATTTTAGCCCATTGGGCATGTTACAAAGTTAAACAATCTCATTTGGATCAAGAGCAAGTGGCTGTGGAAATGGCGGACAAGCTGGGATATGCTCCAGGGGTTTCATATAGTGAAATCGCCAGTAAAGCTGCTGATGCTGGTCGTACGCAGTTAGCTATAAAAGTAAAAGAAAAATAATAAAATATTTTATTATAATTAATTATTTTAGAGCATATGTGCATAATTTTTTTTTGTTTAGTTATTGGATTATGAACCACAGGCTGGGCTTCAAGTTCCTTTGCTCTTACGTCTGGGGCAACAAAAGCCGGCTTTGATTCGAGCTCTCGATTCTGGAAATACTGATTTAGTTCACACCGTTATGTTGCATTTACGTGAATCAATGCCTTTAGGTGATTTTCAAATGATGATCCGGGCTTTTCCGGTTGCTCAAAGTTTGTATCTTAAATATTGTAAGGAAAATACTCCAGAAACGCTTCGCGATATCTACAACCAAGAAGATGATTTTGTATCACAAGCTGCTTGTTTCATTCGAGATTTTTACGATCCCAGGGTGAGTTACTATTGAATTATTGTAAAAGGTCATTGAAACCACATTCGTTTTTTATTTTAGAATTCTTCAAAAGACGCATCTCTCCAGTCGGCCATTGATTGCTTCGGTAAAGCGAAGAACGAATTTTTAAGCAATATTTGTAAGGAGCAACAAAAGCTTTTGTCATATCAACGTAATTTGGAAGAGAAATTTCGAAGAGATTTTGTTGGACGCAGCGTTCATGACACGGTACATTTATTGCTGTCAATGCAAGAAATTAAACTAGCCGAAAAATTAAGGACAGAATATAAGGTACCAGATAGACGATTTTGGTGGTTGAGATTAAGGCTTTAGCTGAGCTTGGTGAATGGTCGGAGATGGAAAAGTTTTCGAAAATTAAAAAATCACCAATTGGCTACGAGGTAAAGATATTAATATGAGGACCGCAATCATAGATTTTTTTGCCGGACTGCTATATGTCCTTCAGGCCCGTAGTCAGCCAGGAAGGCTCAACCTCTTTGTGAGAAAGTATAAGCTCCCCTGTAATTTTTTTTGACAAATGTAATATTGCTATCTTCCTTGTTCAAAAAAACCTTTTAGAGCCCCCCTGAAAAAACCTTCCCTTCCAGGCTGACTACGGGCCTGATGTCTGTAAAAGAAATAATGAATGCTGACAATTTTTTCAAAAATTGTAGGTTACCGTTCAAAACGTCAGCGATCATGGTGAAAAAATCTTGTGGTTGCGGAGCTCATTGATTTAACTGAGTCCCCCTAATAATATCAATAAAATCTTACCCAATTTCTCTTTCAGCCATTTGTGGATATATGTCTTCAGTATAATAATCGTTACGAAGCACAAAAATATTTAACTAGAGTTTCAGATGAGTTAAAAGTCAAATACTATGTTAAAGTTAACATGATGGAGCAAGCTGCTCAAGTTGCCTTTGAGCAAAAAGATTCAGAGGCTTTAGAGTACGTACAAAGCAAATGTGGTCCTGAAGATAAAAATGTAATAGACAAAGTAAACTCTTATTTAGCTCAATTAAAAGTAAAAAAATAAATAATATATTTATAATAAATTATAATAAGCTTATTTATATTTATATTTAAAGAAATTATTAAATGTTTTATAAGAATAAGAAAAAAATTTTTTTTCTGTTATTATTTGAATCACAAGGCTATGCGAACGGTAATGAACTTATTTTAAAGATAGGGAGTAAGAGGTATATAGGGAAGAACAATTGAAAGATATCTTTTTTCCACTAAGGAACAATAATTCTCTTTTTTATTCTCATTCTCATTCTATTTCTAATTCTCTTTCTTATTGTTATTTTCGTGAAAGTGACCGAAAATTAAATTTGAAATTTTATTTTTAAAACCGCTCGATCAGAAGTCATTGTTTTTTTCGGGGCCTTTTTTTATCTGAAAGTTAACCACTGTTCATTTATTTCAAAAGTGCGGTCATTTTTTCATCATTTATATTGTGATATTACCGCTCTAACTTCCTAGTTGTTCCTATAAATGTACAAAACATTTTTTGACTAAACCGGACAGTATTAAAAATGGTAAGTCGTAAAAAGTTTAAAACATGTTTTACCACATCACGGGATTAAATAAAAGCCACGTTTTGCTGTCGAAGCACATGCCACATACCTTATCGTTACATTGTAAACATTCCTGTTGCCGAAAACACGGCTACTAATTTTATTTGTTGGAATAAATTTATAAATCCTGTTGCAAAAAAAAATTTAAAAAATTAATGAAAATAATTCGGAAAAAAAAAAAAAAATGTCTATTAAATCCGTATTTTTTTTAGGCTGTTCCTGTAGAAAGGAAAGGAACGTTTAAAGTAGAATATTTAAAAGATATAGAAAAGGAGATTCAGAAAAAATGGGAAGATGAGAAAGTCTATGAAGTTGATGCTCCAACTGAAGATGGGGAGAAACCTGAAAAATTTTTACAACTTTTCCGTTTCCATACATGAATGGAAGGTTACATCTTGGTCACACTTTCTCTCTTTCAAAATGTGAATTTGCAGTGAGATATCAAAGATTGAAGGGAAAAAAGGTATTATTTCCTTTTGGATTTCACTGCACTGGAATGCCTATTAAAGCTTGTGCTGATAAATTAAAAAGAGAAATGGAAGAATTTGGATATCCACCAAACTTTCCTGAGGAGGAAGTAGCAATCGCTGAAATAAAGGATATTGAAGCTAAGGATAAAGGGAAAGGAAAAAAGGTTTGACTTAATAGTGACTTATACTTGGCTTTGTTTTTACTAATAAACTAAATTTTTTTTTTTTTTTTTTTTTAGAGCAAAGCTTTGGCAAAAACTGCTGCTGCCAAGTATCAGTGGCAAATTATGCAAAGTTTGGGCTTGTCAGATGAGGAAATTAAAAAATTTGGAGAGGCTGAATATTGGCTGGATTATTTTCCACCATTGGCAATTGAAGATCTAAAAAGGATTGGTGTTCATGTAAGTATAACTATTAACAACAGAATCACAGAAGAAGGGTTTGATCATTTCTGGGGAATTTTACACTTTGAAAAAATTTTTTTTCTACTATTTTAAGTTTCTCTCATGAAATATTTAACATTTTATCACAGATCCACAGCTAAAAGCGCTCCAAAGGGACCACTTCTCCCCAAGTGAGATCAAGTGCCCCCCTGGAAGATTTAATATTTTAATTCAATTCCAATTTTAATTTTGCTCCTTAAAAATTGGTAGTTGCAGATAGCTAGACAACTGTTTTAGAAAATAAATCGAACAAGTGAAAAAGTATTACAAGTAATTGAATAAGTAAAGTGTAATGCCATAAATAGCACCTCTTCCTTATAACCTTTTTTTTTCACCTACTTATGGAAGGCATTAAATAGGGTCATAAGGTAAAGGTACCCATAGCAGGCCTCGAACTTGGTCCCTGAAAGTCCCTAAAGTCCATATTTTTAAAAGAAGACCTTAAAAGTCCTTAAGTTCAAAAAATGGTCCCTAAAAGTCCATAATTTTTGAATCTGCAGCGCGTTTACGAAAACTTTCCTATCGTTTATATTAAACATGATATTATTACGAAGCAAAAATTTTATGGAAGATTTCAAAAAAATTAATAGAAAAAGTGAAAAAAAAAAAAACAATTAAAATTTTTTTTTTTTTTGCTAGAATTTAAAAGTTTTTTAGTCATGTCACAAACCTTTAAAATTAATCAAATAGAGGAAGGTGCCTAAAATAAAAAAAACTGACTAGTTTTAGGCTACTTTTATGTTCTTAAAAAGGTCCTTAATTTTCATATTTTTGGTCCCTAAAGTCCCTAAATTTTAGAACAGAAACCGGTTCGAGGCCTGCCATAGGTAAGGCCTAATAAGGCCTTACAATTTTCAAGATTTTTGTGCCTCTACTGATTTATCTCCCTAAAACATTTGATCAGGCTATGGGGCTGATCTTACCAACTTCTTGTAGTGCTTTTTATTACGATTAAAAAGTTTTACTAAATTCAAGAATTTAATTCTTTTTTTCCTTTTTTTATTAGGTTGACTGGAGGAGAACATTCATTACAACAGATGCCAATCCATATTTTGATTCATTTGTAAAATGGTCTTTCATTCGCCTGAAAGAAAGAAACAAAATTATGTACGGAAAAAGGTACACCATTTATTCTCCGAAAGATGGTCAGCCTTGTATGGATCATGATCGAAGCACGGGAGAAGGTGTTGGCCCTCAAGAATATACTCTTATCAAAATGAAAATCACGAGCGAATTACCAGCGAAGTTAAGGTAATAAAAAGACCATGAAATTCAATTTTTTTTTAGTATCAAACCTTTAATATTTTTTTATTAATTAATTAATGTGTCTTCTCTAGCCAGTTCAAAGGGAAAAACGTTTTTTTAGTAGCTGCTACAATGAGGCCAGAAACAATGTATGGCCAAACTAATTGTTGGGTTCGCCCTGATATGAAGTACATTGCATTTAAAACGGTGACGAATGATATTTTTGTTTCGACCTATCGAGCAGCAAGAAATATGGCTTATCAAGGAATAACGCCGAAAGAAGGAATAGTCGAGGTTTTGGCCGAATTAATCGGAGAAGATATTTTAGGCGTAGCCTTGTCAGCTCCTTTTAGTCATTATACAACTATGTATACACTACCCATGCTGACCATCAGAGAAGATAAAGGAACTGGTGTGGTTACATCTGTGCCTTCTGATTCTCCTGATGACTATGCAGCCTTAACAGATTTAAAGAAAAAACCAGGTATAAAATTTGAATTGAAATCTTATTCAATAAAAACCGGATTATTTAAAATGTAAAATGATTTATTTTAGCTCTTCGAGAAAAGTTTAAAATCAAAGATGAGATGGTTATGCATCTCGAGCCGATTCCAGTTATGGAAATCCCTGATTTTGGAACTCTGTGTGCACCCACTGTGTGCGAAAGATTGAAGATCCAGTCACAGAATGACAGGGAAAAATTACAACATGCCAAAGAGCTTGTTTATTTGAAAGGCTTTTATGATGGAGTTATGGTCATTGGAGAATTCAAAGGGGAGAAAGTGCAAAAGGTTAAAAAATTAATTCAGAAGAAGTTGGTTGATAATAACGATGCTCTTATTTATTATGAGCCTGAAAAAACAATTATTTCAAGGTAAGCAACCACCACAAAATTTTAAAGATACAAAAAAAATGATCGGTGTTTTTCCTTAAAATTTAGGTCTGGTGATGAATGTGTAGTAGCTCTGTGTAATCAGTGGTACTTGGATTACGGCTCACAAGAATGGAAAGATTTAACCATTAAAGCTTTAGATGATATGAATACTTTCCACGATGAGGTTCGAAAAAATCTGTTAGTAACTCTTAATTGGTTGCACGAGTATGCTTGCTCTAGAACTTACGGTTTGGGTTCGAAATTACCGTGGGATGAATCATGGTTAATCGAATCATTATCCGATTCCACCATTTACAATGCTTACTATGCCGTCGCTCATTTCTTACAAGGAGGTACTTTAAAAGGAAATAAACCGAATGCTCTCAACATCCAAGCCAAAGACATGACACCAGAAGTCTGGGATTATATTTATTTTAAAGATGCACCTTTGCCGAAAACTAGTATTCCTGTTGAATCATTAAACGTAAGACTCCTTTTTTTCTTTTTTATCACAGCTCGATAACTTGTTTCTTATTTTATTTTCTGTATTAAATTTTTGTTTCAGAAATTAAAAAATGAGTTTCAGTACTGGTATCCGGTAAATGTTAGATGTTCGGGTAAAGATCTCATCCAAAACCATTTATCATTTTTCCTGTTTTGCCATACGGCAATGTGGCCCAATGAACCGGACAAATGGCCAAAAGGAATTCGAGCTAATGGGCATTTAATGCTGAACTCAGCAAAGGTATGTATTTTTTTCTTGATGAAGCAAATTTTTTTCTTTAGGACGTTAGATGGGGAAATGTTTAATAAGCAGTTATAACATGCAAACAACTATTAATTTTTTTTTCTTGGACAAACTTTTAACTGTTATCATTTATTTTCTATGCAATTACCAAAAGCCATATTTTTAAATCAAAACTTTTCAAAATTCATTTCATTATTTTCTGAAAAATAATGTTCTTGTTTTATGATTTTGGCTTATCTTTACAGATGTCTAAGTCGGAAGGAAATTTCTTGACTCTCTCCGAAGCGGTAGATAAATTCAGTGCTGACGGAATGAGACTTTCACTTGCTGACGCAGGAGACAGCATCGAAGATGCCAATTTTGTAGAGGCCATGGCTGATGCGGCCATCCTTCGTCTTTATAATTTTATCGAATGGGTGAAAGAAGTCTTAAAACCAGATTTTGAATATAGGAAAAATGTGCATAGCACTTTTAATGATAGAGTGTTCAAAAGGTAGTATTCTCGGTCATCTGTCTTATTATTCGTAATGTTATGTTATACAAATATAATATTTTTCGGTTCTTATATTTGCAGTGAAATGAATTTAAAAATCTTGGAAGCAGGCAAGTTTTACGAAAAAATGATGTTTAAAGAAGCTTTACGAACTGGATTTTTTGAACTTCAAGCGGCGCGAGATAAGTATCGGGAATTGAGTTTAGAGGGGATGGATCGTTCATTGGTCCTTAAATTCATTCAAATTCAAGCTTTGCTGTTATCGCCGATATGCCCACATGTTTCTGAATTTGTCTGGAGTTTATTAGGAAATGTAAGTTTTTTAATGAAGACTTAAATATTTTTAACATTCTCTTAAGGTTTTAACAATTTTAACAATTTTTGTCATTTGTTTTTTAAACTCGCAGATGAAAACAGATAATTATGGAGACTATAAGCCTTCAAAGGTAAACAATTTTATACTTGGTCTCGGTGCTTGGTGTATCTACATTTATCTTTTGATTCTCCGTTTCACCTTTTTTCGTTTCTTTTTTACTTTTAATTTGTAAACTTCTTATTATTTATTTTCTTGTTTAGTTTCAACTTTCGATTCTTGTTTTCGGTGAAGAGATGTCACGAACCTGGCTTTATAATTTATGTGCTTAATGCTTACCCTAAAATGTTATTGCAAAAATAAAATTTTTACTGTTTTCATAAAATTTAGGCTAAAACTATATTAGAGGCAGAATGGCCGGAGTCAGGCTGGATCGATGAAAGCGCAGTCAAAGCTTCGGAATACTTTATGGAAGCAGCCCATTCTCTACGACTTGTTTTAAAAAATCATATGACTCCTAGAAGAGCGAAAAAGGGAGAAGCTGCTCCTGCTCCCATCGAAAAACCTACGCATGCTATTATTTGGGTGGCAAAAAGCTTTCCTCCTTGGCAATCGACAGTTTTAACGTGTTTGAAAGAATTGTATGATGTAAGTATGGTAAAAATATGGGATGTGAAAATTTGAAAATGACGAAGCACGTTCAGTTAAGAGACCCTTAATTAGAAGAGACTCGACATAAAAAATGAGCGCGAAATTTTGGAGGCATATGACCGTGGGCATTAATTTTTTCTTCTGTTTGTTTACGTTTTTTGATTGTTTTCTGAAAGCACCTTTTATTCAACTGTCTTTTGCAAAATTAATGCGCATGATCATATGCCTCCAAAATTTCGCGCCCATTTTTTCTGTCGGGTCTCTACGTTCAGTTAACTTTTTTAACTATTTTTTTTTTTTTTTTTAGAAAAATAATGGTGTATTACCGGATAACAAAATCGTATCTGCCGAATTAAATAGCAAACCAGAATTGAAAAAGTATTTGAAAAAAGTTATGCCTTTTGTTCAAGCAACGAGAGAAAAAATTGAGCAGATTGGCATCACGGCTATGAACTTAACTTTGGATTTTTCGGAAATGGGAGCTTTAGAGGAAAACAAAGAGTATTTAAAGCATACTTTAGAGGTAATTTTTAAAACTATTTTGGAAAAATTATTTAATGTTTTTAAATGCATTTTTTTTTTGTGTATGTTACAGTTACAAGATATCGAATTTTGGTATTCTGAGGAAACCGGTCCGGAAAATTTAAAAGACGATTGCTGCCCAGGAAAACCTCATATCCATTTTACAAAAGGAATCATTCTTGGGTTGGATAATCCACAACCTCATTCGGGAATGTATTCCAGAACTTTACTAATAGAAGATAAAACCTCTGCTCAAACAGTGATTGACAAATTAAAAATTCAACTTCAAACTTTGGGAAACAAAGTTATTAACCGTAAGTTTTTTAAAAATATTTTTGTTTTTCGAAAAAAAAAAAAAAATAATAATGAAACGAATCGACCGCATTCTAACATTCTAATTTTTTCTTTTTTGTTTTAGAACCGACTGATATTGAATTATGGAGATACGGCGACCCGTTATTAGGATCCAGATCAATGCCTCAGTTTGGAGCTCCAAAGGAAGGTAAAACGAAAATTGATAATTCTGCTATCTTCCGTTGCGATTTTGAGAATGATACGATATTTATTGAGGAAAATGGGAAACAGTTTGCCGTTGGAAGGACCATCGTTTATATCGTTAATGATCCTCCTGCCAAACCCGTAGCTTTTCCACCCGGTGATTCTTTTTCAAATATTAGTGTTCCCGCTTAGTGTAATTTATTTTGCCCAACTCTTTCAATAGCTGCTCAGTTTTAAGAAAATGGAATTTCAGCTGGAATGAAATTCATAATTCGCCGTATATAAATGGTTAAAAAATTAATGGTATCCCTTCATGATTTACCTACTTATATATATATATATATTTTTTTTTTTTTTTTTTTTTTTATTCATAAAAATCTTTTCAACTCTTGCTTAAAAAAAGTCGGTACCTTTCCTCACAGGTCTTGAATGAAAACTGATGTATTATCAATTTTTTTTTAATTTTGTTTTGTAAAAATATGTGATAAAATCTGTCAGAATTGCCTAGATGAATGAGGTTGGACAAATCTTCCAAAATTTCCAATGAGTCTAACTATTTTTGACAGATAAGCTTGTTTCTTACATTAATATTAAAAAGGTTTTTTTTTTTTTTTTTTTGAATACCAATGCCCTTTTTTTTTAATTTTTGAAGTAAACGGCGTAATCTTCGGATTAATAAAACTCATTCACGCTAATATTTGTGCGACCTTGGATATTTTTTTATTTATTACATTTATTATATTTATTTCTTAAGTATATTATAAATAGAATGTAAAGAAAAGAGATAAATTTTAGAATTTTGTACAATTTTTTTCCGGATATATTAACACACTCAGTCCCGTTTATTGTTATTCACGTTAAAACATATTGAGTCTAGCCCTGGCTTTTCTGTAAGGTTAATTCATTAGGTAAATTTCGTAATGTCCAATGCTGAGGAACCTAAAAACGTTGAATATAGTGTTTATTTTTTATTTATAGTTTAAGAAAACCCCCAAATTATTCCATTTTGAGTAAGAAAAGAACTAATAGGCAGAAATGAGGAAACTTGGAGTTGTGTTCATTGAAGAAGAAGAAGAAAAAGGTTAAATTAATTTTTTGTTTTTCCCCTTTGGTTTTTTTTGCCTCGACGATGGCTTTCAAACCATTGTTATACTCTAGGCTGATAACGATTTTAAAAACGCATCTTCTTAAATCATTTTTTATCAACTACTCTAACTTAAGGGCTTGTTCGCGGATTTTTGCGTCCTACGAGTAACGGAAATACATGTTTAGCTTATGTATCCGCGTTACTCGTAGGACACAAATATCCGCGAACACACCCTTAAGTTTATTTCTTATATGAGTATTTCTTATAAAATTTCCGTCTTAATCGATATTTGTTTGGGTATTGTGATCATGGTTTTTGAAAGAATCGAAAGGAAACGATCTGATTGTGCGATCGTCTTCATCTCAGCATTTTTTTTTTTTGGTCCTTTCTTTCATAGTTTAATTGACTTTCGGTCATTTCTTCCATAGTTTAAATGACGTTTCGGTCAGGTACACAATTTTTTGATAGGAACTGCTTTTTTACAGTGAGATTAAGATGACTGTATTAGTAATTCCTATAATCCCTGCTAGAGGGAGGGAGTGTCGGTGGTCACCCATCCAGTAACTGGCCGTTCTCAATGCTGCTTAACTTCATTGATCACGATGCCGTTAGATGAAACGAGTCACCACTCCGACCCTTTTAAAAATTTTATTGTAATATTTTGTATTCATCTTTTTACTGAAGGTATGAAATGTACATCAAAGCATGGTTATACATATTTGAAGTTAAAAATGCAAGCATTTAAATCAGGAGTTCTATTACTTTTGCTACTCTCTGACGTGTATCATTTGTGTTAGAATTATGCACACGTGATTACCTGTCGAAGATAAAATGAGGCCAAAAATTTCCGTGTCTTAACTTAGATTCTATCATACTATGATGCATACTCCGATCCAGCAGGCTGACTCTACATGGGGATAAGGATAAGTAAAAAAAAAAAATCGTTTCTTATGTATTAAGAAAAAGTTTTATAAATATTTTTTTTTAGTAAAAAAAAATCATTTACAAAGCAATTTTTTCTCCAGTAATCAATAACGTTTCTAAAAATATATTTTCCAAAAAAATACACTGTTCTACAAAACTTTCCGTTCGAATATAATCTTAATTCAAAAACTATTTACACATAATACGTATAAAGGTACCGACAGGAAAAATCTATAGTCTAATAATTCAAATATTTACAATTTTAATAATAAATACTCTCAAGGCAAAGTCATTCATTCTCAAAGCTTCAAATTTGCTACCGCTTTTTTTCATTTAGCGGTGCGTACTGAGCAAATTTCATTAACATAAATAAACCAGCTCTTGAAACGTTGTACATATAATTAGACTATGGCAGAAAATTTCGTTCAAAACCATGCACACATTTAAATTATCCTAAATCATTCAAACTTAATTTTAATTTAATTAATTTTCTATAGGCTACCGGTATTCGATTTTTTCGTCAGGGGTATACGGAATATAATAAGCACTTTGGTTTTGCGGAGTGCTTTGATAATAAGATTGCAGTTGACTCGGAGGCCTTAAAGTAGGGTAATGCTTAAGTGACGATGAGGACGCCTCCATACTCGGATTCATAACTTTATGAGGTAGTGTTGCGTAAGTTGGTGTGACATATAAATTAGGATGACCAGGTTTAACTGGATAAATACACGGATTAGGAGGGCCGTATGGCATTGGAGAAACCAGAGGCCCGCCTTGATACTGGTTATTCATCATTTTTAATTTAACAATACAAAAAACTATTACTAATATTATTATAAAAGCGACAACTCCGCCTACGATACCTATTACTAACATGTCATCGTTAAGTGACGATGCCGACGTATTCATTGACGTTATTATTTTAGGAGGTTTAAGCGTAGTTTTCTTGGTTTTCGGAGGCAAAGACCAGATTATGTCGGACTCCGTCGTGGATTTCCTGAAGGTTTTGGTTATTATAGGAGTCGGTTTAACCGACGTCGTCGTCGTCGTTTCCGTCACTTTCCTAACATCGCAAGATAAATCTTCTTCCGGGATATCTTGCAACGACTTATTTAAATAATCTTCATTTCGGCAAATGACTTTGGCATTTTTGTTGTTCATAATCCATCTTTTTAAAGGTTTCGTGTGACAATCGCATTTTATCGGATTAGAATCCAATCCGGTTAATGTCAAATGTTTCCGATGATCCTCCAACATGGCAAGGAATTGAGGGGAAAGGGAGGATATTTTTGATTCGGATACGTCGAAGGTTATGTCGGACGATCTCGGAAGCGGGAAAAACAGGCCCTGAGGCAAGGTGGTAACGGAGGTGTTGACTAATTTCAAATTGATTTTAGGAGATTTTAACCCGGCGAAAGCTCCGGTCGAAATTGAGGTTATTTGTTTCCCACGCAAACCTAAATACTGCAAACGAGGATGCATCACGTATGTCAGTTCCTCAGAAGTAATCGTTGGGTCTTTGAGTTCTACGTCCAGGAGTTCAAGCGTCGGCAAATATTGTAAAATCCCTTGAACGTCCAAATACCCGAGCCGCGGATAATGATAAGCTCTTATTTCTTTTAAACTCGTTAAAGGTTTAAAAGCGTTTTTCTCGATTTTAATTGTGTTTTTCAAGTCGTGCATGTTCAAAACTCTTAAATTTTCCAGGCCGTCGAATTGACCCGATAAAACTTCGTTGACCAAATTACCGGATATGTCCAAATGCCTCAAAGTTTTCAGAGTTTTCCAAATTAAAACGTTTGAGAAATCCGTTATTTTATTGTTGGATATGTCCAAATGTTCTAACAAGGTGGACCTTTCAAATATTTTGTCGTCCAATTTCGAAATGACGTTGTGAGACAAGTTTAATTTGTTCAAAAACGGCATTTCCAAGTGGGTAATGTCTTTAACGTTAACCCCCGCTAGGTTCAGCTCCCGGACGGTTTTCGGTTCCCCTAGAACGTTGTTCACGGAGTTTTTAGACAGCGGATTGAATGATAAATCTAATTTTTTAATGTTAACCATTGTCACGTCTTCGGGCGAAATTTCTTCGATGTTATTGCTCGACAGATCCACGGAGGATAAAAAGAAGTATTGGCGTTGAAGGGATTTTAAAGGAGGATTGACAAACTTGTTTTTGGATAAATTAATGCTCTCTAACATTTGCAATTTGGACCGTTCGAAAATCGTTTCGGGTAGGTCGGATAACAAATTATCGTGTAAATTCAACATTTCGATCCTTAACAAACCCTCGAACGTTCTCTCTCCTATCCTGCTGATTCGGTTTTTACTCAAATCCAAAACTTGCAGTTGGGTCGAGTTATGAAAAGCAGATTCGCTGACCGATTCTATTTCGTTGTTATGTAAAATGAGCTCTCTTAATCTTGGAAGTCTCGAAAAATCCATATCTTCGATTGCTTTCAGTTGATTGTTGCTTAAATCGATGCTTTCTAAAAATTGTAAATTAGCAATTAATTCGGCAGGGAAGAACGTGAACTTGTTGTGATTCGCTACTATGACTTTTATTCTCGGATGAATTTTAAAAGATGACGGGAACAAGTAACTCAGTTCGTTGTCGGCGATGTTCAAAATTTCCAAAGAGGTTAAATTTTTAAATTCGCCCTTTCCTATTTTGAAATATTCCCCTTTAAACGCGTTTAATCGGTTTCCGTTTAGGAGTAAAACTTTTAAATTCGGGTTGTAGCCCAGTGACCCTGCTCTTAAATTAGCGATTCTGTTCTCGCTCAAATCCAAATACGTTAAGTTGTGCAAATTCCTGAAAGTCGATTCGGAAATGTTCTGAAGGAAATTAGCGGACAATCTCAGAGTTTTCAGATTTAACGAATGGAGCAACAATTCCGGGTGAATGTTTTTAATGCCGCAAGCGCTCAAATCCAAAGACGAAAGGTGCGCTGAGCTATGGAATATCGTGCTGGGCAAAGTTTCCAATTTCGAGTTGCTGCTTAGATTTAAGTAACGAAGATTCGGAAGCAGCGTAAAAGCGGTCCATGGCAAGTCGTGAATTTGATTTTCCGATAAATCCAAAGTCGTTAATTTTGACAGAGCTAAAGGAGGACCGGATAACGAATTCAATTTATTTTGAGCCAAAGATAAATATTCCAAATTTTCTTCCAGCCCGACGAACGTTTCCCCATCGATTTTGGTTATTAAATTCCCGTTTAGCTCTAATTTTTTCAAGTGTTTCAAGTCTTGAAAGCATCCCGCTGGTATTTCTCTAATAACGTTTCTCGCCAAACTGAAAGATACCAATTTCCCGGCTATCGATCTTAAAATCTCCCTGGATAACGCGGAAATCCTGTTGTAGGATAAATTTAAATACGTAAGTTTTGGTAATCGGCCAAGAGCCGATGCTGGAATTAAGAGAACGTTGTTATCTTCGAGAGATAAAGATTCTAAATTATCCAATCCTTCAAATGCATCATCTTCAATCTGAAAAAAAAAAAAAAAATTAATAACTGTAAAAGTGTCGGGCTATTACGTTATTTATGATAAAAAAAAAAAAAATATTTTCATAATGAGAGATTATTGACGGGACAATTAAGCGTTGCATGTAACATTCATTACTTACCGCTCTTAATGAGTTAACACTTAAACTCAGTCGTCTTAATTTTCTTAGATGGAGGAATGTTCCAGGTTGAATGCTTGCGATGTTATTTCTACTCAGATCCAGTGTTTCAATGTAAAGGAGCGAATCCAAATTCGAATTCCCAAGAGTCCGGATTAAATTCGATGATAAATTTAAATTTTTCAGGTGTGGTATGCTTTTCAAAGCTATTTGCGGAAATTCGGTGAAGAAATTTTGCGATAAATCCAATTTTTCTAAATTTTCGACACCTTGAAAAAATACAAGAAAAGTCGCATTAACAAATTTAACAAATATATTTCTTCGATTAGGAGCATGTTTTTTTTTTCGGGCTGCGGCATCTGGGTGAATGCCTTTAAATTGATTTTCGGTCGATGGTGAATAACGAACGATATAAGTTAATTTTGGAATTATTTCCAAAGGAAAACGTAATCTAGGTGTGTGAGGGTAGCACTAAGTATCCAATAGTACCACATCTGAAGATTTCTTTAAGCGTTCCAATCACTTTAAGGTCTCCCTACAAAAAAAGTGAACAGGTCAAAAGTTGTCAAATATGGACCCCTTAGTGATCAAATACGACCAAATAAAACTAGGAAAAATTAAAATTGACGAAAAATGATCACGCAAAAACATTTTTTTTTTCGTTTGATTAAAAATAACCAGAAATGATCACGAACGATTATCCTTGATCGTTTTTAGTCCAACGAAAAAAAAGATTTTTTTTGCATGATTATTTTTGGTCATTTTTAATTATTCCTAATTTTATTTACTCATATTTGATCATTAAGGGATCCATATTTGGCAACTTTTGACCTGGTCACTTTTTCGATTTTTTGAAGGCTGCATTCTCTAAAGATAAAAGTAAGTCTTGTGGCTACTTTATTCTGTTTAAAAGAATTTTGGTTCTTTTTTTTTTTACAACTACCAAAGGCGTGAATATTATATCTAAAAATTATTTCACCAGCTTAGGCTCTGTCTCGACAGTCACATTTACAATTCCGTGCGTCGGAGGTGAACTAGCGTATCCTTATCGTAAATATATTTGGAGATAGTTTGTTTCGACTGTTTGTGAAAATCATGTGACGACAAATTTACACGCTCATGTTGGGGTAAACATGTGGTCACGTGACACTTTCACGAAATGTCGATGCAGACTATCTCCAATCGTATTTGATGGAGATACGTTAGTTCACCTTCAGCGCACGGAATTTTTCTCTTATCATATTGAATGAAGGGGAGATTTTTTAAGAAAATTCGCCAAATCTCTCTTTAGCATGTTTTGTGCTCTTGAAGGTTCCGTTTGACTAACTAAAACCTCTAAACGTCCGGTGTAAAAATTAATTCTTTATTTTTTATTTTTTTTTTCTCGAAAAAAGGTTTATTTTTATGCGACAAAAGTAATAGTTACTTGAAATGAAATAAAGGACTTTAGGAAGTTCTGTCTTGACCCGATAAAAAAGAAAAAAAAAAAGCCCAGCTATTATAAAGTAGGTCTAGTTGATTTGATTTCATGGAGCAATAAAACATTGAACTAAATTAAATATACACGGTGGAACAATTTTTGTGGCGGTGTTTCCTATGTTTACCTCAACAAAATCACGCCACAAAAGTTTTTCCACCGTGTATAAATGCAATTGCACTCTTTCGGATGATATTTCTGTCACAGAGTTAAATTTTTAATTAGTCTTTTTTTTTTTTTTTTATGGAGCCAAACCTTAAAATCTTTATTTTTCTTATCACTGGAAATTTTATGGACAAAAATCTTGTAAATCGATCACTAAATGCAATTTTTTTTATTGACTAGGAACAGGTTTAAAAAATCGAATGAATTGATTTTCAATCAGAAATAGATTTTCATTTACAGATACAGCATAGGTTCGGGTTTTAATACCGTAGTTGAATTCGATGCTTTCGGGAGTGCAGGTTGAAGGTATATACAACTTTCCGCTAAACGAATTTCCTACAAAGTCATCTGAAGAAAGATCATGTCAATTAATTTAAAAAAAAAGCTTTTTCATCTTGAGTTATGTAACGAATCTTCGCTGGTCAACGGTTTGGTGGCATTTAGCCAACCGTTGATTTTATATTATTGTTAACCTTCTTGAAACGCTTCTTTTTTTTTTTTTTTTAATTGCCATTGATATTATCGGAATCATGACTTAGCCACTGTGGTAATTTTAATTACATATTACATTATTTACCTGTAAAAACATCGCTGTTAAGTCTCGAAAACCTGTTGACAGACAAGGAAATCTCCCTTAATTTATTCAGTCCTGCGAAAGCTCCTCCTTCGATAAATCCAAGCTCGTTCCCATCTAATTTGATCCTCACTAAATTCCTTTGGGCGGAAAAAACTTCCGATTTAATCACCTTTATTCGATTTTCAGTCAGCGAAATACTTCGCAAGTTCCTGGGTCCGTTCAGGGATTGACCTGGAACTCCTGTCAGTAAATTTCTGTCCAGTCTTAAGTCCTAAAAAATTGTGAATTTTTGTATTTAGAATCGTGTGGAAGAAATATCCTTCAATAAAAAAAATCTTACTTGTAGGTTAATGCAGCCCCGGAAAATCCCTTCCTCAAGGCCGCGTATTTGGTTACCGCTTAGATCTAAAATTTTAAGGTTATCTAATCCGTGAAATTCGGAACTGGAAAATATAGGATTTAAATTATCTCCTAATAAATTATCCGATAAATATAATTCTTCTAAGGTATCTGTTATGCTTGTGAAGAGCCGATCGGTCAATCTCCTCAGCGAATTGTGGGAGAAATCCAACTTTTGAATTGGTAACTCGGAGCGTGAAAATAATTGCGTTGGAAGTGTTTGATGACCAGAAGATCGCTGGCTGTGACAAAATAAGGGCACATAACATAAATATTTTTTCCAAGTCCAATCCCATTTCAGAACAATTTTCAAAGCCTTTACCTAAAACCGATAATCGGCGCCCTGTGGGGTAGAACCGGAACCTCTCCAGGAAATACGATTTTATCGCAGTCCATAAGAACTCCGATCCCTTGTTCCAAAATATTGGTCGGTCTCACATCGCACCTACATGGTAGTGAAAGATCTCTATGAATTTCTCCGCATGGAAGAGTTCCAAATACTTCCTTTCCATTCAAGATGATCGCAATTATTCCGGCATATATCAAGCGAATCATTTTCTGAAATTAAAGAAAAAAAAATTATTGCATGACATTGTTTTTTTTCTTCTTTCAAAAGCATTTTTTCTTTCTTTTTTTAAATGAGAAAAAAAAATTGAATGATTTTTTTTTATTAATCTCGGCCACGATTTGTTTGTGTGCCATTTTGGCTATCATTATGAAAAAAAAAAAAAAAGACGTGATCGACCATGATTACACAGTGAAACGATTTCGTTCGATTTGTAAGGGGTCTCGTTAACGGTAGATGTCCAATCTTCGACTAGCTATGGAAAATCTCTACTTGAGAGGTGTGTAATTTGATGAACTATTTTAAATGGTCCCCTTTTTATTACTTTAGACTTTTTTTTTTCATTTTTATTAAACAACGATTTTTAGTTTATAATAACTTAGACAAATAAATGACTTTTAAGGTTCTTGATGCTTTCGGGGCCAAGTAGTGGTTTTATAATATAATAAGAGGTTAAAACAATCATGTTTTATTGTGGAGCAAGTTGCATTGTTCTTTTTTTTTACGAAAAGAATCAGCCTGCATTTATTTTAATCACTCTGAATGAAGATAGATGAACGGTCCGATCAAAAATTGGAACTATTAAAGTTCAAGGTGTTCCTTTTCTTAAAGTTTGGCCCCTGTGCAAAAAGATTCAGAATTTTGTCTTTGCCAAATTGTCTGCTATCCTTTAATTCCTTTGAAGTCCTATAATCCTCCTATATTTTTACTACAAAAAGTCAGAACGGATTAATTTTTCATATTTTCAAACAATTTTTTACAAAATTTTCTTCGCTTGGCCTTGCTCGAATTTTTCCGATTACACTGATTTAGGCTTTAAACGTCTCGACAAAACGAGAATTAACTAATTTTGGGCTACAAATGTCACAATTGCATAGACTTTATGTAAGAAATCTTCTTGCTCTGGAGAAAGTGTTGAAAAAAGCTGCTTGTTTTGGATTCTATATTTTATAAAAAATAGACTTATAAAGTCCTATATTTTCGCTTTCATTTATCAGTAGACACCCTGTTTTGCGAATGGTATTTTACTGATTTCTGAAAAGAAATGAAAGAATTTGCGAAAGTTAGTCATGTCGAGCTAATGAATCTTGATTTTTTTTTCTGATTCAGTCCGACTTGATACATATTTTAATGGGCTGAGCTAAGATAAAATGTTATCAAACCAGCTTCAAGTTGCAGATACATCCTTTTCTTAAAAAATTCTTCTTTTAAATAATATGCATTAGTCATATTTGGGAAAGGTGATGTTTGCAAAAATTTGTAAGATATTTTTATAGCTCGTAGCCATGCGCTATAAAATATCAATCGCTTTGCCAAAGAAAGACTTAGACAAGAATGTCATCCGCTGTTTATCTTCTTCTTTTGATTTTCTAATCACCTTTGTGGCGATTAAAATTTTACAAAATTTAACAATTTTAATTTTTTAATATTTTTTGGAGCTCCTAGGCCCCTAATAAGCTGGGAAATGGAATGAAATAATTCTAACTTCAAAGATTTCAGCTCTATTGCCTCGGCAAAGTTATTTGAAAGTGACGGTGAAAGGCTATGAAAGGAAGATTGGTGCGGAGATTGATCTGTTTTGACAGAGCTTGTTGTAGCTTGCTGTGTGGGCGACAGAAATAGGGAAACATTGCGTCCAATAGGTCAGATTTGCACCGTAGGCAGAGCAAATTTTGAATTTTGTTCGGCAGGAAAGTTCAGTATGAATATCGAAGACATTAAGTAATCATTTTGGTTTGTTTTTGCCCCCAACCCTTATTCATTTGCTGAACGTCAGCTACCAGTATCATGTTGATGTCGTGCCAGTCTGCGGTCTGCATTGCTAATGGAAAAGCGGCATGTTCGTCTTTTGAACAATACTGCTGAGTGCTGACGAGTTTTGCATGTAAAATAATTTTATAATTAGGAACACTAGCGAATCCAGGAATTTCTTCCGGGGGAGGAAGAAGCCTAAAATGTGGCCCAAAGTTCGAATTCTATCTAGTGTAAATATTTTTCAGTTTGGAGGGAAGGGGGGGGGAGGGGGGTGTGCCCATCCCCTCGGATTCACGACTGGCTATTAATTTATTAGCATCTTACACCTGATAAATTAACTTTGGCACCTATTCTTTTACATTATTATTACTATTTGGGTCAATCTTGAAAAAACGTTCCGTGACGGGAGAGGACAAATATTGCTCATTTTGGTAATGAAAAAAGGTTAAGAAAGTAATTTTTTTTCCCTTCAAGCTCCAATTCAGTGGGGTCGTCCATAAATTACGTAAGCATTTTTTTTGGATAATTTTGACCCCCTCCCCCCAAGAGTAAGCAAAAATAGACTTTTTGTTAAGGAGATTTAACATTGACGAAAGATTCTCGGAGACCCCCTCCCCCCCTAAATATGCTTACTTAATTTATGGACGACCCCAGTGCAAAGAAAAATTTTTCATTTTATCGTTCATGAGAAAAAACGCTCATTCTTCAAAAAATGTTCCGTGACGGAAGAGGACAAATAACACACACTCTGGCCAAGTAAAAATGGCTTAAAAATGATAATTTTTTCTTTCGAAAAAGGGAAGCCGTTCTTTAGCTTCTAAAACCCCAATCCACTGCCAAAAAATTTTTTGCAGCGGATTTGAGTTGATATTAAGTAATGTTGGCTAAAAATAAAAAGGTACGGTTTTTCAAGAACTTCCCATTTAATAAATGCTGCCTTGAGAATATTTTGACACTCTTCTCTTGTCTCCATCGAGCGTCCTTAACAAATCAAACGATATTCATTTCCTCTGGGTAGATAAATTGCAAAACTTATCCAAGGATGCATGGGGAGTTTCGGAAACAAAACACATTCAGAACCGTAATTGATTGAAAATTCCGATACACCGACAAATGTTATTGCACTTTTACTTTCCTGAAAACTTTTCTATTACATTTAGATCTCTAAAATCTTGAGTTTTATTTAAAAAATTTTATCCGATTTTCGCAGTGCAGTTTTTGTTGAATAAACAAGATCTGTAGGCTTCCTTTGAAATTAGTTTGACTCCATTCTAATGGATTAATAATTTGAGCACATTTTTTCTAAAATATTTTTTTATAAATATTTTATCTCCGCAAATATAATCCTCTTGCTGTTCGTTTTGTATTAAAATTTGATTTCCTCCTTTTTATTAAAAAGCGAATGTTTACAATAATAGGACTAATTCGCTTAAAAGCGTGAAAATTATAGTTCAGAGCAATTAGGAGCATTTTTAGAATATAGAATTGAGGGGGCGGTTTTAATATGACTTTAAACTCGTTTGTAACGCTCAACGACAGTATACCAGAAACGAAAGGAATGGAATGGTCACTTCCTACTTAATTCAAGTTGAAATTCTGGGCGCTGTTTTAACTATGACATGGTTTAAACTCTTGAAAAAAATTTAACGGGTAATGACCGTTTCAAAGCCACCTACTATTATGCTCCAAAAAAATCGTGCGCATCACAAGAGTTTAACATCTAAACTAATTTGTTTTTAGCCCGGCATACCCTAATTAAATAAGCATTAGATGGAAAACACCGCGAAATATGGCAAAAAGTCTCTTGTTACTCCGAGTTGAGAAAAGTAAAATGCATATAGACCTCGGAAAGGTTCCTATCGCCTGACGTAACAAAACAGACAGAAGTGAAGATCAGTTCGGGAAGGCAGGTAGTTATAACGGCGTATGTTGTTTACATAATGTGGGAAAGGTCATTTAGAAATACCTCGGCAGGTATTATCCATAAGGAGGGTTAGATAATCGTAAAATTCGTTCATTTACGAACCTGTTCCATACCCTAGGGCTTATTCAAGTACAATGAACTTGGGACCACTACATTCCTCAAAATTTTTCTTTCTTTTTACGTGGATTCGACTTTTAAATGAAATTATTCTTGTATTTTGAAGAAGTATAGTTAGCATCCTTATTAACTCTGCGCAAAAAAAAAAAAAAAAAAAAAAAAAAAAAAAAAAAAACATGATATACGACAACTTTTTATCCAAGTTCGTGGTTAATGCCCAATCAACGCCTAACCCGTTGGCATGCGTGTTCGAATATTTAAATAAAAAATAATAAAAAAACCTAACAATGTTATCTCCGAATGAAAAAAAATTTGAATACTGGATAGCGTCATTTAAATTTAAAAGAAAAATGGTGTATCTTTGACTGCTTATCCGTGGTTTGGAGTTAAGTGCAATTTAATAAAAAGATATTAGGTAGTGTTTATTTCGTTCATTGAAAGAAATTTCTAGCAACTTTTCTTTCGTTTTTTTGTTTTAATAAACATGCTCTCTTATTCAGGATCGGAGTTTAAATATCTGAGCTCAAGTAAATCGACGGTTAAAACTTGTGATTTTGTGTAGTTTTATTGTTTTTACAAATCTTACTGAGAAACTTTTTTTTTTTTTTTTTTTTTTTTTTTTTTTTTTTTTTTTTTTTTTTTTGTCAGACAAAATCGATTGGGATGTGTCTAAGAAATCTTTTAATCGTCTTAAAGGCTTAGCACCTCGTCCATTTAAAATCCTTTAGATAGTCTCTGTCTGTCAACGGTGAAATCAGTCGATTCATTTATAATATAATAATATAATAATAATGTTTCAAACGTTATCACAAGCTTACAGAGACGGACTGGCGCCCCGAGCTACCGGGATTTTCCGGTGCGCCTTTTTGAAAAAAAAAAAAAAAAAGGCCAACAAGTTTGGTCCAACATATTGGTCCAACAAGTTGGACCAACATTCCATAGTGAATTTGCAACCCAAGAATTTTTGTCATTTGAACCTCTGGTAATGAATGAAAAAAAAAAAAAATTTTTTTTTACTTTAAAAATGACTTAAATTTTTACGTTGAATTTTTCATAAATTTTTCCTCGCTCGACCTTCGGCCTCGCTCGATATTAATTAATTAAAAAACTTAGTTCTCATAGAAAATCCCAAAAAATGATAAAATAAATATTAATTTCAGCTTAAGGGTGCAAATTCACTATGGAATGTTGGACCAACTTGTTGCACCAACATGTTGTACCACCTTTGTTGGTATGTAAGGGTGCAAATTCACTATGAAATGTTGGACCAACATGTTGTACCACAAGTCATGTTGGTACCACAAGTTGGGCAAACATGTTGTACCAGCTTGTTGTACCAACATGTTCGACAAACGAACGAATCGACTATTGCAGAATTTACTCCTAAGGTGCAAATTCACTATGGGATGTTGGACCAACATGTTGGTGCAAAACGTTGGACCAACATGTTGGTGCAACAAGGGATTGTCAAAGGGAATGTTATATCAACATGTTGGCCCAACATGCCATAGTGAATTGCACCCTAAATGTCCTTACAGTTTTTAGAAAAATAAGATGCCCCCTTTCGCGTCCAGATTTTTGAGATGGTAAAAAAACCAATTGAGTTCAACCAAAAAACTTTTTATCCTTCTGGATGCCTCTTTTTATTTTGCCTACATCGAATAATTTTCGGACCTAAATTTCTTAACTCATGGACCCTAAAAGAGCTAAAAAATAACCTAAACTTCGAATTTATTTTTTGGTGGACATCCTGAAAAAAATTAGTATGAAGGAAGGGGGCCCTCTAAAACCATTTTAGCTCGCGCCCTCAAAAGTTTCCAGTCCGTGCCTGTGAGCTTAAGGTAAAGGTAGGGGAGTGTGACCGTCTCAAAAGTGTGACTTTACCATATAAACATGTGTGTAGAAAATCCGTTTTTGTGCGAATAAATACATCACTATGTAGTGTATATATTCCTACAAAAACGAATTTTTAACATGCGTATTTATATGGTTTAAAATGTAAAAGTCACACTTCCCTACCTTTACACAGTAAAAAATTTTGTGTACTTTTAACATACTCGGTCTACATACTCTGTATGTTATCCCATTTTATGTAATTATTTTACACATTGTTTTGTCAATGCTAATAAGTATCAATGTGTCAAAAAAATAACAAATATAATATGTTAATTTGACACATTGCCGGTGTTAGGGCTATTTCTAGTTCCACGATAAAAATAAAAATAAAAGAATTTTGCGGAAAAAAAAGAAAACAAATAAAAAAAATAGTAGTGGCAAATTTAAATAAATCGTGATTTAAGTCATTGAAAGGATTAATTTTTCGAACAGATTAGCATCCTTCTGTTTTGTTGTGCAAGGATTCCGGATTCAGGATTGGATTCAGGCTCGGAATTCGCTTCTTTAAAAAATTATACAATAAATTGCTGGGTTCTTGTTCTTGTTTGGTTTGGTTTGGTTTTGAAATGCTTGATGTATAAGCCTGGAAAAAACAGTTCACAAATACGGGAAAAATTTTCTTAAGAAAACGCCTAGATTAAAAATTTATGAATAGATAAATACGATAGTATGCAAATAATAACACATAAATTTTAGTAACTTTTTAACACATTTTCATTTTGTCAGAATTACAAATAAAAGTATGTGGACCATATTCTACACAGAAAGTGAGTTAAAAGTACACAAAATTTTTTACTGTGTACCTTATAGTTCTGCAAGCTTATAGTTTTTTTTTTTTTTTTTTATTTTTTTTTTTATTTTTATTTAATTGAAAATATTAATTGTGTACTGAGAAATCGTACGTTTTTTCGTGAAGGCCAAAAGCTTAGCTTTAAGTTCAAGAAACTGTGGTTTAAGCGAAGTTTTAATGCCAAACTGTTGAATTTTCGTAAATGTTTAAATATTTGATGACACTTTGAGCAAATTCTGCGTTTTTTTTTTTTTTTTTCTACTTAAGTACGAGTTGTCTCTTACGGGTTCCCTTTTAAGGGGAAACCCCTCTAAAGTGGTTAAGGCTTAGTCTGGGAGATATGTAAACTAGTGAAAACCCGAATTGAATATTGATCGACGAAAAATATTTCATTGGAACTTTAAAATTTAAAAAGAAAATAAGGTTTTCATGTTCTTTTCGATTTACAAAATCCTTAAAACATGCTCTGGAAGAAAGTGTTGCGATTTCTCTGTTCTGTGGTAAATGTTGCACAGTCGTGCAACAAGAATTAATAAATCTATGGCACAAAATGATTTCTGAAGCCAAATTTTAAATCGTCTCAAAACCTGTCCTTCCGCACCAAATTAGGAGCTTAAGGAATGGGTTCATTCATTGCATAATTATTAATATAGAAATGTTTTAAACCCACAACCCTAAAGAAGTATTTTTAATAAATTGCTTAGTCGGTTTTATTTGTTGTCCCAAATTTTGCCATCGGTTTCAGACTCATTGTCGCATTGTAGGGAAGAAATTTCCCTAAATCGGGGTTTTTCATCTTATTCGCTTAATTTCTTTTATGAGATATCGTCGGAAATTTTATTGCTTCGGGTAGCAATGTGGATAAATCGACAAAAAAATTTAGATAGGTAAGGAACTTCCAGCGCTTTCAGCGTTGTATTACTGAATAGAAAATAATCGAACGAGCTCCATGTATTTCACTTTTTTTTTATAAGCCTGTAAATCTTCGAAATTTTTAGTATAAACCAATTACCGAAAATGGCTAATGAGGAAAACGAAAACCGTATTAATGGCGATTATTATGTTGGACTGCCAAATCCAGGTACACGTCTTCGGACTTTTAGTCTAAGTCACCGGAGGGTACTAATCTAAACTCTTGTCTCGAGTTATAAACTTATAAATTTAAACCGCAATTATCTGATGTATGACAAGATGGCACTAGTACGATCTAGATCATTAGGTATTATCTTTTTTATTTTTTATTTTTACAACCTTCAATTTGAAGTTTCAAAAAAATTTTAACACCGCCTTTTCATCAAATCTGGAACAGGCGGACAATTATTCACACATTTTATTTTCGATTATATCCACTTTTTTGTGAATGGTATGTACCGGTTGTATCATGTTTTCCGTGCAACAATGTTTAACTTTTTTTTTTTGCCTTTTATAATTTTTTTGCTTTATGATGTTATCTTTTAACAATAATAATTAATAAACGAATCAATCATACTGTAAGTCTCACCTTGAACTGACTTTTGAATATGACGAAATTGTCAGTTGTCATGATAAATAATTTTATAAAATAACAAAAAAAAAATCATGTCAATTTAACTGCCTTGATTACAACTTTTCACGGATAAAATACGTAATATTTAATGATCGTTACAAAAACTATTCCAGTGAATACGAAGAATGTCAATGTAAATTACACAGTTCATTGATAAGTTTTTTTTATTTTATTATTTTTTTTATTTACTTAAACAAAAGAAGTTTGAAGAAAGAGATGAACCGGAAACAGTCAAGATCCATAAGAATAGATCCCAACATGCAAGAATGATTTGCGACCCAGTTTAGGTATATTGTTCTCCGCCAGGCAATGCACTACTATTTATTATTTAAATTTGAAAATAAACGATGTCTGTGTAAAAATTAATTGAATACTTTTAGCGAAGTGAAGATATTTTTCGCTATTTTGTATTAATTAAATTTCGCACCGCGCTCAACACGCTTGATAAATATCAGTTAAGTGAAACCGCCATGTGAAAAATATGAAAATTAAAGAATGGGAAGGTTGTAAGAGAAATTCTTTTTTTTTTTTTTTTTGCGATGGAATAATAACTTTGCTGAACCATATCGAAATTATTATGTAAATATTATTTATGAAGAATAATCAACACACAGTGATGTTACTTTCTTTATATCATGGAAAAGTCTAACTTTTTTTTTTTTCGTTTTGCGAGGAGACTTTCTTTCAATGTTTGCTTAAAACATTAGGAAAAAAAAACTGTTAATTTTTTTTAAAAGTGCTGTGCCTATTTTGAAATCTTAAACACGGTTATAAATGCTGCAGGCTTATTAAAATAACATCACAAAGGATGTATTAGGCTTCGTGCAATCACATGGTATTAAGTGAGAATGTACTCATACTAAATTAATTTAGTCTTTAGTCCGAATAACGGTCTTTTTTTCTCTCTTTTTTCTTTCCTGGAGTGCAGTGCACCTGCATTTTTTTTTTTTTTTTTTTAATTTGATTCTAGGCTTTAATCTTACGCAGGATGATTTAGTCAGGAAATTGTTTTTGATGCTAAAAATATCGAATAAATTTTTCCAAAATGATTTTCTTTATTTGAAATGATAAAAGTAAGCTTTAAATATTTATTAAATAGCCTGGCCTATTTCTAGGGATGTCATTTTTTAATTATTTTTTTGGGAGGGCATGCTCCACCTTGGGAGGGGGTCAAAATTACCTTGACGGGGAAAGGGGGGAGAAGTAAGACCCCCAAACGACGCCACTGTTTATTTCATGATTTTTACGTGGGCCTTGTTCCTAGCAGCATAAAAAGCTCTAAGAACCAATTCTGTAAATAAAGTTTAAGAAGGAACCCGTTTTTTAAAAAAAATTTATTTTATTTACTCCTAGATGAATTGATCTTTGGGCAGTGATCGATTTTTAACATGTTTTTTCCTTTAATTTTCGTGGATGAAATAGGCTCTAAAAATATGAAGAAACGTCTAAAATTAATCGGATTTTCGGATTTTTTCTGAATAATTATGTCGAGAACCAGGTTTTGAAGTTTATTGGCTTCTAACCATTTTCCAAAGCCTTTTTTGTGTAAGTTTAGTTCTGGCAGTTGACAGCCGTATAACATTTCCCAGGATTTATAAAATAGTTTTTTAGTTTCGAAGTTTTCTTCAACAAATTTTATTTAGGAAAATTGATATTATTTTTAGAGTGCGATTTTCGACGGTTTTGAAACTATCCGAAACTTTTGAATAGTGACAGGGATCCGAAGCCCGTAAAAATTGGTTGGAGCCGAGACCAGCATCGGCACCGAAATATCCAAAGTGCTGGCGCTGGTGCCGACGCTGGCGAACCGCCGCTTATTGTAGGTTAATACAATCGGCCGCTTAATATAATCAAAGCTTGTGGCCTTTCTCAATTATGTTCAGCATTGCCATCGGGTCACAATTACAAAACCAGTGCCTGCACCAGCGCTGGCACCAAGTTTAAAACAAATTATCTAGCACTGGTGCCAGCATCGGCACCGGCCTAAGTTTTTAGCCAGCCGCGGCTGGCATGAGCGCCTGCACCGGCATCGATATCGACTTGGGCGTCATGTCGACTGAAGCCTCCATGTAAAAAACAGACACTCGGTACATTTTTCTAGCCAGTTTTCAGGATCTTACGGGATGCAGCAAAAAGCAGGCCAAAAAAAACGTTCGCCTTGTCCAAAAATTAACCACGCTTTTCTGTACTTTGAATTATATATTATTTTGACACAACACTCAGAGGGCAGATCGTGAACCGTAATTCTGAACATAACATGTTTGATATCCCGTACAATAATATAACATCTCTCAAGATCAAGAGAGGCAAAGAGATGTGAGCCCACCCTAAAGACCTTGACATAACATATTTTTACCAGCAACTTCGCAAATTAAAACTGATATCAGTCGTGGTATTTAGAACCTTTGCTACTGGTGCTAAGATTGGCTCTGAAAGAAGATTTGAATCTTCTGCCAATCATTTGGCCCATCCATCAGGTTTTAAGGATTTAATTTATGCCAATGTATCTGATTGAGCTCTGACTTTGGTGATCAACTTAGTCAAATTGTTCGCAAGATTTTTTTCCAATTTTTTTTTTTTTTTTTTTTTTTTAATAAAAGGAGCAAAGGTCTTTTATCATTACCTACTTACTATTTGAAATCCATGATTCATCGATAAATTTGAAAATTTTACTAAACTTATAACCCCAATTCGCACGCTCGGAAAAAAAAAGTCATCCTCGTGTTTTGGAGAGGCAGTGTCTTCCGCAAAGTTTTAAATAATTATTTTTAACTGTAGTTATGTAAAATAAAAATTCGAAATATTATTTGAGATAAAGTAAAGATCTCGTGTGAATTTTCCTCATATGGCTTTACCTTTTTTTTTTTTTTTTTTTTTTTTTTTTTGGTAAAAAAATTGATAAATAATGAAATTAATCTGCGCTCACCTCACGAAAATAACGGAACCTAAGAAGCGAAGACAGTCGAGATGATACACCTCGTGCAAATTTTTTTTTATCCTTTAAAATTGGTACATTCAGCATAGATTGAATGCTACTTTTTGACTGATAATTCGATAATTGCAAGTTTGGATTTGGAGTCGAAGAAAAATCGACTGATGAGGAAGGTCAAAATAATGGGTCATCCGCTTTTTGATTCTTTTCATTCTTTTCAGTCGAGGTGTGGTTGGCTTTTATGAGGTGTTTCAAACGTAATTTCAAGAAGTCGTGAAACCTATAAAAGCAACAAAAACATTGCACCACCTATTTTTTACGATATTGTCAAGAGTTTTCTCGAAGAAGAAAAAAGAAAAAAAAAAAAAGCCATTGCATTCTCTTGAATTTGACAAAGGTTCGAAAAGAGAATGGGGCGTTTGCGCGACGAAGCGTTACGCTAATAAAAGAATCGGTTACAATATACGCTCCATCATCGTAAATTATTGCGTTTAATATTGTAGGATCGTCCAGTTTTCATTTTCAGTTTTTTTGAGGTAAATGTAGGTCTTTCGAGTAAATTGAGGATCGTGATTTTACGGAAAAGTGAAATCATTATTACTGTTGAACTACTGGACATTAAACATCATTTTAAACGTTTTTGATATTTACGGAGAAAAAAAAATTTTTAAAAGGTATCAGAAGAAGAAAGTTACATAACTACAAAATTTGAGCTCTCACAGAAGATTGTATCGAATTCTTCAAAACAAGCTACACACACAACATTTCAGGCATAAAATCCAGGTGTTTCATCGTCGGAATCTATCAAAAAAGATATTCGTTAAAACTGAAAACAAGGTATCAGTCGACTGGATTTAAATTCCACGTACCTGAAGCCGTTACCTGGGAACCTTTCCTTAGGCCATTTATTATTTTTTTTCTCTAAGCGAAGTTGTAGCCTATTAAAAAAAAGCGAGCGCATTGTGTTTATAGTCACGTAATTTGCAAAGCTACATCGGTACCCGATAATTTTAGCGAATTCCGATTTTGCGAGCCTAGGGACATCCGTAAGATATTGGTAATGGTCGATTTATCCGTGCCAACCCTAAGGGCTAAATTCGTTTTTGCGGAAAAAGGCATGGTTGTTCAATTTCGTGATTAAGAAAAAGATGAAAGGCGGGGCTTCGTCACGGTTCTCTTAACCTTCTCTCCGTGTAAAAAAAAAAAAGCTTTATTTTTTTAAATGTTTACCTTAAAAAACCTTCGTCACAAAATTTTTACTTCCTTAGAAAAAAGAAAATTCAAAGGATCGACCGTAAACGTGACAATGAAAAATTTATGATTATACATTTCCCCTTGGTGAAAATGCAAATGAAAAGAATTTTTAATTTTTTATATGAGGAGCTTAAATTTCTTTTTTTTAATGCTTTACGGCAATAGAAGAAATTTAATGGAAAGAGGTTTTTTTTTTTTTGGTTACCATATGATCGTAAAAATAAAAAGTTATCTCATGTACAAGATTTTTTTTAAAAATCATTTGCAGCTAGCATGAACCACCTCTTCTTATCTGAAAATGGCATTAGCCTCATGTTTTGCCGTAAGTTATGTCCTGCAGGGTAATAAGTTAGCCATAAGTAATCTGCGAAAAGCCTTGACATTACTCGCGTTAAAAGGAAACAAAAGCAAGAAAAAAGTTGGTATATGCTTATATATAGAGTGAAAATTTATCAAGGTGAACCGGAGTACGTACGAGAAATACAGTTGGTAGGAAGGATATCCGGTCAAGCACTCTGTTTTTAAGAGTCCGCGTTTATTGATATATGCCACCTACAACCAGCAAGGTCAAGTGCAAATTCAATTAGAAAGAAAATGTAAGGAATTTGCATGGGATAGTCTTATTTGTGCAAAGCATACTATAATCGCGAGATGAAATTAAATAAGAGGGAGGCTATTGTATTATACTGTTCGAGTAGTCTGTTTTTAGCTAATTTCAGTGCAATATTATACTTCACGGTCGAAATTTTAAAAAGACTAATAAAGCCTTGGTATTATAATCTGTTTAATTTGAAAAGGTGATTTAGCTATTAGGAAATGGGCGTGCCAAAAAAAAAAAAAAAAAAAAAAAAATTTCTCGGTTTGAAATAAAAGAAAATGACTACGTTTCCGTAGAAAATTTCATCGGCGGATGAAATTAGTGTTCAATAGCTTTTGCGTTATTTAATTTTTTAAGTATTTTTGGCGGTTAGACGGTCACGTAGATCCTTTTAAGACCAGATGTATGCGACATAAAAAAGGGACATTAGGAGTTATAAATGAATTATCAAAGATCAACCGTTCTGGCAGTGAAAGAATAATCTCAATATGGCCATGCGTGGGAATAAATTGGCTGAAAGTTCGAAAGTAAAAAACCTTATTTTAATTTTTTTTTTTTTGACATCTGCAGCTCTTAATTTTAATCGACATAGCCTTATTAATATTTCTGCTCTCGTAACAGTATGTCCGGCTGGTCCGCGATACATGAATTCGATTGTCAGCAGTAAAAGATCACTACATGACTAATTGCTGTAATTTAGAGACCATTAATTAGAAGAGACACGACAGAAAAAGTGGGCGCGAAATTTTGGGGGCATATGATTTTGCTTTAGGCGAAATTTTGGAAACATTAATTTTGCCTTGGGGAAGACAGTTGAATAAAAAGTGCTTTCAGAAAACCATTGAGAACATGAACAGACAGAAAAAAAAATCAATGCGAACAGTCATATGCCTCCAAAATTTCGCGCTCATTTCTTCTGTCGGGTCTCTTCTAATTGAGGGTCTCTACTTTCATTTAGATTGATTGATGATTGATGGAAATGAAAATGAAAATAGATTTTCCCAAACTATTAGCTGGAAACTTTTTTGTATATTTTTTGGGTAGATTGGGGCGGCGGGAAGAGGGGGGGGGGGCAATGTCAGTGTTGTTCTCAAGAAATTTTTCGACAAATTTTTCGTGTTGCCAGGCCGAAAAAAAAGAGTGGTTTTTTGATTAATAAGTGTTAGCCGCATAAGCGAAACGTTAGAGACTCGATCTTAAAAAAGTGTCCAATCGGTTTTTTTTTTTTTTTTTTCAAAATTCAGTGGCAACAGAGGTGAAAAAGTGTCAATTTTAACACCAAGGTGTCATTGTGAACAGCGCTGGACAAAGTGATGCAGAGTTTCCTATCATTTCGCCGAATAAAATGCCTCAAAGCGACAGAACCTTCCAAGTTTCTCAGTTTTGCACATATTTTGACCGCCAGCTAAAAAATCAGGCAGATTTTAAAAAACGGACTTCAGATTCGTGATCTAGGCTAAATTTCTGATTAGAAATAATTTTTTTTTTTTCTCTCAAAAAAATGATTGATTTTTCGGAACTTTAAGCTCAATTGGTTACTCTTTTCCGTCGAGTAAAAAATTTTAAAAAATTCAGGGATCATGTAAGCATAAGATAGGCACTAACCTGGTGGGTACGCGTTTTCAAATTCGAAAGTTGGCAAAATAAGGAGCACCCTAATTCCTGGTCCTTTAAACAATTTAAACTATTTTGATTTGACACGTTCTATCCTCAACCTCTATGTCTTATATTTGACTATGTCGGATCGGCAATTAAAATTATTGGCCATTAAACCACAAAGAAATGAAAGTCTTAACTGATTCAGAATCGTACAAGACTATAAAGTTTAAATTTTCCAAAGTTGGGATTGATTGCTCAAAGAAAAAAAACCGACGATTAAAACTCCCAGAGCAACTTCCTCTCCGACTGTCAGACCATTCGTGCAAATCGCCACCTGCGCTTCTAAAATGCTTGAAAATCATCAAGTCCTTGTCAGAGAATTAAATATCAATTTTTTATTCCACAAACCGCCAACAGTCAAGATATAGATAAATGGGAATAATAATAGTAATACGACTTATCAGTCTGGGATTAGCCTCAAAATGAAATTGCGTAGGGTTGCAATCAAAAAATTTTAAATTATTCCTATGTTTGTGTGGTACCGAAACAATTTAAACGTAACTTTAAGCAATTCAGTTGCCTATTACATTTCGCGGTTTTTTTTACCAAAAAAAAAAAAAAAAAGTTATACTTTGCTCATACGTCTGTGGTTTACGCTGTATTTCTTCCGTTTCTTTAAACAAAAAAACAAAAATATTATTACGCATTACAATAATAATCATGATCTAACAAAACGGAGAGTCCAGTAAAACCGCTATGTCATAAACAGGTGTGATTTTCATGGTTCGATGGTGCGAATCAGATTTTCGTATATCATATTCGAGTATCTTTTTCTTTTACAATATTTATGGTCGTGAAATTATTTTACAGAGGCAAAAATTAGCGCAGATTACAATTTCCGGAATTTGATCATTTCCCCTCTGTAAATCCCTTTTTCGACAAAAAACAGAAATTTGATGTTAGAGGAAAGTCGAAAACATGACAAAATACTACGATCTGTACATGTTTTCGAAGTGTTTAGCCGGTTTCGACCCATTTATAGAGGTCTCAAACTGCTTATGTCAAATGCAGATGGCACTGTTATGTTAATTATCACTTCTTGGTAATATTAATTCAACGGCATTTTCAATTTGAAGCAAGAAAAAACGTCATTTGAAAAAAAAAAAAAAAAAGAATTTTTTTTCCTTCGCTTTATTTGATATGGTAATAAATAAATTTTAAACGGTGAATATCTTTCTTTTATTTTTTTTAAAATAAAGTGATTGATCGCTTGAACTAGACTCTCCTCTGTAGATCCTTCACGCTTATGAATTGTTATGCAACCGTTTCTTATGATTTGGGAACAGCCTTTAAAGAACTGTGAGAAATGTAGAAAGATTTTTTTTTTTTCATTATTTTTGTCCGTGAAATTCTCAAGAATTCAACGGTTATTGGACAATGACCGATTCGAATGAAACTTTCCTCAAAAAATCCTTAATTCCTTTCTTTTCGATCAATAAAGGAGAAGGACCTTTTACTCAAGTCTTATCATGTTTTTTTTTTTTGCTGAGAAAACACTTGACAATCTGACAAAGCATAATATTGCAAATAAAATAGAATAAGAGGGGATTTAAAACGTCGGATGCTTTAACTGTATCAAGTGTTTAGAAAATCATCATAACAATGAGATGAATAATATTTGTTCTGAAGTTAGGTATGCATTGAAAATTAGGTCATTTATTAATACAGGTAAAAGAACAAGATCGATGGATTTTTGCGCGTCCATATATAGGAACCCCGAATCGGTTTTCGAGGTTTGGAAAAACAAAATAATGACTATTCTTTTTGCCTTTCGGTGATTTTATATTTCAAAGTTTTTAAAATCGGCGATATTAAAATTCGAAATTTTTAAAATCGACGATTTTAAATTTCGGTTTAAATTTTAAATTTCGGAATTTTTAAAACAAAGGAAAACCAGGTTGGCTAAATTATGTTTAGCTTATGAAATGGCGGGAAGCGAGACCTAATGTCTTGAATAGTTTGAAAGACTGGAATATCGCCATTCAGAATCACATGGACCCGAAGGGCCCAACAAATCCCGAAATTTAAAATCACCTAAAGACAAATGGCGTCGTCCATAAACCACGTTAGCGTTATTTGGCCATTCTTGACCCCCTTTCCCCTTGCCAGCAAAGGTTGGCATTTCGGGACCCCCTTTCCCTAAAATTACGTTAGATATCAGTTACTCACCCTTTTAATTTTTTTAAATTTTAACGTAGAACAAATGCGCGGGTAAAATTAAGAGTTTTTTTTTTTTTTTTTTTTTTTTTTTTTTTAACTGAGTTAAGTTGCATAATTAAAAGATTTAAATTATTTTTATTTTTTCACATTTATTATTCGAAGCAAATGCTAACGTTAGACATGTAAAATCCCTCCCTTCCTCCCTTGTTAGCAAACGTTAGCATTTTGAATACCCCCTCCCCTTTTAACGTGCTAACGTGGTTTATGGACGACCCCAAAAAAATAGTCATTATTTCTTTTCTCCAAACCCGAAATTTATGAAACCCAAAAACCAATTCGGTGGTTTTTAATTTCGGGGTTCAGAGAACGCGATGTCGTTTTCCCGCGATGTCGCATTTTAAATAACCCAAAACTCGATTCGGGGCTTCTAAAGGGTTCCGTATATGCCAGCAGAACTGAAAGTTTTCCTGTTTTCTTATTAAAAAAGCGTGATCCAATGTAGGCACATTAAGGTCCATTGCTCTTCTAGGGTGCCCCTCTTATACTGTATTTCAAAGGAAAAGCATGTCAAAAGAAAATATTCTGCGATTATAACTAAGGGTCGCTATGGTTACAGTGATCACTCGATGCTAGCGTTCAGTTCTTATTTTGTCAGAAATGCAGCTACTCCAGTAAAATGAGAAATTTTGGAAATGGATATTGGAGTGTCTTGTCCATCCATTTATATCAGTACGTAATGTATAGATGAATGGAAAGAATGATACGATGTTTTGAAGCTATATTGCTCAAATGTCCCCAGATAGCATTTTCAATCCGTTGGACATCCTGTGGATGTCTGAAGGACGCTTTTTGAATCAGGACGGACATAGGTAAATCCAATGGACGTCCTCGGGTCTGGATAGACTGTGCTATCTGGGCTGTCATCCTCCCAGACATATTTTTTGTCAGTCATTAAGAATTCGAAATTGACCAAAAACAAACATGTGAATTATTGTAGAACGGAAGGCAAGTCTTTATGCAAAAACAACATCGATGTTCAATTTAAAACGGTGGTGTCTAATTTGCCCAAAAAAAAAAAATCAGGGATATCTTTGCGGGTCAGACCGGATTCGGATTCCTCTACTCCAGAATAACCGGAATCCACCCTGACCCGCAAAAATATTCCACCCCCTACCCTTAAAAAAAATTAATTTTGTCGCAAAAAAAAATAGCTGCGGGTCAGGCAGAAGATGAAAGAAATTTTTGCGGGTCAGCCTGAATTCGGATTCCTCTCATCCAGAATAACCGGAATCCACCCTGACCCGCAAAAATATTCCACCCCCTACCCTTAAAAAAAATTAATTTTGTCGCAAACAAAAATAGCTGCGGGTCAGGCAGAAGATGAAAGAAATTTTTGCGGGTCAGCCCGAATTTGGATTCCTCGCATCCAGAAGAACCGGAATCCGACCTGACCCGCAAAAATTTTCCACCCCCTACCCTTAAAAAAAATTAATTTTGTCGGAAAAAAAAATAGCTGCGGGTCAGGCAGAAGATGAAAGAAATTTTTGCGGGTCAGCCCGAATTTGGATTCCTCTCATCCAGAAGAACCGAAGTCCAACCTGACCCGCAAAAATTTTCCACCCCCTACCCTTAAAAAAAATTAATTTCGGCGAAAAAAAAAAAAAAAGATGCGGGTCAGGCTAAAAATGAAAGAAATTTTTGCGGGTCAGCCCGAATTTGGATTCCTCTCATCCAGAAGAACCGGAATCCGACCTGACCCGCAAAAATTTTCCACCCCCTACCCTTAAAAAAAATTAATTTTGTCGGAAAAAAAAACAGCTGCGGGTCAGGCAGAAGATGAAAGAAATTTTTGCGGGTCAGCCTGAATTCGGATTCCTCTCATCCAGAATAACCGGAATCCACCCTGACCCGCAAAAATATTCCACCCCCTACCCTTAAAAAAAATTAATTTTGTCGCAAACAAAAATAGCTGCGGGTCAGGCAGAAGATGAAAGAAATTTTTGCGGGTCAGCCCGAATTTGGATTCCTCTCATCCAGAAGAACCGGAATCCGACCTGACCCGCAAAAATTTTCCACCCCCTACCCTTAAAAAAAATTAATTTGGTCGGAAAAAAAAATAGCTGCGGGTCAGGCAGAAGATGAAAGAAATTTTTGCGGGTCAGCCCGAATTTGGATTCCTCTCATCCAGAAGAACCGAAGTCCAACCTGACCCGCAAAAATTTTCCACCCCCTACCCTTAAAAAAAATTAATTTCGGCGAAAAAAAAAAAAAAGATGCGGGTCAGGCTGAAAATGAAAGAAATTTTAGCGGTTCAGCCTGGATTCGGATTCCTCTCATCCAGAAGAACCGGAATCCGACCTGACCCGCAAAAATTTTCCACCCCCTACCCTTAAAAAAAATTAATTTTGTCGCAAAGAAAAATAGCTGCGGGTCAGGCAGAAGATGAAAGAAATTTTTGCGGGTCAGCCTGAATTCGGATTCCTCTCATCCAGAATAACCGGAATCCGACCTGACCCGCAAAAATTTTCCACCCCCTACCCTTAAAAAAAATTAATTTCGTCGGAAACAAAAATAGCTGCGGGTCAGGCAGAAGATGAAAGAAATTTTTGCGGGTCAGCCCGAATTTGGATTCCTCTCATCCAGAAGAACCTGAATCCGACCTGACCCGCAAAAATTTTCCACCCCCACCCTTAAAAAAAAAAAAATTCGTCGGAAACAAAAAAAGCTGCGGGTCAGGCAGAAGATGAAAGAAATTTTTGCGGGTCAGCCCGAATTTGGATTCCTCTCATCCAGAAGAACCGGAATCCGACCTGACCCGCAAAAATTTTCCACCCCCTACCCTTAAAAAAAATTAATTTCGGTGAAAAAAAAAAAAACAAAGATGCGGGTCAGGCTGAAAATGAAAGAAATTTTAGCGGGTCAGCCTGGATTCGGATTCCTCTCATCCAGAAGAACCGGAATCCGACCTGACCCGCAAAAATTTTCCACCCCCTACCCTTAAAAAAAAAAAATTCGTCGGAACAAAAAAGCTGCGGGTCAGGCAGAAGATGAAAGAAATTTTTGCGGGTCACCCGAATTTGGATTCCTCTCATCCAGAAGAACCTGAATCCGACCTGACCCGCAAAAATTTTCCACCCCCACCCTAAAAAAAAAAAAATTCGTCGGAAACAAAAAAAGCTGCGGGTCAGGCAGAAGATGAAAGAAATTTTTGCGGGTCAGCCCGAATTTGGATTCCTCTCATCCAGAAGAACCGGAATCCGACCTGACCCGCAAAAATTTTCCACCCCCTACCCTTAAAAAAAATTATTTTGTCGGAAAAAAAAAAAAAATGCGGGTCAGGCAGAAGATGAAAGAAATTTTTGCGGGTCAGCCCGAATTTGGATTCCTCTCATTCAGAAGAACCGGAATCCGACCTGACCCGCAAAAATTTTCCACCCCCTACCCTTAAAAAAAATTAATTTCGGTGAAAAAAAAAAAAAAAAGCTGCGGGTCAGGCAGGAAATGAAAGAAATTTTAGCGGGTCAGACCGTATTCGGGTTCCTCCCACCTACAGCAACCTAAATTCGACCTGACTCGCAGAAATATCCCACCCCCTACCCTTAAAAAAAATTAATTTGGTCGAAAACAAAAAAAGCTGCGGGTCAGGCAGAAAATGAAAGAAATTTTAGCGGGTCAGCCTGGATTCGGATTCCTCTCATCCAGAAGAACCGGAATCCCGCCTGACCCGCAAAAATATCCCACCCCCTACCCTTAAAAAAATTTAAAAAGTCGAAAAAAAAAAAGCTGCGGGTCAGACAGAATATGAAAGAAGGATTTGCGGGTCAGACCGGATTCGGGTTGCTCCCATCTAAAGCAACCTAAATTCGACCTGACCCGCAAAAATAACCCACCCCCTACCCTTAAAAAAATTAAAAAAGTCGAAAAAAAAAAAAAAAAAACTGCTGGTCAGGCAGAATATGAAAGAAATTTTTGCGGGTCAGACCGGATTTGGGTTGTTCCCATCTAGAGCAACTTAAATTGGACCTGACCCGCTTAAATATCCCACCCCCTACCCTTACAAAAATTAATAAAGTCGAAAAAAAAAAATACTGCGGGTCAGGCAGAAAATGAAAGAAATTTTAGCGGGTCAGACCTGATTCGGGTTCCTCCGATAGGCTAAATGTCCCCGGCGCCGGCTTAATGTACTCAAAGTGTACCTGAATGTACCACCCATATTTCATTTTGTACCGTTCTGGTTTTCTAGGGGAAGTATATCAATGCGGGTGATTTCAGTGACATTCAAGTTCACCCGATGTTCCCGATTCAGGAATAAATGATTGTACCCGATAGAGGACCTTTGTACCAAAATGTACCTAGTCAATTTTATTTTGTACCCTAACCGTTCCGGAGTTATTTGAGTTTTTATTGGGTGGTGGCGGAGACACAATTAAGTCAACTGAAAGATTCATAAACGATTTAACAAGGCTTAAAAGAACGCGTTTTGTACCGAAATGTACCGTAAAAATTAAATTTTGTACCCATACAGATTCCAAAAAAATCAAGGTTTATTAAAAACCGCGATTTCCTGCAATTTCGGGTGAAACTCTGGACATGCATTTTTATTTCAAGGAAAGCGTACAAGTGATGCGTCAGGAAGTTAGTATTAGACGGGTACTAAAACATACCGGTAGAATTGTACTTTGTACCCCCTCCCTTAAAAAAAAAAAAAAAAAAAAAAAGGTCAGAAAGAAAATTTCATATACCTGATTTTGACCCAGGACACAAAATTAAATTGTTTATAAAGGAATATTTTGTCCTCGTTGTGTACCGGACTGTACTAAACATTTTTGACTTTGTACCGATTCCGATCTAGAGAAAATGCAAATTGCGAAGAAAAAAAAATGGAAAATGACCCACATTGATTTTTTCAATTCTATCAACGGAATCATGGTGTACCCGTTCTGTACCGGACTGTGCCATGCTCGGAAACGTTTGTACCTTGATTCAATCATTTGTACCTGACTCGGAAATGTTTGTAAGTTCATGGATACGTTTGTACCAGGCTCGGAAATGACTCTACCTTTCTCGGAATCGTTTGTACCTTGATTGGATATTTGTACCTGACTCGGAAATGTTTGTACCTTCATGGAAACGTTTGTACCGGGCTCGGGAACGATTGTACCTTTCACGGAATCGTTTGTACCTTGATTGAATCTTTTTTACCTGACTCGGAAACGTTTGTACCGAGATTCAATCGTTTGTACCTTGACTCAATCGTACAAGCGATTAAATTAAGGTACAAACGACTCATCAAGGTACAAAGGATTCCAGTAAGGTACAAGCGATTTCAAAGAGGTCAAAATGAATCTGAACCGCCTTCCTCCTCCTGCTTGCCGAGCCTGATACAAACGTTTCCGAGTCAGGTACAAAAGCTGCAGTCAGGGTACAAACAATTCAGAGAAAGGTACAATCCTTTCCGAGCCTGGCACAAACGTTTCCATGAAGGTACAAACGTTTCCGAGTCAGGTACAAAGATCCAATCAAGGTACATATAGAGCAACCTAAATTCGAACCTAAAAAGAAATTTTTTCGGAAGAAATAAATTTTTTTTAAGGGTAGGGGGTGGAAAATTTTTGCGGGTCAGGCCTAATTCAAGTTATTCTGGATGAGAGGAGTTCGAATCCAGGCTGACCGCTAAAATTCCTTTTATTTTCTGCCTGACCCGCAGCTTTTTTTGTTTCCGACGAAATTAATTTTTTTAAGGGTAGGGGGTGGAACATTTTTGCGGGTCAGGCCGGATTCCAGTTATTCTGGATGAGAGGAGTTCGAATCCAGGCTGACCGGCAAAAAATTCTTTCATTTCCAGTCCGACCCGGAACTCTTTATTTTTCGACGACATAAATTTTTTTTTAGGGTAAGGGGTGGAATATATTGGCGGGTCAGGCCTAATTACAGTTATTCTGCATGAGAGGAGTTCGAATCCAGGCTGACCGGCTACATTTTCTTTCATTTTCTGCCTGACCCGCAGCTTTTTTTGTTTCCGACAAAATTAATTTTTTAAGGGTAGGGGGTGGAAAATTTTTGCGGGTCAGGTCGGATTCCGGTTCTTCTGGATGAGAGGAATCCAAATTCGGGCTGACCCGCAAAAATTTCTTTCATCTTCTGCCTGACCCGCAGCTTTTTTTGTTTCCGACGAATTTTTTTTTTTTTAAGGGTAGGGGGTGGAAAATTTTTGCGGGTCAGGTCGGATTCAGGTTCTTCTGGATGAGAGGAATCCAAATTCGGGCTGACCCGCAAAAATTTCTTTCATCTTCTGCCTGACCCGCAGCTATTTTTGTTTCCGACGAAATTAATTTTTTTTAAGGGTAGGGGGTGGAAAATTTTTGCGGGTCAGGTCGGATTCCGGTTCTTCTGGATGAGAGGAATCCGAATCCAGGCTGACCCGCTAAAATTTCTTTCATTTTCAGCCTGACCCGCAGCTATTTTTGTTTCCGACAAAATTAATTTTTTTTAAGGGTAGAGGGTGGAAAATTTTTGCGGGTCAGGTTGGACTCCGGTTCTTCTGGATGAAGGGAACCCAAATTGGGGCTGACCCGCAATAATTTCTTTCATCTTCTGCCTGACCCGCAGCTATTTTCTTTTCCGACAAAATTAATTTTTTTTAAGGGTAGGGGGTGGAAAATTTTTGCGGGTCAGGTCGGATTCCGGTTCTTCTGGATGAGAGGAATCCAAATTCGGGCTGACCCGCAAAAATTTCTTTCATCTTCTGCCTGACCCGCAGCTTTTTTTGTTTCCGACGAATTTTTTTTTTTTTAAGGGTAGGGGGTGGAAAATGTTTGCGGGTCAGGTCGGATTCCGGTTCTTCTGGATGAGAGGAATCCGAATCCAGGCTGATGACCCGCTAAAATTTCTTTCATTTTCAGCCTGACCCGCAGCTATTTTTGTTTCCGACAAAATTAATTTTTTTTAAGGGTAGGGGGTGGAAAATTTTTGCGGGTCAGGTCGGATTCAGGTTCTTCTGGATGAGAGGAATCCAAATTCGGGCTGACCCGCAAAAATTTCTTTCATCTTCTGCCTGACCCGCAGCTATTTTTGTTTCCGACGAAATTAATTTTTTTTAAGGGTAGGGGGTGGAAAATTTTTGCGGGTCAGGTTGCACTCCGGTTCTTCTGGATGAAGGGAACCCAAATTGGGGCTGACCCGCAAAAATTTCTTTCATCTTCTGCCTGACCCGCAGCTATTTTTGTTTCCGACGAAATTAATTTTTTTTAAGGGTAGGGGGTGGAAAATTTTTGCGGGTCAGGTCGGATTCAGGTTCTTCTGGATGAGAGGAATCCAAATTCGGGCTGACCCGCAAAAATTTCTTTCATCTTCTGCCTGACCCGCAGCTATTTTTGTTTCCGACGAATTAATTTTTTTTAAGGGTAGGGAGTGGAAAATTTTTGCGGGTCAGGTCGGATTCCGGTTCTTCTGGATGAGAGGAATCCAAATTCGGGCTGACCCGCAAAAATTTCTTTCATCTTCTGCCTGACCCGCAGCTATTTTTGTTTCCGACGAAATTAATTTTTTTTAAGGGTAGGGAGTGGAAAATTTTTGCGGGTCAGGTCGGATTCCGGTTCTTCTGGATGAGAGGAATCCAAATTCGGGCTGACCCGCAAAAATTTCTTTCATCTTCTGCCTGACCCGCAGCTATTTTTGTTTCCGACGAAATTAATTTTTTTAAGGGTAGGGAGTGGAAAATTTTTGCGGGTCAGGTCGGATTCCGGTTCTTCTGGATGAGAGGAATCCAAATTCGGGCTGACCCGCAAAAATTTCTTTCATCTTCTGCCTGACCCGCAGCTATTTTTGTTTCCGACGAAATTAATTTTTTTTAAGGGTAGGGAGTGGAAAATTTGTTCGGGTCAGGTCGGATTCCGGTTCTTCTGGATGAGAGGAATCCGAATCCAGGCTGACCCGCTAAAATTTCTTTCATTTTCAGCCTGACCCGCAGCTATTTTTGTTTCCGACAAAATTAATTTTTTTTAAGGGTAGGGGGTGGAAAATTTTTGCGGGTCAGGTTGGACTCCGGTTCTTCTGGATGAAGGGAACCCAAATTGGGGCTGACCCGCAATAATTTCTTTCATCTTCTGCCTGACCCGCAGCTATTTTCTTTTCCGACAAAATTAATTTTTTTTAAGGGTAGGGGGTGGAAAATTTTTGTGGGTCAGGTCGGATTCCGGTTCTTCTGGATGAGAGGAATCCAAATTCGGGCTGACCCGCAAAAATTTCTTTCATCTTCTGCCTGACCCGCAGCTTTTTTTGTTTCCGACGAATTTTTTTTTTTTTTAAGGGTAGGGGGTGGAAAATTTTTGCGGGTCAGGTCGGATTCCGGTTCTTCTGGATGAGAGGAATCCGAATCCAGGCTGATGACCCGCTAAAATTTCTTTCATTTTCAGCCTGACCCGCAGCTATTTTTGTTTCCGACAAAATTAATTTTTTTTAAGGGTAGGGGGTGGAAAATTTTTGCGGGTCAGGTTGGACTCCGGTTCTTCTGGATGAAGGGAACCCAAATTGGGGCTGACCCGCAATAATTTCTTTCATCTTCTGCCTGACCCGCAGCTATTTTCTTTTCCGACAAAATTAATTTTTTTTAAGGGTAGGGGGTGGAAAATTTTTGCGGGTCAGGTCGGATTCCGGTTCTTCTGGATGAGAGGAATCCAAATTCGGGCTGACCCGCAAAAATTTCTTTCATCTTCTGCCTGACCCGCAGCTATTTTTGTTTCCGACGAAATTAATTTTTTTTAAGGGTAGGGGGTGGAAAATGTTTGCGGGTCAGGTCGGATTCAGGTTCTTCTGGATGAGAGGAATCCAAATTCGGGCTGACCCGCAAAAATTTCTTTCATCTTCTGCCTGACCCGCAGCTATTTTTGTTTCCGACGAAATTATTTTTTTTAAGGGTAGGGAGTGGAAATTTTTGCGGGTCAGGTCGGATTCCGGTTCTTCTGGATGAGAGGAATCCAAATTCGGGCTGACCCGCAAAAATTTCTTTCATCTTCTGCCTGACCCGCAGCTATTTTTGTTTGCGAAAAAATTAATTTTTTTTAAGGGTAGGGGGTGGAAAATTTTTGCGGGTCAGGTCGGATTCCGGTTCTTCTGGATGAGAGGAATCCGAATCCAGGCTGACCCGCTAAAATTTCTTTCATTTTCAGCCTGACCCGCAGCTATTTTTGTTTCCGACAAAATTAATTTTTTTTAAGGGTAGGGGGTGGAAAGTTTTTGCGGGTCAGGTTGCACTCCGGTTCTTCTGGATGAAGGGAACCCAAATTGGGGCTGACCCGCAAAAATTTCTTTCATCTTCTGCCTGACCCGCAGCTATTTTTTTTTCCGACGAAATTAATTTTTTTTAAGGGTAGGGGGTGGAAAATTTTTGCGGGTCAGGTCGGATTCAGGTTCTTCTGGATGAGAGGAATCCAAATTCGGGCTGACCCGCAAAAATTTCTTTCATCTTCTGCCTGACCCGCAGTTATTTTTGTTTCCGACGAAATTAATTTTTTTTAAGGGTAGGGAGTGGAAATTTTTTGCGGGTCAGGTCGGATTCCGGTTCTTCTGGATGAGAGGAATCCAAATTCGGGCTGACCCGCAAAAATTTCTTTCATCTTCTGCCTGACCCGCAGCTATTTTCTTTTCCGACAAAATTAAATTTTTTTAAGGGTAGGGGGTGGAAAATTTTAGCGGGTCAGGTCGGATTCCGGTTCTTCTGGATGAGAGGAATCCGAATCCAGGCTGACCCGCTAAAATTTCTTTCATTTTCAGCCTGACCCGCAGCTATTTTTGTTTCCGACAAAATTAATTTTTTTTAAGGGTAGGGGGTGGAAAATTTTTGCGGGTCAGGTCGGATTCCGGTTCTTCTGGATGAGAGGAATCCAAATTCGGGCTGACCCGCAAAAATTTCTTTCATCTTCTGCCTGACCCGCAGCTATTTTTGTTTGCGACAAAATTAATTTTTTTTAAGGGTAGGGGGTGGAATATTTTTGCGGGTCAGGGTGGATTCCGGTTATTCTGGATGAGAGGAATCCGAATCCGGTCTGACCCGCAAAGATATCCCTGATTTTTTTTTTTTGGGCAAATTAGACACCACCATTTAAAACAGCAATTGAAGTGTACTACTAATCCTGATGACTTCATACTGCATTCATTCGGTGCAATTTAGAAGCCTTATTGAAAAAATAATATCGGTAACCTATTATGGCACTCAAATTCGAATTGTCATTCACGTATCATTACACCTTATGCTCCTTTAATTATAGTTATGATTGACATAACAACTGCCTTCCAAAAAGATCCAATCTCTACTGGTTTGATAACCTGATACAGACCGCATTAGATACGACAAAAGCCGCTATTATGATGATTTTCGAAGTGGGATCCTTTTCTGGCTTCGAGCCAGAAGTTGAATTTGGAGACAATGCATTAGAATTCCTTTTGTATATATGCGTTTAATATTCAAAATATTATGTAACAGACCGAACGAATTTCTTACACCGTGCGGAACTGTTTCTCATCCCTGATGACAATATTACATAATAAAATAAAAATCATTTTTTTACATTATGTTATCCTCTGACCTTAATGATCAAATTTAATTGTTGAAACGAAATTTTGATAAAATGATCTTACCATTTAAGAAAGTTTCCCAGGGGTTATATCCAAAATTTAAAATGCACAAAACTTATCACAGCATTCTTAAATCCACCCGACAAAAATAACGAGCCATTTTTTTTTTTTTTTTTCGCGTTAACTTTTTTTTTAGCTTAAATATTCTTTAATAAATAACACTAAGCACTAACACGACGGAAACAAAAAGAAATTCCACCACAACTGACATAACACCATCATCTGCAGACGAGATTTTGGTTCGTCTGACCGGTGCAAAGATCCTGTTAGAATAGAATGACTTTGCGCCTGAGGAATGGACTCCCAGTTGGTTCACGATTCTACTCTTTCCCTATTCACGATCGTACCTGGTCTACGGTTACGGCTTCACTGTTCCAAGACGAATGTTAATGCTGGAAGGTGTTGGTGTTACGTTTCGTTGCGATTCATTTATGCGTCAAGGATCGTTTCAGAAAAAAAAAAAAAAATCCTCGAGAATCGTTTCCAGGAATGTTGTTACTACAGCCGAAGACTTTTCCTTGGTTCATATTTTTTCGATTTTTTCTATTTTTTAGGTCTTTTACCTAGAGTTTAAATGTTTTAAAAAATTAGCTTTGTATTTCCAGGATGTACTTCCATCGGTTTAAATTTGAAATTTTCACAAGATATTTCTGATCAATTTTTTTTCATCTCTAAATGCTTGAAAATTCATTTAAAATTGGTGTTTCAACAATTCTTAACACGCCGAATGTTTTCCGCGATTTAACTGCATTTAAGTAGATCAAAAAGCAAGTGAGCCACCTTAAAATAGTCAATGACAAACAAATCGCGATGTATTGAATTATCTTTTAAATTTTTCTAGCGAAAATTGTGCTAAGTGAGTTTTTAAGGGTACCAATCACCTGACGTCTACAGCCAAGGAAGGAACGAAAAGGGCTCAGTCCCTTCTGTAAATATTTCCTGGCATGTAACGATTCAGAAAATTCTTGCTTTTTTGCATTTCCCCAATTTTTGATGTTATAATAAATTTACAAGGAGTCTACTCAACTGAATTTGGGAAAATCGATGTCTGACTTAAAATCGTTGCTCTGAGCAAAAGCGAAAGAGAACTGGGGTCCTGAAAAGGACGAAATGAAGGCGAAATGAAACAAGGGTCCTCAGCCAAGTCAATTAAAATAATGAGCTTTGTTCCCCCCCGTCCCTCCGGATAATTTTTTTTCCAAATGATGTGCTTTTAAAAATTGATGTAACCCCCTAGGAAATAGCAGACGAAGATAAATCAAAGATCTGCTTAGATTCTCTTCTCTGACATATATTTCAGATTCTCTTCTCAGAACATATATAAAGGAGTTGCTTAACATCAGTCGTGTAAAGAGTAAAATATGGGTCGTCCATAAATTACATTAGCATTATTTTGTAAATTTTGGCCCCCTTCCCCCCTTGTTAGCAAAGGTTAGCATTCAGGGACCCCTCTTAAAAAATTGTTTTTAAGAGGGGGGTTAACAAAAGTAAACATTAAAAAAAACCTGAAATTCTTCGAAACCTAAATTTTGCATAAGAAAAGGTTTTTTTTTTAACTTATAGCAAATGCGCGGGTAAAATTAAAAGTTTTTTTTTTTAAAGTGAGTTAGGTCACATAATTTTTAAAAAAATATTTTAATTTTTGCACGTTTCTTACATGAGACAAATGCTAACGTTATATATGTGAAACCTCTCCCCCCCCCCCCCCCACCCCTTTGTTAGCAAAACTTAGCATTTGGAATACCCCCTACCCCCGTTAACGTGCTATTGTGGTTTACGGACTACCCCAATATATCCAATTGCAGAAAAAAATAAATAAATAAAGCTTCTCTAGAGTCGCCACCGCTTTCAAGGCCCTAAAGCAACCAAAGTTTTGTTGATGATAAATACAGATGGTTGATTTATTGCCATTCGGTTTTTTTTTTTTTTTTTTTTTTTTTTGCGACTAAGGCTATACCACTCTAGAGAAATTTCAGCACTACTAAGGGTTTGGTCTATAAATTTTCAATTCAATTTTCACTCAGAATCCTTTTAAAATTGTTCGAGGGTTGGAAAACATTAAGCATACATTTGGGAAAATAGAACTTTATATGCCCTTTAAAGATAATAGAGATGGTTTTATTAATATTTATTTCTTTAAAGTGGACGGATATCTATTTTAAAGAAATAAATTCCTAATTGAAAATATAGCTTTACAGTAAACTCAATCGGGAAATTTTTAAAAAGCGGAATTTTACAGTTTAAAAGATATGACCTTTTCACACGTACCATTTATAATAACATGAAGATCATAATTTTTGCAATACGCACGTCAAAAATTGAGGAAAAAGAAACCAATCATCAGGTCATTGAATTGTGAATAGCATATCGAGAATTAAATTTGAACTTTTTTTCCCCCTTCCAATCTACAAATTAAATTGATATTCTATATGTCTCATATTATTAAATATCAGAAATTTAACAACGTTTCAATTTCCAAGACAACTTTTTTGCTTCGGGTGGAGCGCGAATCCCCTTATTAATTAAACATTAGAAATATCCAACCAGAAAATCAATGTATCATTTTTTTTTCCAAGACATTTCAATCACATCTATTCAAAAAAAAAATCATTTTAACTTCATCATTTCATATTTCAATTTGATGGCTATCTCTCCAAACGTGAGCAATTTCTCAGGATGTGAAAAGTTCCTGTTAACGTTATACCTCATTAAATCTATTTTTCGTAAGCTAAGTGTAAACGGATCTTTTACACCACCTGAGAGTTGTGGGTAACTCAACTTGAATCTTAAAAAAAAAAAAAAGTGGACACAAATCAATGAGCCATATCTACCATCTTCAAAATGCTTATATTAGATTTTTAACTTGTCAAATGGAAGTATGTTGAACGGAATTTAATTGAAAAATCATAAAAAGAAAGTCCTGTATCGAAGAAAAAAAAATTGCGTTGTGTTTCTTCTGACATACAATTAAAAGAGGAATAATTGAAGTCCGTTCACCTAGTTCTTGTTTCTTTTCCTAATTTTTTAAAAAGGAAATGAATGGTTTTATCTTTTAAATTTTATCGGTTTTCATATTTTAGAAAAATTATAAGCTCAGTGCATAAATTTTTGGCAATTTGTAAACATGGAAGAATGCATTGTGATTTTTCTTAAGAGAACTCGATTATTAAGTAAATACAAATTCACTACTAATTTGCATTAAAGCTGATGTCTAGGAACATGCCACTTTGCCTTGGGGAAATTTTTAAGATGCAATATGTAGATGTATATTCAAAAAAAATATTTCAAAGCAGACACGTCTACTATATAAGATTTTATTTTTTTTCTAAATTTTTATTAGTCGTCGTGTTTTAATTTTAAGTTTCTTTTAAAAAAGAAATTCATATACCATCAAAAAGCCGGTAGGTGGGCCTCGTATCAATTTTAATTCACTCTCTTTCGCGGAAACACGTTTTTGAGTTTTTAAATATTAAAAATTATAATAATTAGAAACGAATATGCTAAACTTTATGATTAATGCAGTTATATACGAAATAGCATTACGCCTATAATTAAACGGCGCATAGTTTACGCGAATTTCAATTCGAAAACAATAATTGTTTTAAATGTTGATATAACGGTTTTCCTTAGATGTTGGTGGAGTATTTCTTCTTTCATTGATGAAGATTTTTTAAGTATGAATGTAAAATAATTATTATTTAAAAAAAAAAAAAAGATTAATTAAATGTCCAACTTGAAACAAGTAGAAGGGATGCGAGAGTCCTGGGGCTGACAGATTCAGAGTGGATTATCGATTATTTTCCAGTCAGAACTGGACAGGACTGAATTATGGATTATGGAATTGTGTGTTAAAAGATTCATTTCTAACAACATTTTATAATTATATTACGTTATCACAAAAACTTTATACAGTTAATTTTTACACTTATGTTATTATTTACAATTCGATTAATTTAAAAAAATTAGAAAAGTAAAATGGCAATGTTTCGATGATTAGTAAAGGAAAAAAGCAAGTTAAAATATCGAACGATCGAAAAATAATTAGCTAAAAAAAAGTCTGAAAAAGAATTATAAAATAACTAGTGCTTATTCCAAATATGATTTTTGATTTAAAAAAAAGAAAAAAAAGACTGCCCAGTCTTCCTGACTCGTGTTACTCCTCATGACTGATTATGTTATCATTTAGTTCAAAATTTTGTAGTTTGAAAAAAAAAGTACATGTAAAAATTATTTATTTAAAAAAAAAAAAAAAAAAAAAAAAAAAAACGAAAAAAATGATTTATTAGAAATGCACTTGCTTTTCGCCTCGTAGGCCTCAAAATTCAAAACAATAAATTCTTTCATTGAAATGAATAAACGACAGAATTGTGTTTAAAATTTTAAATAAAAAAGAATACTGTTATTATGTAACAAGATCGGTAATGTAAATATACAAATACGAAAAAAAAAAAAAATTCAACTAAAAACGGAGGTAAAATCCTTACTTTCGGGCGTTTTACATTATGGCGATTACATGATGGCAACTGTAGGCATCGTCATTCATTATAGTTCGTTAAAAGAATGAAAAGACAGTTTTTATTTTAGCAACGTAACATAAAAATTTTAGATTAATCATAACCAGAACTGATATACTATTCAAATAAAATCGGTTAAATTTTGAAAAATTGGAGCACGTTAATATGGTAATTACGTAACTCCATCACAGAAGGGAAAAGTCATTCATTATATTCGAAATTTTTTTACAGGCGTCGTGATTTCTGCTGCAGGGAAATATAACTTTTCACGAGAACTTTATATATATTTCATGCTACATTATTTATTATTAAGCTTAATCTTATTTTACGGTAGAGCCAAAAGGGAAATGGTTTATCATTTGTTTGTCGTATAAAATCTATAATCACTTATGCTGATGAAATGGATTCAAAAGAGTTTTTTTTTTTAATCGAAAAAATAAAACTAAATGGCCGTCCACAGCTTTAAAAAATTCAAAATCGGGCAAAGCATTTTTTCGTAAAAAAAAAATTTACCAAGTAAGGTATAGACATATTTTGGTCCCGTTATAATTTTAGAAGTTATGACCGATAATTAAGTTAATGTATTTTTTTTAAATTACGAAAATAAGGTCTACTACGTTTTTGAACAATTACCGGCTCGAATGATCGATTAAAGTCGTATATCTGTGTTACTCTATAAAAAAAGATTTGTACCTGCCTCGATCGGAATCACGCCAAGCCTCCAGGTTAACAACTCCGATGGTCTCATAATCATGACAAGACACCGTAGGATTCCTGTTAAACAAGAGAATAAAATTTGGCTTTAATTTTAAACTTCGCAGCTCGAAAAAAAAAAAAAAAAAAAATACATTTAAAAAATAAAAATGATTCGCTTAAATTTTTATTGACTCTAAAATTTCAAGATTTTTGAAGGTTTTTTTTTATTAGTTTGTTTCATTTCAGTTTACTGATGGCTTTGATATGTCTATCAAGATTTTTCGGCAGTTTCGTAAATTAAGTTTAAAGTCGAAAATCTCGGCCGCAAGTTCGTAAAGAAAAATAAAATAAAAAGATTGCACAGGAGATTGCCCGTTATAATGAAGAAACTGAAAATTTGGAAAAAAAGATTTGAAAAGATATCATCGAACATTTTCAGAACGTTAACCTTGACTTTAGCAAAAAACAGTGGTGATTATTTTCCTATGAAACTGGGTTTAAATGTGGGAAATTAAAAAAACAATGATTGCCCGTTAACCTTGTGAGAAAACCCATTTTGATAAACAAAGTTGTATTTTAATTTAATTAACAATGAAATTAATAGAAAATAAAGATTTACCTGTTTGAAAGTTTTTCAAAAGCTCTTGGCTGCATCGAATAGACGCTGTCTGCGTTGTCGCACATTATTCTGGCTATACTTGATTTTCTGATTTCAGTCAGTTGCTCTGTTTAGAATAAAGAAGGTTGTATTTAGAAAATTTAAATTTTCGAATTTTTATGACTTAACGTAATTTTTTTTACCTGGGGTAAAAGCACCCTTAAAATCTCCGTGTTCGTAGAAAAATCTGTCGGAAACTCTGGTCCTATAAAACTGCTCAGTCATTATGCACAAAAACGTGGGACCAGAAAGTGTACCAGGCACGTGTCTTTCTAAAGCTCCTCCAACGTTTAAGTCAACATCATCCGGATGAGCAAATAACTGTTGAAGCTTTTCAACGATCTAAAATTATAGTTTCAAAAACGAATTAGCAAAAGTGTTTTATCTTTGCTAGATATATCTAGCAAAGATGTATGCATACATACATTTATTTTTTAGAATATTTTTCAAAGAATTTTTTTTCTTTCTGCAAATTAGAAATTCTGCTAAGTGGATTCTTGATTTGAATAACATTTGGAATGTCTTTAGCCTCGTACTTAATGCGAGAATCTTATAATGAGCGTAACGATATGATAAAAGGGCTCCATAAGACTTTTTACAATATAAAAGATAAGTCACCCAGACAAAGTGGATCCTGGAATCCAGGTGGATTCTGCCGTGGAAAAATTGTGGATGTTCCACCAGTATTCTACCTGGATTTTAAGACTTTTTCCACCACATTTCTACTACTTTTTGTGAAAAATGGTGGAAAAGTGGTAAAAAAGTGGTGGAAAAACATAAACCTGGAAAAATGGTGGAAAAAGTCTTAAAATCCAGGTGGAATACTGTTGGATCCATCGTGGATCCACCAAAAAATTCCACGTGGAATCCACCATTAATCCACAGAATTTTTTTGTCTGGGATCAGAAGTATTTACAAATATTTACAGAAGGGTCTCCCCCTGCTCTTCCTGGTTAAGTCAATATACTCGAAACTTAAAGTTTAACCTGTGAGGAAGGTTTAAATTTAAAAATTTTCCCATTTAGTGATCTTTTTAGGATCCTAAAGTTGCACCCTGTTCAAACCTGGTAAATATTCCAATAAATAGTCCATATTTCTATTTTAAACATGCAACTTTTTTAAGATTTGCCCCCCTCCCCCTAAAACCTTATAACGGCAAAAAGCAATTAGTTTATGTTAGGGAACGTTCAAGTGTTACGTAAGACTTTTTTTTTCGGGTTTTCTGACCCCCTCCCCCCTTTGTAAGATTTAGTAAGATTCCTTTTAACTTACGTAATATTTTCGCTGCCCCCCCCCCCCATTTTTTTCTTTACTGTCAATTTTAAAAAATGTCTTACAGAATTTCAGGAAAAAAAATTCTTAAAATTAAAGTATAATTTTTTTTTTTTTTTTTTTTTTTTTTTAAGAGGAGAGGGTGGCAAATAGAGGGGTGTCCATTTTTTATATTAAATTAGAATTTTTTTGAAAAATAATTAATAATAAAAATTCTTACGTAAGATTTTTTTAGAACCCCCTTCTCCCCTCCCCATGTTAGAAATCGTAAGAATTTCTTGCACCCCCTCCCGCCCACTTCCGGTCTTACGTAATGCTTAAACACTTTCTTAATAGTTTAATGACAATGAGGAAATGTTCCTTAAGCCGTCTTTTAGGCTGTCCTTCTATAGGTTTTCACTTGGCAAAGAAATCCCCTGGGAGTCCCACTTTCAAATTCTTTTTTATCCCCGTTTAGAATGTCTTCAAAGACTAAAACTGGCATGGGCGTAAGAGGGGTTTGGGCATGGTTTTTGTATAAAAATAACCACGAAGACAATTTAGGAGAAAAAAAGTTCAGAACTTTATTAATTTTACATAAAATTACGTTAGAATTCGATTATCCCCCCCCCCCCCACACTTTAAAAATTAAAAAAAAAAAAAGTTAATATAAAACATTTAGGCTAAAAAATTTGAAAATTCTTCGGAATTTAAATTTTGCAAAGCGAAGGTTTTTTTTTTTTGTTTTTTTTTTAATTAGGCAAATACGCGGGTAAGAATGAAATAGTTTTCCTTTTTTTTAAGCAAGTTAGCTCACATAATTTAAAAAATTTTAATTATTTTTATTTTTTGCCGTTTATTACATGAGACAAATGCTTAAATGTGTGACCCACTTTCCCCCCTTGTTGGCAATAGTTAGAATTTTGAATACCCTCTCCCCCTTAACGTGCTAACGTAATTTATGGACGGCCCCTAGTACAGTCTATAGCAGCATTATATTGACTACCTCTGCGTTCCCACTTTTAATTCTTCCAGATTTAAATTAATCCCTAATCCGGAAGGGAATCAATAAACAAACAACATTCATTCATTCACTTACTGCCGGCTCGATGACGTCCAGAAAATCTTCAAACCTCTGGGCTTTAGGCAATCCACAAAAATGTCTGTAATCATTATAAGAAGCCAACCCGTGGTCTCTTCCACGATGAATGTCGAACGCTTTCAAATCTAATCCAAAAGGCTGATTATTTCTAAACAAAAAGTCTGTAATCTAAGGGAAAAAACAACACGATTTTCATTATTCGTCTTAATAGGTACATTTCCCCTAAAAAATAAAACCGCGGGAAAAAACGTTTGATAAGCTTACCTCGCTGGTATGAAATTTATCTGTAGCTTGCTGCGGTTGCGTTGCCATACCACGAGTCAAATCATCGAAATTATTATTAGCTTCTAAAAGGGTTGGATTATTAAAATGATCGGACAATCGAACTACTCCTGTACTGTACCTATTATCGGTAACTAATCTGAAAAGGTAGGAGAAATTATTACTTTCAAAGTTTCTCATGCTTTTTTTTTTTTTTTTTTTTTCAAAACGAAAAAAAGATTTACTTTAGATATCCTTGAATATTACTGTGGAAATAACGGAAAGCGGCAGTTGCATGCTCATTTAAAACGCTAGGATTAATATTATCATTGTAATCGTTCACATAGGCATCGTGTGCCTTGTAAAGAACTCCGTGAGCTAATAGATTTTTCCAGCCTTAAATTAAACAAACAATAAGAAAGTTAAAATATTCTTTAAATTGTTTCACGCGATTTTTTTTTTTTTACTTAAAACTAACCCAAAAAGATAGGTAACCATTCGTAATAGGAAATATGTTGAATTTCTCCGATTACGATCCTTCTTGCCTCTTGATAGAGAATTTCGTCGTTCCAATGAGGATTTATTTCGGATAATTTTCCGGCAACTCGGTTATGCTCTCGGAGAAGTAAAATTTGAAAAATGGTTAACTGAGGATTCTGATTGGCCCTTGTGTCCCCTGAAAAATACAAACGCCCTCCGTTATATATTTGGTTCGATACCGATTTCTAGCAAACTAAATACCGGTCATATAGCACGGTTGATCTGGAGATGTTTGTCCTTGACAGACTAAAGTTTTATTCGGATTTGCTGGGGGCCAGACTCTTCCGTTTCTATACTCGTATTGCAATAAACCTCCTTGAAATGCTCTCAAAGATCTAGCAAGTTGATCATCAGATCCGTAAACGAAGGAACCGTCCATCCAATGCGTTACTCCAACAACCTAAAAAATAAAATATGCTTAATTAATTTGCGGATTTTTTTATCTCGTCGTCGGCTAATTAAAGAGATTAATTGTTTACAAGGGAACATTAACCTCATAAATTTAATTAATTTGATCAACAATCAAACGTTTATTATATTCTCTGATCGCGATAGGGAAAATTCTCCCCGTAATTTATTTTTAATAAAGGGTTTCGTACCTGCTCAGCAGGTTGAGACGGAGGTGCGCATCCGTTATCTTGATCTGTAGTCGTTCGCACAAAATTCATGCATGTTTGACCAAATTTTTTACTTAAAGGATCTTCCGAAGGTATTAAAATGTTAAAACAGGAGGGATTGCTGACAGCAGCAGAAGTTTCTCGTCCATCATTACTACAGCACTGCGTAGGATGAGGATCTGAAAAAGGGCGATCACGATATTTAAAATTTCAAGTTCCAACATGCCTTCTCCCATCCTAGATTAAAATATACTAACGGGATTGGGTTGTTCCAGCAGCGATTGACATGTCGTGCGTGATAATCTGGCCCCACTGCATGGCTGCTAATGTCCATTGCGGATCTGGGATGTCAACATCCGGAAATAAAACTACACTCAAAAGTCGAGACGGCGGAAGTGCTTTTCCCGTAACAGAAATTGGAGGCTGATGAATTCCTAAAAAAAAAAAAAAAAAAAAAAAAAAAAATTGTCAGGGGATATATGAGGCATATCTCTACGTAAGACTACGTCTGGAATTTTTGGTTGGGGCCGAATTTCGGAGCCTACTTTTAATTTAATTTAGCCCCTTTATTGGTTCAAACATCATAGATGTTTGAAAAAAGTTATCTAAAATTTTATCATATGTTCGTTTCAAGCAGGCCCGTAGCCAGCCTGAGAAACAAAGGGGGGCACGAGAAATTCAAAGGGGGGCTCCAAATGGGGGCTCCGGGGGGGCTCCTTATAACATGGAAGATAGGGAAAATACATGGGCCAAGTCAAATTTACAGGGGGGCTCAAGCTTTTCCATAGGGGGGCTGAGCCACCCTATACCCCCCCTGGCTACGGGCCTGGTTTCAAGAAATGCTTTTTAAAAAAATGTTTTCTCAATAAAATTTTAAATGAATCTTTTCAAAAATCAAAAATCATCAATATCTAAGAAGTTTGTAAAAAATTTACAATATTTTGTTAAAAATTTTATTATAAATTTCATTGAAAATTTTTTAATATTTTTAAGGATTATCACGGATTTTTGATAAAATTTTATTGAACAATTTATTTAAAATTTTTGAAATATTAGTTTCTTTGTAATGTTCGGTGTACAAGACAACCGGACAACGGGACACGACAAAACCATCATGGTACGCCCTAAAAAAGCTTCTTATATGAAAAAGAATAATCCCCTTGCAAATGCAATACATACTGCAACCGATCCGCAATGGTCGTTAAACGCATAACTGGTTTTTCAAGGCGTTTATAACTTACCATCGGCATATTTGGCCGTAACTAATCGTCCGTAATTAGTATTGGTGACTCCCCATAAAGGATTTTTAATATTATTGCAAGATCCGTCGATGGTCCTGTAGATACTAGGCACGCAGTTTCTAGGAACTCTAAGGCACTGGCTTTGGCCGAAATTGAAACCTATATTATTCAACGAGTTGTAATAATTCGGTCCGTACCTATAAATTTTGAATGAACATAAATGAGCTTCATTTTTTTTTCAAATTTATAAATGATCACATGATATTTTTGCTTACCCCACAAACGGAGTTCGGCCATTATTAAAGAAAGGATCATTTGTGGTAGGAAATACTGGTCCTGGGGGATTCCCAAAAAAATTAGCCGATTGATATCTAGGGGGTTTGAAGGCTGGTCCTCCCACGAAATCGTTGTTGGGATTTTGATAAACCGCGAAATCGAACCCTTGAGGCTCGTTAAGAGTCTCTGAAATATAAAAGAAAAGAATCCTAATAATAAAAACGATCGAAATAAAGTTTCTGCGAACATTCGATTTTGTTCTAATTTTTTTTTTATCTTGTTGAAAATGTTAACAATCAAGAACAGATGGCTTATCATAACCGTTGTTTTTCGAGATTTAAGTAACGAATTCATTTCTTAATTTGTTGCAATGAAGTTTACATGCTTTTAATAATATGCAATAAATGCGTTCTAAAAACTGTCTCTTTAAAAAAAAAAATAAAACAGATGTCGTATGTCGTTGCCACAGTATTAAATTGTGTTGGTTTCTAAGGCGTATTCGCTTAGCTTATTCATCTGGGAAACTTTTGTGGCATGGTTTTTAGTAAAACGTTTATGATGATTTTTTTTTTTTTTGCATGATTCATACCTCTAACTTGACATAAAATGGCGAAGAGAACGATTGCTGTCCAAGAGTACTTTAATTTTTCCATGACGGGAAACCTGAAAAAAAGAAAAAACGAAACTCTTGATTAATAAGGACTATTTAAGTCATTGATTCCAGACATGGAATCGTCAAGGATTGTTGATTGCAGGGAGTCGATAGGGTGTTTTTAAGAATTTACAAAAGAAATGAAGATTACCAAAGCTTTGTGATTTGTGTAACAAAGGAGCTTTTCTTTTGTAGAAAGATTTCCGCCTTTTCTTATTAAAAAAGAAGAATTTAAAAAATAAAAATTCATATTAAATAAGGCATTTTAGAAACACGAAGGGGGATACAGGGCATAAGTGAGGGGAGGGGGGGGGGAAATACCCGTAATAATTTTTGATTGCATTTGAACATTTGAAATGATCCCTATAGGTACCAAGGAGCTAGGTAGATACTAGGGAGGTACTAGAGATACTTGTAGATACTGGGTACATAGTATAAAAAAGGTCGCGGAACCTGCTGGAACTTTGAAGAATAAATAAGAATTTTTCAGAACATTAAAGAAATAAAATGAAGAAAGCTTAAGGTTCGAGAAGCCTCCACGTTACCATAAGGGTAAATATACAATTGGCAAATTGAACGATTAAATGAGTTTCGCGAGCACCTAAGTTTTTATTTTTTATTGATTTCGATGTGCCTCTGCGCCTGGTGACATTGATCCGACACGTTCTAAGTTTTTTTCTGTTTTGTTGTTTTCATTTATAACCTTTTTCAATCTTTTTAAAGATTTGTTCCGGGGAAAATCAGAGAAAAAGATAATTATAAAGAACTGTAGTAGTAGCAGCGCTTTCCTAGGCAAAAAAAAAATCCCAATTTTATGAAAACTTATTTCTTTCTTTCTGCAAACGAAATTCAAGGTAGAAAAAGATTATTAAATGCACTATGCATATGAACAAATTAAAGTGCGGTTTTTTAAATTACGGTTTCACAACACAAAGGGTTTCATTTTAATTTTGTGTAAAATCGTGCAAGATAAAATTCAATTAGAGCCCAATTTATTGAAATGAAATCAAATGTAAATGACGCATTTTGTTGGGTTCAATGTGCAGATTTAGGGGTCGTCCATGAATTATGTATGTATGACCTTAAACATTTTAGAACCCCTCCCCCTTCCCCCTTTCGTAAGCAAAATCCGGATTTCTCTTACTGAGATTTAACATTAGCAAGACTTTGAGCAACCCTCTCCCCCCTAAACTGCTTACACAGTAGAAAATATTATGTAATTATGTTCAAATCGGTCTACAGAAATTTTTTCTGTTGTTTTTTCCAAAAAATAAACGTAAGCAAAAAACAGCATAAAAATTGTGTAGACCGATTTTAACATAATTCTGTTAATTTTTACATAAAATTTTTTAATGTGCACGTAATTTATGGACTTTCCCTTATGTTCAATTTGGGTACAACATCGATAAGATTCCAACAGCTCATGCAATCTTTTTAAATAAAATAAAATAACACTTTACGACTTACGTTAAGCTATTAATGATATTTTTTGAAAAATTAAGTGACTTATTCCTTCTCACTGTTTTCTACCGAATAAACGGATTTTCCTCATACGTACGACAGTAGTGAACGCCCAAGTCAGGCTGTAAATGGTGAAAAACGATAGCAATTATATAAAAGTTATCAGATTAAGATCGATTTTTTTATTACAGACAAAAAATAGTCTAAGCCGACAAATGGAAATATATAGTAAAAAATTAAATAATGTTAATAAAGCTGCTGCGCGTGATCGATTTTCTTTCCTATCAATTATGTTCAAGCATCGATTTAACTCAAAACTTTTCTATTGCAATTTTGCTGATAATAACCTTTTTTCATACAGGGTAAATAATATTTTAAAAATTGGCATATCACCACTAAAGCACAAAAATATAGCTTTCATCGTATTAAACATCATTCGTCAATCTATGGGTTTGAGCATATGAAGTGGAAATTTTTGATTATCTTCAACGTTTTTTTTGTCCAGAAACTCATTATCGATTTTTTATCGATTTATACAATTGAAAAGCAAATATCTTATAAAAAGTATCAAAATTAGTATATCTTACTTTCCATTTCCTTTTTTCCAATTACCTTTACGTAATAATTTTTTTTTTTTTTTTTTTTTTTTGTCACTGGAGTTATTAACAAGAGTTTATTTCAAATAAATCGTACCTGATAATAATGCTCGGGTTATCTTAATTTTATTTTTTATGACTAATAACAATGAATTTTCTACGACGAATCAGCGTGTAGGGTACCGGGGGTGAGGCCGGTAACCCTGAAGGGAAATTCCTCCTTTTGGAGGGAGTCAAATAACTAAACCCTGTTTGGATGAGTTATAATGATAGACTAAAATGGCCGAATCGCCGACGGGCGAGCCTCTTACTCAAACGCATGCGCGGAGAGAGGCTTTCACGCGTCTAACTTAACATAAATACCGCTAGATGGAGCTCGGGTGCTCCATCATAGCCTTCGAATAGGGGAAAACCCTGTAGCGGGTATTTTTACACGCTACAACGTCCCCCCCCTTCGGGAAAAAAAATAGTAAAAAAAAATTCCGGACCGAGGGCAAGTCGCTCATATTGGTCTCCAAATTTATATTTATGAATTTACAAAAAGTTATCACAATTGTAAAAAAATGAATATTATACGATATTTTCCCGAAGAGTAAAGAGATGGCTGGCATCTTGACTCTGATTTACCAGTTTGAGTTACACTTTTCGCATTACAAAATTTACAATAATTTGCGTTGTAAAAAAAATATATGGGGGGAAAAGCCCCATTTTACGGTAGAAAATAGTAAAAAGTGATTTTTGCTTTATAACGAAAAATGAATTGCTCGAATTAAAGTATACTTTGGTATGATATTTTATATAGATTTCTTGTAATAAACCACTAATCTTGGTTTTATTCCACTTATTTTCACGTGTAGTCTGCTTTAAAACCGGTTTTATATCACTGCACTTTTTCACATGATGGATGGCATGATGAAAGCCGATGCGATGTTTTCTTGAAGAAATGAAGTTGTCGTTGGTTGGCGTTCAGTCCGTAGCGAAACAGGCTAAGGGTGGCAATTTTGGGATGTTTCCTATTTTCGGGAAACAGACTTAATTTTATTCAAAACCCGAAAGTTTATGCAGGGGAGTGAGGCCCTGTATGTGTGTTTTTTCTGAACAATTTATGAAGCTTATGAGCTTTATCCGTTCAAACTCCAACGATTGAGGGGAAAACGAAAGTGGGATGCCAGCTATTTTTTAATTTTAGTTGGGAAAAATAACAAACCCAACGTGATATGACGAACTTTTCGTTCGTTTCACGAAAATAATATTTTCAACAATAAAGTGAAAACAGAAAGACAGGATTTCCCTGTTGAGGAAAAATATTTCCAAAGCACAAATTTGTGTCCACAAATTCCTTTCGTTTGTGGAGAACAAGCTTCGAGAATAATTTTCGTTCAGTGGCAATTTCGTTTGAGCGAAAAATAGCAAAGTTTGAGGAAGCAATGATACATTTTTTGCATTGTACGGAATTTGTACACAGCAGTAATAAATAAATAAAAAATATCCAATTCCGGAATTTCATTTGAGTTTTGCACAATCGGGGAAAAAGCCCGGAAAGTGTTCCTTCTTTTAGAATTTCGGAGTAATTCACAACTCAATTTAATTCATTGCCGCAGCAGCTAGCTCCTCGATTAAAGCGATAAGCTCAGATTTTACCCCTGATCCGCACTCGGATCCAGCTTCGTAAAACTCGTGGATCATCCTTTCCCGCCTTTGCGAAGAGGGTGAAAGCTCAACGCGCAGGGAGTTGGGACTCTCGTCGAAGTCTGAGAAGGAGTTTGGAATCGTAGGCCCGAAAAAAGTTTCCTGAAGTTTAACGGAACAGCTTTTGGGAATTCCAGAAGAAATGTCGGTGGGAACGTTGGATCTATCCGGAGGTTCCGGGATTTTATGAATAAAAGGAAAAGGATCTGTGATTTTTAATTCCTCTGATTCCGGTAACGATTCTTCCGAGGGGGAAACAGCACAACAGGAACTTGTTTCTGGTCCTTCATATGCCGAATCAGATCCGGAATGGAGATTATGCTGCTCATTTTCGCGCAGTCCATGTATCGGTTCAAAGAAGTCGGGGAAGAAGCCCGAATGACTTTGATAGGTTTGAAGGCGGATGTCTCTAGGTTAGGGAAACTAATTCTAGGAATTTCAGGAATTTTAAGCCTATTCTTAGTTTTCTTTCGTGAAAAAGAACAGCATTTATTTTCCGACTCGGAACTCATTCTTATCCAACCTCTAGCCGAACTTTTTGCAGCATTGAGTAGTAGCTGTGTGGGAGGCTTCAAGGGCACTGGTAGCTTACTTTGCTCGACAGCAAGAGTAGAAAAACCGATTTCTCAGCTTTCTCCTCGCTGCAGACTGGCAAGGGGTCTAAGGCCTCGACAGGTCTTGCAGGTTTGGAGATAGTAGCTGGACTATTTGAGTTGTTATCTCGTTCAGACTTTGCTTTCTTTTTCTTTTTGCCTTTTTCGTGGACTACTGAAGCTTTCTCTGGAACTTCAGTTTCAAGGATAGGAGAAGGGGAAACCGAAGTTTCAGGCTTTATTTTCTTGTACCGACCCTTGTATCTGGAATTCCAAAACACGAGGGTTGGGAAAACCCTGGGTGGTTTGACTTTCCTTGTATTTTTATTATTTCTTTGATTCGTCTTATTTTCTTTAACCGAATCGTAGCCCGACTCATGTTCGGATCCCGAACTAGCAACCCAATCAAATCCTACTGAATCCGTCGATGTATCGCTAGTTTCATATAAAGCCTCTGGGCTGGGGAACGAGGTGGAAATGTTTGACGAGACTCTAGGCGAGTGAGGGCCTGTTGTCTGGTCTGGATGTTTGATAGCGTGGAAAGTACTTTGAGAGGATTGTAGGCAGGGTGATAAAGGCGGTTGAAGTTCTGAAGGAATGTCAAATCGGTCAAGAAGGTAGGGAGTTCTAAATTCTGAGCTAGAAGACGACGGCCCATTTTCGTATCCGCTGAAATACTCAACCTGTCTGGGAGGAAAGCCAGACACGTTGGTACATAGATGCTTCTCGAATAAAGCGATGTTCTGCCACAGAAGGCCTTTCAGGTATTGTTGATGACTTTCAGGCTTGAAAGGAATACCCAGCTGTTGAAGTACATCCGAGGTTTCCTTTTTGGAAAAATCTGTGATGATACTTACAAGGTCGGACATTTTGGAGAAATTTCAAAGGAAGGAAAGAAAGAAACCTATGTTCTCGGGCTTCAGGCCCAGACTCCTGCCCGCCCTTCGAAAAATTTTACAAATGAAACGAAAACAATTTTTCTGAAGCTTTTTTTGTAACGTTTCAATGTGCGTGGATTTTCAGGAAAAAAACGGTTGTTTCCGAAGTTTTGATTTAAAATGGGGGGAAAAGCCCCAAATTGCAATCAAATCAGGAACAATAAAGTTTTTTTTTTTTTTTTTTTTTTTTTTTTTTTTTTCGGCTTATAAGAAGCAAAATCTTAGCTTTTAAAAACAAATTGCCGCAACGGCAACTGAAAACAGACTAGGTTAACGAACCTAGGTTATCGAGTCTAGGTTAACGAACCTGACTTTGAGAAAATTCAATTGAAAATATTTCAACGTATGGCAGTTACTACAATCGAGAAGTGTCAATGGTCACCCATCTAAAAAAATTTCCACTCTCGATGCTGCTTAACTTTGTTGATCGCTGCTCGCTTGATCAAACGAATCACCACGCTGACCCTTCAAGTGTTAATCGTTTTAATTTTAATATAAATATTTTTTTTTTTTTTTTTTTTTTTTTTTTTTTTTTTACAAGGACTGTACTTCGGAGTTTCCTTAAGAAATATCCCTTGTTCTGTTCCCTGTTTCTGTTTTCTTCTTCTCTTTTTTTTTTCTTTTCTTGTGAAATTTGATTTTATATTTTGAAGGAAAAAGCTTCAAAATAGAAAATAAAATGTTCTCTTGTTTTTTTTTTTTTTTTTTTCAATCTTATTTCATTTTATTTTATTTTAGTTTCTTTTTCTTTTTTTTTTTTTTTTTTTTTTTTTTATTTTTTTTTTTCTTTTTATGAAATTTGATTTTATATTTTGAAGGGAAAAGCTTCAAAATAGAAAATAAAATATTCTCATTTCTCTTTTCTTTTTCTTTTTTTAGTTGATTTGAGTTTATTTTATTTAGGCCTATTTTTTATTGTTATTTTTATTTTTTATTTATTTATTTTTTTATCTGCCTTGTTAGGCGAAATTATGGCGTAAACCGAGGAAAAATTCGCGGTCGACCGTAGCCGGAAGTGGGGATCTAGTCGTTCAATAAAATATTAAATTTTTCCGCCGGAGCGGAAAAAAAGAAGATAAAAGATTGGGTGGGAGGAGGATTGCCTCTAGGAGGGATGATCAGCTTGAGGTTGCTCAGTCCTCACCCAAATAAAATAAAAACGCCCGGACAATCTTGAGAGACGTCGGGGGTTTTGGCGCAAAATACAATTGCCCCAAAGGGGATTGTATCCCAAAAAAGTTTAAATAAACTAGAGCCCGGCAACTATTTCGGACCGGAAACCGCCGGAATTTCAGCCCTCGATTAATAAATTTTATTTTATTTTATTATTTTTTTTTTTTTTATTTATTTATTTATTTATTTTTTTTTTTTTTTCGAAATTTTGCAATTTATTTCTTAAATTTTAATAAGATCACATTGAGAAAAAAAAATGATTTTACGTTCAAACTAATGTCATCAACCCCGCTAATGCAGCAAAGCGTTTGAATTCAGTTGGACGTTTTATTGTTAACTTATGAAAGTGGTACAAAACCAAAAAATAAATCTCTCACGTAAACCTTATGGAGGAATAAGCTCTATAAGTTTTAATTCGATTTATTTTTCAATTCGGTTTATAAAATGATTTTTTTTTTTTTTTCTTTTTTTTTTTTTTTTTTTTAAACTCGTTCCTTTTGACGATATCTATTTTTAAAAACCGATTTTTCCGGCTACCTTCCCGGCTTTTTTCCGAAGAAGAAAAAAAAACTGCGAGTTGAATCCAAAAAAAAATTCGACTACACAAACGTCGGCAACATTAACAATGAATTCGCATAGCTCAAAAAAATGGCGATCAAAAGAAAAATGAATGAACAAGCGAAAAAAAAAAACTGCTAGTTATGCGAGGAAAAAAAAATCCAGATCAACGATGCCACGTGGGCGACATTTTCGGAAAAATTCACATGGCTCACTTATTTTGGGAGGAGGGGGGGGAAAAGCCACCCTTACCTATTAAGCTTGAATATGAAGTCCGATGTCCGTAAAAGAACGATTTTTTCCTCAGCGTCCTTTGGCCGATGTTTATGCTCGGTACGATGATCCGTTCCTGGATTTTGAGCGGTTTTAGGGGAAAGAAGCCCCTAGATTACGCCTATTTACAGACACATGTGGCAATTTATTTTTTTCCGTTGTTTCAAGGCCGGTTAGGTCGACGTCTCATTGCGAAACACGTGGAACACTCGATTGATTTTTTCCGGTATTTCCGAACTTTTTTCCGCGATTTTTTTACTTTAAAGTCCCATTTTGGCGCGGGGGAAGAGAAAAAAACTAAAAAAAAAGACTTTTCAAGGGATGCCACGTTGTAGGGTACCGGGGGTGAGGCCGGTAACCCTGAAGGGAAATTCCTCCTTTTGGAGGGAGTCAAATAACTAAACCCTGTTTGGATGAGTTATAATGATAGACTAAAATGGCCGAATCGCCGACGGGCGAGCCTCTTACTCAAACGCATGCGCGGAGAGAGGCTTTCACGCGTCTAACTTAACATAAATACCGCTAGATGGAGCTCGGGTGCTCCATCATAGCCTTCGAATAGGGGAAAACCCTGTAGCGGGTATTTTTACACGCTACAAGCGAACCAAATGGAGCAGAAATAATGAACAGAACTTCATAATAAAATATGTATTTAGCAGTAAGATACTAGTAATTATCTCCTTTTATTTCTATTAATACTTCAATATGTAATTGTTATGGTTAAACTGGTAATAACCTTAAACTGATTGATTACTTAAACGATCGTAAATTTCGTAGTAAAATTCATTATTCAATGAAAAAAGAGAAAGATTTTATGCAAGTATCTCTCTTTTAAAAAAGAAAAAAAATTAACTAGTTGTAATTGTGCCAATGTGACATTGTTATTATATTTCATTTTTTTTTTTTTTTTTTTTTTTTTCGTTATAGCCTATTATGGCGTAATCCGTTTAACGCATAGCGCAATTAATAAATGACAGGAAATGAACAGAAAAAAAAAATGCTGCTGTCAATAATTTGCGATTTTCAATCTCGGCCTTGTTGCACCCACCCTGGTAGTCATTCGGGTCGACCTATTTTGATCTATATTATTTTTAAATAAACAATTATTTTCAAAGGAGTAAATAATTTTAACCTCAGAGCATATACTCGACCTTTATATAAACTTTTAACAATGCGGTTTAATGCGGGCAGGTGAACATGACTCCGTATATTTTCTTGCACGCGGTGTGCGACATTAATAATATTTTTAAAAGCGATCGATCTGAATGATTAATAGCGGAGACTGATTGACTGGACAATTATTTGTTTGAAAGCTAATCGTGAAATGTTTGGTTGCAAAACATTACGAAAAAATAATTAAAAAGTAGCAAAGAGATCATAGCAACACTAATTAATTCAAAGATTTGGTAGGTCGGTGATAAGTTCTGATCATAATTTTATCACGCCTTATATATGCCACCGCCTTATTGATTATTTTCTTAAGGGATTTTGCCCGGAAGTTATGATCGGTAAGGTATGCGCCTGTCCCTGTTCATTAATTGAAATATAATGTGAACCGAAGAAAGGCATAATCGAGGTTGAAGTATTGTTATTTTTTCTTTCATTCTTTTTTTTTTTTTTATTTTTTTTTTTCTTTTTATGAAATTTGATTTTATATTTTGAAGGGAAAAGCTTCAAAATAGAAAATAAAATATTCTCATTTCTCTTTTCTTTTTCTTTTTTTAGTTGATTTGAGTTTATTTTATTTAGGCCTATTTTTTATTGTTATTTTTATTTTTTATTTATTTATTGTTATTTTTTTATCTGCCTTGTTAGGCGAAATTATGGCGTAAACCGAGGAAAAATTCGCGGTCGACCGTAGCCGGAAGTGGGGATCTAGTCGTTCAATAAAAAATTGAATTTTCCCGCCGTAGCGGAAAAAAAAGAAGATAAAGATTGGGTGGGAGGAGGATTGCCTCTAGGAGGGATGATCAGCTTGAGGTTGCTCAGTCCTCACCCAAATAAAATAAAAACGCCCGGACAATCTTGAGAGACGTCGGGGGTTTTGGCGCAAAATACAATTGCCCCAAAGGGGATTGTATCCCAAAAAAGTTTAAATAAACTAGAGCCCGGCAACTATTTCGGACCGGAAACCGCCGGAATTTCAGCCCTCGATTAATAAATTTTATTTATTTATTTTTTTTTTTTTTTTATTTATTTATTTATTTATTTTTTTTTTTTTTTCGAAATTTTGCAATTTATTTCTTAAATTTTAATAAGATCACATTGAGAAAAAAAAATGATTTTACGTTCAAACTAATGTCATCAACCCCGCTAATGCAGCAAAGCGTTTGAATTCAGTTGGACGTTTTATTGTTAACTTATGAAAGTGGTACAAAACCAAAAAATAAATCTCTCACGTAAATCTTATGGAGGAATAAGCTCTATAAGTTTTAATTCGATTTATTTTTCAATTCGGTTTATGAAATAATTTTTTTTTTTTTTTTTTTTTTTTTTTTTTTTTTAAACTCGTTCCTTTTGACGATATCTATTTTTTAAAAACCGATTTTTCCGGCTACCTTCCCGGCTTTTTTCCGAAGAAGAAAAAAAACTGCGAGTTGAGTCCAAAAAAACAATTTTCGACTACACAAACGTCGGCAACATTAACAAAAGATTCGCAGAGCTCAAAAAAATGGCGAACAAAAGAAAAATGAATGAACAAGCGAAAAAAACTGCTAGTTATCTAGGAAAAAAATCGAGTTCAACGATGCCACGTGGGCGACATTTTCGGAAAAATTCACATGGCTCACTTATTTTGGGAGGAGGGGGGGGAGAAAGCCACCCTTACCTATTAAGCTTGAATATGAAGTCCGATGTCCGTAAAAGAACGATTTTTTCCTCAGCGTCCTTTGGCCGATGTTTATGCTCGGTACGATGATCCGTTCCTGGATTTTGAGCGTTTTTAGGGGGAAAGAAGCCCCTAGATTACGCCTATTTACAGACACATGTGGCAATTTATTTTTTTCCGTTGTTTCAAGGCCGGTTAGGTCGACGTCTCATTGCGAAACACGTGGAACACTCGATTGATTTTTTCCGGTATTTCCGAACTTTTTTCCGCGATTTTTTTTACTTTAAAGTCCCATTTTGGCGCGGGGGAAGAGAAAAAAAACTAAAAAAAAAAAAGACTTTTCAAGGGATGCCACGTTGTAGGGTACCGGGAGGTGAAGCCGGTAACCCCAAAGGGAATTCCTCCTTTTGGAGGGAGTCAAATAACTAAACCCGGTTTGGATGAGTTATAATGATAGACTAAAATGGCCGAATCGCCGACGGGCGAGCCTCATACTCAAACGCATGCGCGGAGAGAGGCTTTCACGCGTCTAACTTAACATAAATACCGCTAGATGGAGCTCGGGTGCTCCATCATAGCCTTCGAATAGGGGAAAACCCTGTAGCGGGTATTTTTACACGCTACAAGCGAACCAAATGGAGCAGAAATAATGAACAGAACTTCATAATAAAATATGTATTTAGCAGTAAGATACTAGTAATTATCTCCTTTTATTTCTATTAATACTTCAATATGTAATTGTTATGGTTAAACTGGTAATAACCTTAAACTGATTGATTACTTAAACGATCGTAAATTTCGTAGTAAAATTCATTATTCAATGAAAAAAGAGAAAGATTTTATGCAAGTATCTCTCTTTTAAAAAAGAAAAAAAATTAACTAGTTGTAATTGTGCCAATGTGACATTGTTATTATATTTCATTTTTTTTTTTTTTTTTTTTTTTTCGTTATATTATGGCGTAATCCGTTTAACGCATAGCGCAATTAATAAATGACAGGAAATGAACAGAAAAAAAAATGCTGCTGTCAATAATTTGCGATTTTCAATCTCGGCCTTGTTGCACCCACCCTGGTAGTCATTCGGGTCGACCTATTTTGATCTATATTATTTTTAAATAAACAATTATTTTCAAAGGAGTAAATAATTTTAACCTCAGAGCATATACTCGACCTTTATATAAACTTTTAACAATGCGGTTTAATGCGGGCAGGTGAACATGACTCCGTATATTTTCTTGCACGCGGTGTGCGACATTAATAATATTTTTAAAAGCGATCGATCGGAATGATTAATAGCGGAGACTGATTGACTGGACAATTATTTGTTTGAAAGCTAATCGTGAAATGTTTGGTTGCAAAACATTACGAAAAAATAATTAAAAAGTAGCAAAAAGATCACCGCAACACTAATTAATTCAAAGATTTGGTAGGTCGGTGATAAGTTCTGATCATAATTTTATCACGCCTTATGCCACCGCCTTATTGATTATTTTCTTAAGGGATTTTGCCCGGAAGTTATGATCGGTAAGGTATGCGCCTGTCCCTGTTCATTAATTGAAATATAATGTGAACCGAAGAAAGGCATAATCGAGGTTGAAGTATTGTTATTTTTTCTTTCATTCTTTTTTTTTTTTTATCTAATATCGATTGAAATATGCATAAGCATTTTTTTTTCCGTAAATGTTTATTTTTGCAAAGGTTTGCTTCTGAAGAAGCTGGAAAGTGGTTGGCCTTACAAATGGAAAGGAAACGAGGGCTTCCTATACGGATCATGTAGCAGGGAAAAATAAATTGGGAAACGCCAAACTGAGACACGAGCGCCAATTTCAAGGTTTGAAAATGACCTGAGCTAAAATCAAAAACATAGCTAAGGCCCTGAACCAACCCGAGAAGCTAAAGTGACTCAAAATTTTGTGGGAAAATATCTTGTCCAATTCGATTAGCCAAAGGAACTTAAACCACCATTCGGGAAAACTGCTTCCCTTGTTTGTGTGGAAGTCGTATTTCAAATGATCTCAAGTCGTTGTTTCGGAACTTAACATTTTTTGAAAAATCATATATAAGATGAAATGGTGGAAAAACATTAAACGGTTTTTATAAAGTGTGAGTACGTGTGCCTATAATTCCTAAAATAATCCGTCAAATAACTTCTTTTAACTTTTACCAATGATACGATTTTCTGAAACTCTCTAATTAGGAATTTAATTTTCGGTTGACTGTGGATTTAAGTCCATGTGTTCATCTGCCCACTACACTAAAAATTTAGATGGAATCAAAGATACGTAAACTAGTTTTCATTAAATGATTAAATGAAATGTCAAAAAAATTTGGACCAATGGTAAAATTTACAAGTTCCTTTCCTCGTTACGCAAACATAAGAGCGAGTGAAAAACTTGCGAGTTTGGATTAACGTCTGGCAAAAAAAAAAAAAAAAAAAAATGACCAAGGTTATACTTTTCTTGTTGTACTAAATCACTCTGATTTTAGTAACATTGTGCTCAGTTTGTTACGCTTCAACAAAAGGGAGGAAAAAAATGTATTCATTTTTAAAATTTTTCATTTTTTTGTTCAGAGTTTATGCATTTTAATTCTTGAGATTTTTTCCGCAAATCGGCAGAGCTTGAACAGGAAATTAGGAAAAAGTGGAATTTGGATGCGGGGTGAAAATGAGGCAGTTTCCTATTTTTAACTTGGGAACAGTTTAGTTAAACAAAACATGTATAATTTTTACCCCCCACCCCCCACACCTAATATTTACCTCGTGCCTCTCTGGGGATCGTCCTTAAATCACGTTAGCACGTGGGGGGGAGGGGGTATTTTTAAAATGCGAACTTTTGCTAACAAAGGGGGGAGGGGTGGTTATATTTCTAGCGTTAGCATTTGTCTCATGCAAGAAACGTGAAAAAATGAAAATAATTTAATTTTTAAATTATGTAACCCATTTCACTTAAAAAAAAAAAAAAAAAAAAACTTTGCAAAATTTAAGTTCCGAAGAATTCCAGAATTTTTTAATGTTTTATATTAATTTTTAAAAAAAATTATGGGGGGGGGGGTCCCAAAATGCTAACCTTTGCTAAAAAGGAAGAACGGGGTCGAAAATGATTAAATAATGCTAACGTGGTTAACGGACGACCCCCTGATTGTGAAATCTATTATCCGATATATTGCTGGCAAATGTGCCGCCATAAATAGTAATAATTTTATTCCATCCAATGTAATATCTATACTTTTTTATGCACATTAGAAAAATTTTGTACACTTTAATTTATACATCGAAAATCGGTCCTACATGAACACAAACATTATCACACTCCACATTATAGTATATTCATTATTAAGATAGTTTCTTAACGCTAATTCCATATTATTTGTTGGTAGGCGTTCGTGCGTAAAATAAATTATTCGTGCTACATTAACACACATTGTTTATAAGAATAGGAAAAGATTTTTTTTAATTTACCATATATGACACCCTATTATCGATATTTTATTATCTTATGCAATATTTACTTTCTGCTGCTGATCCGCTTTTAATTATAAACAAAAATTATTAACTTTCCAAAGGTACGTTTGCGCCAAGTTTGTAGAAATTTATAGTCGAGATTTTCTTTAAAAAATTAATAAGGTTAAATTTTTACGTACCGAGTTAAATCCGTTTTTTTTTCTTAAAAAAAAGCACTTTAACACACGATCATACTAGATCAGCTTTGCGGTTACTATCGTATTAATTTTTATCTCGGCCACAGGATGGAAAAAAGCAATGGAGCGGTTGACTTATTGGAATCCAGGGTCACCTAAAGGAACTGCATTTTGCAAATAATCACTGTTGCAGAACTATGCTAAAATTAGCCGAAAAGAAAATTTACTTATGCCCTTTGACACGATTTCTTTCACTTTTCATTTTTCTTAATTTTTAAAGTTAAATTTTGTTTACAAAATAATAGCAGAAAATAAACTTTTATTTCCTTTGACAAAAAAAAAGTCTGAATTTTTTTTCGCGCCAAAACAGAAAAAAACTCTAAAGGAAGAAAACTTACCGAAATGTACTTGACACAATCTTGGCACGAAAAGACAAATACCATTAAGCGTGCCGGTCAACAGATCATAACACAAATGACTGCGATACGGACTCTATGACTTAAGTGAAAGTTATCAGGTGTTCGCTGCGGCATTGGTCTTGTCCGATTCCTACGAAAAAAAAAATATATATATATTAAGTATATTATCCCGCTATTTATTTTTTTCGCATCATTTCAGAATTTTACTAAATTCAAAAGCTCGTAATCACTTACAATTTATGAAATAATGAAAAAATACCGAAGAGTTCCAGTTTGAACGGGATCCTAAAATTTCGTCAGCGTAAAAACTCTAACCTCAGGAAGTACCTACTTGTCGAATCCGTGTTCGCCATTTTTTTGAAGGGGGTTTCCACGCTTCCTCCTTTTCCAATTTTCCGAGCGGCACTAAAACAATGAATGAGTAACATATGACGATACTATCGACTAAAATCCCCGACCAAACCGTCACACACTTGAATGGATCTAGTTTGGTCAAGATAATAAGTTGTTTTGTGTGAAGAATTCAGTAATTCAATTGGATTTCCCAACGTGTGTATTGGAGCGTTTTCACATTTTACCAAAATTTCAAAATTTTCCAAACACAATTCAGTGCCCACTGTTCGCTATTTTTTAAAATAGCGCTCATTACAAGATTCAAGGAAATGATTGAAATCTTTTCGATAAAATGCATTGATCGAGTTCGGAGTGCGTACGTACGTATGATTTTCCATTCACAACCTTGATCAAAAATAAAAAGAAAATCGACTCCATCATTATCAAGGATAGATCTGATTATCAGAAAACGGATTAAATGTAAGTGATCTAAAGTTATGAAAAAAATTTATATAGGTAAAATCGATCACGACGAAGAACAATAATACCGACATTTTATTTTAATTTTTTATTTATTAATTTTTTTTAATCTTGCCTTTTTTTTATAACTTCAGGGAAAAAATGAAATTGGCCTTTAAAAACGATAAAAAAAAAACCGCTATTTGCATCCGTTTTCCAGAGCTCACGGCCTAATTAATCCGCAATCAATAGGTGGTCTACCCCAAGACGCGGAACGCAAAGAATATTACTCATTGATTACGAATCATTGGCGTTCTTATGACCTTCGTGATATTGTTATGTAAATTTTTATGTAGTTTAACAATCAAAATTGTAATCGAATCTCTCTTAGAAAGGGTACTCTTTAAAATAAAAAATATTAGTTAGTAAACCGTTTAATTATTAAGCAAATAAATAAAAGCAATTAAAAAGAATCTCAATGCTACTGTGACAATCGTTGTTACCTAAATACCCAGTTGCAATGATTTTACGGTAGGTACCCATTATTTTGACTTTCCTATACACTTATCGGTCAATTTTGCGTTTTAAAAAAAGTGTGTTTTAATTGTTTCATAAAATTGCCTTAACGTTATTGCCTCTGTTTATACAAGATGCTAAACAATGAGTAGCGATCCGAAACAATAATTAAAAATATTTTAAGTGATATAGACAGTTTGGAAATTCAGTTGGTCTTTTTTTGAAATTATTAGGTGAGAAAATTTTCAGTGTACTGTGCCATCAAATGTGCTTTGGGGGCTATTGAGATCCATTAATTAAGATCTGTTGTAACTGGACTTCCGATGACCTATTTCGGTCAAATGCACCATTTGATGTTTTATAGGGAAGGCTTTTTTAAAAAAATATGATACAAAATCCGTTTCAGAACATTAACTGGGGTTCGGTATAATAGGTATGCTATCTCATTCAGGTTTGAAAAGAAGATAGCAGATATGCCCCAGTACATCTCATGATTTTTATTGCCAACTCTAAAGGGTTGTTCACATATTCTATATGACATTTTTTATCTTAATTAATATTCTCTTTCCCTGTTAGGAGACATTCAAGTGTAAAGAAAGAACAGTAGATGCCAAAGAGGATCAGTGAAAATTCTAATCTTGCTTACAAGGGGGACTTGATAAATTCTTAAGAAAATTGCAGGATAATCGATTTTGAATCAGGGTTTGGGACTGAAATCGTACGTAATAAAAAGAAAGGGTGTTACAGAAACTTACTTTAAGTTACAAGGGGAGGGGGTGCAAAATTCGTAAAAACATGCATAGGTAAAACTTGAGTAGTCATGATATTAACAAGACAAGACAAGACTTTGACAGGGCAAAACAAGATAGGACATTGACAAGACATAAGACACGACAATGACAAGACATGTCGACTTGACCAGACAAGACAATGACAAGACATGTCGACTTCACCAGACAAGACAAGACAAGACAAGACAAGACAAGACAAGACAAGAAGAGGCAAGACAAGACATTGACAAGAGAAGACACGACAAAGGCAAGACTGACGTTGACCAGACAAGACAAGACTGGAAATTGACAAGACAAAACAAGACAAGACAAGACAAGACGTGACATTGACAAGACAAGACAAGACATGACAATGACAAGACAAAACAAGACATTGACAGGGCAAGACAGGACATTGACAAGACAAGACACAACAGGACATTGACAAGACGCGACAAGACATGACATTGACAAGGCAAGAAAAGACAGGGCTAGACAAGACAGGGCATTGACAAGACATGACAAGACATTGACAAGACGAGACACGACATTGACAAGGCAAGACATAACATAACATAGGACATTGACATGGCAAAGCACGAGGTTTACAAAACAAGACAAGCAAATAATAGTGCATATAATCGACAGGACTGCTCTCCCGGCTTGGCATTGCTATATGTAATATGTCATATGCTATTGTCATAACTGCCGTTTTGGATAACACCCTGTTTCGTTAAGCTAAAATCAAGAGACACCCATTGTTTTCCAAATGGCTTTCACGCTCAAACCGCTAACAGGGACAGTATGCATGTCATAAAATTTACGGACACATAAGGTAAAGCTGTTATTCAGAGTGTAATTCCAGTCCTCGACAAGACTGCTCTCCCAACTTAAAAAACCGATTATTGTCCACTTCCTCATTTTTCAAACAATTATTGTCGTATACACAGAATAAAGCCGATAGTAAACTAAAACTTCAAAGATTAAAAAAAAAAACGTTTTATTAATTTAAATGATTCAGCTGTTATTTAAAACTATAGCATTAATTTCACAAATTTCCTGTTTTCAGTGACTTTTGACAGAATTCATAGGCGTGTTGAGTTGAGAAATTCAAAAAAATAAATAAATAAATAAATAAATAAAAATAAATCTATTCTGTTGTGCTACAGACCTTCACTCACTATGAAGATAGTGTAAGAAATGTAATTGTCCAAAAATTGTTAAAAGTTGCACAATATACCTAAAAAGACGATTCCACATCCCGTTTTAACAGTCATTCTAGTGTCGTATTTTTCATTCTTCCGCTACTCCTAAAGTTGGCAATATCAACGGATGGTTCTGTCAAAGGGTAAGTTGGTGACTACTTTTAAAAAGAGCAATATTCTGTATTTTTGTTGGCAAGGGAGATTCCGAGTGATTTTCCGGGGGTTTTAATTCAGTTTGAGGCAAAGTACCAGCTCCTCCGTCTGCTTGAGAAATTATATGAATTGACAATTTCCGTCTTTTCGGCCCGCCCTCTTTAAAATAATCATCAAAAAATTTTATAATATCACTTTTCCTGATCGTTCGGAGGTAGGAAACTTCGATTTTGTCCCTATTAAAGTTATATCGCCGATAAAATATTTCATCCCAAAATTTACTTGCTAATTGAGACAATCGTTGTGGTTCTTCTGATCTTTTGAATGCAAGCGCTTCTTTATGTCGTTCGAATTCCACGTTGGTCATGTTATCGATCCTATCTCGCATTGTAACTAAAAACGCTTCGATTCTTTGATCGACAAAACTAGGATGTCTGTCCGATTGCACCAGTATCATTAGACCTTGAATGATTTTCATACTCCGAACGTTAATCTTAACGACGTAACCTAACTGCTCTTTGGTTCGCAAAATTTCGATACACGGTTCTTTCAAAATTTGCAATAAAAGTTCCATTAGCACATTATTTTCTGTAGAGAACGCACAACATTGGTAATAATTTCCGATACAGGAGCTTTTGTGAAATTTATTTGAAACCTCATAAACGTAATGCTCTCCGTCATTGAGTTTTACTTCTTGAATTCTTGATAATTGTCTTGGCAATAAAGGTTCCTGTATTTTGGAAATAAGCCGGCGTTCCATGATCTGGATGAGGGAATTCGCTCGGACTTCATCGACATTACCGAGAATCAAACATTCCACAAACGCTTTCGAATAAAATCGACGTATGAATTCAGTCAAATTCTCTACTTTTAATTGCGATATAGCTTCCAGACGTTCCTCGTTCGACCAAATTTTATCCTTTAAGAGTAAATTTAAATAGTCAAAAAATAGACCACGAGGTTCAGTAGCATTTAAAAATTTTATATCTGCGATCATAGATTCTTTCATAACATTAAACTTTTGAGAGTCAACTGTTAAATCTTCCATTGTTTGTAACATTTTATCGACAAGAATATCTTGTTTGTCGTTAAAGCCGTGTATATTTAGGATGAGTCCGTAATATGTTGCTTGAATGGCAAACGAAAAGCCGGCTTTTTTTGCTCCGTAGGTGAGATCATCCAGCGCCGCTTTTAATAACTCAACGAACATTTCCATTAAATTGTAGTTGAAAGAATCAAGAAGCACGACAGGACTGATCATTTCCAACTTTAAACTGGCTTTTGGTAAAAAGAATTGATCATCCTGTTTAAACCAGACTCTTGTGAAATTATTTTCATATATAATTAAAGGATGTCGAGGACCACTATTTTTTTCTCCTTTGAATAAAATATCAAAATTTGACGGTAAGTATTCGTTTCGAGCGGGTAAACTCAGCTCGCTGTTAATTCCGCAATTTTCCCATTTTTGAATAACATCATCAGGAATTTTTTCCAGTTTGTATTTCGTTCCAAACCACTGCTCTACCTCATCTGCCATAGTCTCGAATTTTTTTGCGATTATAATCACCATAACGTTAGAAGGTTTCAAATATTCTGATAGCGTCATATTAATTACATCTGGCCTGTATTCTTCGATCAAACGGGCGCCAGTAAGGATTTCTGTTAGGGGATAATCATGATAAAGACGACGTGAAACATCCAGGAGAAAATCAAACGTATCTGGATTATTTTCAAATCGGAAATTCATTTCTGTAATCGTTTTTAATTCCTCAAATATCCAATTTTGTGCAGCGGACTCTCTCAACAAGTTCAAATACTGAAAAACGAGAGTAATAATTTCATCTATGTTTTCCATGCCTTCATTCGTTAAATGAGCTACGATTTCAAAGAAATCGAATCCCTTAGCTTCTGTTATTTCGGCCGTGACTGAAAATTCGTTTATCCACTTTTCGCTTTAAGAACTGAAGATAAACTTTTAGGACCTTTGTGGTTGATCAAAGTCCCGATATATGTTATTGGTTTGGCTTTATAAAATTTGCCATAATCAGAAATTGAAATAGGAAAAGAAATTACTAATAGTTTCCCATCTGGATTTACAGGAACGACGTATGCTTTTCTTCGAAGTATATCCGGATTGAAAGGATGACCAGTCTCCTCCGGGTACACCACATTTTTGTTCTCTATTTCTGAAAAAATTGGAACAACCATTTCTTGCAATTCTTCTAAGCTTTGGTTTCCTAATACTATCAAAGTCATAATGTTAGCGGAATACCATTTTTCGAAAAAATCTAAAAGTTCTTTTCTCACGTCGATATTTTTACTGTGTGGGATAGTGGCTAACGTCTTTTTACTCCCAATCGGAAATGTATTATAAGGATGACCTTCTTTGGAGAAACTTCTTCGTAATTGATTTATTCTCATTTGGTCGTCCGAAAAATTTAAATCGAATTCTAAATTGACTGAATTTACTTCACGTTCTACGGCACTTTCAATCAGCAAAGGACTTATGAACATTTGTGCGAATATATCCAAAGCTATCTTAAGATGCTCCGGTGCGACGTTGAATAGATACAAAGTTTGATTGTCAGACGTCATTGCGTTACACTGATCACCTCCATGCTCAAATATGAACTTCTTATATTTATTTTCGGAAGGATATTTTTTGGTGCCCATGAACAGCAAATGCTCTAAAAAATGAGCCAAACCTGGCAAATCTTTCGGATCACTTAAGTGACCGACGGCAACACTCATCGCAGCCGCTGATTTACCCGCATCAGGATCGCTGATTAAAAGAACTTGTAGTTGATTAGGCAAGATAAGACCTCTATAGAGATTTTTATCATTGGGCGATTTGACGATGTTGTTGACATACGTGATGTTGTTTATAGTCCCAACTTCCAAATTATTGAAGAGACATAAATACAAGTAAAATATAAATCCCTTCTTCATATTTTCCCAGTCCCTAGCAAAATGAAGAAAAATAAAAGAGTTTTTAAAAACTTGCCGGGAAACCTCCATAACAGCTTTAAAAATATGAAACACTTACCTTGTATAATTTTATTTACGGAAATCAAATACACTGTATCTCTAAACTATATTTCTAAAGATGTGTGTTGCTTGTTGCATTGATAACTAAATCATTTTTAAACGATTAATTTATTAATCTTCGTTGTTATCACTTCAGCAATAAGGCGAACTATGACCTACGTTTCAATTTCGCATGAATGAATCTGTATATTTATTGCAGAACGAAAACTGTTTTTTTTTCGGCCTTTTCATACCTCTTTCATAGAGAGTGATCGGAAAACCAACAAAACGCCCGCCCCGATCCTTCCTAACTCTTAAGCTAAAAAAATTACAAGAACATTTTTACGGAGAAACTAAATGGAAGCAACGGGTGGCAAGTAAGTATTTTTTTTCTTATTTTTTATTAAATTAAAAAATTTTCTTTAACGAATTCGTTTCATTATTACAATTCAGTTTTTAATGCACCGAAGAGGGCTTCATAAATTTACTTAGTAAAATTCAATTAACAAATAAATTAGCTAATCTACTGTAACGGGCATAACGGGATAATTAAACATAATATTTAAATACCGCGCGCGGGAAAAGTGTCGCGTGTCTAACGACACGACGGCAGAGAAAATGACCGTGCGCGAGCACCGCCATTTTCTCTGCCTATTTCAGCACCGACCGCCACAGAGAACGGTCGTACTCATATTAAGGAAAACCGACGCCGACCGTGAGTATTAACTATTGGTTTAAATTGTGAAAATGTAATCTCGAATTAATACCTGGGAATATTTTCCCAGGTCGGTTTTTTTATCTCTTTGATTAATATAGATTGATTTCGTCTCGCTAAATAATGTCGTTTTAATCATCCGATTTCCAAAGGGACCGTAACGAACAGCCGTTACAACTTGGCATCCCCAACGTGGGGAGAAAATTTTTTTTTCTCATCACATCCACGCAACAGGAAGGACGACTGATTTGACCTAACCAAGACGTCGTCTTCATTTTTTTACGTAATGTTACCGTATCGCTTTCGATCGGTGGTAGGAGTGTGAAACATGTGCAGTGACGTGCAAAGTTATAAAATAAAGTCGAAAAATCTAGTAAAGTGACTTATCCGCAACGTTAATCGCAGTAAAATTCGCGAAAAAATAAAATTCGCAGAAAAGTTCAACGGGTTTCATAGTATCGCTACAAGTTTTCACAGGTGTGAACCTCCAACCACGTGGCCATAAGCGAACGAGTCCCGTACGTTTTCCTCTTGTAAATTCGTTCGCAACATCAGAAAATTCAGTGAAGCGACGTATATGGGAAAATCTAATCGTCACCACGTTTCCCAGGACTTTAGGACATTATCACCGGAAGTCACCTCAACAAGACATCCAAAGTAACTCGACCGGCACGCGAAAATTTTTTTTTTAATAAATCGAATGGCGTTAGTACGGTGAACCCCCGCCTAACGCCTCGATTTTCTTTTTTTTCGTAAACATTGTAAGCCGGTCCTTGCTTTGGCAACATCAGGTATCGCTTTCAAACGGTTTTTTTTTGCCTTTCTCTCATCAAAGTTTTGAGCGGGGGGAGGAAATCGCGGGGTAAAACGCGAATTTGAAAATAAATACGGTTTTTTTTTTCTTTTTCACTGATCCTTGAATACATATCTAAAAAGAAAAAATCTTTTAAAAGGTTAAAATTTCATAATTAATTCCGCTTAAATGGAATTCGTTCGTTTAAGTCATAAAAATGGGTATAATAAGTCCGGACTAAAATAGTTTTTTCAAGTGAAAAGGGTCAATTTATTTTGGTTAAATCAAGAAAAAAGTAAATGAATCCAATTCGCATATGATCATTATTTCAAAAGATTGTTTTTTTTTCTTCGCTTTAAATCGCATTAAAATTGCCTTATAAGGGAATTTGGTAAATCATAAATTATTCACATTCGAATCGACAGAAAAATCACATTTTTTCTCTCAATTTCAATCATATGTTCGACATGATTGCACCTGATCGCTAAAAATAAATCATTTAAAGGGTCAAGGTCGAAAGTATTTCGGCATTTAAAGCGTTTTCCGTTTAAAAAATTTTTTTTTCTTCTGTGAAAAGAACTTCACAATCAAATCTTTGCCTTACGTAAGCTAAAGATAGCAAGTTCAAATAACTGTTTTATCGACTTATACCAAATGCATTGTAGGGATTAACCTTTTTCTTTTGTCTGTCTCAGATTTCGTTAAATGGGTACATTTTTTTTTCCCCACGATAATTAATCGATCGTCTTTTTATTCATTCAATAAAATCGGTATCGCTTTTTATGTTTTAATGCCTATAAAATTATTCCAAAAGGGAAAGTTTTTTTCTTCTAAACCCAAACCTTTCCGAAACATTTGATGAGAGAAAGGGGTAACACTTGCACCAAGATTTTATTCCGCTTTACACTTTAGCCGATTTTTTTTTTTTTTACCAAGTGAAGGCTCTTTGATTTCTTTAAAGAGATTTCTTTTAAAAATTTTGTGATATTTTCTATATTAAAAGTTTTTATTGTCTTAAATGATATCGTACGATTACATCATGGCCGTCGCCTCCTGAACTTTGGGCACGCTTTTAGTCAGCTGGTCTGATCTTTTCTTTTTTCTTGAGAAACATATATATATTTTTTTTTTGTTTTTTGTCGAATCGGAGTTTCTGAACTCCCAGAAGCTAAGCTTCTACATCGGTTGAGATTTTCCTCTTTTGGTTTGTTACTTTCGCAACCTTAATTCTGCTTTCTATTTTCTGGAGAGGTGGGTGCTATCCCCTCCTTCCAAACTTTCAGCTGACGTGCCAGCCCACCTGTATTTATGCTAAAGTCTTAAATGAATTCATGCTTTTGAAATTACATAAACTCATAATCTTCAACAAACTCAACAAATCCGTATCATATCAATTTGGATTTGTTAATCAATAAGGGATTATTGAATTCATTATTGATTCTCAAATTTAGAGCGGTCTGGTACTGTTCTTACTTAGTATTTTGGGATCATATACTGATGATAAATTTTTTCTTTTCTACTCATCAACCGACATGGGAATTTAAACCGAATTAACAACAAATTTGATTTGGTTTCTCCTTCTTTCGCTCACAGCCAGAGGAGGCTTTCAAAATGGTACTGGGAAACATAGTAGGATTCAGAACTTACTGAAGCTTTAACAGGTTTTGAACAAGTCGAATGGTTTCTTCATGTTCCAATAGTATTTTCAACTCTTCCTGATTCAATCCTTTGAAAAAAAAAAAAGAAGAGGGGGAAGGGCGATAGACCCTCTCTATCTATAAGTTATCGCGTTAATCGCAATAATTGCAATTTGCAATGCATTTATTGAATTAATTATTTATCGAACCTAATTAATTTATTGAATTAATTAAAATAATTCTTGGGTATTCGAATTTATCATTGTTTATCATCATACTTCTTGAACTTGAATCGTTATAGTATCGCTTCATCGTCAGTCAAGGATTTTGAGCAAGAGTTCATTGAAAATCAATAACTCTTTTCAAATTATTTCTTAGTGCGCCCGAAATGTGTATGCCGATAATAAGGAGATACACATTCCGATAGCATTATTAAATAATTTACATTGATCCAGTATCGCTTCTGGGTTCTTGAGTGGAATCTTTACCGGCAACCTATAGCGTTCCCTAAATAATTTCGTGGTGTGCCTGGAATGTGTATATTGATAATAAAGTGATACACATTTAGGTAACACTATATAATAATTCCCACTGATTCAGTACCGCTAACCTTATTACTCGACGTAATGTGGCGACGACAAGGCCGCGAAAGGCTCGACGCCAGGAACAGACGGGCACATTCCGAAAGACAACGACTTGGTGCCCTGACCCTGAAACTCGTCGAGGCGAGGGAGGAGGCATACCACAGCCTCAATAAACAACTTTTACCGCCACCCACTTACACACCAGACCTACAGGATCCCTTCACTCTCAAAAATGATACGAATGCCGACCCTACACCTTTACTACTCCCATCCAGGTGCACTTCTTCTGTCGCTCCAGGCGAGCAAGTTACCGAGAGCCCTTCAGTTCCTCGGGTCCTTGGGTCTTATTCCACTCTAAACAAACATCCTTCAGATGATCCAACCACCCTTTCCAGTTTTGAGAACCCAGACCTTCATCAAGGTCCTTCTTCGTCTTTAACGAATAACTCCAGGTCATCACCCATCTTATCTAGCTTTCCGAAGGGAGGGGAGGAAAGGGAAGTGACCCCTATAACGAACTCTGGAACTCCATCTCACACTTCGTATCCTCCTTCTACCTCAAAAACCGTATTGCCTCAGACACAAAAATATAAACCTAAAAAGAAAAACTTTTACTCTCGGGCATACCGGTTCGCATTAGAAATTGAAAACGATCCGCTCAGGATCTCTGGTCTTATCGCCAGTCGGCCGAATAACCCCAATTGGGTCAATGCCGTATGCAGAGAGTTAAAACGGTTGAAAAGTAAGAGAAATAAGGAAACTGAAGACGAAACTGAAGAAGTTAAATCGGAATCTCACTCGCATGAGGCTTACGAAGAAAGCTTCACTGCCAATTAAAGATTCGAAAGCTCACTAATTTGTCAGGAAAGGCACAATCCGTTGCAGATGTTAAATCCTAAAACTTAACGAACGCTGTTCCGTTTCGGTCCATATATGGCTGCCTTCCGTCCGCCAAAAAGGCGTGCCCAACCTGGTATCTTAAATCCTAAAATTTTGACAAATTTACTTTGACAAAACCATGATATATGAGCAAAACCATATCTCATATCGCTCATTCCATAACCCGGTTTAACTTACTACCGAACATGAGAAACCTAAGTTCTTTTCCTCCAGTATGCCCAAGGTCCTGGTTGAGAAACCTGCTAAGCTCATATTGCTCAAATGTCAAAATAATAATTTCAGTACTTCCTTTTTATTAAGAGGTAATTTTAATCAATCACAACTTTTGTGTTTGATCCCTGCTTGTGTTGCATATCTCTTAATAAAAGGGTTGTGTTGGAATTGTTACTTCTGAGATTATGACATGATTTAATCATTCATTCGACGAGTTTCCCTTGCCAATGGTATCATTGACTTGACAATAATTTTAACCTGATATGTCAAAACCTCTCAGCTTTTTAGCTGTGCAAAAATTTCTGGGCTATTCCAAGCCTTGCTCTGTGGTTATTAAACCACACTACTCGGCATTCATGCTGTGCTCTTAAACAATCCTCGGTGATTTTTACCGTGCAAAACTTATCAGTCTTTGACCGCGCGTTCATTTCTCGGCCTCCCCGCCGTGCAACATTCCGTGGTGTTTAACCATGCTTCTCGGCTTTTGAAGCCGTGCACTCCATGACGAATCAATACTGCAACTCGCAGTATCTTGCCATCATCTCGATGGACATGCTAACGGCAAACGACCATGACTTCTTTAGTACCGCTTCGCGACGTCATACCTACTGCCAGTCGGACTCAGATAAATTTTTCTTGTCAGTGGTCGACCATTGACTTGGCCACCCACTACCGAATATGACAAAAAATTCTCGGCTTCTAGCCGTGCAAATCTCCTTGGCTATAAAAGCCATGCATTCGGAAAATAAATATTTTCGAATAATTTCATTTTCCTCCTCGATTACGATTGTTCGAATCCTCTTACTAATGGTTCACCCTTTATTATTTAATCCTGCTCCAGAATACAGTCATCCCTACGACTGCTGGATTATTATTATTATTATTATTTATTATTTATTATTTTCATTTTTATTGCACTGAGAAATCGATTTGTTTAACTTAAAGACTGGAATGCTTAATCCAAACAATTTGCAGTGTTTAAAATCGGCCAGAACACTTTCCGTGTTTGGATGAAACAATTAGGTTTGTTTGGACTTTTCTCGTCATGGGAGACCGTAAAAGTGTTTCATGAAAACAATATGGGGTGTTTAGTAAAAGATAAAAAAAAATGTGCCCATTAAACACTTTAGACGCGGTGAGATTTCAAAAAAAAAAATCCGAGATTCGATCAGGAGACCTGTAGGGCCATAGGCAGTCTCTCTACCGCTACACCATTTACGCTTTATACGAAATGAAGGAAAATAAGTGTAAGAAGAGTAACTCTAATACAAAATTGTTTCCAACAAACATTATTTTTATTTAATTTTTGTTTCTTTTTTTTAACGGGAATTGCATATATATTTCAGAAAAGCCACAAATGGTTCTTGTGAGATAGGAATAGGAATCTATACTAATATAGATCCAATTCCCGATAAAAGGAAGACAAAAATTAAATTATAAAATAGGCCTGTAGGATCAAAAATCTTAAGAAAAAAAAAAAAATTATTTTTGTGTTTGAGCGAACTATTCTGCATTTACCGATTCCCTAGCATGAGAAGTGCTTCTTAGAAACACTTTTTTATTTGAGACACAAAATTGTTTCATACAAGCATATCTTTGTGTTTGAGTGAAATATTTTCATTCACCAGTCCGGCATAACTCGAGTAAATGATTTTCAGAAACACTTTTTTGTTCCTGTTGAGCATGATTGTCCAAACAACCTAGGATGTTTAAACTAAACAATCAAAATTTCTGGTCGAAATTTAACACAAACATTTCCATGTTTGTTTTAAACAATTTTTTTTCAAACAATATTAATTGTTCCGCAAAAACACTAACGATTTCTCAGTGTGTTATTTGGTGCTCGAACCATTTAAGGAAACCAATTCCTGTTATCTCGACCAAAACGAGACAAGGAATCGTTCAGCAGTGAACGCAATGATTATGACACATGTGATGTCGAAAACCCCTGATTTCAACCTGGCCACAACCAGAAACCGGACAAGAGAAGCCAAACCTAATCGCCTGTCAGCTCTCGACAAGCACGGAAGTTAAAACTTCCGACTCAAGGACTTGTGTTATCCGTCAACTTTGGATATGTCAACTGATTAACCCAGTTCAGCATAATCTAGGATTATCCTACAGATCCTTCGCCATAAAAGAAAAAAAAAAATGTGTTCACCACGAGGAAACATTTTCTTTTCCATTTCCGGATCCACCCCGACTTTTAGAATTCCGGAATCCCTTCCAACAGGAAAACCTGATCCAAAATCTCAACCCCATGACAAACCTGGCTCCAAGCAATCTCTCTCTGCATTTCGGCCAGATCCTTGATAGCCAAACCCGAACGTCCAGGAAGTCCCACAGGTCCTTCCAAGCTAATTATTGTAATTTCAGACCTGACGTAAAAACCCCGAATAAAATGGTTTCTTGTTTTGCCCAAATCACGGAAAAAACGAGTGGCATCCCATTCTGTCCATAATCATCTATAAGAATAACCTTTAGACTAACTTAACCGAAGACGGAAAAATCCTTCAAAATCTAGTTGTACTCGTATCGCTCATTAAAAGTGTACAAAGTTTTGGACACATCCAGACGTCACTTATAAGTTTTCGCATTTTCACGTATTCCCAATAATACTCGTAGGATGTTTGTAAATATCTTTCGACTGCAAATGGCATAGGGCCGTAGTTGAGACTTAAAATCGCATTGGATCTTTCTAGCTTAAATTATTTGACTAATCATGTTGTTGAAAATATGTAACTGTTTATTTTATATAATATTGCATTTGTTTTGTTAATAAATTTTATCCTGTCAAATAAATAATTAAAGAATCAGAGAGGCGCTCTCTAAGCAAAAAGTCCGCATAAGACTATGGTAAAAATTTAGTCCCGCTTTTTAATTGGATGGGAAAGAAAACTGCGTATTTGAAATCGCTTACCGCAAAAAGGGAAAAGCATTCATTTGGATTTGAGTAAAATTTCGATTGATTCGATAAGATTTCAACGGCGAACGTTGTGATAAGATTTTAAAATTTTTGTGTCTTTCATAATTTATAATTGATATCCCTTTTTAAATGGGAAACCAACAATGCACCCACCGAATTTTCACCTTTAAGAAGTTACTTCAAAATTTATTTTTTTTTAACCCCCTCTCCACCGGGACAGGGGATGAATCTTTTTTAACACGGTTCCATTTTTCGCATTTCCAAAACCAAGTTTAATTTATCGCGTTTGTTCGATTCAAACATTGTTGGTTCCCCATCATTTTTCTCGTACCGAAAGCATTCACTCGGTCGTTTAATTTTTTATATACAAAATTTTTTTTTTTTTTTGCTTTGTCTAGTCTTGGCAAACATATTGCCCCATGGAAAACCACCAATGTCCCCATCGAACTTCAATTTTCTAAACCGTTTTAACTGGACCCCCTCTCCACCGGGAGAAGGGAAGATTATGAATATATATCGCGTTAATCTTTCCTAAAAATTTTTTTTTCTTTCCTCATAACGTTTTAATCTATATGAAATTCGACTCGGACATCGAGGGTTTCCCATCAAAAAAATTTTTTTTTATATATATATATCGTATTTTGTCGTATCGCTTTGTCTGAAATAAGCCAAAGAACGTACTGTACTCCATAACGAGTACGAAATTTGTAAAAATTTTTTTTTTTTTTGCTTTTTGCGAGAGCATTTACGTAATCTGTGATACTTTTTTTTTTCTTCTCGCATTGTATAATAAACATATTTCTCGTATCGCTTAACCGAAACGGTTTAAGCCTTTAAATTTTTCTAATAATTGGAAACACCCTTTTTTCGGTACAAAATTTTATTTTTATTAGCTTGTCAAATATCACTAAATTTATACCGTCAATGTATGTTCGGAATTTTTTTTTTTCTCTCTCTCATTTTCAAAATTCAAATATTTTTCAAAATTTTTTGTAAAAATAGGGGTTTCCAACAAATTCTTTTTTCTTTAATTATGTAAACTGTATCAAAATTTTTTTTTGTAAACTTACAGGAGTTGGTTTTCCGGTATCGCTTTGAATTTTTTTTTTCTTTCAGTTTCGCTTTGATTGCATCCAAACCGACTTCCTTGTCTCGATCTCGGGTTTTGGACTTCTTTTCTTTTTTCTTTTTTATATATATACGAAGTTCAAATCCCGTGATCGAGCCACACCGAGGCCGGGGAGGTTGTAACGGGCATAACGGGATAATTAAACATAATATTTAAATACCGCGCGCGGGAAAAGTGTCGCGTGTCTAACGACACGACGGCAGAGAAAATGACCGTGCGCGAGCACCGCCATTTTCTCTGCCTATTTCAGCACCGACCGCCACAGAGAACGGTCGTACTCATATTAAGGAAAACCGACGCCGACCGTGAGTATTAACTATTGGTTTAAATTGTGAAAATGTAATCTCGAATTAATACCTGGGAATATTTTCCCAGGTCGGTTTTTTTATCTCTTTGATTAATATAGATTGATTTCGTCTCGCTAAATAATGTCGTTTTAATCATCCGATTTCCAAAGGGACCGTAACGAACAGCCGTTACACTACTTAGTATGTATTCAAAAAAAATCAAACTTAACTGTTAATCTTAAAAAAAAAGATGCATTTTTCCAGCACAGGGAAAGGTTTAATTGAATTTGCTTATTTTTAATGCCGATAACAATAAAAAAATATTGTGAAAAAGTGTAAATTAAGAAGGTTAGGATCAGTGAAAATTCTGCTCTTGCTTACAAGGGAAAGTTGATAAATTCTTACGAAAAGTGCAGAATAATCTATTTTGAGTCAGGGTTTGGAACATAAATCTTACGTAATAAAGGGGAAGGGAGTTTTCAGAAAACTTACTTTAACTTACAAGGGGGAGGGGGTAAGAAATTGGTAAAGGCATGCTTACGTTAAACTTGAACTGTCATGACATTGACAAGACAAGATTTTTGAAAACCCGCTCCTCTTACTTTACGAAATTATGTTTTTCTATTAGGTGTCGTTTATTAATTACGTAAATATGTTTAGGGGGGAGGGGGTCCAAATTAGTGCTCTTAATCATAAACTAAGTATTGGCCGTGGGGGGAAGGAGTCAAAAATATCATCTTAGATGATTACGTAATTAATGGACGATCCCTTACATATGCATAAAATAGTGCATATAATCAACAAGATCTCCCGACTTGAAGACCCGTGTTTGGACCCCGTGCTATATGTAAGCAACTTGAGCATAACATGACACTTTGGAACAGATCCTCTTTGCATAAGCTAAAAACAAGAGACACCCATTGTTTACCAAATGGCACTTACGCTCAAGCTGCTTACAAAGACACTGCTACTCATAAAATTTACAAAGAGATAAAGCAGAGCTGTTAACCAGGGTATATTTCCGGTCCTCGACAGGACTGCTCTCCCGACTTAAAAATTCGCATTTCGACCACTTGTTCACTTTTTCAAACATTCGTATTTACAGAATAAAGTCGATAATGAACTAAGACTTCAAAGATTTTAAAATATTTTTTTTATTATTTCAATTTTAAATTTCAAATTTCAAATATTTTTTTTATTAATTTCGCAACTTTTCTGTTTTAAGTGACTTTCGACAGAATTTATGTTTGTGTTAAGAAATTGAAAAAAAAAAAAAGAAAGGTATTTCGTTGTGCTGCATAGGTTTTTCGCTCACTGAAGATCGTTTAAGAAATGTAACTGTCAAAATTTATAAAAATTGCACAATATACCCAAAGAGAGGATTCCATGTCCCGTCCGTGTAGCTCAATCTAGCGTCGTATTTTTTATTCTTCCGCTACTCCTACAGTTGGCAATATCAACGGATGGTTCTGGATCTGTCAAAGGATAAAGTTGATGACTACTTTTAAAAAGAGCAATATTTTTTATTTTTGTTGGCAAGAGAGATTCTGAGTGATTTTCCGGGGGTTTTAATTCAGTTTGAGGCAAAGTACCAGCTCCTCCTTCTGCTTGAGAAATTATATGAATTGACAATTTCCGTCTTTTCGGCCCGCCCTCCTTTATATAGTCGTCAAAAAATTTTATAATATCAGTTTTCCTGATCATTCGGAGATCGGCAACTTCAATTACTTCGTCCCTATTAAAGTTGTATCGCCGAGAAGATATTTCATCCCAAAATTTACTGGCTAATTGAGACAATCGTTGTGGTTCTTCTGATCTTTTGAATGCAAGCGCTTCTTTATGTCGTTCGAATTCCACGTTGGTCATGTTATCCATCATATCTCGCATTGTAACTAAAAACGCTTCGATTCTTTGATCGACGAAATCAGGATGTCTGTCCGATTGCACGAGTATTTTTAAACCTTGAACGGTGTTCATCCTCTGAACGTTAATCTGAACGGCGTAACCTAGCTGCTCTTTGGTTCGCAAAATTTCGAAACTCGGTTCTTTTAAAATTTGCAATAACAGATCCATTAGCAAATTATTTTCTGTAGATAAAGCACAACATTGGTAATAATTACCGATACAGGAGCTCTTGTGAAATTTATTTGAAACTTCATAAACGTAATGCTCTCCGTCATTGAGTTTTATTTCTTGAATTCTTGATAATTGTATTGGCAATAAAGGTTCCTGTATTTTGGAAATAAGCCGGCGTTCCATGATCTGGATGAGGGAATTCGCTCGGACTTCGTTGACATTACCGAGAATCAAACATTCCACAAACGCTTTCGAAAAAAATCGAGGTATAAATTCAGTCAAATTCTCTACTTTAATTTGCGACATAGCTTCCAGACGTTCTTCGTTGGACCAAATTTTATCCTTTAAGAGTAAATTTAAATAGTTAGAATATTGAGCATAAGGTTCGGAAGCATTTAAATATTTTATATCTGCGATCAAAGTTTCTTTTATAGCATTAAACTTTTGAGGGTCGACCGTAAAATTTTCCATCCCTTCTAAAATCTTATCAAGAAGAATATCTTGTTTGTCGTTAAAGCCGTATATATCCAGGGTGAGTCCGTCATATGTTTCTTGAATGTCATACGAAAGGCCGGCTTTTTTTGCGTCATACGTGAGATCATCCAGCGCCGCTTTTAATAACTCAACGAACATTTCCATTAAACTGTAGTTGAAAGAATCAAGAAGCACGACAGGACTGATCATTTCCAACTTTAAACTGGCTTTTGGTAAAAGGAATTGATCATCCTGTTTAAACCAGACTCTTGTGAAATTATTTTCATGTATAATTAAAGGATGTCGAGGCCACTATTTTTTTCTCCTTTAAATAAAATATCAAAATTTGACGGTAGGTATTCGTTTCGAGCGGGTAAACTCAGCTCGCTGTTAATTCCGCAATTTTCCCATTTTTGAATAACATCATCAGGGATTTTTTCCAGTTTGTATTTCGTTCCAAACCATTGCTCTACCTCGTCTGCTATAGCCTCGTATTTCTTCTCGAAAATTATCACCAAAGCATTAGAAGGTTTCAAATATTCTGATAGCGTCATATTAATTATATCTGGCCTGTATTCCTCGATCAAACGAGCGCCAGTAAGGCTTTCTGATAGGGGATGATCGTGATCAAGACGGCGTGAAAGTTCGAGGAATGTATCAAACGTATCTCGATTATTTTCAAATCGGAAATTCATTTCTGTAATCGTTTTTAATTCCTCAAATATCCAATTTTGTGCAGCGGACTCTCTCAACAAGTTTAAATATTGAAAAACGAGAGTAATAATTTCATCTATGTTTTCCATGCCTTCATTCGTTAAATGAGCTACGATCTCAAAAAAGTCGAATCCGTTAGCATCTGTTACATCGGTGCGGACTGAAAATCGTTTTATCCAATTTTTCGCTTTAAGGACTGAAATTAAACTTTTAGGACCTCTGTTGGTTATCAAAATTTCGATATATGTTACTGGTTTGGCTTTATAAAATCGGCCATAATCAGAAATTGAAATAGGAAAAGAAATTACTAATAGTTTCAAATCTGGATTTACAGGAACGACGTATGCTTTTCTTCGAAGTATATCCGGATTGAAAGGATGGCCAGTCTCCTCCGGGTACACCACATTTTTGTTCTCTATTTCTGAAAAAATTGGAACAACCATTTCTTGCAATTCTTCTAAGCTTTGGTTTCCTAATACTATCAAAGTCATAATGTTAGCGGAATACCATTTTTCGAAAAAATCTAAAAGTTCTTTTCTCACGTCGATATTTTTACTGTGTGGGATAGTGGCTAACGTCTTTTTACTCCCAATCGGAAATGTATTATAAGGATGACCATCTTTGGAAAAACTTCTTCTTAACTGATCCAATCTCATTTGATCGTCCGAAAGATTTAAATCGAATTCTGAATCGACTGAATTTACTTCACGGTCTACAGCACTTTCAGTCAGCAAAGGACTTATGAACATTTGTGCGAATATATCAAAAGCTATCTTAAGATGCTCCGGTGCGACGTTGAATAGATACAAAGTTCTATTGTTAGACGTCATTGCGTTGCACATATTACCTCCATGCTCTAATATGAACCTCTTAAATTCATTTTCCGAAGGATATTTTTTGGTGCCCATGAACAGCAAATGCTCTAAAAAATGAGCCAAACCTGGCAAATCTTTCGGATCACTTAAATGACCGACGGCAACACTCATCGCAGCCGCTGATTTACCCGCATCAGGATCGCTGATTAAAAGAACTTGTAGTTGATTAGGCAGGATAAGACCTCTATAGAGATTTTTATCATTGGGCGATTTGACGATGTTGTTGACATACGTGATGTTGTTTATAGTCCCAGCTTCCAAATTATTGAAGAGACATAAATACAAGTAAAATATAAATCCCTTCTTCATATTTTCCCAGTCCCTAGCAAAATGAAAAAAAAAAAAAAAAAAAAAAAAAAGGTTTTTAAAAACTTGCCGGGAAACCTTCATAACTGCTTTAAAAATATGAAACACTTACCTCGTATAATTTTATTTACGGAAATTAAATACACTATATCTCTAAACTATATTTCTAAAGATGTGATGTGTTGCTTTTTGCATTGATAACCAAATCATTTTTTAAACGATTAATTTGCTAATCTTTGCTGTTAATACTTCAGTAGGGGGGAACCATGACCTATGGTTCAATTTCGCACTGAATGAATCTCTATTTACCGCAGAACGAAAACAATCTTTTTTCGGCCTTTTAGCCGAAAACCAACAAAACTCCCCCGATCCTTCCCAACTGTTTGGTTAAAAAATGACAAAGGACATCATTTTTATGGAGAAATTACATGAAAACAACGGATGGCCAATATTTTTTTTTTTAATATTTTTTATTAAATTAAAAATTTTGCTTAACCTAATTCGTTTCATTATTACAATTCAGTTTTTAATGCACCGAGCGGGCTTTAAATTTACTTAGTAAAATTCAATTAACAAATAAATTATCTAAACTACTTAGTACGTATTCAAAAAAATCAAACTTAACTTTTAATCTTTACAAAGATGCATTTTTCTACCACAGGAAAAAAGTTTCATTGATTTTGCTTATTTTTTACTGCCGATAACAATAAAAAAATATTAATTAAACAGACTAGATTCATTTAATTTACTGATTTACATTAAAATACAGTCACGTTTCGTGCAAAATTTTCCAAATTGAAAAATAAAATGGAAAATTTATTGACCATAATGCAACTATGTATTCTGTTCAATTTCGAAAATAAAAAGGAAATTTTTTAATGCAACCAGAATAATACTGTTCTTCTACTAACATCAGGATTTTAGAAAACTAATTGATAGGCCCACTGAAAATCACAGTACTTAAGTTTAAAACATTCTTTTTTTTTTTTATTCATAAACCGTTCTCCGCTTCAAATATTCGACCTTTTACGTGTTTGCGCGACCTATTTCTTTTTCCACTTTTCAAGTCGAAAGTAGTTTTTACGACTATTTGTCGTCAGTCTTCATTAAAAAAAAAAAAAAAAAAAAAAAAAAAGTTAATAAGTACAAATTTTTATCGACGAAAGACGAGACCAATGAAAAGTGCAAAGAGGTGTTTTTATTGCAAACTGAAAATGTAGGAGGATCTATGTAACTTTTTCTTTTACTTTTCTGCTGAATTATTTGTTTAAAAACAGTTTCATTCTAGCCAGTCCGCTTCCAAATGAAAACATAAAAAATAATACCAGTCTTTTAAAAGAAATTATGGCCTCAAATATTATAAAATATTTAGGAATCAATAAAGATTACGTAATACTTTTCCATTCGTTGAGGTTCATTTTAGGTATTCTAGCATCATCACAGCTCACATACGGATTTTTGTTTGACGGTACTTTGAAAACGTCTATTTGTATTTTGTCTATGTTTTTAACGCTGTCGCATATCACTCTGGCCAATGATGACTTTTTAATTTCGTTTATTTGACCTAAAAAAATTGAAAAATAAAATAAAATAAATGAAATGAAATACAAATTCAGTTTAAACTATTCATCATTTTTAATTCGTCACTAAACTTACTTTCTTTAAAGGAATGAGGTTTTCCGACTATATCATAAAAAAATCTATCACCCGCTCTGGTTCTCAGCATTTGTTCGCCAATAATGCACCTGAGAGTGGGTCCCAAAATGCTGTCATCAGCAGGAACTTCTGACATAGCACCGACTATAAGATCTACGTCATCCGGATGGTCGTAAACTAATTTAATTTTATTAAGAGTCTGGAAGTGAAATAAGCACAACTAATTATTACCGAATATTTGAAAAGGAATTATTTTTTCTTTTAAATCAAAACTTACCGATTGCGGAATAGTATCTAAAAAGGTTTCGAATTTATTGCTAGATGGTAATTTACAAAATTTACGGAACTGATTATATCCAGGTAATCCGTGGTCTCTTCCCCTTTGAATATCTAAACTCATTATATCCTGCCCAATTGAACTCGAGCCGCGGAAAAGAAGACTTGTTAACTGTACAACAAAAAATATAATTAATATAAACGAATCACTTAACTTAATCAATTGTTTTAAGATTATACTTACATCTTCAACCATGTATGGATCTAATTTTTGACTAGTTTGTATACTCAAACCCCGAAGTAATTGATCTAAAATACCAGGTTCCTGGAGAATTCCAGGTCTATTAAAATGATCTTTTAAAAATAAAGTGTCGTTTTGTATTCCTTGTCTGTCATATAATCTAAAATCACGATAAAATGATAAGTTATAATAATTTTGTTAACTTTTAACGAAAAGTTATTGGAATGAAATCATTTTATTTAACAGCACTACTTACTTTAATTTACTTTGCATCATAGAATTAACATATCTAAACCCGACAGTGGCAAAGCTGTTGCTAATGGATGGATCTGCATCTTCGTCAAAAGAGTTACTGAAGCCCTTTGCCTTAACGTCCAATTTAATAGATCTTGTGTATACCTCTCCCAACACGAATGGCACCCAATATTTGTAAGTGATGTGTTGTATTTCAGCAATGACGATTTTTCTCGCTTCTTGGAAAACTTTTTCATCGTCCCAGTACGGATTAATTTTCTCCAGAGCAGATGCTATTCGGTTATGTTCCCGGACCCAAATGGTGTACACTGCAGTATGATGTGGATGTTGGTTCACCCTTGGATCTCCTAAAATTATTAAAAGCTGGCTTAAAAAATTGGCTTCCGAAAAAATCTTTATCAACTCATTTAAAATCTTCTTTTGTAGCGATAAACGCTGCAAAAAGACTACCTATAGCTTACCTGATTTATAGCAAATGGTCTCTCCATTCATTATTTGGCAATGGTCTTCAGGAGCGTCCGACGCAGCCAAATATTCGTCATTATCCACGATCGAAGTTGCTAATCTACCGCCGTTCATGGTCCTCAATGATATCGCTTTGGAAGAAGAAGAACCGTATATCATCGATCCGTCTAGGTAGTGTGTTGCTTGATTCAGCTACAAAACAAACAAAAACAATTATTTAAACTGTTTTTTTGAATTTTGAAGTAAAAAAAATGGCGGGAAAAAAAAATCTTTAATTTACCTGATCTGCAGGTCCAAAATTACACGCATGCCGGAAACTAGTTAAAGATCTAACGTAATTCATGCAAACAGCACCATGCGGCGAATAATCAGGATCATCAGATGGTATACTGATTTGTTGACAAATCGGATGAATGTACCTGGGGCTTAAATTTTTCCCATCGTACCGACAGCACTCAATAGCATTTCCGGTGTGAACTTTAGGAGAAAAAAAATAAGAATCAAGAACAGAATTTATAAACAAAAAACCTGTTAAAAGTCGATTAAAAAAAACTTACACATTTTATTAACGGCTGTGTGAAACATATCGTTCCCGATAAACTGAGTCCATTGAGCAAGAGCTAAAGTTTTCTCTTTTTCGGGCTTATCCAAATCCGCAGTAAGAATGTTACTTATAAACCTAGGAGATGGAAGAGGTCTTTTTGATGCGCTTTTTCTAAATTCGAAAATACCTTTAAAAAAAAAAAAAAAAAAACATAATATGGTAAGTGTGAGAATAACTTCCTTTCGCAAAATAAAATATTTTACCATCGGCATAATGAGCTGGTAATAAGCGGCTGTAAGCGGTGAAGGACTGGCCCCACGTAGGATGGATCAGATGATTACAAGTTCCATCAAAGCTTCTGTAAGGGTAATTAGCCGTGCATTTTACGGAACCAAATTGCGAATTACATTTTTCGCCAAGAGGAGTGACTAGAAAGCTCCATTTTGATAAAGATTCTACGCAATCACCGAGAGCAATGTTGGATCTGGAAAAAAAATTTAAAAAAATAAAAAAAGAACTCTTTTTGACTCATGTTCTAAAAATTCGATGTTTTCACTTCCTACTTACTTTTTGCAGTGTCTTTGTACAAGATAAAGGGAGGCTCTGTTAGCAATTAAAGCGTTTCTACCAATCATTAAAGCTTCAGCAAACGGATACGAATCTATGAGCTGCCCGTGACTTGGAGAATCTTCTCGAACTTGTATGCCGGTCCCTATTATAAATGATTCATATGATTACATTTATCACTGTCTGCAAATCCAATTTATTCAATTAAACTCACCGGCTAAATTTCCTTCTAACCTCTGCAATCTAGACACAAAATCCTCAGCAACTTTCACAGCTAAATTTAGGTCATGGCTCGTTACAATTGGTCTTTTCCCTGCCAGCGATCTTTTCAGCCGAGATGGTTCTATAAAAAAAAAAAAAAAAAAAAAAGATGTGTTTTTTAAAATTTCAATTTTAATTCGAATGTCTAATTTTTTTTTTTTTTTTTTTTTTTTTCTGCTTACCTTCAGCCTTCGTAACAACGAGAAGATAAATCACGAAACAGTAAATCGCGTTCACACTCATCTTCTATCTGAAATGCTATCTCCAGTTTCAGAAAAAATCGATTCTTAAAAAAAGCAAAGATCGACCACGTTTAAAATTTTATTGACGTTCAAAACGTGATTTTGGCCCAAAACACGGATTTTAAAACTGGTAATGAATGAATTCGGTATCTTAAATTTTTAAATTCTATTGACATACTAGACGTTGTGTAGACCAAATTATAATAAATATAAATATTTATTATTGAAATTTTACTGAAGATTTCACTCCTTCGGTATCAATTTATTTTTGGACCATCTGAAACAGAAAGTACAAAAACGTGAATAATTAGAAAAATGTATTTAACTCTTTTTGTTATTCATTGTTTTTACAGCCATTGTTGAATGCAATCACTTACGAAACATCGATGCACAAAATCAGTAAAAAACCCCAAAACAAAAATTTCGCAACTTTCTTTAATCGATCCCCCAACAAGGTTATTTACTCACTAAAGATTTTGCTTCTCGGGCAACAGACTTATAAACATTATTATAATATCCTGTCAAAAAAATAATCAATAATGAAAACGTTATCGAAGACTTTGGGCCTTTGACCTATAAGTGGCGGGGTGCCCCCAGTACATAGTTCTTTATGCGGGGCAGTACATAGTGAGTCTACTGTCCGCATGGTGGGGGTCTTTAATATGATTCAACAATTCATAAGAAAAATTTTCTGAATTTTGTTATTGATCGGAAATTCTTGAAACCTTAAAAAAAAAAAAAAAAAATCCGAAATTTAATTCAAGCGATGAACGAAGACACAAGGATGTTTCAACCACATGGACTAGATACCGCGAATCAAAGTTTCATGACGTCAACTGTCGGTTTTGGTTCACGGAAAAGAAAAAATTCTTACCCTTTTTTGAACGTCATAGACATCAACCAAAGTACAAGTTGACTTAAAGAATTTCCCGATCCCTTATAAGTACTTCAAAGACTAGGCCTAAAGTTTGATTGAATGATATCAATAAAAAATTCCGTGTTTCAGTTTCTGACGCGGAATGACCTAAAATTCCTTAAATTATATGGCATAATTACACCTCTTGCACAAGTTCATTAAACAGATAATAAAACCGTAAGATCCTAAAATATTTTTCGTATCGCAGATAAAGAACCATTGAAGATATTCGCTACATAATCTAAACGGTTGTTCACTTTGTCTCCCAGTTGCCACCACGAGCAAGAAGATTCAAATTGGTCGGGTTCAAGGATATCGTAAATGAGCGATTACCTCCGATAGACCGAAAAGAAAATCAATTGACAAAGTGGTGCACGGTTTGATGATGGAACCGATTTTTCCCATGCTTCACTGATTTATTAAAAAAAAGAATCACTGATCCCAATGCCTTCAGTATACGAATATCCCGAAAAAAAAATCATTATAGTACCAAGTTCAGGGTTAACTTAATTCTAGTGAAGATAACTTACAAGCACTGGGATACGGGAATTTTTCTTCAATTATAATTATAAAGTGAAAATCCAGATTAGTGGAAATGGGAAGACCCCAATTAAATTAAAGTCATTTAGGATAATTATAGAAGTGCTGCATTATTTTGCGAAGAATTTTTTTCTGGAAAAACGAATTAAACAATTTTTAACATTTCTTATCAGAAAAAAAAAAATGACGCACTGTATGTAGTAGGACATTAAAAGTGGTAGGTGATCGAAATGATTCACTTTTTTTCCCTTTAAAACAAGAATATTCAGAATCAAAGTTGAGAATAAATGTTCTCAGGACCAGAAAATTACCTCCAACCGAGTTAAAAATGACGTAGGTGATGACAGTCAGTACTATACAAAACTGCAATGGGAACAATTAAAAATAGATGAGATAGGATTTTTTATTATTTTCACATCAAAGACATGATACCAAAGCCTAATCTGGTCCTTCCTTCAGGCAAGACCGTATCTAGCTACAAACAAAATCAACTCTTTATTGTTTATCTCAAAATCGTTTAAGCGAAATTAACTCTTTAATGAGCCCAGCAATCTAAGCGAACATTCAACTCCGGAAGTTCGCAACTCCAGAAGAGAGTCCCTTTCACATTGGGCAAAAACCCTATATCGAGTAACTAAAAAAGGACGTCGATTTTGAGACAAAAAGCTATGGTTTAATTTTCAGATTTTCATATTTCAGTGCAAGAGATTGTGACTAACATCAATTGTAACTTGAATAAGAAAAAAATCGAAAAAAATTACAGGAAAATATTAAACTAAAAATTTTTCGAACGAGCTGCATATTTTTTCTCGCAATTTCCATTTCGTTTTGTGAAGCTTATCCTTTAAGTAAAAAGTACAAACTGGAGGAATATGCCGAGGAATATTTTTTTCACTGTCCCTGCTCGTTATTTTGTTTGACAATCAGGCTAAAAACTTTGTTTAAAATTTTTTATATCCAACAAAATGTTTTTGATAGTTCAGATCAGAAGCATTCCAGGAATAAAATAAACATTTGTGAAAAATATCAATTGAAAGTAACATTAAAACAACAGAATTAATTTGTTTACGAAACTTTCAAAATATAGGGGCTGAACAATTTACTAGTAGCAATGCCAGTCCAGACCTCATTCTTAAAAACTTGATCAAAAAATGGGTTTATGCAAATAGCGTGATTTTTTGATTGAAAAATAAAAGTCGGCCCTTTTCAAATGTGAAAAACTACAGTATGTTTCTTAACCCGTAGAATCCGAAAATGACAGTAACAATTACGTACGATTGCGGGAAAAACGCTATATTTCCACAACAATTATCAATTTTAACTATTATCATTAATTGTCGATTCGTGTGGAGGTATCGGTTTTTCCCCGCAACAGTACGAAATTTTTATGACCATTTTCGCATTCTGCTGGTAAAAAAACATAAAGTAGTTTTCTCAGATTTGAAAAGGGCCGACTTCTATTTTGCGATAAAAAAATCACGCTTTTTGCATAAACCCGTTTGCCCGAAATAATTAATGCACTTTCGAATCCATTATTCCGAAGTTTATTTTCAGAAACACTATTTTTCAACACAAGCGACCGATTCCTTAGCACTAGCCCACTGAAACACTTTCTGATCTGAAAATTTTACTCCTAAAATTTTCCCACTTTACAGTTACAAAATCTACGTTTCAGAGAAAATCTCTTGGAAAAAAAAGTATCTCACAAAAAATAAAAATAAAGAATTTATTTCTAAAATAAAAATCACAAAACCGCTGAATTATTAGTTTGGATCACGAAAGTCACCGAAATATTAAACATTTTAAATTACATACATATATATTTCATGTTTATTGATTCTTGCCTTTCGGTCGCCAATATATAAGAAAAAAATGAGGAATACACAACTATTTTCAAAAAATGAGTACTTACAAAACGAAAAATTTTTGCATCGTCGCGACTGTTTAAAAAATAATAATAAAAACGTGGTGTTGTGACATTGGTTTTCAAATTGCTTTAAACGTGATGTTAAAGCATCTTTAAATAAACACTAAAAGTCATTTAACTTGCTAAGATATATTTAAAGTACTAAAATCTTAGGTGAATCCGATATCTTAGTAAAACCGTTCCTTTATGAAATACGTTTTCTTTTCAGAGATTTAAAAACGAGTATGTTACAGTCTAACCGAAAAAAAGTAACTTTTTAATCAACAACATTCGTGAAAAGCCGCGAACTCCATGAGGTATGATACATTTGAAAGAGCCAAGTCTTTACCATGGACGACACAATTAAAAACAAGGTGTGAAAAACGACTGAACGAACATAAACACGAAATCAACTTGGGTTTTGACAACGTCAAGCGACTGCGTCGTCTTAAAGTGGTTTAGGAAAAAATAAGCTGCTGGAGTCAACATCCTTTTTGCCACTATACTGAATTATAATCCATACATGTGCCACAGAGCAGACGGGGGAATTGCGAAATGCTTACCAGATTTCGAACGTTGTGTTTTTCAAACTAGAAGCGTGCGTCAGCAATTGACCTACTTATATGAAAGATGTTCATGGCAACAAGGTCAAGGGCACCTGACGGTAATCGAGCCTCAATGTAAACTGTATTGGATTTGAAGGTTGTTTGTATGTGAATGAAAGTATAGTATCGCATTAAATCCGGAAGTCACTTCCTTTAGTGAGAACATAATTTACTCAACGTTTGGAAACAAAGTAATTTTGATGATGATATATTAATTAGGAAATAAACCGGAATAAACAAAACGAAATGAGGATAAATAATGTGGGAAGTGTTAATTACTGTAAATCATTAATTAGGAGGTTTCATTTCCACCGAAAGGTGTTGATGGCAACAAAGTCTATCGGTATCGGTTCTAATTGCTGTTCGATTTTAAGAAGGTTAAATCAAAAAACGAACTTCCTGAAATTAATACGGTGTAATGTTTCTTATTTCATATCTTGGGATCTTTTTCAAAAGGTCTCGTATGAATTCATGCTTAGATACTATAATAAAAGGTTAGTTTTCCCCGTCAACTTTAAGCAGTAAAAATGGACAAAGGAGATCCTCTCCCCTGTATTTTTTTTTTTTTTTTTTTAACACATAAATGAATCTACATGCACTTCTTGCATTTTCCTAATCTTCCCAGTCATATACCCTACCAAAAAATGAATAAAAATGACCCAATTTCACAACAGTTTTAGTCACTTTTAGTCGTCCGACAATTTGGTCATTTTTGATCAATGTCAGTTTTTTATTTTAGTTTTTTTTTTTTTTTTTTTTTAAGCTTTTTTGATCATTCTCGATCAAAAAGAGTCATATTCCACATCACTTTTGTACAAGCCATTTTTAGGCGAGATTTTGAGACGGTAAGACATCCCTTTCGCTCCCCGAAGGCTTCTGGCTGGCTATACAGGCCTCTATTTGAACCCACTATACAGTATATAGTCAAAGTAAAAACCCTACAAAAATCAACCAAAGTGGAAGCACCTCCACTGCTCTGCTTAAAAGGTGTAGGGTGACCTGCGCCCTTCCTGCAGATTGGTTTCAACGTGTTAAAGGACACAGAAGTACCAACTACTCAAGGATTGGCGGTCTTGTCCGTAATACATAGAAGATGACCGCAAAGTCGGTTGGACTACTTATTGTGATAAGACTCAGTTACTTTTTATAGTCACGCAGGTTTGGATATAAGAGACGGTACGAGCGGAATAGGATCAGGTAAACAAGGGGAAGCCCGGATTTCTCTGCCTTATTGTCTTTTAGGACTGGATCGGGAGGCCCGGAACTGAAGGACAGGCCAATTGGGTCGCATTTTGGAAGCATCTCCACTACTCTGCTTCAAGACGACGGAATGAGGAGGAAGAAATCTGCCGTGAAAAGGGGAATCGACCTATCGCACATCTCTGGGTTGGCCATGTTTGTTTATAAGCTAAACATAAACACACATGGCCAACCCAGACATGTGCGATAGGTTGATTCCCTTTTTCACGGCAGAAATGGGCTAGTTAAAGTCGAAAAAAAAAGGGCGATGAAAGAATCCTAAGTATATGTGTACCTCCAATGAAAACTAAAGGTCCCACTTTGCAGGTGGTGCTTAGAATTTTGTGTTTGTAAACAAAGGGTTTTCTTATAAGTTAAATCTCAACAGCCTTTCAAGTTCCCATCTGTCAAGTGGGACCTTTTCATGTGGAGCTTACATAACCTTCAGCTATACAATGTATTGTAAATAATCATTTGCTCAAAAGATGAAAAAACTAAACAAATTCGGTCAGCAGTAAGTAATTTAAGACTTTTTATAGCAAGACATACAAAGTTAAGTTCACTTAAAGCTTTGGAACATACAGTACGTCAAGAAAAATCGATTTAGGTAGTGCAATAGAATTGCTGCTAAGAAATTGCGCTGCGGTAACATTAAACTTTTAGAAGACACACTTAAATGCAGGCCCGTAACCAGGGGGGGCAAAGGGGGGCTCAGCCCCCCTTTGGTCAAGCTTGAGCCCCCCTGTAGATTTTGTTTGGCCCATGTAATTTCCCTATCTTCCATGTTATTAGGGGCCATTTGAAGCCCCCCCTTTGAAAACTTAGCGCCCCCCTGTGCTTCTTAGGCTAGTTACGGGCCTGCTTAAATGACAAAAAGACATTGTGTGAAAAATGAAAATTCAATTAAGTCCTTGGTTATATTGGCCAATGTTTTTGGAAAATCGTTTGTTATTCCGTAGACTTAGACAACTGTGTGTTAGAGTAACACTCCAAGACCCCGTTCTTTTTACTGGCAAAGGCAATAAAGAAAATTATAATAAATAAAGTACTACTGAAGACAAAGTATACTGAAGGCAAGTCATACAGAAGCTAAAGATGACTTTTTCTAAATCCCTACTTTTTTGTCCTGAACTAGGTTACGGTATCCACTATCCAGTAACCAGTATCCAGTATCCAGTGATCCAAGTATTAAAATTAAAGTACATAACAAAAACTTACAAATAATTTTTTCTATCGTTTAATTACTTTCGAATCGCCAAGATCATTTTTTACAGATAACAACAAAACGAAGCCTATTAACGAGGGCCTAAAATTTTCACTCCTGAATTATCTCTTCAAATCATCCAAACAATTCATTTCATAACATAAATGCATGCATATGTATCAGTCATTCTTAACCTATCATTTATTATCGTAATCATCATCTAACCTACCTCCACAAAGCTCATTGACTGACTATCTCCGACAAAGTAGTAAATCGTGTATCCACCGATCAAAATTCACCGGCACTGTACTCGAATGTTCTGTGACACGAAAACTGTTTACAAACGAATGAGTATACTATTAATATACATTTACACCTAATAAACGAACAATTTAAAACAAATCGGAAAAAAAAATTCAAACAGTAACTGGTCTTTCTTTTTTAAAAACCGGTATGGTACAGAAAACAATTTTTTTTAATATATCACATATTTATTTATATTACATATAAAATGCGATTATGAAAAAAAAACAGCAAATCGCCGTACAAGCATCCAAACTAAAATGAATTAAAGTGTTTGTTTTCTTCTTGTTTAAAATTAACGTTGTTTAAAATTAACGTTGTTTGCTAGGCTGTAGTGTTAGGTCACTCGCAGTGCACGTGGTCGTCCGTCTGCATTAGCCATTCCTATATAAATATGATTTACTATCCAGAGCTGGTAGTTTGATAGGTGTTTGAAATATGTTAATTTTGATTAGGCCTAATGGCGATTTAGCTTGTAAATGATACCTGTATCACGTGCATGAAAACCGTGATTCATCAAATGTCAAAAAAGAAAAAAATATATAATAAAAACCTGCATTTTTATTAAGCAAAAACCGCTATCGATTTTTTTTCAAATTTTTCAGATCCTTTTAGCAAAAACATCATTTATGATGTAATTCTTATATGGTTGAAAGATTGATAATGCAGTCTGGGTTTACTTTTCCTCAATTGGTTTTAAAAAATATTATTCAGGAAAATGTAATCGTAGTTTCACGAGAAACGTTTAATGTGGCTTTTCCTTAACATTTTCAAGTTTAATAATTTCCTTAGAACTCGATTCGAATATTCTTATGGACAATTAAAGGTGCCAAGTTAGAATGTCAAATGTGGATTATATATATTCCTTTCTGCCACCGCGAAAAGGCATAGTGAAAACCCTAGTGTGCTCAATATTCGTGACGTCATGTGTCAGAATATTGAATATATCATCGCTGATTGGCTAGAAACCGTGAAACGTCATATGTCAGAATTTTTAAAAGCAAACTGATTGGCAGCGCCATGTTGGGGGAACGATGGAAGGGGAAATTGAGCACACTAGGGTTTTCACTATGGCGAAAAGGGTATGATTTCTGCCAAATAAGAAAACCACGATACATTGAAATTATGTGAAATGAAATGAGGGAAGGCAAACTTGTTATAGCAAAAACTGCACTACACTCCTCTAATTCCAGCTAAAAAAACATACCTTGCAACTAATGAGCTGCATTCTACCAATATTTAAGAATTCAGGCTCAACATAAAATTTAATACTCCAAGCTTTCTCTAAACTTAAGATTTTAAATTGTAAGACAAAAAAAAAGTCTTCTGTATCAAGCAAAACTTAGCGCCGTAAAAACGAATGGCCCTAGTTTTTTTCCGTGGAAATAGAATACGTTGGATGAGTCGCCACCGTTTTCAGTGGTGTCGCTAGGACTTTTTTGAAGCTGTCGTACCGCCTCAAATGTTAGATTTTGCCCTCCAATAAAATTTCTCATATGATATTCTATTTTCATCGCAAAATGTCACTAAAACTCATTCCAAACAAGGGGCCGTCCATAAATTACGTTAGCATTATTTTGGCAATTTTTGACCTTCCCCCCCCCCCCTTGTTAGCAAAGGTTAGAATTTCGGGACCCACCCCCTAAAATCACGTTAGATTTCGGTTACCCCCCTTTAAAAAAATCTTTTTTTTAAAATTAATATTAAACATTTTAAAAAATTAGAAATTCTTCGGAACTTAAATTTTTCAAAGAAAATTTTTTTTTAACTTAGAGCAAATTGTTTTATGGCCTTACAAAGAAAGAAAAGAAAAAATTCTTAAATTTTCAAAAATTTAGAATAAAAAAGTAAAAAAAAAAAGTTAGAGCAAATGAGCGGAAGAAAATAAAATCGTTTCTCCTTTTTTTTTTTTTTTATGTGAGTTAGGATACATAATTTAAAAAATCTAAATTCGTTTCATTTTTTCACGTTTATTATGTGAAACAAATGCTAACGTTAGATACGTAAAACCCCTCCCCTCCCCCCTTGTTAGCAAAAGTTAGCATTTTGAATACCCCGTCCTGCCCTTAACGTGCTAACGTAATTTATAGACGGCCCTCGAAACTATTTCTAGACATTTTCCCCTTTTACCCCTCCTCTTAATATTTTATGGATAGCAACTTTCTTGATGGAGAAAGTAAAGGAAAATTTTAAGCCACTTTTTGTAGACCCTTAATTACAAGACCGACGAGGATGTCATATCGATTTTTTCCACACTTTTAGATCAATCTCGAACCTAATCATAAGTTAGATGCAAAAGGACAAGCCCTTTATTTCGTAATGTCCCATCCCCCGAAAACAGTGAGTTCTAATTGAGATAACCTCTCCTTTTTTCAGGATTACGGAAATGACAAAACTTTTCCGTCCGACTACACGACCGTGAATTTAATTCTTTAGTTTTTTACTGAAATAGTTTCTTAAAAAAATAAAAAGCCTGGAAAACATTAAGTGGTTCATATATACAGAAGAAAGCAGAGACTATTAAGCAAGATATTAGGGGTTGGTAAGATTTCAAAAATTAAAAAAAAAAAAAATACCCTATTTCATAGTTTCTATTGAAGATTGGCTTCTGTTTAGTGTTTTTAATAAATACAACTGTTTTGTTGAGGTCGCCAGAAAAGCCCCCTTGTGCGCGTCAAATTGATATCAATTTTCAATAGTGGCAATATCCTTCAATTGTTTTTCCATTACGACCTTGAAAATTAGATCATTTATTTAAAATTTAACAAAAAAAATCAAAGTATTTTGAAAAACAAACTGATAACTGGAGCCTGCAAGAGTTCAGAAACTCTTTAAACAGCTTTCGGGCTTTTCACGCTTTACAACTAGAACGGCCTATCGTAGAAATGAATATATAATAAAAAATTGTTTAATTCACCAATTTGCTGGAAAAACAAACAAACCCGAAAACGTTGGATTATAAAATAAGTTAGCAATAAAATCTGTGACACCCATATACAGTACATTGCTGTAAAAAACTTAATGGAAATTTTTATAAAAAGTAACCTCACCTAGAAATAAAAGTTCGATTACCTTTGTCATTAAAGCAGTTATTATTTTTAAATACATCGTATCTATCAATAGACCCATTACATAATGCAAGAATTATTAAAAGAGCTCACCGGTACATGGCACACCGCTGTAAACGTTTAATTTTTTCGAAAAATAGAATAAATCTCTAATCCTTGTACTAAGGTAAGCATTACCATGAATGGACAATTAAAATGCCGAAATGATCGGAGTTAATTCCAAATTGCAACATTCAATTTTAATTAGAAAGATTTAAATTACATGGATCACTTAGTGCAATACACAAGTTATCATGTTATCTTAATCCCACTCTGAAAAAACCGTCAGCCTACTTTTTAAGATAATTCCGTGGAAAAGAAGAGCATTTTAAGCCATCGACCAAAAACTTTACGTCAAATAAAATACAAATTTTTTCTTCTGATAAAGGCGGCTATTTTCGAAAATTAACTTTACGAACGATGGATGAATCATTTCACCTTGCAACTCATCCTTTAAAAATCCAGGAAAAGATGTACTCTAAATATTTTCGTCGTACGTCAGTTACCGTAATGGCATGAAAAAAAAAATCATTATTGGTGATTGTCAACTTGAGCGATCCATGCAGCTAGCTATACACGTTTCCAGTTTACTACCTTCTTTAATATTCTATCTTTAACTTTCAACGGTTTTTCTTGTTTTATTTTCTATTGTTGTTATGTTTTGACTGAGATAGCACGGTTATTGTCATGTCATACCAATTAAATAAAATAAGAAGAAAAATACAAAAAGTAAACAAAACAAAGCGAAATGCTTAAAAGCAATTTTAATGAGTCATAAACGGATGTACTAAAAATGTTTAAGCAAGGGACTGCTGACCCTGAGAGTAATATCAAATCATCAGTCATTTCGTTAGATTAGCCTAATCAAGTTGTACAAAAAAATCCTTATTATTATAACCGATTTTCACATTTCCCATTAAAAAACTTTTTTTTTTCCTTTTTTTTTCTTAAAAAAAGGAAAAAAAAGGACTTTGACACATAGACTTTGGCGTGTCAAGGGAGTGTTCCCGAAAGAGCCAGTCAAATTCATCAAATTTATCAGTAATAAACAAGTCATGGGCAATTTATTTTTGCAAAATACATTCCATTTTTTTTCATGCCCAATTAAAAATTATAAAAACTAACGCACGAAATACTTAATTTATAGCTTAATTAAGGTATCAAGTTTTTTTTTTCTTTTAAGAAAAACTTAATAAAAAAAAGGGGAAAAAATGACAGTTTACCTTCTTTTTACGTTTATTTGGTCTGTTCGTCATAATCGCTGAAGGCAGAGCATAAGACGGTGATCCCATTTCGAGGATGTGGCTGTCTAGATTCGAAAAGTTCTGGAAGCGCTCTTAGAGGAATTTGAGTTTCATCTTCATTCCCATCAAACATTGAGCTCGACAACCAACTTTGCGATTTTTTGACGTGGCTCATTGTATCCTTGTATAAGTAGCAAGGCTGAAAATTATTTAAAAAAAAAAAAAAGACACTTTAATTAGAAAATGTTCTCGCTTACTTGGTACCTTAAATTTATAATATAAAAATCCGGGGTAAGAATAGGCGATGGAAATTTATTGATTTAGGTCCATTTTTTTACAGTTCGTCCTGGAAAATATCCTACGATACGAATGAAATTTGGAATGTTTTAATTCTGCTTTTTGCGAAATTGCATGAAGGGTGACAAAAAATTTAAATGGAAAATTTTGCCCCTCAAAACTCAATGTCGGTTTAAGTAAAAATAAAACAAAGTCAGAAGGCTTCCAATTCTTACACCATTCATGGATCAATTAGAACGAAGCCAGAAGTGTTAAAGGATATGTCATAGTCTACACCAGGTTTAGCTAATAAATTCATTACAGTCAGTTATTTTTTGAGGAATTTGAGTGAAATTTGTACCTTTTTTTGTAGAAATTAGTACAAATTTTGTGGTTCTGGCGCAACAAAAACCTCAGAAAAAAATATAGAAGCTGAGAAGCCAATAAGTTCCAACCTCATTTTGGTGTTTGAATTTTAAAAAATTTTGAGAACAGAGAAAAAACAAAGTTAATTTACAGTTAAAAAAACATCAGGCAGAGGGACATGATAATTACAATAAAGACAGGTATACAATAGCACACATAAAATAGCTTTGTTCTAGGAATGGGTTAAGTAACTTTTTGTAAAGCTTTCCTCTGATTTGAGTTTTTTTTTTTTTTTTTCACATTTCTGCTTCTGTAAGCGATTTCAGCGTATCTCGATTTCGTCAACAATGACTTCGTTCTGAGGTTTAGCTTTTGTCAACAACGGTTATATTCGAATTGTCTTCAAAATGGAGTTACGCTGAGGTCGCTTATAGGGGCAGAATTACCCTAGGAATTAGGAAACAGTCCTACGCTTTTGCAAATACATGAAGCAGTTAAATACAAAATTAAAATCATAATTATTGTCTCGTCATATTTTGGATTTTTCATCTTTACCGGAATCGTCTCTAGATAATCAATATCTGTCCGATTTTTCTCTGAATTTGAAACGCATGATGTAGATTAAAGTTCAGAATACATTTGACTAAAGTCATCAACTTTTTAGTTCAAGCAGCATGCAGCTCAAAAATATAATTTGGCGAATTCTTTATTCACAATTTTGCCCACACATTTTTGTCCATACTTTAAACGGAAAATTATTTTCTGAGGAATATTTGAGAATCGAAGAAACTTACGTAGGAAAAATACTTACTAATATATCACAGAGCGGTTTTAAGTTCCCTTGTGGTGGAAATTTATTAAATGGAGGAGACAAATGCCCGTTTTGTACGTTTGACAACAAATACAAAATATATTCGTTTCGCAACTTTACTTGGGCCATTGTATATCCGAGTTCATCAAATTTATCAAGCCATTCCTTCGCCTTTTTTCTATCTAAAAATGAAAATAAAATCGATGTGCTGGCGGACTAAGTTCTTAAACAAGGAGAATTAACAAAGTAAAAATAGCTGACTTATTGGACAATACGACTTCTGAGTTCTGGTTCTATACAGGACCAGTATAAGCAGCCACAATATTTTTGGAAAGTATTTTGTAGCAAAAACGATTTTACTATAAACGAATTTTGAAGATAAAAAAGTTCATCCTTAACAAAAAATTATAATTTGGCACGTGTATATACAAGATTGCTTAATCAGCGCTAATGTCAATGATAATATTAGATTTATGTCATTTTTCTTAAAATTAAAGAGCAAACTTCGTATATTTATTTTCATAACTCATCGATAGGAAGAGCCACTTTCCATCAATGAAAACCAGGGAAGGCCTATTTTCTGTTATGGAACTGGTCATGTTCTTAGTCTTCGTAAACAAAGAAATGAGGTATTGTTTTTTCGAGAAAAATCACCTAAAAAGTTATTTTTATTCGTTATGAAAAGTATCTTGTTATTCTAGGACGTCAAATGAATCTTCCCTTCTTGGTTTCCATTAATGAAAACCTTGACGGGAAAATTCATTTTCCACCCTAGATTAACAATATACTATTAAATATACCATATATTTATGTAGGGGTCGTACATATATTACGTAAGCATATTTAGGGGGGGAGGGGTCCAGTCAATGCTTACGTTTGCTTACGAAGGGGAGGGGGGGAGGGGGGGAGTCTGTAAAATCTTACGTAAGCATTCATATATATATTTTTTTTAACCAATGGATATAAAAATCGATTGGAGTAATAAAATAAAAACAAAACAAAACTAAAAAAAAAATAATAAAAATTTCAAACCATTTAAAATGAAGTAAAATCATAAAAAATGAGGAAAATCTTAAAAAAACTAAATTTAAAGGGATTTTAAGGAAAGAAAAATATTACGTAATATTAGGGGGGGGGGGGTCCTCCAAAATCTTACTTTGTCTTACAATGGGGGGGAGGGGGTCAAAAACTGTCAAAAAAATGCTTACGTAATGTATGTACGACCCCTAGGATATACTGTATACTTCATTGCCTGGAACTAATTTGTTGAATTTAAAATTAAAATTTTAGCTTAATTCATTTCTTAAGAACTTCTACTTTATACTTGACTCTTTCGTGTGTACAATGTTAATTTTGCAAAATCAGAGACCGATTTTCAAGAATAAATCTCCGGAATATATTTTCTAAAACGTTTTTGGAGGTGATGTGCATGAAGGACCGAAAATGTATAGAAAAGATTTCAGCACATTAAGTGCTTCATGAGGTCAGAATTTCAGGTTTTAACTCCAAATGCAAGTTTGAAATTAAAGAAATTAGTTGTTGTGTATTTTAAAAATGCATAACACTCCCTCTTAAGAAAGTTTCGCCTCACAATTTAAACGGTATGCAACGCATTGCATTTATATGCTTTTAAAATGCATAAGCACAATAAAAGAGAGAGCAAAAACAAACGTATGGTAAATATTGTAACTGCACAGAGGCAAAAACAAAAAAAAAAAAAAAAAAAAAAAAAAAAAATTATATCAGACAGATAGCGCCTTAAAATTTGAGCTATACGTGATGCTTTAAAGTTATGCTTTTAAAGTGCATAATCACAAAAAAACGAAAAGCAAAAGATGGTCAATACACTGTAATGCACTTCATTTCCGCAAAACACTGCATCAATACATGAATAAGGATAAAATTTTTAGAAAACTAGTTGGTGCACCTATAGCAACAGGTAAAACAAAAACGAAAACCCTTTTTCAATCAAAATCAATTTCAAAAACAAACGTTTAAACAAGATTAATGTTTCCATTTTTAAATTTTACGAATTTCGAAAAAAAAAAATACCTTCAGCTGAAAGAAACTGGAGTAGAGCTTTGACTAACAAACTGTTGCACATATATTGTTCATCAGCTTCTTCAATGGTACTCATATTTCAGGGAAATGTTCTCGCACTTTTTAAAAATTAAAACTTGCAATACCATGTACAAATATAAGCAAGCAGAAAGTATGATTTACGTTGGTATATTGTTATTTTTTTTTTGTTAAACAAAAATAATCGCTCGTTTGTGAGAAAATTCGAACGCAAATACAAAGTTCCCCATTTAGACAGAAAAATATTTGCTGAAAGTAAATGAATAGCTTTGTTTAAAAAAATATTATTTACGCCCGATATAGGGATGATAACACACGCAATTAAATACAATTGATGGCATCGTTTTTATTAATTAATTCAAATCGTCTTTTTCCATAGCATCAGTCATGATCAAGGTCAATGCTGAAAAAAATCTAACAAACATGACCAACGATACTTATAATATTTTTTTGTTGTTTTATTATTTCAGAAATTAGGCGTCCGCGGCCAAAGCAATTTATAGTTGCAATGAAATGAACCTAATTTATAAAATGTAAAAAAAAAAAAAAAAAAAAAAATGATTCAGCAGTACATTTTATTCAAATGAACCAATACATGACCTACTCAGTATGATTTCTTCGTTGAATATGTAAATAAAGTTGAGTAAGGAACAGTAGCAAGCAGGTGCCACCTGATCAGTTCCTATTGTTGTCTAATTTATGGCTAGATCAAGAACTTTTATTGTGAATTATGCTGACAAAATGGAAAAGTACAATTTATCTCAATATTTACGTTCCCTATTATGAGAAAAATAAACCCAATTCATACGAGGAGTCATTTCATCAGAAAATTTATTTTTTCCGATTTTAAAGAAAATTAAAAATTTAGAATAAAGATTTTTTTTAAAAAAATGATTATTATATTTTATATTTTTTATTTTTTTATTTATTATATTATGATTATGATTTTTTATTTTATCCGGTTTAGATGATTCCCTTTTTTTCCCATAGCGACAGTCGCATATCATCACGATCTCCTATTAATTAAAATTTAATTAATCAAAAATTTGAGACGTTACTGTTTACTGACTTTGTCTGTTGCTATTCGCTCTAATGTTATGGTGAGACTTTTATGACGACATTGCCAAGGCAAATTACGAGACAGCAGCGAGTGTCTTTCAAACGGACTATTGTGACGTAATCTGCAAATGCCCTTATTTGTACATCACAACAGGTGGAATGTGACGATATTAAATGCTATCACGACATGTCTCGTCAGAATTACACGTGTTTAACGGCATTAAATATTTTGAATGAAAAAATTAAATTGCCTTAATTAAATTGAAATAAAAAAATAAGCAACGAAATTAACGACGGAGTTAATCAATTAATGAACGGATTCTTCTTCCCTAAGACTTTAAAGGTCTAAGTCTTCTCAATTTAGTTTTTTAGTTTTTCAGGAGTGTCAAATTTATAAGTTTATAAGTTTATTGCATCGTAAAATGCAACTATCTTTGTCTAAGCACTGTCTAATGATCCCACCAGAAAACCTTTTCTTCCGCTTGGAAACAAACGGCACGTTGAAAAATGAGTGAAAATCTACGAAAATCACGGGGAAAAATTGTATGCTTATTGTTTACTAATTATATAAAATCATGCGAAACTAATTATCAAGATTAACTTTTAGGAAAACATTGTATGTTTATTTTCTGCGTTGAATAAAAAGCAAAAAAATAAAAGAAAAAGACATAAGAACTACGTCATCAAACTGCTTAAATGATACTGACTGCTTTCTTGATTATACGTCATTATACTTACAACTTTCGAGGGAAATCCTTCGATTCGAAAGTATTCATATTAATATGAAATGTGGAGCAGTTTTTTAAGTTTACCGCGTTGTTAAAGGTAAGAAAGTGCATTTCAATTACTAATTTTTTTTTCCTTTTATTGTTTTAATCTTAAAAACTTCTTTGGCTTGTTTTGGGGAGGGAGGTGAAGAAAATTAAAACATTTTCAAATTCGTATTTTCGAAGTTAATTTTTAAATTTTAGAAAATTGTTTTCAATTTAAAATAAATAAGTTTTATATCAACGGAAAAAAATTATTGGCTGGAGAGAAAAGATGTGATTTTGTATTTATTTCTTTAATTTATTTCTATTCGTTCATTCAAAAGAATTCAACCAGAGGCTAAAACCAAAAATTAATTGAAACGCTTCAAGGCTTCAGACGAAATTTGCTAGTACACTTAACCCTTTCCATACCAAGCTTTTTCAGGAAAAAATTTTTGTGTGCCGAGTTTTGATCTTTTCGCATGAGATAGGCCATACATACAAACAGTCTCGGTCTTACGGTGACCGTATGTAACAGTGTCAGTGCCTCGAGCATCCCTTGCACAAATTGTACCCCAAAGTGATTTTGCCATGAGCTAAACAAGTTAAACGTAGAAATAAAAAATTAGCTCCCCCCCCCCCCGCACCCTTTTCTGTGGCTTAACTGCATAAGTAGTAGCTGCATGTAGGACCGATTTTTAATTATGTTCAAAATCGGACCCGTAGCCAGTGTTGTCCCCTCTGGCCTGATTGGGTGCTCCCGCCCCCCCCCCCCCCCCCCGGAGTAAATTGGCTAAACATGACAGGTGTAGCGAATGAAAGTCTATTGCCCCCCTTAACAAGCCAAACTGCTCTCCCCGGCTCTTCGTTCTGGCTGCAGCCGGTTCAAAATCATACGTCAATCATGACGCCTGAGCCAGAGTAAACGTTAAGCATACCCCTAGATCCTAGGTACAGTAGCAGCAGATTAATATCATTCGGTTTTTAATTTTGTTAAAGATTTTACATCAATCAAACCATCACCATGAAAATCACAGATTCGGAATACGCGACCAACAACGGCGCTGCAAGGCCTCGATCGCATACAGAAACCCAAAACGATTCCACCTCCGTTACCGTATTAAATTACAAAAATAAATTCGACAGTATTAGGCTAGAGAATAAAATTAATAACGACGAAAAAGAAAAAGAAAACGAAAAAGTGAATGATACGACAGGGAAACCAAAGGACATTGAAGCAGAAGGGAATAAGTCATGCGATTATTGTGATTTTGAAACTGCCATCTCCGCTACAGGTAAAGTAAAAAAAAAAGAACGGTTTTTTTAAAGTGCGGTGAACTGACACCCCGCGATTACGCAAAAAAATGATAAAATAATGAAATACAGCATAATAAGTAGCTGTTATTTCAAGGTCATTACACTCTGTTCACTTCGATCAGATCATTCATTTATCATGTTAATTAATTGGAATACCAGCCATCATTTTCAGGATATACTATAAAGTACGATTGCTTAGCAACTGGTCCACTTGCTGCCCCTGTGCACGAGCGATCTGAAGATATCAAAGTCATTCATGTGTCACGTTAATTAATTGATATATCGACGATTTTTTGCAGGATATGGAAAGTACAACTGCATACTAATGGGTTCATCCATTTTTGGATTCCTAGCTTGCAACAATGCCACTAGTACCATGTCTCTTATATTGCCATCAGCGGAATGTGACTTAAGCCTTTCAAATTTTGATAAAGGGATATTAAATGCAATTATTTACCTAGGTAAGCAAATAAAAAAATTTGTGGAATATATCGCGTATTCGAATGTGTAAGAAATACGAGAGGATTTAATCTTAGTGTCGAGTTTTACAAAATGTTTTAAATTGCATCAGAAAGTTCTTTTCACTTAGTCAGCCAATCCCGGGTTAGAAGAGAGGGGGGAGGGGGAGGGGCTCCAAATGACCCGGCATGAAAAACTGCATTTCTACAAAAAATTTACCGGGAGTCAAGTCTTTACTTTTGTCCCACCCCTGACTACTGGTCACTAATTCCCTTGTAAGGGAACCACCGCTTTATAAAATTACCCATTTAAAATAGGATTATTTAACCTTCACTTGCAACATTTAAACTTCAAAAAAAATGCAAACTTAAGTGACTTCTCACAGATTAAAAAAAAATAATAAATGTCAAGTTTTTTGCTATTCAAAATATTGGGACAAAGTTTCAGAAAAGTCGGTGAGCCACGGTTAGTAAGCGTTTTTGTGACTATAAGAGGCCTAAGCTAGAGAAAAAATTTGGCTCTGTTCATTTGCTACGGAGATTAAAATAAAAAAACGACACTGTGATCAAAGTGGTTTATGCATGAGATAAGGTCTTTCAGACCGTTAGGGAAAGTCTCGTGAATTTCAAAGTTGAGCGAGTTCGGTGCGTAATTCGACCTGTAGAATCCAAAAATGACCTTGAAAATTAGAAAACGTTCAAGTATTGTGTAAGAGTTTTTTCGGGTTTTCGACCCCCTCCCCCTCTTGTCGTAAGATTTTGTAAGATTTCTTTGACCCCCCCCCCCTTTAAATTACGTAAGGTTTTCGCTGACCCCCCCCCCCTCCTTTTTTTACCTCCGATTTTAAAAATTTCTTACAGAATTTCAAAAAAAAATATATATAAAAGCTTCCAACAAAATTTTTTCAACAAAACATTTTTTCTTAAAATTACAGTAAATTTTTTTTTTTAGAGAAGGTTGCAAATGGAAGAGTGCCCATTTTCTATATTAAATTCGAATTTTTTTTGAATAAATAATAATAAAAATTCTTACGTAAAATTTTCCGACCCCGGACCCCCACTCCCCATGTAAGAAATCGTAGGAATTTCTTGCACCCCGTCCCCCCCTTTCCGGTCTTACGTAACACTTGAACGCTCCCTAAGTATGGTTAAGGGAAAATGCCGATATCTGTATATAGATACCTACACATATAATGGCGATAATCATATGGACATATACCGATTTTTTTTGGAGATATCGGAATTTTCCCGCAACCGTATCTAATTTTCAAAGACATTTCCGGATTCTACTAATCGAATTGCGTACAGGACTCGCTCAACTTAAATTCCAGAGATTTCCCCTAGCGATCTCAAAAACCCTATCCCATGCATAAACCCCTTTTTCACATTTAGACCTATATGTATGTTTTAATTTAACAGCCAACTAAGTGTATTTCATTTTATTTTCAGGGATGATTATCAGTGCTTTCTTCTGGGGATTCCTTTCAGACACACTAGGAAGAAAGAGACTACTGGTTGTTGGTTTTGCTTTAGACGCATTTCTTTCGACGGTGGTTGGCCTGGCTCAAAACTTTACACTGCTACTTGTCGCCAAATTGTTTTCAGGATTCATGTGAGCAATAGGTTCTCTTATTTTTTACGATTTTTAAAAAAAACATATATTATCTGACAGGGAGAAGTACATTCGGCTAAAGCTGAATTCGCTTCTTTAATTAATTTAGAAATAAAATGTACTGCATTTTAACATTTCATTACTTTTCCAGTGCTTCGGGACCTTACGCTATATTGATGTCCTACCTCGCCGAATGCCATGCAGCTAAACACAGAGCCAGTATTATAGTATGGACTGGAATTTTCTCTGCTATAGGAACCGTTAGTTTGCCTTGTAAGTACAAAAAAAAAAAAAAAAAAAAAAAAAATTACGGTTTTGAATATTTTTTAATGTATTATTTTTTCTTCTAGTGTTGGCATGGCTTATCATTCCTCAACCAATCGACATAAATGTATGGGATGGGCTATTTTCGTTACCATCTTGGAGGGTTTTCCTCCTCGTGAGCACCATCCCTAGCTTCGTAGCCAGCTTTATACTACATTTCTTCGACGAAAGTCCTAAATTCTTAATGTTTCGAGGAAGGAGAGCGGAAGCTATGGAAGTATTTAAGAAGATATATGCCATAAACACAGGGAAACCAAGAGACACTTTTCCAGTAAGCAGAGAATTTTATTGCGTCTATAATCTATATTCAGCGTTATTAAGTTTTTTTTTTTTTTTTTTTTTAGATCAAATCTTTATTAGACGAAACTCAGACCAAAGAAGGCATGGAAGAAGAAAAACACATGACCCTTAAAGGCTTCTTAAGACTTGGATGGAGTCAAGTGGTTCCATTATTTAAAAGACCTCATCTCCCCTACGCAGCTTTAGTATTTTTAATACAATTTGGGACGCTCTACGGGTAAATTAAAAGAAATTACAAAAAAATTAGGAGCCTTTCTAAATATTACGTCAGGATAATTTTGACCATTTTCGACCCCCTCCATCTCCCTTCGGCAATATTCAGCTTATGAAGAAAATCGCTGATTCGGACTCCCTTATTTTGCCCTGACGTGCTAATGTAATATTTGAATGGCTCTTTATTCTTCGACGGAACTTGTCTTTAACACGGTATTCTTCTGAATGTTACAGACTGAACACAATCCGCTTATGGACACCTCAACTCTTTTCTCAAATGATCAGCAATGAAAAGCAAGCTGACCAAAATATTCAAATATCAACAGTTTGCCAGCTCTTAGCGCCATCAGGAAGTTTTATGGCAAACAAGACTTTGATCACGGAACCAATATACATATCAGACATACCAGACATACCGGACATAGTAGACATAGCAGAAATATCAGAAATACCAGATTTAATTCAGTGTCAAGAATTTAAAGTGGATGACAGAGTATACGTTAATCAAGTAGTAATAGGAATCACTACTGGCATCGGGTACTTAACTTCCGGTTATTTAGTTAGGGGAATAGGAAAGAAAAAATTAATGCGTAAGTATTTTGAGGGAAAAAGAAAAGATTAGCTTTTCGAGGAATTTCAAGCTACCTCCCGTCTGACTATACGTTCTTGGGCTGTCATCATAACTGCTCAGATCACTTCGACTTTCTCGGAGGTCAGTTTTTGAGAGTGGAAATGATGACAGCTTAAAAGAATATATGAAGACGTTAGTGGCATCGCAATGCTTATTACAGCGTACGCTGAAAATTCAAGTAACTTAATAATCAAATTTCTTCCAGTTTTAACTTATTTAACTGCGATGTGCTGTGCACTGGGCATGTATTGGTCTATTTCATCGAATATCTTACTGGGAGTTACCGCAGTCTTCATAACCGTGTCGTCCATATCGGCTACAGCAGTGATTAGTGTTGTAGTAGATCTCTTCCCTACCTCTTTAAGGTAATTGTTATCATATTTACATTTATTTATAATCAACCAAACGTTAATATCTTTTACCTCCAATAACCTTACATTTCTTTTTTATTTCAGGACAATGGCTGTTAGTTTAACGATGATGTTCGGTCGTGTTGGGGCAATGTCTGGGAATTTAATATTTCCACTTTTACTTGATTGGGATTGCACCGTACCGTTTTTCTTACTATGTGCTGTAATGTTAGGTAAGCTCTTAAAAAAAGAAATGACTGTCATTATGCAAAACTCATCAATCTAATTTTCAATTTTAGTGACAGGAGGAATTACGTTCTTTTTACCGAAAACCAAAGGAAAAGCGTTGGACTAATTAAATCAGGCGAATTTTGCAAGCTTGTATATTTTGAAATATGCCAAAAGTAAGGACGTGCCAGAGGTTCGCTGACCAAGCGTGTTAATTAAAGGAAAATGCAAAGAGAAGCTAGTACACCGTCCAGAAAGTAACGGATATAGATAAAGGGCGGAGTAATTGTACAATTTCTTAACTTATTAAAAATATGTGCTGTACATTGCTTACAAAATATTTACCCAAAGTTTTTGATCAAAAATTTGAATTTTGCAGGAAAAGGACCATATAAAGTTCGTTTCGCTTGCAATGCCTATTTGCTCTTTTTCTTGCAATATTTTAAACTAGATATAAGCCTTTTTATTTTTTACCATATATGTCAAAATCGTTTTAAAATAATATAGCAATAAATTTTTATACTAAGCGTTTAATAGTGCTTTAATAGTTAAACTCTTCCTTTACTATTCATTTATTATTCATTTATCTGCCCACTGAGAAAAAAGATTACTTCGATTAATACTAGTATGTTAAATCAAGTGAAGATGATCGAGGTTTAAATACAGACAATCTTTCTTTTCGCTTAAATTCATTTTTTTTTTTTGGCATTAATCCTTTATTGTAAGTAATTTAGCTGCTTGATCAATCCATAAATAGATTTGACTCAAGTATTTTTATTTGATTCAATGTATTTTTTGCTTAAACAATTTACTTGTTTTTCTTTCGATTGAACATACATTACTATATAGGGATATGATGCAGTTAATTTAAAAAAAAATTATGCATTGTTTTTCAAGCTTTTGTTTAATTACCAAAGATGTAACTTTGAAAAATGAAATCGAAGTTTTATTTTGTTCATATTAATATACCAAGTCTGTAGTTTTTACCAAATTCGCCTAAAACGAAGATCGAATGAATTATTTTGAAATTGTTACAATCATTTTTTTTTTTATAAAAATAAAAATTTTGTTTGGCAGATGACATTAAAAGTGATTTGTGTTAAGCTTAATTCAAGTCAAATCAAACCCATGTTCGCTACCATCCCCAATCGGATGAAATCAAAGTGGCGTTATTCCATAACAAGCTAACCTCAGCTTAAGCTATATCTGTTAAGCCAACCCCGAGGAGAAGATAAATTATGTTGATGATAACCCGTCTTAAGACTAGTCAACAGCATCCTTAACTTATATAATTTCTAAAAAACCAACCGTTAGAGTTAGCAGTTGGAGAGAGTAGTTTAAGCTAGTTTAAGCTAGAGTAAGCAGTTTCGATCTACGATTATGGATCAAACGAGAGATAGCGAAATATTTCATAAGGCATTTCTTTTTTGTTAGTTCATGCATAGATGGCATATCAGCCTGATTAATAGAAATTCGAATGAGGACATTTTCTCGAATTTCTATTGGTCAAACCGATCACACTCATCATACGAGACACAGTGGTCTTAAACCCATCCCCATGCCAAGAAAAATGATGACAAAAACCGATTGTACTACTGGATCAAGTATTTATCACTACTGGATAAGAGGTTCAAAAATGAGTTATTTCAAAATCCCAGCTGCGTTTTTGACTTCCCCCCTGGGGTCGTACATAAATTACGTAAGCATGGGTTAGGCCCTTTTTGCACGCTTTATCCCATTTCGCCGATGCTTAGCTTATGGGTAAGATGTCAAATTTAGACCCCCTCCCCCCCTAAATGTGCTTACGTAATTTATGTCCGACCCCCCTGACCTGGGGGGGAGAAGGCCACCCCAAATTGTTTTAGGTGTTGCAGCATATCATATGAAAGGCCGTTGAAAATAGCTTAAAATGAGACCTTGCCGAGATTTCTATCTGTAAAAGGTAAGTAGATATAGTCATTCAAAGGGTCCAAAATTAAGGACAACTTTTTTACCCTTTTAAATGACGATATTTACGCATCTATAACAGAGAGAAAATCTCGGCAAAATCTCATTTTAAACTAATTCCAACGGTTTTTATCTGACATGCTATAAAACCTAATATAAAATTTGGGGCGGATTGGGGGGGGGGATCATGGGGAGAAGTCCAAAATGATCAGCTGGGACTTTGAAATAACTCATTTTTGAACCTCTATAGTAGCTTGATCCATTAGCACAATCAGTTTTTGTCATCATTTTTTCCGGCATGGGGATGTGTTCAAGACCACCGTGGCCATCTATGCATAAACCACTTAAAAAAAAAAAAAATCCTCATTAGCAAAACCCGTCCTGAAAAAAATCTCAGCTGGTAAGTAATAAAACATTACCGATATTTTGGGTTTCTAACATAGGTCGCCCCTGCATTCGCAATAATGCAGTACAGCTCAACTCGTATTTTTAACATTCAAATGCGAGTCTAATTTTTAGAAAAAAGATGGTTGGACTTTTCTGCAATTACCAATGGAAAAAGAGGGTAAATGCTTTCAATAATAAAAATTATATGAGATTGAAATGTTAAGAAGTAGACTAAGGATGAAATCTCGTGTCGGTACTCAAGAAAAAATTCGAGTTTGATATTTGATCCAATTAAATCATTTTTAATTAGCCTATAACAAGCGCAATAATATAGGGTAAGTCTTAGCCTCCTGAATCAATACCAAATTCTATTTCTAACCGTACTTTTCCAAAGTTTAGATTTTCAGTTTTAAAAAATTTTCCTTCTTTTTGCATGTAAACAGCTATCAATTTTACATCACGCAGGCCTACAACTGTTCTCGCCGCTTGATCCCATGATGTAACATATTATCAATACCTTCGAAAACGATCCTAGCATCAACATGAAACAGACAAAATAAATCTTCGCATTTTCGAAAAACAAAGGGAATATTTGCGATGCACCGAGTAAATGACAAATGAAAAGTAGTCTCCGAGATTTATGATACCAAATGTTAATTATCATTCCTCACATCATTCAAGTGATTTCAATTCAATGTTACTACGCCTAAGTGTTTTCCACGAAAAAAACATTAAGAGAACCAAATAAGAAGATTAATTCAGAATAAAAAACATAAAAACATGAAAGACTATTCATCTAAAACTTTACGACCGAAAAAGAGTCAGGACGACATCGGTATATTCTGAATCACCGGTCCTAAAAAAAACACTAGCTCTTTTTTTTTTCAGAATATATTAGCTATTAATAGACAATCTTAATAAATTAACGCGATTCTGATTAGCCTATAACGAGGTAACTCGGGAATATTGACCGAAAGCAATTATCCTGTTCGGCAGTTATAATAAAGTCGTTATTTAACAAAGGTTTTCGAGCAACGGCCGATATGGCTATCAAGTTTTCGGGAATTATTGTGTTATTATACCTGAATAACGAATCGAAGAATGCAACTAATTTTTTTCCTTTTGAATTTGACGAAGAAATTCAAATTCATTCCGACATGAAAAATCGAAAATCCGTATTTTGCCACATTTTTATGGATTAGGGTAAAAAAATAACTGACGCGTTGTCGGCTTTTCTTCTTTCAATCGTGCTTTAGGTGAAGCACTGTACTGTACACTGTTAATTTTCGTTAATCAAAGGCTCAATAGAGATTATCAAAATTATAAGCCTAATGCCTAAAAATCGTCGGTTTTGCTCAGCGGAAAACCGTTTAAACCTGTAATTCTTAATAAATTAATATTTATGGTAAATAAATACTTATGATTATTTAAGACGATTACATCATTTTCATATTACTGAAACCGGCTATCGTTTTGATTCGACTTTTTTCTTTATCGCAGATCCTAAGAGTTTTACCCAAGAAAATTTTTTTGGGAGGGTTAACGGGAAGCAAAACTAGAAATAGGCCTACATGTATTTTTAAAGTTTGAGTCAACGCCGTTTTTCTAAAAATATGTCATTAAGTATATCTACACCTGGAGCACCTAAACTTTCACCGGTTATTCTCCCAGCCTTTTTAAGTCTCGAATAGTTGAAAAACTTTCTTTCACGGCATTTAATCCATTCAAATAATTTTTTTTTTTTTTTTTTTTTTTTGCCATTAAAAAAGTTATAAATTTTTTAAAAAAGCTGGTAAATCGATCAACTGCTTATTGCCAATTTTAACCTTTGGATTCAGTTCATTAATTTTAAACTCCATGACCCTAAACATCATGAAAACTCAATAATATCAATCAATAAAAATTCATTTTGGGGAATTAAAACTGTAATTTAAAACTTTAAAAAAAATTTTAAAAATCAAAAAGCAGTTTTTTAAGATTTCACTTGATTCAGCTCATTGTTAAATTTTAGCTGAAAAAAAATAAAAAAAAAATCAAATTAAAATTTCAAGATCAAGTTCAATAATAATGATACATCATCTTTCCTTCAAAAAATAACATAAAGACTGACATAATGTCTTGTCAGCCGACATTCAAACGATTCCCTACAAATGGTCACATGTTCGCGTGTGAATTTCTTTGCATTAAAGAAGTGACTCCTGAAAAAAAAAAAAAAAAAAGAAGTCGGGAAATAGTTTTTAACTTTACGAATAATGCTTACTATTCCATTGCTAAGATAACGACATAATTTATCAAAGCAAATCCTAGCTGACTTATCAAAAAAAATCTTATTCATTGCAATAAAACTTTTATTCAGCAAAATTTTAAATTTAAATACGTATGATTGTACTCACTGATAACCTCATCAGGATTAATCTCAAAAAATTAGCCCAAATTTTTTTTTTCTTTTTTTTTTTTTTTAATGGCTCGTTGTGTACCTTAAATTTTATTTTCGAGTTCCAATTCATAATACAATATCATAATTGCCTATGTTATCCATTTCATAAGCTATAGGATCGAAATGTCGCTATTTACAAAAAGAAAAAAAAATATTTAAAAACATGCTCCTGTCACATTTACGTGCAGAATGTTGAAACCGCTACCAATACGACATTCATTTATTGTGATGATTTTATTGGTCAAGTAATTTTTTTTAATAACGGATATTTTTTTTTTTTTTTTTTTTTAATTTTAATAACAAAACTTTGGTGATATGCATTCTAAAATTGATTTACAAGTGATTTTCGAAAATGGTAAGTTTTTTATAAAGCGTTTTGTGTAACGAGTATTAAGCGATAATGTACAGTAGTAGGCGCTTTTTAAAACACAAAACCATTTATTGTAATTATTATTTTGTAGATTAAAAAAAAAATAAGTGAAAAGTGTTTTGTGAAAATTAATGCTTTAACTGGACAACTGGATAATTAATTAAAATCTTATAGTTGTGTAGTGATAAAAAAAAAAAAAAAAAACAACTTTTAGTGCTACACTCTTTGGGGGTCTCATCAAAACGCAACAGACCGATCATTTCCAGAGAAAACTTAAAAAAAGTGCAAAAGTTACAGTGAATTTTTGCAATATCTTAAAGTGCATCTAAATTTATTAAATTTTGAGTAATTTTTTTAAAAAGGCATTAAAAAAATGGAACACCGATTTAGGCCATTGGTTTTTTAAAATCTGTAATCACGACATCGCGTTATTTTGTTAAATATTTATAAAAACGAATCGCCTAGAAAAATTCGACCCATTGTTTTTCACAAAAAATACTGAAAAAGGAAGTCAAACAATGCTTACAGTGTCCATGACCTAGGCATTACATGATTAAATAAATTCCGGCGTCTAATAAAACACCTGGGTTTCCAATTGGAAAAGCTGCCTTTGATTTGTAAACCAGTTTAACTTTTTATTTAATGTTTGGCAAATAGGGTTATTAAAGAACCGACAACAAGGTTTCTAAACGTAATCGTCCATTTTTTTTTTAAAGAAGTTAAAAAATTATGTCCCTGCTGAATTTTAAATTTTGTACTGAATTTCAAGCACCAATCGAATTTGTGATTGTTGAATACAAAAAGGTGCTGTTGACTATTTTACTATGTATTTAATTTACAGACAAATATACTTTGAAAAAACATCCGTGGCCATAAGTAAAGAATATATCGTGAAAAAGTATCCTTTCCGGTTACCGCTAACATATTTTTAACTTCGGAGTCTAATTTAAAAAATAAATTAAGTTTCCTTTAAACGTACCTCCGTGAGTCAAGTAAACATTACACTTTAGGCTTTGATCGCCTACGCCTAGGTAGCTTTTAAAAAAGTCAGTACAGTCTTACATCCATTTAAAACTCACTAAAAAAAGTGTACCAAATGGAGCATAAAAAGAATTTTTCTAATAAAGTCGTTAAAGATTTTCATAACTTACTAACGCATGTTTGGGGAAAAAGAGTTTCAGAATATTTTACGCTAATGTTAAATCGCCATTAAAGGAAGCCTATTTTTGCTTAATAAAACCACGAAGGAGAAGTGGTCCAAATGATCCAAAATACAGTCGAGTTCGGTTATAACGAATCCGGTAATAACGTAATTCCAGTTATAACGTACAAATTAGCCCGGTCCCAAAGGACCGAAAGACCTAGGAATAAATCCTATTATAACGTAAATTCCGTTATAACGTAGAAAAAGTGCCAGTCCCCTGGATTACGTTATAAACGAACTCGACTGTAATTCTTTATGGATGACTCCAAACATAATCAAACCCACGTTAAAAGTATCGTTCAAGAGCGTTAATATTTTCACGAATGCTATCCCTAGAATGTGCTCTCATAGAGGAAATTGATTTTTAATTGAAAAGTAACTGTACTGAAGACTAAAAAAACATAAATTGCAGTTTTACATAACACATCGTATCAATTATTTTCCATTTCATATCTATAATATTTTGATCGGAAATAGAGATTGCAATCCCGAATGATTTTTTCAATCCCGGGATCCCGGAATCCCGGGATTTTCTTGCAAAACCATTCGCTAACAAAACAACAATTTTTATTTATTTATTTATTTTTTTATTTTTTTTTATCAACATTATTTATTTTTAATCTCAGCATTTTTGTATGGGACATTTTATTCTAACCCTTACCTTTTACAAATCATAGTTTATTTTTTAATTCAAAAAAATTTTGGCCAAAATGATATTTTAATAATAATTAACAAAGGAAAGGACGTAGGGCCAAATGACTTACTCAAAAATGCTTCCTTCTGACGAGATTTAACTAACTGCATGCCTTTCCATTTAATTGCGAATTTTTTCGATTATATTTGTATAAGATTATATGAGAAAAATCAGAAATAATGATTGAAACTAAAATTTGAATCCAGGGTTTTATTTCTACTTGTTTAAGATAAATTTTGGCTACTTTCAAATTTTCAAAATTTACTCTGAGCAATTATTTTACAAATTTTCATGTAGCCCCATTTTTAGACAAAAAAGCTGAATATTTTTAGGCAAACAATTTTTTTTGTAAAGTTTACTATATTTCTAATATCTCTTATAATAATTAATTTTTTACATCAAAGCTTACTGTCGGTATGAATTTTCAAAATTTAACCAATATTGATTACTACAAGGGCAGTAAAAACTTTTGATTGAAGTTCTTGATTTTTTTATTTATTCGTGTCCTACTCCTTTACTAATAAGAAAACAATTAAAACTTCTTTTGCAAAATATGCTTTTGATAAAAAATTATCGATCAGCGGCAGTCCCGAAATCCCGGGATTTCAGGATCGGAAAAACGTCCGGGATCCCGGGATTGCAATCTCTAATCCGAAATCTTTAAATTAAAAAAAGTTATGAAAACATCATTTTTTTTTTCGAAGGTATATCTCGTAAACATCCAACTATCGACAACACTGCTGTCGATTTCGAAAGAGCGATATCATTAACAGGTAACCTTTATCAAACATGTAAAAAATTAACGAAAAAACGATATTCTAAATTTTTAGTTTTTTCTACCATAACTCTTTTTTCAGGTTTCGGTAAATTTCAATTTCTCATCGTTTTCGTCTCCGGAATAATTTTTGCCTCGGTTGGATTTCAAAATGGTCTAAACGCATATATCATGCCATCGGCTCAGTGTGACTTAAAAATGACGTCATACGAAAAAGGAATGCTCAATGTTGTATTTTTAGCGGGTGGAATAGCAAGCGCATTTTTTTGGGGAGTGCTGGCCGATTATGTAGGACGAAAAAAAGTTCTAGTGTTTTCGCTGTTGCTAGATGGAATCATTACACTCGCCTCCAGTTTTTCCCAAACTTTTTTTGTGTTTGCCATTTTCAGATTTTGCAACGGTTTCATGTAAGTTTTTCTTTTGTTTCGCAATAAAATAATTGCAGGTAAAGCCATTGAAGTAGTAACATTTGGTTTTTTTGTTTTCAGAATCGGAGCACCTGGTAGTATAGTAGTTCCTTACCTGGGAGAATTCCTATCGGACAAGTATCGAGCACCTTGCCTTTGCGCCATTGGGTTCTTCTGGACCGTGTCCTGGATGATTCTCCCGGCCGCAGCGTTGGTCATAATGCCCTTGTCTTGGACATATGAAACCGCCGGATTTGTATTTAATTCTTGGAGAATTTTCGTGGCGCTGTTTTCTCTACCCACATTGGTAGCTGGCCTGATGTTGGCATCCATGTTCCCCGAGAGTCCAAAATTCTTGTTCAGTCAAGGAAGAGAGTCTGAAACATTAGATATATTAAAATACATGTATTATGTTTCTAATGGAGAGAGTAAGGGAGAATATCCAGTGAGTGTCATTTTAATGCAAATACTTATTCCGTTTCGCTCTTTTTAATTTTATTCGTAAATAATCGCTTAAGGTTAAAACAATCATACCAGAGAACAAAGAGGGAAACAATCCAGCAATCATCCTTAACAGTTCTGAATCCCGGAATTACCAGGATAAAAATTCCGGAAAATCACTTTTTTTTCTTTTAAAAGGAGTAGGGAGCCAAGCTAGAAGCCTATTCACGTTTCCTATGATCACCTCAACAATATTAGCCTCGTCTTTATTATTCACTAATATGTTCGGGTACGTAAAATTAATGAAAAATTTTATCTTCGACCCCATTCATAACTTGAAAAATTTTCTGCAGATATTACGGACTGGGTCTTTGGTTACCAGAAATCTTCAACCGCTTTGAGGAACATTACAAAAGTTCCAACGTTTCAGTAACAGTGTGTGAAATAGAGAAAGTAAACGTAAACGAAACATTTTTATCTCCAGAGCCCTACATTTGGAAAGAAAATGACACAATTTTAACTTATGTTCCTATTGAATCTAATGAATTTTGCACTGGCGAAGAAATAAATCCTAGCGTTTTTATGAACACTTTCATTATTGGAGCATCATGCTTAATTGGCAATGTGTTATCTTCAGTCCTGGCAAAGCGTTTAGGACTTAAATTCCTCATAGGTAAAAATTAATTTTAAAATTTAGTATTGAACTTCTGATCAACTTTAAAAAAAATTTTATTCACAGAAGTAACAATGTTCGCATCAGGAGTAAGTGCCATAGCGATTTACTTTCTTCGAACATCAACGGAAAACCTTTTAGTATCATGCGTCTTCCTGACTGTCGTCGGAAGCAGCAACATGATGATAAGTTCTGCAATTTGTGATCTCTTCCCTACTAAAATAAGGTAAGAAAGAAAAATTTAACAATTAAAATTTTCCAACTAATTTGTTTCTGTGTTATAGAGCAATGGCCGTATGCACCGCAATATTCGCCGGTCGAGTTGGGGCAGTGGCTAGCAATTTAACATTAGGATATTTGCTTGACATTAGCTGTGAAGTTCCTATTTTCTTAATGGGCTCCATATTATTATGTAAGCACTTATAATTAACATCTTATTTAAGTAAGCCCATGAAAAATAATGCTTTCTCTCAAATTTATTTCAGGTGGTTTCTTAATAGCGTTTCTGTTACCTAATACCTCATGCACCAAACTGTAAAGCATTGTACGAAACTTTTTTTCAGTTAAAAAAAAAATGATGTACACAACAGTACCTGTGACAATTTTTAACATTAAGTTCCGTTTATTTGGGAAAAAAAAATAAGATTGTGATCGTGTTTCATCTACTTATTTAAAAAAATTGTGCAATATACTCCTTAGTAACTATGGCTAATAACCATTAATATCAGTAGCATGTTATTTATTATAATTTATTAAGCTTAGATATAGCGGAATAAAAAATTTATTATTTATCTTATTAAGTACAAAATAATTAATTTATAAATTAAAAATAATAAATATTTTTAAGACTTTCTTGATTTTCCTTGCTTTTTCAGATTTAGCCTTCAATGTAAAATATTCCTGATTTCTGGATGATAGAAATTATAGACTTTTTAAAAATGTAAAATAAATACCTGACTGTCCGTTATTCATAATCTTCTTAACCATTTTCTTCTACACTTAATAAAAAAATTGATCACATAAAAACCGCCGTAACAAATTAAAACCACTTAATCAGTCCCATTTTTACACCACTAATTTAAAATGCTACTTATTTATTCTAGCTAGTTTATTTGCTCTCGCTTCCTTTTGCTGCTTCCTCCATTCCAACCAAGCAGCTACCTCTGGCCGATTTCTATTTCCTTGTGCTTCTATTTGTTGATAATAAGCCTCTCTTAATATTCGAAACGCTTGTAAATTACTAAATGGCAGACTTGTAACTGGATCAAAATATTTAGCCTTTAATCTGAAAAAAAGGGAAAAAATAATAAATTACTCTTACTTGAAGTCACCTTTTTTTTTATTGTCTTACCCTGTAATTGGACAATGCCTGGGTCTTTCAATGGGTTTATTATGTTTAAATATACTATTTAAAACTTCTTCATCTTCAAACGTAATAAAAGTTCTTTCAACTTTATGTTCTTTTTTATCTTTTTCTTCTAAATTTTCACTATTATTTGTCTCTGGTTTATTTTCAACTTCTTCATCATTTACAATCACCTTATCATCTAAGTCTTCTATCAATGGCATTGTCACAGAATGATACCTAATAATTGGTCCTGTAAAAACTTTTTTAACTATCCTAGTCTTCTTCTTTTCAAGCTCTAATTTCTGATACTTTTCTAATGATTTTAAATTTTCTTCTTCTGTAATTTTTGCTTCTTCTAGAAGTTCTTCCTGAGTTGGTTTCCAAACGTCTTGCTGTTGAGGTCGTTTCATTTTTCTTTTCTTTTGAATTTCAATCCTAGTTTTTAACCTTTGCATTGTTGCAGCTGATTTAGCAGCTGTTGATCTTCTAATTGACTTTCTTTCTAATTTATCTACTTTACTTTGAATAACTTTAGATATTTGCTTTCTCTTTTTAGTTGCAGAGGATTCCACTTTCTTAGGACTAACAACAGGTTTCGGCTCTTTATAGGCTTTTGTAACCACTCCTCTTTTTCTCCGTTTTGGGTGGTCATCTTCATTGTCTGAAATTACTTCATCATCTTCATCAATACTAATGTCGGAGTCTGTTACATCTTCCACTTCTTTTTCTTCTTTATAATCATCATCATTTTCCATTTCATTGAAGCCCCCATAGGTGGTTTTATAAAAATCATCTTCTTCCTCCTGATCCATAAGTTTGGCCATTTTGTTGCCAGCATTTGACCGCCGCTCTCTTGTAGATGCTAACGAATTCATTTTGGCTTAGTTCTTTCTTAGCTAAAAAGAATAAATGAATATATAAATTAGATTTCTTAGAAAAAAAGATTAAAACATAACCTAAACTTGATCAATAGTAGACTTCTAGCCACCATTAAAAATATAAATAAGAATATCAAAATTTAACTTTTTAAATAATATTAACCTTTGAAATAAAATATTCGACTTCAAAATTAGGCACGATTCTCCAAAACAAAAAACAAATCGCGTAAACAATGTCGGCTCGGACTTTGTATAAACCAAAATGGAGAATACGAAAGAAGGCCCCAAGAATTCAAAAAAAAGGCGCGAGGTTAACGAAAGTTTTAACGACTTTATTATCAGATTTTTAGTGTAATTTTATTATTTTGAAATAAAAATTTAGCTGATTATATTGCTGCGAATGATAAGTACGACGGCGTAATAAAGTTATGGGAGATAAGAAATCTTGTAATAAGTTTTCTACTCTCAGAAATGTTCCAATAAAATAGCTTACGTGCTAAAAATGTTTTAAAAAATTTTCTTTTCATCTTTTTTCAAGCTGTAATGTATAGCCAATTTTTTTCCGCATTTTTCATATTTTTACTTGGATTGGAAACATCGTCCGGTTTTATTCCACTCCCAGGAAATTTGATACCAAATCATTACAAAATACATTTGGCAATAAATTACGATTCTTTCTACAACAAAAGTAAGGATATCGGATTTCACGGTAAAGTAGATATTTCATTTAGAACAACAAATGAAAACACAACAGCGATTATCTTCCATGCTGGTCCTGATTATGAATATGAACAATTTTTATTGATATACCCCAATGGTGAGTAGTTCTTGGGAAAATTGAAAATAATTTTAAAGCCTCATTCAGTTATAATCATTGTTTTATATTAAAGGAGAAAGTGAAAAATTAGAAAAAGGAGAATATTTTGAGCAAAGCGAATTTTATAAAATCCCACTGCGAAAACCTTTGCCTAAAGAGGAATCATTAAGATTAACAATTATTTATGCAAATAAATATGTTGATTGTGGAGATAGATGCAAAGGATTTTACCGTTTTCCTGAAAATACACACTCTAAAACGTAAGTTTCTTTTTTTCTTTCTTTCTTTTCTTTAAATAAATAATTTTTTAAAAATTTTAGATTTATTCAAGCTACTCAGGGGCAAATGACTGGCGCCAGGTTAATTTTTCCATGTTTTGATGAACCAAAATACAAATCATTTTTTAAAATATCTGTTTCCATCCCAAGTAGTATTAATAAAACTGGTTATCATGTTTTATCGAATACTCCTATTGAAAATAAATTGGAAAGGTAAACAGAAATTTTTTACAAAATACTACTACTAATCGTTTTACTTACTTTATACTTTTTTTCAGTTTGGATGAAGTAATTTACGAATTTGAAGAGACGCCCATACCAATGTCTACTTATCTGGTAGCTGTAGTAGTTTCAAGATATGAAAATTTGCCGGCAGTAGTTTTCAAAAGTCCATATCCAGATCACACAGATACACCACCAAAGAAATTTGTTACCTATGGTGAATATGAACATATCCATAATTACCAGATGCAAAAAATGCACCAGATTTCGAGTCGTGTTATAGAAAAATTTACTGATTTATTTAAAATCGGCTACGCTTTCAAAAAACTGGATCAAGTGATAATAGATGGATTTTCATACCAGGGCATGGAAAATTTTGGTTTAATTGTTTACTCGGAGTAAGAACAAGATTTTTTTTATTTTTATTTTTATTTTTTAATTTTATATGTGCATTTTATGATTTCTTTAAAAAATGAAGGGTACTCTTAAAGCAATCATTAGAATTTGCCTACACGCTAATAACTCATGAAATCGCTCATCAATGGTTTGGCAATTTAGTCACGTTAGGCGATTGGAAGGATATGTGGCTTCAAGAAAGCTTAACTCATTATTTTGCCCTGTATGTCCTCGATGAGGTAAAGATACTAAAAACTTTGATCACCTCTCAAAACTTAGTTTTGCCATCGCGAATGCTTTTTTTAAGCTAAAACAAGACGACAACGACGTAGAAGGTTATAACTTTACAGATGGGTTTTTCGTAAAGGAAACATTAATCACTGCAATGATGAGACACGACAATTATGCTGATGCTGCACCTCTAGATAGTCCCTTAGATTTATCTTCCGCTGAAGGCGAGTCCATCGGATTTATTTATAATAAAGGTACAAAACAAATTAACGTGAAAAACTACTTTTACAAATAAATCACTCTTTTTTATTTAGGATTTGGAGTAATCCGAATGTTGCGACATACGTATGGGGCCAAAGTTTTCTTGGAAGCCATACAAAGATATGTTCATCTTTAGTGCGTATTTTAGTAAATAATGCAGCATACTGTAGTTGCTAACGACTCTTGTTTCTTTTTAGCCAACAAAAAAATACAGATATTACACAATTTTTGGACTGTTTTGATTTTGTTACTGAAAAGTACCCATCTACTTTTTCCGAAGAAAAACCGAGCACGGTATTTCAACATTGGTATGATCTTCCAGGATATCCGATGATAAATGTAACCAGAGTTTCATCGAAGTCAGATACATATGATACATACTTGCTAGAACAGGTAATGTTTGGTTGCCCTAGAATTATGTTGGGCTATCTCGATCTCTACTACCCATAAGCTAAACATACAAATTTCAACATCATTCGGGGGGCATGGTAAAAATTTCGCAACATTCTGGTCAAAATCTAAAATTTTTTAACAAAACAATTTATTGAAGTATTAAAGAGTGTTTGCTGTATTTTTTGAAATTTTTCATTTTCTGATTAACTGCACTTTATTTACAGAAAAGATTTTACACTTTCACAGAAAATACTCCAAAAAATGTTTCAAATTATCAATGGTTCGTCCCTATAACTTATTCTACGAGTGGATTTAATAATTTTGGTAATACAGAAAGGATGTTCTGGTTAGCTCCAAACAAAACAGGTATCATTACCTTAAATCATAGCGATGGAGACTGGTTTGTGATAAATAACCAGATGACGGGTATGTATCATGAAAAGTCCTATACTAGAAAATTGACACCAAATGCTCTATATTACCACCGATTGCATTCAGACATCATCATATTTTAAATTTTAATATTATTCTTAGTCATTTAGTAAAATTAAAAAATTTTAATGCAATACAAAAATAATATACTGGTTATTCTTTTTCTATGTATTTCACACATCAAGAAAATTTTTGAGAAAAAAAAAAAAAAAAAAAAAAAAGAGAGCTTTGTATTTTTGGTGTAGCATTTGGTCTTAGCATTGGTTACTGGTTTTTTTACACTTAGATATCCAGTAAACACAATTCATTTTATAACCGTTAGGTTGAAATACTATATTTCATCTACGGAGAGTTTTTTCTATATATACTATTACTCCATATTTTATTTCCAGGATATTATCTAGTAAATTACGATTTGAGGAACTGGAAGTCGCTCATTCAAGTTTTAAACAATGAAAGCACGTTTCATCGAATCCATGAATTAAATAGAGTGCAATTATTAGTAGATTCATTTCAATTAGCTAGTTCCACAAAAAAATATATTCCACATGATATTTTACTTGATTTATATAGTTATCTGCAGCATGAAAATAAGTATTTTCCTTGGAGCATAGCTTTTTATAACTTTAAAGCGGTGAAAATTCCGATTGTTGGGCCATTTAATTGGAGCGACCGCAACAAATTTTTGGTATTTAATAAGAAATAATTAAAATAAATATTTAGAATATTGAAATAATACACTTCAATTCACTTACAGGAAGTAATAAAAAACGTAGTGCAGAAAAAATATAATGACTACATAGCTACACCGAATCAAGATGTATCATATTATGGTCAGAAATTGAAGAAAAAAATTTATGAAATGATGGGCGAATTTAATAGCACATTCAGGAACAACTCGTTATCGGAAAACAGTCACGAAACAATTGAGCCATCATATTTCAACAAATTCTAAAATCAATTTAGGATCTTTTTTCCAAAAATCGAGTTAACAATATAAAAATCGAAGATCCTCGAAAATAAAAAATTAATACCGGTAGATGTTTTTTATTTGAAGATTACAATTAAATCTGTTATTTCATTTACAAAATCTTTCAATTAAAAGGGGATGTTGATAAATAACAATTCTTTGATTGGTTAGAAGCTGCAAGCAATGGTAACCAACTTGTAACTTATAAATAATTATATTTCTCTAAAACCGGAAAAACAAAAATAAAAAAAAAAAAAAAAAAAAAATACAGATCGATCAACTTAAATCATATTTAAAGTTCCATGTGGTTACGCCTGTTATACCTTTCAAAGAATGCTTTTCCATATTCAAAACTAGATACCATAATCGCGCAAGCTGGAGCAACTTTGACCATTCTAGGAGTTAAACCCGCAAAAACACCCGACAGTCCATTTTGAGAATAAACTTTTGTTAATACAGAGTATGTCGTCAATTTAAGTTTTCTAGGATGTTCTGGAAAAAAAAAAAAAAAAAAAAAAAAAGATAACAATTTCATTTGTCTTTACATGTTCTAACAAACTGACAAATCGATCAAGAATGCTAAACAAAAAACAAAACATTTCGGAAACTCGTTTTAGTTTTAGCATTCTTGATAAATTGAATAAAAAATTTATGAAGAAAAATTAATTCAGGTACCTGTTAAATAAGATAAAAGTCTATAAAAAGAAACACGTAAGTCCTGAGTTTCCGGAATGTTTGGTTTTTTCGTTTTACCTGTAGAAAAGAAAATAAGAATGATACAATATTTTGTAAATTGTCTATTTGATTGATTCAAAAACTATTTGTAATAAAAGACTTGATTTGGCAATCAATTTCAAATGTAACAGACCCAATAGAAAACTAACTTTGAATTTCGTGCGAAAAATTAACAAAAAGTTTACAGTTGCCAATCAATACAGCATGATCAGTATTTAAATCATATAAGGTGTTACTATATTCATTCAAAAGACAAGCAATGAAACCAAGTTCAAAAAATTTTTAAAAAGCAGTTACCTGTAAAAATTTCTTTTTCCCCTAATTCAATTTGTTGATGAGTTTTGGCAACATCAAATGGTGTTGTAATAAATGCAGCAACCTATAATAATATTCAAAAATTTTTAAATCTTACAACTACAAATATTATAAAGTTAACTTGAAACTTACACCTCCTGCAAAAGCACCTCCAACAAAGCTGTAACAGCTATTAAATTTATTGGGTGGAACTACACTTGCTTTAAACCATTCATATAAAACCCAATAAATAGCAGAAAAAGGAACATCTCGTAATAATGTTGATCCTAAACCTTTCCATAGCCCAAAAACACCATGATATTGTATTAAGCTTCTTAAAGCTTGACCTATTTCAAAATAACTCAGTCGTTTTGATTGCATTTTAGTTCTAACTAATTCTAAAGGACTAACTATTGTTGCAGCCCAAATTCTGGCGGTAGCACCAGCAACAGAAGGCACCTAAAAAAAACAGACCAATTATTTACAAAATTGTTACCAAAAATTACATCCAATTGTTACAAAGTGAATGACTGCTTACCCAAAAAGGTTGTTTTCGAGGATCTACATTTGTACAAAGCATTGATTTATTACCAAATCTATCATTCAGTCTAACTCTAAGTTGTTCATATGATACAAAATATACAACAGTTGAAGGGACAGCTAAAACTAAAGTTGGACTTAGACCACTCCAAAGTGATGTGACACCTTCTGTTCTTGATATTTTCATAAAAGCATCCTGAAAGTTAACAGAATTTTATTTTCTGTTAACTAAACACATCCAGACCAAAACACACTGCAAATACTACTTACAAATGTACCAGTATATTTCCCAGGCCGTTCATACCAGTTCTGTGACACACTATGAGAATTGGAATTCATTCCAGCTCCAGTTTCGGGAAAGCAAGGACACAAATGATCCATTAATCCATTACAGTAAATGTAGCATTTGTTTGTGACAGTTTTTTGCTGAGCTTGTAGTCTAATTTTAACAACATCTAATGGAGTAACTGAAAAAAAAATACATATAATATATAATTATTTTGAATGATGTAACATTCGTTTCAAAAAAACGTGCACATGTCTTATGATCAATCAGTTAAAATTCAAACATGGTTGACGCATGAAATTCTAGAATAAACAAAAAAAATGATTGTTGAACATTAACAATATTAAATTTGGTGCAAAGCTTACCGATTAACGATGTAATTAATGCTCCAGAACAAGCTGCTGCCATTTGCTGGACCGGTGTTATTCGAAATATTTTTTCGTCCTTGGCTTCCATACTTGCGATTTAAAGCCGATTCAAAATAAAATTGTTTTATTATTTTGGTAAAAATTTATTACGACAAATATGAATTTCATTTTCACGAATATTTAATATCACGTCTTTTATATTATCTGTAAAAAATCGGGGATTTTGTCATTTTTTTTCTTTCGTTCAGCTTTCAAAAAAAAGTTTATTCCACATTCTCAATTGTAAAGCCCTTACGGCTCTTACGACGACACAACAGAGCATGCGCAATAGTAAATCTCCATGGAGATAGATTTACCGCGCAATTTCGTTGTAGCGCCGTGATGAGCAGACAACTTTAATCGTCTGTTTGAAAAGTTTGTTTCAACTGAAAATGGAATGGTCGTTAAGAATATCTAATTCATTTATTGTAAATATTTTAACATTTCGAAACGTTTCAAACAGAAAATGGCTGCTTTTATAACCATTTGTAGAATAGTCCAGATTTTGATAAATATGCACGTCGTAAAATAATAAAACGATTCTTTTGTTGGATCTGCCTCTGGAAAATATTATTAAGAAATATTCCAGAAACTTCCAAACTTTTTTACATATTTCCCTCCAAGAAAAAAGTGTATTTTTTTTTCTGTTATCTATTGCTACACCAACCATGGCACAAAATGTAATTACCTTTATATGTAGGCTATGTTCGAATTTTTAATTTGGACATTTTACTTCGCCAAAAATGTTCATTTGCTTTCAAAAAATTTGACTTTTGGCTTTGGACGCATTCCTTTCTAAAAAACAATTGGGGGACTTTAAGTAATAAGGAGGACGTATGCGAGGTATTTTACTTTTTAACGTTTTATATTGAACCCGCCGCGATTGTTATGCGCCGACCATTAGGCCGATAAAAATTTGTTTTAAATTTAGCCTATTGTTATCTTTTTCAAAAAATAAAAATAAAAACGATTGTTGACCCCAGTAATTGTTTCTCATTTGAAAACGTGATACTGCATTTTTTATTCATTATCAACTTCCTGAAAATTGCTTATTTTTCCCACTTATTAGAGACTGCATGGGTTTTTCCAGCCTAATTTTTTTTTTTTCTGGACTGAAATATGGAACCATTATGTAAAATACATCTATCTAATTTTTTTAGAGGTGTTAAATATTTCTAAAAAATTTTAATGACTGAAAATCAATCTACTTAATAATAATAAACACTTCAGCGCATCTAGGATCTATAAAAGTGATTTTACTTTAAATCGTTTGAGGGAAGTAACAACTACCCCTCAAATGATTTACTCCAGTTAAAAAAAATCTTAGGCATGTAAAACCGGTATACCTCGATTAATGAATTAACAACGTGATTAATTGAAGAAATTATTTACACGATTACACAAATAAATTTTATCGTAAATCTATTTTTTGGCGGAAGTAGCAGGGATAGGGTGGGAAAAAGTCATTAATTAGACCAGTTTCCTTCTCAAAATAACTGATACTTCATTTCTGGATGTTTTGAATACCTATAATTTTAATACAGCTTTCGAAGTTTAAAACTTTTTTAGAAAACCATAAACTTTCTACATATTTAGATCACGATGAAACTCCAAATTGGATGAATGAAATCCGTATTTTCCGAGTAACAATCTTGAATTTGGATTTTTCTAAGCGCCATTTTCGTAACTATGGCTAAGAAAAAAAAATTCGCACAGTACTTAAATTTGGCATTTGTTTTATTATATTTTTATTTGAGTTCAGTGTGTTTATTACGTAAAGTTTTGTTTAAAGCATGGCTGCTGACGATGTCATATATAAATTGTAAAGTGTGGTTTTGTTCAAGTCATGCTGACTGGAACAAAATAAGATAATGTTCTAAATTTTATTTTTTCTTTAGCCATAAAGTTCTGAGAAAATTAGGAACTCCAATCCCTCCTGACAGAGATCCAAAAATAAGCTTTGCTTTACGACCACAGCTGTGCACAGTAAGGGATGAAATTAATTTAGAGAAGCAAGCCAATATTAGAGTAAGTCATTATTTCTCTAAAATCTTTTATAACAATTAATAATTTAATAGTGATTAAAATCTGATACTTTTTTTATATTAGTCCTATACTGATTGATTTATCATTCTGCAATCGAAAAAATTACATTTCACAAGAAAAATGACAGTTGTTAAAGAGCAATCTGTTCTAGAAATTTTTTTAAAAACATTTTCAGATCTGAATTAAAACCGAAACCTTTAGTTCGTCTTATCAAAATTCTCAGTTAAAAAAAACTGATTAAATGCTTCACTGAACACTTCATTTACTCTGATTCTCAAACTTAATTGTAAATAAACGATGCCAAATACTTTTTAGCGATAAAAAATGACGACAAGCGTCCTTGAATTTCAGGGATTCCTTAAACAATCCTACAATCCAATCCAACAGGGCTTAATTTTAAAAAAATAAAATGATGTAATTAGGAAACAAAAAAGCAAGTAAATTAAAATAATTTATCTCTCATAATTGTTACATCATATTACATGTTAAATTGCACGTGCATTTTCTATATTTATTTTTATATTTTCAGATAAGGCGTGAGGCGCTTAAGAGATTAATAGAAAACGACTACAAGCGATACATTAAAGAACTAGGGAAACATGATATGGCATTGATCAGACCGCAGACTTGAAAGGATTCATTGATAAATTAGAAAAGACCAATTTCACAAAAAGCTTTTTTTTTAATAATCAATATAGATTTATAAGTACATCTTACGTGTTATCCAGGTATTGAGAACCTTGTTAGGTAACAAAATTATGAAAGCATCTTTTTTTAAAATAATAAATTAAAGTTTTTAAAAAAAATTATTTGTACACAAATAGATTACAGCTTTTTAAAAAACCCAGAAGTCCGTCTAATTTTTGTCATCAACGTAATCTGGTTTGGTTATTTTTAAAAAATAATTTACATTTTTTTAAAATGAACGAAGAAAAATCGTTTTTTTTTTTTTTTTTTTTTTTTTTAATTTTTTTCAAACAAGTCTGACTTTTAAAGAAATTCGTGTTTAGAAATTACGACGAAAGAAAAATTTCTTGGAAGATTCAAATACGTTTTTTAGGCATGACAGCTTGTTTCTCGAATAAACGAACCATCTTTTTGGGTTTACATTATAACCGATTCCTGGTCGAAAAAGGAACCGCTTTTGCATGGTTTTTTTAATAGTGCAATTAACTGACGCGAATGATTCGTCTTCCTCGTAAATCAGGCTGTCATGCCTTTGCAAGTTTTAATCTCATTCAGTACAATATCTACTTTTTCGTCGCAATTTTTCCGTTTTTATTTTCATTAAATAAATTAATTAGTCATTAAAAACTTTAAATTACGGTAGTCTACTGCAGTATTAATTAAGTTGGATATACGAAGAGAACGAAAAATAAAAACTACAGTAAAACTGAAACTGAATTGAAAACGTAATTTTAGTTTTACTCCTAATTACTTCTTAAGCTGTAGTGTAGTATTCCCGAAGCATCCTTGCTCGAAAAAATAAAGCAAAGTAGAATAAATAAAATCATACAAAAATTTTAATCAAAATTCAATTTTTAAAATTAAAAACCATAAAATAAACAGATAAATAATTAAAACAGCTAAAAAATAAAAGACAAATTTTCCGTTTAAGGAACTGCCAGTCAACGAAATAAAAATTATTACTTTTCGAAACCGAGTAAACTAAATATAAATATATAATCACAATGTAAATAAATGGCACAGAGTAATGGAAAAATATACCTTTTTGCTTCTGAGTAGCAGCAAATTACAAGAATTTTATTGCTTTAAGTAAGGTCTAAAATTACGAGAAAATGAAAAATTATTTTTTCTCGGTAGGTTAAGGAACAACTAATGCTAAAAACATCTGTATGGAAGATAAACTATTTAGACGATAAAGTTTAAATCTTCATTTAAAATTTTCCCATTCGCATTATTCCCTTTAGTCGACTTAGCATAAAAACAAAAAAATTAAATGACCGGCAATATCGCCCAAGTCGAAATTTTAAATAAAAAATTTATAACAATTTTGCGTTTTTGTCGGCATTAAAACCTACAACTATACAGCGCTAACTAACTACGAGACAGTGAGTAATGGCACTACCATTTTGATTTTTAATTACACTAGATGTTAATTAAGGAGCATTTTTCAATTACTTCATAAAATCCAATTCAACTTTTATCTTTTGCAATAACATTACCAAAGCATATTTTTGTATTTTATATTTATACTTTAGACAATGCATATTTAAAAAAAAATTTTGTAGGAAAAGAAAAGATTTCGATAAAAAAGCGATTTTTGTGTTTCATAAAATTGAAATAGGTTTTTTACTCGAGATCTAGTTTTTTAAAATGAAAAGAAAAGAATAAAATTGGAGCTTTGTAATGAACAGAATAAATAAGCCTTTTGCAATACTTAGTAAATCATCGATTGCGAAAATACTGCAGTAGGTAAATTTATTCGACGGCGAAAAAAGTTGGAAAAAGAGAAATTTAAATAATTTAAACGTGAAAAATATTTCTAAAAATCTCTTACAAAAATGTTTTTTTTTTTTTTCAAGATATATTTTTTCTTCTGACCGTTACTTATTTTTTAACTTATGATTTTCGCAACCGATGCGGGGCTTAACTGCCATTGTCATAATCCAGATAACACATTCTGTATATTCTTTTTCTCTGTTTAAATCTTGCCAGAGCACACTAGACACATTGAACAAAATTAATATGAGTTGGATTATATAATAGTGATAATATCGATAAGCTATATGATATGAAAAGCATGTTTAAAGAATTACAATGATTGATTTCAGTATCTTTCATAAAAATATACAATATCTCTATTTTAAATTAATTTCTGGTTAAATCTTCTTATTCGTGCTTTTTTTTAAAATATTTTTACGCCCTCACAAAAAACATATTTTTTAACAACCGATTACAAAAATCCTTTTTTTTTTTTCGTTTCTTACGTAGAATAATATACATGATAAGAAGCATGACATGTAAAAGTTGCAATCAATAATTGATAATTTCCAAAAAGAAATTTACAGCAAAAAAAAAAAAAAAAAAAATATTCAGTGATTTTTTTTTCTTTTTCCAGTCTCTATCACAAAATGAAATATAAAAGTTTAGTTTCAACTGTAAAGAATTAATACGGCGAGTATTTAAAAAATGACTATTCTTTGAAATCTCTTTCTTTTTGTTGCCAATTACAAATTTGGCAAAGGGACTACTAAATCTAGACATTTAAAACCTAGTATGATCTGGGATTGTTATTACAGCTGATTTAGGCACGAGGCCTTTCTGAGTACCCCTACAGCAAAGAAGCCAAGTTTCGTCGACTTCCAAAACGACTTTCAATTTTTCACCCTCGTTGAATGATAAATGACCGGAATCGGATGGCAGCCGGTGAGTCAATGTTCTCACGGTCCTAAAAGTAATAAAGTGAGTCAAATTTAATCGGTTTCATTTCTTTCCGTAGCTCAAATGGAAAAAAAAATTTTTTTTTTGGAATAATGACAATTTAAAAGAAAATTACTTTTGTGTGGTCTGTTGCAGTTTGCCTGATGCTGGTCTCCTATTCAAGCTACTAGTTCCTATGGAACTAGCCCTAGGTGCAATTGCGCATTTTTCTTCGCGGGCATAGTGTTTGTATTCCGATAAGGAAGACTAGTCGGTCTGACTGCGTGGCTTCGCCTAATGTGCGCACCGGGTTCTTCACTTTTGTCATCACATCTACTCAGTCTATTCCCCGCAGAAATTTTAGTACTTGTGTTATTGGTTGATCTCACTCCCCTGTATGGAACACTTTGATTTGTACAGGAAGTAGGGGATACTAACTTTTTACTTGTGACTAAAAATATAGAAATAATCGATATTAAATATCTGAAAAAATTTTATAAATCCCAAATAGTAATTAAAAGGCAACAAACCATTCAGCCTTGGAGGTGTAGCTGTACACGATACTGGACTAGTTACAAGTCTAGGGATTTTGGAGACTTTAGAAGTAGGACTAGGAGTAGTGATACTGGGAGTTGTAGCGTTGCTATCACAGTGAGATTTCTCGGGTTGTTTGGTTGTTGGTATTCTTGATCTGTGCGACGGACTCATTACTTGCGATGGCGAATTGCTTCCTGAAGAATCTGATGCTACAATAAAAAATAAAAAATTGAAACATTGTCATTTAAATAACAGTTATTTTCATACCGGAAATCGCAGGTAAATATTTCAATGCTAGACCAAGTTTACATCCCTTGCATTTTGCTCAGGAAACTTGGTCGAATATTGAAATATTTACCTGGTATGAAGGTAATTTTTCACCACGATGAAACAGATTTTCTGTTCATTTTTTCTCCATCGTGCTAAAAAATAATTTTTTTTTTAACTAACCTGATTTCCCGCTTAACAATTCCCACCTCTGCTGTAGCCTTTTAAACTTATGCCCTCCACTCTGCATTTGAGTTATTGATTGATCTAACCCTACTTCTTTTTCATTTACATCAGTCTTAAATTCTTCTAATCTACCAGCATTTTTCTTATTTAAATTTGATAAGATATGCTTCCTCTGCTCTTTGGTTTTGATTTCAGACGATATTGAGTCTTTGGTCCAAGTATGGGAAATATCATCGCTGGTATCGTCGGATGATTGCAGTCTTTTTGGAACATTTTTGGAAGGTGAAGATGAACTTTTTTCCTTTTCGCGCTTAAATCTAGGATTTTCTAAGCTATCCGTATAATCGGATTCGGTTTCTTCGCCGAGCCTCTCGAAAGCTTGAAGCAATTTCGAATTTAACTGAACACCGCTCCATCTTTTGTTCATAGTACTTGCAACATCATTTCCTTGGCAGATGTTATCGCAACCACTTCGTGGTCGAGGTTTGCTGCTGCCGACAGAGTTTCGTGAAGTTACGCTTCTTTCCAATAAATGCGTGACAGGTGGATCCGTAGTTAAACTTTCTATATCTTCTGATGTACTTTTCCCTTTTTTCCCTTCCGAGGAATGACTAACACTATTTTGAATAGACTGCACTAACTTTAAAAGCATTATATGCTTGGTGGGAGAGAGCATATCATTATTTGTCTAAAAAAAATAATAAAAAAAAGTTTCATTATTCTCTTGTAACAAGAGCAATATAAGTTGTCTAATTTCTAAAAAGTAAAAAGATCAGCCAATCAGCCAATCCAATGCCGATATTTACCTCTAAAAGCGTGTTTAAATTAAGCAAACTACTATGAAGTAATTTTGCCTGATATAAGAGATCCAAATTAAATTGAATGGTTGATAAAGGTTCGAGGATCTCGATTAATTGATCCATTATTACTCGAACTGGAGCTCCAGCGGAATTGGATAAAACCAACAAACCGCTGTTGTCATAAGATTTGCGCAACAAACTGTCTCTAGTACGGAGATATGAAAACCAGGCATCAAGAGCATGGACACTAAAAAAAATTAGCAATATTTTTTTACTGCAGGAATAAAAGTTTCATTGCAGTAAAATACGTAACAAATAACTTACTTAAGCAAGCCGAAAACAAAAGCGTTGAATTTTATTAAACCCTCACTCAGCACATCGTCTCGATTCAAGCGCTGAACCAATTCATTAAGCGTCTGAGTCATCGGACCTTGTTGAGCGGAAGCTTCCACTACACTCCAAACTGAATTTCTAATAGGTCCGAATTGAGTTGCAATCTGTTCTTTTAAGCCATCGCTTAATATTGCGTACAGGCTGGGACAGAGACGATGAAGGCAAAGATTGGCCAGTTCCTCTTGTTTATTGTCATAATCGGATCTTGAATGTGCGACGATTTTTTCTACAGCTTTTCTAACATCCATTACTAAATCTGATACAATGAAAAAAATTAAGTTACATTTTTTTAAGAAAAAAGGTGAAATTAAATAAAATAACTAACCTCTTTTGTACAATAAATGAGCAGTCGGTTGCAGCATAGTTTTAGACGGAGATCCACCGGGAGTCCCTTCAAATGATTCTTCGCAAATAGGAACATCCACCCAGCGTTTAGTTTTGCACTGAAACATTAATTTGATTCGAAAAATAAATTAGTACACTTCTAAATATGAGACAAAAAACTAGAAAAGTAACTCATGATGCCAATTTTTTCGTTCACACCCCAATTTTTTAAATCCATAACTAATTCAAAATATTGGCATTAGTTTTGCATTTTCTTGACTTAATTTTATTTAGAAAATTTCAAATGCCCACCTGATAGGGTTTTTGATTGCTGAGTAAAGATGAAATATTCGGAGAATTAGGAGGAGTCAATCCTTTAAATTTCAGTTCTTGTTCCTTCATTAAAAATGAAATCTTTTCAGCAAAGCTAACGGTCTTTTTGAGTCCTTTTAGCGAATCATCTTTACAATCGCATCCTTCTTGCCCGCAATCACTACACGGCATTATCCTGGCGCAAGTACAGCATTCTCCGCTGAACCCGCATTCCACACAAGTTGAATTATCCATCTCGCTATCATATCCTTCGGCAACGGCCAACGTCGGTTTTTTCCTATGTTCGGGTGTATTATTTGGAGTTTGAGAATATTTTACATCTAATAAACGTTTCCCTTCGAACATATCTCCGTCCTTTTCAATGTTATAAGTTTCACTTATTTTTTTGTCATTAACGTTTTGCAGGGTTTCGCTTACTTTTTCTAAATTCTTTTGCATTGTTAAAAATTTGCTAACTTGATTTCGTAATTTGGACATGTCATTTTCCGTAAACGACTCAATGCTTTCTCCAAACACCATAGATATTTCCAATAACTCTTCTAACCGTTTCATATCATTTTCAACGTTCGGTTTCCCAGCGGTATTTTCGTCGTTTGAAACTTCATATGTTTCTATATTTTTATTACTTCTTACAGGTTTTTTCTTCAAATCCTTATTTTTCCCGGGAGAATTCAAATAGTAAGGATCTTGCATGGATTTTCTTTTGTTAAATTTATCACTGGCATCCACGTTTTTCTCGGACAATTCGATCATGCTGTAACGTTTGTTTGCATTGTCCTTCTGAGTTTTGCAAGTGTACTTCGGATTGTCTAAGGAAGTATTTCTTAAAATACTACGAGGTAATGGCGGTCGAGCCGGAGGATCGTCCGTGCTATCAGAATTTATAACGGAAGGACTTCTCGGCCCGCTTCTTCTAGATGAAGTGGATTCCGAACTAATACTATCGTATCTATAAGTGAAAGATGGGTTTTTCGGAGACGGCGTCGCGTTTGAGTTATTACTATTCAATATTGTGGAAGAACCTCTGTAACCAGACGAAGATTGAGTGGCTTTCGACGAAAAGTTAGAACTTCTACCGTCGCCGCTGAAGAAATTGCTGTCACAACTAGTCGGTCTTTTCTTGACATGTCTCGTCGTAGGAGGGCTTAAACAAAACAAAGGCTTCAAATCTTCTTTTGCGTTTTTAATATCCTTTAATTGTGCAACTATTTCCGGTATTTCTTGTAGGAACTGTTTATATTCTCTCGGTAATAAAAACGTTAAGCTATCCCAGTCTCTGACGTGTTTAAATCCAGTTTTTTTCAACGATTCGATATCGTTCACTGAAAAAGGACGTTTCGATCCGGGTCTCATTCTCGAATTTACATTTGTCATCGGCGATGAGGGTGCTTCAAATTTTTGTGGCCTTAAAAATATTTTCGAAAAATCTATGTTCTGTACATAATGTTTCTCTTTCAAAAACTCTAAACTCGGTAGGGAATAATTAGGATATAAAATGTACACTGGAACTTTCATCTGTTTTTTATCGGGGACTTCGTTTTCTAATAATTTCGACGTTTGAATGCTTTTCTCCATCACGCTTTTCTTGATTTGGTATTCTTGAGACGCCTTTTTACAGTTGCACGGCAAATTTTCGGTACTTTCAGTGTTTGAACCGTTTTCTTGAGTCGACGAGTCGGAAGAATATTTCGATTTTTTGCTCCCTAAATAGCTGTTGTTGTTGTTCACATTAAACGTATAAGCATTGTTTATATTTTTAACTTTATGACTAGATTCATCGAATGCATTTGACGTTAAATGTGTCGAATCGTTACAGCTTTCAGTGATTTGTTCGACAGATTCTGAAATTTGTTTGAAACTTTCTGAAATTTGTTCTACCGATTCAGAATCGGAAATTTCCTTCTCTTGAACTCTTTCGTTCTTTTCCATCCTTCTACTAACTAAACTATCTTCAAAACAGCCTAAAGAACTGAAAATAAAAAAGTATAAATTAAAAAAATTAACAATTAAATTTGGAGGGCGGGGGAAGATATTTACCAGTCTTCATTATGCCTCTTGTTTTCATTTGTCCAATTGTTTTTAAGCACTTTCATTCCATTTGATTGATTTGAAATATGGCAAGAGCAATTCCGTTTCGAGAAACTATTTGTTTTTTCATTTCCTTTCATATCTGACGCAGAATTGCTTCCCTCCCAGCATTCGCTTGCAGATGACTGATCCATTGAGTAATTACACATTCCCTCGTGACTGGCACTTTTTTGTTTTATAAACAATTTGACTAAACTAAAATTATGAGGTCGGTCCTGAGGTTTTCCTGCAGCACTATATAAATAAAGAAAAAATAAAAACAAACATTGAAATGATATCATCTTAAAATGAATCATCTATTAAATTTTTAATTTCACACTACCTCGAACTGGATCGATCAGCCGAGCTTTCAGAAGTATTGCTTTTTTGAATATCATATAATTTAATACAATGCTGATCATTTTCTAATGACGAGCCCATTTCACTACTTAATTTGCTAGACACTGATAAACCTAACATGTTTCTGTGAAATAAAAAAAAAGAAAAAAAAAATTAATTCTTTCAAACTTAAAATTAGAACATCGATTGTATCAAGCTTTTATTATAAACGCTAAAAGAAAATGCTTTTTCAAGCATAGCGTGACTAAATTTTCAATAAGAAAGAGAAGAAAATAAAACTCAGCAAAAGCATTTTGCATAAAAGTTTTTACCTTTGTTTTTGCCTAAACAAGTTTGGTAGGCTTAAACTTTTCACTGTGTTAGAATTATTTATATTATTGGAGTCTTGAGTTGTATCTGTTTGTGTTGTGTTATTGTTCCCGCTAGGATGACGTCTCAATTGCAAATGTTCGCTAGAGCGCTGCTTAAGTTTAGACCAAGTCGTGTACATGGAATCAGATCTGGCCATTGAATTATCCGTATGACGCAAGATTTGTTGATCGCCCTTGCGTTGTAATTGCTGATGCTCTGTTCGGTAATGGGTTATTAGATTTTCTTCTGACGTAGTTTCACCGCTTTCACCTAAAAAAAAAAAAAAAAACGTCTTTTGAATTTTTTTTTTCAAAATTGATTTTTGATTTTCTTACCTGTTTCAGGACACTCAGAATCATCTGACCCCATTATTGTGGATCCTTCAAAGGCAATCGTGTAATTGTTTTTATTAGCCTGACAAGTGACCATGATGTTAATGTCATTTTCAGACAAATCTAAACTATCGACACTGAGATTTGCGGTGGGTAAATAACTCTCTCGAACAGGCGAAAATAACAGCTCAGATTTGCATACTGACATGGAATTTGTATTTTCCTCCTGTTAAAAAAAAAAAAAAAAAAAAATTAAAAATTAAATCTCAATAATTACATTCAATGGGTTATTGTCCGCAATGTAAACAATGATAAATGAATAAAAATAAGTATGTTATTTGTTTTAAAGGAAACCTCAATTCTTATCATATTCGATAACGTCCAAATACATTTTTTCCCTTTTTTATAAACTCAAAACCAACCTGAGAACTGGTGTGAGGACTGAGTGAAGAATCAAAATCAAATTTGACCATCATAGACCCTGAAACGCTGGCAAACATTTCTCTCTCCTCGACTCCCTGATAAAGAGAGAAAGATCTCAATTAAACTTAATTAAAATGAATTTCATGATTGCGCCATTTTGTTAGTCATTCCTATTCAAGGATAATATTTTTCAACTGAAACTGAATTCATCATTTTTTTTTTTTTTTTTTTTTTATGCTAAAGTATTTTATGAAAGTTATTATAACCGAACAGGAACCACTATAAAAAACTTTTCGTTAAGAAAATTTTAGCTTATGATTCTAAAAATAAACGCAACCTTTGTGCGATCACCATGCACATTTTTCCCTACTTTTAATAATGTTTTAAACATAATTAAAAGGCTTTCTTCAAAAGTCGTACATAAAGCATTACCGATTTCGAAAAGTAAAAATGAATAAAACACACTTACAACCATTTTTTTTCCCCGTATTTATTTAAAGATGACGGAGAAAAGTATTATTAGATTCAACAAAAAAGTGCATCCGATAAGAATATTCAAATTTACTTTTTAATCTCATACCAACAAAATCATCACACGTACAACGAATGTAAACTCATTTAACCAACACGAAAATTTTTTTCAATAAAAGAATAAGAAAGAAAAAACGAAAAAGAAAAAAAACTGAAGTTTTTTAAATCCACTGTACTCAATGAAAGACAAACGGATCTCTGTATGAAAGGCGAAAGAGGGTGCCAGGGTATGAAACTCGAGTCACGCAGTCTCATTATATTCAGCTTATGAGAGATTTAAAGACTATTATCACAATTTTCATCCTCTAAACATTGATATACTGTGGCAAGCGGCCAAACATTTCCAACTACTGATTGCATGAAAGTTAATTTGAAGTTTCTTCAACTTGAGCAAAAACAGCTCATACGGTGCTATTGCTATGAGTCGCAAAATGACAATTGTTAAGAAAAATTAATTTTTCTGGCCTTTCATTCAGAAAAAATAACAACAAAAGATATAGCCAACGCCTTGCTTCTTATCCTTCATCATTTCTGCCTAATCAACAAATTCAAAACGCATGCGCCGAATATTTCTTGAAATGAAACAAGAATTCCTTACTGCGGTGTTAATTAAAATTTTGCTTATTAGCTTTTGAGCTTTAATTACAAATACTTTTAAAAATATTTAAGCAAAGATATGTAAGAAGGCTTAAAAGTCCAAGGTTAATAATATCAATCCAGAGGGAAAAAAATTTAAGCAAGTCAGTATCAAAACCATATCAATTAATTGAAAAAAAAAATCATTTCCAAGCTAAAAGATATTAAAGCAATACAAGTCATACTTCTTCATTAGTTTCAGTTCAAATTAATGGGAAAAGAATCTTTTCAAAATGCAACTAAGCATAAAACCAAAACCATTTCGTTAATGGAGCTTGTCTCCACTGTGGTTTATATTTGTTCTCATTATTTTTTACTTATTCATAGATGAAATTAAAGTATGGTTAATTTCTGTAACTAATCAAGAAGAAAAGAAAATTTTTTTAATATTTGAAATTAATATTACACCCTTTTGCATGCAGCTCTCAAATTTTCCAATTACCTGCATATCATTGCAGCACATATTTGGCAATGTTGAAAGAATTGTATGAATATCTTCTCGATGAAAATCGTCCATATCAACTTCAGCAAGATTTGCATCAAGATTTCTTGCCATATCATCATAGTATTCTAGTTCATGCGAGGCTGACAATGAGAGTATGCTTTGATGATGATTAGTATTTTCTCTGTACCTAAAAGATTTTTTTTATTAAAATAGTTGACACTCATTTTTTTTTTTTTTTTTCACATAAAATTTTTTAACTTACCCATAGTCCAAAAACCATTGATAGTCTGAATTGTCCTGAATAAAATCTTGGCAATCTTGTGTGCTATCATTACTGCAGTATAAAGGGTTGTCACTGGGCAATGTTAAATTATTTGAATTGCAGTCTGATTCAGGTGAAGTTATTACTCCTCGAGGACTGACTGGTTTTGTCCTGGGGCTAACAACAGCACCACCAAACGAAGCCCTGCAGGCACCCTCCTCACTTTCCATTTTTCTGTTTGATGTTAGCCCTTTAAAGAAATTTTTAAAAAATCCAAATTATAAACTGTTCATACGTTTACAATGGCGGCAGACATTTTCAACTGTAAAGACATCCATTGTAAATACACTTTCAGTGAACAATACAGTCTAAGAAAAATAAAACGGGAGTAACCATAAGTGTCACAACCTTGGAAACTCCTATTATAATTGTTCTAATTTATGTCCTAATTGTGTATCCTCCTAAAATATTTTTAAACTTCCGCGGAAAAAAATTAAAGAACGCCGAAATCTTTTCCCTTAATGTAATTTATGCTTTGTAAAACAATCCTGACCTGCAAAACCCTCTACAAATACAACCTGTTTCATTTAAAATACAGCAATACTCTATAAATAAATAAAAAATCGTCACCGATCTCCTAAATCTTCACCTACACGATTTCTAAAAGAATTGACGTAGCATTTCATTGATAGACAGTGATTAATAATCAGTCCAACAATTGATATATGAAACTTACAGAACAGCAATGACAGCATAGCGAGAACATTTTATTCATTTACATATTCCTTCATAAATTTCGAAGAGAATATTAAACAATATTTTAATTATGATAAATATGTAAACAACATCACGCCATTTTACTTTTATCACCACTACTAGCAGGGACTTTTTTTTTCGCGAATTGAGTTGGCAGTATTGTAGTTTATGTTTTCATTTCAAAACTTTTTTTAGTTTTATTACTCAATGTTATAATAGTAAAATCTCATTGATTTCGATTTCATTTGCTTTTTAATTAACGGGGTTTGAAAAAACTCACCTTTACGGTTTTCTCGTTTCCATTTTTCTCTTAAATACCGGCATCGTTGCCATGAAATTCCTTTACATTTTTTATTATTATTGTTGTTAGCGTCATTCAATCTCCCCGGTAAGTTTATTCTCTCGCAATTAGAAAACACTACCATACTATCCGTCATATTAATTGCTTGACTGCTTGATGTTTCAATTAGATCGATGGTATCATTATCATTTGAGAAAAAATGGTCCTTAGCAATTTGAACCACTTGTTTCATAACAAAAAGTATTGTGCCTATCATTTTTGCCCATTTGGTTACTGCTATTGTTTATAATTTATTTTATTAATGCTAAAATAAATAACTTCACGATAATAATCACCGACCGTCTAATCTAGCACTTTTTAGTATGTATATTCACTATTTGGCAGTCCTTTTTAAATTGAGGTTTCTTTTTTCGGAAAAGAACTTAAGTAAGTGAAGACAATTAACGTATGATGCATATTTAATTACCTATTTTTAAAATTTATTGTATTATGTTTTATAAAATTAGCCGTTTAAAATAGTACTACAAAATGGTGGACCAAGTACTCTCTTTTTTTGAAGTTCCAAGTAAATATTTCATATATGGATTAAAACTGAATGAATGTCAAGTGAACAGATTGGGAATTAAAGTGGTTTTTATTCCATTTTGAAAATGTTTACTGTACCTAACAATTTAATATGGAAGTTGTTACATTTTCCTTTAAATCAAAGATATAGGTGGTGCTGCAATAAAAACTACCTCAGAAAAATTTGTCCAATTATTAAGATCATTAGTCCAAAAAAAAAAAAAATTTACTACTTATATGATAATTTTTGCAGACAGAGTAAAATCCACCAGCAAAATAATTCATGATATTTTGCCGAAGAACCTGTTATATTCGTAACATTTGAGTCCTTCATTTTCATAAAGCTTGTTAACTTAGAAAAAATATTTTAAACAGACTGAATCATTAAAAGCGGCTGAAAAATTATTATAATAATAACTAAATGCGAATTTCAAGAAATAATACTGAAAATTTAAAAAAATTGGCCATATCCTTTTTCATACTATTTGCAATTGCAACTCATTTTGAAAATTTATTTTTAAAAAAAACCGCAAGATGCTATTGGATTTATATGGTTGTTAAAATGTCACAAGTGTTACGCCGCTGAAATCAAGGTCGAAATTGTAAAGGTCAAGCTTTTTAAGCTTTGCACATCGTGCTAGATATTAATATACCATGTCTAAAAGTTCTTTCAATTTGCAACCTCAAAGCCCAAGCTGATGCTTTCCGAAAGTTTTTTATACTATATAATCAATCACCAACTCATCTGTCAACTATCTTTTTTTACGCTAATTGAAAAAAGTTTATTTTACTTTTTTTTAAAAGCATTTCCAAAACATTTTTCACCTAATTAAAAAATGTAAAAACTCATTAACTCGCACAAACGAAAAAAAGTATCAACATTTAAATTGGACACAAAAATCTTTTCCATTTGAAATAAGTTTAAAAACGGTTAAAATGTAATTCTAACTGATAAAAGCTGTTATCATTCAGTGTATCTCTAGAGAACAGATTGATAACATCCTTATTTGCATTCCGCTACAAGCTTTAGGCCAAAATGTAAACTTGAATTTATGTTACAATAGGGAGGGGCTCAACCCCTTCGTCATCGATAAAGCTTTTAAGCTTTCGTTTCCGTTTTGTTTATTTACTTGAATTCTTTCTTCACGGATCAAAAAAAAAAAAAAAAAAAGTTGAAAGGGAAATTTCGTCTGACGGTTGTGACGCCGAATACTTTAATTAAAAAGTGGTTTTGACAGACGGATGTGTTTATTTTTTAAACATTTTTGACAAAAAGAAAGAATCAAAATAATCTTTTTTTTTTTTTTTTTTTTTTTTTTTCTTTTTTCTTTTTTTAGAGGGAAAAATAAATTTAAAAATATTACAGTACTTTGGTTATGGTATAGTATCGGGTAGCGTTATGCACTACAAAGCATCAATGAAAATTTAATTCAGTTTTCAAAGAAATGTCTTACTAATTACTTAATTTACTTTAAAATTAATTAGTAATAAGAAAATCAAAGGGTGCGGCCATCACCCATAATTAATTAAAAATTGTCATCACATCAAGTAAAAATGGTTAGAGTGCATTTCAGTAATAATTGAGTCTTATTCTTTGACAAAAAATTAATCGTCATTTAAAAAGTTTAATTATTTTTTATAATTAATTTTTAGTTATAAAAATATAATATCCGATTATATTAAGCTAGTAGCACTTTTAACTGACAGCTATCCTTTTTTTTTCAGTATTACAATTTCCCATGGAAAACAATTATTTGTGCTTTTCAAATTCCCCCGAAAAAGGAAAAAGTTAGGTAGGAACGATTGTAGGTAAGAACGATTCTTTATGTCAAAATTTTTTTGAGCGATGCGACGGACGGATTCCTTACCGAAACGAAAAAACTTTCCTTGTAATTTTAAAACAATTAAACGGCACTAGAAACAGAGAAACAAAACAAGTAACTTTCAAGATCGGGGAGAAAGTTTCAAGAGGAAACCTATTGTTTAAAATATATAAAATGAAACGCATTCGTAATTGAAATAATTTTTAATAAAATAAAAAGTCCGAACAATTAACGAAAATAAATTTGATCAAAGGGTCATTATATGCATTTTGCAAAACCCGTTTAATTTGACTGTCAGTATCAAGTGCTGGCCAAACCGAATAAAATTTATAAACAGTATTCATTTCTTTATGTTAAAAAATTCTCAACACAGAAATTCCTAAAATCTCTTCGTTTGTAATTATTGATTCTGTCACGGGGAATGAGACTTTGGTCAACCATTCGAATAAAAAAAAAATTCTGTTGTTTATTGATTGATTTCAATACAAAAAAAATCCGCGCCAATAATTATTTCTAAAACAAAAATGGAAATCACTAAAAACTACATAAATGATGAAATCCGCTACTTTCGAGTTGATTTGTTATAAAAATTCACTCCGAGATAATTTTTAAACTAATTATTTAATTATATATTTTTTTAAAACTTTTTTTAAAAAAAAGTGATTTTGAGAGATTGACGCGAGAATAGTTCCGGCGATCAGAATCTACTAAGTTGTTACTCAAGTCAAAATTTTCACTCTCTAACTGATTCAGAATCTAAATTAAGAACAACGGAAACCCATCAGGAATAAATTAAATAATGCTCAGCAATAAATTCGTCTCGTTTACGCGTATTTACGTTTGTCAAGCTAAGTCATTATAACACAAATTTTAAGGATTTATTTGTTATTCATATCGCTTCTGAAATTAATAAACCTCCCGGAAATATACGTGATTTTCAAATTCCTACAAGCATTTTTTTTTTCTTCTTTTTTTACAGGAATAATTTTGATGAACAAAGGAAATGGGGGGAGATTTATCAATGAATCCCTTCCGTTGTTTGTATCAAGAAAAAAAAATTTAAATCGATTGTTTGCTCTGGAAGCCGACCTAATGGCATTCTATTTCACGTAGTATAGCGTTATTATTTTTCATTCACTTTATTGAAATAAATAGCTTTGGGAAAACTTTTCCCGCCAAAAAAAAAAATTGGGAAAGGAAATTTAACTATGATATCAAGCTGTTATCTTTGTAATAAAACTTTTAAAAAGTTTTGAGATCGCTTTCAAACAACCTCGGCTTTTTAACGTTGTTTGCGATTTTTTTTTCTGCTTTCTGGGAAACTTAAGCTTACCATTCAGATAAAAAAAAATTTCATTTGCTTTTGAAAACCAAATTCTATGAAAGCTTTTTAAAAATTATAAATATGGGATCCTTAATGTGTTTTACGCATTAGCGCGGTGCTATAGTTAAATTCTCATATCAGGAGTGCTGGAGTTTAAAGCAAAAATGATTACGATTATGATTAAAGAATACTGTGCTTTTTAAAAATTTAACGAAAAGGCAACGACAGAAATGTCAGAGAGTCCGTATGTTAAACATAAAAAAAAAAGAAATCATGCCGGTGAAGATTTGAATAATAAATAAAATTTTATGCTTCTTGAAGCTTGAACTTATCCTATTTTTTAAACGGGTGAAGGAAAGCGAGTGATATGTGAAACACATGGAAAATTACCTTTTTTTAAATATCTTCCCCCTTTTTCGCACAGCTGGGTGAGGAAAAAATTTAGTCAAAACAGTAAGTAAAACAAAGAAAAAAAAAAAAAACAAAATATTATTTTAAACTTTTACACTGAGATCGAAAAGCCCCCAACTTTAAGAGCGATAAAAATAGTGTTTGGAACTTTGACAAGAAAAAAATGTAACTGCATTTTAACTGCGGTGGTTGTTTATTAATAATTTTACTCCAAAAGTCAAAAATTTTTATTTATTTTTTATCAGAGACAGGAGATCTTTTACGCGAAGGTGTATTTCATACATATTTCTCACATTATGAAAATATTTTTATGTTTATTTTCAATTTCAAAAGAAGAAAGAAAAAACGAAAGATGAAGATTAAAAAATGTCAAGACTTTTTTGTTGGTTTGAAGCGCACTTCCGTGCAGAACGTTCATTTTGTTTCATTATTCGAAAGACTTAAATTAATCGAGTACGACGCGTTTTTTTTTTTTTCATTTTTTTTTAAGTAATAAAAGTTATTATTAATGGCAGCTATATTAGCTATTTTAAAATAATTTTCAAAAATAGAAAAACTTACTTGAATTAACCATTCTCTTCTGGCGATGGCATTTTGAAGTCAAATATCCTGGAAAAAAAATAAAAAAATTCAAATAGACTGCATTGGATTTTCTATATAAATCAAAGCGCAGCTGCTCTCAGGATGCACAAAACCAATAACTCAAGCACCATGGAATGCACCATGAATTGCATGGGATGTGCTTTTCACGCTTATGTTTTCTTGTGTTTTGTTAAATAAGGAAACCGAGGTAAATGGGTAATAAAAAAAAGCTTAGATATTTCTTCTAAAAAAAAAAAAAAAATACATAATTACCCGAATTTGGGACAAAAAGGCTGGAAAATTGGAAAATGTCAGTTACTCGGACTAGTCATTACCAACCAAACCGTGTATTCTACCGGTAAGGGGTCGTCCATGTATTACGTAACGCAAAATTTGCCATTTTTTGACCCCCTCCCCCTCCTTGTAACACACCCGTAACGCAACTTGTAACCCCCCCTTCGTTATTACGTAACACGGGTTCTAACCCCCCCCCCTTAAAAAAATCTCTCATCTTTTCACTCGGGGGTCAACGTGATTAACGTTTTAGAAGTCAAAAAAATTTTCAGCTTCATGATAAATAATCCGTTTTTAGGAGTTAAAGCATTTTTACAATTTTTTATTTGTTTATTTTGAAGAATAACAGGGAAAATTTTTTTTAAAAGAATGAAATAAAATTCAAATAATTGTAATATTAAAATTACGTAACACATGGCCCAGTCCCCCCCTCACCCAACCGTAACAATGCGTAACACCTCCTTCGACCCCCACCCCCCCCCTCCAGGTATTACGTAATACTTGGACGACCCCTAAGAAGTTCTTTGGTTCCTACTCGCTGGAAAATCAAAGGATAATTATGAACCTTAAAAAAATTGTTTAAAAAAAATGCCTTTTTCACTTTTCTTTAAAGTTTATTCGCATCGCTGACGTCACTCAGTCGCATTCCTCTTTTCCACAAATGTTATCCATGCAAACGACATTTCTTGGCATTCAAACGATTTGGACACCGTGCACAGTTTTGCACAGCCAAAAAATTGTCATAGGTGAAGATTTTCGTTGTTACTTTTGGATCACATTTATTTTAAATGCATTTTTTTCCATTTTGATTTTTCATATTATGAAATAAAGAAAAGAAAATATCAATCGATGATTTAGGTGTTTCTTCGGCAGGGATTAATTTTAATTCTTCAAGCTATGTTCCTATTCGCAGCTGTGGGAAAATACTCAAAACTTCTTAAAGAATAAATTATGTTCAATAAGCTTTTGTATATGGAAAAGAAAAAAATTTACACAAAAAAGAAACATTTTCAAAAGAAAAACGTTCAAAAAAACAATCGCTGTGAAAATCTTTCTTGCTGACTTTTATCTTTCTACCCCAGAAAAGGGGATTTAGTCCGCGTTGAAAGTAAAACTTTAAGCGATGGTTCTCATGAGTGAAAAATTTCGTGCGAGATCGTCGACAATTTGATATAGGGGAAACGAGGGAAATCGTCTTAGGGTAGGTTATTTTAAGGCGTGTCCGATTTCTTTTTCCTTTAATTTTTCCCTACTTTTTTTTTGTAAGGACTCTGTTTCCGTTACAAGCCCATGAAACTCAGTATTTTTTTTTTTTTTTTTTTTTTTGAAGTGACTCTGACGATTAAAAAAAAAACGTTTTAAATCAAAAAACTTTTTTTAAAATTATTTTCCATTAGGGACAATTTGATCACTTTTTGTGCTGAATCTAACTTTTCTTAAAAATTTCAGTAAAAATTAGAGATAATTGGTATATGCGAAAATTGCGACTACTGCCATCTGGATCTGTGATTACATTATGGACCGTATACACGGCTCCATTAGAGGCATCTTTTTTAAAATTTTGAAAACTTTATCATCCTAGCAATATTGGTGAATGCTGGAGTCTACCAGAATAAAATTTTTTCTATGTTGAGTTATTCCTGATACGTTTTTTTTGTTCTGTTAAAATCCAGGCCATTTTCTGACATTTCAAAAGAACGTGTTTCTGGTGAGGTCACGTATTTTAGGGAAATATCCTATAACACAACTACATTTTATTGTACTATATCACTTTTTTATTACCATGAAGAAAATTATTTTCGAGAAATATCGCATAAACCTTGTTTGAAACCGCAAAAGTTCATATTTATAAAATGTTTTGTAGCTTTACGTAAATCTGTTTTTTTTTTTTTTTTTTTTTTTTTTTCCTTTCTGCGGTTAAAATATTTCCCTTTTTTTTTTAATGTTAAAACCCACATAATTTTATCATTGCTTAGGTGGAATTATTAGCGCATGCTTTCATATTTTCTCATTTCATTCAAAGTTATGATTACTTTTTAAGATGGAATTACTTTTCCAATTCAGAAGCATTCCCAACGATATTTATTTTTGAATATCGGAAGTTTTAAATGTGATTTTTATCTTACGAAATAACTTATGTAACAAATGAACTGAAATGCATTACGTCCAGGCTGTATTTTGATGACGTAAAAGGAATGATCCTTAACATTAACAATCAAAATGAACCCGCGGTTTTCATATTTATTCGTTTTAATCGATATCAGAATTCATTCCAAAGCGTGAATAATCTCATTTTTAATTCGGCTTATTAACAAAACGGAATTTCAATCATTCCATACATTTCAACCCACGCCAGTTAGTCCGAAATTCAAAAGCTTTATAATATTTCCTATCGATTTTCATGCCCAAAAACAAGCCGTACAGTAAATTAATAACAGAAATTCTTACCTGAGAGTTACATGTTCTTTAATTTGTCATCCTCAATCCAAGCTTCACATATAAACGACAATTATATCCGCTTATTTTATCTTATTTTTTTTTAAAAAAACCGTACATTAAAATGAAAATCTTTAAAGGGCGTAAAAATACGTACTTGAATTTATTTTTTAGCTTAGCCGCTTTCCTCGAAATTCGGGTCTTTAAAAAATATCAAATATAGTGGAAATTTGGATTTTTTCAAGCGTCAAATCCGCCGGGATTCAGCTAAGTAAACAGATGCAGGCGAAAGTTAAATATAAGGACGGGTATATACAAGGGAAACGAAAAGGATGCGCTTTGCAACGATAACCCCCTGCGACGACGCGAATTTCGGTTCGCGCAGGTCCGGATCGATTTTTCGGAATGATTATGTTGATGAAAATGAATTCGGACAGTAGAGGGTAGGATGATTCATTTCCCTCCAGGTAAACAAAAGGCATATGAATTTGAAGTGGGATGGAAAAAAAAATATTGCGGAAGTCTTTTTTGCCCGAATATGAATTTGGCAAGATGCAGAGGGGGAAAAAAAAAATAAATAAATTATAAAATTTTACCTGATGCAAAAACACACGTATGCGGGGAAGAAAAAACACGAGGAAAAAATGATCCATTTTAATATTTGATTTGTTACTAGTCAAAAATCTAGGACGGACACACACTTTGTTTTTTTTTAATCGTTACCGCCTTCATTCATTTTAAATAATTATAAATCTCCTTATAAGAGTGAATTCCGATCATCCTACTTTTTTTTTCTTCGGAAACACTTCATATTGTACTTTGAAACTTTGATTGTTGCTTTAGGTACATGATAAAAGTTTAGGAAATCGTAAAAATGATTAAGAGTGCGTATCCTATGATGCCCTAAATTAATCGATTTTTTTCCCTTTGTTATCCTGGTAGAAACTCACCTAAATGAGGAAAAAAGATTCGGAAAATTGGACGTCAACAAAATAAATCATAAATCCAAACTTGATAGACGCTACATGTCAATCAGTTTTCCCAAGACTGATCAAATTTCATATTTCCAACAGGGTTAATTAAACTTACATTGAGGTAAAAATATGATGATAGTAAGAAAATTCTATCCATCCGCAGAGTTACATGACTCGCAGAAGGGAGCAAAATCTTCAAGTTTTGTGTACCTGCCAAAAACCTTTCAAGCTAGTATCTCCCCACGGCCCTTTAAATAATTAAATAAAAAAATAAACGCAAACTTTCCTTTAGGAGCGTCCATAAACCACGTTGTCATTATTTTGGCAATTTTCGATCCTCTCACCCCCCTTGTTAGCAAAGGTTAGCATTTCGGAACCCCCCCCCCCTAAAATTACGTTAGATTTCCGTTACCCCCCACTTAAAAAATTAAAAAAAATTCATATTAAACATTAAAAAAAATCTGAAATTCTTCGGAATTTAAATTTTGCAAAGGAAAGGTTTTTTTTTTAAACTTTGAGCAAATGCGCGGGTAAAGTTGAAATATATATATTTTTTTTTTTTTTTTAAGTGAGTTAGGTCACGTAATTTAAAAAATTTAAATTATTTTCATTTTTGCACGTTTATTACGTGAGACAAACGCTTATGTTAAGATATGTAACTCCCCCCCCTTAATAACAAAAGTTAGCATTTTGAATACCCCTTTTCCTCCCCCCCCCCCTAAAGGGCTAACGTGATTTATGGACGATCCCTTAGGGTTTAAGCTTACACATAGAAGGTACACCCTAGGCCTTTTAACTGCACCAAACCCTGGAGTATGGAGTCATTTGTACGTGTTCCCATATGCATTTATTTACTAATATGACCCCGACTCCTAATTGGCAAGGGTGGATCTAAGGGAGCCAGGGGGTTAAGCCCCCCCGGAAGCAGAATAGCTCCCCCCGCCTAGAATTTTGAAAATTATATGGCCAGAATAGGATCAGCCCCTCCCCCAGAAAATTTTTCTCTCTATTCTTAGGCCTCCCTAGAAAAAAATTCTAGATCACTCCATGCTAATTGGGGTCAATGGATCAGTCCATTTTAAAATGGAAAGCTAAATGCGAAAAATAGATGAATCTGCTCGATCTTAAATTACACCCAATTTGAATGAAATTTTGGGGATATTATTAAGTAGGGTGTTAATTTGCAAAGTTGTGGTAGGTTTGGACCATTAAGGGAAGCCCACCAATCTCAAATTAATGTCTATATTTTCCGAAATAATCTTTATACCGCTGTTATATTTTTAAGTTCAATATACAAAACGTTTTCGACCCCTTACCCCTTACCTTCATCGTGAGCAATAGTCAAACTGTCAAAGTTTTTGGATACCTCCTTCTCCCCCACAATCAGTTTTAATTTTTTATGTCAGTTTTCTAATGCAATAATTTTTTTTTCAAATCAATCATTGAAGGTCTCTAATTGTGTGTAATAGGAAGGGAGGGGAGGGGTGGGGGAAGGAGAAAAAAATTTTATTGTGCCAAATTTGTTGTTGTCTTCGCTTTTACAATAACTTCGTTTCTGTTTATTGTTTTTTAAGCTTAATATTTTTTTAATAAATAAATTGAACTTCGTAAAATTAAAAAAAAATTAAATACTTGTTCAGGAAATTTCCGCAAAAGTCTCTTAAAAATTACATCGTCATTAATTTCGCCTGCTCTTATAAAAATTTGGTGCGATCCCACCTTTCGCTCCCTGCCATGCTTGGAAAATAGTTCATACTTTCTTTTTCATCACATAATCATTTAGTTATCGAAAATAAAATATAAATAAAATGCATAATGAACAAATAAAAAAAATTGGCAACTATGAATACGCAAGCGATGTTAAGCAAATGGTTTTTTGTCAAACCAATAGATGTCGCGACGTTCACATCACGACTCTCTATCAGTCTCCTATTTTAATTAATCAGAATGAAAAGCTATTTCAACACAAATTAATTTAATTATTTGAAAGTCACATTTACCTTAATTTTTTTATTATTTTGCATTTCCACAGTTAAGCAAAAAATATTTTTTCTCGGAAGCCTCGCTTTTCTCGCATTCTGGGGAACAATTTATATGTTATAATGTTAAAAAAATAAGCCCAAAAAAGCTGCGCTGAAATCAAGGCATAATTTTTCAGCCTAGGAATTGCTGTAGAGGACGCATCTTTCTGAGAAAGAGGGAAAAAAAACGTGAAACGTTTGCACAAAACACTGCAAACCGCAGTAATAGTTCGATAAATTTAAAACAAATGAAGCAATACCTTTGAAATGCTTAAAAACAGAAACCTCAAATCAGGCGTGACATCATGTGTAATTCATAAGCGTATGATGTTGAGGCATAAATGGCATTGCACCAGCGATCAGTACCGTCACAATCCTGTTGTGTTATCAAAAGATATTGTTAATATTTGCAGAAGGCTTGGTCGGATCCAGAATCTTTCATTAGCCCGTCATATAGAAATTAAAACTTCTCAAAATTATAGAACTTTATCACCGTAACGAATTTTATCAATCGATTAACCAAACATCAAGTTGGAATTTTGAATTATTTTAATGCGTTGGGTAAATACGCTTTGATGTCGATCGCTGTTGAAAAAATTGTAATTGTGAAGATTCGGTCCTGTAAATCCGTACGACTGTTTTCGTAATGAAATTATCATAGCCTTGCTGTGGAACACCTGAATCATATTTTTATCAGTTTAAGGTACATAATCATTAGTGCTGCATCTTTCTAAAGACTTTCCGGAAGGAAAAAAAAAATGGCGGGTAAGTTTTTGTTTTTTGGTTCTTTCACAGACTTTGGGTAAAAATTTGTCGAGGAGCAAATATAAAAATAAAAACTTTTCCGTTTTACGGCTTTGAACTTGCTTTACTTTGTATCGTTGCTTTACGTGCCATATTAGCATGAATGAAAGATGAAGATATTGTTCCCGATATCAAATAAGAAAGATTAAGCATTGAAACTGAAAAAAAAAAAGGTTTGGGTTAGAGTTGAGGTTGCAGGTTTAACTCGGTAACTAACTCTTAGGATTCTTTTTATATCAGGTAAACATAAAGCTCCACTCTTTAAAATGTTATACTTCGGAAGTTAACTTCGCGTCTCCTTCTTGTTAGAGTAGAAGTGCCTTTTTCAAAGAATAATTGAAAATCTTTATTGTTATGTAAAAATGAACCATATCCTCGACCATATCTTTCTGACATTCATAGCCGTTTAATTTATTATTAAACGACTTTTTGTTATCAGACTCTTTTAAGAGATTTTTTTTTTTTTTTTTTTTTAGAAAAAATGTTATAGCGGTAATGACTCGCGAATGATCAATCTTTTTTTTTTAAAAACTGGTTCAAATTTTAAAAGGCAGGTATTTAACTGGGCAGTATTTTATTTTTTTGGGTAAAATGGACATTATTTTAGACATTTTTTGGGCTGTTTTAATATTAAATGGGCAGTACAATGTGAATCTTTTTTGGCAGAATTAATTATGAATTCGGTCAGTAGATAATAGCGCTTTGCGGCAGTAAAATACTTTAATGTACAGTTGATCTCAGTAAAAGGAACAGTAAAAAAATTACTTTAATTAATTTAATCCACCGGGAGAGTCGTGTAGCTTTTTTGGATCGTCCGCGGGGACGTTTTTTTCCTCAAGGGGACACTTTTGGCGGCGGCAGGAGGTTTAGCAAACTTTAGGCGTATAGCGAAACCAACAACATGTTTGCACATGTAACATTTAAAAAATTTTGGAATGGTGCAAACTCCTAACATCCAATCTTACTTCGTCTAGGGCAAATCCACAATCCATAGTTTAAACCCCTCCGTTTGAAGTGATCAAAAGTTGAGGACCGTATAATTTGCAAATCTCCGGGCGTCGCATTTCCGTTGTCACCAGAGGGACAGCAATATCGCACAAAGTGGGCGAATTCCTCGGAAAGAAGATTTTTACCCTTTTATACCCACTGATTTCAGTTTTATTTATTTATTTTTTTTTAATTTTAATTTTTTTTTTTTTTTTTTTTTTTTTTTTTTTTTTTTTTTTTTTTACTTGCCATTAAACTGCCCCTGTAAGCAGAATCACCGTAACTGTATTTTTTTAAATTTTGAGATAATGACAATAAAAACAATTGTAAAAAGTAAACAAATATTTTGTTTCTTGGTATTCCTATTGGAGATCGTCTTTTTTTCTTTTTTATTTACTTTTTATTTTATAAAAATAAGCTTTTTCCTGCTTCATATCTCACTATTTAGGTATAAAATGTAATTCGTGAGATTATAAGGATTCGATCGGTACCAAAATCGCCATTGTTTACAAAAATGAAGTTACGGTGATTTCGCTTACAGCGGCAGTAAATAAATTGCGAAAAAAAAGTTGAAAAAAATAATGTCCCTTTATTTTAAATACAGCCAAATGAATTTTTTTTTTACTGCCTTTTGAATATAAATACTGCCCACAGATACACTGCCCATTATATATGAATCGTTAATTTGAAAAAGGGGACATGTCTTTTGTTTACTTTATAAGACATGTCCCCTTTTTCAAATTAACAATTCATTTTTAATGTCCCTGTAATATATTTACTGCCCATCTGCCCATTGATTTAAAATACTGCTCGGAAAAATATAGGACTAATCCATTTAAAAAAAACATAATGTCGATATTAAAAAATATATTCAAATTAATTTTTGTTTTCCGAGAGTAAAACCCCTAGTGGAGGTAGTATTCAACGTCTGATAAATTATACTAATTTCCTGAGTGATTTGATTGTTTTCCTTTTCATAATATTACACGGTAAAAAACTGCATCTTAAAATGACCTTAAATTCTAACTGGGCCTAATCCAAATACTAAAAACAATTCGCTGTTTTACGACTAAAAGACAAGCATATGTAGACCATCTCTTGTTTCTTCTCCCAAGTTTTCACGTATATATAAAATATCCTACATATACCTTTATACCGGAAAAGTCGGAACTATAAATTTATAACCGCCATAATGGATATACATGTATAGGTTCTCTGATTCGACTAATTCGTTTTCAAACGATAAGAGGTTAGAAAAGGAAAAACAAGAAGTCGGCCGGTTAATTTTTTAACGAAGGAATGCGACCTATTAGTGGGTTTAGTTACTAAATATCAACACATAATAGAAAATAAGAGAAATGATGATGCTATACTTGGAAAACAAAAGGAGCCGTTTGGGATAAAATTCGGGAGCAGCGTAATTCTATAGTCGGAAACGAAATCAGAAGCACTCAATCAGTCCCGATTTAAATATGAACTTTTAAGAAAAAAAGCAAACAAAGGGCATCTGATTTTACCTAGAGACATCGGAGGACCGACGTTGTCTCCTGCATTACAAGAAAAAAATTCGAATTTTACAAAACAGTGTGCACAATCTTCCGCTAAATGAAAATTCTGTCGATTTCGTAAAAAGTAAGCATAGATAATATTATTTTATTTCATTTTCCGCTTCTCAGTTTCGAGTACCATTATTTATATTCAATTTTTTTCAGGTGACGGACGCTAATGAAGAGGAAGCAATAAAAATGAAAAAAGAACTATAGAAGCCACTGAGAATGGAGTAGACTTTTACAAAGTTGATTCATAGAAGTCAATCCAAATTCAGAGGATGAGAAAAAGAACCATGCAAATAGAGACTCCATTAGTGTAAGTGTCCCTAAAGAAAAATAATTAACTACAGGTTGAGCACCTCCCTGACCATTTCTAATTATAATTATTTATTCAGTGTAAAAACGAAGATTTATGAACATCCCGTTTTTCACACATTCTCAAGCTACCCCATGCTTTGTTGTTGACATTTAGGCAAAAAGCCAAGCACCTAATGAAGGAAACCACAATAATTCAAACGACTGTCATCCCGGGAGTTTCATTCTAAATTTCTTTAATTTCTTTTTTTTTTCCCGGACTTTTTTTTAAAATTTTATTTTAGACTTTTTGACTTAGCTAATCATCTTTTTTTTTTTCCTTTTTAATTTTCAGGAAGCTTTGTAGAGGAAAAGAGAGAGAGACGAGGAAAAAGAACACGTTCATAAAATGAAATTCCTCAAAACGGAAAATCAATTAAAACAAGCTCAGGAACACGATTTGAGGATTCAATCGCTCAAACTTCATTTGGAAATAAAAAAAATAGCCAAGTAACATTATCGGAATGAAAGAGCCTAACGGAAATTTGGGACCTTCAGTAAATCAATTTGATTTTTGTAATTTACAAAAAGATGTAAAAACATTTAAGAAATGGGCAAAAAGAAAAAAGAATTGAAATGATGGACAGTATCGCTTAAGAGCTCGTCCATAAATTAAGTAAGCATGTTTGGAGGGGGGGCGGCCGATGCTTACGAAGGGGAGGGGTAGAGGGTCTAGGAAATCTTGCGTAAGCCTAAACGTCAATTTCGCAGAAAATGCATTTACTGCAACATGCAGCCAAATTCCAATTTTTAAAAATTCACTTGAGTAAAAAAATTTTTTTGTGATCAATTTCAACGTGAAAACAATTTTTAAAAAACATGATTGAAAAAATACTATTATGACAAATCTTAATTAATAAACGATTTAAGATAATTTTTTCACAAATAATTTTATCCTTCATCGTTTGAAACCTTTATCGCAATTTTAAGAAATATTTAATGTTCCTCATTTTTATTTTTTTATCTGGTCAAACAAATGCAGTATTAAATTTTTAAAGCCAAAATAGCTTTCATAGAGAAATATAAGACTACGTAGAGAGGTAACTCCAATGCTAAAGTTTGGTTGGGATGACATCATGCTTAGCTTATGATGAAATGACGTCACCCGTAAGCTAAACATGATGTCATCCCAAACGAAATCGTTCATAAGAGTTGCACCCCCCTGATAGCTTTATTTCTTGTTTAAAACTTAAAAAATTTAAAAATTATAGTTTTGTAATGTTTGCAATTCAAAATATTTCAAATAAATGTTCCTAATTTTTATTCTTCATTACCTGGTAAAAATAAATACAATATTTAATTTTTTTTTTACATTTATTGATATGTTACAGCCCAAACCCGAAGTTAGGCATTACCCGAAATGGGAAGCTTAATTTTAAAAATTTCGGGTAATGCCTAGCCGTTAGGCACTACGCGTAGTGACTGAAAAATTTATTTTTACAGTTAGGCTTTTTCCGCACATATTTATGCCGCTTCTCCATTATGGCTCAAAATTAATTTTCTAGAATTAATTTTCAAAATTTCCGGAAGTACTGTGCTTTTGTTATTCTATGGATTTCTAACCCTAGATTTAAAAATGGAGTCGGCCATTTTTATTACATTGCATTTTTTGTATTTTTAATCCATGGTCGAAAATTCATAGAATAACTAAAGCACAGTACTTCCGGAAATTTTGAAAATTAATTCTGAAATAGTATTTTTCAATACAAGGAGTGCAAACGACAAAATTGCCCGTCGAGACCGAGTTTTAAGCCCGAGTCGAAGGCGAGGGCCTTAAATAGGTCGAGACGGGCAAGTCGTTTGCATTTCTTGCATTGAAAGATATTTTTTATCACAAGGTACGGTGTAAAATAGTCTGTAAATAAACTGACTAGGACTGAAAAGTGGACTTTTCAGTACCGTGTGATGAAAAATTAATTTTGAGCCATAATGGAGAAGCAGCATTACTGATACCTCGAATTTAGTAATTAGATAGTGAAATTCTTTCTTTCCACAGAGTAAAGTTGTTGTTTGAATTGAATTAAAGTAATGAATGGAAATTTTTACTAGTGAATTAAACTAGGAATAACTTATTTTTATTATTGATTATAAATTTTTTTTAATTTATTATCACAATTCTTTGTTATTCTTAGTTGTAGTACTGAGATTTATAACAAAAAAAAAAAAAAATTATAATTAATAATAAAAATAAGTTATTCCTAATTTAATTCACTAGTAAAGATTTCCATTCATTACTTTAATTCAAGTCAAACAACGCCTTTACTTTGTGGAAAAAAAGAATTTTCACTATCTAATTACTAAATTCGAGGTATCAGTAAATATGTGCGGGAAATGCCTAACTGTAAAAATAAATTTTTCAGTCACTACGTGTAGTGCCTAACGGCTAGGCATTTATTACCCGAAATTTTAAAAATTAAGCTTCCCATTTCGGGTAATGCCTAGACGTTAGGCACTACGCGTAATGTCTAACTTCGGGTTTGGACTGTAACAGATACATTAAATTATAATTTTGAGTATAAAATTCTGATTTTACCTAATCTTGAAAACTCTTGGTAATTTTGAGAAAAAAAAAAAAGTCTTATGTAATTTTAGGGGGAGGGGTTGAGAAAATCTTACGGTCTGCTTACATCCGAGGGGAAGAAGGGGGGGGGGGTCAAACGCGCTAAAAAAAAAAGACTTACGTAATTTATAGACGACCCCTAAAATCAAATTATCAAAAATTATCAAAATTATCAAAAAATGATGACGACATATTTGAATGGCTCCACATTAATGAAATTCATGTATGCAATCAATTTGTTTTTCAAATCTAATTAAAATTACATTGTTATTTCTGAGGCATAACCGGAGTTGACTTCGGTCATCGACAATTTTTTCCATAGATAACAACCACATACTTTTTCGCGCGGTTTTTAAATTTGAATTTCAAAATTGATACATTACTACAGAGAAAACTTTTTTTGTTAAAAGTTTTTTTATTAGTTAAGTGTTTTAGTCACGTTATCATGAGTGTAAAAAATAAAATTATAAAGTTGTATAGTTTCGAAAAGTTTGAAACTTCCCTGTTGAAGAACATGTACAAGCGGAAACCATTTTCCGGGTTTTTAAAATCTAACCGGACAATGTTATTTTAAATTACGTTAAGCTACAGCTTTTGATCTTCTGTCTAAGTCGAGAGTAGACTTCCATGTCATATATATTATTTTTATAATAAAAATATTTTTTTGCTGATTCGACGTTTTTCTCTTCTCTGTCCCTAACGAGATTAAACCCTCAAATTAATCCTTTCTTCTCAATTATTGTCCCTGGCTGCTTTGTCCTATTACATTTTATTGGTGCTAACTGGTTACCGCTATAAATGGATCATTTGATCGGTCAATATGACATTGTTTCAAATCCGTTCGGAGGAAAATTTCATTTTCCGTTTTCCGGTGAAAAAATAAACTCCGACAGAACGTTTCCGTTTCTTATTTATTTATCTATCTTTCCCAGGGCTTTTATTGAATGGAAAGTAGAAAAGAAGTGACGAGCCATTTAATATTTTTTAAAAATTTCTTTTTAAACTGAGCTTTAAGCAGATCCTTTTCTTTTGAAAGGATTTTTTGTTTTAAAAAAAAAAGTTAATTCTAACTTCTCCTGTTAGGTACTTACGGATGGAATGTTAATACCGTAGCTGCCGAAGAATATAAAGATAGTTCTAGTAGCAGCGACGATGAAAACAATGAAAATGTTAAAATGCCGATGCCTTATGGACTAAACGAAGAGAGTAATGAGAATCTAGGACCTTCAGACCCTTTTATTAAGGGTGCGTAATTTCCCAATGAATGATAAATTTAGAATAGCTCATTGAATAAGCAAATTTTGAAGTATAAAACCAGACTTCTTGTTTGAAAGTAACAACGTTTTTTTGCCATTTTTATTTTAGCATAACAAGAAATCAGACGGTTCGGAGTAAAAGTCGGTGGCTGATAAAATCAGCAAAAAAGTAAATAGCGACAATTTGAGCTGAACTGCTTTCGTCCTAAATTCGAATCTAAAATAAACTTTCGAAATGTATATATTTTGTGAACAGGTTGCTGCAGTTGTTGCTACTATCTCTGTTGCTGTAGATGTAGATGTTGTAGGAGCGACTGTGACTGTTGTTGCGATGATTGTAATGAGGAACACGTAATTTCAACTGCGCCAAATTATCCTATAAATCAGCAACCAATTAATGAGAAAGGTATTATTTTTCTCTCTAGTGTAACACAAGCACAGGGTTAAAAAAAAAAATGAATGCTGGCACAAAAAATTTAAATGTTAAGCCTTCGGTATATGAAATATGCTTTAGGTGAAACATAACTGTCCTGATAAAATATAACTCAATGATTTTAATTGTTGCCTATGATAAAAGAATAAACTTTCATTTTCAACTTGAAGGTCTTTTGTATAGGTTTCAGCTTGATCTTAAACCTACTTTCGATGACATGTGAAGATGGCCTTAAACTTCAGTTTTACTTTTTTATTACCTCGCGGATTATATAAACCTAGCAACAAGCCTTGCTTTAAAAAAATATTTCAAGTTTGATGCTAAAATTTTTACAATGTCAACACAAGAAAAAAAAATTGCAAAGCGAACGAAAGCAATAGTCAATGCAGCACTGCTTTTTTTTCCCTTACTAACGTCACACTTCATGCCTAAGAACCGTCTGGTTTCTCTGCTGAAAAATATTCGCTTCCTCGATTCTTCTTCAAATTTCAAATTTGGTTCTATAAAATTGATTCATTACTTTTCAGGGTATTATTGGTGTGATGCTAGTCAAGGAATCCCAGTGCAAGCAATCAAAGCCGGGGTGGATAAGGATGGTGGTGATATTTTCATTGGGAGAGCCACACACAACGGAGAAATTCAACCGGCAAAAGTGGTACCAAACCATGGCTGCGCTTTTGTTGCTTGGGGAGGAGAAGAACATAGGAAAGATGAATATGAAGTACGTAACAGTTTAAATTAATCAAAAATTTAAAAAAAAATATTTAAGATTAAAGTTAAAATCTTTTGATTGCCAAATTGCATACTTCTACGACTAGAAAAAAAAAACTGAAAGTATTGTAAGATATTGAGAAACTCCGCATGGCATGATTATTCATTGTAACACGTAAGCATACTTCTTTTTACAAATTTTTATGCTTTGTTCTTTAATACAAGCTAAGTTTTTTAATGATTGTGTGACTTGTTATAAGATTCAAGTTTTTCCTTAAATTCTTAAGCGCAAAAAATTCCAAACGAACATTTTTAAGCCAACATGCAGAAATTTTGATGGTAAATTAGGTAAAAATCTTCATAAATAAGTTCTTTAAGTCCTTGCTTTCGTTCATGTCATCTAATTTCACTATTAAAAAGCCCAAAAGTTAAAAAAAAATATATAAAATATTATTTAAAATTTTTAAAGTTAATTAAATATTAATTTTTGGTGCGAACAAAACCGACACCCGGATAGACAGATTTTCCCAGTGTCGAGCCCTAGGACGTAGTCCTCCGTCAAAAAATTTTCATGGAGTGACTTTTTTGCTTTGCTTTTTCCACGGATAAAAAAAACCAATAAGAACTTTGACCTAATCGAACGTTCGGTTTTACCTCTCGATACGATTTTTCTCATTAGATCGTTTATCAATCACTGAAAGAAATCTTTCAAAAGAAATAAAAAGTCCCATTGGAAAAGCGTCACCTTTTTCCCACGTCATTTTTTCCCCGTAAATAAAAAAAAAGAAGATATTTAACTGAAAATTTACTTGGCTTTGCTTTAAACGGCCTCTCCTAACAAGGAAAATAGCGAATGTATGCGGGGAAAAACGTTTTCCTGAAAGAGAGTAGGCAGCGTAAACCAGCCAGAAGGACCAAGTCCTCCTAGCCCTTCCTCACTACTAGAGTACTAGGCCTATATCAAAGTCACATTCTTTTAAAAATTGAATTTTTTTTACACTTTAGAGCTTAGAAATTTTTTTCACATGAGTGTTCTTTTGAAAATCGCCTTTTATAGATAAAGGTAAAACTTTTCGTTTCAATTCATTTAAATTTTTAAAGAGAAATATCCCAATTTCGATCCAACTTTAATCTGCGAATGAGAATTAAATAAAAGGTACAAGAGGAAAAAAAATTCTCATTCGCTTTTCGATTCATCTCCCCTTTATAACGCGAATGCTTACGATTTAATATTATCTGAGTCAAAGAACAAAGCAAGCAATAAAGCGCGGGATACTCTCAAAATTAATTTTCCTCTCATTATGTCAATAACTCGGACCTTTTTTCGAAAGTAATAAAATGTAATTTTTTTGGGGAAATAAATAATTTCAGATCCTTTGCAGAGGGCAGTGTGCTGTGATTTGGCAGGAAGCGCAAGGAGGAGCGGTCCCTCCCGGAGCCATTCCTGTCGGGATAACAAGCGACAACGAAAGACTTTATATTGGACGAGTTTTCCATGATGGGACTCATACACCCGGAAAAGTCCATCCCAGCCACGGAGTGTGTTACATTCCTTACGATGGAACCGAGCTCAGTTTTCCTACATACGAAGTTTTAATTCTGCAATAAGCGAATAAGCCTGCATGGAAATGGATCAAAAACAATTTTTTTCAAAAGTCAAACCGAATCTATGAGAGAGTTTTTTACTTAACTTTAAAAAAAAAAAAAAAAAGAAAAAGAAAAAGGTATTGTGTCGATGATGAAGTTATTTTGCATTCAAGATATAATCGCTGAACTTGGACTTTTTACCTTTGGTTCTAAAAATGGAATCTTATTTCTTTCTTGAGGAAAAAATAAATTACGTTATTCGAGATTTTTAATTTGAGAAGGCGTTTTTATTAAGGTGAAAAATTTTCCTTCATCTAAAAACTATGGAAAAAAAATCGTGTTTTTCTTCAGATAAAATAACCTCTCGTAAATAAACTTGATCCACTCATCGGTAGTTTTTTTTTTCTCTCAACGATAAGTGACTGAAATCAAACGAATAAAAAAAAAAAAAAAAAAAAAAAAAAAAAATCATTACTCTTTAAATCGTCGTCCAGTCTGTTTATAAAGTGACACCCGAAACAATTGATAAATGAATCATTTATTATTTAATATTAACGATATCAACGATTGATTGTCTTCAATATCATTTTAAATTAAAAAAAAAATTATCCTAAGCGGAAAGTCTTTTACGATCTCGCCGTACTTGGACCATGACCGGAAAACATGACTCATAAACGCGACCTAATTAATCACCTATTTTCGCTTTTTATGTTAACACGTGATGATGTGTCCATTGACTAAAATCTTTTCAACTTGAACTTCAGAATTCCGCGATTTAAAAGCTTCTTTGATCCGGAAATCGTAAAACAAAGTTTTGTTTTTATTTCTTTTCTCCTAAAGTTATAAGCCTATTTGCACGAAATTTACTTCAAATGAACTTTATCTTAAGTACACGGAATTAATTAATGACAGCTAAGAACATGATCTCAAAGATAAAGAAATAAGATAGCTGCCAGGGCGTCGGCACTAGGCAGCCAGCGGCATATTAAAAAAAAAAAAAAGGACCTCCTGCATTAGATCAATTTGTTTCAGTTGCATGTGCTGCGCATCCATTAGTTTTTTTTTATAAAGACATGTTATTAGAATTCATTTTCAGAGTTAATAAACATGTGGACGTTCAAAATTAGAGGAGTTTCTTTTGGATATGAATTAGGGTGGCCCTTATTTTCCGAATTTTTGAATTTCGGCGAACCCACCCCCGAATTTGTTTATAGTAGTTGAATGAAGATTGCCTGAATTTTTTCAGATTTTTTGGACGTCGTTTAGCCGTGTCACCTAAAACCTAAAAATTTCGAAATTTCCATAAAGACCGAAAAATCAAAAATTTTATTTTTGTGTAAAAATGGTAATTTCCTATTCGGATTTTTATGCAGATCACGAAAATATATTACATATATTATATCTCAAACGGTTTTGATGATAGAGACCAAAATAAGTAAAAAAAAAAAATAAAAAAAAAGCAAAATATGCTATAGCTACAATTTTTTGCGAAATTCTTCATAAAATTTATCCTCTAGTGCAGTAATCGTCAATCATAAATAAATTCTAATTATATTTTCGAAATCTGCATACAAATCCTAATACGAAATCACCGCTTTTTTATAAAAATAATTTTTTATTTTTCGGTCACTATAAGAATTTTGAAAATTTTAGGGCTTATATGACATGGCTAAACGACGTCCAAAAAATCTGACAAAAATCAGGCAGTCTTCTTTCGGACACTATAAAAAAATTAGAGGGTGCGCTCGCCGAAATTCAAAAATTCGGAAAATAAAAGGCCACTTTAATATGAATAGGCTTATTATGAAGTTACAATTTTTTTTCCTTCTTAATTAAGAAATTTGAGATGCAAAAATGTACAAAAAAAAAAAAAAAAAAAAAAAAAAAAAAGATATGTATACAAAGTAAAGATGCCCGAAAAAAGGCATTAAATATTCATTAAATACAATAGTTCGCCCGTTAATTTATTTACAAATACTTCCGCAAAAACTGAGTGTGGTTCATCGGTATCGAACTGTTGTTTACACTTACTGAGTGATGCTAGCGGACCTAATCGTGAAAGATCTGCGTCATTTGCATCTTATAATGACAGGTATTAATGCGTCAATATATTTTTTTTCTATTTTTAAAGTTGGTCGGACATGCGAAATCATTCATTAATTTTTTTGAAGGAATTCAGAGTATCTAATTTATTTGGACAAGATCGCAAAAAAAAAAAAAAAAATCGGATAGGCCTTTAATTTTCTCCCATTTTTTGCTAAAAATTCTAACAGAAATTAAGTTGTGCGGCTGAGGCCAAATGAGTTAGATCCAATCGAGTTTTTTGCTTTTTTAGACTTCATAACAGTCATTCAGTACAACTCTGAACAAATGAATGTTCTTATTTTAGTGCAAGTAACAGATCTGAAAATAGCTCAGTCCATTCAGGCAGTTCTATTTCTTTAAATTTTTTCCTCAAACTTTTGATCCCTTTCCTCTTGTCTTAAAAAAATAGATTATTTTTCTGGGCACTAACCATATTGGCGCCATCAGTTCAATATTTCGCCCCGATCCCTAATAATCCCTTATTCCATAGCTTTTTGCACGGCAAGCCACATAATTTCATTTCTATACAAAATCAGCCAAACTTTCTAACATCGAATTTGTTCGGATATGGTTGCCCGATTGCTCATTTTTCAGCCGTTACATCTTACAAGGGATAAGCTTCAGGCCATCCACTAAAGCGGTCATTGCAGGTTAACAAGTATCTGCATCCGATAAGCCTGCGGCAAAAGGGACTCTTAATGTCTATACTTTAATGTGGGGAAACAAGAAGGAAGTTGATCGGTAACTTTGGACAATGGTATGAATGTCGGGTTGCATGAGAACATTCCGCCACACAAACTAACTTCGAAAAAGTTTGCTTCACGAACATTCCTTGCGGAAGATCGACAACGTCGAAGAAAATTAATCCCAAATACTTATGGTAGAACGTTGCTTGGAGATAATCGGTTGATGCAAAAGTTTATTAAGTAGGAAATATCGGATAATTAATACCCGGCGGAAATCTATTGCAGCTTCATTGTCTTTATGCTGCGGAGAAGAGAACGGAATCCTATACAACTACCATTGACAATTATGTATGACTTGGAAAATGATTCAATTTAATTCGAGTCGGTAAACCATGGAACGATTTGATTTGTACTTTCTAAGAAATCTTTTGACCCGTATTGTAATATAATCCTTGTTCTGCTGAATTTATGGCGTCGTCAGCAGTATAAATTAAATGAATCCCGATCATCGAGGATTATTTTGCAAAAAGCCTTCTCCGTTTTGAGTATACCGTATTTCATTATTCATTAAAAGATTGGGTTTTTATTCGTAGGTGAACGGTTTTAGTTTACCGTGCCTAGGCAAGAAACACTCTAGAGTGTATGGTGCCTAGGCAAGAAACACCCTAGAGTGTATGGTGCCTAGAGTGTTTCTTGCCTAGGCACGAGACACTCTAGAGTGCATGGTGCCTAGGCAGGAGACACTCTAGAGTGCATGGTGCCTAGGCAGGAGACACTCTAGAGTGCATGGTGCCTAGGCAGGAGACACTCTAGAGTGCATGGTGCCTAGGCAGGAGACACTCTAGAGTGCATGGTGCCTAGGCAGGAGACACTCTAGAGTGTATGGTGCCGAGGCAAGAAACACTCTAGAGTGTATGGTGCCTAGTTTGTTTCTTGCCTAGGCAGGAGACACTCTAGAGTGTATGGAAATTCCAAATTTTTTCCGACCCTAAAAAATTTTGGAAATTGATTCGAAACACAAAAGATCCTTATTAATTAGTGTCCTGACTAAAAAATGACATTGAGCATGACCTCTAAATCGAACTGCTAAGGAGTTCTTGCCATTTTTTGGCAAAAAAATTCATTTTATTTTTGCCTGAGAAAACCAAATTTACACTTACAGCCCTACTCAGGGGTTGATCGGAAAAAATCGGGATGGTGAAATTCGTGTTCTATGGGTATTTTTGCATAAGTATGAGTGTTACCAATCAAATACAAAAATTTTCAGAGCTTCAAAATTGAGATTAAGCCGAATTTCAGACGGAAAAATCAGGTACAAGTTTGATAAAAACGCTAATGACGTCACAGGGGTTAATCGGAAAAATTCGGGATAGTGAAATTCGTGTTCTACGACCTTGAAAACATAAGAAAACATTTTTTTTAAATATTTTGTAGACCCTTAAAGTAGATTAAAAAAATGGAGTTTAAAAGAACTTCATTGCAAAATTTTTAAAAAGCTAAAGTGGCTTTGGGAGGCCATTAAGGGGTTAAGAAAAAATTTGAAAAAATTGTTTTTAGTGGTTTTACACCTGAAGGAAGCCGATTTTCAACATGCCCCCCAACATTTCAAAAATTTTTTTAAAATGACACACCCTAGTCTATATTTGAAGATTTTCTGCATGTAAATTGATCTCGACTCGATAAGGCAGAGCCTTTTTATAACGATTAAAAAGAGGCCAGCGAAAAACTATCATGAAAGATAAAAATGCCAGTAAAGGATTCAAATTTAATTTCGTGTGTCGGGGGTAAACTAACGTATCTCAATCGTAAATATGATTGGAAATAGTCTGTTTCGAGATTTTGTGAAAGTGTCATGTGACCACAAGTTTGCACCAACATGAGCGTGTAAACTTGTAGTCACATGATTTTCACAAACAGTCGAAACACACTATCTCCAATATATTGACGATGGAGATACGTTACTTCACCTCCAACGCAAGGAATTATAAATTACACGTGCGCGATGTATTTCGACTTCGGAGTGAAAAAATAATTGTTCAACGTACTTCCTTGCAGGAAAGAGTTTGTATGTATCTCTTATTGTGAACACTCTATTTTATAACTAAGGATAATTAATTTTAATTTTAATTTTAAAATTAAAATAACAATCTTACGTAAGTTTTCAGTTTCGAAAATCTATCTACATAATTAATCTAAATGATTCTAGTTAATGATTTTCTTATTTAGCTGAAAAATTGAAATTAAGAAAAATGATTAAGTTAAGAAAAATTAAGTTCAGATAAATGAAGTTAAGAAAATTATTCCGATGGTTAGCTTATGGCCGATGAATTTCTTATGCGAAACATTAATAATTTCATCTGAGACATCTTCCAGTCATTAATAATTAAGTTTTTTAGAACAAACATCTTGTCTCCACTTGCGGATTAATCCAGGCTCGTAGCCAGAAAGGGCAAAGGTTGGGTCAGCCTCAATCGCATTTCTCGCAAACCCGGAAAACATTTATAAGTTAAGTAGGACGTAAAATCCGCGTGCTGATTTAATCAACTCTTAAGAATAACCGTCAGAAACTCGACTTTTTCATATGCCAAATTAATCGAAAAGTGATAACTATATGCGTCAGTTACACTGCGATTAATACCAGTTTTTTCGTCGATGCATCTGACGTAATAAGTTCAAGGAATATTTTGTTATCATTATATTTCTTCATTTTGTGTAGACCGAAACAGAAGAGTAGTTTTTAAAAACAGGTAACTGTGTGAGTTTCATGTGTGTGTTTTGGTTATGTTTGTGATACCCGCTCATAAAAGTTTGTCTGGCTATTATTGTACGTACCGCTCGTGCGTGTCTAGTAATTACTTGCGAAAAAAAAAGTTAAATAATAAAATTCTTGTTTACAATTAAACCTGGGAAACATACATAGAACCAAACAGAATATATACCTATGCATCGTTCGAAAAGGAAAATTTTCGCTTTATACCGGGCTAAAATTTTTCCTGGTTTTTAAAACTGATCTCATTCATTAGGTCTTCAAATGATATTTCGACGCTTCAAGGAATAACGATAATAAAAAAGTTGGTGAAGTTGAAACTTGTGTTTGGCTTGAGTGACCAAATCAATGACTCTTGATTGAAGTGTCTTGTATATAAATATATTGTTAGCCTCGAAAAGAGCTTTAAAAATTTAATTCGATCAAAAAAGTGAAATCATGTTTTATTTTTTCTAATGAAATTTTTAAAAAATTAAGAAACGGATGAATCACTTTAAAATAGATTCTTCCGATAAATATAAATAAAGTTTCGAGATCTGATAAGGATGTTTATAAAACTCTTCATTTGATAAAACGGTTGATACAGTTTTTAAAGATAGGGAAATTAAATGACCCGGTTACGAAGGAACTTAAGTGCCGCTAAAAAAAAATTAGTTCTTTGGCGCCTGCCTGCCAAGTAAAAAATTGCTAAATTCCATAAATTTATTTCAGATTCGACATGACAAGATAGGAATATGGATGTAAAACTTTTAGTGAAGTTAATCGGACTATTATCAATATTATGTGCTGTCAGAGGGGCTCCTAGTAAACCGAACGAAGGTGAACTAGGAGTTATATTAGAATTTATAGAATTTGAATTAGAAGATATATGCGTCCTAAGGAGTGACGCAGAATGGAATTATTTAAATGGAACTTATCCTGATCTCGAAAAGGTAAGGATAGACTTTTATCATCCGACTGCAAGTGCCAATCGTAGAAATATTTTTGACAAACACCGTCACTCCATATTTTAAAAACATGCAAAAATTTTTGCTTTTTTTAGGTTCTTTAAATAACAAGCAATAATAATTAACCAAGCTTATTTAAACTTAATTAAGTTAAAACAAGGTAAATTAAGTTTTAAAAAACTCGTTTAAACTTAATTAAGTACAAATAAACTTAAATAATTTGAAATACAACCCATTGGGTTCTGCTTTTGCCGTAATTTTCATACCTAATATCCCCAATTTGTGACTGCGAATGAACTAACAAACCAATGCTAAAGCTCCGATTTATAAATCAGTGCATGTTCTGTAAGATTTTTTTTATTTTTATCAAAAAAATTGTTTTAAGATTTTCTGAGAATATTCGTTTTTAATGCAAGACGAATCTTAAAAATGATGATAAAACTTTTTGATTGAAAAGTGCAGGGAAAGCAAAAAGAAAAGAAAAATAAATAATACAAATCGAGGAATATCTCGCAAAATGTCACCGTTAGCGATTCATTCACATTTTAATAAAATAGGAAATTTTCCAGGGAGGTGTGCGTGATGATGAGGCGAATGAATTTGGCAACCTTTTGGCCATTTTTCTTTGATGAAATCCTTTTTATTTTCCTAGTTTTTAACTACGAGGGGCTTCTGTTAGAGGTTTAGTCCTTCTTATTTAATTAAAATAAGAATCACCAACGGGAAACTAGGGGGAAAAATGAGCCGAAAATTATTATTTATCAAACAAAGCCTGTCGGGAACTATCGCACATACCCCCCGCCCAGGTGGAGTCAGGAGGTCGTAGTCGCATGGACTAGCTCTTACCTCATTGTCTACCTAAAAAATTTTTGGATATGAGTCTTCCCTATTCTGCCATGTTATAAACGACCATTGCAGGCCTTCCTAAAAAACTTTGAGCTTGTTATATTCCCTCGTTCTGGCTGCTGGCCTGAGTTTCCCAAAGTCAAGTTTTCCCAGTTTTCCACAGTGGGCCAGAATAAAAATTTTTGGCCAGAATAAAAATTTTTGGCCCAAATAGGGGCAAAAATTGTAAGTAGGTTTTTGATTTAGAACCTTTAGGCTTCATAATGAGACCATAGACATTTTGAAGACTTAAATAAACCGATTAAAAGTTAAGTCGAAAAATGATTTTTATAAAATTTTTTACTTAATTAACTTTAAAAACGAATTACCGCCAGAAAAAGTTTTTTGGAGAGGAAATACTTTACGCTCCATGATCGCTGACTATCAGTAAATCATATTCAATTACTTCTGATTTTTTTAAACATGCCTACAGCGTTAACGAATGTTATGTCAATATTTACAAAAAGTGGGATAAAAAAAAAGAAAAAAGAAAAAAAAATTTTTCTTAGTCATTTCTTTTTGTTTATATAAGGAACAGAAACAACCCAAAAATTGTGTCATCCGATCAATTATGAAAAGTTTTGAAAAAATTTCGAATTTTGTCCAAAAATATTTTTTTTTTTTTTGCCCACTGTGTTTTCCAAAAACAAAGTTTTCCAATAGTCTCAAAAAATTTTTATCTCAAGCATAAATCTTTTACTTAAAAAAGTTTTTTTCAGTGCATAGACTAAATTAATAGTGACCCAGGTAAAATATAAGTTCTACATTACGGCTGGTTCGAATTTGATCTTTACCACGTTTAAATCCTCGGATCAAAGCATAAATGTAACAATGTTTGAAACCGAAGGGAACGGGGGCACAAATAACAAGCAGTGTTATGTTAGAACATGGAAGCATTTGTCCGGGATTATTATTAATTTTCTTGAATCTGTATTGAAAGAAAACCTACACAGGCAAAGACTTTTTTTGATTGGGAAAATCAGGTAAAAAGCACAGGGAAAAATTATTTTTCCGGGTGAGAGACGCAGTTTCACCTGTTAGAAAACCTATGAATGAAAGAGGATTATGTTAGATTTGAAAAGAAGTAGCTAGGTATTTATTTACTTTTTAGATTTATAAAATTTGAAGAATCTTTTTCTCCTTTAAGTTGAATACAAAGGTTTTCTTATCAAAAGCTTATCCCCATTGTTAAAGGATAACATAGCAGACACCTACGAACCATTTATTTTGAATGGATTTTCCTGATTTGATGTTTGAACGTATAAAGCTGCAGGATATAAGTAATTTCAGATCAGGTCATTTTACTTGGAATCGAAACGAACGAAAAAAAAAATTTAAACCTTCCATACATTTCTGGAATTCTTGGATTTTGTTAAGAGTTTTATCGCTTTTCCTTATTTTGAAATTTTTCAATATTTAAGATAAATATTTCAACGTTTTTTTTTGATAGAGTATATTTTTAAAAAAAGAATGAAGTTTTTCTAGCAATGGACAGGTCAGAAACGTAAATTTTTTTCTTCCCTGGTAAAAATTTATTCTCTAACATTACTGATCCGGCTTTGATTCAAGTTGAAAAACCTGACTGAAATGTAACTGCTTTCAATCTTGATTCATTACTGAATCAATCTAGATCAACAATATTGATCTTGGATCAGTATTGGATCCAATTTCCAACCAAATCCAGCTCGAATCCAGACTGATAACTTTTACATTTCAGTCAGATTTTCCATTATCCACCAGTCTGGCCAAATTTTTACCAGGGTTAGGCTACATTTTACTAAAAAAATATTTTTAGGCTTGCATTTAAACGGCAAGTATTTTTTTCCCATTTTTGGGCTGTTTTTTATTTAAGGAGTGTCTTTACACTTGAAAAAAAATGTAAGATTTTTTTGAAACCATGAAAAGCTATTCCATAAGAACAAAATTAATTTAACTGCGAAGTTTGGGTTAATTTGATAACTTGGTTCCATGGATATTTCGCAAAGAAAAAATACATTATTTTCTTATGGTAATTTGGAAAAAACATGTTACTTTTTGGAAATAAACATACTATTTGTTTACAAACAAACCAAAATTTTTATTTCCCAAAAGTTGGCAAAGGCCGAAAGGAAGAGACCTTATTGATCAAAAAGCAGTGAGTTATACCTTTTTAAAAAGTGTAAAGACACCTTTAATTTTTGGCCAGTATTAAAATCGATGTTTGGTCGGTATTTGAAATAATAGGGCAGTAAATGCAAATACAAGCAAATGGGCAGTAAATTAATATTTTTCGGCCAGTAAAGAATAGCTTTTTGGTAAAAAAATGATTTAACAAGTACAGAATGACATTTCGGCCTGTAAAAGCATTTAAAGTGTCAAAACGTACCCTAATCCACAAGTAAAGCCCGTGAAGCTGTTTTGGGTCTTTGCTTTGGTCTCTTTCAAACCCCCCCCCCCCCCAAGAAAAAAGAGTGCTCTTTCTTTTTCTGAAAAATCCAAAATATACTCGTTTTCTCAAAAAAGCAAAATTATTTATTGATATGCCAATTTTTTAAAAAAACGTTAGTTAGAGCTGCTAAAAAAAATTTTTTTTCTTGTTCAAATTCAATTTTTGAGACCTTTTAATAAAAATATCTTATTATTTTTAGTTTTATTATTTAAAAAAATTTTTTATTGAAAAATTGGCTTTTTTTGAGAGCTTTATACTCTTTTGGAAAAATATTAAATGCTCTAAAATACTTTTTTTTTTTTTTTCAATCGAGGCCATACTCTTTTGCTATTCCTAAAAGTTAACATGCCTATTAAAGTGCATCATTCAAATTTGTGGACCTCCACATGAAAAGGGCCCACCTGGGCGATTGGAACATGGAAGGTAAAAAAATTAAATGGACAGTATTACTCTTCATTTAATTTTTTTACCTACCATTTAATTTTTTTACTGGCCAAGCTTTTACTGGCCGACAACATACTGACCATTTATTTTTTCAACTGCCCAATTAATTTCAATGCTGGCCAATTAATTTAATTAAATTACTGGCCAAAAAGTATATTAAAATACTGGCCAAATAATTTGTATATTTGAAAGTCAATATGTTTGCTATCGTGCAAAGCGATTTTTAATCTCCATTTTTTAATCGACTGCATTTATTAGGCAAACAACAATCCTATTCGATTCAGAAATCAAGAGGACAAAACTGTTAATTATACTGCTTTGCTTGACAGTATAATTAGCAGTATAATTTCCAGATTTAAAGAGATGCTGACAAAGCGAATCCCACTGAGCTAGGAAAGTTTTTCCTTCCCCCTATGAGAAATTCCCTAGGATTGTAGAGCACATGACTTCATCGGAAAAAAAAAAAAAAAAATCTGCAACCGACATTTTAGCAACTGGGGAACGAATTTTATTATCACTACTGCACTATTAAGAAAAATTAAGACACAAGAAAAGAAAAAAAAAAAAAGTAAAGGAAAAAGGGGGAGGCATTTAACATATTTTAGAAGTTCTATTTCGCGCCCACCAAATTCGAACCTATGCGTATAAGGTAGTGTTACCGATTCCATGTATTAACAAAGCCAAGTTCTGAATTAAATATAAAATAGATGATTCCTCTATCTCGAAAAAGACTTTTTAATTTTTGAATAAGATTTTCAATTTTTGGCATTTCAAAGATGAGCAAAGGCAAATATTATTAATAAATACACGGATACATGAATACAAGGATGAAATTAAAAGATGCGAAAAAGTAAAGATTTGATAACATTTTGTATCGTCTTTATTCAATTGTTTTTTCCAATTAAAACTAAAATTGAACCCAGAAATAATCTTTTATGGAAAAAAGAGAATTTAATTACAAATCAAGTTCTCAGTTTTACATTTTTTTTTTTTTTGTTTTAGTTACTTGAAGCAGAAAAAAAGCTGTCAGAATTGTACAAAAAAGAAACAGAATCGCTGCAAATATATGACAAAACAAAACTTAGTACCGAAAGACTGAAAAGACTAGTTGATGTATTCTACCATTTGGGAGCACCTCTGTTAGATAGCACTGAATTTAATGAGGTAAGCGATAACCATAATAATCTTTTTCGATATCAATAATTTTTTCTGTACCTTCAATTACATTGCATTTTTTCTTACAGTATAGAGACTATTCAAGGCTCCTTCAAGAAATCAGCACTAAACACTTAGATACTCATGAGCCTCCTAGCATTATAACTAAAAAGGAATATGAAAAACAACTACGAAACGAACCCAAAACGGAAAAGCTTTCTCTGCTTTGGAAATGGTGGTTCGAAACGTTAGAAAGCTCAAACAAACACATAAAATACGACTTTTTGCAGCAATTATCTATTCTGGAGCTTGAAGCAGAGCAAAATGGTAAGGGAAATCAATCACTTTGTCTTTTGTCCTCCTTACACAGGGAGGTAGAAAATTTTCCGATCGGTAATATTATAAAAAAATTAGTCAAAAATACGTAAATTCGACTTTTAAAAATTGGTCGGTTTTATTGGTGTAAAAAAACCATTTGATTCCTTGCTGTGCTATGTCATTGCGTTTGCTTTCGAGGGAAAAAATATCCGTGGAAACTAAGGAGTAAGAAAGTTCTTTCCTGTTGGTGGCAGACCTTTATATTACATTACGGGCATTTAACAAAAAATAAACATATATATGAAGACTTAATGGGGATAGTGGCCTAAGTCCTTTGTTCTTGTTTGCATTGTTTTTCTAAAAGCTAAACATCAGACATCGGTGCCAACATGACGAGATGACTTAGGCCACAATTCCCGTTAAGTCTTCATGTGTATTAAAGAGTAAACATATGTTACAGCGATCAGTGGGATGTGCTTCATTAAGGTTCCTGCGTTCCTGCAAATATATTTTCAAAAGGAATTTTGGTAAGAAAATGAAGAAAAATGATCAAAGTTCATTCCTTGTGTCTACACTTCGTTTTTATGTTTAGCTTTTAAGTGGCAGCATTCAAAAAAAAAACCTGGACTCTGATCCTTTTCCCGCTTACTATTCAAACGCAATGACGTTATGCTTGACCAGCAATCGCTTCTTTCGTACCTAGGAATTTAGGCCAATATGCAATTATAAATTAAATTAAAAAAAAAAAGATTCTAAAATGGGACCGATCAGAATGTTACGTAATAACGCTAACTGCAAATTTATTTATTTAATCATTAATTTTTCCCTGATTTTAGGAGAAGAAGACTTGGGTTCCTACTGGCTAAAACAATCTGATATAACATGGGTGAATTACGACACAGTATTACAACTCTGGCAGGACATAATCCCATTGTTCACCAAAATCCGAAATTATTTAGCGATTCTTTTAGTTCATAAACACGGGAAAGAAGTCCTGATCGATCCTAAATTGATTCCCGTTCATATATTAGGTTCGTTGCAATCCGAAAATTGGATTCCAGCTGCGGAAAAATCTGGAGCGTTTCAACATTCAGAAGCATATAAAAAATTCAATTCGTTATTAAATGAAAAAACATACGAAGACCTTTACAAAGCGGCAGATTATTTCACATCTGAATTAAAATTGGGAGATTTACCGGCTCGATTTTATTACAACTCACGATTCAACGTCTCAAGTCCGACGTGCCACGGGAAAACGATGGATTACTGCAAAAGAGAGCATGATCTTCGTGCGATAAGTTGCGGAGATGAAGATAAAACGATTACTCGTTTCTTAGAAATAAATGAAGAGGTCATGAGGATGAAACATTTGTTACTTGCTGGAAAGGAAGAGGAGGAAAATGGTTATTTATTTAGAGAAGGGCCGAGGGATTCAGGTAAGTGAGTTCGGATTAAATTTTAACGAAATAGATCACGCAGCACTAATGATCGTTTTTTTTCCCTCTGGAATTCAGTTCTCTACGAATCGGTCACCAGCCTTTCTTCTTTGTTAGCTATTAACCCCATCAATTTAAGAAAGCAAGAGTTTCTTCCCAACAACACGTTGCAAAATGAAGAGATGTTAAGTTTACTACTTTCGGCTTTGCATGTGATCCCGTCTCTTCCGTATTACTTAGCTACAGATTTATGGAGAATTCACGCTTTGAAAGAAATCGATCTTGTTAATGGAGAAATAACGCCGGAGTCTTCATCATTAACGCCTTCTTCGACAGAGTCGGGATATTCTTACGACGTCGAGAAAAGAGACATATCCGGAGACGAAGACGAAGACGAAGACGAAGACGAAAATGAAGAGGAAGCAGAAGAAGGGAAAGATAAGGAAGAAGATAAGCCTCAAGAGGATATCGTTAAAGATAAAGAGGAAGAAAAGGAAGACGAAGATGAAGACCAAGACCAATCGGAAGAACATGAGAAACAAAAAGTAACAAGTGACGAACCTAAAAGTGAAGCCATTGATATGACTGAAACGAGCCCTGTTACAAGTTTAAAAACAGAGAAGACAACTAAAAAAGTTTATGATTTTGAAATGTTGAAGAGCGATTGGTGGAGGTTTAGAGGAAAATATCAGGGTGTTGGGACTCCGGATGGAAAAAATTACGCTGACTTCTTGCAAGACAAAAACGTAATTTGGAATAAGCCTTACATTAGGTAATTTCAAATTTTTGAACATTAATCACCTCGGATTATTTTTCTTTTCATTTTATTTTATTTTATTTTCATTATTTAAATTTTTTTAGCAAATTTTTGGGAAAAATTTTACAGTTCCAATTATTGGAACGCTTCAAGACCGGAAATTACACTGCTAATTTAGCTAGATTGCAGTAAGTATTTAACTGAGTAGTTCGGAAATAATTTTAAGCTGAAACTTCAGCCAAAAAAGTTGTACTACTTGTATGTGAAATTTTCAGGAACCTTCTTAAGAAAGGTAAATCAGCATCTTGGGAAACAATAGTTCAGGAAATATTTAACATCACCGAGATCTCAACTGCCCCACTTCTAGCCTATTACAAACCGTTGGAAGACTTTCTGGACAACGGAGGAAAGTTCCAAAATAAAACTCCATTATTCGGTTCGGACAAGTTTAATCTTTTCTCAAATCCGTCCAGCCTAAATTCAACTCCTCAGGAAACAGGTAAGATAAAATATTTGTAAAACATCATTCCGTTAATGATTATATATTTTTTTTTCTTTTTCTTTTAAATAAAAAAATTCCTACTATAGAAACTGCGACAGCCGAAGGGAACGATGCATTTTTATTCATATTAGGTTGCGTAGCTGGTTTAGGGGTCGTGGCAATTATCGTCACCATCGCCAGAAGAAAATACCGAAAGAAACAAAGAATAAGGCTCAGAAAGGCTCAGAGGAAAGCCGAAGAACTCGCGCTAAATGTAAAATAATTGTTTTTTTTTTATAATTTAATATAATATTTATTCTCTTATATTTATTTTCGTTGTACACGATAAAACCGTACTTCCTGGCTTTCAAATTAAACAAACTCTACCCGCATGTGATATTGCATCGAAGGCTAAACAAAAACGGGATGTTAAAAAAAAATTTATTTTATTTTGGAAAGGACCCATAGAAGCGACCCATACATTTAATGTACTGTACAAAACATTATAATGAAGATAATAAAACTGGAAACTTAAGAGCCGAATGTCATGCTTTTAATTTTTTATTTTCATTAATTAAATTTTTGTAACTATGGTATATAAATAATAAAATATACTAAATGGATTACAACTGACGAATCAAATATAAATTTTTTAAAAAAATTAACTATTTAAATTATATTTTAAAAAAATCGATTTTTGATTCTTTTTGTTTTAATAAAAAAAAAAATATTACGCAGCTAAAATGATGATCGCACATGCTCAGCTTATCAGCCCGTGATAATTGTAGTCAGCTGATTTTTATTCATAAAAAATACACCATTTTAACAAAGAAATATTTTTTTATTTTTTTATAATGAAGTGACATTTAATTATATGAAAGCTTTTCTTATTTTTTTTTAGCCATTTCTGCCGCTGAAAAATTCTTATTATTTAGCACGATTGATTACTGATAAATAAAAAAAAATATATATATATTTAGAAATGATAAATATTTTTTCAGGTTTCTTACCGGCCGATGTCAAAGCCACAATTTTTAAGAAAAAAAAATCAACAGTCAATACAGATTAAAAAATTAAAAAAAATTTAATAAAGCATGACCGAATTTATTATTTATTTTTAATTTTAATAACATAAAACCACACAAAAGCCTCGAATTGAAAGATTCGAGAAAGGCACAAAATAACCCACATGTCGAATCCTGCAACTCATATTTTATGTATTTCAATTATAAAAAAGAAAAGGATTTCTTTTACCAAAAAACGTTCTGACAGTGAAAAAAATTAAAAGCTTCGCCATATTTTTCATTTTTTAATTTTTATTGCCGGAACGACTTGTGTAAAAATCTGATTTTTTAGAATAAAGTCTTTCAATAATCACAGGACTAGATCGTCCTTAACCATGATTTTTAAAAAAATATATAACTTATCTATAACAAAGTTAAGCAAGAAAAAAAATCAATTAGGAATGATTAAAGTGAGAGAGATAATAAGCAAATATACTAATCCCAAAAAATTATGCGACCTCCTCAATTTTATTTTTATTTTTTATTTTTTATTTTTATTTTTTTTTTTATTTTTTTTTTGTTTTTCAATTTTATTTGTTCGTACTAATATGTTTTTCAATTTATTATGCATCCGAGAAAAAAGTAAAGGAAACTGTTGTCAGTTAATTTGAAATCGTTCCAGTTATTTGTTAATTTTTGGCGAAGATCATATTATTTCCAATTTATTTTTGTTTTTTCGAGCGAGAAAAAAAAGTAATAAATAATTTAAGATTTATTACGCAGATATTTTTTATGCAAAACTATGATTAAGTCCAGTCGTTTTTCAACACAGACATTTTGTTACTTCGGTACATTTAAAGTATAAGATCCAGACCAAAGTTGTATTCGATAACCCTTTACCGAAAAGTCAGAAAATGCCTTGAAAAATTTCCCCCGTTTTAATTTTTATGGCCTGGATCTATCTTTTATGGCCCTATTCAGTTGTGAGCACCATACTTACATTAAACATACAAAATGGCCAAAAAATGGCGACTTTAAATGACAAGATTTAAAATTTATGACTGCACTGTTAAAACATTTGTTCATGACTGCGCAGTTTAAAAAGATCACCACCAGTTAATTTTAAATTTACCTATTTAAATTTGTTTTATTTATTTATTTACTTGCTTTTATATTTGCCACAATTTTTTGTTCTAAAATCAAGGTTCTTGAATTAATTGTTAATTACAAAACAGGAATGAAGTTAGATTTAGTATTTGAACTGTGAAAAAGCTCGCTGGAGATCTGGCAGATTTTTTTTTCTTTCAAAATAAATCTCTTTGAACTTTGCATTGTTTAAAATTTATTTGTTAATTTTTTTGGTCACTCTGTATATAAAGTATCTATATATTTTTTACATAAAAAACCTAACACATTCTCCTTAAAAGTGGCAAAATATTTATTTGAAAATTAATCTAATTAATTAATAATTATTACTTAACTGAGATACTTCTTAAATTTCTCTTTACTTCTGATTCCCAGAAAACATAATGCTTTACATATGGTTTGGACGCTGGAATAAAAACAAAAAAAAAAGAACTGTAGTTCATTTGAAAAAAAAGAATGGATACAGCTAGAAAATGGCAGATATACGAAAATAACTGACTTATATTTTAAACCTGCTACTTTTTAATTTTTATTTTAAAATTAATCAACAGGCCTGCGTTTATTTTGCCCGAGAGAAGGACACTTGAGAAAATTCCTACTGTTTCCTTACTAATCCGGACGCTTGAGAAAAAAAAAGCGGTTTTGGCTTCCGAGTAAAAAGGGTTTAACGTGCAGTTTCCTTATAGTATTTTCTTCCACAAAATCTTGTGATATATAACTCAGAGGAATACAAGAAATGCGCGCAAATTCTTGATACACATTCACTTAAAGGCTTTGTATAAGGATCAAAGGCTATTCCTGTCTCACAAATAGGGATTTATCGCCATACAAAAATTGTATACAAATACCCTTTTTTTCACTAGAGTTTTTATTACTGCTTTCGATATTTGGTATTTGTAAAAATAAACCTCGGACATGCCTCAGTCTGATGCTTGTTTAGGACAAAAGCAGAAACTTTTTTTTTTCCTCAAAGACATTTATGTTCCACTTGGTTTATAACTTTCTTACGGCAACTTTCCAAAATGAATAATGCGCCGAAAATTGTGTTTCGGTAACTTTTTTGCTCAAAGCTTATTAGTTCTTAATAAAACATTCAGTACTTATTTAAAAAAAAAAAACCTTGAAAACAGTATATGTAATACCCTCTTATCCCTATCTCTGAAACAGCAATTAGAGGAAAAAAAATCGCTGAGTTTATTTTATGCGATATCCTCATCGTGCTTGGCTTAAATGTAGCAAGACACATAGGCTTGAACGAAAAGGTCATTTCAGATAAACTACTTTCTCCAGTGATTTTTTTCAACCACTTAAAATTTTTCATTTGGGCTCTCGAGAAAATTTCGTTTGAAAAAAAAAAAAAAAAAAAAAAAAAAAAAAAAAAAAAAAGACAAAATTTTTCTTACCTGTCCCATCACTGACAACATTGCTTCCTAACGGATTCTGTGTTTACAGTAGGTTTTACATCAATTGCTTCAACGTTTTGCGGTCTGATCGTATCCCCTTCAGGGGGATCTCTTATTTGTTTTTGCGATACGATTCGATAAATCTCTGAAATGAAAATAAATGCATATACTTTAAAAATAAATCATAATTCATTAGGCATAGCTCCATGCACTATTTAATTTAGGCGTCTTTCATATTTTATTACCGGATCGGCTGTAACAGGATTGAAAAATAAAACCACTCCCTTCTTTTATCTTTACCTGTAAGAATATTTTGAAAAGCAGTTTCAACATTTGTTGAATCTAATGCAGAAGTCTCGATAAAGGACAATTCATTCTTTTCAGCGAAAGCACGGGCTTCATCGGTAGGAACAGCTCGAAGATGCCTCAAATCACTTTTGTTTCCGACGAGCATTATTACAATGTTCTGATCGGCATGATCTTTTAACTCACGGAGCCATCTCTCCACATTTTCATAAGTTAGATGTTTCGCTATATCGTAAACTAGTAACGCCCCTACTGCACCACGATAATATCTAAAAGAAAAAAAAAGAAAAATAGGTAAATGAATATATGTCACAAAACAATCAAACTCTGGCCGAATTCATAATCAATTAATTTAGTCAAATAAAAATTTAATAATACTTTTAAATAAATTCAAAACATTAGCATTTTTTTTTTTCTATCTTTATTTAACTGACTCATTCATTTTAAGAAGCAATTGGCTAAATCATATAAGTTTTAAACCCATATTTAGCTGGTATCAAAAAAGGTTCAGCAAAAAAGAGGCATAAGAAAGCTGTATTGTGTTAAAACTGATCCTCGAAAGAATTTATAAATCTCAATAGGATGACCTGACTGCAAAGAATAGGTCATTGTACAGATAACAAATACCTAATAAAATTTAATTTGTCTGACAGATTCGACAATTATTATTGCTTTTGAATATGAAGACTCTTGATTTAAAAAAAATTACTCTTCCTTTTAACATCATCTTTATCTTAAAAGAACTTTATGTAAAAGAATTATATCAAGTTTTTTTATATACTGTATAGTGAATATTGCGAAATTCACGTCATGGTTAAAATCAATCATTTAAAAAGCGATACTTACGCTGACGTAATTGCCCTATAACGCTCCTGACCTGCCGTATCCCAAATCTGAGCTTTTATAGTTTTCCCGTCGACTTGAATACTTCGAGTCGCGAATTCTACACCTATGGTTGACTTCGACTCTAAATTGAATTCATTTCTTGTGAAACGTGAAAGCAAATTACTTTTACCCACACCAGAGTCACCTATCAAAACAACTGGAAAAAAAAAAGAAAACAAAATTTTTATAAAGAATTTTTATTTCAATATTTATTCTGCAATTATTATGTTTGAGAGCATCATCACAACAAAGTAAAAACTGGACTCATATTTGCGAAACTTTAAACAGAAATTTAAAATTTAAAAGGAAAGAGATTCCATTCAGATTGGCCTGTTATTAGTCACTGTGATGCAAAAAGTGAATATGAATTTCAAGTTGTATTCATGATGCAAACGCACATACTGTTAGCCACAAAAATATGATCTTATTGAGAACATGATAACAGAAAATAAGTTAAAATACACATTATCATGTACAAATCCATTTTATCTAGAAAAAAAGTATATCCTATTCACATCCATATATAAAATATAAACACTGAAGTATTAATATACCATCAATTAATGATAAAAACCTTACTCATTAAAATAACAAATTAAACATTTACAATAAAGAAGTAACCCTTATAAGTAAAAATATATTAAACATAGTTTTATCTAAACTACAAACTATGCATTACCAATAATTGTTCTGTAACTCAGGTCAAAGGCTTTCTTAAAAGTTAAAATAATGCATAACATGTGCAACAAGGTGGGCGTTTTTCACATACGTATTATACCTAGTGATTTGTAAATACCGCCGATAATAATATTAAAAATCAATTGCAGTATTAACAGAATAAAATAAATAAAAGTTATTACTTTAGAGTTTAAAATTCGGTAGCATTAAAGCAACACAAAAAGAAAGGAAATGTCTTCCCCTGACAATTCAGTCAGGCCATGGCATGTCTTGAATTTTTTTGACACATCGGTCTGAAGTATTTCAAGTTTGCTACTACTCGTTGAATTATATAAAACAGGATACGTACCAATAAATGACAAGCACCTAAACAGAAATAATACAAGGAAAAAAAAATCGATTTCTCACCTTTGAATAAATAGTCATACTCATCATCACGATTTCCCATTGTTTTACTAAAATTATTTGTCTTTACGCTTTTGTAGTTAAAATGATAAACCTATTTCAACAATTTTACACCCCAGTTTTTGAGTGCTCGGGATTGAAATCAATAATTTACGTTAAACATTGAACTATGACCAATTCAATTAACGATAGAAATGATTCAGACAACTTGACAAATATGGCTGACACCCTTCTCCTTTATTTTGTTTTTCGGGGCCTTCCCGTTGTGGTGACAACTGAAGAACCCTTAAAGAAAGCAAGAAGACAAAGACAACCATATTTAATCCATATTAATGTTTAGTTGACTTGAGAATTTTTCCTTTGTCATTTATCTGCTTGTTTGGGATTCTTGTGACAGCTCAACTGCAATAGAGGGTATCTATGCTACGTCATAGGCCACGGAGGGGAAGGTAGCAGAAGACATTTAAGAGATAGTCAGCCATCTTGCGTGGTACCTATTTCGTTGTTATATGGCAATACATATTAACATTCGTGTTGAAGATTTAAAAAAATGGTAAATTGTGCCATACTAGGATGTAATAATGATTCTAATCGGAAGATAGAAGGCGTGAGATATTTTACAATGCCTGCTGCTTTGAAAAAGGGGTGTGAAAAAACAAAATTATTGTCTGAAAAAAAAAAAAGGCTTTTATGGATTAAACGAATCAATCGAAAAAAAATAACCGTGTTAATAAAATGCCGATGGCATTTTTACTGGCATCGGCATCGGAATCGATGAGAAAAATAACCAGAATCGGCATCGGCGTCGGCATCGGAACCGCAGTTGAAGCCGGCGTCGGCGTCCGCATCAGCGTCAGAATCAGATTCAAAGCCGGCGTCGGCGTCGGCGTTGGGAATCGTTTGACGAACCGAAATCGGCATCGGGGTTGGAGTCAAAGACGGAATCGCGAAAAATTTTAAATTTCAAAATTATTTTTCTCATAATTTCTCTACTTTAGAACTGTAATTAAATTTAATAACCAATTACTCGATTAATTTTTAAATAAGAATTATGGTTTTAATTTATGATAGTTCTGCTGACTAAAAGAAAATATTTTAGAACTGCCTTTTTTAAAGAAACCTACGGAAGCGTAGAAGGGCCAACCTAAAATAAAATATTTGTCACACTACCTTTGGCAGCCATCTTTGTCATCCATATTTTTTTCCATTTGTTTTGTGCCTTTGGATTCATCCTAACCTCAAAAAACCAAATAAACAAACATTGAATCATTGTATTGAGAATTTTTTAAACGTCTTTAGATAAAAAAGAAGCTAAAAATGAATGAAAAAATGTTTACAAGTACAAGCCTTTTCAGTTTTTTTTAGAATTTCAAAAGCAAATATTTTGTAAGAGAACAAAAACCAATTTCTTTTTTTTTTTTTTTTTCATTTCTTGGCATTTTGACGGCTTATTAGAAAGCCACTTACTGTGAAACAAAGTAAAAATTATTGCAAATTGGAATGTTTGGAGGCATCATTCTAGTTTTAAAGGCATTATTCATGAATTGTAACTATATTTCAGGGTTCTGCTTATGGCCAGCTTCAGTAGCTAAACTAGTGCCGTGTAATTTTAAAACCGAATTTGAGGCTTTGGAACCGATTAATAGGCATCTAAATGTCTTGAAAATTTTGAACTGGCTGTAGGAAATATGAAGGAGATACTAGAGCTAGGCCATACGTTAGGTAAGAACATTTAAAATATATTTTGTTTTTCTTTAAATAAATATTTTAATGCTTATTTCTTTTTCTTAAGTCATAATCTGTGCGAATGCAAGGTAATCTTTTTTTTCTTATTGCATGGTTGATTTTTACGATCTGCTTGCTTGCCCCTGGAACAATATGTATGTCAATCCCTTCATTTGGAACCACTTGTGGTTGGGCATGATTTTGATCGGCTGGATGTTCAGGAAGCAAATTGTCATCATTGTATTCATGTTGATTGTGGTGCACTTCATCGTTAATTAGAAATTTAAAATTTAAAAGGAAAGAGATTCCATTCAGATTGGCCTGTTATTAGTCACTGTGATGCAAAAAGTGAATATGAATTTCAAGTTGTATTCATGATGCAAACGCACATACTGTTAGCCACAAAAATATGATCTTATTGAGAACATGATAACAGAAAATAAGTTAAAATACATTATCATGTACAAATCCATTTTATCTAGAAAAAAAGTATATCCTATTCACATCCATATAAAATATAAACACTGAAGTATAATATCCATCAATTAATGATAAAACCTTACTCATTAAAATAACAATTAACATTTACAATAAAGAAGTAACCCTTATAAGTAAAAATTATTAAACATAGTTTTATCTAAACTACAAACTATGCATTACCAATAATGTTCTGTAACTCAGGTCAAAGGCTTTCTTAAAGTTAAAAAATGCATAACATGTGCAACAAGGTGGGCGTTTTTCACATACGTATTATACCTAGTGATTTGTAAATACCGCCGATAATAATATTAAAAATCAATTGCAGTATAACAGAATAAAATAAATAAAGTTATTACTTTAGAGTTTAAAATTCGGTAGCATTAAAGCAACACAAAAAGAAAGGAAATGTCTTCCCCTGACAATTCAGTCAGGCCATGGCATGTCTTGAATTTTTTTGACACATCGGTCTGAAGTATTTCAAGTTTGCTACTACTCGTTGAATTATATAAAACAGGATACGTACCAATAAATGACAAGCACCTAAACAGAAATAATACAAGGAAAAAAAAATCGATTTCTCACCTTTGAATAAATAGTCATACTCATCATCACGATTTCCCATTGTTTTACTAAAATTATTTGTCTTTACGCTTTTGTAGTTAAAATGATAAACCTATTTCAACAATTTTACACCCCAGTTTTTGAGTGCTCGGGATTGAAATCAATAATTTACGTTAAACATTGAACTATGACCAATTCAATTAACGATAGAAATGATTCAGACAACTTGACAAATATGGCTGACACCCTTCTCCTTTATTTGTTTTTCGGGGCCTTCCGTTGTGGTGACAACTGAAGAACCCTTAAAGAAAGCAAGAAGACAAAGACAACCATATTTAATCCATATTAATGTTTAGTTGACTTGAGAATTTTTCCTTTGTCATTTATCTGCTTGTTTGGGATTCTTGTGACAGCTCAACTGCAATAGAGGGTATCTATGCTACGTCATAGGCCACGGAGGGGAAGGTAGCAGAAGACATTTAAGAGATAGTCAGCCATCTTGCGTGGTACCTATTTCGTTGTTATATGGCAATACATATTAACATTCGTGTTGAAGATTTAAAAAATGGTAAATTGTGCCATACTAGGATGTAATAATGATTCTAATCGGAAGATAGAAGGCGTGAGATATTTTACAATGCCTGCTGCTTTGAAAAAGGGGTGGAAAAAACAAAATTATTGTCTGAAAAAAAAAAAGGCTTTTATGGATTAACGAATCAATCGAAAAAAATAACCGTGTTAATAAAATGCCGATGGCATTTTTACTGGCATCGGCATCGGAATCGATTAGAAAATAACCAAATCGGCATCGGCGTCGGCATCGGAACCGCAGTTGAAGCCGGCGTCGGCGTCCGCATCAGCGTCAGAATCAGATTCAAAGCCGGCGTCGGCGTCGGCGTTGGGATCGTTGACGAACCGAATCGCATCGGGTTTGGAGTCAAAGACGGAATCGCGAAAAGTTTAAATTTCAAAATTATTTTTCTCATAATTTCTCTACTTTAGAACTGGTAATTAATTTAATAACCATTACTCGATAATTTTAAATAAAATTATGGTTTTAATTTATGATAGTTCTCTGACAAAAAGAATATTTAGAACGCCTTTTTTAAAGAAACCTACGGAAGCGTAGAAGGGCCAACCTAAAATAAAATATTTGTCACACTACCTTTGGCAGCCATCTTTGTCATCCATATTTTTTTCCATTTGTTTTGTGCCTTTGGATTCATCCTAACCTCAAAAAACCAAATAAACAAACATTGAATCATTGTATTGAGAATTTTTTAAACGTCTTTAGATAAAAAAGAAGCTAAAAATGAATGAAAAAATGTTTACAAGTACAAGCCTTTTCAGTTTTTTTTAGAATTTCAAAAGCAAATATTTTGTAAGAGAACAAAAACCAATTTCTTTTTTTTTTTTTTCATTTCTTGGCATTTTGACGGCTTATTAATAAGGTTTTTTTTTCTTCAGACAAAAAAAAAAATTTTTTTCAGGGTTAGGCCGGAGCGATGTTGATCCAATACTGGAATTAACAGCGGAAGAAGAAGGAATAGAACTCCGCTCCTGGAAGTCATGCTTCGTCGTAAAAGTCAAACGCAGGATATATTTTAAAGTCTTAGGACTGTGTAAACGAGCAACTTTGCACTGTGGCTACCACTCAAAAGGATCTCGTTATGCCATAGTTGTCTGTAGTGCATGTTTTTTACCAGGGCAGTAGACCACAATTTTGTGATGAATAATTTTTTATGTAAGGTTTTTAATGGAAATTAATAATTGTTAGCAAAAGCATCTATGAAAATTTTTTTTTCTTCAGGTATGTAATAATGGCTTTGGACCAACTTGTTATGGATGATTATGCATTTATTTATCTTCTTGGAGCTGCCGAATACAGCTGCATGCCTAAATTTAGTTGGTGAAAGATAGATCGTAAATTAAGAAAAAAATGAAAATGGTTCCACTTGATTTGTTTATAAACAGACGTTAGCCTTGAGCAATTAGAAAATTTACATTAATATTTTCAAACGTTAACAACGTTAGTAATTGGGAGTAATTAATATTTATACAGTGGAAGTGGAAGTGGAATACTGGAATACAGTGGAAGTGAATATTTATACAGTATGGAAGTGGAAGACTTAATTGAATATTACTTTAATCTTGGCTTAAGCCAAGATGACATATTGAGCCACTTAAGAGGCGATGGTGTGGTAATGAGTTCAAGAACATTAAAAAGAAAATTAAAATTTTTAAATTTATATCGTAGGAAGAACTATGCAAGTGTTGAGGATGTGATAACATTTTTGAGTGGAGAGTTAGAAAAAAGTGGCTCGCTACTTGGCTACAAGTGGATGTGGCTCCGAATGATTCAGAACAAATTTACCGTTACACAGGAAACGGTTCGCCTTGCTTTGAACTTGCTTGATCCTGAAGGAGTAGCACTTAGAAGTAAAGGAAAATTGAAGAGACGATCATATACCAGTCAAGGTGCCAACTTTTTATGGCACCAAGACGGGTATGATAAGCTTAAGCCCTACGGCATTTGCATTAACGGTGCAATTGATGGGTTTAGTCGGTACGTTGGAAAACTAAATAAATAAAGCGCAATTCATAGAAATTTATAAATATTTTTATTTTTTCAGTTTCATACTTTGGCTCAGGGCTGGTTTTACAAACAATGACCCGAAGGTAATCGGAGGGTACTATTTAGATGCCGTTGCTGAAGTTGGTGGGTGTCCAAGGACGGTGAGATCTGACTTGGGAACCGAGAACGGAGTTGTAAAGGAAATTCAAACAGAGTTGCGCAGCGCAATCAACAGTCAACGGCCACCTTTCCTATATGGAAAATCAGTTGCGAACCAAAGGATAGAGGCCTGGTGGAGCATCCTGAGGAAGCATAACTCCAATTTTTGGATGGAAAAGTTCAAAAATTTGGTTGATGAGAATTATTTTAATGGCAGTTCTCTGCACAAAAATGCGATTCGTTTCACATTTATGGATATAATTCAGGTAACAGAAACAAACGCAAACTAGTAAAGATATTACTGAATTTTTTATATAACATTTGATATTGTATCAGTAGTCCAAATTCTTTACTGAAATGATTTTAGACTTGAATTTGAAAAAACAAATAAATAAGCTGATCTTATAAAAGATTTCGTGTCCATTACTGCGTCTTATAACAATCTCATGAGATCTTTTATAACCGTTTAATTAGATTTTTGTACGCTTCCTTTTAAGAAGTGTAAAATCAAGAGTATACATCCTGTTATGAACAGTGACGTCGCTAGGCATTTAATATTGGGGGGGGGGGGAGACTTTTAAAAAAACTTTGCCTAAAATGATTTTTATTGCCTTTTCGAATTGAAAATGAAGGCTCATAAGAAATTATTGGGAGGAGGGGGGGGGGGGGGAAGGGGCAAAATCTAACGTTGGAGGGGCAATGACCCCCCCAAAAAAGCCCCTTGCGACGCCACTATGTTTGGATTCTTAATAAAGAATTGTAAAACAGCAAAATAATTTGAAAATAATTTTAAATTTCAGAAGGAACTCGACGAAGTAAAACTGGAATGGAATTGCCACCGCATTAGGAAGAGTAAAAATACTGAGTCACCATCCGGAAAACCGTTCAACATGTATAGGTAAGTATGATTTCGGTCACCGAATGAGGCAGAATAATGTCTTCATTTTTACTTTTAGGTTTCCACAGCGATATGGGAAAAGTCAGTGCCTCGTGGAAATCGACGAAGATAATTTAACCGGATTCAAATCGCAATGCAGTTATTTATCTTTGCCTTGCGACGAAGACATTCATGCATTATGCACGTTCATATTGAATGAGAATGGTCTACCCATACCTGACAGAAATATGGAAGTCGAAGATGCTGTAAAAACTTACAAATTTCTTATAAATGAGCTCTTAGATTACGGACTTGATTAAAGATTTTGTGTAATAATTGTGTGAAATGATATCCAACATTGGAGGGGAGAAATCATGAGACAGATGCATTTTGAATTTATTAAATAGAATCTTATTTTGATCCACATGTTGAAGGAAAATCCAAGTCTTGGTTCAAATTTCATATCAATGAACTTAAATAGGTCAATGCAAACTAATTTTAGCAATAATAATCATATTTGACTATGAATTGATATTTTCTTTAAAAAATTTATAACTATTTTTCTTTTTATTGTAAAAAATTCGGATTAAATAATGTGGAAAATGACAATCTGAGAAAGGAATAAAAATGAATTTTTTTTTTAAAAATGGTCCTCATTGGGCGTTATCCTGTAAAAAAGAGGAGGCGGAGATGATGATGAAGAAGGTAACAAAAGTGGATCTAGATCTTGGAAACTAAACTTTCAGCCATCCGCATCTAAAAATAAAAGGGATGTCAATCGTTATACACTGCAATTTCACAGAGAGAGTAAAGAAGAGATAAAGAAAAGAAAAGAAAAGAGGAAGACTTTAATACCTGAAAAAGATGAGGATATGAAAGTATAATTTGAATACTATTTCCCAACTGAACTTGATTTTCCAAAAAGGTCACCTTGGAACTTTAATATGAGCAGAAAGCAGTTAGATGCCAGGGAAAATAAATATTTCACTGTTAGTACTGTGTTCACAAATAATTCAGTTCAATGTTGTAATGCATGACTCATACCTTTTTTTTTTTTTTTTTTTTTAATGACTATTTTAAATAATATCTTTGTTATCGTTTAATTTTCATCTCTTCTTTTCCAGGACTAATTAATTGGTTGGCATTTCTATAAGAAATAGAAAAAACGACATTTATTGAGTTTTATAAACTATATGTAGATACCTAGATGAGTTTGATCTAGTCATAAAAAAAACTCAATTATTATTATTTTGATGTATCTACAGATTTGTTCCTATAGTGATCAGAATGAAAACAGGTGAAATCAAATTTTAAATGAAATTTCTTTTATTGATGACCCATTAGGATAAATTTACATTAGTTCTATTGATTTAAAAGCCTGTAAGCATTAATTATGAAAAAGAGTCTGCAGAGAATTGAGAAAAAGCTTCTACTTCAGTATCAACACCTACGTAAAAGAGTCATTTTAAAGGAAGTCATCATCATTCAATGGTTTTTATAGTTCATCTCCCAGGACAAGAAGATTAGTGCTAGTTTGAGCTATGTTTTCGTGATATTTTCTTTCTTTAAGGAAAGGCTACAACCTACTCCAAGAGTAAATCAACTGAGGCAAGAAGAATGCATTGATGTAACAGAGAGAGAAGCAGCTTACAAAATCCATTCTGCAATGCAAAAATCATAATAACGGGAATATTTGACTCTGGTTACTAGTTCTCTTACTTGCAAAGCAATAGTGGATGAAACAGCAAAGCTTAGAACAAAAAAATTTTGGCCCAAAAATATTAACCGCTTCACGAAAAGATTTAGTGCTACTGACAGCTATGTTAAAATGATATTTTCTTTCCTGTAAGGGAGGGCTACGACTTACTTTAAGAGTAAATCAACCGAGGCAAAAAGAATGCATTCGTGTAGCCGGAAAAAAACTTTTTTGCAAGAAGTTAACAATTTTGTAATTTGTTGCCATGTTCATTACAATTCGTGGCATCAATTACAAATTTTTTGACTTGTTTGCTCTTTATTACAAGACGGTGCTTCGCAGATAAGTCATATATTCATAACGATATAAGTCTTTTGAAAGAACAAGATAGTCCTATTAGATAGAACAAATAAAAGTCCTTTGAGAGAACCCAAAAAAAAAAAGTATCAATCAGCTTACAGGCGTGAGGCGTCATCCATATTACGGAAGCCTGGAAGGGTCACAACATTTTTTTTTTTTTAATTCTGAATTCTGAGTTTGTAAAGTCACAATTCTGAGTCTCCTTAAAATTCTGAGTTCGCAAACTCAGAATTCTAAGTTTAAAACTCTAAATTCAGTTTGAAAGTCAATAGTACCTGATAGTACTCAATACCAGCTGATAGTACTCAATACTACCTGCTACTACTCGGCAGTACTTGATAGTACTTGATAGTACTCAATAGTACCCGGAATATTTTACGAAGTAATTCAGTCATCGTCATTGGCACCGGCACCGGCATCACGGAGTTATTAGCTCCGGCGTCGGCATCAGTGCCGGCACCGTACTGGCATCGTAATTAAAAAGTCGAGCTTTGAGAGATTTCACAGGAAACAACGCTGTTTGGTCGGCATGATACATAAGATGCTTTTAAAAACGTCTAGAATGGCTCTACAATTTTTTTTTACTCTACATTGATAGTATACCAGCCATTCTAGAGGTTTTTAAAAGTATCTTTTTATGTATCATTCCGGCCTAACAGCGTTCTTTCCTGTGAAGTCTTTCAAAGCTCGACTTTTTAATTAATTACGATGCCAGTACGGTTACCGGCACTGATGCCGGTGCCATAATTACTAATTTCGGGATGCCGGTGCCGGTGCCAATGACGATGACTCCCGGAAAACACATGACGTCCAGAGACGTCTCAGGAACGTTTCATTGAAACGTTTGTGAGACCGAAAATTGAAAAAATAATTTTTTTTTTTTTGTCCACCCACCCCTATTCAACTGAGGAATCGAACCAAAACCCCAGGTTTCATAAGCAAGCATCCTACACTCCGCTGTACTGAGTTACATACTTAAAAGTCATCAAAATTACCCAAATAAATACAAAAGTTTCATAGAATTAAACGTTTCAGGAACGTTTCAAGAACGTTTCGGACACTTTGAAACTTTAATGAAAGCTTTTTTAAAAGTTTTTTATTATTAAAATATTGACACACATTCAGGGACATGGCGGTTCCGCCAGTCACTTTATTCCGAAAGAAACCATGGAAATTCTGGTTCCATAGTGCATTTCCTTGACCATTTTACTCTCTCAGTTAGCATTAGATATTTAAAAACGTCCCGTAAATACCCTTAATATCAATAATACATATGTTATTCATAGAATGTATAGCAAAAAATATCCAAATTTTCTGATATGACCCCATTTAAGTATTACGTAATCATAATTTTCCCACTCTTTTGACCGCCTGCGTCCTGGTTATTAGTTGTAGTTAGTAAGATTTTCCTAGACCCGCCTTCTTAATTATGTAAGATTTATGTCGAACCCCCCACCCTTTTTTTTATATTTTAAAATTTTGTTTTAAATATTTTATTTTGGAAAAAAAAAATTCGAAAACAAAAAGATAGGATTTTAAAACGTTTTATTCTAAAGATTTTTTTTCAAATATGATAATATGAATTAAGCTAAATAAAATATTTTCTTTTGTTCCAAGAGTATTTAAATGAAAATGAATTTTCGATAATCATAAAGTAGCACAGTACAATGATTTAAAATGCTATCTACGGTATTTTTATTAAAGGGTACCTTTTAAAAATTTTTCAAATTCTATGGAACGTTTCAGGAACGTTATGGTATGCATTTCAGATACTTTTCTAAAACATGCTTTTGAAACGTTTCAGAGAGGTTCCAAAGATTTGAGGCTCAGTGAAACTATTCTGAAACGTACCAGAAACGTTTCACTGAAACTGGAAACTTGGAACGTTTGAAACCCTTATGAAACGTCTCTGAAACATCATGTGTTTTACGGGACTTCGTAAAATATTCCGGGTACTATTAAGTACTATCAAGTAGTGTCGAGTAGTACCAGGTAGTATTGAGTACTATCAGGTACCATTGATACTTAATAGTACTTAACAGATACTTTCAAACTCTGAATTCTGACTTTGCAAACTCAGAATTCAGTTTGGAAGTCCAACAGTGCCTGATGGTGCTCGATAGTACCTGATAGTACTCGATAGTACCTGATAGTACTCGATAGTACCTGATAGTACTGGGTACTACCTGATAGTACTAAATACTACTAGGTACTACTCGGCAGCACTTGATATTGCTCAAATACGCAAGCCGAGGTGGCTCACCTCCGAAATTTTTTTTTTCCTGGGTTTGCCGTGTCCGCTATTAAACATGGCGCGTTATTTCTCTTCTACTGTAAAATATAAAGTAAACGAAATGGAAATTTTTTCTTTTTTTATCTGGAATTACTTAATTAATGAACTTAGTAATTGATTACGTTTCAAGTAGAAATGTTGGGAAGATGATTCTGCGGGGTACCAGCTGCGTTTTTTTTTTTTTTGTCTTGGCATCTGATAAGTATTAATCATGAAATAATTAAACGCTATTTAATTAACGATAGTGCCCTTTTAACCTGTAGTTTTGGAAGTGCACTTTCTTTGTGTTGATATTGTCATCTTCAGGTTAAAATCAAGGATTCAAAACGCCGCTAAGCTCAAACCACTGCAGTTACTGTGTGTACAGCCTATGACCCTTTTAAAGGTGTTGGTAGAAGGATCATTAAACAATTTTAATCGAATTTTTTTAAAAAATTGAAGAATCTAGGATGTCTACTATTTAACTTGGATGTTTGTGCCCTATAAACGAAAGTCATTGGGCTGCAGCTTTCTTATCCCAGAATCACTATTTCCCACGGGGCCATTAATTTGAAAAAGGAAAAGAAATAAAAAGTCAACAACCCTTATTTTTAACTTGAATACCATTGGAATACTATACATACACTACATTTTGATCATTTTCAGGTTTTCTGATTCATTGTAAAAAATGGTGTATCGTTTTGAAGGGCTTTATGAGTTTGATATCAATAGAAACCAGCTTAGTTCACATATCATTGCTTTTGATGGATTTCAGACAGGCAAATGTGTTATCCGGTTGTTGTTGGCTATTACCAGAATACCTCTGCGTCGACCCTTAATCCATTGCAAGAAAGTGAGAGCCAATGTCGCAGCGCCAAAGCGCCTTGGGGAGGGTCAAATTTAACGTAATAAGCTTGAGGTGCCTGCTATCTAGCAGATTTGGTTTGTGTTAGTTAAACAAACTGGAGAACGTTGGCTGTTAAACTCTCTGTTTTGTTTTAAAGCGATTGGCAGCATTGCGTTCTTCCTGCTACTAACTGGGCTCACCTAGAAAAAAAAAGTCAATAGTATAAATATTTGAAAAATCACTGCAAAAATGAAAAAAAAAAAATCTAAGTTTCTTACAGCCTAAGACGAGGGAGTGGAATTTAGCTATTGTTCCAGTTTTCATCACAGCCATCCTCCTTAAAAATTAACCTTGTTGGAACTTATGCTGATATTCTTGCCGCTTTCATTTTTGTTTGGTGTTTAAAAAGAACGGACTGGACATTTTTGTTCCTGCAAAAAAAAAAAAAAAAGGGAATCAGCATTCGGTACCGCGTTACTCACAACCGTGCCAGGAAATGAATGCACCTTTCTATCGAAAGTTTTTCCACCTCTTGATGATTTGCTTCTTGTTTCTCAAGGGAGAACTGTCCTCCAGATCTAAATTTTTTCCCATCTTATTCGGATTAGCTTCCTTGTGTAGCATAGCACGCGCAGGTCGAAATCCTCGCATTAAGTGCAATGATACCTCGATTCCTCGTAATTCTTGCCATTACTGCAGCTGTAAACGAGCCTAAAAAAGAAAAAAAATTGGAGTTTTAAAATTTTAAAAACTAAGAAAAAAAAATTGTTAATTCGTACCTGATTATCATTCGGCAGTTCATACCACATTTCTATATCACAATTTTTGGCTTTTCCAACGAAGAGAGGAAAATTTGTAATTTTTCTTTATTGCCATTGCTAAAAAAGCATCTCCGTCCATTTAATCACATCTGATTAATAGAAAACGTCGAGGGCTTGAATTCCTGCAAACAAAAAAAGTGGAAGAATTAATCCTCAGAAAAAAACAATTAATTATTTTAAAGCCTTCGTTCATAAATCAAATTCCAGTTAAGTTTCAATTTGGAAATAAATCGAAACGCGTATAGGACACAAATCGAAATATTTGCGCGCCATGATATTTTTGCTGACTGCAAAAAGTTATAAATATTTGCGCGCCATGATATTTTTGCGGACTGCAAAAAAACTCCAACAACATACTCTTAATAATTTTATCTGATCTCTTTTTTGTTGTTTTTTTTATAATTCACTTGCGATATGAAACGTTACAAGCCTACAGACATTGCTCTAATAATAAAGAGAGCCATCGCCAGCAATGGCTTTTGGTTTGGACCTACATCCAAAGAAGTCTTTGAACCCATGGAAGGCATTCTTGGTAACAAAAGCTGGAAAGCACTAAAAAAAAGATTCATACTTGCCTATCAGACTTTTCATACTTTGAAACCAACCTTGATGTTTTATTTAACAAACCTTGAAATTCAAGTAATGGATCATTTAAATAAAGATCCAAGCAATCGGGCAGGTAAATATTTCCCAAAACACAGCATGCATGCAAATACATTTCTAGACACAAATAAATCATTTGCTTTTCAAAACAACTGATAATCATTGACTTTTCCAATTATAGGACTTCTTGCTTTGGCACCGGAAAGATTTCGTCAGCAACTTGAACTACAGGATGGAAATGACGGTGGTGTTGGAGATGAAGATGAAGAACTTATACAAGATGAAGAGCAGCAAGAAAGTTTACAGCAGCCACAAAACGAAGACCTTGAGGATCAACTAGATGATACTCCACATCAAGAAAATGATCAGCCTGTTGGTCCAGAAACAATTTCAGAAACCAATGATCAGCCTGTTGATCGAGAAGCAAATCATCAGCCTGTTGGTCCAGAAACAATTTCAGAAACCAATGATCAGCCTGTTCGTCGAGAAGCAAATCATCAGCCTGCTGGTCCAGAAACAAATTCAGAAACCAATGATCAGCCTGCTGGTCGAGAAGCAAATCATCAGCCTGTTGGTCGAGAAGCAAATCATCAGCCTGTTGGTCCAGAAACAAATTCAGAAACCAATGATCCGCCTGTTGGTCAAGAAACAAATCGAGAAGCAAATCATCAGCCTGCTGGTCAAGAAACAAATCCAGCAAATGCTCTGCAGCTAATTAACGATGAAGTGCACCACAATCAACATGAATACAATGATGACAATTTGCTTCCTGAACATCCAGCCGATCAAAATCATGCCCAACCACAAGTGGTTCCAAATGAAGGGATTGACATACATATTGTTCCAGGGGCAAGCAAGCAGATCGTAAAAATCAACCATGCAATAAGAAAAAAAAGATTACCTTGCATTCGCACAGATTATGACTTAAGAAAAAGAAATAAGCATTAAAATATTTATTTAAAGAAAAAACAAAATATATTTTAAATGTTCTTACCTAACGTATGATGCCTAGCTCTAGTATCTCCTTCATATTTCCTACAGCCAGTTTCAAAATTTTCAAGACATTTAGATGCCTATTAATCGGTTCCAAAGCCTCAAATTCGGTTTTAAAATTACACGGCACTAGTTTATGCTACTGAAGCTGGCCATAAGCAGAACCCTGAAATATATAGTTACAATTCATGAATAATGCCTTTAAAACTAGAATGATGCCTCCAAACATTCCAATTTGCAATAATTTTTACTTTGTTTCACAGTAAGTGGCTTTCTAATAAGCCGTCAAAATGCCAAGAAATGAAAAAAAAAAAAAAAAGAAATTGGTTTTTGTTCTCTTACAAAATATTTGCTTTTGAAATTCTAAAAAAAACTGAAAAGGCTTGTACTTGTAAACATTTTTTCATTCATTTTTAGCTTCTTTTTTATCTAAAGACGTTTAAAAAATTCTCAATACAATGATTCAATGTTTGTTTATTTGGTTTTTTGAGGTTAGGATGAATCCAAAGGCACAAAACAAATGGAAAAAAATATGGATGACAAAGATGGCTGCCAAAGGTAGTGTGACAAATATTTTATTTTAGGTTGGCCCTTCCACGCTTCCGTAGAAACCTGAGCTGAGTGAGACTAGAAAAAATTTCTATTTTTAATAAAAAACTAGATACTAAATTTATGTTCAAGAAAAAACTAAAATTTAATCGGAGTTAAAAATTGTTCCACAATCCGATATCGGCGTCGGCGTCGGCGTCGGAATCGGAAATTTTTTGACAAACCGGAATCGGCATCGGTGTCGGCGTCGACTATTTTTTAATTACTATCCGGCATCGGCATCGAAATTTTTTTTTATTTTACCCGGTCGCGGGCGGCATCGGCATCGGCATCGGCATCGCAACCCTGCATATCCATATGATGAAATCTTTTGATGATATCCGGTTTTTTTGCATGATCGATCGTTGACATCTAAAAAATACATTTATTTATTTGTTCATTCAACGAGTTATAATGCATACATATGAACTTTTTTTTAAACACTTACTGTATTACTGAACTAATAGAGCACGTTTATGACTTAAAAAAACATTACTCTAACAACTTGAATATCGATATCACAACATTTTAAACTAAATTAACAACAATATATTAAGCTACGTTCTAAAATAAAATATAACCCGCATTATTTCCTATACTCCTATACTAAACCACCACGCAAGATGGCCGCCAGAATCTACATGCGAAAAAACAGAGCGCGGGAACTACCCCCACTCCGCTCACTTCCCCGCCGTGGATACGGTCTATTTGACCTTTAACAACCAGATTTGCACTTTATTCAAAAGTTTGAATTTCTTTATTTATTGTCTATAACTGAACGTATTAAAAACATCCCAACAATAAAGTGGTAACGAAAAAAAAAAATTTTTATATCAAAAATTTAGAATTATTTGTAAAAAAATATACAAAAGATACGTCGCGACGTATCTTACAAGAAGTCGGTTTCTTGTCCTATTTAACAGGAAAAAAAAATAAGGTGTTAAGAAATTAACCAGAATATCATAAAATGTTTTTATTTCCAAAAATAAAATAAATGCGTTCATTTACAATCATTTTTGAAAAACAATTTTTTTTAAATAGGCGATTCAGAGCCTATAGAAACACCAGGAAATATTATATAAATAATCCATAAAATATTTGCTTTCCATTAAATCCAAAATTTAATAGTTTGGATTTCCACTTTACATTAATTATTATTTTTTGTACAACATTTAGATTTTTGACGTAGGACTACGTCATACCCCGTAACCTGGAGATTTCTGTTTGTTTATTTGTTTATTTGTTTATTTGTTTGTTGGTTCGCACCTAAAAAATTATTTAAATATTAAATACTTAATTAATATTTTAATATTAAAATTTTAACTTGGAGAATTTTAAAAAATTTATGGTCAAAATACAGACCTAGTCAACATTTTAACTTATATAATTTTTGAGAAAAAAGATCATTTTTGGTGAAAATGTCATTTTTTTTTCTGGCACGGAAAAAACTTAAAATTTTGATGAAAAAGGTCAAAAGTTGAAAAAAAATTAATTTAAAAAATTAATATTTCTTGTAATTTTATAATTTTAATATTAATTTAAATTAATTAATACTTTTAGAAGCAGCAAAATTTCAAAAACCTTAAAAATTGTAATATTAAATTAATTTATTAAAAAATATTAATTTTTGGTGCGAAAAGTGCAGTAAGATTAAAATTTTAATATTAAAATAGTAATTTACAAGAAAGAATTTTCATTTTTCATTATTTTTCGTTAATTTTTTAAAATTTTCGTACATTTTTAGAAAGTTTTCGTTAATTTTCGTCAAATTAATTCGAAAATTATGTTATTATTTATCTTACGGTATTAAATTATATTATTTAAAATGATAAAAAAAGATCAAAAGTTATGGGCGAAATAACACGCTCCCCGGAATAAGTCCGCAAATTTTTATTCCGATTTCCGAATTCCGACTAAAATTAATTCCGACAACCGATTTACGAATTCCGACTCCCGAAATTAATTTATTCCGAAAAAATATTTTTTTGTTATTTTTAATACTTATTTGCCTCAAAATAGATGAATAACAGATCGGTGTTTATTAATTGCATCTTTTAAAGTGTACAAACGCAAGAAAGATTATGAAAAAAGAAAATTTCAACGATTTAGTGGTGAGCAGAAAAAGGGTCCAAGCCACAGTTTTTTTCTTAGCATTTAATGAAATCGCTTAAACCCGATTTTCCGGGCTTAATTTTTATTTATGTCCAAATTTGAAACCCCCAAATTTTTTTTTTTTCTTTTCTTTTGAAGTTGCTTATACTTATGAAAAAAAGCCTGAGGAACACGAATTTCACTATCCCGATTTTCCCTGACCAACGCCTGAGTAGGTATAAGTGAAAATTTGGTTTTTGGGCAAAAAATGGATTTTTTTGCCGAAAAATGGTGACAACTCCTCACCAGTTCGATTTAGAGGTCATGTTAGTTAGAGGTCATGTTGAATGACATTTTTGACTCAGGATACTCTAATTATTAAGGATCTTTTGCGTTTCGAATCAATTTCCCAATCTTTTTTACAGTCGGAAGTTCTATCCGCAATTTTTTTGAAAATCCAAATTTCGAAAATTGATTCGAAACACAAAATATCCTGAGAGTGTCCTGAGTAAAAAATGTCATTGAATATGGCCTCTAAATCGATCTGGTGAGAAGTTGTCACCATTTTTTGGCAAAAAAATCCATTTTAGGCCCAAAAACCAAATTTTTACTTATACCCCTACTCAGTCGTTGATCGGGGAAAATCGGGATAGTGAAATTCGTGTTCCTCGGGCTTTTTTCCATTATCCCGCGGAATAAATCTAACATAATCTGACTTAATCCCACGCTTTAATAAGTATTGAAAATAAAAAAATATATTTTCGGAATAAATTAAATTCGGGAGTCGGAATTCGTAAATCGGTTGTCGGAATTAATTTTAGTCGGAATTCGGAAATCGGAATAAAAATTTGCGGAGATAAATAGGCCAGGCGAAATAACACCGAGACAAATTTTTAGAAAGCTTTGTTAATTTTCGTGAATTTTTTCTTTAATTCAACATTAATTTTTCTAAATTATCCGTAATTTTTCTAATTAAAGAAATTATGGATTATCTTTTGATATAACGGTTGCGATGGATTTTATTAATGTCCGTTTGTTTTGTTTATCATTTACCATAATATTAAAACAGTACCCCTAGACGTAGTCCTACGTAGGGATATGCTCCCATATCCCAGTATAATTTTTTTTTGTTTAATTTTTTGCAATAAAATTTTTTGTTTTTTCTTTTCCTTTTTTTTTTTTTATTATTAAAGACTTGTTTCAAGTAGTCCTTAATGGCTTTAAAAATAATACTTTATTTGCACCTGAATGCTAGCAAGTGTCTTTCACCTTTTTTAAAATTTAACTGTTATAAATCTAAGACTCTGAAACAAGCCGAAATTCTAAGTGAGTGATTCTTTTGAAACGTACTTCTTCAGCCAACTTTTTTTCTTTGATACATTAAAAATTAATACCCATAACGAAGAAAGCTGCAGTCACCGATTAAAGTTCAGCACTAAGAGGCTCGTAGATCAATGTTAAGTCCTACAATATACAACCTTTGCGGCTGTACTTTCCGCAATTTTGTAAAACAAGTTTCATTCAAAACGCTTTAATATAAATTATTTTGCGGCCATAAGAAGTGCGTTGTAGTGAGAATCATCCAAATAATCGATCTGCTTGTTTGAAATTTAATGCCTTTTTAATAAAATATATAAGAGCCCCAACAATGAAACAATTAAAAATAGTAATAATTTTCTGAAAAATTTTTCCAATACCTGAGGAATAAAATAAAACATGCTTACTAAAAAAGCATCAAATTTCAGATCTTACAAAAACTATATTTACAAAAAGATAGCCTTCGTGTAAGAAAAAACGGCAGAAAAAAAACGTTGCAACAATTTTTTCATTTCTTTTTTCGTGATACTATTAAACATTATATTGTCTGAAACATATGCAACATTATCATTTCTTTTGGCACTGGAAAATACTCACTAACCCAATAAGCATCGCGCTTTCAATCTGTAAACATAAACAATAATTATTTTTACTTTTATTTTTAAAAAGCTAGAAGCGCAACCATTTTTCTTTTGGCGGTTATTTCGAGGCGCTTTTCGGATTCCGACAGTTTTAGACAAGGTTTCCAAGAAGCTTTTTATTTATTTATTTATTTTTTTAAATAAAATAATGCTGTTTCACGGGGTACAAAAAATATATATTATGACCATAAAATTATTATAACATTTAAGAAAATGACTGATGCACAGTGCTTGCCAAGTAATTATGCAGTAAATTATAAATCGTGCGACTTTTGTAAAATTATAAATTATACAATGTAATAAACTAAAAGAAAACCAACTGCTTAGCTTTCTTTTTTTTTCAAAAGGCAAAAATATAAATCAGACATAGAACACCGAATTTTAAATGATTTTACACTAAGTACTGTCCTTTTATATTTTTCTACTTGTGGAACAAAAACACAATTGTTATTCACCTAATATTCTTTTTTATAACATTTGTTTCATAAAGAAAGGCTGTCACACTCAGAAAAGGCCCACTACTCGAGAAAAAGGTATAGATATTTATAGAATCCGAGTTAGAAATTATCCCATAAGAGCATGCTACATGGTTTACTTCCGGCCGAAGCCGGCCTTTAAAGGCGACTACTGGTAAAGAGAGCAGGCGTAATCCGATAAAGGACAAAAGGACAGCAGATCGAACGCCTCAAAGCTAAATCGTTATCGTTTACTGCTAATTACTTGACAAAAACTGTAAATTTAACAGAACTTTCATCAGTTAAAACATGAGCATTGTCATAATTATTTTTGAACGTGTTACAAAATGAATTTGCCATCGAAAAAATATTACACACAAAGTTAATAATTGAAGTCCACGTTGTAACATTTAAAAATCGTAGGCCTTTCAAGAAAATTATTTTCTAAAGGATATTACCACATTATTATTACTTCAAACAATCATTACTTCTACGTTTTATATATATTTTTTATATTCATTTCATTTGCAATTTCAGCCACTGGCAGCAAAATTATATTTTTCGATGTTTATGAACATAAATCACATCACAATGCTTTCCTACATCTGCTACAAAAATTATATAACAAATGATTTAACGAATTATCTGTTAGTTTTCAAATAAGAATACTGTAGCAAAGTAAATTCCATGGAATTCAAAAAGATTTTTACATAATCGTCAGTATTTCAATTAGTAGGTTTAAAATCTAACTTAAAACTCAACCTTGCCAAATTTGAAACACCGAAAAATGAGCGAAATGAGTTATTTAATTTTTAAAGGAAATTTTTTGTAGAAAACTGAACATTTTGCGCATTTATTATCAGTTTTTGTAAAATCTCACTACCCTGATGATGGTATTGCCATAATAAATAAAAAACCTCCTTAGTTGCGATAACACAATCCCGGACAGTGAGATACGCGCTTTTAGTAAATTTTACACTTAATTTACCTTTTTTTGTAGAATTAAAAAAAAAAAAAAAAAATTCGACGCAAAAAACTTTTGTATTTTTCATTATTCAAAACAAAAAATCAATAAAATAAAGGCCTAAAAAAAACATTCAGGGCAATGGAAATAACGAACAAATTTGGTAGTCGGATTATAAAAACTCTGAAAGCATGAAAATATAATTTAAACTTCATTTTTCATTGGTTAAATTTTATTCATTTTAAGTTAAATCCCAAAAAATTATTTTAGTTAAAAAAAAGGCAATCAGACATTTATTTTAAAAACACAATTGATTTATTTAATAACACAAGTTGATATATTATTAAATTATTAATAGATAAAACAAATTATAAACAATAATACAAGACAGGCAAAACGTTCAACTAATGAGATTTCAATAATTTAACTAAAAATATTATTGATTTCATTTATATTACCATTAATAAAAATACTGTTTTGACACAAATAAAACAAGATTTAAAAAAATGAACGTCGAAAAGACAATCATACAAACTATCAAAATGCTTTTCAAAGTGATTTTTTTTCCACCATAATACACTTTTTTCTTTGCTTTATGATTTCAAAAAATTATTTCCTGTGATTCGGATCAGCCAAACAACAACAGAGCATTTTCTTTTTTTGTTATTTTTTTAATTCAAAAATTATTAATGCCCATGGACCTTATCAAAAGTTTTCACAGAAAACAAAAAAGAAATTTTTTTAAAGTAAATCGACTGCCATCAGAATTGATTTGGCACATTTTTTTTAAATTACAAAGTCATGAAATCTGAGTCATTTTCAAAAAAGTAGTCAAATTTCAAAGAAGGATACCGTATATAAAGATACACACAGTATAAAAGAAAAATAATTTAAAAATTTGTTCGCTTTTTAAATCATTTCACATCAATTTGTAAATGCACCGTGAAAAAGGAATGTTAGTTTTTTAATTAAATAAAAAAAATCTAAAATTAACACCTAGTAGAATAAAATAGGTTTAAATTTACCTCCTGCTGTTACAGATGGAGCCAACCGACAGAAATTTCAACGATTTCCTTAAGCAATCATTTAAATAGCCCTACTTTAAAAATTCGAAAAGGGTGTCTCAATTAATTTAAATAAAAACACTGCAAGCTTTCAAAATTCCAATCAAAGAGGAATTAAAAATATTCAAAAACTTTTACTTCCCTTCACTACTACTACTACAGCAAGTACATTCCTGGCAAATCAAAATTTTTTAATTAAAAGCAGAGTCAACTTTCTGGTAAAAACAAAAAAAATCCAACAGGACGTAAAACTTTAGGCTTATAATTCTTCATTTTTTGTGTTATTATAAATAACAAGCAGTGCACAATAATAAAATTTTATACTGAAAAATTTAATCGTATTTTATTTATTAACTTATTTTCTTTCCTAAACAAAAAATTAAATCGTTTCTCATCCATTTCTTAAAAAGAGTATCGACTATTTGATTTGATTAAAAAGGAAATTATTTATAGTCGTTACTAAATTTTCATTGTCTAAAATCTTTAAACATTGCAAAATAAACATTAAATTTCACACATTCAGAAATTCTACAATTTATAAATAATATGTCAATTTGCAACACTAACTTCTTACAAAAAAAAGTTCTACTAAATCTTTTCAATCAAAACCTTAATCACTATCTAGCATAACCTGCATTTCGAACGTTAAGCTAAAAGAGATCATTTTAATACCTTTTACCTCCCTAATACGATTACATCATCCTTACTATTTCTTATTATAAAGTTAAAAAAATTAACAAATCAATATCTCTCTTTTCTTATTTGTTATTTTATACAATATAATAGTGACTAAAATAAATGAAAATTCAGAAATGGCAAAAAAAATTGAAATAAATTGCAAGCCTGTTTTGACAGTTTTTATCACAATTTTTTTTTTTTTTTTTTTTTACATCGATCTGTACGGTCCTTGCATTTTAAGATACTGTATGACCAAAGAAGGCCCTCCTTGAACAATTTCTGGTGGGATCTGCGATAGTGGACAGTTTTCAATTGACATAATATGTAAATTCTTGCAAAGGGCTAATTCAAACGGTAAATGATGCAAACTTAAATTATCATTTAGATAAAGTGACTCAAGCTTTTCTAATGTGCCAATCTCTTCTGGTAAACAAGTCAAATTATTATCTCCTACACTTAAATAAATTAAACTTGATAAATGACCGATGGCTCTTGGCAAAACACTAATCTGATTACTATGAATAATTAAATGGGTTAATTCTCTTAAAAATCCTATTTCATTAGGTAACGATTCGATACGGTTTTCCTCTAAATCCAATACACGTAACTTCCTTAAATTACCCATTCCAGCTGGGATCCTTCTTAACATATTATTTGACAAAATTAATACTTCTAAACTTTGCAGACATTGAATATCTTCTGGAATTTTGGTAAGTTTATTTGTTGCCAAATTCAGCTCAACCATGTTTGTCCAGGTTCCGATATCCAACGGCAAAGATGTTAATTGATTTTCCTTCATATTTAATTTTGCTAAGTTTTTCGCCCTTGTAAAAATACCGTAGGGTATTTTATCGATTGTATTGTGCTCAAAATTAATTGAATGGACATTTGTAAACTGTGCTGGACCACCTGATGGGTATGAACTCATATTATTTCGAGATATTGTGATTGCAGTTAATTCACTTAAACTAGCTAACAACCCTTCTGGCAAATTTGAAATTGAATTACCCTCTACGTTAAATTCATCCATATGACTGCAATTGCTCAATGTTTTGGGTACTGTTTGTAATCTGTTGTACCTTAAACCCAATCTAGTTAAAGCTTGTAAATTTCCAATTGATTCGGGAATATCTAACAATTCATTGTGTTGTAAATCTAATGTCGATAACTGAACACACTGACCGATTTCTTCTGGCAAATGCTCTAGCTGATTATGGCTAACATCAAAAGTTATCAAATTAACTAAACACCCAATACCCGGTGGCAATTCTTTTATTTTATTTTCCCTTAATGACAGCATGGTAAGATTGGTAAGATGGCGAATGTCATCACCCACAACTCGAATACGATTGAATCTTAAAAATAGCGTTGTTAAAGTTGTTAATTTATATACAACTTCCGGAATTTCATTTAATTTATTATGGCGCAAATCTAAGACTTTTAATGACTTTAATGATGCTAAAGACTCTGGTAAAGATGTCAACGAATTTTCACTTAAAGCTAGTGTTTGAAGATTAACTAAGCAGCCAATCTCAGATGGAAGAGAATACAGTTTATTACCATATAAATAAAATTCTTCAAGGTGAGTTAAATCTCGAACTGATGATGGAAGCTGGGTAATGCTTGACTTGCTTAAATCTAATCTGGTAACTAAATCGTCCCTACATCTTGTGAATTCTTTTGTAACATCTAAATCTGATTGAATTGGTTTATTTTTTTTCACCGTGGGTTTTGGCTTCTTCGACTCTGGATGTTTAACTGTAACACTTTTCGATGGACGAGCGTTTTCAGTAACATTGATATTACCTGATGATAGTTTTTTCAAGTCTTTATCTCGAAAAATTCCAAATGACGAGCTTTCCGGCACGTCCAGTATACCGTCCGTTCCGGAATCCATTGTAGCTGCATCGGTCGAATCTATCTCAGATTTTTCAGGTGTATTTCCAAGAGCACTACCATCTCCGCGATAATCGGCTAAACGCTCAGCTGCAGAGCTACTCTCGTTTCCTGCTTTCTTAAAACTTTTCTTCATTCCGTAGGTTCATTTTTCACTAACTTTTAATTTTCTTTTTTAAAAACAGACGATCGACACTTATCAGCGTAGTTTTAAAAGTCTTCTGAGTCGGAAACCTTGCTCAGTTGATGTACATATACCGACAGATTTCTTCCATCTTTGTAACACCCAGATGTTTACACTGTTAGTTAATCTCGATTAAATGATTTCCTGTTGTTTTGCAAATTATTTTTAAACTGAGAATCAAATTATCGTTAATAAGCATTTCCAGGTATATTCATATTTATTTTGTCCCCTTGAAATATAACTTTCATGTCTATAAATGTAGTATTTCGAGTAAACGGGTGATTCACAATTTTTTTTCAAACGGAAAATAACGACCCCAAATATGTATTCAACTTTCTTAAACAATTTAAGTCGTTTCAAATTGATGTTTTCAAACGTTTTCTTTTATCTATAGCACTATATTCCTTTAAAAAAAAAAATTAAAAATGCTAGATCACTTGAATAAGCAGTGTAGTCCAAATAAATATTACAGGTTTGCCAACAGTACTACATTAAAATGACAATGGGCCCAAAAAAATTTTAAAAGAAATACTTACTTACAAGCTAAACATATCATTTTGAACCATACAAATTGTAATAGATGACATAGCCAACATTAGAAAATTTTATTTGTGGTGGATTGTAGGATTGAAATCGAAATTGGGTTCGAAGGAAAGAATCAATTCGCATTTTCTAGAAGTCGATAATTCGTGTAGGAAGAAACATTTCATATTAAATTATTCTAACATGTGTGGCGGTTTCACTTGCTCGAAAAATGCTCTAACTGCTCTAAATATTTTATATATTGTAAGTAAAAGTTTTCACAACCTCGTCGGATATATATTTTAATTAAAAATTCATCTGGACAGTATGTTTATATTATTTCATGACTAATAAATATGCATACATTTGTTTTGATTGATACAGAAAAGCATTGATAAGGATATTAAGAATAAACAATGCCCTAATTCTTTGCTTATATATATATTTTTTTTTTCTTTGTTTTTCAATTGGCAGCTCTATAGAACAATTTATATGGAAAAATTAAGTAAATGTTCTAATCCTTAGTGTATAAAATAAACTTTCTACAAAAATTAATGAGATAAATCAATTTTTTATCTGTCTGTATAATTGTTAATAATGACTTGGCTGAGGATTGTGAATCCCAGGTTGTAGTGCACCAGCAGCCAAGGACTTTATGAGGTTCATCTTTGTTAAAAAAAAAAAAGTTCATTGAGTCAAGGTATCTGTCAACAGTTTAATGGTTATATCTGGTGATTTTATCTTTCTAAAGAAGCTGCAAGTGCAATTTTTAATGAAGATAATTCTTATTGATTTTTTTTTTTTTTTTTTTTTTTTTTTAGGTTGTAGCTTTTGTGTTAATTGGAGTTGCTGTTTATGGTAGAGCATCAGCACTCATCACAAATCTCCCCATAATCGGAGGAATTTTAGCATGTGGAATATTTTTAATATTGGTCTCTATCCTTGGTTTAATTGGTGCTGTTAAACATCATCAAGTTATTTTATTTTTTGTATCCTTTTTCAACTGAAAAAAATTTGAATCAATGAATTCATTTATTTAAGAATATTCATATTTTCTTAACTCTTATTTACAGTATATGATAATATTATTTTTATTGTTTTTAATTCAATTCAGCATAGCTTGTGCTTGTTTGGCAGTTAGTAGCACTCAGCAAAATGCATTAGCAAAGGAAGGATGGTCTAGAGTAGGAATTCCATTAAAGCAACAAGTCCAAGAGACATTTCATTGCTGTGGCTTTGATAATAATACAGATGCTACAATATCAACAAACAGCACAGGCATGGGACATCCTGTCTGCAGGACAGATGATGTAAGATACTGTAAAAGCAATGAAAAAAAAAAAATGATTCAGTTGCAATACAGACTTTTTTTATTTTTCTTTGTTAGAAAATTTGCTGTCAAGATGAAGCAGTAACTAATTGCACCTGCAAGCCTTGTATGCAATCATTAGAGTCAACGATCAGTTATGCATTTAGATTATGTGGTGGAATTGGATTATTTTTCAGCTTTACTGAAGTATGTACCTTATAAAACTTAAATTAAAAAAAAAAACATTAAGCATGCTTCTTAAGATTAACCCTTCTAATAATGCATTATTTTAAAGGGATTTGTAAAATAACTTTAACCATAAGGGGAACTTTTTGTTTTTTTAGTTAAATTTGTTGTTATATGTTATTAAGTAACATCTAAAACCAATTTTTTAAGATGAATTTCAGTGTCTTGCTAATGGAATCTAATTTGGTTTTGCAGTTTGTAGGTGTTTGGTTGACAGTTCGTTACAGGAACCAAAAAGACCCAAGGGCTAATCCTAGTGCTTTCTTATAACTAACACAGCGTTACTAAGAGTACTGTTCCTACTAACACATCTGGTATAAAATTTATATGTGGTGGTGGGTATATATTTTTCCTTGTGTATCCTTTTGTTTTTTTTTTTTTTACCTTCTGATGTTAAGCATGCTATTGGGATTATGAAGTACTAATTTTTATTGACAAAAAAAATGAGTATCTGTTTTTAAAAGAGAATAATAATATTTATTTCACTTTTATTTTTATTTTAGATTTTGGCTGTGCTGGTCGCGTACAGGTATAGGAATCTTCACGATCCTTTCGAAAAATTACCGGCTGCGATAATACCCAGGAATTATTTATATTGAAAAGGCTACAAATTATCTTTTGTGGCTTAATTATTTAATTATTTATTTATTTTACTTGTGTAAGTGTTATTGTTATATAGCAAATTTTTTTTTTTTTTACATTGAAGATCTAATAATTGATCTGTTTTGATCAAGTTTTATAAACTAGTCTTTTTAATTTTAATTTTGATTTCAATATTTACTTATCTATCTATTTTTCATTTATTTACGAAAGGATGTAAAGTCATCTTAAAATCAGGCTTTATATTTTAAGTTATTTTCATCTTTTCCAAAACCAAAGAATAAGTAAAACGAGTTACGTAAAATAGTTCCTTAATGCAACGCGATCATTAAAGCACTAAATTCTTTCCATTATTTTATTCTGATATTGGATTTTTTAAAAATTATCCAAACCGCATCTACCGGTAGGAGTATGGATTATTACACGGTACTCTATAGTCATTGTTTTTAGAATCCAATTAAAGTTTTTCTATTTTGAAAGCAATAATTGCTTGTCTGTAAAATTTAATCAAAATCTTAAAACATCGTGTTTTTTGAATGATAATGCTTTCGTAATTAACTGCTTCCGTTTTGTTGATCTGAATGTTCAGCCAATTATGTATTTAATATACTTAATTTTTTTTTTCTATTTGAGCGAGTGTGAAAAATCGACTGAGCAAGAAAAACTTGATGATTTTTTTTTTTTTTAGTAAAAAATCTTGATTTATCTTAATAGGACAGAGTAGTCAGTTAAGATTAAATAGTCGAAGGTTGTGATATTTTATCGGCAGTAATATACGCTGACTTATTTTTGTAAGTGTTTTTTATGTGCTGCAATCTTTACTTTATTTTAAAAATTTAAAAAATAATATTAATTTTTTAAACGATTTTCTTGCCATTTTTGCAGCACATAAGAATATTGCATTAGATTCTTAATAAAGATGGACTTTATGTGGTCATTGTGAAAGATTTCAAAAGGGAGAGGATCCTGAAGAGACGGCCTAATTTAAAAAAAACTATTAAATGTAGCCTAAAAACCCTTTTTAAATTGAAAACTAAGAGCTACCTCAACAAAAAATATCATTCCATTAATGTTCCCTCTCCCATAATCTTTTTCAAATTAAATTTAAAAGTAGTATAGTTTTGAAGCACTGATAGTAATGACAGTAACGACAAAGAAAAAGTCTATTTACGATCAAATATTTCAGGTATAACTATTCTTATATTTCGGTGTGTTTCGATTTTGTAAGATTTTGAATGTGCATGTGAATTTCGAATGCAAATGACAATGATAATAATGAAATTTAAAAACTCTAGTTTTTAAATTTTATAATTATTTCCAAATATATAATTTTAGATTTAAAAAAAATGCAGCAGGTAGCTTTGTGAATGTTAAAATAGTATACCAATGATGTAGTCTTATATATAAGTATATATATTTTTGCTAAAGCTGTATTGCCCTTGTAGCAGAAGAAAAATTAAAAAGTAAAAAATAATTGAAACTTAAACATAATGGCGTGAGTTTTATTGTTTTTATTAATTACGCTTGACTTATGTCGTTAATTTTTATTAATAATTTTGTCTAAATTTGGCTATGTGCATCAAATAGTGCTAAATAAAGTACAAAAATTCCAGATTTGTTTATTATTTTATTTATTTACTTTAAAAGTCATAATTTTACTTGAATTCTTTTTTTTTTTTTTTTTTTTTGTTCACCGAATTTTTTTTCGGATCTAATGGCTGAATCAATGTCTTTTTTTCTGCTAAAGCTATTAGAATAAACATAAATTGATAAAATAATTGTACAGCCTAAAATTTCGTTTGCCTCTTTTAGTAACATTGATGACTATAATAACGGAAAACATTCGTCAGTCTTTAATCAAAATTTTTTTTTTCGTTTAAATCACATTTAGAAATCTAGACTTAAAATTACACTGATTTTTTTTATTTAATTATTTTTTCAAAACTTGGAAACCATGTTTTGTAATCAGAAATAATAGCTAATACATACTGTTATAAAAGTTTTTGAAAAAGCCTAGTAAAGAAATTTTTTTCTTGGCCCGCAGAATAAAAAATGTCGTAAGAACGTTAAAAAGATTTGCTGTGGTAATAAAATTTAATCTTAGAAGTTAAAAAACAACGATCGGTCTCATGAGGAGATTCTTTTTTGGAAATTCCTGTTTCTCGTGTAGATGGCACATGAATGTAAGTCGGTTTTACAAATGGCGGTTAATATTTTTTTGTTTGTTTATGTATTACACCTATAGAAGTTTTTTTCTTAATTCTTCTTTCAATTGCTTAACAGCCCAGCTCCGGTACATTTTTTTACCGTTGCCATCGCTTTTTTTAAATTCGTAAATAAATCGGAATACATAAACAAAAAATTTAAATATTTACCGCCATTTTGTAAGACGGATTTAAATTCATGTCCCAACTATAGCTGAAGACAGGAACTTCCAAAAAAGAAACTCCTCCTTTTTTTTCATGGTAACTTGAGTATTTCTAACAGGATGTACATTTTTTCCAAGTTTCTATAGACATTTGAGATTTTGGCGGATTTAAATTAAAAGTGTCTAACTCATCGACGTCATGTAAGTGCCCCTAAAAAAAAATTAATAGTTATAAGCTTACTACCATTTTGATGTGTCGACATTAAAAATATACAAATCATTATGTCATATTGTTTTTATTTTTTCTGGAACTTACTCTGCTTTCCCGTTGCTGCTTAATATTCCTCGCTAATGTTATAAAAACGTCTTCAATGTTTATATTTGCTTTACAAGATACTTCAAAGAAAGGAATGTCAAAGTTCTCCGCAATCTTAAAAGAAACAATACTTGGATATTAATTCAATTAAAAACTTTTCGGGATACTACTTTGACTTCGTTAATCCGATATATTTCCTTACCTTTTTACCTTCTTCTGTCTTCACTACGCGATTAGCTGTTGCTTCGCATTTGTTTCCGGCAAGAACTCGAACAACTTCAGGCGAAGCATTCTAAAAATATAGAATTTTCCAAAAACATTTACTGATTTTTTTTTTTTTTTTTTGCTAGCCGCTTACCTCGTGAATATTTCTGAGCCAATAACCGAGATTATTAAACGATTCCATGCTAGTTACGTCATACATGAGTAAAATCCCCATAGCACCTCTATAATAAGCTGTTGTTAACGTTCGGAATCTTTCCTGACCAGCAGTGTCCCATATTTGTAATTTTACAGGTATTCCGTCCAAATCAATAATTTTTTGTTTAAAATCTACCCCTGAAGAATAAACCAAGTAAAAATTAAAATTTTAAATAATGCTCAAACACATTGATTCAAGTAAAAGTTATTGATTTTTTTTTTTTTTTTTTTTTTTTTTGTACCTATTGTTGATATGTAAGTGTCATAATATCGTTCATCACAAAACCTGTGCACAATACAGGTCTTCCCAACATTTGAATCTCCTAAAACAAGTATTTTGTACGTTGATACATACTCCGCAGCCATAATATTTTTCTCGTTTTGTTTTGGTTTTTTTTCTATCAGCTATCCATGTCTACCTTTAAAAAAATAAATATTTTGAAGCTGTTTTAACATTATAACCATCTTTCTCTTTCAAAATTGACTCTTTACTTAAAAACTGATTCACTATCTTATAAACTAACAAAGCCAACCTACCTTTTATAAAAAAATAAGTTGTTTCAACAGGCTTAATAATTTATTAAAAAACAGAGAGGCTGGAATTTTTGAGAAAATTTTTCAACACGCTAAAATACAAATTTTAAAAAACTCAAGAGAAAAAAAACTAAAGCACGCGGAACAAAAACAAAATCAAAACAACAGAAAAAGTTATCTCTCCGATATCTGAATAAACTCAAGAAAAGCAAAGCAGACACATTGTTGTGAACACGATGTGGGTTTGACCATATGATGAGACGAACTTCTGTCTTTAGATGGTAAGGGCAGGTTAAATTTTTAAGTTCTAAGGGATTTAACTGATTTTCCTGCTTTCTATGAATATAAAAAAAAAAAAAAATTTAAAACCGGGAAGCAGTTTTTTAAAAAATTCGAATTTAAGGCTACATTTATGTTTTTCAAGAAAAAAAGTTATTTTCTGCTATGAAATAAAAAAAATGAGAAAGCAGAATGAATTCAACCCCTGAAAATGGGAGACTGCGCTTTTGGAAAACTGGAAATCGATAAGCAATCACGGGTTGAGTCATTTCGGGACACCAATTCAACTAGAAAAAGCGTCTGCTAAGATCTTTTTGGTGCCTTTTTTTGGCGCATTATTTTTTTAGAGTCTTGACTTTTTCTATATTTTTTCAATTGTTTTGAAACTTCCGATGAAATTTTTAACAGATTTTGCCGATAAGCATTTCCCTTGCCGGTAAAATAATATTGGATAGAGATTCTTTTTAAAATCCCTTTCATCGTTTGGTCATTTTAATTCTCTCATCGGACTAAAATTATGAGCACTACGGCCAATTTTTGTAACGGTAGCAAAGCTCGAAACCAAAAGCTATTGATAAAATTTCGAAAAAGTATTCATCTCTTTTTCACAGATTGCAAGTCGTCTTGTAAGTCATTAAGCAATAATCAAGAAACGTAAGAACAAAAGCCATTTTAACACCTCCGAAAATTAATTTTAATTTGTGTCAAAATCAAAAGAGGTAAACCAAGCAGCATATCAACCGGTCTTTATCTCTTTGCCAAAATTTCCACTTTCATAAATCAAATAATAGTAATAATGATAATAAAAAGAAACCGGAATCGTTTAAAATTTAATTAATCTTTTTAGGAATCGCCAAGAAGGAAACAGCCGTTTATTTACGTGCCGATAAAATTAAATGAATTAAAAAAAAAAAAAAACTGGGGTTTAGTGTTTTCATGCTAGTTTTTTTAAAAATCATAAATCAAATTTTTTAGTCCACTGACGAAAGCTGAGGAACGTAAAAACAAGATTTTTTATTTTACGACATATATTTTTTTTTCTCAAAATAAAAAAGAAACAAATATTTAAAATAAAATCAGCGTTTATAGTACAATATTATTAAATTACGAATTCTCAAACGTATTTCAAATCCGATAGCAAAACACAACAGCCTTTAATTTGTATTTTATGATATTGTCTTCTGTCTTGTCATCATCAATAATGCACTTCAATAAACAAGCATTACACATTATAGGCACAGTCTGAGAATTTATTAAGTTTTAACGGAAATCTAGAAAAAATAAAAAACAGATTATTACAATATTAATTACAAATTAAACAGTTAACAAAAAAAGACAATAAACTCAACTACAGACATTTTTTTTTTATTTTTCAGTAAGTAAATCACTTGCTCATAGGCTTGTGTTATATAAAGTAATCGAAATTTTCCGTATTTTGTTGGCCTGTTCATGCAATAATTAAAAAACTATGTTACTAAATTAATAATATTTTGTACGTTTTGTGTAATATAATTCTTATTTGTTTTACTTCTACTATCTACGCAGAGTATTGTATTTTTTTCATATTGACAGTGAGTCGTAATACTGAATTTTAATCACATGTAAGGTATGCTATTAATTATTAGTAACATACATGGTACTTCTACATAAATTGACATTGAGGTACACTCTTAAATTATAAAATTAATACTTCAATATTGGAAGAAATCGTTACAACCCTAAAATTATTTCTTCAATAATTCGAAGACTTTCTTTTTTATTCTTTTAAAAAATATTTATCAATTTGAAGAATTTGTACAAAGCACATTGCTCTGTGTATTATAAACTGATTCAGGGATCAAACTTCTATAACAGTTTATTTTATCCTAAAAAGTTTTCCAGTGTTTCCTTATCAACAGGAACGATATCGTAAAAGCTATTGTCTTCGAGATTTAACAAAATATATATACTCTCTATGTGTATACAAATTTTTTATAAAAAATAACTAACCGAAAAACCTAAAGTAACAAATATTATAATAAAAGTTGCATCTTTTTTCAACGACGTGCAACCCGATAAATAATCATTTTGTTTTCTATGCTTAGCTAATTCGACTAACGGGAACACAACATGCAATACATCAGGTATCATAAAACAAATATCTCTCAAAACTTGATGGGCATAACCCTCCCCCCAAACTACATTAGTTACAAACTGATCTAACCCCCCGGCTAAAATATGAACTAAAGCTATCGATACTACAGTCAAAATTTTCCTCGCATCTATCTGATTTTTACAATCGGATAAATGCAAAACGACGACAGTCGATATCACTTCAGTGATCGTAAAAAACAACTGATGATTCCACTGAAGGTAAAAATCATCGTTCCAGTAATTAATGTACACCCACCAGGTATAATAGTGGGAAAAAAGAGAAGATAAAAATAATGTTAGCATTAAAAATCTCAGCCTTTTTTCGAATAAAAGTTTTAACTCGTATTTACAAGATTCGTAGAGGAGTAATATTCCCAAAACGGTCATTAGCCAAATTTTGGTGGTGTTGGAAGTTGCATTGAAATACAAATGCTTGTAAGAAGCGATACCGGATTCGTAGGTCCCTTTAAAAACTGTATCCCAACATGAACATGAGCAGTATCGTTTATCAACCCTTCTGGCATATCTTCCCCAGAAACGATATAAAATGTAAATGTGTATAGGTGGTATTATTGCAGGCACTAATCCTCCGAAAGATTTGATGAGAAATGGTTTGAGATGAAACATCGCGTTTCACAAAAGCTGCTATGCCAGTTTTTTATCTCGCAATTGTCCTAAAAATCACAAATTTTAATATTTTTAAAAAAAAAAAAGGAATAGAAATGCGCGAGGGAAAATATAAAGGGTTAAGTTCACTGGAGATTTTACCAAATTTTATAAAAATAAACGACGTTTTCAAACCAAGAACCCGCACAAAATAATAAAAATTTGGCTATTGAATAAATAGACAACAGACACATTTGGAGGTAATGATAAAAATAAAAACTCGGGATGTTTGCTGAAAACGAAATAGTAATTTTTTTGCAAAAATTTTTTGATAACTCGTCACGGGAGGAAAAAATAAGTAAGTAAAAGTTTTTGTCACGTGACCACACCCCTGAACATTTCTCATTGGCTTGACATTTCTCATTTATATTAATTTGTAACCATGAATTTCATTTTGTATTCTTTCCTCTTCCTTTGTCAACAAATATTGAATTCTTATTAATTTCCTCTCCCTCCCCCTCCTCTTCACCCCGCCTGGCGCCTTATACTGCCTAAAGTCTTCATATCTACTAAATTAGTGACACCACTGTAAAACTAAATTCAGACTAAAAAAATAAGATACTTTAAATTTAATAAATGTAAGACACTACTTCAATACAATCTCTAAAAAAATATTTCATTCAAAAGTTACAGGTGTCAGTAAATGGAGTTTAGTTACGGTAAAAGCTATAATTCTATCTTGTGTCCCTATTAAAATTTGGATGTAGTTTAAATTGAAAACCAGAAAATCCAAAACCTATTCACTGACACAAAGATAATCATCGAGGGAGAAAAAAAAAAAACATTTTATGTAATCATTAACGGACTGAAGTCTTGCAGTTACTGTCAATTTAAGATCTTTTATTTCAATTAGCAAGACATTGTTTTAGATGTGAAACCTTTATTGCTACATTTAAAAGATAAAATAATGGCCCATTAAAATTGCTTTAAGCGACAATAAAGAAGTTTTATGAGATTAATTCATAAAAGTAATTTGCCACAAAATCTATAGAATGAAAGCTGGAATCAACACCTTGTAAATTCTGAATCTCAACAGGGAACTTGAAAAAATTAATGAAGTTAAACATGAGCATTGAAACAATTTGCAACGACACTTTAAAGCTTAATCAAAATGTGACTTTTACGACACCATACAGAATTAATGGGCGAATTTTTTTTAGTAAAAATTGTAATAAAACTCAAACATTTTTTTAAGTGCTTTTATATTTTGAACCCTCCATGACCTGAAAAAATGTTCTGAGAATGAAAAAAATCTCCTAGGGTCTTGGAAACCAAAAAAAAAATTCTGCTATACAGCAAAACAGTACTTGAATTTTCATTGAACAAAATCTGGGGCAGAACATAAAAAACTACATTATAACCGTAATTATTGATAAATGTAAAATCTACAGCTGTTCTATGTTTAATTAAAACTACAGCTATGAAATGAAAACAAACATTTATAAAATTGATTACCTATTTAACAAGCTGATGAGTGAAATTCCATAACATTGTGTTTACATCGGTGCTTCCTCATACAGCTCCTTCTATATTATTATTCTTCTTTCTTCAGATCGTACTGGAGACGATAAAATTATTTTAATGCTAATAATGATTGAATTTCGTTTGAAAAGCTTATTGAACAGTAATTGAGGAAAATAAAAATAAAAGTGTTTGTACGGCCATTTTGGTTACTATAGTAACCCGGAAAAAAGGCCCCGATAACAGCTGTTTGTTGATGCTTTCGTCAGTTCGCAGACAACAGAACCTTGACCTAAGTGTGTAGTTTTATTTTACAGCCAAATATTGTGCCTTATTTTTAGTTAATTATGAGTTTACAGGCCATTAAATATGAAAATGGTATTTTAGAAATTTTAGATCAGTTGTTGCTTCCAGGACAATCGAAATATGTAACAGTCAAAGGTGTCGAAGATGGATGGAGGGTTATAAATACCATGCAGGTGGGCTCACATAACCTCATCCTATTTTATCTTCGTTGAACCGGTCTGACAGTGCGCTTGGTTTACAAAATAGATTTTTATTTTATTTTGCATTTTTTGATTTAATTTTTTTTTTTTTTGTCATGTTAACAGGTTCGTGGTGCCCCTGCTATCGCTATCGTTGGATGTTTAAGTTTATGTGTAGAGTTACAAAAAGAAGATGTTGATTCAAAGAAAACACTTAGGCAAGAGGTTGAAGGAAAATTGAATTATTTGGTGTCAGCTCGACCAACAGCAGTTAATATGAAAATAGCAGCTGATGAACTTATAAACCTTGTGAATACTTTAGATAAAGATGATTCAGTGTCGCCAGCACAAATGAAAGAAAGGTAAGACCTGTAAGACTGGAAGTTAGTCAGATTAAATCATTAATTTAATATTGACATTTTACTTTGTTTCTTGAGTAGTTTTAATTGCTAAGTATACTCTTGTTATATGAAGAAAAGAGAAAAGTTTATGTTTTGGCAAAATAACATTTTTCACAACGTTATGTAGCTTAAACTAAAAACAAGTGTGTCAAGTCTTCTGTCAAACTTAACTTGCAAAAAAATTTTTATTGATTTCCATTAAGTGCGCTTTCAAAATTTTATTTGGAAGCTGATTCAATTAGATTCTATAATATATTAAAAACATTTAATTTTTCAACATGATAAGTCTGCTTAATTTTTTTTTTTTTTTTTTTTTGAGAAAAAGAAAAATTTTAGTTTTGACCAAAAAGATCTTTGCACAATAAGCTTATTGTTTTTCATTGAAATAAAAATATTTTTTTGCTTAAAAAATTTTTTTTTTTTTTTTTTTTTGATTTTGAAAACAGGGCACAATTACAATTTCACTGTAAACATGTTGTGCAAAGATTAATAATCATGTTGCAGAAACATATTCAGTCGACATGTTTGGAGAAATCCTGCACCAACACTGCAGCTTTTTCCTTTACATTGCTATATTATTTGCTGAACCCATTCACCCAAAATGTTCTATCCATACACTTTTTTAAAATCCCTTTTTCGTACTTTTTTAAGGACAAAACCAATAAGAATTATGACTAAGAATTTTATTCTATCAAATCACAATTTTTATACTTAAACTTAAAAAATTTTTCAATTGTAATAAAAATTTTACATTCTTCTACTTGCATTTGAAAAAAAAAGTGAATTATCAAAAGGAATGAACCCATTATTAGCATTAGTACAGCATGCTTTTGTTATGAAATAAAAAACGTGATTAAGACTCTAGTTTATTTAAGTAACCTTGAACGAGGGAAAAAAAAATAACAAATAGATTTTGACGTATGAAAATTAATTAATCAGTTTGGACTAATTACTAGGCTTGTGCGAATAAATTAAAAGAGCGTTAAATTAATTCTGTCGGCGAATCTCGGTTTATTGAAATGTCTCCTCCCCTCCTCTCTTCCCAACTTGAACTTTAAACTCGTAATCAAAATAGTACTATATCTTTTACTATGTTGCGATATGAGCATCTGAAAAATATCTTCTTAATTATTAGGATTGGTCGATGAGATAGTAAAACAACATGTTTGTTGATTTGCTAAAACCGAGTGATCACGTACCGCGAGTTTATTTTTTTTTTATTAGCATCAATGAAGTCTTTAGAGTTACTATAAAAAATCAAAGTGATATCATTTTATCAAAGTAATACGTTATTTCAGTTGAGTCTTATCATTCGCATAGGCTTGTCGAGGGAGCTTAAAATGAGGAACTTTTTGTTTACTTTAAAGCTTTCGTTTAGATATCGCTTGGTTATAAAATGCGGTCCCCTTTTTTCTGATGGATAACCTATAATAAAAATAAAAGATGGATTATTTGGAGATAAAAATGAGTTCCATCCCGAGATCTCATTCCGAGCCAAGGTACAGTACGTCCTTGATTATTTTTAATTTATTCGAGACTCTCGTTTTAATGTTCTTTGAATGAGACATAATTTCTTTTGTTTTTTTATTGCTTCAGATTTCTGTCAACGATTGAGGCCATGCTGGAGAAAGATATTTCCGATAATCAAGCCATCGGAGAAAATGGAGCCGCCGCTATTTTATCTAGGATTCAAGGTGATGGTCCAGTAAGAGTTTTGACGCATTGCAACACTGGGAGTCTTGCCACAGCAGGTTACGGTACTGCATTGGGAGTGATTAGGTCGCTGCATTCACATAAAAGATTAGGTGAGGTTACTCACTGATAATTTAATTCCTGCTATGTGCATTCAATTTATGACGTCATATTTATATAAGACAATTAAATTTTTTTTTTTTTTTTCAGAACATGTTTATTGCACTGAAACAAGGCCTTATAATCAAGGTGCTAGATTAACAGCATTTGAATTAGTCCACGAAAAAATCCCATCAACTTTAATTTGTGATAGTATGGTAGCAGCCCTAATGAGAGCCAGAAGTATTTCCGCCGGTAAGATTGCCATATCAGCGATTTAGTTGATGCCGCCAAGAAGAAAAAATAATAGCACGAGGGGCAGTCATGCTCCACAAACGTTATCTAAAGATTCACATAATAAGTAAAAGCAAACATAACATATCATGAAATCTTTTTTTTTTTTCTAGTTGATTCTTGTTCCTACTTTTTCCTTAAATATGATGGTTCTTGGGACTTTGAACGTTGGTTAATTAAATCAGAATCGATTTATTGTTTTGTTGCTGACTAGTTTCGAATTTTTATATTAATTCATCTACAGAGCTAAAAAGATACATTTTCCAGAATTAATCCTGAGAGAGAGAAAAAAAGAACAACGTGGAAAGAACAACGGACAACAATTATAATTACATTTTGAATTTTACATATAATAATCTTAACGATTTTACTCCATATGATTCTAATTTTCTTAAATAAAGTCCCAAGAACCATCATATTTATTTATTTATTTATTTATTTATTTATTTATTTATTTATTTATTTTTTTTTTTTTTCAAGTTGTCGTCGGAGCCGACAGAGTAGCAGCGAACGGTGATACCGCCAATAAAATCGGAACCTATCAAATAGCTGTCGTTGCCAAATATCATGGAGTTCCTTTTTACGTATGCGCACCTCTTACTAGTATCGATTTGGGAATACCTAGTGGTGATCATATAGTCATTGAAGAACGACCCGATAGGGAGATGACCCATATCGGAGAGCTTAGAATCGCAGCTAGAGGTATAGTTCACTTTCTAAAAATCAAAATCTAGTCCTCGCCCTTGTCGATTCTGAGTGAAATATTTAAATGAAATTCGACTGATAAAAAGTATTTCTTTGAATGCAATGATAAAAATTGGATTTTTTTTTCTTTTTTCAGGTATTAGTTGTTGGAATCCAGCTTTCGACGTAACGCACGCTAATCTAATAGCAGGAATAGTCACAGAAAAAGGAGTTTTTGCCCCCGGAGAGCTTTCAGAAAAAATATTAAATACAAATCTGTCCTCGTAATTTATAATCAAAAATGAACATAACTTTTATTCTTTTATTACATATTATATTTTGTTATATGATAACTTGCTATGCGTTTTTTCAGCGATGAGTTTATTTTTTATTGTATATTTATTAATATTTTTTTAAGAAAAAGATTTGAACTTTTGAATTAAAGGGAAAAATTTGTGAAACTGCCAACGCTATGCTTTATTTTTAATTTAATTAATTTTTTTTTTAATTTAATTGAGAAGCAAAGTTGTAAAATATAAGCTAAGATCTCTCAAAAACGAAAGTCAAATATTTAAATTGTTTTATCAGTAACATATATTTAATAACTAAAATTGAATGTTGTATTATGTATAAATGCGAAGAGATGTGAATGAATTTTTTTTTTCTTTTTTGTAATTGAACTCAATGAATTCTGTGAAAAGTCAGACTGAAACCTTAAAATTTTGGAGTTAATTATTTTTTAACTTACATAAGTGGTAAATGTAGGAAATGGTATCGTAGGAGAAAAAAGTTCAGCCTGGAAAAAAAACAGTCAGAGTTCTGTTGTAAAATAAATTTTTCTCTTGCAGTCTGATTTTAAATGATTGCATTACTTAAATTTATGACTTGGAACTAAAACCAAATAAGGTCCAACGAATGACAACCCTACCCTTAATCAAGTTGGATAATCTTCTAAAATTATTTGTGAACAATGTTTGTAAACTAATATCAAAATTTTAAAATAAATTTTTCTGATTATTGAAGTTTTTTAAAACTTGTCCATAATTTTTTTTTTGTATACGATAGCATTATTTTTAATCCATAAAAAATGTCAATGAATACGTTTTGGTGTAAAAAAATATATTCATTGTTGCGGGATCTTTTAATTGAAAAAATAATTTGGACTTACAGTAGATTTTGGATACAAGTGCAGAAAACTCCCATTAGCTTAAAATTCGTTATTGGTTTTCTGGGAATCCATAACCGACGTTCTTCAGTTATGCATCTATGAATACCTAGACAATTGCGATGGATTATTAACTTAGGCTATCTGCCTGGAGATTTAATTCGTAGTCCCGAAAATGGAAATAGTTTTTTACATTTTCAGATTAATTAAGCTTAATAAAATTAAAAACAATTTTAACGGCTAAAACAATTCGATGTGCCCTTTTAATTCTCTATATGCACTATGTACTACATTGAACTACCGACAAGAATACCCTTGTAGAATTTAAAAAAAAAAAAAAATTATCCTAAAAGTTATTTTGAAAAGTTTGCACCGATCGATTAAGTAAAAAAAAATCATGCTTTATTCGACTTTTTTGTAAAAAAAAAAAAAAGATAGACGATTTACATTTAAGTAAAGAAAAAAGTTTCCAGCTGAAATCGCATTTTTTTCCTTTCTTGTGTTGAACAATAAATCAGTTTTAAAATGGGAAACTTCCAAACAATTTTTAAATTCCTCGAAAGCCCGCCATTTGTGACGTCATTTTTGCAGTTCAAAATGGTGGCGTTATCGAGCCTCTCGGGGTTTTGTATTTTAAATGATATCGTTAAATATTACGTTTTTAATATGAGTAAATATATTTTTACTTTATTGTTGTGCATAGATTGGAAATCTAATTTCGTTTCAATGTTTTATGTGTAAAAAGAACCCGTTAATCCTACAAAAAACGCAGGTTAGTTAGGCTAGGGTCACTTCGGATTTATTTTCTTTTTCGAAAAAACTAAAAAAAATAAAAACTTTGGCAATGAATTTTTAATGTCATCGTGAGAAAACTGTTACGATTTCATTGTACAACACCGGTTTCATGGGGTTATAATTTCTTTTTGCCCAACAGTTGCTAAAAATTTTCAACAAGAAGTCTGCTCATAAACATTGTTCATTTTTTCTGAATGAACGAGTTCTAAAGGATTCTTTAATTGCTTTTTGAAATTTATTCTTCAATATATTTCGCGATTAAAATTTTACCAAGAGAAATTTTTCCCTTATTTTCAGGGAATGCTTGTTATTTCTGTTTTATAATTGAGATTTAATTTTTAAGTGAATCTTTTTTGATATTAATTAAAACTTATTTTATTATTTTTTGCTGTTGGAGAATTAATCTCTCTATTTAATTGGGATTTTATGTTATTATAGTAATTATCAATTATCGGCCTAATTTGATTTATTTATTTATTAACACCTAATGATTAAGCGTTTACAGGATTTTATTTTGCAATAAAATTATTGCTTATGTAAAACTAACAAGAAATAGATGTTGGCTCTGGATTTTGATAAGGGAGCATATGCAAAGAAAACAATGAATAAGAATCAGTAAGAAAAAAAAATTAAATATGAATTTATATAAAGTTAATTTCTTGCCTCTCTGAAACTTTTCCAATTATCATTTTTGTCCCCAGAGTGCATTAAAAATCTAAGTTTGAGAATTTTTATTAGTGAAAAATAATTTCATTTAAAAGCATTTCATGTAAAAATTTTTGTTGCAAATTTTTCTTTTGTCATATTCATTTAAAAATTAATGGAGAAGAAAAGTTTTTGATTTCTTGATTTTTTTTTATTTATTTACTTTATAGAAATGATTCTTTTTACTGCTTGAACATCATTTTGTATTATTTTTCATTTTTTTTTTATTATTATTAATTCTTTGGAAAAATTTAGCTTCTAATAGTAAATATACAGTCTGATAATCTGATTTAAAAGCCTGAATAGTTTTTGCAGAACGCAATTAAGAATTTTATTCTGCAGGATAAATTTCTGAGAAACCGCAACCGTTTTATTTAAAAATTCTCAATTTTACTTTCTCAAGGTAAATTAAAGGCGGTATTTTTAATTTTTTTTTTTTTTCGGGCAGTCAAAAAGACTTACCAATTGAAATTTAATTAGTTGGTGTCAAGTTCAATATCGGAAACCTTGTACAAATGTTTACTTTATATAATGGTATACACATGTACTATGAATTGCATACACCAAATATTGTAAATTAACTGTTTAGTAAAGAATAGTTAAAAAATATTGTAAGGAAATAAGAAAAAACCTTAAAGTTCAACTTTCAGTTATTTCTTAAAATTTTTTTATAACTGACTTCTCGTTTATTTTGGAATACAATAATCTTTTTATATTGTTTTCGTTTTGATTTTAGAATCTGTGATGGATATTCTGAGTCTGGACCAGGAGGTGGGTGCCTGGGATTCAGTGCTGCTGGACCCCCTCACCGAGGAAACTTTTATAGCAAATTTACACCAACGCTTTAAGCGGGATCATATATATGTAGGTTTTTTTTATTTTATTTTCATTTCCACAACTCATTTATTAACTTGAGGATTAACCTGTCATATTTTCCTTCATTTATTTCGTTACTTATCCTCTTATCGCCTCATCTGCGCTAATGGAGTAATACTTTTTTTTTTCTTTTCCTTTCAGACTTATATAGGGAATGTTTTAGTTTCTGTTAACCCTTATAAGAAGTTAGCTCTTTATTCGAAGGATTTAGTTAAAGCTTATCGGTGTAGGGGACCATATCAGCTTCCACCGCACATGTGAGTATTAAAGAAGGAAAAAGAAAAAAAAAAGATTAATTCGATGAAATTCATTTTATGAAATTTATGGTTAGGTATGCAATAGCTGGATCCGCTTATCGTTTTTTGCGAGACCGGAATGAAGACCAGTGCATCGTTTTATCCGGAGAAAGCGGCTCCGGGAAAACGGAAGCGGCGAGAATCATACTTCAGTTTTTAACCCTCGTCTCACAGAACGTTAATTCTCCAGAATTAAGGATAATTAAAGATCGTTTAACGCAGTCTAGTGTACTTCTAGAAGCTTTCGGCAATGCAAAAACTTATAGAAATGATAATTCATCTAGATTCGTAAGTACCACTTTGAAACTTGCGTGATTACTATTCCTAAGATATTCCTGGAGCGCAAAATATACATTTTACTCTTTTTCGGGTTAATTGAAATGTTGCCAAAACTAAAACTAAAAAAAATATAATGCAATACAAGAATAATTTACTATGGAATAAGAATTGACATTTTCTTAATATATTACTCTTGAAAGTTTAAAATCTACAAGGAATCTAACAGATGGTGAATTGTGTTATGGAAAACTAAAGTTCTCTCTCCTTTTTTTTTTATAGGGAAAGTATCTGGATATTGAATTCGATTTTAAAGGAGATCCGCTCGGTGGAACGATAACAAATTGTAAGTGGTTTTTGCTGTTTCACGGTCAATTAATTTTTTTTTTTAAATACTTAGTTTTGAATAATTATTGATGGTAATATTTTGTCCTATCATTTTTTTCATGCAAACAGATTTGCTTGAAAAGGTAGGATTTTTGCGTTATTATCAATTAAAATGTTATCATTTAGGTTTTTATTAATCAATTAATTAAAAAATAAAAAAAATACCCTTAAAATATTTGATAAGTTTTGCTTCTTTTTTTTTTTTCGTTTTCAGTCTCGCGTAACGTGCCAAGCCCAGGGTGATAGGAATTTTCACATTTTCTACCAGCTATTAACGGGAGCAGATGTACATTTACTAAAAGCTTTAAAGCTTCAAAGGAATATTGATAATTATTCGCTACTGGCGGGAACTTCTAGATGCGCGCATTTGGATAATGTGGATGATAAACGAGATTTTAATTACACAAAAGTAAGGACAGCAGCACTTTTGAATAAAAGATTAATTTTATTTTTTCAAACTTTTCTGTTGACCTTGTCCAAGATTGTTTGTTCGAAATTTTTTTTAAATGCCCAATTTTTTTATCCTTCGTTTATGATTAATGATTTGTTAAGAACAGTGTTCGGTTTTTAAAGCTGATTTTTTTTTCTCGTTTTTCAGAGAGCCATGGAAATTTTAGGTTTTTCTCAGGAGGAAGCAGTTAATATTTTAAAAGTGGTTGCATCCGTACTTAAACTGGGTAACATCGTTTTTATACCGACCAATAATATTGATGGTACAGAAGGTTGCACAATCAGTAATGATTACGGTAAGATTTTAATTTTTCAAAAACTATTTCGGCTTTTTATTTATTTATTTATTTTTTTTTTCCAATTTTACGATTTTTTATTTTTTTGTGCATGGCAATTCATTTTTCAGAATTGCATGATGTGCATGAGTTATTGGGAACAGACAATTTAGATTATCATTTAACTCGACGCAAGATTCGATTGCCTAATTCTTGTCATACGAGCACATCCAAATGCATGCTTAAACCAGGAAATTGCCAAATTCACAGAAATTCTTACGAAGATGATTTTCAATCTCGAATACAGCAAAAATCCTTTCCAAAAGAATCAAGCAGCCGTAGCTGTACAATGCCGAAAACGAAAGGATGCATCAAGTCGAATCCTGTTAAGAGTAAAAAAAGTCATACAGTAGATTTTACTAAGAAAAGAGATAATAAAGAAACTTACGACAACTACAAACGGGACTCTTTGAAAAATAACTGTTGTATAAATTGCACGACAAAGTATAAATGCTTTTTAAGTAATCACGGTAGGATGCATGAAGCTTATTCCGATAAAAGCTCAGTTTTCCTTTATAAAAAATTAAATATTTTGTTGTTTCAGAATTATACGAAGTTTGCGATTTACTCGACGCAGAACCGACTTCTCTTCAATGCGCTTTAACTTGCCGTGTGATAGACGATTCGGGAGATGTTGTTGTCACAGAGCTTAGTGCGTCCGAAGCCACCTACGCCAGAGATTCCCTTTGTAAAGCATTATATAGTAGATTATTTACACATTTAGTCAATAAAATTAACGATTTAATTAAAGTAAGTCGTTCAAAAACGAAAATAAGGACCTGTACCCAACATTTTATAACAAAAAAACTAAACTTTTTTTTTGCAGGTGAAACGACACGGTAAAAGAAAATTATTAGGAATTTTAGATGTTTACGGCTTCGAAACATTCGAAAAAAATGGTTTCGAACAATTTATTATAAATTTTTGCAACGAAAAATTGCAGCAGGTCATAACTAATGTAACGTTAAAGGAAGAGCAAGAGGAATATATCAGAGAAGGAATCGATTGGGTTCCAATTGATTTTTGCCAAAATGAAACTATCTGTGATCTCATTGAAAAAGTATGTACGCGCAAAATGCATGATTTTTTATCGATTCATTTTTTCTTATTCGATTCTTTTTTTAAATTTCAGAATAACCACGGTATACTGTCTATGTTAGACGAAGAGTGTGTGAAATGCGGAGCGAGGTCGGATGAATTGTTTCTTGCAAAATTAGCCGCCTGTTGTTCGGGTTATCCAAATTTTGAAGTCCGAACGACGTCCCAAAGGAATTTCATTACGTCCGATAATAATTTACCGGTGAATTGTTTTAGATTAAAACATTTCGCCGGGACCGTTACGTATAGCGTAAAAGGTTTCGTCGATAAAAACAGGGATATTTTAAGTCGCGATTTGTCGCAAGCCATGTATAATTGCTCTCATCCATTGCTCAAGACGCTCTTTCCCGAGGGAAACCCTAAAAGGGCGTCCATCAAGAGACCCGCGACCACAGGGGCTCAGTTCAAAATATCAATAAGTGCACTTGTCAGGAATTTGACTTCTAAACAACCCCATTACGTTCGATGTATCAAACCTAATGAATTGAAACAACCTAGAATATTCGAGACTGCCCTTGTTCAGCATCAAATTCGATATTTAGGGTGAGTTTTTTTTTCTTTTTTTTGTAAATGATTTTTATTAAATGATCATTCATTATAATGTTACAGTTTATTGGAGACCGTCCGAGTAAGAAGACAAGGTTTTTGCTACAAATTAGAATATCAATTATTTCTTAATCGTTATAAAATGCTGTCCCTTCATACGTGGCCTACTTGGAATCATGGGTCGCCTGCCGAGGGAGTTTCTTATTTACTCAGGGACCTTCCTATTCCTAATGGTGAATTTGCCTTTGGAAGGACAAAATTGTTCGTCCGAAGTCCCAGAACGGTATGCATGTGCCTCTTTTATGAAATATGTTTTTGAACTTTTTATTTCCATGACGAGCTTGGGGTGGGAAATTCATAAAACGGAAAATCTTTTTTTATTTTCATTTCTCAATGATAAACATATTTTATTTCAGGTGTTTGAGTTGGAAGAATTTAGACGAGAAAGACTATACGATTTGGCTGTGTACATTCAAAAAACCTGGAGAAGTTACATGCAGAGGAGGAATTTTATTTTAATGAAACAGAGTCAGATTATAATTTCGTCGTTTTGGAGAAGTTGGAGGGTGAGTAAAAGAAAATTGTAGCTTTGTTCAATGAAAAAAAATGAAAATTTGATTATTTTAGTTCGTTTTGATCCACCTTTAATTATAATTATGCGTGACATGCGGTTTCGCAATTACTAAAATGGTTAGAACCCTTTGAAATGTGGCTGTTTTTGTAAGCAATACTTTTTTCTTTTTCAGGCAAGAGAGGAGTTTAGAATACTGAAACACAGAAAGCAAGTCATGTGGGCTGTAACTTTGATTCAAAGACATTTTATAGGTTGGAAGGTGAGTTATTCAGGAAAAAAGTTCAATTTAAATTATTTCGACTCATTTTTCTCTTTTCTTGTTTTATTTACAGCGAAGGCAATATCTTATTAGGCTCGGAAGGCAACTGACCCCAGATTTAGAAAGTCCTATAAGTAAAGAGTGGCCTCCATTCCCGTCAAGACTAGCGGAAACGAGTATGTTACTGATGAAAATCTATCATAAATGGCGGGTAAATGAATTTCTAAAAATGTACCAATCCTTAGAGCGAAAAAAATTTTAATTAATAATATTTTTGTTCCGTTTTTTTCAGTGTCACAAGTACAGACTAAAATTCGATCAAACAGCCAGAAATCGGATGCGGGAAAAAGTCACGGCTAGCATAATTTTTAAAGACAGAAAATCTTCTTACCCTCGATCTGTGTCTCATCCTTTTCTAGGCGACTATGTTCGTTTAAGACAAAACGTCCAGTGGAAAAAAATTTCAATTGAAACAAACGATCAATACGTTGTGTTCGCGGACATAATCAATAAAATAACTAGATCCAGTGGGAAATTTGTGCCAATTTTATTTGTTTTAAGTACGAGTAGCATGCTGATTTTAGATCAAAGAACACTTCAAGTTAAATATCGTGTACCCGCATCAGAAATTTACAAATTATCACTATCTCCTTTTTTAGACGACGTCGCAGTCTTCCATGTACGGGCTGTATGTATCCGAAAAAATGTTTCGGTATGTTTTTACAGAATTCAGAGTTTTTTCCTTTTTTGTATTGCAGCCTTCTCCGTGTTCTGAAACGTTGCCATGCACATCAGATCATCACTCTCCTGCCGGATGTTTGTTCCAAAGTGATTTGGGAAGAAAAAAAGGCGACTTTGTCTTCCAAACAGGTCACGTCATCGAAATAGTTACGAAATTGTTTTTGGTTGTGCAGAATGCCACGGGAAAACCACCTGAAGTCAATATTACCACGGAGTAAGATATTTTTAATTGTTTCATTTGTTTAAATAATAATCTGAATAGAAAATAATCAGTATTTTTTTCTGATTTACAGCTTCGAAGCGAATTTCGGCCAGCAAACTGTATATTTTACATTTAAATGTATGGGACTGCCTGAAGTACCACCTGGTCAAATTCGAATTTTAAGAAAGGGTAATCGTATGGAAGTGCTTGTATGAGGAAAACTGTCCGATGGCATTGCCCTATTTTTTGTTAAGTTTTTTCCCTGTAATAATCTGTTAAAATTATTTTTCTCTTTTTATTTTATAAACCTTTGTTTCATGTAAAAAAAAAAAATGTTTGAAAAAAATAAGGTGTAAAGTGCCAAAAAAAAGAAAATTATGTGTGAAGTTGTACCTTTAAAAAAAATATTTGGAACCTAACGTAAAGGTTTTCTTTGTTTTTCATGTTTGACTTCAAGTACCTGTATAACTGGATGAATGTTTGTTAATTTGTATTTATTTTTTACATTTAAAAACAAGATTATATTTCATAAAATAAAATAAAAATTATTTTGCGCGTTATTGAAATATAATCAGCCAAACGATAAATGAATTTATCTTTTTGTATTAAAAAAATATTTACTTTGTGTCTTTTCACTGGCATCTTTCAAAATATCGTTGACTTTTATAAAACTTTGAAAAAATTTCCAGATTAGAGAATTGATTTAAAGGACGAGGATTTGTAAGGCCAAATTTCTTTTCCTTACGAAAAAGGCTGCTCTAATGATTATTGTACTTTTTACATAATCAGACCAGTTTCGTACAGCCTTATGGGACGGAACCAAATGTAGAGCTGGACCTTGGTAAGACTCAAACCAGAAAAAGCCAATTATGTCAATAAGTTAAACAAGGATCGAAGACAAAAAACAAAATTCAACTGCCTAAAATGACTGTGTTTATGCGATAGAGTTCCTTTTTGCATTATTTTTATTGTATTATTTTTTACAACTCAAAAACTAGTATAAATAAGTACTTCATTTGTGCCAATTTCTTTTCCAGAGATAAGATGCATGCAAAGACTTTTTTTTTACGCATCCTTTGTCTTTGGGTTCCGATTAAATTCTGAATAAATCAAATCGGAGCTACTAAAGCGAGGATAGTTTTGCTAATGGGATTAAAAGAAATATGCTAAGCTACGAGAAACAGACTTACAAATCTTCCGTCCTCTTTTAATTAAAATTTTTTATGCAAAATTTTTATGAGCTATTGAGAAATTGTTATTTTAGACGCAAGGAAAATATTTTTTTTTTTTTTTTTTTTTTTTTTTTTGTCAGGGAATTAAAAAAAAATGGAACATTATACTAGCCAAAATTAACTTACCTACGTCTGATTTTAACAAAATAATATAAAAGAAAGAAACTAGATTATATTGTTAAAACGATTTGTATTTGTGTTGTAAGGAAAAAACAGATACTAAAAGAGTTTAAGGATAAATTTTCTGGTGAGTTCTCTAATGAAAATTTAGTAAAAAATAAATTTGTTTACTAATATTTATTGCTTTTTTTTGTGCTTAAGATTTTTGTTCCTTTCTGTAATTTAATTTCGGAAACTTGTCCAGGCTATAGTAATGACTTTGCCTTGAGAATCAGTATTCGTTCCTTAAAATGTTTAAAAAAAATAAGAAAGGTTTTTTACTTTAAAAAAAATATACGTATATATGGATCAGACTGTATGCCTGTATGTATTGCTTAAATAATAAATTCTTTACAAAAAAGGTAGGCAATAAAATATGATAGGGCTAAATTATTTCGTTATAACTTTTTCTTTCAAACTTCAATGCATATTATTTGTTGATTCACTATATTTAAGCAATAAGTATAAAGATCAAATTGGTGCTTCATCAACTTTTCTGAAACAAAAAACGAAGAAAAATTGAAATAAAATAGCCGCAGAAATCTAAAATTAAAAAAATTTCGTAATATTTGTTTCAGCGTTCAACCTAATATTTTCTTTTAAAAAAATATATATATACAGGGAAAAAAATATGTAGGTCCAAGGAAGCTTTTCTTCCGTTACTTTGTCTCGGCACACAAGTTATACGAGTAACTTGATCCCCAACCCATAAAAAGAAAAAAAAAAACCAAGGAAACATACCTTGTAATCTGAGATTTCAGTCCCTGTGGAAGACTTATCATTTTCGCTTCCGGTAGTTTGTACGTTCGCATTTTCCTCTCGTTTTTCGAAAATCGTGCATTCGCCGCCGCTAAGCAATCGAACTTTCTGTTCGTAGTTATCACGTAAATGTTGAAATATTTTCAACTGACTTTCGTATTCCTTTTTTAACTCTCCGTTTAATTTCACGGCTTCATCCATTTTGACTAACATCTTAAAACGGAAATTAATTATGGGCGGTCAAAAAGAAAAATTCAAAAATAAGCCAATTAATTAAACTGGTTGGTTGCTTCTTTACCTGGTTATGACGTTGCCTTTCGACATCGATTTTCGATTCCATCGCTGAAATATCCTCCGACAAATGTGCAACTTCCATATTACGAATGTTCAACAGGTCCTTGGTAATAGACACAACTTCTTTTAAAGATTCTACCTGATGATTCAAAGCCGTCATTTTTCTTTCTTGATTTACGCATAATGCCGTTTTATCTTTTAAAATGGTAGTCATTTTAGTCAAAGCTCCTCGTAAATCTTCATTTTGATCTCTCAACTCTTGTATAAGTTGATCTGAAGGCTTTGAAGAGTCGTTACATCTTTTTTCCAACTCCCTTTCCGCGATTTCCAATCGGTTTTTGTAGTTTTCACGTTCTTGAATGACTCTCTATTAATTTTTTTTATTAAATCAAGGTTATATCACACAATTTGGTTTTATTAAATGAAGGGGGAAAATTTAAACCTTACCCACCGATAAATCTTCCAATTGTTCTTGCCTAAGAGCAGCCACTTGATCGACCGCTCCTTGTTGTTTGGCCGTTTCAGATTCCTTAACTCTGCCCTCCAATTCAGCGATTTTAGATAAAAGTTCTTGTTCCCTATTTTTCCAATATTTTACATCTTCCTTATTATTTTTTATCGATGGTTGCCCTGTTAATTCGCCTGTCACTTTCGAATTGGGATGGGGTAATTTTGATTTCACATCTGAAATTAAAAATGCGGTGAAATCATCGAAAAAAAAAAAATTTATGCTGGACCTTACTCGAACGGGACATATCTACGTCGTTGGAATTATCATCGATAGGCGATTCTAACCCTGTTGGGTCCGTCAGCACTTTTACTTCCTCGTTTGACTGCGGAATACCAGCAGTTTGATTTTCCCCTTCGTTGTCAATAACGTCACTTCCACTTATAACGAAATTCCGGTTTCCAGCATCTGGATCTTCACTCGCGGATAAAGGAGAAAGGATATTATCTTTTTTTATCTGATCCTCTTCGTTCGAAATTCCGTCCTCGCTTTTTGTCAAATTTACAGGGTTTTTTTCTGGTAATTTTGAAGTTCCTAATGTTTGTTGATCATTTTGATTAATAACACCATTTTTGTTTTCTTCATTTGTCGACATTTTCCCTTCCTTTGTCGAAAGCAAATTATCCCGCCTAAAAAAAGAAAATACAAAATCCATTTCACTTTCCCCGAGGAGAATCGAAAATAAAAATAAAAAAACAAAGATTTAAAAAAGAAAAAAAAAAAAAAATTATACTTTGAATAGATTGGAAGATAATGTAAGGAAAAACAAGGAACTAGAACTTTGTCAATTTACTACCGCGTGCAGCCCGCTTTACAACGCATGTTTCCTAAATCTATTTTCATAAAATAATTCTAAATTTAAATGTTAAAGGAGGCGAGGTGGTTTTCGTAAAGATCGCTTAAAGTGTCAATTGGATTATTAGATCCTTGTCTTAAAACTCGAGCGTGACCTTTAAATTAAGAAGTGCCACCCCAGATGCTTTTTTATGAGCATCTTACAGTGTGACAGCGAGCAGAATGGAAATATTTTTTTTATTTGGCCAAAAATAACTAATGCATGCATACACTTCCGTAATTCACTAAAAAAAAGGAAGAAAGAAAAAAGATTGCAAAAATAATTTTTTATTTGGCATTCTCATTTGCCAAATTTCCTTCTTCTTCTCCGAGTAACTTTTCACTACCTGGTTGAGAGGCCCTATTTCATTGTCAACTTATTGTTTGATATCGTTCAGTTGATTGCCTTATAGAGGCCGTTCAAGTATTACGCAAGCGCAAAAAAAAAAAAAAAAAAACTATGTTTTAGACCCCCCTCCCCCCCATCTTATTTTATTAAAATTTTATATTCATTTTAAATACCCCCCTTCCCCCCCAAAAAAATTAAAGAAAGGGAACGTTCAAGTATTACGTAAGACCGAAAGGGGGCGGGGGTACTCAAAATTCTCACGATTTCTTCAGGGATGCGAGGCCGTTGGCATTTTATCGGCATCGCAGCGGCGTAACAGTAATTAGGCGAATGAGGCGGCCGCCTCCGGCCTCGCTCAAGTCAAAATTAAAAGCGGCCTCGCGCTCGAACTTTGGTTTTTGAGATTTTTTTTTTCAGCTTGCATTATACAAAGTGAACGACCTGGGTATAATTGAGCCGAGCCTGTACATTTATTCAACAGTGCCATAAAATTTTTAGGGGGAAAAAATGACAATACATAGGAGCAGGTCAAAAATTTGAGTTATTTTTATCTTCCTTCCTTTTTTTTTCTTTTTTTCCTTGAATAAATTTCTAATGAAAGATCACTGCTTTAATCCGTTCATGACCTGGCCTTTCTCGGAAGTTTATTTTCATTCAGCCTGTACCTGACTTTGGGTTTTGCCAATTCATATGGTCATTGATTTTTTCGATTTTGTATGAAATTTCTTTCAGTTTTTAGGTAGCGGTCAAAACGGTCGGATCTTTCAATTTTTCTTCGAAAAAAAATTATAAAAGTGAGCCAAGTTAGAAATTTGTGAAAAATATGGGGAAAAGAGACAGAGACAGAGATAAGGATAGAAGTTGGGAGGGTGGAGCATCAAAAAAAAGAAATTTTGAGCACGATACCTGTTAGTATAGCAGCAGCTGAGACGTTTCTCTAAATTAAAATTAATTAAAAATACTTAAGAACCAATATGTGCTGTTTTATCCATTGAAAGTGTTATTGCCTCTGAATTGGATTATAAGGAAATAATTATCGACTTTAGCAGCAGAAAAAGTAGGGAAAAATACTTCTAGGTAACGTAGTTTATAGACATAAGGTCATAACACCAAAATTTAATCTAACAATAAAAAAACATTTGAGGGTTAATGATTCCTTGTTTTAAAAGAATTTTTCAAGTCCTGAAAATAATTAATTTTTTTTCTTTACTACTAAAATATTGCAAGAAATTTTTTTCTTTGTATAGTTTCCCTTCTCACGACCGAAAAAAATGTATCCGCAAATTAATGCCGCCAAAAATAGGCCTCGCAAAAGCTGTTACGCCACTGCGGCATCGGCATCGCAGCCGGCATCGGAATCTAATCGGCAAAAAATTCTGAATCAGCTTTGGCATCGGAATTGTTAAAAAAAAAATTCCAGCATCGGCATCGGTATCGGTGGAAAATAATTTGCCGGAATCGGCATCGGCATCGCAGATTCCGAAATCGGAATCGAAGCCGGCATCGGCATCGACATCGGTTATATTTTAAAAAAAGGATTGATATCGGTTATTTTTTAAAAAAGGGATCGTAATCAGCATCGGCATCGAAATTATTTGCGACCATGGCGGCTGATGCCGGTATCGGCTTCGGCTTCGGCATCGGCAATGCATCCCTGGATTTCTTACTTGGGGAAGGGGGGAGTTTGGCAAATCTTACGTAAGAATTTCCAATATTTACAACTTATTGTTCAGAATTTTTTTTTTAAATTTGGAAAACTTAAGTTGTTTTAATTTTTTTTTCGAATGTCTAAAGTAGAAAAATTGAAAATTTTTTTCAAACAATTTTAAGAAATAAAAATTTATTTTTTGATGAGATTTTTTGCTAACTGTAGCCATCTTAAGGGATATGAGTAAGAACTATAAATCTATGTAGACTTAAGAAAAATATTGCTCCAATTTAAAAAAAAATGGGGAACCCGCGAAAATCTTACGTAATATAATACACTGAGAGCAGCTCGGTTTGCCGCAATCTACGCATAGGTAGTATTTGCTTTAAGCTCAGTTAATAGGTTGCAGCAATCAATATTTTGTTTCCTGCAACCTACGAAATAGGTTGCAGGAAACAAAATATTGATTGCTGCAACCTATTAACTGAGCTTAAAGCAAATACTACCTATGCGTAGATTGCGGCAAACCGAGCGGGTTCTCAGTGTAGGGGGGGGGGGGGGGCGGAGGGAGTAAAAAAAACCGGAAAAAATTCTTACGTAATACTTGAACGTTCCCAAAACCAACAGGCTAAACAAATTTTTTTTATAAAATTTGAATAGGTTCATAATTTAAAAGATAAATTTTTTTTTCCCATTTATTTATAAATTGTTTCGTTTTAACGTTCGGAAACAAAGAATTACGTCACATAATTAATCCGTTGTGTCATATCATAGGCATCTTCTCATGACGTAATTTTTTTCCATCACGAAAGCTCAAAATAAAGATATTATATATGCAATTTCAGTGATTTAATTAATTGCATAGTACAATTAGTTGTTAAGTAGTGGAGACAGACTATAAGGTGTAACAAGGCTAACCACAGCTAATGGTTTATTATGCAGAACAAAGCTTCTCATCATTTTTTAAAGCATTTTAAAGGTTTCATCTGCTCTGCAAATTCGGGAAATTCCCTGCGTTGAAAAGCTGGAACGCAGGGGATTTTTGCAATTAAATGGATTTCAGCCCCGCATTCAGAGAACAAAGGCTTAGGGAGCGATACAAAGTGACGCACCGCTGTACTGAGTAAGAGCTCCTAAATAAAACTGCAAAATTTTAGGGGCAAATAAACTCCATAGCTACTCCGTAGTCTTAGCTGACGTATAAAAGGTTATGACGAGTCGGCTGTAACTGGAGCAGTTACCAATTACGAAAAAAAAAATCGTTTCTAAGATATCGATCGTCTTCACGCACAACCCAATGTCCGATGATAATGCACTCCAAGCGCATTACTAATTAATTATAAACCACCTACTCAAAAAAAAAAAGCTAGACTCGGCTCTTTTTTAATTGTGGACTAAATTAAATATAATGAGAGTTGAATAGACATCGTCCCTTTGAGAGGATATCTGTAAGTACGAGATCCATTGAAATGAAAGCTTTGCTTTGATTTTTTTCCCCGCTCAATTTTGCTTACAAGCGTATGAATTGCTAAATAGCGTTGCGGATAGCATTTTTTTTAAAAAAACGAACTGCCATTCTACCATATTTTGCTTTTTGCAAATACTGAAATGACAACCCGGTTTTTTGTTTCTTAATTATAAAACGTTACTGGATGTGTATGTACACTAAATGACCGGTAGACTAATCCCATTACTGAAGCCTCAAAAACGCAAGCATTTTCTTTCTTCGAGTCTATGTTTTATCCTCGACGTGTTCTTTCATTAAGCTGCACTCCGGAGAAGCCTAACCTTACACCGCTTTTTACTCATGTGATTCTTGTATGTCGTTTAGGTGACGCTTTTTTTCTTCTTTCTTTAAGTGATTAATGTGAATATTTATGTAAATATGGTAAGTGTGCATTTGCTTTTGTTCTTCGAAAATAATAAAAATGGATTATTTTAATAAAGATAATTTATTTTGATGCATGAGATCAACTCAAATCAAGAGCGAATAGCAATTTCTTCAAATTATTTAAAAACAATAAAAAAAATAAAAATGGCGAAATTCTTCGTAAAAAATTATAGTAAGAAATAGAGTAAAAGTTATTAAACTTGTAGTAAGAAAAAAAGAAAACGAGTAAAAGGATTCGAAAAGGACACGCAATCACACTTAGTATAGTAGAACCGACCTTAAATTAATAAGAATTTATGCAAATTAGCTGCAATTTTGAGATCGATATACAATAGAGCCATGGAAAATCAGTCATACATTTTTAAGTAATACCAAAAGTAGAATTAGGTTAAGGATTAAATGATGAATAAACCCCGACAAAATCGTGGAGAAAAAAAAAACAGCCAATATATTAATAAGGAGTTCAAAATAATTAAACACTAATCAAAAACCACAGTTCGTTTGACTTGAACGATGCAAAAAAAGGAGCTAAATTTTAAGATCATGAGATGATAACTAATTGCATTACATGTGGTCACGTAACATTTGACAATAATAAGTCCCCAAGGATTGCGTAGCGGCTCAGTTGCAATACAGTATACAATACAGTACCTGTGCAGTTTCTCGGCGAATTGGAAATAATTATGAAAACGATTACAAGATTTCGGCTCAATATAGCTAGGTCACGGTCGCATTTAACCCCTTTCTGTTTAATGCATCCATATGGATGCCTAAGAAAAATCCAGAAAAACCATGGTCGAACTTAATCGGATTTTGACGAAACTTCGCATATATACGTATTTTTAGGCGCTCTTTCCAAATTTCAAGTCAGAATTTTGATTTTGCTGCCGTTTTGGGCTTCTTTTGTTAATTGGAACCATTTTAGGTGGCGAGTTGACAAAATAAGACACTTAAAAATTGTAATTTCCATAATAATAAACATAGGAAAAATTTTTAATTATTACCTCTACATTTTTTACGCATTTTTAGGCCGAGTAGTGCTCAAGTAAATGACTTTATTTGAGCTTGTGGAAGCTGTCCGCATAAAATTTGACCTCAGATTTGTAATCTACGGCCTCGAAATAATAGAAATTGAGTACCATGTTGATATTGTTTGAAGTTTTTTATAAAAATATTTTTTGGGGGGCCATTTTGGCTTTCCTAGGCCCCCCACGTCAAATTAGACACTAAATTCGGAATCAGCGACTTCGAAAATGATAAGATCGTCATGTTGTTTCCCTAAAAATTAAGATATTGAGGTCATAGCATTAAACCTAACTTTTTAGCACGGGTTGCCTAACCTTAAGTTGGAAGGGGCTGTAATTGCTAGATATATGTTTGGGACATCAATAAAATATGTATGGTTCGTGAAAATAAAATTCAGTCCGAAAAGGCCCGGTCTTAAAAAGAGGCCTAGACAGCAAAGGGTTAACAAGATTTGAGAAAATTCCAACTTGACATATAGACGAGAAATAGAAAAACCGCCTAAAACGAAGTTAACATTAAAAATGGAAAATGAAAAGTGCAATAAGATTAAAAAGCTTGGAATGTAGGTCGTGATCTTTGGGAATATCAATTCGGTAGGAAAAGGATCTTTTGAAAGGTCTTCCTTAGTAGTGAGGCCGAAGCAACATATTACGGTTGAGGTGAAATAATAATAAACAAAAAAACAAAAAAAATCATTAGTTTTTAGTGTGATATTGAAATAATTCATAGTGATTTTGTGCATTTTTCCATTAATCACAAGTAGTTACTGAAATACTATTAGAACTGCACGAATCCTATTTGTACAATTCATACACTGTAAAAAATTATCTGTAAAATTGACATTTTTTTCCTATGTGGATCGGTTTAGGTCCACATAGTTGATATGTCAAATTTAACATACTTCTGTATTTTTTAACATTTCTTTTCTGTCACATTAACAGATCAATATGTCAAATTTAACAGAATATCGTTAACATACAAAATTGGTGGGCCGTTTTAAACATAATAACAGGTAATTTTTTACCGTGTATAAAAAAGAAGTCGAGCAAGCTCATTATTTAAAGATTTGAAATCGAGGACCGGCAGTTCCGATTCTCAGGAAAAAGTACAAAAATATTTCCTTACAAAAACGAATTAATCTTTTAAAAAAGAATTTAATTTCTTGCAATTTGTTAATTAACTAAATATTGCTATTTTATTTTCCGTTCTTGTTTTTGACATCTCAATGTTAGTGATCTGTTGTAAACTATGGGGATGACACAGTGGACCAACAAGAAAAGTGCCAAGGGGAACTAAAGAGAATGAGCATTTTATTAATTGAAATCTGCGTCCGGGGGGGACGCAGATTTCAATTAATAAAATGCATAATAAAATGCCCCCTCCTGTCCAGAAAAAAATTGTTTTTCCAATATTTTCTCCATCTTTCAAGCACTAAAGAGTCATTACCAATTCCTTCTTAGTAAATTTTATTCCACCCTTCCTTCCCCTCTTCTCAGCAATCGAGCTATTTACACTACTAGTCTTTTATCTGTTCTGAATATGCCTTAAAAAAGGAAAGGAGGAGAGAGAGAGAGAGAGAGAGAGAGAGAGAGAGATGTTCTAATGTAAACGATAATAAATATGAAAATCATGTTACGATATTTGGTTGAAGCCTGTTTCCTCTTAATTTTACTTAAAACTAAATTTTAAGGGGGATCATTGTAATATAATATTCTAACAGAAGGTGGGCATTATATACATACATATATATATTTTTTTAAATATTGGTATGGTATAAAAAAAATTAAGCTACCATGTCTCTCTCGCAATAAAATGAAAAAAAAAAAAAAAAATGAGATATGGAATGTTTTTTCCTCAGCTTATCGATTCGATAAGCATAGGATTGTGCTATTGCTGTATCAGCAGTCACGCTTCATAGAAACTAAATTTTAATTTTTATAACTTTGAACGCTCATAATTTCGAATTATTAGCTCAAACCACTTCAATAGCTTTTTTTGATACTACATTGACCGCTTCCACCTGAAAAAAGGATTACCAATTTTTTTCGTGAAGTCGGAAAAAAAAAAAGTTAATAATATATTTAATCGCTCAATGACTGTTTGACTGAATTCATTATGGATCACAATAATAGTTTTCCCGCCGCTTCCTTAAAAAAAATTAACACGCTCTAAGATATACTGTACAGCGTTAGGACTGAAGTAAAACTTCACTTTGGGTCAATTATTTAATAAAATAAAGCTTTTTATAAGATTTTTATGAAATTTGCCTCTAAAATTATAAACTAATTTTTACAAGAGTTTTTTATCAAATTTTCTTTAAATGAAATTTAAATTTTGTAAACTGAAATTTTTAACTTTTTCCTTTACACTAGTTTTGATTAATTTTAAACTCTATAAAAGTATTACATATCAATTTTATTTTTGAATATCTCTATTTATCTAAAAAAAGATGAAACATGAGTTTTAGGAAGACATTTTAATGTAAATTTTAGTATCAAAATTTCATTTTGAATTTAAAATTTTTAAAAGATGAAGTCCATTTACCTTTGAAATTGTAATTACGTTTTTATGCTTTTTATTAAATTAAAAATTTTATTTAATTTACCGTTAAAGTGTTTTTAATTTTATCGCGTATCTTTAAATGAAATCTAAATTTTCATGAAATTTCCTTTTAAAAACGAATTTTTATGAGTTTTTTATGGAATTTTCTAAAAATAAAATTTAAATTTTCTAAATTTTTTATTTAGATTAATATTAAAATGTTTTTCTTAATTTTACCGTTTTTGAAATTTTTTATTTACAGTAGCTTTTAAACTCAATAAAAATATATGCTTTTTAAGAAATTAAAAATTTTATTAAATTAATATTAAATTAATATTAAATTATAGCGTTTACGCTCACACTCAAGACCCGCCATAAGAAGTTTCACTTCAAAAAATGTTATTTTCTGGCTTATACGCTTTTCTTCCAATGACCTCAACTTATTTTCTGGGTGAATTTTTTTTTATAGGCTCTTGACGCAATATTCAAGCTAGGGTACATAATGCTGGTTGTATCAATATTAATCATCATATACACATCGCTAACAAGCTCATCTCACTTAAAAGATTCAAACGAAATCCACTATCCGCCTTGTTTCTTTAATCCATTATGTACGTGCTCAAAAGCAGTACCCGACCTGGGGATAGTAACATGCAAAAACATACCATTACCGAGGATCCCGCAATATATTAACAGCTCTAAAGTTTTCATGCTTCACCTCGAAAACAATGGACTTCGTCACATCCAGCCGTATTTTCTTCAAGACACAGGTCTGGAAAAAAAAAAAAGAAAAAAAAATTGATTAAAAAGTTTTCCCAGGCGAAAATCTTAGGAAATTCTCTATAATAAAATAATTTATTTCAGGGCTTTACCGAATTGAAATAACCTGGAATTCATTGACTGAAATTACAGCGGAAGCTTTCACCGGCTTAGAAAGGTCACTTTGGGAATTAAATTTGCATCACAATCGACTTCGGGCGGTACCCAGTCGCTCTCTTAGATATTTGCAAAAGTTAAAACTCTTGGATTTAACAGGTACAACGGTTTCTATTTGCCTTTGCCTCCCATTAATTAACCGAAGACTTCAAGTGTATTAAATTAAATTTTGATTTTCACCACAATAACTAAAAAGGAAATTAAATTTCTAGACGTCTTTTTTTTTCTTTTCGCGGGCAGGAAACGAAATAACGGATATAACCACGGAAAATTGGAGGGGTTTGGAGGAATCTTTGGAAACATTGATATTGAAAGACAATGGGATCTCTTCCCTGCAACCGGGGACGTTTTCCATGTTGCATAATTTAGAACATTTAGATTTGAGCGGGAACGCTTTACTGGATATAGAGGGAAACGTTTTCCGTGATGGCCCTTTTCGTTTAGGGAAACTTTTGCTCTCTGATAACACGTTTTTCAGCATTCCGTATCAAGAATTGTCATATTTAAAGTAAGAGGTTTAATTTTTTTTAAAAAGAATTATATTCTTCTATAGCTGACGAAGAAAAGTATATTTATTTTGTCCTAATTTTTTTTTTCCGTTTCAGAAATTTAAAGCATCTCGATTTATCTCTTAATAGAATATCGGAAATGCAATCCTCAACTCCAGATACGGAAAACAGAAGAGGCGTTTTAATTTCGCTGGACACGTTAAAATTAGATTACAATCAACTAGAATATTTACCTCCTGGTGCGTTTAGAAATTTTCCGGCGATAAACAGGACCTACTTAAACGGGAATCCGATATCAATTATACAAGTAAGCTTTAAAACAAGAATACCCGTCAGAAGTAAACAGGGACGCACTGACGGTTTTTGGCATCCCCCCCCCCCCTCCTACCCTCTTAAATACTATATACCAACCAACTGATGACCAGAAATTTCGTTTTTTTGGTAGCACTAGAATAAATCTGTCCCAAACAAGAAAAAAAATAAACAGCTTTTAAGTAAATTAAAGTAGGAAGAAAATTTCTCTTTCTTTTATTTAGTAAAATATGTTAAAAAAAAAAAATCCGTGAGTCTTATTTATGCCTTTGGATGCTGCTTATCGAATGTATTTATCCGACTTAGATTCTCGCAACTCTTACTCCCCTCAATAAAACAAAGCAACAAAATAACTCTTGAATTTTTTCGAATTTTTTAACCAACTAACAAAGATATTACTACCAGGATTGCTCAATTAGCTTCGTTCGGCTTAGCAAAAACTCAAAGGCAAAATCGCTACAAATAATACGGATCAGTTTGGTTAATAATTCACAGATATTGACTTTAAAGCACGACCCAAAGTTTTCTTTAAAAGTATACCACCAACTGCTGATAGAAGTTGATTTTTAAAAAATATTTTATAAATTTTTTCGAAACAAACCTCTAAATAGAAATAAACGATCCGCCATTTTACCGGTATTCGTTTTTCGGACCTTCGAGTGGCGTCATGGGTGAGCTTCGGCTTTTAAATGGGAATAAACTATCCTGGTAGTGATATCCTTAGGGGTCGTCCATAAACCACGCTAGAACGTTAGGGGGGATGGGGGATAGCGGTATTTAAAATGCTAACTTTTGCTAACAAGGGGGGGGGGTTACATATCTAACGTTAGTATTTGTCTCATGTAATAAACGTGAAAAAATGAAAATAATTAAAATTTTTAAATGATGTAACCTAACTCACATAAAAAAAAAAGATTTCAATTTTACCCTCGCATTTGCTCCAAGTTAAAAAAAAAAAAAAAAAAAAAACGCAAAATTTAAGTTCCGAAGAATTTCAGATTTTTTTAATATTTAGGTAAAATTATTAAAAAAAAAAAAAAAAAAAAAAATTAAGGTAAGAGGGTTTTGAAATGCTAACCTTTGCTGACAAGGGGGGAAGAGGTCAAAAATTGCCAAAGTTATGTTAACGTGGTTTATGGACTGTCCCTTATTCTTATACACAATTTGGAAATATTTATAAGATTTGAAACAAATAACATTTTTTTTCCCATGAAAAATGTCGCTTTCATAACGGGAATTTTGCGTAACTTATGAAAATCCATCTATAGAATACCCAATCTCTAAAAATCTCTAGGCTTTAGCCCAGACGTTTGTACGTAATAGAATAATTCTAGCACTGCTTGAAGCAGGCAAACCGAGATGGAAAAAAAAGGGCCTTCCGAATCGTAATCCGTGCATAATTTCCGATACGAAAGCTCCGTGTTTCAATCAGTCCATAATAAGATTTTTTTCTTCGGATCTTTCTTTCAAAGAGTATCGTTGGCAATAAATTAAATAAAAAATTTTTTAAAAAAATTGCATGATGTTTCTGCAATTAGAAAAAATTTTCGCAGGTGGAAATCTTGAAATTTCGAAGCTTAAAAACAAAGCGCGCTATTTTGGTTAAAGATTTGCTCCTTTTCCTATTTCGATTTTCAATTTCCTTTCATTACATTTTTTTTATCCGATTTTTTTCTTCTTTCACCTTAATTAATTTTTTTTAAATCCTTCGATAATCTTTACTTTTATTTTTTTTTCAGGATGATGCTTTTCAAGGTTCCAGAATAAAAGAATTATTCCTACGAGACTGCGGTATATCCGAATTAGCTCCGGGAGCCCTTTCAGGATTAGAAAATTCCTTACGGTTTTTGGATTTGGGAGGGAATAATCTAACTATACTACCTCAGCATTTATTTAATAAGTTTGATTCCTTAAGGGCTTTAATACTTAAAAACAATCTTATAGCCGGCATCAATCCGGGTGAAGCTTTCAACGGGTTTCAATATTCGTTGGATCGATTGGATCTGAGTGGACGGCAAAATGCGGTGGTAGCCCTTCAAGATCTGAGACAGTAAGCAAAAGAAACCTTATAAAAAATTTTACACGTTCCTATAATCGTAATTTCCTCCTTATATACAATGTCAAAACATTTACATTCGTAAATTGATACTGCACGACAAGCATAGACAACAACCGATGAGTTGAAAATTTTCCCCCTTATTGATTTCAGAATACGAAGTTTACGCTCGTTATCATTGTCAAAGATATCGGATTCGTATTTGTCCCCTAATCATTTTCAAGGGTTCGGCACTGACCTGGAAGAACTAAAAATATCTGATGGAACAGATCACAATGTTAAAGGATTAAAAAATCACGCTTTTAGGGACGTCAGAGGATTAAAAAAATTGGATTTGTCAGAAAATTCCATTTCTAGTATTGAAAATGACGCTTTTACTGAGGTAAAATTTTAAAAAAAAAGAAATGAAAGATGAGTCAGCTTGTTTTACCGATTATTTTATTTTTATTTTTTTTTAGATCGGCCATTCTCTTACACATTTAAATTTAGCTTACGGTTTATCATCCGACATGGTCAGATTACCTCATGAACCTTTCAGGCATTTGTCATCTTTAGAAAATCTCGATTTGTCTAACAACAAATTAAAAATAATCCCCGAAACATCGTTTCATTTTATGAAAAAATTAAAAATACTTCAACTCGAGGATAATAATATTGAGTCAATACAAAAAGGTACTTTTCAGGTGAGTAACGAATTTTTTTTTTTTTTTTTTTTTTGCATGAAGGGTTATCAACCGTCTTTTCAAAATAATTAATCCGATAACGTTCTGCAAATTCACGGGTATTATTGGATTATGATTTTTATGGCCGGAGCCGGAACGAAGTTAACTACTGAAAGTAAGCAAATATTATTTTCCTAACTTTCGTTTTTAATTTTATGAAATTCGATGCTTCTTTCCGCAGTAAACCTACGCATTTAAATTTTGTTTACTTTTCTCGGTTCATAATTATCGTACGGTAAATTTAATACTTTTTTAATAAATTTTTGAGCTTCGCAAGTTTTCAGCGTTCTTCGCGTTACAAAAACGTTCCTACTCGTTCTAATTTGTTTATCAAAGAAGGAAAAAAAAAGAAAGGAAAAAAAATTTAAACTTTTATTCACCGTTTTTCCACGCGTTTGATTCCAAGATTTCCGATCTGAAAAAAATTATTTTAGTTAAAAACTTAGTTTCTAAAACTTGAAACGTGGGAGGGAAAAATTATAAGGTCGTCTAACTGGAAAGATAACTTTTTTAACTCCCAATTTCATTTTTTCCAATTCTGCTTGGAAAACAATCCTGAACAAAGGCCTCAATAGTCTGCGTAAGTAAAACCCCGTAAAACGTTTCTAGACCCCAATAGCGCCAGATAACGAAAAGATCCCATGCTTTTGATTTTCATAAAGGTCAACCATACAATCACTTCGTTTTCTCAGACCCGAAACTGACCAATTTGAGCTTGCTTACCAAAACCCTTTAGTGACGCTGAAACTTTTACCCTGACATCTATCCCGACCAAAAAAAAAAAAAAAAAGCATTAATTTTTAGTTCGACAATTTATGTTTATAAAAAAAACTTAAAAAATGAATTTACACGGGATGAATCATACACTCAAATAAAATAAATTAAATTAAATTGTCTTCATATAATACAACTAAGAGTGAACCAAGTCAAGTAATTTTTTCCGATATTTCATAGGGAGACATTCATTCAAGATTAGAAGTCATCCACCTATCCTTCAACCAACTGTCTACGTTATTCAGCCATACTTTCGTAGATTTATCTTTTCTACAAAAACTCAGACTCGATGATAATAAGATTACGAAAGTCGAAAAGCAGGCTTTTAAGAACTTAGAAAAATTGAAAACATTAAATCTTCGAGGAAATAAGATCAGTTTTCTGGCAGATGAGGTACGTTTTTCACTTTTAAATTTCTAGAATAAAAACATTCAGAATTTCAACTCCATTAATTTGACTTTTTTTTTCCGTTTACGCATTTGTGAGAAATTAAAGTAGATTTGTCTCCAGATATTTGAATGGCCATTTTTATATATTTAATTTTTTTTTTTTTTTTCTCGGAAGACCTTTCAAAATTTGCCTGAGCTGGAAGAACTGGATTTAGCTTATAACAGACTAAGAGATTTCAGCTACAGCTGTCTCGACCAAGTAGGGACGTTATCTTCGTTTGTCCTGAATGTGTCCCATAATGCGATGAATAAGTTGTCTGCAAATATTTCTTCATTTTCCAGCGCTAGATTACATTTGACAGTTCATGCTAATATAAAGGTATTTTGTTATTAATATTATGTTATTAGTATCTTTGGAGAAAGAAAAAGGAAGGAAAAAGACTTTGAAAACTAATTCTTTTCCCCGCAGGTTATGGATTTTTCGCATAATAACATTTCCTACGTAGAAAGGTTGTACTTTAATAATGTGGAATCTTCACTTACTCACCTATACTTTTCTCATAATCAATTGACAAATCTAACATCTGATGTGTTCGGAAACATGGCTCATTTGCAGTGGTTGGATATGTCATCGAATGAGTTGGAAAGAATAGAATTTGATACTTTTAAGAATACAAGAAGACTACAGGTTCGTATTAAGTAAAAGATATAAATCTACGACTTACAGAAATTTATCGATTGTGACCGGTAGCATAGTTAATACCCCGCACGCGTCTCAATCATGAAATGCGACGCGTCTTGCTTCTATCCTAGCTCACAGCTAGGAATATTACTCAGGCGAGACTAGTGCGCTAATCAGGAAGTCAACGGTTACCACCCCTCGGTAGGCAATGGCAATTTGCCGTTTTGTATTGTCTTGATGTCTTGAATTCACGATTTTCGAGATTCCAGTCTTGCAAAGAGTCTCAGCTTCAGAATCCGACCAGTGTGCTACTCTTGCAGTGCACTTTCTTGACTTAAACCCAATTTTAAAATCTGTATCTCAGTGCAGAACTGAGAAATCCATTCAATAAGGGTTGCTACTTCTTATTTCAAACCCGACTTTAAAAAGCATATTATACAAGAGTTGCCAACTCAAATTAATGTCTTCTACGAGTTAACTTTTCTGCTTTGTTAACAAAATAAACTTGCTAGTAGAAGGCATAAAATCAGCACTGCCAACCGTTGAGTCTGTATACCTTATGTAAAATCAGGTTTAAAATAAGAAGTTGCAATCCTTGAATGGACTTGGTTCGGTTCTGAGGTAGAGAAATAATATACGTAATTCGTATATATCGTAAATTCGGCACTGAGGTAGAGAAATAATATACGTAACTCAATCTATACAAGAGAATAAAAACGAAGCCTTAAAAAAGTCTTGAATGCATCATTATTGGCAAACCACCGAGCGGTAATTTGTATGCAAATCTCACAAGCCGTGTTACACTGTAGTCCCATATACCTGTAAGCTCACGCACAGATGTATGTGAAAGATTACCACGATCATACTTAAGCGAACTATTAAGGAAGATGAGAAACCTACAGTCGTAAAAAACAAATAATAAAACATTAAAATTCTTTGCAAATGCAAAATTTTTGAAGTTTCTGCAACAAAACATGAGGTAATGTCAAAACACTTCAAATTCAACAACCCTTTTTTTTTTTTTTCATTTCAGGTCTTGTACTTATCAAATAACCGACTGTTTGAAATTCCAAACGAACTTTTTAGAGATTTATATAACTTAAGAATAGTCGAGCTCGGCAACAATTATTTACACGGTTTACCAGATATGCTATTCAAGGATGGAGCTTTAGAGCGGCTGGATTTGTCTGGTAACAGGTTGAGTCAAGTGCCCTTTGCGAGCTTCAAAGTAGATGCTGCCGTATCCTTAATACAATTAGATTTATCTAATAACAGAATCGGAGCTCTTCGCACACCAGATGCTTTCGGAAGATTTAAGGTAATTGGATCGTCACTGCCTCTCCCATCTATACATGTCCCATGTCTTTACCATTTCATTTATTTCATTCCCTTTTTAAACAGAATTTACAGTGGATCGATCTTTCCAACAACGGCCTCGTTAGCCTTGAGGATGGGATTTTCTCCTACCTCCCGAGTCTATATTCCCTAGATTTGAGTCACAATTTCGACAGGGGATTGGACATTAGAAGTCGCACGTTTTACGGTTTGGACGATTCCTTGGAAGATCTTTTTTTAAAAAACCTATCGTTAATTTCGGTAAGCCTAAATAAAAAAAAAAGAAAACTTTTTCAACTAATTTGGTTTTTTTTTTTCAATTACAAAAGATTCCGGAAATGCATCTTCCATCATTAAGGTGGTTGGATTTATCAGATAATAAAATATCATCGATCTCGATCGAACTAGCTCAAAATCTGTCCTCCCTACGAAAATTAGAATTGGCTGGCAATACACTGACATTAGTCCCCCCTGTCATTAGCACGTTGACCCAACTACGGTTTTTGGGATTGGCAAGAAACCCAATTGAAGCTCTTAATTTTCAACAAGGCTGCAGATTAAGGGAATTAGATATCCGACATTTACCGCTAACATTTTTGGAGGTATAAAAAAAAGGATCCGGAACGTTTTTTATTTTATTTAATTTTCAAGAAAAGTTATATAAGTACAGTTTCAATATTTGCTTTTTCAATTTTCACAGGTCGGAGTTCTTGGAAAAATACAGTCTCTTCAAACATTGCGATTATCTCCATATCGCCAAGTCCGGGATTTTAACTTGCCTCACCTCCTTCAAGACAATCATTGCTTGGAACATCTTCACATTGAAGTTTATTATCAAGAAGGGACTTCATTAGGGGACGAAATGAGGGGACCGTTTCCTGCGAAATTACGGAACCTCACCCTTACCGGTCGAGGTTTAAAATCTCTTTCTCCAACATTGCTACAGGTATTTTCTACCACCTAAAAAAGAAATCGCAAATGTTGTTATTTACTTTTTTTCTCCTTTTATTTATTTACAGGGGATCAGAAATCCTCGGCTGAATATTATAATCAGAAACACTACAATTGAACACATTCCTCAATCGATTTTCCAAAACGCTGGATATATAAGAAATCTAACTATCGATGTACGATCAAACAGATTAAAAAGTTTTGGCAACCCGAATACCGCTTTAGTACCTAATACTCCGCGGAGGACATTCCTTTTAAGTCTTAAAATTGCTAACAACCCATGGGCTTGTGATTGTGATCTGGGGTAAGTTACCATATTATTAAGTACACCATTTCAACCATGATTTTTGAAAAAAAACCATCTTAATTCTTCTCATAATTTTGCAGATGGATTGAGGGTTGGGAACGAAAAAGGCGGCAATATATCTGCGATGTAGATTCAACAGAATGCTTCAGTTCGGATGATGACCTTCGAATTGCTGAATGTGACAAAAATTTTGATAGCGTCATTGAAAATCTTAAATACGAAATTGAATGTGGTTGGGGTGGGTCTGGGCAATCTCGGTCTCATTTATTATTAACCATTGCATTGCCTATTTTCATAGTTTTGGGAAAACCCATTTGACTCTATACTATTCTTTTTTCTTAATCATGATTCAGTCTTTAGATCATTAAAGAAAAAAAAATTGTTCCTATTTTCTGTACTTTAAGAACATATGTTTGGAATCTGTTGCACATAAAAATACTTTTATCTTGTGTTTATAATATTATAAGCGAGGACATGTCGTAGATAAAAAAAAAATTGTAATCGTATGAATGACAAATATATAACTGCCCCATTATTGAAATCTTTATTGTTAACGCAAAAACAGAAGAGCCGGTTCCGTAGCCAAGGGAAAGGGGAAGAACTGACAGGTATCTTGTGCTCTTTCCCCCTTTCCGAATATTAAAGTCCAGCTAAGGAGCTGCGCAGAACAGATTCTGATTTAGTGTATTTTAATATGATAATTATAATTGCATTTAAAAAACAAATAGGCCTAAACTTTAATTTGTTGAAAGTCAATACAAATATTGCAACAACGATTTGTTACAATTTATAACGAAACAAAATTCATGCATTTCTCAGTTTATATAGGGTTCATAATAACTAGAATTCTTGATTTAAATTTATACTTCAATAAACGATAATGTAACTCACTGGTTTTACAACACTTATTTTTCCACATCATTTTTTTAAACTTCTTTTTGCCGGCAGAAGAAACGAGAGCAGAAGAATTATTGTCAGAAAACTGGTAGTCGATTTCGATCAATATGACCAAGGAACCCTTAATTTGGACCATCAAAAGCGAAATTTCTATCAGCATAGTATAATAAACACCTAAAAATGCGATTTTGATTAGCATACAGTAACGGAAATATCGTGTGAAAACCAGTAGCGGATCAAACACCGATGTAAAAGGAGGTGGAAGATTCAGCAGAAAGTAAAAAGGAAGCCGACTATATACCATTTAAGAATAATGCGTGGAAGAGAAATGGTAAAGAAACTAATGAAACACAAGAAGAAATTTAAAAAAAAAACCTAAAAGAACTTATAATAGAAGAAAAGTTTAAAACATTTTCATTATATTTTTGCTGGAAAATGCAGAGGGTTCTGTAGAGCTAACTTTTATTCATTCAAAAATAGTTTCAAAAAAAAAAAAAAAATATTACCAAACCCTTTCATTTAAATTCTAAACCCGATAAATTTTTTTTATCTTTAGTCCAGGTAAGGGTAGAGCGCTAATTTAGCGGGATTCGAAATTATCTCGACACATTTTATGAAATGACCGTTTTAAAAATATATAAATTTTTAAAGATATTAGCTCGTTTACATCACCAGCCGTTTAGGCGGGCTGTGGAGACATTTTAACGGTAAAAAATATGTAAAAAAAAATTTTTGATCCGCGGTATTTTGTACATGAAAACGGGTCTAACCGCACCAAAACAGTGCCAAAACGTTTTGTCATATTCAGAGATACAGATTCATGATTTCAAATGCATGAACAAGACTTAATGGTTCTTATATTTTATAATTTTTAACTGTTTTAGTTTTCGCAATAAAAAAAATTTTTCTTTTCGAGAGACTAGTGGGAGTTTTCCACCGAGTTCCGAGTTTCGTGTTTCGTGTTTCGGAATGCCAACTTCGAAATATTAAACGATATAATAATTTGAATTTTTGCGGGAGAACAGATGAAGTTAGTTTTTTTTTTCCTTTTATAAATCCAAATAAATGTCGTGAAGAGTAAAAAAAATGGATCAAATTGTGAACATGTTACTTGAAAGTTCCAGTTCGAGCTCGAGTGAAAGTGAAGATGAGGCATATCACCGCGGAAGTTAGCTTTTTAATGTTCTTATGGTTTGTGGGCAACGACGAAAGCCATCGAGCGCTGTCAAACTTATTTGACATGTCTTTTTCTTCCGTCTTTCTCGTCTTGAGAAGAGGGGTGCCTAGGGATTTTGTTCCCTATAATATTTTTATTACTTAGTGGCCGAAGAGGAGCAAAAATTCAAAATTATCTTGATGTTGTTTACCAAAAAACCGATGATGAATTCCAGCAAGAATATAGGCTGCCGCGTGATATTGCCTACTATTTAATAGGTATTTTTAAAAAAAATTGTGAAAATGAAGTATAGGTATCCAAATTCGGATATTATTAGTTTCAAAATAAAAATGCTTTTTTTTTTTTTTTTTGCTTTTTCCGTTCACATTCTTTTTTTATCTTTCCCTTTTTATAGACCAGCTGGACAGAAGCGGATTTATTCCGGCAGAAGGATTCAACCTAAATATGAGGCATATCACCGCGGAAGTTAGCTTTTTAATGTTCTTATGGTTTGTGGGCAACGACGAAAGCCATCGAGCGCTGTCAAACTTATTTGACATGTCCTTTTCTTCCGTCTTTCTCGTCTTGAGAAGAGTGGTTGACTGGATTTTTTGTTTTTTTTATTACGAAAACATTTTAAAAAATTATCAAATTTAGGAACCATGAAGCTTTTTTCATCCATTTCAAATACGGAAACTTTGCCTCTGAAACGTAACAAAACTTTTTGGCACGGTTTCGATGCGATCCAATCTCATTTCCATTTGTAAAAAACCCAATTTTCGAAAACGAAATTAGTTTTTTATTATATTTTTAATGGGATATGGATCTCTTAGTGGTAGAGCAATCGTCAAGAAAACGAGAGGTCGATGGTTCGATTCCATCTTTCGCCACTTTGATTTAACTTTTCAACTGATTTTCTATGTTTATCTTATGTAGTTCATCGTGATTTTCTTTAAAAAAAAAAAATAGATCCATATCCCATTAAAAATATAATAAAGAATATTAATTAGGATCAAAAAATAAATATCTTCTTCATTAAAATTAGTTCTTTTTATCGATATAATTTCCACCGTCCGACTAACCGGCCGGTGGTAATTAACCTATAACACCCGTTGTCACATAACGTAGCCGCAACGGTAAATTAGCGTTTTTAAATGACCGGGTATCTTTTGGGTCTGTCACCGACGTTGTTATCTAGTATTATGCACATGGTTGAAAAGACGTTATCGGTTCAACCTAGTTGATTTTTGGTTTTTAACGTCAGTCGTTACAAAATGACGTTGCCACAACCGTTATTCAACCAACCTGTATTATCTGGGGTGTAAACGAGCTAATACCTTAATGCATTTCAATTTTCTAAAATTTCTTCTTCCATCACCTTTCTTCAAATTTTTGTTTATCCAGAAAAAGAATTAAAGCAATAAGAAAAACAGGACGGTATAATAAATTTAATCAAAGCGTTGCAAAACACCAAAATTACTGGCGAATCGAACTTAGTCCTTAGCAAAAGGTAAGGTCGATAAACATACAATTATTTTTTGGAATCGCGGGGGAGCATACGGAACTGCGCATTCCATATATAACCGCGGCATTATTCAAATAATAAATCTAATAAAAGTATAATTATCATTTGTAATAATAACTAGGGAAAATATCAAAACCTGCAGTTCCGTAAAATAAAATATTTTGAAAATTAAGTTAAGTTTGAACTGTTTGATATTTATTTCCCATTACTATTTTTACAACTGGTAATTTTAGATTTAATATTCAAATACCGCAATTATAGGGTGCGCAGTTCCGTATGCGCCCCCGCGAATATTTAAAGGGAAAACAAATTAAATCCCCCCCCACTCAGGGCCCTTCCCCCTATGCTATTAAGATCCGACGTTTTCCAACATCTTGAATTTCACTGTTGTTAGGGGGGGGGGGGACGTGAAACGGGGGGGGGGGATGATAATGAAACGGTTTTTTTTAGATAAGTATATTTTAACCTTTTTTTCCCCAATTTATCTTTAGCAAGAATAGATACTTTGTGTTTTTTTTTTCTTTTTTCAGGGCCGAGGACAAACAAGAAAGGAAAATAACGTTTTCAACAGTTAATCCATAGAAGAGCGTTTGCAGCGTTTCCCCCAACAACAGTAAAAATTCAGGGTTCACCCGCGAAATCGGTCTGGTTCGAATCTTCGTGTTTACAGTTAGAACCCATTGTTGGGCAAGAGCTCCAAGTTTATTTGCAACATGTAGTGGAGTTACCCAGTACACTTGCCGAGGAAATTATCTGGTATGTTTTCATGGTGAATATGAACAGGTAAGATGTATAAAGGCTCAAAGGCAAAAGCAAAGGCATTCGAAGGCAAAGAATGTCGATGCCTTTGTAAGACATCTACAGATCGTCGTTGCGCGTTGTAAAGGAGCAATATGCAAATGTTTCTTCGAAAGGTAAGCATAAACATTCTTTTTCATATTGCTCCTTTACAACGCGCAACGACGAGATGCCCAACCAAAAATTTCATCCTGGGCAATAGCGGCAAATTATTAAAATATTTATTAATAAAATAAATAAATGAATAACTATAGTTATTCACTTTGTTTAATAGGCCGCTTTTATAAAAGCGGCCTATTAAACAAAGTGCCGTCCTGGGATATTCGTTTCGAAAATAGGCTCCCATATGTAAAGGGTTAAAATGGAGAAACAGGCACAAACCCGCCCTCGGGGGTAGCTAGGAACCATAAAGATGGTTCGTAGCCCTTGGGGGTAGCTAGTAAGTTTAATTGTCCACTGACAACAATCTTCCTAATTTCGTTTTGATGCAATGTTTTAGACATTAAAAAAAAAAAAGTTCTAAAAATAAGTCTTTGCTCGAGGTAAAATGTGCATTCCTTTTGTAGACAATAAAAAACGAGTTTAAAAAAAATTCTAACAAATTGAAATATACATGATTCCAGAAAAAAAAATCAGTTGAGAACATTTCATTCAGTTTAGATCTTCTTTTCTATGCGTACAACTTATTAAAGAAAACAGCATTGCCTTTTTCGATGCGCATAGTGTACTGAGTCTGAATAGTCTATTGAGATTAAAGTTTAAGAAAAATCGATCATTTTTTTGCCTTCCTCAGCACATCACATACAAAAGAGCAACAACGCATTTTTTAAACAAGGCAGTGAACATTTGTGAGGCAATATATCCCCCTCTAATGGCTGATCTGCAGAGCTTAAATACAAGTTACGTCAGTTGTTGAAAGGTACTAAGCGTCGTGTAAACGACTGTAATATTCGCACAAGGCGCTACGTAATGATGTTATAATACTTAGAGTACTTGCTTCTTGAGATATGCATGTTCTAGTTTAAAGAAAAGTTGAAGAACGACAACGACGATACGGCGACACTGAGAACACTCACGGTGATTTCCCAAGACGAAGAGGCTTCTTCATAATCACATTATCTTACAATAATAATGAGATGATATTACCGTCGTCTTTCACCAGGTTTTCTCCCTATACTTGGGAAATCAAAATAGGCAGTGAGGAAATCGCTGTTTTCGGCTTACCGTTTATTTATCGCAAACAGGCATTTTTTTCCTTAAAAAAAAAACATTTCCAGCAGCTAATTTCATAAATAATAAGGGAGCATTTTTAAGTAATCCGAGATTTAATTTTTAATGGTTCAGAAACTTATTTAAGAAAAGTCTTAAAATATTTGTTGCTGAGGGAGAACGGAACTTAATGCAACTGAATTTTAGAACTTTAATAAAATTCAAAAATTTCATCACAATTTATGGAATTAAGAGAAATTTTGTTAGGGAGGAAATCGGGAATTGCAGGAAATTGATTTTTCCCCCCTTTTTGATTCTACAACACTCGTGCAATAAAAAATATTTTAAAATTCGTTTTATTGGCGTTACTTTGTTTCCTCGCTGCAACCAAGTCAGCTTCATTTATAAAACATTAGCTTCATTTTCTTCCCTTCTCGGTTTGTCCTTTCTCACTTTCCGTAACCCCTAGAGAAATCTTTTCGGGTTCGGTCCGTCGTAATTTTCTTTCGTTTGTCTTGCAAGTCCTACGTTAAGACGAACGGAAGGGCTACGAGATTTCATAAAAAGAATTCAAAGCAATAGTCAAGGTCATTTTTTTTTTTTTTTTTTTTTTTAATAAAATTTTTTAAATTCAAAAAGCTTGAACAATTCTCGAGAAAAATAAGATGACACGTTTTTAAAAAAGAAACTCAAGTGTTTGCGTTGAGTAAAATATCCGCATAAATTTCAAAAATTTTGAAATCTTTTTCGACAATGCGTAAAGAATTTTTCGGTTTAATGTTATACGTTATTATGTTCTGATTGAAAAAGGTGAAAGGCGGTACGCTGGAATGCAATTTTCAAAAGCGGTGGAAAATATTCCTTGTGAAATTTTGTAATAAAAGCAAAATCTAAATGGTTTCCTAGAATCGGAAATATTACATCGTGCATAATTTTTTTCCCTCTCATTTTTGAAAAAAAAAAAAAAAAAGGGTGGAAGTGATTAAAGACTCAAAAAGAAAACTTGCCTCGTTAGGTATCTAAAGGGAGACTCAAAACGTTCGATCATACAGTTAGTGAAACAAGGGGTTCGCCGTTGAAAACGTCACAACTTTTGTTTTAATATTATCTGTGTGACAAAATAGGATCACCTCACTAGACGACCAACCAAGTTAGCAGGTTTAAATTAACCGGAGATTATATCAGCTAAGTCCTCGGTTGAATTTCCTGGTTCAGTAATCCCTAAATCATCACAACCCATTCTATTCTCTTCATGGCTCTTTTTCCTGGATTTTTTTTTCCTTTCTCGAGTTTTATAGCTCACCAATTTTAAAACTCGTTAGGACAAAACTCAAAATTTAATTTAGCGAAATATATATATTATATTTTTTTTTTAAAAACGGAGAAGGGGTTATTGTAATAAGCTTTCTCATTCTCCTTTGTTTCAAGCGGTAATCATCAAGTTCCCTAAATTTCATTCCATTGAAATCGAGACGGGCCTTTTACGTTTGAAAGCTGCAAAAATTTAAATTTTGGTATAAAATATTATTTAGAAGCAATAAGGGAAAACGAAGGACGAAAATTTTCATCTTCACCTTGACTGTGAGCAGCTTTTAACAGCAGGCCTTAGCTAAATGAGAGGAGCTCTTTACATTGGTTAAATGCTGCAATAATCTCATAGACATTATTAAAGCAGCAGCAAACCCAACTCATAAAAAAGTTTTAATGAAATGAAACTTTGCATCGGATGGGCCGGTTCTTTAACAGTTTGCTCCGCGCTAAAAATTTTAAAATAAAATTTTTAACGGCAAAAGAATCTGTTCCTCCCGCAACTTGAACGTTATTACGTTATTATATTGTAGCAGGCGGTAACCCTTCCGGTTCTCTTTTTTTTTTTTTCAGTTGAAGATCGATTAAGTCTTAAAATAAATTATTTTCAAACTGGAAGCCATTAATTTCTTGAAAATATTTTTTATACTGACAGCTGCAAAATGAATGCTTTTTCATTTTTTTTCTTTTCATCAACGATTTCTGCTTTTGACAAAAACTGAATGATGCGATAAAAAAGTATCAGTCGTTGTCAATTGATTGGTAAAAATAATTGCAAACTCGAACCTTTTATTTAATTAATAAGTTAATTAATTAAAAAATAGATTAGTACACAATTCAATGTTAAATAAAGTAAAACAAAATCATATCGTAAATGCAACTTTTCATTTTTCCCCTAAAGGAAAATTCGGGAAATTTTGTGAAAAATAATTAATTGGATCTGCGAAAAATTTAAAAACAAAAAAATAATGACTCGCGAATGAAACGAATCATTTATCCTGGTCTGTATCATGACTTATGGCCGTATTCAAAGCGATATACTTGCAATTATTTCGCCATGGACGAATAAACAGTGGATCCATTTTCTATCGCACGATTTTGAATAAATCAAGAGAAAGAGGGTTTTTAATTTATTAGATGCAGATGTAGACAAGTGAGGAATTTAGGATTCACTCCGTTTAGAGAATTCCAACTTCGGTTATTTACTGCCAGCTGAATTTTCGGGTCAAATGTTTTGCATTCTGGTATGTTTTCCATTGTTGGAAAATTTTCATTGAAAAGTTCTTACTTAAATTAAGGTGAAAGGAAGGAAAGAAAAGGAAAAGAAAAGGAAAATAGAATCGAGATTTTTTTCCCCCTTTGTATTAATTTAAAAAAAAAGATCTTTATCTTATTTTTTTTTTACCTTATCATATTCAATTTTCAGAAAATCTTATTTCAAATATTCGATTGACCCTGTGCGACCTTATGCGTATACATCGTTCACAAAGAAGATTTGAGAAGATGGATGTGCATGTGCGTTAAAATAAGTGAATTGGGCGGATGAACGCAAAAAGATGAGATTTCGTATTCGGAAAGACACTCTGTCTCTACTGGAGAACGGAACCATTATAACTGGAGCGGAATCAAAGAGGTATGGATATGTTTTATCCTCATATTTCAAGATTTTTTTTATTCTTGTGGATTAAAGTTCCATATTCGTTCGAAAAGTTTTTTTTTTTTTCTTTTTTTATTCTTGTTTTACTAGTTGAGTTCCCTTTTATCTTGTTTTATATCAGTTAACTTTGTCGTGTTTTATAAAATGCTGGTGAAAAAAAAGAAAATGAATTTTTTCTTTCCCTCCTGGCTCCTGCTAAAGTCTATAAAACTTTTTTGTGATTTGAACCGCCATGTTCTTTTTACTGGCGCGTATCTTCTAATTCTAATTATTTTTTTCTTGAAAAGTCTAAGCCACGTCTTAAGTTTCTTAAAATATAAAAGAGAAAGCCCGAAGTTTGATCTGATAAGGAGGACATTCAAATAAATGAAATTTATACAGAGGCACTAAGGAGGGAAAAAAAAAGAGAAAAGGGGAGAACATTTCTTCTGCTTAGAATAAAGATTACCGAGATGAGCCCTTTATATAATAAATATCAGTCAAATTACCCTTGAAACAAAAGCTTAAAAAAACCTATTTTTTTTTTTTTTTAAAAGATTTTACCGTATTTTATTATGAGCATAATATTCAGCAAAAGGTTTGATTCTTCACGTCAGCTTTTTTTTTCCTGTTTGTTAATACTTCTTTTTTTTCTAAATGAATATAATAAGAGGAAATGGAAGAAAATAATTGAAAACTTGAACATTCTCAAATCGTTGATTTTATTTGATTGTTAGAAAATTTTCAAGTGGAGGATTGTTTGAATTTATTTTATTTGAGAAGGAAAAAAGGAAAGACTCATTTTTCGAATCGAGGAGGAAAAAAAAAAAAAAAAAAAAAAAAAAAAATACGCCTTAAAAATAACAAATAGATGATTGTATTATTTTTGCCTAATCGTTAAATGAAAGGCGATTTTATTCATGTTCCATTTTGTTTCTTAAGCATAAAATATATTTTTTTTAAAGGGATTTTTTTCCCTTAAACCTTATAAGCATCGACATTCTTCCATGTAAAACTCTCTTTTCAAACAGAATTTTATTCACGGAAAATATATTTGAAAATCCCTTTCCACCCATTTCGAGTTCGGTTTTTTTTCTGCTCGATCTCTGACCCAATACATCCGTGGAAAGGTTAAAATTGAGTCTTGGGTCTGTTCAAACCCTTTTCCTTGAATTTGAATGCCTTTGATATTATTCTCCTTTTCCCGATCGCATTTCAAAACCTACACTAGACTTAACATGCAGCTGCTGTTGGAAAATTCTTGATTGATCTAAATTCACCGGTTAAAAGATTGAGAAGGAAAAAAAAAACCGAAATCCCAATAGATCTATATCCCGTACTTTCCTCGATTGATCGAGGGAAAAAAAAATTAACTTGCTGCAAACTCAATCATAGAAGAGTTATTATGGCCTTGCTTTAATCCTTTTGAATGTTGAGATTGTTAAAATATGAGGCGTCCACATGTGATCCGTTAGTTGATTTTAGCAGATTATAAGGTATAAGCAAGGATATTTTATCTTACGTTAAACCATTTTATTGCCGTAATTGTATCGATTGCCCTGATAATAATTTCACTGATGGAACTTAGGAATATTTTCCAGGACTGGGAAGGTTGAACATATTATTACGATGCGAGAGATCACCAAACCAGGTAGGCATAGCAAAGTAGTTTCGGTTTCAGGATGTAGGATTACGGAAGCATCTACTGGATTTAAAATGTTTCCCCAGTGTTGAATCGCACAACAATTTGATTAACATTTAACGTTTATTTTTGGCATAGACAAACCTACACTTTTTTTTTTTTAGTTTTTACTGAGGGAATAACGAAGTGAAACTTCGTTGTGTCAAACCAGATGTTAGATCGATAACAGAGGGCAATCATACACTGACTCATGGTCCTTTCAAAACGGTGTTAGTCAAACGATTATGAGATCAAGCTCAAAAATTTGGGCCCACAAAAAAAAAAAAAAAAAAAGTAAATCTAGAATTTTCTACTTTGATTTAGATTAAAAGTGCTAAACTGCCTTTAACCGTGTAAAATCCACTTTTAATTTTTATATTTTTTTAAAAATTTTACTACTGAATTTTTAGGGAAAGGAAAAGGTCGTTGTTCATTTAATCTTGTTTTTGGTTTATATTTTATGCTAGGTCTCCAAACCCACAGGTTTATGGAGTTCTTTCATTTAAGATTACCGTAATAGGGGGCTACTTTTTACTCCAGACTACTTTTACTACAGGCTACTTAAAAAAAAAAAAAAATTAAGAAATCACGCAACCTAAAATACTAAGATGCATTCTGCTGCATCCGCCGGTGAAATTGAAATTAAACTGCTTTTCGCACTTGCCCTATATAGCCCCTTAAACGATCATCCTAATTTCACTCAAAATTAAACTATTAGAAGCCAAAGAAAAAAAAATTAATTAATTAATAAAAAAGAAAAAAGAAAAAGAAAATTACGATCAATGGGGTTACTTTGTGCAGATGTCCCATGGGTGCTAAATCCACAACGGTACGACTACGTTTCCAAGGTTTTGATTACGTTTTTACTATGTTCACTAATTTTTTTAAATAAATAGCGATAGTCATTAGTAGAACATCTAAAAAAGTACCAATCGTTTTATTAAGAAATTTTCCGTTTAAAGAAGCCAATAATTTGTCATATCCTCTTCAATTTTTAAAGATATTCAGGTATAATAAACATGATTGTAAAAAGTAGCCCCATTTTTGTTAGAACGACACCTTTTGAAAAATCGAGTTTTCATTCGTGTTAGAACAAGTACAGATATTATAAACAAGGTATCAAATTAAAGCTGAAGAACGCCTCTTAATGTTGGATAAACAGATATGAATTTTGTTCTACATTTTACATCTGTTTTTGGAAAAACGTGAAAAAGTGTAAAAAGTAACCCCCTGGTACGGTACGATTCTTTTGTCCAGTTAAAATTATTGTTCGCATTAAAAAAAAAAAAAAAATAAAAAAAATCAATATATAAAAAAGAAAAGTATTTTGCCTTTATAATGATGCATGAAGACAAAATAATATACTGTATAATGACATATATATTTATCAATGGTATGAAGGTTCCTCGAAAAAAGCTTAAAATGTGTCGTCAGATGCGGTTTTACAAAGCTCACAAAAAGCTTCAAAGACTTAATTTAACTTATTTCCACCTGGATTTCCCGTGATTAAATTCGTTTACCTTTCGTAAAATTTTTTTCCCCAGTCTTGCGCATAAACTTCTTACAAACTTAAAAATTGCAGATTTCTCACATTTTAAAACCTTTCTTTAAAAAATTCTCATAAAAGGAAAAAAAAAAAAAAATTTACTTTTATCGAAATACGCTAGAAAGAAATAAGAAAGAAAAGGGGAAAATTACGATAATTAATGCTGGTGACGTGATATATGTAGTGCTTATACTCTTTTATAAATACCAATTTTTTTTTTGTGGGAATAATGAAAACGAAGCTTTACGATGCGAATTTAACGGAACGGAACGGGGGAAAGATACAAAATTGTCAAAATGTCCGATCCACGTGCTGACGGTTGACGTCACCGATCACACAGTTCAGGTGATGAAATCGTCAGAATGGAAAATATATTCATCAATCAAAACTGACTGACTGCCATGACTGACTAACTGTCACAAAAACTAAGATGAAAATTCACGCTTGAGTATTATTAAATTTATTCCTTTTTATGTACCGATTAACGACGATTGTCACTTTTTTTCTTTAAATTATTAATAGGGTTACTTTTCCTCTCTAGCTTATTCAGCAGCTTATCTCGAATTAAATTATTTTCTTTTGAAAAAAAAAAATGTATTTAATACTGCGGGAAAATGAAGGAATTTCATAAATATATGAATAAAAAGCCAGCATCATGAGGAAAATTTCAAGAGAACCTCTTTCAATATTCTTGTCAGTCGTTTTCAAAAATGCTGAGAAAATCAATAACAGGTGACAAAACGACGATGCAGGAGATATGTCTTGACACATTCGTTTTTTCTTTTTTCATTCACAATCGCGGCATCCCATCGAATCTTCGTGATCCCGCAACCCGAATAAAAAATTTTTATTTACTCTCACAAATCCCTAAGCTTTTTCATTCGTGCGTGTTCACACCCTTAATACACTTGCACATGTATTTAATAACTCATTTGCAATTTCAGGACGTCATTAATTCATCATTCGGGGGAAACTTTCTCTTCTTGAGTGACATCTGCCTTATTAACATAAGATTAATTCAACTAATCTCAAGTATTACCCGAGCATATACCAAGACTGCAGAATGTGCTACAATCCCCTATTATTCCTGACCGCGGGATGTCTCATGAAATTAGCTGTAAATTCGGGGATTATGCATGTAAAACCCTTTTTTTTTATTTTATTATTTTTTTTTTTTATTTTCTTCTCCGCAACCTCGGGGTTTCGTTTTCGGATCAAAATTTATTTTTTATAATCTCATTTTAAAAAAAGCAGATACCGGTAACAAAAATGTAAAGTCGCTTGTTTTCCTGGGAAATTTGAGGGTGTGCAATGAACCAAGGAAAATAGCTTGTGAAGCACCCACGAAATGGTTATTTAAAATTATTCAAAAAAAAAAAAAAAAAAAATCCCCCCTTTTTTCTTCTTATGTTTCCGGGTGAACGATTTTAAATAAATCGTATTTCCTGTTGTTATACTTTTACTATTTGTTTAGAAAGTAAGCCGTATAGGGTAGAAAAATTGATGTTATGTAACCGAAGGTCATCGAATCGGCAAGAAAATCTAAAATACGTTACTGGACAATGCTTTTGAGAAAAAGCTCTTTTTGCATACAGAATTAAATTTTTTTAGCATACTTTAACTGTACACGCTACATTTAATGCTTTGTACACTTCCATTGAAAAATTACGCGGTTTAACTGGGCGAATGAATGAGGGGCTTTAAGTTTTATATTTCAAACTACGTCTTCGCCTGTAGATCTCTTTTATAAAGGCGACTTTCAGTCTCTTCTAAACCGGATAATAACGCTAGGTAAGCCTACTAATAGAGAAATCACATGTTTTGAGATGACTCCATCGTTTAATTGTGCTAGGGGAGATAGGACAAAAAGCGTATTTTTGACTCAGTAAAAAAAAAAAAAAATGAGATCGGTGAACCGATCAAAGTGCTTTATCGACGAATTATGAAATGTATATTATAAATAATATACATAACGGTTAGATTTTTGATCAGAGGTCCACCAAAGCCACTGTACGGGCATACGGAATCTGAATTTTGGAAATATAATTTTAAATTCGGAATCCTCTACCCCGAAAATATTCTCAAAAATACGGTTAGATTTTTGATCAGAGATCCACCAAAGCCGCAATACTGGCATAAGGGATTCGAATTTCGGAAAAATTATTTCAGATTCGGAATCCTCTACCCCGAAAATATTCTCAAAAATTCGGTTAGATTTTTGATCAGAGATCCACCAAAGCCGCAGTACTGGCATAAGGGATTCGAATTTCGGAAAAATTATTTCAGATTCGGAATCCTCTACCCCGAAAATATTCTCAAAAATACGGTTAGATTTTTGATCAGAGGTCCACCAAAGCCGCAGTACGGGCATAAGGGATTCGAATTTCGGAAAAATTATTTCAGATTCGGAATCCTCTACCCCGAAAATATTCTCAAAAATTCGGTTAGATTTTTGATCAGAGGTTCACCAAAGCCGCAATACTGGCATAAGGGATTCGAATTTCGGAAAAATTATTCAGATTCGGAATCCTCTACCCCGAAATATTCTCAAAAATTCGGTTAGATTTTTGATCAGAGGTTCACCAAAGCCGCAATACTGGCATAAGGGATTCGAATTTCGGAAAAATTATTTCAGATTCGGAATCCTCTACCCCGAAAATATTCTCAAAAATTCGGTTAGATTTTTGATCAGAGGTCCACAAAGCCGCAATACTGGCATAAGGGATTCGAATTCGGAAAAATTATTTCAGATTCGGAATCCTCTACCCCGAAAATATTTTCAAAAACGGTTAGTTTTTTGTTAGCTCCCACGAAAAACCCGCCAATCAGCATCCAAATCGCTTTGTTGACGTAATCGATGACGTCATATCGTGACGTTTCAAAAGTCGACATATCGGTTTTTAGGCCTATACCCATACTTTTAGCCCTGCTCACCGTTTCTGAACCACTCAACAGAATTTAACCAAATTTCAATGGTAGCGTATCTGGATGAATATCTACTGCAGTACGAAAATAGGACTCAATTGGTAGCTGCGTTCGCGATTTATAGTCAAAAAGATCTTGAAATTGTTGAAAATTTAACATTTTCACTCACTGCTCCGAATCCCTGGATCGATTTAACTCAAAAACTAATCAGCACCTACATTTCATTAGAAGTTGCTACCCACCAAAAATCATCGATATCCGCTCTTTCGTTTTTCTGCTTTTCGACGGACATCCCTCTTTTTTGTCACATCCGGTCATACGGTCATACGGTCATACGGTCATACACACACACGGCCACCATTCAAATTTTGCTTTTTTCGGCATCAGGGGACCTCAAAACGTGTAAATATATCGAAAACTGAAAATCTGAAATTTGTGCTAAATGCAATGCTTTATTCTCCCTGCGGTCGATAAAGCAAAAAAAAAAAAAAAAAAACAGTTAACCCCCGAAAAGAGAAAAAACAAAAATTTGCCCGCCAAAACGGAACGTGACGTCATCAGCCTAAAAGTTGCTGTGTTCATTTCTAAAACTCGAACGGCATCGATGCGTAATGTGTACAAGCATGTCACGGCCGTATAGACAGGTCCGGAAACTTCCCATGCCGTTCATGTCCCGCCTAACTACGCACATTTTAGTTCTAAAACGGGCCACTGATGGCGCTGCGATCTTGAGAGACGCAACATGTTTAATCGTTTGAGTTGGGATTATGGCCATATAGAAGTCTATACGGTTGTGTGCCGCCATCGTCGGATCAAATCTCAACGACCAATCAAAAAGCGTCTCGCTTACAAGTAGCGCTTACGGTGGTAGAAAGGAAGAACTAATTTTTCCGTAGCTAAGCGGGGCAAGATCTCCCATGTATAAGGCATTGGAGTTTCCGGACCTGTCTATACGGCCGTCAAGCATGTTTACAAAATAAGACGTGTTTCGCTTCAAATTCGATGTCCCGTTTCGAGTTAGATACCTCGCTTCGAAGCAGGCAGATTATGTCACACTAATAGAAAATCGTTTAAGGAGTGGTCACGTGACAAAAACGCTCCCTGAATTTTTTTTTTTTTCTTTTTCAATTTGATAAAAAATTCACGTTTAAAATACTATAGTTTTTAGTTACGAGCATTAGTTTCCAGCAAAGTTTCCAGTTTAATTACATTAGTTTCCAGCAAAAATCTCAAAACATGTGACTTATTGTGACTTGTCTATTATTAAGGTCATAATCTCACATGTATCGTGTCGTTATGCATATGGAATAAGGCTGGAATTCTGAAATGTGGATGAAGGCATACAGTATAATCCGAGGTTGCAAAGAGCTGGTATACAGCCAAAGCAAAAATAGCAGGCAAACAACAAAAGCAAAAACAAAAAGCAAGATGAATACAGTTGCTCTGGCAGCTGATTTTTTAGTCTGTCTTTTCCTTTACTTTACTGATTTAAGCTGGTGCCCCGACTTTTGATATTGATGATTGATGATTACCAGCAATTTTCGATATCCGATTTTGATGTAAAGCCAAGAAATGGAAAAAGAAAATTTAATAAAAAGGAATAATCAAACCGGTCTGGTGCGTCTAAAAGAAAGGGAAATAAAAGGGGGACGATATCAAATTATCAGGGCAAAGTAACGATGGTCGAGTGAAAATTCTCACACTTGATCGCCATCGAATCGCCTCTTACTCCCAGAATTGGAAAATTATTATTTTGAAAAGGCTTCAAATAATATTTGCTCTCGTCAGGTACTGATAACTCACTAGAAGAAATAACAAAAGACTTTTCTCTTCTTTTTTCTTTTCGTTTTCTTTGCGATAACTTTCGCTTCTGCAATCTCCTTTGTTACGTCAGACAGTGTATCGTCAGTCTTTTTTAAAATGAGTATTTATACTCTTTATATGTTCCAATTTAAGCAGTACAAGGAAGTTTGATGAAAACAAGATTTGTTCCTTTGCTTCATCTTTGAGGGTATTATAAGTTTGTCATTTGATTAATTTTGTGTTTATGCTAAAAGCTGAATACCGAAGTGTGCTGACATGGGTGTTAAAGGGTACAACGAAGGTATTGCAAATTCCATTAAAGGATTGTAATTGTAAATGAGTTTGATTTATGTCTCATTTTAATATTTATGAATCCGATAACTTTCTTTTCTAGGAAGGGGCTGTTTACAGTTTAATAATTCTGACCTTTTTTAAGGGGTAAAAAAATCTTCCAAAATCGAACTTCTGGCTCTTATGTGCAAACCGGAAAATGACTCCCTTTTTTTTAAAGATACAAGGAAAATCGAACTGCAATAGCAGTTTTTTCCCCGGGACCACTGAAAGATATGAAAGAAAATTCTAACAGGATCACTCTTTGACTTTTCAATATCAAAAAGAAAGGAATGACGTCATAAATTCCAAATTTTCCGACCCGAAGAAAGTGATTTGCATGAAGGGGGTCGGAGAGATTTGACTTTTATTCCAATCTATCTTTTGCTCAGGGTTGGGTTTTGTCGTGTTTATTCTGTGAGCAAGGACTATTGTTATTGTTATACGTATTGTACATTTTTTCCCTATAATATTAATCAAAGTTTGCATTTTGAATTTATTCCAGCAAGGATGAAGGGTTTGAACAACTAAAAAAATATAAAAAAAAAACTGCTGTCTTTCTATCGTATTCGAAAAAGCCCTTGTCACAACGCTAAAGTATTTACTTCTTATCAGATTTATTGTTACTGGCATTTCTTTTTTGATTGAACGATTTGAAATCTAAATAAACCTAAGGGATAATGATTAAGATGGATACAACCGACATTTTATCAAATACTTTTTCCAAAGTTTGAATCTGGTTGGATTTGTGGAAATTGAAATTGAAAATTGGATGGCGGTGTCTTCCTTACCGGAGAATTTTCCTTTTCAAGGAAATCTAAATAACTTTCTTAATAATTGAATCGAGTCGGCGTCTTTCATTTTTTGAAGGTAGCTTGCTTTCTCTCCTTCCTATCTTTTTCTCACTATTTTGCTTTACTTATCACAGGTAAGGTAAATCATTTTTCTTTTCTTTTAAATTTTATGAGTACGTATCCGCAGGAAAGGATGTGCTGCAGGAATAATTGGGAAATAAATAAAATATACAGCAATTTCGGAAAAAAAGAAGAAAAAAAAATTAAAAATTACAAATCATTTTTAAATGGGCCCTTCTTCGGGAAAGGTTTCCGAATTAAAAAGCGATGAAAACTTCAAATTTTTGTTTGAAACTCTAGGTGTGCAGTTTCACATTTTTTTAAATAAAAAAAATGACAAGAATTCATTAATTTTTTTACAATAGATTTAAATGAGTTTGCCCTGTCTTGAACATTAAACTCTTATTTTTTTTTTTTTTTCGGCAGAGAGGTCCCAAGAAACCGAGTTTGTTTTTACACTAAAAAAATTAAAATAAAACGGGCTTAAATGTAAATAACTTCAAAAAAAAAATTTCCATTCAAAAATGTATTTAGTGCTCGGCTTATGGCAGATCAGAATTACCTTCAATTTTATTCTCATAAGCACTTTTGATGTTGGATTTGTCTTCGAACTTCATTTTAAAGTCTTCTGTTTGGTCATTTGACCTTAGTAGTGCCAAAAATTAATAACATATTCTATTAGAATGAAAGTAAATCCCTAGCGGGTGAAAATCCCATAAGCTAAACATAGGAGTATTTTTGCTGTAAGCTGAACGTCGGACGTCAATCTAAATTTAATTGCACTACACGATGCAGAATCGTTACTATTGCTAAGAAATTACTATTTACTAAATAAAATGCATATTATGATCATATGAAAAGTCGCCTATAAGCTAAACCTAGGAATTATTTTTACCAACTTTATGTATAATAACGTATAAAACTGGACTTCCTATCAAAATATTTCTCCTTAAATAAGTTCTTAAATGCTATTTTAACGAAAAAATACATATGAATACTGCACCGTATATATAGGAACTCGGTTCCTTGGGCCTATTAGTGCAGACCGTACATATACGGTCTTGGTATGCAAAGAGTTAAATCGCCTCGCCTACAACGAAAATAGATTTTTTGTCGAAATTTTAATTTATTTCCCACACGAAAAGTAAAAGAATATGCAGTAAATATTCAGCTCTTAATCCTACTTAAGAAATAAATACAAATGATTCCCATAAATTTATTTACAGAAAATAGCAAAATTCCGTGACATATTCAATGAAGAAAAATAAGAACATTTTAAAAGCTTCTCTTATTTTATGTAAAGCTATTTGTTTTTCTAGTGGGTGCTTTAAAACGTTTCGCTATTTCATTTTCTTCGACGGTAGAATTGTAAATTTAAAAAAAAAAATTGTAAAAGCGTTTCGACTATTTAATTTTCCTGAAGAAAAATGCGCTGGGAAGAAAATAGGAATAATAATAAAAAGTTGAGCAATCCCATTTAAATTTTCCCAAATGAAAGTGCTTGATGATAAAGCTTCGGTTTTATAAAAGACGATGTCCGCGTAAATAATAGACTGTCGAGGTTGAAGGGAAACGAAATGGACCGAAAAGGAAAAGCTCTGAGTTAACCTCCCGTGCATTCCTGACCCACCAACTTAGGGGAGAATTTCCATTCTTTTGTTGTACTCCTCTGACATTATTAGTGGAGTCACAAAACGACCATTTTGAATTCGATTTACATCTTAACTCCTTTACCTTACCCCAAAGAATTCCCTCTTTTTTTTTTTTGACGGATAGTTTTGACTTCGTATCAAACCATCGGTACACGAAACTCTTGTTTTTATAATACTGAATAAATATCATTTCGTTAACAATTAATTAATGAATGATGTAAAATGCTACGGATTCATAAATCCTTCAATTTTTTAAATGGAAAATTCGCAACTCCGGAAATGCTTTGAATGAAATTTTAATCAAAAGAAGAATCTTTTATATTTCGCCTTTTCTTTTTCACGCTTCTGGTTCACCATATCCTTTCCTTTTTAGGATTACCATTCGAAATTTTAATCTCGATTTCTTTTCCGCATCTGGTGGCTCAAAGTGGCTAAAATTTTTTTTTCACCGAATTCGATTCTTTGATAGGAATCTCTGACACAGGAGGGTAGAGAAAATCGCTTAGAGTTAAACGCATTGGTATGAAAAAAAGAGCCCCCACGTCCTTTTCTTATCTACCGTAGGGATCATAACCTTTCCCTAGAATAAAAAGCGTATGATTACGGAAGTAAAATTTTCGAGTGCTGCTACCTCAGCAAAAGAATTTGATGCTTGTAAGTTTTAAAAAAAAGTCTGAACCAAAAGTGTTTTTTTTCCCTCCTTTTTTTTTTATCTCGGAAAATTTTCCTCCGTCAAACCACCAGCGGTTCCCTAAAAGGAACCTTTGAGAATTTAACGCTGAATAATCATTAGCCTTTCATTCTCTTTTTTTTGGTCCCTTAAGTTTGCATATCATTATTCTTATTCGAAATCAGGAGGAGTATGAAGAATATTTTTTTGCGAAGAATAACGCATGAGAACATGCGTTCATCGAACTAATTTAATATTCTGTTTAATTTATACAAATGAGGAAAATGAAGGAAAGGCAAGTATAGGTTTAAAAACAATGATCATTATAGTAAAACAATGTTGGACATCGTCCAAGCACGTCTAACGTACCAAGTTTCACACTAAATTTAACTCGACCTTTCATGCCACTGATTTGTAAATAGGTATGTAGTTCAGTTGAATTGTCAAAATGAACCTTTTTAAAAGTTAAAAAAAAAAACTCTCCCACTCGAAATAAAAAAGAATTTTTTTTTCCTTAGCTGAAATTTTCTCTGAGTGAGGTTATGCATCTCCGAAACACTGAAACTATCGGCTTGTTGTGAGTGACAATAATTTGCGAAATGGAATTCAGAGACAAGGGATAACAAAACTTGGCTGAATACTTGATAAAGCTGAGACAAGTAATTACATTGCCCCCGTTTAGATGAAAAAGAGCATTTAACGCTCACAAATAATCTAACCATTTTCATAAACTGTTTCTTAACTGCCTCAAGTGTGCGGTTATTAGATACAGATAAGAGAGAATATTGTTCATGACCCATCACGCCAGGATTTCCAGGATAAGTTTAACACATGCTCCGATTATCACTTTCGGGTTTTCTCTTATTCTATTTCTCCTTACGATTTCAGGCGGCATCTGTGAGGGATGAACGGTTGAAACTCTTTTGAGGTTTAAAAGGGAAGTTTTGCTATAAATAAGGACGGCTTTTGTGGTTCGACTGGATCCGGGTATGAAGAGTTATGGAGGGACCAAACGATTTTACATTTTGCATTGATAAAGATTAATTGATCCTCTTTTTTTTTTTTTTAAACGCGAAGGGAAATTTTGTCATATTCACATAGTAATTTCCCTTCACAGATTTCATTATTCATGTAAACTGTTTGAGGACGGGATTTTATAACTGACCGAAACTATCGGTGTCGACTGTCAAAGTTAAATAATGTGCGAATTACAGCGACGTTGGAATTATCAAACTTGCAGCTTTTATTTTCTCATGAGTAAAATTTTATTCTCAAGCCTACGTTACGCCAACTAAACTTAACAGCGAATCGTAATGCATGTAAACGCCAGCGTAAATCGGCATGCCACTTCACACTCGTTTTAATGAGCAAAAAAAAAAAAAAAAAAAAAAAAGAAGTTGTAGAAATTACAGAAAAACCATTAAATCGACTCTAAATTCAAGCGATGATGTGCTGATGAAGCAATAAAATGATACAAATTGAAAGCTTCAAATCCATAGGTCTAGCAGTTTGAAACGCTAATAACATACGTCTCACGTCTGCTGACTGTTGAATATATAATGAGCTTTACGACGTGATTCCATTCCTGTTTCCGCGTTCAACAACTGACTCGTCCCTTTCCGTATATCATAATCGGTAATATGTCCTCGGCGTATGGTTTTCATCCCCGTATAATCCCATCCATTTAGAAATGTCCGACATTTCCTTGGTTTAGTTTTGCAAAAAAAAAAAGAAGCATTTTTAATTCAGACATAAATTTTTATCTGCAGACAATAGCTGCAAGCGAAAATCAGATCTACCGTGAATTTATTTAAATTCGGATTTTCGAGTTACATGAAACAGATTTTCTGGACGTGTTTTAAATGAATACGTCTATTACTCTTCAAATATAAATCGAACAATGCATACTTTTTTTTTTTTTTTTTTTTTGATTTTGCTTTGAATTTTTTTCATATTAACATTGTTAAAATTGCAACTGACGCTGACTGATTTCCAACGAATACTCGAATAGTGCGAATCGATCATTAAGAGATAAAACAGGGAATAAATGCAGACGTAAAAAAATAAAAAATAAAAATCAAGAGTATAATATTTTTTTAAAAAAAAAGCATACTTCGGTTTGAAACGGATAAAAAAAATTTCTAAAATAACACCATGAAGCTTATGATCTGCTTACATTTAAATAACTCATAAAAAAGAAAGGCATTTCCCTGCTATGGTCGTACATGCAAAGAAAGTCGAATCTCTTGCAGCATAGGTCAAAACGATTTATCATAAGGTAAAAAAAAAAAAAAGAACATGGAAAATGTGAGTCCGATTCAAGGAATCGTGCTCTGAATTAAATTATAGCGAAAATGGAATAGTAAAAAGGTTCGGGATATATGTAAGAAACGTGTGGAGAAGCCCACGCAAAACTGTTGCCGTTAATTGGGCCGAACTTTGATGGTTCCATGTTGATTTGAAAACAATTACCTTTTGCCCATCAACGTTCAGCAGCAGTTATCCCATAAACGATCTCCGACACGTCCAGACTAATGGCTGGATAATAGCCGTCCGGATTTTGTTGGATCACTATTTAATTGAATCAGTGAATCAAAATAAAAACAAAAAAAGGAAGAAAATAAGATTTTTTTTTTTTTTTTGCAGGAATTTTGGTTTTCATTTACCGATCAATCGGAAATCCTAAATAGGATGGGGATCGTTTTCGTGAGATTCAGAAAATATTAGTGCAGTAGGGTGTTATGAATTTTTTATGGCGTCTTGACGATGAAGAAAAAGAGGAAGAGAGAGAAAATAGGTGGTTTTCAAGCTTCCAATTCGTTTAAAGCACGGTACATTTACTGAAATTGTGAAGTGGGATTAATGCACTGGGAAACATTCAGTGGAATTACTAGAATGAATCTTTACACCGAAAGAACATTACAACAGGTAAAACTGGATTTATTACAACTGCAAAAAGCCTCATATATATATCGAGACCGAATAATGTATTAAATATTAAAACCTTTCCTTCTGAGCTGAAGCCGTAAAACCGTCCAGTCATATTTCTTTTCTACTCGGATTCATCTTGTTCCACGGGATATTTTTGTTTTTAAACCTGACTTTGTTTTATTGAGGTGACGTTTGCGCACGACACAGTTACACCAGACTTTAACGTCTGCTAATAAAACTGTCATCGTTTATTTACCGCATAGTTCATTTTTTATTTTTTTTCCCCCCGTAAACGTAGGAAAACGTATCTTCTTCACTCAGTCGAAGGGGAAAAAAAAAACTTCAACAATCTTCTTTTTGATTGTATAACTTATTACATTACTGAAATGGAGAAACCTGAAAAAGGAATCTAAAGTAATGATCATTCTGCTATACATCAAAGTAAAACAATACGAAGAGTAGAGATTTATAATTTCCATAACTAGGGAATGACGTATTCCATCAACCCTTCAACTCCTTCGCCCCCTTCACATCCCCAGGGTTGTTCTTTGTTTGTTTAATTACCCCCGGTATCTTCCGCAAACAAAACCGATCTTCATAAATTACATCTAGCATTGCCTCCGTCGGTGTTATCACCGTTATTATTATTATCACCACTGTCGACGCCGCTGATATTTTTGTTATAAACTTTATTAGAAAAATACATTTCGGGGAACGGCTATATTTTTTATGAGGCAAGTCTCAATAAAATTTCAAATTGAGACAATATCCTTTAAGCAAAAGTACAATTTGCAACATACTTGCTTGTTTTAAATTCTTATATTTTTATTATTATTTTATCATTCCATGACGTATTCCCTTGCTTACGATGTCATCTTTGAATTTATATTCCCCTATACGGGAGGAGAGCGACTTTATTTGTCAAATTCGTAAAGAGCTTTTGTCACAACAACGAGAAGCGGCGGATAAGCACAACTCGTCATAGGCACCAGAATTGGGACCGGAATCACAGAAACAAAGTTTGCTTTTCATTTTCTCCAGATGTCTCGTTCCCATTTCAATGTCGAGCCCGTCAGTTAATTCAAATTCGTTCGGGACTTCAGGCGGTAAAGCCTCTCATCCCTTTGTTTGTCTCATGACTCTCTCACGTCTTTAATTTTTGTCGGTAAGATTCCCAGCGTATATTTTTTTCCCTGTGCCTATGACCTTTTTTTTTTTTTTCGTTCGCACCCGCTACTGATCTTGAAAATTTTTTATCTCGTAAAACGTGTTTCGGTATTCGTGTCTAAAAATTAACTGAGTTATAAATTGAAGCTCGAATTTAGAACTGGAACAGCGTAATGACCTTTGTTGCATTCTTAATTCTTCACTTTATTGCTGTCGTGTTCCTTCGTTGCTTCATGAATGAAGAGCTGCAGTTTTGTTATACTATATTTTTTTTTTCTTCGGTAGCGTGTTTAAATAAAGTTTTTTTTTTCTTTGCCCAGTGTGTGCCACGATCAGTTTACTAAGTAAAATATACCCGAAATTCTGAAGTAAAAAAAAAAAAAAAAAATAAATAAATAAATAAATAAGTAAAAATAAATAAAAAAATAAATAATAAATGCAAATGATTGTTTTAAATAAATAATTATTTTTGAATAGTATTTTCTATACCAAGGACTGCAAGCAGGGATGATTGTTTTAAAACAAATTGGTTTAAAACACGGTGTTTTAAAACGTTTTAAAACATTTGAATAAAAAACACCGTTTTAAAACTCTGTTTTAAACACCGTATTTTATTAAGTGAATAAAATACGTTTTAAAATGCATTTTTAAGAGGCCCGAGCCCGCAATTTGTCGCGCACGATTCATTTTATACAATCTATGGTATGGACTAATACCATAGATTGTATGAGCCGCTCATATTCATAATGGTTGCTTAATCGCAGGGATGATTGTTTTAAAACAAATTGGTTTAAAACACGGTGTTTTAAAACATTTTTAAAACGTTTGAATAAAAAACACCGTTTTAAAAATTTGAATAAAAATAGAAACGAATTTAAAACATTTTGAACGTGTTTTAAAACATGTTTTAAAACGTTTTAAAACCAGGCCGAATAAAAGACGTTTTAAAACGTTTTAAAACATGGGAAAATAATATAAAACGTTTTAAACTGTTTTTTATTAAAAAATGTTTTAAACAGCAACCCTGACTGCAAGGTGCACTTTTCTGAACTGGAGACAGCGGGGTTGCCATGCCAAGCCAAGCCGAAGGCGAGGTTTGGCAACGCTGTCTCAAATTCAGATAAAGGCCCCTTGTAGTCCTTGCTAAAATGTAAACTATCTCGTATATTTTCTATCCAAAAACAAAAGACGACTCGTCCAAAAACAAACTCGAAAAGTGTAGAATCTCTGGAATAATGGAGTATTTCTTTCACTCGGCCATCCTTTCTCGACTCGTCCTCGAGACGACTTATGGAGGAAAAGTATCGAAAGCGATTCATATATTTTTTTTAAATCATTTGTGTGTAGTTATCTTAAGTCCCCTTTGAAAGTGTTATATATTTTTTTTTTTCTATCATAATGTGGAAATGCAACTGCTCCAATCAAGTTCAGACTGGTGTTTTAGAGATAGTTTAAATTTTATGTAAACATTTTTTATAAAACATATTTTTTATTACGGATGAAACATTGAAGTTAGAACGCATTTTCACAATTCAAACAAGCAAAATGTAAAAAAAATTTTTTAAAAATATAACTTTAATTCATTCACTAAATATTGAAAAAAAAAAATCATAATACAAATAACGAGTCCAAAATTGACTGACCCCTGCGCGGGACGCCATAATCATAAAAAGGTACAAGACATTACCGTTATCACTTATGCCATTTTATATTATAACGAATACTATCTTTTGTTTGCAAGAATGCAGCACGACTGTTTACTTTTAAGAAGACGGTTCCGCAAAAAAATAACATGGACAATAATTTTTACCCTGCGTAATAAAACAAGAAAAATTAATTCAGGCAAACTTCAAGAAAAAATTGATGTTAAGACACTTCTATTGGTGCGTCTGAAACTTAAAGGAACCTGATGAAAAAATGGCATAATAAGTGGAAAAAAGCTTCTGCCATTTAAATTCAGTTTTAATACCCTTAAGTTAATACACATAATTTTTTTCAAAACATTTTGGAAACGTTTTGGCGCAGTTTTAAAAGACGGCTAAAGTCACTTAAAAGTCTTTTAAGTCGAGATCGCTTTACCTTTTAGGCGGGCTCCAGCATAATTTTTTATTCAGATTTCATCAAAGAAATTTTTAGAAATATTTTATCTCTTGAAAAAGATAAATCCAAACTTTACACTGTTAGGAAAAGGAGGTAGCACTATTTTGGAAGAAGCCTTAAGAGATTTTGTATTTAATTCCGAAACGGCTTAAGATGGGAGGGCGCTTGCTTCTAAACCAATCTCCCGTAGATTTATTGATTTCATTATGATGCTCGCCTACTCCCAAGATTAACATACGATTAGACACGTTTATTAAATTTATGCTTTAACAGTTGGAAATCAAAATGTAGCACCTAGTTGGAAAACTTTAAGTCCTCTTTAAAAGAAAACGAACGAACTCCGGGTTTTAAAAAAGAAAAATCGAACAAAAAAATGCTCAATCTAATTTTTTCCCTCTAAACCTCATTTTACAGCAATAAATGACGCAGAGATTCTTGTAATCCCAATAGTCCATTTTCCAGCCGAAAGTTATACGGTTAAACAACAGACAGAACAAAGCCATAAAGTTGTGGCTGAAACAGTTGGAAAAGACCGATTTCAACTTTTGCGAAACAGGAAACGGAAAGAGAAACTGGAGTAATTTCATATAATCGATTTGATAAACCCAACCTTGATGCACGGAGTATATAATAGATGATCAGGAAGTCAGTTATTCGATGTATCTCAATTTCGTGAGATGGGAATTTTTTTCCTACAATGCATTGGATCTTTTATTAAAAATATTTTCAGATTTTCCAGGAAAATCGTATATAAAAGCAATCGGTTAAGGCATTATTTTTATTTCATTATTTTTTTTTTTTTTTTTTTTTTTTTTTTTTTTTGAAATCCTATTTTTTTTCTCTCCTTCAAACTCAATTCGAAGTTGAGAATTTATTAACAAAGGAGTCCCTAAACGGTAGGAATGCCTCCATTGTTCTAATGAAATGGAGTATATAACACTATAGCTATATGTGCATGAACTTTGCCGGTTAAGATTGTTTGAAGCCAAATGTTTGCTCATTATACATAAAGTTGGGAGACGGAAGGAGAGATGTTTAAAGTTTTCGCAAAGAGCTTTGGAGTTCGTGTAATCGATCATAAACATGCCATTTTCATATTGTATAGTCTGCTCTAATTCTGTCTTTATATTTGGGAATATTCCAAGCATGAACACCATTTACTTTTCAACACCAATCAGTTCTCATTAATCATTTATCTTTGTTCCCAAACTTTATACGTTAAATTAAAAAATGACTGATTTGCCACCTGAGAAAATAACATGCCAAGAAAATGAAAATAAATGTTCGGTTTTTAGCACTTATGTGCAGCGGTGTATTTTTTAAAAAAATTGTTTCTTGTTTTTGATGGTCCCAAACTTTATACGTATTCCGTTTCCGTTTTCGTTTCAACGATAAAACTTATTTACTTATGAAATAAACAATTAAATAAATTGACTTGTCATCCTTTGAATTTGTAATTAAATCATTTCTATAATCGTAATCGATTCTGTAGAGCAATCTTCATCAAACCTTTTCATAATTTTTGTAACTTTAGAAGTGATCCGACAAAAAAATGGGAGCGAAATTTTGGAGGCATATGATCATGCGCATTAGTTTGCAAAAGACGGTATAGTAAAAAGTGCTTTCAGAAATAACAACAATTAAAAACATAAATGGACAAGAAAAAATCAATGCGCATGGTCATATGCCTCCTTTTTTTTTCCACGCTCATTTTTTCTGTCGGGCCTCTTCTAATTAAGGGTCTCTAGTTTTTTCATCCCCATGTGGTTTTCTATTATGTAAACAAATGCTGAAAACATCAATAGACAGGAGACATGTTTTGAGCGTTATTTTTGTTCTTAATCTATGAGGTCTAAGGAAATAATAATGGCAATTTTTTTCTATTCACGATAAGGAATTCTACAATAAAACTGAGAGATAAAAATGTGGAATTTGAATTCCCGCTAAAACGGTCGTGACTCGTTGGTCTAGTTTTGCGTGTGTTCGTTTTGTATGCTTATATATTTGACGCAGTTTGACGTGGTTCGAGTCGTATTCCGCAAGAACGAACATACCTGGTTCAATGAGCTTACATAAATAGTAATCACGTGACTTGACCGATGACGTCAAACCAATGAGAAATGTTCAGGGGTGTAGTCACGTGACAAAAACTTTTTTGTACTTTTTATTTCCCCCCTGACGATTTATCAAAAACTTTTTGCAAAAAAATTACTATTTCGTTTTCAGCAAACATCCGAGTTTTTATTTCTATCATTACCTCAAAATGTGTCTGTTGTCTATTCCAGTACATTTTTAGGCTAAAATATGCAACCTGAAAATCGGAAACATTGCAGAAAATACCTCAGCAGGAGCAACACAAAGTGCAAAATGAAATCGGACTTTCATTTTAAGAAAAACGTTCCAGTCCGGAAAAATTTATTTCATTTTTAAATTAAGTTTTTTTTTTTTTATATGTGTACCTATATTTTTGTTGTGAAAAGTTTTATTTCAGCGTGAAAACGAAACACTTCGAAAATTATTTATTGTTCGCTTTTTCGCATCATGTATTATTTTTCAGCATCACCTTCTTTCTGGTTAACGGCTGCTGTCAGAAAAATCAAAGGACATTAAAAATAAAAATAAAAATAAACTTCTCGAACAATATCCCCTAGGTAACCATCGATGTCTAAGATAAATCGATTGATCCCGGGGGATAGCAAGGAAAACTGTTAAAGTGTATATTTTGAAGGATGGGAATGGCGAAAATTTAAAAAGTTTGACAAGTGATAATAAAGTTCTTGTCAGTGTCAAATACACATATCAAAATACAAGCAAGACATAATTCTGACGTTTATGTTGGTATTTCATCCAGGACGCGTTTTACTGTTGGAAAATACAAGTTTTTTTTACAGGGCGTATATACACACTAGGCTTCATAACGATAAAACCCTTGTAAAGTTTAAGTTTATGCAATAACATGGGGATCACGTATTTCGAACAATAAATAGCTACACATCCGAGAATATATGATCGGAATCCATACCCGCAAAACCGCATATCCCGAATCGGATGCAACAATACAGTACAAACAGATTTAAAATTTTACGCTGCCTTCATCCCGTGACTTCTCCAAAGGATACAATATAATCGTTTAAATTTAACTTGAAAGTTGAAAACATGTTTTCTTTATATTTCGGGTTACCCGTTAAAAACGTTTTCTTTAAAGAAAAAGAGTTTGAAACATCCCTTCATAATGTGACTCAAGAGAATACGAGCTCCGGGCTTTGAAAATGGGATAGGTGGGTCTCGGACGTCAGTGTCATATGGATTACACAGCTTTACAATGGTTTGGGGCTCGTTTATAAAGGGGAAGGAAATGAAACCATCTAAAAAATTACATCTGCAAGGGCACAAAACGTTTTACCTTAAATTTTTTTTTCTTTTTTACTTAGAACCATTACAATTTCTCAGGGTAGGACGATAATTTGAAACGGAGACTTGAGCTTTTTTGTGTTTTCAATAATTGCAACGCCTTAGCATTGTCATCATCTAACTTTTTTTATCTCTCAATTTCTTAAGGAAATGAATTTCAAGCTTTCCTAGAAGGAGTAACGGATTATATTTAAGGGTGGAAAATATTGTGCAATTAATTCATATTTCAATTTGAATTAAATTTAGTAAGGAAAAACACTATCGTGCCTTTCATCATTTTATTAATGAGCCGAAATACACCCTAAGGAGGAATGGTCAAAAATCGGAATTACACTGGCCAATAATCAGTACGATGATAAATCTTGTCTTAAAACATAAAGCCAACAGAATGGATGTAGAATAATATCTGCATGATGAAAATACGATTTTACTAGCATCAATATTACAAAAATAAAAAAAATATACAGCCAATTTAAACAAAGAAAAAAGACAAATAGAAGATTTTAAGCAATGCTGTTTTGCTTTTTTTTTCAAACTAAAATAAATGCGATTTATATTGTCATATGTATAACAGCAAAGAGAAAATTCTTTCGTATTCAACTTTTTTCCCACTTAAAAATAAGTTATCTTACAATCTTAATACAAAAAAAAAAAAAAAAAAAAAAGGAAAGGGAATAACCTTTTGAATTCACATTTTCATTCGTCTCACATTTCTTATAAAAAACGTTACTTTTTTACGCTTTGAAGTGATACATGGTGCCATTGAAATAAGAAACTTTTTTTCCCCCTCCCCTCTTTAAGTATACTTTTCAAACACGAACAAACCCATTACGGTCTTTTTCATCTATGGTAGCCAATTGTAATTCCGGAAAGTGATAAAACAACTCAAGCGAAAAATACAACACGATAGCTAATAGCTTAATTTAAGTATTTTTTTTTAAAGCTTATTTGTTAGCTAAAAATGAGGGTAGAAAAGTTTTTATTTTCTACTTACGAGCGAAATAATTCGCTCTTTTAAAGATTCTTTTGGGTAAAAACCGACAACCAACATTTAAGCTTTTTTTTTTTCTAATATTACAAACTTTTTAAAAAAGAATTTTTATGACTGCAAAATAATCGATTAACTCAAAAACAACTCTACTCAGCTAAAACATAAGATTTCATATGTTGAAAGGGCTTAAAAGAGAAACTAGGAGCTTTGAAAAAATTTTCAAATGGTACATATTATTTTCATTCTAAAAATGCAGGAAATTACATTTACTACGACTTTCCCAGACTGACTGCTACCCGTAGGAACTTTTGGTCCACCACTCAAATCACGTGAGCTAACGTATTTACGTATTGATTTTTGTTTTATAAAGGTTTTGAGTTTACCATTGTTGCTTAAACAAATAACTAAATTCAATAATTGTTTGAGGCGTTGAGAACCAAATTTCAATAATTCAAAACGTAATTTTTTCTTTAGGTCACAGTTATACTGGAACAAATAATTCTCAAATGTCAATGGTCGATTCGAAGAGCATGCTTCATCATCAGCACTTAATATAAAAATAAATAACAATAAGCAAATAACGGCGATTCTATTACACCTTTCTGTATAGACACTTAAAAGTTAACTTTAAAAAGCAAATTTTAAATCATTAACATGAAGCATTAGAAACAGCCGTAAGATCCTTCTTTTTTAGTAATGCTTTAATTTTAACATTGATTTTTCTGCTAAAAGAAATTTAGGCACTCTTTAAAAAGGAATTTTAAAGGTTATTCTAATGATAAAATATTTTTAATCCCTTCTTATTTTTATGTGTTTTTATCATACACTGCCAAAAATTAAAGCTATTCCCACATTTTTAAATGAGCATTTACCGCAATACATTAACATCCTTACAAAATCCTTTCGGTATTTTGGCCCTTTTCCAAAACCTGTGGAAGGAAAGAGAGAAGACCCATTTAATGGAAATAATTGTTTACTAATGCCAAATTAACATTCGTAGCGTACCTTTTCACGCTTAAATGAAACCCTTCAAAGCCCTATTTAACAGGTGAAACTTTCCCGGCCGTTCACAATTACGTTACTCATCAACTTTTCATTACCCATATCACTGCTCCTTTGCAATCCGTTAAGTTAAGAATAATAATAATAAGAAGAAGAAGCAATACAAGCTTTGGATATAACATTTTGCCTTATCGAAAGACGTTGATGGAATATTAACCATTTGGATAATCGAATTCCCTCCCTGACCAGTTACTTGGATTCGCTTTAAAATCATCTGTAGATTAATGCGGTAACAATAAGTACTTCCTAAGGGGGTAGGATTATGGAACACTAAGGTGCGATGAACACGGTCCGACAGCTTTCTGTTAGTTCCCTTGACAGTTTGTCAGAGTATTACAGAAGATTTTGCTTGAGATGGATTTCTCTTTCATTGTCTCAGATTAAGCTACGTAAAATTCAGGCTAATTCCTTTATTTAATTAAAACTTGAAAGACGTTCCCTTTTCGCAGCAGTAAAAGTAGGTTGCATGCATCATGTTGCACGGTGGTCAAGAGCCAATTCGTTGTTAAGATTTTTTTGAAATTTTTCGTATAAAATCCCCCCCTTTCATGATTGCAAAATGATTTGCAGTACAACAAACCAACGGAGTTTGCAATAATAAAAACACTCAGTAACAAAGTACAAACTGCGCTTACCGTTAGCAAAAAGGATTTTTTCGCGCTCCATTTTAATGCAATTCAGTTTTCTCGGAAACTACCTTGTCGATATAAAACCGTAGGATAAAACTTTTCCAGTTTTCCTCTATTTGCCCTGAGAAAAAAAATTTGCCTTTTCCTAGGACGAGAAACATTTTGTTGTTTTCAAAACCCGCACTAAATCATGTTTCATATCAGGCTGAATCCTAAAGTATAGCCGTTAGCGCTTTGGTCTTGTAAATTCAGTCATGTACATCGGAAACAGTATGTACCATTGCGACATTGCAAAGAAAAGCTATTTCATCATTTTGTAGTTCGAAAACGTTGCAAATGATGAATTATTTCTTTTTTTCTTTCGGTATAAACAGGATTTGAAATCCTTTAATTCGGCGCCTGCCTATAACCTTAAGGCGTTACTACGTATGTCGTCACCCTAATGTATTAAGTGATGGGTTTATAAGTGGGGAACGCTTATATCATAAAGTTGTTTTACGAATAAGCGGGGGCGGGACCTTTATTTAGACAGGGTTCCAAGCCCTTGAACACTTTACTCTTCGCAAAATACAGCTACGCGCATCAGTGGTGAATGCTGGTGGAAAAACCCTGACTGTGAATCAGGTCTGATCATGACTGCACACGATCAAGTGTTTCGGAATGAAGCAAGCTGGACATCAGCAAAAGTCGTGTCTATATTTACTTTAACTTTTCTTAGGCTTATTTCATTGGAACGTACCATTAAGGTATTTTTTTTAATCATTTAAGGGAGTATGACTAGCTGGGTAGTCTTGTCTTTTGTTTTCAAGAAATAAGCTTATGCTGCAACTATTTTAAAATATCCATTTCATTTACAAGGAAAACTGAAAGAAGGAAAAATCGAAGTGTTCGTTTGACGTTTTGTAAAAATATCATTTTGTATAGATATGACTTTTTCGGAATGCGTACGGTACGGGATTAGATTGTTTACAGAAGAAGGAAAGATTGGGAGAAACATATAATAGAAGAGTAGTTGGTATTCTTTTGTTCTTCAAAGCTTTTGTTTCAATCAGAAAGTTATCAGTGCCGAGCAGTCTTCACCATTTCATTCTCCACTTGTTGTTGTGAGGAACTAAATTGCATTGTGTAATAATAATATGCGTTTCTATGAACGTAAAGGTATACCCGGTGTTTTAGCGTTTAATTATGAGGAACGTAAAGGATTTTACCTTATAAGATGTGAAATATAGCTTGTGAATATGTTTAAGGATCAGTTTTTCAAAGTAGTAAAATGGAAAAAAAAATTGGATATCGAACAATATGTAAATTCATAGCGGTTGCGATTTCGTTTAAATCGATTTCGTTCAAGGATTTGGTTATTTTACCTCAAGAAAGTATGACGTGTAAACGTGGAAAATAATTTTTAGTTTTTATTATTTTGTAACAGTGATACTAAAGAATACTCCAGCCACAAAGTACACTCAAATATCTCGCTGGATGCTTGGAATTAAAAAGAGATACTGAGGTAATAATACGAAATGAAAATATGAGATTACTTTTCCCATCTTTAAGAAGGCGTGGGCAGTTCAAAATACTCTAAATTTTTAAACAACCCACTTGATGGAAATCCCACGATTTTTACTTAAAACAAAGGTAAAAATGCCATTTTAAACTTCCCTATTTCAAATTAAGGCCAATTTCAAATTAAAATGGAAGAAAAAAAAATTTCTCTCCAATCTATTTTAATGGAGCTATTGTTGTAAAAAAAAAAAAAATTGAGATCAGTGAACCGATCATAGTGCTTTATCGACAGTTAAATAATTTTTTTTTTTTTTTTTTTTTGGAAAAATTAGGAGATATTATAAGAATACGGTTAGCTCAAAAATACAATTAGATTTTTGATCAGAGGTCCACCGAAGCCGCAGTACGGGCACCAGGGATTCGAATTTCGGAAAAATTATTTCAAATTCGGAATCTTTTACCCCGAAAATATTTTCAAAAATACGCTTATTTTTTCGTTAGCTAGATCAGGGGACCTCAAAACGTGTAAATATATCGAAAACTGAAAATCTGAAATTTGTACTAAAAACAATGCTTTATTCGGTCGATAAAGCAAAAAGAACCAATTTGAATTTGTTGACGTTAAAAATAAATGGATGCTTTAAGAAATTTATTTTTTTAGAGTACAAAGGTTTCTTTTTTTTTTTAAAAAGGTTAGAGTGATTTTATACCAATTCAGCCAGCTTTGCAAATAAAAATGGCCCTAGGTCACGCGTTTATGTTTGAAAAAAGAATATTCTACTGTGCTTAATAATAATAGGTAATAATAAGAAATTGGAGAATATAAGCTGGGAAATTTTAATTACCGAAGGTGAAACATACCGGGATTAATGAAAAATACATGGAAGTGCTGGAAATTGCTCATGTAAATCTAATTTAGTAAGTGTCGTCGTCGTGATTTGAAGTAAATGAACCCTTTGAATCTGGAAAAAAAGGAAATTGTAAAGAGCAATTTATTGAATGTTGGAAGAAGTTGGATTGATTTTGTAGTTCAACCTAACCTAACCTAAGCTAACATGAATAATTGCCTGCACTTCCACGTATTTTTTATTAATCCCGGTATGATTCACATTCGCTAATTAAAATACCCCGGCTTATGTTCTTCAATTTTTTATTATTGTTATCCTTAAGCACAGCAGAAGACTCTTTTAAAAACATAAACATGTGACATTTCATCAAGTATGTTGTTTAAAAAGTTAGAATAAATTCAACCGACCACCCCGTCGTATGTCGGAAAAATAAAAATGGGAAAAAACCAAACCATTTGAATTTTTGTTTTGAAACAAAGATTTTTCTCCTGTAGACCTAATAGAACATATACTGAAAGAGTTAATAAATCCTTATTAGATTGGTATCGGATCTACAATATTGAATTATTTAGGATTACATTGTCGCTTCTGTGACAAACCCATGTGACATTCGTTAACAATAGACCGAGTCTTGAACGTGTGTTGTATTTATCAGAACATATAAAGCTAATTTTTTTTTTTCGCTTCTTTTTTCCACTAGGAAAGTATTTTCGTGCTTGTTGTATGTTGAAAACGGTTTCTATTTATTCATTTTTCAAGCTCTTGTATAAGTTTTTGGCATCCATACTATTTCTCCATTTACCGTCTTTTTTAACGCGAAGGAAGAGATTTTAAGAAAGTCATAAACTAGTTAAAGTTATGGTAAAGCTACCACTTAAGTGTTCTCCTTTCTCACATTTTCTTATGGCTCCTTCCTTGAACTGTAGTTTATTAACAAGTTACAACATTATTTATTAAGAGTCGTCCTGGAATATTTCAGTAACGATTCACCGTATATATATTTTGGTAACACTGCACATGTTATTCGTTGAAAGAATAAGCGCGTTATCGTCGTTGAGCAGTGAACCTAGCCTGGCCAACGTCCAGACGGTATTTCAAAAACAAATCATACATACAAAAAGAAAGTTGTTAAGAATTTTATCCAAGTAAACTGAAATTTAATAATTAATAATAACTCGTAATAATAATAATTGAACTATTTTTACAACAAGTCGATAAATCATGTTTTTTTCCCATAGTGTAACGACAAAGTTTGACATTTGGATTAAAGAAATAAAAAAGTCACCGTTTATTTTTATATCCGAGATCATAATGATTGGTTTTTCCAATTGACGAAGTTTAACTGACCAGTCAAAGAAGATAAATTCGTAGAAGTAAATATTTGTCGAGAGAGAATAAATCAGCCAAGAATTCTTCCCCTTCAAACCACCCTCCATTTTGCAACTCTCTCTCATCAATCAGAAACTGGACACTTTTCCAATCATTTATACTGAAACATGATGAGGTTTCTGACAAGAAGAGAAAAAAAAAACAAAGTCTATTTATATGACATGTGATCAAAAGGTAGTGTGTCCTATTTCGATTTATCAAAGCATAAAAGAACTACAAAAAAAATTATAAAAGTCGAAGCGGAAAAAATGTCAGATACGATATTTTACTCCCGTATGGTCCGTAAACTAAAATTTTTGTATCGTTGCAGATTTTCTTCCTTTTTTGCTTACACATATATTTCGATTAAACAAAATCGTTTCAAATTAAATTAAGTTGAATTGAAGGAAAATATCATTCATCCATTTCAAAAAGAAAGGAGGGCAGAATAAGAAACGGTTACTTCATCAGAGGTTTATGATATCTCCCAGATTGAAGAAAATCAATCATGGTCTTAGAAGGTGGATTATAAGATTCAGAGGGATTGAAACGTCGGAACCTGACATTCTGTTTCTTTAATTCGTTTCCGTTTACTTGGTTTCAAAAGACGTCATTTTTTCCCTCAGTTTACTTTTGATAAAATTTTCCAGCTAGGAAAAAAACTTCAAATCCAAGATTTGAAATTAGATTAGAATACGAGCGAGCACATATCTCGACTCGTTTTCGAAATCGTTCCTTTTCTAAACATTGAAAACGTCTGTTACATCCGAGCAGTGTAACTTACTGTTGGAAGCCTCGACTCCAAGCTAATATATTAAAGAGTTTTATATAGACGGGTGGAATCCCTCTGTCCTAAATAGAAATCTCTCTTTTAACATCAAATAAAATCACCATTTCAAAAGAATTATAGAGTCAAGTTGAGTGTCCGGAAAATCGGGGTCTTTGGTAAGCCTAGACTTTGTCTCGGATTTTACTTGGTTATTTCCCGACCAGAGCTTCTAATGATCTCTAGTTTCCGCTCTTTTTTGAAACTTTCATTTCTCCGGTTAAAGTTCCGAAAGGGCTCTCTATTTCCGTATGAGTTTCCGCTTCGATTTTGAAGTAATGGGCATTATTTCATCGGCTAATGATTTTTTTCTTCTATTCTATGTCGAGCATGTGAAAGCTTTAAAAGAGGATTCTTTTCTTTCATGAAAAGAAAAGGGCGGAATTTCCAAACGAATAAGCAAATAGAAATTTTGTTCTAACTCGGCTATTTCCAGTTATTTTCGATATTGACAGACCTCGTACGTTTTCAAGTATAAAGAAAGGGTCAGTTCGTTATTATCAACCGACAGGAATTGTCTTTTTCCCCATCAATAAATATAATCGGATCCAAAAATTCTTCATTCGATAATTCCAGCACTTGACGACCAGAACTTGCAATTAGCCGGCAAAGGACGCGATGTACCAATGTCTGAGAGTTAACATAAAGAATGGTAAAAGGTACAAGAAACGAACAACACGAAACATTATTTACCAGTAAAAGGTAAGGTAAAAGCCAACGGTTAAAAAAAAGTTACACATCCGAAAAACGGAAACGATAAAATTAATACTAGGTATTAAAGTACTTCAGGGATAGGTTATAAATCACAAGCACAATATTCTGAACGAAACTCCAGGATGATATGCGAAAGTTTGCCTAGCTTATGTATCCGAATTAAATCAAAGTCACTCGAGTTGCTTAATACAGTAAAGAGGTAATGCCCGATTTTCCATAATGGAGGCACGGTATAGATCAACAGGATTATTTTGGCTTATCCCAATACCACGCCCTGAACCTCTTAAAGCCGTTATTGATCCTTTAAATTTGAGGGGTGCCATAGCTATTTCCAACGAATACCGGAATATAAAAACATCCCCACGTTAAAATTCAATTAAAGAAAAGCAAGAAACATTCGTTTTTTTTTACCACCGGTAGACCATTTATCAACCATTCTCTAATTCTTTTAATTTGCTTAAAATCCAAAAAACTCTCGTAACGCAGGAAATTCAATTCATAAGAGATTTTTCAGGTTGAATTGAAACGATGAAAAAAAAAAAAAAAAAAAATGAACAACTCATCAAGATTTAACACGTTTAATACTGGCGTAAGGGACGAAAGGAGTCAATAAAAATAATTCATCTGGACGAGAATCACAAATCATGCATTTAGTGTTCATTTTGATTAGTCAACCAACGTGTTTACAACTCCCCGTTGTGTTATTATTAGGGATGATCATTACCTATATGTGATTCAATATTCTACTCGTAAAATCTAAACATATATTCATAATATGAGATAATGTTGCGCAAAATTACATAAAATGCGTCATAAATTTCTCATCGAGCTTCGATAATACCACACTGAATCCGGCTGCGGCATTACCGAAGCAAAATATTAAGCTAAATGATAAAAAGGGGAGTCGTTTTTCATTATTAACACTTCGATATTAACTAACAAATTGTTTTCTCTTTTTTTTTTTATTTATAAAAGATAGAAAACAATGGCTATCTCAAAAATTATGATAATGGTTTTTCTGCATCGACGATTTTAGTTAAATTTGCAAGAGAGATTAGCTCTTGAATGCAAAAATTAAAATCTCCCCGATTTTATAGCATAAATGGTCTAAATACGTAACATGGCTTTAAACATTAATAAACTTGAATGGGCATCTAAAAAGTGATACCGTCGCATCAGAGGAGCATTGACAATGATTTAAAATCTCTTTATATCGGAGAATATAAAATGAAAAAGGGGGGTTAGCGGTAGGCCCGTAGTCCCGCATTTAGCCATTCCGAAAAATTAAATATACGCTTTTACGACTTGATGTAATCCCGTTACAGAAAAAAACATTTTCCTCTAATATTATTAAAAAAGTTGCAGGATAGTTTCAAGTTCGGTTCTCCGGTTGCTTCAGTTTTCCTACGAGAGTTTCAAGCCTTTAAAATTATTAGCGTTTGATATAATTCGTCGAATTTTAAAACTTGAAATGAAGTTTTTCTTTTTCCCGTATAATTTATAGCCCTTTTTCCCCATCTTTGGTTTTATGTTTTAGTGGAAAGAAAGGATTCCCGTATAAAATCCTGAGTGAAACATGTCCGACACTGCTAATTGTTATATCATTGTATTCAAGAGCCATATATTGCGGCTATCTCATCCTTTTTAATTCTCTTGTTCACCAACTGTGCCTTGCCTTCTTCCAGATGCACAGTACGTTACCTCCCACTTTAAGTGCAATAAATAATTCTGAAAATTGCTTAAAAACTGGAGTCCTTCCAATGTGCTTGGCAATAAAATATCACGTTTATGGTCCATTGGCAACACCGGTGATAAAATACCAGAAATTAATTTTAAGAGGTGTTTTTTAATTTTTAAAAAAAAAGTAACATCGTAATTTAAAAATAAAATCCGAAATCTGAATGCAATTCCTAGTACCCTGGTCTTTACGGAAGCCCGTTAGTGTCACCTTAAAAAATAATTAAAAATTTTTCTAAAGAAATATTTTCTATCACTCATAGTGTAAAAAGATTCTTTTTAAGAATTGTTTAGGCACTTTAAAGTTAAACTTTTTAAAACATAGAAAGAGTATTTAAAAGTCTACTTTTTAGTACGGAGCACTAAAAAGTAGACTTTTTAATACTCTTTTTATGTTGGTCGGTATATAAAAGCCTTGAAATGAATTATTAGGGAAAAAAATTCTCCTTTTTATTCGTCATAGAAAAAATTTTTTATACCAATGACAACAGGGACCCTTTCCTGAATTTGAGACATTTTTCCTGAACTCGATTATTCTCGTTTGTTCTCGTCAGAAAAACGTTTTAGTTCATTTGTGGCTGAAAGTTCTGATCAAAAGTCGTTCGTTCAGTCGTTTGTCAGGGAAGAACAATCGAGAACAAACGATTTCTGATCAATACAATAATGCAAGGTATTCCAAATTATCTTCTTAATACCAGAACAATCAAGAACAAACGACTTTTGATCAGAACTTCCAGCCACAAATGAACTTAAACGTTTTCCTGACGAGAACAAAAGAGAACAATCGAGAACAAACGATGTTTCATCACTATAGTAATGCGAGGTATTCTAAATTATCTTGTAAATACCAGAACAATCAAGAACAAACGACCTTTGATCAGAACTTACTAGACTATGAGAACTATGGGAGCACTATGAGAACAAACGAGAACAATCGAGAACAAACGATGTCTGATCAATAATGGACAAAAAAAAAGAACACTGTAAACCCGACGTGGCAGCAGATTGAATAACAAACCGGAAAGATGGCGCGCTCTGTTGGGGGGAAAAAATGGATCCTGCTGCATGCAGACCTCAAAAGTCTGTATTTCCAGGATTTGAGAAGATGGAGTACCGAAATATTTGTAGAACATTTCAGAACAATCAAAAAGACATTGATAGACAAGTCCTAAATATTACAAATAGGCCATGATTTTTTTATACCCAGAATGTCTTTCCAAAAAGATGAATGAAAAATTCAACCTGATAGTATTTTTCGTACAAGAACAAACCTTTTTCTCGGAAAACAAACAAAATGAAATCGATTCAAGCTATTTAAACGTCTGAATTTGACTTTATTTTATTTCCGTGAAGTTGGCAGTGCCCTTACTCCTCCTAATACTGTCATACCAGTTGCAGAACAAACGTTGAATCGGCCGGAAGAATGAAGAACAAATCAAAAGCAACCGACAAAGGCAAAAATTTTTGATAAATTCAAATTGGGTCCTGTTCGCGTGAAGTTAGCAGGACCCACCAACTTTTGGCTCCAGTTTTTTTCAGGTTAGAACAATGAAAAGCTAGTATATAAGACTATTTTTGATCAAATCCGTTGACTGGGTTCTGCCAACTTCACGGACGTATTTTAATCTGTGTTTTTTTGCAATTCTGTACTAGGCAGGTCAACTGAGTTATGTCCATCACAATCTTGCATGGACAAGATATACTCTTTTGAACCGCTGCCTGAACCGGTTTTGAGCTGGAACGGTTCAAAAGAGTATATCTCCATGATGGGCATAGCTCAGTTGACCTGCCTAATTCAGAATTTGGGATATATTTTTTTTGCAAATGGGTTATATTTTTTCGTATATTTTATCCGTATATGTTTTTCTGACCTCTTGGCATCTTTGTTTTTATACAAATAAATGCTATGATCGAAGAAGACTCTGACATGAGCATATTTTTATATCCTTTTTTAATTTTTTTTACCACCATTTGATAAAAAAAAAAAAAAAAAAAAAAAATTAACATTATTATTTTAAGATGATAATTATTCAAAAGAGAAAATTAATAATTAAAAGAGAAAAAAAATCTTGGCAACGAAGGGCTGAAAATATAGTGAAAGTATCTCTTACGAATGGCAAACAATATTTATCCTCTAACTAGGGACAACAGGAATGAAAAGAATAGGAAGCTGATGCAAATTCTTACATAGCGGTACTCCCTTTTCAAATTGCTTCTAATAATGCCGGGGATGAGAATTTCAATTTTCCATGCGTGTCATTAATTAGGTTATCATTAATTAATACGTCAACCAGCTAAGCTCAGCATAGGATAAACTTTCCAATACATACTAAAATATACTTGAGTGCATCAAGGGTCCATAACGAGGAAAACCTGGAAAAGAAAAGTCCTTTCTCATCCGGAATAGGCATTAATTGGTAAAAGTTTTGTTGAGAATGAAGTGTTTTCAAAAGATTTCATTAAGACTTCTTCCAGTTTCCATGTTATCAAAGTTCTGTATTGTTTTATGATCTCTTCTTTGCCAGATTGGTTAATGATGTGTGCTTTTCAGGTTTTGTTTTTAAAAAGGAAATCCAGACTAAATAAAACGAAAATCGCAAACTAACAGAGGAAGTTACTTGGTATGATTGTTATTTCAACATGACCGACTAAAAATTTCGGTCTCCTGCAACAGAAAATAAAAAGGAATAAAACTTGTAAACTGAACGTGTGCCGGTTTTTTCACTGCAAAAAAGAAGGGGGTAGAAAAAAAAAAGGAAGAAACATTTCGTACATCAAGAGAAAAAAACAAAATGCGGGGGAAATGTTTGAAAGTTTCTCGACTTTTCCGCTTGAATGTTGGTTAGCGTTTAAAATAAATGTCCAAGTTTTCCTTTGCTCTTAAAAACTGTCCCATGGTTCGGTTTTTCTTTTTTATTTAAAAGCCGTCCCTCTTTTAAAATTAAAACCAAAAAATTCGACTGGATAAAAAAAAAAAAGCGAAAAATGAAAGAGTTCCAATGGTTTGTGATTACGAAAATTACTGTTGGCTTTTTGAGAGGATTTGTGAAACCAGAACACGTTCATGTGGAGAAATGAGTCAGCGGAGGGTGAAGAGTGACCGAAAAGGCGAAAGAGCGGAGAAAAAAAAAGAAAAAAAAAGATGTTCGTTTCACTTTCTCTCGTCCGTACAAAAATATATTCTACAATTTAATTAAAGTCTGGTTCCGTTTTGCCCCCGTGCAACACGTATGGGGAGAAAGAGAACGACGGTTTAAAATTTTCAGAGCTTATGAATATTACGAAAACTTCGGGACTTTTCCCGGAGAGAATTTTTGAGGGAATTAGGAAAAGTAAGTGCTAAAGGAAATTTATTTTAGACTTGCAACAGGGTTAATATCACGGAGAGAAAAGCGTTACGTGATACGATAACGGAAACCATTATTACGATGGAAACTACTATAGATTGTATTTCATCTTTAAAATTAAATTAGAGGCATAGGAGACTTAACAAGTTGGTATGGTAGGTCAGTTTTGTATTGTGGAATTCATTAATAGCATCTGCAGTATAAAGTTAGTCACATCTGCGTTGCCAACTAAGTGAGGTATAAACTTAACTGATATGACCATGCAAATATAATTAGTTCCTTTATATTTCCCATCATGATTTTTAAAATGTTTTTTTATTGCGAAGACGACGATGTGGCAAAAGCTGGAAAATTATTTATAAAAGCGTGTCGAAATTCCGATGCGATCGCTATAAAATAAATCCTGTCAATATTTCAAACGTCTACGTATAAAAAACATGATAAAAGGATGTTTGAAAATTTCATCGTCAGCAAAAACGTACTCATATCCAGACCACTTGTTTAAAAAGCATCGATCACAACAGGTTTTTTTATATATGCCTCATAAAAAGAAAAAAAAAAAAAACTGTTTCATTCTACTTGGTCAAATACATGTTTCATTTATTTATTTACTTATTTTTTTTAAAATTGCAAACTGCAATGCAAATCCCTCGCGACTGGGATTTCATCAATTTCGAATGTGCACATATCGTACAGTTCAGCGTTATCAAAAAAATGCAGCTCTCAAGGGGAAGGGGAACCACAGCAGTATCATTAGCAAAATTTTACCAATCATTTCTCGTTCTTTTGTTATGCTATGGAAATTAGCTTTGCCCATGAGATTAAAAAAAAACCTATCCCATGCATTTGAACCGTATCGATCATTCATTGCGAAATTAAACTTTCGAAAAAAAAAAAAAAAAAAAAATGGTTATTAAAGATTGAACTTGGATTCCATTTACTCTTTAGCGATTTGTTTCCAACTTTAAAAAATGTACACCAGCAACGATTGGAAACCTAAAGCCTTCTATTTAATTGGATAAAAAATATTTGTAGATTACAACTGGAACAAATAAAATCGCTTTCAATCGATTGAAATTGCCTTTTTCAGTGGTCCGTGTGCCGTTTGGATGATTTCGTTACAAACATTCTAATTAACTGCTTCGCATTTTGTTTCTAGCACGGCCTACTTCCCATTTTCCCGTTTTCACATTCTCGCGAACGAACGAATCAACAAAATTATCTCAATTACAAGTTTGAAAAAGAAAAGTTGATCTCCCACTCCTATCCAAGTTCCATAAAGCGTATAATTCGTTAAGGTCCGATTCAAAATTTTGAATTTACCGTTAGAAAAGGTAATAAATTAAAACGATATATAAATTTTCCTTTTGTTGTACAATTTTTAAAACTTCGTCTTCTTCTTTCAAGTGCCGTCTCCGCGACGAAGATTGGCTATCATCTGGCAAATTTTTACTTTTGAGACCGCCGCTCTAAAAAGACTCAAGGAATCAACACCAAACCAGTCTCTGAGATTCTTAAGTCATGAGGTTTTCCTTCGGCCTTGCTTGCGCTTACCCTCGATATTTCCCTCCATCACAAGCTGAAGGAGGCGCTACTTTTCATTTCGAATTACGTGGCCGAAATAATCGAGCTTCCGACTCTTGATCTCGTACAGCACTTCCAACTCCTTTCCCATACGAGCCAATACCTCACCCTGTCAGTCCACGAAATTTTAAGCATTCGACGGTATACCCACATCTGAAAAGCCTCCAATTTCTTTTCCAATGCCCTAGTTAAAGTCCATACCTCGTGTCCATATAAGAGCACGGGAAAAACGTAACATCGGACGATACGGACCCTCGTTTGGAGACTCAAGTTGCGATTGCAGGATTGACATAACCAAACTCAAGGACGCAGATTTGCGTCAATTTTAAAACTAATTGACCCAAATATTTTTTTAAAAGTTTTATACAGGTTTCCCATTCCCAAAGAAGCCAGATTTTCCGATTTTGCAATTTGGAAAACTGATATTGTACGTCAGCAATACATTTAAAAAATGGCTTTCCTGAAAAAAAAAAAAAAAAAAAAAAAACAACAACAACATAATGCGGCTTTTCCGAAAACAAAGTTCTTACGCATGACAATGATCGTCTACGACAGATGGAAATAAAGAAGAAAAAGATTTTATTTTGGGAAGAAAACCGCCGATATGACATCCTTCTCAACAACAAAATAAATACAACTTAACTTCCTTTATTCGTATGATATTAAAGGGAAAAAAATAATAATAAAATAAAAGCGAAAAAATAGAAAGTTGGGGTAAAAGGAAAAGCTCAAACAAAGGGCTGCTGTAGACTACCGTTATAAGCATAAAAAATATATACGGTAATTCATGCAACTTTACGGTTATTATTCAAAGTCAATAATACATGATTAGGGAGGATCTCATTCATAAAAGAAACCGTTTCTCCCGTTACGAAAACAATCACTCTTCGTCTAATTTTTTTTATTTCATTCTCTGTCATTCATAAATATTGAGCGTTCGATCAAAGATCTGACATGTTTAAGAATCAGTTTTTTTTTTTTTCGAAACAACTTTTTTCTGTAATTGAACCATTCTTGAAAAGCAAATAATAAAATAAAAAAAGAAAGGGAAAAGCACAATAATAAAAAAAAAAAAAAAAAAAAAAGCTGATCTCTCCGATTCGTACGCTTGTTAAAAATAAAAAGTGGAACATAACATAACAATTTTTTTTTCCCTCCTGATAGGTAAGACAGTTTAAATCTTCAAATAATGAGCATCCCGTAAAAGAAAAAAAAACTAGTGGTGACAAACATGGATTTACTTTTTTGTACGAAATCCGTAAAATCGTTTTCCTTTTTAATAATAAGCGGATCTGAAAAAAGAAATCTTTTTAAGTGACTTCACAGTTCCTCACTGCCTCCATTTTTCCCCCTTCGTTCCCATGAAAAAGTAATAATCCGTACATTATTTTGGGGGTGTTGAACATTCCGCAAAAAGAATACAATATTATAACTCTACTGAGGTCAAGTATCGAAACTGAAAGACAACTGAAATGATGGATCATCGACTTGAGAGTTAACATTTTGTTTTCCTTTCGCCCTCGGTCTCAGTGGACACGTAGACAGACAATCCATTATTATTGGAAGTGAAAGAATATTTGAATTTATTTATAACATATACCGCATATAAAAACAATTCCCCGGCAATTGAAAACATTTAGATTTCGAATATTTTTCTTCGTGCGACGAAAGCTTGCAAAACAACGAATTTATAAAGAATAAATAAATAAAACAAAATAAAATAGACGATTTTAATTATTTTAATGGTCCTGTGACCTTCTTTTAAAAAGCTCTGCGAAAGAGAAATTAATTTCAGAAATAACATGCTTTTAAATGGCTTCAAAACAAACGCATAAAATAGAAGCATTTGATAAATCTTTCCAGTTTTAAAACTATGAACCAATACAACATTTGAAAATTTTGAGTGTGCTTTTGATGGCTCAAGAAACAAATATGCATTTTAAAATAACTCCCGAGAAAATGATAACACCAAGGATAATAAATTAGCATGATTTATCATTTTAATTGTGAAATATAGCTGAAAATAACACAACAATGGAATTCTCTTTTCCTCTAAATTAAATTTGTTATTTTTTCATCAAGTGCTGCGATTTAATGTAGATTGGTTAAACGATTTTCTCAAAGAGGAAGATTTTATGAAATTATATTAAAAAAAAAAAAAAAACTCAATGGTCTACTTTTAACTGCTGCGAGCGAGAAAAAAAAATTGTTTTTCTGTTATTTTTTCCTTATTTACGAATGGAAGAAAACTTCTCCCTCATTTTTCCATCGAAAGCAATAAATAAGTTGGGAAGATAATTTGAAATAAAAACGTTGACGGCATCCGGTTAACGTCTGCTTTGTTTATTGTGGAACCAAAAACCGATTCTCGATGGAGTTTCTGTCCTAACAAATCATCCGCTGTTGCGGCGACGTCAAAAGCCATTCCACTTTCATTTACTCCAAGATGAGATACATCGAGGTAGAAGATTATGTTATAGAAGAAAAAAAAAAAATTTTTTTTCCCCCCCCTCAAAGTATTTTTTTCGGTTTTTATGGCAAAACTGAAAAAGGACATAATAAAAACAGGCCTTCTAAGACCTGCCGTTTATGCAAAACCGGAAGCCAAGTTCGCCAGAAAATCAAGTCTAATTCAGTTTTAATAATTTCGTAAATGATATAAAAATAAAAAGGAGGGAAATTCAGCAGGAAATTATTCAAAGGCTCGGAACAGTGAATTTATTAACATAGTTGAATATAACTGCGGTAGGATTAAGGGGATTCATCGAGAGTTATCGTTAATGCAAAATTGGTTTTTATGCCGCCTTTTTTTTTAGTATATATATCCCTCCCTCCATATAGAGGTTAAATAAAAGAATGCTGTAATTTATTGAACTTAATCAAATGGGAAAAAAATCGAGAGCAAAAATCCGAATTCGTTTTTTTTTTCATTATTATAAAACTAATAAAAAAAAGTTAGGAAAAAAAAAAACACCGTATTCGAAAAAGTTGACGCTTGACACTTTCATATTTCCAAATGACCTAATCCGAAAAATCGATCATTTCAAACCCTGCAATTAAATTAAAAGCGATGCTTGCCGGTTGATGGAAAACTTATTCGGTCAACTGAGAATTCGATCACTTGTTTGGAATTCTCCTACGGCATCGCGAATTTTTTCCCTATATATATACGCTCGACGAATTCCCCGCTTTTTAAACCAATTTTCATCGCAACCGACAATAATGTGACTCTCGTACAAGTGAGTAAGATAATTGGCTCAGGTACATTTTCCGGGAAAGGCTTTTATATTTTTTCCCCTATTTGAAGAAAAAAAAAAAAAAATCTCTTTTGCCGAGGACGGGAAATTCACGGTAACATGTCATAATAGTTTTTAATAGACTTTTTTTTCCCCCTCTGTGAAATTCAGTGAAACAAAATACCATTTGTAAAATAAGTTTTCACAAGAAAATGCGATCTTGCGACAAATAGGAAAAATGGGTCGTGGGTTGCATATAAAGTCTCAAAGAACCGTTATATATTTTTTTTTATATCGTCTATTAACAAAGAACAAAAAGGAAAAGCACCTTCATTGTTACGGTGCTCTTTTTAGATCTTTCTAATCGATTGAGCTCGAATTTAATCATTTTTTTTTTCCTTTTTAACTTTGAGTTTTCCAAACAAGTGAAAAGCAGGGTCTTTAGCTAAAAAACTTAAGCCTCGATCCGAAAGAAAATTTAAAAATACGCTGGGTTTTAGATTGGCATCAAATAAGGTGAAAACTAGAGGTCGGCTTAAGGGTCTCGGGAGCACCGTAGTCGGACTTAAAAGGACAAAAAAAAAAAAAAAAAAAAAAAAAAAAAACCGTCAAAATCGCAAATGTAACAAAAAGAAGATTCATGAGGAATTAAACAGTTTATCTGAGAAGAATCAGCAAGAAGATGTTGGTAGGCATGAAGAGTATGAAGGTGACCAAGGCAGCAGCGTTGAAAGCAACTGTCATTTACAACTCCCAGATCTATCACTCGCAGACTACTATATTATGGAAAATACGACGTGGCAAGAAGACATTGGTAGACATGAAGAATACGAAGGTACGGAAGCGTCCTGGTATCATCGATAATAAAAATAAACTTATAACTTTTCCTTTGAATTTCCTTTGTTTGCCGGTTATAAATTAATGAAAATTTGCTTCCGGTTCCGTAAACCTTGTACTAAACCAAAAAAGCATATGGTTGATAAAAGTTTGATTCTAATACTGTATAAGAAATATAATTGAAAAAATGGAAGTGATAGTTATCAAAGGAGGGGCAAAAAATCTTGGAAGAAAACAAGGTAGATTACTTTTGTGGTAGCTACATAATAATATTAAAATTAAAAAAATTGAACATATATTGATGTTTATTATTGAAATGATTTTGGTGGATGACACGAGGAAAAATAAACATGCTTATTCGATCTTGATCCGAAAAATACATTCTGCCCCTGTAAGCAACTTCAGCGTAACTCAATTTTCAAAACAGCTCGAATAGAACCATCGTTGACAAAAGCTAAACACCAGAAAGAAGCTATTGTTTACAAAATGGAGATACGCTGAAATCGCTTACAGGGGCAGCATTGATGTTTGAAATCTTTTTTTTTTTTTTTGTTTTTTAGATTACTAAGGATTTATTAAAATTTACTACTGAAGAAGACTTATTTAGAATGAAGGTGCCATACGGCGACATCATTATGTTGCGGGCGAGGGTGGAAGAGGGCGGGAAAAAAGATACAGTAGTGAATAAGCTTCTAGATATCGTGAAAAAGCGGAAAAAAACCGATAGTGAGGACTCTAAACCAGATAAAAGTTCAAAAAAAAGTACCGTATTTAAAAAAACGGACTTCAGATTCGTGATCTACGCAAAATTCCCGATAGGAAACGACGCCTTTCCGCGAAAAAAAAAATTGTCGACTTTTTTCCTCTTATGGGAATTTTCGGAACTTAAAGCTCAAGTCGGCACGCTTTCCGGTGCCCAGAAAAATCTGGAAAAAAAGGGCTTGGCTTATCAGTGAACCATAGATCGCAGATTTAGAGGGTGTGCGATTTAAAATTCGAAAATTCGCAAAATAAGGGACACCCTACTCTATATGATCCCTTTTTTTTTTTTTTTTTTTTTTTGTTTTTTGTTTTTAATGTACCAAGCTAATTCAATACCAATGTCGGACAATCAAAAAGCCAGAGCTAAAGTTAAAATTGAAGAAAAGCCCAAAAATTCTGTACTCAAGGAAGTTATTTTGTTTTTTGTGGGACTGGCTGCTTATCTTTACGTCCGTTGTGTCCTAAACTGGATTAGAGAAGATCTTCTTCTTTTTAGTCCTTTACTCGATTACGAGCGTGGTGATCTCTCACATACACCTGTGCGTGCGCTCACAGGCATATGGGACCTACAGTTTAACGCCGGTTCCGAACGGCTATTTATGAGAGATTTTACTAGGCAGTTACCGCTCGGTGGTTTACCATTGCCTTCCGAGGGGTGGTGACCGTTGATTTTCTGACTAGCGCACTAGTTTTGACCTGAGAAAAATTCGTAGCTGTGAACTAGGATAGAAGCACGACGCGTCGCATCTCATGATTGAGAGTCGAGCGCGCTATGAACTAGGCTACGGGCCACCACTGATGGATACGGACCACCTATGATCCCTAATGAAGTGGTAAGGTCAGATTTGATATCCATTTTCAGATCATAGTCCTTTACTTCAAGCACACCATGATCGACATTGTACAAAAAAGAAGTCAAGCGATAGCGCGACGATAAACAATGTATTATTTAATTTACTTACTTTGGGACAAAAATAGAAACGCCATTTATTTTTTGTTTTTTGTATAATAATTAGGATTATTAAAATTACTAGAACCGGTTGTGTGGTTTTCCGAATTTCGACTCGGCACCTGTTCACCCGGTTCCAATGCTCTCGGTGCTGCAATTCCTGCAGGGTATACAATTAAATACTCGTCATGGGTGTTAAGACTTAGTACTAACATTCGAGCAACTCGTAATTGGCATTTTCGAAATTCATAAGTCGGAAAGAAAGAAATTGTGAAAAGGATTTTCTATATAATCCGTTATTCTCCAGTGTTTTAAAAAAATTGAAAAAAGCTCAATTTCTTAAATAATATACCAAAAAGCTTTCTTGTTTTTCTCTTAGCACTAATAAACCCCATTGAGCTTGGGATTTTTTTCAGAATTTCTTTTTCTTAATTTAACTTCACGCCAGGGAACGAGGGGAGGGATTGATGATGAATATTTACTGATTAAATAAAAGCTTTTTTAAAGGCATTTGAAAATCTGCTACCAAGCAAAATGAGATAGCAGATTTGGCGTTCCCCAAGACATTCCCAATACTCCTTAATGCTGATGAATGAAGACTTAAGATAGAAAAAAAAACCACCCCTGTTTTCGTTTACGTACCATTAAACGTAAAGAGTGATTTAATATGAAAAGAATTGCCTTCATTTGAGGAATAAGATTTTAATTTAATTTAATTTAAAGAGAAAAAAAAAGAGAATACATCGTCGACTGGCGTTCGATTAAGCTAATCAGTAAACAACCCCACTGAAAAATAAATAGCTTATCATCAACAGAAACGAATAGTAATGAGACTACATTTTTACTCGGATGAATTCCAAGAAACAAACTCAATCCGAACCCAGCCAATATAACCGGCAACAAAGCAACTTGCCACGATACTTTATGTTAACTAATCGGCCATTATCTGAAACTCTGCACAAAGCTTTAAATTAGCTTTACTAAAACACCACTCGAGGGCGAAATTACTATGTCCGGCAGGCTGTCCTTTCCCTTTCTTCAACCTCTTCGCCCTCCTCCGCTACCCAACCTCTCGCTTTAATTTCTCTTCCTCCTTGCCCTTGCTAAGTGATTTTACATTGATTTTAATGTTACGTGCTCCTCGCTTTGTCCCCAGTTCCTGCAAATCTCAAAGACAGTTACCCTCCGAAATGACGAATCTATTACACGCTGCAAAGGAGAATGTGATCACGTTTTCAAGTCTCAAAGAGATGAACTCTCTGCGTCCCTTTTAATAAACACATCAAACGAATGCGTCCTTTTTTTTAATAGAGCTTGAAAAATCTGCAGGCTAAAAATATTCTTTATTTTCAACCAGAGGAAAAAAAAAAAAAGTTTTTTTCTTTCCCCCTCATTTTCATTGGTAATTGAAGGGAACAAAATTACAAAATTAGAAATATCTTTTGACGTTGAATACAGGAACCATCAACCATGTTGTATTATAATTAGAGGAAATGAAAAAAAAATTTCGAAAAAAAAAAGACATTATTGTCTTCATTACCAAATTCATTCATCAAACAAGGTATGGTATTCGAGAGTTAAAAAGAGGAAAAGTAGCTTTCTCTGTATCAGAAATTGCATTAGAGTCGATAGAAAGAATAAATGGAGTACTTAATACGGACAAACGAACAAACTCATTCAATTTAACTCAGTTTCTCAGATGAGAGCCTCGCAGTGTCGTCTAGAGTGTTTCGCTAAACAGAAACTCAAACTTTCTGAATCCCAATGTTGATGGAGACAAATTGAACTCAGCATTACTTTAGCTTGCAGGGAAACTTTATGTATATATATATATATATGCCGGTTAAGCTTAAAGCTGGCTCGTTAGGAAAAAAAAATACCTTCTAATCTTCGTGAGGTTATAATTTTTTTTTGGAGGGAGGTAAAAAAGTGCTAAAACATTCCTAGAATTTTTAAAATTAATGTTTGCCGGTTCTACTGTTAAGTTTCATTTTTCCATATTTCGTCCTGTTATGCACAAGGAACCATAGTCCATCAATTACAAATCAATGTGTTATGCTTTGCAAAACTCACAAAAAAAAAAAAAAAAAAAATCGCTTTTGATTCTCAGATCAACCCACTGTGCATTGATAAGATGCACTCCTCGTTACCTCCATGCTAGGATAGGTCGAAAATCAAAAATTGTACTTTCAAAACGCCTTATAGCGCAATCGCTGCGCTTTATCATTTTTAAAAATCTTTTCCTTTTTTAAATTTTTGTAAAATGGTGTCTTGAAGTTTCGCAAGAGGGCCAAAGTTCTGGAAAACTCCATAAGGGATGAAAATTCGTCTTTAGATTTTTGGGAAAAAAGTATCGTTCCCTATCGGATTTTTAACGTAGATTTCAAAAATGAAATCGGTTTGCGTCTAACTATTTTTTCTTATTGAGATATTGTAAAAAATGTGATAAAAATATTGGAATTTCAGATTTTCGCCATTTTTATGCCACATTTGGCTTGTATCTCAAGACTAAAAGTAGTTAGACGCAAACCTATTTCATTTTCAAAATCTGCGTTAAAAATCCGATAGGCAACGATACTTTTTTCACAAAAATCCGAAAGTCGAATTTTCATCCCTTATGGAGTTTTTTAAAACTTTGGCCCTCTTGCGAAACCTCAAGACGCCATTTTAAAAAAAATTCAAAAAGGAAAAAGTTTTTACAAATGATTAAACGCAGTGGTTGCGCTATCAGCCATTTTTTTTTAAATACAAAATTTGATTTTTGGCCCACCTTATTCCACGAATGTCACGGTGAATCTTCGTATTAGGTACACTTAACGATTTCCGGTGCTCATATTTGTCAATTAAAAACAGTCAGGGGATATGGGGCATATCCCTATGTAGGACTACGTCCAGAATTAATAAAATCTTAATTTATTTATCGTTCTCTTTCGCTTTCTTCTTTGTTCTTAGCTTACAATTCAAAAATTCTTTTTAAAAAAATCGTGAAAAGGTATTGCTCCCACACAAAAAGTGAAATTCTTTTTGAAAACCTTCAAACATCATAGATGTTTGAAAAAATTTATCTAAAATTTTATCAAATGTTCGTTTCATAAAATGTTTAAAAAAAAAATGTTTTTTCAATAAAATTTTAAATAAATTTTTTCAATAATCAAAAATCATCGATATTTTCGTTTCAAAAAATGTTAATGATCCACCTAAATCCTCAAAGCCCTAATATTAGTCCGCGTGGCCCCCGTTTTCAATAAAATTTATACCTACCGAAGTTCAAAAAAATATTTACCGGTCAAAGTTGTAAATTAACGGTCCTTGCTGAGAAAGATTTTCAAATTAATGAAAAAAATGCTCATGACGCAATGTATGACACTATAACGCTCGAAAATTTAGCGGCTAAATATTTTGATATTAATGATTTGACGAAAGAATACAAAAATTTCAAGAATCTTTTGTTTTATAATGAAAATTTAAAATCCCTTACCGATTCGCCGCTTAAAGACGCTGTTAGTAAATTAATGCTGCAGCGTATGGCTATGTCAAATATAAATTATGCAACTTTACACGAAAATTTTTGGCTGGATGAAAAAAAAGTGGTAGAAATTTTAGCAAAGGGGGAAAAACAAAAAAAAAAAAAAATTCTATTCTCGAGAATCTCGAGAATAGAATTTTTTTTTCCCGAATCTCGAGAAATTAAAAATTGGGTTAATTTCGAGATTCTCGATTCTCGAGAATCACTGTTTCCCTAAAAACGGGATTTCCTGATTCTCGAGATTCAAAAATGGTCGAGAAAATCTAACCTCTAGTCCACATAATTTTTATGTTGTTTTTGTTTTATGTTTGCCTTATGGGAGAAACAACATAAAAAATTTATGTGGACCTCTTAGAACATATTTACACAATATTTTTTACTGTGTAAAAGATCTTGGTTCTAATAAAATTAGAAGACCGCTTTTTTTTTCGATACTGTACATTCTAGAACTTAAAATTCAAAAATTACACTGAGAGCAGCTCGGTTTGCCGCAATCTACGCATAGGTAGTATTTGCTTTAAGCTCAGTTAATAGGTTGCAGCAATCAATATTTTGTTTCCTGCAACCTACGAAATAGGTTGCAGGAACCTATTAACTGAGCTTAAAGCAAATACTACCTATGCGTAGATTGCGGAAAACCGAGCTGCTCTCAGTGTACAACGTTGCGAATTGTAACAAACATGGAGCTCTAAATTGTATTTTTTTATCGAAGTTGGGACATAATTTAATTAATATTGATGAAAATAATGCTGCAAGACCTATTTTTTTAATCTTGACAATATTCTACATCAATTAAGGTATAGTTTCGAATGTTTAGGTATTAAATTCTTGATTTAAAAACTCATTTATCCGCCAAGAACGGATGAAGTGAACTGACTCTTTTCCGTTTTTGATAAGAGATAAAACAGATTTTTGTTGATATAAAATTCGAAATTTATTTTTCGACGATTTAATTTCGGTCACTTTTTGCTTGAAGCACGTTTCTCCGTTCTCATAACTCTGGCTAAAAGAATGAAAGGAATTTTAGATATTCTTGGCTGTCAGGTAAAACAAACTTCACGCCTCGCATTTAATACATTACGAAGCGAACGGAAAAAAAAATGAAAAGAGAAAGAAAAAAAGACGAAAAGAAATCGGTTTTACGTGATGAAATGATAATCAGAAAGCAATGAAATGTAAAAGGAAGATGGAAAGAGATTCGCTTTCTCTTTTCGAAGCCGTAGGGTTTGAGCCTGGTGGAAATGTGGAAAAGGAGAAAAAGCTGTTCAATGACTGGTACTGGCAAGTGTGGTTTTGAGTCATTACTCACTTTTCTTTTGTTTCTGACATCTATTTTAACAATCACCTTTCATTACATCTCTCCTCTTTTCGAAATCTTTTTCCCACTTGAGAGGCATAAATGCCATCCCATTCATTTTATGTGCCACATCCGTTAATGGAACATTTAAGGTGTATAAGTTGACGATGATTTAAGTAGATTTGAATAAATTTATTTAACGTGCGATTTTGAAGCTTTTCGATTTTTCTGTCATTTCTAAAAAAAATTGACGCTGTCAGCCACATTATCAGCTTTCCGATCTTTTTATTTTCTTTTCAGTTATTATTTCCCTAATTTTTTTTTCCGCGTTCGGAAAAAAAGAATCACTCTTCCACGCTTTCGTTCAGATTATTTCAAAATGATTTCGCAAAAAAAAAGTATGATTAAATTTTTGGAGTTTTTATTTCGATTTTTTCAGCTACATGCTGTACAGTATTTGCTACATGCAAAACCGAAACATAAATAATATCGACACACAAGGATTTATAAATTTTTGCAAGCATATTTTTTAAAAGGGACCCTTAAAAGACTCAATTAAATAAAGTATTAAGTCAAAATCTTGGAGGGAAAAAGAGGCCTAGAAAATTCTGTTGCAAATATGGTAAAGCACTATAAACGAAGACACATTCTTGCTGCCATAAGTCAAAATGGGTCTACTTTCCAAAGCTGCAGTCATGCAATATTTTAAATATCTTTTGTAATGACTTCAAATCAGCCCAGACAAATGATCACTGCATCAATACTTTTCCTAACCAACTCTTTTTAAATTTAAAATATTGTACACACCGCACAAAATTAAATCGACGAAATTATAAAGATAATCATGTTTCCAGAAATAATCATTAAATTCATTGAAATGTTCGTTTTAATTTTGGCAGATTTTCAGAGGACTAATATTTAAATGGGCAGTATTTATTTTCATGTTTTGGCAGTAATATATTAAAATCGGCAATATTTATTTTGCAAGGGAAGTATCCCGAAGGCGGTAAAATTTTGCAGTATAAAATTTACTGTGGCAGTATTTTAATGGTTTTGTCAGTATAATAACAATGAGCAGTTGAAAAAAAAAATTGGCCATACCTATAAGGATAAAATTCGACAGTTGTAGGTTTTTTAAAAAATATTACTGTCAAGAAATTTTATATTGGGGGTTTTTTAAAAAAAAATTATTTTACTGTCAAAAGTTCAAAAAAAGGCAAGATTATGCAAAAATATTGTACATTTCACTTATTCTTGTAAAGCAATATTGCCATTTTTTGATCTTTTAATGCGTTCTTTATAGGCTAAATATAGGATCTAAGTAAAATCCTATCCAATACATGGAAACACCAAAACAATTTTGAAGAGGCGAAAAACTGAATGCTCTGCTTCGCTTTAATATCAAAGAGTCTTTCAGTAATTTTTTAAAATTTTTATTTACAAGGTCAAGGAAGATATAACATTCTCTGAAAAATTTTTTTTAGCATATAACTCTCACTACGTCTTAAAGGCCATTAGAAAAGAAGGTAGTGGCCATATTTTAACTCATTTATTTTTGATAATGACGGAGAAAATAATGGATGAAATAATAATTTCATGCCCAAAAAACTTTTACCGCCTAAAAATTTTGCGCAACCTCTAAAACATTTTTTCAAAAATTGTGAAAAAAATTCGGGGCATGTTTCAGAGGATAATGTATTTGATACACAGATACAGATATAAAAAAACGGACTTTAGATTCGGGATCTACGCAAAATTCCCGATAGGAAAAGACGTCTTTCCGCGAAAAAAAAAAATGGTCGACTTTTTTTTCTCTTATGGGAATTTCGGAACTTAAAGGTCAAGTCGGCACGCCTTCCCGTTCAGTAAAAAATCTGAAAAAATTCAGGGTTTATTAGGGCCCCATAGAGAACGAGATTCCACCCGGCCCGACATCAAATTCGAAAATTCGCAAAATAAGGGACACCCTAATATTTATATACCACTGCCCGGAATGTTTTAATTTACTTGCAAAACTTAATTTTTTTACTGCCCATTTAATTTAAATACTACTCATTGATTTTAAATACTGCCCAAAAATTTTAAAAATACTGCCAATGAAATACTGCCAAAAGCAACAAATAATACCGCCCTATTAAATGCAAGCCTTTTCCGAGAACACTAATCTTGTTTGGTAAAGGTAAATTAAGGTAAAATGAAGATTCCAATAATAAGCAATCTCACACGAGATTAATTAGAACTCATAATAGCATACCATGTGGAGATTCCTGGTATTTTAAAGGGAATGAGTTACTCGAGCATAACGTTTCCAGACTACCGCTGCGCATTTAGATAAGCGTAACTGAAGACGATAAATGCCATTATTTCGACAAAACGGTTTTAAACGTCCTCCTTACTTCAGAAGCTTAATTTTACTAAACTCTATACAAGATTTAGAAAACGTGAAGTAATATAAACGTTTAATTACATAGTTGAGCTTATATGCGAAGATTTCACCCCGTGATCGGGAAAAGGTTGTTTTTGATTAAAAGAACGTAATTTTTTATTTAAATACATTTAAAATCCGAAATGCAAGCTTAGGCTTGATAATTACGTAAAATAAATTTCATCAAAGCTTTAAAACGCCTTGCTATATAACGGAACGATAATTTGAGAACAAATATTCTCTCTAAAGCCTTGCTAATAAACCCTTGGATAATATCAATCTTTCAAGAAAGTCACGTTGAAATTTTATAGAAAATATCGCGCCTTCAAACAAACTTACGTCATATGAATGGTTATAGAAAAGCAATTCGACTTTCATGTTCTGAACGCGCATTCCGTTCAAATTGATTTAAACTTTTTATATTTGTAACTTTGGATTCCATTTCGGAAATGAAATGCTTTTTTTTTTTTTTATATCATGGATTTGGATCATCAGTTCTTTTTTGTGTGTTTGCGCTTTCATCTTTGTGTGCTTTTTGTTCCTGATATTTCTTGGTCAGTAGGCACATTCATTTATTCTTAGTTTTTTTTTTCCTTTTATAAAGATAAACTCGGTCGTCATGGAAAATGAAATAGAAAACCGTCATACAGTATATTCAGTTTGAGAACTCTCCGGTCTTTTATTTGCTTGTTTTTTTTTTTTTTTTTTTTTTTTTCATTTTCATTTTGCAGATATAAAAGATACGAAAGTGAAGTACATGAAAAAGAATGCGTGAGGTTTTTAAAAGTCTGGAAAAGCGAGAAATCTGGATTGTTTGGACTTAAAAAAAGAAGATTACAGTTTTGAAAGCGGGGCGCATCAACTTTCGGATGAAGAACACGAACTTAAACGTACTTTTAAAAAGAAAATACGAGATACAATTGTATATTACTTTACGCCAAAAGAAAAAAAAAAAAAAAAAAAAAAAAAAGAAAGAAAAAGAAAGAAAGGAACAAAATTATTTTATTTCCATTCGGTAAACTTACTAGGTTTTGTTTTCACGTTATAGCTTCTTATAATTTTTAATTTTCTTTAAAATTTAACAAGGGGAAAAATATTCAAAGAATATTTAGATAGTATTCCAACATTGAAGCAGGCAAGTGCCTAAGATAATCTATTTTCAGTAATGTGAAACATCCTGGGTTTTATGTAGGAAGAAGGAGCAGCAAGATATTTTCCCGCTGTTTGTTGTCTTGTATTCGGAACAAAATTCCGAGAAAGATGTTTCAGTTCCTTCGCTTCGGGTATGGATTTTGTCATTTAGGAAATAAGTTGAAAACAAATGTTTGCGATTCTGCGGTGCCTTACGTTGTATACTATGAACGAAAGCGAAGAGTGTAAAAAAAAAAATAGATTGCTTTCAAGAGAAAACGGTATTTGAAATCTTACGTATCGATAATTTTCCATGCTTCTCTGAAAATATACCATCTTCATAGAATTTTTTTTTTCTTTCGAAAATTTTCAGTCACATTCTGTAATCTAAAATCGAATGATACTTATCAGAGATTGAAAGGAAAGAAAAGAGACTCGTAAGTCAGTTTTTTTTTCTCGTTCTCTCTTTTTTTTTTGTTCTATAAAGGAATAAAAAAAAAAAAAAATCGGATCCCTCTTGTACAAAGTTCCTTTTGAAATTCCCGGTCAGAATTTACATGATTAGATCTCTAGCAGAAACTCGTCCACTTCTGAAACTTTCTATTTTACTTCCGGGCTTCATATAAGGAGAACTAGGTTTATTCATGCAACTTGAAATACATTTAGACACCAATGACATCAGAAAACAATGCTTTTTGAAAAATTAGTTGCTCTATGAAATTATTAAAACCATATAAAATGATTATTGTTGACATCTCATTTATTTGTACAAGGTAACAGTTGCTTTAATTTTGAAATGGAAATTTAGAAACAAAATTACAAATGAGTCAACAATAATACACTGCTTTGACTAATATGTTGCTGGTGTTCCACCTTAAGTATTGATAAATTTGCAAGATGGGATTTCACAAACAAACAAGCATTTCTCAACTCAGCATTACCTCAGCTAATGCTAATTCACTTTGTCCAAAATAGAAATAGGGTCCCTAAGCACAGCCATTAAATAAAAAATTCATGGAAGATATAAAACATCAGAAATATTTAATTACACAATTCGTTTTAACAGTACCTGCAGGTACCTATATTAATATCCCAAAACCATGTTGCGGACAAATTATTATTGACAACTCTTTGACAAGAATGTTTATGGCTATGAATACTCATATAGTGCTTCACCTTTGGCCTGATAAGTCTACTTTTTGTAGGAAAAATAACAAAAAGAGAGTTCATTCTATAAATTATCCATTAATCGCTGTATTTAGTATGATAAACTTCCTACGGAGAAATTATAACTACTTTTCTGGCAGTTCAAGCTTTTAATATACCATTTGGAAGCTTACATATTATTGACTTAAAATAAATAATGTTTGATCTTTTGAATATACTAAACATCTGAGACTAGAGTTTGAAAAGGTTGCCTAAATGTAAAGCAGAAAATATGGTAAGTATAAGGATGACCATGGTGCATTGGTGTCTCAATTTTCCTGTTAAAAAAGCTGAGTGTAATTTTTCAATTTAAAAAAAATTTAAAATCTCAGCAAACCAAACAGAAATGAAATAAAAATAATAACAGATCGACTGTTTCCAAAATGGGAGGAAAACCTTTTTGGGCCAGAAGTACAAAGATTGTTCAAAGCACCTTGCTCTTCACCTTTAAGATTTGTTTAAGATATGAGGCTTCTGAGGCTCCTAAAATAATGTAACTGGAATTTTCTGTTTAGTTTTGATGCTTGGGGCTTCATAACAAGACATGCCTTTACACCTGATTTTTAATTAAGATGAAAAATAAACTGTAACTTACAGACATTGATCGTAGCCCGAGTATCGTTCCATCCAGGCGAAGAAGCCAATATTTCTGAAACTTCCTTTAATTCACTCTCTTAAATTTCTCACGAACACAAACACGAACACGAACCCGAAAACACAAAAAGACGCGATCTTTCACACAAATCTCGGCGAATACTCCCACCCGACTCATAAATCATAATAAATACAATCCAAACTTCACAAAATTGCGACATGTTCAATTTAATTTTTTAGATTCCGGATCCGGATTTTAACAACATACACTCATTGCATATATCGTTGCAGCGCTCGAACATGGCCCAAAAAAAAATTTGCCGCCATATTGCCAACTTGTATTAAACAATAGAAAAAGCACTAACGCCATCTTTTTTGAAATCGCGGCATCTAGTTAGTTTATCGCGGTATTAACTCGGTGATGGTCCATGACTTAGTAGAGATGGACTTGAATTTGAATTTCGTACGGAATTTCGCGGTTCGTGATCATTATTCGGTTATTTATCGTTTGTTATTAACGTAAATGTGGTTTATTCGTCGGCTTTTGAAATGTAAACGTAAATTACAATTAAAACTACCAGTTTTACGGATAGCAAGGGCCCGCGGGAAAAGATGGCGGGCGATTGAAGATGTAAACAGCAATGCATGCTTACGTTGACCTGGCCGTTTGTTTAATTTGTTGTTGTCACATGATACGTTACTAGTTAACTCTAGGATGGAATCATTTACTCCTGATAATAACGAGGCGTAACGAAGAATCTCGAATCGAGGTGTTTTTCCCTGGTGTGGGAGTCCTTCAAATCGTAAATTACAGCGTGTAAATCAAGATCATTTTAATACAGTTGAAGATGAAAACTTAGCAAAATCTTGTTTTCTGCTTTACTCAGAACAGCTGAATTGACATTATTGAGGATAGAAGCAAAATATGTGAATTTCGGCTTAAAAAGTAAAGGTATAACAATTCTTTTTCCTTTTTTTTTTTTTTTTTTTTGTATATATTTCTAATATTCTTTTAAATAATTTTTCAGGATGATTAGAAAGTTGATAATGTCTGGTCACATTGTTTATCATTTACCATGACATCTTGGTTCTGTTAGTGCAACCACATACTCAGGGAGTAGCATTGGATTGAATCTAAATAAAATCAGCATCAATCTCGTCAGTTGCTATCACCCTTTGTAAATGAGTTCTTTCTACTTAAGGTAGGATAATTTTTATTTTTATTTTTTTTTTTCAATATGTGGGTGCCCATCTTCTTCTAAATACCATACTGAAATGCTGATAAATAACTACTGATTAAGGTTTAATATTTTCTATAACCTTAAATCTACTGACAGCAGACAAGTTTAAGCTTTAATGAAAAAACAAAGATAATCAGCGACAGTATACAGAAAAACTAAAAATTTAAAAAAAATTTTAACTTATTGTTAGAAAATAAGTTACAAAGTGGTATGTACTGCATACTTAATCGGTCGACAAGCATTAATGTTTTTTTCTCATTTCTAACCAAAACCTGATTAAAAAAACTAAATGCAGGATGGGCAGAAACAATTCCACTGGGGAACTCCTATTTTTTGGTGAATATTTTTTAAGAATCTGAACCGAGAAACAGCAAATGCAGATCTTTTGCAATCAATAATTCTTTCCAAATATTTTGTGAGGTTGAAGAAACAAATGCATAACAGGGTAAATAAAAATCCAAGCACATTAAGAGGCCTAAGCCAAACGATAATTAAATGGTTAACCTCATATTAAACTATTAAGCAACAAGTCAAAGCAACAACTAATTATCCTCATATTCTAATCATGGGGTTCTTCAGCTATATATCTTAAGTCTCAATACTTATCTTATGAAAAACTTAAAAAGGTTTAGTGAACATTAGGGTGTCCCTTATTTTGCGAATTTTTGAATTTGATGTCGGACCGGGTGGAATCTCGTTCTCTATGGAACCCTAATAAACCCTGAATTTTTTCAGAATTTTTACTGAACAGGAAAGCGTGCCGACTTGAGCTTTAAGTTCCGAAATTCCCATAAGAGAAAAAAGTCGACAATTTTTTTTTTTCGCGGAAAAACGTCGTTTCCTATCGGGAATTTTGCGTAGATCACGAATCTGAAGTCCGTTTTTGTATATCTGGTTTGGCTTTTGAGTTAGAGGCCAAAATATGAGCCAAAACGTAGGACTTGGTGCGTTTTGTCACTTAACCAAGTTTTCTTGCCACATTTTCTCCGTTAACTCAAAGGCCAAACCAGATATTAAAAAACGGACTTCAGATTCGTGATCTACGCAAAATTCCCGATAGGAAACGACGTTTTTCCGCGAAAAAAAAAATTGTCGACTTTTTTTCTCTTATGGGAATTTCGGAACTTAAAGCTCAAGTCGGCACGCTTTCCCGTTCAGTAAAAATTCTGAAAAAATTCAGGGTTTATTAGGGCCCCATAGAGAACGAGATTCCACCCGGCCCAACATGAAATTCGAAAATTCGCAAAATAAGGGACACCCTAGTGAACATTGCTAGCAAAAGTTAAATTTTTGGACCCTTGTATGATATTCTTGGACCTTCTTCCGGAGCTCGAAAGCAAAAATAAGGCATTTTCCATTATATATTCGAAATAAATAATCTTCTTGAAGTACATTAATTAATTCATGAAATAAGAAAATCTCCGTGAATCAAAAAGCTTTCCCTTTCATTGCCCTTTTAATAAACTTTCCATTTTTTTTCCTTCTATTTCCCTTCTCTGATTTCCATTTTCTGTCATACTGTCAACGTTTTTCGTTAATGGTTGGTTTCGTTCAAACTTAATATTAATAATCCCATTTTCTCGATTCTCATGGGGTTTTTCCCTCGATGAATGTAAAAAACTCGTTGAAGTCTTTATGTCGCTCTGTGGTTTTTTTTTTTTTTTTTTTATTGTAAGGCGTTGGTTACATTTCATGAAAATTTTTGTTCGAAACGTTTCGAAAATTTTTTCACCTTTTAGCAAGGGCTGTAAGTTTTTAAAATAATATTTTTCTTTTTAATTATTCGCTTAATAAGTGGACTCAATCCATCATTTTTGCGAATTTCTCTTTTTCATTTAATTAATTCTATCGCTGATTCATATTTCCTCTTATTTTACCTTTTTACCTCCACGAATTGAAGGCTGATTTTTAGACAGTCGGCAAATATTGTTGCGGTGTAAGCTAACCTGATCTCGCTTATCTGATTATACTTAACCCTTGGCCTACGATAGGGGCCATCAATTAAAAAAATTTATTTAGTTGTCTGTCCAAATAATTTTAACCAAAAACGGCGTACTGGATGAGTTTGAACCGCAGAATCCAAATTTATTGCCAGAATTCCGATTAAGCCAAATTCAAGATGGCGGCAAAGAATTGAAACGGGGATATGAGAAGTGTATGTCATAATTAATTTTTATTAATAATAATGTCTCATAATTAAACATGTGTAACATTTACATTGAAAAATGAGTACGTTATAGTAGCCACGAAAAATGAGCAACATTGGGTCTACCCTATGTTTGCCTTATGGAAGATCGTGAATGAAAATATTAATTTTTTTTTACGCTTTAAATTATTATAGATTCGTCGTTATACGGGTGATTACAAAGTAAACGTTTTAGTGGAACTAAAACGAATTTAAATGGTAAATGAACTAATTGTTTCACCCATGTTGAGCTTATGGGAAAAATTTTTTCCCGTCATAATTCGAAATTCGGTAGGCTAGGGTTTTTCTTAAGATGGGAAAACAGCAGGAAAAGGGTTACCAAGAGCCGTTTAAGTTTATTTCTAAAAATTTTTGTTGGCATCGGTTCCGTTATTAACAATAAAAACGCATGGGAAAAAATTTATTAGGTTTAAAATAAATTAAACGAGAAAGAATCCACCCGTTAAGTCTTTTCCGGAATCTGCGACATTAAAGTGGCTGCTTCCTTTTCACGAGAGTGAACGGGGCAAAAGCATTTAATGAATAACTAGCATCGACCTCCAAATGATTTTGAAAGAGTCAGAGGAAAAAGCTTATAGAATGACCTTAAAAAGGAAATAGGACTATGCGGTTTAGAAAAGCGTAGCTTAGAAAGCTTATGCCAGACACTTTAGTCCCTTTTTTATTTCATCCCGAAAAACCCTTTCTGAAGCTTTGATTTGAATCCTAACCGGGGTGAATTATGAAGCACGATAATGTGTGATCTTGCTATTATGTAGTCTTTTGTGTTTCATTTTCGCTTCTCCAGTCCCTTTGCAATGTAAATCAAGTGTAGCTAACTGTTTTTTTGTCCTGTGTAAAACGATTGCAAATTTCCGACCGTTCGATGTGTAATCTCTCTTTTTTTTAATTTTAGAGTACGTTGAATAATTTCCGTAGATGTGCTGTGTAAATTATTTGGACGAAATCGGTTTTTTTTTTTTTTTTGAGATTTATTTAAAGACTAATGGCCATGTTAGCAATTCCCTATGTTGCAGGGAAAGTGCAGTCTTTGCATCAAGGGAGCAAAAGGAAAATACCAGGAAATCCCCCCCTACCACGATTAAAGGATAATGGAATGGAGGGAAGAGTAATGCGCCTGAAAACAGATCAAAGAACTGGCACGTTATAAATAATAACGGATATGCTGCAACAATTTCATTTAGCTTCTCCTGTGTATATCAGCCGGATAGATTCCACCAGGATGAAATATTTTATCCCATCAGATTTTGGAAGACTTTAGCGCTTTGTACTTGTTAAAACATTTCTCCAGGATTAAGAATTTTTTTCGTTTTAATGGGCTTTTCCCCAAATTCTGTTTATTAAGTTACCTTAATGGGGGTGTCGAAACTATCATAGATGGAGGATTTTACCGTGATATTTAAAATGCAGTTAAGAGTTTTTCTTTTCGTACAACTAACCAAATTAAAACACCCCCATGTTGATATACAGCGCAAAATACACTTTGCAGAAACTCGATTACATCTGCAAAACTTACAGGATGTTCCTACGGGCGTTTTATGTTTACTTCTATAATTAAAATTAAATAAAGCACGATCAAAATTGAAATACTGCCAAATTCAAAGTTTGAGGTAGATCTTGTTACATAAATATACATAGATAGAAGGTGAAAATCCTGAGATAACTGTTAAAGAAGTCGCTTGTATTAGTTTCCAAAAAAGGTTCAAGGCTATCGTTGCATTTAAATAAATATTATTTCAACTTGGTGAAAGTTATTCCAATCGTTGTAAAATTTTTAAGGTGATTTTTACCTTTGAAGTTAGAAGCGAAATGTTGTTTTTAAGAATTATTTTTCATAGGGAAAGAAAGAGATCGATTAGTTGAATATATCATAAGAAAGGAATGCTGTAGCTGATTCTTATAATCCAAAACGTTGTTTTGTATTCCATGCAGAATTTTTTTTTAAATTAGTGATCGAAAAATAACAACCCAGCAAAGGTAATTTTCCGATCCGAATCAATCGATGACATTTGATGGATCTAATGAATCATATTCTGTTTCAGCAGAAGCATCAAATGCCATCAGGCCGATGGCATTTGATGTTTCTGGTGAAACAAACATGTCCCATAGGACATGAAGCCTTTGTAGGCCTTTGACCTTCGTTATCATTGGGCCCAATTTAACGGATACTTTTTCTGTTTCTGCCTTTTTCTTGCCTAATATGTACTGAGAACGCAGTTTGATCACTTTTAGACCTTTTAATTTTTTAGTAGCGCAAAGTGCTTACTTAGTCGCAAAGTGCTCTTCAGTTTCTTTCTCTTTATTTTCCCATTGAGCTTTTTGATTCCATACTTAGGGGGTTATGGAGTAAGTGCAATAGTGCATACAGTAGGGTGTCGCTTAAAAAGTCAACTTTTGATTTTCGGTTGTGCCACCCTCTAATTTTGTTCCAGTATATAATAGACTTAACGAATTAACATTTCAACTCGATCGGTCATGTTTTAGAGGTCGCTCAAGTACCCCCCATTTTCGCTATACAATAATTTACATTGGGCCAAGCACCACTAAACAAGATCACGCTTTTCACGTTTTCGAAAATAAACCAGCTCATTATATTTTAAATATTTTGACCCGCAGAATTCAGATCTGCAATCAAAATTTTTATAGCCTATACTGTTTTCGGCTTATTTAGTGGCTAAATGTAGCTAAACCGCTCTTTTGGCCCAAATTGGCTAAAACGGTAAAAGCTAGGAACTTTTCGGTTGCACATTTGAATTCAGCCGGTCAAAATGCGTAAAATAAATTGTGCTGGTTTATTTTCAAGAACGGGGAGAGCATGAATATGTTTATGGTGCTTGGCCCAATGTAATTTATATGGCGAAAATAGGGGGTCCTTGAGCGACCCCTGATGTGACCCCTTGAGTGACCCCATGACCGATCGAGCTGAAATTTTAATTCGTTAAATCTGTTGTATACTGGAACAAAATTAGAGGGTGGCATGACCAAAAATCAAAAGTTGCCTTTTTAAGCGACACCCTAGCATACAGATAATCTTTTCGTTGGCTGAACCAAAAAAAGCATCATCGATTTTGAGGAAGAAAAAAAGATAATCAGTGGTACTAAGCAGTGATATCAGCGACCATTCTAAATCATTTCTTTAATTAATGCTGGAATAATTTTTTAACCACGTTTAACTTTTTTTTTTCTCCGAAAAATTAAGGAATTTTTTTTTTTTTTTTTTTGGTTCTGACAACCGGTTATGGTGTTTCAGTTCTTAGAAGGACCAAATGCCATAGTAAAAGGCACCGTTTTGAAATGTAGTTACAGACGAATCTTCTATCTAAATATTCCCTAACCGATTACATATTTTTCTCAAACATGGGGAATTTTAACAGCAAAAGAAGGACATTTATTTTTACCAACAAACAACAGATTCTGATTCAGCGCCATTAGCTGAACCATTGTCTCTTCTTCTTTTTTTTCTTCTTTTTTTATTTAATTTTAAATAAGCTCGGAAAATTAAAATGAAATATTAGCATCCGCTCCTGATAAGACATTAAGCGCTTAGCTGGCTGTCTTACTTTTCTCTTTGCAATATTTAATTACAAATTGCTGAGCAGACGGTGATTTTCGTTTAATTACAAAGAAATGTTTTTTCTCTCAGATGCTGACTTTACACGGATATATTCCAGCGCTTTTCTAAACGAAAAAGCTTCTGGTCACATTTAGCTGACTTAAAAGTAATTTCTTACCAAAACGAAATTACTTTTTTCGCAAAATCCGAATGTTTCCTCTTTCTCTTTTTTTTTTTCCTAAATAAATTATTCCCGTCACAGAATCGCATAGACTGCAAGCTTGGATTGTTGTTTCACGCAGAAGTTTGAAGAAGATTTAAAGAAAAATCCGGTAGATTTTAAATTAAAATCCTAAATTCCCCGTAATTGTAGGAAAGGAAATAAATCTTACGTTTCAGTCCGGTTTAAAACGCGGGATTAAAGGAGTTCAAGAAGTTCGGTGTGCCCCCTGCCATGTAATTTTTCCTCCAGTATTATCGATTTCCGCAATGGAATTTGATTTTTAACTTTATTCGATTATAAATTCTCGTTATTTCGCGATGAAAAATTTTATACCCTGCCTCTTTTTAAAGGTCAAATTTTCTTTTTTCTAACTTGGAAGACAGAAAGAGTCGATAATGAAGTTATTCTGTAGAAGAACCAAGAGGAAAATAACGTCATCCCGATGAAAAACGGTTCTAAAGTAAGTCAGTCTTGAGAAAATAACGGCATCATGTATGAAATAAACAGCGGGAAACTGGGTTACTGGACAATAGTGATAAAGAATCAAGTTGAGTGGAGAGAAAAGAGGGTTTGGAAATGGTTTTTTCAATGAGGGATTTTTACGAGTTTCTCTTCGGGTTTTCATATCGTTACCGTCTTCGTGGAGCAACGTCAAAATGGAGGTTAGGACGCTATAATGGACACATTCCATTCTAGCGGAAATAATTTTTGTTAGCTTGTTTTTTAGCCGGGAAAGTTATTTTTTTGTTCGTCAGAAAATTAGAAGTTTGCAGCTGTTGGGACTGTTTATGATTGTTTCATCTTCTTGTTTTATCACTAATGCTCAGAAATGCTGAATGTTTTTAATTAAATTTTGTTTTTAAGTTGTGAAGAAGCAGAGGACCAAAGGGAGGGGCATCGATCGTTATATAATGCTCGGAAATGACGTTACACACTAGTTTCGAAAAAAAAAGAAAAAAAAAATTAAGCATGACCTGGTCTTTTTGCTTTTTATCTGCGAAACTCTATAGTAAAAATCAAGGGAAATTCAAAATTTTTCCAAGGATGAAGGCGAAAACATAAAATTTCTTTGACTCTTATAAGATTGTAAATAATTACTAGCGATAACGGGCCGTTATGCGACCCTACACCCCAAGGTAGGGAGCTTTTTCTCACGAGGTCGGTTTTTCGTTCCTGACTTGTTTCTTTTTCATCCCTTAATGACGACTCCTCGCCCTATTGCCGTATTCATTATTCATATTTAAACTCTACCTTTATTTTTCAATTTTTTTTTCTTTCAACTTTAGTGCCCTTGAGGTAAATCCTAGAAATTGGAAAAGTTGTAGGAATGTGCAAAAAAAAAGTTAAGAATTTAAGGAGGTAGATTTAGGAGGTCGATGCCATTTTTCCCGATTTCAGAATTTTGTAAAATTTACAAACGGATCATTCAGCTATACCAGGCATCAAACTAGTCACTTTTTTCTCCCAAAAGACACTTTTTTTGTGTAAGGTCACTAAAAGTTACTTTTTTTGATAAATTAATGGATTTTTTACTTTTTTCAAAGTTTAAACTTAAGGTATTTCGATAGTAAAATTTAAGATGTTAGATATTCTTCAAAGTCGCACAGATGATTTATCAGGTATCCGCGGACCTCCCTTAAAAATTTAAGCAAAGTTACCTTCTAGTTAACGAGTTAAAAATCTTTAAAAATATGAAAAAAATACATGGCGTTATATGGGAAGTTTCAAAAAATAAAAGCTTTTTAATTTATTTACAAAAAAAGTTTATTTATAGATGTTCCGATTTTTTCAAAAACTAACACAACATCTGTTAATACGTTTCGAATTGACATTAGCTTTTAAAAGTGCATGCTACTTTCTAGTTTGAATGTTTCAGTGAAGAAAATCGGAAGCTTTGTTTATTTCATGCAAAAAAATGGATGCCATTTTTTTCTTTTCCGTAGGCTAACAATAGGATAAAATTTTTCTATGTTTTCTTGAATTTTAACGAAATTATAAGAAGACCGAAGAACGATTTACGGTAAAAAAGTTTATGTTAACATTAACATAAACTGTGTGTGGACTTTTTTTTTATGTTAAAAATTAACATATTTATTTTTATGAGTTGATTTCGGGAAAAATGGAACTAATTGTAAAAGAAACAAATGTATCTCTTCACCAACGTTTCGTTGTCTATATTTACAACTTCCTCAGGGCTAAAATGACAAAATAAAATTGCACAATACAAGATGATTTAATTAAGCGAAAATCACAGTCATTGACCTTTGATTAGTAACATACCTCGAGATGAGAAAACCTTATAATAATGAAATTCATTTTAATTTTAAAACATGATCTAACACGTCAGACGCTTGTCTAGGTTAAAAGCAATCATATTAAATAGTTTTAAATACAATAAATAATTAAAAGTTAAAAAATGATAAAAACAAACAGCCATTTTCAAGAGAGACTTATCACGTGATAAGGTCGAGATTCAAAGGTATTAAAGGAAATAGCGCGAAATCTATTTGAATTTTTTAATGACATTAGTATAAATGTTATTAAATGCCTTAAAGTCGCTTTGTATATTAAGGGTGTTTTCATTCGAAATAATGTGATACATTTCTATGAATTGTCTTTTTTCATCATGGGAAACAGAATCGAGAACTTTGACATTACTCCAATCGATTTGGTGGTCGATGTTATTAGCAATGTGAGCAGATAACCCTGCTCACCCTTTTTCGCTTAATTAAATCATCTTGTATTGTGCAATTTTATTTTGTCATTTTAGCCCTGAGGAAGTTGTAAATATAGACAACGAAACGTTGGTGAAGAGATACATTTGTTTCTTTTACAATTAGTTCCATTTTTCCCGAAATCAACTCATAAAATTAAGAATTGGAACGATATCTTTTAACATTTAACATATTTATGTTAAAATAATAACATAATTATGTTAATTTTAACATAAACTGTGTGTGGACTTTTTTTTTAACGTAAAATTTTTTACCGTGTGCTTTTTCAACTAATAATGAAGCGGTGCTATCGAAACACCTTAAATTTTTTAAAAAATTTTAAAATTCTTCAATTATTTTCAATTTTGTTTCTGTTAGACGTCACCTATGGTCTTAGTACTTTATCAACGAGCTAGCGAATTATGTTACCTTTTTTTTTTTTTTTTTTTTTTTTTGTTAATTCTTTAAAAATAATTATATATAAAGCGGTTGTGGAACTTATGATGTCAAATGTAGAATGATTAATAATTAATGATTTAATTAAGAATTATTTTTAACTTCATATTTTTAGTCTTTTTATTAATTAAATTACAAATAAAATGATTAAAAATAAACTGTAATCATTCACGTCTAATACGTTAAAAAAAGTTTAAATATACGTATTTAAAGTCACTAAATTCTTTCCGTCGGGTCACTAAAAGTCACTATTTTAGCCATTTGTGGGCCCTAAAGTCACTAATTTTGATGGGTTAAATGAGTTCGATGCCTGTTATACTGAAGAAATTAATTCTGCTTTAGGAGTTTTTGAAAAAACAGAAAAGCCCTGTATATGAAGGAAGCACACTCTATCGTCACAATTTTCTTAATTCATGAATTTTTGATGTACTCAAATTGATTCGCTTATTTTTTGAAAACTTTCCTATGCTTGTTCCTTTATATGTGATAAATGATTGCAGAATTTCATAAATAAACTATTTTGCATAAGTCGACTCCTAAAATTAAAACATTTGAAGCTAATGAAATTTCTCTTATAACAATAACAGAAAAAAAACACCATGATAAGTTCATATGTTGATAAAAACAAGGAACAAAAATATTTTTGGAAGTAATTAATTATATGAATTGGACAGGCCAGATCCTTGATTCAAGTTTTAGCTGGAAGATAGAGATTAATGATGAAAGGACTTTGGGTTTATTTCATTTCCTTTCCTTTTAAAGACCGAGTATATAGAGCAACAGAAAACTGGCCAAAGCAACAGCATAAAAGCCGAATCTAAAATGTAGGATGTTAGTCTAATTGAGTAAACCTATTTGATATTCTGCTTTATGAGGGGTCATAAAATCACTGCGTGGTTAAAACGTTACATAGCTTATCAGCGGAAAGAAAAAAAGAAATTGGCAATATTCCATTAGCTGCGGAGAGAGAGATAGAGGGAAAGGAAAAAGTATAGAAAGTTTCAGCTTTTTGAATTTGTTTGATACAATCGCTCCAAATTTTTTTTTTTTTTTTTTTTTTTCGAGAAACATTTTAGGAAAGAGAAAGAAGAAAAAAAATTTCATAACAGACTGAGACGCCATTGATTTATGTTGACGTCACTTTTTTTGATTTGTTTAGTTGGAATTTAATTTTTGAAAGCATTTTGGGTTCAGCGATTTGATATATCGATTGCACATTAATAACCATGTAACTTTTGGCATTTCGTATTATGAGTAAAAAGAAAAAAAAATCTACAAACCCTGCTACCGTTTTTTAAAAAAATGAATCGGGGGCAAATACCATTAAAAAGAAGACAAGCTCCTATGCGGGTAACAAACTAAAGTTTTCAACTAGGGAGAATATTAAAAGAAATATGAAACTAATTTACAATTCACAAAGTTTCTAATGTTTCACTTTCATTAACATCAATATTAGGTTTTGCTTTTTTAACAAAAACCAACAGTCGAGAAAACTTTCTTATTTTCTTGTTAAATAATTATTTATTCGTTCGCTGGATGAATGTTTCTAGTCTTGTAACTTCTTTGATTGAGAAGAGACCGTGAAAGCAAAGTGCAAATTATTGTCTAAACAGATTCCCCAAGTTTCCGATTTTATTTCTCAGAAGAAGCTCTTCGTTCCTAGGGTTTTTAACATTCGTTAAAAACCCTGTTCGTAACTTAAGGCTGGAAAATTTGAGAATGATGAATGACTTCCGGTTTCGCTTCAGCTTTTTTTTTTTTTTTCTCCTGCTTTGAAAAGATAAGACTGTGATATTTCAGTTAATGTTATATCGTTAGAAGAATCTCACTTTCTCCAACTGCTAATTGTTTTTTTATTTTTTTTATTTCGTTATATTTGTCTCTTTAGCCGAAAAAATACATCTATTTATCATCTTTTACGATTTTAACAGTTTCTTTCGAGGAAAAAAAAAAAAATAAGCATTTTACTAGAGGAAAAAAAGAATGCAGAAAAGGAAATAAAAAAAAATCGAGAAATGCGAAATTCTCGTCAAATTGAAAAGGCGATTAGTTATTCTATTTGAAATGGAATTTTTGCTTTCGAGTGAATATATTATCAAACGAAACACGCAGCAGAAAAGCTAATTCAACGCGTGCAATATTTTCCGTATGTTTCGAATATTTTCACTGTTAAGACGAAGTCAAGAAAACGACGGAAATGAAGTAAAAGATGAATGAGAGATTGACAGAGAATGAAATATTCGAGGATTTTAACCCTGACAAGGAAATGGTTTGAGGGGAGTAAATCATCCTTTTGGAGAGAACACCACAAAAACGTAACAAGTGAAACGTGGTGAAAGGGATAAAGAATCTCATATTTTTAATTGAACCGAAAGAGGATTAAATAAAATCGGAGTGGTAAAAAATTATTGATCTTATGAAATAATTTTATGTTTCCCTTTAAATCAACAAGAGGGGTTTTTACATATCATTTTCCGGGAAAAGAGGAAAACCTAAGTAAACGAAAAACGGAGAGTATTTGAACATCCCTGTTCCTTTTGTAAATAATAATAAATCGAATTCACAAATAAAATCATTTACTTAGTGGTAAATACCTTTAAAGTTAGTCTGCCCCCAGTAGCTTTTCCGGCTTTTCATATATTCTAAGAACGTTCTGTAAATATGACGCTTTAGTTGTTATGACAAGTGTACGCCCTTAAACGGGATAAAGTGTCATGCAGTTGAAGATAAATTCGTCCGTTTATTTTTTCGCTCCCGAGAGCGAAAAAGGCATTAACTTCGTATTACAATAAAACTTAGGGTAAATTCTATAAATAAATTTTCTTGGTGGTGCAACAGTTTAATACAAATTTTCCTTCAACTATTTTTTATTTTCTCGAACGCCGAGATCGCTTTTATTAAAAAATGCCCGTAACTCGATTTTGAAGATTGGTACGATATCATCTCATTAAGGTGGCTTCATTGAACTTAGTACCGTTCCTTAGGCAGTGATGTTTTTTTTGTCTTCGGTAAATTAAATCGATGCTGTTTTCCGTATCCTTTTTTTCTTTTAGCGGGTTGAATTTCCTATTTGAGAATCCTATAATCATACCCTGGAAAAGGGGGAAAAAAATAAAGAAGGATAAAAAATTAAGCGCGGATTCAAAATTACGAGAATAAAGTTTTGATCAAATAACTTTTTTTTTTCTGCGGGGAAAAAAACTCGGGATTAGTTTCAATACCTCGGAGCGGACCAACAGGGTTAAGAATTAATTTATGAACGTGCTGGATTATCGTAGATTTTGAGTTGAAGGAGTCCATTATCGAGAAAACACGAACAGTAAACAGCAAATGCTTGTAAAAACTGAGTCCGAAATCTCATCAATCACAGTGTCCAATGGCCAGGAGAGAGGTTTTGTATTCCACCCAATCTCACGCCTCGGTAGACCCATGTATCATTTTTCTTACCATCTCTACTGTCATAACCATTTCTGATTGCTTTAATCTATTACCTATCGACAATACTTTTTTTTTATTTTGTCTTTAAAATATTTTAAAAAAAAATATAAATGCGTATAAAATACGTGATAATTTTTAAAAGTTGAAATCGATTACATATATAAAAAGTTTTCGTATTTAAAACTCATAAATTATTTGAGTTTCAATTTATTTTTATTTTTTATTTATAAAAAAAAGTTCTCGTCGTTCATATTTTTTCATAGACTTATATACTAGACCGAGTATCTTATACAAAACAGTGTCCCTAGAATGTCTTCTGTTTTTTTTATATCAAGAGGCAAACAGAACGCTAAAATGGCGTACAGTAAATGGTAAATGGATGCAAAGAAAATAATTTTGTATGGCAGCCGTGAAGTTCCCTTATTTAAAAATATTTTTATTTTAAAATAGAGGAAAAAAATTAGAGTTTCTTTTTTTCTATTTTTATTTATTGATTATTAAAAATGACTAATCTACAATATTTTGATCGAATCCTATCCACGTTCTTGGCAGTCATGGAAAATACGGACTCTTGAATATATTTTTATTAAAATTAACTCGATTAACGAGTTGCTTGATTTTCCTCCCCAAGAGCAAGAGAAGAGATTCGTTTGCAATGATTATCACTAAATACTTTGGCTGGTATCATTTTCTTCGTTTGAAACATCAGGTACTTCAATAAGTATTTCTTTTTAAAAGACAGTTTATACGTGAGGAAATATGTAATTAATTTGTTATTAATTAAATATTCCCCCAGGTTAATAACGTTTCTTATTCCAATAATTAAGCCATTAAAACCGCATTTATTTTTGCTTTCTAAAATTGGTTGGATATTCCCATTTTCTACATAATAAATCTTTAAATTTTAAATGTATTCAATTTAATTTTTACTTGCTCCCTTAATTTAGCAATATTTTTTGCAGAAATGGCTTGTTCGAAAGGACCTCTTCCAAATTGTCTTCTTGAATTTAAAATGTCAAAAGCATTATTAATGATTCTACAAAAATTTGCAGTGGCATGAGCGCCTTCGAATTCAAACAATTGAAGGTCTTTCTCTGGAAAGTAAAGCTTTCACCATGTTTTTGTGAAATATTGAACCAATTAAAAATTTAATATTTCGAAACATTTTTAAAAACCTTCAATTGTTTGCATTTTAACTAACTACACTTTGCACTATTGCCGTTCTGTTTGCCTCTTGATTTATAAAAAACAAGCGACATCCTAGGGACACTGCACCCAATAGGATGCCCGGTCTAGTATATAAGTCTGTTTTTTTTTCTTTTTCAGGGAAAATATTTCCCAAAGTAAGCAGCCATTTTATTATCGCTGCCGGGGGTTCTTCCCAATCGCATAATTACGAAACTTCCCATAACGTAAGTTCCCACTACGAAAGTTCCCCAAACGAAAATACCCATTCCCAATGGACGAAAGTTCCCAGAAAAAAAAAAATAATAAAGGAAAAAAAGGGAAAGGCTGTTATTGTTCTATTGAAAAATTGAAAAATTGGCTGTTATTGTTCTATTGAAAAATTGGTTACTACTACAAAAATGAAGTAATAGAATACTGAATGCATTAATGAATGTAAAGGGTCCTTTTGTAGCCATTTTTGGACCTTAAAGTTTTAACAAATCGATTTTGTCAACATTATATTCATATGTTGTTTTAAAAACACCGCGAATTGTATTCGTGAGATGTATCTCAGTTTTGGGCTCCATTAGGTGGCCCTGTAGAGGGCCTTCATAAGGCTCTTTGATATTAAAAAGGTAAAATCCCTCGTGTTAGATTTAAATCCAAAATAATCAAATTATTAAGGAAGCTCCATAAGCTAAACATAAAAAAATTGACCATAAGCTAAACACAAGCCGCGCAATCTCCGTAAATAAAATATAGGGACTATTCAAGCGACTTCAGAGCAAGTGAAGTTTTTTCTAATTTCTTAAATAGTAAATAGAAAAATTTTCAGGGAACGTTCATAAGCTAAACACGAGAAAGATGTTTCCATAAGCTAAACATTCGAATTTGTTTCATTAACTCAAGTCGAATAAAGCCCTTGTTTCAAAATAAAGATACCTAAATAAATAATTATAGTGAATTTTAGGATTTCCTATTGCTTGTACAGCAAGAAATTGATCTCCCATAAGCTAAGTATAGGATTTAAAAAAATTTTAAATTTTGAACTTAAAATTTGTTGTATAACCCATTGTAGGTCCTTCCATTACCCACTAAGAAGTCAGGAATTTAAAAAATCCCTATGCCGCATATATGCGGTCCCGTCTTTAACAACATAAAACTCCCTAACGCATAAGAAATTATCCGAAATTCACTTTGATTACTAAAGCATTTGTTTTCTGGGAACTTTCGTACATTGGGAATGGGTATTTCCGTTTTGGGAACTTAGGTTATGGGTAGTTTCGTAATGGGAACTTTCGTAATGGTAATTATGCGATTGGGAAGTTCCACTAATAGCCTTTTATTATTCTTTTTTTTTTTTTTTTTTTGTGCCCCATGAGGACGTTTTTTATTTTCCCGTTGACTTTTAGCTCTAATAATAAGCTCATATTGTTGAGGATGTCAGAAATCAACTTTGACTTATCCCACGTCATCAGAGCTAGACCCTAGACCTGCGTCATCAGAAAAAAAAAAATCAAGTTTTTAGTTTTTGCATATTGTTATTTTGTGCTCAATAGAAAATATTTCAGAATCGATATCAATTATCATGGAACATGGTTACCTGAGTAACAGAAGCACTACTCTCTTGAATAAGTAATACACTTGTGCAGGGTGAATATTTTAAACATATCGATTGATCAAGATCAATCTCAGAATAATGCTTTTTACTTTTTCTTCTTTTTTATCCTCCTCTATGTGGCATGAACTACCATTTCTCCTCACTAGAATTGTTTTATTGAATTAAAAGGCAGAAACAAATATTTGATAAGACGCATCTTAAAGTGTAAATAAATGATGGGTCTAATGCGAGATCTCGTATTAGTAAATTCCTAAACGAATAAACTCCAAATTGCGTGTAACGGGGTTTCTAAATCTATCCGTACCATTTTGCAAGGCTCTTTGTATTTCTTTGTCTGAAATATTTATTAGAGCTGTTTAGTGTTGCGTTCATTTATATGAAAATTCTACTCCCAGCGCTCCTTTTTTTTTTCCACGTAATTCAAGACGCTACATCTGCTTTAATTTTCCAAAAGAGTTGGAAGACTTGACGCTTGCTACAACGATCTTCTGACAAAAAAAAAAAAAAAAAAAGAAAGAAAGAAAGCAACTTTCTTGAGGCATTTAATGATTACATATATTTATCCTTTTTGCTAACTTCCACATCATATTTTTTTTTAACAAAAGGAGAGCAAAAAGGCGTTCCTTATTATGTTTGCAATCTTTTATTCCCATAACATTTTAATGTGTCACGAGCATCAGCGACAGAATAAAAATACACGAAATCCTGCTCTCGGCTATAACGCGATTGAGCAAGTTAATATACTTTCTTTTTTCGCTTTAAGAGGAAAAAAAATAATGAAATGTTTCCATGGTAACTTAAAAGGACTCGTTTTAAACGACTAATTTTTAAATATCACGCTAATCAAAATAATGAAATGTCCAATAGTGTTTCTCGGTTTTACCTAATTAATTAATGAAACCAAATCTGAAATGAAAATTAAAATGCTAAGTTTCCTTTGCTACGTTTGACTAATTTAAAGGCGGCATTTGACGGAACATGGTCGGATTTTATGAAGCTCTTAGGGTGCAAGTTTACTATGGATTGTTGGACCAACATGTTGGTACAGCATGTTCGACCAACATGTTGTACCTACTGGTTGGACCAATACTCCACACTAATTTCGATTCGGAAATCCACACTAATTTGGATTCGTTCGTTTGTCAAACATGTTGGTACAACTAGTTGGACAAACATGTTGGTGCAATAAGTTGGACAAACATGTTGTACCATCATGTTTGACAAATGAACGAATCGACTATTGCAAAATTTACTCCTAGGGTACAAATTCACTATGTCAACTTGTTGGTACAACAAGTTGAACCAACATTCCACACTAATTTTGGTGTAGGGGTGCAAGATCACTATGGAACGTTGGACCTACATGTTGCATATTGGTACAACATTCCACACAAATTTTGGCGTAGGAGTAAATTCTGCAACAGTCTATTCGTTCTCTTGTCAAACATGTTGGTACAACAAGTTCGTCCAACATTCCAAAAAGTTGGTATAACATGTTTGTCCAACTTGTTGTACCAACATGTTGGTCCAACATTCCATAGTGAATTCGCACCCTAGGAGTAAATTCTAAAATAGTCGATTCGTTCGTTTGCCAAACATGTCGGTACAAAAGTTGGTACAACATGTTGGTTCAACTTATTGTACCAACATATTGGTACAACATTCCATAGTGAATTTGTATCCTTTATTCATCGAAATGTATTATAATAACATTGTAATTAATGTATTATAATAACATTTTTGGTACAACAAGTTGGACAACATGTTATACCAACTTGTTGGATCTGCTTGTTGTACCAACATGTTTGACAAACGAACGAATCGACTATTGTAGAATTTACTTCTACGCCGAAATTAGTGAGGAATGTTGGTCCAACAAGTTGGTACAACATGTTGATTTAATTTATTGTACCAACATGTTGATCCTTAGTGAATTACACGCAATATATATTATAATAACATTCGATAATATAGTATATGTTATGTACATTATAATATATATTCAGAATATAATTATATTTATTATTATATAATATTTATTTATCGAATTTATCGAAATATGCGCAAATAATGAACCCGCTTTTTACTAACCCTTTTACTGTTGAGTTGAATTAAAATTAACTTAATTTTAAAACCCAGATTAGAAGGAATAACTTTAGGGTGGTCGAATGTGCGTAATAATTAATTGAATGGAATAATGTTTATTTGGTTTTGATTGGAGTGAAATATTTTTCTAACTTCCACCTTCTTCTTTTTTTTTTTTTTTTTTTTTTTTTTGTATTCGATTTTTTTTTCCAAGCAGGGATAAAGCTTAGTAACTATTTCAGCTTTAATTTTTCCTATCTGGCAGCTGAGCGGTTTTATTGTTTTTATGTTGCTCTCTTCTTCGTAAGTCTTTATCCTATTTTATTGTGGCTGCTGTCAGCAATAATAATGTGATGAAATATGGTATGAGAGCTAATTTTAAAAAATAAGCAGAGGAAAAACAAATTCATCCATCTATCAAGAGCAGATGCTTCTTTTTTTTTTCATTTTTTTTTTCGGTTTATCTACAGGCTTAATTGTTTAATGGCAACATTTAACATGTTTTTTTTTTTTTTTTTTTTTTTTCATTTTAAGTTTCGTTTAATCATCTTTTCAAGGACGGGTCCTTAAACAAGATAAAAAAACTTGTGTCAGTTTTCAAAAAAAGAAATGAAAAGAATTCATTCTTTTCATTTCTCAATTTGAAAATAATACTTTTCGGAGTTATTTTCCCAATACGTGACAATTATTCTTCGGGTTCGAAGAAAAACCAATAAAACATTAGAAAGGGAAAAGAGTTTACCACATGCGAGAAAACTGGTTGACAATGCTTAACCTCGGATATTTTTTTAATAACATTTATTTTTTGAAAGAGGAAATTGTTTTTCAGACATCTCGAGCCAGGAAATTGAACGCATCGGTTCTCTGTTCCTCTCTGACTTTTCCCCTTGGTAACCCTCCTTCTCTCCCCACATTTTTGTATACTCTTTTATTTATCTCTTTGCATCAGTTGCACGTTCCCCCGAAGGTATATCCTGCCGCAGTTACAGCACCTATCAGCTTTCCAAGAATACAAATGAAATCTATTATAAATATTTTTGAAGTTTCGATTAGAGGTAATTTATTAAAAGTCATAAACACGCTAAAGATAAAAAATTAGATTTATAAACTTTATCGGAATCTTCTCCCTCGAAAATTGTTATGTTTAGTAAAAATATTTTTATTTTATTTATTTTTTTCTGCGACTTTTAAAACCGAAGTAAAAAGGTAATCTTGGAATGATGATGCTCGTAGAAAAAAGTAATGGTGACGTTTTTGCTATTCTCTCACGTACAATTAATTAAGTTTTGGTTGTTGCTGCATAATATAAGTTGTAATATTTGATATAGTGTTTTAGTTAAAAGTTTAAATAATGTTTCTGGTTAGGTGTAACGCTCCATCCATTTAGCCAACAGGGTATTTTCAGGTATTTTTATTTTTGAAAAATGGTGTAAAAATAAAGTACATATACTTAAAGAATTATTTGTGTAATAAAAAGTATTAAAAAAACGTTTTGTCTGTATGCAATAATTTGTTAAAGTTGGGGCTTAAAAATTGTAAATTAAAACGGTCTGAATAAGCGCGGAAACTTTGTAACGTCATTTGTTAATATCGTTCTGCCGGAAAATTTGTCATAGAATGCAATGCTTTCAATGTTTACAAAGCAAGCCACAGCGTTCTTGGAAAATTTTTTTGGGCAGGAAGATATTAACATATGACGTCACAAGCTTCCGCACTTATTCCGACTGTTTTGATTTACAATTTTTAACCCCCAACTTTAACAAATTATTACATACAGAAAAAAAAAATTTTAATTCATGTACTTTATTTTTAATCCAAAATTTTTCAAAAATTAAAATACCTGAAAATAATCTATTGTGGAATATTCATGATAAGAATATAAATAACGAAATGGTGTATCTGGCGGCTCACATCTTCAAGCTTTGACTTGAACAATTATAAAACGCTAAAATAAAAATAAGACGCTGTTGTGAATTTTATTCACTTTTTTTTAAGTTTCTCTTTTATACGACCAACCAAAAATGTCTCAACATGCTTATCTTCTTACATTTTTTAAACTTAAGAAACTGATAGGATGGAGTTCTTTTTTGTTAACTAAAAGATTAGACATATAGATACGCCTGTCTCACCTTAAAAATTCAGGTTATAGCAAGCAAGCTAAATGTTCTTCCGAAAATCTTCGTATAAAACCTTGAAAATAATTTTTTTCATGTCTATAATGCTATCCCTTCTTTGCTCTACTTTAAACATGTACCTGTCAGTATGTCAGTTATCAACCATATCGGAAAAAGCTTTCTGAGTTACCGCTCAGAAAGCTTTTATATGGTAATAGTCCTGTTTGGTCGGAAGGTACCGTTTCCAATTTATTATTTTCAATTTTTTTTTTGGAAAATAGAAACGAACAATAAAATGTAGGCTTGGCAATAATGTTTTATTCAGTAAGAAAAAAAAGTTGTTTGACATGACTAACATGATGTTTATGACAGTATATATTTCGATTCCCTTTTTTGAGAGAACATGTTCAAACGACCGCTTTTACAAGCGTCCACAAAAGTTTTTGCAGATATTGTGTATATATCCGCATCTCTTCAGACGTTGTTGTCAGCCCTCAAGCTTAAGGAGTGACAACTGAGTACGATATCAACCAACTCTGAGATGAGGATTTCGCTAATTAAATTCCCGGGTCGTCGAAATGAAGCGCATTTCGACAGCTATGAGAAGCCGAGGGGTCGTGGGATGATTTTGACCGTGAGGGATAAAGTTAGCAAACCCTTACAACTCGGATACTGCTTTCGAGTCGTTCTAACTTTTCTTTTTTATGAGATTAAAAAAAAAAAAAAAGAAAAAAGAAAATACATAAATAAGGAAATAAAATGACGTAGTTTGTCCCTTTTATTTCATGTAATACAATATGCGGTATTTTGTTCTTCAAGGGATTGTTTCTCCAGTAAGAGACCTTTGAGATTAAGAATTCAAATTTTAAGATGATGATTTTTTTGTTTTTAGTTTATAAAATTGTAGGCTACTTTAATGACTTTACGTGGACTTGAAACTTAAAAACTGCCGTGGTAACTGAAATGGGCGTATGTCCATTCTGGAATTTAATATTTTTTTACATAAGTTGAAAATAGAAGACAAGTGCCAACTTAAGAATGAACATACACCCATTTCGGTTACCACGGCAGAAAATAAGTCCTTTCGGATTATGCTTAAAATGCGATATGTTGCGAATTGATGCTTAAAATTTCGTGGATTAGTAGGGTGAGAAATATGAAAAGAGGTGAAGAAATGGGAAAAGTGTTAGAAGTTCTCTACGAAAAAAAACGTCGAGCTCGAAAATTTCGGCCCACTTAACTCGAAGCAAAAAGTACCGCTTCCTTCAGCATGTGATGGAGGGAAAACTCGTGGGTAAGAGCAATCAAAACCTCGTGGCTAAAAAATCTTAGGGACGGGGTTTTTGAAAATCACCCGTATAATGGCAATCTCCGCCGCTGAACCAGCGCTTGAAAGAAAAAAAAAGAAAACGCTCAAAATTTGTGTCATTAAGATGACCTATTGGTGCATCTCCAGATAACCAACAAAATTTTTTCTGTGCTCCGTAATGTTGTTGAAACGGCTTTTGGATCAAATCATGCCAGCCTATAAATGTCAAGGCTTAAAAGTAAAGGAACGAGGTTTGCCTTCTTTTTCCGATAAATAAAATCATTTTAATTTTTTTTTTTCTCTCCGCGTTTAGCATTTTATTTATCATAGAGTCATTCAGAAGTAATAAGAGAAAATCTTCAAGTTGTTTTTCTTCCTTTTGAATTACATGAATATTTACTTTTTTTTTTTTTTTTTTTTTTTTTTTTAGAGGAAATTTTCCGTAAAGCATTAGCATCTGCTCCCTCTTTTCAAACCAAGGCTTTTTTTTATTATTTATTTTTTTTTCCCTCGAAACCATGTAACCAATTAACGAGAAATAGGGTATCCGAATTCCAGAAATAATCCTCCGGCCCTTTTCTCATTCTTTTTTCTCTCGTTACATTTTATGCTTCGATCGAATAATTTCGTTTTTAACATATTTAATCCGAGTTAAATAAAATTTATTCAGTTAATTCGATTCGAATTTAGTTCCCGCCTTTTATTCTTAATCTTTCAATGTATAATTAAAGAAAAGAACCCGTTTTGGGATGAGATCTTTTTAGCTGCTTTAACTGTAATTTTTATTGGTAAAAAGTTTTTTGCTTTTCCCTTTGTAAGGAGTTTTTTTTTTTTTTTTTTTTTTTTTTTTTTTTTTTTTTTTGGGTCTAAGTTTTTTTGTTCTTTGCAAGAAGGATTAAAATTGCCGTTACAATTGAGGGTTGATACGAAAACTCCGAAAAAAGCTTTCTTTGAAAAAAAAAAAAAAAAAAAAAAAGCAAATAAATAAATAAATAAATAAAACAATTTTTTTTTTTATAAAAGACCAAAAACCGAAGGTTATTGCCGGAAGTGTAGCCGGAACTAAATCGAATTCATAGTTTTCAAGGGTTGTGTTTTTATATTTTGTGCTGTGGATCGATGATGAGCTTCAAGTGTATCAAGTAATATATAAAAGACAAAAGAAAAGAGAGAATAAAAATAAAAATAAAATGTGGACTGGATGTTTTGATCCTGCAAATCGCAACAGGGGAAAAAAAATATATAATTTTCTTGATTGAAAATAAGCGTTTAACAAAGTAAGGAAAAAAAAGCAAAAAATAAAGTTAAAAAGGAAATAAATTCTTAGAAAAATTTGATGCGCTGTCAACTGGGAGTTAGATCCTTTTAAGCCCTTTTTATATATTCTTTCATTAAAGTATGAGATGTTTTTCCTCTCATTTCCTTGCCTTTTTGATGTTTTGATGACGTAAATATGCCGTAAATTTTTCCTTGTAATTTTTGCAGTTTAACTGATAATAAGGATACTGCTTAAGTTAGTTATTTAAGTAAATTGAGCATCAAGCAGCGAACAGAATTACTCGGTACATGTGGTGGTATTGACTTCTCAGTGAAATTGATTCGTAAATCATCTCCGGTCAGTTAGCTTCATTTCAAAATTTGATTATCGTCAATCTAAAAATTGTTTGTGTTTTCGCTAAAAGACGATATTTTGTCAAACAAAAGACAAAAATGATGTTATTCATTTTAAGGCTCATAATTTTTGGCGTGAATTCTTTTTATTACTAAGCGCCAATAAATAAAAATGGTTCTTATGAATTGAAAATTTTTTTTTTTTCATTTATTGCGTAAAAAGAAGAAAAACAGCTAATGAGTCCAGTTACCTGGAAAAGAGGAAATCCGTTTATTATGAGTTTCCTGTGTTCCGCTTCGTCCTTCCTAGAATTCGATTTATTGAAAAATTTTGGTACTGCGTAAGTGCTGTACTAAAAGCCATTTCCGGCATGCTTCACAGAAACTTGAACGAGAAATCGGAGCGGGGGAAAATTCGTGATTCATTTTTGTTTGAATGAAATGAAATAAAAATTATATTTCAAAAATCCAATCTAAATTTTTGATCATGAAAACCTTTTGGATTTATATGAAAACGTAAGTTTATTATCTTTCCCCCTTTCCTGTACCACAAAACGGCTTTCTCTTGTACCTCAAAATTTTGAATCGAGTTCATGAAACAAGATACACATTCCATAAGCTTATCGAAAGTAAGCAATAAGCAATAAAAAAAAGAGGCTGCGGAAAGGAAACTCAAATAATAAATAAACAAGAAAAGAGATATGGCAGCAAGGGATTTATTTTCTTCGCAGGCTATCATATTTCCTCCATGTAGAAATGAAGCTTTAGAAATCAGAATGTTCGGAATCAGGCGAGGAATATCCTATACTTAGCCGGTTTTTTCCAAAGACAATTTTTAATTTAGTTGACGGAAAAACTGAGAAAAATTTATGGAATTGAAAATTCATAGAATTCATGGAACCTTTGATTGTTTTCTTTGGAATTTAATATTTTTAGCTTATTTAAGCATTTACCGAAAATCATGTTTCTGTGAATTTCGACCTGGTCACAGTGACAGTTTTAGTATCAAGCTGCTGTTATTCTGAAGCGAGTCAACCCCGGAGAAAGCTCTCAAGAAAGTTATTGTTGTGTGAGCCAGAAAATATAGGATTATTCCCTTCCCTTTTGATTTTCTCATCTATAGCATGTCAGGTGTCTCTGTGTACACACTGATTAAGTCGTTTCCCCCTTTTGGACAAGAGAGTTTCAAGATCTCGGGGATTTATCACTTAACTTAAATTTCAAGGGGTCGCCTTTTACGACTAAAAAATTTGTGACAAAGTTACTGTTTTTTTTAAGTAAAGAAAATAAATAAGTAAATAAATAAATAAATATATAAATTTAAAAAAATGAAAAATAGAATGAGATGATACCTTAAAGAAATTTGTGTTCCGAAATTCTTTGATGTGATACAGCGCGCATCAGGATTTTCTTTGATTGCAAATAATAATTTTTGTCACAACTTACTTGAATATAATGTAGGTTTGACTTAGACGAACGTAATAAATTTTAACTTTTTTTTATAGTCAACCATGTTGGCTTTTGGAAAACCGAAATTTCCGCATGCCTTTCTTCAAAAAAAAAAAAAAAAAAAATGAATTTTAAAATTTATATAAATAAAAAAAAAAATCAAATTTTATTATAATTTCAAAGCTGTAGCAATATTCCACTCCCAAAACCTAAAAGCAAAAATAGCAATACAAAAGAAGTCATAGAGGAATAGTATGTAATATAATATTTTTTAGAAATCATAAAACCTGTTTTGAATCTTCAAACCGGAAAAATATTACACGTGGAGTATATACATCCGCCTAAAAACTTTTTATGGAAACCTTCTGGATCTTCTACAGAGAGAATAACGTTTTGTTATTGTAAACATTTTGAACCAAATTAAACTGCTAAGGATACTGTATCGTTTTCGACGAGAACGGTGTTGCGTTATAACAAAGCCAAAAAATATCGTTTTCCATGAAAATAATTTTTGTTATCCTGTATCCGCAAACAAACGCTTTCGGATAAATCGTAAATATCTGGTTGAAGAAATTAAATACATAAATAACTAATCACATCATTTTCAATGACGAAAGAATTACGATGTAGGCAGGACGACATGAAAACAGTGGGTTTTTACTACAGGAAGGGAATTTCATTATGAAAACAATTTTTTGCTTTGCCGGCCGCAGAGTAAAAAAAAAATGTGTTGACGCGAGTTTTCCAATTGGCGTTATCATGACCGTGTTGGTTTAATTTGAATAAATAAATCGTGTCTGAAAAATTGTGAGGTTTCAATGCTTTGAAGTCCGTACTGTTAAGGCAATATTTGGTTCTTTTAAATGGGACAAAAAAAAAAAAAATTGATGAAATTATTATAATTTTAGGCTTCAGAATAATTCAACTCGAAAGAGGAAACATTTGAAATAAATCACTTGTAAAAAAAGATCTGCTAGAACAGGTTCCTGGTTCCTGGTTTAGCTGCCTTATTGTTTTTTTTTTTTTTTGAAGTAAACTTTTATTTTTAGTCACCAAAGGTCCGTGATGGTTGAAAACGAAAACGTTGTTTTATTTAACAAGTCTTACTTCGTCTTCTATACTTGTGATAATTCAGTAAGTTTCGCCCCTTCTTACAGTTCGAAAAGCGATCAAACTTTGTTAATCCATCCCATCCCTCGTCTGAAATTATTATCGAATCCTTTTCTTTTAACATAAAAGGTTTTCAGGGAAAACTTTGGCGCGTCTTTTTAAGATAAAAGAATAATAATGACGGTGACGATAATAAATATATTTTGGATTGATCAACTGCGAGAGCTTTTCGTTTCTTTTTTTATTCATTGTAATATTTTATTTTATTTATTTTTATTTTTATTCGAGTCACATTTTTAAAAACAGCGAAATCAAATTCTGTACAACTTTCATTGATTTTAACTGGATTCGACTAACTTTAGTTTGCTTCAGTTCAGCGCCTGTCTTGGGATTCGTTTAAAATTCCTAGTGAGAAGTTTCGACTAGAAAAAGTTTGAAAACGGATTTTTACCATCCTTAATATAACTGTCTGATTCAACGGGGAAAGAAAGTTTTGTAATAAGCCTATGCGTTTTGAATGCTTAAATCGGTAAAATAATTAAAGGGCAACAGATGGCTATGTTTAGGATTATTGGAAAAATGCGTTGATGCGGTTATCTGAAAGACTACGATCAGAAAGTAAAAAAATCCGGGCAGTTCAATTTTGGGATTAGAAAAAAAAAATCTGGATCGCTTAAAGAAAAAAAAATATAAGGATCAACGTAAATGTTGTAAGGCAATAAATCACCTCAGCTCAGATTCAATACAAGCTGATTCTTTGAAGCAGAGATTTGATTCATTTTCCTTAATTTCTTTTTCCTTTTCGCTTTTGTGCTTAGGTATATGGTTTTCCTTTTATGCGGGGGTGTGCGTGAAATGGAAAATATGTGTACTGAGGCTGTCTTTCTTTCTTCTTCTTTTAAGTGCCAGCTCCGCGACGAAGATTGGCTATCATCTGGACTATTTTTACTTTATCGACCGCTGCTCGAAAAAGACCCAAGGAATCGGCACCAAACCAGTCTCTCAGATTTTTGAGCCACGAGGTTTTCCTACGACCCTGACCGCGCTTACCCTCGATCTTACCCTCCATCACAAGCTGAAGGAGGCGATATTTTTCATTTCGCATTACGTGGCCGAAATAATCGAGCTTCCGACGCTTGATCTCGTACAACACTTCTACTTCCTTCTTCATACGAGCCAAGACGTCAGTGTTTCTCACCCTGTCAGTCCACGAAATTTTAAGCATTCGACGGTATACCCACATCTCAAAAGCCTCCAACTTGTTTTCCAACGTCCTAGTTAACGTCCATCCCTCATGTCCATATAAAAGCACGGGAAATACGTAACATCGGACGATACGGATCCTCGTTTGGAGGCTCAACTTGCGATTGCACAACAGGTCTCTCATTTTGAAGAAAATTCCTCTGGCTTGCTCTATACGAGCTCGGACTTCCTGGCTACAATCCCAAGAATCATTCAAGAGGGTTCCGAGATATTTATACGAGTCTTTCTTTAAAAATTGTAAATGCGGCATTTCGATTGTCGAACAACTTTTCTTCACCTAAAAGTTCATCTATACATTTGTGTGTGAGTAAACTTCACCTTACACTTGTGTAGTAAAGTTTACGTAATCGTCGGCAAGCATTCAAATTAGTTCCTGTTTGATTTGTTAAGTTAACTTAACTTTTGAAGGACAGAACATCATATTCAAACTTATGAACTCTACTGAATGCCGTCATTTTATTTTTTGTATAATCACAGTTTTTGGAAAGTTGTGCAGCTACGAATCGGTATCTGTATTTGTTGGGCTAAACGGTTAAATATACAAGGCAATGTCAGTTTGTAATTTTTTCCGGTAGAAGAGATCCTTTCCAGGTACAGTATTTTGTTGATAATGCTGCGCTTCTGCCACAGGGGGAAGTTTCAGACCTAGGAGTTTTGTTTGCATCCAATTTATCGTTTCATACTCATTTGCTAAACATAATTCAGTCTGCGTTACGGATTCTCGGTTTTGTTACCAGAATATGTCACTATTTTCGGGACACTTCTACTTTTATCGTTTTGTGTAATGCGTTAGTTCGCTCAAAACTTGAATATGCCAGTGTTGTTTGGAATAGATCTCAAGCCACACAAACTGGAGACATCGAAAGCATTGAGAAGGTTCAGAGGCGTTTCCTGCGTTATGTTTGTTATCGTAAACATGGTGCCTATCCACACTACAGTCGACATCCTGCTAGTTCGGCAGATATACTGGGAGAGTTTGGCCTTTTACCGCTAAAATATCGCCATGATGTGACAGATTTTGTTTTTCTTTATCGTATACAGTATTTAACAAATCGGTTGATTGTCCTTCTATCGTTTCTTCATTTAATTTTCGAATTCCTGTCAAAATGACAGGAAACAGACAAAGAATCTACAACACTTCTTTCTTCAACTTCCGTCACACTTTCTCAGTTAGGGTGCAAATTCACTATGGAATGTTGGACCATCATGTTGGTACAAAAATTTGGACAAACATGTTATACCAACTTGTTGGAATGTTGGACAAGCCACTATTGCAGAATTTACTCCTACGCCAAAATTAGTGTGGAATGTTGGTACAACAAATTGGTAAACAAATTGGTAAACAAATTGGTAAACAAATTGGTGCAACATGTTGTATCAACTTGTTGTACCATTATGTTTGATCAACGAACGAATCGACTATTGCAGAGTTTACTCCTACGCCAAAATTAGTGTAAAATGTTGGTCCAACAAGTTGGTACAACATGTTGGCCCAACATTCCATAGTAAATTTGCACCCTTATGTAACACATTTTGTGAACAAATGAATCTCGGATCTATTTTTTATGTCGCTGGCTATTTTTAAATCCACTTTCTTTCCGCTTTTAAAAATTATTATGTTTAACCTAATACTTTATTGTCAATTAATAGCTAATTCTGTTATTGGTAACTTTTTTTTTTACTGTTGAATTAGCTCCAATTTTTTAATATAAAAAAAATCTCTTCGGAATTACGTGATATTACTTTAAAAAACTCAACACTAAGCCTTTAGGAAAATGGAAGGTAATCTAATAGTATAGTGCTAGAGCTTGTTTAGCACAGAAGAAATTTTTTTTAAATATATTGATGGAAAAAATATGTTAGCCGCTTAATTTTAAATAAATACTGGCTTTGCCTGTTATCTTTTTTTATGTTAACCTCTCCCTCCCCCCTCCCCTTTAAAAGACGAACTACTTGTATTTAAAGATATTTGACATAATTTATTTGCATAAAATCCACATTTTTTTTCAAATTAAATACTTTACCGTAATAAACTCAAAATGTTCCGCATTACATTTGTAATTATCTTTTTTACCCCCAAATGGCAACTAATACCCGCCTAGGTCAGAATAATAAATAGAAGGGAAGAATTTCGCTTGCGACATGAAATTCTCGCAAACTTAAAATTAATTAATCAACATCCATCTTCGCAGAAATCTGAAATAAGGTTCTTGCTTTTCAGGCTTTGTTTCGCACCCCAGGAATGCAGGTCGTAACAATAATAATCCTTCCAGCCCTTTTACAGCGTATCAGTAAAATTAGCAACATAAAAGAGGTGTAAAAGATAAACGAAAGTTGATTACGTCCTAGTGAAACAATAAACAAATCTTGAACCCGTTTCACCCTTTGTTTTGCTGTACAGTATACGCGTGAAAATGTAGTAAGTTTATTGTTTTAATTGAATTTATTCGGTTGCACGAGAATCAAAAGGCTACTTCATTGAAATTTTTTGTGCTTTGATTTAATAAATAATCAATACAATTTCGATTCTGCTTCGAATAAGCAGGAATTTTAACATCGAAATTGATAGGGCAATCGAATGGGACTTGTCGCTGATGGGGAAACTCGGGGAAAGTGATTAATTTCGGAACGCTGTGATGGAATTTACCAGGAGTTTAGGAACGCTCCAATAGACCATGATGGACACATGTGGAAGAATAGATTGATGAATTTTCAAATTTTCCTTTTTTTTTCAGTTTATTAAAGATATCCGCTTTAGGAAAATGTTATTCGTGAAACATCTTTTTTGATGTTTTTACCTTTAAAGTTGATACGTTGTACACAGCACAACGAAATATCAATTTTGTAATTAAAAAGTTTCGCCTCAGTAATACAGTTTAAAAGTTGATACGAACCCCTATAGTAACTGTTATAACTAGACAAGATCAAGGATCATTCCAATGCGGTCTTACCTGGAAACTTTTCTTAGCGGATTTCGGAAGTTTTGAGTTCTTTCCAAGGGAGGTACATTAGATACTACCCCCAAGACAAGAGGTGAACTTTATTAAAATGTTACATTCCAATGGTCTTGGCTGTGCTTTCCCCTCCTCGCATCATCAATACCGATAGTACGCTTCGGAATTTTCTATTTGATTTTAATTAACCAAATTGGTTTATGGTGATAGGTTTCAATGGTTGTATCATGGTTTCTGGAATGTCAGTTCGTTGAAAACGTGAGTGCATTTTTAATGTTCCATTTTACATCAAAGCCTGCACTTTATCGTCGGCGGAGGAGTCTATTGTTGGGAAACTCGTAAGTCAAAAGCCACTCTTTTGATTTATTCTTTTTATTCTTAAAAATGGGACTTGAAAAAAAAAACTTTTTTTTTTTATTCATTTTAAAACCTTCCTTTTGTCCTTTTTATTCATGAATAAATATTAAAAAAGGATTAAATAGAAAATTGAGAAGATTAAAAAAAAAATTATTTAAAGGTTTTATGCATATAGCCTTTTTACCTTTTGTTCGAAATCCCAATTTTCAACAAGGAGATGTAAGAGCACTCAACGATGCTTCTGACAGTTTCCCTCTAAAAGAGAAAAGTAATACGCCTTAATTTTTTGATGCTCAGATTTTTACTCTTGTTTTTTTATTTATTTATATTTTTTTTATACGGTACAGTAAATTTAGCATTAATTTTTTAAAAACCAGAAAAATATCAAATTTTAAAACCTCTTATTCATTTTCGACTCAGGAAAATAAATCATAATTCTAAACCTTTTTGCTTCGATAAAACAAAAAAAAAAAAAAAAGCTTCCTTTGTGGAAAAGAGTTCGCGAATGAAAGTAAATTTCATTATAATGATCTGAGCGGTTCGAATTAAAAATAAATAAATAAAAAGCATAAACAAGCATTTATAGTGCACAGAGGAGAACAGCTTTTGTAGTTTTTTCTTAGAAAAAGGTTTTAGAAAGAAGTCGATGAATCCGTACTGAAAAGCTTTTTTTTTTTTTTCGTGGAGCGCTCATAGATAGTAAGCTTATTTAAAGCGGAGAATTCAAAAGGGAAAAAAAATGAATAATGTTGTTTTGAAATTGAGCTAATACCATTAGAAAATGTAAGTTTTGCCGAGTCGTTGATGTAAAATTTCAGATCGTTCTCCCATATACGTTCGAATTTCCGCGAATGTAAGAATATTTGACACGTTTTCATCAAACATAAAACGATATTGTGAATGAAATATTTCGGATGAATTTTCATTCTGATTAAAAATGGTCGGAATGAGTATAAACTTCTTTTCGTTTTATGAAAAATTTAATATTCATTTATTAGGTCTATATTTTTGACCATATCGAATGCCATTAGGGATATTCATGAAGCGTTTTCAATATCAGCGGGGAAACTTGTTGCGAAAACATTCGATTAATTCTAAAATGATGTTTGATGGTCCCTAGAGCTTTCTGTATCCTGAATTCGTAATTATTTAACACATAACTGATAAATTGCGTTTAACTGTATTATATTCAATATTTCATTTTTTTTTGATATTAACGATTTCATTTTGAGTTGAAGCAATGATTCACTTTTTCTATCCTTATTAAATTTTTCTAATTTTATCTCCTTAAAGAAGATTTTTGACTTACCTTTAATGCAACTTTTTTAGTATTAAGATTTCAAATGTCTTTTTTTTACTAGATGGTCGTACTACGAATAAAACATGGGTTTTGTAAAGAAAAACTTCAGTTTTGTTATACAAGTACGAGCTTTTTATTACTTGAACCAAAATAATCACAATTCGCTCTATTGAAAAAGTAAAAAGTATAGATTTATACCGTATTAATGTTACTTGATAAATATCACCAAGAATAGTTTTTTGTTCGGAAATAAATAAAGCGCAAATTAAATGATCGTTTTTTTTTTTAATTTTTCAAAAATAGTCATTGATTTTTCAACTTCGCAAGAATTACTCCTTAATTTTAAAGCATGAAAAATTCGTATTGTTTTAAACGTAGCTAAAATTGTAATGAGAAATAGAGTTTGAAAAAAATTTGGCCTCTTTATTTTAAGAAACACTACAAAAATAATTACTACTCCTTTAACTTCAAAATATTGTCAGAAAAATAATTTTCGCGTATTCGGGAGAAAAAAAAAATAAGATTATACATAAATTTTTTCTACCAAATGTTCGTCAAGCTAAAAAAGAAATGCAAACTAATGATTGATTCGAATAAATGAAACCGAAGGATAATTATTATTATTATTATTATTTTTTTTTTTTTTTTTGATCGAAATATTTGATTTATACGACTCAAATATTTAAAGTCCGAATCGGAACTCCAGGAAAAGAAAAAAAAAATTGATGTCAAAAATATAATTAAAAAGGGTCACGGCAGCGAATGAATTTACTTAAATTATTCACTCATTTTTGGAGCTTCTTAATATAAGATGGAAATCCTAAGACAAATATATGACTCGTTCTCCAAAAGGACGATCGAAGTTTTAACAGGCTTCCTAACCGGATTTTCAGTTTGCTCCAAAATAACGGGAGGAGTTCCGGTTACATAAACGCTGCCTTTGACAAACAATATCAGTATGCGAATGTTTGAGAATGCGAATAATTCAGTTTTATCTCTTGGTTTCATTTAAATCCGCTACTTTAGAAAGCACGTAATGAATGTTCAGGTGTTAGCAGCCTAGAATAACATCCAGATTTTTTTTTGCTGTAAGAAATGAAAAATAAAACGAATTCAATTTTTTATCTTTTTCTGAAATTCAGGCTTGCTAACACTTAAATAATTTGATTTCGTTTCTTTTGATATAAAAAACTCATTGTCTCAGTGCGCCTGTAAGCTGACAAGAGAAATTATTACACCACGAACTGCAGGAGATTGTAAATTGAAAGATTAGGTAAAATTTTGTTTCAAAATTCAGCTCAGCAATTGTAGAACGCGTGACAAGTATAAAACAAAAGTTGGTTTTCGTGGTATGATATTTATATAAAACAAGCTTTATCTTTATATCTAAATTGTTCTTTGAAAAAGGGTTGAAATTTTTCCCGAAAGTATTAAAGAATTGTAGGAATTTCACCTGGTATCTTTTAGGCGCACTGCTACCACACATTCAGCTGATTATATTAACAACTTAACTGTTTTACAATATGTACAAAAAAAAAAAAGAAGCATTCAACCTTCAGGCGTATCTCTTTGTAACAACAAAGGTCACCAAAGCTCATTGCCCAAACTAGAGATACTACGAACTTCAATGTCTTGATTTTGTCTTTGGTAATTCCGGTCCCTTCGTGTTTTGGCGAAATGGAGGAAAGTCACAGCTAACGTCGCAACCATTATAAGCCCGACGAATGAAACAACGAAAATCCCCGGATGAGAATCTCGATGCTTTTCAGATGAAAGCGTCTCTTTTACAAGCACTGTTTCAGGTTGAGACACTTCACTAAATATTCCTGTAGTGAGTTCATTTTTTACTTCTGTTGTACTGAGATTATGAAAAACTAACTTTTTCGCGTTCGTTGTTGTCTCCATTATGCTTTCGGTCGAATCTAATTCGTTAGTAAAAGTAGGGGTGGGGGTACTGGGGCTGGTACTGGTGGTATTGCTACTGATGGAGCTGGTAATGGTAGTGGGGGTGGTAGCAGTAGAGGTGATGGAGCTGCTTCTATTGTTGCTTGGAACGGGGACTGGAGCAGTAGTCGGTGTGGAAATTGAGGCTGGAATGGAGGTTGATGTTGAGGATGAGGCTGAGCTGGGGGTTGACGTTGAGGCTGAGCTGGAGGTTGAGTCTGTGATTGAAACTGGGTGTGAAGCTGAAGTCACATTTGCAGCTGTGATTGTTGGTATTGTTGAATGCAAAGCCGTGGTGCTGACGTCTGTTGAATTTCTGAAAAAAAAAATGACATCGGATTACAATTTTAGTGTTAAGAATGCGATAAAACAAAGTTAGTGATGGACTGGTCAAACAAAGAGTAGAATATAATATATTAAATCTTGAAAATTAAGGCTAAATTAAAACTAGTTGTCTAGCTACTCTGGCAATGTTCCCGATTGAATGCTTTTTGGCACATTGTTATTAATAACGCTTGCGAGGCATAGTATGCCCTATACGTCGTTAATGTTAATTTCTTAAGTTAACCCCGATGTAGGGATGTAGGGAACTTGGACAACGAAATTAATCCGTTATTTTGACATATATCGAAGATTACAAAGATTTTATTGTGCTGTCCAATAGGGTATTTTCAGGTATTTTTATTTTTGAAATATTTTGGAGTAAAAATAAAGATTATCAATTAAAAAAATTATTTGTGTCATAAAAAGTATTAAAAACAATTTTTTTCTGTATGCAATAATTTGTTAAAGTTGAGGGTTAAAAATTGTAAATCAAAACGGTCGGAATAAGCGCTGAAGCGTTGTGGCGTCATATGTTAATATCGTTCTGCCCGAAAAAAATTTCCAAGAATGCGGTGGCTTGGTTTATAAACATTGAAAGCATCGCATTCTATGACAAATTTTCCGGCATATTGATATTAATATATGACGTCACAGCGCTTCCGCGCTTATTCCGACAGTTTGGATTTACAAATTTTAAGCCCCAACTTTTAACAAATTATTGCATGCAGAAAAAAAAATGGTTTTTAATTCTTTTTATTACACAAATAATTCTTCAAGTATATGCACTTTTTTTTTACACCAAAAGTTTTCAAAAATAAAAATGCCTGAAAAGGCCCTATTCTTTTGTTTGGCCATAATTTCCATATGTAGTTATTTACTGATTTAATGGCAAATTAAATTTTTGTAATTAACTATGATCCCTCACTAATACGTCGTTGATAAACTGTATCACCGACGTAAGTCAGATCATTTACATATACGAATCCTCGAATATCTTATTTGACAGCCGTAATTAAAATCTGAATGAGGAAAATGAACGTTCTATAACGTAAACCTTACTCCCTATATTATAAACCGTAACTGAGTAACAGGGCCTTTGAAATATGTGAACGAGCTGGCATGTGTTATTGTCCAAATCCGATTCCGGTGTAAAAATTTTAAAAAGTCAAAAAAAGAAAAAAAAAAGCACAATGGGATACGCCATTAAGTTTTCAAGCCATTGCCTTCGGGACGTTTTCGTAATAGTGCCAAAATAGGAAGTTCAACCTTCTCTTCCTCCTCCTGTCTCAACGTGCAAAGATATCGAGTGAGGGTAAGAATGAGAGTGGAAAAGTGGGGGATAGGATCATGGAGATAAAGTTCCGTTTCGGTGTCGTTAGCAGCGAAAAGTCTTCCGGAAGGCTCAAGGACAGTCTAATGTAAATCTGCGGTAATTACTTTTGTTCCTTTGATTTACTGTCGTTATATTGTTACCTTTTCGCCTTTTTATCAGCTTTTCACTTTTCGACACTGAGTAAGATGAAGCGGGATAGCGGGGAAGTTTTTAGTCTTTTGAAGAGTTTCTATTTTAAAGAAAATCCCTTTTTACTTCTGATCTTTTCCTTTTTGGATTTTCCTCTGAAACTTTCCACTTTTTGTGTTGAAATAAATGAAAAGAGAAAGACGAGGAGGGTGGAAAGGAGAGAGAGGGGGGAAGGAGAGATTGGAAACTCCCGAATCTATGGCACTCGAGTAATTTTCTTTGGATATGAATTGAGTAGTCGACAAAATCCTTCAAGAAGTACGGTTCGGTTAACGAAGCAGAAAAGGCCCCGCAATGAAGCTGAAATCGATGAGAACAGTCTTGATTAGATTAATTAAAATTCGTCCAAGTAGAAATCTCTACTTTAGCAACCTTTACCGTCCTCAAGATTTGAAATCATTTCCATTATAAAATGTAAAACTCGAATCAGTTCAATCAAGTAGAACTTATCCACTGCTCAGTTCGTTATTGCCACATTCATTTAACCGTGTCCTGACTTGATCAAAAAATTGAATTACTTTTTTTTTATTCTTTTTAAAGGGGAGTCAAAGATCCTGGCGGGATAGATTCCTGGAAGGAAAATTTTGTGGACTTAGTTAAACATACCCTTCAGTTTTATAAATCTAAAACTTTTTTTTTCCCTTGTTTACTAAATGCTTCTAAATGCTTTGTAAAATGTCCTCGAGATATTTCTTCTTTTTTTAAAATTTAATGTTATTCAGTTCAAAGGATGAAGATGGGCGGGGATTTATTTTTCTAAAATTTTTATAATTAGAAATTGATTAAGAAAGTTTTAATAAGCGAAAAGGGAAGGGCTTATAATTTAGAAAGGAAATGAGTAGGCAATGTGTGTTTTGTTTTTAATCAAATTGGATGAGTACGCTTAAAATAGCTTCCTTTCAAGGAAGTTAAGCTTCTAGAAAATTTTATTGACCGCCAACGCAGTCATTTATTTTTAAATTTTCCCTTAGACTAAAACTTTTTCGGAAATTCGGTTTGTTTTTCGTAATATGTATATACGTTAAAACCCTGCCGTGGCGAATCCAAAACAAGAATAAAAAATTTTCGAATTATTTTCAAGCTCTAATATCAGAGTTAACGATATCCGCCACCGGTTTAAAAAAACGTAGCTTTTTTTTCCTGGGTAATTTTATTATATTTTATCGTTTATTGTTCGCAACCCTCTACTATTGTTTCCTCCTTCACACCTATTGTTCAGTCAGCGACAAATTAGTTTGCACAATACAACTTTTGACAGGTTTCGCATAACTGCAGCGACGAAAGTGAAGAACAATATTCCTCCCCCCTCCTCCGTCCTTCTAGTTTTATATTCGCGGTAGGGGAAGCCTGTTCAGAGAAGAAAACTGAGAAAAATGGCATATTTTACTTTTATGTCATTTCCGTACTTAAATGGACTTCTGAAAATTTGAGATAAACCGAAACATGCCATAATGCAGATTTCTCATTTGCGTAATATAAACAAGAAAATAAAAAGAAAGCTTTAAAAGTGTGGGGAAAAAGTCGCTACTTTTATTCATGTCTTTTACTCTTCATTGAATTTCCTACTCGTATAATTCGTAAATAAAAATTTTATTTGCAATTTTTAGCAATTCATTACAAATTGTGTTGAATTTAACATCTTCCTCGATTAAAGAGGGAAAATAATAAACCCCGACAAGGGCTATATGTCAACGGAAAAGGCTTATGCACAAAAGAAGTCGGTCATTGGAAAACCTCTTAAATGGTGGGGGACCTTAATCGAATGCTTTGTCCTCCTCTGTTTAAAGTATGAAGCCTGCATAGAACATATGATAGGAATTTGCTTTAACACTTCATATGTCAGAGGCTAACTTTGCTTAAAAACCGCACGTAAAGGCCTTAGACATTAAAGAGATTTTAACAGACGATTATCGTATGCTACGAAAAAGGGAAAAACGATAAAGCTATTTGATAAATTAAATTTTGCTCTAAAATTTTAAGTGTTTCATTTTGGAAAATTTCCGTTGCGCTTTTGCGGAAGACGGTAAAGAAGTTTTTTTTTTTTTTTTTGTTTTCGTGAATTCATAATTTTTTAATATTCTGTAATCGTACTAATGGTTCTATTTTCTTGGAATTTTATATACGCTTATCTTTTTCTAAATCCCATAGACTGCTAAGAAGCAAATACTAAATAAAATTGCTCTTAGGCATTTTTAGAGTTGACTCGAATTTTATTAGTTGCTAAATTTTTCGTTAATATTTTAGTGGTTTTGTTCGAAAAATTTCATCGATGAGTCATTTGTAGAATTGCCTGGCTTTGGGTATATCGTATAGCTATTGGGTAGAACGTATAGAAGGCTGAAGCGTTTTTATTTTTAATATCGATGTGTATCATTTACTTTCATCATGTACTGTGCATCACCGAAACTTTAGCTTTGTTGCACTCAAAAAAATGCTGCTTTGGGTCTAAGCAGTAGAAATGTTTAGTACGGAAGCCCAGGAGGGTCATGCAACTTGCTTCCTGCTTATTGCGACCTTTGATTATCGCATTGTGGTGATAAAAGGTCTCACTGCGATGATCAAAGGTCGCATTGCGATGATCAAACGAAGCAGAATTGCATTGCGGCCTTGCATCATCGCAATGCGACCTTGCATCATCGCAATGCGACCTTGCATCATCGCAGTGAGACCTTCATCGTCGCCCTGAGACCTTTGATCGTCGTGTCAAGACTCGTGTGTGCTTTGTCGCAATGCATAATGTCGACGAATCGAGTGATGTTGCTTTGCGGCAAAGCATATAATGTTTAGTCGCTAAGCAACATCGCTTGTATTGCGAACGAGGCATATTCATTTATTTGGGTGTTCACCGTTATCTTGTCCGTCAGTTTAAAGGAAACGATTTCTTTCCTTTTGTGTTCTTAAAAAAGGTTAAGAAAGCAAATTATGCTTCTCTATAAAAATAGGTATAAAATTAAAGCTCAAAAGGAATGAATAAATTCGTATCTAAACGAAAGGATTATTTCGTTATGGAATGTTAAATAAAGAAAATGATCGAAATAATTGAAGTGAAGAAATCGGGATAGTCTTCCCCCCTTTTCCAGTTTCCTCGAAGAAGATCGCTGAGTGCGGTCTGGTAATAAGTTAATTACTTTGAAAAAAGAAAAATAAAATCACCTTGATTAGTACTTTTAAAGTTATTCGGAAGAGAAATAAATAATAAGATATAGAAAAGAGTATAAAGCAGCTCAAAAAGCGGATAATCGCAAATCTTTATTAAGATTTCTCTCGTCGCTACGTATGTTAAAATCTGAAAATTTTCAATGGAAGTCTATGTCTCATGCGATGCGGTCGTTTTATTAAATTTCCAGCTATAATCGATTCCTTAATCAAAGCAAATGGAAGCTTAATAAGAGTTTAATTATAGATTCGACGGTTATTCGGATAACCGAGGGAATCTTCTCGGATTTGTGTTGTAATATCGTTTGTTCATTGCAATTCCAACCTTTTACGCGATGACAACCCACTTTGATTATGATTCCGCCGTTATTGTTTTCCCTCGTCTTCGAAATACCGGGGAACTAAAATCCTGGGCTTAGGCTTTGTAAATTTTAATTTTTAAAAATCAGGGAGAAGATTATTAGCCACGGAATTTACCACCGCCTGTTACACGGCATGAAATTGGTTTTCTCTTCCTTCATTAAATCCATTTCCCGTTTATCTTTAGACGGATATCCCTTTTTCCTTTCTCCCCCATCCCCTTCTTCTTGTTTTTTTTTATATATATTAAAAGTCTGTGGAGATATAATTGAAATGGGCCAAAATAGAATTTATGCAATCAAACATAAATCTGTTTGCTGCGGTGTTTTCCCCCACGATATGAGGGGTGGAGGTTATATCGAATAAGATCAGATTACATAACAATTTCATTAGGCGAGCTTTTGTGGAGAAGCACTCGAAAACAGATCCCACTTCCAACCTTTCTCTTTCTCTCTCTTCAGTTAATGCCGTACGAACAGGAAAAAGAAATTTTCTTTCTGAAAAATTTAAAAAAATAAAACAAAACCAACAAAAGAGGGACGAAAAATGTCATCAGGGAAACATAAAGGGCTGGAATAAAAAGAGGAAAATAATGTGTTTCGATTTACCTTCATATATTTTTTGAAAGATTTAAGCTACGTATAATGTTGGTAAAAGCTCTTTTTTCCTGCTTAATTGATAAAAAAAACCGTCCGAAAAAAAATTGCCTTTATTCTTTATCGTTATTTTTCTTTCTTTCTTTCTTTTTTTTTTAGGTTATTTTGCATCTCTCCAAGCTTTTCCATTCCAGAGAGGAACAGGAAAGAGAACCGTCAACGAAATGTTTAATTTTGAATTATGTACATTTAACGAAAAAAATATTGGATGGCGTCAAAGAATACGATTTGAATTTCCCGGGAAAAATTAATCAGTAGCGAAAGGAAATCTGGATAAACAATGGAATCAGATAGCTGGAACGGGGATCGCTCAAGAAATCATGCTTCGAGTTCGAGGGAAAAATATTAATAAGCGAGGAATATTAACGAGAAGTATCCTTACCCAAAAGGAAAGAAAAAGAGGAACTGTATTTTGAGTTAATAGTTTGCTAATTAGGTAAATCCATTTCTTTACCTCATCTTTTTTAAATTTAAAATTGTAATCTTTGCATTTGCATTTTTTTTTTCGAAAAATGGTCATTGTAATAATCGATTTAAGCTTGAAAAAGTTTCTTCAAGTTTTTAAAAGTAATATATTTGTTTTAACTTTATATAGCTTAACTTTGTCTCATTTTCCAGGTTTGGATGTGTTTCGGTCAATTATTTCAAAAGAAACCCTGGCGTAATTCGTTTTCCTGTAGAAGATCGTCGAAATGGGTGAAACTGCGTTTTAACTTTCTTTAACACATCTGTGTCTACTTGAAAACCGATTTGGACGTGCTTCAGCATTAGGAATCAGGACGAGAGCGAAAAGAAATTGCTTTGGACTTTCATTCCGAAATTGTTTATTTCGTAGAGGCATCTTTTGTACCGTAACGCAAGGCTGATTGGATCGTTTAAGGTAAGCTAACCAAATAATTAAGCTTATGATATATCTGAAAAAGTCAATCATCGGAACCTGAATATTTTAGCTATTTTTTTAAATTTCAATTTCTCGTCTTTTGCGGTGGAAATAAAAAAGTCAAAATATTGTCTTAGGAATGCTTTTATCTTAATTGCAAGGGTGCCTCTTTTAACACTTAAGAAACTATTTATTGATAAAATCGGTTCCATTACTTTTCAAGCGATATATTTTATTTTCGCTTTCCTCCATTACTTTCGTTCAATGACCAAAACCAATTTTCAAACATCGAAAAAGTTCCTAATCTTATAATCATTAATCCAACTCGATGCACAAACTAACCGAATGGAAATTTTTTGAGAAAGCAAAATAGCTTGCTTTCCTTCAGGATTCGCATTAGCTGAACGGAGTGTGAGGGGCAACAGTAAAAATAAAATAAAAGGGAAACGTTTAATACAGTTTATAACTGGAAAAATTTATCCAGAATTGAAATTAAAAATGGATATTGTTTTTGCACAGCTGACTGAAATCTTTAAATAGAATTCGGGACTGATAACGCTGGCTGACGAACTCCTCTTTCCCGTAGGGGGATTCTCACCCTCCCTTTGGAACTGAAAATTAATTTACATTTGACGGTTTGAACATTTTTCGAAAAAAAATTGGTTGTTGTCGATCTAGTTTTTGTTACGTGTGATGTTCTTCTACCTTTTTTTTTCTCTAATAAACAGTAGATTGCCTTTGGATTGTGAAAAATCTATTTCGAAATCAAGCATGAAAGCATCGATATCACCGATTCAAAAACAGCATTTTTTTTTTTTTTTTTTTTTTTTTTTTTTTTTTTTTAATGAAGCTAAGAAAAATTTAGAAAATCAAGTCTATGTGGTTTTAAATTTTAAGATTCTCAAATGTTTTATATAAAGAACAGTTGGATTGCGTGCCCGCAGTGATTAAATTGAAGATAATCGCTTTCTCCTTTTATCATGTCAAAATAATTCCGCTGCAGGCTGCAAAAAGTTTTCAAACGAGCCATTTCCGTTTCAAGGAATAATTCGTAAATGATTAATGTATTTGTAAACATTTACCAAAGAGATAAACAAAATTCAATTCCGATTCCCCTTTCTCCTTGGAGAAATTGCAAGGAGCGAATCATCACGTAATCATTACTTTTCTTGTATTCGGGGAATTTCCAGACGAAGAATGCGGAAAGGAGGCACGTTTCATGATTTTTCTTTTTCGTATCGTAATTCTAAAAGGTCTGCATCCGTTTTTACGGGTTTCAACAGTTATTAGGTCAGCTTGTTCGAGTTTCGAGTTTTAATTTAAACTGACGAGTATTTCTTATTGAATAAAATTAAAATATGCTTCTTTCATTTTCTATAATCGGTTACATAAGTAAGTATCAAAATAATACCTTTGAGAGGAATTTTCCGAAGTAATACTCTTCATTATTCTACACTTCTTAAGCATTTAAAGCAGGAGAAACCCCGCATTCCCTTCTTAAGTCGTTTTCGAGAGAGATTTTACTTCATAATTTAGTAATTTCGATTGAATATAGCTAGAGCAGAATGAAATGATAATAAAACACCAAAGTAGATTAACTGTTGATATTTTACATACATTAAACTCGCAGTAGTTTCAAAAACGAAAAAGAACTTGCGGCGAGGAAGCGTTATGGCTCATGAATGAAAAATAAGTTTAACCTTAAAAAGACCTTATACCGACCCTTAAAAAATCCCTGGAGCGTTCAACAAGTGAGTTAGAAATAATCATAACAGTTCATTTTCCAGCTGAAAGTGTTATTCCCCGCAAAGGGATCTTCACTCCGCTGATTTTAATACACATCACATCAGGATACAACACTACGTGTTGCGTCAAGTGATGCCTCCACGAAAATCAGAAAGAAAAAATTTAAAAGAGAAAGAGAAGGAAAAAAAAAGAGAAATATATATAGAATTTCATAAACTTCTCTAAAACCGAGCCATAATATCTATACTGCTCCGAAAAAAGTCATTGTTTCTAGGAAACCCAACATGAGGAATCTGAGGAGTTCTTCAATGCCAATCGTAATTTTTCCTGCGTCAGATCTGTATCCTAACCCCTTTTCCCTCCCCTTCCACTTTTTTCCTCCGGTTTGATTTTCTTTGATCGCTCGAAAATTCATTTAGTTTTTCCTTTCACCCCATTCTTTCTTTACATTTCTTTCTCCCTTCATTTTTATCTTTTCTTTAAGGAGATTTCATTCATAGTATTTTCTTTATGTCTTCTTCACTTTTAGATAACGATTCCAAAGGCCGAATGAAACCTTTTTTTTCTTTTTTACGGTATTCGGAAGTAAGCGAGTAAAATGGAAAAATGCAGAATTAGTGTTCAGTCAATCTAAAAAACCGGTAATAATGAATATAGCATTTATTTTCTTCAGCTTTTTAGCGCCCAGAACAGACCTACATTTTGGTGTATTTAGAATTTCTTAATTGGTGTATTTAGTTGTTTCTTTCTTTTTCCCTGGCGAGTCCGGTGATCAAGTCTGGCCGTAATCGCTTATCAGTTCGAATCAATTTCGACTCATGTCGTCTGTCATGCTTAACATCTGCATCAGACGAGTATAATTTGAGAAAAAAATGTAGTTCAACTGTATATGTAAACAACATATCGTCAACCCGCATTTGCCAGCGTGACTTTTAAGGCAAATCCCCAGAGGGTGAAGGAGGCACTTGAATATACCATATGTTTCTAAAAACTTAGAAATTTCAATTTTCTACATCTTTCTTCTTCTTTCAAGTGCCGACTCCGCGACAAAGATTGACTATTAGGGTGTGTCATTTTAAAAACATTTTTGAAATGTTGGGGGGCATGTTGAAAATCGGCTTCCTTCAGGTGTAAATTTAAAAAAGATTTTTTTTTCAAATTTTTTCTTAACCCCTTAATGACCCCCCAAAGCCACTTTAGCTTTTTAAAAATTTTGCAATCAAGTTCTTTTAAACTCCATTTTTTTAATCCACTTTAAGGGTCTACAAAATATTTAAAAAAAAAACGTTTTCTTATGTTTCCGAGGTCGTAGAACACGAATTTCACTATCCCGAATTTTTCCGATTAACCCCTGTGACGTCATTAGCGTTTTTATCAAGCTTGTACCTGATTTTTCCGCCTGAAATTCGGCTTAATCTCGATTTTGAAACTCTGAAAATTTTTGTATTTGATTGGTAAGGCTCATACTTATGCAAAAATGCCCGTAGAACACGAACTTCACCATCCCGATTTTTTCCGATCAACCCCTGAGTAGGGGTGTAAGTCTAAATTTGGTTTTTTCGGGCAAAAATGAATTTTTTTGCCAAAAAATGGCAAGACCTGCTTACCAGTTCGATTTAGAGGTCATGCTCAATGACATTTTTTAGTCAGGACACTCTAATTAATAAGGATCTTTTGTGTTTCGAATCAATTTCCAAAATTTTTTACGGTCAGACACTATAGAGTGTATGGTGGTGGTACACTCTAGAGTACACTCTAGAGTACACTCTAGAGTGTCTCTTGCCTAGGCACCATCCACTGTAGAGTGTAAGAAACACTGTAGAGTGTATGGTGCCTAGGCACCAGACACTCTAGAGAGTGTCTCGTGCCTAGGCACCATGCACTCTAGAGTGTACGGTGCCTAGGCAGGAGACACTCTAGAGTGTACCGTGCCTAGCAGAAGACACTCTATAGAGTGTATGGTGCCTAGGCACGAGACACTCTAGAGTGTATGGTGCTAGGCAAGAAACACTCTAGAGTGTTTGGTGCCTAGGCACCATGCACTCTAGAGTGTCTCGTGCCTAGGCACCATACACTCTAGAGTGTACGGTGCCTAGGCAGGAGACACTCTAGAGTTTACCGTGCCTAGGCAGAAGACACTCTAGAGTGTATGGTGCCTAGGCACGAGACACTCTAGAGTGTCTCGTGCCTAGGCACCATGCACTCTAGAGTGTACGGTGCCTAGGCAGGGACACTCTAGAGTGTACCGTGCCTAGCAGAGACACTCTATAGAGTGTATGGTGCCTAGGCACGAGACACTCTAGAGTGTTTGGTGCCTAGGACCATGCACTCTAGAGTGTCTCGTGCCTAGGCACCATACACTCTAGAGTGTACGGTGCCTAGGCAGGAGACACTCTAGAGTTTACCGTGCCTAGCAGAAGACACTCTAGAGTGTATGGTGCCTAGGCACGAGACACTCTAGAGTGTATGGTGCCTAGGCAAGAAACACTCCAGAGTGTCTGGTGCCTAGGCACCATACACTCTACAGTGTTTCTTACACTCTACAGTGGATGGTGCCTAGGCAAGAGACACTCTAGAGTGTACTCTAGAGTGTACTCTAGAGTGTCTAACCTAAAAAATTTTGGAAATTGATTCGAAACACAAAAGATCCTTATTAATTAGAGTGTCCTGACTAAAAAATGTCATTGAGCATGACCTCTAAATCGAACTGGTAAAGAGGTCTCGCTATTTTTTGGCAAAAAAATTCATTTTTGCCCGAAAAAACTAAATTTAGACTTACACCCCTACTCAGGGGTTGATCGGAAAAAATCGGGATGGTGAAATTCGTGTTCTACGGGTATTTTTGCATAAGTATGAGCGTTACCAATCAAATACAAAAATTTTCAGAGTTTCAAAATCGAGATTAAGCCGAATTTCAGACGGAAAAATCAGGTACAAGCTTGATAAAAACGCTAATGACGTCACAGGGGTTAATCGGAAAAATTCGGGATAGTGAAATTCGTGTTCTACGACCTCGAAAACATAAGAAAACGTTTTTTTTTTAATATTTTGTAGACCCTTAAAACAGGATTAAAAAAATGGAGTTTAAAAGAACTTGATTGCAAAATTTTTAAAAAGCTAAAGTGGCTTTGGGGGGTCATTAAGGGGTTATGAAAAAAATTGAAAAAATTTTTTTAGTGGTTTTACACCTGAAGGAAGCCGATTTTCAACATGCCCCCCAACATTTCAAAAATGCTTTTAAAATGACACACCCTATTGACTATCACCGGGGCGATTGTGACTTTGGAAACAACCGCTATAAAAAGGTCCAAGGAATCGACACCAAACCAGTCCCTAAAATTTTTTAGCCACAAGGTTTTTCTTACCCTTTGTTTTTCCCTTCATCACAAGCTGATCTGATTCTTATTCGTCTGATCTGATGAGTTTTTCCCCTTAGTCTGAAGGAGGCGGTACTTTTCATTTCAAATTGCTTGGCAGAAATAATCGAGCTTCAGGCTCTTGATCTCGTAAAGCACTTTCAACTCCTTTCCCTTACGAGCCAAAACGTCAGTATTGAGCATTCTACGGCACCCACATCCCAAAAGCCTTTAACTTCTTTTCAGCGCCTTAGTTAATATAATTCCCTTGTTTCCATATAAAAGCACGGGAAAAACGTAACATCGAATAATTCGGACTTCAGATTCCGATTGCACAACAGGTTTTTCATTTTGAAGATTTTTCTGGCTTGTTCTATAAGTTTTTGGACTTCCTGGTTACAATCCCAATTATCATTTACGCATTACCCAAATACTTTACGTGCACCTGTTCAATCATGTTTCATCTACATATTCCACATCTTTAAATATTTCGAATAAGAAACTGGGAGGTTCCTTTTCGTCTTGAATTACTAAAAAAAAAAAAAAGGTCTGAGAAGCGAAGCAACGTTACAAGTTTAGAATCTTTTCCGTCGACCTGGAAGATTAACGTCATTTTCAAGTTGCGAAAAAAAAACTAGCAAACAAGATTAATTTAAAAGCGTAAAAAAAGATGAAAACTCATAAAAAAATCTGACGTCATCTCTTAAATTACGGTCTAAACTTTTCTGAAACAGGATAAACGCTATTGATACAAAATGTAACTCATTCCACCCTTACCATCATTGCTATACTTTACCCTCAGGCATTGTGCCAAAGTTTTACCCAATGAAAGGCATAATAACTGTTATTACACGCACGGGACCGAGTAAAATAGCAAGAGAGATTTTTGTTTTTCGAATAAAATTTGAACGTAATTTTTTTCTTCTTTTTCTCATTAATTTGCAAGTCACATGAAGTGAACTTTTCATCCCTAAAATTAATCTTTTGGCACGAATTTAAATAATAAAGATGTAAGGTGAATTCCTAAATTTGAAATATGACTGACAGCATCAGAGAAAAAAAAATAAAAGACGAAAGTTTAAAATATTTTTTGGCCAATTCAACTTCTAATCCTTTTATTATTTGATTTTATATTCTACGTGTAACCGTTGTTTTTGAAAAGGAAAATTCTTTCTACGCAATTTTTCAATCTTCCATTACTATTTTCGACTACATTTCCCAAAGGCTTTTTACACATGCACAGTTTTGTATTCAAGCTTTAAATGAACTCTTGACCTTTTACAGAAATATCGCATTGAGTAGTAGCGAACTTCAAATTGATTCCATAAGTTCGATTAATCATGGGGAAAGCTCACTTTGTAAATCGAATTATTCCTGCTCGTTTGAAATTGAAAAAAAAAAAAAAAAAAAAAGGAAATGCGTTGTGAAAAATAGAGGACTTTCCCTTTTTCGCGTAGTACACATAATTCGGATAACACTAGATAAATGGAAAACAAGAGGGGTCCGAAACGTCCCAGAAAAGTGTTTTTATCAAGCTTGTTGACTTATCGATTATATTGTATTGGATGGATCCCAAGCCTCCATCCTCTTCGGGATTTCCCTCTTGTTGAGATAACAACCCTTAGCCTCCGATGTTCAGCCCCTTATCAAATTAAAAATCACAATTTTACCTCCTGCGGTTTTAACAACCGTACTTAAGAATTTTCCTCCCCTCGGTTACCATCTCATTTAATTTGTGTTTTCTAAAATCATGGGAATATAACAAGGCACCGCTACCTCGAAGCCTCTGCCCCCCTCCCTTTTTCCGCCTACCTTCCTTTCTTCCTTCCTTCCTTGTTTTAGTTTCATGGAACTTATTAAATGATTGCTAATGAAGCTTTTTGATTAGTGACTTGCTCGCGATGGTTCCTTTTGTCTGATTATTCGATTATGTAATCGAGCTGCTTTCTGCCGTATGTTAGGCTCCGTAGACCTTTATTCGTTAACAAGACACTTTCAGAATCCATTAATTTATTTTAACGAATATAAATTAATAGGAGACACAGGGGGGTTGATAGGTTGGTATAGTTCATTACCGTAAAAAAAAAAAAAAAAAAAAAAAAAAAATGATCAGTATATTTTTTCAGTATAATTTTTTTTTCTTATAAACTTGTGTACATTTTCAAGAAATGAAGAAAGAAGTACCGTAGATTGGGGTGAAGTTGAAAGGAAATTCAAAAAAAAAAATTCTAGGTTTATTTTAGGCACTAAAAGTAAAATTTTTTTATTTCATTAAGTGGATATTGTTTTTGGGATACTTTAGTAAAATATTTTATTTTTAGTGCCTAAAATAAACCTAGAATTTTTTTTAAAATTTCCTTTTAACTTCACCCCAATCTACGGTGGCCATTATTTCTGTACCTCAATTCAGAACTAGATCAAGTTCATTCAAGGATTGCAACTTCTTATTTCAAACGTGACTGTACAAAGCATGTGCAAGCGTTGCCAACTCAAATTAATGTCCTCTGTGAGATAACTTTTCTGCTTTGTTAACAAAATAAACTTGCTAGCAGATGGCATAAAATCAGCACTGCCAACCGTTGAGCCTGTATACCTTTTGTAAAGACGGATTTGAAATAAGAAGTTGCAATCCTTGAATGGACTTGGTCTAGTTCTTCTTATCAGGGAAATTCGTAATATAACATTGTATTGGATTTTTTACATTCTTTAAAAATTCAATCATTTAGAAAAGCTTTTTTTTTTTTTTTTTTTTTTTTTCTTAATATTAAGAGTTAATTAGGGTGTCTAGCGGTTAGCTCTGACGGAATTCTAATGGTGCCGCGCCCTAAAAATATTTCCAAATAATTCAAAAATAACGAGTGCAAAGTTTGAACCCTTTGCCTAAACCCGAAGTGGTGCCTGTAGCAACGTCATTTTTGCCATTTAAAATGCATGGGAAATTTTCTTATTTTACTTTTTATATTTTTTCTCAATAAATAGCAAGCCGAAAAATCGGCCGTTGACCCAAATTATTACGTAAGCCTTTCAATCTAGGTACAAAAATCCGTCCAACTTTTTTTTTGCAGATAAGAGTGTTACAGCACTATTTTGAATTTTATATAAATTTTGAAGGCTCCCCCCCCTTACCTACGGAAAAAAGTTGACAGGTTTTTTGTACCTAGATTACAATGCATATATATGTACGTAATAATTTGAACCAACGGCCGATTTTTCGACTTGCTATTTATTGAGAAAAAATAAATAAAAAGTAAAAGAAAATTTCCCATGCATTTTAAATGGCTAAAATGGCGTTGCTACAGGCACCACTTCACGTTTAGGTGGAGGTCCCAAACTTTGCCCACGTTATTTTTGAATTATCTGGGAATATTTTAGGGGGTGACACCATCAGAATTCCGCCATCGGCTATGGAAGAGACGTTCTAGAGTTAATATGAACCTTGAATAAGCCCTATGCTTTTTTTTTTTTTTTTTTCATATATTAGTACCAGAAATTTGGTTTGGGAGGAATAGTATGTACAAGTGTCATGTCAGTACGTTCCATTGTGTCAAGTCCTTGAGGTCTATGCAAAATAAATACCTATTAGACCTTCCGTCATTATTTCGAATTATTTCTAGGAAGGAAACTCAGCAAGAGTTAAGATCTACCCTTGAAAAATATTTCTACGATTTCTTTTTTATTGCGTATTTTGCTTGAAAATAAACAAAAAAAATCAAAATGAGAACAGAAATATGTACTCTGACTGACTCACATCGAAAATCGACGTTTTCAAGACCACTTAAAATGATTTAAATGTTATATCAGCAAACATTTACCTATTTTTCAAACTAACTAAGGAAAATATTTTCCGGCAACATTAACGATAATACGATTACATAATGAAAGGCGGACTAAACCCTATAAATGGAGGGGAGAAAAAAAAACGAAATAAAAAATGTAAATACAGCAAAAAGAAGTACCTTCCAAGCCATTTTTTATGTTAAAAAAAAAAAAAAAAAAAAAGAGAAAAAGAACAAGAATAATAATAACAGAAGAATGAAAACGAAAGGGGGATTTTTACCTTAAAATTAATAACATGATAAATATGAAAATAAAATTAAACGAACCTTTTATCTGCTAAGGCGTATGCACCAGAGGCAACAACAACAGCAGCAGTAGTAGTAGTAGTAGTAGTAGCAGCAGCAGTAGTAGTAGTAGCAGCAGCGGAGGAGGAAGTCGACGATTTTTGCAAGTCGAATAATTTCACCGTGTTGCTTCCATCGTCTTCCTTTTGAAGGTTTTCACTCCCCTTACAACATTTTCCCTCTCCCGAGTCACTAATCACCCTTTTGTGTTCCGTTTTATTATAATTTAACAATAATTTAACAGTCGAATCCGTTTTTTTGTCTTTTTTAATCTTCGTTTCCTTGGAGGTCGGAGAATCGATAGTAAAATCAATTTTATTTCTTTGGGATGTATTTGACATCTCTTCAATTTTCTTGTCACTATAATCAATAGGTTTTTGAAAACTTTTTAAATAAATTTTATCTTTAGATTGGATTTCTTGAATCTTTTTAAGCGTCTTCTGATTCTTGAAAATGTTTTTCGTATTAACTTTTTCAATTTCCATGTAAGGCGTGGGGTCGTCCTTTTGCGCACCTGCAGCTCCCCCGAAGTCCTCATCCGTCAGGGTAATCAACGGTTTTTTATATAAATTAGACGGGGTGGCGCAATGTGCCGTGTTTATTTCGTTTTCATCGTTCACTTCGGTGTTTTTTTCGTGTTTCCTCAGCCATTCGGATAGCTTTAAAATTTCTTTTTCGCAATGCCAAGGGTTCCCTTCGATTTTTAATCTTTTTAATTTCGGCAGTAAAGTGAATATATCCTTGCGAAGGGTCGTTAAATTTGAAAACCGCAAATACAGCTCTTGGAGGTTTCCGAATGATAGTAAAGTTTTTGTGTCTTGTAAAAATATTTTTGTTAGAATCGGACTGGATTCGAGGTTTAAAACTCGAATTTTTTCCGGCGATTGCGCGGGAAACTCTTCGTATCTATTTTTAAAGTCGTTCGGGATATTGGTGAAATAGGACAAATTCAGGATCGTTAATTCGACTATGCCATACATGTTGGGGAGGATGAGAATTGGATTGTGGGATAAATCTAAAATTCTCAATTGCACCAAATTGTCGAATGAATTCTCCTCGATGTTGCTGACTTGATTATAGCTGAGGGAAAGCTCTTTCAAAAGGGAGAGATTAAGAAAGTCTGAGTTTGTGATGTTTTGAATATTGTTATATGATAAATTCAAAATTTCTAAATTATTCGGAAGACTTTTCGGAATTTGGAATAAATTATTCTCATTTATTTGAAGATTATTTAATAATTCTAAACGCCCTAAAGCGTCATCCTCGACGTAACTGATTTTATTATCTCTTAAATCCAAATACGTTAATAACAAGTAGCTGTCTAAATCACCGCACTGAATCGAAGATAAATAATTACCTTTTAAGTTTAATGTTCTGACGGATCTTTCTAACGTTCCCGGTATTTGTTTTAAACCCGTCTTGGAAACGTCTACAATTTGCAAACGCTTCCCTGTTCCTAATAATATCATAGCTTCTTCCTTATTCGATAGCGGATTATCCGCCAAGATTAAAGTGTTTAAACTCGTCAAATATTGAAACGTGCTAGGTGGGAAGTTTGATATCGAGTTTTGAGAAACATCTAACGTTAACAGTTTCGTTAAATTTTTAAACACGAGCTCATTTAACGATTTTATTCGATTGTTATGAAGATCTAACCGTAAAAGATTACCCAATGAATTAAATATTTCATCGTCTAAATGAACGATTAAATTATTGGATAAGTCTAAGGTCTGGAGGTTCGGGAATTGTTGGAAAGTGTCCTTCGGCAAATACGTTAAAGTGTTATTACTTAGATTAAGAATTTGGAGATGGCTTCCGTCTGGTTCGGGATTTGGATCAGTTTCAGGCTTCGTTCTCAGCTGGGGATTCTGAAGCGACGCAAACGGCAAAAACTCGGAGTGGCTTTTTTTCTTCTTCTCTCTTGGCGCCTCTTCCAATTCTGGTTCTTTTTCTTTTCTATTAATCGGGGACTCCGTTATCGATGAGTGACTCTCATTCTCCTTCTGATTTATGATACAATTCGTTACTGATAAATCGGTCAGTTGATTAAGTTTGGCCGAACTTTCCTTCAATATTTGATGAAAGGACTTGACTGATTGAAAATACGCTTTCTGAATTATAAGTTGGGTTGTTGGGTTCGGTAAATCTTGAAACCATAAAGCTTTCAGATCACGAACTTCGTTACATGTAATTTGATAGGTGAAAATTTCTTTTACTCCCTTTTTTTTATCCTTGGAATCTTGGTTTTTTTGCAATTCCTCCGCGGCACTTTGAAATTTATCTTCGTTTAAAATATTTTCGGCGATGCCGCTTTTACCGCTTTCGCCGCCCCGTCCTCCCCCTCCTCCTTCCGCCCCGCCGTTTAGCCGCGTTTTATTGAGATTTTGTTTTAATCTTTCGGAATTCGAAGAAGTACCATTTACATTTAATTTTAAAGTCCTTTTTATTCTAATTTCTTTAGAATTTTTAATTAGGAAATTCTCGACAGGATCCGTAGAAAAATTATGTATAAAAATATCTTTTGAATTTTCTATCTTATTTTTTAAAGTTTTTCTTTGTTCCCCGACTTCGGTTTCACTTTTTAGGTTCGCGTCCAACGTTGACGTGTTCTTCACGGTAGTTACGATTTCCTGCTGATGTGACGGTGACACTTCTTTCACTTCAGCACTTTTTAAACTTCTTTTACTTATATCTAAATGCTGGTAGCTGTTTTTATCACTTATATCCAAAATATCGAAGTCAGGTTTTGTGTTGTTCACATTGTAGAACACCGATGTTTCTACGCAGTGGCAAAATTCCGGGCACTTGACGCTTTCTATCCGTACTCCGTATATCAGAAGAGTGATGGTTATGTGGAGAAGTTTTTGGTTGACTTGAATTAACGCCATAGTTGTCCAGACCTGAAAGGAAAACAAGAGAAGATTCGTTTCAAAAATGTAAAATAAAGATATAGTCTACATGCTTAGTTTTTTTTTAATTCTCGAGGAAATATTGATTCGGTAGGAAATGTAATAGAAGCTTCGTAAGATATCTTTTGCTTTTCGTAAGATAACCTCAGGCATTTGTCGAAAGTTATGGAAAATCCACTGCATTTAAATCATTTGTCTGAGTAATAGACAAGTCACATGTTTTGAGATTTTGGCTGGAAACTAATGTGTAGTATGCTCTTAATGAAAAACAAGTATTTAAACGTGAAAATTTTTAAATTTTTGGAGGAAAAACTCGGAATAGAGTGGAAAGATAGAAACAAATTTTCGAGAAAAATTAACAACTCGTACCCATGGAGGACTCGAACCCCCGTCTTCCCGTTTGGCCCGGGCTGTTCTAAACCTCTAAACTAATGAGCTGAGATGTCAATCTTCTCAAAATAATACCCTTTTAAGAATCACGAAATTAACCCAGAGTGAAAATTTTTCATCAAATTAAAAAAAACAAAAAGTTTTGAAAAGTTTTTGTCACGTGATCATTCCTTAAACAATTTTCTATTGGTGTAACGTCATCTGCCTGTATCGAATCGAGATATCGAACTCGAAGCGAGACATCGAATATGAAGCGGAACACGTCTTGTTGGTAAACATGCCTGTAAACATTACGCATCGATGCCGTTCAGAGTTTCAGAAATGAACACAACCACTTTTAGACAGATAACGTCACGTTCCGTTTTGGCGGTCTTTCAAATTCAAAATTTTGTTTTTTCTCTTTTCGGGGGCTAACTGTTTTTTTTTTTTTTTCTGAGTCAAAATTCCGCTTTTTGTCATATCTCCCCTAGCACAATTAAACGATGGAGTCATCTCAAAACATGTGACTTATCTGTTGGGGCAAGTTTTATCAAATCGAACTATCACATTCTGGATTTGAAAAAAATAAATGTCTGATTGTCATAAGCATTACGGCTGGAATATTTCTTTGTTTGAAAAACGTTTGATTGATCGTGAATAAAAGCAATCTTATTTGATCTTATGCAATCCCCACGCGTCCTTCAAATATTATGTAAGCTTAATAATAAATTTTTCCCTCTCTTTTCCTTTGACATCTGAAGTTTGCTTCAACTCTTTGCCTTTACGTTACATCAGATTTTAAGCCTATCCTTCTTCTCCTTCCATCAGAACGATCCCCTCGTTTTCCCTTTGCAAGCATAATTGTTATTTCAAGAAAACCCAATTCTTCAACTTTCAGAGTTTGGTTTCCTTATGATATTTGAATGAAAAGCACCATACAAGTTTTGCTGCAAATAATTTTAATACCTTTCCAAAAGACTCTTCCTTATTAAAAACTCATGAAAGGTATATTTTTTTTTCTCTCACCTCTTTCTTGTAACACTATTAAAACTTTAATCATGGGCAACACTAATTACATCTAAAATTGACGAGGCAATGCAAAATCTTCTTAATTAACATATCTGAATCTTAAATATTTGCTGCACGGCAGAGAAGATTTCTCATCTAAAAATACGTGCACCGGTATTTTTCTTTTTCTTACGTTACCCCTTTTACCCAAAAAAGCCTACATTATGAATTCAACTTCATTTCAGTCTGCAGTCTACTGATAATAATCAATTTTTCATCTTTTCAGCGTTATATTCCTCTTTCCGTGAAAAATGAAATGTTCCCACTTCTCCATCCTCGACAGGAAACTTCATATAATTTTTGATTAACGCAGGCAATTTTTAAAACAATAAAGAACAATTAGCAGTCGGAATTTTTGAAACTTCTTCTTTTCCTTCCCTCCCTAGTAGGAAAGCCTATTCTCTTTTTCATTTTTATATAATATAAAAATTCTCCCGGCCGGAATCCCTTCAGCCTCAGTCGAGGGGGAACTGTAACCGGAAAATAAGCTTTAAAAAAAAAAATTCAAGTCGGTCTCAATACGACGCTGGGAACGAGATTAAAAGAAAATATTCAATTCACCTCTTTTAGTCGTTTTTTTTTTTCGCCCACGTTGTGTAATTCAATTTCTTTTTGAACAACAAAATAACTTTGGCAAATCAAATCAGTCATGTAACATAAGAAAAGTTTTTACAAAATCGCTGAAAAGGTAAAACTTTTTTTTTGCTTTTGAAAAATGGATACTGTCATAATATTCGCACTTCATTTTTTTAATTTTTTTGTTCCCTTCAAAACATTTTTTTTTTTTTTTTTTTTTTGTTACAAAAAGTTGAAAATTACCATTATTGAATCATTTGCTATAGCAGTTTCACAGTTTTTCTTGTAAAATAAAATTTCCCCCTCTACAATAAATCTTTTATTTCGGTGAGTTAGATTTTAAAGTAAACGATCAACTGTGAAAATATAAATAGTTATTTTTTAAAATAGAATTTTCGCAAAACGAATACAGTACGTTCAAAGAGAACGGAAAGGCGGAAAGGGGTGCTGAAAAAGCAGGTCTTGCAACAATCACGTCATTGTGGTGTGCTGTTTTAGTTCATGACAGTTTCGAAATATCCTGCTGTCCTGTTATGCGGTCTTGGTTTTTGCGAGAGAGGGTTTTTTTTGTTTGCAATGCATTTTCGTTGTAACAAGAGAAAAAAATTGCAGCACCCAGCAAAAAGCATTGTACGCAGTGGGTTTCTCTTACGAAAAAAGTTTTTTGTTTTTTTGTTTTGTGGTTTTAAATGAATCTATCCCGAGTCTTGCGAAAAACGGGTATATTATTTCATTGCAGTACAAGGGAAAAAAAAGCAGCTGTAAAGCTAACCGGATTGTTTGAGTTGTACTAACCAATTAATGATTGTTAGCAAATATAGTTGGTGCTAAGTTTATTTTAAGTCTAATTCGTTAAAATTTCAACAATAAACAATCGTTATTTTATTCTATTTGATTTGTACATGTAGACTTCATGCTGTAAATATTATCTTTATTTACATTTCTATGAAAGTGTTTTATTTTTCAATAAAACATGTAAAAAAAAAGGCTTGAATTTCAAAAATATGTTCTTAATCTTTTTTTTTTTTTTTTTTTTTTTTTTTTCGTAGAGCTAAAATATTGAAACAAAAAACGGGAACGTGCTTTTTAAATATTCGGCAATACATATAATTACACACAGGAACGCCAATTGAATTTTTACTTCTTGTTTAAATATTTGCCAAACCATTTCAATCTCATGTCGATAACAACAAACACTGAAAATTACGTGTTTACATAATGCTGCCTTTAATATAGTAGATCTCTTTAACGAGAACGCCACAGCAATAATCGTGATGCGAATAAATTTTCAAACGCGGGAAATTTTATACGACATATAAATTTGTATAAATAAACCCTTTCCTCGAAATTTTGTTGTGTAAATTGTATGATTTCACATCCAAAAATCCATTGAAAGTAGAAAAAAAAAAATTTTGGAAATACTCGGGAGAATCCAGTGAAAAATATGAATAATTTAAAAATAGAAAAAAAAAAGATAATTTGACTATGACCATTGTTTTTACAACGTCAACGTCAACGTCATTGCGTGTTTCATTTATGTCCTACAAGAGAATTCATGGTTGAAAATCCGTTTTGGTCTTTTTGAATGTAAAAGAAGCTCAAGTCATTATTTTTTATTTGGAAGCAACAACGCAGGTTTATGGTTATGAATTGTTTTCACTCACTTTTTTTCATTAACACCATTAGATGTAGGTCGTAGGGCGCAACCCAGGAGAATTTTGCTGGTTCCTTTCTTTTTTTTTTTTTCTTCCTTTCTCCCCTTTTTTGCTTCCTTCGTTTTGCTACTTCTGTTTTTGAAAATTTAAGGAGAAATCTATTTCAAGATGTACAGTACATGCACATGTATAAGGTAATAAGCTAAGAATTAAAATTTAGCTATACTACATACGTTTTTATTTTATTTTATTTTATTTTTTTATTTTAATTTTTATTTTTTACTGTTAGAAATTGATTTAGCTCTGAAATATACGAGAGTATACTTTTTTTTTCCTCATTTTTAATTTCTGAGAAGACCTTTAAAAAATGTAAACAACCCTTAGCAGGATGAGCGTCAATTTTAAGATTAATAATGATCTAAATGTAATTTCAGGAGAGAATGTAATTTAAGGTTAACAAGATTTTCTGAGTAATAATATATTGATAAAATTCCTCGCCGTTTTCTGATTTTAAAGAAGAGGGGGAGGAAAAAAAAAGTGGAAAACAAGGAAAAAAACGAATAACAAAAAATGCTTCTAGTATTTCAATATTTTTGTAAACAGCGGCGTTTTCATTTTTTTATTTAATAAGAGCATCGAACCCAAACATGTAGTTTAAAAGTTATGTAGCATTGAAGGGTTTCGTTAGAGACGTTTGCCAAAAAAGTTGTGAATTGACCACATAAGAGCATTAGCTACATTGCATATAAAATTGCAGTTTGACTATAAAAAATATTCGTTTGGCAATTTTTTGCTACTTCCTAGAAAATTATTTGAGCCCAAGACATTTCCAATCATTTGAGTGCTTCGGATTGCTTTAATGTGTCCTATTTTGAAGTGACTGGAAATTCTTATGAGAATTTTTTGATCAATACAAAAAAGTCTATATGTTTTTACCTTCTCTCCGTTTTTTTTAAAATTATTATTTTAAAACTTTTAATCGTCTTTTAATCATATTTAACATCTGTAAATAATACTTTAAAAGCCTTCCGATGACTTAATTTAATCGCGGGGAACTTTTTTTTAAAAAGGCTTTTTCCTTGTAATAGTTCATTTTTAAACGTTATAAAAAGCTTTTAGGTCTACTCAGTGAACGAATAAAAATTGATTTAACCAAATTGGGGAAAATTATTTTAAAGCGTGCTAACGAGTCATAACAAAGAGCTGCAAACTTTAAACCTCTCCGGGACGATATATAAACAAACGTCGTAAACATTTATTAGCAAAATCTGTGTTTATTCGGTACCTAAAATGTCATCAAAGACTTTTAGCCGGCAAAATATAAGGCTGTAAAATGATAAATACATTAATTCTGTAATAAATGCTAGAATTATTGTTTTTTTTCATGCCGGCACTTGAAATCTCTTGTTCCCATTTCAAGTTAGATCTATTTTTTTCTCTCTTTTTTTTTCTTTTTTTAAAGTATCAAGTATGTTTTTTTCCTTGTTGAGAGACGTGAGGTATTTTCTTCCGTCTAACAGAACAAACTCTCTAAGCATACATGATTAAAATAAACAGAAGAGTCGTAGCTCCCCAGATGAAACTTGTAGCCCGAAGAAAAGGTAAACAATGAAAAATGATATACATAACATTCAGAAAATGAGAAAAGAGTGAGAGTCTGAGGGAAATGGTAAATTCTTAAAAATAAGATTTATACAAAGCCTCCCTACTATCGTCCATGTTGAAATTTTTAATAAAAATCATTTTAGGAAATTTCCTTTTGTACCGTTAAAAGATTTATGATTCCTTACGGCTTTTCCTCATGCTTTCTCAAGACCGAAAGCAGTATACGCTATCATCGGACGGGGGGTTGATTATTAATGCATGATACACTAAACTGCATATTTATGTCGGTTATAAAAACTGGGAAAGTTCATTCTCCACAGGACATTGCGAATTTTATGGACTTTTTGTGTGCCGCTAACAGACATTTTTTTTAATAAATTGGAGTTAGCGCAATTCGTAATTTTGTTGAAAGAACCTGACACAGTCAAAAAGTATGTTCTACAGTCGTCAGTTGAAGCTCTTTATGGTTAAAGATTTCCGATGATATTAAAATAATGACCTTGTCTCTCGTATGTACAACATTAAGGATTCAATCTAAATAGATAAAGTTTGTGCTGCACCTGTATGAATACAGGATTTTTGCCGCAAACATAAATTCAGATAGTACATTTTCAGAATACGCACGTCTTAAAAGTGATCTCTAACAAATATTATAATTCACTGATAACACTAGATATTTGGAGTAATATTTTTAGTAACGCACACATCCATGGACTTTATAAATAATAATGATAATTGGTATTCTGCCCAAAAGCTGGTCTTGACTTTTGCCCGGATCGAGAAGTGCTCTCTATACTTATTTCTATCCTCTGCCTCTCCTTTAAATTCCCCATACTTCCTTTTTTCCCTAACGTCATCTAGTATATTTGTATTTTTCTTCTGCCAGCTTGGTACGCCAGAGATCGAAAAGTGATTTCGATCCAACAAACCTAGTTACGGTCCTTAAGCTACCCGTGGCTCGGTAGACGGATTCGCATATCGCATATTCAGCTATTCCCACGAACTCCCTCTATGGAGCCTGGGAACCGCTGACAAAGTAGTTCGAGCTGATATTGGACAGGCTTCGGGCGTCATTGTCACTCGGTTGGTGGTCGAGTGTTAGTCATTTTTGTTAGTATTGTTTTATGTCTGTCAACGGTGAAATGTCTATGGGTTTATGTGAGGGAGGGACATCATCATTATAAGGGTACGATCTCCACCTTAGTCTTATTATTTCATCCCGCTCGTCCTCGCTGATCAAGCTATACGAGTACCGTCTGTCCGTAGCCTACTCTCTATCTCGTCCTTTAATAGACAGTTCCTCCTCAAGATGTGTTTGCCTTGATCTGTCGTATAGTCTTTATTATAGTCCTTTCCTCTCCTGCTCCTCTCAAGACTTCTTCGTTTGTGACTCTGTCTGTCCCCTCCCCACGAACTCCCTCTATGGAGCCTGGGAACCGCTGACAAAGTAGTCCGAGCTGATATACTCTCAGCGCGGGCAGGCTTCAGGCGTCATTGTCACTCGGTTGGTGATCGTGTGGTAGTCATTTTTCTTAGTATTGTTTTATGTCTGTCAACGGTGAAGTTGACTCCATGGACTTAGAGTTCGTCTTTATATTTTTTGAGTCTCATATTCAAATATAACACGGATACGGTGGGGAAGGAGCTGATCTTCGATATGCTTATTTTTACAGTGATGGTAACCTGATTCCGATTCCGATTGCGATTCCAGTGATGCTTTATGATTTTTCAAACGCGATGATTACTTCAATGATTTTTCCGATTCCGATCCCGATTCCGATTCCGATTCCGATTCCGATTCCGATTCCGATTCCGATTCTGATTCCGATTAAACCTATTTGGCATACCATCCCTGATTTTTTTTAATAAGGGGGAAGGGGATTGGCAAAGTTCTTTTTTTAGCACGAAAAAAATGATTTTGAGTTTTGTTACTAATTTTTGTTAGTTAAGACAAGAGATATGCGTTACAATTGTAGACATATACAATTCATACTGACATCGGATGCCACTTATAAGTACTAAATACTAATAATGTACTTAAGTTTTAATCCGGTGTCAGTTCGATGTAATTAGGTAACATGCAGTTTTTTGCAATTGACCATTTGTTTCTTTGAATACACATTTTGTATTGAGCAAGATAAGAAAATCTCTTTTTCAACTAACATATTGCGAAATCGTTTTTTGAAAAAAAAAAATTTAACTTTACAAAAGAAAACCAAAAAAAATATATACGGTATATATTTTCTCCGAACGTACATCATATATCAAGCCAGTTCTTTTTTCTATGAACCCATCCCGAATGTATTTCCATTTTTCTTCCAAAAAGCATCAAACCATCAAAATCGCTTATATTATCGCCCACTCTAATGGCAACAACCGTTATTGATTCAATCACTTTTTTTCATCTTTTTCTCTTGTCAATGTTTGTCCTGCAAGAAGATCTATACGAAAAAGAAAAAAAAAAACTTTGAAGCTTTCTTCAAAGATCTCATCTTCGTATATTCTGTCTCGTTGTGTTTTATTTTGTAAAAGAAAACAGGAGAGGAAGAGGGGGATAAAAAGAAAACTTATTACAACGCATGATTGCTACCTTAGATGCTTCTATGGTTGTTTATTTTTTTCAAACTTTATATCCTTCAACTTTTTATCTTTTTTATACGAAAAATTCAGATACTTTTTTTTTTCTTTTTTTTTTTCAAGCGCGCAGAAAAGAATAAAATGATTAATCGTTTATAGCATTATTAAGTTTTTTTTCCTTTAATTTTATTTTTCACTCTCAGTATTAAAATTATAAAAAAAAAAAAAAAACCAATATGCGAATGGGTATCGTATTTTGATCCCAGATTGTAACACGGATTTTCCGTCACCTGTAATTAGATTTATCAAAATTAAAAAAGTCAAACAGCGAGAAAAAATTAGATAGAATTTTCATGGATTTGAACTTTCCAATACGTACTGATTGATTTTATAAACAGAAAAAGCAAATGGAAAAGGTTTGTATCTGATAGGGGAAAATGTTTGAGATCGAAAACACGATTTCGCGTGGAAAGCGAAGTTAATTAATTAATTGAATAAAAAAAAAATTATAAATTCGTTAAAATATTATTGAAAAAGCGCAGTGAAGCCTAAATATTAAAAGTCAAAACGGTGACTCATTTCAATTGATTTTGTGTTATTTAAATTAAATTACTTTTATTCACCTTAATTTCATTTTCCAAAGCTGTGAGCACGATACTAATTACATAAATATATGAGCAATGGGAAAAATAAGTAAAAATATATCGTATATTTAAAAATAAAAAAAAAAGAGAGAGAGAGAGAGAGACAAAACAAATTCTGCATTTTTCAAGGAAAGAGAAAATAGCAAACTAAGAAAAGACTCTAAAGCCGCAAGGCTTGCATGATCTTTTGGAAAACATATCTGGGAGCTTTCATCAATATTTGATTAAAAAGCTTTTGTTTCTCTACAATGACGAAGAGACTTTCATATTTTATACTTTGAAGAATTTTCTTTGAGGGAGGGAAATTTTTTTAATATTTTTCTTTCTTCCTTTTGTAAAGGTATGAATTAACTAATTTCGGGGAAAAAATAGAGGTTTAAAAATAAAAAAGGAATTATTTGCACTTAGAGATTTCAGAAATTGTTCACTTAAATTAGTAATTGACATTAAAAATTAATTGTTTTTAATTTGTGATCATTTCATTATTTATTTATTAATTTATTTTATTTTATTCTTTTGTATTTAATTTTATGTTTCTTTTTTACTAGATAAATATTTTTTTAGATTTTGAAAGTTTTGAATGGAATCTCAATTCGAATTGATTTTTTTTATTAGTTTTGCTTTGCGCTTGCGACTTAAAATCAAGGGTCCGAAGCTTAAAAATTTTGGCCAATGCGGATGCTAGCATCGGCATCGAATTTTTTTTTATAGCCGAAATCGGCATCGGCATCGGAATCGAACCCCTGATTTTAAAAATCGTCTAGAATGGCTCTAGGATTTTTTTTTCAGTAAAATCGGAATCAGAGGATATAATCGGATATAATCGATGTTTGGTGTTGTCGGCATTGGCATCTGGTGTCGGTGCCAGAATTAAAACCGAAATCGGGAGCTAAATAAATAATATGGAGTATGCAATGGCATCGGCATCGGCATCGACCCAAAATTTCAGCCGGCCTCGGCCGGCACCGGCATTGGATTCGGACTCCTGACTTAAATTATCATGTGACTGTTTTGTATATTTGAGCAAGATATTTAATCGCAATGACTAATTAATGTGTTACGTAAGCAGCTGAAAGGTGGAGGGGGGCTTCAAATTGCCTCTTTTCCAGGGAGGGGAGGGGGGGAGTGGGGAGATCAGCCAAAGGGCCCTTCCCTGCTGCTACCACTCTTATCTACAGGCTCGAGAGTGAGTCGCTGACTCGCGAAAATCATACATTGGTAAATTTGCTTTAGAGAAAAATTATTCTTTTTCAGTACCGAAGAAAAGGTGATTGGCGTAAAAAATGATCCAAATTTCCTGTATGGTATCATTTTGATTGTTTTTCGTTATCACCAATAGAATCCCATACCGTAAAAATCTTTATGTTAAATACGTTATAATTGGTATGCCCCTATCGGTCCACATAAATTTTTTTTAAAAAATCGCAAAATCGATTTGTTTAAAGTTCTGCGTACGTCCATTAACGATTGTCATTTTATTGTTGTTTATAGCCAAGTTTTGTTGATTTTTCAACATAAAAACGTAACATAGGCTTTATGTGGACAGGTTTGAACCAATGTACATATTATTTTTTACTGTGCACTAATCAATATTTAAAATAAAAGACCTCGAACGTCTTTTTCTCAAACCGTCTTCATCCATTGGAAAATTTCTATTTAAGTAAAATTACTACATACTGTAGTATGCAGTGTAGACTTGCTAGAGAAGATTCGAGAGTTAAAACGCTCTCATTTCCTTTGATTTCATGTCTTATTTTTAACATTTTAAAATCGTTTCCTCACTTATAAAACGATTTCATGATCTTTGTCTCAAAGGAGAAGCGATCGGTTTTGATTTTAACGTATACACTCAGTTGAAGCATTATAAAAACCTTAAAAATATGAACGAAATCCCATTTAAAAAGGAGAAAAAAATTCCGTTCGAGGTTTAAGTTGGGTCAATCTAAGTTAATACCAATAAAAGTTTAAATCAGTTTTCGCATTTGGAAGATTCAGTTCCGTAAAACTTTCTTTCAAGATTTAGAAAGAATTTCGCACATTAGAGATATAAACTAACACCAACAGAATCCGATTGAGCCTGTAATTTTCCGGCTCTGCGCAAATGCATTTAACACCTTCCAAATCATCTCTATATTTTCGACCGGTCTCATTAGAAAAACTTCAACGTTTTCCAAGAGTTTTCAAATTCAAAGGAAAAGTCTTTATACCGTTGTAGTAAAGTCGCGTTATCTCTTGTAAAATAGAAGGTTAGGGGTTATGAAACAACTTCGGCTTCGCACTACTGTAACCTTTTTTTTTTCCTTTTCTTCGTATTCTTTTTTATTAATAACGAGAATAAAGCGCAGTGAAACGAAACATTTTAATTATATTTATTACTCGTTCTTTCTTTGCCTTATGCATCCATGGGTTTTTCATTTTGCTATTAAAGAATACAAATCAATATAACCCTTTTTTTATTATTTTTATTCTTTTTTTTTCTATCTTGTTTTGCGACGGTCGTCTTTAGTTAAAATCGATATTCCTGTTACTTTTATTTTTTTAAAGCGGTTTTCATGACTCAAGAAATCTTTCGCATGTGCAGTTTACGATCCTTTTTAGGGCCGTAAAAGAACCCTAATCTTGATTTTATGATTCATAATGTTAAATTTGAATGCTTTAAAAGCAACCGTTATTACATTCCATACAAGATATGATTTAAAATTGTTGTGCGGTAAATCTAAAACAGCGGTACAGTGTCAAGATTTCATTTTTTCTGACCCTATCGATTTTTAAATATAGCAGTAAAAATTTCCCTCCTTACTTTTCCCAAATTCATTTTTCGAAAAAAAAGAAGAAAAAGAAAATGGCATTACGTCAATTTTTTTTTCTCCTCTCTTTTTGGTAAACTCTGAATGAAGTCCAAATGGAGCGAGGCGTTTCCGTTTCCTGTCTCGAGGAGTTCAGGTTGAAAATGACGTCAAAGTTCAGGGGAAAAAAAAGCAAAAAACTCTGCGCTCAGTTGCGGATTAAACGGTTTTTGCGTTGAAGAAGTTTTTATTTTCTTTTTGGTTTAATCATATTTCGAAGAAAGTGTCTAATATTACTTGATACAGAGCCCGAGGTATATATCATAAATGATCCTTAAAGATCGTAAGTTAAGGATCAAAATTGTTATGATTCATAACAATCTGAACCGTGATTAATGTAAAAAGCGACATGTGTTTTTCATTTCCTCGACAACAAAGCCTTTGCATTATTTTTCAGCGAAGTAATAAAAATGTCAGCAATATTTTTCGTCTTTTTTCTTCTTCATATTCCCCTTTCCCCGTTAAAATAAAGTCATTGCTAAATTCATTGTTGGACCGTTGGGCATTTCAGCTCTTAAAATATATTGTGGTTATATATATTTTTTTCTTTTCCATTCTTTTTTTTTTTTTTTTTTTTTTTTTTTTCATTCACTCATTTTTCAAATCCAGGTTATTAACGTTTAGTCTGAGGTTTTCCCTCCCTTTTTCGAAACGGGAAACGTCGATTTAAAGGATTTACTTTCAGTTTTAAATACGTCAACAAAACCCAATATTTCCTTTTCATCGAAATTATTAATTTTCCTTCTCTCTTATACTTTCTAATTAAAATGATTTTCAAAGGACAATATTTAGTATTTCACTTGTAATATTGAGTTAATCTCTTAACCAAACTAATTTTAACGATAAAGTTGGTATTGATCTTTTCCTTTCCTTTTTTAAGCGGATTGCTGTACCTAAAAAGATATTTCGCACGCTTTCCGTCGGTTATTGCAGTCTCTGATTCTCACTTTCACCCTCTTGCTTTCTTCTCTTTTTTTGCTTGCTTTTTAATGTTTCTGCGGCTGAAATTCAGGCGGAATGGTTTGAGAACAACATTCTTAAGTGATATTGAAAAATTGATGCCCGAAGGACGTTTTTCCTCCCTTATTTTTCCTCCGGATTTTGGTATTGAAAGACGTTTTTATTTTATTTTTATTTTTATTTTTTTTCACCCCTCTTTAACACTCCGATATGGCTTGCATCCAACTTAACACATCACCGTTTGAGTAACCGGATAATAAATAAAGTAAAGTAATGAATGTCCATACTTTTCCACCCTTCCTGAAAGGAAATGGTGTGACCCCGGTTCACTTAGAAGGTTCTTCCACCGCGTGATAAATGAATACCCAGGGTTAAAAGATTTACTGTAACCGATGGGATTCATGCATAATGTAGCATGATATAAGGAGCATATAGCCTTTTGTATTGCTTGCCCGATTCTCAATGAAAGTGAACAATATCTCTCAGTTGAGCTTCTCGTTTTTTTAAATAAATAAAAGGAGAAATGGGGGAAGATAAGACCGATTAAGATTGGCCCTTGTTTAGCTGCTTGTTCTTGGAAGGAAGCCCATTTTTTTTTCTTTTATTATTTGTTTGCTCCGAATTTTTTCTTTTTATCTTTCCTTTTTTTTTTTTTTTTTTTTTTTTTTTACTAAGACGATGAATGAATTTCGTGAAATAAATGCGATCGCCAATGAACACGAGAAGAGAATTTTCCATCAAAGCCTTTGCGAATTCCCAAAGCCTTCTTTAGAGCTCAGTGGAAGTACTTCGGGTTTAAATCCTGTTTGTAACGAATAACGGCCAGTTTGCTGAAAAGGATGAGGGAATCTACCCATTTCCCAATTCGATATTTTACTTCCTTTCTCTTTCCTCTTTCTTTCACTTTCACCTAACCTCTCCCACCCCCCCCCCTTCTCAATAAACGTTCACGTGACCCCATTATCTTTTTCATTTAAAACAAATTCTCATTATCGAAAAATATACTGCAACATTATAGAAAAGTAGATTACAGATATTCAATACTAAAAAACAGAATTTTAAAATTACGGAGTTTCCCGATTTCCCCCGTTTTAACGTAATTATTTTCTCTTTTTCACGAGAATTATTTTAAACTTTTTCTTTATCTTGTTTTTGTGAAAAATTCCTTTGAGCCATTTCTGAAAATTACAATATCGCAACTTAACGTCCGTCTTAACGGGGGTTTTCTTATTAAATATCAAAATGCGAAACTAATTCAATAAAAGTGAGAGCGTGAAAGTCGGTCACTGAAACGCTTTTCAACCGACCTTACTTAATCATTTCTTTCTCTTCCTTTATTCATATCTTATTCAATAAATTTTCCATTATTCCCTGGAGAGTCTTAATAGAAAATGGTTATGATCGTTTATCGGTTTTGCAGCCGTTTAGGAGGTACTAATTATTGCTGTTATTTGATCTTAGGTCGAATTGCTTTCCTGTTATTGTTACGTAATCGCATTTTCTAAAAGGAGGAAAAAAAGAAATTGAAGAATCCCAGGAATTCCGTGACAACTGCAAAAAAACTGGGGCAATATTTGAAAGAATAAGAAGATTCGCTAGAGTTAATTTACTTTTTAATCCTAAGAATCTGGAGTCAGCTTCAAGGGTCGAACAACTCCCATAATTATGTAAATTAATTTTAAACTTTCTGTTTATGAAAAGAAATAACCCTCCTTCTTTTTAATTTTAAAATATTTACCAGAAAATTGTTTTTCTGCCAGTTTTTTAATCTTTTTTTTTTCTTTTCTAAAAAAATAGCCGATGAAAAAGTTTTCTTGTGTTTTTCTCTAATTTAGTTATCAGTGCCGGGAAAAAAGAATTGTCATCGAGATTTCATCTCGCCCAGATTTTTTTTTTTTTTTGTCGTCTTTGTTTCAGTGTTTTCATATTTTTTTTTCTCCGTCCCCTTTCCTTTCCACCTTTTTATATCTTCTTCTCGCTCACTTGTCAGTTATAACTATAGTCGGTAGTAACAAGAGAATTAATTAAGCTTCAGATTCACTTTTACTGGCTTCGTTGAACTTTTTTCTTTTTCTTTTCGCAAAAAAAAAAAGGAAATTAATGTTCTAGCCTATAATTAGTTGCTTTTGCTACAGCCGATAGGCTATTTTGTGTTTTCTGTAAACCGGAAGTGGCAGTTTATAAATCTTTGTTGAGTTAGGAGAGAAAATAATAAAAGAGCGATCGAGGAAAACTAGAGAATAAAATGTATCATTGTTGGCTTTTCTTCCATTTATAAAATAAGAGGATTAAGTAATAACGTAATTGCGGGTTGTCCTTGAAAATGCTTTCTCCTAATTAGGAAGCATCGTACATGTTATATACCTATAAGGAAAACTTTGCAATTAGTTGTTTTTCCTGATGGGATGGACCCTAGTGAGAGTCCTTCCCTGCTGCACGAAGATCTGAGATAAGCGCAGATCATAAATGTGAAAAATAGTACACACTATGGTCTAGTTGGAGTCATGGTCCCGAAAGATTTTATTTGACGGATCTATGCAGATTTGTCGCTGCAACCCTGCACTTTACAAATGACTATCCTTTAACTTTAACGTTTTGCAAATCGTAAAACGACGGAAGTTGGAATACTTCGGTCATTTTCTCAGAGGACCTAAATATGAGCTTCTGAAGACGATCATTCAGGGGCATATTGAAGGAAAAAGGAGAACAGGCCGGAAGAACTTATCGTGGTTGTGTAATTTAAGAGCTTGGGCCGGCTTAACTGTCGAGGAGCTCTTCAGGATTGCCCCCGATAGAGACGAATATAAAAGTCTCATTGATGGTCGCCTACGCCTGGATACAGGTATGGCACCGTAAGAAGAAGAAGAAAATCCTTTAACAATTAGCAGATTTTTGGCCAGTACGACCTCATCAGGTAACACTCGCTTATATTTCTATAAATTTTTGTATTTCCTCGGCCCTATATAATATTTATTTTTCTTCTAAGAAGATTGAACGACTTTGAGACCTCACCTAACGTCACCTCAATAGGTCTAGAGAAGTGAAGTGGACTTATTGGATCTGCTTTGAAATCATGCCGTTGCTAGCTTTCCTTTCTGCTTTCCAGAATCAAGCCTAACGGACTGTTTCTATCTTCAGCCTTCAGGCAGAAGACTGCTGCTGTAAATATATATTACTGCTGTAATATATGGAGAAAGGAAATTGAACGGGTGCACTCGTATAAATATCTTGGGTGCTGCGTAAATGATTCTAGGGATTGTAACCAGGAAGTCCAAGCACGTATAAAGCCAGCCAGAGAAACGTTCCTCAAAATGAGACACCTTGTTGTGCAATCGCAACCTGAGTCTCCAAACGAGGGTCCATATCGTCCGATGTTACTTTTTACCCGTGCTCTTATACGGACACGAGGGGTGAACGTTAACTAGGGCGTTGAAAAAGAAGTTGGAGGCTTTTGAGATGTGGACATACCGTCGAATGCTTAAAATTTCGTGGACTGACAGGGTGAGAAATACTGACGTCGTGGCTCATATGGGAAAGGAGTTATGGAATTGCTCTACAAGATCAAGTATCGGAAGCTCGATTATTTCGGTCACTTAATTCGAAATGAAGTAAACGTATTCGAAAAGTACCGACTCCTTCAGCTTGTGATGAGGGAAAAATCGAGGGTAAGCGCAAGAAAGTCCGAAGGAAAGCCTCGTGGCTTAAGAATCTCAGGGACTGGTTTGGTGTTGATTTCTTAAGTCTTCTTAAGAGCGGTGGTCTCAAAAGTAAAAATCTGCCAGACGATAGCCAATCTCCGTCGCAGAGCCGGCACTTGAAAGAAGAAGAATATCTGAAGGGCCCCAAATTGATGAAGTTAATTTCCGCATCCAGCTCATAAGTGTGACAATAGGTGCTCGTTCGGTTAGTGATACCTCCATCCGGAAAAAACGACAACTACCCCACTGTCTTTTAAATTTGTTATGCTCGACACGAAAATCACTTAGCCCATAAAACCACTTAAACATTCGAATTTTTCCATTAAAAATGCACCCAAGCAAGTGAAAAATGGTTATGAATAAAATTAACGAAAGCAAAAGAGTTGTTGTCGATGCAACAAAATGTTTTTTAGGGTACGGTGGTGATGTTAAGTTTATGAACACAGTTTTGATAATTAGTTGAGATTGAAAGCGGAGCGGAGCTCTTGGTATAAAATACGACGACGAAGTACAAGATGGAAGCGAATAATTAAAGATTCATGGCGGTGCTTTAATATACCACGCTTCTTGGAGAGAAGAGTAAACGCTAGCAAAAAACTGAGGATTATTTTTGATAAAAATTTTGCCTAAATAATTTGTATGACCTAATATCTACAATATTATGCCTTTTTGAGGTTATTAAAAACTTAGTTTTTAAACCTCAGAAAAGCATAAGAAGGGAGCGCCGAAAATGAAAGAAAAATTCCTCGAAAAGTTTTTTTTCTTTTCTCGCCGTGCGAGAAACGAAGAAAAAAAAACTCATAAAAAAGTAAGAAATCAAAAAACCTGCCGTGCAGAAACGATAGAATGGGAAAAAATGCGACAGAGAAAAAATGGGAAATATTATAGGATTTACACTTAACAGGATAAAACGGGAAACATCAACGAGTGGATCCGAAAAGGAGGTCGCAGGAAAATCCGGTGACTTGAATTAAGGCACGGAATGGAAAATCGAACTTAATTTTTTTTTTCCAATTCTGAAAAAAAACTTGTCTTATCGAACGACAACTTTTCCTTAAAATCCGAGTTAGATGATTTTTTTTTTTTTTTTTTTTTTTCTTTTCTTTGCTGAAATGAAAAAGGAAACATTTAATTGAAGCATAAACAGAAAAGGAACCGAAATTGAAGGACATATCACGGCTGCTATGAAACACGTTATTATCTAAGAGAAAGTAAGAGGAAATGCGTTCAAAGAGACATGTTGTAATGACATGAAACTTCCCATCTTGGATAAACAGAATCGTGTAAGTGTATTTATCTTTCGTGTCTTCTTCTCACATCAGCGAATTAACAATTTAAGAACATGACATTATGAGATTATCGAAGAACGCATGCGAGGATCCCTTCTTTTTTTTTTTTCTTTTTCAAGGGACTCGTTAAATAATGGGCAAAAAGCTGGCTCTATTTATGAAATTAGGAGAATTTCACTTCTGGGGAAGCATTATCTTATCTTATTTCATTTAGTCTTGAATGATATTTTCCCCAAGTTTCCCGAATGAGAAAGAGAAGAGCGTTCGCAAAACTATTATATTACTGCCAAAAACAACAGAAAGTTTTATAAAATATGTATTTACCTTCGATGGAGTTAAGGATAAGCAGTCTGCCCCGAGGTACTTAAGAACTAAGAATAGGGAATATAAAAGGGAATAAATAATATGACGAGACGTCTTTACGACTCTCTAATTAGAAAAGGAACATGAAAATTCACTCGGATGTCGGGAAAGGGGAAAATATCAGCCCCGTGACAAATGTCGCCCCAGGAATTGCTGACATTTCATTTTTAACAGCGATTAGTTGATTAAAACACTGAGAGGTAAAAAGGACAACGCATTTTATTTCGGCGTCTTGTAGGCTGTTAACTTTTTTCCATTTTTAAAAATACCAGGAGAGGGAAATGAGTTTTACCCGAGAAAAAGGTTGGTAATGAAACAAAAAAAGTTATTAGTCTGGAAAATGCCCTTTCTTTTTTTATTTTTTCTTTATTTAATGTCATGTACCGGTGGACTGATTTTTGAAGACGGATGTATCGACACGTAGATAATTAATAATTATTACTGCATGAGAGAATTTTTCTTCTCTCCTCACCTCTAATCCAATTTTGTAATATGAATTTTTCCGGGGAAAAAGCTCGTTAAATTACTCATTCATATAGCATATTATTCAACACAGTTTCGCAGACTCTCTTGTTTCAGCATTTAAAGTTTTCCGATTAATTACGGCTTTCTGATATTTCTCTCCAGAGTGTGGTGATACACGGATAGAGGAAGGAGATCGGTTTTGTGGATTACAACATGCACTGAGGATCTATTATTATTAGACCACTTTAACCTACTGTAGAAGACTGTAAAAAGGTTTTAATATACTTTTAGTTGAATTTGTTCCGTGCGGATTCAAAATGGGATAAAGGTGCATTTTCTTTCGCGGAACAAAAATTCACGGAATTATTAAAAGGGAAATTAACAGTTAAATAGCTTATATTTTTCTTTTTGCAATTGAATATTTGGTACTATATTTTTCTTTCTTTTTCAACATGAAACCCCATCTGAATAAGAACACTGCATATCTTGATTCTTAGGGGTGGAAATTCGATCTGATTATATTGTGGTTGGGTTTGGTGTTTGTTGTTACCAAAAGGTAAAAGTTTGAAATAACCTTGGTTTTTTTAATGCTGGTTCTGCAGAATGGAAGTTGCTAATTTTGGTATAGATGTGGTCTATTTTCGGCAGCTAGCAAGCTTCTCGTTGCTCTGCAGCCTTGTTTTTCCTTTGCTTTACTCCTCTTTATACAGAATTGTGATTTGAAATGGAATAACGTTGGTGAGTAATCGTCTTGTTCGCTTTTCATCAAGTCACAATCCCGTTTATTATGCCACAGTTCGTCTTGTAGTCACGCACGGCTGTGACGCTTGGCATTTGGCCATCCGTGCTCAAGAGAGGTTGTTGGTGTTCGAAAATAAGGTTTTACGCCGAAGCCTAGGCTATAGAAGGGATCCAATTATTGGCAGGGTGCGCATGCGTTCAAATGACGAGATCGGCAGGCTCACTGGGCAACCATTAATCACTAGTGTGATTAAGTCCCGAAGGCTCAAGTGGGCGGGACATGTCGCTTGAGCACCTCAATCAAGGTATAACCGACAGGTCCTGGAGGGCAGACGGACGAGTCCCAGACCTCAGGGAAGATCTCGGATCAGATGGGAAGATTAAGTAGCGGCTGATGCGAGAAGGTTGGGAGTGCCTGGCTGGCGAGACGCCTACCAAAGGTCTATAATGCGGCGATAGGGCTCCAGGTCCTGTAGCTGTGTGTGTCTACAGCCCCGTTCACAGGCACAATGGATCTCAGCAACGACGATTGCCTACTTAGGGGGGATATTTCGGCGATAATCATCAGTCTATATATATCGCGACGCTATAAAGGACGCTGATTAGAACCCTTTCACTTATTATTTTTAAGTGAAATGACCACAATACAATGAAATATTTCACGCTTAAAGCTTTCCAAAATGAGTTAATCCTCAACGAAGTCTCATAACACGATTTTTGTACAGTATTTTTAGATAGTGATTTATAATTAAGCATTCGAAGAATTCGGATTATCTGTATCTTCATCGTCAACATCATTTTGATGGGATTCAGCCTCCTCCTTCCTTTAAAAACTTCTAAACCAAATGAAAATCGCTCATTAATAGCAAAAGCTAAATTATAGCTTTTTCAAAAAAAGGGTGAATCCTTTTACATTAATCAAGGCCTTCACCATTATCAAGGTGATCGTACTTTGCAAAGCAATTTATCCCCTTGAAAAAAAAAAAAAAGGCATCAAGGACCCCTGGAAAAAACCCGCATCATGTTTCGATAAATCCGATTGTGAGTTCAGTACCAGAGTTTCACGCTTCAGCTGCAATTCAAACGAATTTTGCATCCCGTTAACCGCGATTTTCGCGTTCGTTTTAATATTTTGCACCGATTCAGTCATGTTTTTTTAAAGCGTTTCGGAGGATCGAGCATGAATTATAAATTCTGTAAATTATTCCTGAAGCAAAAAAAAAAAAAAAAAAAAAAAAAAAGAAGCTTTAAATCACTTTCACATTCTTTTTGATTTCCCTAACATACCGGGGAAAACCTTTTCTCCCGTAATCCAAGGCACCAAAAACTAACATGTGTTGTAATTCCCTTTTTGCAAACTTTTCCTTTAGCCAAAAATACTGTTGCTCTGCTCTAAATACCGTAATATGAAGTGCCGCCTTAGTTAAGTAAACGTGAAGCTCGTTCTACTTAGACTGAATCAGCTTAAGTTGATCTCTTGAAAGGTTTTCCCTTTAGGATAAACTCACCGTATTGATAATTCAATCCTTAGGCTTGTTTAATGTTTTCCCCATAATTAGCTTACGGAAATTTTGTTTGTTGCGTTTCGGTTAAAAAAGGGATGATTATAACCTCCAACTTGCAAATTATACATAATTGCGGACGTGTATTTTGTATTGCAAATAAAATCTCTGTTTTGAAGTTTTCCGTTTGAGAGTTCAAGGCTTTGACCTTTCCTTTATGTTTTCACAAATTGAAAAAAAAAATCATATTTAGTCGAGATGATATAATTCAAATATTAAAGTTCAAGGTATGTTAGGAAGGATACTGCTTGCTGATAAGTAAATCGGTTGCATTTCCGGAAAATAAAATTCAGCAGAAAAGTTTTCGGTAAAAAGGAAAGGCGAAAGATTTTCCCATGGCTGAATCGTGTTTTACATTATTAAGAGAAAGCCCGGAACTGGGGATCGTTTTACTTAAATTGTTTACAGATACGAAAATTGGAATCTGCTGAGCTTTTAAATTATTACGGAAGGTCACTAAAATGATCGTTATAAAGGAAAGACTAATCCCAAGCTTTGGCAAATGAACAAACCGCAAAAGCATTCGCGAAATTACCTTTATGCTAAAAATCTTTTAATTAATTTAATGAAATTTCGTGCCTAACTGAGGCCTCATGTTCTAAATGCAAGGTTGGAAATCTAGTTAGAAAGCCCCGGAAATCGTTAGAAATCGTTCATACAACAAGAAACCACGCTGTGGAGTCTTTAAACAACTTAAACTTGCAAATAGCGTTAGAGCATCGAGTCAGGATCAGCGACCGTTTCACTTTACATTTTCATGCTCCAGCTAGTTTCGCTGAAAGACTTCTCCTTTTGAATTCTGAAACAAGTCTTGCATTTTTTATGCTAAGTTAGAGGATGCCTTTCGCATCTACCTGTATCTCTGTTTACCTATTTACTATTTTACAAACTTGATTTTTTTTTTTTTTATTTAATTGAGAAATTCAGTTGCCTTAATAGAATACATATGGCACAACGTTCTTGCGATTTGGAACTTTTCCAAAGGAACTAATACCCTTTGATAAGATCCACTTGTCAGTTTTTAGCGCGAAACAAGAACACCTTACTAAATCAACGAGAAAACAAATGTTTTTGATCCGTCCCGGTGTAACGGTTTTCTAATTAATTTATTGGCATCTTTCTCTCCCTCTCTCTCCTCTCTTTAAAAAAAAAAGTTAATATTCCTTTTTCGGTATCCTGCACCCTAAGGCTTGTTATCGCAATAAAAAAAATGAGAGGGGAAATGAATGTTGGCTGAAGGTGGAAGCTGTCCCTCGGGGGAAAGATAATTTCATATACTGTATTTTTTAATGAGATTACAAAATTAATTTCAATTAACATCGTTCTTCCCTCATAATTTCGAAAAAAAAAAATTGGATGAGGGTAAGAGATTTCTCTATTTTTTTTGTGGAAATATATGGCATATGTGAAATTTCCCGGAAAGTTACAAACTTTGAAAGGTGGGTAATTAATCGTTTGAAAGTTTTAGGTGCGGAAGTTAAAATAATAATTTACTTAAAAGTGATGTGTAAACTTGCATTAATTAGAAAGTTTTATGTGTAATCCTCTCTGCATTGCAGTATCAGTGAATCAATTAAGCCATGCACCGAGTATTTTGTGAAGAATTAGGAAACTTACGTTAGTTGTCCTGATCGGCTTAGGTACCAAAACTGTTCCAGACTATCAGAAATTCCATAACACCTGCGAACAGAAAAGAAATGTTGAAACATTTAAAATTTTTACGCTTTTTGGGGATCACTTTTTACCTTTTTTAGACGTTTGCATGCATTTTAGATGAGAACCATCATGCGAATGTTTAAGTGCGTGGTTACTGTCTATGCCTGGGATCTTTAATGTTGCTTGCAACTAAACTAAAAGTAATACATGACTGAGCCCATGAGGTCTATGAGCCATTGACTTGCAGTCTAAAATTCCAATATGGGGTAAATACTAGTGAAATCGGTCAACGCGTTAAGAAGTAAATAACACAAACGAAAAAAAATATTTCAAACATATAAGCTCAGACTCTTCAACATGGATCTATAATTCCTTCTTTTTTTTTTATCTCATAGAGACGATCGTTCTTCTTTTGAGCACAGAGGATGGAATTTCTTTTTCACCATCTCAAAGATGCTCGGAAGTCACAGTGGGATTATCCAGACTAAAGCACTAAAGCAATTTCAGCATCTTTTTTTTCGAAGTTTCAAAGTTTAAAAATGATTTCATTATCTCAACCTGAAACGCACAAAGCGTATGTGCGATATGTTTGAAACATGCCTGAAGCAGGCGTGTTGGGTACTATTTCGAAAAGGATATTTCGGCTTAAAACATGTTCGGCGAACATGTTGGACAAACATTTTCATTGAACATTTTCCCCGACATGTTGGGGAAGCTTATATAAGCATTCGTGGTTTATTAAGCATATCATGTGAAAATGTTTGTCCAAGATGTTTGCCGAACATGTTTGACGCAACATTGCGCCCTATAAGGGTGCAAATTCACTATCAAATGTTGCACCAACATGTTGGTAGAACAAGTTGGAGGGACATGTTGTACCAACTTTTCACACTAATTTTGGCGTAGAAACAAGGGCGCAAATTCACTATGGAATGTTGGACCAACATGTTATACCAACTTCTTGGAATGTCGGACGAACGTGTTGTACCAACATGTTTGACAAGCGAACGAATTCACTATTGCAGAATCTACTCCTACGCCAAAATTAGCGAGAAATGTTGGCCCAACAAGTTGGTACAGCATAGTGGTCCAACATTCCATAGTGAATTGGCACCCTAAGAATAAAAGTAAGGGCGGAATTTCATGCCAAACTTGTTCGGCGAACATGTTGGGCAATCATGTTGGTTTTTGATAAAAATGGCGAACATGCTCCGGCGTGAAATCGAGCCTTAACTACAAGACAAATATTAATTAACCTTTTTTACTTTATGAAACGCATTTATCGAATTCGGGCACATGAAAATACTATAGGAGGGATACAATCACTCATGTACTACGGTGTACAGTTGATTTTGTATTAAATCTGTATTGCATGTATTGCGGTGTACACTTTCATGGCAAGTGATTTGCCCCTCGCTGTACAATTATTTTGTAACCTTTTGACATTTAACAAAAAATGAAAAACACTGACCCTGACTGTTTCCCTTTTTTTTAAATTTTTCCTGCTTCTCATTTTCTCGCTTTCTTTCACTACCTTTTTAGCCGTCGAGGGAAAAGTCATCCCAGCTGGCGCGATTTAAAAGAAGAAAAAAAAAGATGCATCAAATTTAAAACTTCCTGTTAATTTACATGGAAAAGGTCAAAAAAAGGGTGATCTTTATTTATTTTATTCTATTTTATTATTGTTTGAGGTGTTAGTGAGAAAAAGATTTTTCCTCACGAAAAAAAAAAAAATGCTAGGAATATAATGTCAGAGAAAATAAAGATAAATAAAAGATCGTTTAAAGAATGAGCCATCATCCACTTCTGACATAAATTACCTAGGGAATGACGTGTTGCTCAGGGTACATTGTATAAAACACAACAAAATACTTTAAAGTTCCTTTTCGTTTCGATGATTTTTAATTTTAATGTTTTAAACACATAAATTAAGGTTAGGTGGTGGCTTGAGTTTTTACCTTGATGCAGATAATTTTAGAAAAGGAAGACAAATGAGGAATATAATAAATGAATGATTTTTTTTTCCTCCGCACCGCAAAATGAATGCTCTAATTTTTTATTACGAATCTTAATGAACTCTTATACAGCGCGAATGGGCGTCTATTTTTTTTAACAGATTAAAAAATGACAGGAATTTTCGATGCGATATTGCACCCTTATAAGTATTCAGCTTTATCTCTACGTAAATTCATTCCATCGGTTCCCTCCCAGATTAGCTTCGTTTTCGACCTCTGTCCAATTACGATTTATATCGTATTACATTTTTCAGCTGACGTTTCAATTTTCTATCCCCTGATTCATTATCTTAAGAAAAAAGAAAACCTTCACCTCAGGGAACTATAATCCGCTGAAGAGGCTAATAACTTTCACGAAACCTGTCAAAAAAATAAATAGAAAAAAAAAGCGTAAGACCTCAGATGGATGGTACTTTTTGGAAAAAAACCTAAACCGTTTTTCACTTTATTATTTGCAAGTCCATTCTTCTTATAATAAAACGTACATACTTGTACTTGTATTGGGAAATTTCAGAGGAAACCTTTTAGTGGGTGAAAAGCCAGGGAGGACTTCAAATCAATTATTTGCTTTATTCCTGTCGAAGAGAAAAACAAACTGAAAATCATCGTTAAAGTCAAATATATTGCCCACCTATGGCACTTGAGCTGTATTTCAATTTCAGCCACTTAATTTTTCTTTTGCTTTTACTTTCCGTGCCTGTTTTTTTTTTTTTTCTTTCCTTCTTCACATTCCCCATCAATTCTTTTTTACCTCTTTTCCTCATGTTTCTTTGTTATTTTCGGTGAATTTTAGGTTGAAAGCGCGCCATGTGACAAAACACATTAAGAAATGTGTGCACAATCTGCTGACAACGCTCCAATCTATCTTCACCCTCCTTTAATTTTCAGCTCTTCTTCTTTTTGTTTCTCATTCTCGATCTATCATTCACCCCTTTCCCGTTCTTGAGCATTATAGTACCAGCCTCTTCTCCGAATGAAAACTCTTGCCTCACTCGGTTTCCTTAAAGCCTTTTTCCTTTTTATTCACCTCCGGGAATGGAATCAAGTTTTAATTATAATTTATTTTCTGTCAAGAGGAAAAGATGTTGTATTAAGCTCATTTTCACGGGCATTCTTTTTCGAATAAAAGAAATTTAAGCACTCAGTAGCATTGTTTCTTATTGCAATAGAATTTATTCGATTTTTCTTCTACCTCTTTTTTTCACTACGAAAGAAACATCAATTACAAATGATAAATCATTGTGCTTGACTTTCCTCGGGTTTTTTGTATCATATTGTCAAAACGACCGGAAGGGAGGGAAAATAGCAATATTATCTTCATCATTATTGTTCATCTTTGTATAGCCAGAAGCTTTTAAATTTTTTTTTTTTTTTTTTTTTTTGATTTTTGTCGGCTTTTATAATTGAATATAAAAAGGTCGTTTAGGAAGCAGAAAATCCGTCTTTTGTTGTAACATCCATAAACGTTAAATCTATTATGATAGACCTACTTGTAAGTTCGCATATTTTGCCGGGAAGGAGGAATAGATAGAACCTGTTAAATCGATTAAGTTTGAGTTTCCCGGATTTTTTTTAACATTCTTTGATTTTAAGAGGAAGCTTCACGGAATACCGGAGGGAATGGCTGTTTTGTCCAACACCCGATTTAAGGGGATAAATTCAAATTTTAAGTACGGTATCTAACAAACTCCTTTGACTTTTTCTTGTATTTTTGGTGCAAGTTTCAACTTGTTCCAAGCATACGCGAACCTGGAGAACAAAATCAAAGTTTTTCGACCGCAATTTTTTTCGAATTTGTTTTCCCGCCGCTCACTCATGCCAGACAAGTTGAAGCCTGCCCTAAAAATTTTAAAATGTACCAGAGGAGTTCGTTAGATACCTATGTATACATTTTGCGGACCAACATAGGGACCTCTACCAAATTTGGATTTTTTCCCCGTAAATCGAGTATTAGACAAAACAGCCATTCCTCCCGGTATTTCGTGCAGCCTCTTCTTAACTGTATAGTTTGAGTTGAAAAATTAATAAAGAATTCGATAGAGAAAAATGAGAAATGCGATGAGTGAAAGTTTCGTATAAAATTAGTTTTATTTATTTTGATTGAGGAAATATGGAGCCAGTTGTTACTTCTATAAACTTTTTGTTTGGCGAAAAGCAGGGTTGACAGGAGTGCCAGGCTTGCGTTAATAACTCTAACCGTGTACTATGATAGCTAGCGACCTACTGTGTTGTCACCAATTTGACTGTTTTTATTCCCCTCCTTAGTCTAGTAATCATTTTTTTTTTTTTTTTTTTTTTTTTTTTGAAAGCACCGGAAAAATTGATTTTTCTCAGAAAAGGAAATTTTACTGTCAAAAAATGAAATTTTACTTATAATAATTTGTATAATATGTGCTATAGTGCGCTCAATTTGAACGTATCAAGAATGAATTTAACGCTATGTCCTGTCTTCATTGGCCAATTAATCAAAGGGTACAGTTAATTGTACCACCGGAAACGCTGTATATTTTCGGACATGCTTCTTCTGCTTTTATAGTTTTGACTATTTTTTCGAACACTAAAAATAATAAAAACGAAAAAAAAGTGGTACAATCAATTGTACCCTCCAGTTCTGTACTAGGCAGGTCAACTGAGCTATGTCCATCACAATCGTGCATGGAGATATACTATTTTGAACCGTTGCTCCTTAAAACCGGTTCAGGCAGCGGTTCAAAAGAGTATATCTCCATGCACGATTGCGATGGACATAGCTCAGTTGACCTGCCTAGTACAGAATTAATTGTCCAGTGGAGACATAGCACTACTTTTCTAAACACTGTAGCTTTATTCGTTTATTCTTATTTGACATTTTATCTATTTGTTACAGGAAAATCTGTCTCTGGATCTTGCCGTGTTGTACTAGAAAGCTGAAGTCTAAAGGAAATCCTTAATTCATACTCGTGAAGATTTATTCGATCCAAGAGGAGATAATTGAAATAGCGGCATAAAAGCAGAACTGACAATGAGAAGAATTTTAAGGTAAGATTGATTAGTTTCCGAGAAGTAACGGAAAATTCATTTCTTCGTTTTGTTTTAATTGCAAAGATTAGTTGGGTTGTATAAATAACTAATATTGATAGGTCCCGAATCGAGAAAAGTTTTCTGAAAATGCTCAAACAAAATGAGCCCGATACTTTATAAACGGTCCTTTTATCATTCTTTTTTTTTATTATTGCCCCGGAAAATTCTTATTTCTGTTGAATGAAAATTTTCTTTTTCTTTTAAGTATTTCTTACAAAAAGAAAAAAAAAGGGATCCCTGTATTAGATTGCGCTTATAGGAAATTAGAGAAGTTGATTTCTTTATAGAAATCCAATCATGTAAAGTCATATATTTCCCCTTCAATTCTTTTTGTATTAAGTTTTTTTTTCCCGTCGATTCCTAAGGAACATAAAAGTCGATTTCATTTTTTTTTCTTCCCCCTCATTTTTTTTTAAATCGACGTAGATAAAAAAGTACTGGGTTTATAAAGATGGAAAATCCCATTCCTGTCGGGGATCAATGCTTGGACAGAAGAAAAAAAGAATAATGGGCAAAAGGGTAGAACAAGACAAATTTGACTTTATCTTGAAGATTTGATAAATTTTTATAAAAAAGAATCCAAAGATTTACTTTGCAGAGACGGATGGTCATTAAAGAGAATCTTTAAATCGTATCTTTAAGTTGGAAGCATATAACTCAAATCGTAATCGATTCCCCCTCTTTTTCCGAGGTCATTTTCTCTTTTTCCTCTAAAGAAACCACTTCATTTTTGTGAAGGTATTCGGCAAAATTATAAACGTATTTCTCATGATCCTCGATTTCTGGAAAGCCATAAAAATGAATTTCCCCCCAACCATTCGGCTTTTAAGAGAAGTCGACGATTCTTTTTAATCATGTTCTTCTAAAACTGCCACGAAAGAATTTCATCCCATTCAATAAAAGAATTGGACCGTGGAAATCTTCCAAGAAAAAGATTTTATGTTGGGATAGCGATATGACATGAATTAAACCGGAATTGGGATAATGTTCCTCGAACTTCACCAACCGTTGAAAAGTTTTTGAGATCCTGTCACATCCACCGAACGTTCCGAATCATTAGCCTTTTACTTTTTCACGTATCCGAGTAAAATAATTCCCAGTGTTCGGTTACCGAGGTAATGGGCCTTTATTTTTTTTTTTTAAGGTGTGTCGGCTCCTTCCGTGTTTTAACGTCGTCTAAAATTTTTCCTCCGCATTTTTAAAAGGGAAGTGCGTTTTCTTGAAATTTCAGACTGACCTAGTGATCGATTTTCATATACGGATAACATTTCATTGTTGTGTTCATCGATTTTTATCCTTTTGAAACTAGAGTGACGTTTTCAGATGGTATCAAACGTTGCGAGATACCATTTGATTGATGGAATTATTTACCCAAGGGTATAGATCATGTTTTCATTGGAAACAAAATATATGGATTTCTGAGACCTATTTTACACGAACGGAACACAATGTGACATGGTTTTTTGTTATCGTTAATAGCGAGGATATACCTTTATCGGCCGGATCAAATCTATTGTAAGATCGTCATTTGTGGCATTTATCGTCGTTTAATTTGTGTTGAATTTAATCAACTGGATGAGAATTGTGTGAATTTGCAAGAAAGTCGTAGGCGATGGCATGTGGCAGTAGGAATGGTGCATATTTAAACTGAAGAATGGAATAAGTGGAGTTGCATGAAATTTTTATAACTCTAAAAATTATATCAAATTGCTGTTTTTCTAATTTTTTTTTTTTTTTTTTTTTTTTGTGCGAAAATTGTTGAACCGAAAAGGTTATGCCAAAATACAATATATTTCTGATGTATTCGTTTTAAGGGTGTACGAATGTCTTACATTCCCCTGGTCGTTTGAAAATTGATCATACACCTTTTAAACTTGTTGGATGTTTTATTTTAAAATTACTGCGTCTGATTAACACAATAAGGATAGACAAATATTTTTATGGTCAGTTATTTTTAATTTTTAATGTAATGAAAACTGACAAATTAGTATTTTTTCTTACTGATGAGTTAGCTTTGCTTGTGTTGCTGACTGATAGTTTGATTTTTTGACCGATGAGTTTATTCTCATGGACTGAATTATTAGAAAGTGAATAGGTTAAACCTGACCAATAAATTAAACTCATTGGTAAGGAAATCAGGCTATTAGTCAGCAACACAAGCAATGCTAACTCATCAGTCAGAAAAAGTACTAATTTGTCAGTTGTAATTACAGTTCTGTCATTAATTAAACTCGAATTGCTCAGTTCAAGTGTATCAGGGTTCATTTTTAGTGTATCTTTCGCACTAAATTTTTATTGTACATAATAACCTCTTTAACTAAATATGGGGCGGTTCAGATGCTCATAAGCTAAGCATAGTAAGTCTTACGCACTAATTCTGACATTCTGACCAATGTTTAACTATTTTTATGAATTTTCCTCGATTAGTCAATCATTTAAAATAATGAAAAAATAGACCTATAAGCTAAACATACTGAATAATTCATATAATTTGTTTTTGTCAGTGACTGGGTAGATATTATAAGATGAGATAATAATGTTATTAATAAATTCATTTCATTACTGACTATCGACATACTGATCATAGATTACTAACTGTTTAAAATACGAACTGACCGCTTAATTATGGGACTGACTAAATGAAAATACTGATAATATACAGTATTGAAATAACTGGCCTTTTTAATATAAATTAACCGGCCATAAAATTGATCTCACGTGAGAATTTCAAATGAGCATGTATATAAATGTTTACTTCATCGTTGTTGTTGAAGTTTTATATGTTTGACAGATTACTACCTTTGGAAACATGGACAATATTTGCAAATTGCGACGTTAGAACCAAAGGGTGCTAAATCGACCCCCTTTGCGAAATTGCCTTTTTTGCTAATTTTGATTATACTTTATGTGCCCCATTGACCCCTTATGCTATTATAAAATTCACCATTTTCCCCGGTTTTTTCCCTAATTTTTATCATTTAGAACCTTTTGTTTCTTACTATATTAGTACAGTAACTGAGTGTAGAGCCTTAAAGAACTCCCATGTATTTCCTATGGACGGCGCTTTTTAGTTCTGAATTGAAAGTAAATTAAATTAAGTAAGTTGAAGTTCTTCCTACAGACCTTTTTTAATTTTAAGCTTAATATTTATTGTATTGTTATGAAATTTTCAGGGGGGCGTGATCTATTAGTAAGCAAACCGATTTCAAATTCAACACAAATTTTTAATTCAGCCATGACTTAGATTTCATCAAAAGAATGTTTAAAAACTCTCTCCTGTGAAATTTACAAGTTGTCTATTTAGCACCCTTTGGTTGTAATGTAGCGAAGTAGCCCAGAATTTGCGCGATAGAAAAGTTTAATTTTGTCACCATCTTACAATACTTAAGCCCTGTTATATTGTGAGAGCTCCAAAGTAATAAGTTTGAATTCAGTTGAGAGAAAACGAGCGATTGGAAAAGGAATCGCAAGAAATGACTTTCAAATATGATTCCACTTTCGTAACACAAATAGATGCTTATAGTTTAAAAATTTGTTCGAGGGGAAAAAAAATTGGAAAGCTTCGAGAGTTGAAGTGTTAGTCGATTGCCGAAGCGAAAGAAATAAAACATTAAGAAAGTGAAAAAAAATTGCAATCATATTTATCGTTTTGTTGTCGTAATTTATAGATTTTCTGCAACACTCCAAAACAAATATACCGTAAGAGTTTTCCCTTTCTTTTTCTTTTTCTTCTTCTCCTTTTCTTTATCCCAACAATCAGAATCGGTAAAGATTAAAAAGGTTGGACAGCACAACCCCAAAAAAGTCAAAACAGTTGTCTGATGATTCGATTTTAAACGAGATACAAGCAATGCTTACATTTTAGCAAATACGTATCGAGTTCACAGCCATCGTTCCCCTGAGATCTTCAATTCGTAGGGAGTTCGCTTACGTCGTACAATTTGAGACAAATTTGATCATTTATCGAGAAATAGTTGCTCTCCAGTGCAAAACTACTTCCGTGTATTTCGTGTATTCGATTTCCATTTATTCGCTCTCAGAGAGGATGTCTAGGGACATTATCACACGAAATAAAGATTGTCTTTTTTTATTCAATTTTACTGTATACATTTCTATAGGAATGAGTCGAAAAGTGTGAGAAGTTGTCTAACAGCATTATAATACATATGTATTACTTTTACGTTTTACAATTTATCTTTTTTCATGAAACATGTATTAAGAAACGGCGGGAAAAGTTTAAATGGATGAAACCCCTTTTTTGAAATTTAAATTTCCACGTAACTCTGATTTCATACAAGGGAATAGAATACAACTTTCTGAGGATTAATTCTATGGTACCGAAACATGCGAGAATCATTCAAGTAGGACACATTACAACATAATACGATTCTGTGTATTCTGCTCCAGTAAAATTTTCCTTGTAGGATGGAATTTGATATCTAACGTTTAATATGCGAGTTATTCTCTGACATATTTGAATAAATGGGTTTTGAGATGCCTTTTGATGAGCTGGGATTGCGACTTTGCCCCAGATTAGGATAAGGATAAATTTATCTAGGAGTCTTTTGGAATCTTTTATGTTTTTTAAAGATTCCGTTTTCCTATATTTTCTTTTAGAAATTCTTTTTAAAAAATAACGTAATACGTAAGCAATAATTGCTGGATTATGGTTCTTTTGTTGGAAAAAAATCTTTTATGCTGACTAGACCCACGCTGCAGAATCATGAAATCAGTAAAGGAGGATTCGGTTCCGAGTCATTATCTCCCATTGTACCAGAAATGGTAAAAATACTTGAGTTTTCCCTATTTCCACTTCAACCCTCTTTGTTAAAAGGCCCGTTCTGAAGTCATGTCTGGCTTATCTAAACAAATTGAAGACTTGTGCACATATCTCATAAAATGCTATAAACGATCTCGTTCTTTTTTCACATTAGATAAGTGAGCTCAAAGAACCGAAATGGAATAAAAATAAATGAATAAATAAATAAAAACTTTTGTTATTCTTTTTTGCATTCAAGCCATTATTCTGATGAAAAAAAAAGAAAAAAAAACACTCCAAATAGATCTAAAAACGGAAAAAAGAAAATAAAAAAATAGGTCCAGGCAAAATTCCATCTTTCTCTATTTGCAAAAATGATGCTGAGTTCTTTATCCACTATATATTGTACGAGGTATCCAAATTTCTCCTTTTCATCTTGTTGACTTTTTTCTGGCTACGTTCCAAAAAGTTTTGTTTGCTGAAACAAGTTCTTTACGCAATCGGGGTAGAAAAAAAATTTTCTGGAAAACTTCATCGGTTATTTTCATTTCTTAATTTATTTTTTAGAAAGGCAAAAAAAGAAAAGAAAAAAAAGAGGGGGTTATGTTCACAATTTTTTAATTTTAGAATAAGCTAAGAAGAAGGCTTAACTTTCCTCCGATTTTTTTTTCTAGCAGACAAAATGATTCCTTCCCTATGAAAACATTTTCTGACCCTTCTTCCCCCTCAGACACATCTTTTTTTTATAACGTCGAAAAAATGACAAATATTCTCAATACGACCCTGCACATACTCCCAATAATTTTTTTCTTACTCTGTGTGTGAACAAGGACAATAAATAAAAAGTCACCCGTTTTCCCGAAAAAAAAAGAAAAAAAAAAAAAAAAAAAAACTTTCCCCAGCATCCTTGGCAGGGTTGACGCCGTACAATGTCAAACTAATGAGATGTAGTATACGGCGGGGTAGGGGTCGGTTCTCGACCCTTTTGTGTTGAAAACAGTCATCGGATAAGGATCACTAACTATTCGAGTACTCCGGAAAATACACATCTTCAAGCGGACTCAAGCGAAATCGAACTTGAATATAATGAATATATCAATGTCATTTAATCAGTCAGGCTTTGTTCCCTATTATTCTGTAATGGTACTTAAGCGAATATACCATAATAATTGAACGTAGGTAATCAAACTGAAATACGCTGTTTAAAGGGCAAATTACGTTATTATACATCCTTAAAGCGTGACCTATAAATTAAGATTTGTCCCGAATTTCGGGTCGATACAATATGAATCATCTCGAATGAATGGTTAATAATGGATTAATTGGCAAAAACTTAATTAAAATGGATGGTTAATTTCCGTTAAGTCTTTTCGTCAGCATTTATTGGAGTGTTTTTTCATTAATTGTGTGGGTGATCAAAGTTCAGGTTTTTTTTTTTTTTTTGTCCAGATGTTGAAACAAAAAGCGTTTTGTAAAACCAGAAGTAGTACATACAAGAAAAAAAAAACACAAGTTTACAGTAAAGAGCTGTTTTTGTTTTAATACCATCGTGAAAAAATAAAAAGTATTTTAACAAAACGAATGGCCTATTGTTCTTAATGTGAAAGCTTTCAAGCTATTAGTTTTTTCGGAAAATAAAGAAAGCTAAAATACTGTGTCGAGTCCTTTTCGTTCTTTTTTTTTCAGGTTAAAGGAATCGTTAATACTTACACAAAAATCCTTTTTTTTTTTCCTCCTCAGGTTCTTTTTTTTCTTAACCACTCTTTTTTTCATTATTTAAGATCCCCCAGAAGATAATATTACTATTTCGGGTAAAAACTTTATTCCGCATCAAGTCGAATTACCATTTAAAGATAAAAAGGAAAAATGATATTTTATTCAACAGTGGGGAAGCTTGAGTGAAATTTTAACAGTTTTGAATATTTAGATTTTAAGATTAGAGAGATATTTTTCCCTGAGGAGTTTCATTTGCCACAAAGAAAAGGCAAGGTTAATGAGCGGAAATTAAGGTGGCCCTATTTATTCTTTTTAAATTACTGAATAAAATATTTTTTAAAACGTTAAGTGCGGAACGAGTAAATCTCAATGGAAATATGATTGGGAAAATTTTTCGATTTTTGAAAAATTCCGAGTTAAACATAAGCGAATATAAGCAGAAGAGAAGATTTGAATCGCATGGAGTACCACCGCCAAAATGAAGCATAATTAGACTGAAATCAGAACGGTCAGTGTCTGTGAACAGGAAACCTTTTTACTGTCAGAAGTAAGATGTTGGCGGAGATGAATCAAAGTCACCGACATGGACCCTGATATCCGTTTACCTGTCAAAACCAATTTTAGGACTGGGGTCGCAAACTATTAGACAAGTGCTAAGCAGAAATCCTGCTAATCTGCAATCAATACTTCGCCCTCGGCGACGTTGGCAGGATATCTCCTCTATGTATAAACGGGGATTATTGCTATGCTACTGGTTAGCTGTCAGAATCGAGCCCCAGGAAAACTTTCTTGCGATGAAGCAATAAGATTCTAGGTTGTGGAGAACCCACAAGAGAAAGAAGTTAAAAATAAAAAGGCAGATATTCGTATTCAACAACTGTTAGGAATTGACTGAGTCGAATGAAGTCGACTCCGATTTTAATTGGATTTTCAATAGTCATCATCGAACCCCTTTAGAAAGAAAAAAAAATTATATGGCATAATAACTTTTACCATAGAAAACAATAATACTACACTCTGGAGGTTCATAGAACCCTAGTATAGAGCCAGTATTCTTATGCTTTCTCTTTTTTTTTAAATGGTAAAAATCGTAATCGTAATTCTCCCCTACATCTATATTTTCTTTTCCCGGAAATAAAAAAAAATCTCCCTTGACATTTTGTCATCAGCTTGTTTAAAATGAATCAGAACGGAGGAGTAATCCTCGTAAGTTTTATTTTTTCCTTCAGGATCACACTGAGAAAATAAACCTCCTTCGTGACGTTGCTATAGCCCCAACTGCCTAGAGAGTTTAAATTTGCAGTATCAACCCTAATTTTTTAAGCCTTGAGGTTTAAAATTTTATGCCTGAAACTGCAAAAATTTAAAATCTCTATACAGTCGGGGTTGTAGGAACATCACGGACGTAAGCGAAGCTTCGTCCATTTTTTTTTCTGAGTGCAGCATATGCCGTAGTAGCTTCGAGAGACTCCAATTCATTTTTACCACCAAGAAAAGAAATGAATGATTTTTTGAGGAAGGACAAAAATTTCCGAATCAAGGTGCGCAAAGTGAAAATGAAGTCGAAAATGAAAAAGAAGAAGGCAGAAGCAGGAAAAGAAAGACGTTTGAAAGATGTTTAAACAATCTGAGTGAAGAAGCGTGTCAAGGCAACAAACTGAATACAAATTAGTTGAAAGAGTTGAAAACTCTCCCCCTTCATGTGTTCCTCTTCAATTTTAGTAACTGGTAAACGTTCTGTTTTCTTGTTTAATGATATATCTCCCTTTTTTGAAATAATCATCAGTGACATCCCCAAAAACAATTACAGAGATCTCCTTACTTGCGGATTTTCGGGTTAATGATACACATAAGCTCCAGCTTTGAAAATCCTTTTGCTTCCGCTTTCATTACTGATTCTTTTTTGCTTCCCTTCACTTTCCTTTTTTTTTTTTTTTTTTTTTGCGACGTGATCGTTTCCCCCGAAGAGGGAGAGAAAAAGAAATGCTTGACTGGCAGTGTCTCTAATTATTAATTCCTGTTAATTTCCAGCTTTTTCGTCAAATACCTCCCTGGGAACTTCCCTTTTCAAGACAACTCTACCCTTGGAAACCACACTTTTCTTCCTCAGTCAGCGCTTTTGATAAGGTCACGTACGTTTTTAACTCACTCCAACTCATTTATTTTTACGAGTGCACGTGTACTGAAAATGTACCAACCCTGAGACATCCCCCCCCCTATCCCCCCTATGTCCGGGCCCCCCTTTAACACGAAACTTGAACGATAAAAGTGAATTATTAAAGCATAATTATTGTTTCCCCCCCGAAATAAAAGCAATGATGCTCATGGAAAAAAATTATCCACCGAATTTTTGTATTGACCTTCGAACTGATAAAGATGAATGCTGAAGGATAGCGATGCAGGAGAAGAAGAAATAAACAGGACACCAAAAATGAATCTTTTTTTAATATTTGACAATTCGGTTTCGAATGTTTTCATATTTTTATTTTATTTACTTATTTTTATTTTTATTTTTTATGTGATATAAAGAGCGCAAGTTATTGGAAATCCTTTCTCCGTTATTATAAACGAGTATTTTATTCTGTAATGATATTAACTGTTTTCTTTTATCGATATTGATTTTATCTGCTTCTTAACTAGTAATGCAGATTTTAGTGTTCGAAAGATCGGTGCCTGATAACAGGGTTTAGAAAATGATTTGAGTATTGAGTTTGCCCAGTAGGTAGAGCAGTAAACCATCAATCGGAAGGTCCGGGGTTCAAGTCCTCTACCTTTTTTCGCTCGATACAATTTTTTCTGGATTTTCTCTGTCGGATATTCCTAATAAACTAGTCCCAATAATTGGTCAAAAATATTTGAGAATTGTTGCAATTATAAAATTTAGAAAATTAAGTTAAGTTTTTAATGGTTCCACATAGACCTGAGTTTGGAGAAATCTATGAATCGCTAAAAAAATAGCTATACTAATAGATATCTTATATATATTTAATAGAAGTCTATAGCAGTATGTAATAGACATCTATTTTAGTATCCCTTAAAAATTTCATATATGTCTTATAGAAGTCTAAAAGAGTCTATGTAATAGACATCTATTTTAGTATCTCTTAGATATACTATAGACGTTTTAGAGACATCCACGGTATTGTGCCTTTTCGACTTTTAATTGCTTGCACATCAAGCATTTTTAGCACTTAAAAAATTAAAAAGCAAATATTTGATAATTTTGCTCGGGCTTCGCCCTCGCGATGCAACTTTGAGCTCGCCTTTGGCAAACAATCATATCCATCTCTTATATAGAAAAATACGATTTCCTGACTGCTAATAATGGCCTAATGACAAGCGTCGGAAGCTCAATTATTTCGGCCACGTAATGCGAAATGAAAAATAACGCCTCCTTCAGGTTGTGATGGAGGGTAAGATCGAAAGTAAGCGCGGTAAGGGTCGTAGGAAAACCTCGTGGCTCAAAAATCTCAGGGATTGGTTTGGTGTCGATTCCTTGGGTCTTTTTCGAGCAGCGGTCGATAAAGTAAAAATAGTCCAGATGATAGCCAATCTTCGTCGCGGAGCTGGCACTTAAAAGAAGAAGAAGAAGAATGATTTAAGTTCCTCCTCTTTGATTTTGGTCCTTTTGTGCCGCTACCATCATGTGGCTCCATCTGTCCTAAAAGTCTCATTAAACTCGATTGAGCACTTCTACTTGTAAAGCCAAAAATGATTTCTTATCTAGTTTTTGAATCTTTGCTCCAAAAGTTTGCTCATGCCAAAGTTGAGAAATTTAAATTGAACATTTTCTGAAAGGGAGGAATCGATATATAAATGCCGTGAAAACCATATATATAAACAAGAGTTAAACTTGCATTTTCTTGGGCCTGCAGCCAAAACGGCAGCTAAAGTGGGACCGAATGTTTTCAAATGGGGCTCGATTTTTTGGCTCAATATGAAACCTTTTTTTTTAAAACTAGGTTTTATTGGGTCATTTACTTAATTTACTGTAATATTTTCCATTTTCTCTTAAATCGTTAACCTGATTGTTTTGAAGCATCATTTTAGGCAAATTATTTTAATAAAGCCATTCGGTTTTTGGTAAAGAGAAAGCAATTCACAATGGCTCTATTTCACAATGGCTCTATTCACAATGGTTCTATTCGATGGCTCAACTTCTCCTAAGGGAAGCTGAGCCATCCCCCCCATCCCCTTGCTGCATGCCTGCATTTTCCAAAGATTTGTGCACGAGCACATGAAAACTTCCCATTTGTACAATCCCGATAGTTCGTTTTGATTCGAAACTTATTTGTTTACAAAAGGTTTAAAAAACAAAACAAACTATTCGGATTGCATAAATGGGAGGTTTTCATATGAACGTACACATTTATCTATATACAAACACAAACAGCACTGGAACTTCGGTTTTTCTTAAAAGTAAAGAGCAAGTAAAAGTAAACGATGTTTGTCATTTAGAACGTATTAGGAGGAAATTATGTACATCGTAAAATGAAGAGCAAATGAGGAGAAAAAGAGAATTGTCTTGCAATAGACGTTGTAGGGATTCGTTTTTCGAAAGAGCTTTAAAGGCTTTAAGGTCATTTCACCTGTATTTTGCGAAAACGTCTAAGTCGAAATTGGTTTCCCGTTTTTCGTTGTTGTGGGGAGGAGTAGTCTTTTACATTTCGCACGTTCGAATTTATTAGGACTGCCTTTCCTCTAAGCCACGCGATTTTGAAAATGGTTGAAGATACTGTTCATGAGGAAATTTGAATTACACATAATCTTAACAACAGAAGCCCCTTGAAGTAGGATAGTGACTCTTCTCCTTGAAAAGAAATTTTCATTTCAAGAAATAGAAGGAGCCTTGAATCTTTTGGATAGGGTTTTCACAGAATTTTCATGAATGCTCAGTGGATTGGATATTTACATCAAAAGTAGAATTTTTATTAAAGTTTTTCCGGGAAACAAAATGTTCATGCTGTAATTTTTATTGGTCAGCTGTGTGTGGAAAATCGGTATATTTTTTTTAAACTTGCAAAAAATTAATTTTTTTTTTAATGGTAAAAATAAGATTTTGGAAGTTTGTGGTAGAGAAAGTCTGGAATCGAAAATAAAAATCGACGGTCGAAAATGCCCGCAGCCAGGAGGTCTTTTTTTTTTTTTTTTTTTTTTTTTTTTGTTATCATCTTTTGCATATTTTTCTTAACATAAACTGCAAGCAAAGAGCAAAAAGCATACAATTAATTACGCGACAGTCCTTGAATTCTTTCAGAAAATGTAAAATCTCCCTTGGAACTTTAAGAAATAAATGGTAGAAGACGCTTTTTTGATTACTTTCAAAATGACAGCTAAGCGAGGAAACCCAGCAGCCGAGTCCATTGTAACCTTACTCATTGTTTGATTAATGAAAATTTTTAATTCTTTCCTCTATACAGTAGGCCGAAATGAAATTTTCTAAAGTTGTCACTATTAAGAATTCCAAAAGAGACATTTTGTTCGTTTGTTCCGTTATTTGTTTTTGAAAGAACGTGTTTTTTTTTCCTTGACTTTTCTGCTTGGAATCTCGAGGGGGCCGGCGCGGGTTAAAGTTTACCCTATTCCCTTTTTCCCCTGGAAGTGCTATTTAAAAAGTTTCACTGCGATAGGTTTTTTTTTTCTCCTCTTTTTCTTTTTACTGATTTTTTTCCCTTTCTCATTTCCATGTTCCTAATTCAAGGGTTGCACAAAATGGAAAAAGCAGCTTATGCCTAATCTAATTTCCCGCAGACTTTTAATTAATTTGGAAAAACCGCATTACTTGTAAACTGCCCTGCCATCGCCAAACTGAAAACATCCGGAATATGAACTTTGAAAATATTGTTAGCGTTCTCTCTCGGTCTAAGTTTTGGCAAATATCAGCAAAGGGCAATTTAATTATGAATTTATTAATTAGAAAGATTGATTTTCTCGGTTTTATGCAAAACAAGTTCCCTCTGTGACATTTTCAGATACCTAGAACAGGGCATTAATTAAATAAAAATGTGCTCCCAGTTTCCGGGAATGTTTTCTTTTAGGTTTTCGGCTCCAGTCACGGATTGCCTGGGGAAATAAACTGTAGTATTGTTGGCGGCGAGCGTAGTTTGCAGGGATCTCGGAAACCAATCTCGGAAACCGCATAACAGAATAGGTCAAATGAGCAAAGCACGAGTATTTACCCATCGGATTAACGTCAGATTTCTGCTTCCTCGATTACGAGTTCAAATTTGTCAAATAATTTTTTTTTTTTTTCGCTCTTTTTTTTAAAAAGATCCTCTTTTTTTCTTCTTTTTTAATTAAGTACTGGAAAATCCGATTTTCACGCTTCCACGAATTAAATCGCATGAGGTTCATTACAGAAAAATCAAAAGTGAAACATCCAAAATTCAAAATGGTGCTCATGAGAATATCACCGAGAGAATGGCGCTCCTGAAGTAACAAAATTACCTTTTTAAGAGGAGACTTCACTTAATACCGGAGAGAATGGCTATTTTGTCTAACATTCGATTTACGGGGGAAAAAAATCAAATTTTAGGTATCTAACGAACTCCTTTGACTTTTTCTTGTATTTTTGGTACAAGTTTCAACTTGTTCCAAGCAAACAAAAACCAGAAAAACAAATTCAAAGTTTTTCGACAGCAATTTTTTTGAAATTATTTCCCAGTCGCCCATACATTTTAGACAAGTTGAAACTTGTTCTAAAAATTCCATGATATACCCGAGAAGTTCGTCAGATACCTAAAATTTGGTTTTTTCATCGTAAATCGAGTGTTAGAGAAAACAGCCATTCCTTCCGGCATCCATGAAGCCTCCTCTTAAGGAATTAAGTTCTTACAGGTATATTTAATAGGATGGAACATTATAGAATAAATTTTTGAAAGCTGCACTGCTACACTGGTAAAATTGGTGTTATTACAAAAATATTAAAAGAATAACCTTGTCCAAGCTAGACGTTGGGAATAGAGCTCTGTCAATAATCTTTTTTTTTATACATTGAGTGAAAAATTAATCAAAATTATCAAACTGGGAAAAGGGATTGTCTTTGTCACTACCTTGTAGAACGACTCCTGATTTCTCCTTCTAGGATCCTTGCTTATAAATCCATTATCTGCACCATTATTTTCAATTATAACTTGTTCTCAGTCTTTGAAATTGCATTTACTAACACCAAACCTTTCACTGTTTTAAAAAATTGAAAAAAAAAAAAAAAAAAAAATTCAATAAGGAAATTTTGTTTGATAGTGCGATAAAATATTTTTTTTCTTTAAAACTGAACTTATTCGGTTCCCTCGGGTCTTGCGATCAAATTACTTTCGAACTTTTACAGGCACTATGTTTACCCAAAAAAAAAAAAAAAAAAATCTTCAAACTTATAACTCCGAGATTTTTTCTCCATAGTTGAATGACAAACCTTCTCATCCTGTACGTAAAGGGGGAAAACTTTTTCAATATCTTTTATAGTGCATTAAAAAGATTTCACATGAGTGGAAAACACATGCGCCTATTTCATGTTTTAAAAAATTTCAATTTCTTCTTCGTTCTTTATATGTGAAGCAAACGCAAAAAAAGAATAATAAACCAGCTACAATATTAGGAATGATAATAGCCCGTGGGTAAGGTTTTGGACGCGCAGCACATGAAAACGTCTAATTAATATATCTGAAGCAAGATAATGGAAGGATTGTCAAAGCTCGGTTATGAAACAATATTGCCATATAGAAACACAAAAGATCCTATGTATTGTTTGCCAGTAAATGAAATTTTAGGGAAATGATCCGTTCAAACCTTTAAAGAGCCTTTCGGTTTAACTAATGATAATTTTTTAAAAAGAGGTTTAGAAATGAAATTCTAAAATTTCATGAAAAACTCGGAAGATGTTCCATTTTCTAAATTTAATTTAAAAGTCTCACGTTGATGCTTTTCACTTAAACCCTTTTTTGCGAGGAAAGTTTATAATGTTTTATCTTAAAACACATGACCAGCCTCAAGTATTGAACCATTAAAACGGGGAAACATTACGTGTAACGCTGCCGTAAAAGTTGACGAACTTTACAACCTACCTTTCTAAAAGATAAGATCCTTTTAAATTTATCCACCGTATTAGTACATATCACATTTCACCGCACTACTATTTAAAAAAAAAAAAAACTAAAATTTATAAAAAAAAAATTTTAATTAAAAAAAAAAAAAATTAAAAAATTCGCGGATGAACGATTAGGCGAAATGTAGTAGAAAAATTGCACTTGGCCTAATGTATGAGGCAGTTTCCGAGTTTTTCCGGCGATCGCAAAAGCTCGACTGATGAGTCGCATCTGGACCATAGATGTTTAGAACTGTAGACGCCCTTCTACGCAGACTCGGGTAGCGACAACCCCCGAGCCCTTCAGCCCTCGACAATCATCTCATGACTTGTAAGGAATCTTTCATCGATTAATTACGAATATACTTATATTTTTAGTTTTGAGTGTCGTTACCAAAAACTTGGATTTATCCCTCAAATCCCTTTGACCCTTTCATCAAACCTTTTTCTTCCCTGGAATAAAACATTTATCGAATTATCCCCTATTTCGAGGTTGAAGATTTTCCAGCTGTCGAACCGCAGAGTCTGTAATCGGATTCCCTGTAGCTCTAAAAAGTCTTTTTTTTTTGCCGACAGTAAATTGAAGAAGAAATCAAATACAACGGTTTTTCAAAACTGTTTAATTTCGCTTGAAAGCAAATGAATGAGATGTAATGCTTAGTTGCATCCATAATATATAATAATGTTTACGGAAATTAAACTAAGGTGAGTTGACATCAGAGGAAATTTTGTCGAAGCAAAACCTGCTGAAAATTGAATGATCATTTCAACAAAGACCCGTTTTATGCTCGTCGTGTAAACAGTTCCGAGCTTGACGAAAGTTCATCAAAGCGAAAAGAAATGTTAGCGAAATGGTATAATGAGATGAATCAATCCCGTAACGCTCCTTTTGTGAAGAGCTTTTAAATATTTTCCTAGTTTTATATACAGTATTTCTTGATAAAACCGCAAAAACCGACTAAAATCTTTTAGCTGAGGAATGAAGGAGCTTTCTTTAGTCATGAATTTAATGCGCTTTTATGGTAAATTCTCTGATGTTGACTTTTTTTTTTTTTTTTTTTTTTTTTTTCCTACAAAATAATTCAAAAGATTCTTTTTTTTTTTTTTTTTTTTTCTGAATTTAATCAAGTGAGTCGAGATCTGCATGGAAAAGTCTGAGAAAGGGATTGTTGGAATTTTTAATGTGTCGCCCTTGAAAAGGGTGTTTCGAACTTCGAACTCTTGGAATTAATTTTAAACGCTATTTCTTATAGGATGCTTTAGTTATATTAAGAATATAAGTCAGAGGTCAGATTTCTCTCTCTCAAATTGTAAAAATTCAACGCCACAAAAATTCTGCTGAATGAAATTAAAATTTTTTTTTACCCCGATTTGATTCATTGAACTGCACAGGATTAATTTTTTTTTTTCATTTTATACGTTTCTTTTTTTAAAAAAAAAATTCGAATTTTTTATCCCATATAGTGCTAGAAAGCATCAAAGGGATCGCTTAGGTTGTTTACGGATTTCTTTGTTGATGCTTGAAAAGATGTCATTACTACATGATAATTTTTAAAGTAAACGAATCATCTTTCTCGCGTTAATCTTTCAGAAAAGCAGTTGATTTTATAATTGATTCGGGATCATACAAGTATTACGTAAGCACTTAATAGGGGAGGGGGAGGGTTTGATGGAATGCTTACGGAGAGGTAAAAGCGGGGTCTTAAAAGAGGTAAAACCATGTCTTACGTAACATTTGAAATTTAAAATATTTTTTATTTTTTATTAAAAAATATTTTCTGCATTCTTCAGTGTAAAAATGGTCTCATTAGTTAATAATTTTATTTTATGATTCCTTTAAATTCATTTTTGATTTGATTTTCTTAAGGGTGCAAATTCACTATGGAATGTTGGTACAACAAGTTGGACAAACATTTTGTACCAACTTGTTTGACAAACGAACGAATCGACTATTGCTGAATTTACTCCTACGCCGAAATTGAGGTGGAATGATGGTCCAAAAAGTTAAAAAAAAATTTTAAGTAATATTAGGGAGGGGGAATCGCCAATTTTTTACGCTTGCTTACACCCAGGGAGAGAGACTACAAAATCAGCAAAAAACGCTTACGTAATACTTGTATGATTTCTTAAAACTCTTCTCCAAAATACCGTTTTAATCTTCCACGGTGATCTTAAATATCCTTTTAAACTGAAAAAAAAAAACAATGCTACCTTTAGGCAATAAATAATCCGACTTTGACCGTGGAGACAAAATCTGAAGAGGTCGATTTATTTTGACGCACCCTACATAATAGTTTCATCTTAATCATGTTTTTTTTTTTTTGAAAACGCAATCACGGCATGGATGGGAAGGGATGAACTTGACTCGGGAAATTTATACTGAAAATAAAAACGGAAAAACTCCGACCTTTTTTTTATTATTTAAGATTTTATAAAAAAAAAAAAATACTGCATATTTTCGAGATAATCGCACGTTAAAAATATTAGTCAACGTAAAATGTACATAATATAACAAGAAAGCAGCGTGAAAATGTGGAGGAAGAAGCTGACATCATTACTTTTACCATACAATTCTTGTAAATGTCAAGTCTTGAAAAAAAAAAAGTTATTTTAAAAGAAAAAATATTTTAATCTGCTTATGTGAATTTTTTGTACTCTTTTCGTGTTTTTAAATTATCTCAATTTGTGGTATTTCAAAACACTTTTTTTCCGGTCCACGAAACCGTAATCAAATTAATCATCCTAAAGGGATACCTGTCCTTAGGGTCCTTAGAGATTATAATAAAATCACGTGAAGTAGGTAGTACACACAAATTAAAATAATCTCAAGCTGGCATTAAAGGTAACATTGTGCTGAAATAAATTCCCTTGACAGGGGTAAAAACCATTTGAAATCACCAAACTTGAAAGTCGGAAACATCTTTCTTACCGTTTGCGAGTTGCGCAGGTGGCGTAGAATTAAAATCGGTAATATTTGAATTTCTAAATTCTTTTTTTTTTAAATTGCCTCAGCATGAAGTAAAAAAAAAAAAAATCAGGGTATCACCCCCACAACATCATTCTTCCTTACAATGCCATGGAAAAAAAAGGTCGAAAAAGAATTAATCCACAGGAGCACTTATATGATACTGTAATCGAGAAAAATATTTTATGAAATGTAAAAAGGGAAAAAAAGCTATTTAAAAAGTTCTTTAGGATCATAAATAATTTTTAATTGACTTTGAGTTTGTAGAATGTTTTCATATTCATTCCTGCTAAAATTGAAATGTCTTTCTTTCTTTTTTTTCTTTCTCTTTCCCCTTTTTTCTTTCTTTATTTTTTTTCAAGTTTTTCGTGATTGTAAAGTAAAGATTTAAAAAATGGATGAAAGATTAACAAAATAAGCAATTTAAATTTCCGTTACGGTAATTTAAAATGCGCTTAAGCTTAAAACATTGTTTTCTCGTAATGAATCTTTTATACGAAACGGTTCAACGTATGAACCCCTTTTTCTTTTTTTCATTTTTAACTTTCTAATCCAAACTTTTTGACCCTTTTTACGCGGAAATGAGAAAAAGAAGACCTCATATGGTAAGTGATTGCTTCCTTAATTTAATCGCATCCTACGTGGAAAAATTGAATAACCCCGAGCAGAAATTTTGCTCCGATAATGGAAAATTAATTTGTCACATTATACCCTCATTTTCAGCCTTTGGGGATCGTTCACATGTTACCTGCGCATGTTGAAGAGGTAGGATCTTAGAGTCCTTTGTAAGTAGACGGGGGGGTCTTCGTCTGTTTATTTATTTGAGATTTGTTTTTATGTCAAAATATATCGATAGTCTATATAAACCCTTGTCACATTCTGATGGTAGAAAAGGGCAATTGGTCACTGAATGTGCTTCTTTAAACAGCACTTATTAGGGGAGGTTCATATTTACCTTACTTTTCGAGATTTTGTTCTTCATGCCATTTTCACTTTTCTTATGGTCTAGAAACAGAGGTAATTTTTTTAGATTTTTTCGATCACGTTTAGAAGTGGCTCAACGCCATTTTGTGCTTAAACATTTTTTTGGCATTTTTTTTACGCAATTTTTTCCAAAACTGTAGGAGCAATTCTTTGAGACCGAAATTAATTGCTTATATGTTTTTAACGTCGTAGAATCCGAAAATGACCATCCTGTTTCGATCAGAATCACCCCTAACTGGCCCAACACGTTTTTTTTGGCTAAAAGTAGCAATTTTTCGGTAAAAAATCGAATTTTAAGTCGATTTTCACCCATCTGACAATATTTTTTTGGGAATTATAACATTCTAAAATACGTTTTCGACATCGTAGAATGCGAATGTGACCACCGCGTTTTATGCAAAATCACCTCTAATTAGCCAAACACTTTTTTTTTGGCCCAAAATAGCAATTTTTTGGTAAAGAAATCGAATTTAAAGTAGATTTTTATTCCTCTGACAATTTCTTTGGGGATTAAATCGCGCTAAAATAAGTTTTTGACATCGTATAATCCGAATATAACCAACCAAGATCTTGGGTAAAAATCGACTTTAAATTCGATTTTTTACCGAAAAATTGCTATTTTTGGCCAAAAAAGGGTGTTTGACTAGTTAGGGGTGATTTGATCGAAACGCGGTGGTCATATTCGGATTCTACGATGTCGAAAACGTATTTTAGTATGTTTTAATTCCCAAAAAAAGAATTTTAATGGGTGAAAATATACTTAAAATTTAATTTTTTTACCGAAAAATTACTACTTTTGGCCGAAAAAAGGTCTTGCCCGGTTAGGGGTGACTCTTATCGAAACGGTGTGGTCATTTTCGGATTCTACGACGTCGAAAACATATAAACAATTAATTTTGTCCCAAAGAATTCCTCGTAAAGTTTTGAAAATATTTGTTTTAAAAATATGCCAAAAAAAAAAAAAAAAAAAAAAAAAAAAAAAAAAATTAGGTTCAAAATGCCGGTGATCTACCCTAAACGTGATCGAAAAAATCTAAAAAAATTACCTTTTGTTTTTAGACCATAAGAAAAGTGAAAATCGCATGAAGAACAAAATCGCGAAAAGTAACATAAATGAACCAAGATTCGCCTATATGTATAAGTGCAGTACTTATACAGTATACAGTATATAGGCGAATCCCTATTAAAACATGTTGCATTTCTTTCCCTTCCTAAAAAATCTTGAGAATGTCGGAAAAAGTTTTAAAAGTCTTATTAATCTTGGTTTTTGTTCCCGTCACAACGATTATAGCCACATTCGGGCCTATTATCACGAAAATACGAAATTAAGTAATTATATAAAAATCACGTATAAATATTTTACTAAGGGGTAGAAAAGCATTTTCAGCTGCAGGAAACGATTTAAAATGAGAAAAAAAATATGTGAAAAGCAGATTACATACATGTATATGGGGGAAAACAAAGGGAAAAATTTTTGAAGCAAGTTTCCCGTTCGTTGCTTGTCGTTTTCAGCAGTTGCAGCCTCCGAACACGCACAGAATAATAAAGTAATTAAGGTAGTAATGTTTCCACTGTGCAATTTTGGTATCGCTTTCAGCATAAGATCTGAATCTTCTTTTCGTTCTTTTTCTTCTCTTTTTTTTTTTTTTATTTCCAAAAAGAAGTTTCCAAGTTCTTAATTTTTAAACACCTAACTTCAATTATCAGATGAAAGGAATTTTCACCGAGTGTAATTATGCTAATGGTACTTAGAAGAAGTGTTAAGGCTCTATCGATCAAATTTTGTCTTCACCGGACTAATTACCTGATGATTACTTTTCTCCTGCTCTAATTATTATTTCTTAATCTTGAGTATATTGCCTGTAATTATTATCTTTCACTAACTCGACTTCTCTAGCGAACCGGGAGAAAAATTATCTTTAAAAGTTAAAAGGTTTCTCTTACTTTTCTGTTCGCTATGAATAGTACCGCTCATACCGTATGAGGGGGTTACTTTGTACTCGATCGGGTAACTTTGGACACTTTGATTTTCCCTTAAATTCTTGAAAATACAACGATTGCATTTCATAAAGTGAAGCTTCTTGAATATTATTTAGTAAAATGGTCCTTTCAATTAGCTTCGTTATAAAAATATTCGATTTTCAAAATAATGCGAGACGGGAAAAAACTTCAAAGTTCGGAATACTAAGGTCCCTCCAACGGTATCTGAAAGCCGTATTCAGGTTCAAACACGTTCAGCACTTGCCCAACATCATCCTTTAACTACCCAAAAAATCCCCGAGAGCAGAAAAACAAGAATTAACAAAAAAATGTTTGTAAACATTCCATAAACGCCATGTTAATCAGCCATTTTATTCATCCAAAAACATTTTTTTTTGGTTTCAAAGAATTTATTTTTCTGGATCATTTTTTCTTCCTAAAATTATTTAATGGCATAAAAATTGTTTATTTATTAACGGTAATATGTTTTGAGAATATTTTTTCGCCCTTTTATTGTTTTAAATACGGAGTTACGGATGCAGAAACAAAAATGTCCAAAGTTACCCCACTTTCAGATCGTCGAGGGCGTTCGGAAAATTGAGTCATAAATTGACTTAGAAGAAGTATAACCATTACAAGAGGGTATCATTTAAAAGCTGAAGGATCTCCCTTCATGTTTGTGAAGACAGATTGAAAATCGCTTCAGTATTTTACAAATAATAACAAAAAAAAGTGAAAAAGTGTACAAAATAAGCGCTCGGTACGGTACCTTTTTTTTTTTTTTATTAGGATTCTCGTTTGGGAAAAATATTCAGCGGACGTTCGTTCTGCTTAAAATCGAAAATAGATCAAATAAATTTACATGAAAATGAGATTGGGAAAATCTGCGGGAATGATGGCGAAAAATGAAGTCGATTTAAATTGGTTCCAAAAAAATATGTTCGGAAGCGAGGAAGGGTCGAAGCGACAGAACGGCGTCAGCTGTTTCGAGCCAGGGGTTCAACACGGTCCACTTCTCTACGCAGTTATTCTATATACATCCGTCTGCTCCGGATATCCTTTCTTTTTTTTTCTTTTCTTTTTTTTTGTCTTTTTGCGACGGAACGGCGTCAGATGTTACGATAATTTCTTCTGATTTTACATGATATGGACCAAAGAGTCAGAAATGATATAATAGCCGAGAAAAAAAAAAAAAAAAAACTATCGAGCTGAAAAATGAATCTTGGTTCGAAGATTTTTTATGCCACGATTATTGTGAATAGGGTTTTGCCCATTCCTCTTGAAAGTTGTTTCCTCAGTTATTTTTTCCTTTAGCTAAAAGCAAAAGCATTTTGTGGATGGATCGAAAAGTCGTTTTTGTTAATTTTTTTTTGGAAGCACCACTGCTCTTATGCTAATGTCAGAATATCAATACAACTATTAATAATGGAGATTTTAGGGCTTATACATTATTGTCTTTGTGTTCAAACATGGATGAGAATATCACTCAGGGTACCCAGTGAAAAATGTTAATGCTGAAAAAAGAGGCTTTCTATGACAAGCTACAGTAACTGTAACTTTTTAGTTTCCGGATTTTGTAATGCCAAGAAAATTGTTTTCATGAATTCTTAGGATTTGGGATGACGGTTTTTGGCCTTCTAAGAATTTAATTTTTTGTTATGGAGATATTTTCGGAATGTATAAAACGAGGTATTAGATCAAATTTCAGTATTTTCCTCTAATAACTTTGAGAGTGAAAAATTCTGACAGAGATTTTACTTTTGCAATGTGTTCATTTAAAAAGTGGTTCTTTACAAGTTTATGTCCTGGGGGCAAATTTATTCACGGATAGTTTCTTTCTTAAAACCACCCTAAGGTGTCCCGTAATGTTGACAGTTCTGCAATCCAGGTGGTAGATAACACAAAAGTTAGATAAAACAACAAGAAGATCATAATGACTTCTACAGGGTCTCCATGACATAGTTTGAACATGTTTGACGTTTGTGTTGGGTGGTCCAAAAGAAATTGATGTCTTCGATTTCGCTCCCCGGTTCTTATTTGATTTTTTGAACCTTAAAAGAGTACTCTGAATAATTTCGGACGTAAAAAGAAATTCCCACATTCATGGTCATTATGTAATTTTTTTTTTTTTTTTTTTTTTTTTTTTTTTTTCAAAAAAACGAGTTTTGCGGGACCAGGGCGTCTACCGACCTTGAAAACCTTTCAAACCTTGAATAAGCCTTGCATTTGAAATTGAACCTTGAAAACCTCAAAAACTTTGAAAAGCCTTGAATTTTAGACACAATTTTCAGTAAATACCCTTGAATTTAGAAGTTGTACAGTTTTTTTATAGGCCAATTTTCTCAGGTATTAATATTTTTTTTTCGTCACCTTTTTTCTTTTTATTAAAACGAGACCCATCCTGGAATTTCTTTTTTGTATTTAAAAAACCTAAATTTTTGTATTAGCTCAAAGACTAACTTTTTACCTTAGAGAGAGAACTTTTTACCTTTTTAAATAGAGCATGTGAGAGCAAAAAACCAAAAAAAGCATAGAGCAAAAGAAGCAAAAAAAGCATCAAAAGCATAGAGCAAAAAAAACCTTTATTTTTTCTAAAAACGAGCCTTGAAAACCTTGAAAAAACCTTGAATTTCAAAAATGATTTTCAGTAGACTCCCTGGTGGCACATTTTTCAAAAATCACCACAGTTGCAAACAGTGATATAAAAATTTAAAATTTTTATGATTAGGTTCTTATATTGTAGAATTTTGAAAAAAAAAAAAAAAAATTAGTTGAGGAAATGCAGCGTAGTATGGCGTAGAAGGACATACATGTGAAAAAACGGGATTTCTTCTAAAAAAGCACCATAAGATTTAAAAATTTTGAAAGTAGCCGAAGTAGATGTCAGATGAATTTCAAATAGAGCTCATGGTGAGCTTTGTACAGTACAGTTATGAAGAAAATTAAAAATGATCGGGAATGAATAAAAACGTTGATTATGCTGCGTTTTAACTTGATAATATATTCTTGTATTTGCCAATGAAAATGTTTATAAAAAAAAATAAAAAAATAAAAAATCGATCTCTAAAACTTAAGCCCAAAACAAATAACATTGCCTAAATAAGTAGATTGCTTCTAGCTAAAAAAAAAAAAGTCTCTATTTCTTCTCAATTCTTTTTTCTTTTTTTTTTTGTTAAGAATTCCAAATATACGAAATGGGATTTTGATGTAAGCAAACACACCTGAACTTTTATCCTTTCACTTACGGCAAATACGGAAAAATCTTATCTTCGAAACTTAAGGAAATACAGATGTGTACAAAACGATTTCAGGAAACAAAGCACAATGCCGGAACCGGTACCATGTATTTATTTTTAAAAAAAGAAAAAAAAAACTTTGAAACGAAAAAAAAAAGACGACTTTCAAAAGGAGAATAAAGAGACACGTAATAATTTTAATGGATTGATGCAACTCGATTTTACCGTATGAAAGCCTCGGCTTTTACTTCCAATAACAGGATCAAGAGATGGAATAAAAAAGTCAAATTCCAGGCTTGGAAAAACTAATTTAAATTCAGTCCGAGATAGCTTGAGAATGGAGAAAAATCGTGCGTTGTCTTGAATATTGATTGCAGTGCATTATCTCTCCAATCCGGGGTGACAATTTTCATATTTAGTGAAATCGTTTTGTCACATTTTATTTACTTATAATTCTTATTCAAAATTCCGAAAAAGAAACATTTTTCAAAGAAAATTCCGAGATCGCCAAAAAAAAAAAATTCTTATTTATTCTGAAAATTATGGGCTAGTGAGCACTAGGCGGATAACTCAATAAACTTTCTCAAAGAAGCACTTTCCCGCAGAAAAAACTCGTTTTTGTTCACGGACTAATTCGATAAAAATTTTTTCCTTGAGTCTTTATTTCCACGGCCGGAATGGCTGTGTTGTTATTTTAATTTCGGTCAAAGGACTTCTCAGCTGAAATCAACTTGAGATTCATATTAGCTGGTATAAGAGAATGGAAAGGCACAACAAGGGGACCACACATCTTAATTGAATGTCGACGGAAACCACGTTTCCTCATTGCGAATCTGTTATAAGCACGACAAATCAGCGTGGTATTAACAAGGAAGGAAACAACAAAAGGGGGGAGATTTGATTTATGTGAGTTGTGTATATTGTTCAGAGAGTTCTGGTGACATCAGTCTCGATAAAATTATTAAAGGGGAAGCGAGGAGAAGTGAGCAACCCAAAACTACCGCGAAGGAAAAAAAATCCCTTTCGAAAAAAAAAAAAAAATTGAAAAATATCAAGGAGTACTCTTTTTTGCCTTTTTCAAGTGTAGGGAATGAAAATGAAAGGAAGCAATTAAGGATCGGTTAGTCTGAAATTGGCAATTAATTTTAAACCGGTTTCAATCACAAGAAAGTGCCAGAACCTTCCTGTGTAATTAAAATGCGAGCTTTATTCAAAATTAAGAAGCTTTCCGTCCTGATGAAACTCCTTTATAAAGTCCTTTTTTTTATTTGCGTTAGGGGGGAAATGGGATTAGCCAACCCCAGTTATTTAAAAATAAGTTCGGATTTAATTTTGTTTTTTTAAATCCATTTTTAACATCGCTAGAGTTTTGAACTTTGTATTGTTTTCGAAAATTTTGACTCTGTTTAACTTATTGGAAAAAAACCCTTTTGGTTAAAAATTTTTAATCCTCAATGAAAGGATGGGGGAAAATCTTGAGTTTTAATTTTTATCGCAAACAAGAAAGAAACTCGCGATTGGGTAGGTGTTTAAAGTACAAGAGAACTCTTTGTTGTTATTACGGTGTTAAAGGACGATAATGGTATTTTTTGTTTTGGGATCTACCAGCAGTCTTCAAGTCCTAGCTTGTTGGAAATGACTCCTTTTAACTCCTTTCCTTCTGCCTCCTGCTTTAGCTTCGGATATCTCCTTTGCTCTCACAAATGAGTTAGTATTCTATTTTTTTTTTTTTCAACCTTTCTTTCTGGGTACTTAACCTTGATAGCATATATTAGATTGGTATAGAGACCCTTAATTAGAAGAGAGCCGTCAGAGAAAATGAGCGCGCGAAATTTTGGAGGCATAGGACCATGCTCATTGATTTTTTCTTCTATGTTTTTTCATGTTTTTAATTGATTTTTGAAAGCACTTTTTATTCAATCCATTTTGCACAACTAATGCGCATGACGATATGCCTTTAAAATTTCGCTCCCATTTCTTCTGTCAGGTATCTAGATTGGTACTTCTTTTGAGAAATCATTATGGCTATGGCAGTTTGGTTCCCTCTGTACTTGGATAATTAAGGTTATTTTCATTCATTGTTGTTTAGTACTTTCTAGTTTCCACTGCGTCCCAACGTTTTACAAAATTTTCAGATACTTTGCCGGTTTTTTACATCTACCTTTCAGCGTCGTACTTCAGTTTCCCCGAAATGAAACATTCTCACTAATCTCAGGTCGTAATGACTGACTCGCTAATAACTGACTTTCCCTGCATTTTCTGAGAAGAAGCTTGTTTCACAGTGCTTTCTTCTGGATATAATTCAACCCTTGACGTGTTATTTTTCAGTTGTTTGAAATAGTGTGTTTGCTGTACTTCTTTAATTTTTAGTGTAGAGGAAGAGTAGTTTTTAATTTGCGACAAAATCCGCATTTGCTCATTACCCTTTGGTGCCTTTTGCTTAAACTGCTACATATTTGAACGGATTGAATCTGCTTAATAACCTCGGAAATTCCTTTTGGCAATTTAGCTGTAAGTCTTAGTCTCTTAGTTCTCTTAGTCTCTTAGATACTTCAAGCAAAAGTTGTTTTTTTTTTTTTTTGATCCGCTAACAGGATTACTCCCAATTATTAGCGGCCAGGAAAACCTTACCGGTTCCCCAAAGTGCTAGTACCGGATACGACAAGGTTGGATATTGTATCTTTAAAATGTTGGAAACTGTCATGAAATACATTTCATACATAAATACATCTCTCACCTCCAACTTGTTGTGCATTTCAAGAGTTCGAGACAAAGGGGACATAATTGATCCTTTGTTTGGTGCAAATATGTCCCTCTTTCTAGGATGGACTGTGGGGGCATATAAGTTTATTAGTTGAAGTTGCGGAGAATCATTTTTATTATTAAGCAGCCTATGGAGAAAAGATTGACCTGAGATTTTCCTCCTATCCTAAGTTTTATAGCATCACCAGTACTTGTTTTTTTAAAGAACTTTTTATTTATTTCCGAATAAAAAAAAGTAAGAAAGAAAACCAGAATACGTTCTTCTAGGAACCCGTCGGCCTTTTCTAATGCAGACTGTTTTGATCATTTCCAAACTCTCATAAATGCCATTATCTTTGATGCGCCACTGCTTCTAGCAAATGAGGTGGAAATTAATATAAATTAATGATATTTTATGGAAAAACTCAATCGCGCGGAAGAGTGAAATATACCTCATTTACGAAAACATTCCTTTTGATTTTTATCCGAAAAAGCTCATTACATCGAATTCAATGTTACTTCATTTCGCTTTCATAAGAATTTTTTTTTCTTTTTTAACTTTTTTTTTTTTTTTTTATGCTGAAGTCGAACATTTTTGTTTCAAAAAAGAATACTAGCTTTAAAGGTTATCATATTTATTCATATTCTTTTTTTTGCACCAGAGAAGAGAAAAAAGCAAAAAAACCATATTTTTTCTTAATGAAATTTTCGTTTTCCAACTTTTTGACCTTCCCTTTCCGGAGGATAATATCGCTTTTATTGTACCGTCATTTTTTGTGCTTGCTTCACTCACCCCTTAGTTGGTGTATCTTTTTTTATATAATATTAACTTACTTTTATATGTTAAAGTTTTCGTAATATTGCTTCCGTCGAAAGCCTAGTTAAAGATCTTTGACTGTTTAGTCGCCGGTTTTGACCTTACAAAATCGTTGGTTTAAAAAAAGGATAGACTTTTCCGATAAAGTAACAAAGTTTAACCGAGTGAAAGTGAAGCTGCGTCCCACGGGATATCTGAATTGTGTATTTAACTTGAAACTTTTCATTGGGCCTTTTGTCGTTGCTTATCGTTTGTCCAAGGCAAGGGACGAGCCTTTGTAGAGTGAAAAAGAAAAAAAGAAAAAATTTATTTAAGCCGGAATTATACTGTAATAAAATGCATGCTAATAATACGGTAAATCGACTGTTTCTACTAGACTTGGGTGTACGTTTCTGCATGTGCATTGCTCACATTACATCCGTTTAACGTGCATATTTACCTTCATTCGTCATTAATTATACAACAGAGTTTGGCGAAATTCGTTATCGGGATTTTAATGAATAGGGAGAACTGTATTTGTTAATTAGTTAAATGAGTGTTAAATTGTACGATTTAAGCGTTATGTTATTTCATACATTTCTTTTGTATTTCAAGGAGAATAGTATTTTTCAATACAAGGAATGCAGACGACAAAATTGCCGATCGAGACCGAGTTTTAAGCCCGAGTCGAAGGCGAGGGCCTTAAATAGGTCGAGAAGGCAAGTCGTTTGCATTTCTTGCATTGAAAGATATTTTTTATCACAAAGTGTGGCGTAAAATAGTCTGTAAATAAACTGCCTAGGACAGAAAAGTGAACTTTTCCGTACTATGTGATGAAAAGAATGCTTGACTTGATTTCGTTGATTTTTCACTCGTTTAATTCTGCCCCCTCTCTCCCGCTGTTTTCTCCAAGCAAGCGAACCCAAAGAACTACTAAAAATGGACTGGTCATCGTTTTCAAAGCTGCTTTTCGGTAAATTAATTTTGGCTATGCAGATCTGATGATGGATCGATTCCAAACCAGTTTGTGCCGTCTGTTCTGCTGTTACTCGAAATGTCTTCCAATTCTGATTTGGTGCAGTTTACAGTGATCAGGTGTTTCGGATATTAATATTCGAGTATCCGCTTTATTCCTGGGTTTATAGACACTCAGTGCTAATAAATCTGCAAAATAACAAAACTAATCGTCTTTTCTTTGATGCAATGTCGTAATATTTATTCTAATCAGAATAAATTATTCGCAAAATATCCGAAAGAGATCTTGAGTAAACAAGATTTTCTCGAACCCTTGAAGACATAAACAAAATAAGACGCTCGCATAGAAAGGAAAATGTAATCTTCCTTCGAATCGGAAACTAGGCGGAGTACTCGATAAGTTTACACCACGTTGAAGCACCCCCTGGGGTTATGAAGATGTCTTTAAATGATGGATGAAACAACGTCTTTTGTCGTTAGTTAAGGAATGGAGGAAATATCCGTTTAAAGTGTCGTTGATTTGCGAGTCGAATAATTGCAGGACGAAAAAGAAAAAGAATATCGAACGTTAAATAAATTTCTCAGTCAGGAAAAAGTGGAAGAGACGAAGCGTAAAAAGCACGTTTCTGTTGTTATAATAACGCTATTTGTTTAATTATTACAACGTTAACCTTTGTAATTTCGAAGGGAAGGAAAAGTTATATGAAAGTTTTATTGTTATTACGTACAGGCAGTACAATTAATTTTTTAAATTTTTTTTTTTTTTTTTTTAATTACATGACCGCGGTGCCACCCATTTACAGTGAGGACAGATCGTGAAAGTTGTCAGGTGCTGCAGAAATTTTAAAAGAGTTGAAATTACGAGTTTCCGAGTGTGCTGTCAGTTCATAGCCAATGATGTGTAAAAAGGATTCTTCGATAACGGGAAACTTGGGTTCTAATGTTGTGGAGAATCGAGGGGTTCGCTTCCCAGGAAAATATCAATTTTCTCAGCCTCGTACCTCTTTTTGGTTTATAGTGTTTTAAATCATTTGATTATTAATTTATCTTTCGGTTTTTTGCTTTTCCTTTTCTAGCGAATCTTTCCACTTTTAACTCTGAATCATTTTCTTTTTTTAAAAATGCTCTTTATTATTTCCAATCTGTTACATTTATAATATAACAATGGAAAAATCGTTAAATTCGTTTCGTTAGGGAGACATCGTTCCATTTTTCAAACTATATAGGCACATGAATGGGAAGTAGTCCAGTAACGACCTCCGGAAATGAAATTTACTAATTCTCGGGAATGCAAACCAAAATAAAAGCAATAAAAATTAAAAAGGAAATGGTTTGCTGATCTAAGCATCATTTTCTTTCAAGAATATTACTACCAGGATTGCTCAATTAATTCGCTTCGGATGATTCCGGATGAATTCGCAAAATTGACGTAAGACGAAGGTCCGAAGCTAAAATGAAGGGTGTTTATTTTCATGCTTATTTTGAAAAAAACTTATGAAAATATCTTTGAAAAATAACAATTTGTAGGGTAAGTTTAAATTAAAAAAGTGATGGAAATGTTTGGCTGTAATTATTTGCGAATGACAGAAGTGATTCGGTTTAGTAAAAGCTCAAAGGCGAAATCGCTACAAAAAATACGGATCAGTTTGCGTAACAATTCAGAGATATTAACAGACAAGCACGACCGACACTTTTTAAAAGTTTACCTACTGCTGATAGAAGTTGGTTTTTTTAAAAATGTTTTATAATTTTTTTCGCAACAAACCTCTAGATAAAAGTAAGCAATCCGCCATTTTACCGATATTCGCTTTTCGGACCTTCGAGTGACGTCATGGGTGAGCTTTGGCTTTTAAGTGGGAATGAGCCATCCTGTAATATCCTTGATTTTCTATTTTTTTAAAATCTAAAATAGCTATAATTTTTAGGAATTTAATATTAGCTTTAATACAACTTGAAATTTACCTTAGGAAGCAACAAAAGAGTTTTTATTCATATCACTTGCTTATGAATTCCTGTTTAGCCGAGAAAAGCCGAAAGAGTTTTTTTTAAAATGATGCTACTTTAAATAAATAAGATTAAAATCCTTTTACATATACATGTGTAATAGAGAATGAGATTTTGTTACTAAAGTTATTACAGCACTTAATCCCACCTTACTGGCGGTAATTTAAATACCCATCATCATATCGTTTCAAGGAGTGAAGAAAACTAATTTCATCAAGACAAGCTTTAGACCGTAGGTCTTGTCTCGTGACCATCGTTACTTATTTACGCTAAAACGTGAACAACGTGTGCAAGTTATGAAACAATTTTCTCTCTAAAAGTTAAAAGCTTTTAATGCGTTCATTTTAACAGTAGATCAATGGTTCCGTGAAATTTCTCCGAAGAAAAGAGGAAGGAATGTAACTAGTTTTGTAACCTTTTTGTTTAATTGAATGTGATTCTCACTAGAGAGGAAATAGGTCTTCACGTAATGAAAAATAAAGGAATCCTGCTATTACTTTTACTGTTAAACGATATTGCGTAAGGGTTCATGAGAAAAATTAGCAATAACAGTGATTCATTTCTCTTTCTACGTTAAATTTTTTTTTCCGAATGTCATGTTAAAAAAATAAATTTTATTATTATTCTTTCTCCATTAAGAATTTACTCATTACGTAGTGCGGCAAAGTCGGCATCTTCAAAGAAAAAATCGCTTGCAAGAATTCTCGATAATAAGATTAGGTGTTTTCAAAAAAAAAGAAAAAGAAGAAAGCAAGAAAAGCACTTCTTGTAAAAAAAAAAAAAAAGTTTTAGAACTTGAAAGTAAAAGTCTAGAATACGAATGAGAAGGAAAAAAAAAGTTACGGAAAAAATGAGCCTGAAAAAAAAAGATTACAAACAAAAAGCGATTTTCGAGAGTCAAGCCCGTAAAAAGTGGAGACCAACATAAAGAAAGAATAAAAATCCAGACATTGACCTGGCCATAGCTTAGCCTCGGCCTGTGGGATTCATTTGTTTTATCATCTCTTTTCTACTTTATCCTCCATTAACAAGTCCGAGGTGAGAATGTAAAAACCCTTTCTATTCGCAACAGAAGGATTCACATGGATCCGACCTTTGGGATTCATTTATACGTAATTAATTTGGACTCGGGAGGGAAGAAAAAAACGGGAGCATAACATAGCATTTTCGAGGATGAATAGATTTTCGATGATAATAATACGCCTTAAAAGCGAATTTTCCGTCCTTTTTCCTTTTTGTCGGGGCAAAAGTTTATATATTGGTTTTAATTTAAAACCGTAAAGTGAAAGAGATCATTTATTTTGAGGGGATGTTACAACCGCATAGAATTGCCACTGAGATTTATATTATTGTGAATCCGATGGCTCTTTTAAAATTTAAATGGAGGGTTTGAAATTTTTATTATTATCGTTATCATTAACTGTTATCGTTATCGGTATCGCTGTCGCCGTTTCCATGTCATTGTCATTATCCCAGTCAACGGGAAGGATTGTCATCTTTGTCATGAACTGTTTATCGCTCCCATGGTATTGTGTTGAGCCCATCAATATTAAAGCACTCCGTGGATGCGGTTTATAAGTGTGCTATATCAATTTGTTTATAACAGTACTTAGTTGTACGCGATGGCAAATTTTTATTCAAGATTAGATCAGTCGTATCAAATCTACCAGCGTAATTATTTTCAGAATGTTGATGTTCAAATTGGGCGGAAATGTTAATGCTTTTAATAGTTTTTATAGACCCACTGAGAGGGCTGTAAACCATTATTTTCATCTCTGGTTAAGTCATTGTTTATTGTGTATGTTAACGTGGAAATCGGAAGTTAAACAGTCAATCAATATAAAGAGAAAATTGAAGAGATTCGTATTTTTTTCCCTATTAAGCGTAAAAAATATGGATTGGGGAGTCTAGATTAAGTTTAAAAAACTTAATCGTTTCTGGCTGTTTGTGGGTTATTGGTCAGGTGGATTTAATTTAAAATTGTTTAGTAAAAAAATGATTTTAAAACACACTGAAATTTCTTAAATTTCTATTAATGCTAACGCATTTTAAATTCAAGGAGTCTTAGACACAGCTTTAAACCGTAATTTCCAACCAGTTCCTCCATTGTGAATGCTCGTTGTGTATTTGATAATTGTGGCATCCGTATTCGTACGAATTACAGCTGGTCGGTTATTCCCACAAAATTTAGCTACCAAAGTTTGTAAATTAGCAGTATCGTCATAGTCAAAGATTTCAATATAGTCTGTTTCGCATGTGTTTTGAGATCCTATGTCAAAAGCTAGAAGAAAAGATTATAATAATTAGAAATTAATCAAACAAGAATATTCTATCATAGAAATATTTACTTATGAATTGCAGTTCAGCTACCAAGTTCACAGGTACAAGCAGATCCCATCTACAAGCCGAATTCTGTCTGTAGTTTTTGGGAAAATCAGGACTTGTGATAACTCCTGAATCTGCATAAATTCTCCCACCACAACCTTTTCCTAAAAATAAATAAAAAAATAGCATAATAAGGTTTTGTTCTTCTAAACATAACTTCCTTTTCTTTATTTTTCCTCAATTGGGTGACCTCCGACTGCGAAGTGTTTGCAATTAAAATTAGAAACAAAAAAATTAACAACTCAAATATTTTCTTTACATAATTTATCTATTATTTTTTATTATTATAGCCGATATCTTTTTTTATTATTGTTTTAAATTTTTTTTTTCTTCAGTTCGGGGAATTTTTTAAAATAGAATTTTTCTATTTAACGGTGTGACCGCAAATGCGTTACCAAAAAAAGAGTGAATCTAAGATTTTCTTTCCCTTACCCTGATCGGTTGTCAAGTAAGTAATATCGATGGCATTGCTGCTTGACGGAGTACCTTTTTCCGTATAAATATGTAGCCAGAGGAATTGACTAGATGAAAAAATTGGATCAGGAACGCTGTATCCGCAAAATTTACCTATTAAAGGAGATTGAACGTTAAACCCATCTCTCACCTGAAAAAGAAAAAAATAATCAAATATCTGATCAGTTGTTTACATTTCATCTATTTCATTTACTTCTAAATAACTCTTTGCGCATCCTTCATCTCCGAAATTTTGCATGTAAAACGTCCAAAAATAGAGTGAAATCGTATGATTTGAAGAAGGAGCCGAAATTGTCATGTAGCAATGAGAATCATTTTTAAATAGTGCTTGTTTAATACGACCCCATGGACTGGTGAAGTTCCTCGTGCAGGCTAGAACCAGTGATAAAAATTTTAATCCGTTTTTTTTTTTTTTTTTTTTTTTTTTTTTTTGTCTTTTGAAACATACTGGCGTGCGAGTATTCTAGTTGAAATCCTTTCTTTGTTATTCCTGAATTGCTCACAAACTGAATAGTAACCTCACTCGTTTTCGAATAGAAATCGATTGATTGTCCATTTGCGCATAATACTACTTTCTCATGATTTGACTAGATAAAAAAAGAAGAAAAAAAACTTATTAAGAATCATGACAATTCTTAATTTTGTAGTTGAACAGATATCATCTTCTTACTATATATTTAGAAGTACTCTTGCCTCGAATTACCTCGGTACCGTTAGATGATCGATTTCTTGTCAATTCCCCTTCATTAATTTTATAAGCCGTCCCAGATTGCTAAAAAAAAAAAAAAAAAAAAGTTAACATTATTTTTCAGATAGTTGTGGTTATTTTTTTATTTATTACCGCTGAATCTTCGATGGATAAATAATCTACACTGCAGTCATTCGAATCTTCTATGTCCCAATTTTCAATGTGTATATGGATGCCTTTTCTTAAATAATATGACATTAAAGGCTCGTCTGTAGTTATAATCCATTTACAACGTATCCCTTCAGGGTAATTTTGCGGATAGTTGGGTGAATGTAAAATTTGAATAGATTCATTTGCTTTTAAAGTGCCATATCCACATCGCGCTAGAAATGAATGTGACGAACAAAAAATTAGTGCCACTTGTGTTAGTGTTAGTGCTACTTAACATTTTTTGTACGAATCGAAAATACTTACATAGCTGACTGGAAAATTGTATTTGGAAGCCTTTTGCATTGTAAGTGCCGTCAGTGGCCATTCGAAGTTGCATGGCATCACCAGATGATGTAACAATTGGTGGCGGGGTCTTGCCACAAGCTCGAACCAATAAATCTGATTGCGAATCCATGCCATCTCGTATCTGTTGTTATCGAAAATTAATAAAAAATAAATTAAATAATTTCCAACTTTCTTCAAAAAAAAAAAAACTTGCCTCTACGAAATCACATGTGCAAGACGTAGTAACGTTGCAACTGTCCATATCTATAGATAAAAAGTTCGCAATTATGTAATGAAACGGTTTTGCCATAATTAACCATGAACAGTCCAAAAATTCTTCATATAGGCCATCTCTGTTTACATCTGGAGATGTAATCAGTTCTGGATTCGATCCAAGTTCAAGCGTACCGCCACATCCTTGTTCAGGCCCTGCAAGTTTAGAAAATGAAAATTGAATGGGCGTTTCAATTTTACAGTAGAACGAGCGCTTTAATACTTTACCATAAGAAAATATCACTGCGGCAGTAAAATTCGTGGGAGAATCTACGGTAAAAAAATACCTTGGCAATGCTATTGTAAGCTTATTTGTGGTAGAACGGAATACAGGTAAATTTTTATTTAAATTGCCGCAGACTTTTCCTAACAGTTTATTGTCTGCAAGAGAACCTTCATATAATGATAAGCCTTGTAGGCAGTTCTGATAATATGTAATATGCGCCTGAAGAACTCTAAAAAATATCAATTGAATAAATAATTCGGCAAGGATCTAGGAATAAGCAAAGCAGTAAAATTCATCTCCTTTTACCTTACAATAACTACCATGCCTGAGGGGGCTACTATTTCCCAAATGCACTGACTTCCGTGGTAATCATCAGAAGGTTTATAATCTATAATTTTGCTTTCATTAACATAACCTCCGCAGCCATCGTGAGAAAAATCTATTGAAAATCCAGTTCCACTGTTGATTTTATCGCTCTTAAACTCGATCCTAACGGGACTTCTTAATTTACGGGAGTTGGGTTTTACAGACCCGCAATACTTTCCGACTGATTCCATGGAGTTATACGTTGATCTTTCGAAAAATTCCAAGCTGTCATATCTACAAGAGCCTCGAAAACCTAACGAGAAATCGTACCTCTTGTCATGCTTTTTCATTAGTTAAAAGCTCAACCAAAAAACGTGATTCTTACCGCCTTCTAGTTGGAAAACATTGAAGTTAAAATCAATATATTCGGTGCCATAGTCAAAATTATAGATACAATGTATATCATTTGGATAGTTGTCTGGAAATCCTGGAGATATTATCGTTCCACTTTCAATGTTTTTAAAAGTGCCTCCACAATTCGGTTGCCATTTGGCTTTAAAACCGTCCGAGGTTACGTCCGCATTAGATCGGAATAAAATTTTTAGTTTTGACGATGTAGAATTGATCGGTAATGGGAATTCTCGGCCACACAGTGTTTTTATCTCTTTCCAATTACCGTTAACGTAGTCAAAGACTTTAACAAAATCGTTTTGACAATTTGTACTTTCTTCAATATGAAATCGATCTACAAATGTTAATCCGATATGCATTCCTACCAAAGTTCTAATTTCCCATTCACATTCTTGATTATTGTTGTAATTTGCCGGAAAATTTGGGGTCATGATTTCAGTTGTTGGAGAATGGATGACACCTCCACAAACTACAAAAAAAAAATAAAATAAAATAAAATAAAAAATCAAATAAAAATAAAAAAGATTAACTTGCACTTTTTTCACTATTTTCCCAGGGGAAATTTTATTATTTTACCATTCGAATCCGGTTCGAAAATAATTTTAAAACCCTTTCCTTGGTTCTTCGAATCTGAATGAAACTCGACCAGTACGTTAGAGCTTTCAGAAATCAGGAAGTTGTTCGGTTTCACCGTTCCACAATACTCTTCTAATAAAGGAGAATCATATGAACCGCCGTTCTTTATTGTCAAATAATCTGAGCAGGAAGGTTCTAATTGCAAATCCTGGATAGTAATCTATTAAAAAAGAAACTTTTTGTTAACAGTTGAAATCCTTTTTGAATTTTTTTTTACTTTAATCGTTTGCTTTCTCGTTCTTACTTTAATTTTCGTTCCAACCGGGAATTTAATTAGCCATGCACAGTCCAAGTCTTGAGCATAACTATTTGGATAAGATGGGCTGGTAATTGTTGCCTCAGTTCCATAAACAACCCCACCGCAAGGTGATAATTTGTATCGGACATTGAACACCATTGGTCCGAAATACGTGCTTCGTGCAGCCTAAAAATAATACAATTCTAAAGGAATAATTTATTCCAACTTAGAGGCAAATTTTTTTTGATTAGGTATAATCTGCTTATAAAGCACTCTAATCATTCCTTTTGAACGTTTCGTTTCCCTGGCATTTTTTTCTTCATTTCGATTTCAATGGCAAATGTCTAAACACTAAGCATCTTAGTAATGAATCGAAAGAAAAACAAACACGCAGTTCTAAAGTAATTCCCAGATTCCGTTAATTGCAGATTCGTTTCCTTTTTTTACAAATTCTTTTTTTTTTTTTTTTTTTTTTTTTTTTTTTTTTTTTAAACACTTACTGTTAACTTGACATCGGTAAAAGGACTGCGCAATATTAGTGACGAGATATTACTGCATAAATGTACATCAAAATCTGATATATCAGCCACTGAAGTTACTGATAAGACAGACGCATATCTGGAATCGCAAAGTCCGCTTCGGTTGCTGATTGTAGAGTCAAAAATGAGGAATGATAATGTTTGATTTTCTGACCACCGCTGGCGAAATTGCCATTCACAGAAAAATGAGGTTTCGTTCTCAGGTGCGGTAATGAGGCCTTTGTCGTTGCTGATGTTTCCACCACAGACTTTAAACAACGGTATTCATAATTTTTTTTTTTTATACTAAATAAAAATATTTTAAAACCTACTTGCCGGTTCATCCGAATTAAATGTGAAACGGAATCCTCTGTGGGAATCTCCTGAATATGTATTGGACCAATAATTGATCATCATCAAATTACTCGAAGATTTGTAAACGGCGCCAATTTTAGCGTTTAAACTAGTAATTGAGGCGAAACGAGTACGATATTGATGTTCATTGTAAATCTAAACCGTTATGAAAAAATAATTATATCGAAATCTATGGATTTAATTGGCAAAGCTTTTGATCATAAACTTACTGATATCCTTTGTTCCATGATAGAACCAACTAAATCGATATCATTTACAGTCAGTGTCACTCTTCTTCCTAGAGGTACAGTAATTTTCCAGTTGCAGAAATAGTAGCTGGATATTTCATTCGGGTAATTAGGACTAGTGATCACGCCGCTGGCGGTATTTATAGTATAATCACAACCTGAAACAGCATTTGTGAAACAAAATTAAATTGATCTTATTATTAATAATAATAGATCTCACCTCCAACAGAAGATGTAATATTCAATTTGAATCCTCTAGGAATGGGCACAAATGGATTATTGATAGAAGCTCCAGAATTGAAAGTAATAATAACTCTATAAGCAGAGGATTGGATCGGTTGCGGTGTTTGATTTGAACAAACTTTCCCAATGATTGTATCATCTTTATCTCGACCTAACAAAAATGGTTTTAACAACCTTATAAGTTCTGGACTAAGATGTGGATATGATGATTGTAAAGAATTCGAAGATTCTGGTGGTGCCGGTTCAGAAATGATTATAAGCGCGCTTGAGCTGCAGTTATTAAATCTTCGACTTGAACCTCTTGTTCGGACGTAAAGAGGGAATCTTTGAAATCCAATTGTTTCTTCAGAGCTTCTTAAACGAGGAGGCAAATCAAGATCCATAAAATTTATCTTAATTTTGTAACGTAAATCGCTTTCAATTTCCCATCTGCAATCTAATCCGTATTGATACGAATTTGGATAACCAGGAGATGTCAGTATTCCTTGATTTGTTCTAATAATTCCACCGCATCGTGCTAATGATACTCTAGCTTTAAAACCATTTTTGGGATCAGTTGCATTGGTATAATATTTTAAATAAAGCATATTTCCTGATGATTTTTGAGTGCTTGGTTTCTCTTTACAGTAGCGACCGATTTCAGAAGATAATTGAGTACCGCCGTCTCGCAGTTCAACATATTCTATGGTACATCTGCTCAAAAAAGATTGAGATTAAAAACTTAAGACATGCTTTAGGGAGGAAATAATTACCGTACTTCTTTTTTTTGGTTGAAATTTTTCGGGAAATAAATTAGGGATGCAAGAATCGTATTCATCAGCATTATTTCGTTTTTACTTACTCTGGAGAATCGGATAGGTCAAATCTTTCTAAGAAATCAATCTGAAGTCGATGCCCACTACTTGTACTGAAAAGCCAAACACATGCAACTTTTGGCGGTGGTATGTTAGGATAATTCGGTGAAGAAATTATTGTCTCATTAAACTCTTCACTCAGATATTTGTGTCCACCGCAGTTGTGGGCTTCTTCTTCAAATTTTAATTTAAAACTCTGTGAATATATAATTCAAAGTAAAATAATTGATTGTCAGTTTAATGTTCTTAAAAATTAAACATACCGAGGTTTGATACGGTGTCTTAATTTTAATGAACATTCGGTTTGATGTGGTCGATGGGATATCATGAGGCTCCGAGCAATATTTTCCAGCACCTAGCAAAGGTGAATCTTTCGTGCCTCCGTTTCTTAACTGAAATAAGTTTATTTTTCTTTTTTGGTTTTTTGCTTATTTGCTTAGTTTAAAATGCAATATTTTTAACCACTTACCACGACATATTTATTCACACAAGTTCCATCATGAAATGGAGTTATGTTAAACTCAGTAAATGTTGCTTTAATTGTGCGACCTGGTGAAACTGTAATATCCCATTCGCAGGAAGTGTCTTTATCGTACCAATTTCTCATTGCCGTGTTTTGTTTAGAAACATGATTCCAATTAAAATCTATGATTCCGTTACTTTTTCTTATAGAACCTCCACAATCTCTCTCTACAGTAAACGAAAATCCAGTTCTGTTCTTTTGATAGCCAGAGTGAAAATTTATATTCATAAAATTACTGGTGGCGTACTGAGTACTTGTTTCGTTATTTCGACACAGTTTAGCCTTTTGTTCCCAATTTGACATGCCATTTATGCCAGAAGATATTGTCACATATTCGCTATAACAATAAGGCATTGAAGCGATATCCAATTTCTTGACTGTTAATAATAAGTGTTCTTCTTCCGGACACTCGATGATCCATGTGCAATTTAAACCATTCATATATCCATTGGGATAACCTGGGCTGGTGATGATCACACTGCGATTGTCAGGAGAAGTTAGATCAATGAACCCTCCGCATCCCGGGACTGAAAAATATTGCCTTCAAAAATCTATAAATCGATTTTATTTTTTTTAGTAAGACTTACTAAATGGCGTAGGAAATATGGATCCTAAATTTGGCCATGGTTTGGCGATTTCGTTCCATTCTAGCAAAAATAAAGATCCGAAAACGACTGGAAGATTGTGGAAATTAATGAAAATAACATTTGAACTTGATGTAATAGGATCAGGTATTAATACACCACAAGCTTCAAGTAACACTGGCGCAGTAGCGTCAACGCCATCGTGGATCTATAAATAGATAAGTCACCATTCCACTGTACAGTTGACCCTCGCCCAACGCGGCATCATGCAACGCGGATCCAGCTATACGCGGTTTTTTTTTTGAGGGCTTCGTCAAGTTGGCCCCCCCAGGTCGGAATTTTAAAATTCTAAAAACGTCATCGGTTTGCACACCTCTAGCCCAACAAAGCCCATGCCCAAAATTACCTAGCCCAATTTGCTGTCGGAAATGACAGAGATATCCGTTTGGGGGGGCTAAATTGACCGCAGCCCCCCCAGCGTTTCAGAATAAGTAGGAAGATATGTCATTATCATCAACTAAGCTAGCCCAATATAGCCCAGCGTTCATTTGCCCTAGCCCACTTTCCTGTCGTAAGAAATTAAGGATGAAAGTTGGGGGGGTCAAGCTGACGATTTTTAATTAAAGACTTTGCGAAATTTTTTTTTATAGAAACGGTTAGCCCATTGCTTGCCCAACGTGGCCCAATGCTGAAAATTTTTGAAAATTTATTAGAAAGGGAGATTTTAAGGGACTTTTTTTGAGGGGAGATAGCGTTTTTTTACCACTGTTCCCTGAAATATCCAGTCGGTTCTCTTTTTTTTTCTTACCGTAAACGCATGAATGCAAGAACGGCTTTTTTCTCTGTAACATAAGAAGAAGGTGACAAAGCAGGAGGTTAGTTCATCGTTACGTTCATCTAAACTTTGATACAAAAAAAAAGTTTTGGTTCTATCTTTCTTTTGTTCGGTAACCTTTTCGTTTGATTTTTACCAAAGTGATTGACACTTTCTAAGAATAACAAAAGGAGAGAAAAAAATAGGAAATAAATTTAATTCAAGACATACAATATTATTTTATTAGCCATTACATGCCGTTCCGCGGTATCGAATGTATGAACGCCATACAGTATCTTTTGACGATCGCATTTAGGAAAAATTAGCAACAAGAAAGTAGTTGATAAGAGCCGTCCCTCTCTCCCGGTAAGGGCGCATAAATAGAGAATTGCTCTAAAATAAACTCTTGCGTCCAGAATCATATTATATTTCTTTATTTTGGTATTATCAACGTGTTCTCCCGATTTCACACGGTGGAAGTCACTTGAGTTTCTATTGTTTTCTCACAGCTCCAACTTATTGCAAGAGCCAATCCGGCTAAGTAAAAAATTATCATTTGAGCCAAATTGCTTTTATGATGAAAAGTGTTAAATTAATATTTTTAAAGTTGTTTTCCGTTGGAATTGTCAACCCGGTTCCGATTTCATTATAAAAACAAAAATGGTAGTACATACAGTTACAATAGATGATTGTAATTTCATAATTTGATTTTTAATTAAAATTTTTTATGAATACATTTTAGAGCTAAAAATTTTAGAAAAAAAGCTTGAGACACTACTACTCTTATTAATTAGAATGCATTGAGTAAAAAAGGTCTAATAGGCTTATCCTCTAAAACTACATCTGCGGAGTTGCATAGTTTTTTTTCTAAAAAATTCCATTGTACGACACTCAATGACATTTTCTTGGGCTACTTTTAGTTCAAAAAAGTTGATAACTTTATATTTGTATTTATCTATTAAAACCCCAATTAAGGTTAGACAACCGGTCATTCAGGTCCGAATTTTCTATATTTTACGCTGAGGGGGGGAAGGGCGAGGTGAGGGAAAGGGGTTTGGATTAGTCTATAGTAGTAAGCTCCTAAAATCCCTTAGATGATTTTTTTTTTCAGTATTATTGAGCAAATGGGGGCCTCGCGGCATCGCATTTTAAAGAATTAAAACATATGTATGAGTGATTTGGTGACCATAAAAAAAAAACTTAACGAAAATAGAAGTAGTCTAAAAGTTTTGTTAAGAAATCTCTTTAACTAATCTACTAGTCTCGCGATTAAAGAAAATTCAGCTCCACCAAATTCCACATTAAATTCCACATTAAACCCCGAGACTAGCTCGAACTCACACTCAGATAAATCAAACGGAGTACGATTTCTCTCAACTAAATAATTTAAAAATAGGATAATTGAAAGATTAATTTTGAGAATAAATAATAATAATAATTGTAGGATATAGGCGGGATTGGAACGATTGACGAACTTCAATTAAAGTTGCATGAATAATTTAATTGTTGCCCGACGTTTCGAAATCATTTGATTTCTTCATAGGGGCATAATTTCTAAATTAAATGCAACACTGTATCGATGGTTAACGGGTACATATTAAAAGCTCAAACGTTGAAATTATTAAATTAATTGATATCAGATGCTTCATCGAGTATGGAAAATAATATTGAAATAATACATTCATTTAAATGCGGTAAAATTAAAACTATCAAACTTCATAAAAACCAAGACATCGACCAATATCATATCACAATTTTAAAACGACAAAATGACTAGATTAAAGTTGAAACTAAATTACATACAAACGAGGTTGATTACTTTCCCATTTCTTTCTTTTCTTTTTCATTTTTGATTAAGGAAAACAATTATGTCGATCATTAGATTTTTTATTATTGTTGTTTTCCTTAATCAAAAATGAAAAAGAAAAGAAAGAAATGGGAAAGTAATCAACCTCGTTTGTATGTAATTTAGTTTCATCTTTAATCTAGTCATTTTGTCGTTTTAAAATTGTGATATGATATTGGTCGATGTCTTGGTTTTTATGAAGTTTGATAGTTTTAATTTTACCGCATTTAAATGAATGTATTATTTCAATATTATTTTCCATACTCGATGAAGCATCTGATATCAATTAATTTAATAATTTCAACGTTTGAGCTTTTAATATGTACCCGTTAACCATCGATACAGTGTTGCATTTAATTTAGAAATTATGCCCCTGATGAAGAAATCAAATGATTTCGAAACGTCGGGCAACAATTAAATTATTCATGCAACTTTAATTGAAGTTCGTCAATCGTTCCAATCCCGCCTATATCCTACAATTAATAAAAAGGAACGCCAAACCAATTATAATAATAATAATAATTAATTAATTGCACCTTGGTCGGAGAAACAAAATTGTAGTTACATTCGTGTTATTTGTGCGGGATATACCGCGGAGCAACAAAATCCGAGAAAAAAATATTATTTGAGTCAGGCACCCTTAAATGTTTAAAGAAAAAAAATTGGAAATTTTTTCAACGGTTTTAGACCGAAAAAAAACATAAAACTTGGAGGAAATTTTGTGGTGTGATTTTATTAAGTTAAGCATTGGAAATGCCGCCACAAAATTTCTTCCAAAATGTACATTTATAACAAGCTTCAAACTTTCTAAAACCTTTTCTAAAATGATTAAGGAAAGAAGTGTGGAATGTGGCTCAAATGATTACCGGCATTCCTTTTTAAAACTTAAAAAACTGTATTGGCTCTAGTAACAATCAAGCGATTGGCGTTTTTGATAAGATGGCTCTTGTGACTATTGGCTCTTTTAATGTGTAGCCGTTTCACTGTGTAAAGGCTACTACAGGATAACCATAAGGTAGCTGCCCACGAAAAAAATTTTTGAGTTATCATTGGTACTTTGTTCGGGTACCTCAGAGATGATTTCTGGTGAAGTCAAAAAATTTTTTTGCAACCCCTAAGGGGCGATTTTGGGGGTTGAAGAAAATTCATTTTTCGTTTATAACTCCTGAACGGATTGTCCGATTTGAAAAAATGAAAATCGAGATGAAAGAGAAAAATAAGAGCTTTATTTTAGTGTAAGTGCCAATTTTTTTAAGTGCCCAGAATAAGTGCCAGAATTTTTCAAAGTTTTCAAAAATTTTTTTTTCTATAATGTGATCGCCGGATCCAAATTTCGCTACCGTAGCATGAAAGAGCCCAAAAAGTAGCTTTAGAAACGTATTTTTAAAAATTTTTTGCGAAGGGCAAAAAGGGCCGAAAAAAGTGCCAAAAATTTTAAATTTAATTTTTCCCGCGTTTTTGAGCCCGGATTCAAATTTCGCTACTGTAGCATGAAAGAGCTCAAAAAGTTGCTCTAGAAACGTATTTTTAAAAATTTTTTGCAAAGGCCAAAAAGGGCCGAAAAAAATGCCAAAAATTTTAAATTTAATTTTACCCTCGTTTTTGAGCCCGGATCCAAATTTCGCTCCATTTTCGCTTGTTTCGCTATTCTCTTTCACAAAAATATTTCTTCTCAGAAACATTGAACTGCAGTCGTTACAGTCATCTTGCACCAAATTTTTCATAAGCAAAACATTAAAAACAAGGAATGAGGTCACTGCATCTACTTTATTTCAATAATCCAATAAACGAATGGATGGTTGCTTCTTTTGTCAAAATTTCGGAATCTTTTTTTTTTTTTTTTTTTTTCATCTTCGTTACCTAAAAATTTGAAATCACTTTCTACAGCTCCAATAAACTTTCCATTATCTTACTGTCCGTTCCCATAAAGCACACTCCGTTTCAGAAACGTTTCAAAACGCTTCGGAAACGTGTTGGTGGTCTCAGAAACGCTTCGAAACGTTTCTGGAACGGAGTGTGCTTTATGGGTTGTTTTTATCACCATCGTTTTTTGACGTGGGACTATACGTCTTTGGGCTCGGTCCTGGGGGAATCTGTCTGTCCAAGATCTGTCGCGATGTTTGCGAGTTGTTCGCACCAAAAATTAATTTAAGATTAAAATTTAACGTATTATTTAATTTTATTTAATTAATTAAAATTTTAACGTCGAGACTAAAGAGACGTCGAGCTAAGACTAAAAAGTGTCCCGATCTTGGGGGTCGAAACCCGAGGTGTACACTATTTTTGAAATGAAACTTCTTTATTCACAAATTTTATTGAAAATCGATGTTTAAATAATATTTTTCCATGTTTAAATAATATTTATTCATTAATATGATTTTTCCATCATTTTAATATTAAAATTTTAACTATGAAATCTCTAAATAATATTTTGACTATTAAAATTTTAACTTTGAAGCAATGTTTAGAATATTAAGTTTTAGCAATATTAAGACCCCATAGATGTAGTCCTACGTAGGGATATGCCCCCATATTTCAGTATGATTTTTTTTATCCATTTAGCTTTCAAAAAAATTTCCTCGAGGTTTGAGAGCTAAGGGGAGATTTCCAAATCTTGCTTCGAACGTTTATAAGTGTGCAGTACCTAGCTATTTTTTAAAAATAATTTTAGGGCCTGCGAGATATGAATACAGTAAAAGATGCATAAAGCGCTTATGATTTTTTCCTGTTTTTTCTAACTGCATTCATACATTCGATACCGCGGAACGGCATGTAATGGCTAATAAAATAATATTGTATGTCTTGAATTAAATTTATTTCCTATTTTTTTCTCTCCTTTTGTTATTCTTAGAAAGTGTCAATCACTTTGGTAAAAATCAAACGAAAAGGTTACCGAACAAAAGAAAGATAGAACCAAAACTTTTTTTTTGTATCAAAGTTTAGATGAACGTAACGATGAACTAACCTCCTGCTTTGTCACCTTCTTCTTATGTTACAGAGAAAAAAGCCGTTCTTGCATTCATGCGTTTACGGTAAGAAAAAAAAGAGAACCGACTGGATATTTCAGGGAACAGTGGTAAAAAAACGCTATCTCCCCTCAAAAAAGTCCTTAAAATCTCCCTTTCTAATAAATTTTCAAAAATTTTCAGCATTGGGCCACGTTGGGCAAGCAATGGGCTAACCGTTTCTATAAAAAAAAATTTCGCAAAGTCTTTAATTAAAAATCGTCAGCTTGACCCCCCCAACTTTCATCCTTAATTTCTTACGACAGGAAAGTGGGCTAGGGCAAATGAACGCTGGGCTATATTGGGCTAGCTTAGTTGATGATAATGACATATCTTCCTACTTATTCTGAAACGCTGGGGGGGCTGCGGTCAATTTAGCCCCCCCAAACGGATATCTCTGTCATTTCCGACAGCAAATTGGGCTAGGTAATTTTGGGCATGGGCTTTGTTGTGCTAGAGGTGTGCAAACCGATGACGTTTTTAGAATTTTAAAATTCCGACCTGGGGGGGCCAACTTGACAAACCCTTTTTTGAGACCACCAATTCCCCGAGCGCGGCCCTTCCCTCACTTATACACGGTTTTTATTTTTTATTTGCACCAAAAATGCAATAATATATCGAACCCAGTTATTTCAGGTTCCGACAGAGCAATTTTAAATGACACTTTTCCTTCTTAAAAGTCATTGTCGTTTTTCGATTGCCCGAATATGTTGATATTTTGCACGTTAATTTTCGTATGTTTTTAAAAAAACGTTGCCTTTTTTGGTCTAGAGTAAAAATGGTTCAAATATCTGCGAAAAAGATTTTTTTAAAAGCTTCTAAGCACCCTATTCATTAAAAAAGCTTCTAGCACCCTATGAAGAAATGAGAAAAGATATGGTTAAAAATGCTGCGCAACCGAAAATTAACACGTTTTTTAAAAAATAAATAAATAAATGTAAATAAATGGTGAGTTTCAACTTAAAATTTTTTTTTTTTTTTTTAAATTTACGTGGACTCTTGGTCCAGGTTCCCCCGAACCCCCCTTTTCCCATAAGAAGTTGGTCTCATACAACGCGGTTTCCTCGTACGCGGCACCCCCCTTTCCCCCTATCCCCCGCGTTGGGCGAGGGTCAACTGTATTTTTCTTTAATTTTAAAATAAAACAAAGGCAAAATTTTACCGAGAGGGTGGAACCCATTGCACAGCTTTGCGTATGTTTGTCTATGTGAAATTTTTTAAACGTAATTTGAATAATCCTTCCAAAGTCAACCGTTATTTTCCAGGTAATGGACATAATGTACTGAATGAAGGGCTTTGGATAGCCAGGGTTTGCTATTTGTCCGGTTGGTCCGCTTAGTTCATTTCCATAAACTAAATTATAGTCAGCTAAGAATCCTAAATTTCCAGTTCCCTCTTGTCCGCTCCTAAATTTAATCCATACTGAATTCTGAGCAGTTAAATTCGATGGTGAGTTAGTGCCGCAGAATACTCCGAGTATTTTTCCCGTAGCATCATTTTCACGAATTTCTACATAGTGTTGGTTGCAGTGAGGACTAACTGCTATATCAAACTGTTTAAAATTTATTTGGACTCTATTTCCTGTCAATAAATAATAATTTAACTTTAATAAAGGTTACGCATAAGGAATCATTCTTTAAATTAATCCGTTACCTGGAGATGATTTGATTGTCCAAATGCATTCGGATTTTGGCGGATAACTTCCAGGATAATTTGGAGTCGCGAATTGACCTATTTCACTTAAAAGATCTCCTCCGCAAGCACTACTGGCTGAGGAATAGGTTACTTTTAAGAATCCTTGATGAAATCCCATTGATCGCAATCTTAAAATAACTATATTTCCTCGGCTAACTATTGGCAGAGGCGTTCTTGATCCGCAGAATTGTCCCAGTAAAGTAGAATTTTTTTCAACACCATCGTAAACGCTTAAAGAATTAGTGTCGCAAGTTTCATTGTCCTCTCTGTCGCTGATATCAACTTGGTTCAAAGTTAGGGTTATATGCCCGTCTATTAAAAAATAAAATAACTTTCTACTTTAAAATAGCGCTTTCATAATTAATATGATTGAATCTCAAATCAAATCAAACCATTATTATATTTGATAAATTAAGAACCGTTTGGACAGCCTTATGGTTTGATCTGATATAAAACTTAATAAAAACATTTTTTTAAATTATTTACCTGGCTCGGGTGAAGTAATTATCCAGGAGCAATTGTTGTTTTCGTTAACTATATTTAAATGATTATTTAACTCTATTACTCCTGGCTCGTTTGCAGTAATTATAGCTCCACAAGCCTAAAAAGAATTTTTAGCTTACTTTCAGTATTAATTTCGAAAGTTCGTTTGTCAGTCTAGCATATTATAATCGTTTCGACATCGTAAAACAATCTGAGGTCATCGCATCTTTAAAGCCGACTTTAACGGAAGTCCGTTCTTTAATACTTACTATACTGTAATTGGCCAAAAATCCTTTAGCCGTATATAATTGTGCCTCCGATCTCAACCTTACTGTCATTGTATTACTTGTAGAAAAAACGTTCTTAGGATTTGGTATCATGTTCCCGCAGTGCTTCAGCAAAGAAGGAGAATTAATAGACTCTCCGTCAAAGACTTGAACATAATTGTTCGTACAATTCTTATCATCATCTGTAAGAATATCAAAATCCAAAAACGTCAAATTAACTCGATGTGTCGAATCCACTTTTATAGTCCATATGCAATCGTCATTTCTTCCATAATTTTGTGGGTAATCTCGAGAATGAATGGACCCATAATTTGATAAAAACCTGCCCCCACATCCTGAAAAAAAAGTGCTTTAAAAGTCTTTTCTTACAGACACATTTTTGAAAATCGAAATTTTATTTAGCTTACTCGACTTAATGGTCGTATAACTAGCGGAAAATCCTTTTCCTCCAGCACTAGCATCAGACTGAAATCTAACATACATTTGATTTCCTGAAGAATCTAGCTTAACTTCATCTTGTTGGCTGTGACATATTCGTGATAACAGCGGTGCAGTGTCGTCAGGTCCTCCAAATACTTCTAAAGAATCCATAACGCAGTTTGTGGCCTTTTCGAAATTAATTTCAGTGATACTAAGGCTAATACTCGATGTTGGATCGACTGTAATAAACCATTCACACAAAGTGTTCGGAGGATATAAATCTGGATGACCGGGACTGGTAAATGTTCCTGAAGGTCTTTTGAATGAACCACCACAACCTAAAAAGTTTTTAAATAATATTTCCGTGTTCCTAATTATTATTATGAGAGGAGGAAGCCTACCATTTACCACCCATTCTAGTCTAAAATTGCCAGGCGCCCCCCAATTGGTTGGAGTATAATCGTTGGATACAAGATGGACGTAAAGTTTTTGCAACGAAGATGCAATTAAATTATTTGGAGGTAATTTGTCGCAATATTTTCCAATTAAATTCGTCGGACCTCCTTCAATAGGCCCTTCTTTGATTTCAATGTAAGTCTCATTACAGTTCCTTCCTAATTGTAAATTGGTGAATGAAGCATTGATTTTATTTCCACGTGGAGCCGTAATAACCCAATTGCAATCCACTGGATCGGTAAAAGTATTTGGAAAATCTGGACTTTCAATAATTCCTTGATATCCTTTTATTTCAGTGTTGCAAACTGAAATGAAAATGAAAGTTATTTATGCTTGAAAAGTATAAAAAATATTTTTGGCCTTACGGGCTCTGTATTTCAAATAAAAGCCTTTCCTAGCATCCAACAAATCCGATCTAAATAAGATGAACATCGTATTACTCGTTGAAAGCAGAGTATCAGGATGATTACTCGAACTGCAGTATTTCCCTAATGATTTGGCGGTTTTATCTGGACCATCGAATATCTGCGAAGACCATCGACATTAAACCGACCAATTCTCGCTTTAAAAAAAAAAAATCACCCAAACCTGTATAAAATCGAAGAAACATCCCTCTCCATCTTCCAGTTCCAGGTCTAGAAAACTTAACTGCACTTTACTGCCTGATGATACTGATATTTTATAGGTACAGTCGCTATTACTTCCATAAGGTTCCGGATAGTTGGGGGAGGTTATGGCTCCACTAGATGCCGACAAAGTTCCTCCACAACCTGTGAGAATTATCAAATAATTACCAATATCCGAGAATAGAAAAACTCATAAAATTTTTACCGTTTATAGTACTATCCCAACTAATTTTAAAACCTCTGCCACTAAGGGCGCTGTCACTATGAAATTTGATAAATATAGAGTTGCTCTGTGAAGTAATACGCTTGGGAGTGGTAAAGGCATCACAATAAGTTCCGATTAATGGGCTACTTTCGTAAGCACCATCTCTGAACTCAAGAGAATCATAACAGGCACGGCTACTAACACCTAGTGGTGGAATCTCCAAATCAAAATCTCTGATACTGAGTGTTACTTTCCGTCCATATGGAACCTTTAAGAAAAATAAGAGGATTTTTATTTTGATTAACATTTATTTTAAAAATAGTTTTTAAACTATTACTGAAAACGTACCTTAATTATCCACGTACAATCTTTGAGGGGAGGATATTGACGAGGATAATTGGGACTTTTTAAAATACCCGTCGATGTATAATAATTACCCCCACAAACTGAAAATTTTTAAACGTGAAATAAATATTATTTAAAATGTCTTCTAAATTGCTGTTACCTGTAGAAGCGTTAAGAACTGCATACGAGGCTGTGAATCCTTCTAGACTGTAACTAGCATCCGAACGAAATTCAACGGTCATTATACTGTCTGTCGTCGTCAGTTGAGGAGGAATTTGTGAGCCGCAAAATCTAAAAGAAAAAAAAAGAAAAATTCCATTCTAGATTCTTTTTTTTTTTTTTTTTTGGCATAAAAAAATAGAACTTGTATTTACTTTCCCATTAGTCCTCCACTGCTAGGAACAGTGCTGTTATCATAAACAACTACATAATCATAAGAACAATGAGTGTCAAATTCTAATTTAAAAGAAGTAAAAGTTAAAGAAATGACTTCTCCTGGTTTTCCTACTATTACCCATCGACAATAATGATTTGGCGGGTATTCTGAAGATTGAGTGGGAGTGCGAATAATACCTGTAGGTTCTTTTAAGATACCGCCGCATGCTGCAAATTTTTGTAAAACATTAATATGTCTAATGCTATAATGCATCGCTTTAATGGGCTATTACAACTTACAAACATCAAGTGTTGTATAATTAGCGTAAAAGCCTCTGTGAGAAAGACTTGAGTCTGTGACCATCTTCATCCATAAATAATTATGAGATGAAACTATTTTTGCAGGTTTATTAGATCCGCAGAATTTTCCTATGAGAGGACTTTTACTATCATGCCCATCTCGAATCTAAAAGAATAATATTTCTGAAATCTTATGTCTCAAGCAATTTTATGATCATATCAAACCTCAAGATAATCATAATAGCAGAAATCAGAAGAAGCGTATTCGAATTCAAAGTCTTGAAAGTCCAGATCTATTGCTTTTCCTGGTGTAGTTTCAATTATAAAAATGCAGTTTTCACTGTCTCTATATGTAGTCGGATATCCCGGACTTTTAATAATTCCACTATCATCCGTAAAACTTTGTCCGCAAACTAAAAGCATGAAAAAGGGGAAAGATTTACAAGAAACGCAATGTTAATGACAAGTTATTGGCGTTCGCATTAAAAAACCTTACTTCCTTCATACTGAATTCGGAAACCTCTTAATTGTATTGATTGGTCAGCATAAAATCTTATGTACAATTGATTTCCATTAGAAGTAATTGTAGCTGGTTCCTGATCACCGCAATATCTTCCTAACAAAGGAGCGTATATGTCACCTCCGTCACGAACCTAAAAATTTTATTCTTTAATAAGAAAACTTTGTACGAAAAATATTTTGCATTGCATGCAGTTCAAAATTTTTGATGTTTTTCATACCTCAACAAAATCGGCATAGCACGTCGTACTCTGCTCTAAGTCAATAAATCGAAAATTGAGCTTAATTTTTAAGTCTTCCTGTAATCGTATTATCCAGACGCAATCCATATTTTTCACGTATTTGCCGTCTTCGGTTGGAGGTTTTATTTCACCTCGTCTTGTAGTAAATAGTCCGCCACAACCAGGATAACCTGATAAAAATGTAGTAAAAATAACACTGGCGGACCTTTTTTCTTTAAAAAAGTATTTTCAAACCTGGTATGGGATGGTAAGCTATTTGAAAACCTCTGCCAGATCCAGCTGGATCGGAATGGAAATGCACCAGTGCTGCATTTCCATAAGAATCTAATGGTTCGGGAACAGAACTATTACAATACCTGCCGATAACTTTGGAATTGACATCAAGATTTTCGTGGATCTGAAAGTTCAGAATTTAAATTAAAATTATGCAAACGTAAAGCTAAAAATAATTATGAAAGTAGTGATTCTCTAGTTTTGGCTCTTTAAACATGAGAGCTAATTACACAAAGACTATAAGCTATTATTTAATATGAATGTAAAATTTATGATTTATTCCACAACCATGGGGTTTTTCGCACCATAGGTAATAACTAATCTTGTACATACGAATAAATAATCGTAGCTGCAATTCTGATGTGTTTCCAAGTCGATTTCAAAAAATGTGAATCTAATCATTTTTCCAAATGGAGCCACTACATTCCAATAGCAGTCACGATTTGGTGGATATTTTCCAGGACTTCCAGGCGATTTTATAGTCCCGTGAACAGATGCATCCACTTCGCCTCCGCAACCTAAGGTTGAAGTTTTTTTTTTATGTTCATTCTAAATTTATTTTTATTAGTTTCTAGTTAGCAAAATTTACTTGGTGCGGTAGCATTCCACTTCAATTTAAATCCCATTCTGTTTGTAGAACTATCTGATTTAAACCACATGTACATATTATTATTTGTTGTAATAATGGTTCCATTGTTCGGAAGAGTATTCCCACAGAATTTGCCGATTAAATGATCGCCTGCTGTTCTTCCATCATGAATCTAAAAGCATAGGAAATAAAATCGGTTGTCTAAGCTTTAATTCTGAATCAGACTTACTTGAACCCAATCATATTGACAATCGGTGCCTGATTCTAAATCAAACTGTTCAAAAGTAACATTAATTACTAACGAATGGTTCACAGTTATTATCCAAGCACAACTTAAATTGTTACTGTATCTTGTAGACCGTGCATTAGGGGTCGGAAATTGTAATTCGCCGCTATTAGACTGCAACACTCCTCCGCATCCTTGCAGAAAAAAATAGTATTCAGGAATTTTATTTTATCGTATATTTCTTTCTTTTTTTTCAGCTCTTACTTTGCCGCTCAATATCGCAGAACCTGCCGCTAAAATTAGGTGTACATCTGCATATGAAAAATCGTGATCTTCTTACAACGCAAGTCCCTCCATTCCGGCAAGGATTGCTTAGGCAAGGATTTCTCGGAATATTACAAGTGCGTCCAGAATATCCAACAGGACATATGCAAGTGAAATTGGCGATTGAAAAAGATGTACATCTCCCTCCATATCTACATGGGTTAGGGACGCAAGGATTGCTCGAGACAGAAGGAACACCAGGTATGGCAATACAACCGTTTATTCCAAATCCAATTCCTGAATATCCTGGTAGGCACTGACATGTCACACTACTCCCAACCTCTAAAATTTAGGGAAGATATTGTTTAAACAAACTTTATTGAAACGAATGCAGCTAAATAATTATGAACAATCGATTATCTGACCTTGACATCTAGCATTCGGATGACAGCCTCCATTACCGACCTGACATCTCCCTACATAAGTGCAAGTTCTTCCATCTCCTGCATATCCCGGAGGACAAGGGCCACATGTTGAGGATCCAATAGTGTTAATACAGCTTACCATGGGCTGCACTGAGCATCCGCCGTTTTGAGTTAAACATTCATTTATGTCCGTGCATAAGAAACCGTTGCCAGTATAGCCTTTAAAGAAATTGATTTTAAAAAAATTGGTCCAAAAGTAATTTTTGAAGTCTTGTTGCAGCCAACAGACATCAAATAATTCCTAATAATATGGGCGAGACCTGACTTTATTAACTTCATTTTCAAACGCATGACGTCTTGTAAAAATTCTTTAAAATACCATTTTATCAATTTTTAGCATAAACCTTTAAAAAAATATTTGGGTAAGATTTTCATCATTTTGGAAAACTTACCAGGGGGGCAGCTTCCACAAAAAAAACCGCCTGGAATATTGTGACATGTAACTGGGGGATTCCTAGAGCAAGGAGCAATAAAACATTCATCTACGTCTACAGTACAAGCTGGGTTTACTCCGTTTGTTGTCCACCCCTTTGAGATTAAGAAAAGAAATGAAAATAACATTTAAAAAAATAAGCGGAATTCTTAACTGACCTGGTCACAAATACAAGAGTACCCTTTAGTGCCAACTGTTTGCGTTACACAGACACCATGTCCACAAAGTTCACTAGCATGGGCAGAGCTGCAATCGTTTTGCTTCCTGGTGCAGTGTAAGCCATACCACCCAGAAGGGCAAACACATCTACCAAATTTAAAGAAAAATTATAATGCAAATAGGATTGCAAATAGGAAGGAATTACAATTGCATATTAAAAAAATACGATGTTCTTACTCATAAGATCCTCTCTTGTTAACGCAAGTAGCTCCATTCTGACACCCTAGATCGGTTCCGGAAAATCGGGCGCATTCATTTATATCCCTTTCACAACTTTTACCTTCCCAGCCTTCACTACAGCGACACTCATAATCCAAATATCTGTCCATGCAGCTGCCACCATTTTGACAAGGATCATTTTGGCACTCATTTTTTGTAAGGTTCCGAATAATCCCTCTAACTTGTCTTTCTAGCTTCATAACCCTTCTCTGCAGTGTGATCACTCTTCCTGTGTTTGAAGTCTATTTGCAAAATCGTTTTTTAATATTAATTACGAATCAGGTACAGTGAAAATAATTTTTTTTTTACTTACTGTTGGAATACTATTTATTAAAGTTTCGCAAACGTTTAATCTTTGGGAGACTTGATCCAAGCTATTTCCCAATAATTTAATGTCATCTTCTAGTTTGCTTATCATATTATCCTTAACATTTAATATAGCTGCAGCAGCTCTTTTTGCATCGTTAACCGCTTTTACCATATTTATACCATTTACATTGAGATATCCTTTATTTGACGTAAGCAAGGTTAAATTTTTGTCTTTCGCACCGAAAATGAATAAATGACCATCCACTGTTTGCAGTCTTGGCCTAGAGCAAATAGAAATTTTAGACTTATACACTCTTTAACAAGTCTCGTCATTCAGTTTCTACTTACTGATCTAAAAACATGCATTTTGTTACAATTATTAAATCAAAAAAAAAGAAGAAAAATATTATCATAAACAGGCGGTTCATTGTGCCTGATAGCCACTGCAAAACTGAAAAATTAAAGATCAGAAAATTTTGTATTAACATATCCAAAACCAGGAGGTGGGTTAGGAAGATCGAATTTCATATTATCACTTTGTGCCAGTCATTGACTGATAGATTTTCAGGACCGTAGATATTTAAAAACCATGGTCATTTTAACGTACTGCATGCATAGAAATGACTGAGGATAATATGTAAAAAAAAAAAAAATACGAATTTATTAAAAACTCTACGTAAATATATTTTTGTGATGAATAATAATTTTTTCGAGTACCGTAATTTCATTCATTACGGAAGGAATGTCATTTATTCCATTGCTGAATTCGGGCATCGGCATTAATGTAGGAGTAAATACCGTCGCCATGTTGAGCGCAGTCATTTTAGTGCACTCGTGCCTAGCCACCACTCGGCTTAAATGTTCAATCAGGTACTTAAGTGTATGATAATGGGCAGGAGGTAATAGTGTTAAGGCATCTTTTAAGGCTGCCAACAGATCATTCTCCGAGGCATTATTTCCTGAAAATAAAGCAAAATGCATTACTATAAAAATAGCAGTCAGAGTACATTTACATGAATGTAAAGTTTATTAACTTAAAAGAGGTCAGTATGTATGCAAATAAACATTATCACTTTAACGAGATATTTTTCTTTTTAAGATATCAAAAATACTAGTTATAAAATTTAAAATACTGTTTTACCAGCATCATAACTGGTAACTACTAAGCCTATCATGCGGAAATAGTCAGGACAATACGTTTTCTGACAATTTTTGAGGATCAAGGTTTAGAATGTTGAGACGTTTTGAAACAAACGCAAAATGCATAAATTTTGTTAAGAATCCTGCATGGCCAATTTATTACGAAATTAACCACTCTTCAAAAATCTATCCCTGATAGAATCATTCTGAAAAGTAACGCGGATCGATCTCGATTCCATTCGGATGTGGATTCCGTATCCGATATCAATCTGAATTGAATTTATATCTATCCGGGTTACGTTTCATAGTTATTTCTACCAGGCGGTAAGTGGAAAAAATCTAAGACTGGGATCGATGCAGTCCAAAGTTAAAATTTACCTTAAGACCTGATCCAGTCCGAGATCTGAAAAATTCCCAGGCGGAAATTCAAATTTCCCAAGTGCCTATTAATCTAAAAAACCAAAATTGGTTGTTCAGGACCCCAACATTTTTTTAAATAACACGGAATAAAAATCATTGCGGCCAAAAATTGCCACATCAGCCAACTTTTACCATAATTTTAAAATTGTTCCTGCACTTTCCAGGTAATAATAAGTATTTTATGCGGTTTCTCAGTTTGTATTAAATATGTATGTACGTTCTGAGTTTAATGCTTTACAAACATTTCAAATTTAACTCCAAAAACTGATACAATTATAGAATGCAATGTGGCACCCTGTGTGTATTCGGCGTTTTTTTTTTTAAATAATAGCAAAGAAAGTAAACTGGTTATTAAGTAAATTACTGCAAAATAGTTTTTATAACTCAACTAGCAATAGAATTTCCTTAGCATCCAAAAAAGAAAAAGAAATCGAAAAAACGAAATCTTAAACAAAATATTTGCATTTAAAACGTGGTTTTTAATTTCATTTGCTCTTACACAAGAAAAGGCATAAGAACAGTCCCTTTCTTTAGCAGAAGTCCTGCCGTCCTAAGGCAAACGGCAGTAAGTGACGACCGGAATCAAAGTTCATTTACCTGAACGAAGCATAAGAATTGGTTTTAATTCCGGATTGTCCATACTGCCATTTCACGTAAGACGGTATGGCCATTTATGCAGCATGTTGATTTTTTTTAATTTTTTGATTCGGTATAGTTGAAGCATTTTATAATAAGTTTTATTTCGCTAAGCCAGTAAACCATTTACCAATGCAAATTAACTGCATAACATTAAGTCGTTCTTTCATAAAATAACCTTTTGATGCCGCTAAGAATTTTTTAACGAATAAACCATTTCACGTCATTCTTTAAAACACTTACGTAAGGCTAACATTAAAGCTGAATGAGTTTCATATGTAATAAGCGGAAGAGGAAGTAATCGTAGATAAAGTTTTAACACGCCGGTTATTACGTGAATGTCATACGACGAACGGCTAATATCCGCCTTTTCGCCCTCTGAAAAAAAGGAAAAAACTTTGCAGTGCTGTTTTAAAGCATATTAATTTCATTACTATAGTATACGTTACCCTTATCGAAAACCAGTTTCAAAGCTTCAATTTCCTCTGCAAATCCTGAAATTCTGTACAACCCTTCCACATCCACACCACGTCTTTCTATCTCTAAGACGCATTTATCAATTATGAATGGCCTTATGGTTCTTCTGGTTTTTACTAACGTTGTCAAATCGATCCCAAATACACCTCGCATGTGCTTCAAGTCGGGTAAGCAATCATTCGGGATTTTTTCCGAACACTTTACATGAGCGCTGAATCCACAATCTGAAAACCAAGGGAATAATTATAAGTCTGTCTGTATTTTTCAAGAGTACAATTTTTGCAATAAAAATCCTTACCTTCACATTTTACACCCTGGGCTATGAGGCCCCAAAGAAAATTACCACAAAATTCACACCAATTAAGACCTTTGAATGTGTGAACTTTAAAAGAATGGCATTTATCGTAAATTTCAGGTAAAAGTATTTCCGCTTTGGTTTGGGCTTTTGTTAGCGTGTTATTACGTTTTAATTTCAATCGGTTTAGAGTGACATGAGGTGAATCTTCATATCGGTGCTTTGTGTGCAATGTATCAATGATTTTTGATGCATGAAGATCAAGGTAAAGAATGATAAGACCATCCCCTACTAAATCATGTATATATCGATAATTTTTATGCTTTTCAACGTGAAAATCAGTTCCATCATAGAACAGTTTGTAATTATGAACTTTGTTATTAAACCTAAAATGAAAATAAAATTAAATTAAATTAATTAGGCCTATCAGTATTAAGTTGCAAAAGAAAATAAAATAATATAGTTACCTTAACGACAGAGTAAAAAAATTATTGTTCTCCCCTGAACTTCTTCGCACCAAATACTCTCCTTCCTCTTTAAGCAATTCTTTGGCTTGTACATGAGATATGGAACCATGGTATTCATCATTGAAAAATTCTGGTTTAGGAATGACAGGGTAAACAGGAACTACTTTTTTTGCTTTGGGTGCTTTTTGATGTAGGTGGTACACTGAAACATTTTGAAAAAAAGTATTTGTAGAAATGAAGCCATCAATCGAGCAGTTTGCATAAAAACTTACAATCAGGTTTCCAGACATGCATACGGGCATCATAACATGGATTACAAATGCCTACAACAAAAAAAACCAACGGCACAATAAGCAATTGTTTCACAAAGGAGAGAAATAAGTTTTAAACTACATAGATTTATTGTTCTGAAAGAAACATAAATATTTTTTAATTGGAAAAGATTTCCTTATTTTTACTTTGAAGACTTAAGATAAGGAGTACACTAAACAAATATGTGTTCTTAAATTACAGGATAAGGTTCTCCCTTATATCATTTTTAAAAATATTGCATTCATCAGAGATAACATGAAAAAATGTTGAAGGGTCTGGAAATGATATCACCATTTAATATGTATTTCACATTCTTTAAAATTTTTTATTGATGACTTCAATGAAAAAAAAAATAGGTGTTCATTTAAGATCCGACTTCAGCTTACTTGACAAATTTAAAAAAATATCTGCTGTACAATCAATTCATAATAATCGATTACTCGATTTATCTTAACTGAAACGGGAAAATTGGTTGAAACATATATTTTATACACAAAGACAGAAGCATAAACGCCCCAAATAAACGAACAACATCCTTATAAGCAATTACAGTTGATAATGTAAATATATAAATGACAAGTAACATAACCTATTTAGGACAGAAACTGACAATTACCCATATCCCGGAAATCCTCCTTTAATTTCGCTTGGAATTCTTGAAGGCTTTTCATAACTAATTTATAAATAAATAATCTTATTTACACGAAAAACTAAATAAAAACTTAATAAATTAATAAAAAATAAATTATTAAATTAAACTTAATACTGATGTAGCTTCTCCATTATTATTTTTGTTGTAGATAATTCAGTGTGGCCAACATTACAAACGTCAACTTTTTTTTTCTTTCGCGCTTCTTTGAACTTGTAAATTATTTGAAAGTAGTTTACGAACCCGTTAGACTTTTTTAAGTAAATTATAATTGAATTGAAATATGATCTTAAATACGGAACACTTTTTTATATTTTTATTGTAGGCCTTTTAAATAAATGAATATGAAACGATATTTTTTGCTGCTTCCTTCTTCCGATAAACACTAAGAAGATTTTTTTTCGTACAGTACTTACATGAAAACAAGTGTATTCGTTTCAAAAAGAAGTGACTTTTGAACCTTTTACAAAATGGTTGTTAAATTGTTTTTGGTGACAATAATAAATGTTCATTAAATTGGATTGCAATATAGTCATAAAGCAATGTGGTTAAGAGTAACACAGGGGGAGCAGTTCATTTATCAGTGGCGGCTTGTAAAATCTCAAACTTTTTTTATAGGTAATTGTTAAAGACATTTTCAGACGGACTATGAATATTTTGGCGCTTTTAATATTATTATTTGAATAGATTTTACAAAAAATGTTTTTTTTTTTAAATTTTAGTTGTCCTAATGTGATTATTTGATTTTGGGGAAATATGGAAGTTGTTTCTGAAAAAACGGTACTAACATAACGGTGATTCAGTTGTATTCGACTTTCCAAATACGATGGTTCGTTTAGTTTTACGCTGTTTGATCGATATTTGAAAGCTAATTCCATTAATAATGATATTCAAAAAAACTATGATTAAAAATGGTAACCGGCCAACTTTAATCTGGCAAAGGAAAATTCGGGGTTTTTTTTTTTTTTTCAACTGTTTCTCCTTCAACAGAGCTGATGAAACTGCCTCTTAGGCTATTTGAAGTTGAAAGGAGATTTTTTTTTTTTTTTTTTTTTTTTCTTTTTTTTTCTTTTTCATAAAATATTAAACATTGGTATATTACCAGAAGAAAGTACTTTCAGGCTTGCCACCATATCTGGTAGCATATATTTAGCTTTATTTCCAGAAACCCAATTCCTACTTAAATCTGAAGAATATTAGTCAGCGTTTGGAATGTTTAGTTATTTTAAAAAAAGAAATTTACCGCTACCATCTAATTAAAAAAAGACATTTATTCGTATTTTCGGTTTTTTTTTTCTTTAATTGAAATCGTTTCCCAATTTCCACGAAAGGCTATACAATGTTTGATATTTTCATTTGATTAAGTTACATAGTATATCCTTTGTACATTAACCTTTAATATATCCAGTTAGAGCTGATAAATGAAACATTAAATAATTATAATTTCTGATTTTTTTTCTTGCTTATAAAAGACAAACAAAAAAATGAATCTTTCTACGTTGGCTATTGGATGTCTTTTAACAACAGTGTTTATTTTTGTCTTATTATCAAAATATGAAACTTAAAAAGTAGATGTATAAAGTAAAAAAAAAAAACAAGAAACATAAACTTAATAAGCTGCTGCACTTATAAAAAAATTAACATCATACTGTTTAAGAATCGTTTTTATTTCATTCTGAATTATCAGTACTTATCATTTTACAGTTTTTCTTTTACATTTGCACAGAAAAATTAAAGATAGAATAGAAAATAACTAGCTATCCTTTTTTTTTTTAATTTCTTTGTCTTTTCATACGACTTGGTTTTATTTTTTGCCAGAGCTGTTTCTCGTTCGAGTCTCAGTCAATTCACCGGTCTGAAATTTTCTTATCAATTTTTTTAATGTCCGTGAAGAATACTTTCTCGGTATTTTTATAAATTAAAAAAAAAATCTAGGTATTTGATTAGTGGCGAACACCCCTAACTGATTTAACGCCTAGCTTTCCTCCTATTTAATTTCATAGCAACTAATGAACAAGTAATAAAATTTTTTTAAAGACGACAAGTAAAAATCAAAGAGCTGACTAAAAAAATCGTTAAAAATTACAAGACAAACCATGGAATGACGAATAATAACCTTTGAAAGAAAAAAAAGGATATATATTTTTTTACAGCTATTAAAAAAAAAAAAAAAAAAAAAAAAAGTGATGATTGGAATGACGAAACAGACACGATATAAAGGGGCGATCAAAATTTTTCAACAATCCACATCATTTTTTAAAACTATTTGTTTAATTTTTTTTTTTTTTACCGTTTTATAATTTCTTTTGCCTCTTTTTTTTTATTTTATGTTTTTTTAAAATTTTTTTAAATACATTTTTTTCAGCTCTTATATAAATATAAAATAAAATTACAACATAGAACAATAATAATTTTATATTTAATATATGGTAATTGCCTAGCATACAACTAATATGTAACGAAACGATGTTTTTTGAATTTGTTTTTGAAAAAATCAGTATCTTCGATAAGATGTTTTAGTTCAAATAAAGACAGATTTTTTTTAATGTCCGTATTTCAACCAGGCCAGAAAACATTTTATCGAAGGCAATGATTTAATTGTTATACGTAAGGACTCGTAACATCGATTTTTTTTTTTTTTTTTTCGTTTTGATTACATTCTGAAATAACGTGAATCCATTTATGTTTGGTACAGGAAAAACATCGTGTGAAATTTATTCCCTGAATTTTGAAATAATATAACGGAACTTATTCTTTTTCATCGAAAAGTAGTATAATTCGTATATATTATTCAAAAATTTGTTCGCTAACGTGAATATACCTCACACGAGCTGACCAAACCGAAACATTTAATCAATAGTATTTTTTCTGGTTTTTACCATAATGTATTTTCGTATGTTAGTTCACACATCCAGGATTCTTACTTTTTTACTTTAAAAAATTAAAAATATTTAAAGTGACGAAACCTGATATTCTAAATAAAAATAAATTAATTAGAAGAAAACGAATATATTTTTTAAAAAGAAAAAAAAATTGACACAGATATCATGAAGCTAAAAGAAACAAACTTTAGCTGTAACATTCGGTTTTCGAGGCTTAAGCCCTGCCTTTTGTATATGTTTCTTTCATTTTTAATTTTTTGTTATTTTAAAATTGTTAAAAAAAAAAAAAAAAAAAATATACTGGTCGAATCTCCAGATGGCGAACAGAAGCGGAAGCACTAGTGTGTGTCGACAGTACTTCCTGTGAACACAGTGCGGTATAGTTCATTCTGGAGAATTGTGACATTTTGCAGATTTTTTTCTACTCGAATTTTGTTTTGCCGAAGATGAAATTACCGCGAACGTTAGGGTCGTCAGATGTAAAGAATTGTTTCCAGAGATTGGCGAATTCGGTTCTATTCACATCAACCTTGTTATTCTGAAAATGAGTTTTGAAAAAAAATTAACACGGTTGGCTTCGGAAGTATTATTTTTAATCAATTGAATTGAATTGCACTTACATCTGAAAATTTGGCGAAGGCTTCTTTACCATCAGCTTCAGATATCCCGTAGCCTGTGCAGACTGAAACGAATTCTCCTTCATCAATTGTTCCATCCCCTAAAAATTATTCGCAAAGTTAAGATTTTCTCATCAAATCGCACCATTTGCATGTTGTATTTTTTACCTGAAGTATCCTGAAGGTCGAAAATAAAATTCTGGTACTGAGTTTGCCATTCTTGGGGCTTATCTGGTGCTGCCGAAAATTCATCCCAGCAGTTAAGCCATTCTTGCGTCGAAATCTTAATGTAATAATTTAAAAAAATAAATAAGTAAGTGAATGAATAAATAAATATATAAATTAAAATAAAGGGTTTCGTAACGAACTTACTTGTCCATCACCATCTTTATCAGCGGTAGCTTTAAGTCCTTCCCAGATGTTAAGAAGTTTTTTTTGGGTATCTAAATATTTTTGATCTGTGTTTGAATAACCCCTCATTCTACCAATTTTCTGCAATGAAAATCAATATAGAAATTATTTATTAGGTAATAATTATTAATAGGTAATTTAAACTTTTCTCTTTTATCAAATTCAAGGTTGGCAACTAGAATGGAGTTCAATTTTTCCAGGGTTTGTACTGGCTTTATTTTCTGTTTGCCAGAGAAATCATAAGAAAATTCGACAAATCTTGCAATAATGAATTAAGAAGGGCAATAATTGGATAAGAAAAAAAAAGGGAAAAAAGGCACTGTAGTGTAGGATTTAAAAGAATCAGGTCATCAAGATCTATAAAAGTAGAAGAACAAAGAAAAAAACTGAATTTTTGAAATATTTTTCGTTAAAACTTTGCGATATCAATTTCAAGATTGAAAGTTAAATTTTGTGTTTCTAACTTTTTTTTTTTTTTTTTTTTTTTTTTAACAGATTCATATTTTTCGTTCATACCATTGCAAAAAGTTAGTTCTTTGCAAACGTTAATAAAACTATTATTAAATTGATTGAAATTTGGCGATTCATAATTATTATTAAGATTTTTGGCGGGATTGGATCAAATCCAATTTAGATCCAATCCCGCCAAAAATCTTAATATTATTAAATTGATGGAAGAGATTTTTTTTTCAGGTATATTATTAATTTTTAATTAATCGTTATCAATTGAAGACATCAGTGGAAGAAGGGGGCAGTTCAGGTTCCAACGAAAAACCGTAGTCAATAAATGAAAATCGAAAGAAAATCTAACATTTTCTACTGCTTGCTTACAAATGGTAAATGAATAAAATTAACTTTAATGATTAAAAATTCTGTCAAAATGGCATCCAAAACAAACAACAGAAAAGAGCCAGTTGTTTGAATTTTTTTTTTCGAGAGGTCCAACGGTCTCCTTCTACTGATGTCTTCAATTGATAACAATCATTTTTCCAAAATGTTTTTCTTATGTTAAAAAAAAAAATGAATAAATAAATAAAATAAAATTAAAATAAAAAACTTACCTCCAAGGCTAATTCAAAATCATTTTGCTCTATCGTGCCGCTTTTGTCGACATCTGTAACAAAGAAAAATTGTACTTGTAGTACTTTCAAGATTCAGATTCGTAAGGTCGTTTTAAAAAAAAAATTGATCATATTTATTTGTAAATTCATTGATAATAACGTATTGTCATTGCCATTACCAATAATAATATGGACTAAGTATTTTCTGCTCGAATTATTCGGTCCAAATAGTGTCATTTGACATCTAAAATGTCATTTAAAAAAGAACGATTCTGACTAACAATCAGTTACTCTATAAAATAAAATTTATAAATAAATAAATAATAGGGTCTCTTCCACAGCCGATGACGGAGTTCTAATGGTGCCGCCCCCTAAAACATTCCCAAATAGTGCAAAAATAACGTGTGCAAACTTTGGCGCCTCCACCTAAATGCGAAGTGGTGCCTGTAGCAACGTCATTTTTACCATTTATAATGCATGGGAAATTTTCTTATTTTACTTTTTATTTTTTTTTCTCAATAAATAGAAAGTCGAAAAATTGGCCATTGGTCCAAATTAATACGTATTATATATGCCTTTCAATCTAGGTACAGAAAGCCCGTCCAACTTTTTTTCCGTAGACAAGGGGGAGCCTTCAAAATTTATATAAAATTCAAAATAGTGATACATCACCCTTAATTATAGAATTATGGAATGTTTTAAGGGGCGGCACCATTAAAATTCCGTCATCTGCTGTGGAAAACACACTCTAATAAATAGAAAATATAATAATAAAATAAGTAATTGCCACTATTATTACATCTTTTACACTCCAGAAAGATTTTACTTTTATACTAAGCTTTGCCAGAATTTTTTAAAGAGCTTGTAAAATTTTAACTAAACGCCAAATGCAATCAAAATTTTACTGGAGGTCAGAACAATTGCAGGGTTTCCCAACATAAGATCGCGATTTAACAATGGAAGAAACCCTCCCAAAACATTAAAATTATTTAAACTATCGGTAGATCGTAATATAACGGGCGTGAGATTTAAAATGGAATCCCTGAAATATGAATAAAAAATCACGGAGTTTTCCAATCTACGGTACACCCGGGGAAAGCTTAGTCGACCGTATAGAGTAAGGAAAGGTAAATGAAATTTCACATTTTAATAACGATGTGAACTCATTAGTTCACATCGGATTTTTCAATTTTTTCCTTGTGGAATTTTTTTTTATCTGCCTTCGAAAATAATTTCCCTAATTTTTTTATTTCGGTATTTCCTGGTTGCTTGTCAATTTCATTACCACCGGTATAAAGTTAAATATTTTGAGAGAGAGCAGCGGAGGAGCTGATTTATTTATGAAGTGAAATTTTCGCTGGACCTATTTTAAAAAAAATAAATAAAAAAAAAAAAGGGAAATAAAAATAATCACTTACCGAAGAAAACATGGAATACATAAAGTAATTTCTTTTGACGGAATTCTGAAACTGGCATTTTTGTGGAATTTTATGTTTTTTCCCGGATCTGAAAGAAAATGAAAATTTTATTAAGACTTTAAAGTAGATATTTATTAACTAATAAATCGACATAGTAATGCTGATTGGTCATGGTAAAATTTTGGGTATTCATGCATTTAGGGAGTCGGAATATGTTGGACTGGTTTTGGAAGTTCTTTTTGACTCTTTCATTATATAATCTCAAAGAATTTTTTTTTTTTTTTTTTCGACAAATGCTATTTCAATGAAATAGCTGCTGGGATCCCATTTTTGCTCTTCTAGAGTTCATTTTTCCTGGTTTTTGAGTGGATGCAATTAGTCTATGAAGCAAGAGAAAACTCTTCGTTAGCTACTGAAAGATTTGATTCCCTTCAAGCATTTGAAAAAAAAAAAAAAAAAAAAAAAAAAAAAAAAAAAAAAAAAAGAAAAGATAATTATAGGTATATATTCCAAGTTGTCAGGACTAAAGGATGAAAGGTTCATCATGCAAACAGTGAAATACATTAAGTCGAAATTCCCTCTCGAAGTACAGCTTTTACACTATGTAAGCAATCTCTGATCCCGTTTGTTTTCCCATAAAAAGCTCTTGCACAAAGTTTACTTGTTTCAAACTCTTTTCTTTTATCTTTTTCTTTTTGATAAAGATTTAAAAAGGAAGTTGATATTTCATGATTTACACAATATATTAAAAAAAGAAGTAACTCCAAGAACACCATGAACTTTATCCTAATCTACCAAGCTTTTTTTTTTCATTTCATCATGAAAAAAATTTTAAAAAATTAAAATGAGCTTAATTAAAAACATTTTTAATGTATGAGTGAGTACATAAAAAAATGCGCTAGTTTTGTCTTTTTGTGCTTTGTTCAAAAATGATTTGTAAGCTAGCGACACTTTAAAATGATGAAGTAAAGGACTATAAAAACTTCAATTAAAGCGAAACATAAATCCCTCGACTGTAGAATTGCTGTGACAAAAAGCTGAAATAAAAATCTCTGGATGCTTTACTCTTCATTATGATTTCATTCCTTCTGCATTAACTCCAAACGGTAGGAGCTAAAATAATGCGACCTAGGCCAAACTCAACTTGTTTTTTTATTTTTTAGGATTTAAAATTTTTAAATATTTTTCCGGATGTCTAGGTACAAAAAATTATATGAGTGAGGCGCGTTGGATCCTCTCAATAACACTCACTCAGAACCGTTGGCATTCTCAAGACCAAAAAGCCGGTACAACCCTTCAATTGAGGGCTCTTTGATATAATATAGTGATAATGGTTACTCAGAGTGTGTGAATGGAAGTTTCTGGTTTTCTCAAAAGAGTTGAGCTTTCATTCATTCCCTTCTGGGGACCAATGTCATGGTGCTTGTCTTTAATAGGGATTGTAACGTTAAAAAAAAGCGGCGGAAAAAATAAATGAAGTGAAGGTCTGTCAAGAAAACCCAAAACATTTTGAGTGCTTTGATAATCATAGATTTTGAAGTTTATGTAAATTTTTTCCAACAGACGCCATTTTCTACTTCTAATTTGGGGGGGGATATTATATTAGAGTTGCCGATAAATCGAGAAAAGGTATCAATATTGTATGTTGATACTTGTATAAAAAAAATATCACAATATAAAATAAATTCACGATCTATCGATAAGTGAATTATCGATAAATTGAACCAATTTTTTCAGAAAAGCAAAAAAAAAAAAAAAAAAAAAAAAAGGTTTAGGCCAAAAAACAAAATTAGAAAGTTTGTTAATACCTACTACTTTTTCTCCTACATATTCTAAAAATTGTTTTGCAAAATTCCCGAAAAAATACAGTTTTTTCCCGAAAATATCGTTCAAATTATCGACAAAAAATTTATCGATATGATGTATCGATCGAATTGTAAAATATCGAAAAAATATCGATAGTTTTTGTGTCGATTTATCGATATATCGATATATCGAAGTTACCGATAAAATATCGGTATTTCCGAAAAATAATTTCGGCAACACTAACTATGATTCTTTTATATTAACTCTAACACAAATGTCTTTTAAACGATTGAATTTAATAGGAATATTCGTTTAATTAAGTAATCATGACATTTACCGAAGTTAGACTAGACATTAACAAAGAGAAAAAAAATTGTTTTAAGGGAAAAATTTTTGCCAAATTTTTTTAAAACGATACGGTATAATATATATTTTTCTTTGTTGCTTTTTTTTTTTTTTTTTTTTTTTTTAAAGATTCTTCTTTGTATTATTTTGTATTTGCCCTGAAAAAACTGAAGTTTTTCTTCAAATAATAAAAAAAAGAAAGTAATAACGTGCACAACCGGTTTTGAAGAGCTCCTTCAGAAAAGATTTTAAAATCAATTTTAAAAAATTTTTACGCGAATTGAGGAGATAACCGAGCTTTTATGTTAAAAAAGATGAAACTTTATTCGATTATAAGACCAAGCCATATTCATCCTTTTGATTTTCAGTAATGAAATAAAAGCTTTCATATTTTAGTATCGAAATTTGAAATCCTTGAGGTCACAAAAAAATCACTCAACTAATTTTTTTTTTTAGAATGAAGGAGAACGACATGAAGACATAAAGGAAAAAAAAACCAAGATGCATCTTAATATCTTTCATTTGATCAAATCGACCGAAGCGAAATTCCCGCCAATTTTTCAAACCGGCGATGAACGACTATTAATCAGTGGCAGAGAGAGTCATCAGCAGTGCTGAGAAATTAATAAGTATGTTCAAATCCTTGATGAAAAAAACTTGCAAGAGATATTAGATTGAATCTATGCTACGATTGGTCCAATAATTTTCGTTTTAACCGCTATCTTTTGTTCTATTTACAGGTGAAAAATTTCGTTTGAGAAAAAGGGATCAAGTCTGGGAGTTACTTAGTCATTTAGAAGAAAGAAAAAGGTAAGCGGATGTCACCAGCGAAAAAAAAAAAAAAAAAAAACCTTCCCATAATTCAAATTCCACACTAAATGAAATCATAAGACAGAAATAAAGTTCTTCCCTACCAACCCTAATCGAATTAATAGACTTGGCTGTGGTCTCGGGAAACTGCCGGTCATGCGTTTAAACTTCTGTCTTGTCCTCAAGGTCTCCTGGCACACGTAACAATTGGTTTAACCACTGGTCACTTTCAAAGATGATGCTTCGCTGATTTTCGCGGCTTTCCATAAAAAAAAAAAAAAAAAAAGTTGGTCACGGGTTTCGTTAAAAGCTCCCCCCTTTTCCGGCTTTTAGTCTCATTACAAGCGGAAATTTTATTACGCGATTCATTCCGTCTGTCAGAACGGGTTCGGAAAAATACTTTCTGAAAGACGAAAAACGGAATCAGTTGGGTTAATTAAAAAAAAAAAAAAAAAAAAAAACGGCAGGGAAATATAAGAGGACAAATATTATTTTTAAAATAAAGGAACTCTGATTCAGTAAATAACATGCCAGTTAAATATATCAAAAGGATTTTTCAAAGAAAAAAAAAGGGAAAAAATGACTGCTGAAAAAATTATCTAACAGGACATGGTATTTACGGATATAAAGACGGACATGCACGTTTAACCATCTCACAATGATCTCATTGTTTCAAATTATATATGAAATATGTGAAAAGATGAGGTAAAGAAAAATAACATATAAAGATTCTCATTTTGTGTATCAGCATTCGTAAACTGGGGACTTGAAAAGTATTAATAGATACTGTAAATCTCCTTAGCCCAGTACAAATGGTGACAAAAGGCGTATATTTTTTTTTATTATTGTTTTCATTTTTTCTTTTTTCATTCCGCGGAATTTTTTAAAATAGAATTTTTGCAGGAAAATCGAAAGCATTTTTCTTGCAACTGAAAAACATTTAATTTTAATTTTATCTAACAAAAAAAAAAATTGTTTTTTTCTTTTTTTAAGAGGAGGCTTCACGGCATACCGGTAGGGATGGCTCTTTTGTTTAACACTCGATTTACGAGAAAAAAATTAAATTTTAGGTATCTAACGAACTTCTTTGACTTCTTGTATTTTTTGTACAGGTTTCAACTTGTTCCAAGCAAACAAAAACCAGGAAAAACAAATCAAAGTTTTTCGACCGCAATTTTATTTGGAATTATTTTCCTGCCGCCCATACATTTCAGACAAGTTGAAACTTGCACTAAAAATTCCAGGATATACCAGAGGATTTCGTTAGTTAGATACCTAAAATTTGGATTTTTTCGTCGAAAATCGAGTATTAGAGAAAACAGCCATTCCTTCTGGCATCCGTTCCTTAATGGCAAATGTGTAAAATTACTTTACTTTTAAAAGTAGTTTTGGATTTATAATGACATATTTGAAGAAAGTACGGAGGAGGCACACCAATGAAAATGACGAATTAATAGAATGTTTAAAGAATGTACTACGGTTATCCAGAAAAATTATCACGGTTTAGTGAGCATGAGCCAGCCTCTTGGCTCAGTGGTAGCATGTTTGGCTCACAAAGAAGGGGTCCGGCACGCTATAAACTTATCAGTGTGGAACGGCTCCAACTGATTTTGCTGCTGGCAATAATATTGGCATGAAGCGGCCATAGTTTGGAAGAGATACCACGAGCTTGCTCAAACCTGGGTACAAAAAATGGTTACCAAATTTTCTGCTGTGGAAAACCCGGCAAAAGTCTAACTTTATAAGAAATCTAGTAATAACCTAAAATTCGGGTGATAATGTCAATCAGCGACTTTTGATCCGGTTTCAGTTCTTAAAAAACTTTTTTCCAGAAAAATCTTGACTTTTCTTGCGGCAAAAGAATCTTTTAATCAAAAACTGTGCTGTGCGAAAAAAAAGGTGAGAATGGATTTACCTTTCAGTTTTTTTTCTGGATACTTGAAAAAGAGAAACATTTGTGAGAATAACGTTTTTGAAAAATCGAAATGAAATTTCTCTCCACCGTGCCTTCGGCCTCGCTTATGATTTATAAATATGATGGTATCGGATATTAGAAAGCTGAGAATAGACTCCAAAACTCTGATATGAAATCAGGCACTTTCAGATAATAAAAACTTCATGTTGTACGAACCGAATTTGCAGTATCTTATAATGTCTCATCTTCATTTTTTTAAATATGAAACTTAGCTATTTTTGATATTTCCGTTACTTCGAGTCAACCTCATCAATGTTTTAATAGAAAGTCGAGTTTTGAGAAATTAACCTTATTCTGGGGAAGGGAAGGGAGGAGGCAAGGCTGCTTTGTAACCTGAAAAATATAAAACTGGTTGATGATTCGTCTGAAGTTGGGCAAAACGAAGCCTTAATAATTTAAAATCATATCATAAGCCAAAATGCTCAAACACTGTCAGTGCTGTTCTCCCTGGACCTGACCTAGCCCGTATCATGTTGAATGAATGGCAATTTTTATATAATGAAAATCGCGGGAAAAAAGTCCCAGGTGTATCCAGAAAGTTACCAAAGAAGGGGTAATGATTTCAAGCCCAAGCGATTCTGTTTTCTATAGGTTTCAATTTCTTCTTACTCCTCAGGTCTTTCCTTAGTTTTTGAAGTGTGAAATAATTTTCGAACTATTTATAGAACGATTTAACGTTTTTCAAAGAAGAGCATATGTCCAGGAAAAATATTGTAAAAATCATTTGGACTCTAGCTACCAGATGGCGCCAGCTTTTCTATTTCGTTGTATATTTTTGTTTTTCCTTATTTTATAGCGCCCCTTTAAATTTTATTTGTTCAATTATCGAACGGAAAGTTCGAATCTTCTTTAATATTCTTGTTTGTTAATGTTATTAAAAGTGGTAAAAAATTTTCAGGAACAAGTTAAAACGAAATTCTTTCATCTGTTATTTTTTTTAGAGGGGTAAGAAAGAGAAAGCTGGCGAAAGTTGCACAACAAAGAACAGTGGTTAACAATTTTGAGCAGGTCTTTTAAAAATAAGAAGTTAATTGACAACTCCTGTTTGATTATTTTTTTAATATTCACCACTTTTTCGAAAAAAAAAATCAAAACTGGTAGCTTTATTGATATAGACACTAGACGGCCTAAATAACATTTTTCAGACCGTGTGTACACTATTTACATCGATACTAGAAAAAAATATTTCTAACAGAACTACCTAGCTTTTTCTCCCTACGACCACTAAACAGAACTGTCAAAAGAAAGATGATACGTTGCCTGTTGTCTAAATTTTTCTTTCTTTTTCCCCCTTAGGTACCATGATCTCTCTTTGGTACTTGTTACCCGACTAGAGGGTACTGTAAATAACATGCATATTGGTATCCAAGACAGGCAAAATTCACCCTAGAGGGCATCTTAAGTGTATATCAGCTGATGAGACTGCATCAAAGGCGATATGATGTACACGCGAGAGTATTATTTATTGCCGAAAGTGAGCAGTATCTGCCACACTGAACCAAGAGGCACCAATTAGAACGCACATAGTTCACTCGGCTCCTTTTTATACTCCTCAATTTCGTAGAAGAGTATATTAGATTTGGTTTTGAGTTTAGGGTACTTCCGTTAATATTGAAGGGAGAGCAAAACGAACGGCACTTTGCGGGGATAACTTTTCAAACCAAACCTATTTACGCATGTCCGTCTGTCATCATTTTTTCGTTCTTCGATTGGAGACGCAATTTGAGCCATATCGATCTCAAATTTGGTAAATGAATAGGGGGCATTAAGGACAAAAACTGTATAACTTTTGGTCTAAATATGTTCGCATATAGCAGAACGGCAGCCGTTCGAAAGGTATAGTAATTAATTTTCTACGCCTTGGGTTCCATCGTTTTTATATTTCGCATGTTTAACTTACTGTAGATGAACACGATAATACCTGTAATACTAAGGCAACAAAAAGCGGGAATCTTTTTTTTTTTTCTTAAATTTTTTTTTCTTACCTTTGTTTTTCGTATATACAAGTAGATATCGCTCTTGCTTTCTGCGCTTATGTCAGCGAAAATAATTGTCTCACATTCCGGAATGTGTGATAAGTCATTTTCTCTTTGGGCAGACATAAGAAAAAATTATTTACATTTCGTAATTCTATACGGTCGTTTTCAAAATCTGGCTAGCATAACATCAAATGTTTTGCTTTTCCGGATAAGAATAAATGAAATTGAAGAGTATCGAAAAAGTGAGAATCTCCACTGTAGCTTGTTATTTATTTATTGAGGCTCTTTAAATGAATGTGATTGAAATATTATCGAATCTGGAAAAAGATGTGCAGGACCAAGTTTTTACCTATTTAAGCGATATTCAAGATTTTCCAATTCGAAGGTGTATAAAAAAGATAAACTAAGAAAAAAAAATCATAACCTAATTGATTTACGAATGAAATCTAAATGTTTCATTCCCTAAAAACCTTTAAGTCAAACTTACAATTTCATGCAGCCGCGTAAATCTAACAAGAATGAGCTATAGGAGCTAATTGAATTACTAACTCTGAATGACTGATGAATGTTTTACTAGACCTGAACCGGATACTGTCTCGCGACAGTTTTCACAGTAATGGCAGAATCAATTTAATTAAACACGTCATTTCCGCTTTTTGGGCGGGTAAAGGTAAATAATACGGAACACTTTCTTTACATTTCTCTTTCCTCTGTATATTGTTTCCTTCTTAATATTATAAAAGAAAGAAAAAAAAGTAATCCCTTTTGTCAGAATTAATTTTCCGCACGCAGAATTTCTCACTTATAGATTTTTTTTATTCTTTAGCGAGTTTAGAGGGTAGTCAAAGGAGCGAGATTTAAAGTCGGATTCCTGCAAATCCATAAACGGTTCTTCCTTATCATATGCATTATTTATCTGCGATCGATCAGTGTTAATTATTCACGTCATTACCCCGAATCCAGATGATAGGCATCTTAAATTAGAAAAGATCCCGCTTTTTTTTTTTTCTTTTCGTCGGAAAAAAGATAGTATTTTTTAAATCTATAAAATGTATACGTTATTGTGTGTTTAAGTATCGTACCCGTGCTTGACCTAGTTTTTGTAACGAACATGTATCTTTATATCATAAAAGCTTTTACCTTAAATAGGGATTGGCATGATTGAACGATTTTTGCATATTAAAATTAAGGAACATGATAAGTCTTTTTTTTTTTCATTCTTCTAACAAAAATTTTGCTTTTGTTTTTGAAAGTTCAAAAGCTTATTGAACTTAATAGATTGATTTTGGCATGCCGAAACGTCGAATTATGTCCCTGTAGTTTACGTTTTAACCGACAGCGAAAACATCAACCTTTCATTTCTGAAACCTTGCGACATACGTCGAACAAGTATTTGAAATCCTAAAGCATTTTCGAAATGATTAAAGTAGAGTTAATTGACGTATCCGGTCATGTAGTATATGGAATATTCATTTCCTCGTAGTTTGGAAAAGTCTGTTGTGACCGATTCGATTCGGGGGGGGGGGGGGGAATAGAGGGAATTTCATACACATCGCATTTAATATTTCATATCCGTTTGTTCATTACACACGAAAAATTAAAAACAATTAAAAAAAACATAATCAATTTACAAAAAACGTATAAATCCCTTTTTTTTTTTTTGCCAAAAAGAGCTTTTTCGCTCTCATGAACTAATCTCGGTAATAATAGTTAAATTCGGATTCAAAATTTTAATAAAAAAAAGGGGGCCTTTGAGGGTGTTATGAAAATGCAATTTTGAAGTTTCCTAATATGAAAAGCTTATTACCGCGAAGTGTGAACAACTTATCACGGCTGCTTAATCCCTATTAAGTTAAGCTTAATAGGAGAGCGGTAAAGTGAAAAACCTCGCTTTTTTTTTTTTTTTTTTTTTTTTGTAATGGATGCGTCAAAACGTAACAAGAAATTCGATTTCGGGACGTTAAAATTAGTAATTGGCAACACTTTAAGCAGGATACAAGATATTCACTTGCAGAGCGATGATGTGCAGTGTAACGGCACGAGCGTGCCCAAGTCCGTGTCCGTAATAATTTTTTGTATATGCTTCTGAATCAAGGAGAAATACGTCTATCATGGGAAAAGAGATGCAAGGCGATGTTAGTTTACAGCTTGCGAAAGAACTGGATCTGGCTTTAGAAAAGTAGGAAAAGTCTCAGAGCTGAAAGCCTGAAATATTTGAAAAATGTCGGTTCAACATGATAAAAAATTACTTTTTATTTGTTTTCAAGAATTTTCCGCGGTGACGGCTTAGGAGTCTTTAACGAGCGAAAAGGGCATATCTTAAAGGGCATAACTTAAACTTAGATTTATTTGGAAGCGAAATGTTGTGCAATATTTAATTATGTTAATGGTATTTTATTGAACGACCTCCAGCATCATTCTATTAGTATTATAAATATTTCAAAACGATTTTAAGACAACGCGAAAAACAATAGCAGGTGAAAAACAAGCCATAGACAAAATGTTTATGAACATAAATTATTTGCTTTCGGTGATTAGAAAAAAAAAAGCCTAATCGAATAAAAGTTTCAGAATTAAAAATTTTTTTCCTTTGATCCAGCTTTAGACATAAAAGCTAATTAGAAACTAAAGTCGTTAAGGTAAATTCGGTCATTTTTGTACGTAGTATTATTATAGATATAAAAAAAAAGAAGCACTCACTTCTTCAGCAAACCTCCTAGAAAATGACGTTATTTTTCTAAAGCCATAGAACAGCTTTCAATAAAAGCAATTTGCAAAGGATGTGAAAGGATTCAAAGGTTGTGCTGTGCTGAAGGAGGGAAAGTAAATCAAATCCAGATAAACTGACCGGCCCTTGACCTTTCCTATGTTTACATTAGAGAAATAACTACAATCATCTGAATACAAAAGTTCTTTATGGCATACTATATTTTTACTCGAAATATGACACTTGAATTTTCTCACTGCTCCACAGTTAATTAAAGTATTATTTTTTAAATTAAATTAAAGCAATATAACTAAATACGGAAAAAAATACCGTCCTTGTATCAGCAAAAACAAAATTGATTAAAAATGATTTCAAATATAAATTTTAAAAAAATTTCGGAATAAAAGGGACGAAGGAACTAAACATTTTAACTTGAATCATGGATATCAATTTTTTAAAAGAATCGAATTTATCTACAGATCATTTTCTTCAGTGGGACAGTAAAAACTCTTGATGCCACCTTTTCCTCTATTAAATCAGTTTGTGAACAGACCTGGCAATCAGCTGCGGAGGAATCAAATTATAACGTTATTTTGATTAACATGGTTTAATAAGATTTGCTTGATATTTTTCTTTGAAAATAATTTTTTGTGTCTCTAATGTGAAGGTTTTTAGACAAATCCTTTTCCGATTTTGGTGGAGATTTCATCTATGTTGCCGAATCTAGAGAAAAAATTTTATTCAAAAAAATAATTAAATTGGCTCTTTTCGTTTCCAATAAAATCGAAAGAAATGTATTTTCTGAAAAAGAAAAAAATTTCATTTCTAACGAGCAGAGAAAGTGAAATAAAAAAAATCCATTGATGTGATTGTCTGATCGAATTATGTTACAGTGATATAAAACAACAAGATTGTAGGTTTCTCTTATTATAGTTACATTTTCTTTTTTTCTTTCTGTTTGCACTTTTAACGACATCGACATCAGATTGTGGACGGCGTATTTTCATGAAGAAAGGACCTAGACCTGGACTATAAAGCAGTAGCCTGATATTTATTTTTTTCAAATAAGCTTTTACTCTTTTTTTAAAAAGCTGCCTAAAGCTCTATGCCGAGAATCAATTATATTTTTTTATTTTAATGCGTTCCAATACATTACGATATATAATCAACCAGAAAAGAAAACGAGAGGAAAAACCGATCGGAAATGAAAAAAAGAAAAAAAAATAAACAAACAGAGTATAGCTAGTTTTTCGTTTTAGAAATCGATGTTTTGTATAGCCCATCTTAAAATAAACGCGGTGTAACGAAATTTCGATAAGCAATCACCTACTTGCTATAAAACATAAAAAAGATGATTTTTTAACGACTTTGATACGTAAAACATGCTATAACCACAATTTTTTATTGCTTTATTTGATTTGGAAGATTGAAAATCTATCCGACACCGAAAAGGCAGAAGCTTCCATTAAATGAAGGTTGCAATGTTAAATTTCCAATGCCGTTTATGCTCGTTTTTTCTCCTTTTTTTTTCTTTTTTGCTTTCGTCTTTTTTTTTTCTTTGTTCCACGTTCTCTATATCACAAAGACAGGAGCTTTAAAATGAATTTCATTAAATTTTTTTTTCAACGGTTTTTTTGAAAACGAGTTACGCTATCAGATTGCTTTGGTCAAGTAAGCTTTTTGGTTAAATTAAGTTTTAAAGTCTTTTTAGTTTTTTATTTGTTGAAAGTCGAAACCATTTTTAATTATTTCGTCGACGACATCGTATTCGGCATTTTGAAGGGAAAAAGAAAATCCACGAATTCTGATATTAGAAAAGCACTTAAGTGATATTTTTCTATCCCTTGTTCCCATGTGAAAATAATAAGAAGAAATTGCGGTTCAAATTATTTTAAAATCTGGGCGACTCTAAATTGGAAGTATTTTTTTTTTTTTTTAAATTCAAAGTCTAAACCACGAAAGAACTAAAATTTTTAAATCGGTTTTCACTTCTGATAAATTTGAAAACTTTTCCGAATTGGCTTACTGTGTATCATTGACTTGGAAAATAACATTTCACGAAATCAGCCTGTCAAGTGGTTCAAACGCAATACCTCGCATCGGAGACATACTATAATAGAAGATATAAAACTTATTTAAGATATCAATTCTACTACTACTACTACTCTTTATCTACTCTAATTCCGAAAATTAATTTCGAGCGATATTTTAAAAAAATATAAAAATAGTTCGATTACACGATCCTTACCTTTGGGTAAAAACAAAACAAAAAAAAAAAATTGTTACAACTCAACACAGAGGGACCATTCGAAAACACTCTTCAGAAAAGAAGTTTTATCTGAAACTGAAGAAAAAAGAAGTTCGTCCCACGTGTTTGATAATCGTACAATATTCTGGCAAACAGTCGGCGAAATAAATAAAACAAAAAACAAAAAAACAGAAAAAAAAGGAGGGGGGGGGGGGGGAGGGAGAAAGCAGAGCGATGATTTCATGTAGTGAAAACGTATAATTGGCCTCGGTACCGACATTGTTTTCGGCCTTTTTTTTTTTTTTTTTTTTAAATTCCGACCTCACGGAGCGAAACTGCTTTTGGCAAATATACGAATGACAATTTACCTTCGATAACGGCGATCGTCTCTTAATTACACTTATCTGTTCGTAAATTACATTTTCCTTTCTTTTTAAATGTTGGGATCGTTATTGCAGCATGAATTTCAAATAGGGAAGCAGAAAAAGATTTGTAATGGATTTGTTACGTTTTGTCATAAAAAACCGCACTTGTCAAGATTTCTTGTCTTTTTTTAAAATATTTAATTATTTTCACCTGCTTCTCGTTAAATTGAATGCGACGTATTATTTTCCTACATTTATATTTAAATTAAATTAAAATGAATTAAATAGTTTGTAAATAATTTTGAAGGAAATCAGAATACCTTTGTATTTAAAAAATTTTAAAGGAACTTTCACCATGTGGAATAAGCCTCGTTAATAACTTGATAAATATCAAAGTGTACAAAAAAACGGAAGATGGCCGGATAACACTAATTAAGCTGCTTAAAAGTGATTAAAAATCAGATTATGAGCCGTTTAAATCGTTAAAAATGCATTATGATTGAGTTGATATATCTCTTTTCCCCCCTTTTTTTTGTCTCTTTACAACTGCAGTACTGTACTGGAAGTGAGATAATACTTAATAGATATACACTGCTACAACTTACATACGATTAAATGATGTTTTTAAAAGAAAAAAATAAATAGCAACAAAAGGCTGAATCGAAAAGGATAAAGTCAGAGTGAAACAATGAAAAAAAATTTATAACAGGAACCAATTCAAGATATGACAAATGCAGACGAGCTAGTTACCGTCGAGAGGGAATAGGGGAAACTTTCTCTAAATTGGGTCAAACACAGAATCATCTGTCTCATATGCAAGGCCGAAAATGTCAACTCCTCCTCCTTAGTCTATTACCCTGAAACAGGGTGTAGTGGCACGTCAGAAAGTGGTTTTCTTCTCGATCGTGCTTTCCAGATCTCTCTGTCCTCTGCCAGATGGACAGCTTCAGGGAGCGAAACTCCCGTAAGAGGATTAAGGTGGTCCACCCATCGGCTTGGTGACCGTCCTCTCGAGCGATTGCCTTCCACCATCAACTTTTCCACGGACCCGTTTCTCCTGACAATAAAACCAAAGAAGGTTAAGTAGGTTTTATTAATCAATGGAAGAAACCTTTCCTTCACCCGAAACTCATCCAGTACAGACTGGTTTGTGCGATGTTCCGTCCATGAAACACGAAGTATCCTTCGGTACACCCACGCCTTCATCGTCTCGGCTGTGATGCCATCGCATCCGGGAGATTTCCTATTTCTCAGCTTTTTAATCGCATACTCTACTTCCGCCCGCAAGATGTCCGGCTCAAGGTCATACGCAACGGGTTGGTAGTTACCAACCGTATCGTCTCTAAAGAGATTACTGTAGTATCTTTGCCATACCTCCGCAATGCTCTCCGGATCCGTCTTCTTGTTTCCCTGTTCGTCATTTATAACCTGAGTTTGCATCTTGAAATCTCTAGTCAGGTACTTCACGGCTTTAAACAGCTCATGTGTGTCATGATTAGACCGTCCCTTATTTTGCGAACTTTGGAATTCTTTCGGACGCCCCCCCTAATTTTTTTCCTTTTGGTTTAAAAAGAAAACATGTAAAATTTTAGCGCTCTACGACAAGTCTAAATGGTGCCTCACGAACCCCCCGTTTTGACTATATATACTTAAATAGGGCCAAGTTCCACTGGTCGGGTTCTTGCATTTCCCGTTTTCCAAAATTAACGAAAATATTGTTCCTTACGTATTTTGACCTGAGAAACTTAAATCCGCAATCGAAATTTTAATAGCTTTTACCGTTTTTGATTTATTCAAGTGCTAATTTTTTGGCCAAAATTTTGCTCAGCTAAACTTTAATTTAATTCTTAAAAAATTTTAAAGTTGATATCCTGGTCCTATTATACATCTTTTCTGAGCAATTTTCGACACTGAATCCAGAGCTGAGAGCGAAAACCTTCTAATGCTTACTATTTTGAAAATAATAATTTTATGAAAATTAAAGAAAAATATTCAAATTTTTTGATTTTTGGTTTATATTATAAAAAACAAAAGTAGATCGAGATTTTAAGTGCTCTTAGGTGATTCAACGTCGAAAATTGATCAGAAAAGATGTATTATAGGACCAGAATATCAATTTTAAAATTTTTTAAGAATTAAATTAAAGTTTAGCTGAGCAAAATTTTGGCCAAAAAAATAGCACTTGAATAAATCAAAAACGGTAAAAGCTATTAAAATTTCGATTGCAGATTTGAGTTTCTCAGGTCAAAATACGTAAGGAACAATATTTTCGTTAATTTTGGAAAACGGGAAATGCAAGAACCCGACCAGTGGAACTTGGCCCTATTTAAGTTATATAGTCAAAACGGGGGGTTCGTGCGGCACCATTTAGACTTGTCGTAGAGCGCTAAAATTTTACATGTTTTCTTTTTAAACCAAAAGGAAAAAAGTTAGGGGGGGCGTCCGAAAGAATTCCAAAGTTCGCAAAATAAGGGACGGTCTAGTCCGGGTGGAATGTTCTTCCAGATTTGAGCATATCTTTTATCCAAATCGGTTCTTATCTCTTCTGCAGGACCTTTCAATAGTTTAAACGTCAACTAAAAAACAGCTTTTGCATCATGTCAAAAACTACAAAAATTCAATAAATTAGAACAAAGCGGCGGAGAGGAAAACTTTAAAAAATGGTGTTTCTAACGTAGAGTTACTATTTTAACAACAACAAAAACCTAATTAAGGGATATAAGCTCATAAGAATACAATCTAACTAATATTAATTAGGAATTAATCATTCTAAATTCGATTTGTTCTGCAAATTGAAACGAAATTAAAGGACTGGCATTGTACAGTAGTTTGAAAATGATCGCCAAAAAGGAGAAAAAAAAATTATTAAAAAATCTAGAAAATACGGTTATATTTTCTAACTGTACTTCGTATATATGACCAATACAAGCATTTTTTTACCAACTGATGAAACTTTCATTTCACCTACAAAACTATATGAACGACTTTTCTGTTCTATCGTATTGTCTAATTTTTAAATCGGTTTTTTTTTCAGTTGCAGGTCACTAATTCTCAAATTCAACAGGGAAATTATTCCCTACAGCTCCAAACCAGTCGAAAAAATGTTTGCGAACCAAGGCTAAATTATACACTTGAACGTAGACGCAAGATCCCTTATGATACTCCGATGACGTTGCTACATGCAATAATACGAGGTAAATACCTAAAATTTTATATACTTAATCCATTGACTTTAGGGAAAAAAAAATAGAACGAAACAACTTCGTACGTAAGGTTTCATCATGAAAACCAGCCTATTAATTTCGACAATATTTTTGAAAAATAAGTATTCAAGTATGTAAAGAGAGCTTTTCCCAGATTTAATGTCAGTTTGAGAAATAATGATGAAAAGCAAAATGCCGTATATTATTGGATCCACGATGATCTTTTTTCTGGGTTTTTACAAACGAGGCAGTACCGGTAATGATGAGTAATTTTATTCATTGACTGAAACCATCCATTAAAAATAACGATCATCAGGATCAATTCAAAGCTATTTATAAAATTGGGCTATTAATAAAAGGAGCTTTCTATTTTCTCCGGTACGGAAAAACATCAAATAAGATCGCTCCACCTTTCGAGAAGTCCGTATAACAGGATATAAAAGTTCACCCGAACGTTTAACTGCAATTCAGTATAGACCGCGGTGAAAAAAAAAAAAAAAACCGTAGTCCAGTCGTTTGAAAAATTATATAACCTTCTTACGCTGTCACGTCAATAAAATGTCTAAAGTTGCCTTTGACCGAAGGAAATACCTGTAGTGTCACATATTCGTTTATAAATTTTAATCAGTTGTAAAGAAAACTAGAACGTGCATGTTGTAAAGGATTTACCCTGGAAAAATATAACATCCCACCTCGGGTCAACATTTTCATCGTCGACTCCGTATATTATCACAATATCCACCTCAGAAACCTCAGAAAATGAAAAACGAGAAAAAAAAAAAAGTTTGTTGCAGCGATAAAAAGCGACATTAATCAGCGATACCGTATAATTTTTAAACTCAAGGATCTTTTCATCCTTCAAGCTCAATTAATAGTAACTTTTTTCTTCCGTTTGCTACAAAAAAAAAAAAAAAAAAAAAAAAAAAAAAAAAAAAAAAATGGACGACTTAATCAGATTAAATGTTTTGTAATTAGAATAACAATTTAAGCAAAGTTCAATTAGCAAACTTGTGTGAAATTAAAATCGGATAATCAGGTTGACACCGATCATGCAATGAATCGTGACAATTCAAGGATGGAATGTTCAATTAATTGGACGTTTGTGCCATATGAGAAAAAGCGACAAACAAAAAATTTTTAACTTACTTTTGGCTACGCCGTTCTGTTTTTGACACCTCACCTGAAAGCAACGACAAGAATATAATGAGGATTTTCTTGTGGATCAAGAATCGTTTATTGTTTACAAATTTATTGCATATTCACGGAAATTTACACGATATAATCGATCGTAGGAGAGGAAACCGCTCTGGGTTGTAGAATTATTAATTAGCAGTCCTGTCAAAGGGGGGAAGGAGAAGGGGGAGGAAGTACAGTTTTAAAAGTCGATATAACCATTAATATTATTGCTTGTGACCGACACTTACATCAGGTGATGTTAATAAAGCGTATAATCAATTAAATTTACATTTTAAAATAATTTAAAATCAATTTAATTTATCTTAAAAATATCTTAAATTCTTATTCCAAAGCAGAACTTTCTGTAAGATTTTTAATTTTTTCGAGCAAAGATTTTGTAAAAAGGAGGGTATCGATATTTTTATTTTTTTTTTTAAATCTTGAAGGTCCTAAAATGCTCACACATATTTTGCTTTTGAGATTATCGTGACCAATCCATCGTAAAATCCGAATTCTTTATTAACTCAGTATTGTGTCAATAGAAAGTAATTTCCTTTTCTTTTTTATCATGCATTTCTACACAAACGCTATGTAATCGAAACAGAACAGAATCGATTAGTAGCACTTTTCTTTTTATTATAAAACGAAGGACAATTTTTTTTTTATTAAAAATGAAGAAAAAAAAAAACTCTTTCCTCCTTTGTGGCTTTTAGTCATCGTTTTAAATCGAATTATTATAAAAGGCCCATTTAACCTTTTCTGGAAATTTTCACAAGGGACTCGAGGAGGAAAGAATGAAAAGTAACGCGGCTTCGCGCATGCTTTTTAACTTCCATAATATTTCAAAGCTTGTTTGAGCAACTTCTCCCACTGTTTGCATTTATTTTGCATTTATTTACTCAGATGAATAAAATGCTAAGGTCGAACGAAAACATGACTCCTGAAAGGTTTTGCTCATTAGCGCCTTCCGTCCGCCCCTTTTTCTCCGTTTCCTCGTTATCCTCTTTGAACCGGACATGATTTTATTTAAATAAATTTCACACATCCCAGGATAATGAAATTAAATATAATAAAAATAATTTCGAGTAAGATAAGATTTCGCTTTTAGTCCTTATTGTTTTCAACGATTTCGTTAACGAGAAGTATGGTTATAGCCCAAGCCCAGGCTTAAAATCTAAGGTTTAATTTTCTAATAGCAGGTCCCATCGGTCACTCACTTTCACTGCGAATATTTTTTGAGTGTTTATGTTTGGCTGTTTTCTTGTCGCAGTACAGAAGCTGATACTTAGTGAAAAAGCCCGTAACTTGGCGAGGAGATGGTGGGAGCAGTGCAAATTGGCCCTAGGTCCCTAGGATTTTATTAAGAAAACCAACTCAAGAACTTTCCAATAAACTTAAAAGAACTCAGCTCCCCTCTAGCAGGGGATTTATCCATCTGGGAAGCTCAAAACTAAGCGCCTTACGGAAGATTCCAATATTTTTAACTCTTCATCCGTTCCCTGGGAACCCCTTCGTTTCCTCCACATTTCGATTCCTCCAAATGGGTTTGGAGGAATTAAAATGTGGAGGAAACGAAATCTTTTTCAAAAATAATTTGGGAAACTTATTTCAAAATTAATATTGGAACCAGAAATGAGAAAGAAGAGTGAAAACAATTGTTAGATTATGCACGGATAGCAAGGAAGAGAACGACATGCGACATTTAAAAAAAAAAAAAAAAAAAACATTAATATCGGAAAAAAGGAAGAAAAACGAAAACAATTGTTAGCTTATGTCCGGGTAGGACATTATTATGTCACAATTTTCTGTCTTCGCATAAGCTAACAATTGTTTTCGTTTTTCTTCCTTTTTTCCTATATTAATTTTTTTGTTTTTTTTTTTTTTTTAATGTCGTTCTCTTCCTTGTTATCCGTGCATAAGCTAACAATTGTTTTCGCTCTTCTTTTTCATTTCTGGTTCCAATATTAATTTTGAAAAAAATTTCCAATATTAATTTTGAAATAAGTTTCCAAATTAATTTTGAAAAAAATTTCGTTTCCTCCAAACTTCGATACCTCCAAAACCATTTGGAGGAATCCAAACGTGGAAGAAACGGGTTAGGCTCGTTCCCTGTGAAGATTAAATGACCTAGCTTTTTCAGTTAATCTAATTAAAAGGATGCAGAATCCATTGCTAAAGGCTTTCCAATACGAACGGTAATTTTAGACTACATTGTTAAACATCCTAAAGTTCATAGGTCAAAATATAAAATCTATTACTCGTTTGCAATTCGACAGGAGTAATTAACTCTTATATACCGTAAAATCCCGCTCTTAAATTTCCTTCAAGGTTAAGGCTTTTAACATCCACCTAAAGCTCTCAAAAAAGAGCAGAAATCGGATTTAAATTTAATTGAAGTTAGATTGTGTTTAAAATACTATAGGGATAAAAAGTGTTTCTTCATCGATATTTTAATCCAAACCTTTTACCATTTTGTCAAACGCTTCATTTTTTTATCGTTTTTTTTTTCCATTTCTCGTAGGTTTCTCTCCCCAATGGAAATTTTACATATATTTTTATTTCCAATCCGTTATTTTCTTTCCTCTTGGTTTTTTTTTTCTTTTTTTCTTCGGCGAGTTTTTAATAATCTACCACCAAATTGGCCTCGTTGAGAAAATATCGGCATGATGAAATGAGATAACATCAACCGAGAGATCCGTGGATCGGAACATCCCACCAAGGCATTTTCACGTCCGACTGCCCGCAGACTAACGAAAAAGCAAGGATTTTATTATTACAAAAGAAATCAGTGATCTGCGCCAGCTTTCCAAGCTCATTTTCTCCCTTGAAGCATTTAAAAACCAGCAAGTGGTATTTTTTGTTGCATAAAAATTTTGATTAGCTTCTTTAAACCGTAAAAGTACACATAGTTCACCTATGCTTGCTTAATTAATAAAAAATCCCGACATCCAAGGCAAATTGGCCACTTGTTATCTATTCGCTGATAGTAATTGTAAACCAAAGCATATGTTGTTTGCTTTGATTTTTTTTCCCAAAGTTTTCCTTATTAATATGTCGAACCCCATTTCGATAATGTAACGAAAACACTCCTTGGCTCCTGAACAATAATTAAAGGGACACAAATTAAGTCATTTACAATAATCGTTTCGTTTATTTCAATTCCATTAAACTATGCATGTTAATAACTTGCGTCGCCGTCATTCATCACGGTGTCATCGCATATGTCGCGGTGACGTGATTACAATGTGCTGACAGCGTTCACGCTTTTACTGTTAGGACAGAAAAACATCAAGATTGACAGCTATATATTTCATGTATACTAATAGCTCATGTTTTATTTAAATAAAATTTTTATTTTAATTATATTCTTTCAATGCTTTACACGTAAAAAAAAAAAAAAAAAAAAAAACCATTGGACCCCTTATTCAAAATAGTAGTTTAATTAATTTTTAAATATTTCGTGTTGCAGGTTTCCAGTTCTATGGGAAGTCAGTCTCTTTTATGATTGGCTGATATTTCTCGGACTAGATTTGTTCGGTAAGCATATTTATGTAATCTTAATAGGGTAATTCAAGTACGGTATTTTTATTTTTGAAGAATTTTGATGTGAAAGTAAAGTAATCAAAAAACATTTATTTAAGTGCAATGAAAAGTATTACATTTGTTTTTCTGGATGCAATAATTTGTTAAAGTTCCAGGTTAAGGTGGAATACCAGGCACTTGTGAGTCAAATCAGGTACTTGTAAATTGAAAACTAACTTCACCCGTTAAGTAAATCGATCTTAGTTAAAAATTAACTTTAAACTTTTCCTTTTTTTTAATAAGTAGCTAATTTATTTATTTATAAATACGTTTACAATTTTTTGATATAAGATGCTTTGTTTGTAAACTTTTTGAAATTTTCTGATTATCCGCCTTTTTACCAAACTAAAAACTATTTTTAAAAGGATGCTCAGTCGAGCATCTTATATCGAAAAATTGTAAACGTTATATAAATGAATAAATTATACTACTTATTAAAAAAAAAGGAGAAGTATTAAATTAATTTTATGAATTTCCAACAAACCTACAAACTGCTTTAAGGCGGGGGAGGGATTAAATTAATTTTTAACTAAGATTAATTTACTTGACAGGTGAATTTAATTTTTATATTACAAGGACCTGATTTGACTTACAAGTGCCTAGCATTGCACCTTAAAAATTGTAAATAAAGACGTTTTGAAAGCTCGGAAACATTGTGACGTCATAATTAATATTGTTCTGCCGGAAAATTTGTCATAGAATGCGGTACTTTTATTGTTTATCAATTAAGCCGCGCATTCTTTCAAAATTTTTCCTGGCTGAACAACATTAACTAATGTCTTCATAATGTTTCCGCGCTTTTCGGCCATCTTGATTTCAAATATTCAATCTGAATCTTTAACAAATTATTACATAAAAAAAAAAAAAAAAAAAAAAAAAAAAAAAATTAAACTTACAAATAATTTTTTTCAAAATTTATGTATGCATACTTCATTTTTACGCCCAAATTTTTCAAAAATAAAACTACCTGAAATTATCCTATTATTAAATTCAAATCCTATTACTAATGCTTGAATAATTCTTTAAAAAAAGCTTAAAAGAAAAAAATGTCTAAAAATATAATACGACTCGTTTTTAAATAGAGATCCCCAAAACCCGGGTACTTGAAACCGATCGAGTATCCGGGTTTTCGGTCCTTAAGCTTGAAATCGAGTCTTCAATTCGAATTTAAAAAATTGTTTACAAATTGTAAACACAATCCTTTTTTTTTCTTCCATAGAAAAGTTTTCATTTTTCTAATAGGCCCTCTGAAAATCGTGTTGTTTTGAAAACCCGTTTTTACAAACGTTACCGGTTCAAAACCATGGTTTTTCCATAATCGAAAAATCGGGTACCCGGTACTTACCGGAGTAAGATCGGTTTTCGTTTGAATCTTTATTTTTATACCTTGAAAGGCAGCGCCAGCGGCAGAAATTTGAATCTCATACTTTGCGTTTATAATAGGATAGCGCTATTAACTAATGGAAGAGGGAAGTTTCCAGATCTCTTAGACCGTGGCATGTTGTCGCCAAAACCAACACTGCCATTTTAAGATCTTAAAATAACATATTTGGTGGATGAAAAATATTCTGTAATTTATTAACTGAATAGAGTTAATTAAGCCGTAGACCTACAATTATTCTTATATTTTCAAAGTAAACAAATCGATGACATAACATTTGACCTCTGAAGTACACTACAGATATATATAACCCACCAAATTGGAAATGCCATTAAATAACGTTGTTGTTTCTAATTGCTTAGATTCATGAGCTCTGTTGGTTGCCGTGAGTCGTCCTGGAGCACTGAATATAATTTCCCTCATTTGAACGAGTCTAACGACTCGCTTATTTTTCTGTAAACAAAAATTTATAAACATTTGCATTTTCCACATGAATTTATAAAACATATTTTTCAGTAAGATTTTCTTTTTTATAAAATATTTTTCTTTGTTTCGACAGGAAAGAAAAAAATGTTTCACGCACAAAAATGTCTTTGACTTGAACTGCATGAACTACGATTCGCACTTAGCTTTTTCTATTATTCATATGGCTATAGCTTTTTTTTTTCGAAAAAAAGTAGGTCAAGGTCTTTTTGAAAGCGCTTCGACCCCCCAATCATAATTAAAAAATACTTTTCAATTAAAAAGTGTCGGTTTTTTTTTTTTTTTTTTTTTTACACGAAATCTTAACATTTTTTTTTATTTAATTGTGTCGCTGCATTAACTACATTTAGATTTCTGCTGAATGTTTTGAATGTCCATTTTCTGAAACAAGTCAAAACTTGCCTCTCGGATCCAGATTCTAACCCCTTTTAGTATTATTTTGCTCTTATCAATTTCAAAAGTTCGAAATATTGCGGATTCATGTCAAGCGCCTTTCGCATTAATTAAAAATGTGTTCGAATCATTAAAATTGAATAACATCCTTTCACTGCTTTTTGCCGCATATACAGTCATTTATGAATTATTTTAAAAGAGCGGATGCTTCGTTGCTTCGAATCCTCACAACCACATCTTATTAGGGTATACGTTTTGCGCTTTTTCGATTATATTATTAATGATAATTGAAGGTTCTAACTATTGCTTTTAATCACAGACTACACGGGGCCTAGAAGCTCCGAAGCTTAAGGACAAATAATGGCGCGTAATGACGCATATCCGTCAATGCCTTTTTTCAAAGAAATATTAAGGATTAAGAAAAAAAGTTTAAATATTTAATAATTTCTTAAGGCGAGATTTTTTTTTTTTCTCTGAAAACGGAATTTTAAATTAAGGAAAAAAACTGAACGCTGCATCATTATAAGAAGTTATGGAAAAGTTGTAAGCTCATCTAAGGTAATCGTTAAAGCGACTCGTGACTTGTAATATTAAGACTAGTCTTGATCTGACAGGAAGGCCTATTCGTACGTACTTTAGCTAAAAATGTTTAAACCTTCTCTTCCTTCTCTTCCTTCTGTCCCTTTCTTAACTGCAGAGGATTTGAATGTATACTGAATCCTTTTTAATACTAATTTTTATTAAAATCCACGAGTTTTTGTTTTCTCTACTTCGGAGACAAAGCTATGAATTCGAAAATTTCGAAATAACCGCTAGTTATTCATTATGTTAAGAAACTCTTTTAACATTTAACACGAAATCATTATTTTAGTGGTTGTGTTTAATGTCGCTGTTTTAAACGATATCGGTCTAATATTGAATACGCTTTTTGCCATAAGCTGAAAAGAAAATAAGGAATAAATTAGGTGGAATCCGCAATTAATATGCCCCAACAGAATGGAAGTTTGGCCTTCCAACGGCACTAAATTGTCAAGGTTTCGAGTTTTTCCCAAAGTTTGCACAGACTGCAGTAGAGTGGGTCGAAAATAAAAAAATTTGGAATTTCAAAATGCCTGATAGCGCAATCGCTGTGGCTTATCATTTGAAAAAGTTTTTTCCTTTTCGAAATTTTTTTTAAACAGCGTCTTGATGGAGCGCAAGAGGGCCAACGTTTTGGAAAATCCCATACGGAATGAAAATTCGACTTTTGGATTTTTGTGAAAAAAGTACCGTTTCCTATCAGAATTTTAACGTAGATTTCGAAAATGAAATCTGTTAGCGTCTAGTTTTTTCTGTTCTTGAGATACAGGCCAAGTTCGCCATAAAAATGTCAAAACTTAAAATTCCAATATTTTTATCATATTTTTTACAGTAACTGAAAAACGGAAATAGCTAGACGCAAACCGAATTAATTTTCGAAATCTACATTAAAAATCCGATAGGAAACTGTACTTTTTTCACAAAAATCTAAGTCGAATTTTCATCCCTTATAAAGTTTTCCTAAACTTTCACCCTCTTGCGCACCCTCAAGACGCCGTTTAAAAAAAAATTCGAAAAGGAGAAAAATTTTGCAATAGATAAACCACAGCGATTGCGCTAATCAGGCATTTTGGAAATCCAAAATTTTTGACTTTCGACCTACCCTAATATGCAGTTTACTATCTCCTTCTCCTTGATAATTGGATGTCGACTGATATTACAGGCCCGTAGATACCCATACGCAAAAGGTGGCTGTGCCCCCCAGTGAAGAGGTTTGAGCACCCCCGTAACTTTTATTCGACTTAGAACCACAGGTTTCTAAATTGATTTTTTAGTTGATGCCTTTCCCCGTAAGTTAAACAATCATCTATTCAAAAATCGATTTAGAACCCTAAGATTCTAACCCGACGTAATGTAGTTTCTCTATTTCCTATGTTAAAAAAGCCATTTGGAGCTCCCTTGAAAATCTTTCTTACCCTCGGCCTTCGGGTTGGCTTCGGACCTGTGATATATGTTCTTGGTTACACGCTTATGCCAAGATACAAACTGCCTCTACACTTTTCACAAGATATTACACGCTGCCTCCATTTTGGAGACAATATGTATCAAATGAAAAACGGCTCTTGGCAGCAGTAAAAAGCACTCATAAGAGTGTATACTATAATGGCCAGTAAAATGAGTTTAGACACATCCTAGGCCTAGTTCAAAGCCAGTTTCTTGGTCATGAGTGAAATGGGTTGCTGAGAAGTTAAATTTTAACTAAACGCATAATATTCTACACTCAATAAGATACTACTTTCGGTCAATGCAAAAGTGCATTGCGACAAAGCATTTTTTAAAAACGATTTTTTAGTGTTTGTGTTCAAGCTGTAACGTGTCGAGCCGAAGCAATTATGATTCGCGACGACGACACATCGCTTGTACTGCGGATTGGTTTTTCTGAGTGTAGTTCATATTTTACTTGCAACCAGTAAACGCTTTTTTGAGTGAATATATATATTACTAAACTATCGAGTTTTGGTGTTGTAATGACACCATTTTTTTTTTCTTTCAGAGAATAAGCTAAAAAATGGAGTACATAATGCATCGAGTGTGACAAAACTAGAAACGCTCAAAGCTAATGTGAAAGCTATTATCTTTGCATTAGGTAAAAAAAAATACCAAATTGTTCGAATAGTCCCCTTGATAACGATGACAAATGAATCAGAGGCTTTTGCGTATAAGTCAGCAATCAAAATAAGAATTATATTCAGCTTTTTTTTTTTTTTTTAAGTTTTTCCGCTTGAGCTCAGTTTTGGATAAGACATATGAGTTCATTTTTCATTTGGGTGAGGTCAAGGTTTTGTTTATTTCCACGTCATATAGTCTCTCAGTCGAGCTACGTCCAGTATAGTTAGAACCGCTTCTCTCGACTGAAATTTTATACATTTGCACTCTATGACCAGCGCGAATCTGTTCAGTATTTTTTTAAAAAATGAAGACTTAAAAAATTACATGTAAAATATTAAACTTAGACGTTTTTCTTTTTTTTTTTGTAAAAATCTTAAAATTTTTTAAAGGAAAAGACACATTGAAAAATAAAAAATGACAATCGACAGATGAAGTAAGTTAGACGTATCAGAACTAACATGTCATTTGCTTTGCTGACATGTGTTTTTGAAAGATTGAATATCACAAAGGAGGATCGCTTTTTATAAATCGCATCGTTTTTAATGTTCTTTTTCGGCTTTTAGTAAAATATTTTTCTCTTTTAACTTAGACAAACGATGGAGAAACGATTAACGAAAATATTTAAGCACTTTAAAATCTTATTAATTAAAAGAAAGAAGAAAAAAAAATCACGGAAGTGAAAAAACTGCAGGATCTTTTGAAACTATTCCAACTGAGATAGGCCAATATGCCAACATACATTATCTGTCATAAGAAGATTGCATTTCAACACGTCAAATTAGCCGGGCGGCATTACAAAAAAAAAAAATGCACGTGTTTCATTTGATGTATAGCATTTCAAAAAGAAATCTGTCGTGGAACACGATTACTTGTCGTTTTTATTACGGTGGAGACCAGTAGAAAATTAAGGCATTTTTGAAATTAACAGAGAATGAAAGTCATTTTTGGAATATGATGAAAATTAAACATAACCTATCCCCGCAAATTATCCGATTTTCCTTGAGGATAGAGTAGAAAAAGAAAAATAATAATGAGTTTTGTCGCCATTTTTAAATAAGGAAGATAAACATTTTTCTTTCATGAAAAATCGTTTTCGTGAATTTTTCTTTTTTTAAATTGTAAGCTGATTTACAAACGGCTGTCTTCTATAATAGAAATTTTTAATCGTGGATTTTTGGAAGAATTTGGTCGTAATATTTAGTCTCGACTTCGGTTGAATCATTTGACTTTGAGCTTTTGTGTCATGGCTTTGAATCAAAACTTCTCAACGATTTTTATTTTCGAAGTGTTGATTTTATTTATTTTTCTTAATTTTAAAACCATTTCAAAAAAAGCGGTGTTAGCCAGGGATGGCATGCAGATTCCGATTCCGATTCCGATTTTGATTTCTAGGAAAAAAAATATATTTACGATGCCGATTCCGATTCAAAATTATATAATCGGTGCCGATTCCGATCCCGATTCCGATTGCAACTTGAAATTATAATTGGTTGCTGCTAATGCTGATTCTGATTCTGATTCCGATTCCGATTTCAATATTATAAAATTTAGAGATAAACAAGTCTAGTCAAGTCAATCATTGTAATGAGCATGCGTTGCGATAAATATCGGGGAAATGAGAAATGAATTGCACGACATGACAATCAGTAACTGTGAAACTACGTCTTTTTCAATTTCAAGCAATAAACAAAAAAAAAAAAAAAAAGAAACCTTTAGCTGAAGGTACGTGTTCCAAATGGTAAAATATTTTGCGATTCCTATTCCTATAAGTTTTTCATCATATGTGTCTGATAGCGATTCCGATTCCGATAAGTTTCTTATCATTCGAGTCTGATTCCGATTTCGATTTCGATTCCAAATAGTAAAAATATTTTGCGATTTCGATAAGCTTCTTATCATTCGAATCTTATTCCAAATCCAATTCTAAATTACGCGAAAAATTTTCGCGATTCCGATGCCGATTCCGGTTAGTTTCGATCGATCGAATCTGATTCCGATTCCGATTCCTATTCGGCATACCATCCCTGGACTGTTAGCCTGCTGGATCACGCGTGAACAATTGCCGTGTTAATTGATCACGAGCAAACAGATATTTCCGCTAAAACCATTAAAACTGTCAACAAAGTCGTAAGCTGCCCGTAAAATGTACATTTATTAACCAATTTAATAACCGTTATGGAAAAGAAAGGGAAAAGAGAGGGGGAAAAAAAGAAAACAAATGCATTGATTTTGTAAAAAAGAAATAATAACTAATTATTTCATTTGTCTGCGGAAAGAGATGTTTAAAAGCCTCTTCTCTTGCTGACAGGAAAACGATGCCAAAATAAATGATCATTTATTTTCTAAATTGCCTCGAGAGTGTTTATCAATTCAAATTTTGCTCAATTTTATTTGAGCTTCAAGAGGTGTAATAAAACAAATCTATTTTTTTTTTTTTTTTTTTTTACATATATCAACCAAATATTCACTTTTTTTTGTTTTGTTTTCAAATTTCAAGCTTCATTTAATTCATGTTATACAAAGAGTTTTCCGCTTATCGGTTTGTTTCTATTTCCATCGACCAATGTCAAATTGGAATTTCTCAAAAACCTTGCATCTTGTTGTAGATTTTCAGTGGCGGAAATAATGTATTTGAGGACTTATCCCTTGGGGCGTTATCAATCGCATGATGCGTTTTGATAAGCATACATTTATAACCCCAGGGAACGAGGAATTCAATGGAATCGATCAATGACATATGAAAATTTTCTCTTAAAGCACTAAGATTCAGGAATTATTCATATTCAGCTTCGGGTTATTCCTTTTCTAAAATTACCATTCATTTTACTTTTTTATCATTGTTATTATCTTTTTTTTTTTTTTTTAGATGCAGTACTTAAACTGCCACTATGAACTTTGTGTCTTTAGTTCATAGTTTCATAGCATGAACCTCTGTGTCAAAAAGTTCGTTGGCAACTTTTTGAAATTTGAAAGTGCGCGAAATATTAGCAATACTACCATTTATTGACCCCGGTATTGTTGGTCAGAGGCAGGGGTGTAACAATGTTTTTTGACAAGAGGGGGTCAAGCTGTGTCTGCGGGGTAGATACATTTTTTACTGGGGGGACAATTCCTATACCTCTCATGTTAATTTTTCTGCAATCTGGGTAGCACAAGCTTGATCCAGGGAGGGGCAATGACCCTCCTCCCCCAACAGCCCCTGAATACTGTCAGTTTTTTTTGTTATTATTCGTATTTTTTTTCGTTGTTTATTTAACTTAATCTTTTTAGTAGAAATTAACTTGTTCGATATGAAACAACTTAATCGATTTTTAAACGGTTATTTCGAAGTTAATAAAATAAATATTTATTTTGACTAAAATATTTCTTGACTAAAAGGTTTTTCTTCTTTTCTTTCTTCAGATTATGAATTTGAGCTCTTTATTCCATTGTGCAATATATGTACGTTATGTGTATCTTATTACTTTTCCGTTTACTTGAAGAAAAATGTCAGTTTATAACAATAGACTTAAAGAAGGCAATATTTATTATTTTTAGATTAGGTACAAGCAAAATCTAAATCCCCGTTTGGTTTTTTTTTTTTTTTGGTTTGTTGAATTTGGTCCTATGATTCTTTCATAATTATCTCATTTCTTTTCGTTTTATTTTGCCTTTCATGCAGAATAGTTAAAGCAGATGTGTAAATTGGTTCTCAAAAGTCGTCAACTTGTTAACATATCCGCAAAAACTGTATTTTTACCCTTTTTTTAAGTTTTTAAATTCTAGAATCGTGTCAAAGATCTTAATTCGATCATCCGAATTTTTCCTAATTATTAGCCTCTCCATTTATTTACTTTACAGCTTATTTTTTCGGTTTCTTCTGGCTTAAAAATTCCGATATAAATTTTTTTAGTCAACATCCAGGTTGTTTTGCATAAACCACTTTGACGAAATTATGGTGTAAAATCTCTTTCATCATTGGTAGCGAATGAGCGCATCAAAAGCCGTCATTAAAAACTAATTTTCGCAGCTTAAATTTTCTTATGAAACCTACCAATTATAATTAATTAAAATTTGCTTTGTAAAAAGAAAAGTCTCGATAAATTAAAAAAAAAAAAAAGGCAACGGTCATTTTTAATTTAAAAAAAAAAAGAAATCTGCAAAGTTGATCTTTTACTTTCATCGTTGCAATTTTTTGAAAGCTTGCCTCCCATTTGATTTAAAAAAAATGTACTACATTAAAATGATTTACTTTGTTTATACATACATTCAAACGGTATAATTTCAGGAATTCGGCATCGCTATATTAATCATAAAATATACAAATTGTTAATAATCCCACAAGCCATAAAATAAAAAATCTTTATCTTGTCGTTTTTATTGAATTTATTCTTGTTCCATTCGAAAACTTGATTCGCCAGGACAATCGACCATACCTTTTGTAATTTTCGAAAATTCCCAATATAATAATAAAAAAAGTTGTAAACTACTTTTTGATTACTCATGTAACAAAAAAGTACTTTTCTTCCGCAACAGTTTTCCGGAGTAATAGTTCGTTATTTTTATGCTTTGTTTTTTCAAACACATTTCGTGTCAGTCGTTTAAAAAAAAGTTTTCACTTTTTATTTAGGTTTCCAAATGGTTGGTAAAAAAAAATTCATTCTGGTTTAATTTGGTTTGATTTGGTTCGGATCGGGTTTGTGAACGAGATTAAAGGTACTGACTCATGATTAAGTTTATGGTCGTAGCTCAGGAATGAATTTGGTTTTGGTCCGGTTAGATCAAGTTCAATTAGGTGCGGTTCGGTCCAAGGTTCCTGATTATCTAATACAAGTCGAAAAATTGACTTCTTTCAAGTTTCGAATTCAATTTGCTGACAAAATGTTATCACCGTACTTACTTTAGTGTCAAAATTAAAATAATGGTTTTTAGAGCCAATATCGATTCATAGAAATTATTTTTAGCTCTTTTTGCAATGTCAAACGCTTTCTGAAATGTGTATACACAGATCTTTTACAACATTGCTTACAGGAAATGGATCCTGAATGAGTTTATGATTCGAATTTCATCTATTTCTCTACTAGTGAAAAAAAAAATTTGCTTATGGTAATGCAAAAGTATCATAAAACTGCTATTGATTCTTGTTATGTAATTCACAATTGCTTTTAACTTCTAAGAACCTATATAGTTTGAAATTTCATGTCCTTCAACTTCAGAGAATTTGGCTAAACTTAACTTTTCGAGCAGTCATTATTCTGTCAAAACAAGTCAGAATTGAATATGATATCTTGTCTTACTTTTTTTTTTTTTTGCTTTCTCTGGGGAAATACCTGCATCTTCTGCTTCCTACTTGAAGAGATAGACCTAGTTGTAACTATTTCCAATATTGTACAGCTTCGTTTATTTGGCCGCACAAGAAAGTTTTGGTGCGGATATCTTAACTTTGATCAAAATAATACTTCTAACAAGTGCAAACGGACTGTAATTTCTCTGGAATTATTTCGCGCTTTATTATTTTTTAAATACAAGATGACATCAAAACGTTTTCTTTTCTTGTTTAAGATAAAAGCACATAAAAATATTTGATAAAAGAGTAAAATTTAATTGGTTGATAGAGGGAAGAGCTTAGAAATAGTCCAAGTATTTTGAGCATGAGCCAAATATTAGATAAGGATTTTGCCAATTAACAACGGCGAGCAGGGACCTTGAGGTTAACATCAATTATAGGAATTTAAATTGGAGGACAGAATGACTTTTTCCCTCAAATATGAGATTTGCACATGCACAAAGAGATTAGTAGTGTGGTCATCATCGCCATGGAGCTGATTCACCTTTCTACCTCAAAAATGACGTATTGGAAACGTCTTCACGAATCAAAATTAATCCGCAAGAACACAACATTCATGATGGTTTCATTCAAACCCTCAACTAACTGTCGGTTGATGAGGGTATGGACTGCATATCATCTGCACAATTGCTAACGTTTTCCTTATTTTCGTTTCAGGGTATATTCTTTTTCTTTCGATTAATTGTTCCAGAGGTTGCCTTCATACGAAGAAACGTTTTCATCCGTCAAAAGTTTCTCAACTAAAAAAAAAAAAAGTCGGATGATTGACTTATTATTTATTCATGATGTACTGCAGCTTTTTATTGTTCTAGTAGATGCAAAACTTTTGCAATTTTTTTTCTCCTTACAATTTTTTTTTTTTTTTTTTGGTTTTTCCATTTCAATTTTATCGAAAGACGGAAGTCACTAGATTCCGAAGGCAAACTTGGAGCAAAATAAATAAACGGTCGGGATTTAAAATTAGGCTCTCTGTATAAAATTATACAGCTTCGAAACGCTTTGTAGTTGTAATGCAATAATCATTTTCTTGACCCTTATGATTCGAATTAATATTGACAAGTTTTCCGAAGTTTCGGTAGTTTAAAGGAAAACTTTTGCACGAAACATCACCAAACCTTAAAGACAATTACGGGGTATGAAACAAATTTGTTGAAAGTGAAACTATTAAGAATCAATGCGTTTTTCCTTAATTTTGAAAATAAGACTAAAATGCATGGTAGACGATTTTGTTAAGTCTTTGGAATCGGAGCCGGTTGAAAGCATAGCAGTTGATTTTACCTAACCCTTCGAATGAGATCCAAAAGATAAAAAAATTGAATGCATTAGAGGCGCGTCTTTATGCATTAGGAATGTGTTCTACATTTCGCGACATAGAACCAAAGCGTGCTAAATCGACTATAAAGACTATAATAATAAGGATCTTTTGTGTTTCGAATCAATTTCCAAAATTTTTTAGGGTCGGAAAAAATCTGGAGCAATTTGGCAAGAGACACTCTAGAGTGTATGGTGCCTAGGCAGGAGACACTCTAGAGTGTATGGTGCCTAGGCAAGAAACACAGGAGTGTATGGTGCATAGGCAGGAGACACTCTAGAGTCTATGGTGCCTAGGCAGGAGTCACTCTAGAGTGTATGGTGCCTAGGCAGGAGACACTCTAGAGTGTATGGTGCCTAGGCAGGAGACACTCTAGAGTGTATGGTGCCTAGGCAAGAAACACAGGAGTGTATGGTGCATAGGCAGGAGACACTCTAGAGTCTATGGTGCCTAGGCAGGAGTCACTCTAGAGTGTATGGTGCCTAGGCAGGAGACACTCTAGAGTGTATGGTGCCTAGGCAGGAGACACTCTAGAGTGTATGGTGCCTAGGCAGGAGACACTCTAGAGTGTATGGTGCCTAGGCAGGAGACACTCTAGAGTGTATGGTGCCTAGGCAGGAGACACTCTAGAGTATATGGTGCCTAGGCAAGAAACCCAGGAGTGTATGGTGCCTAGGCAGGAGACACTCTAGAGTCTATGGTGCCTAGGCAGGAGACACTCTAGAGTGTATGGTGCCTAGGCAGGAGACACTCTAGAGTGTATGGTGCCTAGGCAGGAGACAGTCTAGAGTGTATGGTGCCTGGGCAAGAGACGGTACTAGGGTACTCTAGGGACGGTACTAGAGACTACTAGAGACGGTAAAGGGTACTCTAGAGTGTACCACCACCATACACTCTATAGTGTCTGACCGTAAAAAATTTTGGAAATTGATTCGAAACACAAAAGTTCCTTATTAATTAGAGTGCCCTGACTAAAAAATGTCATTGAGCATGACCTTTAAATCGAACTGGTAAGGAGTTCTTGCCATTTTTTGGCAAAAAAATCCATTTTGGCCGAAAAAACCAAATTTACACTTACACCCCTACTCAGGGTTTGATCGGAAAAAATCGGGATGGTGAAATTCGTGTTCTACGGGTATTTTTGCATAAGTATGAGTGTTACCAATCAAATACAAAAATTTTCAGAGCTTCGAAATTGAGGTTAAGCCGAATTTCAGACGGAAAAGTCAGGTACAAGCTTGATAAAAACGCTAATGACGTCACAGGGGTTAATCGGAAAAATTCGGGATAGTGAAATTCGTGTTCTACGACCTCGAAAACATAAGAAAACATTTTTTTTAAATATTTTGTAGACCCTTAAAGTGGATTAAATAAATGGAGTTTAAAAGAACTTGATTGCAAAATTTTTAAAAAACTAAAGTGGCTTTGGGGGGCCATTAAGGGGTTAAGAAAAAATTTGAAAAAAATTTTTTTAGTGGTTTTACAGGCTGAAGGAAGCCGATTTTCAACATGCTCCCCAACATTTCAAAAATTTTTTTAAAGTGACACACCCTAGTACCTAGGCACTTCGTTGGCTAGACAAAACCTGCCGGTTCACCGTCCAGTTTAAAAAAAAAAAAATTTTAATTAATATTTTTAAACGTTAATATTGCATTAAATGGGGCGAAACTTATACCAAATTGTTCCTTATTATTAGAAGAAGTCAAATATACATGTTAAATATGTCGGTAAGCTTAAATTACTTCAATATTCGCAAAATGAACCGATTGTTTATATTTTTTTAAATCGGCCATTTTGTTTTTTATGTAAACAACATTAAATTTTCCGAATATTGACGTAATTTAAGCTTACCAACATTTTCAAAATGTATATTCGACTTCTCCTAATAATAAGGAACAATTTGGTGTAAGTTTCGCCCCATTTAATGCAATATTAACGTTTAAAAATATTAATTTATTAAACTTCTTTTTTTTTAAAAAAAAGTTTGTCTAGCTAACGAAGTGCCTTGAAATATTTCAAGAAATATTATTAGTTTTTATGTTTTTTTGTTACAGGAATTGGTTTTTCTAAAGAGGTTATCAGCGGCTGTATAGAGATCTCAAATGGTCTTTGATCATGGCGTGGGGCTCCTCAAGAGTTTTCAGCTTTTTTAACTTTTCTTGTTCAAGGTAAATATTTTTAAAATTTTATAGAAAAATTAAAAAAATGTTCATTGGTAGCCTTTTTAAGAGCACTATGGACCTTCTAGGTTGCTGTGCTATTGGCTCCTTTTTTCTTCATCAATAGCCATATTCCCCCCAAATACTAATAATAGGTAGCCTTTTAAAGACTTTTAAAAATACAGTGATGCCGATTGTAATCAATTTGACAACGCCAATTTTTTATCATATAGGGCTAAATTTAAATTACAAATTACAAAGTACAAGTATTATAAAGAGGAATTTTCGACAATTAATTATTTATAATACAAGAAATTTTTCCAGTTTTATCATGTCTTACCTATATTTTTTTACGTGCTCATTATTTTTCATTTTTTTTATCCTAACTAAAAATCGATCTTTTTTTATTTTTTTGGGGAGGGAAGGAGTTTAAAAAATGGTCCAAATGAAAGGTGATCCCACTGAAAGATACACTCCTTAAACCCAAATTGCGATGACCAAAGAACGAATTCGGTGAAAATAGAAGGAATTAAGTCCAAGTTTAATACTGAGCTAATAGGAAAATACGGGTGTACATTGGAAAAGTTAATGAGAAAAAAATGTCTTTTTTCTGTTTTTTTTTTTTTTTTTTTTTTTTTTTTGAGGAAAAAAGGCGCTATGTCGCAATTTTTTTGATCATTATAACAGCAGTTTCTATTTACCTGATTATATTGCCCAGATATTTATAAACGGAAATGTGGGGAAAAGACTCGTTCAAAGCCTTTTGATAATGATACCCGAATATTTCGGGTATCATTTTTATAAGCGGCAGTTTATTAGTTTTTTATAAGTTATAAGCGGCAGTTATATTAGTTTTTTTTTATAAGCGGCATCTACTGTATGTAGTGTCAAAAATTGCCATTTCTCGGACTTTGGTCAGTCTGAAGGGTGTCTTCGTACAAGCGCTAAAACCCTTATGTTTGAATTTAATCAAAAAATTATTCTTGCCTTAAAAAACTGATCTTGAAAGGACTTCTCCCAAAAAGGCAGTTTCTAATAAAAGTTATAAGCCTATTGCATTTGCTAGTAAGTTTTTTCGGTTCATTTTTTCCGTTAAAATAACGAAGGCCGATGAAAACTTCACGCTTTAACAAAATTTCATAAGCTGCAGGAATTGGCTCAGACTTTGGTTAGTCAAATGGAACGTAATAGATATTGTCGAGTCTTCATGTCTGTCGTTACTCATTTTCTCGCTAACCATAACCGAGCTTTCTTAGAAAAATTGCACCGTCAAAATCGTACTTGACTCGAAATTTAACAGTCCGAAACTAACATCTTTATTTATCACATCATCATCACACTTCTCATAATTATGAAACTTTACAACCGCAAAATCCAAAACAATGTCTCGTGCTGTCAAACACAAAAATTTAAAGACTCTATTCTGATTATAAGAATACATTTTTACTATTGCGGTATTTTATATAAATTACAAAGCTAATGTCGTTGAAATATTAAAATAAAACAAAACGAGAAGGTTATAAATACTGGGAATTAATATAATCACATTTGTCATAACTGTTCTTAAAGATATAAAAAAACATAAACAGTCTTTAGAATAATGGCGTTAAAATGACTTTTTGTTTTGGTCCATGTGTCATTAATCGTCGTAATAATTGTTATTTGATGGTTTGCAACTAAATAAAAAAAAAGCGCCAGCGCCAAAAGGAACAAAAAGAAATATGAAAAAATAAAATAATAAAGTAAGAAAAAAATATATATATCTCAATTTGCAAATGTAAAAGAGGAACGAAGGCTGAAAATTTGTTGGTATGAAATATAAATGTCTTCAATTTCGTTCAAGGGAGCGAAACGTGTTCTGAAAATAAAAAATGAATAATTGAGGAGATTAATAATGTGATTTCCTGACTAATAATGTTAAAACGAACTTAGTTCATTGTGTTTGACTTCCGTTTTTTAAGCTCTGCCAGCATTTTTCTAAAAAAATTTGTTTAAGTCCCATTTTACAAAATGATTGAAATTTCGGGATTTTCTTGAACAGATCAATTATTTGTCTTTCAGATTTGTAAAGCCTAGTTACTTGTTCATTTGAATGGTCATGGAAGGATGGAAAGGGATTCCTGGCACTTTTTCAGAGGGAAAGGAGGCGGAGGTGGTCTGAAATAGTTCATAAGTTTATTCAGCGATTTCCATTATTTATTAGGAATATAAAATTAATTTTCTCCCACGTTTTGATCTATGGTTTGCTAAATTTTTTCATCAACTTCAGTTTTGTTAATATTAATGAGTCCATGAAAACAAAATATAAGTATGTAATCGATTGCTTCATACGAATAAAGAAACCAACAAAATTGTAGATTTATAAAAAAGCTCCTTTTTAAAAAAAAAATTAAAATGGCAACATAACACTTTAAGATTGTAAACTGAAAGCAAAACAAAGCTTAATCGCTTCCGAAACAACATGTCAAATAAGTAATATTTCACAAATGATGTCACAAAGGAATAAAACAATTTAAACGGTTTTATAACGAGGAAAATGCTTTCATTAAATCCTGGTGTTAGAAACGATAATTATATTCTAAACAGAAGCTAATTAAAAAATGCAACGCAGTAAATTAGCAGATATTTGCTAAAATTCGATCGGGATCAATTCAGTTTGTTTTATCGTTTAGGCAACCAGATTTGCTGAGTGCGTCATGATATTAATTAAAGTTAATCGTATGTGTTAACTCTTAGCCGATTTTAAAATTTAACAGAGAAATAAAGCTTCGAAAACTGCAAGTCAAAAAAAAAAATTACACTTGCACAGTTTAAAATCTTCAATAAAGCAAAATTTTGAAAAGGCAGCTTATTGAAGTGAAACACGTCGCGACAAAGCTTTTTTAAGTGAATTAAATAAATTTTAAATGAAGCCACCATATTTTAATATTTTCCGAGAAAAGAAAAAAAACCTTTGGACCTGGCCTTATCGGATTTATAAGAAAGTAGAATATTTCGGTTTTAAAAATGAGAAAATTACGAGGAAAAAAATTCAGTTATGTAAGCAAAATTGTCTCCACGCTTTTATCTCTCTTCTCAAAACGGTAGCTTAGCTCTACTTCAGAAGTGACTTTTTAGATGAGGAATTTTTTGTCCGCTTATGTAAGTCTTATTATAAAAGACAACCGTATCTTACCTATAGAACTTATATATTTTTATACATTAGACATTGACTTTAGAGGGAAGGGGCTGTCCATAAATTACCTCAGCATTATTTTGGCCATTTTTGCCCCGCCCCCACTTGTTAGCAAGGTAAACATTTCGGTCCCTCCTTAATTTTTTTTTTTTTTTTAATTAATAGTAAACATTTTAAAAAATCTGAAATTCTTCGGAACTTAAATAATTTTGCAAAGAAATGGTTTTTTTAACTTTAGAGCAAATGCGAGAGCAAAATTAAAATCGTTTTTTTTTTTTTTTTTTTAGTGAGTTAGGTTACACAATTTAAAAAAATTTAAATTACTATCATATTTGCACGTTTATTACGAGAGACAAGTGCTAACGTTAGATATGTAAAACCCCTCCTCCCCCCCCCCCCGCCAACGTGCTAACTTAATTTATGGACGACCCCGCATGAAAGAAATAATATCAGAAATAAATACCAATGAAAATATTAATGAACCAGTAAATTAATTACTACTATTTCATTAAAAATTCACAGTTTATTTCTAAAGGATTCTGCAAGAGCCCTTAAAAAGTCTTTTTTTTTTTTTTTTTTTTTTTTTTTTTTTTTGCAGATTAGCTCTTATTAGAAACTGACCTTAAACAATATATAAAATGCAAGTTCTGCGCATTTTCAAGAGTTAGTCTTTATATATAAAATTTTGGATGTAGATTTTCATTGGAAAATGATAGCCAACTTTCGAACTTTGAAACTTCCAACTTTGAAACGATGCTTATGTAACTGTAACTAAATGGTTCAGCAATGAGGCATTTTAATAATAATTACATAAGTTTGATCATTGGCCAGCGCCAGACATTTTTGTTATGACAACAAATTTAGCGTTAAACATTTAATAAGACAGTTATCGAAAATCCTATATCCTCTTTCTTAAACTTTGGATCAGATGTTAGTTCTTGCAAGTGTATAATATGCATAAGTTCAATAGTTTGTTAAAATCAAACATAATCATTTTCATATCATATTCTAAGTCAGAAGATTCGTCTATCTTCGTCTTCTAGTTCGGTAAAATTGTCACTAAATTATATTTTCAGTACAAGTTGTCGTTTAAGTAAAAAATCACTCCCAGTATATTATTCGGCATAGTTAGATGACTATCATTAGTACAGTTGGTACTAAAATTGTCACCTTTGGAAGTAGACAAATTTTGAAGGGAAGGCAGCAGTACACCTGCTATCTCTAAAATAAAATGTCGGCTGCTTGTACTAAAAAGATGCAAATTAAAGGCAAGCTTAGACATACTTAAAAACAGTTTCGTATGAAAAAAAACAATAAATAAATAAATAAAATTAAATTAGAAATAAAAAAATAATAAAAAAAGTGGTCTGTCTAAGGGCAGGTCTGGGCAGAACAAATGGTCTGTCTGTCTAATTACCAGCTATTGCAGTAAATCAACGTCTGCAGCGGCAAATATTGTATTTTTTTTTATAAGGTATTAGTTTTTAATAATACTAGCGGATTCTCTAACGGTAAATTTAGCTAATCTAACTCGCATAAGAAAATAAAGGCAAAATATAATTTCACTTAAATTTTAATAAAAAACAATAAAAGTATGCTGTTAGCCGGTTTCCGATTTACAGAATTCTAAGAAAAGCAAAAAAAAAAAAAAAAAAAAAATATAAAATCATTATAAATTTTCGTTAGCTCTAATTATATGATTAATCTGATCGATAATTGCAAGGCCTATCTTCGAACATTTATCCGGCCCTTGGCTGAGGGAAAAATTGATTTTTCCCTTCTTCAATTTCGGAAAATTTTTCCGTTTTTTACTTCGTTACAGTGTCTAAGCTCCGATGAATTTATGAATGTCTTATTTGACAATTTTTTTGACCTAGGCAGGTTCTTCAATTTTAGTAGATAATTTGTTTTTGATTTTTTTTCTAATTGGTTTTTAATGTTTCATTTTTTTCCAGCTTTATCTTTACGTTACTCCCAAAATTATATGCCAAACGTATATGAATTTAGTAATTCACATTCAGCTCCCGGTCTGAAAATCATCCATTTCCCTCCAATCTTGTTTTGGAATATTTTATAAATAAAGTGATTTTTGACAGGGAGCAAGTTTTCCTATATGACTTTATAATATTTACATCCTCGATTATGAAATATGTATTTTGTCACCTCTCAGTTTAATAAAAGTAAATTGTATGAAAAAAAAAAAAAAAAAAAATTGAAATGCAAAAGATTTAGTTCGTCCATTTCAAGGAACAGTATTGCTATAATTTAAAATGGAATATTGATAAGCTCTTTTTCCAAACTATTTAAAGACCGCCGAGCATAAATAAATAATGCAAAAAACGACACGCACTACCCTTGACCAGGTTTTGTATTACTCATTTTTTTTAAGTTCTCATATTTTATTTTATATTTCGGCCCCTTCGATTTTTATTTTCTCAGATGAAAATCAGACAAGGTAACCGATTTAAGTTCAAATTAATTATAGACTCTACCCACATAGCACGCATGCGTAATAATAACGTTCCAGTTGGTCATAATTGGTAATAAAAGGTTTTGGGAAACAAATAGGACGTTTAAAACGCGTATTATAAATAATGGAAATAAAATGTCATTATAAGTGAGACGTAAAAACGTTTAATAAAGTAACTTTTTGAGCGTCTTGATTGTGAGCAATTAAACCGTTGATGATGCGAAAAATATTTAACGTCAAAAAACGTTTCCTATTAACCGAAAGTAACGCGTTAATTATGATCAAAATTTACCCGGGCCGATTTTTCTATTTGTACAAATTATTCCGCATATAAAACGCTTTTATAATAGATTAAAATGTGCAAAAATCGTTAAAAAAACGTTTAAATGCCGAGAAAATTAAAATCATTTTGAATCCTAGCAATCAGTGATGACATGACTTGAAATGTGTAAAGGGTAGCCGCCATTATCTTGCAGCAGGTAGTAATGGTATCAGATTTGGTTTGTTTTTTTTTTCAGACTTTTCAATACAATGGCACTTTAATATCGGTTAGTTTGTACTCGTTTTTGTCAGGTCCTTGTGGTTTAGTTGGTAACGTCGCAGGGTTGTTTGTTTAGGTGTGAGAGGTCTTAGGTTCGAATCTTGCTAGGTGTTGAGATTTTTCAAGGTGTTTAGGTTTTTCAGGTTCACTTCTCATTCAAGATAGACATGCGTCGTTATTTAGCAACAATAAAATAATAATAAGCTTTGGAATAATAATAAAAATGTCCTTAATTTTTTTTTCTTTTTTTTTTTTTTAAACGTTTTACTACACCAGTAAAATCCTTCACCAGTAAAATAATTTTACCGCTACAGTAAAATATTTTGCACGGTCGATTTTCGTAGAATGATTTTACTGACGGAGTAAAATTTTTTTATATGCGAATATAACAATTCTTCCCGTGCTTTTAAATAGGCATTAAAAACGTTTAACATGCGCATGCCTAACTATAAGGCTCTTCTGGTGACATCGAGAAAAAATCGTGATATATACGGAATTCTAACCGTTTTTATTTGGCATTTAATACGAAAAAAAACGACATATTACGCTTCCGAAACGTTTTCGGAGCGGTCATTATTCCTTAATTTGTGACATTATTACCTGGACGTATTTAATACGCATTGTTACGTTTTACGATAACGTTTTTTTTCTGATTTTTTCACGCGTTGTGCTATATGGGTAGGGTTATTACCCTATTATACCGTAGGCGGAGGTTATTTTATACATTGTTTTGCGTATTTGGGCTTTAAAATATTGTAAATTTTCAAGAAATTCAAATCTGAATTTACTAATGTGAAGAAAGTCTTTCAGCTTCTATTTCGCATCCCTATTTATTATTCGAACTCGTAAAAAAAATAAAAAATAAACTAATTCTTGAAATGCTGTGTCGGTTAAAAAATGGGGTAACTTTGTGCGTACTCGTGTTTGACCAGGAATAACTTAGTAAATTCAACAGAATATGACTTGCCAATATTTTCTAAATACGGAAAATTCATCCTTAAATCGAAACTATCAAATGTCTCCATGTCTGTTTGAATTCCGGTCTGGTATGTTGATGCCCGGATAGGATTTTAAGAAATTTGAAAAATGAAAAAAATCACTAGAACAAAATAAACATTTGACCGTAGATTGAGATGAAGTTAAAAGGAAATTCAAAACAAAATTCTAGGTTTATTTTAGGCACAAAAAATAATAGTATATTGTTAACCTAGGGAGGAAAACGAATTTTCCCGTTGAGGTTTAAAAAACCCCAACGGGAAAATTTTTTTCGCATTAAAATTAGTGGACATTTTTCTTCCTCTATAAGTCATTTTTAAAACATTTCATTAAAATTACTGATAATAAGAGATGATAAAAAAAGTGTTTAAAGTAACCCCCCAGTCTACGTTATTAATATTACCTAACTGCGAATAAGCCTGGATTGATAATTTTTTTATTCTTACCAGCCGAGGAAAAAAAAAAAAAAAATTAAAAGAATCATCTCCTAGAAGTTTTTCTCGATAAAAATAAATAAGAAAACAGAATTTAATGTGCCAGTATCTCTTGGCAGGTGAATCGTTCAAAAACGATCAAAATGACAAAAAGTCCGTGAGAAAGATAAAATGCCTGGTTACCGAATTTTAAGTTGATTTATCAACGAGTATATCTTTTTTTAAATTTCTATTTCAATTTAAATATAGAAGTCGGCTTTTTATTTTTTTTTATTTTTTATTTTTCATTTTTTTATTTAAATTTTTTTTTTTGTCTATTGCTGATTTAAAAACACCATAGAACGAACAAGGTAAAATAGCTTAATGATATTCCCCTGCTGAATATACGCCGACATGAAATCTCAAGGGTTCGGCAATTAGTAAAACTGATATAACAGTAGCAATATAATAATGACAAGGAAAAAACGCCGCTATTTTGTCTTTTTAGATATTATTCAAATAAAATTCAGAGCGATAGACTTCGGTTTACTATAGGATTTTTTTTTTTTTTTAAATAAGATTTTCAATAGGGATACTTCATTAAATTGATCGTTATGACTCGATTATTGTTCATTCCATAAAATGATCGTGTTAATAAATCCGAATTGCAGGGAAACAGAATGGGGAAAAAAAAGGCTTGTAATTTGTTTTTCATTATTGACTGAAACCTGCTGTTAAGCTTTGATGTCGAAAGCCTAAGTATTCATGCAATATCCCAAACATGAAATCAATCGCTTTATTTTTATTATTATTATTTTTTTTTTTTAAAGTAAACTATTGAACTGTGGTTTGTTGTTTTTAATATTCGTTGCACCAAAACTTAAAAAAATCGCTTCCTTTTTTAAAATTGGATGTCATCAAGCCGGATGTGTCCATTTATATTTGAAAAAACACAAAATTCCCATTCCATTTTTATTATATGATTTAAGTCATCAGTCATCAGTCATCATCGTAATTGCAAACTGAGGACGGGAGAAAAAAATGTCATACTTGATAGCACTTGCGTTAATGTAATCAAAAAAAGAGAGACATGTGAAACGAGAAATGATTTTATGCTTTATTTGCAGCAGGTGAAAAAAAAAAATTAATAAAAAATGAAATAAATCCACCCCGGGTATTTTCACACCACCAGATCAAAATCGAATAACTAATTGTAAGTAAATAATTAGAGTTATGATTCGGTAACATATTTAATGGTGTGCCTTTTTTAAAATTATTTTTTTTTTTCTAAAAGATTGCTCGCTTAGTCGAGAATAACCTTTTGTAGGCGTCAGCAGTGAAACATTGTTATATTCCATTCTAAATTAAATTTAGAAAAAAAATTCTTTTTACAACACCTGGGTTTTATATAGTGAATGCGTGTAGGTAAAAAGGAATTTCAATCTACATTTTTTGAAGCAACACTGTGTGTCTAATTCTGTAGATCTTAATAATGCAAATTAAAATAAAATATCAAGCAGCAATTTTCGACAGAATTTAACTCTTAAAGCCCTTTTCGATGTAAAATTTAGGCGTTCTACTTAAATATTCACACAGGATTTTTTATCAAAAAAAAAAAAAAAAAAAATAATAATAATTAGGGAAAGGGATTAAAAATGAAGGACTTGACAATTTTTTTTCTTATCAAAATCTTGTACTCCGTTTGAAAAATTGAAATGACCAAAACTCTATTGAAAAAGTAATTTTTGTTAATTTGTTCGTTTGTCATGATTCTATAATCATGAAATAAAAATAAGTTGGGAAAAAATAAATGATATGTCAGAAACTGGAAAAATAAAAGTTCCAAAATGAAAAACCCGTAATGAATAAAAATGATCTTCCAAAAAAAAAAAAAAAAAACCTCGCTAAGTTTAGTAAGCGGGAGAATTTTACGGTAGTGGCTCAAGGGTCAGAGTTCATGATTCGAAATAGGTGAAAAAAATGATTATAGACAAGGTTTACTGCACAACATATTTCAATTACTCGTCTGTAAAAGAAAACGATTTAATTCTACAATATTTCCATGAATTCGATTGCTTATGTACTCAATCATTAATATACCAAAAAAATATTTCAATGCATGGCACAATAAAAGAAGAAGAATAGTACATAAAAAATGAATTCCTTTTATGAAATATTTTATACTCCCAAAAACGGATAAATAATTTTTAAAAAAAAGTAAGTCTGGGATGAAAAAATCGTTGGTACAAAAAAAGACTTCAATTTTGCTCGAAACTAAAGCCTCTCAGAATGGTCGGAGAATAATCTTAAAGAAAAATATGACAGGAGGAATTCTAATTTATGCTCGGGCAAGCACAAAAATTTTTATTTAATTGCAATGTTATGGAAGTTTTGTAATCGAATATAAATTTCAATTATGTTCCGGGTTTTTTCTAATGTTATATGTTATTGACATATTTAAAAAAAAAACGAAAATAGCGCAAGAGAATTGATTTGATCTTTTCTGTTTTAAAACTTTTAGAAAAAAAGTTTTTATCAATTACTATCGTAAGCGAGAAATAAAAATCATTCGTGGATAATCCCTAAATTTTTAGTAATAATTAAACTAATAATCCTTGTGTTGTTTTATCATTATTAGTCATCAAATACGTAAAATGTTAATTAGAAAATATTGAAGGATGCGGATAACTATCTAATTAAACTCTGCTCGAAAAAGGGAGAGGGCGGTTAATCCTTAACGGTAAACCCTTGATTTTTCGCAGCCATCCTAAAAAAAAGTGTGATGATAACTTAACTCTTAAACAAAGTTTAAAACAACTCACTCAACTTTTTCTCAATAAAATGTCTTACAAAATATATTACCTTTACAAAAGAAAAAAAAAACAAGTATGTATAGCAAAAATAAAACCAAAAGAAAAGGTGGGACCAGAAAAATGGGTACGACCCAGAAACCTTTGCCATCCACATTCCACTCCCGCGAAAGTTTCGAAAATGGGGAAGAAATTATTTTCGGCAACAAAATTTATTTTTAAAAAGTTGTGAAAAAAGTTAATGAAAAAAAACTTACCGACTTTTCCGGTAAGGATATCACAAGTTTTTTATATTATTACGTGAGAAAGCACGCTTCAACTGACACAAAATCCACCTGTTGTCTTACCACTACCAATAGCCAACGTAGAAATGAACCCCGAACGATCCAAGATGCTTATATAGGTGCGTTGCCAGGGGTCCCGTCACCGACTCGATACAGTCCCAGTTCTCATATGAAACAGAGGCACGAGATTATGTTAGGAACTGGTAGTCAACTACATCGGGAGATACGTTTTTAGTTTTTTAGGGGGTATTACAAATGCCGGGGCTCTGTGAATTGACCCAATTTGTTTGATTAGATTTTATCATACTGCTTAAAACTCTCTTAATCAGGGCCGAAGTTACGTACGCGTTTTTAGATCCGAGGCTAATCTTTTTTTTTTTTTTTTTTTTTTTTTGTCCTTTCTTTCTCAACGAGGTCTTCCCCTTTTTCAAATTTTCGTAAAACAAACACATTTTTCTTTTTATCATTTTTTCTCTTTGATTTTTCTTATCTGTCTAAGTGAAAATGACCCTCATCCATCTCATTAAATTATTAAGAAATCCCTTTTTTAAAAAAACAAAGGAAAAGGTTGCGGTGAAATTAAAAACTGCAAGAAAATGTCGTTTTTCGTTAACGCCTTTAAAGCATAAGATCAGAGAGTACAGTAATTGAATGGACGGTTTAAAGACAACGATAATCAGGGGTAATTAAAAGATTTTAAAACGCAATCGACAGTCGGCGCCTTTTTATAAAATCATCACACCGGTTTTTTTTTTTTTTCAAATTCTGAGGTTGAAAATAACGCGGCTGTCTAGTACATTAATCGTGACATCTACCACATCGAAATAGTTCTTAGTAAATGCTTATGTGACATCTGTGAGCTCTTCTATGTACTATTTCAATCTTTATTTTTGTTAGACTTCAGTTTGCTCCATAAATTACATTGATGTGACTCATGAATTTTTCAGCTTGAATAAATACAATTTATGCACATAATTGATACAAGCAAACTTGGTGGTTTAGTACTAAAAATTTTAGGCTAAACATAAAAACTGATAATTTAAACTGAACTTTTAAATGGTTTATCTATTTGTCCATGCCTAATAATAGAAGCTTTTTGCGATTTTTTTTTTTTTTTTTGTCCTGATTTCGATCATTGAATCTACCTATTAGAATCCCAATCAAAGAATAACTCAGAAGAATTTACGATCCATGCAAACAAAACCCTAAAAAGGTACATAATATTTCAAAGTTATCATTTAAGTTTCTTAACTTGTTTTTCTTAACTACCCATACCATCATGCAATTTTTTTTTTTTTGGAAAACAAAATTAACATAGCTTACATTTACTTATAGCTAAGGTATACACTGTTGAATCACTTTTGCTAAGTGGCTGTATGAAGTTAAATGTAAACAGCAAAAACAACTCCACTGTGTATATTAGAAAAAGTAAAACAACCTTTATTTTTAGAAATTTTTTATAATGAAAAAATTAAAAATAAAAATTATAATACCTCAGATTTATATATTAAACACACACTTATGTTTTTGCAGCTACAGGTTTTGCAGCTTGCATTTGGGCTTGTAATTTAATCTCCATAACTTCCACGATAGCATCTCGCACTTTACTTTTTTCAAGTCCCATCTCCTGAATTTTTTCCATCTGTTCTGTGATAAAGTTTACTTTTCTTTTAAAATAATCTCCTGCACCATCCATGTCCTAAAATTTTAAATTTTAAATTAACATTGATTACACAACACTGTTGGTATGGTTCTATTATTAATAATCTACACAGATTTTTTTTTTTTTTTTTTTTGTAATTAAAAGAAAAGCAATGAGCAACATAAGTGTGCTTTAACAATAATTAAAATTCTTTCCTTTGTATGGCTTCAATAAGTTCTATTTTTACATGAACAAGAAATAAATAAAGTTACAATTTAAAATCTTTAATAAATATTCCTATAGCATCTCTCAGTATCTTTTGTAGTATCTTTCATAAATATCCCTTTATATTTGTTCAAGGGGTAAATGTTTTTGGTCTGATGTTTTTCTGAGAAATTATGTTGCTTGCTTTCAAATCTAAGTAGAAAAAAAATCCTACCTTCTGTACATAATAATTGGTCCCAATATCGATTATGACATTTTCAGCATCTGCTATTTTTCCAGGGACATACATTGATCCAGACAAAGGGACTAAGATATCAGCTCCAACAGATTCTTTAGTTATTTTCTTCAGGCTGTCACCTGAATCGGTAAGCTTCTTTTGTGCGATTTTTAAAGTTTCTAATGATTCTTGAAATACTCCCAACTCCTACAACAAAATGCAGATGGTGAAAAAAAAAGGCTTCTTGTGTTGGAATATAACTGACACCACCCTTAAATTTAATTGCCACCGAAACAAAATTCTATATTACCTGATCCAATTGATTCTTTAACTGATTTAGTTGTGGTACGGCTAAAGACATTAAATCAATCTCATGCATGCCCGGCCTTTCTTCGGTGGACGCCATTTTCAATAAATTTGTTTTGATATTTCTAAAGAAAGGTTGTCAATTTAGCCAACATCATTCAACAAAACAAAGCAACAAGTCGAATTGTATATTTTCGGGGACCTTCTTAGGGCCCAGATAATGATTTTTTAAACGTCTGTTATATACGTTGTTTTTATTATCCGTATACTTTTCGTTTCCATTTTTATGCTTTTTTTCTGATAAAAAGATGAAAAAGAATCCCAATTTTATTTTTTAGGAAGACGAAAAATAATTAATTATGTCCCAGTTAAATATTTATCTACTTTAAATTAAAGGAAATAATGAGGTAGGTATAAGTTTCCATTTTAATGATTCGACAACGTTTAAATATTTATTACATTATTATTCTAACAACAATTGATTGCAAAAGGATGTTTTATTCTAAAACAATAACTGCAATCTATTGAAAACATTCAAAATTAAAAATCGATATGATTTTTCTATAATATTTTTCCACCTCTCTTTTGAGCCTATTGTTTTAATTTAAAAAATTTATCTTTGATAACTTGATTTTTGTTTTAACCTTAGGTCTATAAAAGCTAAAACATTTTAAAATAACTAAAGTATTAATTGAATGATTTATTTTAAATATAAGAAAAAAAAACAGCAAAGACTCAGTCTTTTTAAGATTGTATCTAAGCAGTTTTCTTTAATTATTTGATTTAATGAGCTGCATTGCTATGTTTTATTCATTGATCAATGTCTGTTCATGTATTTAGACAGTACTGCTCGCTTTTATGAAAAGTTAATTGGAAATTCTTAAATTTTTTTTTTTTCTTTTATAAAATTAGAAATTTGAATTGATGAAATGTTAATCATTTCACATAAAAATTTAAAATGATGTTTAAGAATCACATAAATCTTTCAAAACAGAAAAGAGTGAAGTTATTTAAAGATGTGATACAAATTCAAAATGATTCTCTTTTACTAACAAAAATGGTAAACTAATCATGATTTTGTTGCTTTTAAATTGCAAAGAAATATTTACTGCACCTTTAACAATGAATCACTTGCATGAATCATTTTGATTAGAGTAAAACTTCAATAATTATGTAACAAAGCTTTTTAAGGCTGGAAAACTTATGTTATAAATTTTTTCTATGAGCCAATTCCTTTTCTCACTGGTTATCGATATTACATTATAAATCTGATAAACACCTGGGAAAGGCAGCTGTTTTAAACATAAATTATTAACAAATCATTTTAGGCATAACACTCTAATAATTTAACAAAAAGTTTATTAATCCAATTTGTAGTTTCTTTTCATCATTCAATAATTTCTTTCATCTTTTGGTAAATTTTAAAGGAGATGTTCTAAATTGACAAATAAAAAATTTGATTCAACCATACTTTGAGTTAGACAAAAAATGATATGAGATAAAATTAGATTGCTTAATAGAAAAATATACTCTTACACAAAGATCAGATTCATTTTTGCATTGTCATATAATTGAAGATAACTTGAAGTAAAATTCTGTGCCAAATAATTCCCTTCCTTTCCTTTGTATACTTTATATCTTAAATGCTATTCCATCCGTGAAATTTTATCGCTTCTATTTTTGGCACTGATTGTTATAAAAAATAAAATGTTTTAACAGTAAAACTATTAAATTTTTTAAATAAAATACTGCAGATGTTACTAATTAAGCTTATCTTTATTATTTTGACAAAAAATGAAAAAATAAAAAATGTGTCTTGATTAATTCTCCTTTAAAAATTATAAAAATACTAACTTTTCAAAAAATGTTTCGTAATAAAGTTCTGAATTTTCAATTTTCTAATTCTTCTTAAATTTTAGGGATACTTTCTTTTGAAAATATTTTACAAATAATTTTAGAAATTTCAAAAATTAACAGCGCTTGCGCTAAAATTAATTTCTAACAATCTTCCATAAATGTACACAACTCAATAATTAGCAAAAAACCATTTTTAACAAAAAAAAAAACTTTTTTTAAAACCAATCCTTGTTTTAGGATCAGCCTTTTTTTTAAATATTCGTTTGAAAGTTTTGGAATGTTCAGATGCTGCATAGAATTTCTTGGGCCATTTCAGATATTTTTCTTTTGTTTTTTAAAATTCATAATATATATGTTAAGGGTTGGCTTCAGTCAATATGAGAAGGAAGGGCAGTTCTGTTTAATACTCGTTTTTTCGGGGAAAAAATCGAAATTTTAGGTATTTGACGAACTTTTTTGATGTATCTGGAATTTTTAATACAAGTTTAAACTGGTTTTAAGTAAATGCGAACTTGGAAAACTTAAAAGCTTTTCTACCACAAATTTTTTTGAAATTTTTTTCCGGTTGGATTTATAATTCAGACAAGTTGAAACTTGCCCTAGAAATTCCAGGGTACACCAAAGGAGTTCTTTAGTTACCTAAAATTTCGATTTTTTTCACCGTAAATCGAGTATTAGACAAAACAGCCATTCCTTTTTGTATTCACTGAAGCCTACTCTTAACAGGTAGAGAAATTTTGACACTCTCTTTTTAACGGGCTTGTTTTAAATTTTACTGGAATTAGATAGACGTGAGAGTCTGATAAATGAAATAAATTTTCAGTTACTTCTTTATTTTGATATTTCACAAAATCCTGAAAGAATTTAATTGGGAAGTCTGAAATTTTTAAAATTAATAAAGTGATTTTTATGCAATATTGCGAATAAATTTCAGTTAAAGGGTTCTAATATTATTAGATTAAAAGCTTTATTTGATCAGTTTTAATTCCTATTACAAGTAGTTAGCGTTTTAATAACAGTCTGGAAAAGTCCTTGTCATTCCTCCTCTAAATGTTTAATTAAAATGCTCTATGGATCTCAGAAAGGAGAGAATCAGATAGTAATGGCTCTCGAGAAAAATCCATGCAGTTTATTTTAACCTTTGTTAAGAAAATCTCGCAAATATTTATTCTGCTACTTTAAGCGTTACAAAATGTAGCAATGATGAACCTTTTTCTTTTAAGACAAAAGAAAAAAAAATCGATAGCACTGAATTTTATTTTTTTTATTGTGCGAATTTCGTTGATCTCAACTAAAAAAAAAAAAAAAAATTTTGTTAACTACTAAACATGATGACTATGATTTCCTGCTGTTGCCCTTGTGGAATTCAAAGTTGGGGTTTCTTTGATACTTCCTTGCCGGTTCAGCGAATTGAGCATTTCTTCGTTTTCTTTTCGAACTGGAAATAAAAAGAGAAATATTATTAGAAGACAAATTTATGCATAAATTCAATTGATTTTAAAAATATCCGAGAAATTTTGTTTAAAAAGAAATTAAACTTTCGAAAGAAAAAGAATAATGGAGACTTGTTGCATTTGAATAAACTGTCACCAGACTAGAACCTGTTAATTCAGGGACAAATGAATTGCAATCTTCCCCTGAGTTCCCTTGTCTTATTGAGGTATTGCGTGTGCATCAATCAATTTTGACAGCAAATCAATCCAACAGTTTCACTGATTCCGCTAAGCTCATTAACGTTTCATATTTTAAATTTTTGCAACGTTTTTTTTGTTTTAGGAATAATAATATAAAAATATCGGTTTTTATTTTTAGATGTAAAATCCGCATGCCCTGAACGTCCGGAGCGGTATGAATAGGAATTTTGATTATTTATTCGAATCAGGTATGTATTCGCAAAATTTTTCAATATCATCAGACTTTATTGATTTCATACTTGCTACGGTCAATTTCCGATGGAGAACACATCTGTTAATGGATCCGCGGTAAACTCCATTATAAATTCCATGAATAATAATGACGCCTCCTCCATCAACTGATGTTAAACACAATATAATCGACTGTTCGGACTTGTCTTCATTATTCCTTTGTGACCGATCTTCTTTCCTCGCTATAAATTAAAATTTATCAATATCGAAGAACTTGTTACTATAATGAAGCGAGATATTAAATTCCATAACTCGTAAAATTATTAGGAAAATAGCGCCCAAATTTCTTAATTAATTTATTTATTTCGGATTCAATTTTACGGCCTTTTTCGGGTAGGAATGTTTTGAAATGATTGACCTTTAACGTCGATATCTGTCTGTGATAATAAAATCCAATCATTTTAATAACTTTGTAAACTCAGTGTGTGAAATGGTAACATGTTTCAGGAAACAATTAAAACCGAGGTTATAACGTGAGAAATCTGTTGAAAATAGTCGAAACTCGTAAAGTTGAATGCTATAAAATTCGAACTGTGAGCCTTTGCCAATTTAATGACCACGTAATTGGAACTTTCTTAAACAAAATGCGATATAGTAATAATAAAATTTTTGATTTCGTGGTCGGGAAAAAGAAGAAAAAATGTTTTTTGAGCTGTTTTCTGAGAAGTAACCTTACCCAAGTATTAAAATGTTTGGCCCTGGTACAAGCAGATATAAAAGTATAAAAATAAAAAATGAATCTTTCGGCATATCGACGCTGCAAATTTTACAAAATGTTAGCAGTGCGTGCATAATTTTTTGTCATTTTTATTTTTATTTTCAGCGGTGTTCCTGCAGCACACGGCCTATGCTTCAAAACTTCGAACCCGTAGTATTTAGGGGAAAATATGTATACAAAGGACGAAAAGTAAGTATATTCCTTCTTTTTTGTTGGAATCGGATTAAGAATGAAATAACGCTCTATGAATTTAAAATAGTATTTTTCAGGTCTAGACCCGAAAAGTTTACTTTCAAGATTATGTAAACAAAACAAATTTCGTTATTCTCGTCCTGAAAACTACATTACCAAGGCTGGACCGAAAAATTTCGATTTTTCACTCGGATCAGCAACGGACTCGTAAAAAATCTCACTTTTCCGGTTCAGCCGGGAAATCTACTATTTGAAATTAAATTCTTAAAAAGAATGTGAAAAGTAACAAGAACTGAAAGACATCGATTCTTATTCCATTGGCGTATCAAAAAATTTGAAAACGAAGTTTTATCATTTTTAACACACGTCCTTTAACCAAATTCAATCTTCAAAAAGTACCAAAAATCTCTTTTTTTTAAAATTGCGGCTCCTTCAAATACATCTTTACCAACCGGCAAATTTTTAGCACTTATTTGTTTAGACCCTAAACGGGTCCTTGGTAGGGAACATATTAACCTTCTGGAAAAATTCCTACTGTAAAATAGCATTTAGACGAGTTTACATGGACGCGAAGTTTAAACTTAGTTCTACCCCCATTGCCAAATTGCCGACAAAATGAATGAAATTGCCGTTAAGATCCAAGAGTCGCAGAAAAAATTGCTCTGTCTCCATTGGCCAGTTAATCGAAGGGTACAATTAATTGTACCAACGGAAATGCTGCATATTTTTAGACTTTTTTCTTCTGCTACCACTTTTTTGATTGTTTTGATAATTTTTTTGAACACAAAAAATAACGAAAACGAAAAAAAACTGGTAGCAGAAGAAAAAAATGCAAAAATATGCAGAATTTCCGGTGGTGCAATCAATTGTACCCTCCAATTAATTCTTCAATGGAGACAAAGCAAATATTCTTTTATTAATTAATTAATTAATTTTTTTTCTTTCCTATAAAACATCAATCATTTAGACCTTTGGTTCGATAAATCAGTAATTACGCAATTCTTCTTGCAATCGGAAAGCATCGCAAATAATGGTCTCTTTCAATTACCTTACTTTTTGCCCAACGGAGCTCCGAAACCGGGAGAGGCTGAGTTTCTGATATATTTTTGAATCAATATCTGCATTTTTATGTTCTTTCACTTTTTCCAATAACTTATCGTTGTGTCGCAAAAAAAAAAAAAAAAATTTATCAGGACATTTTGTCGTTTGTCATCTTGAACGATATGTTTCGGACTTTTTTCCTTCTTTTTTTCCTTCTAAAAATTATATATCAAAAAGTTTTTTTTCGCTTATTTTCATTTCCCCGTTGAATTATAAATAAAAAAATGAAGGAAAAAGATCAGCTAATAAATTAAAAGATTAATTACTTGAAAAAAAAGATTAAATAGAAAAAAAAACCTTTAAAAAGGCCATATTTTTGTTGTTATTATTATTATTATTTTTTTTTTTACAACAAAGAAAACCGAAAGGATATGTATAAAGCCGCTTATGTCTTGAGTATCATTTTGTGGTCGAATCACTAAGAAAAGTCCATTTTCTACTTTCCTCTCGCATCGTCAAATATTATTCCGAGGAATTATGCTTTCTTAATTCACGGATTTCTTTCCGTAATACCCTCGGTTTTGCGGGAATCCCGCAGCCTTCGTTGGAAAGCATACCTAAGGAAACCGCTTTCTTTGAATTGCGTCTTTAAATGAGTTGTAATCTGTGTTTGTGTTCGGCGAAAAACTAACCGGAAAAATTTATACTACTGAGGGGGCAATTTCACGCCAAACATGTTCTGCGAACATGAACAAAAATTTGGACAAACATGGACAAAAATTTTCACGTTTCAAATTTCATCACTGCTTATGTGGAGTTTCCCCTACATTTTGTGGAAAATGTTCGGTGAAAATGTTTTTCTAATTTTGTTTGCCAAACATGTTCTCCACTTTTATCCAAACCTAACAAGTTTGCCTGACATGTTCGCCGAACATGTTTGGGGGTGAAACTGCGCCTTAACATTAAAATTTTTTTTTTTTTCAAGTCGATCTTCTGCCTCATTTTGTTCTTCATATAAAACGACATATTATAATTGTTAATTGCATGATGAGTTTTTTTTTTTTGGGGGGGGGGGCTTTTAAATCGACGAATGAAAATAATAACATGAAAATGGAATTAAGGTGTTAATGGTACGATGTGTTGACAGTGGAAAATAGAAGATTATGATCTTGATTAATCTGTTAGAGTACAATATAGAGGGAAAATGAGCTTTTAGAGAAAAATAGATCATTAATGTTTTATAAAGCTAACCTTTTTTATGGTCATTAATTTTTTTTAACAGAAAAAAAAAGAAGGAAACGGAAGAAAGATTGTTTAGTGTAGACACAGCATTTTTTTTTTTTAAGAAAAAAAGCTAATCTAGTTGACAAAATTTGAATTTTTTCCACTTTAATTTATTTCTTTTGAATTCATTTGGAAAATCTCGAAATCGTGTTGTCAGTTTGGTAAAAAGGATGAAATCGAGTTTGTTTAAAAATTATTAATGATGTATCAAATCCGAAAAGACAAAATAAATAAACAAAATCATAAATCATAAATTTTCGTAATAATTTAAAAACAAAAAAACAAAAAAAAAGTGATCTCGGTTGTTTGTTTTAGAAAAAAAAAATCATGAAGCTATTTCATTTTATAAAAATGTTCATATCCGCTTGCTGACCGCGATTTCCGTTTCCTCTTATGCTTTCCCTGTCAGCAAAGATGCCCACTTCCGTCGGTTTGCATTATCCCTTCATTCTGATTCGAGCTCAGATTTTGTTTTTTTTAGCAAATCTATCAGGGAACTCAGTACATGTCACCGGTTAAAAAAAAAATTGTGATCGTGAAACGGATATTTTATCGTATTACCTATGTTTAATACGATAGGAGGAAACTCCCGTTTTACTGCCGAGTATAAAACGGATGCTGCATGTGTGTATATGCCTTTATGGTTGAACGGCATTGATTCATTCAGCTGTGGGCGTGCAACTTGCATGTGATCGGTTGCACTGATGTCTGCAGTGTTTTAATAATTCACTCAGACTATCTGGTGCATTTTTTTTTCTTCTTTTTCGTAAAATATAACCAGGAATATTTTTACTTTCTTTTGTCAACGCAAAAATATATTTTAAAAAGTCGATTTTTGGAGATTTTTCTCCCTGGTTCAAAATAACGTATCAAGTTCCGAATATTTTTGTCCATAATTCTCGTGAAAAAAAAAGAGTTAAATAGAAGCTGCTGGGATATAAGCTTATAACATTTCATGTAAATCGGCTTCCGAAAGCAATCGATCAAATGCTTTGGGTATCGAGAGAGAATTTAAAGAGATCCGACTATTTTTTGTTTACATTGAAAGAGATTATTTAAATATCCTTCGTTTGCACACTTTTATCTGCCTGACCCTCATTATTAAGTGCGATTGGTTTGAGTTCCTTTTGAGATTCATGGCATAGATTAATGAGATGTTTATGTATACCTATCAAAATAAGCTGGAATATTTTGCAAAAGGAGTTAGGGATAGAGGAACCTAGTCTTCTTCAAATAAAAGAAGAAAAAGAGGGATTTTCATTTGAACGTTTAAATTTTAAGTTTTTCTGATTGTTAGTGCGTCGCCTTAGTATTACAGGGTTCTATCGTGTTCATCGTACAGTAAATTAAACATATGACATATAAAAACAATAATACCTTGTAATACTAAGGCGACGAGTGGTAACGGTAATTGACTGCTACTGCTTAGTAGCTTTCATTAGCAGAGGTCCGAATCCGAATCCGATGCCTATGCTAGCGTCGAATTAGAGCTTGAATAAATTAATTGGAACTGTAATCGCAAAAGCCCTGAATAGTTTTTTGGGAATAAAACATTTTTTATGCGTTTTGTAACGAAAATTGGGTGAAACTAAAAATAGCCGAAATGCTCAAAATACGAGTAAAAAAAAATTAATACCACAATTAACAATTTTTTTTTCTTTTTTGCAGAAAAAGAATATTGTGTTTATTGCTCAAACAGAAAGGGAACATAAAAAAAGGATAGGCGAAAGAGATGCGAGAAAAGAAAAATGAAGCGGAAAGGTCAAAGGATTTTGACTTGCAATACATGTAAGTTATCTTTTCCATGCTCCTTTAAACATACGATAATAAATATGCTACATGCTTTTTGTGTATGTTACCCGTCAAAATGAAAGTCTGGTTATGAGTGATTTTGCTTTGAATAATGATGAGTAGGGAGTAGTCGGGAATATTTTTTGGAGTATGAAGTATGTAAAATTTTTCAGGATTTGTAAAGATTTAAACCCTGTTTAACGTTCTGTTTAAGGTCATTGCATGTCCTACAGCCAGCAATTACTTAGGCTTAATGGAAAGTCCATAACAGTTGCTTGACCGTAGGTCCATAGAAAAAGAAAATGAAAAAAAGCTGAAGCAAAACCAAAAATTGTTGTCAAATAGAGTGGAGGGAAAAAAATTAAGACACGATGAAAATGAGGGCCTAACCTCTTTTCAAGAAAAATATCGAATCGATTTTGAATTTAAATAGGTCTAGAAGCAGAAAACACTACAGGGGTGAGCTTTTTTTGTCTTTCTTTAAGAAATCAGTAGAGGTTAGTAGAAGCAGTCATCGGCTTACTATCTAAAACTAATAAGTAATTCATAATTTACAATTTACTTATTACAAAAGAGATTTTTTCGTAAGACCCCTAATTTTTTTTCGGGGCTTATAAAGTACTAAATATGAATTAACTTTTTTCATAAAATTTCTAATACCAGCGGAAAAATATGTACAAGTTATTCAAGGCAGAGGATCCAAGCTTTCATTTATTTGACATTAATCTCTTACAAAATATTCTTTCCAATTCTTTTAAATTCCAATTAAAGAAAGTTCCAACGGCGCATTTTAAAAATATTTTCTTATTGAAACTTAAAACACAACAGGTTTCAGATCAACACAAATTTCAGTCCAAAAAAATAACAGATGTCTTAATTTGTTTTTTTTTTTCGCAATTAAAGAAAACTGAAGATTTTATTTCTTTCGACGTTCCATGATCAGTCTTCGCATAAAAAAGTGATGCGGTAGGGATTTTTCAAATAAGCTAAGAAAGCGGTAAAGTTACGTCGCCGGTTTTCATTTCCTTCCTTTTCTTACGCTTCAGTAAACATTATTGGAGTCAGAAACAATATCGGAATTTTTAAAACTATAAAGGGTAACCAAGTTTATTTGAACAAGGAAAATACACTCGGAAATTTTGAATTCTTTTTTTTTTTTTTCCTTACGTTTCGTGTGTTTTAGAAGGACTGGATTTACTAACTGATTTAGGGTCTAAGGGTTCTTGTGTCGCTAAAATTTTCTTCCCGGGAGTGCTCTCTGCGTATAACTCCCAGGAAGTAAATTGGAGAAGGATAGAGAAAGTAACATTAATCTGTAGTTTCTAGAGCGTGAAATATCCATTTAGACTTCATTTAGACTTGCGACATATACATGGCATGTTCCACGAGGGTCTTATTTTGTTGTCAAGATTTTCTACAAATAAATCACTGTCTATTTTTTTGAAAGGTATATATTTCCCTGTAAATCCGTATTTAAGAGTAGCCACTTTTAAAACATTCGAAAGAAAGAAAAGAGGAAACGGATTTCCGGGAAAAAACCGAATTGTATATCTCTTTCGTTTAAGAAAAGATTTTTTTTTTTTTTTTTTTTTAATATTTCGCTTGCATGTAAAATAAATGTTAAAACGATCTCGCGGTTATCTTCGAGGATGAGGAAAACGAATTTTGAATTGCAGAAATGTGAGTCATAATCTTGATATTACTAAGCTGTTGCTTCAACAATAATCGAGAATCCGGGGAAAAATGGAATGATATTATGATGGGTTGAAAATGAAAGGGAGTTATACGTTTCAGTACCGTAGATTGGGGTGAAGTTGAAAGGTGGGGTGAAGTTGAAAGGAAATTCCGAAAACAATTTAAGGTTTATTTTTGGCACTAAAAATAAAAATTTTTTGTTTCATTAAGTAGATATTGTTTACTGGATACTTATGTAGTATAAATATGAAAGCTGCGAATTCATATCTATTTTAGCATCTATTCTTGTTTAACTTTTGTGCGGATGACAAAAATGGCAACTTTTTGGTAGTTTCGAAACTTTTACTTCTGCTAGTGCTTTTTAATTTCTTCAGAAATTTTAAAGCCCTTTTATTCGACGTAGAATATTCTTATCTTTTTATTTCGTTACAAAAAATCAGTATATTTGCTTTCGGGCTTTGATAATCACAGCTTTTTTGAAAAATTTTTGATTTTAAGAGAGACATGGGGTGAAGTTGAAAGGTCGCACACTTAAAGCTTTTGCCAAATTTTGCTTCTGGAAAACATTTCCTGGGTGCTGTTTTGAAAATTAAGGCAAGAGAGTAAATAAACAATCCGAAAATTCCGATTCTTTCCTTCTTTTCAAAGGTTTAGAGGAAATTAGCTTTAATTCCTGTACAGTTTGACTTCAAACATGGGGTGAAGTTGAAAGCTAACATTGTTTGGCTTTCGAGGACCAACAAGGATTAATTGCACGTGAAATATATTACTATCCGTCATTATAATTGTTTGGAATACAATTTTAAGTACAATTGGGCGTTTCGAAGGGCCCAAATGGAAAAAATAAAACAGCTTTCAACTTCACCCCACCGTGGGGTGAAGTTGAAAAGAAGGGGTTTTTAATTTTTTTCGAGCTTTCGAAAAAGTCAAAAAAAATTGAAATTCTCGGGATTAAAACTTCTAGTGGAGACCCAAATTTTAAAAAAAATTTGAAGAAAAAATAATTATTAATAAAGATTTTATGAGCAAGTAAACTCCAAAATCTTTCAACTTCACCCCAATCTACGGTAGTTTTTCTTTCCTCGATATTTTATTTATATATGAAACTACTTCGCTCACTCGTTGATATTTTCCTTTTTTTCCGTTTACTATTTTTTTTTTCTATCGTATTCGATCTCTCTGTGTGACTGTAGCAAGTTTCATAATGATCTCCCGTTTCGCTTCAGACTAGGTCAAACAAGGGTTGCTTTTATTTTTCGAATCCTTTCTTCCCCTTTTTCTTTACATTGCCGAGATTCTTTTCCATCTATGAAGCATGAAATATAAAATAAAGAACGAAAGCTGTAAACTGAAAACTGACCGACCGGAAAAGGGAAAGTCTTTTGCTTGAGACAATGGTGATTTGTTCGATGCATAACACGTTTCTCGACTAGCATTCGTTTTCAATACGTGTTTTAGGATCTCAAAAAGTAAAAAAGAGTTTTATATCCCTATCGAACCGTTTTCAATATGTTAAGAATTTTGGTTTTATTGTTTGGCGTAGTTTATTTTCAATACTAGAATTATGGGGTACTTAGTCAGCGTCCAAATAGTAGCGTTAAAAATGATTTTAATACTTCAATGGAAAACAATCCCAAAGTTTCATATCTCCAAGTAAGCAGCTCGGGGAAGTGGAGAATGGAAACGCTCCCAGATAGCATTTTCAATCCATTAGACAACCTGTGGATTGTCCGTTAAATATCCACAGCATATCCAAATCCATGAGATATTCATAGGACGTTCAAAGGACGTTTTTTGGATCAGTGCGGACATAGGTAAATCCTATAGACGTCCAATAAATATCCTCATGACGTCTTGAAGAAGTCCTCAGGACTGGATAGACTTTGCTATCTGGGCTTATATGAAAAATAAACGAAATAGTGCTTCGAATTGAGTTAAATGGCTTTAATGATGCCATGCAGAAAGAATTAAGGAATTGAAATAAAATGCTGTATAATAGCGCAAATGATTAATTCAAAGTATCATTGACAGCTGATTTCGAAAGCACCGAAGGATTGTGACAGATATGTATTAGATGCGTTAGTTAAGAAAAAATGTTTAGTTCACTTATCATGCATGTATAAAGCAAGTAGTAAATGCAGCCAATGCAAAAAGGTTCTTATATCAACTGACACAATTTTCAAACCAAGAGAAACGAAGATGTCTCCTGGTTTTTTCTCGTGCTCTTGTCTTATTAGAATAGGCTCTAAGCAACCCTCGCAAAGATACCCTGTCATTTTTATTTATGCCTTGGCCTTCCAAGTCTATACTAGGCAGGTCAACTGAGCTATGTCCATCACAATCGTGCATGGAGATATACTCTTTTGAACCGTTGCAGTTTAAAACCGGTTCAGGCAGCGGATCAATGTCTATCACGATCGTGCTTGGAGATATACTCTTTTGATCCGCTACCTGAACCGGTTTTGAGCTGCAGCGATTTAAAAGAGTATATCTCCAAGCATCATCGTGATGGACATAGCTTAGTTGACCTGCCTAGTACAGTTTTTTGGTTTATTACACTTCTGTCTTTCCCCCCTATTTCCAAGCCGGTTTGGGCCAATGCTCCGTTATTGATTTGTTCTCTTTCTGAATTTAATACAAGTAATACTTTTTTTTCCTATCAACTTCGCCCTGATCTTGCAACTTACCAACCAGTCTGAGAGCCTTTGCCTATATGGCCTGTGTTGCAATATGCACCGGCATATACCTCGGAAAGAATCCGCCAGAGTTCTATCCTGCTCGTGAGCTACCCTCATAACCTTTTAACGCCTGTTTAAAACGCCTATGACATCACACACTACGAACCACAGGGATGACAAACGTATAAAGGGTCTCCATTCGTGTTAAAAGAATAAAAGATCACTTCGCGCTACGCAACTTTTCTTAGCTTTTATATAAATTTTTTTAGCTCACTGAATAATAAATGGAGTCAGACACTGGTAACATTGCAACAAATAGAAAAAAAGCATTTATCAGGAAAAGAGCACTGAAACATATTTTAAGTCACGGCTTAAAAAATTAATTTTCTTTAGAATTTTTCAACGAGTGGAAAAAGTGAAATTTGACGTCTCTATTAAAATAATATTTTTCATACGATATATCCCATATTGTTTGTTAAGAAAAAATAAAACAATCACCCGAGCAGACAGCGATTTCCATATGATTTATCGCCCGATGATCATATTCCTATTTGTGTGTGAAAAATCTGAATGTAAAATTCTGGAACCGTAAATATTTTCCAGATAGTTTTTTTTTTCTATTTATAGTATCATGGTATAAGGATCACGCTACATGTTAGGGAAAAAAATTGTAACTTGTTATTCAATTTTTGAAGTCCCTATTCAGTTGGATAACGAGCTTCATCTGGGGTTTCTTCCAACTTTATTCACATCTTTCCTCGAAAAATGTAAGAAAAGAAGAAAAAACGCTGAGACGTTTTTTTTTCTTCTTTCGGAAAAGAAAAATCGCATACTATTAAAGTAATTTTTCCGGTTTTCAATAATGCAGAAAATAAAAGAAAACTTTTTTTCGCTGAACCGGCAATATAAAGAACATCAAAAACAATAATAAAAGGTTTAAAAAGAAAAACAAAACGTTCGTTAAAAAAAAAAATAACAAAAAAAAAAAGGTTGCAATAGAAAAGTGTCGTATTGTCCATGTCGTGTAGTTTAAATTAAAACAATGTAGCCCTAAACGAAATATATCCCACCAAGTGAAAGTGGGACGGAAAATAAGGGAAATAAAGTTGCAAAAAAGAGATGGAGATGCATTAAATATCCAGCAGGTAAATCGATATGAACCGCTACATGCGCAAAATACCTGGTTTCAGCATCCCTCATCTGTGTTTACTATGGGAGAAGACTAATACACCAAGCATGGCATTCGTCTTTTAGGGGTGTCATATCCGTCTGTCTGTCGTGCATGAAACGTTTCATTTCAATCCATCCCCGATCTTTTTAGAGCTTTTCCGTATAAATAACTACAGGAAATCCTTCGTTTTTCCCTCTATCTTTTGGCTTCATTCAATCCTATGTTTGTTTATTTATTTATTTATTTATTCTTTTACGTATTTATTTACTTCTTTATTTACTTATATTGTTTTATTTTTTTAAGACTAGAAAAAAAAAGTGAGATCTGTGTTTCACAGCGTATTGATGCTTATGATCATGAATATTTTGCACATTTATTTCCTAAATTATATAAGCTTATTATTTAAAACTAATTGGAAAAGTAATTGCGATTTTATCTTTTGTAATCTCTGCGCAAGGTTACGAAAAAGTGGCATATAAGTAACAATATAAAGATACTTTATTTAGAATATGTTATATATATAAATATATATATATAAATATATAATATGAAAACTTCTTTAAACATTTATTTTTTTGATTATTGCATAATATGATTTGTTTGGCTAATTTCAAAAACCGATTCAATCAAAAGCTTTTAAAACATTTGACCTTAAATGAGTCATTTAAGGTCAAATGTTTTAAAAGCTTTTTTGCTACGGTTCCTTTTTCATGATTCTTTTTTTTTTTTTTTTCGATTAAAAGATTTATACAAAAAAATATACTCCAAGGCAAATGGAATTATCGTTATTTTAATCATCTTTTGTGTAATGAAATCTTTATTGAAAAAAGACATAGCGGAACAATTAGGTAACTGCTTTCATTTTTTAATTAGGTTTATTGTGATTAAAAGCCATTAATACAGATAATTTTCGTCGTATTTGGCTTTGTTTCCATAATCGTAAAAGAGTAAACCCTGATTTATTAAATGAAAAAATTCATAGCTAAGATTAAAAATAAAGTTAAATCTGAAAATTTCTTCGTTAAATAAAAGTGTTAATATTGAAAAACTTTCAGAATATGCGTAAAATAATAGATATAGAACTGAAAATAAATGTAAGGGTTTTTAAATCATATGAAAAGAAAAAGCTTCGATATCGGATACCCTAGCCTATGGCGTAAAAGATATGTTCCGAATTTTTGTAGATTTGAAAATTCCAACGGAAAGAGATTACGAAATAGGCGTTATGTATCCTGTAATTTGAATCTAGAATGCAAGCACTTTTTTCTACATCTCTCACGATTTTTTCGAAAATGAATGAATGGATTATACTATCAGATAATGTTAAATACGGTGAATTTATTAAAATCGACCTCAAAACAGGGTGGACACCCTGAGATTGGTGAATAAACTAGACGAAAAAAGGCGCATTATCTCTTATACTTGAAAATAGTAAAATCCGATTTGCATGCGCCATTTTATTTCACTTTCCCGTTGTCCAGTTGCCAGTGTGACTTTATCTTTACTATTTATATACACCTTGCATAAAGTACCTTTTTCTGATTAAACTCAATTCATCCTACCATTTCGCGACCTTAGAAACAAAAGGTTCTAAATCGACCCCCAGGACGAAATTCACTTTTTTATGAAAATAATTTCTACTTCATGAGTACTTTCGACCCCTAAACTAAAAAGTCTAAAATTCTTATTCTTTCTGTGTTTTTTTGAAAAAATGAAAAGGCTCTAACTGTCAAATTCTGAAAGTCAATTTGGAAACAAAAGGTTTGAACGTCATTTTTCATTATAAAATTCCCGAATTTGGGCCAAAATATATTAAAAGGCACCAGGTTTGTTTAAAAATTACTCCAGACATTCCGAGAAATGTTCCCGTATAATTTTCGATAAAATATATGATATTTGAAAAATTAATATTAGTGACTTTTTTAATTCAGAAACAAAAGGTTCTATCGTCTTTAACTTAGCTTATGGAGTTGATAGAACCTTTTCTTTCTAAATTGGAAAAAGTCACTAAACGGGTACAATTTTAGGGTTTTTTAAATAATTTGAAAAACAATTATACTGTATGATCGAAATGAAACTTTTGGAATGAGTTCTTTATTGGTGTGTTTATGATCTAGTGGCATTGCGATGTCAAAAAATTTAACAAGTATCAAGGTTTAAAATTTTGATGGCATTTAGAACCTTTTGTTTCTGAGAGCACGATTTCTAACCGATTTTACGGTACTCAATGACTTTCCCAAAGTCACAAAAAACTGGACCAATCAGAACATTGACCTTTTATCAACCTATTAATTGTATTCAAATTTTGTGTGAAAAATTTCTGTAATCGGTTTTTCCGTATTTATCTTAAAAAAATGCTGTTACCTTTCCAAAATCTAACCGGACGTACTGTTTGGCTTAAACTGTTGCCTGTTTGTCCCTCTTAGCACTTGTTTGGTCAAGAGCAAAAAGTAAAAAAATGGGCAAAAAAATAATTATAAATGTGTTTTTAAGAGTTCATTTAGATTCAAAAATATTTTTATTGAATATTTTTTTATCACATTTATTTATCATTTTATAATTTTATACAGTTACACACAAAAACATCCATTTTTCTGAAACATTTTTTTAACATTTATCACATTGACTTCTTTAAACATATTTTTTTTTATTATTGCATAAATATGATTTGCTTGGTTAATTTCAAAATCGTGAAAAAAGCATTTGAAAAATAATGATCGGTTTGATCATTCAGTTACTATTTGGCTGTTATTTCCTACGACAATACACGTATGTTTTTTATTTTTTTGAGAGCACTTTGTTAATTCGGTTTTCAAAGTGATATGATAAGAAGTATAAATCCCTATGTTTTCTTTCATCTAAAACAAAAATATGAATTATTTTCTTTATGAGTTTTCGAAATATCATAACCGTGAAAATGCGATATCTCATGTTTTTGGTATGATTTCATGTTGGATGAAACAATTTCGTTGTACTTCCATTTTTGCGGTCTTATAAATATCAATGCAGTTGTTATTTCCATGTTGGTTGCTTGTCTGCGGCCGGTCTAACTATTTGAAATTGATGAGTTTGTTGGAAGCCTCGCTGGAAAGTCAAAAATTTAAACTCTACGTTAGTTGAAACCTGTTTACCACTTATGGGTATTGTGAGTACAGATAAAGGCAATCGGAAATTGTCTGTGCAGGATTTCATTGCATTTAGTCTTTTTTTTTTTTCAACTATTTTGTAGAAGGGAAAATTTTGGAACAGGGAATGTACACTGAGCACGTCGTGCCTCAAGAGAATTTTTTCAGCCGTTTAAAAAGAATACGCTACGTAGTTCGCGTGTCATTGTTCCGATCTTCATAAATCCTTCAGGATTTCCTTTCTTTCCTTTTTTTTCCTTCTCGTTTTGCTGCATTGCAACAAGGGATATAAAAAAAAGGACGGAGAAGGGATAGGGATATTCGCTGTGTTTAAGGAATCACGTGCGAACGCCAGTCAACGACGGAAACAACTTGTTATTTGTAGCTTGCCGCGAACAATAAACATTGTTGAATTTTTTAAAATCCGAAAAGGATTTTTCTTTTTAAGGCAAATGTTACCTTTGGTTCAATTTGATTACTAAAACGATAGTGGAAGGGAGGCATTTTTGACCGATTGGTTTTCAGTTAATGAATGATAGCATAAAATGTATGCAATGACCCGAAATTATTTTTATTGCATTAAAAATTCAGACGGGTTGCAACAACGCAAAAGACCAATGTCAATCAAGGATAGAGGTTTGTTTGTTCATTTTTCTGGTTTCTGTAACAAATTGTTGAGATGAAAATCAGGCTATATGGTTCTAGATATCGAAAAATTGGTTATAATACCAATTTTACAACCCGGAAAGTCTTGAACCATAACCATTTTTTTTTGGTTGATCCCGAAAGATTTCGCGACCTTAGAAACAAAAGATTCTAAATCGACCCCCGGACGAAATTCACTTTTTTATGAAAATAATTTCTACTTCATGAGTACTTTCGACCTCTTAAATAAAAAGTCTAAAATTCTTATTCTTTCTGTTTTTTTTTTTTTTTTTTTTTTTTTGGAAAAATCAAAAGGTTTTAACTGTCAAATTCTTAAATTTGATTTGGAAAAAAAGGTTCTGACGTCATTTTTCATTATAAAATTCCCGAAATTGGAATAAAATATATTAAAAGACTCCAGGATTGCTTAAAAATGACTCTAGACGTTTTCTCTCAAAACTCTCTAGTTTTGTTTCTGAGATCGCGTTCTGTACTTGTTTGGTGGCAAAATTTAAGAAAATCGAACAAATTAATTGTTTGTCGTTGACTTAGATATTGGTGGAATAATTTTTTGAAAGACGTATTGATTTCATTGCTAGGTTCGATTGTATTGCTAAAAATCTCTTCGATTTCATTGGCTAGATGCTAGTGGAATCAGGGAATGAAATGATTACTGAGCAGTAAGGCTACTAGGTACCAATCAAAGGTATGGTTTCAATTTCAAAAGTCTTGAAATTGAAATCTTTCGAAAGCAAACTATGACTTTAATGATTAAATAATTCTGACAAATAGCATGACTGTTATATTATCTCCTTTTGAAGACTTCCCGTCTTTTTTGGAATTTTGCCATGTAAAGAGTTAAGAGTAAGGATCCTGTCTAAAAGAACGTTTATTTGAAGTTTAACATAAGGTCTTAATGTTATCGCTACAATTTTTCGAAACAACACTTTCTATTAAATATCCGCCTTTTTTGTTTTCCCTGCATCGTAAGTTTGTCGGTTACTCTTTAATAAGATTTCGTCGGACATTTTATTATTACATTAAATAATCAATTTAATCAAAAGAAATATCGTGCAAAATCAATATAATGGCAAATCCTTAAGAAAGTCTCTTGGCGAAATCGCTTTTGCAAATAATAGTGTGTGCATGTATACTGTTTATATTTATGAAATCGCTGCAATAATATAGTGTCGGCAGATTTATTACCCGTAAATGCTTTCGATACGCGTAAAATACACTGATAATGTTTATTCTTTTCAAGTGGTCCGTAAGTAGCTCACTGTAAATCAAACACTAACTGCTTTATGGAATCGATAACGCGTCGATAAGAGAAAAAAATATCATTTTTCCTCTTATGTTCTTCTCCTCATTTAGAGTATAATAACAACCTTCTGTTCATTTTTTTTTCTTTCCTTTTGATCTGATGCGAAAATGTTTCCCTTAAGTTTTTCTTGGAAGATAAAATCTTGTCTTTTGTATTAATGTTGAAACTTTCCGAAACGATGACTTATCTTCAAGTCATTATTTCGAATTGTTTCGAACTCTATTTTATAAAGTTTTGGGTTTTGATTAAATTAAATAAATGTAGTATGCATACTACAACAGAAGAACAAATCGTTTGGAAAAAGCAGAGAAATTTACAATTTAGATTTTGCATACTTTCCCCAGATAGTTCTCGTGTTAATTTAGAATTTCCCCTTGAGGATTCTCTCACTACTAAAATCTCTATCAGTTATCCACGATCTCTAAAACGGCTAGGATTTTCTTTTCCCTACAGTTAAATTTAATCGATTTAATTACGGCTTATTCGGATGACGTCTTTTCTTTTTTTTATTTCGCTTTTCGGGATATCTTTTCCTTCCTCGATCCCGTCGAATGATATTAAGTTTTATGATTCCCTGATAACTTTTGTACATCTTGAAAACTTATCAAACTTCAATTTCAGATCGGTTAAATGCCTTTTTAGTTCCGTCAGAAAACAAGCTGTAAACCGTATCAATTTCCCAGCGGTGTAAGAAAAACGAAGAGGAAAAGAAGGGTGAGAACGTTGTTGATGATTTCCTATTTTTCGTTTCCTAAACAAGTTCGAAATAAAATGGAATAGCGTAATTATCCGTTTGGCTTGAATGTGTCCTTAAAGGTTGCAATTTATTTTTTCAGAATTCAACGATTTTGTTTTTGTTTCTCTGATGAAGACTTTAGGAGTATTTTGAAAATAACATGATACGATTAACTCGGAATAAAATAGATTAATTTTTTCACGGGCTTTAGAAATATCTGTTTTGTAGTGGACGTTTTGAATTTTGGTGTAAAAGTGAAAATGCACTAGTTTTGTTATGACATGCTCTTGGCAAAGATGACTTCAGAACGGCCTCCTATTTTGTTTACTATCCTGCCATATATCCCAATCTCTGGTGTTCATATTTTCCATTAATCCTAATATTATTGGAAAGGCTCTTATTGCAGATCCCTAGGCAATACTCGCTCCGTAGTCGCTCCGTCCCCTTGATTTCTCTGGGCGACTACGGACCTAATGATCAAGTCTACTTCTGGATTTTGTGTTTGGTCAACAGTAGTTCCTGCGTAAACGTTTAGATTTTGGAAATATTTCGAGGAATCAAATTCTATTAGAGGATAAAAGAAAACGATAAAGTATCCGTGCAAGTTACATATTTTTGCCAATATGCTTAAAGACGTCTTGGTAAGAAATTGTATAATTCCGTGCGTCGGAGGTAGACTCTTTATCGTAAATATAGATAGGAGTGGAGTAGGGAGGTGTAGGAGTAAGGAGGTGAGGTATACTATAGTAATGAGGGGATCTCTATCGTAAATATAATTGGAGATAGTGTGCTTCGACATTTCGTGAGAGTGTCACGTGACCACAAGTTTACACCAGCATGAGCGTGCAAACTTGTAGTCTCACGATTTTCACAGCCAGTCGAAACACACTATCCCCAATTATACTTAGGATGGAAATACGTTAGTTCACCTCCGACGCACGGAATTGTAAAGTCGGTTTCAGAAACCAGTGATGTGTATATGTTGTACAGCAGCTATTTTGCATTAAAAGGTCGTAATCATTTTTAGTTTAAATGCAATATAACTCCTGTTATGTCAGTGCCTATACCATAAAAAACTTATGAAAAACTTGTTTTCCCGTTACCAAATATGAGTCGTTTACCTTTTTAATTTTTTTGTTAACCAATCAGAATAGTTAAATTGGACTTTTTACATCATCAAATAAATCCGCCGGGAGAACAGCGAAACCGTTTACTTCAAGAAGAGTTCACTAGGCGGCTAATATAAATATTCGATATTTTGTGCCTAAATTAAAAATCCACGAGTGGCATATTTTCCTCTTTTTCTTTTTTTTTTGTTTATAAATTCCCACGCTTTCTTAGAATAAACTAACATTCGAAGTTTCTTCCGAGAAGATTGCGTTGTTCGTAAATTAAACATAGAAAGTTACAATCTGCTTGCATAATTTCTGGCAACAGATTTAACCACATGAATGTTTTGATTCTTTAATAATCTATATAATGGGAAAATGTAAGAAAAATAACCGAAGCAGTACAGACATAACTCGCTAAATAAGGCCATAGGTCTGAATCACCCAGAACCGAAGTATTAATTCCTCCTTAAAAATGAATTATACTTCCAACGTTTGGTTGGCGCGTGATACCGGAAAGCTCCGTCTTCGACTTGTGTGTTCATTTAAAAAGACTCATACGAGAAGACTTCCATCACACCTTTTGAGTCATAATTTTGACAAAGTCGCAACTCGAACGTTGGAGGTTATAGCATTCCGGGCCAAGTGGGAAAAGTGTGATTGCAGTCCTCCGTTTCTACGAGTTGTTAATTTTTTTTTTTTTTTTGAACCTTCTGGATTTTTCTCCACAATAGGAATCGCTATAGGTTTATTTAGTGGTTTTAGTCTGTACAGAGGTTTTACGCGGAAAATCTTAGTACAGTAAAAATTTTTTTAGACTTAAGCCACGAAATTATCCGATCATAATTGTAGATTTCTCTTTAATGATGCATTTCCATCAGGTTGAGTCATGTATCTTCAAAGTCACCTGGACGAATTAGCTTAGATCACTACGATCATTTTCCAAATTAATATTTGTTCCGGGACTCAATTACCAGTTTTGCTACTTCTACTAATATTTATTTTCTTTATTTGAATATTTTTCCCGCCATTTCGGAATAGTTTTATCCAATCATCGATTTTAATACGTTGCGCTGTGAAAATACTAATTTTTTCGGAGTTTCGGTAATTTGGATGATAATTAGAAAACATTAAAAGGTCGCAGTGCGGTTTTATAATAGATTAAGGAATGATTCATTGACCGAAAGTTTTTGCTTTACGCCGGTTGGGTTTCTGCCATTTGATGAAAATCAGATACGAACAAACTTTTGGATTGCTTCCAATACAAGTTCCGAATCCTGAAAACCGATTTCAAATACGCTCTTCCTGGAGAAATAATAATCCTAGCTTATTTTGATAAGACATAAAACTTTCTCCCAGTGATTGCAACCCTCATAAAAGATAAGTGACTATTTATTCAAAAATCTCGTGCTATTTATATGATTTTTTATGGAATATCAAAAACGAAAAAAAAAAAATGTTTTCTTTTTTTCACTTACCCATTTCGTCTATGATCGGAGCCATCCGTAACGTGACTCCAACTAAAAGCATACTCATTAATAAAAGAAGAAAAGCTGTTGCGACTATAGTCCATCTAGCACGTTTTGGTAAGTCTTCCGGATCAATTTGTTTGGCCGCTTTTTTAACGCTTTTTAATTCGTCAGCCATTAGGCCTCGAGCTCTGGCTTGCCGTTCTTTTCTTCTTTTTTTCTTTCGTTTCCTTCTTTTCCTTCGTTCTTCTTCCTGTTCGAATTCTAAGTCTTCTAAGTTCATTGCTAAGGCTAGGTAGTTTTCGTCGTAATGAAATTTCCTGAAATCAATCAAGACAGATTAATTAAACTAGCATGAAGTCTTTTGTTTTTTTGCTTTTCTCCTCTTTAATTAGCAGTAGAAGAAAAGTGAGCGGAAAAGCGAATGAGCAATAAAAAAAAATAAATAAATAAAAATAAAAAAAGAACAATGAAACGTGAAGAAAAAAACGAAACAAGACTGAAATACTAAAGGCTGTTATCGGTTTAAACGGTTTCCTCGAGTAATTTTTAATAGCGTTTGGGACCATATGATAAGCCCCTTTGCGATATTTGTGAACGATCTACAATTCTAATAAGGTAAAAGTGAACAAGGAAGACGTAACATTAGAATAGTAAGGGCGAATCCACGATTCACCGATTCAATTATGTATAAGTTTCTAAAGGTAAAACCTTTTTTTCTTTCTTTCTTTTCCTTTTCCTTTTTTTTTTTTTTTTTTTTTTTTTTTATGCGCCGCATTTTTATTTAAAAATATCGGCCAAATGTGTTTAAATAGGGTATCATCCCCCGCTGGGAAAAAAGAAACCCTGCAACTAGATAATGGAAAATCTGCTTCACATGTCTTTTCTTTTTCTGGAATTGTAGTAAAAAATTTAGGCAAAAAATCTTTCCAGACTCATTTACTCGTCTTTTTTTTTTTTCGTCCCGGATTTGATTAAAATTTTTTTGGGTGCGAATATTATCTCAAGTCTTTTTTAAAAGGGGAAAATGGCATTAAATAAAGACAAGATTTTAATTGAGAAAAGGGAAAACCTTTCCATCTGAATTGGGGAAACGAGTTTCCTACCTCTTAGAGAGTGATCTGTGATTTAGACAACTCATTAGCATTGTCTTCATTAATGAGGTTAAAGAGTAATGAAAAGAAAATTGCAAGTTAAGGAGCTTTACTGCCTTTCGGATAATCATTAGTACAGTTTATTAGTGTTTTATTTTACTTTCTTTTTTCAAATCAGCAATCTTCAGCTATGGATTTACTCGGAAAGAGGACAACAAGCTTATTTACTAATCAGGCAAGATCCGTATTGCGGGAAAACTGGGATTCAAAATATATTAACAGTTTGTTTCAATTAAAGCGTCCGACGGAAGAAGGAGGTAGAACAGAATCGAATTGGAAAATGCATTTGTTTGCGTTTTCATATAATAGCAACCTCCTTTTGTTTTTGGTTTTTTTCCCCTGTTTTTTACTACCTCCTTCTTTCATTCGACACTTCAATTGTTTTCTGGCAAAGCGAATATATTTATAAAGGCTATTCTTAGAATTTTAATTAAATAAATTAAAAACGATTATGTATTTTGTTTCCCCCAGTACATAATACCATCCCCTAGTATAATACTATGCAATGCAAAAGTTATTGATTTCAGGATGGAAAATGGAAAGAAAAAAAAAATTCTCTTTTCCAGCTGAAAAGAAATTTAATTTAACTTTACCATTTCAGTTGACCTAAAAGCGATTCACGAATTTCTCAGTTTGGTTATTGAAAAAAATAAATCACCGATGAATGGTGAATAAAGTCATAAAAAGGTTTTAGTTATAGAGTATCTATAAAACGAGGCGGAAGTTATAATCGAAAAGCGGGTTGTTGTAATCGAAGCGGTTATTATTATCCTACTATATCCGTATTTCGCTTCGAAATATGTCATATATCATTTAATTGTTCCCAATCCTTAACCGTTTACAATGTTCGGGAAAAAGCAAGGTAAACATGGTAAATTTTCCTGATTTACGGTGTGAAGATGAATTATGAATCTAGTTTTCTTAAAATCAGAATAAAACATTACTCAATGGGCATAAGGATTTCAATGCGAGATGAGGACTAAGGGAAATTTCTATCGTTTCCCGTTTAGTGAAATAATTTTTCCTGACGAAATAAAACACTTAAGGAGGATGCTTACACCTTTTTTTTGTTTTTATTTTGATTGTTTATTTCGAATGTTATTTATAGGCGCAACATTTGTTTATTTTGAGAAAACTTTTCGAATCAATAAAATTTTTAAAAAATGGTTTTATACAGCGAAAAATACAATGGTCTACCTAAACTAAATTCTCTATCGACTGACAAGAAGGAAAGTTAGGATGTATCATGGAATAATGAACATTTTTTAAATAAAGCTTTTAAATCTATGTTTTTGTTTACTGAATCGGTTGATTAATTTAAAAAATATTCATTACAGTCGGGTCCGGTTATAACGGATCCGGTTATAACGTAATTCCGGTTATAACGTACAAATTAGGCCGGTCCCGCCAAAATCCCATATAAAACCATGTTATTTAAGTTCGGTTATAACGTAGCAAAATTCCGGTTATAACGTAAATATTTTAGCACAATTTAAAAAAAAAATGCCTTTTAAGGTCACTTTTAAAAAATTTTTGAAGATACGCTACTAAAAAATAAAAAAAAAAAGTTTAGTAAAGGAATATTATTTTCGAAACGGCAAAAATGATTTAACTTTTCGTAAGGTATACATGATTTAATCGGAATGTTTAAAGCTTCTACTGTATCTGTAGAGACTTGTCACATCGAGAGAGGCTTTTTCATACAAACAAAGGAGTTTTATTAATTTAGTTGACAATCATGGCGAAAAAAAAATTTTTGCGGCTAAATTTGCGTTTTTAAATGAAAATGACCAAATCCTTTTATAACGTAAATCCGGTTATAACGTAGAAAAAGTGCCAGTCCCTTGGATTACGTTATAACCGGACCCGACTGTATTTCACAATGTATCCTAATTTTCCTTCTTGTCAGTCGATAGAGAATTTAGTTTAGGTATACCCTAGTAATTTTCGTTGCATAAAACCATTTTTTAAAAATTTTATTGATTCGAAAAGTTTTTGCAAAATAAACAAATGTTGCGCCTATAAATAACATTCGAAATAAACAATCAAAACAAAAACAAAAAAAAGGTGTAAGCATCCTCCTTAAAAAAATCGAGAGTGGGAAACGTAGCCCTACATAGACCTTCTGAGCTTTGAGATATCTATGAATCGCTAAAAAAAATAGCTATACTAATATCTTATATATGCTAATATCGTATATATCTAATATACTAAAATCTTGTATATGTCTAATACTGCCGTGAAAAGGGGAATCAACCTATCGCACATCTCTGGGTTGGCCATGTTTGTTTATAAGCTAAACATAAACAAACATGTCCAACCCAGACATATGCGATAGGTCGATTCCCCTTTTCACGGCAGAATAGAAGTCTATAACAGTATGTAAGACATCTATTTTAGTATCTTTTAGATATAACTATAGACTTTTTAAAGACATCCACGATTTTGTTCCTGTTCGACTTTTAATTGCAAGCACATGGGTCATTCTCAAAAAAAATTACAAAACAATGTCCGGAGCTTTTTTCTGCTGCTTATTTCCACAATTTTTGCAGCTCATCATTTTTTCCGGTCTTGAATCATTTAAAATGTTGAATTTACCATATTATTACTTTTACACACGGATAAATTCCCTTTAAAGCTTGATTTTTTACATAAAAAGTATTGCGGGACAACAAAAATGGCTGTCCCTAGCCCTCGACCGATCACTGAAATAATTGAAATTTAAAGAAAAAAAGCCGTTTTAAACATTTATTTTTACAAATTATCGTTTAAATATAAACCATTACTTGAAATCAATCGCCATTTAAAATTTTTAATTGCTCAATAGGCTCACTTTTTTGCTTTAAAGACGGTCCCGCGATATCTGTCAGGTTCGTAACTCCAATTCGTAACGCGATTTTTTTAACCAAAAAATTAAAAAAAAAATATTACCTGGGTACAGAATTACTCTTTTATAAGTCTTCTATTAACACAAGAACCGATTTTGATAATAAACAGTAAAAAAATCTATGTTTCACAACTTTGAAAAAAAATTGGAGCTTAAAATCCAATTCGTAACGCGAAAAGAAAGTATCAAAAAAGCACTAAAGATTTAAATTAAAAAACAAAAAAAGCTACACAAAGGATTACCACATTAGTCACTATTTTTTTCTTTACGCCCCCTTTTTTTAGACTTATTTTTAACACGGAAAAAAAATTATTTTATGTCAAAACGTAACGAATTTTTTTGTTATTGTTTTCCAGTTCGTACTATTTACTGTTTACATTTTGCTGCGGACATTTTTCGTTCGAAAAGTGTAAAGTAAAATGAGAATGACCCACATCAAATATTTTTAGTAGGCCTACTTAAAAAATTAAAACGAAAATATACAAATAATTTTTTTAAATGAGAGAGTCGTTTTAATAAATAATTAAATTACGTGATTTAATTCATTCATATACACGGTGGAACAATTTTTATAGCGGTGTTTCCTATGTTTACCTTAATAAAATCCTATGCTTACCTTAATAAAATCATACAACAAAAATTGTTCCACCGTGTATGTGTACGTGCATATGAAAACCTCCCACTTATGCAATCCGGATAGGGAACCTTCAAGTATTACGTAAGACTTTTTTTCGGGTTTTTGACCCCCCCCCCCCCCCGTTGTAAGATATTTCGCCATACTTAGCTTATGGAGATGGTTGATGCGGACCCCCCTAAAAATCTTACGTAATACTTGAACGTTCCCATAGTGTTTTGTTTTTTAACCTTTTGTAATCAAATAAGTTTCGAATCAAAACAAACTATCTGGATTGTTCAATTGGAAGGTTTTCATATGCACGTACACATATATCTAATTTTTAATAATCAGTAAAACTTTTTTAGAATTTTAAAAATTAATTAATTTATGTATTTATTAACTAGCATTTACATCAAAAGTTATCGATATCAGTTAAAGAATTATACTGGTACATTGGCCCCTTATATAAAATGCTGTAATTTCTCAAATTTAGACATTCTTAAATCTTTTTATTAACTTAAAATTTCTATATATTTGACTCGCCATCAACAACATATAAAACTATGAGCTTAAATACTAAAGATAGCTTTACAAGACTTTTTGTGAGGCTTTTTTTTAAAATCGATAACCTCAAAATAGCTGTACGATAGCTTTTTTATAGCCTTAAAAAATAGCCTCATATTAGCCGGCTAATAGCGAGGACATTTCGGAAAATACCTCTAGAAATAGATGGATATTAGCTAGCTATTGCAAAATTTTAGATTTCAATTAGATATCCATTCCAAATGTAGACATCTTATAGACGTCCTATAGATGAAAAAGGTTTATGTGGGGCTACTTCCGCTATTAAATTAGAAAAATCATACATTTCTTCACGACCCTCACACTAACAGTGGCATAACAATTAATTTTTCCCACAGTATGTAAAAGGATTTACAAACTCAAGAAGAGAATTAAAATTAAGACTCAAAACTTGAATGGTTGGTTGTGATAGTCATATGTTTGGATAATTATATGATTCCTTTAATAAATCAACGATAATCAGAGATTTAAATCAAAATTGTTTTTGCAGTCAGGAGGTTATGTGACGTAGATTCGGTTATTAATCTTTCGTGTTGTTCCCCGTTTATCTAAACAAAAAATTTTGTATCTTTTTTTAGTACTTCAAAAAAAAATCCGTTTTTTTTATGCTTCTGACTTTCCACTTTAAAATGTCGTTTTCCAGCAAAACGTGATCGAAATAATCTCTGAGGTTTGTTTGAACATCTTCAACCAGGGAATAAAAGCATGTTTGAAACGTATTTAATCCGAAAGGTTTTAACTGTGAAATTAATTTTTTTTTCTTTTCACTTAGGTGATTTTTTTTTCTCACCTTTTTTTTAAAATTTAATGTTATCACGATCAGTTTTAAATAATATTTTTGATGAGTTTTTCAAAAAAAAATCAGCAAATTTTATTTAGCGCCACGCTTAAATCAGGGATAAAAAAATTACGATTTTGGAACATACCCAGATTGATTTTGAAACTAGTTCCGAAACTTGAATGTTTTTTTGTGCGACTTAACGATCTCGGAAGCTATACTTTCATTAACGGGAAATCTTTTATTGGTGCAGAAAAAAAAGGGTTAGGAAAGAAAAAAACGGAGACAAGAACAAAGACGTTACTACTGAATTAGTAGCGGTAAAAAATCAACTTTTTTCTTCGGCCTTTTTTATCTTTTTTACACCCTCTACCCTTGAGAAAACTCTGGCGAGAAAAATGGTTTGTTTTTCCTTTTTTTTTTTTTCTTTTCTTAATCTTGTCTGATTTGAGCTGTTTTGATGCATGAATCAGAGTTTTTGCTCTTGATGACGTAGGTGGCGGAAATGAAATAAATCTATTTTCTCTCGTAGGTTCACGCTTGAGGCAATATTTAGAATCCAATTTTTTCTCTGTTTTATGAATCGTATTGGTATCCGCTTATGGTTTTTTCCTGTTGAAATTCCATTTTGTGAACACTGAGTTTTTTTTTTTTTTTTTTGAAACAAACATTTAATACCTAGTCAAGAAAACATCTCCCCCAAAAAAAATACTGCTTTAGGTCAATGTAAAAAATGCATTGCGGCAAAGCATTTTTTTTTTCTTGCAGCTTAGGTCTATACAGATGAAATATTTTGCGCGAAGGCACGTGAGTGTTTCGGTTCAAGATGTAAAACGTCGAGGCAAAGAAATTATGACTTTGCGACGACGACACATCGCTTGTATTGCTATCAAGGCATTTTTCTGGGGAAAAAAATAACAAATTTTCCTGCCTGTTCTAGGACCTTCTTCTTTACGCTTTTTATTTAAATTCCAAATGAAATGAAATGCCGGTTAAAAATGAACGAGATTTCGACCGGAAATAATGTTCGTAAAACGATATTTCATCCATTTCGAAACGCTTTGTCTGGATTTGTATTTGATTTACTTGAAATATCTGTCATTCTGATAGGAATCCTTGTATTGTAAAATGTAAGATACGACGTTATTACATAAGCAAAACATTGTAGATAGATATAACTAAAATTTTCAAACGCCGGCACGTCGATTTCTTTTTAAAGGGATCGATAAACATCTATATACCAGGGAAGATGAATCCGGGGACAACTGCCCAGAGTGCCGATCCTGGCCTAAATCTAGCTCTCTGTTTAGGGTTATGACTATGAGCTGATGACAAAGAAGCCAGCACCATTAATGTTGGTACTATGGTTTCGCGCAGAAAATAATAGGCCTGATAATCGGCTGGACTTAAAACGAGGCAGCTGATTGCATCCATCGTATTGGTTCTGTACCGAAATGCAAAGTGTTATTGAAGTGTTGGCCATAAATTACGTTAGGAAGTTAGAGGGGGGGGAGGGGTAATAAAAATGCTAACTTTTGTTAACGAGGAAAAGGGTTTACATATCTAATGTTAGCATTTGTCTCATGTAATAAACGTGCAAAAATGAAAATAATTTAAATTTTTTAAATAATTTCAATTTTACCCGCGGTTTTGCTCTGAGTTAAAAAAAACCTTTCCTTCTGCAAAATTTAAGTTCCTAAGAATTACATATTTTTTTATTCTTTAATATTAATTTTTTGAAAAAAATTAAGGGGAGGTAACCGAAATTACACGTAATTTTAGGGAGGAGGCCCGAAAAGCTAACCATTCGAGACCTTAGAACCAAAGAGTGCTATCACTTTTTGATTTTTCGTAAGTTAAACATGGAAATTTTTTTTTTAGATAGCACCCTTTGGTTCTAACGTCGCGCATTGCTAACAAGGGAAGGAAAGGGGATCGAAAATTACCGAGATAATGCTGACATAATTGAAGCAAGCCCTAGTTAAGCAAGCTACTCTGCAATAATTCAGTTTTAAAGAATACATCATGCGTCAGTTTTCCTTTTTAAGCAACAAGCCTGAATATGGCAAATAGCAATGATGGTCGCTGATCTCCCGCGAAAAGGCATACAAAAAACAAGTAAACATTATGTGCTTGTTAAAAAATTAATATTATTACGGGGTTGATTCTTTTTTATTGTATAGAAGACAACTAAGCATGCAGTTATTATTCCCGCAGAAAAATATTAGCTCCGTCTTACTAAGCATTGAGTTGAGCAGAGTGACTACTCAAAGTTTTATCTTTACTTAAAATTTCGTAAAACTGACTAACGTTTTACAATCATTACCAAAATTTAAGTAAATATAACTTAAATTTTTAGTTGTCACTCTGGCTCGACTCAATGTTTAGTTATAGAGAGCTAATATTTTTCTGCGTATTGTATGCAGCTGTACAATCTATTGACTGTTAGCATATAAAAAAATTGAGAAAATTTTCTCTCGAAAACAATAAATTGTTTTCTGAAGTAGGTTTTTTTTTTCTCGACGACGACAAGGAAAAAAGGAAAGAATCGAATGCTGTAAAGCAGCACAGATGCTTTTGGCACTTCGTACACATGAAATAATAAGTTGTTTTATTTTTTGTATTTTACTACAATATTAAAAAAACGTTAGCTGCATGTAAAATGTGCTATAGTTTCAAGTAAAAAAACTTTATAAACTCAACAGGAATAGGTGAAGAATAGAAGTTTTTTGCTTTTATGATAGGGAGAAAATATAAGTTTTCGTATCATTTACAAAAGGAAGCGAACACTAAATCTGAATGAAGATAAGTAAGAAAAAGTCTTATTCAAATTCGAAAATGGCATAGTCTATATGAATGATTGCGGGACTAGAAAAAAAAAGAAAGGCTTAACGGATTTTATTTTTTCCTTAAATCCCTTTTTTTCGTTCTTCTTTTCGCTTCCTTTTTGTATTCTTACAACTTTGAAAAAAATTCTACAGAATTTTCATTCACGCTTTCATAATTTCCATCTATTTTTTTTTATTTCGATCATTCTGTCGAAGTCGAGAAGAAAATATTATACCAGTCATCAGGGTATTATTTTTTTCATTCGAAAACTTGTATAGATCAATTAATCAACCAACTGAAAAACTAACCTTGCAATTTTCATTTCCGCCTCATTAACGAAATACAAAGTCTTTCGATTCTTTTTTTTTTTTTTCTCTAAACGTAAGCAAAAGCTAGACTTGAAACATTAGTATTATTGTTTTGACTGAAAAAGGGAAAAAGGGAAACGAAAGAGTAACAAATGTCATATCAATAAAACTCTGGCAAAGACCTCAGTTTTATGAGAAAAGTATGGTAGCATTAACATAAGATTTATGCAGATTAGGAGCTTTCATGTTTGGCTAAATATTTTTTTATTCCTTTCAGTTTCTGTTTCAATTTCAATCCATCATTTAAAACCATTTTTCTTCCGAATTTTTCTTTCTTCTATAAGTGGCTTTCTTTCCATTTGTACGTCTTTATCGCTTTTCTTTTCACATGTTCCGGACAGTTAACAGATTACTCGTAATCCTTCAACCCAAATAATTGCTGTCTAAGAAATTGGAGATTCCAAACCGAAAATTCGAAATTCGAAATTAGCGTGCGTAATGCATTTGGCAAATATCTCTTATATTAAAGCCGAGTCGATTGACATAGAACGGTCTTAAGCGGCAAATACCGCAAATTTAATTTTTATATCTGGATTTTCCTTTTTAAATTTCTTGTACAAATCGTATATTGTATCATTCAGATATCTCTTCCTATGTTTAATTTTTCCTTTGGTTATCGTGTCTTCTTTACCATGTGCTAGTCTACTATTTTTATCTTTTTCGAAAAGTGTTTTAACTAATAATCTCTTTTCTTTTGCTTGATTCAGTTTGTCTAGGTTAATACATGAAACTCTTCGGGGATAAACAAAGATTTTCAGCACGAACGCCATGGACATCTTTGTTTATTCCCGAGCCGTCTTCATATTTTTCTCTTCATATTCGTATGCCCTGATTCATATTCGATGTCCGAATTTCTTAACATAAGTCGAGTATTTATTAGGGTGTGTCATTTTAAAAAAACATTTGAAATGTTGGGGGGCGTGTTGAAAATCGGCTTCTTTAAGGTGTAAAACCACTAAGAAAACTTTTTTTGAATTTTTTTCAACCCCAAGGCCGCTTTAGCTTTTCAAAAATTGGGTAACCAAGGTCTTTTAAACTCCATTTTTTTTATCCCCTTTCAGCGCCTACAAAATATTTAAAAAAATTTTTTTCTTATGTTTTCGAGATCGTAGAACACGAATTTCACAATCCCGAATTTTTCCGATTAACCCCTGTGACGTCATTTGCGTTTTTATCGAGTTTGCACCTCATTTTTCCGATTTAAATTCGACTTAATCTCGATTCTGGAGCCCTGAAATTTTTTTTATTTTATTGGTATCACTCATATTTACGCTAAAATACTCGTAGAACACGAATTTCATCAGCCCGATTTTTCCCTATTAACGTCTGAGTAGGGTAGGGTATTAATAAAGAACTTTTGTGTATCGAATCAATTTCCAAAATTTTTTTACGGTCGAAAAATATTTTGAACTACAAAAAAATTACTGGTAGAATTTTCCGACCGTAAAAAAGTTAAAAATATTATAAAGCTAAAGTGGCCTTGGGGGCCACTAAGAGATTAAAAAAAAATCAAAAAAATTTTTTTTAGTGGTTTTACACCTGAAAGAAGCCGATTTTCGATACACCCCCCATTATTTCAAAAATTGTTTTAAAATGACACATCCTAATATTTATATCTCCTAATAAAATTTTCAGAAAGCAGGAGGGTCAATAACCCGGGTCCCCCCCCCCCCTCTGCTATTTCCGCTTATGGTATGTGACATATAACTTCCCGGACACCAAAGTACCGGTATAATGGTCTTCATTCTGTAAGTTTCAATCCTGTACGTGCATGCCTCCACCTTCGAAATTATCGTTTTAGGTTTGGGGCCGTCCTAGGTTTGGGCTGTGTGATAGAATTACAAGAATCGTGTAATAGAATTACATAGGGGCCCAAAAACACAGGTTATGGGCCCTCTTAAAACCGAATAAAAAGAAAACTCTAAATCACATCATGGCTAAGAACGTTTCCGTTACTTTCACGTGATTCACATCACTGCCTCTAACAAGTTTCATTTTGGAAAATATAAGTATTAAGGAAGCCTGTTGCAAGTCTCTCCTTTGATGACCCAGTTGCAGCATAAAACTTTGTTTTTCAATTTTAAATTCCAGGTTGAAATATTTAAAACGGAGGACACTTTTTTTTTTTCAAAGGGAAGAGTTGTTGGTTTTTTTCTACAGAGGAAATTGAGGTAGGATAAGAATATTTTTTTAAATAGTATCAGTAATGCAATCCATCCGGTTTTATGTTTTGAAAGAAAGCTATGTATTAAAAAGATCAGAAAGGGTAGAATAACATTTACTTCCAGGAATCTCTCGAAATGAACTTCGCCTCTTGAGATTTTCTCACTCTTTTTCCTCTGCTTTTTTATTATATTTTACCTGTTGATAGATATCAGTTAGGACTTTTAAAAATTTTATGTCAGAAAATGCATCGTTTTTTCTTCTTCAACTATACTTTTTGCAGAATTAAAAATTGATGGAAAAAGGAACATAACATTTTTTTGTTTTTTTCCCCGTCTTTATTTACATAATCTTGGGAATTAATTTTTTTTTTTCAAAAGGACTTATCAAATTGTTTTTTTTTTTTTTATTTCGCTTTTGAGTCGCAAAAAAGAACGGGGAACATTTGCGTGCAGGATAAAGAGGGGAATTCCTTTCAAAAACTGTTTATTAGAGAAAATATACAAAAGAAATGAAAATTCATTTGAAGCTGACCAACGATTGTTGAAACAACAATATAAAAGCAAAGAGCAGAAAAGCTTTGAGAACAGTGGAAAGCTCTTGAGGTGGAGTTTCCACCTACTCAAATTCTGATAATTTTAAATATGAATGAAGCATAACCCAACATTTACGTTTTGTATTGAGAATTGATTCTATATATTTTCATGCTAGGCTCTAACAATAGTACTCTTAACAGTTGAGAGTAACGTTTTCTGACTTTATGGTTTTGCCACTCTGATTCTCCGACAAATAAGTTCTGTATTATTTTATATTTCCTATGCCTCTCATCGAAAAGTATTTCCTTTCCCACTCATGACATTCTTCTTTAGCCCGAAAAGTTTCTACACCCTTGATTTTGGGGTTCAACTTATTCAGAATTATTGATGTTATTCCCAAATAAAAACCCGAGATAATTATTTATGCTGCGGTTTTATCCAGAAAAAAAAAGTTTTTGAATTTCTAATGTGAAAACGGCTTGAATATTAAGACTTTAAGCTCGGAAATAAACGCATCCGGCTGTCAGTTCCAAACTTCGTCCCACGTCAAATTAGCAGAAAGCATGCAATGTTAGTCACATCCAGATCAGCTAAAATTTCATAAGTTAAAACTTGAGCGGTTTTCGTTATAACAAACGAGAACCTATAGGTCTATAAATAATAAATCGAGTCGAAAAGGGTTAAGCGGTACCGGTGCTCACCTCTGTGCAGCAATTATTTTTTTGCTTGTACTGTACACTGTATAGTCTAAAAAAGGTTACTAAGTTCATCTTTATTACAGCTTATGCGAGGCGGATTTCGTTTTTTTATAGGCTTTCGTAATACCATTTTGTGAAATTCTTAAATTGGTTTATTTTCCGATAAAATTTAATAAGGGGCCTTATAAGGACGAGCAAAAAAATTAATGGAAACTCTTATAAATTTTAGCTTAGTTTTTTGGTGAATTATAATTTTATATTACTTTAAAGAAACGAAACATATATTTATTTTTTCTGTACTTATCGATAATGATGGAGCTAGAGCTGAGGCATGAGGTCAAAGGATTATTAAGGGAATCCCCCTCATGTAAAAAAAAGAAGTAGTGGGAGTATTGTATATCAATATGATTTTTTTTATACCACAGATTAAGATTTCGATTATTTCAAAAAATCCGAAAAAAATAAAAAGAAAAATTCTTGATAGGCCTTTTACCCTGTAGTCAGATACCAGGTGGAGGTTCCGATTTCACTAAATAAAAAATAAATCAGGTTAACACACAAAGCGATACTTTCAACTAAAAACGGTTCTAACAAGTTAGAAACCACAGCCAAGAGCAAAGCATCAAAATCTGCTTTATTCGTGATTTTATTATTAAGATTAGAAAAATTATTCAGTATTCATAAATGCTCTCTTTGTTCGACTACTGGCTGGCAATGGTATTAGTTCATAAAAGTCTGGTGCTAATTAACGAAGCAATGATGAAATAGTAAATTGAACTTAAAAGTGTTTCATTTAGACATTTGAGCGTAGGTACGCTGCGTACCCTATTTAATATGAAAACTAGTGCTCCCCCGTCAGACAGATGGGTATCATGTTACAACCGTCTCGAAGTTTGAGTTTCGTCGGTAGGGGAGCTTCGCCCCCCATCGTTCCTGAAAATTTCATCAAAATCTGTCTGGTACCCCTACCAGACAGATTTTGATGAAATTTTGGAACATTTGGCGCCGAACTTGTTGGACATTGTTTTTCCTCTTAAAATATTAGATGTCAGAAAAAAATACATAATTTTGAATAGGCCCCTATGTACTTAGGCAGAGCAGTTCAGAGCAGAGGAAATCATAAAAGTAGCTGAATGCTTAGTATTATAAGCTTCCAAACGAGTTTTTAAATTTATACTTAATTATTATGGTTAGCTTATGGTTCTAAACTCAGATTATATTAAAAATCATTTATTCACTATCCAGCAGATAATACAGTTAACGCTGTTATAGCTTTCTACACCTATATAAGTTTTGCATGTAAACAACCTGTCTAAACAAAGCGAACGCCGGAAAGGAAAGATTGTGGCCTTTCTTTGTCTTAAGGAAAAATCGGATCATAAAATACTTATAGATTAAACTTCTTCTTTTTAGTCCTTTAGTCGATTACGAGCGTGATGATGTCTCACATACACCTGTGCGTGCGTTCACAAGCATATGGGACCTACAGTTTAACGCCGGTTCCGAACGGATATATTTGAGAGATTTACGAGGCAATTACCGCTCGGTGGTTTGCTATTGCCTTCCGAGGGGTGGTGACCGTTAATTTTTTGACTAGCGCACTAATTTAGACCTGTGAAAAATTCCTAGCTGTGAACTAGGATAGAAGCACGAAGCGTCGCATCTCATGATTGAGAGTCGAGCGCGCTATGAACTGAACTAGACTACTAGACTTCACTAGAGACCCTAAATTAAAAGAGGCTGGCAACAAAATTTGGCGCGAAAAGCGGTGCTCTTTGATCATGCGCACTGATTTTTGAAAATTTTTGGTGAAATTGCCGCTATAAACTGTAGAAAAGTCAAAAATGGTGATTGTTTATGTTTATTTAAAGTGTATTTGTTCATCGGTTCCTTAAAAAAAAGTCGGATTTTGAACGCTAACATCGAAAGTGCTTATCAAGACAACAAAGCACTTAATGCTATTCAGCTAAAACTGAAAGCCACCAATTAAGTCGGATTTATTAGATTTCTAACAGACAGCAAAACAAAAACATTCGCCATTTATTACTTTGCTAAAATTTGAAGCGGCTGTTTTGCCAAGATTCCGAAAATTCCAACTTATCAGTACGTGCATGATCAGTGAGCACCGATTTTTCGCTCCCCGATTTTTTTTTTTTTTTTGCAGGTCTCTTTTAATTTAGGGTCTCTAGATTTCACGTTTAACCCTAGGGGTGTCTTAAGTATCCCCAACAGCCGATAGTTTTTCATTATTTGCATAAAGTTTTAGAGAAAATGAAAAAATAGAATTTATACAGCTAAAGTATATGCTATAGATATTTAAATAATCTACTTACGAATGGATAGAGTGCGTCGGACTGTTGCAACAGGAAACATAATGGCCGCCGCTAGGATGCGAATGTCGATATGAAGCATGACTGTAACATCTTGAGTTTTCTGGAATGGAATATCTACAGGTGGACGGCAAATATGGTGTCGACAAACACGGCGGCAAAGACATAAAACACGTCTCATCACACTTTAATTTGTTTTCTTCTAATCGGATATCGTTGGCGTTTAAATATTCTAAACCGTTTCTAGGGAAATCATTAAAAATTTTAGATTCTGAACAATTTTTATTATCATCGTCTTTCGAACTGTTAGCTACATCGTCTACCGGTTTTTGAGCTTTGAATTTAGAAATTTCTATTATTGTATCGTTATCGGCATCATTCGTTGTTTCATTTGATATATCAATTTGATGTGCATCATCTATTTCGGTTACAGTCGAATGATATTTTTTGTTTACGTTCCCCGAAATCGGTGAGATATAACCCGAAGATGTTGTTGCCGTTTCGGTCGATGCCTGTCTAGACGTTGAATTCAACCATTGTTGAGTCGTTAACCGTTTTGGAAGACACTGGTGGACTGAGAATTTTCTTTTATCTACTATTTTCTGCCCTAATTCCGTTTTGTGTATGCAGCAACAACTATCCGAATGTTTCGAAAACTGGGAAGCTTCGTAACTGTCGAATGATTGTTGAGGGTACAGTCGGTTTAACTGTTGAGATGATTCGCTGTCGATGGACTGCTGAGCCGGATATTCCAGATACGTTTTATATTGACGAGGCTCCGCGGTTTCACGAGGGATTATAGACCTACGACTATGAGGAGGATGGCATGCGTGCTTACATGAAGATGATATGGTCGATGATGAATTGACCCGGTTTTTACTTTTTTGACTGTCACTTTGAGCTGTACTGCTATCTTCACTTTTAGTTCGGAATCTACTGAATAAATTGGTTTTCTCTTTAACATTCTTGCTATATTCACGCATGGACACGACTTTGTTTTCTACTAATACCGATAAAACGGCTTCCAGCTTTTCGAAATCCGTTGTTTCTTTTTTCTCGTTTTCTTTTGAATTATTTTGCTCTTGTATTTCTTTTTCTTCGACATTTTCGGTTCCTAAATCTTCTGTTGAGACTCCTTTGTCGATCAATTCTATACTCATCTTACTCTTGTGATTTTATGATTTTTTACAGTCGGTTTGATGTTTGACATCGTATTTTCACTTTTAAAAAATTAAAAACTTTTTTTTTTTCACAACCGAATATTTTGGGAGAGGGAAGGGAAATCACAACTGTTACAGTGAAAAAAAAAAACGTTACTTTAACGTGATAATTTATAATCTTTTTGCACCGTTTAATTTTTAAGATAAAAAAAAAAAAAAATCAGTATTTAAAAAATTAGTTTCGAAATACGGCTTTGTTTTTATTATTTTTTAACTGAAAAAAGTAAATCAACCGCTTTTAAATATTCAGCCTCGATTTAGGTGTTGTTAAGCCAATTTGTTCTGATTTACCGATATATCCGTAAGGACGTCGGAGAAAATGCATATGGCATATTTTCTGGATTACAAATGTTTGCTACCTTTTAAGCTGAATCGTCGAATGAGGATTATAGAAAGTTCTTATCAGAAGAAGTTTTGGGAGGAGAGAAAACTTGAGTTTGAGTTACATTATATAGAAAGGAAACTTTCGATTAGATTCTTTGGTATTCATCTTAATTTCTTCCCCTGAAAAATTCTCTTTAAGCTTCTTTCATTTTCTGGAAGCCTATAATTCTTTTTTAAATAGATAAAAAAAAAAATGATCCCGAAGCATAAAATTAAACTTTTCTTTTTCTTTTCCTCCCCGCTTAAATTTTACATCAATTAATGGCTCGGCACGATCTGCCATAAATTATTCCCTCTTCAAAGTATTAAAAACCTTGTTTTTTTTTCTTCTCTCTTCTTAAAAAAAACATAATGATCAGAAACCTTATCTTTTCAAGTCTTGTACCTTTCATTAAGAGTTTGGTAATATTATAAGCGTGTTATGTTTCAAATTTTCATAACGGATGCAGAATATAAGGTATTTAAATAAACTCCATTACAGATTAGTGATAGACGAGATTCATGAACGGTTCGGCTCGAACTGAATCACTGAATCGTGAATGATAACGATTATTTAAGAGCAAAGAATTGGAGAGAGGAATATAATTTTTTATAGGGATTCAATAGGAAATTTTTTGCGACATATATATGAGGATAGCGTGACGGGTTTTCGGGACCAGAAAAAACGATTTCCTTTTCTTTTTATTTCCTCGAGCTGCTAAATATCCGATGGTTTTTTTTTTTTTTTTTTTTTTTTTTTTTTTTTTTTGATTTTGAATAGATCTCAGCTCTTTATGATAACAGAAAACGAAAATGAGCTTATGTCATGGTAATATAGTATTTTTCGATGGACCGGACAAGATTTTCCGAGGAATTTCCATAATAATAATAATGTTGTTGTTGATTCAAATATTAAAAACACATTTTGCTGGACATCACGTTGTACGTTTTTCGGTTTCGGAAAAAAAAAATTGAGTTGCTGTGTTCTGAAAAATGAACAGTTAATACAAACTTATTTTTGCAGGCATCAAGTCACCCTGCTATACGGTATAAGATACATCAAATAAAGTTGGAGAGATTCTCAAGTTTAGGAGTTAATGGGATAGAGGTAAAAAGATACCGTTGTTTTGGTACTTTTTAACTGCGAAATAGTGAAAATTACGCATGACTCATTTTTTTCAAGCTTTCCAGAGTTGGTTCTACTTGTCTTATGATAAGGTGCTTTCATTTTTTAATAGGTGAAGGGACTTTGAGAAATCTAACTTTAAACATATTTTACCACTTACATGTGGAAAAACCGATCGAAATAAATCTCGTGAAATAAGTTGGGAAATTTACGTCTTTTTGTGACGAATTTTTTTAAATAAAAGAAACTTATTCCAATTTGCTTTCAAATTTTCGTAGTTTTGGGGTGCAATTTCATGCCAAACAAATTCGGCGAACATGTTGGTTTTGGATGAAAGCGGCGAACGTGTACGGCAAACGTGGTGACAATGATTTTCCCCAACATGCAGGAGAAGCTCCACATAAGCAGTGACGCTTTTTTAGGAATGTTGGGTAAAAATGTTTGTGTTTGATAAAAGTGGCGAATATGCTCGGCGAACATTTTGGACAAACATTTTCACGTAACAAGCTCACTGCTTATGTAGAGCTTCCCCAACATGTCGGCGAAAATGTTCGATGAAAATGTTTGTCCAACATGTACGCCGAACATGTTCACCGAACATGTTCACCACTTTTTATCAAACACAGCATGTTTGGCTTGAAATTGCGCCCTTGGAAAGAGAGCGAGACGTTAAAACTCCTACTTTTAAAAATAATTAAATTTGTTAATTACTGAAGGGATCCTTAAAATCTTGCTTAATTATCTGTGAGAGAATAAGGCTAGGGCTTATTTGTAGGGAAGAGAAAGTGTAAAAAGCAGCTTATTTCTTACACGGTAAAAAATTATCTGTAAAATCAACATATTTTGTCTGTTCAAAACGGTCCACCAATTTTTATATGTCAATTTAACATACTGCAGTTCTGTAAAAATTTTTTTCAGAAATTAATATTCTGAAATTTGCCGAAAAATTCAATGGCATAAAAAACAAAATGACATATTTGAAATCTGTTAAATTGACATATGAATCTGTTAAAAATTTAACAGATTACCGTTAACATACAAAATTGGTGGACCGTTTTTAACATATTAACAGATAATTTTTTACCGTGTACAGTTGTAAAATTTGAAAGGCACAACTACGATTTTATGAGCAAATCTTTTGCTTTAAGATGCTTTTTAAAATTACTCCGGTAGAATCGAAGCTGTGGATGGTTAATCTAAGTTAATCTTTGAGTTTATACCTTTTTTTTAACAATGAATCAGTTTGTGAAGATGAAAACTGGATATACAGTTCTATATATCCAAACTTCCCAACCTATAGGTTCTGCAGAAAACAACATCCCCATATTTTTGCAAGGCATTGTGCTATCATACTCAAATTTATAAAGGCGGATAATTGGAGCTTAAACAGCCACAGATCGTAGTAATTTCCCAGATAATCAATCACTAGCTAGAACTTCATTCATAAAGACAGGAATTGATCGTTAATTAGAAAAGGATAAATGAAGTCACTTTTCATTGGAAAAGCTTTTGATTGATTCAATGTTTTCCTATCGTTAAAAAGAAAAAAAAAAATACCCGCAGCAACAATTAAATTGGAGCAAAAATCGAAAATATAAAAAATCAATCAATTTTCTTAATAGAAGTCGATCGTTGAAAGTTCCACATATAAAACGGTACATAAAGTTCTTAATAATCTAACAGAACGGTTTTCATTGCAATTATTGCTGTAAACGTTATACAATTTCGTTAATGTCTTATGAAAACGGAAAATAAAAGGAATGAACTTAGTCATTATAAACGCTCTATTGTGAACTTCAAACTCGTATCCTTTTTCAATTAAAGAAAATTCCTTAAAGATCTTTATTAATGATACAGTGTATTATTATCCCTCTTTTTAAAGGTGATAGTCGGTGATAGCACAACACGCACGCTAAAGTGAAGCAAGTCAGCTCGTTCAAATTCTTTACGATCCCATACTCGAAATCCTCTTTTCTCACTATAATATCGCCTTTCCGATTTTTTTTTAGAGGGAAGGGATTTTCTTTTTATTAAAGCACGCAATGCGGAAAATGCTTCCAATATGTATAAAAGAGCTTAGATTCCCATGGAACTTTGAGAAACACTGGAAATGGATTATAACTTTAGCTAAAACCAAACCGAAACCGCGGGGGTTTAAAACCTGATAAAGACATTTCAAATGGCATGCGCTCTTTTGAAACTTTGATTAAATCATTCGGTTTTACCTAAAATTTCCCATATTTTATCGAGTAATAAAGCCGGGGACGTATTTTGCATTATATGAGACGGCTTTGTCTTACAGCTTCCACGGTCGCATACATTCTTGGGATAAAGGAAAATCAAAGGAATTTTCCCCCCAGATATGATTAAAGCTTTCGAACCATACGACTTAAAGAGGGAAATCATTTTGTGAGGACCTTTAAATATCCCTTATAAACCATTTTACCTCATCTAATACATGAAATTAAAACAATCTAATAAATTACTCGATGAGGTTAACTGAACGAAATGGGGAAAGTTTCTGAGAGATGAGACCTAAGGGCCAGGATGCGTGTTCCATTTTCAATGTTATCCTTTTCTCTTTTCATTATATGAAAAACACTGAAATCGTGAAATTCAACCGAATCAAACGTTGTCCCTGTTAGCAAAACCCGAGAGTTTCCGTATATCCGATTTCAATATAATTCAATACCGGGCTCTTTATTTTACAGTTCAGCTTAATGGAAGTATTCGTTCGAAAAAATTCTCTAGTTCTAAATTAATTTAAAGGAATGCACTTTAATTAGTGGTTTTTTCACGTTAAAGTGAAAATGATTTTTGCACACGATTGAAAGTTTGTAGAGATTACGGCAGAAAGAGAATCATATTCCAGATCTTCTGGGGGTTATATTTTTTAAATGATTCCTTTTTTTTTTTTTTACAAAAAAAAACTAGTAGCTACATTTTTGAGACATAAATAGAGATTCCAAATTCCCGACGTTTTTTCATTTTCGGGAATCGAATTAATCCCGGGAACGAGAATTCCCGTTTTGGTTAACTTTTCATTTCCCGGGAATCGAGAAATTGACACACTTAAATTCCCGGGAATCCCGGGAAAACCGAGAATCTATTTTGAAGGCGAAAAAAAAGAAAATAACCCTGATTTCCGGGTTTTGGGAAACCAAGTTCGGCAATAAGCGGAGCCATATAGAAAAAAATTTTTCTATGTTGTTTGAAGGGCACGCTTTAGGCAAAAAAATGTCGGATTTTTATAACTTTTTTCTAAATTATTGAAAATTGTATGAAAGCTGATGAAATTGATATTATTCCCGTTCCCAGGAAAAACTTGTCGATCCCGGGAATCGGGAATTCTCGGAAATGAGAAAAATTCGATTCCCGGGAAGCGGGATTCCCGACTAGTTAAGAAAAAATGTTCCCGGGAAATTTTTTGGGAAAAAGAAGCTCGGGATCCCGGGAAATTCCGGGAGGAATCTCTAGACATAAAAGATACCTTCTGTTTTGTAGAAATCAGAACGAAAGAATTGAAGCACACCGTTTTTTTCCGAAAATTCCTAAAACCTAAAACAGGAAAATACCCACGCTTGTAGATAGGGAGGGAGGGTATGGGGTTTAACTCTCTGAGAGAGAAGGCTCATATCTCCTCGAGCCACCCCCCCCCCTTCCCTTTCTGAGTTTTTTTTCGACTTGTAATAATTAGGAAAATTCATGTATTCTTTGCGTTTTTCGATTTTCCGTCCTGAATTGACGTAAAATATCGTTTGGAGCCTTCTTTTAAAAAATTGGAGGCGTCCTAAGACTTGCGCTGGCTACAGGCCTGGAAAGACGATATCTGTAGGTATATGTGCAAAATTTTCCTTCAAGTTCGAGGGTAGCTAAGTCTTAAAGATTATGGGAGCAGGCATTTGCGTGAGTAAGATCGTGTTCCGTCATGGAATAAAAATATAAACTTTTTAAAACTGGTTCTCTATCTTGAAACTCTAAATAATCCTCCCTTCAATTTTGTAAGCTCGATACCTAAAGGACGAAGAAAATGCTACTTTAAGGTATTGCAGCTATGTTTATTGATTACCTGGAAACTACGAGGAGTAGGTACCCAGCAACATATCGAAACCGAATTGACGTTATCTCACTGGGAATAAGCAATCCAAGTATATATTGACTAAACAAGGATAATCTATTTGCCTTTGTACGAAACTTTTTTCACGAAGTAGGTACAGTGAAACTCCAATAAAGGACACTCTCCTTACGGGACACCTGCCTTTAGGAAGTGAAATTTTACGATCCCGATTTTCCCCCATATAAGTCCATGAAAGACACTTTTTTGGACATTCCTGTACGCAATGAATGAATAAAAAGGTCACTGACGGATTTTAAACGACTTTTATTTCATTTTCCTTGCAAGTTCGATGAAGTTATTTATTTGGTGTACAAAAAAGTGTATTATGTTTGTATTATTTATACAAAAATTTGGACATGTTTAATTTTTTTAAGCTTATGCATATTTTTTTAAGCATCAAATGAATTTGCATAATTTTGGCATAATATATGCATATATTTTTGAAAACAATAAATTTGCAATGGAAAATCTCTCAATAACGGACACTCCTCACGAAGTAGGTACAGTGAAACTCCAATAAAGGACACTCTCCTTACGGGACACCTGTCTTTAGGAAGTGAAATTTTACGATCCCGATTTATATGGGATGGATATTGCCGGTCCCGAAGTAACCTCTAAATAGAGGTTTCGCTGTATACGGTGATGCAAGCAATAGGCAAACAATATGGTTGAAGAATCTATTCTTTTTTCCCTTCCTGAAGTGAATTTTTAGAGTAGTTTAGCAATCTACGAGACCTGGAACTAGTGGGTTAGACCCTGATTTAGGATGAAGAAATGAGGAAAAGAGACGTCAAGTACACTCAAAAAAATGAATACTGGTCGCCAATACAATTTAAACTGGATTTTGCGCCTAGTTGAAAATTGATTAGCAGCCATTACAATTGTATCCCAGATGGACCTTTCCCATCTAAGAGATGTCTATATGATATCTAATTTTAACACTAGATATCTAATAGACTTCTGCGAGCTGCTCTTAGATGACTAGAAGAAATCTAAAAGACAGATAATCCGGAAAATGTCCGCGCTAATAGTGAACTACAATACGTTTAATTCATGGATATCTAAAATCTATCTTTTAGACTTCAAATTAGCCATTTTGTAGTGGGCTACTAAAACCGGCTTTAGCCCGTCGGTTTGGGTTTTATGTAGTATGGTTAAAGCAAATAAAAATCAGTTCCTTGTTTTTATGTCGCGATTTGCAGGTTTGTCGATATTACTATTAGTGTAAGGATATTTTTATGATATAAATTCTTCTGGTGTAAAATCTCCATTAAAACAATTTTTTTCTGCGTTTTTTTTAAAATTCACTTTCAAAAAATTACGAAACATTTAATATTTATAATTAATATTTTATATTTATCTGTAACATCTTATATTTTCAAGGCATTTGAACGTAAAACATTTGACTCAAAGTAAAATAGGTTTCGTAGTAACACGTCAACGATCAACTGAACAAAGTGCCGACAGTAGGATGTAAGCGTAAAATGGATTTAAGGATAGTCAAACATAAAATATCTGCCTCACTTTTTTAAATTATATGAACTTTAAAAAAATTAAATTATTTAACTATTAGGTGTCTATAGTCTAGTTAATTGGTCGGTTTATTAGCCATCTATTAACCATCTGCTAGATATCTATTACTTCGCTAACTTTTTAGCCATGTTTAGATATCTACGAAAAAAAAAAAAAGTAATTAATCTGCTTATTAGCCATCTATTAACCATTTGCTAGATATCGATTACTTCGCTAATTTTTTAGTTATGTTTAGATATCTACGGGATAAAAAGGTCCATCTGGGATTAGTCTCCAGTCAATTTTGTTTTCGAACTAGTCAAAGCGTCCAGTCAAAAATATATTACCCTACTATTTTTTTGAGTGTATTATTGCAGTGAAGTATGTTATATAAGTCTGTAATCCCCATTTTCATGTTTTAAATGAACATTTTAAAAGACATACTTCGTCGCCCTAGTATTAAAGGGTATTTATCTCAAAAGCAATGATTTTTCAGGAACGCGTTTTGAAAGTTTGGCGGTTTTCTACTGCTAGAGTAAATTCTTTTTTCTCGTTTTTTTTTCACACACCTATAGTTACATTATTAAACTTCATTTTGTGAAAAAAAAAAAAAATTAAATTCATAACCAGTTATAAAGAAAGTCACTAAAAACGACCTATTGGGATTGTAAGGTTTTATCGATGGAACTTTGTTGTCCTAAAGAAAAGGGCGCTCCAAATATCGACTAAACGGTTCTATCTCCTTTGACTTAGAACATAAGGGATAGAACCTTGTAATTCTACAGCTGTTTGATGAGAACAGGAAGCCAGACGCTAGAAAAGAAGTCACCGAAATTGCAATAATTGGCAATACAAGGTTACCAAATAATTTGAGATAGAACCTTTTCATTCGAATTTATTGAATTGGTTTGATGAGTTAGGACCATTTCAATACTCTCTATTTCGGAAAATAAATAGAAAATTCAAATTTTTAATAAAGAAATCAAAACTTGTTAGTAAATCAGGCCATTTTATGCAGAAAAAAAAATCGAAAAAAATGAGATAATACCCTTTAATACTAGGGCGACGACTTACTTTTTCTAAAAGTAATTCTACGATAACGGTGGGCGACTCTTTGGGCTTTAATAATGCAATTAATTTATCCGAAAATTTTAGAATTTGCTGTTTCCTCTTAACGGTTAGTAATTCGAATTCACCTCGTTCTTGCACAAAGTAGCCCAGGTATTAAAATTATAAAGCTCTATAATCCTTTGCCTACCTGTGTAAATCAGGGAGATATTCTTTAACGTTGCAAAATGATTTAGGAACAACAAGGCAAGAGTCAGCCTTTTACTAAATTTTAATATCCTAGATTAAATTACGGGTTTGCATGTTATTTTCCAGTCGGTGTTAAGTAAACTTTTTAGTTGACTAAAACTTCACGTCCTCAATAATAGGATCCTTAGGTATTGAAATTTAATATACGATTGAAAATCATTTGTTCATACCAGACCTTTCGTTACAGTCATCTCCCCATAAAGCTTTAGCTTACTTGATAATTCATGAGAGATACTATTTTACTGCTAAAGGACCAGACTTATACGATGGATATATATATCAAACTATATCTCACCCTTGGACGATCATTAACTTTTGCGTTCTCTATGATTTATTATAATGTGCGTCGTTTTTTTTTCTTATTTGCTTGAGGAGAAAACATTAAATAAATGACCGGAGATACTAACAGAGGAACGAATGATAACGATCCTAGGATCGTGCGGATTTCCCCCGCGAGATTTTCAGATCGTTTGTTAAATGAAAAACGATCGTGTGAGATAAAATTCTATTATTGAGATATGGACAGAAGAGGAAAAAAAATCGGTATGTGAATAAAGAAACCGAGGGTAAAAAAAAGAAAGATAATGATTTACGGCTTGTGAGATGTAGATGAAACGGGGAGATTTATGTCCGTTTCCGTTTCTAGCAAATTAACTGCTTTAATAAAAAAAAAATGTTCTCCGTGATTTTTTTAATATTACGATTTTCATTCAAAAATCAATGCATACGCTTCAGTTAATTTCCGATTAATCTTTTTTTTTTTTTTCTTTCGTTTTTTTTTCTTAAGAAATTTAAATTCAGCTTTTGAATAAACGTGTGATGAATTATTCAAGTTTTATGCTTTTTTAAAAGTTTAATTATAATTTTTCGAAATTTGTTTCAATTAATCGCAAAAAACGCAGTAGTTTTCAAAAAAAAAAAAAAAAAAAAAAAAAAAATTACAGTGTAGAAAAAATTACAAAAGCGTTGTCCGGAAAAAAAATTAAACGGTGCAAGTTACAAAAAAAAAGGACAGGGATTGTCTGCAAAGTGGCAAAAGAGTCGCGGATATCCTGATTTTTTTTATATACCTCAGCAACGGTATTCCATTATTTTAATTTTTTTTTAAAAACTTCACTAATTAAATTCGCGAAAAACAACTAAATTGGACTTTAATTTTTTATTCGGAACATGCATAAAAACTACACTAAAAATCTTTTGCAATAATCCAACTCGGAATTTTATATTTTCGAAACGAAAAATCAGTTCCCGGTTCGAGAGTTAAATCTCCTACAGGAGCTTTCTCTCATCTGACGGGTTCGAGCTTTTACCGATTCGATCGAGAGAGGCGCTGCCTCCTATCATCGCTCTCTCCCGTTCTGCCATTTTGATTCCCAACGAGAGATTTTCCTCCCTTTTGCAAGCTGAGAATTTTGTCATTTCGCGCTAATAAAGATATAATTATTATCACCAGGAAAGGATGCGAAGTATCAAATAGCGATTTCCCACCTTATACGAGTCACGATCATGCCTATCATCATCATTATTGTTGGCGGGTTTACTGGAACCCATAATCTTCCCTGGGCTTTTTATTACTGCTGCGCAATGTCTGTCTTTTTTTTTTTTTTTAACTACTCGCAAATATTTTTATTTAGATTATTTTTCTTTTCTTACCAGAAATAAAAAAAAACCGTGATTAATTTTCACGGGGAATAAAAAAAGGAAATCGGTGTAAAGTGTACATAGTTTTCTTCTTGACTGACTTCCTTGTTTACATTCACATTCTCCTTGTTGACCTATTGCTTCTGTTTCGTTTTCTTTTCTTTTATGTGTATACCAAATGGGAAATCAGTGTCGTTTCTCTTTCATAATGTCCTAAGATTTTTTTTTTTTAGAAAAGTAAGTTTGCGCATCGGAAATTCTATCGTTGAAATAAATAAGTTTGTCCAAAAACCGAGAATTTCAGAAACAAACTTTTTCATTAGGATTGGCATTTATATCACTATGAGGTTTGAAATCGCTGAATTTTATTTCCCGAAGTAAGTTTTTGAGAATTGTTACATCTGGTTGATACTGAAACAATTCCATCGTATACAAAATTGTGCAGAGAAAGCAAACTTTTAGTTATGAATATTCTCGGAGTATCATGAATGAATGCCAGTGTAAATAGTTTCTCGTTAAGATGAAACTTTACATATAATCATTTGAAGAATTATTCGTTTAACTTGCTTTTGTTTTCACGGAGAGAACGATTTAAACTTTGTATAATATCTTTAATAAACGTCTTGCTTTTAAAGTGAGCGGAATCATAATAATCCTACACTGATAATAATTACAGCATTTTAGGAACAACAGGTTCGTTTCAATAATGATATGTTGGCGATATTGATCCATAAAAAGCTTTCGCTCTCTTCTTATAGCTTAAGGGAAGGAATCAAGAAGAAACTTTCTAAGAGCCACTCTCTAATTTAAAAACTTTCTAAGAACTGGTGCCACAATTAAAATATTACAGTCTCTCCGAAGTTTCAAACCGTAGTTTAATTTATGAAAAAAAAAAAAAAAAAAAAATGAGGAGAAAATGAAACTGAAAAATTATTTCACTAAAAATCCTTGCTGGTGTAAAAAAAAACGATGGTTTTCCTTTTTTCTTTACGAAAATAATGTTAAAAATCTAATCTTGTTTAATTTTTATCGATTAGGGGTAGTCCATAAATTACGTTAGCACGTTAGGGGGGGAGAGGGCATTCAAAATACTAACTTTTGCTAACAAGGGGGGGTTTACATCTCTAACGTTAACATTTGCCTCATGTAATAAACGTGCAAAAATTAAAATAATTTAAATTTTTTAAATTATGTAACCTAAATAATTTAAAATTAAAAAATAATAATAATAATAATAAAAAAAAATAAATAAATAAATAAAAAAAATACGATTTTTTTGCAAAATTTAAATTCAAAAGAATTCCAGATTTTTTTAAAATGTTTAATATTAATTTTTTTTAATTTTTGACGGGAGGGGGGCGAAGAGGGGGGTAACCGAAATTTAACGTAATTTTAGGGGGTGGGTCCCGAAATGCTAACCTCTGCTAACAAGGAGGGGGGAAGGAGTCAAAAACGACCGAAATAATGCTAACGTAATTTATGGACGGCCCCTTAAATGCAACGGGACGTCATATTTAGGTAGGGATCATTTAACTACTACTGCAGAAACGTCTAAGGGTAGGGGGAGGGGTTCAAAAATTGGCAAAATTATGCTCACGTAATATTTGAAAGGCCCCATAACAATGTAACTTCATTTGTTGCAGTTACACGTTGACGAATGGAAGTAAACCATTTAACTGCAATTAGTTACATTAGTATGAGAATAATTATATTGCGGTGGGGTTGTGAGGAACCGGTGAACAAACCCGGTTATCATTTTTTTTTTTTTTTTAATTTTTCCAACAAATTAAACAACATTTTTTTTACTAATTCTTCTTTCCTCTATAATTTTTTATTTTTTATTTTTCGATCAGGCCGGAACAAAAAAAAAAAAAAAAAACTCGTAAAAAAGTTTTAAAGATGTTTCACCCTTGAAAAGAAAATAAACTGTAATAAGACATAAACGCTCAAAAGCATATAAAGATTCCGCTTTTAGAGAAAGGGTAAAAATTTGAAAAAAGAAAGACGGTAAAAACTTTTTTTTTAATTTAAAAATTATGATGAAGAACGAACATAGGCCTATTTAAAAAAGAAAATAAATATTGTAAATGAAAATGAAAACTTTCTGAATTGATTTGAGTTTGTATTGGTATTGGTATTGGTATTGTAAATTTTTTTAGGGGTGGCAATGAAAAAAAGTTATCATTTGTGAACATGCGCAGAAATAAAAATTCATATTTTTACAGAAAAAAAAATTGTAAATTCAGTAAAACTTCACTATATTAGATACATGGTTTAAAAAAATTTCTCCAGTGTAGTAAATCTCCGGCGTATCTAACAAAATTGTTGCCCTTGTTTTAAAAATCAGAAAACTAAAAGATCTTTTCTTAAAACTACTTATTTATTTCCCTTTTATATTTTAATACTTTTTTAAATCTTCCCAAGATTAACTTATAGAGGAACATTTCCTAATATGTGCCTCTTTCTATTTTAACAATGGTCCAAACGTTTCAGGGTGATCAGGCATTTAGATCTCAAGCATACTGTGCCAGGAGGGCGCATTATTTAGGTTATAGCGCGTTTAGCTCTGGGTGACTGTCTTCGCAGTTGGTACTTTTACTTTCCACTTGCATGAAAGATTAATAACGTTAACATAATTATATTAATAATTAATATCCTGGTTATAAAAAAATTATGATAAAATTATTAACAAGATGTTTTATTTCCTCTCTGTTAGAGTGCTAATTCACTCTGGAATGTTGGACCAACATGTTGGTACAAGAGAATCTCAAGGGGAATGTTGTACGAGCATGTTGGTTTAACATTCCATAGTGAATTTGTATTGAATTTAAGGAGTCATTAGATTTACTCCTGGAAGACGATTTTATTTTTCATATTTAAAAAAAAGTAATGTCATCTTACAATGCGAAGGGCCATAAGCTTTACATAAGATTTCAATTGTGATCGGAAACTTAAGAAGAACAATGAAAATTAATATGCAAGTTTTATCAAATTTTCCTAATTATTGGAAACCCAAGGTCAATTCTTTTAAGGTTCATGGGTGGAAATTCACTATGGAATGTTGCACCAACATGGTGGTCTATGTTTGTCATGTTGGTTTTTCCTACAACATGTACCACCATGTTTTAATTTTAACTGACATTTTTGGACTTATGGACAACATATTGGAAGCTGCGGAATTCTTATTAACTTTTTTAGAAACCAGAACGGTCAGAAAAAAGATGAAGTTTAGCTTTTATAAAATACAGTGCTCATATTGAAATGGGTATCACTGTTTAGCAAGAAAAATATTCACGTTATATTATTCATGGATCTAACTGAAAAAACATTTCTTACAAATGGAAGTTATAGACGAACACTTTCCCATTCCGTTCCAACAATAGGCAAACCCTGATAATAGAAACTATATAGTTTCAGCGTTGTTGACGAAACCTAACCATTACACAATACCTACCCTCAGAATAGCCAAAGCGAACGGACATCAGTCATGTCAAATACCAGAACGGTTTCCTTTTATTGTCCTTTATATATTTACACAGTAGCAAAGGACAGCCCGTATAACAATAAGACGGAATTTCTCGAATAACATTCTACGATTCATCAAATCCCTAGTTTCCAACTTTTGTGGCGGTATATAATAGGATCTAACATCGAAAAAACTGTTCTTTTTTAGCATTTAAACGATCGTTATTTTTCACTACTCGTTTTTCAAAAGAAAAAAAATATATATATAGAAACATGTCTTGTGTCATCGTTGTTTTGGTGGTAACTTTAAACGTTAAAAATAATTCGGAAAATATGCCGTTAGGAAGGATCGTTTGTCATTTCAGTAATATTTAACCGTATATTCTTTGTGGAAAAGCAAGATACTCTTTCACACTGAGAGTTTCGAAAATTTTTCATGAGGTATAGGAAAATAATTGGGTTTGAATGGCACGCGCCTCTAGGGACAGCCTTTTTTTTTTTTTTTAATGAAAACTTTCCTCTATCTGACGTTTTGTATTCCTTTCACATTTTGAGGGCGACCTATTGTTTATTTATCATCACTTTCAGTGATTTATATATTTGCTTTCTTATTTTGCACTTTAACCTTGACTGCATTGTGTGCTTTTGTCGAAAGAAAAAAAAAAGCTGTCAATCAATAGCGAAATATAATTTGTTTTTTTTTTTTAATTCTTTTTTTTTAAGCGGGGAGGGGGGGGGGTCTGTTACCTGTTACCTAAATTAAGTCGTCACTTACTCTGCTCGTCAATGTCTTGAGAAATTTTAAGAGTAATTCCAATGAGTAGAACGGCTATGAGGAATAGACTTCCAACGACGAAACCAATTATAAATGTTAACCTTTTTCGTTCAATTTGAATTCTGAAATGAAAAGATTCAATTCATTAAAAAAATTAAATAAAAATAAAAATAAGTTAATTGTGACGTCCACATGAAAACCTGCCTTCTGGGGAATGGTACTTAGATGGCTGTGAAAGTTTAACTTATAAAAAAAAACACATTGTTTACAAACAAAACGTTTTCTCCGCCATTCCCCAAAAGCCAGATTTTCATGTGGACGTCCACAATTTTCCTCCTCAATTTACAATGATACCATGATTTAGGTTCTAACATCCTGTATACTGCAGCAATGATTTTAAATATTGTGTAAGTAGTTGTTTCGTTGTAAAGTTATTATTTCTGTAAAATTGAAATATTGCTGCAATATTTTTTTTAAACACCGATATACATTAGAAAATTAAGTTTAAGTTCCCCTACAAATTCTAATAAGTATAGAAAAATGAATTTAGAATTACAAGGAAGAAGTCTATATATTTGCAGGTCATTTGGGAGCTTCGCCCTTGGACCAATTCCCTATTATATTATATTTCAAATATAGAAGCTCATCAAACATGGTCAGTCGAGGTCCAAGGGAGGATTCCCTGGTGAGTGGTTCTCAAATGACCCATAGGTAGATAAACTAAGTAATTAATTATTTCTTTTTAATTTTTCCGGCTTAACTTACTACTTTTAAAAGGAAATGTTTAGCTTCCACTAAAAATTCTAATAAGTATAGAAAAATCAATTGATACCTCTGTGTAATTTGGTAGCTAAACTGCACGTATTTTTAAATTGTTTTAACTGGAAATTTGACATGTATTCAAAATATTTTATGAATATACTTCGCGACCTTAGAATACAAAGGTCCCAATGCGGCCACTTCGAAATTTTACAGGACAGCAATTTGAAAGTTTAATACTTTACTCTTTGTGTATTCTTTTTTTTTCTATCGAACTATTGTGATTCTGTAGGCAATTTATTAAGAATTATGATGTTAATTTTGAAAAAAATAAAACACTATAATTTTTAAAGTTATAGAAAAAATCAGACTTTCTCGACTTCAAAATACAAAAGACTCGTCCGATTCAGGAACTTTAAAACGAAAATAATCGAAAATTTCGGTTTTTTTTCAGTAGTCGCTTTTTTTTTTTGCGTATTCCTAACCATATTTTTAAGAATTTTGCCAAATTTGGCCAATTTGGCCATGCACAGAATAAAAAAGGCTTCAAATCGAAATTTGTTTGAAAAGTTGGAATACAAAGGACGTAAATGGATTATTTTCATTTTTAGAGTTTTGCTAACTTTGACCAATTTGAATAAACCAAGACTCAAGAAGGCACAATATCGCACATCAATAATATTCTCGTTAAAAAATAGAACTTTAAAGTACAGAAATGCACTTTTAAATGAAAAAAGTCGATTTGCGACCTTTTTATTCAAACTTTTGAATTAAAAAATGGGTTTTACGACCTTATACATTCCGAAGTTAGAGAAAACTATCAAATATATCAAAATTTTGAAAACACGGAATGAAAGATCTTAAAAAAATAAAGGCGAACGGTACGAAAAAACGATAATGGTTGGGGGGTCGACTTGGGACCCTTGTATTCTAAGGTCGCGACTTAAATAATAATTGAACTGAAACTTGACGCAAAAATTAAATTCACATTTCAAATGTTTATGCCTATTCCATTCTTATTTTTCAAAAAAAAAAAAAAAAACGTGTAACTACCGTACTCAGCGCAGTGTAAAAATTTAATTATGTGCACGTTTTGAAAATTGGAGTCATTTAGACCCAATAATTACCTTTTTAGTGCTAAAAAAAATGTCTTCCATGTCCTTTAAAATCTTTTCAACCTTTTAGATTTCCTTAAGCAATTTTTAAAGACAACACGGTTTCGTTTTTGTGTTCATCAACGTTAAAATATGCTGACCTATCTCCCAGAGGTCTAATCCTTTTGCTTTGAAAAGGTGAAAGAATTTCATTTCTTTATTTCACGAAGAAAATGTGCAATGAAGATCTAAAATATTCTTTTAAGTCGTTTCTCCAAAAATCCAGTTCAATTTAATTAATTTAAAATAACTTACGGATCATCAGCCGTTTTCTCTTCCATTTCCATCGGCAAAATTTTCTCTTTTGATTTTTTCCTCTTCCCATTTTCTTCGGCATCCATTTTTCGCGATAATTTAAAAAAAAAAAAAATTAAATATTCAAAAATCGATATGTATTAATGAAATAAAACTGTTAAATACTAAAATTAATCTTAGTCCTGTCAGCGATATGATGAAAAACGCGTAGGCTTTCACACAGAATTCGTGCCAGTTATAAAATATGTTAAGACTTTCCTTCCTTATTATGTTTTATTTATAAACATTAAAACAGCAATTAACACTTTAGTGATGAAACATTTCAAGAGGGATTAACTTATATGAAAGCTCTCTGACCGACCTGTTATGTAATTTAGCGATGGCGATGATGATTTTTTTTTTTTTTTTTCACACTTTTGAAATGGAAAATCTTTTCGAAAATGAAATTGAAATTAAATGTTTTGATATTTATGGTCGCCGAGGGAGTGTTTCATTTCAACCAGATTATTTTAAATTAATAAACGGCGACAACCCCGGATTTTCAACGCTTTTAAAATTAAAAAAGTAAATGTGTAACTTTTTTTTTTTCTTATGTCCACTGAAAAAATAAAGCATGAACCTTGCAAAAGTCGAAATTTCACTGAAGTCGGTTAAAAACGTTTCGAACAGAAGGTGGCCGTTTCCTGAATAGTTTTATTCCCAAAATCAAATAATTTTAACTCAAAAGTTGTCAACATGTGCCTTTTTAGTAATTAAAAGTATTTTAAATTTTGCATGGTTAGTACCATTTTGCATGTTGAAAAAAAAGCTTTAACATAAACAAACTCGTTACTATTTTAGAGATTTTCGCTTTCCTCTTTTCTCCGGCTTTCTAAATATCCCTAAAATCGTCGGCTTCAAAATTTAATTTTCCAGAACTGTTCGGTCAAGTAGGGGTTCCGAAAGCATGATTCCGGGGAATCAAGCACTATATTTCCCTTCCAAACGAAAATCAACAAGTTAGAATATACAAATCTCATTTTCGATTTAATTTTAAAAAAGCGGATCATTTCAGGGGAACCGAATTAAACATGGGAAAAAAATCTGTTCAATGCTTTTCGATGTAATCATGTAATGAAACGGAATATAAATAAACAAACTAAGGAATAATTCGAATTATTTATCGATGTTTTAAATATTTCTGTCTTTCTTGCCAAATCATGTGTCATATTCGCTGGTTAATTTTTTTTTTCTTTTTTTTCTGCGCCTTTTGTTCAACGAATTAATGAGATACATTATGGTTTTTTGAAGGTCGAACCGCGTTGTGGTGATTATTGAAATTTGGCTTTAATCAAACGTCAAAATTGTGATAAACATGATTCCTTTTCATCTGTTTGGTGAATTGCAAACAAATAAACAATGAATTCAAATTTTTGATAAAAAGTTTCATCAAAGAATGCTTCCTTTGAAAATCGCCGTGAGTGCTGTTATCCATTGCTTCGGCTAATACTGTCCATGCTTAACATGAAGAATCTTGAGAATAATTTGGTTCACCTCGTTCTTTGACCTCATACGCCTAATCCCTGAAGTTTGTAAATAACAAAGAAATGAAAATCGAAAAGCAGGAGTGGGACGCTTTGCTCTAAGCACTTTTAAGGAGGATGCTTACACCTTTTTTTTGTTTTTATATTGATTATTTATTTCAAATGTTATTTATAGGCGCAACATTTGTTTATTTTGCAAAAACTTTTCGAATCAATAAAATTTTTAAAAAATGGTTTTATACAGCGAAAATCACTATGGTATACCTAAACTAAATTCTCTATCGACTGACAAGAAGGAAAGTTAGGATGCATCGTGAAATAATGAATATTTTTTACTGAATCAACCGATTCAGTAAACAAAAACATGAGATCTTGAGCTTTATTTAAAAAATTTTCATTATTCCACAATACATCCTAACTTTCCTTCTTGTCAGCCGATAGAGAATTTAGTTTAGGTAGACCATAGTGATTTTCGCTGTATAAAACCATTTTTTAAAAATTTTATTGATTCGAAAAGTTTTCGCAAAATAAGCAAATCTTGCGCCTATAAATAACATTCGAAATAAACAATCAAAATAAAAACAAAAAACAGGTGTAAGCATCCTCCTTAAATATAACAGAAACAAGAGGAAGCATTTTCGAAAAAAAAAACAAGATATGCAAATATTATAATTTTTCCTAGGAAAAATCATTTAGAAAACTTGCAAAATAAGTGAAAATATCGTGTGGCAACTGACAAGTTTTTGAAAAAATTTCGGAAAGAACCTCGTAAGGGTCGTTGCTCTTCCCCGACACCGTCGGTTTTTGATTATGGGGTCGTCCATGTATTACGTAATGCAAAATAGGCCACTTTTTGACCCCCCCTCCCCCCTTGTAACATATCCGTAACGCAACTAGTAACCCCTCCTTCGTCATTACGTAACACGGGTTCAAACCCCCCTTCCTCTGGAATATGTGTAAGTGCATATGAAAACCTCCCACTTATACAATCCGGATAGTTTGTTTTGATTCGAAACTTATTTGTTTACAGATAGTTTAAAAACAAAACATACTATCCGGATTGTATAAGTGGGAGCTTTTCATATGCACGTACACATTTGCGTAAAACCCTACAAAAAAAATTGTAACGACTAATCATTTTTTTAAAAAACAAATTCAAGAAAACTTACTTATTCGGAACAATTGTGTCCACATATCCCAGGTGGTTGGTTATGGTTAAAAAATTTTCTTTGTCTGCAACCTTGACCTGGGCTTTCGCCATAAATAAAAAAAAGGGGCTAACATTTTTTATTAATGATAAGCTTAAGCAGCTTAATATTTTTGGTCCTTTGTGACTATTCAAGTCTCTAAACTCTTGGAAAGAATCTCTGGCTGTATTGTTCTCAATGCTGCATTGATACACATTTAACTGCATTCGAGTAAGGTCTTCTTCTGTCGTTTTATACCTTAAATAAGTTAACTGAACAACACAGTATCCGATAATGATTTTTAAGACTCTTGACTTATTTTCAAGTGGCAAATTTTTCCCTGCATGCAACCTTCACGACTATTAAAATTAATGCGGTTGCATCTATCACAACTCCTACCCATTTGACCTCATTTAAAACTTCTTAGTTACGGATTTTCACTTCCTTTGTTTTCTTCTAACACTTTTTCTGATCAAGATGTCAGCAGCTAAAGCCGTCAACTTGGAAAAAATGACCGCAAAAAAGAGCATAATTAATTTCTTGATTTAATTTCTGATAATTGTGTACGTGCATATGAAAACCTCCCACTTATACAATCCGGATAGTGTGTTTTGTTTTTTAAGCTTCTTGTAAACAAATAAGTTTCAAATCAAAACAAACTATCCGAATTGCACAAGTGGGAGGTTTTCATATGCACGTACACATACACGGCGGAACAATTTTTATGGCTGTGTTTCCTATGTTTACCTTAATAAAATCACACCACAAAAATTGTTCAACCATGTATATTTAAATTTTATTATTAGAAAGCAAAAAAAAATTTTAAGTTTCATGGTAATCAATTTTTACGAATTACAAAAACTTTTATTTTTTTTTATTTTTGAAGAATAATTGGGAAAATTTTTTCTAAAAAGAGGGAAATAAGATTGAAATAAAAATTACGTAACACATGGTCCAACACCCCCTCCCCCACCCCCACCCGCCCGTAACAATGCGTAACACCCACTTCGACCCCCACCCCCCCTCCAGGCGTTACGTAGTACATGGACGACCCCTTTCAAAAATGTCATTTACGGTGAATAAGCTTACATCCAAAATTTGGTTATAGCCTTGACCGAAAAGATAGCAAAGAATCACAGCAAAGAGGCGCAACAAGAAAATGATTTTTTTTCATTTTTAAAGCAGCAAAAAAGGGCGAAATACAATATTTAATTTTTCAGCCATGGGAATATATTGCCTTGACTGTTATTTTGAAAAATAAAAAAGGCTATCCTGATATGCTGTTATGAAACTCGCAACTCTGACATTTATAAGAAATTTACATTCCAGGCGACACCTTGTTAAAAATCTGAAAAACAATGTAATTACTCCACGAATCGTTGTGGTTTATGAATTATTAAAATAAACATCAAAGCGTTTAAAAAGCATTTTTAATGTGCCATTTCGTAGATAAATTTTTTTTTTTTATTACTTTCTTATGGCTATGTTTTTATTTATTTACTTTTTCGTCTAAAACAAACTTTTAAACATCATATTTGGATCCTATCGTTTCACTAACACGAGCTCTTCTCATATATCTCTCTAAACTTTTTTTATACAAATTTTTAAAATCGTATCTATGTTTCTCTGGGAACGTGTAATTCGGAGGTCTAGGCAGAGATGTTGGACTGTCAGACGTCACAAAAAGAAAAAATATTGTTGTTAAATTGGACGGTAACAATAACATAGGAGCGTTTAACTGAAAAAATAAAAAAAATGTTTAAAAAAATTAGAGGATTTTTTTTTTTTAATTTTTTAAACGGATTTACTTACGTATAAAAATAAAGGTGTCATGAAATGCTGTAATACTGTCGAAAATACAACCGATGTTAAAGCCAAAATCGCGGAATGAACGGTTAAAACAAATCCAAAACCTGCCAGTCCTGCAGCACACAAAAGTCCATTATAACCCCATAGACCGTTGTAAATGTCTTCCGGTTCGCTTGCAAAATGGACCCCGATTAAAGTGCCTAATAACGAACCCAAGTAACTAAACAAAGCTGTCGTAGGAGAATATATAACCAGCGCTAAATACATTAAAACTGATCCTGGAATATTATTCAAACCGTAAACTTGCGACAATGATACAATCGTCCCCGAAAAAATTTTCCCCCAATTTAAATGGGTTTCGTTTGAAGGAAAACTTTCGGTTTCGTTCGAACTGTTATTTAAACTTGGATCGGCAACGGATCGAAGCCATATCCGATTTCTGTCTTTGGGATCGATGTGTTCCTTTACGATGTTTCTTCTTCCGTGACTCTTCCGTTTCCTGCGATTTTTTTCGAATGCATGGTCTATTTCAAATGTATCGTGTAAGCTCAACTGTTGTGTCTCATTTTTTCCAGGGATCGCCAACTCGAAAACAGGGGCGGCGTCGTATTTCGGAGTTGTCAACACTGGAGCTTCGATTAAATGATTGCTTAAAATTTTCGACGGCATGGAATTGTTGAGAAGACAGAAAATCAACAGGAATTGGAGAACAGTAAAAGGTAAAGTCAGACACGGAATAGGGTGTTGCCCTAGATAGCGCATAAGATTCGCCAGAGCTGATGTGGCATAAACGGAGATAAAGGTTGTCATGATAAGAAAGAGCCAAAATTTAGGTTCGGTTATCGATATGAAATCATATATCTGTGGCAGAAACCCGACTGAAACTACGGCATGCAAAACCGGGTTATAACTGAAAAAGCCGTTTAAATTTCCAAGGTAGTCTTGTTGCAACAGTTTGGCATATAAAAAAGCTAGAGACGATAATAAAACTGCTGTCAACATTGCCTTATAATCGCTTATCCCAATGGCAAAAAGTATTAGAAATCCGCTGATTGGATTGTTGGCGAAAATCACCTGCAAACACAGATTTTGAAATTAAAGTTGGGTCAATTCGAAAAAACTAAAAAACCAGATAAATCAAAATATAGTCTTTTAAAAAAACACAAAAGTTAGGAATCAGTAAGGTTTTTTTTTCGTAATCTCTCAACATACTTCGGCTTACAATTTTTAAATGAATACCTGTCCAAAGCTCCGCAGAAGTGAATTCAAATATTGAAGCAAAATAAAAACACTTTTCTCTGATTTTTCTTGCAGGTAATTATTTATATTTTCGCAGTCTCCTACAAAAACCAACCATTTTTCCGGCACCCGCTGCGGGAGAAAAAACATTTTAGCGGAAATGTAATAGTCAGAATTTTTGGTAAGTTTTTTAAAAAGGTATACGGAATACTTACACTTCCAAAGACACTTTCCCGCCTTGCGCTAAATTCAACTTCGGACATTTTTTCAAATCTTTGTTTCACTGCTACCTTACTTTCGTATCATGCATCGTATACTGGTAGACAAAGATTCTTATGAACTATTGATTCAAAAGTTAAAAATTAGAGTAATTAGTAATTCCTTGTATATTTACGGTTCACGATATTTTTCGCCCTAATGAGGTTGCAAAAGCATGTTTAATAGATCATCGAACTGTAAAAGTAAGCTTGGTTCTGAATGGAGAAAGCAGTTCTTTGCTAATTCGTAAAAAACAATTAGGTAGTTTATTATAGTTCAAGTAGTTTATTAAAAAAATGTCTATGTTCATTTTTTTAAAAGAACAAAACTGACCCCATGAAAGGATTATAAAAAAATACAAATAAGGTTAAATTTTGAATTACGACAGAAATAGGGTTACGCTTAAGGCAGGAAAGGGGTGTTTCGTTTTAGGGTCAAGTAGGATGTTTGTAAATAAAAAGCGGCATTTCCAAATTCCTTTCGGTTGTTTTTATTAAAAAAGTAATTCAGCGTATGCTTTTTAAAATTAATCAGATATTTAAAAATCGCCCACATTTAAATCATTTTCAAAAATTGATCTCTCACCTTTTCTCAATTTTACAAACAGCCACGCTTGATCCCATATAAAATACACTAGCATTTTATTTTATTCCATTTCATTGCATTGTATTATTTGATTATATTTATTTTTACATGATTTCGGTGATTTAAAGTCATGAATTTTTACGGAACTTTTAGCGGTTTAAAGTTGTGGTATGTAATTAGGATGAACGATCAAAACCGGATCTTCTTCCTCTTCTTCCGTCTCCTCCTCTGTTTCCTGTTTTTGAGTACTATGTAGAGGTATTAAAATGTTGTCTTTATAAATAAGCCTTTCGATAACTTTATCGATTATGGTTTTGCGTTCGAGGAGCTCTTCTTCACTGTCGATTGAATCTTGAATTTGCTCCAAATACCAATCAACGACTTGTGATTTTTTCAATCCTTGACTTCCGTCTGGAAAAGAAAAAAAAAGTTACACCTTTTTTCTTTACAAATTTGTTTAAATTTTTTTTCTTACCTTCCGTGGTATCGCTCTCTTCCTCCATTTTTGTAATGTAATGAGTAATCATGTAACATATTTTATTATATTCCTCGAACGTTATTTTTGCTCTGCTTTTCACAGGAGGTTCTGTCGGCGGACCCGGGGATGGAGGGTTATCAACTTCCATATTTTCTCCATCTGCCTCCATATCTTCCATACCGTCTTGATCTTCATTTTCATCCAACATAATATCAGGCTGTTCAACTCTAATGATACTTTTATTTAATAATCTGTAAGCTTCCTGCACGTGTTTCACTTTCACTTCATCCGAACATTCCATTTTCGCCATTGCCTCAGCCAATCGAATCATAGATTCTAACTGTCGTACTGTCACTCTGAAACTCGACTTCCCAGCAGCTGTAAGCAAAACATTAAAAAAATGAATAAATAAAAAATAAATAAAAAATAAAAAATGGAATTTATTTCCCTTAAAACATACCCGAAGTGTCTTTTTGCCTTAATAAAGTGTAACATTTAACCATTAATTCGACCGCGTCCTGCGTCATAACGGGTTGAAATTGTTTCGCAAACGTAATATATCTCATAACTTCGTCCTGTGTGTAGATTCTCGAAACATCTTCATCCTCGTTACTGTGAAGATTCGTGATTTTCTTCGCAATTGCGTAATCCACAACCTCATTACATTCATCGATTAAAACGAAGAACAAATCAAATCTTGACATGATGGGGGCTGTCAGAGCTATATTCTGCTGCAGTGATTTCGTCCTATCGTAGCGTCCTCCTGGAATATTAATTTTTAATTAATTAATTTCCTCTTAGCCTCTGATGATACACTAATTTTCCCTGGCAGCTTATTAACTCTACCTATGGGGTTTGCCGCTGCAAGTATCGAAGTTCTAGCGTTAAGCGTAGCTCTCACCCCGGCTTTCGCGATTGATATTGTCTGTTGTTCCATGGCTTCGTGAATCGCAACTTGGTCTCTGGGATCCATTTTATCAAATTCGTCTATGCAACAAATTCCGTTATCGGCCAACATTAAAGCACCGGCTTCGATTACAAAATCAAAAGATTCCTGATCTTTCACGACTGCCGCGGTCAAACCGGCCGCACTCGAAGCTTTCCCACTTGTATAAACCGCTCGAGGACAAATATCAGCCACCTAGTAAAAATGAAAATTTTCAACTTTTCTATTCTTAAATAATTTAAACAAACGTAAAAGTGGTTTGACGTACTTGTTTTAAAAACTGAGATTTCGCTGTGCTAGGATCCCCGACTATGCAACAGTTAATATCACCCCTCAAAGTTGTATTTTCAATGGTCGTTTTTTTCACACCTCCAAACATCATAAGCATGATTCCTCGCTTTACTTCATCATTTCCGTGAATGGAAGGGAATAAGCAATCGATAAGATTTTTATATAAATTTTTGTCCCTTGACATTGCATAAATTTTATTCCATTCCGCGTCCGTCATGTGTTTTTTCATTAATTCTGGTGTAAGTTCTACTTCACCATAAATTTCAGTATCTCCAAACTAAAATAAAATTGAAATTTTTTTTGCCACGATTTTCATATTTTTGGGGATTTTCATATTTTAGAATTATTTACCTTAGGATTGGTCGGAACCACGCTGCAAGCTAAGAAAGCAGTTCTGTAATTTAAATCCCTAACACCAAGTGCTTTAAGTCCTCTAACACCCTCAATGTTCATATCTCCTCTTTTATGTCTTCCTCCAACTTCTGCTTTTGCACCAGGAAGTTGCAACGAGCCGACGTCTGGCACCACTATTAAAGTACCAGTAAAATCATATCTGTGAAAACAATTTTTTTAAAAAAATAATATCCTTTTTTTAAACAATCAAAATTTTTAATTCTATTTTACCTGCCACCAGCCTGAACGGTTTCCACTGTTTCTTCCCTTAAAATAATTTCAACTGATCTTGGAATGCAACCACGAGGTAATTCCGATTGAGTTTCCTGGGCGATTACTTTTTGAAAATCGACAAATTCCGATTTATCGACCTCTAAAAAAAATCTACGACGATTGCTGCACACAGGGTTTCTACATATTGCAGGCTGAGTGTATTTAAATTGCTGTTCTACATTTTTCATTACAGTCTGACAATCCAAGCAAAGAAAAGTTCCTATAAAAAAATATTTTAAATTTAATCATTTATTAAAATTAAGATTACAGGGAAAAAAAAAATTAATTTACCTAACGTCAATTCAGGATGTACTGGATGAGTCCGAACAACCTGTCCAGTAATCCTTACCAATGTCCCCAGTTTCACCATTGTTAATTCTCTCAACCTGTGTTTTGTCGGAACATCAGTAAAACTGACATAACATTCTTTAAGAATTTTGGAATCACCACGATCCTTAACAAAATTTGAAACTGCTCTGCATAAATAAGGATATACCCTCAAATATTCTTCTATAATTGTCACTGACAAATTCATGTTATATTTCTCAACATCCTCAAAATTCACTTCTAAAGTACTCCTTTCAAGTTGTTTCTGAATTTCACGTGCAGGTTGTAAATATTTAACTTCATCATCTTCTTGAAATCTGAAAGAATAAAGAAAGTACATAAATAAATGAAACATAATAATAAACAAATATTATGCTGACTTTAATGAAAGGACCCAACAGCTGCACATTGATCCTATGCTAATAACAAGCTCTGAAATCATCTGAACTTTTTTTTGAAAACAAAACTTGTTATACATTTATTTTATGCATCCAAGGATTTTATATTTTTATATTTTTAAAAATTAGCAATGAAGGAACAAAAGGACTCTTATGTTAAACTTTATTGTCTATGAGAAGTAATGTCATTTGATCTAAGGCTGAAACGTTAAATTTTAAAGCATATTTCATGTAATATTTTACCAGGCGAAATATTTTTTTCTTGAATGTAGGCTTCTTGTGACCATTAAGAGTTCATAACAATGTTGATAAAATAAAAACTTACTCTTCTAGAAAATCCTGGAAAAGTTTTTGACACTTCACTCCCACTTCATCAACGACCTTATTTGGCCCAGTTTGAATTTCGGCCACATCCATGATTTAAGACAAAATTCTTCGAAAAAAAAAATACCAAATAAAGGTTACTTAGACAAAAAAAAAATGGCAGGTGAATTTCATTTGGCGGGAGAATTTTCAGGGCCCTTTCCGACAAAACGTGTAAGATTCTTAGATTGTAGAGACTCGTCATACTTAGCTTATGGGAAACGGATTTGTTTATCGTGCGTGTATTAATTTCGGGCTGTAAACAAAGAGGTTAGGAACCGGTTTAATTTTTTTTTTAAAATCTATTTATTATCTGTTAAAAATCTTCTATACATGTGAAGTGTAAAGTAAATATGTCAGGCTTAAAATTTGCTCTTACAACACCATGAAACTTTTTTAGCAACGTCTGCTGTCGTATCAAGTAAGTTAACATTTCATTTAAAAAGAAAAATGAGGATTGATTCATGATAATATTGTGGCCAGGTAAATCGTTACTAAAATGCCATTAATATGATTAACCATTTTTTGGATCAAATCAAATTGAAACAGATTAATGTGTTTCATTTTTTACGCTGATAAAATGACCATGATTTTTTAAAGGGTTTCAACTCTTACACATATACAAACAACCAAACTTGAGACAAGGCAGATCAAGATTCTTAAAGTTGAATATTAATTTTTCACTCAATAATTCGTATTTGCTATTTAGCTGAGAATTGTTTTTAATCATTTATATTAAAGCAATTCTATAAAATTAAGTCAAAATTAAATTCAATTAAGTTCTGAAATGTATTTACATAAGACTGGTAAAGTCCAATTTGATTTGGTTAGGAGTTCAGGTCAACTGACCTACTTTATGTAATATTTTTAAATGCTTTTCATTTTTGATATTTCGTTTTATTGTGAGGATTTTTAAAATGCTCTTAGGTTGAGGTTATTTTATTAAGTAAAAGATCAGAAAATTTTTAATACAATTAGAATACTGCATTTTATATTTTTGATAGGGCTGTATAATTATTGCTTGATGCCATCTATTTTTCAAAAGAAAAAAAATGATTTAAAAGAGTCTAAATACACAGGACAAATATGTAGGATTTAGAATCTTGTTGTGCTCAAATTTTTCAAAACTTTGGGCTGCACTTTTCTTTGTTTAAAAGAATACCTTGGAATGAAATCATAAACAGAATTGGCTGTTAAATCTGGGATGGAGGGGGGGCTAGAGCTTCTCTATTTAAGTTGTCATGACTATTATTATTGTATTTTTTAAATGAAAATGAAAATTTCACAAATTCTGGGGAAGGGGGGGGGGGGAGACTGGGGGCTAGCTTCCCATATGTGGAACTGGACAAAAGAATTTTTTAGGGCAAGTCCAATTGATTTAATCTGGAATTTCCACATTTTGAAAATTGAAAAATATTTTTAAGCACTTCCTCAGTTTTATCTTTCTGTTGATAAGGATTGCGAAAATATGTCTACTGAACCCGCTATCAGCTGATTAGAATTTTAATTCTTGTTCTTTTTTTAATTAATTTTTTTTTTTGTGGTTTTTAATCAATATTTTTAATTTGTAAATTATTTTTTGATATAGAAAATAAGAAGCTAACATATTTTCTATTCAAGCTTCCTAAAGTCAGTGGCGGATCCAGAAATTTTTTCGGAGGGAAAGGGGGGGGGGGGAGAAAGCAATTGACCCATGGCAGTAATCAATGTAAAGTAATGAGAAACACCATTTTTTTCGAAGGTATAAAGATTTGTCAATAGGACACAATTTCTACCGTGTTCCTTTGATAAAAGCTTTATTCCCCTTTCCCCTAAAAAAAATCATTTATCTCATAACCTTTATATTGCTTAACCCCATAAGTAAATTAAAGAGACAATAATTCACTGTCCTCTGCAAATTTTAAATCTTAGTTCTACCTCTCTGCATGTTACATCGCACTTGACGAAGTTTATTAGGAATGGAACAGGATTTTCAGGAAAGGAACGATAGAGACCACAAGGGATCTTTAATGCTCTTAATTAGTAAAGCATGACTTCCCGTAATTGTTGAAATATTATTATCAGTATTATTATTGTTAATATGTGCTGCTTTGATAGGATACCATTTCTTCTCCCCAACTGAATAAAATCGGGATTAAACTTGATTTTTAATAATAACTTTTTTATTAATTTCTGCGACAAATGTTGTTTAAATCTCTTTAAAATTTGCTCCATCATTTTTCCCTTGCTAATTCCTTTTATCATAAACATGAAGTGACCAGACATACTCGTGTACGATTGCTTTGATATAAAATTAACTAGATTAAGTAAAGCTTTTGTAAATTATAAAAATCATAATCTCAGGATTATGATTCATTAATTATTTGAGAAAAAAAAAAAAGATTCATGATTCATCAAATTTACATTCAGTAGTTTTCAAAAAAATTGATTCATGGAATTAAGACCATCACGATAATGATAATGCCTGATATCCTACGATGTGTGTCTGAATTGTTTTGACTTAATGACGTCACATACATGGGGTAGACAATATAACGATTTTTTATCAAGATTATTAAACCCGCAGTAGCGGATAGCGAGTTTATAGTAATCAAGTGTCACTTACAACACTTCACGTAAAAGGTAAGGTCACGTTTTAATGTATAAATTCGGTTTTTGTTGTATTTAAGTTGTATTTAATTTTAGGCATGGCAATATTTTTGTGACATTGAATTTTTTAAAAACAAAGCAAAAAAAAAAAAGAATTTTGGCGGAAATTGAGATGGAATTAGCCGTATATTGTAAAATTAATATAACCGAAAGAGGAGCAGAGGTCCGTTATTTTTAAGCGTTTGTTTTTAATTCAACGCACGTTTTTGCATGGGCACATTGGCACTTATCGAAATTGAACGGGTATTAATTTCGGATTACATATTCGGGAAAGCGGGCGAGGGAGTTTATAAAAGCTTTCATGACCTTCCTTAATTTAAAAATAAAACTGGGTAATCGATCAAAAAAAAAGTTAGTAACTACAAAAAAAATAATTGAACCGGTCGAAAATCTCAATAGCCAAGAGCGCATACAGAATCGTTTTCCTCGAAAAGGAGAAGTATCCTATAACATGGATCAAGGTCATCCATTTAAAAAAAAAAAAAAAAAAAGTATGCTGCATAATTTTGTTGCCTGATTTGCTGCTTAATTTTGCTAATTGTGCTTGTATTTTTTTTTTTTTTTTTTTTTTTGCTCGAATGGGGTTTTTCTGTTCTTGCCCCCTCCTCCGGCAACTTTTGTGACTTGAATAATCTGAACAAACCACCGTTTTTTTGAATATTTTTTTCGAGGGTTGCTATAAATCTCCGTCGTTTAATAGAACCAAAAAAATTTTTTTTAAATTGCGATATGTCCTTTTTACTTATTGAGGTCTTCAGGTTGTACGTATTGACATCTGTTTGATAATTAAAAATAAACTTTCTGTAATTAGCAACGGCATAAACGTTTGAAATGTCATCTGTAGTGTGGATTTTAAAGCTTTCACAAGGTAATAAAATAAATAATGAAACCTAGGGTAAATATTGTTGACTTTGCGTTACCTTTGAAAGGCGATCACGTTGATAACCTGATACATAAATAAGTCGTTCCGGTTAAGATAGCGGTTTTGGGCCAAGACATCGATTTCGCCCAAACTTAGGGGTATGATACTATAGGACAAAGGTAACTTACCCCCAAATTTTTAGCCCTCTAACCTTACTTGTTTTTGCTGCAGAGCCAAATATGTAGTTTTTTGAAAGTTTTAGAAAAAAATTCATACTTCACAAAATTTAACCCATTTGAAAGAACGAAGAGCAGTTTGATAACTTATAAAATGAGCTTTAAAGTGGTGTATAACCTGATAAAATATTCAGTCAGCAGCAATTCTTGAAAATCCAAAAAAATATATTTTCAAAAATATTTTTTATTATTATTATTATTTTTTTTTTTTTTTTTTTTTTGTTGGAAACTAAAATCGGTTGTAGCAAACAGAAGTTATGAATTTTTTATTTCATTTATTGCATATTGTTATGTATGGAATTTATAGTATGAAGTTTTGATATAAACAAACAAATTATTTGTAAATTGATCAAAAATCTTTCTGAGGCCTTTTTATTCTTCTTTATAAATTCTAAGTCGAATGGTTTTTTATGGTTATTCTCTCCCGAGTAATAACCATGGACGGAACTAGAATTTTTTTTCTGAGGGGGGGGGGGGGCTAAGAATAGGAAAAAAGCATTCTCTGGGGACGCTGGCCTACGGCAACGCTCAAGCGTCATCTCTGGGGGGTCAAAAATTATTTTTTTTTTCATTAAGTCATTCGGTCATATCCCTCCCGTGAAATGTTCCGGGGGAGTGAAAAAAAACTCGTTCGGTCATATATCCCCTACGAAACGTTTTGGGGGGTGAGAAAAATATCTTGCCTCAGAAGTCACTGGGAAAATGAAAATTTTTTTTTCGCCCCACTTAAAAACTTGGGGGATATATATTTTTTTTTTTTTTTAATACGGAAAGAGAAAACAGCAATAAGTTCGCGGAGTCATATTCAGGCTGTTCCGCGTACTCGTATTTTTGAATACCGGAAACCGCATGCAATGCGTTATATCTATGTCGACGCGATCAACTTTTTGTCGCCAATTTGTAAGTAGGACTTTTTCGCCAACAATTGAGGCAAAGTTAAGTTAACCGTTAAGTTAAGTTAAGTTGAGTTAGTTTTAAGTTAAGTTGATTAACTTAAAGCTTTTCATCCTGGCTGGAACACATGACCAGACGAAAACACTTTTTTTGGTTCCATGATCAAGCTCAAGTTCTTAGTATTGGACATTATTTTTTTAATTTTTATTTATTTATTCAACAACACAATAGAAATTTCATTTAAAAAAAAAAAAAAAAAAGGATGTGAGGTAATACTTGACACTTCTTGTTCCAAAGGGTGCCATGGTAACTTATACAAGAAACACTGCATAATAAACACATTAAGGAATATTTCGCAATATAAAATAAAATTTCAAAATATTCCATTTTTAAGAAAACTTTTTCCCCAAATGTTCACCTCGGAGAAACTAAAAAAGTGCTATCCTTCTCCTCCCCCCATACCTGCAGATGAAACGACTAGTTTCACTAATTAATAATTCCAAAAATTTTGGACATAGAAAATATTCAGCAAGACTTTTGTGCCACTGCTTACTTTTACAAGACTTTGTACCTCTGATTAACTTTTAGTTAATCAACTTAACTTAAAACTAACTCAACTTAACTTAACTTAACGGTTCACTTAACTTAACTTTGCCTCAATTGTAGAAAGCGTTGGCGAAAAAGTCCTATTTACAAATTGGCGACAAAAAGTTGATCGCGTCGACATAGGTATAACGCATTGCATGCGGTTTCCGGTATTCAAAAATACGAGTGCGCGGAACAGCTTGAATATGACTCCGCGAACTTATTGCTATTTTATTTTTCCGTATTAAAAACAAAAAAAATTTCCCCCAAGTTTTTCAGGGGGGGCGAAGAAAAAGTTTTTCATTTTTTCAGTGACTTCTGAGGCAAGATATTTTTCTAACCCCCCCAAAAATTTTCGTGGGGGAAATATGACCTAATGACTTTTTTTTCACCCCCCAGAACATTTCACGGGGGGGATATGACCGAATAACGTTTAATGAAGAAAAATAATAATTTTTGACCCCCCAGAGATGACGCTTGAGCGTTGCCGTACTGGCCCTATTCGGGTCATATAATTTTTAAAATTCTGGGGGGAAGGGACTGCTCTGCTTCCTGAGGGAGAGGTTAGCCCCCCCCCATATTTTTTTTTCTCGTAAAAAGTGGGCAACTTTTTATCTTTTGGAAATCGGCACCATTTTAAAAAGAACATTTAATTACGTTCTGGGAAAAAACGAATGATCCCGATTAGATCGCCATGTGCTTGTAATTGATACTCGCTTTTAAACATAATTATCTCTTCTTTTTTTTTGTAGAAATTGTAGTATTGTTTGATAAGTATTTATTTTGTCCCGAATTCCATTTTTAATCGCAAGTCATTGCCACGATACAAATATTTGACGGGGTTCATGATCAATAAAAATGATTTTTTTCCCCTCCTTCGATTTGTCAATTTAGTTTCTTAAGAAAGTCTCGCCACTTTAGTAGCTAATTTTTCCTTATTGTTAATGTATGATGCAGTGAAGGTTCGAAATAGGGTTCGGAATTTTACCGGATTTTTATTTATCGGTAGCACGGTAATTTTTTTTTTCCAAATACCGCTTTACCGGTAATTTTTCTGTAATATTTTTTGATTTGATAGCACGTAAAATTTTAATTTATTGCTTCACTAAGTTCGTGTCTTCACATCCGATCGCAATAGTGAAATGTCACGTTCGCTATTCTCAATGGTCACCAAAGTACCGGAAACTGAATCAACCATACCACTATCACTTGGAAAGTTTCCTCGTTGCTGTAATGAGCTGCCATATTTTAGAAGCACTATAAACAAATTTGCGATTTTAAAAAATACAAAATATATTTCTTGCAACAATTACAATAGGTAATGGATTTCTCAACACAAAAAGAACTTTTTTTTTGTTTTTATTGTTGCAGCAAAACTTTTTAAAAATTATAGATGGCAGTGATGAATTCAAATTCAAATTTCTTTTACGGACTTTCGTTGATTCTGTTTCCGGTACTTTGGTGACCATTGACAATAGCGAACGGTGACATTTCACTATTGCGATCGGATGTGAAGACACTACCTTAGTGAAGCAATAAATTAAAATTTTACGTGCTATCAAATCAAAAAATATTACAGAAAAATTACCGGTAAAGCGGTATTTGGAAAAAAAAAATTACCTTGCTACCGATAAATAAAAATCCGGTAATATTCCGAACCCTAGTTCGAAGTAAGCAGTGGCACAAAGTCTTGCTGAATATTTTCTGTGTCCAAAATTTTTGGAATTATTAATTAGTGAAACTAGTCGTTTCGTCTGCAGGGATGAGGAGAGAGACGGATAGGTAGCACTTTTTTAGTTTCTCCGAGGGGAACATTTGGGGAAAAGTTTTCTTAAAAATTGAATATTTGGAAATTTTGTTTTATATTGCGTAACATTCCTTAATGTGTTTATATGCAGTGTTTCTTGTATAAGTTACCATGGCAGCGTTGGAACAAGAAGTGTCAAGTATTACCTCACATCCTTTTTTTTTTTTTTTTAAAATGAAATTTCTATTGTAATTGTTGAATAAATAAATAAAAATTTAAAAAATGATGTCCAATACTAAGAACTTGAGCTTGATCATGGAACCAAAAAGTGTTTTGGTGTGGTCATGTGTTCCAGCCACGATGAAAACATATCGATAAAGCGGTTAAATTTTTTACTTTTCTCATGTAGCAGAAACCGAGTTTTGGGCACACGAATAGTGAAAAACGTATTCCAAGCTTAAAAAAAAAAAAAAAAACTATTTTGAATATTTGAGATTTAGAAAATTGCATCATTTCTGGTTGCTGCATGGGGCTAGTTTTTGTTTATTTTTAGCGCATCAGTTCGAAATGACAGAATAAGTTTCACTTTACTGAACTCTCGTGAACTTTCGTCAAAGAGGTTTGGGCTTGATTTTTTTTTCTTTTCTTGGCAAAATGTGTTTTACAATTTCACTTAAATCTTTACGGATCTTAAGACCCACGAGCCTGAAATTGTCACTTACACTATTTTTTTAAAAAATATAAATGAGCTGTTTTTGTTTTAGTCTGGAGGAGGGAAGAAGAGGAAAAGGTATTAAAATTCGATTAGTGCTATGAATGGGCCTAAGGTAAAACAAAAACAAAGACAGCTACAACTCGTAGCTGTCTTTCATTTCGCCTAATAATAGTTCGTCAGTACGAATATTATTGTTAAGTTTTTATTATTGATTATTGCCTAGGCCTTATAATAAGTTAATGATTCATTTCGGTAACATGGATCGGCATCGTACGGTCTATTTTTTTTATTTATCGTATCGAAATAAAAATAAATAAAGTGTTTTATTAATTTTTTTTTACAGGCAGACGTCAGAAGGACAATTTTCTCCCAAATTTTGAAATGAGATGTCGTTTGCCGTTGCCGTGTTATTATTACTATCTTTAACTGCTGGCAGCTCCGAGCTCTCCCGACTGCGATTCTGGCCTCAGGATTTCGAAATCGAGGTGGGATCAACAGAAAATCTCGAGGTGATTTGGGAGTAAGTAAATTTTAATTTTTGAATTGCTAACACATGCGAAACGTAATTTGCATTAAAGCATTGAAAAACAAACATAAAACACTAATTCAAATAATACTATTTCGTGAAACGTTATGTTTTTTCAGTTCACGTTGGAAGTGTAGATAATACAATAATATAAATAATGATAATGTGATACCGTATTTTGATTGATGCCGTGTTATTATTTATTATAAATATTTTAAAATAAATATCAAGGCCGTTTTTGTTTCCACCGGAAGGAAACGGTGCAACAACCAAACTTTTTTTTAAAAAAATGTTACAGTCAAAAATTTGAGACAGCGTAGTTGACGTATATTTTAATTTTTTTTTTAAGTTATTGCACAATTTTCTTATATTTTTCACCTATGATCGACTATAGGCTCGGGAAAAATGTAAAGTGTACGTTCATCAATCGATTAGAAATGAAATGCATCGGAACAAGAAATAAAAGTCTGTTGATAACAATTTTTTTCGTGGTTGCTCTTTTTTTTTATTTTAAAAATTCAATACTGTAAGTTTTTTTTTCCCCTATAAAATTGTTCTTGTTTAAATTTTTTAAAATTTATATTTGAATTAATTAATTAATTCATTAACCGATTGATTATAATTTACGTGAAACAAATTCCCCACAGCATGTCCTGCTCTATAGGCTGTGGATCGGATTTGGCTGCTTTAACCAATAACTAATTTTACGTCATTGAATGACGCATCAGGCTTTCAGTTTATGGAAATAACTTGAGTTCGATTTTCAGAATAATAGGACACAGAAAATTACTATATTAATTAGTTAATTGGAAAGTAAACATAGTGAATGAATTTTACTTTCGATTTTTAACGTCTGGAAAGCTTCTCACTTAGACATTGTTTACCTATCCTTGAAGATTCATGCGTTACTAATTTTGTACCCCAGTAAAGAGCTCGATCAAGTTCGTAAAAAAATCTGCAAGAATATATTTTTCACGATATGGTTATCATGGTTAAAAGTTTCTTCTTAGGGCAAAATTTTATGTTAGACTTTGTCGAGTTATGTTCTGAAGTAGGTTATTAGTGTTGTATGAGACGGCAATAATGAGGATTTTTACGGCAAACTAAATCCGCTAGGGGGCTGTCGGCTGCTATTATGGTAAAATGGAGGCCGGCTTCGGATTGGTTAATAAATGACTTTAATATGAGAAGGGAACATTTATTAACCAATCCGAAGCCGGCCGCCATTTTATCATGATAGCAGCCGACAGCCCCTAGCGGATTTAGTTTGCCTAAAAATCCTCATTACCCCACATTTTTATTTTCATTGGTCTAAGAGTGGTCATGTGGCGCCTTTTTAATTTTAAATGATCATGTTTGGAAATTTTTGACCTCCTCCGTCCCTCTAAAATGATGACGTAATATTTGTGTAGCCTTAAGTTTCTATCGATTCAGTTACTAACTATTCATTTAACAAAAAATAGTTCGTTTCATTTAACTGTGGTGTAACTGTAACCAGCTCTGAAATTGAGTAAAATCTTCGACTAAGATTTTAATTTGTTTCCTATAGACATGGAGTTGACAACTTTGAAGATTTCAAAGTTTATTTATACTTCCAACATAATGGGATCGTTAATGTCACACCTTCTGAAATCACAATATCGGAGTCTCAGTCTACCTATAACGTGACACTTCTAGGCATTTCTCCAGGTCACGTTGAAATCTATTCCAATTCGTCTAAAGAGGTCCAAAAGGATGATGCGTTCGCCAGAATTACCGTTGAACATTCCGATTCTTTAAATGTTTTTTCGGTGGTCGTCGGATGGGTGTATTTCGCAGCTTGGTCTATATCGTTTTACCCGCAGATGTACGAAAATTGGAGAAGAAGAAGGTAAAAAAAAAAAAAAAATAAAATAAAATAAAATAAAATTTAATGCACGTTCAGTCTGGTACCTTCTTTTTATTCGACAAAAAAGAAAATTAATATTAAATTTTGGCTTTTAGTGTCGTCGGTTTAAATTTCGATTTTTTGGCACTTAATCTGCTGGGATTTTTTCTGTATTCCCTTTTCAACGTTGGATTGTATTCCATACCAGACATATTTGATGAATATCAAAAGAGGCATCCGAGAGGGCTAAATCCTGTTCAAGTCAACGATATTTTTTTTTCGGTCCATGCATTTGCAGCCGTGATATTCACTATAGTCCAATGTTTTATGTATGAGGTAAATCCCTGTTTTTTTCATTATTTTCTAAGAAATTTTGTAATACAGAGTTTAATTTTTCATTTTATACAATAGGCCTATATGTATAAATTTTTTTTTTCTTTCGCAGAGAGGAGGTCAGACTGTTTCCAAATTTGCAAATAGCCTTTTCGTCATTTACTCCCTCTTTCTCGGAATTAGCATTGTTTTGGCCGGAACCGAAGTAATTCACTGGTTGGATTTCCTGTATTATTGCTCATACGTAACATTATCGATTACTCTAATTAAATATGTACCTCAAGTAAGCATTGATCTACCTATAAATTATTTTCCTGGTTTTTTAAAAATGAGATTTTTTTTTGATTTCATGAAATAAAATTGTTTTAGGCTGTTATGAATTTTCGAAGAAAGTCGACGGCCGGATGGAGCATCGGAAATATTTTGTTAGATTTCACGGGTGGCATTCTTTCGATGTTACAAATGATAGTTAATGCTTATAATTTTAACGATTGGGAAAGCATTTTCGGCGATCCTACGAAATTCGGCTTAGGACTTTTCTCGGGTAAAAACCGGCTTTTTTTTCTCTGAAATAAGAATCGCATATCTCCTTACTTATCTTTATTTACTTGTATTCGTTTCAGTAATCTTCGATATTTTCTTCATGGTTCAACATTATTGTTTGTACACAGATAGGGAGGAGGTCCCTTGACGTTCGCCCAGCGTCCTCCGAGGTTCAGAGAAAGGGTCCAACGAAACTGACGAGGACGAATAACTATAACGCGAATCGTGGGCGATTATTTTAGATTGAACTGGAATTTTAAAGGTCCTGGTGAAGATACCCAAAAAAAAAAAAAAAAAACAAGTTACCGTCTCTTCTATAATTTTTCGCTTTAATTTGGCTGCAGTAAATTCGATGCTAGTTGATTTTGTGTATGTGCAAGAGAGAATGGGTTTATGAATAATTTTGTACATTTTTTTATAAAGCTTTAAATGACTCATTTACGATATATCATTTTTTATTGATAAGAATCTTTTTAGAAATTATTTATTTTTTCGTTTATTTGAAAGAAATTCTTTGGATATATTTTTTTTTATTATTTAAAATGAACTTTTTTCTAAAATCCTGGCTGTTTTGATTTCCACCTTGCATTGCACTAAGTTAAAATGGACTGCCAACGGCACTTTTTCTATAAATTATTAATCAACCGACCGTTAATTCGTTTGGAATTATATTTACCAAATCACCCCTTCAAGTTATATTTTCGTATAAGATATTAATGCTGAAGTATTTTAGCAAAATATAAATAAATAAAAACCAATTGTTTTTAATCGTAATCACTGCTGAAACGAATGGAAATTTAGGTTAATGAATGAATATTGCGGTGAAAGAAAATCCACAAATTACACGATTAAGAAAAAAGGAAAAGATTTTTTAAGATGTATGTTTGTGGTAGAAAACAAAAATCCTTCATTTTTTATAATCTGAAATAAGAATATTATCGGACTCCATTATTATTTTCAGAAAGTTTTTTTTAATCAAATAATTAGCGTCAAAAATAGATTAAGAAAGTAAGTTCCTGTTAAGTTAGTATTGAGTCAATTTTGTTCGAATTTTAATTTAAGCCTGTTTTAAAATTATTTAGGAAACGACATCTGTTGAGCAAAGTGCAATGTTTTAAAAAAGAACTATTTTTTTTAAAAATAAACAACAGAGGATTAACAACAGGACATTTTCGGTTAATTGCAATTATTGACTGGTGCAAGCTAGTGTACTGAAAGGCATCTAAATATACTGGGTGAAAAAAACGTCAAAATTAATAAATACAAAATTTATTTTCATCAAATTAAATTAAACAAATGGAATAAAATTGTAGTAACATTAAATGGCTTTTCAAAAAATACAACTGTTTGATGGCAGTTAGCATTTAAAGAGTACAATTTTTAGTTGATAAAAATTCATATTTTCAAATTGCACGCTGCAAAAGGCACTATATTAACAGTTCTGTTTAACTTAATAAAGGTAAAATTTTGATCGGAAATAATTACATGCTTAACAATTATTGACAGTCCTACATAAAAAAAAAAAAAAAAAAAAAATCATAGTAATAATTTAAACTTGTCTTCTTTCTAAGTTTTTTTTTAATTTTTTAAATCAACCCTTTTTACATAAGAAGTTCTCTAAAAGAACGTTTGATATATTTCGGCTAGCAATTTTTAAATTTTTATTGCTTAGTATGCATTATTTTTTTTTTTTTTTTTTTTTAACAATAATAATCTGTCCCTTTAACGGACTTTAACGATTCGATTTCTTAAATACTAACAGAAAAGAAAAGAAATGAGATATTGAATTTTTTTACTGCGTAACTCAAACTCGGATTTAATGTCCATTTTTTATTCTGTTCTCACATTTTTCTAACTTCACTTTCATTTTATTAATTTTCTGCTCGTAGACTTTAGTAATCGAGTCTATCTTCGCTTTTACCTCATCGTCTTTAACGTCGGTTAATATATGCACATTTTTTTCCAGTTCTTTCAGTGCTTTTTCATAACCGTCCTCCACTTTTCTCCACTCTTCTTTCATATGCTCTGTTTTGCTTTTAAAATAAACTTTATACTGCAAGGCCATGTTTTTGGCGGCTTTATACTTAGTCGTCATTTTTTCCAATTGCGCTTGAGCCTCAGCCTGGGAATGTTTTAAAGCTTGAACTTCACACGCCCACTCTGTAATTAAAGCTACAACAGCTTCTTTCTTTTCCTGCTCGATTCTGTTTTCCATTTCTATCCGATGCTTCTCCTCTTGCCTTTTTAATTCGTCAGAATGGCGTTCAGATAAATCTCTTCTTATTGATTCAACCTCCGATTGAAATCTCCGTTCTAGTTTAACGAGTTCCATTCGATATTTATTTTCTAGTCTTTTCATTTCGTCTTCATGTCTCTCCCCTAATTTCTCCATCATTTCGACGACTTCTCGGTTTGGAATTTGTTTTGGTTCTGGCTCCGTTAACACGCTGATATCTCTATGAGGTAGTTGCTCTCGAGAATTTGATTTACTACTTTTCTTAGAATCCGAAAGAGGGGAGGTACATGCTTCCTGAGTTGAAAATTTTAAAAGCGGGGATGTAGATTTCGTAAAAACAGGGACGGGGGATCCTTGAGTCCCTACGTTCCTCAAACTTTTCCGGCCGTTTTTCATCGGGGACGTATACTTGGATTCGTATGTGACGCTTTTAGTCAACAGCAATTCCAATTCTTTGTTTAATTTTTCGATTTTAATTTCATATTTATTTCTAAGATCTTTTATTTCCTTACAGTACTTCTCTGTATTTTCTTTCAACCTATTTTCGATTTCTTTTTCTAAATTTTGTTTTTCTCTTGACAGTTTTTCGTAATTTAAGAAATGCAAGTTTTTCTCTGACGTAATTTGTTCTATTTCCGTTTTCAACAGCTCATTTTCCGTTATAATTTTTTCTTTGTCGAAACTTACGTGTTCTTTTTCCTTTCTGATTTTTTCAATTTGCAAATTTAGATGTTTGATTTCTGAGTTTAATTTTTCGACTTCTTGTTGATACTGTTGCCGAACTGTTTCGTCAAGTTCTAATATCCTTTGCCGCGACTTGTCTAATTCCTTTTGCAGTCTTTTAATTTCGTCTAAATCCACGCTGCTTCTCCCCGATGCACTCTTTTCTTTTTCCAACTGCTTTAATAAGTTTTCTTTTGCATTGAACACTTCAACATACAAGTCTTTCACCTGTTCCAATTCCTTACGGAGATTTTCAATCTCCATTTCCTTTTTCAATATTTCCATTTTATAATTTTCCTCGGTTTCCTCCCGAGTCCTTTGCAATCGTTCGTTGTGAAATCTTAAATATTCTTCGTTGTATTTACTCATTGCTTCAGTTTTTTCCTTATCCAAACTTTTTTCTACTTCTACTGCTTTTAACTTGAGCGATTCGTTTTCTTTTTCTAATTCTTGGCACTTTCTTTGAGCACTTCGTAAAGCGGCTTCGAATTCCGCCTTTGTCTCTTCGTATTTTAATTGTAATGTATTATTTTCTGCACTTTTGCTGGAAATTAAGTCCTCATAATTTTTTGTTTCTGTGAAATGTTTACTAGCATCTTCCTGTAAAAATTCGAAAAAAAAAAAATTAGCATTAAAAAAAAAAAACTCTTTTAACTGATTATTATTTGGTAAACTTAAGTTTTTTAATTAGTTTAGTTACAAATACAAATCTCAACTCACCCTAAATTTGGCAGCTTCAAGTAAAAAGGCACGCTCTTTATCCATTAAAGCTTGAATTTTTTCCTCTTTTTCCTTCAGCAGATTATGCAGATTATTAATTTCTTGTCTTTTTGCCTTTTGGCTGCTCAACGCTCTATATAATTCTGATCTTAATTTGGCATTAATTTCCGAATAATCCATTTCTTTGCTTTTATTAGCAGAATCTTCACTTTGGCTAGTTTCAAAAATGTTTATTTTACAAAGAGATTCATACTGTTTCAATTCATTTTCTTGATTCGCCAACTCCTTTTCTAAATTTTCTATTTTCGTTTTTAATAAATTATTTTCATCTTTAAAGAATTTCATTTCCATTTCCAACTTAATTCTATCTTCAGACACTGAGGATTTCATTAGTTTTTCGCACTGTAGCTGGGTCTCTTCAATTTGCTTTGACAATCTGTTAATAATTTCGCTTTTTCTAGTTAAATTTTCTTCATTCGCTTCGGTTACTTCCGTTATTTTCGCTTTCAACTGATCGTTCTCTTTGTTTCTCAGCTCATAGAGCTTTTTAAAGCTTTCCAATTCACTCTGCAATTGCTTCAGTTCATAATTGTGTTTTTCTGTAATGGCTTTTAAATTGATTTCATATTGCAAAGCCTCGCTTCTGTCTCTGGTTCCTTTTTCTAAAACTAAAACTTTTCTCTGTAAATCATTGATAGTTATCCTTGATGTTTCAAGTTCAACTGATAACTCATTTTTTGATTGTTCCACAGTTTTGATAATTTCCTTTAATCTGTTGACTTCTTTTTCCAAATCTTCAATTTGTTCTTTGCTGGTGACCAAAAGATTTTGCAGTTGTGCCTGACTGATGTTATAACTTTCTTTTTCAGCTTGAACAAGAGCTATCTGCCTTTTCCAATCTTCTTTATCAGCTTCATAATTATTTTTCAGTGTGTCAATCAATTCTGTCAATTGATGTACTTCCCGAACTCTTACTTCATACAAAATCTGCAGCTGTTCCATACTGTTGTAATGTGCCTCCTGATATTCATGATTCATTTTTTTTATGAACTCATTTTTTGGTTTGTTCTCCGTATTCTCGCCTGGAACAATAAATTTTGTAAAATACAATGTTATTTACATTTAAAACTATGATAGGACAGTTAAAAACAAACTGTTAAACATGTACCATTTGGACTTGATCTAAAACAATGTTTATAATGAAGCGAAAGCCCAGGATCTGTCCTTGTCTCTTCGCCATTAGCATCAACATCTTGCAGATTTCCATTTACTAATTTCATTTGAAACTGATCAGAGTAACTTTCATTTTCATTTGAAAAGTCAACTTTTTTCATGCGAACATGGCTTGTGTGTCTCACAGGAGTATTTAACTTTTGTACATCATCTGAGCAATTTTTAATGAACTCAATCTGAGATTGGCTCATCCCTGCTTCTTTCAAGATATCAAGACTCTGTTCCGTAAATGACCTGTTCTGCACCCCTGAGTGATTATTGCTGTTATCGCAATGAAGTCCTTCTTCATCAATGGATACATCATTGAAAGCATTTTCAAGCAGACTTTTTAACTGAAAGTACAAACAAACATTCCTCTAAATTACACTGAATAGTAAATGAAGGAAAATAAGGAACCAAAATATTGAATATTCGTAAATTTAGCGCTGATCAAGAACCAAGAGAACATTATTATCTGATGAGCGTAATTCTTCTTTGAAAAAAATACGATTGTCAACAATAAACAAAATATTCATTTCTGTACAACCTCAAGATCCCGTTTTTTTTGATCCTCAGCAGCTTCTTCTTCCTCTTCTCTTTGGACGAAATTATTGAAGTTAATAAAGTCCGTGCCTTGAAATAAACTAGTTCCTGGGCCGTTCACTTCCATACTTTAATTTAAAATCATGTTTTCCTTTTCCCACTGTTTATTGTTTTGTTGACATGATATGTAATATGGCGGATTTTTAATTTTTTTTTTTTTCCTTTATAAAAATAATTTTAGAGAATGTCATGTATAAATATACGTATATAAATACTGTATATAAATAGTATTTATATACAAAAATATACTGGAAAAAATATACCATGTATATTTTCTATACCCTAGTATATTTTTTAAAAACCCTATTTTCTCTTTTAAATAAAGCTCCGGAATTTTTTGCACTCATAATGGTAGATTAATTATTGTAAATGACATAGGAATGTAAAATATCAATGAAAATGATTAATTAAAAGGATAAAATTGATTTAATAAAACCAATCGAGCGTCCATTTTTTGCGCCATTTTCAGAAACCATTATTAACAAATATGGCCGGCATTTGCAGAAAGCGCCATACAGTTAATCGTCATTCTTGCATTGTTTTATTTTACAATTTTTGTAAATTATTTACGGTAAATCCCAATCCACATGGAAGAAAAAATCCCGCTTGGTCTTATTTTTTAGAATTTCATACCCTTGGATAACATAAAGAGTGCAAAGTTATAAAAACTTAATAAAATACAAAAAAATACGACCTGGTATTTATATCCGTATTTATATACGTATTTATATACTGTATATATACGAAGGTTTCGTATACTGTATATTTATGTTCTCTAATAAAAAATGAATTTTTTAGGGCTCTGTTTCTAAAGGGCCCACTGACTGTTCACTTGAACCTGAACGATAATGATTTTGTTTACTATACGTAAGTGAACATTTTCTATATGAATTTTACATTTTAGATATATTTAAACAGAATGACTTCGAAAAAGAAAGTATCTCAAGATGAACTTAGACGTCTAATGAATGAACAGAAAAAGAAATTACTAAATAACGTTAAGAAAATTGAATCGCCGTTAGCCAAATATCCTTTTATTAAAGCATTAACAACCTGGTTTGGTTATGTTGATATCAGCTTCAATTATTATTATTTTTTTAAAGTAATTTTTTTTTAGTATTAACATCATTTTCCTTAATTCAAATATTTATACATATGACAAAGATGGAAATTTAACTTGCATTGTTTGTGAGACCATTGTCAGAAGTGAAGCAGTATGGACTGTACATTTAAATTCAAAAAATCATAGACAAAATATATTGAATAAAGTTAAAAAGAAAGAAGAGCCACCAGCTCCAGTTTTACCTCCTGCAGTGGAAAAATTTGCTAAGCCTACAGTTTTAAGTTTAAAAAGGTCAGCTCCTTCACCACTTCCAGCATGTACAAAAAAAATTAAAAGCATCTTAAAAAATGCACCAGCATATCCTAAATATGAGAGGGTACCATCAGACTTTTTTGATTCTGTTCAACCAATGGAGACTGAACCTGAACCTGAACCTGAACATGCTCCTGCTACAAAGGCTGATATATCTGATTTGCATGAAGAAGAAACTGAGATGGAAGAGGAAGCTGCAAATGGGGAACTCTTACCGGAAGGATTTTTTGATGATCCTAAATTAGATGCAAAGGTAATTAATATTGCTCATAAATGTACTTCTCAAAATGGTACTGCTTTTTATAGTAACAAATCAAGCCATCCTTGTTTTGCAACACTTGAGACTTCAAAATTCTTAGTTTTTATTTTGGGCTGCAACAAAATGCTGCATTTCCAGAAAATATATAGATTGGAAATGATGGATAACTTTTAATAATTTTCAAACAGGCACGGAATAAAGAATACAAAGCTCCGATTGAAGAAGAATGGGAACAATTTCAAAAGGAAATCAAAGAAGAAACCTCAAAGGCTCAGCAGATTATTTCTGAAGAGCAAGATGAAGCCACTGCAGAAAGACAAATAGATGAAATAGATGAGCAGATACGAAATTGGTCAAGGTAATTTAAATGATCAAAAAACAGTGAACAAAGAATATTTACCAATAGCAAACTGTACTTCAATTTCAGGGTTTTAGATCTAGAAAAAAAGAAGCAACAAGTTATAGCAGTGCCAACACATCAGTCGCAAACAATCAAAGAAGAGGATTCTTCAGGTGAAGAAAATGAATTTGAAGAATTTGTTGACTGGAGATCAAAAAAATCATTTGTTTGATAATTTACTCAAGCTACAGTCTTACTTTTTTTTAAGTCCCTTTTTTTATTTATGGCAAAATAAGATTTAAAAAACCGAAATATATTTTTCTATTTTTGTTTTATTAATTAATATTGCGTAATTTGGACTGGAGATATAATTGGAAAATTACAGGCTGAAATAAAAAAAATGCATTCAGGTTATTTACAAACTGCTTTTATTTATGAACATTTCAAAGTTATTTTGGAAGTATTCTGGGATTTCGTACGATCGGGAAAATCGATTCGAATGTTCAGTTACTTTAGTTACAGTATTGAGATACATAAATTCGATCCTTAACCAAAAGCCAGCAGTTGCCTTCCACAATAATTATAACATTGACATACTTAAATTAAAACTGAGTTGAGTATGGAGTATACTAATAAGCACTATTTTTGAGTTTTGTTTTATTCAATTCAAATTAATATTCCGCAGAATTTCCACGTATCTGTTCAAAATTTTGATGCTAGGTTTACTTTTTATTAAAGTTTGAAATAGTTTACAGGTAGTTTTAAAATTAAACAAGAATAGTTGATGAATGGTGGAATTTGTTCTTTGATATTAACCGAAATACTTATTTCCTCGAGATACCAAATAAAAACTTATAAAAATTTTTTGGAATATAAAGTAGATAATTTTACAGGTTAAAATGAGTTATGGTGCTATTTAAATACAATATTCTTTATTAATTTGAATGACTGCTTGTATGTTAAAAAAATAATTTTAAAAGTCAATAATAATCATTCAGATCTTACAATTACTTTCGAAATGCCTATTATTTGCCACACAAAAAAAAACGGACTGATTAACAAGTAACAATATAAGTGTACCGCAAAATCATATTAACCCGAATTTTTTGAAGGAACCGAAGTTACATAATTTCATTAGAAGATAAAAAATTACGGACGGCACAATACTCCCTGACAACAGGGTCCTGTCCTGCTGTAATTAATAAAAATGTTATTACTGTTTTTATATAAGACCAAAACTAAGCTTTAATGTGGAACATTAAAATTTTTTAAAATAAATTTACCTAAAGTAACATTTAACGAGTAATACATTTGAATATTTCGAAGCTTCTTTTGCTATGAAAAAACTTGAAAAACTTGAGAAAAATCTTCCTTAGGCCAAACTCCAACTACCTCTACATTGTAAGGGCTGGTTTTCCAATCCCAATGCCTGACCGGCTTGAACCATTCCGGGCCGTAATTCGCTTTAATATATTCCTCCGTTTCGCAAGGTATTCGAATTTTCATATCCAGAAACTCGGTCCAACACAATGAAAATTTAGGAAATTTATACCTACAAAATATTATATAAAAGGTGTAAATTAAAATTTTGAGGTTTGGTAAAATTTTATAAATGTTTTACTCACTTAAATTTAACTAAAGTGTCAGTGGCATTCCTCCCTACACCTCCGTTCCAAAAATGATCACCCCCATCGTAAAAAAAGAAAATATCCAACTTAAGGTTATTCATTGTAAATGAAACTTCATAGCTGTCTGACACTTTTCCAAATACATGTTTCAATTTCAATTTTCTGTCTTTAAACGCTTTCATCAATTTATCATTATAGTTTTTGATAAATACTCCGATGTCTACGTCCATACTGTAAGGAATTATATCACATTGCCTATAAAACCCTAAAAGCGTTCCGCTGCTGATCCAGAACGGTATTTGTAAATCGTCGAGGGCGGCTTTCGCAATAGATAAGATTTTTCGAGCTTTATGAGCAAACCTAACGGATTTTGGAGACGAATCCTTTCCATAGGTTTTGTAAAATTTTTCGGCTTGTTCGTAATTGCACTCTATGAATTGACTAGATATTTTAAGGAATTGTGCAACATTTTTTGGCACATTTATTTTAGTTTCGTCGATTACGACGGACTCAACGTGAAATTTGTCAAAGGCACCTTCATGGTTTAAAACGAGATCATGTTTTACTTCTAATAAGTTAAGATTAAAAAGTTTTGATTTATACTGCACATCTTGATGAAAGGAACCATGCCACCAAAAATCTCCCTAGAAAACAAAAAATTGTTGTTAAATAGTTGTTAAATATTATTGAGAAAATTAATAAATATCATATCATTTCAGTTACAGGTCAACAACTTTAAAAATCTTTTTGATATCCACAATAAAATTAATACCTCTCTTTCATGTAACAATACAATTTCAATAATAACAGATCCCCTTCCTTTTTGAAGAATGAACCCCAATGGCAAGTTCACATGATAAGTGGAAAATTTCCTAGGCTTTGAACTAATGACACTTTCTACCCAGAAACCCACTTCCCAAGCTTTCAAAATAGGCAATAAAACATGCTCCTGAAAATAAAAATTACATTAGTTATTCAGTATTGGCAATTTCTTTTTCAGAATAAAAAATAAAAGCACATACTTCTAGTGATGTGTTTGTAGGACACAACAGAGCAAATGTTACTGGATGTCCTCTTCTAACATTACAAAAAATGCAAGTTTTCTTTTCACCTTTATAGGCTGTTGCATCTTCATAATGTTTCAATACTTTCCGATCAATCAAAAATAATCTTTCTTGAAGAACAGGAGCTTGTCTGATCAACTTTTTCACTTCAGAGAATACGTCCATATCATTTCGGAAAAACGGGGTGGGTGATTTATTTTTAATTAAAATAAACTGAAATAAAAAACACCAAACTAAAAGACCACCAATAGCGAGAGTAAAAAACTTCCTCTTCATAACTAGTCAATCTCTAAGTAACTCTTTTATTTCATTATGACAAAAATACGGAATTTAAATTTCTCTTCTTTTTATGGGAATGACTGCGATCCATTTTACTGATCATTCCCACGTCCACAACAGCCAAATAGCTACAATCCCTCGATTCCTTTCTCATTTTGATATTAAAGTTTTCTCCCTTATTTTTTTATTTTGGTTTATCTTTTTCGTCGTGGTTATATCAAGTTTATATATCGTGACTTTAAAATATCAGGGCCCTTCTGGCTCTTGTGGCACGTTTTCCCGCTCTTTTGCTGCCCGGCCGTGGCCCTTAGGACTATCAGGGCCTTTTTTTAAAATTTTAGTCATAATCGAAGCAAAGCGGGGTTGTAAATTGTTTTGTTTTGCTTTGTTAGTATACGATCAAGTGTTATTTTTAAAGGCTTTATAATGAATTTCTGTCGTATTGAATTTCAAAATGAAGCGAATTTCTTTTTTGAAGGTGAAGAAATTCAAGCGAAGTTACAAATTAACATTGAAGACTCAGTTAATGTAAGCTGCCTTACAGTTACATTCATTGGTGTATCTAAATGTGCCAGGGAGAGTCCAAACAAAGGCACCGATCAACCTATTTGGCATGTGGTTTTGCCTAGTAAAAATGAGGCAAAAAGTACCATTTTAACCATCCCATTGTTTTGTATAAAACTAACAATGAGAAAACAAATGCTTTAGATGTTGGACCTCATGAGTTTGATTTTGCATATTGCCTCCCAGAACATTTACCAAGTTCTTTAGAATCAAGCGAAGCATATACACGGTATTTTATTCTAATAACCGGTAATGTAGATGGTGAAATAATTAAAAAAACAGATTATTTTACAGTCCTTTCTAAAGTTGACTTAAATAATTTTCCGAATTTAAACTCACCTGCTGTTGTTTGGTTATATCATAATGTTCGTCCTGCAGTTTATGCCTTGCCATTAGGAGATATATTTCCTTGTGGTTTATGTCATTGTGGAAATATAAGAGCTTTCTTGCATATTGACAAAACAGGTTATGTTCCAGGAGAATGTATTAAAGTTTATGCCGAGATTAATAATTTTTCTAGTCGTTCTGTTGACTGGGTAAAAGCAGCTCTTGTACAATCAGTTAAATATAAGTGTTCAAAAACAATTAAAAGGAAAAGAGTTGTCAATGAAATACTAAGGGGTGCAGTAATGCCTTTTGAAAATCAAGTATGGAGAACAGAAGGAATTCCAATTCCAGCTTTACCTCCTACAACAGTGGATAATGCAAAAGCATTAGTATGGATTACTTACAAACTTTATTTGCAAGTTAAACCATCTTGGCAAGATAAAGCCATTGTTTCAAAGAAGAAGTTAGTGATGGGAAGTATTCCTGCACAAGAAACCATAAGATCTGATGAAAAAGGGCAAGGAGACTTAAATGAACTTGCAGTTTCTGAAATGGAAACTAATTTTGAACCATGCTTTTTTGGTCCTCACAATGTGGAAGATGAAGGCATTTTCTCTACTTTTAGCCCAATGTATCCTGTGTACGAAGAATCATTTTAAAGTTTAAGTTAAAAATAACAACGTTTTATTGTTCAAGTCAAGTAATATTTATGTTTACTAGCTTGTAATATTTTATTTCTTATTTCAAGACTGTTAAAGGATAAATAATGTAAGGAAGTTTAATATTTGTTATTGTTTTTCTTTATTTCATCATTATTATTAGTTTTTGTTACTTAAAAGTACAATTACATTTTTTTATATTTTTTAAATATATTTTGTAAAGAGAAAATCTATTCATAAATTTTAAATTCTTCCAAGAAATATAGTAGAAAACCATTAAAAATAATTACAAGATTAAATATAATATGCATAGGCTAATTAATACCTTCATTTTATATAAAGAATTAGTCTTCACTTAGCTCAAATTGAGTCAATAATACAGCTTAATTTTGTGTATTTCATAACTTTTTTTTTATAGTTTTTGTGAAATTAAAAAGTGTCAAATAAATAATCGACTAATCGCATTTTTAAAGAGAATCTAATAGGCCTACTGAAAATGAAAAACTAACAAACTTAATTTAAAACACTCATAAAGATGTTTGATTAGTTAATAAAAGGAAGCATTCTTTTTATTCTATCTTTACTTATAATATGAAAAGCTTTCATAGTTTTTTTTTTTAAATTTATTTGACATATTTGACTTTTTTAAATTTTTTTTTTTTTTTTTTTTTTTTTTTTTTTGCTCAATAGATACAGTGAAAATATCATCGGAAAATAAGAAAGACTCTTAAAACTGAGTCGTGCAAATAAGAAACTACTCATATGCATTATGATAAATCATTCGGTGAATTTTTTTTTTCGATCTTTTTCAGTTTTAAATTTTTTTTTCCTTTTTTCCCTTTTTTTCTGTGCATCTGATTTTTGTGTGTTTTTAATTTTCTTAGAAACTTTTTAATTATTTTTGAAATATCACCACCATGAACTTGAAGCAAAGAAAAACATTTCTTTTTTTTAAATTAATGAAATGGGAAAATTTAGGTTTCCCCTTACTAAATTTTATCATTTCAAATTTTTCGTTGTAAATGTATTATAAGAAAATTGATAAAAAAAATCGAAAGGCATTTGTGTCTAGTTTCCAGTAGAAAGGTTTAAAAAAATAATAAATAAAATAACATAAAACTCGCAATAAATAATGTTGGAGTTAGACCTAGACTTTCGTTACTTTATTTTTTTAAAAGTAACTTGGCTTAATTTCGAATGCAATGGTTGGGTTGCTGGGTGGTACGTTTTATTGAAACACGTTAAAAATCATTCAACTAAATCTAAACCTGGAAATTTCTCTCGAGTTAATTGACTTAACATATTGGAGATTTAAAAAGACGTTTCGTTTCCAAAAATCTGGAACTCTTTTTCATGTAGTTAATCTAGCAAAAATCCAGATGAACTTATCTTGCTACCTTCTATCCTATTAAATATTTCAGGCCTAAGTTAATAGTATTGAATGTCTTAAAAAAATGATATCTTTCCTATAAATGGAAAACTTTGTAAGAATGCATATTATTTTATATGAGAAATGCAGTATATTTTTTGAAGTAAGATATGAAAAGAAGAAAATATTTCTAAATTTATGAATAAGTCAAATTTACAGTTGCAGATTGGTAATAGTTTTGAATATTTTGAAGACAGGCAAAAAAAATGGATTATGATAAATCGATAGTTTTGTTTTCTAAAAAGAACAAAAATTAGCCAACCTGCTTTACTTTCATATTTGGTGACAGTAGAGAAAATTAAATTGTGTCCCTTGCCTTGTCACTGATCAAAAACAAATTGTAAATCTAAGTTTTTTAGATATATAGCTTTTTATGCATTTGACTCATCTACATCTATTTTCATTACTTAGACTATAAGTAAAATACATTACAATTATGGTCCATTTTTTTCTTTTTTTAAAATTAACGTAATATAAAATTTATTGTACCGTTGTACCACTATATGAATTAAATTCATCTACTTTTAGCTACATAATATGATACGTTATCTATTTTATCGTTAAATTACGATTACAAATTATTCAGGTGTGATAATTATCATGACTGTAATGTATTCATCCTGTTATATTTTGTATCGAAAAAAAATTAATAATAATTTTTACCGTGAAGATGAACTTAAAAAAAAAATTGATTAAAAGGGATTTTTTTATGTAACGTAAGATGCAGTAATTAAAAAAAAATATTTAACCATCTTGAGTATCTTGCGAATTTTCCAGCTTGTGATTTATCTAATGAAGTAGGAAATGCATTAAAATTAAATAAACGGAGTATTTGAAGCAAAGTCAAATGAAAATCTAAAAATTTTCCCCTTATTTAAAGATTTTCATTAGCTAATTGCAATAAATAAAATAAAAACAATAGACAACAGACATGATTGCTAATTATGGTGAATAATGAAAATTCAAAGTTTTCTGGTCATCTAATGACAATTTTTACTGAAGCAATTTTCTTAGAAATTAAGAAAAAACAATTATAAAGTCGTAAGAACTTTCTGTCACGTGACCTAACTCCAAAACGTTTCTCATTGGTGTTACGTCATTGTTCACTTTTAAGCGCGCGGTTATTTGAAAGACGAAACCGAGAGTGCACCTGCTCGTCGTCAAAGATTAATACGGGTTTGTTCGTACGACAACTCTTCTTGCTCCAACGGGCATGCTGCGGCATGCCGCCGATAACTCACTTAGGAGCATACCTTAATAGTGAACTGTGACGTCATGGTCGTTTCGGCGCCAATTCAAACAGCCAAAATTTTTATTCTTTTTTATTCGCTAATTAAACATCGCATAACAGCTAAAATCACATTTACTACTTTTATATGCTAGGTTCATTTAAAAAATATGTTCAGTAAAAAATGTGTCTGTTGTCTATTAAATCAGTTAATAAATTAAAACTAAAGAATTAATCTTGCAGTAGCAAACTATTTGTTTAACTTAGTAGCCATAGTATTAGCTAAGCTTTCTAATACGAATTCCGTAAAAAAAGAATCGAATAAATTAAACGATTAATATGCTGCAGTTACTTATTGTTAGGAACAATAGTATTCACTATATAGCACTATACGTCCTATTGTCATTTAATTGGTTTAAATCATCATTGCTTAATCGATTGCCTAAAAAGGACATGCAGAAGCTTTCAGCGAGAAATTTCCCATGCTAACTTGAAGTAAGTTCGCCTTATATATTTCTATACTTCAGAAAAAACTCAAATTAGCTTATTAAAATTTTTTTGTAAGAAGACAGCTTTTACGATATGGTTACCATGCTATGAACGTTCTTTTTACATTAAAAACGAGCTTGATCGTTTTTTTTTCTTTTTTTTGTTTTGTGCTGAAGTTGTTATAATAGTATATTACATAACAGGTATGAGAGTGGATTATTGCACGTCGAGACATACAAGCCGCCCTTATGCCTGATTTGTAAGATATTTTTTATCCCTACAGCAAAAAATGAACTTTTTCGTTTTTCAAGCGGGACGAAAAATTCATGTTTCAGCTGGAGGGTGAAAAATATTTTTTAACTTTTAATTGAGTCGTGAGACTGCAAAGTTTTTTTCCAAATTCCATGCATAGTTATTTTAATTAACCTGGTTTTTTTTTTTTTTTTTTTTTTTTTTTTTTTTAAGGTACAGAAAAATGCTTCCGACATTTTGTTATTTATCATCGGAGGATCAAGAGAAAACAAAATGGATCGACTGTACTAAAACGAAGCCAGCAATCGCTACAAATTATTAACTGCCAAGAGTACAATATTAAGGAGGAAGGAGAAAACATGCATTCGAAAGTTTATTGACGTTAAATCCAAAGAACTTCCAGCATCATTTATTGACTTCGCTTCCAATGTAAGTGTAATATTTACGTAAAATAAGTAGGCCTTTATGAGTTATTAAAGCTTTAAAGCTGTTCCATTTTTTTATTTAACCTAAGGCAAAGGATGATTATCATTACTTATTGGTCGATGATAAAAATTTTTAAATCGAGAATATGAAATGTAAAAGCCTTAAAAACTATGATAAAATGTATATGTATATAATTTTTTATTTTTTTTTTATTTTTTTTTTATTTATTTTTTTTTGCGCTTTGCACTATACATTTAGTGCCAAATAGAAATTAAGAAAAAGAAGGCTCTAACTTTTTGAAATACAGTAATATGGATATAATGATAAAAATTGTGTTCCCTACTTTACCAAGTGTGACCTGTTCTTCTCTTTTTATAAAGTCTAATTTACCTTATAATAATCGGACATTTAAAAAAAATTACCGGAATATAATTAAAAATGAAATGTGATGGAATCCCTTAACGCTATTTCGTTTTTAGGATAAGAGGGTAGGGGATTTAATCTAGAGGTGTTCAGTTATTCCATTAATTACAGTCGACCCAAATCTCCGACATCACACGGGTATATCCAAAATTGGATTATTATTAAAACTGTCTGCAAACTTTTAAGGCTAAAGGTTTTTAATATTTTTTTTTATATTGCTTTTTCGAGATATTGAAATTTCTTGTGGAATGAAAATATTGCTGTGATCTGCTGTTTTTATGGATTATCGATAACTCATCCTTTTTTTTTTTTTTTATTTTATTTATTACTATTATTTTATGATTATTAAAATGATACATGGGTTAATATTTCATGTTGGCTAGAATTATTTTTCTTATTTTAATTTTCGTAGTCTTCATCAAGCAGCTGCTGATTTATATTATGGGTTGTACCTGTAAATAAATATAAAAATTGTTCCGCAAATTGTATGGCGTAAGGGTGATGTTAATGGCAATGGAAAATGTTGGATGTTGAATCTGCTTAGGTGGCTGCCTATATTTGTTTATTTTATTTTATTTTATTTGCCATCTTTAACTAGCCTTGCTTACAAAATATATTTTTGTTGCAGGGAAAGTCAAAATTTTTCTTACTGCGGTGGAAGAAGTCAAAAATTGCATAAATCGGACTTCGGAAAAGTTACGTACGGGTAGTCGGAATGCCTTCTAATAAATCGTTGCCATTTTAAATAATTTTTGTTTAACATTAATGGGAGAGGGTCAAAAATTTCCAAAAAAAAAGATGACAAAATATATGAACGGCTCCTGACCATTTAGATGCATCTTAATTCAAACATTACGTCATTACGACATTAAACATTCGTCTTAATATACGTCTTAATTTAAACATTCAAATATTACGTCATCATTTTGGGGGGGGGGGGGGAAGGGCATTGGTTTAATGCTGATGTCATCATTTACACTAGATATAATTCCGCAAAAAATTTTAAAAGTATGTTTTTTTTTTTTTTCAGGTCTATTTGTAAAAAATTTCTTGATGGGAGGGGGTCTAGCAAATGATGACATATTTTTTACGAGGGGTATTGCTAATGATGACGAATGATGATCCAGGGGAGGGAGGGGGTCTAAAATGTCGAAAAAAATGATGACGTAATATTTGAATGGCCCCTATTGACCTAATTTCATCGACTAGTAAGCGTCTTCACAAATAATTCAACAGCTTTACATTTTACTCAATCTCAAAAAAAAATTGTAGATTTGGGTTGTAAATTTTAAAAATCATAAAACAATTTTGAGGTAACGAATATTTCCGACTATAAAAGCCGAATAAGGCAAAAAGAAAGAAAACAATGGAGTGATGTTGATGATGATAAACCGGCTCTGTTGAGACGGTCTAAAGTAAATTATTCAAAATTTTTAATTTAGTCTGCAGCTTTCGAGATTTGTTTTATTACAATTTAATCTTAGGCAGCCAAAAAAAAGGGGAGAGGGTGATTATTTATTTAGCAGTATTAAGCTTTTTGCCTTACGATTTGCAGTATTTCATCTATGCCAGATCAGTTTTTATACCACTACGGCCAACATCCAATTTATTTTTCAAAGAGAATATTTGAATGTTAAAATGTTCGATCACTTCTAATTTGGTTTTCAATGTTTCAAAATATTGTATTAAAATTCTTTTCTTCTGAATAAAATATTAAAAAAAAAAGAAAACTCCTTTTTTGGTTGAAAGCTGTGAGGTTTTTCGACGATTTTTCAATCTTGTCAGATTTTTTGTTTTTTAATTCCTTTAGGGTAATTTTTTTTTCTTCTGAGTGTCTGTGTGGGTTTATTTTTTTTCTTTTGTATCCTCGTTTTGCTTGGTTGGGATGAATTTTTTATTTTCTTACGGTTTTTTTCTCTTTTGCCGTACTTACCAATGTTTGCTTTACATTATATAGTTATTAATTTTCGGCTGAGGTGAAAACGTTCCTCACGCTTTCCGGTTTAAAGGTTGTGTCTCGACCGTGACGCTTTCAAGTGTTGGAATATTGTTTTCTTCTACTTTTGTGGGTGATTTTTCCTTTTGTGTTGGCGAGGTATTACTCGTTCGACTATTACACCTTGAAACTCCATTTTTAGAACCTTAGCAGAAAATAAGATTATTTATTAAAAATTTTTGCCATATTGACGTAATTCAGCGTGCCAAACGACGAGAGCGCCCCTAGCGTTCGAATTACTGGAATTAGGTAGAAAGCTCAGAAGGAGAGAGCCGTCATCTCCATTGAAACCGGAAATTCAATGTTCCTGCTTTGTGCTTGGTAGTTTTCCGAAATGGTGCGATTTTTTCCTAATTGCTGTAGTGCGGAAAGAAATTCGCTACGAGCGCTGTCCCTCGTGCCGTAACTCTGAATATCTTCAATTATTTATACTTGAGTATATGGGGTTGTTTTTTCCTTACCTTGGCTGGCTGACGGAGAATGAGGTCGCAATGATGTAACACTTGCAGCTCTGCTAGGTCCTCGAACGCTTCCTTTACTTCCACGCCTTCCATCATGCAGGTTTTTATTGTGTTGAAGGAGAGAGACATTCATTAATCTGGGATTCGGTGTGTTGAATATTGTTCTGTTTTCTCGCCATCTTGCTCTAAAAAAGAGAAGAAAAAAATTGTTAATACTAAAATTTTCGTATCTTACGGCAGCGAAATTATCACGGCTTAAAACCGTTTTGGAAGAAAAAGGCAGAAAGGCGCCATTCAAATATTACGTCATTATCTTAGGGGGGGAGGGGGTCGTTCGGCTGATGACGAATGATGAGGGGGAGGGGGGGGGGGTATTGGTGTAATGCTGATGTCATCTTTTACACTAGATACAGTATAATTCCGTAAAAAACTTTAAAAGTATATTTTTTTCCCCCAAAATATTTTTTTCCCAAATATTTTTAACAAATGAAAGTAATTTTATATAAGTTTTGATTTGTAACTTAATCATCTTAAAATTTGAGGCCGATTTTATGTTAATATTTCGTATTAATAATACATGCATTTTGTCAATTTATTAAAAAAGAAAAAAAATTCCTTGATGAGGGGATGGGGGGAGGGGTCTAGCGAATGATGACGTATCTATTAAGGGAGATGTTGCTAATGATGACAAATGATGATCACGGGGAGGGGGGGTCTAAAATGTCCAAAAGTGTGATAACTTAATATTTGAATGGCCCCAGTTACATCTCCTCGCTATGGGTTTGAAAATTGGAAAACCTTTACGGAAGAAGAAACGCGATAAAATGAAATCTTCTGGTGGTAAAGATTCGAAAAAAAGACGCAATAAATCGAAATTTATATTACGGTGAAAAAGTAAAAACAATTAACTTTATAAAACTTTTTAACTGTACCGTACTTAAAAGTGATCTTTTCTTATCCGAACGCCTACAAAAATATATAGTTATCATGAAAAGCCAAGATTTAAGAAAAGACGGTTTTATTTTTGTTGCAACCTTGTTTCCATATATGTGCGATAAAGCAAAAACGTGTGGAATTTCAAAGGGAATTAGAGGTGAGAGAATATTCATGATCCTACAGCTCTCTGTCTTCTGACGCTTCAGGTAGAAATTGAAATTAAGCTCTCAGGGGCTCAATCCATAGTGTCTGTTACGGTCCAGTATAACCAAAGTAATTGAAACTTTCGAATTTAATAATTATAATATTTTGCTTTATAATGCAGTAGGTCACCGTTAAGTAACTTTAATCCAAGTTTGAACAATAATCCTCATAGTTCTCAGTCCTTTCCGTTACCTTTTTCCGCCGCTTGAAACACATTTTTATATTTTTAAAAACCGATATTCATAGTGATGCTTATAACACCCAACACCGTTACTTCCTAAACTTCCAAATCTGCAATTGCAGATGCCTCCTCTGAATTTCTTTTAGTAGGTCCGCTTCAGTTTTTTTTTTTTTTTAATTTCAGATAATTTTATTTTCATTTTATCTCCACAATAATTTTTTTTTGACTATTATGATTTTATACCAAAAACAAAAATCGAAAATGTTATGGTTTTACGAGAGAGAAAAATCAAAATAGATCTAAAAAGAGTTTTTTTTTTTTTTTCGTTATAGGATTGCAAAAGCGTAAAATAATTTATCTGGAAAGTTTCCGAGGCTCACAAAACGATGAAACAATGGGATATTTTCTACTACGGTGGAGGCTCTGGCGGATTACGACGTTACGAACGAAATAACGGACCCACCGTAACATGGGTAACTATTTATTTACAATTTTAATTGATTTTCAATGCCCGGAAACATAATCAAGACCAAAAGCAAAACATAACTTATTTTTGCATATTGTGCTCCAATTTGGGTCCTTATTTTTAAAAAAAATCTCTTACGGCCATAAGGCACCATACAAAGTTCGTCCTCTACGGATGTGCTGCCATCTGGTGGCTTTTATATCGTCCGGCCAAACAAAATCTCACATGAGCGGCAGTTTATGAGTTTTAGCAAAACTCAAGAATGGGGTAAAAAGTTTATTATACATTTTTGAGAGGCTGGGATCTGGAAGCTGTATTGGAAGAAGGAAAACGATTAAATTCCTGAGCATCTGAACTGTGTCTTGGGAGAGCGAAATGAAGAATATAATGCGTTTGAACCTAAATATCCCAGTTCCATTAAACAGAAAGTATGAATTTTTCAAATAAAAATTCTTCTTTCTTTAACTACAAATGATTTGTATGCTCCGTTATATGTGGACCGGACCCCCACATGAAAAGGTCCCACCTGGCAGATTGGAACATGAAAGGCTGTGGAAATTTAACTTATAAGAAAACCCTTTGTTTACAAACAAAAAATTCTAAGCACCATCTGCCAAGTGGGACCTTTTCATGTGGAGGTACACAATTTCGATTTTTTGCCTTTACTTCCAAATTTTTGCCCCTTTCTCCCGTCAATGGCAAATCCATTTAAAATTATATCTTGTTAAACATTACTGCTTTATTGTTGGTCTGTATTATCATATTATTTGTGCTCGCATCCGCAGTTATTTGCAAAAAGTCGCCTACTCTAGTTTTCCAATATCTGATTCAACAATCTTGTTAATCTTACCCTTTAATTGTATGATCGATCAATCAAGCAACTAAACCTAGCAATCTTTGTTTATCCGATTAAAATTTTCTTCCAAGAAAATCGATTTCACAAAAAAAAAAAAAAAAAAAAAAAAATGTTTTGCACGCTTACAATAAACGTTGATAAGCAAATAATAATACACTTATATCGGACTTCGAAAATATCCTTTGCTTCGAAAATTGGTGCAAGGTTTTATATGTGTTTTTTCATTCTCTTTCATCTGGATCATGCACATATAGAGCAGAATTTTTTAACGGCATTGTCACGCATTTCGATTTTACGAGATAAGAAAATAATTTGAGATATAATAATTTCCTCACCGAAAAAAATAATTTTAGACTGTATTTATTTTATTTCTCATGCTAGGCTCTACCTCGGGAATAAAGAGATCAAATTACTATTTTTAAAAAAAAAAGTTTTGTGAAAGAACGATTAATTCTCGAAAGGAATTAAAGTCCGTCCCGCCATTCTTATGTAACGGGAATCGGTTTAAAAAAAAGTTGACGAATGGAAAATGTCAAATTGCCAAACACGAGCATCTCACCTTCGATTCCCAGTGACATGACTTAAGATTCTGCAATTTCCGGCCGCCATTCATCTTTTGAATGATAATATTTGACAGAGGTCTTGGGTAAAAGAATGACTGCGTACATTTTACGTTAGGGAAGCCCTTTTTTTTGTTTTGATTGTTTTAAAACATTGTATAACCTTTGATCGGCAAAAGGAGAGGGATCAAGAATATGTTTCTTTCCTCCTAAGGTTTGTTTGCGTCCGTGCTTGTTTGTACAAGCCTTCTAAAAGCTTTGCATTAATTTAACAGCCATTGCAAAATGGAATCGTACGATTTCGTTCCACAATTTTCTGTGGCTTGTATTTAACTGGCCAGCAGCCCTAGTAGCACCCGCTAACCATAGGATACCCATGAATATCCAAATTTTATCCTAATTAGGTTATCCTAAAAAGGATAACCCGCGGAATTCCCTAGGCTATCCTGAAACGGTCGATGAAATTATCACCTTATTCGAATCTCCCATGGCTAACCTCAGGTTAACCAAATGGGGATGCCCATAGGTTATCCTTTAACATGTGACAGTGTAAGTCCGTTAGAACATTTCACCCTGCGTATAAAGTCGTTAGTTAAATTAAAGATGGCGGCTGTATAAACAGACGTATAATTTTATGGATCGTTTTATCGGGTTTTTACCGGGAAAAATGTAAGAAAAGCTTATGGAAGATGCAGTCCGAACTGCCAAAAAACCGCTAGATATGAATATGTTGAAAGAACGAACGTACGTGCTTCCGTAGGCATAAGTGAAATGGATCAGTTGGAATTTAGTCTCAGTCAATGATGATGGCACTGTACTGTATGATGCCATAATCCTTCAATGCAATGAAGGATTACTGAAAAAAAGGATTACTTAATCGCTAAACAAAATTAGTTCTGGTTCTATTTACCAGTCAACTATTTACCAGCAGCAAGATTTTTTTTTTTTTTTTCAGTATCGAAACCGCGTAAATAGAAAAATAATTCGCTTAATCATGCATAGAGTTATTCCTACCTAGACACCACACACTCTAGAGTGCCTCGTACCTAGGCACCACACACTCTAGAGTGCTTCCTACCTAGGCACCACACACTCTAGAGTGCCTCGTACCTAGGCACCACACACTCTAGAGTGCTTCCTACCTAGGCACCACACATTATCTCTAGAGTGTGTGGTGCCTAGGTACGACGCACTCTAGAGGTTATGGTGCTTAGGTAGGAAACACTCTAGAGTGTGTGGTGCCTAGATAGGAAGCACTCTAGAGTGTGTGGTGCCTAGGTACGAAGCACTCTAGACAGTATGGTGCCTAGGTGCGAGGAACTCTAGTCACTTTTTTCACTAAAAGTCACTTTTTTTCCTTCATCCCTATTTTTCCGCCTCATATTTTTAGTTCGTGTTAAGAAAAAAAAGATTAAAAATAAATTTTCGAGCTGATGAAAAAATTTGGTATTCACTTTTTTAAGTTTTCTATTAAATTTTAAATTTTAAATCTCAAATTTCATTTTTTGTCTCTTGTTAACTTTAGATGATTTAATTAAAACTGAAATTATTCAAAACAGTCTTGAATATATTACAATTTTAGTAAAAACAATCTAAAACTTAAATCATTTTTGGTCACTAATTGGTCACTAATTTCGATGATTTTAATCCCTAAAGTCACTAATTATTTTAGGGGAAAATCGGTTCGAGCCCTGAATTTATGCAATATTTAACAAGAGTTCTTCACCTATGTTTAGCTTATGGGCAAAACATTTTTTTATGTTTAGAGCTATGTTTATAAGTTTAAAAATAATAATTAAAACCAAATATTTTGGAGTTTTTTGAACTGCTAATTCTGATTCTGAAGTCGAAATTTTGAAAAAATTGAAATTAAAGATGGCGGACTATTAACTTTTAAAATTCACAGTTTTCTCAATTATTCCGGGAGGCAAATAATTTAAAACAAGTTGATTTTCTAGAAAGCCACCATTGCCTCCCACGTAAAAACTAAGCCTTGACTTAAGTCTTAACTTAAATCCCTGTGTTGCATACAGTGTGTCGCAGAAAAAATTCCTATTTGCATGGCCAAAATAAATTTGTTCTTGACTGACCAAATAATTCAAATTTATGAAATTCATAATTAATTTACTGATCATCTAGTTAAAATTATGACCTTTTAATTTAAATTCTGATCCTTTAATGTTTTGATCAAATTGTTACTGACCACTAAAATACTGACCAAAAACAGTTTTTAAATACTGACCAAATAATTATAAGTCATTTTCTGTTTCTACTTCAAAATATGTTGAAAAGGACATTTTTAAATGAACGACGTTTAACCTGCTTCAAACTGAAAAGAGATATTTTTCAATTTTAAACAAATGAGTTTCCTGCCTCTAGAGAACATAAATCAAACACAATTTATACTTTTCAACAAAATCGTTCAAAGCATAAACTATTTTTAATAAGACTCTTAACATAAATAATTTATCATAATTAAATACAACGAGTCCACCGTATGAGATTCCGTGTCCTTACGACTAACTTGTTTTGTCTGAATTATTAACAATTCATCTCTCTTAACGTCCAGACTGATGATCTTCATCGTTTACCATTACCAGGGAAACAAAATGAAAATGAATGAAAACCGTTGAAAGTTTAAACATTCTCTTCGCAAAAAAGCTTTCTTTTTCCCCCGAAGCGAAACGTAAACGAGAAACAAGAGAAAACAATTAATCTTTTTTAGTTCCAGGTCGTATGCGGTTCGAAAGGGTCAAACAAATTGCGGTTTCACGGAAGAACTCGTTATAAAGTCTTACCAAAGTCCTGAATATGATGGCTTTTTAAACCATTCATTTTTCTGACATTCAAAAATTAGAAGCAGAATTTCGGGACTCTAACAAAAGTATAAATAACATCCACACTGAAAGAACCTCTGAGGCTGGATTTCATATTATGATGCAATGATCGATCGACAGAGAGACTAGAAGTGACGTCCCGTAGAGCACTAAACTTGATTGCTGACGATCCCTGTGGAACCTCATGTGGAGCCATCAAAGGTATACATCCCAACAACATTGTGAAGACTTCTCTAGAGTGTTGCAACAAATTAATATGGTTTTATCTTTTTCAGGTTAACAATCTTAGTTTTTATAACTCCGTTCCGGTTGTAAAATTCCTTTGATTTTTTTCCATACGGGCGGTTTCATTCATTCCAAAAAAAACGAGGAAACTTTTTTATTGAAACATTTTTTAAAAAGGAAAGTTGGCAGAAATGCCAAATCCTAAAGGGATATTCTCGCTCTTCATTTTAAATCCCGCTGTGGGTCATTATACAACAATGGGCTTTCCCAATCCCCTTGCGAGTATCTAGGTTAAGTCGATATCTTCCTTGATTTTATTACTGTAATTTACCATTTAAGAAGTTGTTCATATTGCAGCATCCTTAAACATTACACGAGTTTCTAAGATCGTAAATGCGGGAGTACAGTATATTGTTGAGTCAGCATGGTGTATCCTAAAGTGCAGCGTTCTGAGTAAACTGTCTTTTCAGTCAATTCACCCGGAAGAGGATACCAATACTGGCTGTTTACGTACGGGAAATAGTAAATATCAACCATTTTACAAAGCTGGAGATGCTTTCCATTACCTTTATCAGCGTGAACGTTATTTTGAAACATCGCATCTTATTCGTTTTTGCTTTTCAGCGGTCCAGAGAGGAATGGGATTTAATTTTATTTGCAAAAGGATGGTATTTCCGATGTATATAAATCAGATATCTTTCATTAACTAAGCGATTTCACATTACTGGCGAATAATTCCGTTTGTTGTCAGGCAACTAATCTACAGTTAAAATGTGACGTATTTAAAATTTAATTTAAAGCACGTTCAAAACTGAGCTTATTTTCCTACCGTACCATGGTCTTATCCAATTTTTTTTTTCCTTCTCTCACTCTCTCTCTCCCCATAGAAACCGACGAGTTCTTAGGGCTACTTCTTAATTAAATTTAGAGAGATTTAAGGTTAAAAGTGTTTTTAATTGTCTTCTAATGTCATTGTTGTACTATGAATGTCATAAATAAGCTAAAAGAATAGTTGGCGTCAGAAATTTTTCTTTTTGTATAAAAATGGAGAGAATAGAACTGCGAAGTTTTACATAAAAACGATTGTTGTAAAGGCTACAAAATTTATAGAAATTGGATTGTAGTTCCAAAGTTAAAAAATAAATATAAAGTCGAGCGAAATTTGTGGTTGATTAAGAGTACAAAATGCATCGTTCTTGATGATCTATTTGTTAAAAGTGTTAGTTTTATATTCATGACTGATTTAACTTTTAATTCGAGTTAAATTCTCTCTGCTTATATATTTGGAAAAGCGTGGAAGGGAACATTTAAAATTCAACCAGGGGAATATTGCTGTCAAGAAATGATGATACTTTCAGTTTAATAAATCCTAAAAGACGAGTTGCGGAAAAGGTTGCTTCGCGTCTGATGATATTCTTCCTTCTAAAAGCAGCTAGACTATTAAATGAAAGACATTGTGGTTTTCAGGCGTAATGAAAGTAGTTCAACTTTTAATTAAATATTTATTCTGTTGCTGAAACAGTTTTAAATTAGTCCAATTGTTTTTTTTTTCCCTCCTATCTGTTTAGGAATGTTAACGTTGTCTAAATAGCTGGCAAAGTGGAGGAAAAGTGAATTTCCTGTTTAATAATCTTCCTAACCGTAAAAATTAAGCAAATTACTTTTGGCTTTAATTTATGTATCACTGGTTAGCTCGAAGTGTATTATGCCAACGTTTACAAATTAGTTATTTAAACTTAAGCTCAGTTTTATTTTGTTTTATTTTTTTATCATAGGTATTTACGCTGTTTTTTTCGAAGTAAGATTTGTTGCTCATTATCCTCTAGATCATAAGCTTTGTCGCCAAACTTTTAACTTTTATTTTGCAATGATAACATTTTTTTTTTTTTCAGTTTTAGGGTTTATGAATATTCCAATTCAATTTACTACACTTTTGCACGTTACTTTTTTTTTAATTCATAAGATTTTTGTTTTAGGACGAAACAGAGGAAACGTCAAGGGATTTAGCTGAGATCAATGACCTTTCATTTCGGATTCTTAATAAGAACTCGGCTTCGGTTTTACGCGGTTAACATAGAATACAATTATTAAGTCGGTGCGATAAGATCTGTCTAAAGCTGACGAGGGTTTAGCTAAATGAAAAAAAAAAAAGGTTTAGCGTGGATTTTTTAAATTCTAATTTTAAATGATATTTATTCAATTTAATGTGATTTCATTCTTAACTTTGGACTTTTAGCTTTTCTCTTTCTCTTCTAATATGGTTTATAAATTAAGGGACATAAACTAAGCTCTGTGAAAATTCATTTATATTTAGAGGTTATTTGTTTGCTTAAGACGTCCCTTTATGTAACGAAGCAGAATAGACTCGTCCCCATAGCGTGGTTCAAGTAGGTAGTTTCTCAGAGCAAAACTCCTAAATAAAGAGGAAACAATTTCGCTTTTTCGAGAAAAAGGGTATATTTTGGATTTTCCAGAAAAAGAGAGATTACTCTTTTTTTTGGGGGTTTGAAAGAGAGTAAATACTCTTCAAAAGAGTATTGATAACATTCCTAAGGCCTTGTGGAGACTAGCAGAACAAAAGAGCACTACTCTATAAGTGGGCACAGCAGACTCCGAACACTACTTAATTATACCTAACAGAAAAAATCTTTGGCTTAACTGAGAGGAAAAATTGATAACTCAATGAATAATGTACATTTTGGCTCAATCGATTTGCAACCGTTAGTTAACTGTAAGTTCAAGTATCCTATCATTGTATTTGAAGGAAATAATTTCACAATACTTACTTGCTGAATAGTCTAAGGACAACGCAGATGATAATGAACATGAGTCCCATTCCTGCCAGTATTCCTATCATAGCTGGATCAACGTGGTGAGGAGATTCCGTTGGCGTTGGTGTATCTATTTGCAAAAAGAAGAAAAGTCATTTCAACATAAAGATTAATTTAATGATAGAGAAATACGTATATCATATGGCCGTGCGAACAATGAGCTTTTTATCCTAGACTAAACTTTCATTTTTAAATTGGTTTTCTTCTGCATTCATTAAGACTTTGTATTATTCAGAAAAGCATTATTAGGCCTAAATAATTAAGTTAAACAAAGCATCATTTTAACGACTTAAGCGGCAAAACAAAAAAAATTGAAATTATTGTCAAGCTAATGTCGCAAAAATAATAGAGTAAACTCTATCTTATCGTTAATTTTTATTTGAATTATTGTTATCCTTGTATCTCCTTACCCCTCAGTAGTTTGGCCAATAAGTACCTATTTCAATATCAGTTTTTTTTCTTTGATCAAAAACTTAAGGAAATAAGCTGAGACAAGCAATTAAATATAATAGCTAAAAGTTTTGTTTTGAAAGAGGGAAAAAAAGTAAAAAATAAAGAATCGACCTTAGTCACGAGTTACACAGCTTGATGGATTGATAAATAGTTGCAGTAATAAGAAAAAAGATTGTCTAAATTTAAAACCATTTTATTTTTTACTTATTCCCTTTAAAATTGAATTTAAAGTTAAAGTTTCTGTGTTTGTATTTTTTGTTTTGCATAATCAAGAGTAGCAGGTAGGGTCTCATAGCATCTACTGTCCTACATTTGAATATTTTGTATATCTGATGCAATAGTATAATAATCAGATGATTTAAAAGTTTCTCTTTTCTCGGCAATTAAATAGAATAATTAATCGTCTTGCTAAAATTATGTTTATGGTTATGTTCAGACAGTAATTATTATTATTATTATTCTTATTAAAGGTCTATCGGCTATCGATGCGAATCCCTTGGCCATTTTCAATAAGTTAAAACGAAAAAGAAAAAAAAATTGGAAATAATTTTGAATAAACGATCGAAAAATCAATGTTTGCCGCTCTAATAGCGGCAAGTAGTGCATCTTTTGAACGGAGCAAAAAACAGTCGAATGATCTGAAAGTCGACAGTGGAATGATGGCGGAGTTGTTCGTTCGGTTCTTTGTTTACGTTTGTTTCACGATAGTCGGTTTGGTTTAATCAATAATTTCTGTAAATGTTACATTAATTAGTGTTCGCGTGTAATTTTCCGTGAATAAAATAGATTTTGCCTATCTTTACAAGTTTTAATAATACCTCTAACTGAAATTGCCGTGACAATTAAGAAAGCAGTGGAGTGATGGATCTCATTTCTGGATGCAAAAATAAGCAGGAAGTTTTTTTTAGTTGTGCTCTTAGATTTTTAATTCGGCAGTTTCTAGCTCCTGGATAACATTGAATTTCATGGAAGATTTTAGGTAATACAAGACTGGAGGTTGTTTGTAGTATAAGGTCTATTTTTTAAAACAATGTAAGGCAAATTGAAAAAAATTTCAAAAATTATATTTACATCTCTTTAAATTATGCTGCATTTACTCTTAAGCTAACCATTATAGGTAAGTGGAACAAGTGAAACATATCGTTATATCAGAGGTGTTTGATTACAGCAAGGCTCCATTGTTAGGTCTTTCAGTAAGATGTAAGTCTTCTCAGCAGAAGTCTTCTCTTACTTAATTAAGCCATTTATTTCCCTCAAAAATTGATAGATGTTTTTAAGATGAATCAATTTTTATTTTATAAGTTAAATCAAAATCCAGTAAAATCATAGACCATTGAAAAGTGATTAAAAATGTAAACGTTTACAGGAATTATAAAGAGAACAGTTAGCAAAATTTTTATGAGTTATAAGCTTTGATTTTCATATTCAGCATTTTGTGGTTTGAGTGCACACCTCATATGTGCTTAAATGTGTCAGTGACACTGTCACTGTATTGCAATAGCTCAAATCCTGAGGTTGTGTTTACTGACAGTGTGAACTGGAAAAATTAAGGTTTTGGATTTTGAGATTTGAAAAATTGCTGTGTTACAGTTTAAATATCACAGGATACTGTTCACAGCCTATGACCAAACCTAATTTTTCCTTAAATTCTGAGGTCGGGTTTTTCTAAAAGCTTTTAGCAAGCGTTGTTGTACAAACTCTTTTGACTTTTGAGCTTTAAAACGTATCTGTGTGAATTTGTCAATACACCTGTTTTGATTGCTTGCAAAAAAAGCTAGCTTTTGCTTAAGACTAAGTGTGGGGAAACAAGTCTTAAAAGTTGAAATCCAGCTTAAAATGAAGCTTAGATTTTGGATTTTTATGCAGACTCAGCAGAAGCTCAGAATCAGGAAATTGTGTTGTACCACTAGTTTTTGCTAATCATTTGAATTTTCAAAAAAAGAAAAAAATTAAATTCCGTAATTCAAATTTTTCTAATTCAAATTCTCCATACGAATTTCTCTAATTTTTATCGCGGCTGTAATTAAAACTTTAATATCGCCTTGCTGTTATATTTTTTCTGATGATGGACAATATTCTTAAACATCCCGGAAAGACATTATAAATGGTACACGATTCAAATTAGTTGAGGAAAATTAAATCTCGTAAAGTTTCCCTTCTCCGGATACCTTGATTGTCTTCTAACAGCTCCGTAAATTAAATGGGTCAACTTATGCAACTGTTGGAAAGCTGACAAAGTTATGAAATTACTATCTCAAGGGAAATCAGTTACGATAAAAGATTATTTAAATTTTTCTTTTTCTTTAATTTTTTTCTTCCCATTTTTAATTTGACACTGGTAGCCATTTCTTTTGTGAAGGGTATAATTGAGAACTTGCTTCCGTTATTAGCGTATTTTGAGAAATAAAGAACAGAAATGTTAATAGGGCTAAATTTTTATTTATTTTTTTTTTTATTTTCCCTACAAATCTTTTTCATATATGACGAAAATTCTATGTTTAGCTTATGGGAATATTTTTATATATTTAAATTTCGTCCATAAATGACTGTATAACAGACAATACTTACGTATACATTCAGCTTTTCCATCCTTATTAATGACCGGAGTCTTATCAAAACGGCACACACAACGACCATATCTGCATTCCGTAAGAAATACTGCTACCTCGCATTGCTCGTTGAAAAAACAGGACTCATTCACATCAGCCGCTGAAAAAAAAAATTAAGAGTCTTTTAATATTGTGATAGCAAAACGTCGAAAATACGAATCCGACATTTTATTTTTTTGCGGAGGGAATTATTAAACGAAAACAATTGTAATTTATTGATTAATCGATAAATCAATTAGCTGACAACATTAGTACATGATTGCGATTTTAGAATGTCAAAACATTTAGAAAATGTAACTTATATTTCCATTAAAGCAAACTTTCTAATTAAGAATGGCTAGCAAATATTTTCTGCTGGTAGGCCATTCGGTAAAGCTTAGAAGAGACTAAATCGTTATAAATTCTCACTTTTCGGTGCTAAATACAAATCCATTTTCATAAAAAAAAAAAAAAAAAAAAAAAAAAAAAAAAAAACACAAATTTTGTGGTAAAAACCATTCTGAAAAGTAACGCGGATCGATCTCAATTCGATTCAATTCAATTTTTTTATCATCCTTTGTCCACGGTAGAAATGATGCTGAAACGTAACGTGAGTCGATCTCGGATCGATATCGGGTACCGGATCCACATGGACCCGAATCGAATCGAGATGGACCCACGTTACGTTTTAGCATCACTTTTACCGTGGACGAAGGATGATAAAAAATTATTCCTTAATTAATGATATTAAAAAAAAGTTGATGGCTTACGCAGTTATACTAAACTATAGCGGCCCATTAATTTTCCATCGCAAAAGCGGGAGATTTTTATATCCTTTTAAAATGCGGGAATCTCGTAACGGTAGAATTTGATTTATTATCTTTTCCTCTAATTTGTCAAATAACATTTTTTTCTTTTTTGAAATCGATCTTCAGGTGTGCAACTCTATACCATTCAATTCATAGAATTTTTTGCATTTAACAGTGACAAACATTTTTTTATAAAAAAAAAAAAAAAAAAAAAAACGGAATGACAGTGACATTGGATTTATTTCTAGAAGACGGGAAGAAAAAAAGACGTTTTTATCGTTTTAATTATTTTTGTATAAATTCACAAAATGATTGTTTTTTTTTTTCTTTTTTTTTTTTTTTTTCTCTCTATTTTAATACTACTACTCATTAGCGATACAGGTGAATTCAGCTACAATTCTAATTTTCCTAAATTTTTTCCGGTAAAATGAAAATTAAGATAAAAAGTAAATTGTCTCAATGGTTTTTATTAGCTCTTCCTTGTATATTAGGAGACACTCTAGAGTGTACCGTGCCTAGGCAAGACACACTCTAGAGTGTATGGTGCCTAGGCAGGAGACACTCTAGAGTGTATGGTGCCTAGGCAAGAGACACTCTAGAGTGTATGGTGCCTAGGCAAGAGACACTCTAGAGTGTATGGTGCCTAGGCAGGAGACACTCTAGAGTGTATGGTGCCTAGGCAGGAGACACTCTAGAGTGTATGGTGCCTAGGCAAGAGACACTCTAGAGTGTATGGTGCCTAGGCAGGACACACTCTAGAGTGTATGGTGCCTAGGCAAGAGACACTCTAGAGTGTATGGAGCTTAGGCAAGAACACTCTAGAGTCTATGGTGCCTAGGCAGGAGACACTCTAGAGTGTATGGTGCCTTGGCAGGAGACACTCTACAGTGTATGGTGCCTAGGCAAGAGACACTCTAGAGTGTACCGTGCCTAGGCAAGAAACACTCTAGAGTGTACCGTGCCTAGGCAAGAGACACTCTAGAGTGTATGGTGCCTAGGCAGGAGACACTCTAGAATGTATGGTGCCTAGGCAGGAGACACTCTAATGTGTACTCTATAGTGTACTAATACCATACACTCTGTAGTGTCTGACCGTAAAAAATTTTTAAAATTGATTCGAAACACAAAAGATCCTTATTAATTAGAGTGTCCTGACTAAAAAATATCATTGAGCATGACCTCTAAATCGAACTGGTGAGGAGTTCTTGCCATTTTTTGGCAAAAAAATTCATTTTTGCCCGAAAAAATCAAATTTACACTTACACCCCTACTCAGGGGTTGATCGGAAAAAATGGGGATAGTGAAATTCGTGTTCTACGGGTATTTTTGCATAAGTATGAGTGTTACCAATCAAATACAAAAATTTTCAGAGCTTCAAAATTGAGATTAAGCCGAATTTCAGACGGAAAAATCATTTACAAGCTTAATAAAAACGCTAATGACGTCACAGGGGTTAATCGGGAAAATTCGGGATAGTGAAATTCGTGTTCTACGACCTCGAAAACATAAGAAAACATTTTTTTTAAATATTTTGTAGACCCTTAAAGCGAATTAAAAAAATGGAGTTTAAAAGAACTTGATTGCAAAATTTTTAAAAAGCTAAAGTGGCTTTGGGGGGCCATTAAGGGGTTAAGAAAAAATTTGAAAAAAAAATTTTTAGTGGTTTTACACCTGAAGGAAGGCGATTTTCAACATGTCCCCCAACATTTCAAAAAGTTTTTTAAGGGCAGTCTCCACTTGATGACGTTCACCGCATTCACGTTATCCGCCTTCTCGATGAACGTATTCACACCGGAAGTTTTGTGGATCTTTTACCACGATTTTTTGATCATCTTCTGCTTTTTTTATTTACAAACATTAAAAATGGGGGTTTGAAACATGTTTTTATGGATTTAAAAAGAAAAATTTTAATTCGGGCATGGGAAAGATAATAAATCTGTTCCAAAACAAATTCTGGGTAAGCCAATTTTGTATACTTAATGGAATATATGGTAGTCTTTTTATGCCACAAACGTTTTTGGGAGTAAAACCTGCAAAGTACTTCCGGTGCGAATACGTTAATCGCGATGACGGACAACGCGAATGCCGTGAACGTTATCAAGTGGAGACTGCCCTTTAAAATGACACACCCTATTGTATATTCCCATAAAAATTTTTAAATTCAAACAGTTGCTTTTAATTAGGCCTTTTTTGAATTTTTGATTTTACTACTTATCGATAAATCAGCGAATTTATGATTGAAGTTTTATTATTGATCACTTTTTTTTAAAAAAAAATTTTGCACATGGGTTTGTTTATTTTCTAAAATCTTTGATGCTTAAAGTAAGTTTTCAGAATTAAATTTTCCGATTTGATTATAAAACGCACAATGCGAAAATTCGTTTCATATTCTAGGAAAATTCGTCATTTGACGAATCTTTTAATCCATTAGGTGAAAAGCGTATTAGGTTTAATAACTGTAATCTGATCGTAATTTACCGATAATCTTCGTAGTAAAATTATGATCAGGGCGGGTAGGAAGGGGAATCGTTTAATATTATCAGGATCTCAGTTTAAACGAACAGATATAGCATTAATACGAATTTCATTTGAAATTATTTCGGTAAAATAACCATTTAATTTATTAGATTCGGCTTCGGATTTGGGGTAAATTTTATTTCTCCGTATTTTTCTTATCTGGAAAAATGTTTCATTAACGAGTTTTTCCAGATAAGATTTTTCCTTTTGCTCCACGAAATAGACATTTAAAATTTTGTTTTACGAAATTACGAAATTATAGCAAATAAATCAGGAACAGTAGATTACTGACACCCCCTCCCCGAATAAAAAAGAAAGGTAAAAGCTCGTATGATCATTTTATACACATGGGAAAACGATGTTTTTCAAAAGTTTAAAAACCGGACTTCTATGTGCAAAAGTAAACAGGTTTGCAGCACAAGGTCGGTAGTATGTACACTTCTTCACACTTAATCTATAAATTTTTCACTTTATTGGCCTGATAATCAACTGGGTAGACTTAAAAAAATACGATTAAATGACTTCATTCAAAGTTAAAAAGTTAATATCTTTCTACTAATCGGTGTAGCTGCTTTCCGTCAATATGTCAAATAAAAACGTGGACGGTTTCCTTGGCTGCATGCACTGTCGTGCATGTTGATGGCGATTTTGCTTGTTAATTTTCTCTTCCATTTTTAAAAAAAGCTCGGAATTACCTAAATTGATTTAATTTCTAACCCGTGGAATTATAATCAATAGGATTACAGGGAGGGATTTTTTTTTCTTCTTTCATAATCGTTTTTTTTTTTTTTTTTTTTTTCGTTTCATGGCCTACCCACAAATGGCTTTTAAAAGTTCACTCATCTGCTTTGTTAAAATGTCGGTGGAGTAACAAAATCTTTTGCGAGATCAGAACAGCCCTAGCCCATCGAGGCTGGAAAAATAAAATTGATATTGGTATATATTTTTTATATATACACTCTCACTAACTTGATTTTTCGTATTTTGATAACCAAATTAGAAAGAAAAAAATATATATTCCGGGAAGGCGTTCATTTCATTTCCTGTCTCTGTACATTCGAGATAAAATCGTAGAAAGAGAAAGAATATCGTGTTATTCGCTTTAATGGCAATGCTAAGGAGAATAAGCCTGAAACGAAATAATCAGATTTTCGGGCTTTTTGGTTAAATCGTCTTGACATGTTTCGGAAGTATAAAATCACAAAATAATGTTTTTTTTGGAGAAAAATACGATTGCTTTTTGTCACGTTACTGGTGTGAGAACTTTAAGCTTGATGGGTGGGCACCGTTTTTTTGGAATTATCGTGCTTTTGAACTTATAAACTATACAGAGTCAAAAAGTTCTTTTGTAACGATAGATTGTTTACAAGTGTCGAAAAAATTGGAACAGGTAAAAAGGGCCAAAATTTATTGTACCATACTTGAAATAACGCATCGAATAAAATCGGAAAACTTAATCTTTGTTCTCTTTGACTCTTACTGTCGTAATGACTCAGTTTTTTACGGTCAATTTTTGACCAGAGCTTAAAAAATGGGCAGATTCGCATTTTAGCATTTGCAGATTCGAGTCAGATCAAAAAAAATTGGTAAGTCTAATGATAGACCAGTTCCATTTATAAGCAAGAATGATAAAATGTTTGGAAATAAGTGCTGTACTTTGTAACCCTTAACACTTTCCCGACCGAGGGCACCGACCGTTGGGTACTTCTTGCCGGATAAAGGTCCTTTCAGTAAAAAATGATGAAAGACATTTTTCTAAAGGTAATTTGAACGGCTGATTCCGAATCTAAAGTCAAAATTCTGAAAAAACTAAAATCCAATATGGTGAAACCGTATTATTTTTAATTTTTAATTTTTTTTTTTTTTTTGCGCCATATTGGATTTTTTGAGTGGAATTAGATCATTCTGACGTCAGGTTTGAAATCAACGACGTCGAAAACGTATAGAAAGTCGTTTTCCCGATCATTTTACGGAAGGAAAGAAATTTTGTGCGACATTTTGAGTTGCGGGTTGCATATACTGAAAATTGGTAGGTGTCGAATATGCACACCCAGAAAAATTCTGCTTTGGGTCTAAGCAAAAATGCTTTGCTACAAAGCATTTTTGCATAACTTAGGTCTAAGCAGAATAAATGTTTTGTGAAAAAACTCGTGATTGCTTTGCCGCAATGCATAATGTCGACAAGTCGAGCCATGTTGCTTTGCGGCAAAGCATATTTGTTTTGTCGCTAAGCAACATCGCTTGTATTGCGAACGAGGCATATTCCTTTTTCTGGGTGATGGGTTTTAACGCACATAATGTGTTGTAGGTTAACTTTAAGTTCAAAATCATGAAAAAAAAAAAAAAAAAAAAAAAAACTGGGAAATTTTTTTTGAGTCTATATCGGAACCCCGAATTTTCCAAACCCCGAATCGGGTTTCGGGGTTTATAAAATGCGATATCGCGAAAAACGATGTCGCGTTTTCCGAACCCCGAAATTAAAAATCACCGAATTGGTTTTCGGGTTTCATAAATGTCGGGGTTTGGGAATCCAGGGGTTATGACGCTTTTCGTATTTCTTTAAATAATTTTATATTTCAGAGTAAAAAATTCGGCGATAATAAAATTCGGCGTTTTTAAATTCGGGGATAATAAAATTCGGCGTTCTTAAATTCGGCGATAATAAAATTCGGCGTTTTTAAATTCGGCAATTTTAAATTTCGGGGTTTGTTTAATTCGGGGTTTTCAATAGGGTTGCCAACTTGTGAACAATAGAATCGTGTTTAACTTATGAGTGCGTCCTGCATTTTGAGAAGTAAATTTACGTAAGCTAAACATGATTCTATTGTTCACAAGTTGGCAGCCCTATTGAAAACACCGAATTAAAAAACACGAATTAAACAAACCCCGAAATTTAAAATCGCCGAATTTAAAAACGCCGAATTTAAAAACGCCGAATTTTATTATCGCCGAATTTTTTACTCTGAAATATAAAATTATTTAAAGAAATACGAAAAGCGTCATAACCCCTGGATTCCCAAACCCCGACATTTATGAAACCCGAAAACCAATTCGGTGATTTTTAATTTCGGGGTTCGGAAAACGCGACATCGTTTTTTCGCGATATCGCATTTTATAAACCCCGAAACCCGATTCGGGGTTTGGAAAATTCGGGGTTCGATAAAGGACCCTTTTTTTTGGTTTTCCGGGAATATTGTCCAAAATTCGACCGTTAATGGGTTAATACATTTGCGAGGATGAATTAATGCTTAATTAGGATTTTTACGGATTTAGTCATATTAGGGTGTAAAACATTCATATAAATCCTTTCATAGTCTTTTTTTTTTTTTTCAATTACTAAAACAAAGGAATAATCGCTTTTTGATTTCAACACGTATTCACACCTACGACGACTTCCACAAACCATTACAAAGTTTTAGATTGTTTGAAGATAGTTTATCGCCCATGACTTCTTACACTGCAAACAAAACTAAGTTAACATCATTCTGAAACTTTCCTTTCCACACCTAGCTCATTTAGATTAAAACCAAAGTAAAACCTTGCAAAATTATTCATTGGGAAAATCAGAAAGTAAAATTTGCTCTTTATACTCATTATATCTAAGCACATACTGTATTCCTCGCAGCATGATTTCAAATGCGTCGCAAAGTTTTCTCTGCTTGAAAGACCACAACTTTCCGCTCTCGGGTTCATTTTATTGCACCTCTTGCTAAGATTTACGCATAGCAAGAAACTTTTCCTGCTGCGTTTAACGAGGCTAATCTCCGAGAAAAATTTCGCAACGTCTTTTACAAATCTGAGAAGTTAGCCGTTAATGATTCGTGAATCCTAAATATGGTCGTGTGACAGATGCGACGTAAGCAGTGCTTGTTTTATTTTCTTAAAGATGTTTTTTATTTTTAGTTTCTGTGTTAAGACACAGAAAAAATAAAAATCTGTTATCCATTTTATCGAAAAAGATGAAGAAATCGACGACATTGAATCGTGATTTATGCACGATAATTCGCTTTTGATAACCGGAAGGAATGTCACATGCGTAATTTCCACCGATGGAAGATATTTTAATGGTCTCCCCAGAAAATTACGGTTTGCGTTAATTCGTTAATGAACGTACGTAAAGCTGTTTCGAGTGGACAAATGGATTTCGCGTAATATCAAATTTCATGCGAATCTGAGCAGGGGTGCAATAATGATTTAACATGATTTACTTGTAAGTGCCAACAGAGAAATATTATTTTTTCATCAGAAGATCTGCACTCCGCTTGAGTGTTTGCATGTGTGAGCGTGAAACCTCCCGGAAGGCAGAAGCGAAGTGCAAACCATGTTTGTAATTCTCCACCTGAATTCAAATTCAAAGATCGCAGCAATTTGGTCGGCGATGGATTTTTGTGTTTTGTTGTTTCGGGCGGACAAAAAAATTTTTTTTTTTTTTAGTATAATTGAAATAAAATTTTATGAGGGAAGACAAGAAAAAACTCTTCAAGGATCGTCTTATGGAAAATTTCCCTGTTGTGGAGGTTTGACTGGAAAAATCGCCATTCGATTTCCTGCGGTTATGGCTTTTCGGTTGACTGGTTTTCTTCTCTTGATCTTCTATTCACCTTGAGGGCAAAAATCCTCTAATGCATACATTTTTTCATCTTTACCCCGATATTTTGTAAAAATAAAACTAACTTTTTTCTATAACATTTCTCTAAAAGCGATACTCAAGTCGATCAATCATTACACAAAAGTTAAAACTTCATGAAAATATGACTCGCTGTTTTCACACATTTTGCGCTGTCATTGACTATGTCTTAACAAAAAGAGAGAAAAATGTATATTAGCCAAACGTATATACTTTTCTTATCTTTCTCCATTTTTTTCTCTTTTTTTTTAGATTATGTTATCGCCCAGGCCGTACTTACTTTAGACGTGTCAGTAAACCATAAAACTTTTAAAACAATTTCTAACCCGGCTAATCTTCACCCCTTTAACTTTTTGCCCGTTTTTTTTTTCTCTCGAAAAAAAGATGAAAGTTTCTCTTGAATATAACATCATAGTTTTCGAAAACTAATCCTAAAATATCTTCATTTGATCCCCCCCTTTTTTTTGCTGGAAGTTTTGTTCTCATGCTTTTAAAATGCGGCGACTTAACCAAAAAAATGTAATTTTTTTTACCTTATAAGAAATGATGATGAGAAATGTATCCGATATTTTGGCTTATAGCCAGAATCGATTCCATCCTTTTGAAATCAACCGGAGAATTTTTTTTTTTTTTTTTTTTTTTTCAGGACAGGGCAAACGTGTCAAAATTTGACATGAATCACTTTTTAAGAATACGAAATGATTCCAGAGAAAGGATTGATTTTGGTTAATACATCCGTGCATTGCACACGTCTTTCATTGTTTGTTTTTTCCTCGTTAATTTTTTTTTTTTTTTTTACGAGAGCTTGCTTTTAACATAAACGTCATTTGAAAGGCGTTTTTAACCCTGAAATATCGGTAAAATTTTTTTCTTTTTTTTCTTAAAAATTAAATTCGAATTTATTATTGAAATATATCGCTGTAAATGCCTACGGTTGGTTTACCATGACTGTGATTATTTTTTTTCCTTCTTGGTAAGAATAGTCGCGAAATCAATACATCATTTATTTGAACTGAATGTGAAAATAATTTCTATTTTTTGATATAAGCTACATTCTCATTTCGTTCGTTTTCAGCTGAATAGATGGTATTGATCTTTCTGCATGCAATTATGTCATTATCAATGGTTTGATATGGCCGTTACTAGTTTATTGCAATGGTTTTCCTTTTTGGTGTTTGCTTTGAATTCTAAACCACACCTTTGTTTAAGGTAACAATTAAATATTTAAAACATGTAAGTTTTTTAATAATCTTCCATTTTGTTATGTTTTAAAACCCCCTCCTTCTCAGTCTTATTACCCTGAAACAGGGTGTAGTGGCACCTCAGGAATTTGCCTGCTTCGATTGTGCCTTCTAGACCTCTCTGCCTCTCTAAAACTTACTTGAGCTTAATTAATAGGATTTTTCTTTTTTTCAGATGCTGATATTTAATTTTTTTTCAGGGGGTTGCTTCGCGCGTTTAAATTTTTTTCGTTATTTCGTATAGAGTTCCGTAGGTCACTTTCGCAAAGGGTTGACCTTTCTTCGGTCGGTTTGGTAGGTTAGGGATTTAAAGTAACTTCTTTTTTTTAAAGTAGTAGTCTAAAAAACTACTCACGGGAGTTTTTCGAAAGTAATGCAACCCCCGATTAACGACAAATGAGCTCCAGCCACCTCCATTTCAGTCAGCGGGGAAAGCAAACCTCCCAGTAATCAGTTTAGGCGTCGAATTTCCAGAAGAAATCGTGAAGATGGTGAGTCCTGCTATACATTCTTCTTTTTTTTTGGCCATTGTGATTAAGATGTGCATAAGGGTTAAATAGGGAAATGTCACAAGACAAGAATTTCAAGACGAGACAAGACAAGACATTTTTCAAGAAATCGTTCAAATCTTGTTTTTCGACCTTTCAAAAGGCTAGGATTCGAAATGTTGGAAACAAAAAATTCGAGAATTCAAGAAATGGTAAAAGAATAAGAATTCTTGAACAAGAATCTTAGACAAGAAAATTTGAATTTGGAATCCTTATTGGCTTATCGATCAAAAACCAAAATTTGAGCGGATTTCTTGGAAAATTTCTTGGTTTCTTTTTATCCACCCTAAGGGTTTATTGTAACGTTTGATTTCTAACTGTTGCATTGTAATCAGCCATTGTGCATATCTCTTAATTTTTTTTAAGAAAAGGAGGCCTTGTAAGCATATTTAGCTTATGCATACTTATTTGCAATTTTAGGTCTTTCGCTTATTCAACAGTAAGACGACTTAATCAGGAGGTAATAACATGTAAGGTTTTAATCAAGACATAATTTGTCTTTGTAATAGTGTACTTGAAAAAACCTATTCCGCTCATGTTTAGCTTATAAACATAGAGCAGAGATTCAAAATAAAACATATCGCCTTTTCTTTTTTTAAACCCATTAAGGTCCTTAAAAATAAAAGGAGATTTCCTTTTTAAGGAAAGCTCCTTAAAATCTCATTTTTTTTGGCAAATAACCCTCTAAATTCCATATTTTTTCAGTCGAAATTCTGTTCGAGCCTTGTATTTTCAAGTCTTCAAGATCATGTTATCTTATAATGGAGGTGTTGATATTATATTCGTTTCGTGTATTATGATAATGGGTATCTGATTTTGCTTATATCGCTCCGGATTATTATAAATATGAATACACTTTTCAAAGATACTAATAGCTCAAAAATAAAATAACAAGAATTCTTTCATTTGCCTGATAAATAATATTGAACAATAATCAGAATTTTAAGCATGAGGAACTCTGCGGAAAATAACCTTAAAAACCATTATTCGGAATATATTTATTTAAACGCGTTCTCCATGACCTCAAACGACTTCAAAATGTTTTTTCTTTTGCTTTTGAAAATCGTAATCCGATTTCAAGACTATTATCTTAAAAAAAGGGTAAAAATGCATTAGCTATTATCTCGATCCCAAGAAAATATTGTGCTTTTTAAGCTTTTCTTTATCTGTTTTCTTGCGGCTTGGATAAGGCGATCATGGATGTATATTTTTTTTAAAAGGTAGCTTCTGAGTAAGGAGGAAAATAAAATTTAAAAAACATCCCTTTTAGATATAAAAGAAATTGTTTCTGCTAAGGAGTGATTTCGTGCACATGAGCGGGCGGTGGAGCGCGCGTTTAAAATTTTTTATGGATAAAAATTTTTTTTTTTAACTTCTGGGTTTTTTCTTAACAAATCAGGATCTGTTAGACATGAAATATTGTTTCAATAGTAATTTGTGTACGTGCATATGAAAACCTCCCACTTGTACAATCCGGATAGTTTGTTTTGATTCGAAACTTATTTGTTTACAAACATTTTAAAAACAAAACATACTATCCGGATTGTATAAGTAGGAGGTTTTCATACCCACCGATGACGAATTCGTACTCAAAACACAAGAAAGATGCATATTTTTCGTGATGTTTGATAGTATAGTTTTAACTTGTAAAAAAAAAAAAAAAAAAAAAAAAAACCCAAGATTTTTTTTTGAGCCCCGCCATTTTGGATGTTTGTAAACAAAAATAGTAATTGTAAATATTACGATAAAAGCGCATTGGTCTTGTGTTTTAAGTACTAAATCGTCATCGGGGTGTACTCATTACTGTTGCAACAACGCTTCATGTTAAACCGGTCCCGATTTGTTAAGGAAACCTAGAAGTAAAAAAATTTTAAACGCTCGCTCCATTTCCCACTTACGTGCTCTCCTTTACTCTGAAATAATGTAATTAAAATCCATATCTGAGGAAATGATTTTACAATAGGTGATATTATTTTGGTCTTTTATAAGCTGATTTTTAATTCCAGTCTAATAGAAAACCTTAAAAAAAATAAATAAATAAATAAAATAAGATATAAATTAAAAATGAATAAATAGTTAAAAAAATGCAGCTTTGCAATATATGCAAAATAACCTATCACTTGGATAGCTGCTTCATACAAACAGTTTCATGGATAGGCAAAGCTGAATGAAGGAGAAGCCTTAGAGCAAATGGTATTTGGGCGGAAAGAAGAAACAGATAAGAGTCCAAGGGAGACTCAACGAAACGGAGCAGTACTCAAGAAATCGTAACCTAGAAATCACAAATGTTCCGGAAACAGACAACGAAAATGTAGATATTGTTATCCGAACCTGGGACAGACTGGGAGTACTAGTAACGCGTGAAAATATAGAATTATACCACCAACCTGAATGAAAATGCGAACAATGCAAAACAACACAAAGGAGGAGACCGGCGAAAAAAAAATGACGAAGAGAGCACTAAAGGCAAACAAACCGAGGATAAGACTAGTTCGAAAGCAAAGAAAAACTTACAAGTAAAAAAGAGCGAGCCACAAAAAACGCAACGAGAGAAAAGTAAAAAAGAAGATAAAGCATGGGAAGGTCTAATAAATTTTAGCGATGATGAAAAAGGAAAAGGTGCAGATAAGGATATAATAAGTGATTCAAATGGCACTGGAAGTGAAGGAGAAGCGGGAAACGAAGGATCGCCAAAAAAAGACAGACAACCAAAATCTACAGAAGGCAAACGTGGGGAAAAAAAGAAGATTAAATGATACACAAGAAAGAAAAGAATATGAAGGGATGGAGATAAAAGAACCAACAAACAATAAAGAAAGCACGGAACGAACACAAAAAACGGAGGAGGTCGGTGACAACACGATAGATACACTGTTTGAGAAATTCTGTAAACGAATGGAAGAAAGCGACTCGAAAATCACCAAGAAAATAGCAGAACACGAAGCAAAAACCGAAGTAAACAGCGAAATGTTAAGCGAAAAAAAAAATGAAGTAGGGGAAAATGCTTCAGAGGAGGGAGGAATTGGAAATGCTAAAAGAAAAAGTAGAAGCACAACAGGAAGAAATAGAAAAACTGAAAGGCTTGAATCAGAAGACAAACAATTGAAATGAATTGACGGTGAACCAATTGAAGTTGAAATTGAAATGACCAAACAATTAAAAGCTTGAAAAAACGGTTGAAGGAACAAGAAGCGGAGATCAAAAAATTAAAAGAGGTGGACAGAGAAAAGCAGCTGAATGAAGGAGAAGCCATAGAGCAAATGGTATTTGGGCTGAAAGAAGAAACAGATAAGAGTCCAAGGGAGACTCAACGAAACGGAGCAGTACTCAAGAAATCGTAACCTAGAAATCACAAATGTTCCGGAAACAGACAACGAAAATGTAGATATTGTTATCCGAACCTGGGACAGACTGAGAGTATTAGTAACGCGTGAAAATATAGAATTATACCACCGGATACCGCTTAGAAACAAAAAAGGATATATCAAAAACACTATTGTGCAAATGAGAAGCCGAAAACTTAGAGATGAAATATTAGACAACAGAACGGAAGAGGTACGCACGAACGGAAAAAGGGAATAGAGGAAGAAAAAAATTTCACAAAACGATATAATGGAGAATGGAAAAGATAGAATTTCCACCTGAACTCCTGCAGATCGGAAAGCTAAGGGCAGCAAAAACAAAACAAAAAAAAAAAAAAAAAAAAAAAAGGTAAAGGAACTCCTCTTAAGCATCCCAACTTAGATCCACCCGACCGAGAAGTTCAAGTAACCAAAATTGCTGAACCAATCATCTTAAAATCTAATTTTGTTAAATTTTTGTTAATGTAGTTAATAGATGCATCCCTCTGTTGGATTAAGCAGAGCGGGGGAAGGGGGGGCGGCGGGATTAATAAATTAAAAACCAAATGAGCATATGTCATGAACGCACTGCCCGCAATCTCTGTACCAGATTTTTAAATGCTTTAATCCAGTAACTCGTCATGTGAAAGTATCATTAGCTCTTTAAAACTGATATAAACATTCTTCAGGACGGTCGATTACGGAGTAACTATAAATCAATATTTGGTTTTTGCTTTTGTTATTAATACTGATATAATATTTGATTTTACTCAGTTCGGTTAAGCTTCCGACGGAAAAGTAAATAAGACAAGTGAATCGTACGTCATAGAAGAAGAATTATCATTTAACGCCTGTATTATGTAGCCGAACATCTTCATATGGAAGTGACAAAAGTAAACAGCATGTTTGTGTCACTTATTAAGCACGAAGGGCCGACGGAACACAAGAGCGCATTTAAAGAGATAATTATAATAACGTCTTACGGAAACTTTAATCTCCACAAGAAAATTTTATTTCACGCTAGAAGAGAGGGGCTCTGAAATTCCGAAATGGATGCAAGCTCAGCTTTTACGGTGTGATCTTCATAGCTCCTCAATTTTAAAAGAATTTTTTAAATACTTACGTTTTCCACATTTGTCCAAATGATTGGTCACTGTTAATTCTGGTAAGCACTGGCATTGTTTGAGTTGTACGTCGCATATGGAGCCTCTAAATCCGCATTCCTGAGTGCTCCCACATGTATCCCCAAACTTCTTCTTTCCCCTCCCGATCACTGCAATGAAGAAAGAAAGAAAGAGTAAATTAAAAAATAAGTAGGGTATGATAAATAAAATAAAATAATATTTTTGTTATCGGTTAATGTTGAAAATAAAAAATCACGCGACAATTTTCCAAAGAGAATATTGTTTTTAACTCCTCTTATGATGTCGATTTGTTTCAAGGACTGTTTATCCACGAAGCGGGAAAATCGTTCGGCGCCATTTCCATGTGAATTACTTATGTAGTTCTCTAACAATACTAGGTATATTTTCCTATAGCATTTCGTTATCCATCAGATGATGTTTCGCTTCACCCTCCGAAAGCCTGTTACGGCATGTTCCATCGATTTATCATTTCTATATCCTGCCTCATTATTTTGTGTAATGTTTTACGGAAAATAACGTGATGATGGAGGAAGAGTTAATTTTCTTTATTTTCTAATTTGCTTAATTTAAACATTATGTGAAATACGATGGGAGTAAGATTTAAAAAATTGGAAAACTGTGAATTCGGATTAAAAAAAAATGAACTTATAGGCCTAAATTAAATTTACAATGAATTTTTTTTTTTTCAGTCCGTTAAATTTTTTTTAAACTGTGATAGGCCGCATTGGCTGTAGATTGTAAATACAATATACAATATGTGAATATTTTGACGACGAGGCGGAATGCTGCCCTATAGTCACGTTTTTTTTAAATTTCAAAGACCACGGTTTTCAAAAAATGAAGGCGTTATCCAGAAAAATACAAGGATTACGTGCTTTCGTAAAAAAGAGGGAAATAAAAGAAAGGATGACGAGTCGTGCTTTAAACTTTGATACATTAGAAAAATTGTGTTGCATTGAGCTTTTTCGAATTTTTTTAATGCTGTTTGTGGGTCCCTCAAAGAAAGCTCCGACGCAACAATGTTTTTTCTATGATTAAAATTTTCTTACCAGCAATCTCAAAACTTTTTTCTTTATTTCGAGAGGAAAAGAATTTAATGAGCAAGATTCATAAATTTTGTATCAGTGCTGCACTATCTTAGGAAGGAAATGAGTTTTTTAAAAGAAATTGTAGCGAAAAGAACGTCCACTGAGAGTTGAAAGTAAATTAAACCAGTATTTTTCTTTTCTTTGATTCGTTATATAATCGGTTCTATACAGTATTCAAGCTAAAATGTTTTCACTTTATTCCCGTAAAAAAGGCTAAAAACGTATCCTTGTAATGGAGAATTTTCACCTTTCTCTCTTTCTAATTGGCTTATCCCAAGTGAAATTTCTCTAAGGAAAAATTCGATTCTATTTCCTTCCCGCTCTTTCGGGTCGATGAAGTAACATCGGCGCAAAAAATAAAAAAAAAAGATTCGAAACGAATAAAGTTAAAGAAAATTTCCCAAGCAAAAGAGAGAAAAAAAAAGAAATACGATTTAAGAAGCCTTTTTTCCACGCCTTTTAACAAGAGAATCTCACTAATTTACAACAGAAAGGAATAAGGAATTCAAGTACAATAATTCCTGAGTTGCCTCATTTAAAAAACAAGTCAGATCTTTCCGAGCTTTTCACCAATCATTTTGATGAGCGAGAGTATATCTTTTTTTTTGCGCCAAATTAGATTTATCTAAAATAAAAGTGACTGAAATTGACGAAGGGATCATATACTCTTTTTGTGGACGAAAAAAAAACAATTGAGGGAGTTTGGTATTATCATAAATGTGAAATTTTTCTTTATCCCTTTTTTTTGTGTTCTTTCCTAAATAGTATTAAACTCTTTGTTCGATTCATTCATTGGGGGTATGTGAATCGAGGAAAAAGTCCTCTTGATAGTAATTTAGTTTTCACTCTGAACCGGCGGGACCCGGCTTATGTTAGCCGACCTCTCTCGTTTTATCGATTCATTGGATTACATTTCTTTTCCATTCAAAAATAAACTTTAAAAAAGCCGTTAAAAAAACTAGGCTTACGTGTCTACTTGAATATTCAGGTTAATGTTAATGTTTTAATGCAAAATTTTATGGACGGTTTGCGGTATCGTTTATTTTGAAAAGATCTTTTCCCTTATTTACTTATTTATTTTACAAGAAAAACTTTTCTGAAATCTAAACTTTTTACAAGCTCTCTTACGTAATTTTTTTTTCCGCCTAAAGTTATGACCGTGTGGTATAAAAATATTAAAAGCACATCGGAAAGCTGTAATCGTGCATAACCGTTTTTTTTTTCTTTTAATTTCATGTTTTTGAAGCATTATTTCCAAAAGAAAAAAATAAAATGGCATTTGGTACATTTTGCTTCGTTGTATTACTTTTTCATTGATAAATTGGATAACATGTGGACTGTTCTCACCTATATTTTCCTACAACTCGCAATAATGCTTGCACATTGTGCACTAAATTATATTTCCGGTGAGTTGTTTAACTTTCCGTCCGGATAATCAAGTCGGAAATTCCGTTGGAGTCCCTAAATTCAAAATGACCTCAAAAATCTCGTCTCTTCTCTCTCTTTCTCTCCGGTTTTTGATTAAATTTCTTAAATATATTTCGAAATTTATTAAAAAAAAAGAGGCCACAACCTTAATAAACCAAACAGTATCAAATAACTTTCTTGAGTGGTTGTTCTAAAAATATCAAATAAGTTAAGCCCTTGTTTATTGTTTTACACAAACAATAGTGCAATCTAGCCTTAATTTAAGGGAGGAAAAGAAAAAAAAAATATCTTGTCTTTTTTTTTTCGACGTCTTCGAGAATAATTCTAAAGAACTGCAACAAAACTTCTTTGTTCTCATAATGTTAAATTTCGGAGACTCTGATTAATGAATTTAAAATGACGTAATAAAGAATCGATGACATGAAAGGAAGCTACTTATTATTAAGTTTATAATTATTTTAGAAGTTTTTAACCGTTGGACCCGCAACCTTTTTCTTAAATTTTTTTTTTTTTTGTTGAAAGTGCTATTGGTAAAAACTTACTTGATTCTTCCGTGGTTGTGCTGGTCACGGCCTCTGTTGTCGCTTGGCCTGCGGCTTCCACCGACGGCAAAAAGGCAACGATTATGGCCGAAGCCACCGCTTCAACGAGCCACTTCATACTCTTTCACTTACTTAACTTTTTCACAACACTATAAAAATACTGTATGAACCTGATATTTTTTCAGTTTTTTAATAATCATTTTTTCCGTATGATTTCATTTTCTTCCATCTTCCCCCTTTTTGTTTTCCTGTTCTCCCTAACTATTTTAATGGAGATGGCGTTCTATCATCCCTCCGCTGACATCTTCATTTTGGAAAATTTTGATTGTTTTGTTTTGGTTCCTGCGAACAAAGAAAAAAAAAAGCATTAGAAATAAATGGAAACGGTAAAAAATCAAAAGTCGGTACCTAAGTTGGTTACAACTAAAGCTGTCAGAAGTGAATTTTTTTTGACAAATTGCCGCTAAATGTAAAAAACAATGCCTAACGTTGTCATTTATTTTTTATCTATAAAAATTTTTAGGGCAAAAATTTTAATCGTATTTTTAAAATTTTTCATGGGCAAAGATATAAGAGGTTTAAAAAAAAAAAAAAAAAAAAAAGTTTAATTTTTACATCAAACATTTTCACTGTTACACAGCTTTGGCTTATCCTTCTTTCAACTTTTTGGTCCGCCTAAAACTCCCTAGAGCATGCACCCAACTCCGTGGTACAAAGTCAAAGTCAAGAAATATTATTAATTTTAAACATGAAAAATGAATTTTTAACGGACATGGGGAAAAAAATCCGGGAAAGTTTTGAAACTATTGGAAGTGAAAAGAGAAATATGGTTTTCGACTTGTAAGCGGCATTTTGATGAGATTTAAAAAGAAAAAAGGAGAAAAAGCGAAAGATGAAAAATGTTGACGTCTCTTTAATCGCCTTGTGAAAACTCTGTAATCTCATTCTCAATCAGAACAAAGAGACTGAAAGGCAGGCGTTGAATGTAATAATTCCATTTACTTTTATGCTCTGAAAAAAAATGATACTTTTTTACGAGGATTATTTTTTTTATTGCTGCCATGCATATTAATTGTAAAAAAAATTAACTTAAAAACTTAAATCCAACTTTGCAAAGTAATCTGATTATAATGGGCATTTAAAAATAGTTGGCAGAGTCGTGTATAAAGTATGAAAAAATGACGAAGCTCTCATCCCTCCCATAAAGTTTTTCGTTGAAGGTTTCAAAACAAAAAAAAAATATTGACCAAAGCATGTAAGCTATATAAGGATACACAGTCGTTTGGTCCAAAATAATTTTGTCCTGTACATTTTTTGGTCCTTAGTGTTTTTGACTTTTTAAAATTTTTGGTCCTCTATTAATTTGGTTCTGTTAATTGTGTCCTTTTTTTATTGTATAAATTTACGTCCAGTTTTAATTTAAGTTTTTAGTCCAAATTTAAAAATCCATTTGTTTTTTGGGTTATTTAAAACTTTGTTGTTTAAGTCCAATTTATTGTAAAATACTGATTGGTCCAAAATAATTAATTAATTATTAGGTCCAATTTTTTGTAAAATGCTAATTGGTCCAAAATATATAATTGTTTATTAGGTCCAATTTATTGTAAAATACTAATTGGTCCAAAATAATTAATTATTCATTAGGTCCACGTTATTGTAAATTACAAAGTGGTCCAAAATTGAAGGAAATTTAGTAAGTTCGTAAGATCAGAAATTACTTGTTTGTCCAAAATATACATTCATGTCCAACAGTTACGTCCGAAGTGTTACATTTACGCCCAAATTAAAGTGAATTCGTTTTTCAAAAGTTCAATGACATAAATATATTTTCATTACTCATAAATAGGAAGTGTCACTTTCTGCGCATGAGATCAGAGCAGGAAATGAATTTTCCCGCATTGGGCAAAACAATGTTAAATTTGTTTACAGAAGACTTCGTTTACAATTTATCAAATCGTTTTCTCCAGCTTTTCGGAATAATTAAGATTATTGATTGGTAATGAAAACTATCTTGTTTAACCTAGGAAGTAAAATAAATTTTCCGTAAAATTTATTTGACTTCTTAGGTTAACAATGTACTATTCTAAAAATGGCTACATATAAATGGAAAATTAGAATTGAATGGAAATTTCGGTGCAAAAGGTGTGCACTGTGTGTAGAAGGGGCAATTTAGTCGGAATCATCTTCGTCGAAGACACTGTGCAATTTCAATTTGTAGCTGACGGCCCGGAGGTACCGAGGCAAATCATCGTTGTTTTTATAAGTTTGGTAGTTGGCCACAATTGCTTCTAATTGACCTTGGTTTACAAGGTATCTTTTCTTGACAGGGTGACGTATCCTTCGATGTCCTCCGGCTAACTGGGTAAATAAGATTTGATTGTCGTTTTGGTCTCGGCGAAGAAAGTCCAAAAACTTCCACACAGAGGAGTGGTATGTGGCAATACTTTTCTGGAAACGGCTATGCCACCCCTCTACATAGTTATTTGTGCGCTGAATGCGGTTTAAAACTAATAAATAGACGTTCCACACAGGCGGTGGGAACCTTGGTGCTGTGGCTCGCCTTTGACCCCGGGCCCTTCTTCCCCTAACGTAAGTCACATCGAGGTAATCGTAAACACATCTCACAGCTGGGTGTATCTCTGGCCGGATTGCGATGAAAGTCGGGATCAAATCATCCAACGGAACAAAGGGTAGCCCCAACAAAGTTCTCACAGAATCTCTAACCTCCCGATCTTGGTTGTATAACGTCTTTAGCCGGCATTCTACGACTGCATAATTCCACACACTCTGTGACCAGTGAAAAAGGCATCCGTGAATTCGCGCGTTTGGAAAAATATCTCCCGCCGCATTCATGGCACCCAATTCGAAATCCGTGGTAACCATCCTGGGCTCCAATATTAAGTCCATATCCAGTGCCGCCTGCTTAACATGATCAAAGATAACCCGATAGGTGTCCTCCGTCTTCCTAGATGTCAGCGAGTACACAAGCGGGAAAACATGACCGAAAACCTGCCCGTGTAAAGTGTACATTTGAAAAAATTGCCTAGGCACGGTCTTGAAAGTGCCGTCTGAGAACATATAAGGACTTTGCACCAACTTCTCCAAGTCGCCCAAACTGTAAAATATTAAAATTCGATTCGGGTCGTGAACTCCTGTATCCATTTGCAGGAAATGCAGGTTGTTTAAAGTCCTGTTGTATGGTTCAACAATTTCAACATCCTCCAATGTCCTGGGCAAACGAGGCCGTCCCCGATTTTGCATGCGATTTATCCCGCGTACCAGGGCCATCCTTTCCGGCAGATTCATAACCACCTCCTCATCTGCCACTCCCGCCAATTCCTGGACAACAATGGAAGCAGGGGGCTCGTTCGGGTGCTCCTCAGCCCGCCGTTTTATTCTGTTACGAATGATCCGCACCTCCGGCTCCCACGGCTCACTTTCATGTAGGTGCACTCCCACTTTAAAAATTCTAATACCATTCTGAACATCATAATTTGTAGTCGCCCTGGCTTGACATACCTACGAAATTAAAACTATAGAAACTGGTACAAACTCTTGCACATTAAGACTAAACTCACCCCTCGTCTTTCACAGCGCCAGTATTTCCTTGTCAACTGCTTATTATTGCTATGAAAGTGGTACATATACCGATGGTATTCTAATATCTTTCCATTTCTGTTGGAGTCGATTAACCGAGCCATTTAGAAAAACGGATGTAGAATTTAGAAAAACGGATGAAAAATAAACGGATGAAAAATAAACGGATAAAAAATAAACGGATAAAAAAATAAACGGATAACAAATAAACGGATAAAAAAATAAACGGATAACAAATAAACGGATAAAAAAATAAACGGATAACAAATAAACGCATAAAAAATAAACGGATAGAAAATAAACGGGTAAAAAAAAAAAAAAAAAAAAAAAATTAGAAAAATAATTGCAGGGCAAATAAACAAACAAGAAATTTAAATAAACAAACAAGAAATTCAACCGCAGACGAACTATTTAAACGTCAGCCATTTCTGTTCCATTCCAACTACTTTAATTAATATTTAATTTACTTTCGATTCACCGACTGCATGAATGATTTTCCGGTTGTGACCAAATAGATATGTTTGGACGAAGTATGTTTTTTAATTTTTCGGACTAAATCTATGTTATTATGTTTTTGGACTAAATGATTTACTTTAATTTTGGACGACATTTAAATTTTTTTTTTGGACCAAATTTTTTAATTAACTTTTGGACAAAATTTTTAAAAATTTTTAATTTTGGACAAAATTTTTTTAATTAATTTTGGACAAAATTTTTTTAATTAATTTTGGACAAAATTTTTTTAATTAATTTTGGACAAAATTTTTATGATATGGACAATTTAAGTGTTATGGCATTTGGACGAAATTGTTAAAAAAGTTTTTGGGGCGAAAAGTTTAGTACGTTTGTTTGTGTGGACAAAGTTGTAATAAGCTGCATAGGACGCAAAAACTGTGGTTAAAATTTTTTTGGACAAAAATAAATGGGTAAAAGTTTTTGGACAAAACGACCGGGAACGTATATAAGGGATGAAAACCTATAAAAAAGCTACTAAATTGAAGAAATGTTTCGGTTTCATGTTGCAGATTCAGCTAGACAAAATAGACATAAAATTTCAAATTGTGACTCTATTTGAGTCACATTTCAAATTTTCAAAAATAATAATGGAAAATTTATGTAGCTCAAAATCTCGATGGCTGAATGGCATAATTTCCCTTTATTTTTCAATGCCGTCAAAGCAAATTGATAGTTTGAACTCTTTCTATCCCAGGTTGTGTATAGCCCTCGAAATGGCTAACGTGAAACTTATAAGAACTTTCTAATGAAGAAAGTTAAATTGTTTCAGAATATTAAACAAGGTTTAGTTATCAGGTAAGGATTTCCCTTCTCTTTCCCCTCGATGTCCCAAATTTAAGAGAGTTTAAAACGATTTCAGTCGAAGCTTTGAATAATGTCTGTGTAATCCTTTTTTTTTTGTGTGTGTGTGTGTGTCTTTTTTCCTTTGAAGCAGAAACGAAAAAGATCAAAATACTTTTTTGCATGGAAATGGAATAATTACATCTTGATCGTGCGAATTTTTTCCCTTCTGTTCTTCACTCACTTTGTAAATTTTTGGAATTTGCTTTTGCATCATAATCGATTTTTAATCGTGCGGAGGATTTAAATAAAGAATGAGAAATAAGAAAAAAAAAAAAGGAATCTATTTTACTTGGGTTTTTATATGCTCACGGCTTTAAATGCGAGAAGGTTTTCGGTTTGATTAAAATTGTGAAGTCGAGTGAAATAATTATTTCACGAATCCTTTTTTTTTTTTTTTCAAAAGTGGATTGGGAAAACGATTACTGCTCCAAGCTAATTCAAGAAGGTCTCTTCGTCTTGGGGAAGCTCAGGTGTGCTTTAATGTCGTAGTAGGATATATTGCAACTTGATGTTTTGTTTAAGAGAACGTGGAGAACGATGTAAATTTTAAAACCAGTAGCTCTGGAAACGTTCGTAAGCGTATCCAATGCAAATATCATCTCTAAAATAAAACGGAAATAGGAAAAGTTTTGGGGGAGAAGTCTAATTAATTTGATCTCCGCCGTTCTAAATAAAATTCTAATTCCCACCCCAAAGTTCATGAGAAAATAAGTGACCCAAGATTTTATACGATTTTTCAAAAAGGAGAAATTCTACATTTTAAGGAGGAAATCATTTCGGTGGAAATAAAGATGATAAATTATGATAATTTGTTTAATTTGTCGAATCGTCAAAATATTTTATTATCTTTTCCTTTCATTCACTTTTTTGCTTTTGACTAGACCGATATTCAGCTTTGGAGGCTGGATACAGTACCCCCTTACCCTGTCTAGAGATATTTACTGAGTATGACCAAATCAAAGATAAAACATTTTGAAATTTTAAAAAAAAGGGGGGAAAAGGTGGCTTTGTTTAGCATGGCACCGATGTTGGGAATGTAAATTTTAAGAGAAATAAATTTTCCATGGGATTATCGAAAGTTTTAGTGTCAGTTTCTACGGTCTAATCAGAAAGGAGAGGAGAGGAATAATGGTTAAAGCGTAACTTTTCACTTTTAATATCAATCTGTTGCCGCTTAACTTCCTGGGTGCAAAAAAAATAAAAATAAACACCGTCGTCTGAAAGTCGAGACCATATGAAAACAGGAAAATTCAATTCCTGAGGTGGAAAAGTCAATATTGAGTGTCAAGTATGGTTTAAGCTTCTCTGGATTCGAATATTTGCTATTCTCGAATTCCTTTTTATTGGAAAAAAAAAAAAAAAAAAAATTATTTTAGAGCTGATATATTACATGGAGTCGTGATAAAGGAAAGTGTTAAGTTAATTAATTTTTTTTTCCACCAGCGAATGATACCGTACGATTGAATTATTAAAATCTGTTTTCGTTGATATTTAAAATCCGAAGATTGCAGCACATCCAACATTAACAGGGAAAATGAAATGAATAACTGGTTTGTGCCAGTGGCATGTTAATGCAAAAATTCTTCTTTCGGACCATTAAGTATTGAGTTAGTAGAATTTTTTTTTTTTTTTTTTTTTTTTTTTTTTGGAATTCATATTACTCTTCCAATAAGGCCGTGTTTACATTACTCGGTTTGAACCTGCTCGGACCAGCTCGGACCGAGAAATAATGTAACTACCGCACTATTCGTAAACGTAAAAAAAACAATGTTAAATATATTGGAATAAACAGCTAATTCCGACATATCGTGAATAATTTTCCTTTTCAGCCTGGCTAAACGTTTCTTTTTTGTATATAACGCGAATCAAAATTGAATGACTTATTCAGTCATCAATAAGCAACCACGTGAGTAAATTATCGACCATTTGTAAATATCATTGCCGAGTCGGATTAATCTAGCTAAGCAATACGATTAAATGATATCGAACGGATTTTCATATGTTTTTCATGTTGACATAAATTTCATGTGGAAGACAAGCTAAGTAATCTAAGCATACAATAAATTACTGGTTTAATCGTTTTAAATATTCTCGTCTCTTTCCTCAAAATTTTAAAATATGAAAAACTCTCGAAAATGTTAATAATCCCCAATTTTAATTGAATGATCACGCTATCTTTTGCTGAAATCTTATCCATAAAGCAACCAGTTTTGACGACTAATTAAGATTAATCTTACTCTCGGGAATATGAATAGTTGAGATTGAGGCTAAAGGGGCATGGTCGGTTTTCGTTGGTTTTAATTACATGTTTGTTTTCCGTGGAGATTAAAATTTGTTACAGAAATTTATTTTCGTTCGAACGCGTGGCAAAGTCTGAAAAACATGGATGTTTGGGGAGAAAAAAAAAGTGTATAAAAAAGGTCCTTTAATATGGCGACCTTAGGATTTAAAAACTAATTAATTAAATGAAGAGCATACCCAAGGGTTTTTTTTTTTTTTTTTTTTTTTGAAAATAATCTTTTATTCCGGAAGGGAATTCCGCTTTCCCTTTTTAAGTATTTTTTGTAGTATTCGCCATTTAAAGCTTTAAACTGAATTTTTAAAGCTTTTTAATTTCATTTGTGAATTCATTCCTCGTTTAAGATGGTTTGCTGAAAAAGCTCTAATTTGGTAATATTGGTTTGGAATTAAAAACGACATTTCTAAAGTTTGTGTTTTTTTACTGCAGATTAGTCGAATTTAGTTGTGTAATTATTAATAATACGTTCTAGGGCGGAGGCAATGTAAAATTTGGGAAAGTTGACCAATATATAGAACAGCCAATGTTGTTAATTCTGCTTACGGGCAGTGAGAATGTTTCGATTAAATTAACGGAGTGGTATCACTCCGTAATGTTTTTTTGAGTTATTTCGTTAAAGGAAAATTAACGATAAAGCTTCTAATAAAATCATTTGAATATTTCGATTTTCCCGAAAAATTTGATTCACACCTCTGATCGTACTTATTGCATTCCTTTCGGGTGCTAGTACGTGGAAGAATGAACAACTTAAGCGTTCATTTTCTTTTGCCGTTTCTTCGCCTTTGCGTATTATACGATCGCTATACTTCTGCCAACGAAAGTATCGAGATTTAAAACAAAAGGCCCCACTTTTTTTGTTGACGTGTATTAAATGGATATTCCGGCAAATGACCTTTTCCTTATAAATAATTTCCAAGCGATAAATGTTTGTTTTAAAGCTATTACACAAAACAGCTATTCATTTCAACAACAGCAGCTTAATTCTAATGAGAAATTTTCTATAACATTACGCTCATTGTTACATTGTACGTTACTTGTACAAGTTTCTGGAAAGCTTTTATTATCAGTTAAGCTGTCGGTTTTAATTCAGAAACGAGGGAGTGCCTTAACCTGTTAAAACGCCAGTGACCCTAACAATGACGTTCCATGCTTTCCGTTAAACTTATTCTCTGATATTCAATACATCTGCATTTGTACGTGTCGGTCTAGGCACCATGTGGTGACCATGATTAATAGTTTTCACATGATATATCATTTTGCAGTGCACAAAAACGTTTACCCTAAGAAAGGCTGCTTTTTAGCAAGAAAACCAAAAAAGAGATGGAAACACCAAAGTCGTAAAGAGATAAAAATCATTTATTTACTCTTTTGAGTTTAATATTCCAGCACTCCAATCTAGTCGGCTGTTGCCTTTTCCTTTTTCAGAATTTTTCCCTAGTGGTACAATCTCACGTCATGCTCGCTTCTCGTGTCAATATAAAAAGAAATGCAAACCTGAGATGATTGAATGGCGTTAAATAAAATTCGGGCGTGAAGTTGTTTATCATTACTTTATTTATTTTATTTTATTTTATTTTATTTTATTCTTTTTGTGTAGAGCTACAGCATTCCGATTCGTTTTATAGACAAAGGAAGTCAATACTTGCGTGACTATGAAAAGTCAATGGACTGGGTATAGGAAAACTCGTTAATAATAATTTTAGTACGTCGGGGTTTATTTTTTATGTACCGGTACATATAAATGTATATTTTTTTTACCGTCAGAATCAACTCAAAAACTGAATGACTATCGCGTCTCTTTAGCTTTTGAATTATTATTTGTATTTTTCACGTCACGGCAGTTTTACTATCTCAGAAGGAAGGAAGAAAGTAAAATGAACAACTGCAGTGACACGGCAATTTTTTTTTTTTTTTTTTTTTAAGCTTTTAAATGAAGTCTTATTCAAATTTTAAACCATTTTTTTTCTTTTTGTGTATTACATAGGAATGAAAATTCTAACGGCAACTAAGTAAAAGTTGACTTTTTTATTATCTTTTTTTTTTTTTTTTTTTTTTTTTTTTTCTTAAGAAAGTTTTATATTTATATTTAAATCCACAAAGAAAAAGTTTTTTTTTTTCGCAAAAATTTTATGGAAAAGAAAACGTCATGTTCAGGGAGCAACAAGAGAACCGAACGTGGACGTTTTAATGCAGTTAAAGAAAATGACACGCAACACATAGTTACAGTATACTGAGCACTGTCATGTTGCCGTTTAGCCGATCGATACCGGCCGCGTGATTTTGGGTTTATATCTAAAACTGAGTCATATTTTTCGCGGTTTTTTAAAATAGCGATACCAGCTCTCCTTTGTTTGGTAAATACATTCGACCGAACTTAAAAAAAAATTAACTTTGTCCACTGAAAAAAATGAAATAATTAAATAAATAAGTAAATTGTAAATACTCAAGTATAAATACAATGAAGCAAATAAGAATGAAATAATTTATTACCGAAGGAAATATGAAGCAAATTTTCACACACTTAAATGTTTGCACGAATATAACCTTCCATTACTACAAATCGGTTTTCCTTATTGTCCCTCGTGATTTGTAATGATTTTCACAGTGTAAAATATCAAATGCAGTCAATCCTATTAAGCCAACTTTTTTTTTTTTGAGGAAGTAATTACTTTTTATAATAATATAGACCTGTACATTTTCAGATTTAATTCCTTTCTACAATCATGCGGATTTAATGTATGTTTGCCTTTTGACTCGATAGTAAGTTTTTAATGCTGCTGCTGCTGCTGCTTTCCCATTCAGTGAAAAGTATCATTAAAACAAGTGCTGTTTTCAATGTGTTTCTATTTATTTTTCGTTTTTTCTTTCTCAAAAAGAAAGAATAGAAGTAAAGAAGGTTACCTTTAAGAATTTCTTTACATCTAACCCTTTCTTTACTTTAGGGTTATAAGATTGATTTTGCTAAACTCGTAAAAGGAAAATGTTAAGTCGTCAAAGAACGAAGAAATTTAAAGTCTCAATGGGGGTTACATCTGTTCGATTTGGAAAAACTAAGGCAGAAAAAAATTCCAAAGAGAGCTGTCGTATTTTTGTGTGTGATGGCTTATACGTTTATGTTTGCCTGGTAGGAAATTTCAAAATAAAATCAATATGAGAAGGGCAGGCTACTTTGTAAGGAGCGATGTCCAAGCGATAGAATTACCAGTATTTGCGATTGTTAAGGTAGAGGTTTTATGGATGATAAAGACTAACGAACTCTAGACTTGTCCTTGCTGTTTTGATTCGCTGGTTTATCGCTAGAATTGGCACCCAAGCGGATAGTTTTTAGGCGCATGCGTTGGAATTTAGGAAATAATATTTTTATTTGAGATGGTTACTTTTAACACGAAAGCTAGGAAGTATAAAACGATATCTTCTTATTGTGCTGTACCTGTGTCCACTGTCCAGGCATAGGCGACCATCAATAAGATCCTGGTAAGTCTCCCTATCGGGAGAAATTCCGAGAGCTCCTGTACACTTAAACCGATCCAAGCTCTTTAGTTAGGCAACCATAATAGGTTTTTCCGACCTATTCTATCCTTTTCCCTTCGATATGCTCCTGAACGATTGTCTTCAAGTTCATATTTAGGTCCTCTAAGAAAATGACCAAAGCATTCCAACTTTCGTCGTCGTTTTACGATTTGCAAAAGTTCTCTCCACTTATGAAATTTTTGCAAATTTTCGTCGTTGGTTACTTGGTCGACCCATGAAATTTGAAAGATTCTACGGCAGCACCAAATCTCAAAAGCTTCCAGTCGATTCATCTTAAACTTTGAGAGTCCAGATTTCGCATCCATAAAATAGAGTTGACCGAACGTAGCACCGGAGAACTTTAAGACGTACGGATAGTTTTAATGAAAGACAACCAAACACATTTCTCATACGCATAAATGCCGATTTGCAATTTCGATTTGGTTTTTTTTTTCGTCGGTGTCAACTGTCTCATTCAGCCAAGAGCGTAGATACTTGTGGGTTGCGCGATCGATGTCCTTCCCTCAGATTCCCCTTCCTCCCTTTTGATAAGTCGGTGAGTTGCATTGTACTGCACCTTATCCTTATTTTGAAACGATATGATTCTCTCCGAATACTCGTTATCCGCGGAACGCGTAAAGGTTAATCGCTAATTATAAATTAAAATCTTGAGGGATGGAATTACTGCATGCCGTATTTAATGAACGTGGAAATTTTAATAACTGGTGAGCCTTTGGTCAAGCTTGGTGAAATATTTAATATAAACCGCTTCATAAATCAACAGAGCAATATCCTCATCTGAAAACATAAATCTCGGTTTTTCAAAAATGCATATCTCCCTAAAAATCCGAGGGAAATCTATCCGACAAATATTTATTCCGATTCCGAACCGGCTACGGAGTAATCGAAAGTTCCTTTAATATTAAACAATCGACGGTTTGTAATACTATTACACATTGATTGAATACGTTATGTTTTCCCATTCGATCTGCTGACCCTTGAAAAAAAAATTCGTTTGTTTTGAATTTTTTCAGTTTCGTTTTGAATTTTTATTTTTATTTTTGCTAACATGATGTCATTAAAAAATATTTAAGTGAAGATTTTTTTTTGAAAATTTTTTGATTTTTCCTATGCGTGATACTGGAGTCATAATTACAATCTTTTTATTCTTTTCTGTTTCCGTTTTCTCGGGTTCTCGCTCTAACAGGATACTTTTAAATGGCCTTTTTTTCGGTTTGACTAAAATAGGAGGTAAAAAAAACGTTTTCACTTTTTTTTATCTTTTACTCGCGCGAAATAAAACGAGGAAGAGATGACAGGTCGGGTTTTTCGACTTTTCACTAAAGATAAACAGCTGTCGTGGGGGTCAACAATAACCAACATGCCACTTGCGATAAAATTTTGCACACGAAAAAAGGTCCTGTGGAATTTAAAATTTATGGCCGGTTTTCTTTTTATTTAATTAATTCGGTTCTGCAAGATTTTATGAAAAGTGCTTCCACTCTTATAAATCATACGCGGTGGTTTATCCTAAAACCAGAGGAGACAAACTATTTGTTTGAGAAATCTGAAATGTTTAAATGCAGGAAAAGGTTTTTAATGAGAGTGCTGACTTGAGCAAAAATTTAAAAATTTTCTGTTTGTTATCTTGCTATGTGTGGATAAAATGCAATGCAAACCAGTTTTTGAAATTCATATCCGATTCATAATACATTCTGAATTATAAAGCAGTATTATATAAAAAAAGGAATAAATCAGATAAAAAATTCAAAACGTGTTCACCGGATCATCGATAATTAACCAATCGCATATTGGGAATCGCCATTCTGGCTTGTTTGACATCCTCTGTTAAAACAATCCCATAAGAACATATGTGCTTTTTTTTTTTATTAACTACCGACGGCCTATTTTATCGGCTCAGCGTGTTTTAATTTTTTTTATAAACCAACTAACATTTGGTTTTTGTTCATTTTTTCTCCTTCTTTTTATTGTTATCGAATCTGTAATAGGCTGCATAGGCTGTAGATATCAATCAATATAATAATTTAAGTTAATTTAATTTAATTTCGGGATTTCGCATTATGCTGCAAGTAGTAAATCATCAAGATACGAAAAACAGCTTAGTCCATTATTAATTGTTTACTCGTTGTCAGTTGTCAGTTGTCAGTTCTCCATTCTAAAAGTTCATACCAAACAGAGTTCGTCACTTACGGGCTTTATTTGTTATTTGACCCTTCAGGAATTCTATTAGAAAATAATGTAATTCTCGCCTTTTGATACTCTCGGATATCAAATAATGAGAGGCATTCGCTTCACAATTTTGATTTTTCCGTATTCACTACTATTATAGTCGTTGTTTTACATTTCAAACAATAGAGAAGTCACATGTTTTGGGATGACTTCATCGTTTAATTGTGCTAGGGGAGATACTACAAAAAGCGTAATTTTGACTCGGTAAAAAAAACTGTTAACCCCCGAAAAAAGAAAAAACAAAAATTTAAATTTGAATGCCCGCCAAAACGGAACGTGAAGGAACGTGACGTCATCTGCCTAAAAGTGGTTGTGTTCATTTCTGAAACTCTAAACGGCAACGTTGAGTAATGTTTACAAGCATGTTTACAAATAAGACGTGTTTCGCTTCGAGTTCGATATCTCGCTTCGATACAGGCAGATGACGTCACACCAATAGAAAATTGTTTAAGGAGTGATCACGCGACAAAAACTTTTTCGAACTTTGTTTTTCTTTTTTTTTAAATTTGATGAAAAATTTTCCCGTTTAAATACTAGTTTTTAGTTAAGAGCATACTATACATTAGTTTCCAGAGAAAATCTCAAAACATGTGACTTGTCTATTGCTGGGTTAATTTTCAAAACAAAACCAAATTTATTACTAACTTCCAGCATAAATGTTTCTAAACTGTTAAGTTATTTATTTAAATGAAAGCTTTATTGAATTCGAAGATAAACCACGGTAGTCTCAGTCGAAAATAAACCTCAAGAGCATTGCGAGAGATTTAACTTAAACTTTGAATTGCGATCAGAGTTCGGGAAAAGTTTTAACATCAGAAAGGTGACGAAGAGATATTGCATTAATGAATGACTTACCAAAGTTGTGAACTGTTAAATTTCAACATAATATGCATTGCTTTGAATTACAAATGTTTCTGTTGATAATTTTTTGAAAGATATCATATTTTGGATTTGTCATTTAGTCATTCTTCTTCAAGACCTATTTTCGTAAGAGCTGAAAATTTTAGAAGTTTTAGCTGAAAATAAACTTTGAATTTGTATTGCTTTTAATGTAAAGTTTTATTAAAAGTAATAACCGGAAGCGGAAAATATTTTTAGTTACAGTTAGTTGTTTTACATCAATTATAATATCATTAAAATGTAACCTTAACAAAGGACCAAAGATTTGTATATTTTTTGGGGAAAAAAAAAATTAAAATCTCAAGCTAAAATGGCAATGGCAAATGTGTTGAAGACATATTTTATCCGTACTGAAACATTTTTGTAAATCTTTCTGTAAAATTTAGTAAGTATCATATTTTAAGGTTTTGATATTAAATTGGCAAGTTGTCAGTAAATTTTTCCTGGTTAAATAGGCGATTGCCCTGCAGTTATTGCAATAATAGATCACGCTACCCGAGAATAAAACGTTTGTAAAAGCTAGCGTAATTTTTTATCTTTCGAATGAAATAATTGTATTATTTGTGCAGTAGTTTATTTTGTCCATTCTAAGTAATAATTGAAAAATTTCCAGAACTAGTTTAGTTGTGTACAGTATGCGAATAATAATTTCAAATAGTTATTTCGTACATGGTAAAAATTTATCGAGCTTTACTTCTAAATTTATTACGGGATTTCTTACTGACATTTTGAATTGAATTTTCGGTAAAGTCGTATATGTTTTTTCAAGTGGGCTCATTCTCAAAAAATTGCACCATGTCGGTAGGACAAATAATGTCACATAACGATCAAAATAAGAGCTTAAAAATAATTATTTCTATCCTGGAAGAAGAGTTCTTTTTTAACATATAATACAAGATTCTACTGTAGAAAAATTTTTTTTTACTTGTTTGTTTTTAAAACGTAAGGCACTTCGTTGACTAGAAAAAACCGGCCGGTTCACCGTCCGGTTTTTTTAAAAAAAAAGGTTTTTTAATTAATATTTTTAAACGTTAATATTGCATTAAATGGGGCGAAACTTATACCAAATTTTTAATTTTTATACCAAATTGTTCCTTATTATTAGAATAAGTCGAATGTACATTTTAAAAATGTCGGTAAGCTTAAATTAAGTCAATATTCGCAAAATTTAATGTTGTTTACATAAAAAACAAAATGGCCGATGTAAAAAATATAAACAATCGGTTCATTTTGCGAATATTGACGCAATTTAAGCTTACCGACATATTTAACATGTATATTCGACTTCTTCTAATAATAAGGAACAATTTGGTATAAGTTTCGCTCCATTTAATGCAATATTAACGTTTAAAAATATTAATTAAAAAACCTTTTTTTTTTAAAAAACCGGCCGGTTCACCGTCCGGTTTTGTCTAGCCAACGAAGTGCCTAAGGCTAGGCTTAAATCATGTTGGTAAGAAAAATTAACAGGAATAATTTTGAAAAAAAAAAAGACTTCATAATAATTATTTTTTGTTTGGAAGTAGAGTTTATGTTTTTAATTGCACTTAAAATGAACGAATTTACCGAATTTTTTTTTCCTGACTTTTTTTTTTGTGACATACACGGCAAATTATCTTATAGACATGAAAGTACGTTTTTTGGAGAATGACCAATGATAAGATCACTATTCTTTATTAGCAATTCATATATTTAATTATTAACTGTGACAGGGTGATTTTGGGCTTAAGTGAAGCGATTTTGTACTTGTGCCGCACGTTTCCCCGGTTTCCCGTTTAATGAAAAATAATGAATATAAAAAACTATGGTAAAGTTAGTACTAGTTTTGTAATCAGTTTTAATAAGATTATAGAAAGGCCTGGCAGTAAGTCATTCCTTTTTATTTTAATTTTTGTTTTATTTTTTTGTGCTTTGATGCGCTGTATGCACGAATAAAGCTCATTTACCTGTATGACTGCACTGAGCATTAGGAGAGAAACGTTTTAGACTCAGAAAAGCATCAATTAACTTAATTAATTTGTCTTGATAAAAATGAAAATCAAAAATTCTCTTGGAAATATTTTAAATGAAGAGATTCTGAATGAAGAGATTTTGAATGAAGAGAAATAAAATTAAACTGATTGTGTTACTTCAATTCAAAATAACTTGTACACAGTGAAAAATATTATGTAAATATGTTCTAAACGGTCCACATAAATTTTTTCTGTTGTTTTTCCCAAAAGGTAAACATAAACAAAAACAACATAAGAATTATGTGGACCTACTTATGTTGATTTTGTCATAAATTATTTTACCGTGTAGCCATTTTAAAAGTTGAGAGGAAGACCCAAATGATTTACTTTTTTTCTTCGGTACATTTTTATGAAAAGAAGGTATTAATTTAAATGATTTAAGTTTGCAGATAAATGTTTTTCTGTACAGTCTTATCCAGATTGCCTCCTTATTTCAATTAGATCGCGTGGTACCTTTTTTTGAAGATATCGAGGACATGAGATCTAAAGAGACCAGACGAAGGACCTACATATTAGTTTCTTTAAAAATCGAAGTATTTTTTATAGATATGTTAAATTTAGATAGATTCGGTCTGATGTAATCGGTCAACGTCAGAAGAGTTTATTATAACTTGAAGCCCTTTACATTGAAAAAGAAAAGTCTAGCTTGATCCAGGGAAACTATTGTTCATTTCATGACATTCCGAAAAAGTTAAAGAAACGATTTTCCTTTTTCATCGGTTTTTGTCTTGCTTTTGAAATGTGATTGATTTACCTTCTCCTTGCCAAATGTCCGTTTCAAAAATATTTTTAAAAGAAGGCTGGCAATAGAGGGTTTTTTTGCGATATTCATTTTTTTTTTTTTTTTTTTTTTGATCTTCTGGAGAAAAAAAAAATTAATAAATAATAAATGAAAATGCTCCAAACTCTTCCCATCTTTTTCGTCTTACTAAATCGGTTACTTATGACTTAGTAGCAAAGATTTTCCATATTTGTCGAGAATTCGAATCTGGTACTGATTTTTGAAATATTTTATGTTCAGCTATCGTGAAAAGGATATTTTAAAGGAAGAAGTATAGAGGAAATTTTATGAAAACAAATTTCCTTAGTATTAAACTATACTTGAATTAAAAAAATTACAACGTAGAAAAGGAAAATTTTATTAACGAAAAAAGGAAATTTATAAGCACACTGGAAAACGAAAATCGTTGTAAGTAAATAAATTAATCATTTAAAAAATGAATGGGGATAGTTTGCCGGCATTTCTTTTTCCTGCTTCTTTTTTTTTCTATTCACGAGCTTCAATGTTTTTTAGGAAATTTAATGGCCGCGTGCTGGCCACTCGGAAAGAAAAGTAAATAAGATCATAGAACAAATTAGAGCATAAGCAAGGGTCTAACATTGAAATTGTGATCTGTGATAAAAAATCAAAAATGGGTCAACGCTCTATTGCTTTCCCGACGGTCGTGTAATTAAATACATGTTGGCTGGACTGAATTATAATATGACTATAATTTTAAAAAATTTTTCAAACATGCAAAATGCCAAGTTTTATTTATTACAAAAACAAAAGCTGAAATCCCGATTTTAAAGATTCCAAATTTTAGATTAGTTCTCCATTTGAATTAGGATCAGCCGCCAAACCAAATCGGAATTTGAAACGCTAAATAAATCGGTAAATAAATAAGCAAATAAGCAAATAAATGAATTCAAATTAACATATTCAAACATCAGGGACAGCAATATGAATATAATTTTTAAATGTATTCTTTTTACAATTCGCATGCTAGGAATAAAACTGCGAGTCCTCGGTCACATTGTGGAACTCGTCTATCCCCCTGAGGAAATGCAACTTCCCCGTCCGTTATTTTCATAAAGAAATTAGAGAAAAGAAGAAACCCGTGAACAATGTTTACAAACTAACAAAACATAACAAAGTCAACGGAAGAGAAACCGAAGTTGAAAATTGTAATCCCCCCTATTCTTTCAACAAAGAGCTTCGGATAAAAAAAAATTTCATACTCGAGGACGTTAATAGGTCGATTATGTAATGAGAAATTCATATCATCATTTTCATGACTTTAATGTCAGGGATTAAAGCGCAAAATTAGTGTAGTCAAGTTCAAGTCACAAGGATCAATTTAAAAATGACTTCGCCGTTCCGCTTTTAAATTGCGGCGAGTCTAAAGCTGTCGTCGTTTTTGAAAAATTCAAACTGCAGACTAATAATTCAATCTGCGGGTTATTGTGTAAAGAAGGTAGTCGATATATACGGACAGTAGCAACTTTGTGGCAAAACTTTTCATTTGAGAATGGAAAATTATTTGTTGTATGTTATGTTATTTGAATTTGTATTTTTTAATCGCCTCTAAAAATGGACATTGTTTCAAGGTAAATTTTTTTTATGTGTTACTAAATTAGAGTTGGTGTGTAGGAAATTTTTGTATCCATTCTTTACCAATGAAGTTAATTTAATATTTATTGATATGCACCCTGATAGAGATCAACCGATGCGATGTCAGAAAATCACACCGAAACGCATCGCGGATCGATCTCAGTTCGATGCTGTTTTTGATGAGCAATGGAACGAACTGAAATCTAGGTCGATCGGCATTACCTCTGAGTACGATTTTTCGATGTGGAAATGACATTGAACCGATGCCGTTTCACTCAAAATTTCTACCAGGGTAATACTTGCTATTGACTAGTCGAGTTTACTGCGCTGTTTTATATGATTAATATCGTTTTTAAAAATAAAAATAATCGATTTTTTTACGGATCTGTATTTTTTGGTAACCGGATATTTCAATTGTAATGCTCCAAAAATCAAACTTCACTTTTCGTGAAAAAAAAGATCATCCTTTATGGATCAATGACTACTTTTAGGGTTTTGCCTTCCATTTAACCTTTTTTTTCTTATCTCGAAAAAAAAAAAAAATCTAGATTATTTTTTTCGAGAAAAAAAGATGTTTTTACAAGAAAGAAAATTAGGAACTAGAAAGTTGGAGAAAAAAAAGGTCTTGATAAACCATTTTTGCAATCTAACCTTTCCTTTTCAAAGTAAATAAAAAAAAAAGCTCCCAGCTGTTCTGTTATGTTGAAAGCAGATTAATGGAAAACAAAAATTGTTTTAAAACTTTCATCGATTTTTGAGGGATTTATAGAAAAAAAAATCAGAGTAGACACGAGACGTAAGGTGAGAAATATTCTTTTCTGACGAAAGTGTGTCAGCTGTCAAGTGCAATTTTGTGTTCAACTTTACAATTGTATAAAGGTCAATCACGTTTGTGACGTCATTATATCGGTACCCTGTTCTGTCTATCGATAGAGGAGCTTGTGTTAAAACGAAAAACCACCGCAAATTCAGTTTTTTCCTTTCCTCGCTTTTTCCCTTTCCTCTCATTTCTCCTTCTGCGACCTTTCCGTACCATCGTAACGTGGTCATCGGCTTTTTCCAAAGGGAAGGATGGAAAAGATTCTCAATGTAGTACACTAAATTTCAATTCAAAGGAGTTGTTTTGTTAAGTTAAATGAAATTTCAGTTTCTTATGAAGTAGCAACGCTTTTTTTTTTTAGTTCCTTTTAACATGCGAGTAATTTCGTCTTCGGATTGAATTTAAAATTTCCTTTAGATCAACGAAAAAAAGCTTTTGCGATATGCTGACAGTTTTTGTAAGCGTTCGTTTTAAAGAGTCTCGTGAGGTTATTGAAAAATATTTTTGCTAAATCCTTCTCTTTTGCTCTCTACATAGAATGCTCGTTTTGTTTATTTCTTAAAATAATATATGAAAAAGAAAGACATCCGAAATGAATTATTTTTAAGGAACTAGATGAATGTAAAACAGTAATGGCTATAATATTAGACTAAAGTTCAACTCACCCGTTACATCCGAGACCACTCGTTGTTAATCTCTGGATTACTATTATGAAAGTTGGCAATAATAGTAATAATCGGTTTTATATCGAATTTTACGTTAAAAAAAAGACAAATAGCGACATACATCCGATTTTTCCTAAGCACTCTTTCTTTATTTCTACCGGTAAAATTAGCGATTAGAGCCCAGAGGAAGTAAAAAGTAATAAATTTTCCTTCATTAAAAAATTGTAAAGCAGCTTATCTATAGTGCCTGTAGAATTTAACATCGAAGATATCGCCAGCAGAAATATTCAAAAGCCACACTTTCCATTTGTAATCTGAATCGAAGCCTTTTATTGGTTTCAAGTTTCTTTATTGCTTTAAGGAGGTTCTTTAAGCTTTTGACTATAGGCGAATTTTCTTGAAACTTGGTCCGCCGAAAGAACTTCTACGCATTGCGCTTACCCCTGAATTATTTCAGATTTTTATGCTGTACCGTTTGCTGGTACTAAAATATGAAAAAAATAGCTTTTAACATGGACTTAAATGGCGGTTTATTTTTTCAAAGTCATGTTTTCGCCTACTGCCATTTTAGGAATAGATAAAGTCTTTTAAAAAGCTGTCAATTACCTTCAGGAAAACCTTTTTTTTTTTTTTTTGTTCTTTATTCAAATTTGAACATTGCTATCCCGCTTTCAGTTTACAAATCAAATTGAAAAAAAAAAAAAAATTAATCAAAATTAAAACAAACTGCCTTTTAAAATGTAAACAAAACTGCCTAAAAAACGAAAATATTGTCGAGGTTAGGTTAGAAATCATTTTTTTACATTTTTATTTCAACTTTTCTAAATTTGGTAACAAATTCTAACACTCATGTTTAACTTCTGTACTTTGCTTTAAGCACTTGTATCCCTTCTTGCTCGGAAAAAAGCTTAAAGAACCTCCTTAAAGCTTGAATTTATCCGAATAATCGGCCGACTCGATTACCCGAATTTATTTGATATCCGAATCTAAAACCGAATACCCGGATATTCGGTTCTCAGATTCGTAGAATCGAATCTCAGATTTGAAGAATCGAATTCCCAGATACTCAGTTCTCAGACTCCAGGATTCGAACCTCAGATTTTAGGAATCGAAAACTCTGATCTTGATTTTACAAATCGACTGCTCCGAAGAAAAAGTCCCTATTTTTATTTTAGCAGTACAAGAACTCCCTAACTTTTTTCGGACAGTTGAAAAACTCCCTATCTTTTTTTTGTTAGTGCAAAAACGATCTATCGTATATAACAATGACCATTTAAATAGATCGTTTATAAGTCGTCAAAAAAAAGATAGGGAGTTTTTCAACTGTCCGAAAAAAGATAGGGAGTTCTTGTACTGCTAAAATAAAAATAGGGACTTTTTCTTCGGAGCAATCGAAATGAAAGGCGAATATCGAGACTGCAGAGGGCTATTAAATACTGAAGTGCTAAGGAAAGGGAGGGAAGAGGGGTTTAAGATTTTTTGAATCTATTTTTGATTCAAATCTGTTTTTATTCGGTCATTAGATAATAGATATAATAGATTAGAATTTCGTTCTTTGGACCATGGAAATGCTAACATAAAAAAAGAGGGATATTTTGCAAACCTTACAACTATTTTCTGACATAGCGTGGGTCGAAAACACGAAATTTTGACCTTAAAAACGTCTGACATTATTATTGTTGTGGTTAAGGTATTCTATTAACCTTAATTTTTTTTTTTTAGATTTTTTAAATTTAATTTTAAAAGTCCGAATCATATATCTATGTTACAGTCCAAACCCGAAGTTAGGCATTACGCGTAATGCCTAAAATAGTTAGGCATTACGCGTAGTGCCTAACTTCGGGTTTGGACTGTAACATCTATAAAATAATAGAAATGAATGAAATCTAATAAGATGAGATTTAAATGCCAAAACAAAAATATTACAGACAATATTCTGATTTTCTAGTTATTTTCGTTTATGAAAGACGCCTACCTAATATAGGCTGTTTTGTTATGTAGCATTTATTGAACCGTAAAAAAAGTTTATATGGAAATAAGTTTTACATAAACAAGTTCAGTTTTTCAACAACTTTTTTTTTCTTTATATTTTTCTAACAACGTTCTCGTTTGAGAAATGTGCCAAATTCTTTTTCTTTTAATTTATTTTCAGCCTTACCACATTAGTAAATAGGATCGTTCTTTTTTTCTGTGGCAATTGCGTAATAGTCCACTAAAGTATTATTCTGAAACTGTAAACAACGAAGAACCCTACGCCAAATTGATATGATTTATTTAGTGAATCGCAAGATTGACATTAAACTGCATAAAGGTAGTTCAGATTATGATGCAAACAAGATCATAAAGAAGCAAACGGAATTTAACTGACAGGAAAATACATTTCGGGAAACAAAGGTGATTTCCCATGCAAATAATTAATTTTTGTTTTGCAAACCATCCATTGCATACAGATTTCGTCCATTGGTTCTACATTTAACCGAAAAAAAAAACCGTGAGATATGACTCGTATTTTCAGTCAACCATCCATAAAAGCGCATGCAGTGAAGAGGGATAAATATGATATTAAAAAAGAAAATTATCGTCAGAAAAGCGTTTTCAAAGTGCGAAGCTCGATTAACTTTAAAAAAAAATGATTTATGATTTTGACTTTGATCATCGGTGTTACCCTTTCAAGATATTTTTCAACATCCGGGGTCGTTTTATTAAATGTTTCCTCTCAATTTGCAATCTCTCTGATGTTTTTCTTTTTAAAAAAAATTGTAGTGAAAAAAACCTGACGTTATATTTTTAAAATTCATTCATTCACTGATCTTAAAAATGAAACTTTTTGATCACCTCATGCAGTCACGATTGTGGATCGTCGGGAGCTATCTCTTAGTTAAATATGAAATTAAATAACAAGAGGAGAAAATTTTAATTCACCTTTTTTTTTTTTTTTTTTTTTTTTTTCAGAAAGAAAAAAAAAATATTGCAACGCCAATAAAAAGGGATCGCGTTTACCAAAACCGAGATAAGAGTCCATAACTTGAAATTTATTATGCAGGTAAACTTGCCTTTTCCATTTCACAAGTTTTTTTTTTTTCTCCTATTTTCTGGATGAAATTTTATCTTACCCAAAATTTTCTTTTGATATGCTCCTTTGAGTTAAAAAAAAAGTAAACAAAAACACTTTTAAGTTAGATGCACCTTTTTAAAGTTTTTGTTACACATTGAAAAACGTGGAAATAGTCATGTAGAAGCACCGTAAACCGTCACCCCTGTTAACCTGGGTTGATACGACCCCTTACGACGTCGGGTCGACTCTGCGGGTGTACGGCGTCGCTATGACTCGCTGCTAGAAAACTGCATCACCGCGTTTTTCAAGGGTCAGGGAATATCCTTCAGGCTTAGCTATCAGCCCCTTTTTTCAAATTTCGCGCTAAAATACCTAGCTTTAACGCACTTTAGAATGTATTTCACAAAGGCTATTCATCATCGCGTAAAAGCATATCCTCTAATGTTTTATGATGGAAAAAAGATCGATTACATTCATGACTCAAAATAATCAATCCATTCAAAAAAAAAAAAAAAAAAAAAAGGATTTTGTGAGCAATACATTTGGAGTTAATTTCCCAAAAGAATTGACCGGTAATAGCAGTTCAATTCGTTCATGTCAAGAATCAATTATTAGCTTTTGCATAGGAAAATGTGAATCTGCCACTTGAAAACCTTTTAAATTAAGGTAAATCATTTTATTTTATTTTACTTTTTTTTAAGCTGTCTGTTATTCTTTAAAAATAAATTTAAAAAACATTCCAAAACCGATGACATAACTAAACGATGAATGACTAAACGGTGAAGGAAACATCTGAGAAACTTTCAGCATCGGGAAATGGATAAAAAGAGGACTGCCTCATTTAGATCAAAAAGTCTATAGTGTATTTAAGATGAAAAAAAAAAAAAAAACGCAGCGTTAAAAGCACGATCCCCTGTAGGATGAATGTGTGGTGCTTATGTATGCACCGTGAAAAAAAGGTCAATGCCATTCTGTCTTTAGGTGAACATATGCTCTTTAACTCGGAACAAACTTCTATTATTGCTTTTTTTCATTTCTTTTCAGCAGTGTGTTCCTTTTGATTATGGACTGTGGGATTATGCCTTTCCCTATTTTTGGACTTTTAATTAATCTCGCATAAGAAATCAAAAAACTTTTCGGAGAATTCCCCCCTTTCTTCCACAACTTAAAAAGATTTTTTATCCTTTTAAAATGGCAAGAAAAGTGGAAAATCAATGTCGAAGATAACTTCGCCAATGTCTTGCTTCTTTGCAATATCTAGGATGTAAACGGTTTTGCGACCATAATCAAGAGGCTTTTTAGAAAAAGCTTTTTCAATTGGCCGAATTCATCAGCTTTATTATTCGGAGGGAAGCCATCAACAATTTTCAATTTTATGTTTTGTTTTTCCGAAATCTAGGAGCTGTAAAACGATGGAATATTTTCTAACGACATTTATCATTTTTCAAACCCCTTGTTTTAAACTTGGCCGCAAGAACGATTAACTTTTGATAAGTATCTGACACGAAACATAAAGAACACAACTCTACTTTTCTTACATTTATAGAAAAAAGAGGAAAGTACGGGATTTTTACAGTGAATGTCAAAACGCATAAACTTGCGCATTGGAAATCAATTAATCTGGGGGGGGGTCTTCCGACCATTTTAAAATTATAAGAAACCATTACATTTTTTTTAAAGAGCAGAAATAAGTAAGATTTTTTTCCTAAAATCATGATAAAGATGGATGAAAAACAACTTGTCTCTCATCACTCGTATTTTTTTTTTTTTTTTTTTTTTTTTTTTTTTTTTTTTTTTTTTTGGAAATGTTTTCTTATTTATAAAAATTTTAAATATTTTTTGAGGCTCTATACCCTTATCTTTTTGATAGTTTCAAGTGCTTTCGATTAATCTTGACATGTGCTCTTTATTCACCGCCCGTTCTCAGGTTTGTCTCTCGCTTTTCCTCTCTTTCGGATCCAGAGTAAATAATGTACTGTTTTAAAAAAGCTTTGCATAATAAGCAGCCTTGCTTCTCTTTTTCGCGTCCTGACTATGCCTTTTTTATTTTTCATTTGGGCGTAGTCACCTAGGCATTTCGTTCTTCCTGATGATTCTCATCATGCGAAAGTTGATTTTTTTTTTATATTAAATCTTTCATGTACCCTTTTCTGTTTATCAACAAATTTTCAAACAATGAATAATTTAACATTATAGCTCAAGGAAATTAAGCGGGAGTCGGGAAATCCGCTTACTAAGCTTGGGTCATATTGACGCCTTTTTTTTCCTCGCGTGTGCCTTCATGTCATTTTTGTAATTGCGTGAAAACGAGACATTTTCGAACTCTTTATTGTTTTGCTCTCATATTTTTTCTCCTTATTTCAAAGATTAACTCAGTATATCAAAACCTCACAGAGAAACTAGGAAAATACAAAAAAATCGCCTCTAATGTCTTTTTGCAGGTATCCATGAGGAAAAAAATTTTTTCGATTATTTCACGCGATTATAAAGCTTTAACGCCGTTGTCATTCAGAAACAAAAACTTCTAATTACCATGTAGGATATGCATTCCACTCGAAATCATTTTTGAATATAATCGGGGGTTGGTCAATAGGCGAAACATGAAAATTTGAAAAGTTACTTCGAGGCAATGAGTATTTAATTCACTTTTAAATATAAAATTGCATGACCAAAGAATTGTAATATGTATCTCAAGTTACACTGAGGCGTTTAATACTACATACATATATTGGAAAGGTTTTTCCTCAAAGTAATGGATTTTTTTTATTTCTTCAGCATTTGCACAGAGCCGGTGTTTTTCAATACTCTAGCCAAAGTCATAAATCAAAATTTAACGACGGTTTGGTTTTTTTTTTTTTTCTTTTTATCGTGTTTTCTTGTAGCTTCACTTGTCCTACGACATTTTTTAACTGTTGAATTAAGATCATAATGATGCAGCAGAGTAGACTAATTTTGAGAAAATAAATTCCATGGCAGTAGAGTAGGCTAATTTTGAAAAAATAACATTTCCGTGTGAAAACTTTTCTCTTACGTATATTCAAAATATTTGGAACATTTTATTTACCTAATTGTTTTTTTCTTTTTTTTTTAACATTTTTTCGACTAAATAAGGAAAAATGTTAGAATAAACATTAGGTGAAATCTTGAGTTTTTCTCTCTCTCTTCACCATACACAGTAAAAAATATTATGTAAATATGTTAAAAACGGTCTACATAAAGTCTATGTTAAGTTATTATGTTAAAAAATCAACATAACTTGTTTGTAAACAGCAAAAAAATGACAATCGTTAATGGACGCAGAACATTAAACAAAACAATTGTGTTATTTTTCTTAACAAAATATTTATGTAGACCGATTTTGACATACAATTTGTGTCAATTTTAACATAAAATTTTTTACTGTGTATATTGTAAATTTTTCTAATAAATCTTTTTGGTCATCTATTCTTCAACGTCTACAAAGAAAAAATATCTGTCCAAAACTATGGGGTAATCAAGCTCAAATTTCAGTCGCTCACAGTTAGACTGTTCTTCTATAAGTTGAATTTTTATTTCAGTTCCATCCTTTTTTCCGCAATAAATTTGGTGAAGATGAAATCCGGGATCTCCATGTCTTCGACGTCTTTAAAAACGAACTTCCTTTTGATATTTGGGAAAAGAATGTGGGCGGCATTTTGGTGCCATAAAAAAAATCGGGTTCTCTTATTTCCGCCCACACCTTTTTTCCTTCTTGAGCAATCACAATTAACATTTTCCCGTTAACTTTTTCACACGAAACAAACTTTTCCTTTTATTATTATTATTATTTTTTTTTTTTTTCTATCAGCTTCATCTTTTTTTTCTTTTTTTGTGGCGGAGCGAGGAATATGCCAAATTTACATTTTTCATTTGTTACTTTTTGACATAGTGATATTTTTTTTTAATTGACAAAGCGTCTTGTAAAATATTAACATAAAAAGGATCGAGAAAAGAACAATTAAAATTACCGTAGATTGGGGTGAAGCTGAAAAGGTGGGGTGAAGTTGAATGGAAATTCAAAAAAAAATTCTAGGTTTATTTTAGGCACTAAAAATAAAATTTTTTTATTTCATTAAGTGGATATTGTTTTTGGGATATTTAAGTAAAAAATATTATTTTTAGTGCCTAAAATGAATCGTTAATTTGAAAAAGAAGACATGGCGCAGAAGGTAAACAAAGGACAAGTCCCCTTCTTCAAATTAACGATTCAAATAAACCTAGAATTTTTTTTTGAATTTCCTTTGAACTTCACCCCACCTTTTCAACTTTACCCCAATCTACGGTACACAAAATGTTTTACTGTGTAACGACATTAAAAACCTTAATAGCCTAAAAACGACCTGAATTTCGATGACCAACCAGTAATTTCTCTTCTTAAAAAGTGATGGTTAATATCAAAGAGGTTTAAATTTTTACATTTCCGTTCAGTTTTTCACAAATTTTGCCTCTCTAGAAATTAAATGATTAGAAAACATGGATCCTAAAGGACCCGAAAAAAATAGTATAAAATTAATTTCAGCTCAAAACCTCGTGCCGTTTTTGTAATTTAATAGAAAAATGCTTTCTCTCCCTTCCTAAATTTTCGCTATGTAATGATGAAAAACCAACTATGTTGTGGGGAGTTCAATCGGATTCAGGTTTTGTCCTGTTGGATGTCGCTTTTTTCGCCTATATTGAATAATTTTCGACCCTAAATTTTCAATATATACTTCAAACCTTTTTTGAATTTTATTTTTTGGTAGACACCCTGTTAAATTTGTTTTCCTTTAACCAGACGTTGTGTTTTACCACTGATTAAAAATATTTTAAATTTATTTAGTCAGAAGGGAATTAGTTAAATAATTTGAAGATAAACAAGCTCTACTGAATATTTCGTGCTACACATTGCCTCGTTTATAAGGAAAAATAAAACTGAAACTAGAAAATGTCCAAATAAAAAATATATTTTGAACAGGTTCTCCGTACCTTCTGATTTTTAAGTTTTACTTAAGTTTGATAAATTAAAATATTAACATATTAAGTACGGTAACTTTCATTTTGATTTTTTTGTGGTAATTTAACATCAACCAACAATTAATATTATTTTCTCTAGACTGGTAACCTCTCTATTCCATCATGTTAAGAGATGTTTCGATATGATTTTGTTGTGCAGTATTTTTATTATTGTATCACTTAACTATCTGAGAAAATAATGGAGTTTGATGGAATTAAATTATTCGACAGGTTTACATTATGCCTGGCCTGTCGATCTGAAAAGGAGCGACTAATAATAATGATAAATATTTTACAGTATAAAAATTAAATTTAACACAGCCAATTCAAAAGAAAAATTCCTAAAATTTTAAATGACTTAATAAATGTCATCGAAGAATTATAGTCATTATTAACATGTACATAACCACAGATGTTGAAACAATAGTACTAGAAGCATTTTCAAAGTTAAATAAATTCCTATTTCTGTAATAAGACGTATCATGTCGTTCTCCCACGTTGTAAAAAACGATTCGGTCCCCCAAAGGTTGAACAGGTCTAAAATTTTCTATCATCTGCCCTTCGTTGGACCTCAATCTCCGAAAAGCAGCAATCTATTTTGTGAGAAAAATAAAATTTTTTTTAGATATTGTATTCTTGAAGGCTAATCCATTATTCAATAGAAATATATTTCCAGCAGGAAAATATCTCACCTGATAAGATGACAAAGGGATCGGTTCTTTGAAATCTATCCAAGTAACAACTTCGGAGCAAGGAGGCGTTGTAAGAGATCCATTGTACGTGTAATAATTATGCTTATTTGCTGGCAAGAGATCGTCTAAAGTCATTGGAGCGTGAAGTCTTGCACGAGAATGGGGTAGAGTCACAGAATCTAAATGTTCTACGATTTCAGAATAAACCGAATTATCGAATTGATATGCCTGAAAGAAAAAGTAAAATATATGAAAAATAAAAAAAATAAAATAAAAAACTGGCATCGCGGAAAGTAATTAATGGATGATTTAATGAGGAAGGTCGAGAAGAGGGGTCATCACCTGGTCAGTGATTCTATCATCATAAGAATATTAATTCAGACACGAAATTTCTCATACTCGCGGCCTTCATTCGTTTGACAAGTACGATTTTACAAGGTTTTTTATTTGACAAATTAAGTGATTCTCAGTAGCTATTCATGGATATATCCGACTTTCCGAAAATTTTCCTTTCTCATCAATTACGGTTACTAGTACAGCTTGGATGCGTTAGGAATTAAATAACAACAAATTCCTCGAAATTTTAAAGGAAAACATTAAGTGGCATTGATCTTTAGAGAAACCTGTATGTTATTTCCATTTGCGGATGAATCCAAATGATTGCTTAAGAGCTGCAATCAAGATTTTTAAAAAGATTCTTTATTGCATCTTGCCGTCAAAAACCTAATAGAGTTTCCCAGATCAGGAAAAACAATTCTAGCATTCATTTCTAGTTAACCTCTTGAGGCGTATTCTTGTACATAATCCTACTATCGGAGCTTGTTGAGGCACGACTATGTACATTGGGTTTGTAAAGATTTAAAAAAAAGAAAAATTTAAATATGCCATAAAAATTGCAAAATAGCTCACGAATCGGTTTGTCTTATATCCCTTTGAAAAAAAAAGTGGTATCGGTAATACTGGAAAATTTACTTTAGGAAGATAATGTAAATTTGCCGGTATCTATAGGAAATGAAACGATAACTAATCGAACTGATAATAGCAAATTTAACAATACAATGTAGTAAACCTGTCGGCAATGTATCAGAAAAATTGACCATAATTCTGACGCTCATTTTTTAACGGAAAAAACCGTCATGGTTGACGGTGTTGTGGTATATGTGCCGGTTGCATTTTTCAATGAATGTAAAAAAAAGTGGATGATTATGAAGTTGACCATCCATCGGGAATTAATTTTCTATAAAAGCTAAAAGCTATTCCAAATGTAGAGAAATGGATTTTGCACGTAGAGGAAAAACACGTTGTTTCTTTCCAGATAGCCTATTTAAATTTAAAAACTTCTAACACTGAAGCTAATTATTAATTGTTATAAAATTGTAATTTTGAATTGTAATAAATAGCTTTTTAGTGGATACTTCCAATAATTAATTTAGGCACATCTAATTTTAACTGTTCAATTTTAACTTCTGACCTTTTTTATAACTTCCTAAATTTGTCCCAAAGCTTTTTTTGCTTTTAGATCTAATAAGTCACGTAAAATCAAGCCAAGTCTTGTAATGTCATGCCGCCTATTTTCTAAGCTTACAACTGTCCTTCACTTAAAAAATGTGAAGTTTTAAAAATTGATCATAAATACTGCAGTTAGGTAAAAACGGTAAAAGATATAATTAAAGTTAACCGCATTTTTAATTATTTTGTCTAAATTGTTTTCATCTTTTTATGTCCTGATATATCTGTCAGTAGTTGATGTTAATTTTGAAGCATGTGGTATGTACAATTAGACGTATTGCTTACTATAAACTACAAATTAACGATTCAAATACTACTGATATATGAAAAAATGTATTTCGATTATCAGCCGATATTTTGAATTGTTTCAACGATCAGTTTACTACTTACATCATAAAACACAGCTAAAACACATAAACCATCCTTGAAGTGAAGTGCAGTTGCCATGTCCCCGTAATCAATTTTAAAAAATACCATGTGGAGTTCCATCGGAAACGAATGATTATTAATCAAATCCTCGGATCCGACGGAATCATTTGCCCCCCAGTGGAAATGGAGCTGGGTGAAGACATAAATTCCTGATAGCGGTCCTCCAGATATCGTGGCCAATTCGGACGTTTCGATTTGAAGCATAACTATATTTAACAGGGGAAAAAAAAACGATCGTTAAAATATGAATTCCAATGCAATAGATCACAATATTTAATGATTTGTTAATTGTCAACAATGGACTGTTGTAAATAAATAAAATAATAGAAATAACCCGGAATACCTGTGTGGCCATTGTTAGTCAAGGTGCTGGATATCGGTATCGATTTAAATCCTTTAAATCTCAGAGGTGTATAACGAGTAGGGGTTACTCTGTGCTCATCTATGTCAATGGGAGATTGTAATTTTCCAGCACATGATCCATAGTTGAGGTCGTCCGCCCAGTGAGATGGACCTTTATCGCCGTGATAACCGAAATCACCGTGCGCGTTCCCGTAATCCCCTCCTGAAATAAATAAATAAAAAAAAAATTTACATATAAATTTATATTAACCTTTTCATTCAAATACAGTGAAGTGAATGAGTTTAAAAAATCTTCAAAATTAAAATTTTTCAATTAACGAATTAAGAGCATATTTTGAATATATAATTAGAGAATACTGAAAAAAAAAATCTTTCAAATTATCAATATTATCTCAGTAATGTAAACGTTTTGAGGCTCGTCACGACCCGCGTCCAACTTAAACGATAAGTAATGATGACATTTAAGTCATAATGGGAAAGATGGCATAAGATTGTTGAAAGGAATACACTGCTTTTTCAGATTTTAAGACCAGTCAAGTCAAGATAGTCGAAGCATAATACTTTTCATTCAAATTTTGAAATGTTCCATATAGTAATAATTTAACAACATTTTGGTAATTGTGAGTTTCCGTAAGAAAAATGTTTCCTTTAGGAGACTAATCAATGAAAAGTGCTTTGTCATTTATGTCGTTAATAAATAGGAAACGAAGTAACTTAGAAAAACAAACATTGCCGACCCAGAATCCTTTCTAATTACCAAAAATAAATTCCCGAATATAAAAAAAGGGCCTTCGAATTACTGAACGGCATGAGTTCAGTGTAATTCTAATTAAAATCAATTGATCAACGTTATCCGTGGTCACGTAGAACGTTTATTCAGGCGGAAAATAACATGTATTCATTCGATCCGGAAACGGGGGGCGAGGAGCAAAGCCAGCAACCTGTCGTATTTCGATTGTTGTAAGTCAACACATGGTTAGGCTTCTTTTAAAAAAAAAAGGAAAATGTAAATACGATACTTTATACAATTAAGGGAGAAAAAAAGAAATAAATTAAACTTTTAAATTTAAAAAAAAAGAAGAGACTTTTAAAGCTTCTTTTTTTAAGAGTATTTCTTCGAAAAGTTCTCAGGCTAATTAACGAGTTTTCACTTCCTTACATCATTTATCATTTTATAAGAAGAGAAAAAATGAAAAAAATTGAAAGAAAGAAAAAAAAGGAACTACACAAAAGTTAACTGGGTTAATGAATCAATGAAGTGCATCATTCGGACCAATAATCGTGTAAACTAAAGCAAGATCAAGGGCAATAATTGCGATTACGATGGCGTTAATTAGACGTTACCCATCAGTCATCGTCAAGGAAGGCAGCCCACAATTAGCGAAGGTGTAAAATGCTAGTCTCAGCTTTCGGCCCGAATTTTCGGAGTATTTAATTAATCAGAAAATGATTTGACGGAACAATAAATATGCTTAATTTAAAATTCTATAGGATTGACCCATTAAAATTTTTAGGGCGAATTCTGCTTTTATCTGGTTACCAAGTTTAACCTTGATATAGTTTGCGCATAAGACTTCGTGTTTTTTTTTTTTAAGCTATCAGCTTGAAAGTCCTAATTTTCAAACCAAGTTTTTTTTAACTAACAGGAAAAGGTGACACAGAGTTTGTAAATATATTACGGCTGAATAAGCAATCTAGAAAGTTCTGAGTCCAACAATTAAGACTTGCGGTCGCGGTAATACTATCAAATGAATGCTAATTAAAAGTCTTGATTCGTTTAGCGAATTAACTAAATATTTACCGAGTAACGCTTTTCTTTAAGCCATTTATTGCTTTGCAAATAAAAGATTTATTGCTTCTTATTATATTAATCCTACCGTAAGAAGGTTATGCGAGCTAAATAATTAACTTCTGATAACCAATGCGTTTCCTATTTCCACATGATATAGATTTGCCATTGACGCGTACATTACGTATAAACAAACAATTGTTTAAAACTCACGTAAAGTGCTGCCGTTAGGTAAACTCTGCATGGGATTGTAGCATTTTGAATAAACCTGTTATGTTAACTAAAGGGTACTGGTCTTTTCCATTTTTTATTTTTGCTGAATTGTAATTTGGAAAAAAGGAGAGAAATCGAAGAAGAAAAAATCGTGATGCTACTTGTGATTAACCCGATAGTAGGGGATAATAATTCGAGGAAGCAGCGGTAGAATTTTTTTCTATGATTCGGAAAAATAGACAAGACTCCTAACGGCAAGAAAAATTAAAAAAAAAATTATAATCGCAGCTCTAAAACGTTTTATCGTATCATCGGATTAATCCTACCATCGTATTAACCTGCAAGTTAAGACAAGATAAGAGCTAGGACCAAAAGTCCAAAACAACAGTTTTATTTAGCAAGCTCCTGTTAAATTTTTCTAATTCAGATTTTTTTTTTTTTTTTTTTGCGCTATCATTTTTCTCAGTATGCACATTAGGGTAGGAAATATGGCATCAGTATCGAATGACAGCAAATAAAAACTTAAAATAAAAAACACGGAAATCAAGACTTCTTAATACCAATCAGGAACAGTAAATTTAATTCCTACAAAAATCCCGAAAAGCAAAATCATTTAGGTGATTTACGGTCATGGCAAAACGTTTGACTGACAAAATACTTCTTTAACTGAAGTTATCAATATCAAGGAAATGACACATTAACTTATTCAAAAAGGGCAAGGTCTAAACAAATTAACCGATGTCAAACTGCATGCGGTAAAACATCTTCAAAAAAAAATATGGGAACTTTTTTTCAAATTAATAATATTCGCTTTTGTGAATGGTATGAAAACGTTGCACCTCGCTGCTAATAATATGTGTAGCAACTAAAAGAGTAGTCACGGGTGGTGGCGTTGCCGTTATTTCACGTAAGAATATTTTTGAGCAATCGAGACTTGAATTAATAAATGAAGCAGAATCAAGTGATAGCTCGTAAAGGTTTTCCCAATATTTGCTTAGAGATTTTGAGGTCTTAAATTCCAAAAAATAGGAATTATGGAAAACATTAACGTTCTGTATATTGCATGCACAAGGAAATAAGTCGCTACCGTTCCAGTTGATAGGAATGACACGTTCTTTCTTTTCCTCTATTTGTTTCGGTTTAAAAGTTCCCAATAGATTTCTGCTAACAAAAGTTGACATATTTCAACTTTAATGTGACAATCTAAAGGGAACATTCGATTCGTAAAATCTCTCATTAGTTTCCTCAACGAAGAAAAAAAAAATTGCAAATAATAATCACAAGGTCAATTCTTCACCTCTTTTCGATGGGACGGTAATCACAAACGCCTTTTCAGATAAGATTTATAATTGATCATTATGAAGCAGACTTTCTTTCTAATTGTCACATCCAGCATCATATTGACTATTAATGTTCTTAAATTTATGAAGAGCCCTCGAAATTAAAACGACTAAAGAGCTTCGAAGAAATTAAATGTCATTTGAGTTAGAAGTCGCCCATTTATTCCATTGAATTTTGTTTTGCATGAACTTAATTCAATATTTTCAGTGATTTGAAAATGCTCATGAGCTTTTAAGAAAGTCAACGCATGAATAATATTCTTCATAATCGGAAAACATGTTATTACCATTAATTAAGGGCGTCATCGCACTACTAGATAATTCTTTTTAGCTTTATCAGGAAAATAAAATGGGCGTATTCAAAAAGAAAGTATAATTTTGATTATGAAAAATATTTTCATTTTCAATTACTTGTTATTTTTCTTAGATTTTATTTACCCAAGTAAAATTATGGTGACTGATTAATTTGCATGAAAAAATGGTGACTCAATTTTTTTATTCGAATTATATAATAAATTAATAGCAGACTTAACCCTGTAATTTTGTTAAAGCAAATGTCAATTTTTCAGATTTTATTTTATTTTATTTTATTTCATTTACGAGGATTAAAATCGGAACTCAAAAAGACATTGCAAAAGGCTCTTTCTATTAGTTTTTTAATATTGAAAAGTAGAAAAAGTAACTGGAAAAAAGTAACCATAGAAAAGTCAAATTTTACAATAACTAGAAACAAAGATCCTTAAAAAAGTTTCGTACAATCGTAGATATGATTCATTTCACATTTGGAAATGTCCAATGTTCCGTCGAAATTTTAGAAAATAATTTTGCTTAAGAAATTTCGATTAAAAATGGACATTTTGGGTTCATTTTTCGCCGAAGAAAAAGAAAATAAAATGAAATATTTCTACAAGAGAAAAAAATTCTCGTTTCAATAAAAATAATTTTTTTTCTTTATTTGTATTTCCAAAAAAAAGGGGAAGGGGATGCTCGAAAATATTTACTCAGAACTAAATTTACTTACTGCTAAATTTTGATTAAATGCTTTCCGTCGACAATAAAGATTCCAAATCCCCGAAGGTTTTTCATACCCGGGAATCGGGAATTTCTGTTTTTGAAAAAATATCAATCCCGAAAACGAGAATTCCCGTTTTGGTTAGCTTTTCATTTTTCGGGAATCGAGAAATTGGAACACTTGAATTCCCGGGAATCCCGGGCAAGCCGAGAATTTATTTAGAAGGCGAAAAGAAAAAAAAAAAAAATTCTGATTTTCGTATTTTGGGAAGTAAGTTTGGGAATAAGCGGAGCCATTATTTTTATGTTGTTTAAAAGGCACGCTTTAGGTAAATTATGAAAAAAAAATTCTGATTTTTATAACTTTTTTCTAAAATATTGAAAATTTGATGTGATAAACGGTCAAAAATTTGATAAAATTGATATTATTCCCGTTCCCGGGAAAAAACTTGTCGATCCCGGGAATCGGAAATTTTCGAAAATGAGATAAATTCCATTCCCGGGAGACGGGATTTTTGACTAGTTAAAAAAAAGTGTTCCCGGGAAATTTTTTGGGGAAAAAAAAGCTTCGTGAAAAAAATCTCTAGTCGAGAATATGTAAATTGCGCCCTTGTTTTGGGTTCAACCTTGGTGGTTCAACCTTGTAACGACTTATATGTTGCGAATTTGTTCCCTAAAAAAGAAAACCCCAATGCCGGGATAATTTCTAGAATATTAATTTCAGAATGCTGTACGTACAAAACCCTGTTTCAATGAAGTGCCATGCAAAGCAATACTGTTTTAAACTTTAGAAATTAAAATGATTGCGAAAATTGTCACTCTGAATTATTCTCATAACAATTCACTCACATTTTTTATTAGATCCTGAAACTGATTTTCTCTGATTACAATTTTTTTCCCCCAATTTTTTTTTTTTTTTTTTTTTTTTTTTTTTTTTTTGAGTACAGGGTTTTGGAGATTTAAAGAACTTTAAATATGTGTACGTTTTTCAAAAAAGATACCAACTGGGAAAGATAACTTAAAATGTTTTTTTTTTTTTTTTTTTTTTCCAACAAACCAATTTTAAAATGTTTTGTTTGTAAAAAAAAAAAAAAAAAAAAAAAAAGATTTCGTTATGAATTCGAATTCCCCAACTTCTACTTGGTACCTGACGTCCACATGTATTTTACTGACATTCTTCAGAATGAAAATCCTGCAAAAATTTTTGAATTATCCACTGGAAAATCGAAAACTTTTTAAGACAAGACTGCTAAATTTTGATAAGCTGTTGGCTCAAACTAAAATTTTAATTTTTTACTTCTCAAATAAAAAATTCGCGAGAAAAAAAAAAAAAAAATATGGAAATACGTAAAAGCAATTTTTTGTTTATTTGTTTGTTTTTATTTAAATGGAGAGTAATATTATACCTATTAAAAAAACAGAGATTATTACTGCGATCGCAATGTTGCTTGACGCCGATCGCATGGTAGGAGTCACCTTACACCGGCACAGCACTCTAAGCAACTGATATACCAATGCTCTCCAAGAAGCTGATATGAAATTCAGTAGCGCATCAATGTCAACTACTCTTGGAAATTACATTACAAATTTTACAGTTTGCTTTTCATGATTTTTTCTGGATTTACGATGCAGAAAAATTAATTATTTTTTACACCAAAAAAGAAAAAAAAATCTATTCCCCTTGGGCAAAGAGTTAGGTACATTTTTCCTCGTATTTTTCCCTGTCCTTTAGACGAAAACTGTCAAAAAATGAAAGGCCATAAATTTGAAAGTTTTTGAGGAATTTTTTTTTTTTTTTTCCAAAGCTCTCAGTAAACAGAAGTCGTCTTTTTTTTACAATGTAACTAAACAAGAAGTTTGCTTTACTAAAGGAATGATTTAACCGTTTGATCCGAAGCTACTTTAATTCCTCCATTTTTTGAACGACACACTCTGGGCTTGGCGATAATATTTAAAATTTTGGTAAAATATTTAATTATCAAACGTTTCTGGAAAGCCATAGAGGATCGATGCAAGGGTATACTGCACTTAAAAAGACAATATTTTCAGTTAAAAATGGTAAAGTGTACTCCGAAATGGCACTAAAATAAAAAATTAAATGAGGGAGAAGAAAAAGAAAGGCTGTTTAGATTGAAGAAAATAACAAAATTGAGGCCTTTTCTGAAAAAATGGTAAATATAATTTAATGCTTACCATTGGGTAAAAACGACTCTTTTTCAGAAATGGCCTCAAATTCTTCTGTTTTGATTTACATAATATTCAGAATTCTTTATTTGTTTCTTGAACAGCCTCCTTCTTTCACAGATATATCTTAAATTCAAACCGATTTTTTTAAATGAATATTTGCGGTAAAATGAAAACTGATCTAGTATAAAAGTCACCTCAGCATTAAGCTAATAAGTTTTTCCATAAGGATTTAAACTTTGAAATATTTTTTTTAAAATTTACTGTGTTTTTCTAAAGCATTTATCGGTTAAAAGAATGTTCTTTGCTTAACAAAGCTACTTTTGACCTTCCCTCCCCGTTATAAGCAAAAATCTATAGAAACATTACAATCTGTAAAAAAAAAAAAAAAAAAAAAAAAACTTTCTAGAAGAAAATTTAAGTTGATAAAATAGACGAAAACTTGTTTTAAAATCGTTTAAACTTGTAAATTATTATTAATACAATCTAAATTTTAGCATCATTGTTAAACTAAAATCAATTTTTTTTTTTTTTTTACAATTTATATGTACTATTTTAAAACTATAAATGTGATGGTCAGTTTTTTTTTCTTCTTTTTTTGCTATAAATGTGATGTAAGGGTGATGTAAGTGGAATCATATATAACAAATATAAAGGCATGAATGAATTTATTGATAAGACAAGAAATGCGAAAAAAGCCTTGCATTTCGATTTAACGATCGGGATTGGCCTCTCACGGTATTGGGAAACACGGCTTTGTATTTTTTTCGAATTTGACCAGAGAACATGGAGTGCTGCTTAAGTAATTTAAAGAAGAAAGGGACTACAAAATATTCTGTTTAATTTAAGAGTATTAAAGATCACTTATTCCCTTTTTTTCACTAAACGTGGCCACGGGTTATCTAAATGGAGCGAGCCGGCAAACTTTAAACACTTATTAAATCACGAAATGGCTTTAAAATCAAATAACTCGTGTATTTCTAGATCCCTAAATGGATTCTGGAGCGCCTGTGGAACGCAAAAATGACACTTAAAACTTTTAAAATCGACAGATAATGAAAATAAAGGAAGCAAATTGTTGCAGTTTTCAGACACTTTTTACATAATTTTTACTGCCACTAAAAGGCCAAATCTTAAAAATCTACGTCCCACAGGCGCTAAATAATTGGTTTTAGATTCTGTTTACGCTTACCGTACTTTTTCAAGGGATTTCGTATGCGAAGGATTTTGATTCAAAATTTATATTTTAAACATCTTAATTTTTTGGGAACATCCATTATTTTTTTAGGCAATACGTTTTTCGACTGCTTTTTTGTTTATATTTACTTTCCCTTTTTTTTCGAAAAAATCGATTATAATGCGAAATTTGGAGCTAAAAGGCTCTTCAAGAGGCAGATGCTTTGAAATTGATCCGTTTTTAAATCTTTTTTGTTAAATCAAAGCAAAAATTTGATATATCTACCAACGTAAATACAAACAATAGCTTCAAAAAAGCTGCAGACGAAAATTATTTTTCAAAATTTAAGAACATCAGCATTTTAATATTAAAAGGGATATAAGTAACTATAATATTCTCTTAAACTTGCTATATTCCTATACCTGCAATCAGGAATTTTTTTTTAAATGAATGTTGCACATAAAAAGAAAATTTTCTATTTTTTGTACTGCCTGCTTTGCCCTTGCTTTGTTATTATGATCATAATCATGATCATACATTAACAAATCTTATATTAGAAAGAAAGAAAAATTAAATTCAGCGACATGACATATATTCATTGTTTTGAGACAGCATAACACAATTGTATGTAAGCACTTTTAGGTAAATAAATAATTTATAATTTTGACATGTTAAAATAATTCGCAAATGAAATAAAACACTTTAAGTGTCGTCCCGTTTGCCAAAAAACGAAGTCAAGTTCGCCTTTTGAAACGTTTTTCGGTATTTTTTTTCTTACAATCTCCGTTGGTTTTTTAACATCGTTCACCCATGTTAGTTACTTGAGCTAAAGATGATAATGATTTTAAGCTGAATTTTTTTTTTTTTTAAAGGTACGATTTGTTTCATTCGCGTTTTTTTTTAAAATAATGAATATATACTATTTGTATAAAATATAAGGTATCACGTATCACTTAACAATGCCAATAGACCATGGCCCTCAGCTTTAAAATAATGCAAAAACCCACTACATTTTCTTTTCATACTAGTATTCAAATATTAGAGGGGTTCTAATTTCTCAAAATATGACAAATTTTAAATAGAAACTGTCTTTTTTCGGGAAATAATGTTACTGAAGTATTTTTATAGACTGGAGGGTGTAAGGTACAATGTTCAAATATTATTTCATTATTACCATATACATTTAACAAATACAAAGTAGACAACTTTTACAAGCGATACTGAGATATTGATAAAACCTTTTTTTTGTAAAACTTACCATAAATGATGTAAAATTTTATAATTCTTTTTTTACAATATTTTATTTTAATCAAAAAAACAGGTTTCTCTTCGTCTGCAATATGTTGTTTCAGAAATTCAATGGAACAGTGTTACGTTTCTTAAAAAAGGCCCCGATAATATAAAAGCAGAGCTCTTGCTTTATGAAAATTCCTGATGATGGCGGTACTTTCTATGATAAGAATTACGATCTAAGTATCGTTGCGATTTCTTTCAGTTTATTTATATTTTTGTTTATCCCGTAGACTTCTTTTAATATTTTGGAATAATATTATTTAGTGGGTACTTAAAAGAAGGATAATCTTGTTAAAAGTTTTTAGATTCTAAAAAAAGGCATATGGACTTTTTTCTTTTGGATTTTCCTCCTTTAGTTTTAAATTATAAATATTGTACTAACTTATTTAAATGTCAAGTTGTAGCATGAACTATGGATATAATTCTTTGAGGTACATCATCCATGTGTCAGCTACGTTATTTTTTTTATCCCGCCCTAGATCGGATACAAAAATTGAAAATGTGTTTATGCACCAACCAAATGTATTAACCTCAATGTAGTGTATTCAAAATTTAGAGTATTAATCTTTTTAATGATAATAACAGTGGCAGCGATTCAACTATTAAAAATAATCATTTTTATTGTTTTTCCATTTTGTTAAAAAAATAAAATCCTTTAATGTGAAAAGAACGTTTTCAAAAGAAATTATTGCGAGAATTTCAAAATTTTCATCTAAATCGATCGGTCGCTTTTCTTCTTGCCTCTGAATCGTTCCGGATTAAACGCTTTTGAATTCTAACCATTAGATGATTTCGATTATCTTCAGGAATTTAAAAACATTTTTATTGCGCACGGAAGGTAAAACCAAAAGTTATAGTGAGTAAATATCGTTACAACTTCCTTTCAAAGAGAATTCCGGTTTTAACTTCCCTTAAACCAGGAATTGCTAAATGTTAAATGAATAATTTAAGGAGAGAAAAAGAGTAAACAATGATGAAACAAAAATTATGAACGTCTTCCGGTTGTCAGTTTTCGCAAGTTACCGGACTCTTTTCTAATTTGAGTGACATTGCTGCGAGAGTGAATATTTCATGACCTTGCTATGTTCAAACATGTTCACGAGGTTTTTAAAACCCGAGAACAAACTGAAGACTAAAAAAAAACTTTAGACTAAACTGACAGCATTTTTAGAGATTAAAAAAAAAAAAGAAAAAAAAAAGAAAGATGTATCGAAAATCATCAAAAAAGTTTTTACCGATTTCTTGTGAGATCTAAAGCATCCCTGATGTAGATGTTACGAAAGTTGCAAAATACTTGGAAACAATCCGTCTTATCACGTTCCCTTCTTTACTACACCTTTCTTTTGATGAGAGATGATGGGTTTTCTTATCGATTTTCGGTTTTCTTCCGCGTTATTAATCCTTTCTCCGGCTACTAAACAAATTTTGCGTTCCAATTTCAAAGTAAAATGCTTAAATCTTTTATTAGCAACAAGGCATAGTCGTCTGCAAGCGAACGAGATATTCGAACGATCTGACTTTACTGATCACGTAATACAAACTTACTTCACTTCAAAAACATGGTAGGAAAGATTTAATTTCCTTCCAATTTTAGATAATGCGATCTGCTTAAATTAAATATGGAGAACGCAAACACGGAAGAGAGTTACATTGCCGACGGGATGAAGAGTAAGAATACAGTGCAAAGTCTATACTGAAACTTAAACGCAAAAATTAAATTATTTCATTTTTATAAAATAAAAAAAAAAACAAAAAAATGAGCTAGGCAGTAAAAGCTATCGTGTGGTGGCTTTTTTGAAATATCGAACCAAGTCTTTTCAAAGATCTCTTGGTTTAAGATTGAAATAAAAAAAAAGGAAAGAAAAAGCCCTCCAATTTACGCACTTTTTGTTGAGTACAATTTTCAAATTACGTGGAAGAAACTAAATCACCTTCTTTCCTTAGTGCAACAAAACCTTTTCTTGTACATGTTTGTAGGCATTTCTTTCGTTTTCTTATGGTTCTCTTCCTTTCCTAAAGTAACTTCGTTAATGCTTTTCTCAGTGAGTTTCGAAACCATTTCCAACGTTTTTTTTTTCTGATGATTATGGATGGTTATCACCAATATTCGAGCCAGTGGTGCCTTAGTGAAAATCGACACTTGTGACAAGGGCTTTGCTTATGTATTAATAAGCTCCGATAATGTGGTAATCTACAAGACATCATATTTTTTTATTAAAAAAATTCGTCGCGTTCCCCCCTCAAGTAAACACAATTTTGCGTTAATCGGTTTTTTTACGTTGGGATCCCCAGGGAGAAAAAATAACTTAATCACTCGGTTATTAACGGAAAATTTTTTCAACAGCTCGAAACTAATATTCTCTAGGTTTAGTCGGATTTCGGTGAAGCGGTCTTAGTTGATTTTACGGTTCAGCCGTTGAAGTTTGGTCCAGACCAGTCTTTTTCCAATTCTGAATATAGTTTTAAGTGTCAGCTTCAAAGTTCACGGCGAAACACATCCTCACACGATACTTAAATTGCTTACCGTCCGTTCACCTTTTCAAGCTACATGTTTTTTCAATTTCTACCTTATTTTATTTTGCCTTTTTATAATCCCCATAAATATTTTTGTGAAAAGCTTTCTAAATTTAATTTTATGAAGTTGACCTGCCAAAGTGTTATGGAATCATCCGTAGAAAGAAAAAAAAAATATTGAATGATTTTTGTGGAAAACTTATAGCAAGTCTTTGGAGATTTTCCCCACAAAACTTTTCATATTGTTTTTTTTTCCTCTGGAAATTAGAGGAAAGGATATAACTTTCGCCTTGATAAGCTAGTTACTTTAGGTCCGACTTTATCAGGGTGCAAAATCTTTTCATCTTTTGCATACTAAACGAACCGTACACCCTCTTTGTATTTTGTGCGTGGAATATTTCATATTGCTTACAGCGAATTCGTAACCAAGGTTTTTAAGCTGCTGGCGGTACAACCTTACGCTGTTTTTTATGTCAATTTAACTAATTTATAATAAGATAAAAATTTATTTTCATTTTGAACCGGATTTACTTGGATTCTTGAATATACACACGGATAAAACGGTTTCGTAAAAAGTGCACACACTATGTATAAATTATACTCATTGCTTACTGGGACTATTAATACTACCACTTAGACTACTAGTAACTTTTACTAATTACTGTTAATGTAAAAAACTGTAAGTATATCGTCAATAATACACTAGTAAAATGTATTAAATTGTAGTTTCTTCGGTCATTTTATTGTGAATTATACTTTAACTGCAGTCAAAATGACAGTAATCTTGAATTATTTCTTTTTTTTTTACAGTAAAGTTGTATATGTAAATAATATGAAAATGATATTCAATGATACGTGTATATTTATTTTTGCAACAAAATTGTCTCTGGTTCGTCAATCGGTTTACAAAATTGTCTTCACCAAAATAATTTTTTTTTCTTTTTCAGGTAAGTTAAATACCGGCCGGTGCCCAATTCACAGCTCCAAAAATATTATCATCGAAGCAAAGTATTGAAAAAATCTCGTGAGTCAAATCTTTCCTTTGCTTTTAATCCAAAGGTGCTCGGTATTTTGTAGTTGAAAAAGCTTTTTCGACTTTTTACAATTTCCTAAAATTTCTTTAATGTCCTTTCTGCAGAAAGACTGAGCAGAAGCTACAAAAGTAAAGTCCGGTTTGTTCTACTTCGGACTTGAGTGCTGAAATTTAAGAACACTTTAAAAAATGTTAATGTGTTTGGATGTTAACTGAGCACAAATTAATTTTATTTTCTGAATGTTAACTTTATTTAATTTTTTTAAGTTTATTTTAATGGAGTATTTATGAATATTTGATCCTTAAAAGTCCGAAATTTCATTATCATCGATTTTAATTTTATTTTTATTTTTCATCAAAAATTTCGCCTAAAATGGCAAATATGATTTGTGGGTAGGGGGAATGGGGAAACGACTTTGATACTCCTGACCTTATAAGGCTAAATATTATATACATGTTAGGGTGTCTCCTAAAAAATGCAAATTTGGCGTTTTAAACGCCACTTTTACCCTCAAAAGTTTCTAAATAAATAAGTAAAAATATGTCCCGAAGTTGAAATACGTCGTTATGGAAAATTGATTTTTTTATATGAAGTGCATGAAGTTTTTCACGAATATCCATGTACAAAAGATGTTTTTGTGTTGTTTTTCCATGTGAACAAAAGATGAAAGAAGATTCTGCTAGTGTGGTGGAATTAATAAGGAAGATAAAGGAAGCTAAAAGTTGGTTAAAAATAGAAAAATTTCACTTTCAAGGAAGGATTGGCCTTGACCAAGGGAGGATAGGCCTTACCACCTTATTAGGAAGTAAGGATAGGCTCTATGGAAAGTCCTGCTCATAGGCATTATTCCACCAAACTGGCAGAATTTTGTCTTCATTTTTTGTTTGCTTGAAAAATAGCATCGGATAAGCGAAAAATCCCCATGCGCTTTATGCGCGAAAAATCAGCTTTCCACAACGAAGCCGAACTTCGAAACATAATTTTATTTATTTATTTAGAAACGTTTTTGGGAGCGAACGTTTTCAAATTCCATATTTGCATTTTGAAAAGACGCCCTAATATAACGTAAGGAGTTTTAAAGAACTTCAACATTTAAAAAGCCGAACGGCACTAAAATTTTGCCACTAAATTTTGCCACTAAAATTGGAATATTTAAAAATTTTTTATCAGAATTTTCCACAAAAATGTCGTCATCTCCTTTCACAAGGAAATTCAATTACAAAATTTGAACATATGAAGCAAAAACCTATCAAAAAAACTGAGTGAGTCGAGCTACGCAAACTCACTGAAGATGGGAAGTGAAACTTCTACACTCCGCTAATAATAGACACAATAAAAAAATTTTAAGGCATTTTTTTGCTCGTTTTTGGTCAAAAAATTTGAATATTTTAATAAAAATATAACTTTTTTTCCTGGCACGAAAAAAACCTCAAACACGCGCACTTTTCGGCCGAAAATTGTGGCCCAAAAAATTTACTCTCAGCGATTCTAAAGAAGTTTACTCCCCTTGATTCTATCAACGTTTGGCCTAAATTGTTGCGCACTTTTCGGCCTAAAATTGTTGCGCACTTTTTGGCCTAAAATTGAGGCCCAAGAAATTTACTCTCAGCGATTCTAAAGAAGTTTCACTTCAACAAAAAATGCCATTTAATTTCAATTTTCGGCTTTTTAAAGGATCAATATTTTGCAAACGGAATTTTTCATGTTTATTAAGCTTAATTTTCGTGGCATTTTTTTTTATTTAAACAATTCAGCGGTTATTTTTCTATTCCTTCAACGAACATTCACGATTTCCGGCGCCATTTCACTAAAGTTCGTACCTCTGGTGCCGATTTTTTTTCTGATTGGAATGTATATCATACGAAAGCCCGTTCAAAATGGTGACGAATCAGATCTTACTGAGGACTCTTACCTGTTAAACCTTGTAGGTATGCAGGGCAGATTTCACTGCTTAAAAACAGCGTACTAATAGAACATTGACCGCTTTTAAACCAATCGGACTGAAGCCGTAATTTAAGTACTTCATGACATAAGACTTAAACAAAAATACCATATTGTGTAACAGTTAGGTTTAAGAGATTATTGTTTTGATCACATTATTACGGCCATGATTTTCCGCTTAGCGAACTCATCTACTAATATAGAAACATGGGTTCGTTCTCATTTAAAGAGACCTCACTTTCTAGGGAAGGAAAAAACGAAAGAAACTCCGGAATAAGAGAAGTAATATTTCCGTCTGAGAAAGTATTTCGTACAGTTATGAAAACGAATGACTTTCCGGTTCTGTTATTGAGAATGAAATTACGTGTGTTATATTCGATATTTTTTTCTTTTTCTTTTTTCATTTGATTGTTTGGATTGTTTTATTCTAGGCTTAAAAATTGTACTGAGCTTGATGTATGATGCATCAAATTTTGTTGAATCTTTTCTCTTCTGCTTTTCCGTCTTACAATTTTTCGTTTCATGAAATTTCGAAAAATTTAAATCTATTCGCTTTTTCTGTGGTGTCAAATTTTTTTTCTTATGCATTGGAAAATGTTCTCTTTTTCAAATCGTAGCATTATTCGAATTAATGTGTAGAAATATTTTAATACGATATCGGATTGGAGAATTTTCTTATAATGTCTTGCTTTATTCCAATTCCCTTATATGCATACTTTGAGTCAGGCAACCGTTTTTATTTATTTTAATAAAATATGGCCATCGAAACACAGCGCTCTTGACAACACTGATAGAGATGTCGTTTGCTTTGGAATCATGTCGGTTTTTTAAGACTTGAAAGACATATTTTTTTCTGCTTTCTGGAAGAGAGAAGACGTTTCGGATGCAATTGGAAATAAAAACTTCCGCACAGGTTTTGAATGTGGGAAAATATGCAGAGGAAATTAATTTTTTTCTCGTTTAGCGACGGAAATGAAATGTTTATCAATTATCCAAGTCACACCTGACGTTCGAAAAATCAACGTGTAATTGAAAATGTTCCATCATGCTGTTGTCAGACCGAAGTCATAAATATTAGAACTGTATTTCAAACATTTTCATTTCTTTCGAAATTGAGATGTGAATCAACGAATGGAATGAAAATTCTGTTTTGAAAATGTAAATCTTTTTTTTTTTTTTTTTTTTTTTTTGACCGTTAATGTTTGTGAAAAATAGCTATTCACGTTCGTGTGCTTGAAAGTGATGTTTCGAGACCGAGTTGCAAAACATCACTTTCAAGGACACGAACCTTTAAATAAATTTTCATTACGAAGAAAAATTTCTTAACGAAGAAAAATCCAATTTTTTACATTTTTAATTAAAAATTATATTAATAATTCAATAAAATCAATTCTGTACCTCGGAGTAAAACTAAGCCAGGTCCATCTAAGCAACGTGCAACGATTGCCTTTATATTCAACTTTCAGGAAAAGGATCGTCTTAACAAGCTTAAATGAAGTGTTTTGTTTCACCTTTAATGTAAATAAACAAGCAAGCAGAAAAACAAACAAATAGAAGAAGTGTAAATTTTTTATTTTTCTTTTCTTTGCTATTAGTTTGGTAGTTAAAACACTTATTTATTTTATTGTTCGAGAGACTTTCTTCACTAAGGAAAATTAAGGTAATTTGTTTGACTTCTGGGATGATATCTATGGTCCGTTCAGAAAAATATTCAAGCTAGATTTTGATGCTTTAATCATAGCCCCTCTAAAAAATGTATAAACTGAAATAATTTAAGTTTTCAAAAACATAAAAAATAAAAATTATATACGTTACATATAAACGGTATAGTGAATATATTTTTCTTTTGTTTCCAATGAAATTACTAGTGCAAGACTCTCTCCTGACTTCTCTCTTTTTCCCGGAAAAAATTGGTCCGCGGAAAAATTTGGGATATTCGATTGTACAATACCCGGTGGAACAATTTTTATGGCGGTGTTTTCTATGTTTGCCTTAATAAAACGACACACAAAAAATTGTTCGCCGTGTATATTATTTTTTTTCAAATTTTTTCAACATTTTGAAAGCATTTATTCAGACGGAGGGACAAATCATAACTTTCTAAGACAAGATTAATTTAGATTTTCGGATTTTCAGGGTTTCGATTTTACCAATGAATTGATTTTTGCGTTTCATTCCCTGATATAAATCAACCATATCTTCCCAATTTCTCGTGAAACACGTTATAACTTAGCCTTGCAAACTGAAAAAAAAAAAAAAAAGATTAGTTTGTTAAAGTGAACCTCTCTGTTAAAAGTATTATAATTACATAAAGCAAAAAAACAGAATGCCTGAATGGATGTTTTTAATTATGAACTGAAAATAAAAATGTTTTAAAAGAACAAACGCCACGTGCTCTTCATGTTTTCAAAAAAAGCGTTCTAGTTCGACCGACATGGTATTCGTGTCGATCTTCGTTTTTAATTTTTTTTTTTTTTTTTTTAATCGTCGCCTCTCTTTCTCTTTGATGAGATTTTTTCTTTCAACTGGCTTATTTTACTCGTTTTTTTAAGTGACCGTTGTAATGACTTGGGCTTAACTGATGGTTCCAATATTTACCTGAATAATTTTTTAAATCTGTAAATGATAGGCAAGAGGACAATGTAATCCTACTTAATAGCTACGCTTACAAAGCTTATGGCTTTAAATTCATTGGCCCGTTAGTGTCATAAGCTAACTATTGTTTTTACTATTTCATGGAAACACTACCAGAAAGATAGTCATCCGCCGAACTGCGCTTTATTTTTTATTTCCTACTGAGTGGCGAGGTGGTCGTGTATTTTTATTTTTTATTTTTTTTTTTATTTTTTATTTTTTTTCGAAAAGTAAGAAGGAAAAAAAATTTCGTTGCAAAAAAAGCTACGGTTTCCGGTGAACTGAAAGAGAACGCTTGTTTGTACTTTTTGTTTTGTAGGAGATGAATTATTAAAAGTAACCAGCGAGAAAAAGAGATAAATTTTTTTTTTTTTTTTTTTTCACCATAGAGATGTTCTACAGGTTACAAATTGCAAAACTGAGATCTGTGCATTATTTATGAAACTGTTAATATTGTCTTGGGCTTAAAACCGTTTATCTTATGATAAAGTCGATTAATTGCTCCTGAGGGTTCTATCTTAGAGGATTTTCTTGAGCCCTTTGTGCCATAAGAACGGTTAAACTGGACATGTTAACATACTATACCCCGGGCGGTAGTTTCTCTTGCCTTTAAGAATTTTTTACCTTTTTCATTTAAAAATAGAAAAATTCATCGTTTCTTAAGAGAAAAAAAAAAGGACAAAATTTTGCATCTTGGAAGGGGCTATCATTCAGTTGCCGGATTCGCAGGAGCATGAATCATTTAAGAGGAAAACAGAGTGAAAAATTTCTCTTTTGTTAAACTAAAAAAATGAGAAAGGCGCGGCCAACTAATTATCGTAATAAATTTGAGAGAGAACCTCACATCCTTTTGCATCTGTATATATGCCAGACTTCGCGTTTGAGGGCCATAACTTACAAAGTGAAGTGAAGTGGTTTTTCCTGTGTCAAATATATTTTTCGGTGCATTCTCGATCTTTTCTGGAACATTTTTGGCAGATTTTGTTATCGATTGCGATCACGTTTTGACTGCGAAAAATTTTTTCGGAGACAACTTTTTTTTTCCAAGTCGGATAGCGATGTAATATTTTGCGATGAAGCAAAAAAAAAGTTTATTATACTGCCCCTGTAAGCGAAATGACCTCAACTGCATTTTTGTAAACAAAGGGTGATTTTGGTACCGATCGAATCCTTATAATCTCAAGAATTACGTTTTATACCTAAATAGTGTGATAAGAAGAGGAAAAATGCTTATTTTTATAAAATAAAAAGTAAATAAAAAAGAAAAAAAGACGATCTTCATTATGAATACAAAGAAACAAAATATTTATTTAATTTTTACGATTGTTTTTATTGTCATTATCTCAAAATTTTAAAAAATGCAGTTGAGGTCATTTCGCTTACAGGGGCAGTATAATAGATTAAGAAATGGCGCGATAAAGCAAAATAATCATAATTTTCAAACTGTGTGTAAGTTTTTGAATGCAAATAGAAAATGGGCATTGTTGCGGAAGCAAAAAGAACACGGAGAGATGAATGTCAAGAGGTCGCTGGTTTATGAACCATTTCGCTGAATACTACTAGTCCCTCGGGGCAACTCAGCTTCGTTCCGGTCTGAACTGCGAAATGTCTTTGAAAACCAAATCCTTGCAGGCTTGCCCATGTTCACGGAGAAAGAGTTTAAAATGCTTTTACAAAGGGATTATTGAAAAAAAAAAAAGAAAAGATTTGGCACTTCTTTTCGGAAAAGAAAATTTCAAGTTATAAATCTTTTTCTGTATTCATTTTAACCGTTTCCGAGTCTCATGCGATTCGAAAGTGTGTAACTTCACGTCTTGAATACATTCCATTTCCGTATGTTCTACCACATTGTATAGGTACAATAGAACTGGGAAAAGGATGTTACGAGAACCGTGTTTGATATCGAACTACAAACTCGCATCAAAGGGCCCGCATCGTTAACGCATACGTCAAACTTGGGATTAAGAGGAGAAGAAATTGTTATTTCGAAAATTGTAATGTCAAAGCGAGCTTAATGGAAACGGCGAAAATTTTGAACGCTTTTAATTGCAACACAAAGGGAATTATGCCGCGTTATTTTTTGATTTTGCCAGTTTTCGCTGTTCACGTTTTTGAAAAATTGATAAATTCAGGAAGGAAAAAACATGGCGAATGTTACAAAAAAAAAAATTGGTCGGACAGAATTGAATTTTAATTAAAATGTGCAATTATGAATAGAAATTTATTTTTTTATCGTCTTCTGGTATTCCAGCTTGCCTATCAAATGGGTTTATTTTTGGATTGGATCAAATGTGCCGGTGTAGGAGGTAGGAGACACTCTCGAGTTATTCCTCCCGAACGGTAAGAACTACTCTAGAGTGTATTTAGCCCAGGTGTGAATTACTCTTGTTAGGTACAAATGCCTCTAGAGTGAGAGGTACCGAAAAAAAGGAAAAAAATACCATGGATTACTTTTTTAAAAAATCACTTTAAAAATTTCTTTAATGAACTACCGTCTATTTCGGTAGTTCGACTTAAGAATCCGCCATTGTCGTTTTCAAGGTTTTAAATAAATCTTAGGATAATCTTTAATAGTTCGACTTAGCTCCGTTAGATGGAGTCACCTGCATGTGAGCGTTACCCTGTCACTTACTGCGAAAGCTTGTACCTAGGTTGACAAATTTTCCTATCAAATTCTACCAACTTAATCAGTGAATGTTAATAAAATCATCGTCTGCTGTTAGACCTGGGTTAACCGGCTAAAGTTGACAAGATCAGGGGAGATGGGAATTGTTTTTTCCGGGCAATCAGCAAAGAAATGACCCTGACCGAGGATCATCATCATGCTTTTTTACAAGTCTCCTGGACTCATGGTATTTTTGCAAACCTATCCTTTTTCCATCAAAGAAAAATCGAGTCGAGCACAACCCAGGTGTTCATTTTAATAGAGTCATCTCCGTCTATTATTAGAAGAAAGAAAGATTAATCCTACCTACTTCTTTTCCTTCATGAGATTCCAAATTTTTTATTTTCCTATACACATTCACAATTTAACTTCAGTGCCCTACACTCTCGATTTATATTGTTTTTTGCTGATTGAGTAATTAATTAAAAGCTGCAATGGCTAAGTACCTGATTGTATGCAATTTATGTATCTGATTATACAAATCGTAATGAATATATAAAATCTTCTAGTCAATCTTATAGCTTTAATAGAGCCAATCTTGCCTAAATTAGTACATTTTTCCCCCAGGTAGGAACCACTCTCTCGCTGAGTGCTTGCTACCCAAGTAGAATGTGTCCCACCCGCAGGCAGCATTCACTCTAGAGTAAATTAAAACTAGGTAGGATCCACTCTAGAGTGTGTCTACCTTCAGGTCAGAACCGAACTTTGCAATAGGCAAAATAGGCAACTGCCTAGGGCCGCACGTTTTTAGGGGGCCGCGCTTCGTTGAGGACCCGCGGATATGAAAGGGCAAGGTTGTTTTTTCACTTCTTAACTACAGGTTTTAAAAACTTTGTTGCAAAAATGATTTTTTTTTTTTTTAGCTTTAAAAGACCGTACCGGGCCGTAATTTTTGTTAAATATAAATAAATAAAGGTACAAAGATAAAGGAGAAGGATTCATGCAAGACCGAACCTGAAGTGAGAATTTATGCCAAACATTTCCTAAACTCATTCCACCACATAAAGCTTTTCATCATTTTGTAATGTCCGCGAGCCCCAAACCGTAATTTTTAGCCTTTTCCCATGCCTTTTCCCTGCAAAATTAAAAAGGCTGCTAGATTAACTGCTAGATCTTTCTGATTGACATGCTGTTCTGTTGTGGCTAGTTTTGGTCCGCCTGAGGAATAGATCCTCATACTCTCTGATTTCGGAGAGCGTTCCCCTATCCGCCACCTGGGGAGGCGCCCGATGGGGGACTAGCCGAAAACCCCACACGGGTTGGGGGGAAAACTCGGAGACCGCGCCCGACCGAGTTGTCCCCCCAAGCCAGCTTCCAAGGATCACATCCTCCTAACGCCACAAGTCACCAACCCCGTACGGATCGACATAAAAATGACGTCCTTTTCACATCGATCCGCACGACATTGGATCCGCATGACATAAGGAGGACTTTACTCCTCTAGCTGACAACTTAAAACTAATACAATACCTATAACTAATACAATAACTAAAACTAATACAATAACTTAAACTAATGCAGTAACTAAAGCTAATAAAATTAATACAACTAAGCTTAAACTAAATATGATTTAAGATTGTACGAATGTACAATGTACGGCATTGGACGTTCATACAATTTACAATACCAAACATTAGAGACAAGATTGTCGAGATACTATTCGACAACCTTTACGCGAAAAATGAATTCGATTTTTTTTTTTTTTTTTTTTTTTAATGTCGTTTAACCGCTTTTTAAAAAAATGGTAATCGACAGCTTCTGCAAACTATAATAGGCTGCCTTTTAAAGTCCCGTTTTGTTTTATTTAATTTAATTTTTTTTTTTTTTTAATTTAAAAAAATGTAGGAGAGGAATAGAAATAAAAAGAAAAATAATAATAAAAAAGTAATAGAAAAAATTGGAAATAAGAAAAAGAAAAGAAGGTAAAAACCTCATAACCCAAATCCATGCCAAACCATACCCATACCATACCACATCCATCCATACATACCTATACCATAGCTACGCCCAAACCCATTGCCCAAACTCAAACCTCGTTGTTGAAGCTTTTGGACTGCGTTGCGGCTGTGACGATTCCTCTGGTTGCGATGATTCCTCTGACTGCTACTGTGAAAACTGAAACAAAAAAAAAAACAAAAAAAAAAAAGACGATTAAAAAACGGGGGGGGGGGGGCGGGGTTGGAGACCCTCACAATGGAGTTTATCTCCCGCGGTATGATTAAAATTAATTATTTTAAATTGTAATGTTATTATTATTACTATTTTTGTTTTTAAATTAATAGTTTGAGATTATAAAAAAAAAATGCAAAAATGCAAAAAAATTTCGGATTTCCAGGCGTAAAAGGTTAAGACCTTCCGCATTGGCCCGGCGGTCTAGGGAACCATGCCATCAGAGCTCGCCGGAGACCTATCGACTTTAACTCTACATATGTACAGTTAAGGCTTGCGGTGCGCCAATAACCTCGGACCCCCAGTCATCCGAAAGAAAACCCTGGAGACTCTCACTATGGAGCTTATCTCCCGCGCCATGCATGTTCGAATCGAATAGAATGTACAGCCTAATAAAACTCTGCAGCTCCAAGAGAGGGGCTGACTTCTAACGTAACGATTTGCGGGGGAACTTAACACTAAACGCTTAACACTAATACCACAAGGCCAGTCGCTGGGTCGATACCTAGGCCTTCTACGATGGGAGACCAAACCTCCTGGTTTGCCTCCAAGCCGGACCGATAATAGTAAATAAAAAAAAAAAAAAATTATAAACCGTATTGTAAATTTAATAATTAAATTATTTTTAAAGAAATGAAATAAAAACCGAACACTATTTTATTTAAATTAAATAAAGCCCGAGCTAAAAAAATTATTTATTAAAATTAAAAAAAAAAAAAAAAAATGCACTCCCGGACACCGGCGAAAAAAACCGATCCGACCCCTTCGGACGTAGGAATCGGAATGAGACACTCCCGAAAAACACTTGGCGCCGATTGGTCTGCGCATGCGTCTTGATGACGTGAGCAGATTTCCAAAATGGCGGTTGAAACATTTTTAGTGTGTTTTTGTGTGAATTTAACATTTAACTGTATTTTTCCTGTTCTTTTTTGAATTTTTTCAATTAAAAGAAATGCAATTTCAATTTGTGGTGAAAAATTGACTCTAATTTCGAAAATCGTACAGCTTTTTTCTACAGAATAAGCTTATTACAGAAGAGAAGAGTTTTGGAGAGCTGTGGAGTTACGTGGTCTTTGTTGTAATTTTGGCTATAAAGAATAATGGAATTATTTTTCATTTAAATTGTGAGAAAGTTCTTTCGATCCGATAGTCACTGTCGAATGAAACGGTGCCAGAGCCGAACTTTTCAGTATGCAAAATAGGCAACTGACCAGGGCCGCACGTTTTTAGGGGGTTGCACGTCCTTGAGGACCCGCGGATATGAGATGGTAAGACAGTTTTTTCATTTCTTAACAGTTTCTAAAAACTTTGTTGCAAAAATGGATTTTTTTTTCATACAAAAAAATATATATATGCAAATGTCCAATATCCTGCTATAAATCCAAATTGCCTGCATTGTTATTCAGAACTACTCAGACGTGCCGTTCAAAAAAAAGAAAACAACACTAACAAATTTTAGCTTTTTTTCCGTTCGTTAAAATTATGAATAAAAAAAGGCTATTATGATGCGGTGGCATTAACCTTATTACCCAGGCTAATTTCTGTACCTGCCATTGAAAAAGCACATCAGAACAAGCGGCCATATTTTTACTAATTATTCGAATTTACTTTAAACCGAAGGGAAAAAAGTCGAATCGTACAAAACTAAAACAAAATTTTCTGCGAAAATTACTAAAAGATAAATATATTATATTTAGTGTATTAAGGGAGAAAGGTTTTGGGGGGCCGCATCGAGACGGTTGCCTAGGGCCTCATTAATGTTAAATTCGGCTCTGCTTCATATAGGAATTACTCTAGAGTATATTTTACCCATACTTGGTCCTACCTGCCACACCTGCTCAAATCATTACCTTTGACTCAGTAAAACGAATAACAGTAGGAGAAAGCTGGAAAAATTGTTTTCTTTTCAAAGCGAATTCAATGTGGATTCAATTTTTCCTTCTAATTAAATTTTAAAAAAAGTTGAATAAAATATGATTTTAACTTAGAATTAAAACTTTTTACTCAAAGTTAACAAGACAGCCGCATCACTCGAAATCAATCTTTCCATCGCTGGGACTTCTTTTTTTTTTTTTTTTTTTCCATTTCTTTACTTTTTCAGGACTTTGACTATCATAATAAAACCAGTTCCGAAACAAATGGTTTATTTCCCGTTTTGGTTAGGTAAATAAAAGTTAGTACACAAAACTGAACTTGAATACTTGGATTTTTCTTTTCTTTTTCTTTTTTTTCTTTAATCAAGAACTAGGTTGGATATTTTTTCATTTTGAGTAAACAAATAAATTTTATTAGTCATCATTACGAAAACTGCATAAAAACCTTGCTTTTCATATCCTGTACATAAAATCGTAACACTTTTGTTACAAAAGTTTTTCCATTATATTTTTTTATTTCGTAAAGGAGGCGATATTTTCGTTGCGATTTTTTGTGCTCCCTCATTACCCCGGTTTCTTTTTTTTTTTGGTTTTACATCTGCCAAAGATTGGAATCGTATGTTGGCGTTAAGGTTATAATTCGTGGAGTTTAATTGAGGAAATGCAATCCGTATGATCTCATAATGAACATTTCTGCGGTTGATGATGCATTATCAAACTTTGTTGCAACAAAGTTACAACCACCTCGAAGCACGCGCAGTTTATCAGCTGCGGGCGTGTTCTACCCCTGAATTACTCCCGACAGTTTCGATCGTCGTCTCATCGTGGAGGGAAATTCAGCGGCTCATGTTTTTATTTCATCCGGACCTTATTTAGCTTCAGTTCTGTTACCGTTATTTCTAGTTAATTTCTTTTTTATTTTTCTTTCTTTCTTTTTTTTTTTTTTCGACACCTTTACGTTCGGGGTGTGATAAGCCAAAGTGTCTGTGGTTTTATATTTTTTTTAAATTAGAAAATTTTTTCTAAATGAAATTTTTGTTCTTCTCTCTCGGATCGTGTTTGTTTTGATTTTGCGAGGGCCGCATCTTTTAATTGTTTTTTCCGGTAAGTAATAATCCAAAAATGTTTAGTTTTGGATTATTATTGGGTTTTTACTGATTTCAAAGAAATCGAAACGTCAGATTTAAAATTTATTGTTGTTAAAGTCTGTTTCATGATAAAAAAAAATTCAGTTTTTAGAATAAGATGTAAATCACAAGACCAATTTGGCAAAACGCATCAGATAAATTAAAATTCAGGAAGAGTTTTTGTTCTTGATATCGAGGAAAAGGGTTATTTACAAGATTTAAAAACTCTTCAAAGCTTTCGTCATTCTCTTTTTTCCTCCTTATTTTTTATTCTATTTTTTTTTTTTTTTTTTTTTTTTTTTTTTTGGTTCAGAAGAACGTTAGAGAAAAATTTTAAGAAATAGTCTTGAAAGGAAAAATCATAAATGCGGAACACTCCTCTTCTTTTAAATTTCAATTACAATCATTTTCAGGATCGTTCTTTATTCATTTTCTGTAAAACTTGTTAGAAAGTAAAATTCTTTGACGTTTGTTTTTTTAAGTAAGGATTTAACTCACGAAAAATCCTTTCCCTTATATTTTTCGGAAGAAAACTGTAAAAAAATTTTTTTTAAATGAGAAGTTTTTGAAATATTTTAAAACTTTCAGAAAACCATCACAGGAAGTTTTAAAGAAATAATGTAAACTGAGTCTTCCTCCTTTTCCTTCCGCTTTTACTCTTAAACATTAGTACGTTTACCGAAAACAAAAGGCTCATTCAAGTGTATAAAAGGTTAGTTTGAAACAGTTCGCGATTTTTTTGTATTTATTCTTTTCCCAAAGGGTTGTCATGATATCCGACGAAAAAAAAAGAGGAAATCAAATTTATTTTATTTTTAGAAAAGATAAAATATAAAAAAAAAAAAAAATGATTATTTCATCTCACTCAGTTGTTCCAGCGATAAGTGTCCCATTAAACATGGTTATGCTTCGGTCAAATAAATAACATTCTTTTTGTTACCCTCTTTTTTTTATTCAATAGCCATTCATTACATTAGCAGTCGAACGACAAACCTAAATCATTTTACGAGATTCCCTCAAAAACCATTGTCGTTCAAATTTTTTTTTTTTTTTTTTTTTTTTTTTTTGCTACAGTTTATTTTTAATTGGAAGTAACACATGATTTTGATACCGTAGTATAAATGTTTTAGTAAAATCCTTTCTTACTCTCCTGATTCGTCGTTAAATAATGGAGTGATCGGAAGTATAAGCCAAATGCCCAGAGGATATTTTCGAGATCGTGTCTTTTTGAATAATATAATTTAGGAAAGCTCAGGGCTAGTAAATAATCATGTTCCACCGGTTTACATTTGGGCCGTTGTTATATTCTTTCTTTTTTTTTTTTATTTTTTACCTTTTGGCTAAATCATTCAGTTTTCCCTCGTAAACTATAGGAAGGTTTAGGAAAGCATATGAACCTTTCAAAAACGTAAATTAAGATTTATAATGGCAGTGCTTTATTTATCATCGAATACCTTTTCCGATTTTTTTCAACACTTTCAAAAGAAAAAAAGAAGTCAAAAGAAAATATGTATAAAACATGATTGCCAAAATATATTTTGCATATTTCGGCGGCCGTGTTTCAAAAAAAAAAAAAAAAATTTATGTCTTTTTTTTTAACTTTTTTTTTCTTGTTTTGAAGCTGTTTAAAAATATCGAGAAAAATATTCGATAATTAATAAAGCATTGATTTGCCATTAGAAGTCGTAACTTTTGTTTTTTAAAGGTTCCTAAGCTTTCCTAAACGTTCCAAAAGTTTAGGAAGGGAAACTAAACTAGGATGATTTACCAACAATCTTCCATTTTTTGAATTCATACTCCTTTTTTTTGGTAAATAATGTTATTGACTGGCAACCATTGCCGTTGATTAATACATTCTTTTTATCCTTCTTCTCAAAAGATTCTTTTGTCTACTTTTTGTGTTTTTGATTTTTGCCCTTTTGGCTAAAACCTTCATATAATACCGAACAGAGAAAAAAAACCGCTTAGAAAATCTAGGCACTCTAATGTTTTGCATTAAATCTTTTATCTTACTTTTAATTTCTGAAGAAATATGTAAATTAATCGATGGAGCTAAGGAAACGCTTTAGCTAAGGCATCAACATAATAAGCTAGTGAATCAACATAAATAAGCTAATTGAATTCTTTTTGAATTTTAGCTTGGAAGAAACCTGAAGCGAATATACATAACCCGAAAGCGATTTATTTATTCATTCTGAAAAAGGGAGTTCCTTTCATGTTAAAGATGGCGCTGCAGAATCTGTAACCATATTTCCGTTTTAAAAGAACCGGTTTAACGATTCTGCACGATCCAAAAAAGCTTTTAAATTTTCTAGCTGTAGAAGGAAATCTTTTTAGGAGTAAAAAACAAAGTTGAACCTAAAAAGAGAAATTTTCAAAAAAGGGGGAAAAAAATCGGGTGGGAAAAAAAAAACTGAAGTCAGAGCCAGTATTATTCCGGTTTTATTTTTCGCAGCTTGAGCTCGTTCATTGTCTTTACAAATGTGACATGTATTATTTTTTAAATTCGTCCCTTATTTATTTTACCGTTGATTCTCGTTATTTTGTAAATCTGTAATGTGGTGAATGGGGGATGAAAAATCGATGATTGCTTTGAAAAGACATGGGAATGAAACATTTGATTCCCTTCCGTTGAGCTTTGGGCTTGGTATAGTAAAATGGTATCGCTTCGGGACATACGTTGGAGGATTGGATGAAAAGTTAAAAAGCTGTTGAAAAAAAAAAAAAAAAAGTTTTTTTCTGTCATCCTCCTTTAAATTGAATAATTTTCACATTATCTACGAGGCCGTAAATGTCGAGTTATAGTCACTTAAAAGTGTTTACAGCTTCTTGACTAAACGATCATCCAACTTTGAAAACGTCAGATAATAACCGTAAAAGATGAAATTTAAGGTTTAGGGATTCAGGGAATTCAGCGAGCTAATGGAAAAATTGTTTTCGATATACTTTTTTTTTCTAATTTTATGGGTTTAGAACTAAAACTTATTTTTTTAAAATTTTATCTGAAAGCAATTACAAACTTCTCTGAGTAAGAACTTGAAAAAATCGATAAATTGAGGAGTAACTGATAGTGGTAGCCTTAAAAGTTTTAATCGAACTCATGAGTTTTTCCAGGTTCGGATTGCTATCCTTATATTGAAGGAAGTTTATAGGTCCCACACTTACACATCCACTTAGTTTAAAATATTTCAAAAGTGCGATCGATTTTACTTAGACGGTACCTTTAACAGATAGGTTATCTTTGAACGGAGTAAGAGCTTGTTTCAGCTCTTTGGTGTTTGAATATAGAACCAACTTCTCGAATTAAAAGTAGGAATTGCCGAGGGCCGTTTCTTAGAAATATCAGGAGACGAGTCTTTGTTCATGAAGCCTAGAAAACAAAAACACATCAAAAACAAAAGTTAGAGAGTTAATTTTAGATAAATTTGTTTACCCAAACTCAAAATTATTATGAAGAAAATTCGAATTTCCTCTGGCTCACGTATCGTGAAGTTACTATGGGGAATACGGCTTATAAAAGTTTGATTACAATTACGGTAATTATGCATATATTGTATGATATTGATGTAGTTGGAATATCGAATATCTGCCAAAATAATAAAGTCTGAGCAGTTAGTTCTTGAATCTTTCTGACAATGATATGATTAATAATCTCGTTTCAGGATAGAAATGTGGCGACAATATACCTAACCCTTTGTTTTATTTATTCATTTGCTTCATTTTTCGCTACTCTTTGATTTTATTATAAACGAAAGTCTTTATTCGTAAATTATGGCTTATGCACGAGATTGAGTTTTTGAGACCTCTGGGACACAACTTAGTTCTAATTCAGTGATTTCAAAATTAGTCGGAACTAATATGTAACTTGAGTAGTAGAATTCGAAAATGATGATTTGAAAATTAGGCACGGTTGCGAGAAAATGTTAAAAGACGATTTTATACTTCCAATTTTTGGAAATATCGGCATTTTCCCGCGACCGTTTCCAATTTTCAAAGTCATTGTCGAATTATCTGCCGTGAAAAGAAGAATCGACCTATCGCACATCTCTGGGTTGGCCATGTTTGTTTATAAGCTAAACATAAACAAACATGGCCAACCCAGACATGTGCAATAGGTCGATTTCCCTTTTCACGGTCGTTCTATGGATCAAATAGACAACAGACACATTTTGAGGTAATGATAGAAATAAGAACTCGGATGTTTGCTGAAAACGAAATAGTAATTTTTTTCCAAAAGTTTTTGATAAATCGTCAGGGGGGGGGGGGAGTACAATAAAATTTTTGTCACGTGACCACACCCCTGAAGATTTCTCATTGGTTTGACGTCATCAGTCTAGTCACGTGATTACTATTTATCTAAGTTCATTGAACCAGGTATGTCGTTCTTGCGGAATACGACTCGAACCACGTCAAACTGTGTCAAATATATAACCATACAAAACGAACACCCGCAAAACTAGACCGATGACGTCACGACCGTTTTAGCGCGAATCCAAATTCCAAATTTTTTTCTCTCAGTTTTATTGTAGAATTCCTTATCGGTGAATAGAAAAAATTGCAATTATTTTTAAATTTAAAGGGATAAGGGATCCATTACACAAGTTCAATTTTTTTGGAGGGAAAAGAACCCGATTTAAGAAAAACCCCGAAAATTAGTCAAATCGCAAAACTCATGCATTACCAAAAAAATTGAACTTGTGTAATGGATCCCTTATCCCTTTAAATTTAAAAATATTTGGTCCATTGTACCCCCCTCTTAGGTTTAATATCAAAAATCATAAAAATGATTTCCGGGGTTTTTTCCGTCATTGCTTTGGCTTACGCTCCGAGATTTAATAATCCTGGATATAGCGTACTCGGTCACCGTGTTGTCAAACGGTGCGGTCTTAGCGAAAAATGTTTCGGAAAAAAGAGTAAAGAATTTCTCTCCAAAAAGTATACTTCGACTTTCCACTCCATCTTTCATTAAGTCATATCGAGAAGATTTCATGCGCTCGGGTGTAAGCCTCGATAGCTCAGTTGGTTAGAGCGCTGTCCGCGTATAGGACTTCAAGGCGTGTCCATGGCCTTCGTGGGTTCGAGTCCCACTCGAGGTGTGATTTTTTCTCGATATTTATAATCATGGTCAAATAACCATGGCGTAATGCATGAGTTTTGCGATTTGACTAATTTTCGGGGTTTTTCTTAAATCGGGTTCTTTTCCCTCCAAAAAAAATTGAACTTGTGTAATGGATCCCTTATCCCTTTAAATTTAAAAATATTTGGTCCATTGTACCCCCCTCTTAGGTTTAATAGACAACAGACATGATTGCTAATTATGGTGAATAATAAAAGTTTTTTGGTCATCTAATGGCAATTTTTAGTGTAGGAATTTTCTTAGAAATTAAGAAAAAAAAATTATAAAGTCGTAAAAACTTTTTGTCACGTGACCCCACTCCAAAACGTTTCTCATTGGTGTGACGTCATTGTTCACTTTTAAGCGCGCGGTTATTTAAAAAACGAAACCACGAGTGCACCTGCTCGTCCTCAAAGGTTAACACGGATTTGTTCGTACGACAACTCTTCTTGCTCCGATGGGCATGCCGCCGATAGCTCACCTAGGAGCATACCTAAATCGTGAACTGTGACGTCAAGGTCGTTTCGGCGCCAATTCAAACAGCCAAAATTTTTATTCTTTTTTATTCGGTAATTAAACATCGCATGACAGCAAAAATCGCATTTACTATTTTTATATGCTAGGTTTATTTAAAAAATATGCTCAGCACAAAATGTGTCTGTTGCCTATTGCAATTATTATTTCCTTAGACCTCATAGATTGAGAAAGAAAATTCAGCTCAAAACATGTCTGTTGCCTATTACGTAAAGACTCTTCTAACTGCGAAACACCCCAGACTTTCCGTAGCAAAAAACCCTCTCGTCTCAAAAACCGTCTCGTACCTTATTTTGCAATTTTTTTGGGTAAAAGGACGGGGGTCCCTAAGGCCGTTTTCCAGGCTTTCTCGGATTTCCTTCATATTCATAGGGTATAATATCCATGACCAGTCAAGTCACCCCCGCAAGTGGTTTTGAGTTGCTCATGCGCGTACCTGAAATATCGTCGCTTTTACGGTTAGTCGATTTTAAGGCTGTGCGCACAAGCGTTTCAAAAAATGTTTTGCTGTATGTGGAGATGGAGTAAAGGTCTGTGCTGGGTGTTTCAGACATCATCAACCAACATTCGCACATGTCTTAAAACAGGACACATATTATAGTCCTACTCGAGGGAGCCGATGGGCGTTAATTTGGCATATATATTAATTTAATCCTATTAAAAAGGATTAATATATGCCAGTCTCACAATGCGCACGCATGGGCACAAAGTTTAACCCCCTTAAGAAAAATAAAAAAAATTATTTTTTTGGATTTGGCTGAGTCTTTTGCGGTTTTCGTCCTTATATATTTCACTTTACCCCAAAACTCATTCATGGGATGACTTTTCTGTTTTCTCGCCATTCTTAATCATTAATAACTTCGAAACGTACAATTTTTATTTTTAAACAAAAAGATACTTGCTTAAAATCCATTCGGGAGAAAATTTGAATTTTGTGCGACAAAAATCGTGTTTAAAAAAAAAGACATACTTACTACTTTCTTTTTTTTAAAATCTGATATCGGCATTTTCGGCAATACTTTTTTACAAAATCTCCTTTTTTCCTCGGTTGTTTCCCGCAACCTTTGCAACTACAAAAGAAGAAAAAATAATAATTTCTTCGCTACTACAAGAGAAGAAAAAAAAATTACTTTTAACCTATGTTTATAAAAAGACTTACTTCCATCCCTCCTTCTTCCTCCTCGTATAGCAAGAGAAACATTCGGTGGCTCTATCGGCGGGTCTTACGCCGCACTTGGTACAACTAAAAACATACGTACATTATTTATTTTTACGATTGTTTGCAATATAAATATTCTGAAAATACTATACTTACGTTTGAATATGGTTTTCCATCGCGGTTTTTCATCAACAAAATAAAAAAAAATTATAAAAAAAAAAAACGTCCGCCAAATATTTTTTTTTTTTTTAAACACGATTTTTGTCGCACAAAATTCGGTAGAGGTCCCTATGTTGGTCATCAAATTGTATACAAAATGTATACAAAATGTATACAAATTGTATACAAAATGTATACAAAATGTATACATTTTGTATACAAATTGTATACAAAATGCATACAAAATGTATACAAAATGTATACAATTTGTATACAACTTTTATTTGTATATTTTTTGCATAAAATTGGTATACATTTTGTATACATTTTGTATGCATTTTGTATACATTTTGTATTCATTTTGTATACATTTTGTATACATTTTGTATACATTTTGTATACATCCGGATGGGTAATTTCAGACCTCTGTTTGAGACCATAAAATTGTATACAATTTGTATACAAAATGCATACAATTTGTATACAAAATGTATACAACTTTTTCTGCATCACGCCCGTAGCCAAGGGGGGCCACTGGGTGGGCTGACTGGTTGCCCCCCCTGGAGTAAATTGGCTAAACATGACAGGTATAGAGAATGAAGACCTATTGCCCCCTTAACAAGCCCAACTGCTCCCCCTGGCTCTTCGTTCTGGCTACGGGCCCGTTCTGGATCGGGAAACTTTAGACCTGTGTGTGTGTTTGAGACCTGAAAATTGTACACAATTAGTGTCTAAAATGTATACAAAATGTACACATCTTATATTTGAAAATGGTGACCCGTAGCCGAATTCATAGCGCTCTCGACTCTCAGTTATAGATGCGACACGTCGTGCTTCTATTCTAGTTCATAGCTAGAATTTTTTCTCAGGTCAAAACTAGTGCGCTGGTAAGAAAATCAACGGTCACCACCCCTCGGCAGGCAATGGCAAACCACCGAGGGGTAATTGCCTCCTAAATCTCTCAAAAACACCCGCCCGGAACCTTCGTTAAACTCTGGGTCCCGTTTGCATGTGAGCGCACGCTCGTAATCGAGTACAAATGGAAAATATTATTAACTGAATTTACGGGCCAAACCACGCGGACTGTAACGTCCGCACTATACTTAGCTTATAGGCGTGGTGTGTAACGGAATTTACTTCATATGTATTCACTTTAATCGCTTCCGTACTACATTTATGCAACATTTTGAATTGTGCTCAAGAAAACCGCGGGAATAGTTTGTAGTTTATAGGAAAAAAAGACTACTATCATGGGAAGCTTCCGGATATCGGTTGTGTATGAGCTAAGTGAAAAATTAATGGAAAAATGCTTGAGGAATGACTTACGCAGTGATACTACATTAACTTTTCTCTTTTTCTCGTTTCAGGAACCCCTGGGCAAAGAGAAGCGACGTAAGAACCAAAATAGATTAATAAAGCCAGGAATTTAGGGGGAAAAAATTAATAAAATCAAATTTCAAATGTAATAGTATATGTTTTGTTAACGCAAAAATGTGGTTCCCTACCTATTTGTTTCTTTTTTGGGGGGCCAACAGTGTCCCCAAAAAACATTCATTCAATATTTTAAATTGAAATAACTTGACCAGAGTCTTTTAGTGAAATTTAAGTTATAGCAATGGAATAAGAAGACCCATCCAAAGCTTCATATGGAACTGATACAATCTTGCTAAAAACCAAAATTTTAAATCTACGATACATATAACATTCATCTCCTATCATATAAAAAAAACCAAACTTAGACGTAGATCTAAAATATGGGAATTAGGGATCTAAGATACGCATATCATTTTGCTACATTTTTCCTATTTCATTCATGTTCATATTCTATTATATAATTTAAATTCGTTCAAGCTATAATTTTTGAGATAAATGAGAGTAGCAATATACTGTAGTAGGAATTTTATTCGAATAATAGTAAAGATATTCAAATCTCTATTTTTCACATATTTTTGTTAAACTTTCGTATTTCGTGACGAGAATCCGAGTTTTAATGAACAGAGAGGTCGCTGATTCCGAATCTGAAATTAGCTTTTGCATAGGGGCACTGTTGGCCCCCCAAAAAGAAACAAATAGGTAGGGAACCACATTTTTGCGTTAACAAAACATATACTATTACATTTGAAATTTGATTTTATTAATTTTTTTCCCCCTAAATTCCTGGCTTTATTAGTCTATTTTGGTTCTTACGTCGCTTCTCTTTGCCCAGAGGTTCCTGAAACGAGAAAAAGAGAAAAAGTTAATGTAGTATCACTGCGTAAGTCATTCCTCAAGCATTTTTCCATTAATTTTTCACTTAGCTCATACACAACCGATATCCGGAAGCTTCCCATGATAGTAGTCTTTTTTTCCTATAAACTACAAACTATTCCCGCGGTTTTCTTGAGGACAATTCAAAATGTGTATAAATGTAGTACGGAAGCGATTAAAGTGAATACATATGAAGTAAATTCGTTACACACCACGCCTATAAGCTAAGTATAGTGCGGACGTTACAGTCCGCGTGGTTTGGCCCGTAAATTCAGTTAATAATATTTTCCATTTGTACTCGATTACGAGCGTGCGCTCACATGCAAACGGGACCAGAGTTTAACGAAGGTTCCGGGCGGGTGTTTTTGAGAGATTTAGGAGGCAATTACCCCTCGGTGGTTTGCCATTGCCTGCCGAGGGGTGGTGACCGTTGATTTTCTTACCAGCGCACTAGTTTTGACCTGAGAAAAAATTCTAGCTATGAACTAGAATAGAAGCACGACGTGTCGCATCTATAACTGAGAGTCGAGAGCGCTATGAATTCGGCTACGGGTCACCATTTTCAAATATAGATGTGTACATTTTGTATACATTTTAGACACTAATTGTGTACAATTTTCAGGTCTCAAACACACACACAGGTCTAAAGTTTCCCGATCCAGAACGGGCCCGTAGCCAGAACGAAGAGCCAGGGGGAGCAGTTGGGCTTGTTAAGGGGGCAATAGGTCTTCATTCTCTATACCTGTCATGTTTAGCCAATTTACTCCAGGGGGGGCAACCAGTCAGCCCACCCAGTGGCCCCCTTGGCTACGGGCGTGATGCAGAAAAAGTTGTATACATTTTGTATACAATTGTATGCATTTTGTATACAAATTGTATACAATTTTATGGTCTCAAACAGAGGTCTGAAATTACCCATCCGGATGTATACAAAATGTATACAAAATGTATACAAAATGTATACAAAATGAATACAAAATGTATACAAAATGCATACAAAATGTATACAAAATGTATACCAATTTTATGCAAAAAATATACAAATAAAAGTTGTATACAAATTGTATACATTTTGTATACATTTTGTATGCATTTTGTATACAATTTGTATACAAAATGTATACAATTGGTATACATTTTGTATACAATTTGTATACATTTTGTATACATTTTGTATACAATTTGATGACCAACATAGGGACCTCTACCCAAAATTCAAATTTTCTCCCGAATGGATTTTAAGCAAGTATCTTTTTGTTTAAAAATAAAAATTGTACATTTCGAAGTTATTAATGATTAAGAATGACGAGGAAACAGAAAAGTCATCCCATGAATGAGTTTTGGGGTAAAGTGAAATATATAAGGACGAAAACCGCAAAAGACTCAGCCAAATCCAAAAAAATAATTTTTTAATTTTTCTTAAGGGGGTTAAACTTTGTGCCCATGCGTGCGCATTGTGAGACTGGCATATATTAATCCTTTTTAATAGGATTAAATTAATATATATGCCAAATTAACGCCCATCGGCTCCCTCGAGTAGGACTATAATATGTGTCCTGTTTTAAGACATGTGCGAATGTTGGTTGATGATGTCTGAAACACCCAGCACAGACCTTTACTCCATCTCCACATACAGCGAAACATTTTTTGAAACGCTTGTGCGCACAGCCTTAAAATCGACTAACCGTAAAAGCGACGATATTTCAGGTACGCGCATGAGCATCTCAAAACCACTTGCGGGGGTGATTTGACTGGTCATGGATATTATACCCTATGAATATGAAGGAAATCCGAGAAAGCCCGGAAAACGGCCTTAGGGACCCCCGTCCTTTGCTTTGAAAATAATTATTTACGATCGGAACCAAAAGCCAGAAGAAAAAAAGCTAATGCTCAATTTATTTCCTCCCACCTTTTCTTTTTTTTTTTGGAAAATTTACTATACCTTTAGCCTCTTGAACCGGATAGGGGCCTGTTAAAAACGTTGACTTCTTTAATGTTCTCGAAATTTTGGGGTGATAACCTAATAAAATGATGCGACTGTTATTAATAACCACTTGAACGGATGTCACGATTAATGTCTTGTTTAATAAAGGGAAACATTTTTGAGAAAAATCGCTCTTCTTAAGAGCGATTTTTCTCAAAAATGTTTCCCTTTATTAAACAAGACGTTTAAAAAAAAAAAAAAAATTAGTGGAGATCAAAAGCCATTTAAAAAGTTTTCACAGTAATCGGAATTACAAAAATAACATATATGAAAGCACAAAGCTACCGAGGAAAACAAATCGTATAAACAGTGATACGCTATTAATGATTGGTTCGGTTAATCCGACATCTCATTCTTTGCTGATAATAGTACATTGTCAGAGAAAGACGGATAATAAAAAATTACCGAGATGCGAAGGTCGATTCATCAAATGAAATACAATGATCGGGACCAAAAATAAAATAAAATGAGATAAAAGAGCTAGGGTTTTTTTCTTTATTTTGTTTCACTTTTTTTTCTGTTTTCCTTTATTTTTTTATTTTTTTTTTTTTTTCCGTAAAAAAAAGAAAGCGATACGGATTCGTGTGTAGGTTCATTAAATAAATCCTTTGAAAAATATCTGTCAACTTTGATTTTACTGCTTCGTTCCACGCAGAAAAATTAATTTTAACATGCTCCCTTTTAAATTAAATTTTAGGCGTCATAATTTTCTATCTGGAAAGCGAATTTCCCTCCCCGTTCATTATGAATTTTTAAATTATCATTAGGATGCGGAAACATTTCCCGGCATGTGAAATATTTAATTGATTCCTTGAGGAAATGGGAAACGTCGATTCTCTAAAATCAGCTTCCATGTTTCAAAAACAACTAAGCAATCCGGAGCAGATGAATAAGAAGGGTAAAAAGTTTGAATAATTAATCATTTAAAACATACTCAAGTTCACTTCTCTCACAGAATAAAATGACTTTAAGTTTCCGGATCGCTTTTGCCTCCTAATGTCTTGTATTTGAATGCATGCACTTTTTACATCGTAATACAAAAAACTTCAAAGAGCTTTTTTTCTTTTTTGCCAAATTAAAATTTTTTTTTTTTTTTTTTTATGCATAACATAATTACTACTCAGCAATTTTTTTTCTAACATGATGAAATTTGCTTTTGCCTTATATCTCAAGGAAAATTTTGTTTTTGTAAACTATCTTTTTTACAACTGTAACCCTCATCGTACATTCAGCGCGCCATCTTATATACACCAAAATCCAAATGATACTTTAAAAAATAAACACGACTGTAAAATTTTTCCCTCGAATTTCTAGGAAAAAAAATGGGAATAAAAAAAGGAAAAGACAACCTAAACTAAATTCCCTAGACACTTTTAAACGTACCCTTTTTAGCATTGCTAGTAATATGTGGCATTATCCCTTCGGCGACGCACACTGAATAAAAATTTAAAATGTCAATGGTAAAAACTGGTCAGAGGACATGTCGTCCGGAAGGAAATCCTTTAACATGCGATGAGAGGCAATATCCGAATAAACCGAGCCCAAAGGACCGGCCCAACCAGGAAAAAAAATCTGCAACTGGCGTTAAATTTGTTCTGCATATACAGCACGCCTCATAGTTCGTTATTTTTCAATCTTTGTCATATATGTTCCCTAAAGTTGTTACCGAAGCTTCTCGATTCCCTCTGGACCAGTTTGGACGCATTGGTTCTTGATGTTCGAGGAACTATTGGGATAAGGTTTTTTCATCATTCTGCATTTTCTCCGGTATATTTTTATAGTACTGTATAAGAAGGGATATCCTTCTTTACCTTCCGAAACTCCAATTCAGTGCAAAAATTTTTTTTTCATTTTATCCTTTATGAGAAAAATCGATGATTCTTCAAAAAAATTCTCCGTGACGGGAGAGGACAAATAACGCACACTCTTGCCAATAAAAATGGCTTAAAAATAATTATTTTTTCTTTCCAAGAAGGAAACGTTTTTTCAAGAACTACCCACCCACAAAATTATATTTAAAGTTACAAAAGTTATTAAATTAATACTCCTACTTAATTGAATTAAATAAATGAATTTTTTTAGTAATAGTCTCATATCGTAACTGCTATTGCTTTGATTTGATTTATGATCAAAACGTGTAATGCTCCAGAAAAAATTAAGTCAGAAGAACATGAGGAACCTTGCACTTTTTTTTTCGGTTTTTTTACGAAAAAAAAGTTCATTACTTGATAATACCGTTTCCTAAAGAAAAAAAAAGAAAAAAATGAAAATCTACATAAAAGAGATGAAATCCTTTGAGATATATGTTTTATTTCTTTCTAAAAGAAAACCTGACGGAGTCGCCGGGGACTTTACGTTTCTTTCCGTGTACGAAAAAGTAATGAAGTTGATAAAAACTCAAGCCTCCGGAATATATTTCCGGAAAATGAGTATTTATCTTTCTATTATTTATGCAAAAGAATAATATTAAACTTTGAAACAATATGACGTGAGTTGCATTTAAAGTCGTAGACAGAAAACCCGAAAAATTAAAATCGGGATTAAAGCTATTAAATGTTAAAGATGTAAATATCCGTTAGGGTGCAAATTGACCAACATGTTGGTAAAACATTCCATAGTAAATTTGCACTCTTAGGAAAGAAAAAAAATTTTAATACAAAAAGACAAGACTGCCCGATTCATGTATAAGCCATTGTGATTTCGGAAGCACTCAAACGAAGAATATAAACTCCGCAACCAAATGTTACCGGTTTAAAAACTTTCGGCCGTGTTCTGAAACGCTGAGCATGCATTATCCTCATTCCCGCGTAAGAGTGAAATAACCATAAACTTCACGGAAATTTTAGCGAACCTTTTTTTTTTTCTCCTCCTTTTATTTCACAAAACAGGTAAGATACTGCCACGATTTTAATTTCGTGTTTAATCTAAGATGATAAATCGTGCACAAAAAGAAATGCCCAAAAAAAAAAATTATTTCATTTCAAAATCGCGATTCCAGCTCCAAATGTGAAACTTGGCAGTTTTAATAATATTTATAATTTATTTCCAACGATAACCTACTAACTTAAGCGGTTTTTTTTTCTTCCTCTTCGCAAAATCTCATATATGCTGATTATTAAACCATTTGACCACTGAGTGGTATATTTTATCTTTTTGAAAGCATTACTTAATACTTCTGTCACATTAATTACAAATTTTTCTTTTTTTTTATGGCTCCTGCTAGTAATGGAATATCTCTTGATGATATAGCAACGTGAGGGAAGCATTAGAAAGGATTTGTATTAAATTTAAATGTTAATTTACAGAGTTTCGACTTAACTCGTTGGGAGGGCTTTTGGATAACATTTTCATCAAGCTATTACTAATTGTAATTGTCAGAATTTAATTATAATTAAAACAAGAAGTAGTAATCCGTTAGGATTAACTCTTTCAAATTGTAGACATTTCAAAAATTTCACGCTTCGGAAAAGGGAGATAATTTGAGAGCTTGCAAGCCGACAATGCGTGTCTCGAAGATAAAAAAATTGCCGGAGATTCATTTCATTTGCAGCGAAGCTTGCATTGATAGAGGCTAATTTAACCACCGTGTATGAAATGCGATTCAAGGACTTCTGGTTTTCTCGCTTTGAGCGATGAACTCACCCCGGGGTTGGGACGATGCAATTATGGTTTGTGAAATTTTGTCTGTTTGAGGTTCCTAATCCAAGACCACCTCTAGGATTCATTGTACCTGACCATGAGTTGCCTGACCATCTAAAAATCCCTATTGCACATTAGTGTAATTAAGTACTCAGTAGCAGAGGCTGATATTTTTTGACGTTTGATCGTTTGTTTTTAATTTAAACATGGTTTAAATGATATAGCTGGTCACTTGCGGCTGTGAAACGTGGAATCTTACCTCCCGAGCGTATAAGAGGTTGAGGTGTTCGAAAACAAGGTTTTGCGAATTATTCTAGGGCCTAGAAGGGATCCCGTAACGGGGTGCTTGAGAATTCGATTTGAACGACGAGATCCGCCTACTCACTGGTAAGCCTCACACCACTGGCGTGATCACATCAAGAAGACTGAAGTGGACTGGACATGTCGCTCGTGCGCCGCCTACCCAGTATATAAGACAGGTCGTGGATAGCAGACCGACGAGCCCTCGATCTTTAGGCAGACCACGGCTTCGTTCAGAAGATAATGTATCGGCTGATGCGGGTCGGCTGGGAGTCCCTGATTGGAGGACGGCTTGCCAGGATAGAGCCGCCTGGCGTTTTATCTGTGATGCGGCAATAGGGTTCCATGCCCTATAAACGCCTTATGTATGTACATGTATGTGTGTGTATAGCTTGTCCTCAACGAACCGGACAAGCTCAAAACTCTTGCCAAGCAATATACAGTATATTTCTTTAATAAGCGTGTCCAATAGCTAATTCCTTTTTTTCATTTTTTACTTTACAAAACGTCAAAAATCAAACTGCACAGAAAATCAACGTATATAAAACTGACAAGTCAGTTAAAATAAAAATTTGATATCTTCAGGAAATTTTTAAACTTTCAGTGAAGGAGAGAGAGGAGAGAGAAATAATAATAAAAAGAAGAAGATTTTTCTGATCATCACTTCATCAATAAGACTCATTTTTCACTGAAATCATTTTTATCTTCGTCGAATTGAGTGACAAAGAAAGAACGGAATAATCTTAAATCGGTCCATCTCAGATCTGAGCGATTTTTCTTTCTTTAATCGATTTTGAAATCAATTTTAACAAAAAAAAAGTACTACGTGGATTTAAAAAAAAAGTCTTTTAAACAGGAAAGAGAACACAAAACGAAAACAGGCAACGGGTGTCTAGTGGTAATTAACCGCCGGTGATGAAGATAACGGGGGGAAGCTCAAAATTCATAACCGAAGGGAAATAAATGAGTCTGGTCGCTCAATTACCCAAGCCAGAACCGAACGGTTTGCAAATATTGAACGGATTTTACAACATGTACAACTTGCGGTAATAAATTACAGCACGTTTGACTTGGATTTGATTAATTATGGATTAGTCGTGACGTTCGAATAATCATTATTTTACAATATAATATCCACTTAGCCCATATGGCTGTGGAGTAAATGGCGCGGTCACCGCTTGCCAAACACAAGCTTTTTACCTTTTCATTGTTCCATCAGTCAGCCCTTAATATCAATTTTGAATTACGTCATCAAGACAATCTATTGAGCAGTCTTGTGATTACGTGTTGAAGGTCAATTGTTATATAATAGGCAGTGCGGTTGCTACTTTTGTTTCATTTAATTATGCTCACAGATATATTGCTTAAATTAGACTCGATGAAATATAGATTTGTCGGAAGCATATTTTTGAGTCATATCATAGGTGTATGGGATATCTGATAATAGAGAAAATCATCAATCGTTACAGTCGGTAAATGCAGTTTATAAGAGGATTAATACTTCCTTTGATCGCTTTAATTACAGTTTAGAGGCTTGAAAATAATGAACTTATAAATCCGTATGTAAACTTACATCCACATTTCTCTCAGTGGAGGTAATATACACAATGTTTCAACGTTTTCGATAAGATTTGTTCATTGAAAATGTATACTCTGAATTTTCGTTTGAATTTTGTACAAAACACGGAGAGGAAAAATTCACGAAACAACTTTTAAAGAAGAAAAAAGCAGCAATTATTTTTTATAATTCGGAATACGGAAATTATAACAGAAAAAAGAAAAGAGAAGAAGAATCATAATTTGCCAAAGTTAAGATACGGAAATGATGATATTAAAGCGGTTTCCCTTTCCGGGACATTTCAATACATTTGCATGGGATTTCTCCTCTCTTTTTATGAAAGGGAAAACGAGGAATGAGAGAAAGTGAAAGATCTGGTTATTTTTCCAACGCATTAACCGTACCAAAAAAAAAAGCAGTTGTATTTTTTTTTTTTTTAATAAGTTTCAATAGGAAACTGTTTTAATAGACTAATTTTTTTATATTGTTTCATATTGTCGAGGAGCTAATCGGCTTTCACGCACCAAAAGAAAAATACTTCGTTAATCTTCCTTTTATCAGCTTTTTATTTTGTTTCCTTCCATGGAAAATAATTTTAAAAAAATAAATAAATATATGTCAGCTGTATATCATCATTTAAAAGTTTGATTTTGGTGTGCTTGATGAAAACATCATGTGATTTAATATGGAATTTTAATATTTTTATTTATTATTTATTTATTTTTCTTTCTTTTTTTTAACGAAGAAATAGAAAACACGTAAAAACTTATACTTTCCATTTTCCTTTCCTAAAGTAAGGAGTGATTGGTTTCATTTGGGAAGAAATAAGTCAGTGCAATGATTGATCGCATCCCCTTGTAAAAGTTTCAACAAATTTATGTGTTCTGAATTGAGTTTCCAATATTTCCAGTTCGTAGCTTTTCTTTTTATATACGTTATTATTATTATTGCGTTATTTCTTCTAGGCCCTTTATTCGTTTAAAGATAAGAAAATGAATTTTTTTTTTTCTTTTTGCTTACGATAACGAAACGTGTTCTTTTCCTATTCGAAATATTTTTATTGCGAATTCTTCCCCGTTTTTTTATCGCTCATCCTAGCAACGTCTCTTAAGTGACATTGTTCAATCTCAAAAACTTTTAACTCTCGAGATCTTTACTTAATAAATGTCTCAAAACAGATTCTTTTTTTTTTTCTTTGCTTGGAAACTTCTCCAACTATACAATGGTAAAGAATGAATGTTACACGGATGAAAGACAGATAGTAAAGAAGGACAAAGTGATGTCTCATTTATTCTGTTTTTTTTTTTTTAAATAAATGAAAGTTCCAAAAACTTCTCCTTACCGGGAAAATTGTAAAACTATTTTGATATCTTTCTTCATTTTTCATCGCAATTTTTTAGATTTTCTGGAAATTTTCCACTTTTTTCGAATGTTTAGAAGTTGCACATTTTTTCCTTTTTCATCGAATGAGAGTACGGCAAAACGCGGAACTTTCTCATCTTTTTATATATTTTGAGAAGGGAGGAGGGAACGATGACGAAGGGAATAAGGGGATTAGCTTTCGAAAGTTTGTGGCTCACGTGGAAACCTTTTTACAAGAGAAAAGGAAATCAATGTTTCGAATTAAGCTTTTTTCAAAGCTTTTGGATTTTTTTTTTATTTTTGTAAAAAATGTAACAGCTTGATTTTTGTTTTAAATCTGAAACATTGTCTGAATTTTAATTTTTAATAAGCATTGAATTTTTTTTTTATTTTTTTTATTTTTTTTATTTGGTCTAAAAAGCGATAAATTTTAGGATAGAAAAGCGATCAAGAAAGCTGGTAAAAACATTGGAGGCGATAACACTTAACTATGAATGTCAGTATCAAAAAAGTTATGATATAATTTAGTAAATGCAACACTCCAGCAAACATCCTATAAATTATCCCATAGTGTAATTCCCGTTTCATTCTTCCTCACTCACTTCAGTAATTTATTACAAAGGTTTAAAAATATTTTTTTAACTTTTTTTTTTCTCAACCTAAATTATTCACAACGAACCTCAGAAATATTCACTACATTCTTTACATTTAGTATCAAGTTGTTTTTTTTCGTGTTTTAAAGTCGATGGCACGTTTGGGGATGAAATGAAAAATGTTGAGAGCAGACTAAAAAAGCGGACCCAACTGATTCGAGTAAATCAGTTAGTATCAAGTGTTAACAATTAAAAATCACCTATAATGGAATTTTGTTTGTGTTTGGTTAAAGGTAAAATCTGTTTATGCGAAGTCGACAGGAAAAATAAGTTTATAAAATATTAATAAAGGTGTCGTTAATCAAGAAAAAATCTTCCTGTCAAGTTAATACCAGGGGTTATATCATTTTTTTCGGGCTACCGTCTTGTCATATTTAATTATTAATGAACAAAGATTTAAATCCTTTTTTTTCCGGAAAAGTATCAATCTTTCAAGAGATCCATGTACCCGAATGGATATCTAATTGGATGCACCACCCTTAACGAAAGTTATTAGAATACATTTCTACTAACAAGGGTGCCGTAGAGAAAATCATGGCAAATGGTATGTTTTCACATCATAGATCCTCGCTCGGCGGAGGTAAAAGCGATTCAGACAAGGTTTTTAATTCCCATATCCGGATTATATGTGGACTAAAAGTTATAAAATTCTTATCTGACCGCGCCCAAATTGTCACCATCATCTTTTTTTTTCCTCTCGCTTGGATACCCTCTTGTCAAGTTCAACAAATGGAGAGAAATCTTTCGGGAACATAAAATGAATGAATTATGATTCCATTCGTATGTAAAATAGAAAGTCGTAACGCACAGCTATATTCGTCGCATTTCTTTAATACCGCTACCTAAATCATCCTCCTCGTATTTATAAACCCTACTTCTCACGTGAGCTTTAACAAATAAAGGTAAAAATTTTTTTTGAGGGCAGAAAGCCCTTTTTTTATTATTCTGAAAGAGAAGCAAAAAAGAACGATAATATAAAAAAAACCAAGAAAATGCACCAATTTTTTTGCGTAAAAGCAAAAAAAACGACTTGTAATGCATTTGTATATGTTGGCGCAGACGGCATTAATGAAGATTACTGAATTTTTGAACTTCGTTTTTTTTTTGGTCTGGTAAAATAAAACGACATGTATATGGTTTTTGCAAAAAAAATTGATCAGTGAAGCAATAAATTCTATGGCAATGTTGATTTTTAAAGGATTCGTTGAAAGTATGTCGTGTATCATCGACTCAGAACGAGTCCGAGATCTTTTCTACGATTTCCATGCGAATCATACTCACTTTTTTAATGGCAGTAGAAGTGCTTTTTGATTTTTAAATTTTTGTCGGGCCATTATATGGAAGGTGAAAGGGTCGACTGGTTGAGTAAAAAAGAAGGGAACTAGATAAAATGAAGGGACAAATGCTTGTCCCTAAGGTTTAGCTTCTCCTCTGACATACATTTTATTCTGTATGTGATGTTTCGTAAGAGGGTCCTTTTTTTGTTCCATGTCAGGAAAAGGTCGGATCGTTGTCAACCTATTACAAGATATATTGTAAATAATACCTCAAGGGGAAAAAAATTCGCGGGAAAAAAAGAATTCGAAACTTTTTCAGGGAGAGGAAACCAAACCTTCTTCCTCGTAATTTTCCCGAAATTTATTTCAGAAAATGCTGCCGCTCCCTGTTTCCAAATAATACGTTCCAGAAATCGAATTCGAAGTTTTACTTTATCGATTCGGCTGCCTTGAACGATAACTTTTCAGCGCCAGATAAACTTTTTAATCTATTGCATTCTAGAAAATTGGCAAAACTTCTTTTTTTATATCGGGGGTAATTATTTGGAAGTGCCTTACGCTTTTTTCACTTTAGAAACTTATGCAAAAATGAAGATCCGAATTTCGAAGAAACAAAAAAAAAAAAAAAAAAAAAAAAAAGCGTGAGCAGCTATTTGCCTGTAAAAACGTTCCGTTTGTCGTTTGTTTGCAAACGAGCAATGATTTTTTGCCTTTTGAATGTCATATTTAAAAAAAAAAAAAATGAAAATTAACTCTTTGAGACAAAAGTTCAAAGGTTAACGACACCCATTTCAGTTAAAATATTGAAACGAGATGAGGGATCTTAAAGTATCAAATTACGAAGAGACCTGTCAATTGAAAAAAACAAGCCATCAGAATCGTGTTGACTATTCATGAGATAGTATTTCATAGTATTTCCAGAATTGAAGGACAACATAAGTCTTTCATTCACGCTACTATGTGACATCAGTGTCATTGAAAACGATTGTAGAATAGGTGGATAGATAAACGCCTTAGATTTGTTGTTTAGACAAATATGCATTGCTCGACAAGGAAATCTAATCGCAATTTCTAAGGCGTTTATTTATTTTTTATTTTTTATTGCAAATGAATACTGCCTGTTTCCGTCATTTCAAACTGTTAATATCACTATATTAGCACTATAAAAGAATACATAATCGTGTCCTGAAAAGAAGAAATGAAATGCTACTTAAATATGTTGTAACATGAAGATTTTTAAATTAAATGTAACAAACATTTGAGCCGAGCTTGAACAAAGAGAAATCGGGACGAAAAAAAATGCGAGGATGATTATTGAAAAAGGTTCGTAATTAAGTTTCAAAAAAAGTCGACTGCTTTATATTACTCAATTAAATTTTATCGAAGTTTCAATGTTATCACCAGGAGACGGAAAAATGGAGGAAAATAGAAAATTTGAAAACGATTATTATTCGCCATTCAAAGCAGAGGTGAAAGTCATATTTAATGAAAAAAATTCCGATTTAATCAGTAGTATGCGAAAGAAAAATTAAATGAAAAAAAAAATCGGATCTGTTCGGTGATTTATTATGTTTTTATTTTTCCTTTTTTGCAATTTTAAATCTGATCCCAAAGCACAAAATCTTTTCGTATGTCTCCCGTGGCTTTAGACTTCTATACAATTTACATTCAACTCAAAACAAAGTATTTTAAACCTTAAAATAAAACTCAGATAAAATATAATAAATAAATCATGCTGAAGAATAGGAAAAAAAAATATTACCACGTTGGAGATGGAATGCAAAGCACTTTCCGACGTATAGTAATGCGGAAACAAAAAAAAAAAAAAAAAAAAAAAAGCTCGACCTCCTCGGAGTTAAATACAAGAATTAGTATTATTTTCAGTTCGTTAAAACTTTTTCTTTTCCCCGACTGAATCTGTGATGGTATAATCAACTTAGAGAAAAAAAAACCGTTGCGAGTCGTAAAATGTAATTTTAACAAGAGTAAACATTTGAGCGGTAGAGGGAGAAAAACCAGGTTTTAAACGGTAACAATAGAAGTTCGAGAGTTTTCGGAGAATCTACACGCTGTTTAATGTAAAATTACTAAAAGTTCAACGTAATTTTATATTCCAGTATGCAAATATCCTAGTTGTTTTGTAGTCGCCTTATGCCCCGTTATCCACAACTGAAAAAATTCAGAACATTTTCGAAGCATTTGTGAGATTCCTTTGAAACAATTAATTTAAATGGAGGTGCGTATATCGCCTTTAAAAATGAGATATGACCTTAGCAATCGGAAATGTTTTTTTCATTTTTAATTCATATAGAAGAGAATACGTGAAACATCTGGTAAAAACTCATTACTTGTGACTGTAACAAGTCGCATAAATTTTATTAACTATCTCCTCGTTCTTAACATTGTTTTCTGGGTTCCGTATTTATGCAACTTGTTGGGTAAAATATTGCCACGATTATTTTTAAACTGACGGCACTTTGCATGGATTGTAATTATGCCCTAATAGCTGTTTTACGTTTAATTTACGGGAAACTTTCAGGTTGTTTTTTGGATACTGTGGTTTTCAACAGGGTGAATATTTTTAAAAAAAAACTGTTCAAAAGAGTACACTTTATCTGCTGTTACCTAGTTTTCATTTTTTTAATGCATTCGATTGTATTGCTTACAATATTTTTTCGTTCGGAATTTGTAATGGATCAGATATGTTAAGTTAGAAATGGGTTAAGATTAAAAATTTTAAATCCCTCTCCGATTTTATTTCAGGTCTACTAAAGAAATGTTTTAACACTGAAGATGGAACGTTCGTTCCGAAAAAACCTTTTGTAGTTACTCGAATAAAATTTATTACGGCGTCGCCTCAGAACCATAGGGTTCCACTTCCAAATCGGTAACATGTAAATTTTACAAGAGAGCGTTTTTAAAAGTTAAGCTTTTGCTGCCCAATTGGTTTAACAACCGATTTTTTTTCATCATGATTCATGACAACATCGATTTTTTTGCAGTCTTTCGAAATCAAATAATCAGTGGAAATAATCATGTTACGGAAAACCAGGTTGTTAATAATACCATTATTCCAAAAAGGATTATGCGCTTTTGACTTAAATGCTGAAAAGACTTCGAAAAAGTACAGCAAGTTAATATCATAAAACACAGAGAGACTGCGAATTAATAGCTATGGATCCCGATAAATTGCTATAATGTTGTTCTTGTGCTTTTGCGTGTGTGCTCCGCATTAAAACCTTTGAATTATCTGCGGTGAACCGATGGCATTGTTAAAGGAAATGGAAAACGTTTGTAGACACTGAATTTTGGACTTCAACAAAAGGTTTTTCCTCTTTTAACCTTTTTTTTTTTTTTTGCCAAAACGGGAAAGGAAATAATTGAAAACCGGGATGTATTTTGTGTATTATCTGTCGACGATATGAGGTCTTTCAAAAGGGAAAACCAATTTCTTGATTAAACGATTTCCACGCACGGTTTAAACCTTGGGCGAAAATTTTGTGATTCGAGAAAATTGTCATTTTAAAATCGATGCCGGTTAATAATACGATGAGTCTGAGCCACATAAAGGTCAGCCCTAGGTTGCCTGGGATCGAGTGATACCTGCATTGCTTTCGCATTTGCTATGGCTCATTTTAACTTGAAACATTTTCATTTAATATGCATCACCTGGACTCGGATCGATATGAATTGTTGAAATTTTATACGAATAGATAAGATGAGAAAGAAGGCTGAGATTTAAAATCATTAATCTTTCAAAAACAGAAAGCTCAGAAATGCAGCATCCGAGCTTTGACAAAAAATTATAAGTGCCCGACGGGTTAAAGTGAAAGGGGGAAAGAGATGAGCTACGGAGAGAGAGAGAGAGAAGAATTAAGCTTAAATATAAATCCGTGTTTTGGAAGTGAAAATATCTTTGCAGGACAGGAAACAAAAATCGCGTTAAAAAGGGAGGAAATAAAAGTTGGTATCCGGACGCTTTCGTTTAAAGCATTTGAATATTAATAGAAAGGTGTATTGTCAGAATTTAAGGATCGAAAATGAATCATGGTTTACTCTCAAATTATTTATTTGGGTTAATTGCATTTAGAATTATGCAAAATTATGTTATGGATTCTGAAACGTGAATGAATTTTTAAATGGTCGATCGAGCGATCTGTCAATATAATTTAATTTTTTTTAAAAGTTATTTTCGGGAAATTTTATTTGGAAAATGTTTCCACTCGAAAAACAAAAATAGATAAATCGGAAATCCAGTTGTTATCAGTACAGTGAATAAATAAAATCCCAGCGGTTTTTTCGCCCTCTTTGCTTTATTCTTCTTTTTCTGTTCAATTTATATTTTTCAAAAAAGCTGATGAAAAGGCGTTCGCTTTGAAATATTTAAGTGCAAAGACTCATCCTTCACGCATGGCTTTGATATAGGAGGCGTCAAAACGCTTAATGATTTTGTAATTTAAATAAATATAGCAAAAAATTCGCCGAGTCGGACATCATATTTCAGTGCATCGAATTGAAAGCGCAACATTACCATGGACAAGAACCTTAAAACTAACTGCACAATTATGCGTTCAAGCGTAAGCAGTCCTTAATTGCTTGGATCAAACGATGAGGAATAATTTAGATTCCCTTTATTTATTTTCGCTTCGACCCCATTGATTCCGGGTCTAAATAAGTAGATGTAATTAATTATCGCTCAACTGTTCGCCATTTCGTTTCGTAGTCCTTGATGAAACATCAAATAACAATCCGCAACTGTTAGATATTGCAACGGTGTAAAGTTGAAAGCTTTCAACAATACTCGCTGCAGTGCACTCGTATTTGAGGTCAAGAGGTCATTTTCCCATTGTCAATTGTTTGTCGGTCCCTTTCGATTAATTTGATACATTAAAAAAGTGTCAATCAATCTGACGTCACTTTTGCCCGATCGTCGGATAAGTTTTATTTATGATTCATTCATGAGTTTTGTAATTATACAGGCCTTTTTTTTTTTTTTTTTTGATTAAGAGATAGTGATTGAAGGTTTATTTTCGGTGTCTGTCTGAAAAAGTATTAAAAAAAAATAGTTTTCTCGTTTTTTCTCTGTAACGAAAAAACTTGATTCAACATCCAAAATTCAATATCCTGCCCGGTTTTGCCACATGCCGCCTCGTATACACTTTATAACCAATGTTATGTTTATAAGATGTAAATGTACGAGCTTAGCGATTTCTTTCGTATTCTTTGTTTGGTTTGCGCTCGTAAATTTTTATTCATGATTTCCCGTTTTTCGTTAAATCTCTACCGTTCCCATAAGGATTTATATTTGATACGAAATGGATAGTGAGTTTGAAATTGAATAAAGAAACATTTTTAGTTTTTACATTTATTTGTTGTAAAAGGAAACAAGCAAGGAAAAGGAGACTTGTTTAAAACTTTTTTTTGTTTGAAGTTAAAAAAAATTACTTTTTTAAAGTTCAAAGGTACCGTTTTGTATGTTTGTGCTCATTATAAATATTGTTTTTTTCCCTAACGGCCCAGTTTGGTTTTTTTTTTTTTTTTAGTTTCTTGACTTTATTGCGATAGGATTGTATTCATATCTATAGAAAATTTTATTTTTCTTAATTTTACAGAAAACAAAACTCGTTTAAATATCAGTTTTTTATGTAAGTGGAAAGAGCTGGCTTTTTTGAGGTGTAACAATAGTCCACTTGGTTACAATTGGTCAACCAACGGAAAGCTTTATTTACTGTAATGAAATTTATTCAAACAAAAATGAGACGATTTTTTTAAAGTAAATATTTCCTGCTGATCTTTCTGTCCTTACTTTGTGTTTTTCCATGTTTTTCAACATTTACTTTTTTTTTTTTTTTTTTTTTTTTTGCAGATTTCTTTTATCCCGGTAAATAAATAAGAAATCTTTAGCAAACACTCTTTCTTTGTTTGAAAAGAGAATTTCAAGCATGTTTTTACCCTTACATAGTTTATTCTTAGCAACCTTTACTTATTTTTTTCCCTCTACTTTTCTATTGGTCGAGATTCTTTCCACTTTGTAGGCTTTCCATTTTTCATGAGATCGTTGCTGACCTTTCTTATCCCATATAAATTCAATAAACAATATTTTAAAAAGGACGATAAATAATATTTGATTATTATTGTTATTTTGAAAATGACTGTATAATATGTAAATGTTATTATTTTAAATCGTTTAATTTTTTTTAGGATTTCCAGTAGTGATGCGCACAAGATATTGTACAAGACTCGACTGAAATTTCGTTTCTGGATGTGTATTACCTTGAATATTGCAAAACCGAGCGAGTCTTGTTTTGAGTCTTGTACAATATTTCTTGTTTTAAAACAATATTTCTTGGACAATACAAGACTTACTTATTTTGAGATGCTTAATGTCATATGCCCAGAAACAAAATTTGAGCCTAAGTCTTGTTTAAAAGTCTTGTCGAGACAGTCTTGGTCTTGTGCGAATCACTAATTTCCAGTGTAGTAGAAAATAAGGCAAAAATGACCTCATTGTTGTTTTTTTGCTCCTTTCAATTTTTTTTTGTTTTGTTTACAAAACCTGATATTTATCTTGTACATTTTCATTGTTTCAGCACATATCGCATAACCTGAGTTTTTTTCAGCAGGTAAAATCGTCTTTAAAGTTAACTTCATTTATGATTACCTCTGGAAATTATTTTTTTATTTATTAAATTGGCAATTAAAGGTATGAAAGCACCGTAAGATAGAAAACAAAAACATTTTCTCCCTGTCAGAAAAAAAAGCCTAGGATGAAAGTTAATTTACCAATAATGAAGAGGAAATTAATCACATTTCAGAAAGGGACTTGTATGAAAAATGAAAAGGCGATAGGCGGAGAAAAATAAAACGCGTGCTTCACCTGCATTGAAAGTATCAGTTATAATATCGTAAAGAAGGGGGGAAATCCAGGCTTACACTCACACACCTATTGTAAGCCGTCCCTTTTTAAAAAGGCAAGTTCTCACATATTTTCTTCTTCGGAATAAATAAAAATCGCATAAATCTCTTACACTTTTCTATAGAAAGTTTTCTTGGTGTAAGATCTTTTTCCCTCCCCGTCTTTTTTTTTTTTTTTAATTCTGATTTATAAAAACTTAAATATAACAAAAGAATGGTCATAAATGCGGACTAGTTGAAATTTTATTGATGCGCGTAGTACATATACGAAAACCTTTTTTTTAAATTGAAGTTTAAAAAAATGATTATAAGAGGGAAGGGAAAGAAAAATTCGATCTCTCGTCGAATTATAAAAAAAAAAATATGAAATCCCGAGAGTTGAAATCGTAGCGATCGCAATTTTTTTTCCTTTGAATTATGTCGAAAACTGGAATCAGTATGATTTCATCCTCAGCGGGAATTCTTCATTTCCTTCTACATTATACTAAAACCCAGAACTAATTGAAATTAGAACACGTGGGACAAACCCTTCTGACCTTTTTGAATGGTATTTCCTCTAAAAAATAATGATTCTTAACGAAAATTCTTGGATTCCCCTTTTCGATAGAGCCGTCCATAAATTTTGATAGCATTATTTTGGCCATTTTTGATCCCTGCCTCCCTAGTTAGCAAAGGTTAGCATTTCGGGAGCCTCTCTAAAATGGGGTTAGATTTCGATTACCCCGTCCCCTTAAAAAAATTTTTTTTAAAAATTAATATTAAACATTAAAAAAGTCTGAAATTCTTCGGAATTTATTTTGCAAAGGGTGCAAATTCACTATTGAATGTTGGACCAACATGTTGGTACAACAAGTTGGTACAACATGTTCGTCCAACTTTTTGTGCCAACATGTTTGACGAACGAACGAGTCGACTATTGCAGAATTTACTCCTACGCCGAAATTAGTGTGGAATGTTGGTACAACAAGTTGGTACAACATGTAGGTCCAACTTGTTGTACCAACATGTTGGTCCAACATTCCATAGTGAATTTTCACCCAAAAAAAGGTTTTTTTTTTTTTTTTTTTTTTTTATTTTTTTTTTTTTTAAATTCTTCGAGCAAATGCGCGGGTAAAATTGAAAACGTTTTTTTTTTTTTTAAAAGTGAGTTAGGTTACGTAGTTTTAAAAATTCAAATTATTTTCATTTTTGCATGTTTATAAATGCTAACGTTAGATATGCAAAACTCATCCTCCCCTCCTCCCTTTTTAGCAAAAGTTAGCATTTTGAATACCCCCCCCCCCTTACGTGCTAACGTAATTTATGGACTGCCCCAATAACTACGCTTTAATGATTGTTTTAGACGTAGTTGTAACACGTAGTTTGTTTTTTAAAGTAGATATTTCTGTATGGAAATTTTCCACTGAATTCTGGGATTAAAAGGAAAAAGAAAGGAGTTAATCTGTCCGGTCGAAATACAATATAATCTATTATACGCATCTATAATAAATATAATCTATTATACGCAGATATTATACGCGTATAATATCTATTATACGCTGTGCAATTGTATCCGTAAATAGTTAAGACCCATAGATCTACATTAGGTTCAGCAAAGTTTTTAGGAAAGGAGCCAGGCTAGGATGTTTTCCAGATCAAAATCGTTCAGGAGAAATAGGATCATTTCAAAAAATTTATTTAGGTGGTTTTTTTTTTTTTTTTTTTGTTTTTAAAATTCGAACTTTAATTATAAAACTTCCATTTTGTACTGAAAATGCTTCTAGCCCAAACCTAAACCATTCCTGGAATACATTCTGGATTAAATCCAGAATTTTAATTTGTAATACCCTTTCGAAAACGTTTCTGCTGCCGTGCCGTGGTATTTACCTGACTTTTAATTTTTTTAAAGAACTCTCCTAGGTACCGGGGTCCTTGGCCTCAGTACCAATGTGCTCGGTTTTCGAAATTTTGCCCTTTTTTTTGTCTTGTTTTTGAAGTTAATTCCTTAGCTCATAGACAACACACTATACTATAAACACTAATATTATACGCTATATTCCAGCTGTTATCCTGCATCTCTTGAGGTGCTTATGAAAAACACTTATTGAAGTTAGCGCTGAATATGAATAATCGCAGAATTTGCAAACTGGAGATAGTTGAAATTCTTTCAAAACGAATGAATAAACCATTGACTGTTTTGAAAAAAATCGAAACAACTCCATTCTATAAAATTTTTGAGATAGCTCACTTTCTCGCTGACGTGCAGAAATATTTGCATACGGATGATACCGTAACACGAAGCGGTAACGGAAGCGTAACGTTTCTTCCAGTCCAAGAAAATGAAAATTGAAATGATATTCCGGTTATTGCTTTTTGCATAAGAATTTCGAATTTCTTTTCTCCGTTTTTCCCTCTAAATCTTTGGAGGAATACAATTGTCAAAACTTGAATTCTTTTTTCTTATTCTTTTTATTGTCAAGTGTATTTTGCGGTTCCTAAGAGCGTGTCATTTTATTTCCTCCGAGGCAAGAGAATTACAAAACGCGTTTGTTATGACGTACCGTCGCAACTCTCAAAGTCTTTTTTTTTTCTTTTTCACGATTTTCTTTTCTTACTTGTCAAACTTAATTTTTTTCCCTGCCATTCAAACTGTTTCGATGTTTATGCCTCCGTTTTTTTTTTTTTTTTTTTAATATGGGATCTTTTTTACTTTTTTCAGGTACGACTGTGAGTCATCGCCTTCAGGTTAAACATGCTTTGAAGTACAGAGAAGATTAATGGGCCCGTTGTAGTGGAAAGAAAAAAATGAAATAGTCGATTACGTTTTTAGGAGTAGTATGTAAGTAATTTTTACAGCTTGTATCATTTTAAAATTTTTTTAATAGAATGTAAGTACAGAAAGAAATTTTTTTAAATTTCCCCCGTGCTTTTGAAATTGTATTTCCAATAGTAAAGCGTTCAAAAAAAAAAAAAAAAAAAAAAAAAAAAAAAAAAAAAAAAAGCTAAAATATACCAATGATAAACATTGGAAAAATGGAAAAACATCAACAGCTGCATGGTTTTTGTTCGCAAGATATTTCCAAAAAGGCGTTAGACGATACTCATTTTTTTTTTATATCCAAAAGTGAATAACCTTTTTTGTCTTCGATCTGAAAACAAAAGCTTAGAAAGGAGTGAAGATTGTGTTGGATAATACGTCGCGGTTGATACAAAGGGTGTAAGATTTAACATTAGCTCACGTCATTTTATATAAGCAAACTCTCTTTACCGTGTACAGCTCGAAAGGAAAACCTTGTACGCGAAATCTCTTGAACGCATCTAAAAGACATCTTCTAATCCGAAAGTATTTTCGCATTTTTTGAATATTCTCTTTTTTTCCCCCTCTTCTTCTTCTCTCTCTCTGGATTAAATTTTTTTCTTTTATAAATTTTAAAATCCTTTAAGTTAAAACTGTTGCTTCCGTTTTAGGCTATTTTTAGCTCTTTTAGTAAAAGCAGAAAAAAAAAGAAATGTCACACCGGAGAAAGTTTAATAAAATAAAAAAAAATCGCTTTCACTTTACAAGGGAGAGCAAGGCTGCAGTATTAAAAATTTCAACGGAGGCAAATAAAAAAATACAAAGGGCGAAAAAGTGATAAGTGAGATGGGTTAAGTATTGAAAGAGGCGCGCATTTTAGGATCAAGCTTTCCGCATGTACGCGTATTCAGGATGTATACATTATTCAAGATGTACTTGAGGTTGAAACTAGATGTGAAGTATCAAGACATCTCTTTTATAACTGGACCCCTAGGCACATCTTTCCAAATTATTTACATTAAAGTTTCCATCATCATTATCTGCCTAGTTTGGATGTATACCCTCGGTTCTCTTTTTTTTTCCTTTTGATTTTCCCTTAACTTTTATTCAGCCCATTCTCGTTTCATTTCTAACCTCTTTTTTTCTTCTTTTTGTTTTTCATTGTTTTCTGAAATAATGAAGCAAGCAATTAGAATCCGGAAACGTTCAGGTTTTTTGCTGATTTTAATTTTCCTCCGGTTTTTTCCCTGGGATGTCATCCGAAGAAATAACTTTTACAAAAAAAAAAGAAAAAAATTTAAATGAAAAAGAAAATAAGAGACGAAAAAACGATTTAAATACATTTCTTGGACCGAACTGATAGTTTTGTTTTCTTTACTCGTTCAAAGATTCGTTCTATTTTAAATTCCCTTCTTCTGGTTTCGGTTTTGTTCTTTTAATTTTGTCCTTGTTCTTATAATTCGGTTTGCATATATTTAAATTTATTTAATTATCCCTTATTCTGGACGTCGATGCTGCGAATATCCGCTTTTGGTTTCGTTCTTTAAAATTCCTCTCCCACCCCTTCCCCCCTCACGCCTTCCCCAATTTCATTCTTCTCTTTTTAAAATTTCATCTTCTTTCATAATATTTTTTTTCCTTTCGACTTAAAGTTAAAAATGGATGGCACCGATTTGATAAAGGAATAAAGCATTCCGGAAAGATATTTAGTTTTGGAAATGAGCCAGATAATAGGTTATGCATTATCTTCTATTTTAGTGCTTTGAAATGAAATAAATTGTCTCTTTGGTTACTTTTTCCTGTTTTATATTCAAATAACATTTTCTTTTTTCAAAATTTGAAACATTTGTAGAAAGACCTCAAAAGAATTGTGTTGCGAAAAGGAAATAGTAATATTACGTGTACACTGAGAATAATATTGAAGTTCAAAAGATCAAAGAAAAAAAAGCAGGAAAGAAATCACCTGCTCTCTTTTCTACAGGGTGGTACAAATATTTATGTATGCATCTGAATAAATTAAATTCTAGATATTCTCGTTAGCGAAACCCAAAGTTGTTGCACTATTTTTTTAAAAATGATAGATGTTTTCAAAAATCGCCCTCCGTTCGCTTCTCAATCCGGCCGGTAAACCAATATATTTTCTGAAAAAAATGGCCAGTTTGCAAATGGGAACCCCAAATCGCGCGCACCAGGATCCTAAAGTTTAAAGTTAAAAAAAAAAAAAAAATTGATGCTATTTTGAGTTAAAACGCTGCGAGTAATACAAGATTTTTAAATTAAAAAGAGCAAGTAAACATTTTTTCATGTATAAAATTTTTTTAAAATACTGAACTGCTTTTTTTTACGACAAGAAAGAAGTCTTAAAATTGAAAGGCAGCAAGAATCTTTTTTTTTTCAATGGATACATCGGCATTACCGATAAAAAAATTAATTTTTTTTTTTTTTTGGTATCTCGAAGCCGAAAGATATTTACGAGCTTTCTGATTTTAGTTTTCTCTTCAGGCGATATGCTCTCTCGATAAACTTATATTTTCAAACTCTTCGAAAATCCTTTTAAAAATATGGAACGACTAAAAAGGAATCTCCCCTCAGCTTTTTTTAAAATATATTTAATAATACTTAAAAAGAACCTTTTTAATACCATTTTTGCTTTAAAAAAACTTGGGAAAACTTGTTTCAGGTTTTTATATATTTTTCTCTCATTTATTTTTAATTTTATTCGTCGTTGGGAAATTTCTATTTTAAACGGTGTCATTTACAGTCGTAAACTAAAAAACAAGAAGAAAAGATTTTGCTTTGCCTATAGGAAAAAAAAAACAGGACTGTTTAATTTAAAGCAATATGATGATGCCGGAAAATTTTTTTTTTGTTTTTAAGGTTCTTGTTATTCTGTGGTGTTGAGAAGCACTTCCGTTTTGGACTTGATAATTAACAACTGTCATGTTTCCGCAGAAACAAGCATTATTTTTTTCCGGAGCCGGCTGCCTTACGCATGAATCATAACTGATAATGAATTTTTTTAATAAGCGAATTGTTTTTGACATTGAAAAAAAAAAAAAAAAAAAAAAAAAAAAATTAGATACGAAAATGCAAAAAGGTAAAATTTGACTGTGTTAGAAATTCGGTCATTTTCCTTTGTTTAATGCTTTAAAAACTGCGAACCAGTAGGATGTGATTGTACGTTGAAAACCGAATCTGAATCTTTCGAGTATAGTCTCCTCTTTTTTTTTGAGTGTACTGTATTTAGTAATTGCACGGTAGAAATTTCGTTCTTATACCGGTTTTACCAACCAATAAAATCCAATACCGGTATTTAAAAAATAAAAACAGTATGGAATTCTATTTCATAGTTTTCACTTGAGCTAATTTCGAATCCAGGTTTTTTTTTTCCACCCAGCCCTTCTAAATTCTAGTGAATTTAATATGCAGTAAGTGCATAACCTGTACACAACCAGTATAACTAAAAAATATCGGCGCTAACTGCTTGAAAGTAATGAATGACTAATGACTATATTTCACAGAAAAAAAAAAAAAGATTTGACGAAAAATGAATAACATAAGAGGGGAAAAAAATTCTAAGAAACATAAGTTTTAGAGAGAAAAAAAAAAGGTTTTGAAACAAATAAACAATTCCTAGAAAATCCGGCTGGTTAAGAAGTCCGATAGCGGCTTGAGCACAAAGGCAAAACCGAAAATGCTTTATCTTAAGTCTGCGATATTAAATTAGGATACTTTTTTTTTTTATTCCATTGATTTAATTTTTTTTTCTTCGCTTAAAAACTTTAATACCGGCCTTTTCCAATGGCCAAAATAGTAGTACCGGTACTACCATTTTGCCAAAACTTTTTAAAATACCGGTTAATACCGATAACACCGAAACCGGTATTGCGATCACTAAGTGTATTATTTTTGGCTTTCTTAATTTTTTTTTTAAAGGAAAAATTCTCGATATTTTATGGAAATATGCTACTTTTACGATGCTAAAATTAAACGAAGTTTGGTTTCGGTTTTAGCGAACGATTATTTTTGAGAAAAAGAAAGCTTTATTTAGTCTTCTTATTTAAATTAGGAACTCTTTGGCTTTTAAAATAGATTTCTCGGGAAAGGCTGAATTAGAGATATTTTAAGCTTCGAAATTCCAAGCGTTTATAGAACGTTGGCAATTCTTTACGATGATGTACACTAATTAATTTAATTTTCTGTTTCCTCTTTTTCAAAATTTTAAAGACAGCCGTGTTAATATCCGGGAGAACTTAAATCAACGAAAACTTTCGTTTCGAGACTAAAAATATTTTTCTGTTGCTCATTGAAAGCATTTAACAAAATTAACGCAAAAGGATGTAAACTTGTCGCTGTTTTAAAAAAAAAGGCGAAAATTCGGCTTTGATAAGATTTAAGATGAGCAGATTTTTATTTATTTTAATGCTATGGCAACATTCGAAAAAAAAAAAAAAAAAACGAATACCGGTAACAGCAATTTTTTTTTCTTTCATGATTAATTTTTTTTTCTTTTTTTTTTCAAACTTTAAATTAACTGAAGTTTTCAGTAGAAAAAAGCGATTTTGTCGAGTTTTCATAATCAAAACTTTAATTTTTCCTCCGTATGATTTTTGGTTGCAAACAGCATGTAAAAGTAATCATAATATTCGAAAAAAAGTATTTTGTTATAAAAATAGGATTTTTGTCTTCGTTTAAAGTGGAGGAAAGAAGATATTATGCATTTTTATTATTCGACCTAAATGGAGGACCGAAAATTAAAGGACCAAGCAATTTTCTTTGATTTCGTTTGTCGTAAATTTTTGCTGTCGTATTTTTAAACCTATCTTTTCATCGAAAGAAATTCTTTTTTATTTCTTTCAATTCAGTGAAAATATCAAGTTATTAATATTAATATTAATATTATTCTGAAAGAGGGAAATTTATCCCTTTATCGAGAAGGAAACATTATCTTGCTATCTTGACGTTCTTAATTGTCTTATCACGATTCTGCTTTATTTTTATTTATTTATTTTCATTTTTACCAAAGCTCCATTCCCGTGACGGGTGGCATGAATATTTTTTTCTTTCCAAAGGAGCACAGGAGAGGTTTTAGTAATGACTGTTTATTCTTATTTTATTTAATTTTTAAAAATGAAATTCATTTTTAGATATTTCATATCTTATGTTCTTGTCAAAAAGTAAATGTCGGTTTGTCTTAAAGTGTCATTGCTGAAAGATATTCAGAGTTTCGTGGTCTGTTAAGAAAAAGGTTTCTTTTTTTCTTTCTAATTTACAAATTGCAAAAAAGGGGAAAAGAAAAAGAAAATAAATAAATAAATAAGAATCGGATCCCTCATTTTGATATTACCTTGGAGTTATTGATGTGAAAAATTTAGGTTTATTTCGTATCCTTTTATACGATTATTGCGTAATGTCTTGAAAATATTTTTTTTAATGATAGACATTGTACAAATATTGCAAAAACAGTTTTCGGAAAACAGCAGTGGCCAGATTCAACCCAAAATCTTCAGTTTTAATATAAAACATAATGTTTGATTCACAACAGTTACTTAAGTTCAAATGGCAAATTAATATTTACGTGAATTTATTGAAAAATGTCTCTTCTCTATTAAAGCGAAATCGTTATAATACTTGAAAATTTTAGACATCCTGCAGTGCATCATTCACAGATATGGTTTGCAAAGATAAACTTTTAATCTGGTTTTTCCCTTCCAAAAAAAATTTTATAAGTAATTTTTGTAAGGGATAAAGGAAAGTAGGTAAGGTCAGATAACAGACGGAAAATAGTGCAGAGGGATCGACAAAAGGACGCCGGAGGAGGTCTTTTATGCGAAATGGTCAGCACAGGCGAGAAGCGAGAGAAAATAAAATGAAATACAAAGGAAAAAGATATAGAAAGAAGAAAGAAAAAGAGAGACGGGGAGGTTTTTTTTAGAAACGGAGGAAGTTCAAACGTTGTGAGCTATTTTATCGTCCGCTCAAATGTAGATTGAGTTATCTTTTGAGTGTTCATGCATCTGCTGCTAGTAAAAAGGGACATCTTCCCTTGGTTAAATTTGCGTAATAAATCAACTTACATTTATACCCGTGCCCGTATAGCTTACAAATATTTTCTAAAAAGGTCTTTGAAAGGATACAAACTAATTATTCTCAGCCTTTACGAATGTTATTCCCATTATTTCCACATTTTCCAAAACAAATGGTTTTTGATATTAATTTTTTTGTTCGTTTATTTATTTTCTTTTTCAGATAGTAGAAAGCAAAAAATGTCGGAAATTGACAATGGTAAAAAATGGCCGACATGACAGAGGTCGAGTCTGAACGTTTTTAAAACAGAATGCAGTGTTTAATAGGCATCATGTCAATCGTCCTCGCTTTATTTTCCGGTAAGTTTGAAATCTTCTTTATTTGGTTCAACAAAAACAACAACAAAAAAAAAAAAAATATGATCGGTATCCTTTTTCGTGGAATTTTCTCGATTTTCCTGTTAAAAAAACGGGAAGGTTTTCATCTGGGACAAAAAATTTATTACGGTAAAAAGTTAAAAAAATTTATTACGAGGAGTAAAAAATTTATTACGGGGAAATGTGAAAATGAGAGAAGAAACGAACTGACGAATATATCGCTTGCTAAACCCTCTTTTCTCGGGCTAATCCGTTCGCAGCGGTATTAGTATATCTGACCAGCTGTTCGTTAATTTGAGAGGTAAAAATTCCAGCTTTCATCAAACTATCATCATGTTTTATTCAACACCTTTTGACATGTTTTTTTAATGCGGTTTTTACGTGTTAATAAAAGAGGAAAAAGGGGGGAAAATATGAAATTTTGTAGAATTTCGCACGACGATTAAGTGGAGGGATGAAAGTAAAAGCATGATCTTTTTTTTATGCCCGTAATAATTTTTTTTTTCATCTAAAAAATTACAGATTAATCGGGTGTGGTCCGGGTTTTTTGATTTAAGTTAATCGTGGTTTATCTGATATCTTTCACTAGCCAACTGCAGCATAATTTTTTTTGTGAAATATTCAGAGTCACATGGTAATTTAAATGACTATTAATTAAAAGGAAAAGCTAAGTGTAACGGTATATTTACATATCATTACTGTCACTTGAGAGCAAAAATAGAGGGTTAGTTTAACCGGCATATTTTATTAATTACTGATAAATACTTTTTCCTGAAATGTGTTCCTTTACTTTACCGTGTTCGTGTTGAAGTTCGGATTTTGTATTATAAATTAATTAATAAAATGCGAAACCCCGTCTTTTGCAATTAAACATAACGGGGAGAATTGAGTATTAAGAAAGCGGAGTTTTGATATTTTACAATGAAATGAGAGTGGACTTTACTTATTTATTGAGGGCTTTTATTAGTCAAAAAAGCCTACGCATGTTAATTTGGAGATTTAAGATAATCGCTATAATGGGCAAATAGTTGGTTCAGTCAAATTCTACATATTGTTTCAGCATAAATCTTTGAACACTTGCGTCGGAGGTGAACTAACGTATCTCCATCGTAAATATGATTGGAGATAGTCAGTTTCGAGTGTTTAAAAGCACGTGATCATGCGACTGCAAGTTTACACGCTCATGTTGCCATAAACTTGAGGTCACGTGATACTTTACGAAACTTCGAAACAGACTAACTCCAATCATATTTATGATGGAGGTACGTTAGTTCACCTCCGACGCACGGAATTTGTTACTGTATATTTAGTACTCGTTTCAGTAATTGAAAATTGTTAAATAATTGGTTTGCTAGTATCAACGTTTTTCATTCAGTCGTTTCCTCATCGTCACTTTATTTTCGAACACTTGGATATGAAACGCAGCATAAGAGCCTTTACTTTAAGTTGATCTGTCATTAAGAGGTACCAAATTAAGATGCGCCGGCTGGTATTTTACCATCCCGCCGATTCATGCTCTTATTACCTTTATGGCCCTTTTCACGTTATGCATCCCATAGCAGTATGTCTCGATTTTAATTCACTTAAAGTGATCCATCCCAACTGATGTACTGTCCTTTACCTCGGTGTAAGTCTATGCGGTATCACGATAAGCAGGTTCAATCCAGCTTTGAATTTCAAAGGGTCATTTTTTCGTAAACTAATCTGTGCGAAAACACACACTAAAATGTTTTTATTTACATTATTTGTTCTATTTGGCAAAATGATGTTGATATCTTTTATAAGCACACATTCTTGATTTTGGAAGGCACTCTAATAGCAAAGAATACTACCCTACATTAAACTGGGATTGAATAATTCCTCTTTTTCGTGCTACCGTTTCTTCCCCAGACGGAGTATAAGCCTAATTATTCGGAAATTCTTTTAATTTTAATTTCATGGAAATAAGATAGCGTGCTGCATTAAAGCTGGAAGTCGGCAGGAAACTAATTTAAATAGGATTTGTTCCTTTATGTTAGTATGCTGAATCACTGGAGGCTATAGACAGTTCAATTCAAAGTATGCAAATTTCGTTACCATGAAACCTTTTTTTTTTTTTTTTTTTTTTTTTTTTTGTTGACGCGTGCATCATTGAGTTTTGCTGCATTCGGTCGATGATTTGATACAATTTTCACGGTGTTGCTTACAGTCAGTTTGTTACGTAGATAAATAACCGTTGACCTATAAAAACGACAAACTACGTTGGCAGTTATTTTTATTTACTGAAATGGCTTTTGAAGATGCAAAAGGATCTTTATATGCAGACCTGTGTTTCATACAAATGTATATTCTATTATAATATATTATTTGATTGTTTCAACTGCTACTTCGTTAACCGTGATGTTTTCTTAAAGGAGGAAAGGAAAAAAAAAAGCAATGAAGCATGAAAACATACGAAATCGAAACAGAATATTAATGTAGGAAAAAAAAAGATGAAAAGGACAAAAGAACGTTTCGTAACATAAACAGAAGATACATTATGCAGCACAGAAGAAGAAAATTAAAAAAATGAAAAAAAGGAACGAGGATTCTCTTTAACGAAATTCAAGTATTCTCTTCGTTACAGGTTCAAAGAAAATTCGTTTTCACGTTTTCTCATCTGCCTGACTGCTGTTTGTAATATCCAAGGATTCTAAACTGTCGGATCAACATTATCGTTAAATTCTTCTTTCACGCTTAAACCTTATGCGGCAGTGAGGAATGCTCTTTGATTGGATACTTCCACTTGAATGTATATTGCACAGATCTGCTGAGAATAGCATTCCAACATGTAAATTTCAACTTTTAACAAGAATAGTCGTTGAAAATTTTTGGATTATTGCAAAAGAAATTAGCAGCAAAAAGAATCTTTTGTATCATTTAAAAATGGAGTACTCTTTAATTTTTTATTTTCATTTGCTGCAAACGATTAGACGATTAGCTCGAAACGATCATCGTTTTTCTTCCATTTTCGTTTTTTAATTTAGATTTGAATCGAGAGCATAGGCGAAAGGAAAACAAAAACAGGAAAAAAAGATAAACGAGACAAAAACAGATTAAAAAAAAAAAAAAAAAAGGTTTCTTGATTTATAAGGAAAACGTAAAAAGATTAAGTCCACGAATTAATTGAACTCTCCCTGCAGCTACGAAAGTTTATTTAAAACCAAAAACCATGTTCGGTTAATGAAACTGCAAAGGTTGTGGTCAGCCGTAAAGGTTTTCTGGCGTAAATGAAATTGAAACTAAATATTCACTTGGCAACATCGATAAAAGGAATTGGTTCTGAAGCTGAAACTGTTTAGAGATTGACTTTCTCTTTTTAAAGCGCATTCATTTAACCTGTCGATAATATTTCATTCATGATCTTGCCAGAAGCAGATGTTGCAATAAATTATTTCCTTTCGAAAACGAATCCCCGTCAATATCTACTCAAAATGTTTTATTTGGGTGTAAAATTGAAAGACGGCCTGGGGTCAGTTGAAGAGGTGATATGGATGTAGGCTATCTTTGAAAACTAAGAAATTAAGTCACGTAGAGGACAAAGAAAGTGCTTAAAAAGAAATGGAAATGTTTTTCCTCTCGTTTTTCGTTTGTGGTTTAAAAAATTCCCAAAAGGAGAAACTGGAGAGGGAAAAAAAAAGTTTAAATTAATGGATGGTATGGTAAGGGCTAAAAAAAAAAAGTATCGTAGCCAATGCGATCGTATAACCATTAACAAATAAATAAATCCTATAATAATCATTTTTACCACCTCAGCTTTCCATACAACGCATTACTTCATTTCACACAGATTTTAATGGCATTTTACTTATCGTAATAAAAAGCTTTCTCATGTTTAATGCATTTTGAAACCCATAGGCGTGGGTTTCATTATAAAATGAAATTCAGTTTTAAAGTCGTTATAATATTGTTTCTTTGCTTTTTCTCTTGGCAAAAAGAAAGGAATTGTGAGGTTTCAGATGGATCAAATCTTTTGTACTGGAATTTTAATCTTGTTTTCAATTAGTTAACGAGACTTTTTTTTTATTGTTTTCCACTTTTTGGAACCAGAAACATGGAGAACAAAAAGAAAAAAAAAATAGTTGTCTGTTCCTAAACTCTTTTCGTTTTTTTTTTTTTTTGCGTTTGTTACCACAAAGTTTTGGTTGTAAATTCTTTTTTTTAAGTCTGGTATTTATTTTTTCTACTTTTTATTTCATTTTTTTCTTTTTTGCGAGTTTTCGTAAGACAAATAAGAAAATTTTCGATACATTCCTGTCAGGGTAGAATTGAATTAGAGCCATTAATATTTTGTTGTAAGAAGGAGCTTCATATCACGTTAATCTTATCATAGAAATCGTTTTCTTATGACAAAATTTTTATGGACTTGGTCGAGTTTTTCCCTGATGTACTGATTCAGTCTTATAAACGACACATGAGGCAAAAAGTTAACTTCTATATTTTATTTATTTATTATTTTATTTACTTATTGTTCGTCAAAGATACCAAGAGAAAGTCAATTAACAATGACTGTAGCCCCGGGGGGTATCTTTCTGATTTTACGTTGCATTTTACTTCTGGCACGTTTGGAAAATTCAATTTCCACTTCTTCACGTCTTTCTCATTTCGTTTTCTCTTGCGGCTTTATTAAATCGCGAGGTTTGGTTTTAATTTAATCGCTAATTCTATCTTTTGTTGAAAGACAAGCCGAACGCAAGAAAAACAATATTTTCGAATTTCCCAGAGGCGGAATAAACACATCCTATAAAATAACCTTGTCTGGAGTGTATTGGATCACGCAGAGATCCTCCATACCTTTTCGACACTTTGCGTGTTTTCTAAGTAATCTTGTCGGGGATTTCGGGGGAAAAACAGCAGTGCGAAAATCGGCGATGCAATCAACAAGTTACGTTTCATGATGAAGAGCGGTCGATATTCATCTTGAGTTTCAATTTTAAGTCTTAATAAAGTACCGAAATTTCCATTTTTTAAAATGCTCAGTTGACCTGGAATTTATTTGTTTCAGGCTCTTATTTAACCCCAAAATAACATTTTTTCTATTATGTATCTTTTTCCTCTAGCTGTGTACATTTTTTCTTCGAAAAATTGAGAGAAGAGAAGAAAAGAGTTTGGGGACTTACTATGCGCTTGAGAGAATTGAAAAGGCCTCTTTTTCAGATATCCCAAGCGATTTGAATCCATTAAAGAAGCTGAAAGCGTTATAAATGATTTTATGCTCGAAAATTTCTACTTTTGTTTCAATTATCTCTTTATCTAGAAAGTGAAAATAAAGATTATTATCGGGAATTACTTTTTTGTCCAAATGGTCAAATATTTCAAAACGTATTCTTTTTGGAAAAAGAATTGAATCAATCTATCATTTTTTTTTAAATTCTTAATTGCATGGTGTACTATATCCTGCCGCGCCGTTTGATTGGACTATGTAATTCTTAATATTTACAGATGCATTTGAAAAAATCATTTCAATAGAGAATTAAGATTATTATGTCTGGTAAAGCAAAAAATTAATCATAAAAGAGAGTGGATCCGATCCTGAAAGCCATAGAATTCTTAGGATGCCGTGAATATAATTTTTCGGCTTTCATCTTGTATCTTTAATCTTTATGTTAAATTTTGGTGCTGTCGTACATCTCATTTTCTCAAAAGCATTATTGCACTCAAATGAATACTCACATTCTAAATCAAAAGTTAAAACAAAATTTTTTAGATGGGTCATAAAAACATTTTACGATTGTAATCGTTTTAAAAGGTACTACCGCCTAACAAAGCTTAAGACGTTAGGGAAAGAGTTCTTACTCTGTCTGAATTATTTATACCTTGCCTGGCAAGCTGTCCGTTAGTACTGTCGTCAGTTAAGTATGTTTTTAAATTTTCTTTTTTTTTATACTGGGTACTTAACATCAATAAACAGTTCCATGCTGTAACAAGAGATTATTCAACTAAATTTTTTTGTAACTTTTTATACGTGCACCGACCGACGGTTAACCCATAAATAAGAGCTCTTTAACCCCTTTTTCCCAAAGGAATTCTTAGATTCCTTGAAATTTTTCAACTATCACGACGCTTAAAAAAAAAATAAATAAAAAAATAAAAAAAAAAAAAATAAAAAGAAAAGGAGTCAGGAGGATGTTAACGGAGAAAATGAAAAGCATGCTCGGGAAATTTCGCGTCCTCTGCAACCCTGTTTTCCCGGAGTTATTTTGTTACATCAGAGAATCGAAGAATAAAGGAAAGTCCTCGTTTACGACGTTAAGCTTACGTCGGGCGATTATTTCCAAGAAAGATCAAAATATCATGTCTCAAAAAATAACATCTCCAAAGTTTCTAAAATTCCGTATGAAACGTTACAGACATCCACAAAGAGACACTCATTTACCCGGACAACTTACAGCTTCTTTTTAAAGGTTTCACGAAAAAATTGCTCTGACAGATTAGCATACGTTTTTTTTTCCCCCTCCACTCTGAGATAAGCACTTTTTTTAGAAGATGAAATTTTATAAATCATAGCTGAAAGCTCTTTTTACGGATGATTATTGTGGAATGTCGTTTTGCGATGTGTTTTAGTTAGCGAGAGGATTTTGAAAAGGGAGGTTTTCAAGGAAAGTTTCCATCAAACTTCGAGTGTAATGCTTTATAATGACTAACTTTTAAAAAGATAAGCACTTTCTTTAGAAGGGAGGATGTAAGGTGAAGGAGATGACTGCTGCATTATCCAGGATTAAAGTGAAGGAATAAATAAAGCAGCTAGGTGAGTCAGGGTGGCAAGCGTTAAAAGTAAAAACTTTAAAAATTTATAATCCCGTTTAGCAAATTTCAAGTTTGAATATTGAAATCATCCGGTAAAGTTTTACGGGCTCAGTAACTAAAGTAAAGGAATGGTGAAAGTTTATGCGATAATTTTCATATTAATATTTCAACAGGCGGTAGTTAAAAAAAAAAAATAATAATAATAAAATCAGCAAAATAAATTATGCTTTAAAATCTTTTCAGTACTTCAGCCGTGAAAATTGAAAACGGGCCAGTCCAGTAATTTTATTCGCTAATTCATTAAGGTCAGCAATGCGGCACGAAAGGGATTAAAAATCACACATGATTGCGATCCCTTCCCCTCCCCCTTCGCCGTTTTGTCCACGAAGTAAAATACCACGGAAGCCTGTATGTATGCAGTATGCGGGGGATACGGTCGACCTTGCCACCTCCTGATTTTATATGTTAATGGGGAAAAAATTGCATTGTGACATGACTTACATTTTTAATCTCAGCCTAGGTCACGTTGGCCTCTTGATGGAATCGTCTGCATTAAGAGCTCACGCTATGTGCGATTTAAAATGAATCTAAGGGAATATAATTAACTTTGTTAGAGTGGTGGCTTGAAGAATTATCGTGAGGATGTAGGATGAAAGTAAAATAGAAAAGAAAGGTTGTAATTTTGGGTTTCGGAATATAAGTAAATTAGTATAAGAACAAGAACGAGAAACTTAGGGTTACCTTATTTACCTATAATATTTGACGAACATAAAATCCAGAAGTAGGTTAAAATGAAAAGCTTTTGAATTCGGTTGATTTATACAACAGACATCGCTTGCATCCCGGTAAAATCGGGTTAGCGCTGAAGCATAAGAAGTTTCTGTATAGTCTTTTTCCAGGATATCTTCTTACATTTTGCTTCCTAGTTAGAACCATGCCAACTAAGACATTGCTCCAGTTATTATTGATCTTGCGGTTGTCCATCCTAGTAGTTTTTTATATCGATTCTCCCGTTATAATTGAATCCGATTACCGTCAATAATACCCGTTTTGGCGTTTATCTTTTTCGATAATTCACATATGTCAAGACCAGATTTGTTTTCATTAAAAAGATCTCATTTTTTTTAAAACAAAGAATGTAAATAAATTTTTCTTCCTAGTTTTGATAGATTGTTATTCTCGTCTGCTATTGAAATTCACATTGTATTGTCTAACCTTTCTTATTTTTTTCATCCTCGCTGATGGAAGAGTTGCTAGCATCGAGTATTAATCATTGGAAGATAAAGAGTCAATACCATTAAGCATTGTCACCACCACTAATCATGGATTCGTTTTTTAAACCCATGAATCGGCATGGAGGTTGTTACAGAATAAAGAATTGAAACGAAAGAACAATATTATTTTCCGACATTGAAATGTATCTAATCAAAACTGGTTTTGATATTTAATTTTATCTTATCTGGTTCGGAATTACAGCGTTTTACTAAAAAACTCCAGACAATTTTTTTTTAGTTTGCATACCTCCAGTAATACATACCTTTGTAATCTTTGCCTGTGGAATGTAGAGACCTAACTCAGTTGTAGTGCAGGAGTTCAAACCTCATTATTACATAATCCTCGTTGGTGAAGCTCCTGTTTGATGTCTTGCATATTTGAGCCGTTAAAATTTAACACGTTACTTGCAAACGGCTGATAAGTTAGTTGAGCCATTTCGGATCGTTCTGGCACTACACAAGCCACAGTATTATATGGTCTAGTGGTTTAGTAGCCTAATAGTCTAGTGGCAACCTAGGGAAGGGTAACCCAGAAGTTGGAGTCCGAATTTGAAGATAAATTTTTTTTTTCAGTTTACTGTCATCTGTGGTAAGCTCAATAGATAGCCAAATATTCGTCTTTAATGAATGGTCAAGTAAAAACCATCATTTCTGGAATAAAACCATTTCATTTGATACAGTGTGCCTCTTTACGTTTTTTGAAACATTGCAAGCGGTCAGAGTGACGCTACATGGTAAAATAATGATAAACAGAAAGAAAAGATATTTCCATTGATAAATAAGAAGAAGGATTTTTAATGAGACTATATAATGTGCTCGATACCATTTTTCCAGGACAGACACGATGCTCAGATTTTCTTAGCATCACATCACAGTCCAAATATTTTTGTTTTATCGAATAAATTTCAATAATAAAAGTTTGAGTAACTGAATTCGGGAATGTGAATTTGTAATCCCGGATTAGAAGGATTTCGAACTCATACGCAAACCGGGGAAAAAATATATTCCTATATTTGGATTCTCATGCCGGAACAAATCCAGAAGTTACCTATCGGAAAAATTTATTAAAGCACCGTTTTCGAGATATTTTTTTTATTTTTATTTTTGACAAAGCCCGCCCATCAAATGATTAAAAAAAAGTTTAGGACGATTCATAATTCCAAAGTTTTGTTTTTCAGTTCGTTAATTGACCTAAAAAACCAGTAACTCAGATTATACTTTTTTTATAATAAATCAGAACGATGGAACAAAACATAATAACAAATCGGAGTTAAGTATAACAAAACTTTTTGGCGTCGAACATGGGAAATGGAAAACTTCCATATCTATAATTTTCAGGATTATTCAATTATACTAAAATTCAACACTAACCACGATGGAACAGTTAACATTTCAGTTTATAAAGTTTGATATTATAATTTATTTAAAATTCCGGGAAAAAAGTGTACATTTACATGAAAAAAGTACACTCTGGAAATTTCATACGGATTTGTGCTTGGAAGCATAACTTTTCATCATAAGGTTCGATTTCACAGTCTTTCAATTCTTAAAGAATATTTTTTTTCAATGTAAGCTAAGGTGCAAAGTCGTAAAAAAAATATCTTCTGACTAGTAGTCATGGACATGAATGAATAGAGAGGCTTGTTCAACAAACATATGTCAATGATCATTAATTTGATTGCCGATAAATTGGAAAATCTCATGTCAAGAAAACAAATGACCCTCAGATAAAAACGACTTTCGTGCTTTTTTTATTATACTCTTTTGGATTTTTTTTCTTGTCTTTAGACGTAATAAAAGAGCTTTAATAAGGATGAAGGAGTTTTTTTGAATCGGTCGGATGGTAAGAGAGAAGCTTATTTGTTTTGATTTCGCAACTGTATGCGCGCCAGGATGCGTGTATCCTAACTACAGGAAAATCTCTTTTCTTCCCGTTTCCGGAGCCCAAAAGAAAGGAAGAAAAAGGTTGTGGGAGTTTTGTTCGCTTTCAAGCTCTTAGCTTCCGAATGAGGAGGCAAGGCGAAATGCGTTATCCTACGTAGTTTTTTGGTAAAATTTTAATTCTAAATTAAACTCTTTAATGAAGGAAATTTAGCGTTACGATATAAATCGTCGAAGTGACGATGAAATCGAATTTAATTAAATTTTGTATGAATTATATAATCCTTAAGCTAAAGTTTAATATTCTGGAAAAATGATGAAGGAGGAAAAAAAAAAAAAAAAAAAAAAGGTTACGCTTGTTTTCGTGAAAAATTTTATCCATAAAAATCCTACGAGGTTTTATATGGTTCCGTAAATTTGAAAGCCCAACCCGTCAAAAGAAATATACATAAAAAGAATCGCATAGGTCTTTAACCGTGAATCCCATTCCGTTATGGAGAATTTGATGTACAAGGGCGAAGATTTCTTATCGACCTACAATCCCGCCCTGTTGCTCTTCTGCATGCTCATCACCTCGACATCAACTTTTGGTCTTTTTAAGTATTCCGCTATCGTTCTCGCAACTTTTCCTTTTTTTTCATCTGATATTTCTTATTTAAGAAGAAGTAGAAGAAGAAGAAGAATAAGAGGAAAAGTTTTAGTTTGAGATAATTCCTCGAATTCTGGTTTTTGGATTCTTGACCCGTTCAAAACTGACCGGTGCGAAGAGCTAATCAATAAAGTTTTCCTATTTTATTCGGGCAAAGTCTAAATGGACGATCGGTATTTTCTTTTTAAAACTTTTTAATTTTATATTTAATAAAGGAAATTTTCGGACAAAAATTGCTATTAAATGGTTTTAATAAAACCAATAAAAAAAAGTAATTTTTTTTTCTTTTTCGTAAAAAATGATGAATTAATTTCGTTGCGATGGAATAAAAAAATTTGCATTACAGATGGAGCTTTGACGAAGTATCGAATGATAACACCTCTAGGCTCTGAGAAATATGGACAGTTCGGGTCGAGTTTTTAATTTCAATTGAATATTTAGCTCTGGATGCCCGTGTGTCCTAATAGGTTTTCGACTTTTAACTGAAATAATTTTTTGATGTAAAAAAAATTCTATTTGTTATCACTTTTTCTGTGTCTTCAGAGTTAGTTGAATGGTTTGATTATAAGAAAAAAGGGTAGAATTTAAGAAAGGAAAAGTTTGATTTTTTTTTTTTTTTTTTTTTTTTGTCTGGCTTTAAATGACCTGACGATTCCGGAATTAAATCTTCTTATAAATAAAAGGAAGACATCTGTTTCAAACATTGATGAATGACAATATTTTCTTCTGTAAAGGTTGACTAGTGTCTTCCGTCATTGCTAAAAGTTAACGTCATTTAAGAGAGAGAAAAGGAAAAAAAAAACTTACACACTACATTACTCAATTTCGACATAAATTCTCCTTTTTTTTCTACAGAAACAAAAGTATAAGAAAGTGGAGTAATTTGGGAACTTTCCTCGAAACTAGGGCAAGAGAAGAAGAAATGATTTCTGCTCCATGGGGAAATGATTTAACTTTCGCTTCCTGATCACCACGGGATTCTTTCCGGATGTCTCTGTCTTTTCTACACCCTTCTCTTTTTCCTCCGACAAACCTATACTATTTGAGGATGTTAAAGTGCCGTTCAAAATATTTATGAAAGATTACACAATTAGACCGTCTGCTCAGAGATTGTACGAGTGGTACAGCTTAGTGTGCTGGTGTAGCTTTACTGCGCTTCATCATTCCATCTTCGTGATATTCAGGTTTGTTTCTGTGAATTTCAGCAATGGTCGGACTTTTTTTGTTACAGGACTTATGCAATAAGTACCTGGAACTTAAGGACCAGAATATACTAAACGTGATTTACTTAAATTGATTTTTAAGCTATTTTACCTTACTGAGGAATTTTTTATGACTTATAATTATTTGGTCAGTACTTAAAAACTGTTTTCGGTCAGTATTTTAAATAAATGGTCAGTATTTTAGTGGCCAGTAAAAAAAAATAGTTGGTCAGTGTTAAAATTAAAGTATCAGAATTATAAATAAAAGGCCATTATTTTAACTAGATGATCAGTAAATCAGTTTTATAAATTTGAATTATTTGGTCAGTAAAGTCAGTAAAGCAAAAATTTATTTTAAGGATATGGAATAGGTGGGGTGATCAGAAACAAAAAAAAAGTGTTTCCGATTTTGTTCTTCACCAATAAAAATTGGTTCGTTTTAGTGGAAAAATGCAAGAAAAATTTTGAAACATTTTTTAAAAAACGATTTAGGGGTGTCGCAGAGCAGAAAAAAAGCCTAAGCCACAATTTTGTTCTCAGCATTGAATGAAACGAAAAGGTGCTTTTTTTCTAAGTTGAATTTCACAAAAATGGACTTCATAGGTACTTTTGTCGTTGTATAGAAGACGAATTTTATCATCCAGATTTTCCCCGGTCAACGCCTGAATTGTTACTGTTTTTTTAGCGCTTAAATTCGATTTTTCGGGCTTAATTTTTATTTATTTCCCAATTTGGAGCCCTGAAAATTTTTTTCTTGTTAAAATTGCTCACATTAATGGGAAAATCCTCGGGGGACACGAATTTTACGATTTCGATTTTCCCCAATCAACGTCCGATTGGCCTACGGCGCTTTTAGAACGCCTAAAATGTTACAAGTTTTCGGCTAAAATCTCATTTAACGTATGTTTCATCGTACATGTATTTTTAATGTAAAATGAGACAAGGTGGATTAATTCTGCAGGTTCACATTTTTTTAAAAATAAATACTAACCATTTAATAATTTTACTGATGATTACTGAACATTATTTTTTTACCGACCAAGGTCCTTTATTTTTGCAGACAAAACAGCATTAGGGTCGGGTCGCCTAAATGTAAACACTCCCGAAATGTCAACACCCCTTATTTTTTCCTAAGTAAAAAGCGTTTTCGGCCCAAAATGTAATGAAATGTGTTCTTTGTTTCATAATCTTCCTTCAAAAGCCTGATTTCCCCCCGAAAAATGTTTACTGTTTTTCTTATAATGTATTTAAAAAAATACGAATTTTTTTCTCGGTAAAACTCGTCTTGTGGATTTTTTTCGAATATTTATTTTGAACGAAAGACACATTAAAAAAATTTGAAATTCCACTCATTTACTTACATGTTAATGAAGTTTATGTTACCGACTTACATTTCAAGTAATATTAAAGATTTTAATGTTTTTTTCTTAAATTTCCGCACAAGATCGAAAATCAAGAAGATGTCCGACATGTCAACACGCCATTTTGTCCATTTGATTGTTATGTAAATAAAAGAATTTTTCGGGATTTTTTGTTATTTAAAAAAAAAATGTAAAATTATTTCTGTGAGCATTGATTTGTAAAAGTGGTATGTATTACTATTAGAGGGATGATGTAGCATTCTGGAGAGATAAATTTTGAACGGATTTCTCTTCACGGAGAGCCGTCTGGTGAGCGTTTACAGATAGGTTCATTTTTATGAAAAACAGGTAAAATCAAACCGATATGTCAACGCTATTATATCAACCCTCTAAGCAAAATTTTAAAGTAGTACCTGCATCACATATTTACTTCATGTCTTGAAGAACACATTGGGCCGTTGGATCACTTTTTAAAACGTAATTTTTTGTAAGAAAAAAATATTTGAAAATGCCATGTCCGAAATGGCGGAAAGTGTTTACATTTAGGCGACCTGACCCTACTTCACCAACCATTTATTTTAAATACTGACCAAAAATTCTCTTAAATACTGATCAATTTATATAAAACAAATACCGACCGTTTAATTGACAAGCCATTTTTTATAAATTAAAAATTGGGTATTTTTCCTATAAGATAGAGTCATTTTTCCATAGCTTATCTGTTGAAAGTTAAGTTTTTTTTAGAATTTTTGTTCCGATATTTTTGCTTTTGTCTGGGTGAATTTTATTACAACCTAAGCTTGTAAAAAAAATTTAAAACATTGAAATACTTTAAGTAATTATAATGCTGGAGATTAGTGCATTATATGCTTTGTTACAGTTAGCACTAATCAATTCCCTTGCTTTTTGCAAAAGCGTACGGGAAACAAAATATGAATGGAGGTCGACTGAGATCCGGGATAACTTTTAACTTTTTAATTTATCGAAAGAAGAGTATCGATTTTTATCTGAGCATTGTTTGTTTCTGAAGAAACAAACCTTTTTTTTTTGGTTTAACCCAATTTTTTACGTTTAGGATATCAACATTGATCTTCGGATTATCAAATAAAATCAATCGCCTTCTTCCTAAACTTTATCGGTCACGTTTCCATTAAATGGCTATGAGGAAATGTAATTTTTAAAAACAATTTACTTTTTTTTTCCCCGCTCTTTTCCCATCCACTTTTTTCCCCACCTTCATAATAATGTAATGGGCTATTGGCCTATGCTCTGATTAATAATAAAAAAATTTTTTTATCATTTTTTTTCCTATGATGAGTAAGAGTTACAGGGTAATATCTCAGTTGTCGGGTTATTTGGTTTCATTTATTTTCGAAACGGCAGTTTTATAGCATTTTGAAAATTAAATTTACGTTTTACGATCTTTGGAGGGAAATGTATCATCTCTATGCAAAGTTATCAATAAATCCTGGATAAAAGTACGAATTTTGCAGAAAAAAAAATCCGTTCCGTTGCTCAGTTTGATAGTATTGATTATAAAATAAAAAAAAAGTAGTTAAATCATGCTCGGCACACAAGTACACTCTCCGTGCAGACAGGTTCGGCGTAAGAGATGATCACTACCCAATTTAAAAGTCCGTATTTTTTCATCGTGTAAAACTTTAGACGTATTTGAAGTTTTTTCTTCATTGTTAGTACAAACGATTTTCAATTCAGCTGTAAGATAATTTTCTTATGTTGATATCCTAACACTGTATTTTTTCCCCCATTGCATGAAAAAGCCATTAAACTGAACTTTATGAAGCAATGCCTCGAATAATCTATTTCCAAACAAGTCTGTAATAATAAAAAAAAATAAACTTCCATTTGACTGGTCTCTAATTTTGTTTTACACGTCATTACAGGCCTACGGCTGATTAAGGATGTTGCAATCTTTATCATAAAATTTAGAGTGGGCTGCAATAGTAATAAAAAATAAACCATGACGCCACACCCTTTATTACTGGAAAACATCGAAATAGCAAAAGAAAGCTTTATGAGGAATAAAAATATGGATAGAAAAATTTTATATCAAAAAAGAGAAAAAGGGAAGAAAAGTAGTGGAAAAAAAAATCTCTACGAACTAAAAATGCGTTGAAAAGGTTTTTTTTTTTTTTTTTTTTTTTTTTTCGTTTTTTTGTTTTGCGCTTTCCCTTCTCTCTATCTTTTTAATGCAAAATGAAAAACAAAATAATAGGTGACTTCATATGAAACGTTAGAATTTGATTGATTGGTTTAACACTGACAGACAGGGCTGTCCATTAACCTTGGGGATCCTTCTAATGCAAAAACCGATTTTTTTTTTTTTGAAAATAAATGAGGAAAAAATGGTATTTTATCTCTGACAGAATAATCTTATATAAAGTAGTTTCTAATGTTTAATAAAAATGCTTGACGATAGAAATCTTTTGTCAGAAAGGTAAAAACAACATAATAACATGATGGAGAAAGTTTTTGCGGGAATCTTGTAGAGACGTGGCTAAAATTCCCTTCGATTTCTCTTGCTCCTGTTGACAATGATGAATAATAGTTTTTATTAATGATCTGTTTGAACGGTTTTTAGGGTTGGAAATTTATCTTAAATGCGTTTTTTCCTGAATTTTTTTCCTTCAGTCTTTTTTTTGGGGGGGAGGGGGGAGGGATCTGTTTCGAAATCGTTAATTTATCAGGTCGTTAGAAAATCATGATCGATTTCTTCTAAGGTGGTATTAGAGAAAATTTTGCCTGCTTCGAATTATAATAGACTCATCGTTTTCGTAAAATCGGTTGAAAGTAAATTCGGGTGAGGTATTCCGTATACAAACGGCTTAGTGTTGCGAAGTAAAATTCCTCGGTTATCAAAATATAAACAAGGATCTTTGACCGCAGCAAAGTTCACCGCAATATTGAGTTATATTTAAAGAAAACTTTGTTATTAATCCCGGTGTGTTTCCTGCTTTTCCTATTCGTTTTCTTTGATCATGTAAAGCTAATTATACTTGGAGCTTTGTTTTTGGTTTGCGTCCGGTTTTTGATTTAGTTAAAAAGTTGTACTATAACGTGGGGGCCTAAGTTAAAGGGCCTCTTTTTGAATTCTTTTACAAGAATTATTTTTGAAATATTTTTAATCTGGGAATTTAATTTTTCATTTAACAACAATAATGTTATTCACGAGCTCTGTATTTGACATTTATGTTAACGTACCGTAGTATATTGTATCGTAATAAGAATAATTTTTACGTCGTTGTGAACTCCTTCTTTTGTTTTGATATTACTTCTTTTTAAGGTTAATTGCTGTTTTTTTTACTTAAATGGAATAAATCGTTCCCATTGTGAGCTCAGATGAACAAAGTTTTCCTAGCATACAAAACAAGGTCACAACGTATTTTTTTCTTGGTTGGCTATTTCTATACATTCAGGAGCCAGGAAAAGGTAGTTCTTGAGCTTTTGACTGTAGCTGAATTTTCTTGAAACTTAGTAAGTAAGTACTTCTACCCATTATTTTTTCAAAGTAATGTTTTTGCCTGCTGTTAGTTTTCAAATACGGTCTCTTGACACTTTTTCACGCGTCAAATAATAACGGTAATATGACATTTAGTAACGCTACCTTTTAATAACGGCGAAATATAATAACACCGTCATTTAATAATGTGCCAAAATATAACGCGTCATTTCGTAACATTTGCCTGTTTCGAATTTTTATAATAAATCTTTTTTATAAAAATATTTAATTTGAATATATATGCAGGGGAGGACAAACTTGAAATAATTGTTTTTGATTGTCGAAGTAACTTAGTGGTAGAGCAATCGTCATGAAAACGGGAGGTCGATGATATATGATGATAAAGATAGATGATGATAAAGATTCCATCTTTCGCCACTTCCATTTAACTTTTCAACTGATTTCCTACACAGTAAAAAATATTATGTAAATATGTTCTAAGAGGTCCACATAAATTTTTTATGTTGTTTCTCTCATAAGGCAAACATAAAACAAAAACAACATAAAAATTATGTGGACCTGCTTATGTTGATTTATGTTGATTTTGACATAAAATTTTTTACTGTGTATGTTTAACTTATATAGTTCACGAACTTATAATCGTGATTTTTTTAATAAAAAGATCCATAACCTGTTAAAAAAAACAAAAAATAAATCAAATAAAATTAAGTAATTGTTTTTCGTTCAGTAAAAATATCACGATTATTTATTTACGTATTTACGAACGTGCACCAAGAAAAAAATTCGCTAATAATTTAAATTAAAAATAAAATTTAAAATTAAATGCACACGCGGTTTATTGCCATCCACTTTGACTAAAATTAGTTCAGTCAGCCCTGTGAAGTAATGATTTTTTCACGAAAATTTTTAGTTAGCTTTATATAAGGTAACAATAGAATTAGCAATAAACTTACATCAGAATTTGTAAGAAGTAAGCTTTACATAAGGTAACAATAGGATTTCATAAGTTTTTTTTTCTTTAATTATACATACTGCCCGCCAATTATCTATATGTTACGATTTTGGCACGTTATTAAATGTTATTTAATATTTTTTATTTTAATAATTTCATTATTAAAAGGTAGCGTTACCAATTGGAAGTGTTACCAACTGACCGTTATAAACTGTCGCGTTATTATTTGACGCGTTATAAAGTGTCCTACAACCAAATCAAATTGAAGGAAATTATTTCATCGAAATCAAAGCAAATCGCCTTCTAAAATGTAATCAAACTGCCTAAAAATCGAAAGTATTGCTGAGGTTAGGTTAGAAAGAATTTTTTAAATTTTTATTTGAACTTTTCAAAAGTTGGAAAAAAAATCTCACACCCATGTTTAATCTGTGTACTTTGCTTTCTGTACTTGTAGCCCTTCTTGCACAGAAAAAAGCTGAAAGAACCTCATAATTAAAATTTTTAAACCATTTCATTAGATTTTTTTTTTTTTTTTTTGCAGCCAAAGTGCATTTATTCTGAGTCTCGAAATTAAACATCTCAGAAACTACTTTAATTTTTTCAGCATTTTTTCCATGAAAATTCTCGTTTTGAATATAAAAAAGGTGATATTTTTCTCTCGAACGAGTTTGCAAACGTAGCTGACTACCGGTGCTTTAACGTTTTTATTCTTAAGAAAGGTCGGCACTTCCGCCATCCGATATTCTTTATCTCTCTTAAATTCCCCTCTCCTCCTCAACCTTTTTTTTAAAAAAAAATACTATTCGTCCTTCAGGGAGAGGGTAAAATTTTGAGCTGCGGAAAACTTCCCAGAAATCGTAACAATAGAAGTCAGATATAAGCGGCTATAGAGTCTCTTGGAAAGAGAGCGATAACTCCTCTTTTTAAGGTTGGCTGATTTCATAAAGAGAATTGGATTGCTTTATTCGGACCGGATTCGACGCATATTAAAGTCGCTCGAAATTCGAACTTCCCACAGCGTAGCTTACAAAGATTAAATTACTTATGAAAGGTGACACACATTGTGAACAGATAGCAAAATACTCTCGCTTTGCTTGTAGTTGTTGTTGTTGCTGCTTCTGCTGCCGCTGCTGTCGTGTTGATTTTTTAAATATAATCTTTTTTGAGTTCTTTTTTTTTTAATTTTACTTTTGAAAGTTTATTTATCAGGACATTTTTCTAATTTTGTTAATAAGCGGGTTCGGAAATTTTAACCTGTCGAAAGAGGTGATGGTCGCGTTTTTTGAAAATATATTGCGCCAGTTAAAAATTTTCAGGATTTGCCCCTTGCAATATTGATTGACCATTTCTTTTTTTATTTGTTGCATGAAAAGAGATCTTTTCACAGTCGTTATCGCTTTTTTTTTATTACCGACAGTGCTGAAGAAACTGGAAATGTTGAATTTTAAAATGGAGCATAAAATATTCAGGAAAATATTTTTAATGGGAATTTTATGTTCAACTTTTTTTTCCGGAATAATGATGGATGTTTTATTTTTGAAAAAATATTTTACATATTTCAAAATCAAAATTCTAGTATATGAATGGTTTCAGTGATGCGCTTTCAAATGAACTGTAAGTGACACCACCATCTTCAAAATTTTGATTGGCCCATCTTTCAATCTTACAGGTTCAACTCGAAAAAATTTAATCAACGTGAAAGCGTTCTTCAATTTTATAGGTTTATTTTTCCCCCATTTTTTCATTTAACAAAATTATAGAAAGAAAAAAAAAGTTGGCCTTTGGCCATTATCTTGTACGATTGTCCTAACTCTCTTCCGTTCGCATTTTGAACTTTTTCTATGTTAAATTTTAAGGTGAATCTAAGCAGGTCGTATTCGTTTAAATTTCAGATTTTTTTTTCCTTTCATTTCAAAGCGAATAAAATCTTGTCAGAATAGATGGCATACTTTAATTAACACTTTTTTTTTTTTTTTTTTTTTTTGTCGTGTCGACGATTTTTTTCTCCCTAATTCTTTTTCGTCTCGCTTTTGCTTTCATATTTTCATGTCGCCGTCCAGCTTTATTTTTCAAAGAGAATAAAAAATCTTTCCTATTTAAAAGGCGTGAAATCTAAAAACAAGAAGAATGTTGAAGCTTTTTATCAAGAAGAGTAATCTGATGCTTCCCATCAACCCCTTAAAAAAAGCTGGATATCGATGTCAAGTAAAACTGTTGGCTAACAATCGCCTTTCTAACTTTATTTTCTCATTTTTGTATAATGATTTTTTGCCAAGATAATTTGGCTGTTCTTTTATGAAATTTCTTTAAACTTTTTTTTTTTTTTTGAATCAAAGAAATCTTCGATCTTTCTTTATTTGCTTCGCAGCTTTAAGCGAATTTTTCTTTTGTTGAACAGGCACCCGGAAATTAAACAAAATTCGAAATCTTTCTCGACATTTTTGATTCATCGAAAAATGTAAAACGGCATTTCCCCCCCCCCCCTCTTTTATTAATTTATGAAATTAATAATTAATATAAGCATCTGAATAATTAACGAGTTTTCTTTTAACATCTAACATCTTTCACAGTGAAAAACCATTCGGATATGAAATTATTTTAACAAAGAATTCTCTTTGGATAATCATTTATTTATTTTACTCTTCTGACTGATTGCTAAGAATGAAATTCATAATGCGAATTTCTAGGAACTGTCAAGGAACAAAGAAAAAATTGAGCCCTAATTTTTTTTTACGTGAAACAAAAATGAAGTTGTTTAAACGTTTTGATACAACGTATATATCCCTTTAAAATAATGTTTCCTATAGAATTCTATTTGCTTAACTTTGTTTATCCAACATTTTTACGAGATCATTTTAAATATTTGCTTTAAAACGGACAATTCTCTACCCGCACTTTGTAAGCTTTATGCTGATATTCAAGCATATTAAATTTCTCTCTGTGATTTTTATTCCTTTGAAAACTTATAAAATTTCACAGAACGCGTGAAAACGTCAAACATGACGATAATAACAACATAAAACATTTTATTATGTGCTCTCAGTTTCAGATTATTACAAATAGCGCACCATATTTGCCGCGAATAATCGAAAAAAAAAAACAAGAGAAAGCTATTTTTTTCCCCCAATCTCTGTCCTGCAATGAGATTAATGATCGATTTTCCCATTGGCTTGTTATTTGAAACGTGAAATTAGCCATCAAATTTTATAATTTTTTACGCTAAACAGAATCCATTATAAAGCTTAAACAAAAATTAGCCTTTTGAAAAAAAAAAAAATTTCATCGGGTAAAATTTTACACTATCTTTTTTCAACGTGAATTAAAGCGTTAGGTTTTTCTTTTATATTTTCAGGGTGTTCGGGAAATCCGGACGCGAAGCGATTGTACGACGATTTATTGTCGAATTACAATAAACTGGTCCGGCCTGTCGTCAATGTCACGGATGCTTTAACAGTTAAAATCAAGCTCAAATTATCTCAGCTCATAGATGTGGTAAGTTTAAAAAAAAATTCAAGTACTTATTTGTAGCTCGCGGAATTGTTTTTGTTGAGGTATTTCTTTTATGTTTAGCTTAAGTTAATGAAATAATACAACAAAAATGATTCTGTCGGTGTGTGTTTATTCGTTTTTTAACGTTTAACTATCATAATCTGATCCAGTTGTCGAGAGTTGTTAAAGAACTTATTCGATTTAGTCTCTACCCTTATATTAGACATTATGTATGGAAATTCGGTCGGGAGAAAATCTAAATTGAGAAAGGTGTCGGAAATTTTGTTTGTATCGTTTGAAAAATTTATTAGAAACTTCTTTCAACCTTATGAGAAACCTTATTTTTGAATTTAGTTAGATAAGGTTCGTCGCGATTTATCATTAAGAGGATGTCAAGCGCGAAAGGAGGATGTTACTAGAAAGAAAAATGTCAAGAGAGGAAGAAAAGAGATAATGGATGTTAAAAGCGGGAATATTTCCTATTTGCAAACTGGGAAAGCAAAGAATCACTTCCCTTTAAGGAACATTTTAAAAAATGCTTTTCCTTTAAATAAAATACTGGGAAAGGATTATGATATTTGTGTCTTCTCAAAGTCCGGTGCGAAATTTAATACGGTTACAAAGGATTTAGAAGATATTGTTGCTAAAAATAATTTAGGAGATAATGACTTTTTAATTATTCTTGCTGGTTCCAATGACGTAATAGACGGCGAATTACCGGAAAACTGCTTCCGTCTTGGTGCAATTAAAAAGCTTTCTAAGTCAACTAACATCATTGTCTCGGAAGTACCAAGGAGGTTCGATTTGCCTCCTCGGTCTAACAAACTCGTAAATAATTTTAATATTTACTTAAATAATTGTTTACGACAAAGTGCTGTTCATATTATTAATCTTAATAACTTTAATAGGCGTCATTTTAGTGCTCGCGGTCTTCATTACTCTGAATCTGGTAAAGCTCGCCTTTGTGATGAAATTCGAGATTTAATATTTCAAATTTCGGTTTTTCGTGTTTGAACATGAGCGAAGGCCACTTGGCCAGAAATAATACCAAAGAACCATGCAAAATAACTTGCATAACATCAGGCCGCAGTAATAAAAATAATAAAAATAATAAAAATGTTAAAGTTTCCTTCAGAGAGCGTGTACTCGTTCCTGTTGTAAGTTTGGGTAACAATGAAAAAGAGATAAAAGGAACTTTACTCAAAGACAGCTTAGGGATAAGGAAAAACAGGTTAACGTTTCTCTATCAGAATGTCCGAGGTCTTCGAACTAAATTCCTTGATATGCAGACATCTGCTCTTCTCTTAGATATTGATGTTTATTTGTTTACTGAAACTTGGCTAAATGAAAGTCACCACAGTAGCGAAATTTTTTTAACTAACTACAGTGTTACTCGCTGCGATCGAGACTCGGAGCTGTGCTTAATGCAGCGAGGAGGTGGTGCCTTAATTGCAAGTAATGAAAAAGTTTCCCAACAAAAAACCACAGCTTATCGCACTAAATCAGTCGAATCGTGTTGGGCTGTGCTTAAAATGTACGGCAGACCTTATCTTTTCGGCGTGGTCTATATTGCACCTGGTACGCCAAAGGACGAGTACAGTTCTCTCTACGATTTTATATCTTCGTTGTTTTTTGCTTCAGAACCTGGCACTGAACTAGTTGTCTGTGGAGACTTTAACATTCCGACTCTTTTTGTCGCATCTCATGAGTCTAAGATCTCTAATAAAATTTTAGAGAGTTTTTTCAACTTTACTTCTTTTTTAAACTTAAAACAGTATAACAACGTTCTTAATTCTAATGGTCGAATATTAGATGTAATTTTATCTACGGTAGATCTGTTAATTACTCATAGCCATGAGCCTGCTGTGAGTGAGGATAGACACCATCCAGCTCTTTTTTTTGAACTTAGCTTTCCCAGTTCTAGTACTTGTCGCGGGAACAGACAGTTAAAATCAGAGCGTTATTGTTTTAATAAAGGAGATTATTTGTCGTTGTATCGCGTTCTTTCTAGTACGGATTTTTCTGATGTTTCTCGATGCCTGGATGTTGATAATAGCGTCGATCTTTTTTATCGGCACATGTATAGGGCTTTAGATGGAACTATTCCTAAGAGTAATGTTATAAAAGATCCTAAATATCCGCCTTGGTATAGCTCAAAACTCATAAAACTTATTAGATTGAAAGATAATTACCGACGTCGATGCAAGAAAAATCCTCTCTCTGTCTACTTGCAGGATAAATTCAAGTCCTATCGCAGCACTGTAAAAAAAGAAATTAAGCTATCCCGTCAGGCCAATGCTCGCATCGCTGAATTATCTCTTAAAAATGACCCCAAAAAATTCTGGTCATTTTCAAAAATCAACAGCAATGCTAGTCCAAACTCCTACATTTTTAATGATGTCTCATACGACCGTCCTATCGATATCGCAAATCAATTTGCCTCCTTTTTTGAAAGCGTGTTTCTTGGAAACGCTAATAACGCACAGCCTGCGGATGACTTCATTCCCCATACACTTCTTTCTTTTAATACCGTTTCAGACGATGAACTCTTAGAGGCTGCTAACCATCTTAAAGGATCCTTGGTTTGCGGAATCGATAATTTACCTTCTTTTATTCTGAAAGGTTGCATCGAAACACTGCTTGCTCCGTTAAAACATATTTTCAATCTTTGTTTTTCGACTATGCAATATCCGTCACGATGGAAGATTTCCCGCGTCATTCCTGTGTTTAAAAAAGGCGATAAGAGTCTTGGCACAAATTATAGACCAATAGCAATTTTATGTGCTATTTCCAAGCTCTTTGAGATTATTATTTACAACCGTATCTACAATCTCGTTGGAAATTCCATTGTTTCGCAACAGCATGGTTTTGTTCGGAAAAGATCTACAGTATCAAATTTAGTCTGCTTTTCCGACTTTGTCAGTCACGAACTCTCCGAAAAGAAAGAGGTTCACGCGATTTATTTCGATTTCCAAAAAGCGTTTGATACTGTAAATCACGAGCTCCTTATTCGCAAGCTGTCTACTAATTTTGAGCTTCCATCTTATCTTTTACGACTCTTACAGTCATACTTACAGCACAGAAGTCAGTTTGTCTCGTATAAGAGCGCCAAATCATCTGCATTTTTTACTCCCAGCGGCGTTCCGCAAGGATCACATTTAGGTCCACTTTTATTTATTTTATTTATAAATGACTTGCCAAGTAGAATTACTAATTCCCGCTCTTTACTCTACGCTGACGACTTAAAAATCTTTAAAACGGTCACTTCTGAGGCGGATTCAATGCAGCTGCAGGAAGATATCAAAAATGTCCTGTCGTGGTCATGGGAAAATATCTTAGATATCCATAAGGGAAAATGTCGGCTTGTAATTTTTTCCCGTAAAAGAGATCCCTCCCACGTTCAGTATCTTGTTGATGATATTGCGCTTCAGCCGCAGGAGGAAGTCTCAGACCTAGGAGTTTTATTTGTATCCAATTTCTCGTTTCACACCCATATACTTAAAATTACTCAGTCAGCGTTGCGGATTCTCGGTTTTGTGATTAGAACTTGTTATTATTTTCGGGATATTTCTACTCTTTTCGTCTTATATAATGCGTTAGTTCGCTCAAAACTGGAATACGCTAGTATTGTTTGGCATAGATCTCAAGCCACACAATCCGGTGACTTTGAAAACATTGAAAAGGTTCAAAGGCGTTTTTTGCGTTATGCTTACTTTCGTAAACATGGTGTCTATCCGCACTACAGTCGACATCCTGTAAGGTCAGCAGACATACTGAGAGAGTTTGGCCTTATACCGCTAGAATATCGCCGTGATGTGGCTGATTTTGTTTTTCTCTATCGTGTATTTAACAACTTAGTTGATTGCCCTTCAGTCGTTTCTTTGTTCAATTTTCGAATCCCTGTCAAAATAACAAGAAACAAACAGCTTTTTGTATCTACAACACCTTTTTCATCAACATCAGCCAAACTTTCTCAGCTATATAATAAATTCTCTGAGCCAATGAACCTGGATTTATTCGTTATGTCGCTGGCTACTTTTAAATCGACTGCTATTTCTTTTTTTAAAACCTTTTATGTTTAAATTCTTTTTTTTTTTTTTTTTTTTTTTTATCATATTATGTTTAAATTTATTTTTCCCTCTCTTTTGTTCTTCAGCTAATACTATAATTGGTAAGCTTATTACTGTTGTATTAGCTTAAATAAATAAAATAAAATAAAATAAAATAAAATAAAAAAAATAAAAATAAAAATTTTTGACGATTTTTTTTTTTCGTTAAAAAAAAAAATTATTTAGAAGAAAAGGGGAACCATTCCTTTTTTTCGCATTTTCTTAAAGGCAAAGCAAAATTTTTTTATTTTATTTTTTTTACCCTCAAAATAAAGCGGGAAAAAAGGAAAGTGACGGCGCATTCACAAATTGAATTGAGTTCAATACGAAAGCTAAGATGTATTCAGATAACAGTAAGAGAAAACCGTTTACGATTTCGTGATTCTTCTGTTGGATATCTAAGAAATAATTTTTTGTTTATTTCGTGTCAGTTTTTAGAGATATCTCCCCTTGGTTATAATGAAAAACTCAAAAATTCTTATGCTTCAATGCAGTTATTCAATTTATCATTGTCTTTTGATATGTCGCAATTTAAATTTTAATCATTTTTTAAGAGCACGGGATTTTTGAGCTACTGAATTATAGCTCGCGTAGGATGTTCAAGTTCTCATAATAAGATGATTATCAGACGCTTTTGTTCCTGATTAATCGTTTTAAATCAGGCAGTCGTTATCACAAATCTATACCCTGATTTTCGATCCTTTAATTTTATGAAAAAAAAAAAAAAAATGGTGAACCGTGAATATTTGACGTTCATTTTTATTTTGGTCTAGCATTGTGGAAAATTTACCAACGATGTGCTATATTTTAATCGAATACAGTGCATTGGTGGGGGAAGGATATCGTTCTGTCCACTAGAGTCTAGTTCCTAAAAAAAAATGTTATAACACTTCTGATTATTCAGACAGGCTGGAGGTTTTAACGCAAGTGGTTTATTCCAGCTTTCGTCTGCTAAAACCTTTAATGCTTCTTCCTAGAAATCGCTCTGAAACGTGACGCGGATCGATATCGGATACCGAATTCATATGGGTCCGAGTCGAATCAAGATCGGTCCGCGCTACTTTTCAGAATAATTTTTATCAGGGGTTTAATTTTAAAGTTCGTTAAAAGTAAAGATCTCAGGAAACGAAATGAACTTAAATTACTCTTCCTGCTCAAAAAAGCTACCCTTTCGAAATGAATTTTATGTTCATTTATTTTCCATTTCTGTACGTCAGAGCCAAAAGGTTCAATATGCAAATTAAAGATGTCCGCTAAACGTTGTTTACCCATAACAAACGGCCATCTTGAATTTGCATATTGAACTTTTTGGCTCTGACGTACAGATTTAATCACTCCAAATCTGAACACCAATGACCAATCGTTGAATTCGAAATATTTAAACTGACTCAACCTTATCACGTTAGAGTTTTCAAATTCCACATCCACAGTCTCGCTTTGAAGTACAGCAATATAAATTTACCACCTGTAATTCACCAGGAAAAAGTATACATATTTTTAAAAGGGTTATGGACGAAAAATAGTGTTATGAATATAAAAATGCTTTTACCAAACGGATGAAATGTTTTATTCCTTCTGTGAGTAATAATGAGTGAACATTTATGTTAGAATTACTTTGTGGGGCTGCTCTGGAATAGTAACACGATAATAATGATATTATTATACGGTGTAAAGTGCTCGTTAAACGTTTCATTATTTTCTCATTGAAAATTAAACGTTTTATTCGTTTTATAACTTTTATTTAAGTGTATATTCTGAAATTACCTCCTACATAATTTTAAATTCAACTTGATTTTTTTTTTCTAAAAATGTTTTCCCTAAAAGTTACTTGTATTGAAAATTGCTCGAAATTCAATTTTCCAATCTTTAGAAAAAAAAAAGTCAAAAAGATAATTACCACAGATATTAATCACTGACTAGGGATCAAAAAGGGATGTTTTAAGAATCCCCTTCGCTGTGACGGAAGAAAAAACGTATTAAAAAAGATCATTTTTTATTTCTTTTTTAAAATTATTTTTCATTTTTTATTTTATTTTATTTTTTATTTTTGAAAAATCTTAATAAAAACACTTCACGTTAAAAAGGGTAACAGAAAATGGCCAAACTCAAAAGCGTGGTTAATGAGAGATTTTAACATCGGTTCGTTAAGTTTCAATATTTTTGCAAAAAGCTGACAGTTTGAAAAGAACATTATGCAGATAATGTATATAAGCTATTTATATTATAATAGTTCCCACTTATTTTTAATTCGAAAATATATAAAGGCTGGCAGTTAATTAACCGACTGAATTAATAAGGGGGGATATACTGTTTTCCAGGAAAGAGATGAAAAAGAATATTAAACTGAGTTATGAGAAAAAGGGAGATCAGGAATGTTGAAATAATCAAATGAACGGTGAATGATAATGTAGGTGATATAAATGATAAATTGAGATCGGAAAAATGAGGCGAACTGAATATTTTATCCCATTAATTCGCATAATCCTGATTAAAAATAATGTTTTTACACTTTACGGAGTTTTGTTTGCCGAGAGGTTATGATTTACACTCCAAGAGTTTTGAGCATTGCCTTCTAATTGTTGACGTGATCGATAATAATTTTCTCTTCGTTACAGAAAATGCGTTTTAAAGTGACGAATGAACCCTGTGAAAATTCAACTTCTTATGAGCCTTGCTTTGTTTGTAAAGCACGTATTCGACTTGAAGGAGAGATTGGAGGAAAAATGAAGATTTAGTTGACTTGACGATCCTTCAAAAATAAGGATAAGGTGCAATACAATGCAACTCACCGGCTTATCAAGAGGGAAATCGCGAAAGCTAGAGAAGCTCATCTGGAAAAGTCGTGCAAGGAAATCGAACGTCTACAGGCGTTGCACGATGATTTCCATCTCCACAAGGAAATCAAACGAACTTGTGGCTTCGTCGAATCTCGCACTCCTGCCGCGTTACGTGATGAGAACGGCAGGTATCTTCTTGAACCTGATGATCTGCGCACCGAATGGGCAAATTATATCAAATCCCTTTTCGATTCGGATCGCGAAGAACCGCAAATTCAATATAACGAACCGATGACGGGACCGAAAATTCTCGTTTCTGAAGTAGAAGCCGTAATTCGAAAGGCCAGGAATCGAAAAGCTCCTGGACCAGACGAAATACCGGTCGAATTATTAAAACTTCTCGACGAGGAAGGAATTCGGCTGCTAACGGCATTATTTAATCGTATCTATGAGACTGGTGAAATCCCCTCTGAATGGACCCAATCAACGTTTATCCCACTACCTAAGAAAAGTAAGCCGACGAGGTGCTCTCATTTTCGCCTTATTAGCTTGATGAGCCATTCCTTGAAAATCCTACTGCGGGTTATTCAGGCTCGAATTCATGCTCGCTGCGAAAGTATAATGAGTAAATCGCAATTCGGTTTCCGTGGTGGTTTAGGAACTAGAGAAGCGTTGTTCTGCATGAACGTCTTACTGCAGAGATGCAAGGAATTCCAAAAACCGGTTTTTATATGCTTCATCGATTTTGAGAAAGCTTTTGATCGGGTACAACATACTCAGCTGATCGAAGCAATGCATCGGATAGGGTTAGATGATCGAGATATAAGGCTTCTGAAAAATCTTTACTGGGATCAGTCGGCAGTAGTTAGGTCGACGGTTGCGGGGAAACCAACCGCGTACCCGTCAAACGCGGCGTTCGACAAGGTTGTGTGCTTTCACCAGCACTTTTCATGTTTATTCAGAAGTGGTTTTTCTTGAGGCTCTTGAGAACTGCAAAGAAGGAGTCCGTATCGGAGGCGAAACGATCAGCGATGTTCGTTATGCTGACGATTCGGATCTTCTAGCGGAAAGTATCGAAGATCTACAGGCGTTGGTTAATGCTGTTGATGAGGCGTGTGCCAGGTATGGGTTAACCATAAACATCGAGAAAACGAAGTTCATGGTCGTAAGCAAAAATGATGTAGGTGCGGTAAATTTGAGAATCCGAGGAAAGGACATAGACCGCGTAACCCATCACAAGTATTTAGGCTCTTGGCTGAATGAGACAGCGGACCCCGACGAGGAAATCCGAGCTCGAATTGAAATTGCCAGGTCGGCATTTATGCGTATGAGGAATGTGTTATGTTGTCGGTCTTTAAAATTATCCGTACGTCTGAAGGTTCTCCGGTGCTACGTTTGGTCAACTCTTTTTTATGGATGCGAGACCTGGACTCTCAAAGTTTCCATGATGAATCGACTTGAAGCTTTTGAGATGTGGTGCTACCGTAGAATCCTTCGAATTTCATGGGTCGATCGGGTAACCAACGACGAGGTTTTGCGAAGATTGCGTAGGGAGAGAGAAGTTTTGCAAATCGTAAAACGACGGAAGTTGGAATACTTCGGTCATTTTCTGAGAGGACCTAAATATGAGCTTCTGAAGACGATCATTCAGGGGCATATCGAAGGAAAAAGGAGAATAGGCCGGAAGAACTTATCGTGGTTGCGTAATTTAAGAGCTTGGACCGGCTTAAGTGTGGAGGAGCTCTTCAGGATTGCCCCCGATAGAGACGAATATAAAAGTCTCGTTGATGGTCGCCTACGCCTGGACACAGGTATGGCACCGTAAGAAGAAAGAAGAAGTTGACTTGGTTGGTAGAAGATTTAGTTGACTATCGCATGCAGTCTTTCTCATTTCTCTTAAGCATTTCCTTGTGACTTCTGGTAATTTTAATCCCTCGCTAATATTTCGTGCATGATTTCCGACTAAATATTTTCTTTTGTATAACAAGTTGAGGAATGTTTTAATTTTTGGCCAAAAAAAAAAAAAAAAAATTTCATCCTTACCTCTCATTGTTCTACTTTTTCATGATTTACAGCACTTATCTTCTGTGATCAATTGTTTTCATTTTTCTGAAACAAATATCACGTCTACTACGTATTTGAAATCAAAGTTATAAATTATCAACTCATGCCATGTGCATCAATAATGATGTATCATTATTTATTTTTTCAAAGATAATTTGAAACAAGATGGTGAAAAACAAGTCTTCAGGCTTTTATCCTTGTCATGTATGCAGAATAACACTTTAGATGTCTTTTGGAAAGTCACAATACCTTTTAGCTGCCCTCCATAGCGAAATAGTCCTAAGTCCATTTATTTTTGAAATGGAGTTCACTTGTTTTGTTTTGGAATAATGTAAACAATACATGCTTTTTTTAACAACAAAACAAATAAACTCCATTTCGAAAATAAATGGACTTAAGACTACATTGCTAAAGAGGGCAGTTAAATTAAAAGTTATGATAAATTGAAACGTTTTTTACTTAATTAAAATTTCGAATTTAAAAAACCTTAATGTGATTTATTCTACGATGGACCTCGACACCAATTATTAATTAGAATTTTGGAAAATTTAAATATTTTAATTTCTTAGAATTCTAATTTAGAATTACCTAAGAGTAACGGGTGTTCATCTTTTTCGAATGGATCCAATATCTACTATTAGTCCTATTTATTAACTGAAAAAAAATTTCAGTCAAGGCCATTAGCAGTAGAAACATAACTGTTAACTACGGTATGATACCACGAATCGTTTGTATGATGATCACTTCAGATTATACTCAAAATCAAAGTCGAAAATTCAAAGAAATCATTCGTGTCTTAAAACTGATATTTCCATCACATGCGCTTGTAATAAATCTTGTGAGCTACAGATGATATCACTACTACAATCCTTTTCTTCATTCCTTCTTGGAAGGCCAAGTTTATTAGAATAAGGGTGTAGGAGAAGAGAGACTCAATATAAAATTTAAAATGTTAAAAAAAGGTTGAACCTTTTTTTTTTTTTTGGTTGAAAGCAATTTTTATGTTCTTACCTTAGAGGCTGGTGAAATAGCTATTTATAAATAAGCATACATAATAAACGAGCGACACAGTTAGTACTATGATATAACTGTCTTTTTCGGAAAGCAAAATTCGTAAAATTGGCTGTTTCATATAGAAAAAATTAAAGTGCTGCATTGGAAAAGAAAATGGCGACTATATAAATGGGACAGTAAAAAAATATGCGTAGGGCAGTTTTTTCTCCTATAAAATTAGCAATAGTAAATTTAAATATTGTGCAGTTTTTGAAAAAAATCGGCAGGGGATTAATTTTTTTTGGGGCAGTAAATTTTTATATTTTAGGGAAGTTGCAGAGTGGTAATAATTAATAATCGAAGGGCAGTATTTTTTTATAAAGCTAATCTTTTTTATATAAATTATTAATTAATAGTACGTTACCTTTTCTTAATCGACGAGAAGAGCTTTGGTGGACTTTTTCGGGCTGCCTCTCTTCCTTTTCTCGCCTACAGAAATTGTTTTTTCAGTCGGCGGTGTCCAATTATATGTTTGCCATTTTATAAAAATGTACTCAGCCATTATCACTGCCATTTTATAAAAAAGTACTGCCCTACTATTAATAAATTACTACTCCTTCAAATAGACGCCAAAGAAAATCCTTAATTTAAGGGCTTCTAACGTTAGATTTCGAATACTCAAACCATACGGATGGGAATGTACGCATGGTTGATCTGCAATTACAAACTTTATACATACCGCTAGCAATTATCAGAAAGCCTATAATGTTTGGAATTCGCTTTTAAACCTCATTGAAAGGCTGTGCTGTAAGTGACGTTTCGGTGTCTCAACACATAAAACGTTGAGACATTCATTAATTTTCATAATTAAACGACGGTTAAATTAATAAGGACGCTAATGGAAAAATACCTTTGCACGAAAGCATCCCCGAATGATGATTGTGTGGCGTGATGCGGTCATTTGTAATGAATATTTCATAATTGTTTGCGAGTTGCTTTATGCTATTAACAAACTTGCTCCTTCACCAAGGAGCAAGGTAAACATTCGCTGATGATTAAACCACTCCCGACGTCGATTAAGAGCATCTGGTAAATATACCTTTAGGAGAAAAAAATAACTCAATTTGTTATCTCGAAATTTTTTTTTTTTTTTTTTCATTGGCGGAAAAAAGATTTGTCTTTCTTTTCACGTTTATTATTTTTTTTCCTAGTTTCTAAATGTGAAATGTCATATTATTAAGCGAAGTACAATGCCTTCAATGAAATCGATTAGATGATATGTAATTTGTTTATAATTTTAAATTAATTAAAAAGTGCACTATGAAATAAACTGCCAGTCATTTGATAAGATCTTGTCTGAACTTCGCAGAAAAAAGACCATACAAGTATTACTTAAGCATTTTTCGCCTATTTTGTATACCACCCCCTCCCTCCCTGGGTGTAAGCAAGCGTAAGAACTGGTCGACCCCCCACCTTTCTTTCGATATTACGATTTTTTTTTTCTTATTAATTTGCAAAAAAGAGATTTTAACTTTATTTTCTTTTTATTTTCGGCACTATGGCAAAACCCTGACCTTTCAAAACCCCGACCGGGGTTTTGCAAGGTCAGGTTTCTGAAATGCGTTGTATTAATAATTATTTTAATTTTTTGAATTGTCGTGGTTTTGAAAAATTAATTAAAAATTATTTTTGAAAGATTTTCAAAACCTCGAAAAAATCGGGGATTTGCAAACGATTTACAATTTTTTTTAAAAAAAATTTTAAAAATAAATAAAAAAGCTAGGAACATTGAAATTACCGGAAAACTTCAAAATTTAGAAAGCAAGACTATTGCGGGATTATTGCAAAATTAAATGATCAAAAGCATCAAAAACCGGCGTTTTTTGAAAGTAAAATGAAGAGCAAGCGGAAAAAAAGATCAGAGTCCATGTTTTTGTTTTGAATGCGTTGACAAAAGCTAAACATAAGACTGCCCTATAAGCGACTTCAGCATATAACTCCATTTTCAAAACAACTCGAATAGAACCGTTGTTGACAAAAGCTAAACAGCAGAGAGAAGCTATTGTTTACAAAATGGAGATACACTAAAATAGCTTACAGGGGCAGAAGAGCTAAGTGTAAACAAAACAATGGACTCTGATCCATTTTCCCGCTTTCTCTTCAAATTTGTTATGTTTTAAAAGCATCACTTTCTAATCAACTTGAAGAACACTCAATAAATAAATTATATTCTGGCCAGGTTGCCTATCAGCTCTTGGCACCGGCCACATTTAAAGGGGATGAGCCTCCCGTCGTCGTATTTCCTCCGTACAGAGATAAGACGCTCCGCACATTCCCCACTGCAAAGAATGTGGCCGCAAGGATGCGCCATCCTCTTTGGTTAACAGATCAAACAAAAACGACAAACGCTAATTGAGTTTTTTGGCGCAAGCTTTGAGGCTCAAGGTCGAAGAAGGCTGCCCTCAGAGCCGTTTGCTGAGCTGTAATTTCTTTTGCGGGGATTCGTTATTCTCCGTGTACGAACTGCACAGGTGCACAAGATGTACCTATTTTTCGCGCGATAGACGATTGCACTACGCATAATGCGCATCTCAAGTATTTTAAGTGTTCAATTTGAATTTCCAGCTTTTGAACAATTTCGTAGTTTTCGGGGATTTTCAATGTCCTTAACTTTTTTATTTAATTTTAAAATTTTTTTCAAAACAAATCGTAAATCGTTTGCAAATCCCCGATTTTTTCGAGGTTTTGAAAATCCTTCAAAAATAAATTTTAATTAATTTTTCAAAACCACGACAATTTTAAAAATTAAAATAATTATTAAAACACTGCATTTCAGAAACCTGACCTTGCAAAACCCCGGTCGGGGTTTTGAAAGGTCAGGGTTTTGCCAGGGCCCCTTATTTTCATCTTCAAAAAAATTAATGCTACAATTTCTCCTTCTTTTTCTGAAATAAAATTAAACGTCAAAAAGAGAACGATGAAATCTATTTTTAAAAAATTTAATGAATCAATAAAATACCGGTAATATTAAAAATCAATGAACTAGATCCAAAATTACGTAAAAAAAAATCAAAAATGAATTTAAAGGAATCATAAAATAAAATTATGAGCTAATGAGACCATTTTTACACTGAATAATGCAGCAAATATTTTTAATGGCAAATTTTCAAAATTTCAAATTTTACGTAAGGCATGAAATACCAACCCCCCCCCCCTTCCCCCTTCCTTAAGCAGCCGTAAGCATTCCATCAACCCCCCCCCCCTTCCCTCCCCTGTTCAGTTCTTACGTAATACTTGTATGATTTCTAAAATGAAAAATTTATAACTCCAAAAATTGTCAGACAATGTTAGCTTACGTATTTTTTTTTCGATTTTTCCTCAACAAGTAAATTATATTTAGACTTTTCTAAAAAACATGGGGAAGGAATTTCTGATGCAAATATTATAGCTCATACAAAGATGGAAAAACATTTCAAATTTTTGCCTGTGGGGCAAATAGTGTGATCATCGATGAATATGGTTTTGTTTAACTTCCCAGGAGCATATTTGGAAGTTTTCAAATAATATTGATGCATGTCCTTTTCCTTTTTAGCCGAAAGGGAATACCATATTCGTCAGCAACTTCTCAATTTTATTGACAGCGATCGGGCGAGATATTTTGGATTCCCAATCGAAAAATTTAGCTTGTTAAACCATTGTTCCATCAGCGCTACGTAATCAACTAACCGGCATATGAATTGATTTAAAAGTACGTTCCGTAAATTTTAAAATAGTCAGAAAATGATTCAAAATGATATGATCGTGTGTGTTATAAATACTGTAAACAACAATTTTTTTTTTTTTTTTTTTTTCAATTATTTAACTTGTTTAACAAATAGGTAAGCCACTAATTGATGTAATAATATCAGCACAAAGAGTGCTAGCTCAGACACGACAAATGCGTTATTTTATTTTCTTTTGCACAGGTCGATTTGTCGAGTAGTTCCTGTAAAATTCAAATTTTTAAAAGAATCACTGAATATTCTGTAGCACTCATTTTAAGGCTTTCCAAATCGTCTTAGAAGAAGAGCTTTTTCGAATTTTTACCTACGTATTCACCAGGGCTTTGATATTGTCTACCATAACGAAAAATTCGATTTTCTTCGAGAGTAAAAGCGTACCCAAAAAAAAATAGTAATAAAATCGAACGCAGTGCATGGCAAGCTTTCATCTTTATAATCAGTAACGTTATTGATGGGGAAGTATTCAAAGTTCTTTTTTTTTTATCTTGCATCTACACGATTTAGTTTCAAAAAGAATATTTGAAGAAGTCGAACCGGAAATTTGATTTTTATTTTTAGCGATCCTTGTCTTGATGGATATTCAGTCCCTATCCATGTCTGCTTTTTGTTCGGAAGTAAAGAGCAGGAGAAAGGGGGGATATGAATGTAAACCTTTCTACGAGTGAAATGCATGAAATGCCTTTTAGCATCTGTTATAGATCGCTCGTCCGGCTAATGAATTGGAATGCATCAAATACCGGTGAAAGCAATGACCATAGAGGATTTCCAGTCGAAGGAAAAAACAGACAGGGCGGAAGCAATTTCTCATTTTTACAAAACGAAATAAAAAAAAATTATATTAAATAAATACACAAATGAAATCGGCGGGAAAAAACCAATGATAAATACGCTGAAGGGGAAATGCATCCAGTTATTCGGAAAATCCGTGTAGGTTCCTAATTGACCGCTTTTTATTAAAAAGCTAAGTCGTATTTAATAAAATGGGTTTTATTGTGTAATATTATAATCAAAGTTTTTTCTTACTGCTGGAACAGATTTATCTTCGGAAGAGATTTTTTTTTGCTTCTCGAGAAAACGTTCCCCGTCAGGATAATGTTTTTTTCGCGTTAGGGCCTTTCCTTCGAGCGGTTGTTAGATCTGTCGGGTTGAAGCTGGTTGCAAAAGAAACCGCAAAGCGTTACTCAAAAGCGGATCAAGGAAACTAGATTGTTTTGAATATTGCGATGAGAGGAAAGAGGAAATCGAACTCCATAATTTACAGAGACGGGAAATGATCCAGAACGTTTCGTCTAGGTATGATGCAAAGAGGATGTTTTGATTTTCGGTTGCTGATTTTGAACAATAATCATTTTGATATTTAATCGTTTTCTTGTTGTTGTTGCTGCTGTTGTTGCCGCTATTATAATTATTGATCATTTTGAATAAAAGAGGGATTTACGTAGGCGTGAGTGACAACTAAGTGATAAAACGTAGGCATGAGTGACAACTAAGTGATAAAATCATTTCCAGTAAATTTAGATAAACAAACATTTCGTATAAAAACGAAAAAGTGATGTCTTCATTCGAAAATTTATTCTCATGTATTGAAATCATGGTTCGATGATTTGTTTCTTTACGATGTGAATAAACCTTCTAAGGGAGGAAAAAATAACATCACGCGATTTCCGATCGGAAAAATGGAGATAGCTTATTCCTAACAGATCTAGATTTGAGATTTGAAATGAAAAAAAAAAAAAAAAAAAGCCTCGGAGGCTTTTTTACATGACAAAACAATAAATTCTTTCACGATTTTCTTTTTCATCTCGGAACGTAAGGTTCATTTGAACGAATTTTATCCGATCGTAAAAACAACTTTTGACATCAACTGCATTTAGTTTTGGTATGCAATCAACCTGCGTGCATCGCCATAACACGGGTTTTATAGGCCATGTCATGACATTTCAAATCGTTAAGTTTTTTCCCAGAAGAGCGTTTTCCGAGATTTTATGAACATTTCGAAAAGTTTGGATTTTCGCCAATGGGAAACATTTGTCGAGGGGGGGTTTGTTGTTGCCCTGGCTGATCGATGAAATGTTCAACATGAATACAGATTTTTTTTAATCCCGGTTTTTAAGTAATGAATTCTTTTAAAGCGATTTTTTTTTTGTAACGCATTAATGAAAAACGGCGAGAATTTCCTGTTCTAGGCAAAAAAGGAAGAGGGAAAAGTTTGATTGAAGTCAGGTTCGATGCCCGATAATTTATATATAAATTATATGCAGGGAGGAACAAATTATATGACACTAAAAAAGTAAACGAACCTTCAGTTGCTTTCATAAGCTCAACATAACGGTTTGTTTATTTTTACAATATGTTATAATTTGTTCCACCTGGTATAATTTATACATAAATTATAGATTATATATTTTTTTTATATATATAATATTATATATTATTATATATAATATTATATATTATTATATATAATCTGAACATCTGCCGTACATCAACCGGATTTCCTTCTAAAAATAGTTTTTTTTTTTTTTTTTTTTTGCAAAGAAATTATTATCTTTTATCAGACAATCTTTCTTGAAACATATGGATGCTTTATTACTAAAATCAAGAGTTTTTGTTGTGCTCTGGTTACCGCTCAAACTGCCGAAAAATCTTGAAAACCAATATAATTTTTTTCTTTTTTTTTTGGAAAGCCCTTTGTTGTTAAATTGAAAAGAAACTGAACAAAAGAGCAGTTGGTTCATGAAAAGCTATAAGGATAAAAGCCGGGGAGACCGGTCCATCTGAGTCATTGAGAAACTTCCTAACTTTCCTGTAACCTGAGGTTGGGGTGTTTGCAGGATTGCCAATAAAAGGTAGAACAAATCGTTTCCTTTTACATCATGAAATGATCCTAAAAACCCTCCTGAAAAGATAATCTCTGCCCGTTAAAGAACACACGAGCCATAAAACCCGTACGGGAAGTTTCCACATTATCGAGCCAAATACAAAAATTCAAGGATTTTCATATAATTATTTTGAACCTGGAGAAGGGAAAAGACACTGGGATAGAATGAGATTTAGTGGAATGAAATAGAATTCTCCCCAGTAGGATTTCGTAAAACTAAAGGTTATTGAAGGTTGAAATCCGTCCTTTGGGAATTTAGTTTATAGTAATTTTATTGCAGTTATACTCTTAACCCTTTTCGTGATATTCAGAGTTCATCGCGGATGAGTTATAAGTTTGGTTTTAACTTTCTAGACGTTACGTGGCTTTCACATCCGGGGGGAGCGTACCCATCCCTCCTCAAGCTTTAATTTTAAGATGCCTCAGAAACTTTTTCTAATACTTAAACTTGAGTTGTTGGCTTTGGATTAAACAAAGATTATCGACGAAAAACTAAGGGTTATGAGAAAAGCGGAGTCGTGTTAAAAGTATTTTTTTTTTTTTTTTTTTTTTGTAAAATCCAGTCAAGTTATGTACATCACAGTGGAGCGGACTCGAATACATGGAAACCGTTACGAGCACCAAAGTTAAAAACTTTTTAAATAACAAAAAAAAAAAAAAAAAAAAAAAAAAAAAAAAAAAACGTTTGGCGTAAATGTTAAAAGGAAACAGGGAAATTTTCTATTGTTATTTTTTTTTTGACGCGTTTAAATCTTTTTTTTTAGCTTTTTATGAAATACAGAAAAAAAATTAAGCGTAAGTCGTTTGTTTTTCGCATGTCATTCTGTAATTAATTAATTTTGTTCCGTTTACTTTTGTTTCGATCTTCTTTCTTTCCCTCAAAGTTTTTGTTTGAAGTAAGTTCGATTGAACGTCGGGAAATTGATTCTGGGCTTTTGAGAAAATGGGAAACAAAGATTCATTACATTTGAGTGAATTGTAATTTAGAACCAATCCTGCGCTGTGATTTCCTATTTCATCTTACGACGATTCTTATTGTTACGGAAAAGTCCATTAGGAGGACAGTAAAAGTTTATCTTTGATGTAACTTGATTGGTATGTTTTTTGATGCTTAAAAAGCAAAAGCATGATGATTCAACGTAGAAATTTGTTAAAATGCTGGACCGTTAGAAAGTGGGCAATAAAATGTTACCCGCGCGCCGCATTAACTAAATATAGAATTGAATGTTTTTAGCATAACAAATTACCGGACAAAAGAATTTTTTTTTTTTTTTTTTTTTTTTTTTGGTAATGGGGAAAACGAAATTGCTGAAGGAAAAAGCAAGAGAAACAAATGAATAGTTTCCGCTGAGTATTCTATGAACTGATCCTGCACCTATGATCTCATTGTGATGGCAGGCGATGCAATGCATTTAAATTCTCGGAAGTTTTGACAAACGGAAATCGACTTGTGGCCAATAATCTATTTTCGCTCGTTTATGTGAAATGTTAATAGCACAATCTGCTCAAATTAAGAATATTCGTTCAGGCATTCATTTACCTTATGAAAATGAACTCTTTTGTTTGATTTTAAACCGAAGAAAAGAAGCAGGTTTTTAGAAACGAAGACAGATATAGCATACTTCTAGCCGGGATGGCATTTTGATCCTTTCAGGTTCTGAGAAATTTTAAAATAGTAATATCTCGTTAGCATGTGGATTTAAATGACTGCGGTTGGAATATGCACAAAGGCGATTCGGGGCTGAACTGAAGGGATTACACTTGAACAAAATATTTTCTTATTAATTTTATTTATTTTTAAAAAAAGTTTTTTTTTTTTTTAAATTATAGTTTGTCCACTATAACTTGGAAAAAAAAATTTAATCTAAGGCGACAGCGTAATTTCCCGTAAAATTAAAGTCTTTTCGGATTTTTATAAAGAAGGAAAATCAGAAAAATAATCATTTACGACAATAAAAAGTCTGGAGACTTATCATCCTGTTATTTCGACATAAGCAAAACCGACATTTAAAATGTTTCCCCGGAAAATGATTTTCCTTGGATCAAAATCGGATACTTTTTTTTTTTTCTTCTTTTTCATATATATATTCAGAGCAGCAAAAAGACCGAAAAGAAAAATTGCGTTTAACCCACGGCAAATTTCTCAAGTCTTTTGTCAAGCATATAAAATTACCATTTTTCGGTAGTGATAAAAATAGAAGTTAAGAAAAAAAAGAAAGGAGGTCAGTATGGGATTAAAACTACTAAGTTCTTTTCTTTTTTCATAATATCTTTTTTTAAAAAGGAAAAAAGGGGAAGGATGAATGAACTCTCATTCCATGCGGTTTTGACACTTAAAAAGTATTGCGTCGCCATGGCCAAACAAGCGCTGTAGTACTTTATTACTATCGGTAGATTGTAACATAACCTCTGATTTATACGGAGTTTAACAAGGACGTTTTCCAACGATTTATTTCTTTGAATAATTTTTTTTTTCGTTAAAAAAAAAAGCGGCAATTGTAAACAACGTTTTTAGGAATGTATTGCAGTATAATAGTAAGTTTTTAATACGAAAAAAAAAAAAAAAAATTAAGAAATCACGCAGCCTAAAATACGAAGATGCATTCTGCTGCATCCACCGGTCAAATTGAAATTAAATTTCTTTTCCCACTTGCCCTATATATACTATATATACTATAGTCCCTTAAAGAATCGTCTTAATTTCACTCAAAATAAAACTATTAAAAACCAAAAAAAAATTTGGAAAAAAATTAATGGGGTCACTTTATTTCAATGGCGATGTCCTATGTGTGCAAAATCCACAACAAATCGACAACGTTTCCAAGGTTTTGATTACGCTTTTACTACGTTCACGAATTTTTTTAAATAAATAGCGATAGTCATTAATAGAACATTTAAAAAGGTACAAATCGTACATTTTCCATTTACAGAAGTCAATAGTTTGTCATACCTTCTTCAATTATTAAAGATATTCAGATATAAACATGATCGTAAAAAGTAACTCCGTTTTTGTTAGAACGACACTTTTTGTAAAGCCGAGTTTTTATTCGTGTTAGAACAAGTATAGATATTATATAACATGGTATCAAATTAAAGCTGAAGAGTGCCTCTTAATGTGGGTATAAACCGATATGAATTTTGTTCTACATCAAGAAAAAATGCAAAAATCCTGATCATTTTTGAGGTTGTTTGGGTTAGCCAGGTTAGCCAGGAAATTTGCCCAAACAGCCTGGCTAACTTCCTGACTTGCCGGGCACTACTCTTAAGCGATCTTTTACCAAATAATTTGAAAAATTTTCTCTGAAATTTGAAAATTTTGTTTTCAAAGTCATTATTTTCATCGGTGAAGGGTGATAATCTTTTGACATGAGCTATTCAGACTATAATGCTAAAAAAATATGACAAATATTTAAATATTTCAAAAAAAAAATTTTAAAAATATTTTCAATTAAGATCAGCGCTAATTTATGGTATTTTATTTATCGAACTTAGGCTTTTTTGGACAAAGTCGAGCCCGCTATAGCTTGAAGCTATATCATTTAAGCGGCACCCCACTCACAAATCAATATGAATTTTTAAAGCAAAACGAAGACATTCAGATGATTTTTCTTTTAAAAAAGGTAGCAAAGTAAAAAATTAAAAATACCATGATTGGAGTAAGAAAATTCCCTCTTGTAAATATTAAAAGCATGCCTTCCTTAAGAATGTAATCAAGTCAGTGGCGTAGCTTGCTTTTATCAACTTGAAAGTTGTGCGCTCAAGTTTAATCTTCCTTTTTTGATTAAAAGCAGTTAATCATCTAAATCTTGTTTTAAACGATTTGCATATTCATTTTTTAAAAGCCGTGATTATTGGATTGCGGAAGGAAGTTGTATTTATCATAACGACAAGTGCGATCTGATATGTTAAGATTAATGTGTCAAGCGGATGCGGTGAAAGTAAGTGAAAGTTAGCGAGGAATGTTTTTTTTTTTAGCTGAGAAATCTGTTTGCTCGCCCAGGAAAACAGCTTAACAGACTTTTATCGCCACTGAAATCCCTCTTGAGCCAAAGGGAGAAGAAAGATTGAATAACGAAAAAAAAACCTCTGAGGAAAATTACGGTAGGTTCCTTGAGAATTATCTTAAAAATTGCGGAAAGTCAATTATTGTGAAACCCTAATAACGATCATTAATTTGAAAATCACTTAAGAAACTTTAAGCGAACCATTTTAAAGTTTGATTCTATTCTGTTACCTCTGAGGAGTGATCAGTTTATGGTTATGTCCGTGCCTCTCCTGTTCTTCTTTAAGAAAGCCGATTGGGAAATTCTCATAATTATCGTTAATTGCAAACGAAATCACTCTGGGATTTAGTCAACCATTTTCCTCCAAACCTTGATTTGCGCTTTAGGCGTGATCAATCATTTGAGGGAATGGGTTTACGCCAATCAGTTTTGACATCTTGTATTAAGTTCAAACACGCTTTGTTGAGTTTCGGAATTGTTTTTTGGAAGTATGCAATGTCGGGTACATAAGGAGATGATTTGTGTTAATTGGGAGAAGTACTTAAATCCCGAAACGGTATAAAATAATGCATTTTTAACTTATTAACATGAAAGTAGCGGCTTTAAAGACCCAAATCGATATTCAGACGTGAACCTTTTCGGTTGGATAAATTTTTTCGGACCGATTCTTGAAACTTTCAGCTGATTGGAAGAAGAAAAAGAAGTCAATTGGGAATACGAACCCCCGAAAGGAAATTTTTGATGCGTGATCTTACCTTTCTGATAGAATGGGAATGATCTACTTTTAATTGTTCAATTGTTGTCATATGAATGTAAGATTATTCTGAAAGGTTTTGGTTTTTTTTTCATTGGTGAAATGATGAAGCTAAGAGATCATACAAGTGTTACGTAAGCACTGAAGAGGGGAGGGGGGTCTCTGACATGCTTACGCTAATGTTAAATCTCCATAGGAGAAAGCCTATTTTTGCTTACTATAGGGGAGGGCGAGTCTTGAAAGGCCAAAATAATTCTTTCGTAATACTTGTACATATGATCCCAACCAAAAAAAAAGCAAATTCTGATGTGGTCAATGCAGAAAAATTGATTAAAGCAAGAGTGACAGAGGTTAACAAACTAAGTGGTAAAATATATCTCTTAACTTCAGCTCCGTCAGCTCTAATGTTCGCTACTGTCTTTCAAATTAGAATAAAATTGATATTTGTAAAGAGCTCTTCTTTTACATTTGAAGTAATATTTTTTGGATGACTCCTTTCTTGTACGACGATTTCACTTCAATAAAAGAAGTTTTATTAAATTATAAGATTATCATTGCATCCGCGTTTTTGTTCATGTTTGCAAAAATTTTATTAAATTTTAATAATTTTTATTTGTTGGAAATTCATAAAGTCTGTTTATACTGTATTAATAACGCTTATATTAAAGGTTTTGGAAGTCTAGGCGGGCCCATTTTTTTAAAATTCAAAACTAAACTCGGTTGTCAGAATTTTTAAAGAAAGTAATTTTTTTTAGAAGTCTAAAGTATCTCGGGATTTTTAGGTCAAGATTTCATCTTCCTTGAACAATGCAAAGTCTGTTGATAAAATTCTTTTTTCTTTCCTTTTTACCCATGAAACACTCGAAAAATATATGTTGAAAATAAAACAAAAGAAGGAAAAAAAAAAGAAAGAAAAAAAATGAAAAGAATGCACTCGAAAGATGAAATGGCTCTTATTTCTCGAAATTTTCTTGAAGCTATCACGGTAAGTGTCTAGAAAGCTGTAATCTTTAACAGCTGCAACTTTCAAAAATAACAGGCTTGTTATTTTTAATTAACCGGAACCTGGAAACAGATTTAAATCCGATTTTAATTACCAGAGAGAGATTTCAGGAGAAATATGTTTTCCTAAACTGCTAAGGTTAAAATTCCATTCAAAAGCTTACGGCATTCGAAATTTAATTAAATATTTGTTTCAGATACGAATTCATAATTTTCTTTTATTGATGATGTAAGATTTCATAAGATAAATAAAATAAAGATACCTGAAATGGGAGTTAAATTAGTAACTGAAAATAGTAGTATTTTCGAAATGAATTTTAAGGGTAAAATATAAATCAGTTGAATCATATTTTTTTTTAACGTTAGCCCCTTGATCATCGGAAAATCTAATAAAATCATAGCCGGAAAAATAATGAGAAAGATTTCTAAAATTTAGAATTTTTTTTTCGTACCATCATAAAGATATAAATCAGCAAAGGGGATGGAAGAAATATTTATTGCAGAAAGGAAAAAAACATTGGACATTCATTTTAATCAAGTTTTATGGTCACCGACATTGACATGATTCCTTTTTATTGGGAAATTCGATTTTGCACTGAAATACGTCGCATTTCAACTTCAGTTTTTTTTTTAACTTAAAAAAAATTATAAATAGCATGGTGTTTTTAAGGTAAAAACGGTTTTTAGTTTATACTGGCTAGACATTATTCCTTGCTTCACGACTATTTCATCTTTTCCAGCTTTATTCATTTTCTTGAGCCTTGTCACAACCATTCTGTAGTGAAGACCGCAAAACCACCTAAAATCCAAACTTGACTTGCTTTCTTGTCCGCAAATCCCCACACGGTAAAGACATAGTGGAACAAGAATTTAAGTTAATTCTAGAACTTCCAAAGGGAAGGAGACTGGATTGCTGCCTCAGATAATGAGTGACAGGAAATCTGTATAGCTCGACCCGATTTTCAAAGTCTATCGTCGACTTTTACCGATAATAGAAATTGGATATGGCGTTAAAGGCATTGTAATGGCGTTGATGAATAGCATGTTTTTAAAACTCCTTATTTGTTTTTCTATTGCAGATGAAACGGAAATGCGACTGAAAAATTTTAGGAAGGACATAAGTGAAAATTTTGTAAAGGCAATAAGTGGACGTTAGTAACCATCGATAAAAAAAAAAAATTCCCATTTTCGTTAAAACGATCTACTAGTTTTTACTAATACCAACAATTGAGCATTTTACAATTATCATATCCTTCCAGAGTTTGCCTCTGATCTTTCATGAAAATGATAATCAACTCTCAGCATTAAATAATCTTCCAATAACAAGGTAAAATATAAGTGATTGTCAATAAACAGTTCGAATCCTGATATCACGCCCCAATTATTAGGTATTTTTTTCTTTTTTTTACCAATGACCTTAACGATATTATTGGGCTGGCGAAAAGTCAATACTTGAGGAATATATTTTTTGAAGTTATAAGTGTCTAATTTTATATTAATATGAGAATTTTCTTTAAAGAAGAATATTATTTTGTCGACTACTACCGCTTAGAAACCAGAATTTAATAATCTGGGATGGGAGAGTTGACGCGCTATTATTAACCGTCACCACAACGCATTAAGAAAGTTTGTAATTTGAGAAAATCGGTTGTTTGAAGAGCTCACCTCTGTTTCAAGCAGGTTTTCGAGCTTACGGTGGGCCCTGGGAATAATAACACCACTGAAAATGCGGACATCTGGTGAAACGTATTTCACTTCCAAACTGAGAACTTTCCTGCACGACTGGCAGTCATTAAAAAAAAAAATAATTGGCTAATGCAGTGACATTTAATCGTATTGCGTTCAATGATATCATAAAATAGAAAAAAAAAAATAAGAGAATTTCTGAGATATCTGAAATGGAAGAATGTGATGCATCTAAATTTCCTAGACTTTTCCGTAAAATGTTGAAAAGCAATTTTTTCCTCTTCCTACCTAAGTGAACGACAAACTTGAAAATTACCGCGAGTTTATCGAATGATTGAAACGGAAACCTATGTAAAAAACGTTTCGTAAATCGATCATTCAAACGGAAATAATTATTGAAAGTCGATCGACTTTAAAGGAAATATTGATTGTTAGAGTAAATTGTGAGTCCTTAAGCTCGGTTTTAGATGTATTGGAAAAATCGAATACCAAATTATGATTTTTAGTATATTAATCTCTCAAAACAAATTTTAAAAAATGTAGAATTTTTTTTATGTGCTAAGCTTTCATCGTGAGAAAATGCAGTTCTTCCAAAACATTCGTATTGATAGGCTGTATGTGAATTAAAATTTAATGGGCGGATCATAGGAATATGTTTGGAGCTACGTCGGCCAATCAAAGCCAGCCAGGACAATTTAAAACGCTAATAATGATTTTTAAGTAGAGTGTTAATGATTTTACGCTTTTTTGAACTCTTGCCTTCTACTGGATTGATCTCTTGTATTAAATCGGATAATTTAAAAGATTATAGGCCAGCTTCTTTCCGAAAACAGGCCTTGATGTGTACAAAAATAAATGTTTCAATCCCTGCATAATTAAAATAATCCTGTTTTATTCACCAAGGTAAGGATACTTAATTTTGTAATGACATTTCCCTATCTCGAAATTAATAAGCTAGGATTAAGTTGTAAAATCCTTGACGTCGCAAGAATCGCATTGACCTATCAGCCTGTTTCACGTATTAAGTTAAACTTCGAGAAAAGCGGGATCCGAGTTTCTCGTGGTCTGAATATTCAATTGTGATGCATTTTAACCTTTGCGGTGAAACGAAATCGCAATTTCCCCCTTCTACTAAACCAAATGAATATTCAACCATTAATTTTAGGTTATGGTTCGTTTATTTTCACGAAAATTGTTTAGGTATCTAAATGCTTAAGAAATGTTTATAAGCTGATGCTGCATGGAACTTTTCATAATCCTTATCGCGATTTACCTTTATCCGATGCTTGTCTTTAGGAACGATTTCAGTAAAAAAAAATTGCGATGTGCCGTATGAAAAACCGAATCAGAGAATTAAGGTGATTATCCTACTTAGTCGTAATCACTCCGAACTGGCAGATCAACATTTTGTAGTTGGGATCGAACGGTTGCGGTACCATTGTAATCTGCTTTCGAAAAGCGTTTGAACAACAACCTTCCGTTCCTTTGAGGAATAATCCATTGATCAAGTAAAACGACTAATACGATGACCTAAAAGCTTTTTAGCGAGAAATTTAAATCTGTCAGTATAAAGCCGCAAAAAGTAATATGAGTTTCTGGTTTTACTACCATGGGGGATATTTCATAATCGAAAAGCAATCTTGTTTGTTCTTTTTAATTAAACAGTTTTCGATAAACTTAATCCCAGTTGAAATAAGTTGGCTCAAAGTTTTTAAAAAAAATTGATATAGATTGTGGGTTGACTGAAAATGTGACAATATCGATTAAGTATTTTCCAAGAAATATTTGGTTAATCAGGTGTTAGAAGAAAAATTGGGTAAAAACCTGTTTCCCTATCCTTTCAAGTTATGTGTAATATTTTAAAGGTTGATTTGGCTTATCCCCATTTTTCAGCCAAGTCAAGAACTTATTGATTACAGTTTTTCTGAAGAAGTCGGCGGCAATGAAAGGAAAAGTAACGATACAGGGAAAATTTTAGAATCAGCAGCAAAAGGGAGGCGCTCTTCCGAGAATATGTGTACAGCCGGCAACTTTGGCTTATTTAAACTTAGATTGGTTTTACTTTTTTTTCAGTAAGCTTAATCAAATAAAAATATATATTTTTAGGGTGCAAATTCACTAAAAATTGTTGGACCAACATGTTGGTACAACAAGTTGGACAAACCCGTTATACCAACTTGTTGGAATGTTGGACGAACTTGCTGTACCAGCATGTTTGACAAGCGAAGGAAGCGACTATTTGCAGAATTTACTCCTACGCCAAAGTTAGTGTGGAATGTTGGGGTGCAAATTCACTATGGAATTTTGGACCAACATGTTGGTCAACAAGTTGGATTAACATGTTGTACCAACTTGTTTGACAAACGAACGAATAGACTATTGCAGAATTTACTCCTACGTCGAAATTAGTGTGGAATGATGGTCCAACAAGTTGGTAAAACATGTTAGGCCAACATTCCACACTAATTTCGGCTTACAAGTAAATTCTGCAATAGTCGATTCGTCCGTTTGTCAAATATGTTGGTACAGCAAGTTGGTACAACATGTTGTCCAACTTGTGGTACCAATATGTTGGTCCAACATTCCATAGTGAATTTGCACCCCTGGTCCAACAAGTTGGTATAACATGTTTGTCAAACTTGTTGTACCAACATATTGGTCCAACATTCCATAGTAAATTTGCACCCTTTAAAAAATTGGGGGGGGAAAAAAAATAGGAAATTATTTTTAGGAGAAATGGTCGAAAATATGTTGTTTTTGTAATCTTACATCTAATCCAATCATAACTCTTATGGTTCTATATACTTGTATTCTTGCCTCTTAAATGGTATGATCTGATTACATTGACGTAAAAATCAGAAACAAATTATTTTTAAAATGGTGTAAAACGATATGAAGTTGAATAATTTGCACCTCTCACATATTATCACCAGGCGCGAGTAATTGGCACTCCAACTGAAAATTCTGATGATCGATTATTTTAAACTGTAGCTAACGATTCGGATAAACGAGGTTAATTGTAGAAAGTTGGGTAAAATTTAAAGTATTTGCTTTAATCCAAAACAGCTGAGTAAATATCATGTTTAGGATTGAAAGGGATTTCGTAAAGGAGGCAAAAGGTATCGTGGGATTCCAGATTCAGCCAACCGTAAAATCGATTGTAGAAACGTCGATATAAAGGTTTGAGTTATTATTCAGCTTAATTGTTTTGTTCCAAAAAAATAAAAAAGGAATAAAAAAATGAAAAATTAATTGTAGGAAAATGATTCTGCGGGAATTTTTGTTTGACCGAAATCGTATCGGAAAACTTACTAACAAAATGGAAGTTTATTTATTTTGTCAAAAGTTATTTTGCATTGCTGATTCATGCCCCAGGTGAATAAAACAGATTTTGAAATGTTACGCTTTTGACTCTGGTACTAAAGGAAAGTTTAATTAACAAGAAAACGGTTTAGCGGCGTTCGAAATACAATGTGTTTCGCATCAAGAGTTAATACGGAATAGGAAAATTGCCATTGTAAAAAAAAATTTACCAAAACAATCTTCCGTTTGTTTTCATTTACAAAAAACGAATTCAGGGCAGCGATGTCTAAATTATTAATAATAAAATTTATAACTGCAATTTAAATCCTAGATTTTTAAAAATGAAGATGATCTATAGTCTCCGATGCGGCGCTAAGACTTCAAGTCTCGTAGTGCCGAAGTAGAATTAGATGATCCACATTCGCATTCCGAGGGGTGAGAATGGAGCGGTATAATTAAGTTCCGTGATTGGCAACGTACACAAACCTTCTATGATTTTGATAAGGTCAAGATGAATAAATTAATACATATGCATGCATTAGTTTTCAAGCATTACCAGGATGACTCTCTATGAAAATTTATTGATATGTAATTCTCTCCTGATGAAGATCTCAGGGCTCATTTGAGGAATCATACAAGTATTACGTAAGCACTGAAGAGCGGAAAGGGGGTCTCAGAAATGCTTTTGCTAATGTTAAATATCTCCATAAGAGGAAGCCTATTTTTGCTTACTATCAGAGAGGGGGGTCTTGAAAGGCCAAAATAATGCTTACGTAGTACTTGTATGATCCCTGAATCTCTTTTATTAAAATCTGGGAGTCGGATAAATGAGCTACTTTTCTCTGTAATATTTTGGAAGACTTATCCGGTCTGAATTGGCATGTTTGCTAGGTTTTCTTGTAGCAGATATTTAATCAAGCGAATTAATTTTTTTTTTTACTTGTTTTTAAGTAAGGCAACATTTCACGTAGAAGACAATAAAATTAGGAGTAAAAGCTTAAAATTAACCAGTTGTTTTTCTGGCACGAAGAGCGAGTCAAGGGAAAAAAAAATAATCTGATAACCCTTTATCGAAAAAAGGTTTGTGTTTGGTTTAGAAATTAAAGACATTTCCAGTAAAATGGAAAACGTTTTGACTTTTGTGACTTGAATTTTAAAAAAAGGAAAAAAAAATCCACGGTCTGTAGTCGCACCACACCGTATTTGGTTAAATGTCTTTATTTATCTCTATTCATTTAATTACTTTGTATTGTGAATCACCGCTATAGGTCTCATTAAACTCGATTTTCTTTCAACAAGAAAATAAATTATAATGAATCATTTGTACGCGGATTAATATATTTATCCAACAGAAGAAAAACGCCAATTTATCGTTATTAATTAGCTTTTGTATAAAATTGTAATCCTTTTTTTAAGATTTATCTTTCGAAAAAAGTCAAATTAATCCTTCAAAAAAATTTTTTTTTTTTTGATGAACTTTTCCGAACACGCAAATTGAATAAATGTTTTTTATTGCAGGCTGTAATCGTTTTTTTGATTCGAAAGCCAACATTTCGAAATCGTTTTGAAATCAAGTTTCCGAGAAAACAGAAAACATATCATCCGTTTGCTTTTTACGCCTCTTTCTCCTATTTTCGAAACATTTTCATTAAAACTTCAGAAGCATGTAACGAAGCAGGATGGATTCAGCCCACCAAAGCATTCGCTTTTATTATGATAAACAATTAATATGGTTGAAAGCATTCGAATGAAATAATAGCGAGAAAAGCTTGGTTGCTTGTGACTTCATCTCGGATAAATCGAATCGATAAGGAAAATGTGCAAAGAGAGCTTAGAAGACACTATTGTGTCTATCTGCGGTTTTGAGAACATGGATCGAATCGCTTCCAACATCTGAGGTTGGTGCGAAATCGATCCTATTATAGACAACTTAAAATAAGATAGTGAGGCTTTCCGCTTAACCGTTATTGAGAATCGTTTCGATAATTTCGGAAGTGAATTTTAAGCGTAGATATCGATTCAATTACTTCATTGATGTATTAGCTTTGGTACCGATTCCGATACGTTCTAATCCGTCTTCATTCCCGGAAGTCATGCGACTATATCAAGGAAATATTGAGATGTATTACCAATCGTGAGATGTTTAAATACTTAAGCGGATTTGTTCCTGTTTTTTTTTTTTTTTTTTTTTTATCGTTTACACATGTCGAATTTACCAAAAAATAAAATGCTCCGTAGTTTCTTTTTCAGAATACGGAAACTTTTAACGGGGAAAATAGACGAAAAATAGTAGAGATATCGAACGAAATTCAAGAAACATTAAAAAAAAAAAGACAATATTGCTGGTAACAGATGTGTTTAAGAGGGAAAAAACCTAACATGACTTCAAATTGTCTTCTTTTTTTTTTTAAAAAAGTTTCACTTGATCTTAAGTTTTTAGTACGCGAATATAAAATTTAAAAATCTAAAAAAGTTTTTTTTTTTTTTTTGCTAAAAAGGAAGCTATGGCGTGGTGGGCTATTGCTGTATTACTTAAGGATGATTTGCTTAGTTTTTGATCCAGAAAAAAAATATAGGCTTCTCCTGTTCGAGATTTAGTATCAAGGTAACACTTTTTGACATCCTTTTTCTACTTAAGCTGCTTACACTTGAATGATCCTTGAAAGTTATAATTCCTCAACAAATCCCAAGAGCTATCCTTTTTTCTTACCTCTAGATTTTTAATTTGAGCATTGTATATTGAAAATGAAATTAATTTTAGCTTACTTTAAAATCGACTGGGAGATCTTACATTATTTTATTAAAATGAAGAAATGCCTTAACTAAGAAAATTACTGGAATATTTTACGTCTCAAAGTTAATTACGTTTATCGAATGCTTTCAAAATTAACCGTTTATCCGAAATTTGTTTACATATTGTTCACTGTTTTCGACACTTTATCACCTTAGGCAGTATTTCATTATTGATAGCTACCTTTGACCAAAGACGGATCGCTTTTAAACGTCAGAGATTTTCTAAGAAATTGCTATAGCAACCCGACTTTGCCCTAATCGGCTAAGACTGTTCAGGTATCTGTCAGAAATTATCGAAAGCAATCTTTATTTTCTTTTCATTAATTTCCTTGAATGTTTTTATTTCGACATGGCTGATTAGATTAGAACTCATTTGTTAACGTAATATAATTCGGATCGTTTTATATTTTTCCAATTCCAGTAAGTTAATTCCAGCTGACTTCATCTTCTTGACGATAAAAGGTTAAATCCGATTTATAACGACTATCCAAAACCGATTAAGATGCTCTTGATAAATGCGTGAGAAAAAATGTTATCTTTAAAAACGGTAGTAGGAATAAAGGGATATTCAAAATAACTTTTCTGAAGTATGTAAACATTTAAAAAAAAAAAAAGAAAGAAAGAAAGAGAGAATTTACAATATTAACATTTCTTAATAGCTTCTAAGTATTTATATCGCTCTCGAAAACCTTAAAAATCCAATAAAAAAAAAGTATTCAAGGTTTTTCTTTTAAGTAAGATAGAAGCAATTAAGGGGATTATTCGATTACACAAATTACTTCGAAGAGCAGGATGTCGTTTTCGAGAAGTGCGGATTAGAAGTATTTCATTTTATCGCTAAATTTAACTTCAGCGTAAAGGCCCAGCTTATAGGCCTTTTTTTCCTTCTCCATTTTGCTCGAAAGAATTGACGATCCGATTTCAAAATGGTTTTTTTTTTTTTTTTTTTTGGGAAATTTCTTTTTCGCCTTATTGCTTTTTCCCCATTAAATTTGGAATGAGTCAGGGAATTTGAGTGTGAATGAAAGGCGCTTTCGCTTTTCTGAGAAAAAAAAAATACAATTTGTCGGATAATAAAAATACCGTCCTCGCAGCTGCCAAATGATAAAAACAATTATTTTTTTTTAAATTCAATTTATAAAATGAATAACGGTTTCGATTTTTGATAGATTGATTTTTTTTCGTCGTAAAAATGGTTAGATTTTAGAGAATAGAGGCCTCGTGGAGAAGCTATTCGTCGTTGCGAGTTGTAAAGGAGCAATATGCAATTGCTTCTTCGAAAGGTAAACATAAACATTCTTTTTCATGTTGCCATTTTACAACGCGCAACGACGTCTTGTTTGTCTTTATTCGAAGAACCGCTGAAGAAAACGAAAATGAAAAAATGAAAACTAATCGCCGAAATCTGGAATTATACGCTGTTACCCTAAGGGCTAATAGGATCGTATTTCCGCTATTAGGCCGCAATTAGTTTCTATATAACTGTGTGCCTTGTGAAAAATGAAGCCACACCACGCATTTTCGGTGTGAAAAGATGCCCCAAAGAAGACTGTAAGGAAAAAGACACCAGAATGACCATCGTCATTCTGGTGTCTTTTTCGGCCCAGTGTAGTATGGTGGTTAGTCAAAGTTTGAGACCGCCCCATACAAAGTATAATATAGTTAACAATCAGGTGTAAACATTAGTTTCTTAAAAAAAAAAAAAAATACCAAGCAGTAAGCTCTGTATTTTGCGAAGGTGTTAACTTGACGGACCCTAACAGAACGAATACACGGCAAGGAAAATCTTACAAGATTACACGGGTATTTAATAATGAACCTCAGGTTGGAAAATAAGATTAATTGGATGGAAACGAATTTGAGGCTTAGCATGTGAACCCCTTTCGGAATGGTTTGAACCAAGATCATCGATCGTCACATTTTTTTTTTTTTTTCTCTTCTACACCTTTTCCTTCATCTTAACTAAACAAATTTTTACTCGTCTTATGCTTATGGATCTGATCTCTTGAATTCCGTTGTATAAACACTTGTTTTTTTTTCTCATCTATTCTTGTTTTCAAGTCTTCTTTTATCTCTTATCGGCACTAAACTTGAATGGGTCCTTTCGTTGAATTTTCGAAATTGAATTTAGATGGTTAAGGTTTTAAAGGTTCGGAGGCTTCCAACGGTTGTACGAGTCAGTTAAGTCTCGAATTTACATTCTGCAAAAATTAACTTCGGCTGACCTCACTTTTTAACATTTCAAACGGCTTTGTACTTTTTTTTTTCTTCTTCGGATAAAATCTCGTCGCTTTGAATTTCAATTTAAAATCCGAACTTAAGCTTAGCTTGCGATTATAAAGGTTATGTTAGGTAAAGGTTGGTTTCCATGTTAATTACTATATCTTGTTGTTTTGCAGGGAGTTCGCCTCCCGGGCTCTCTTCCCACACTTTTGCTTCGTGACGGGGTATCTTTGTTTGTAGTCCCCGCCGTGTCCCCTTACGCACTAATTATTATACCATTGTTGACTTTGTTCTCTCTTTGAAACTGTTTCTTCCTTTGGTTAACAGCAGTTTTCGTAATGTTAGCGCCGGCCCCAAGCATATTAACCGGTGTTAAAGATATTTTGCGGCAGCTCGGAATCAGTTACACATGCAGTGTTACATGCACTCTGTATTAACAAAAGAGGAAAAAAATTTATAAAGCTTCAAATTTTCCGTAGACTATTTTGTATAACATTTGATAAAACAATAAAACTTTCAGAAGCAACATTGCCAGCCAAGAAAGTTTCTCATTTCAAGCATATAACATACACGTGAGTCATGTTTCCTAATTAAATCAAGTCCTGGCTTGTTGACTTGGTTAATGTTATTAGTCACTTAAATCGCGTTAGTATTTTGGTTTTTACGAATAACTTAAACATACAGTACATTATTTATTTTTTATATGAAGCGTCAGTATTAAGACAATTTTTTTAATAGAAGTAATTGCTGGAAATCGTAAATAGAGGGATGAATCCAACATTAAAAAATTAATACGTTATTTGTTTTTCTTGTCAATTATGATACTGATTATTAAAAAAAAAAAAAAAAAAAAACCTTTTACACCCTTATTTATTTATTTTTTTATTTATTTTTTTTATTTATTTATTTGCAAAGCTCACAAACATGTAAAAACTCAATTGTATGTGACTTGGTGTGTAAAAATAGAAATGTAAATGAAAATTTAAATAACAAGTAGTTAATAACAGTAAAACAGACAATAAAATTTAATATGCATAAAACATTTTTTTTCCTCCTAAAAGGATATTTTTGACTTTGAACAGGCAGCTTTAAAACGCCGTAGGGTTTGCGCTAGGTCCAGTAAGCCACCATTCAAATTATTTTATAATTCTTGAAAGTCTAGTTTCGTTTGAACTTGTAATGCTAACCATATGTACAATATTTGATTTTCAATGCTCTAAACTATCTGCAGCGGCTAATGCCAAAGTTAAATCGCCGTAAGGTAAACCTTACAATACTTTGTTGACCAATGACGGAAGGTAAAAAAATCTTACAAGTTATATCTCCTATATTCAGCCTCTCCGGTTATATATGGCACAAGATCCAACTTTGTGAACTCCGGAGTAAGGTTTCCAGAGATGAAAATGCTTATCGAAATCGATTTATTACCAAGCGCGAAATGTACAGGCATTTTTTGGCAGAAAGGATTAGTCCTTTCACTGTTAACGTAAAAGACAAAAAAACTTTTTTTTTTTTAAATAAAATGTAAAGTTTGATTTAGATCCCCCGCCTAAGAAATATTAATAGAAGACTAAATAATTACCACTTGAAGATGAAAATTTCGTCAACTTCTTTTTTCGATGCTTCTGCAATTAAATTACCTTTCATATAATGGCCGCTAAATTCTCCCTAAGCAGTCAAAACAAAAACCGGGGAATGAAATTAAATTAAACATAATTAATTTTCATTCTCATATTAAAGGATAATCCCGGAAATAAGATTTTCTGCGGAAACTTTACCTCCGTTATCTGTTTGTGAATCCACAAAGGAATTTAAAAAAAAATTTTGTCGGGAGTTTTTTTAAATTCAAGAACAAAATCAATTTTTTATGCAAAGTTTTCCGGTTTCATTTTACATGTCGGTATATATACTTTTTATTTGTATACGTCTATGAGGAAAGGTACCAATTGGTGGTTGACACTTTGAAGGCTGTGAAATTCATAATTCATAAGGATTTTAGTTTATAAACAAAACATTCTAAGCTACTTTTCCCAGTCTGTACCTTTTGTAAAAGGCGTGCATATTTATTTTTCATCACACGGTACTGAAAAAAAAAAATAAAAAAAATTGATCATTTATTTTGCTCTCAAGAATATAGGGGAATAACTGAAAACATTAGGCCTATTGTAATGGAAATTTGAAAAGTATGACTATTGTTTATTGTTTGAATGTATTAAGCAGAGAGGCAACTCATAATGCATAATCCGATTCGCATAAATCACTGTAGCTACATAATATTATTTATTTGTGTACAGCCAAACCTCTAATTTTAGAATTCGAAAGTTGCCAGTAAATCGTGAAATTACCTGAATGCTTTTGGCAACGTTGTAGTTGGTTAATTTGAAAATTGATCCAACGAAATTGTGTTCACCCACTTTTCTCTTTTTTCTTGTCGTTTAATTTCCGTCTTTCTTTTTTCTTTTTTTGCAGAATTTAAAAAATCAAATCATGACTACAAATCTATGGGTGGAACAAGTAAGTATTTTGGCATCTTACTCTTACTTTATTTTTCGGAAGCCGTGTAAATTATTACTAAGTGCTTAAGACAATTACACCACTAATTGCCTTTAAAAAAGGAGTTAGTAATTAAACTTCAATCCTTTTTCAACTTGACACGAAATTCCTGCAAAACTGCATTAAAGCTTTTTAAACAGAAGCTCTCGGAATTCCAAGTATTTTGACTCATCATTTAATTATGCCATCAATTCCTGAACTCGATATCCTCTTTTTTTTTCTTCTTTTATTCTTAAATTAAAATAGATTAGAAAGATTTCCATTTCGACTCAGGGGGAAAAAAAGAGAGACGGAAATAGGGAGAAGATAAGAAAAAGAATAAAAATAGAAGACGAAGACGACGTCGACGACATTGGTAAAAATAGGAACAAAAGAAAGTTTTTGTTTGGGAGTTTTAAAATACTTATTAGTTTTCTAAGGGAATTTACTTCGTCGGCATTTAATATCGGTTTTATAGCATCACATGTTTTGAATATCTTTCATTTTGCGGTTTCCAGGTCATCTCAGAATTCCCATCCGGAAATTCGATGCCTTTTGTTCAATTATCACCTTTTTGGGGGAACTCCATTCCAATTCGTCTCCGGGGGTTTTAAGTCAGTTAAATTTATATTCAAAATGTCTGGAGACCTCGTTCCAGGACTTTACGCAGTGTTTTCTCGGCCTATTTCTTACCACTTGTTGGTAATTCCTTCTGAGATCGTTTAAGCCGTTTATCTAAAGGTGGAAAGTTAATCGGAATTAAACGCACGGCTATACCAATGCGTTCGATATTTCCAGTATTCGATTTTAAGGTTTTATAAAAAAAATAAATAAAAGGACTGCCTAAAGTTCATTAGTTTTTTAAGTTTTGAAAATATGGGTTTTTTTCCATGAAATGAATTTTTAACTAGCCACGCTTCTGATACCGCCGTTTACGATTCCAATGAACTTTTCCGCGTAATTAAAATGCGGAATAATATCCATTGTAAGACGGCGAGAGGACCTAATTATCATTCTGAATAAACAGTTGAAGCTTTAGAGACGAAAACAGCTCAGCCCTTGCGTTATAATTAAACTTCGTAAAATTTTAAGAACTCATCGAAAATGTAAATCGACTCCATATTTCATGACGTGAGAACCATAAGCGTTCAACGATTTGGTCTGTCAAATAAGTTAACAATAGGAAATACCAAAACAGTTGAACGCTTATGGTTCTCAGGTCTCGATTTGTTACAAAATCTTACGTCGAAAGCGACTGTTAATAAAGAGTAACGTGCCCTTTGATACTTATATGGAGAACACTGATGATGATGGTTTCTAACGTTTCCGCATTTCTCCCATAGACTGTTAGTTTGTAATGGAGAATGTGGTGGGAACTAATAGTTAATGAGTGTCATGTTGATTGGATCTCATCGTATACATACATCGTCATCGTCGTCTCTATTCCAAAGTAAAGACTCCAAAGCGAATATGATTATTAGCATAAAAGTGCTTATTCGAACAGGAATTCTCTTTTCCATGTTTTGTAGTCAATTCAGGTAATTTTTTTCCCCTGAAAAAGGAAACAGTTTACTCTTGTTATAAATCACGATTTGAAATGACAATGTCGAACAAAATATACGATATATCGAAATGTAAAAAGAGTTAAAAGAGGGAAAGAAATAGTTTTCGATTCTGGCACGTTTTCAAGCTCGATGATCCTTTCTTTTTTCTAAATGCAGTTTTTTCCTCTACTTAAAAAATAAATTATTCATTGGCTTTACACTATATTCTCTAGAGTTCGGTCCATATCGACAACTTAAGCTTTTCAAAAGCTTGAAAAAGCGACTTTGAAAAAAAGGGTACCTGAAAAAATATTCGCGAAGTCATTGTTTATTTATATTAAAGCCGCTCGTCGAGTTTTTTTGTTTTTTTCATCCTCTCTCTTGAATGTATTTTTCATCCGTTTTTTTTTTCGATATCACATTGGAGCGATCATTAATCATCCGACTAAAAAACAAAAATTCGATTTAAGGTACTGTATACGCAAAATACGGTTGTTGATTTACTCGATTTTACTCATTTTTCAGCAAGAAAATTTCATTGTTAATGCTCAATACTCCAATATGATACTCGTTACTCTACTTATTACACCACTATAACTCTTTTGCGAAGTACTGTTGAAACTTCGTACTGTAGATTTCCAAGTCAAAAAAGCTCTTTCGTAATTCGGACTTTTTTCTTACAAGGTTGTTCTCCGTGTATTCCCGCGTTAAATGTTTATTGTTGCAGTTGAAATTCTTAAAACTCCTTATTTTGAGCACAATTATGACAAAAACTTGTTAAAAATTAGTATGTAAAAGTGGAGAATAGGCAAGTCACATGTTTTGAGATGACTCCCATCGTTTAATTATGCTAAGGGAGATAAGACAAAAAGTATAATTTTTACTCAATAAAAAAAAACTGTTAACCCCCGAAAAGAGAAAAAGAAAAATTTGAATTTGATTGCCCGCCAAAACGGAACGTGAAGGAAAGTTGGCGTCACCTGCCTAAAAGTGGTTGTGTTCATTTCTGAAACTCTGAACGGCATCGATGTGTAATGTTTACGAGCATGCACGGTCGCATAGATAGGTTCGGAAATTTCCCATGCCGTTCATGCCCCGCTTAACTGCGCACATTTTAGTTCTAAAACGGGCCATTGATGGCGCTGCGATCTTCAGAGACGCGACATTTCTAACCGTTTAAGTTGGGACGATGGCCATATAGACGTCTATACGGCTGTGTTAGAGAGCCTAGAAGGAGAGAGCCGCATTCTATATCAGAGCTCTCTGATTGGTTGTTTTCCGCTTTCCGCCAATTTCATTGGATTGCATTGTTCAAAACTGGTATCTGATTGGTCGTTTTCCTATTTAGAGCACAAGACTTTGTTGTTGCGATACCTGGTGTTTGCGACTCTCTCCTTCTAGCTAGAAGCTATATAGGCCTGGAGAGCCTATATATGCTCTCCAGGCTGTGTGCCGCCATCGTCGGCATCAAATCTCAACGACCAATCAAAAAGCATCTCTCTTACAAGTAGCGCTTACGGTGGTAAAAAGGTAGAACTAATTTTTGCGCAGTTAAGCGGGACAAGATCTCCCATTTATAAGAGATAGGAGTTTCCGGACCTGTCTATACGGCCGTGCAAGCATGTTTAAAAACAAGACGTGTTTCGCTTCGATACTGGCAGATGACGTAACACCAGTAGAAAATCGTTTAAGGAGTGATCACGTGACAAAAACTTTTCCGGACTTTGTTTTTCTTTTTTTTTTAATTTGATGAGATGTTCTGCCCTTGTACGCGATTTTAACGTATGTCCATTTTTAAAAGCAGTGGAATAGAACCATGTTTACATAAGTTAACAATAAACATAAACAACACCCATTGTTTACAAAAGTGGACATACGTTAAAATCGCTTACAGGGGCAGAGTTTTCAAGTTTTAATACTGGTTTTTAGTTAAGAGCATACTATACATTTCTTTCCAGCGAAAATATCTCAAAACATGTGACTTGTCTATTCAACTAAAGCAAATATCGAGGATTTTTTCTTTGCGCCATCAAGAAACACAGCGGACTCATACATAGGCGGGCGGAACGCCTATACTGCAATCGAATATTATTGACCGATGAAATCTAGTCGTTATTTTCTAAAAAAATCGAATCTAAAGTGAAAAGTACTTACAGAAAGAGCCCTTATTTATCTTTAAACCACCAGCATTATAAATTATTTTACAAAAATAAAATGTTATAAACAAAAGGGCTCCATTTTGAAATTTTATATGGCAGCCATTCTTTTCGAACGAAAACACTTTATTGCGCCAATTTATTTTGAATTTGTTTCTTTCATTGATTGGCTTTTCACAATAAATTTTGAAAAGCCGGCCGCACAGTACTGCGTTCGATGTTGATGGCTGCCAAATAAATTTTAAAAAAAATGTCAATATTTACATTTTTTTTATTTTTTCCCTAGAAATTGATGACGCTGATTAATAATTGCTAAATTAAGGTATTTTTTAATAATAATTCGTATTTTAGATTTTATTTATGAAAAAATTAGCGACTAGATTTGTTATGGTCAAAGATTGTTATTTTAAAAAGACTTGGGAATAGTTCAACCGCCGTCCTAACAGGGGCCTATATTTCGACGCAGGAACCTTATCACGTAAACCCTAATTTTGTAAATATAAGACCAAAAACTAGTTAGCATTTATGATTATTCCTGTAACCGCCACAATACTAGGAGACTTACGTTGAAAATGTTCATAAACCGAATAAGAGAGGAAATCCATTTTCTAGCGCAGTCATCTTCTTGATCAACTCCCGATTCATAGAGGCTGTCAATTTAGTCATACGAGCGTAGTTAATAAATTAACGCATGCGAAGTGTCAGCAATTAACGGCAGTGGCGTAATTTCGGGAGGTTTGGTATTTTGGCAAGGTTTTTTGGCCCTTCCCCTATGGTTTTTTTGCCCTACCCAAGGCTCTTTTGCCCCCCCTAAGCAGTGCAGGCCATTATAAAGAGGCAGTAAAAAAGCTGACTTGAATTTCTAGTGAGTGCATTTGGTGGCCTAAATGAACGGTGATACCCGTTAAAATAATGTATAATTTTGTGTAGCAAAAATTTTAATTTTTTTTTTTTTTTTTTTTTTTTTTTTTTTTTTTTTTTTTTTTTACGTTTAAAATAAACTATAGTTTTAATTAAATGGTGTCACTCACTGACTAAAAAGCAAAAAAAAAAAAGTCATTGTATACAAACTTTCCCCCCACCCCCAAGATTTTCGTGAAATTACGCCACTGATTAACGGGATGCAGTTACCTCTGACTGGTTCAAAATAAAGTATTAATAGTTTCGCTAATTATATTCCATAAACAGAAACACCGAAAACCTAAATGCAAATCCGAAAAATCGAGACTTCCAATTTTTTTTTTCATTCTATTCCGCATTTAATGCATTGCTTTTAAGTGTTCATACGTAGATAAATTATCAGTCATATAAGCTTACATTTTAAAATGAAATATAGATGAAAGTAGGTGGAAACTATTTTATAAATTTTCAACTGTAAACCTGATGATCCGTTCGCTAGTAGATGCGAGGTCGGAGCTAGGTTAATTCGAAACAATTTATGAAATACAAATGATGATCGATATAATATGAGATGAGACGTAAACACTGTCATTACTGGACAAGGATAATGGTTCCAACCCATTCAGTTTCAAATCATGTATTCTCATCGTTTCAAATGTCCAAACTGAATTAGAATCGAATTTAAATCAGACGGAGACGCTTGTCCTAATCTCCGCTGTATTACGAAGCGGAAAAGACGTGACATAATGGTTGAGAAACGATATTTGTCGCATAAAATAAACGAAAACGTCATCGGGTAGTACGTGAAGGTTTAGGTTCCCTGAGAATTCGAAATTGAAATCCGATGCACATTTCGAATACAGAGAAACTTACGAAGGGGGCTTTTCTTTTCTTTTTTTTCTTCTTTTAAATAAAAGCAGGAAATAAGGATTTTTTTGTGACAAATAAATTCCTTTAGTAGCGCTTTTCTTTTATTTTCATGTCATATTTTGTAATTCGATTTTTTTTAAAAAATATTTTTTCAATAAAGTTTTAGAAATTTTTATTTTATGTAATGAAAACGAAAGGAAAGAAAACTTGGAAAGAATCCAGAAGAGTGATCTTAAAAGGTTGTCAAAGATGTCAGTGTTTTTCTGTTTATTATTTTTCTCCGACTCTTAAATTTCTCTCGTTAAAATATTGATTAATTATTGTCGTTCCTTGTAATTTCGATTTTCTGCGATTTTGCTTGTTAAGCTTTTTAGGAGAATATATAAGGATCTTTTTGTTTGCGTAAGTTTTAGATAAAATTTGTTCCTAATCTGTTATTCGATCGCGATATTTTTTTACAATTAAAATTTAGTTTCGTATAATTTGAAAATAGCATAAAATTGTACATTTAAAACGCTCCCGTTTATCAATGTTGTTTTTTTTTTCCGTCTTTTGTTAACTACCTACCCTCGTTAACATTAAGAAAGCTGTATTTCGTAATTAATAAGGAAACTCTACTCATTAAGTTTTTTTTTTTTGTTTTATTTCTTCGTTTTTTTATTCAACTGGTTTTCTTTCTTTGTTTAATCCCGTCCCCCAGGTTTTGTCTCTTTTCTTCAATTGGGTTAATGGTTGGCGTCACTCTAATATGTTTTTTTCCCTCTTCCTTAATTTCGTTTTCTTCTCTGGTTACGTCACCGGATTTTTCTCTTCGCCGGGATTGATGACACCTAAATTGATAACTCGCTTCTAAGATTTAATCCCCAAACGAAAAAAAAAAAAAAAAAGAAAGTCCTTAAAAGGCTCGAAGTATCAATCGAAGAATTTCTTTTTCATGAACTATTATTCGTAACAGTTCAATTACTGTTTTGCAGTTTTGCGGTAACACGCACACGTAGAACAAAAGAGGGATTTCGTGTGTCCCAGAACAAATCGCGAGTGTTTATTAGACCTCTGAGAGAAGTGTAATTTCACCGTTAGCTTTTTTGAAACGTTCCGAATAAATTTTCTGCAGTTTTTTAAAAGTTTTATTACCCTAACTTAGGGACTTAAAGTAATATATTCATATGCGTTACTCAGATGAGCCTAAACTATAAGCCGGTCTTTTAAATCTCCTTTCTTGCATAAAATTTTGCGCATTTTACTGCTGTAAGAAGGCTTTTATTATCTCAGACATCTTTTTTTGCTTAAATGAAACGTCAATTTTTTTTTAAAATCCACTTTAATTCCTACTTTGAAATTGATTTTCCAGAAAAGTTCTTGTTAGCCCGGCCAGTTTAGCGTAAAAAAAGGATAAATTGGGAAAAGAAATCTGTTTGCTAAAATGCTGGTATATCGTCTAAATAAAAACAATTCAATCAAATTTTGACGTGCATTTAGCTGTGGTGTCCCTCATGAGGTTAATTTTTAGAGTTTTTCTCAATTTGAATTTTTTGAATTTTGAATTTTGTTTGTTGTAAGCGAAAAACTGAAAAGATGGGCCTAATAAGGGCTCCCACCGCAAAACGCACTTTAGAATTTGGTTGACTTTTTTTATTTAAAAACTCTAGATGATATACTGGTTTTTTGACAAAAAAAAAAAAGAAAAAAAAACTTTTCCGAATTTTGCCTTTATTTTGGCGAAAATATATGCCAGAATGACTGGTATGTTATGCCATATCAATTAAGTCGGAAAAAGTTTTTCAACTGGTGTCGCATTCCCACAACTAAGAAATCAAACCGTGGATTTAGTCCATAGTCCTTGTGGAATTAAGGAGTACCTAATTCGAACTGCAGACTGAAATCAGACTGAAATCATACCCAGATCTATATCCATAATCCAGAATACCAGCCCTTCTTTGTAATAAGATCAAAGGCCTTCCACGTGTCGTTAACACGTGCTGCCAGAAAGGAAGAATCTTAATTTTTCAATGATATTTCGTTAAATGTCCATGACCTGAAAAGGTTAAAGAACAGATCATAAATCAGTTGGGAATGCAGCTGACGCAAGCGAAAACCAGGGAAAAGGGAGGGGTAGGTTCATCCTTTTACAAATACAATAACTGAGTAGGTAAACACATCCATTTTCCAAAAGTTTTGTATCCATTTTTATTATGAAATGTTACAGAGGTATTATTCGATCGTTTTCACCGTGATGTTGTTTGCGATATCAACCTTTTCTGAAGCAGATTTTCCGCTTCAATCATTTCCCATGACGCATTCGAAATGTTTAAAAAACTTTCCCTGTTGGGGTTGTTTTGAATCCTTTTCAACAATCGCGGAGGTTAATGATGGCAAATCATCGGGTAATTAATCACGAAATTTCAAAAAAATATCAAAAAGTCCACTTTAATTTTTTTTTTTTCATTATTCTTTTCAAAGGACGCAATTTATTTTTCTGAGCTTATTTAATTTTAGAGGATATCCAAGTAACAAAAACTGGCTATCCAACAATGGTGTTTTTTTTTTTTTATAAAAAAAAATATATATAGAAAGGTTGATCCTTTTAGAAATTAAAAAACAACAGTATTTACTTTTCATTTCATATTTTATTTACTTCTTTTCCACAGAAAATTAAAAATCTTTCGAGTTACTAATTAAAATACGGAAAGAAAAGCTCCATAAAAAAATATTCTTGTTATGTAACTTTCCATTAATGTGATCTTTAGTCAACCTTCATTCTCATGTAATAGTGTTGAAGTATAAAGAATTTCTGGAGGCATCGTTTCATTTTTTTTCTTCTTTTTTCTAAATTAAGAAAGTAAAAATAAAGTTGCGTTTCAGCTTTTAATTTAAAAAAAAAGAAGACGCATTTAACGTTAATCTCCCGAAAGATAATTTTTTTCCCGAATTTATAATAATTTTATTTACCTTTAAAAGCCATATAGTAATAAGAGAAAAGTATAATAAACGGGGTCTTAAAAGGTTCAGTACTAAATACATCTTTCCGCTTTAGATGCTTTTGACCTTTTGGTTATTGGACCTTTTTGAAACACCAAGCATTAACTCTAGACAGAAAAAAATATAAAAATTCCAGAATATTTTATTTTGAAAAAAAAAAAATTATATTGCATAAAAATTAGAATAACCGAAACGATTTTTTTTTAACTTTGCGGATACTAGGGCGGGGAAAAATGAAATAAAAGTTAAAAGAAGGTGGAATTTCAACTACTTTTTACTCTTGAATAAAATATTTGCACAGTTTAATGTATTATTAATTTTAAATTATGGAAATAGGACCTTTTCCCTCCCGTGTGCCTAAACATTACTTTTCTCATTAGTGTGTAGTAAAACTTTCTGCTTTGTTAAAATACAACTATGCGAATAAATTTAAAAATTCTCCACGTTACAAAGTTAGAAAGGCTTATTTTTTTTTAAATTAATGGTGATCGATAATAAAGGAAAATCATTTTGCGAAAGATTTTCAGCATTTCTCTGATTCTTTTGCTCGAAGTAATTTCATAGTTGCTTTTACATACCGATATTGGTTTTTATTCTTGGGAATTGAATGAAAATTAATCGTATGGTTGCCTATATATAGTGTCCGTTATTACAAATGTATAGAATTATAGAACCCATCGAAATGAAGCACTCAAAAAAAAAAAAAATGTTTTGTCTTTTTCTTTGCTTCATTTATCCGAAAAATCTCATAGCATTCTTCTATGCATTGGCTTTGGAGAAGGATGGTCGGTATCTCTTTGAACGCTTCTAGAATTTTTTTTTTTTTATATAGTAGTTCGATATTTTTGACAAAGCAAAAGGCGAATACTTGTAGGGACAAATCGAAATCAATAAAAATTAAAATTAAAATAAGAATTCAGGTACTCCCGAAACTCATTCAAGCATTAAATTCGCCTATTATATATATACCCTTATTTTAGCGTGGAGGCTTCTCGGACCTTAAACTTTCTTCTTTGCATTTCTTTGACGTTCTGAAATATTCTTATTAATTCTTCAAAGCTGCAGAAGGTTCCACGACCTTTTATATAGTCTGTACCTAGTCATTCTAGTTTCATTGGCATTTGTACGGTTCGCTCGAAATAAACAATTTAAAACCAATATTTGTGTTTTTGCTCTCTCAACTCGAACCTCCATATACTAAAATTAAGCATGGAAGGAGGAGGGCCCATAGCAAGTGTTTTTGGGCCCCATTGTAGCACACGATTCATGTGATGCCATCACACTTTGTAATGGCATCAATTTTAATAATTAAAATTTATAAATTATGTAACCTAACCGAACCTAACTCACTTAAAAAAAACTCTTAATTTTACCCGTGCATTAGCTCTAAGTTGAAAAAAAATTTTTTTTTTCTTTGCAAAATTTAAGTTTTGAAGAATTTCTGATTTTTTTAATATTTAATATTAATTTTTTTTTTTTAATCTTTAAAGGGGAGGCGGAGTGGGTCAAAAATGGCCAAAATAATGCTAACGTAATGGGGCCTTTATGGACGGCCCCATTCATCTAAAAGTACTCATTTTCCCTTTCTTTACGGACTTTTGTTAACATTTTTTTTAAATTCTATATTACAAAAAATTATAATATAATTTTTTATATAATTTTTTTCAGTCTTGGTACGATTACAAATTACAGTGGGACCCAAAAGAATACGGTGGCGTGGAGATGCTTCACGTACCATCCGACCATATTTGGAGACCAGATATTGTTCTCTACAATAAGTAAGTATTTTTTATCCTCTTCCTCCTTTAAAAAAAAAGAAAAAAAAATCCCTCAACCTTTAAATATTTGAACAACTTTTCGCACAGTTACGTGGATTCATTCATTCGAAAAAATGCTCCGTGAAACAACGTAAGATAAAACCTCTAAAAGCTGATAGAATAATCAACATTTGAGAAAGAGGGAAAGCGAATGGAAGGGAGAAAGAATTGAGAATCGATACTCATTAGGATGAGACCCCATTGAACTTCGACCTTTGTTAAAAATTTATCAGAATTATTTTAATGTTTCAGCACCAAAAACCGTAGGATCGGGAAATACCCGATTTTATTCTGAAAAATAAATAAAATGAATTTATCATGTTGTAGCTTAAAAAGGGTTAACCAGTTTTTGATTAATTGGCAAAAACAAGAACGGAAAAAAAACTCGTATTTGAAGAATTAATTTATACCATTCCAGCTTATTTACTTATAATTTTATTTTCCAGTGCCGATGGAAATTTCGAAGTAACGTTAGCGACCAAGGCCACGCTCAACTATACCGGCCGGGTCGAATGGAAACCGCCTGCGATTTACAAGTCTAGTTGCGAAATAGACGTCGAATATTTTCCTTTCGACGAACAAACGTGCGTTATGAAATTCGGCTCTTGGACGTATGATGGTTTCCAGGTAAAATTTTAACTTCAAATTTTTAATCAGCGTCTTTCTTTTTCTTAAAAGGCAGTCGTAACTGCAGAGTTGTTTTTTCTATTACTCTCTCCTCTCGCCAGACTTTGTCTAATGATGCAAGGTTTTTTTTTTCTCATTTTAAAATAATATCTAAATTAAGATTCTTCTTCTTGGCACCAGATGGTATATCGCTCTTTATTTTCCTTTTTTTTTTGCTTTAACCTTTTAACGAAAGTAGAGTATTATCCCCTGACACAAAGTATCAGGGCAAAACCGGAATTAAAAGCCACCAAGGAGAAGAAAAACAACAACGAAGGCGAGGCCTTGTTTCATTTTATCCGTAATTCCTTTTAATTTAAACTAAGCGACGAAATGTATATGAAGGAATGGCTTTACCATCTGCTTAGCCCCGCTTTAATTAATCCAAATATCTAAGAAGTCCTAGAAGCGATTTATAGGATTAGTAATAGCAGAATTGGAGATTAAAATAGGCGACGACTAGAACTGGTTTGAGATTAAATTTCTTGGATGTCTTCCAAAAGCTTTTCCTCTGGAATTTTATTTTATTTAAAGCTTTTTTGAAATTCGACAGCCGCTAAAATGTATCACGAAACCGCTTGACAGAATCTTTGTTCCCTTAATATTTATATTCTCCTATAAAGTTTTTGGTGAAAAGTATATGGGAACTCTCAATGACATACCCTAAACGGATCAATCGGAGATGATTCCTTCCCGTTTAAAATCGAAAAATGAAGAAAAAAAAATAATCAAGGAAATAGTTCTACGGAATCTAAATAGCTATACAAATTCATAAGCATGACCACTCCCCTTCAAAGCATAGTGGGGAAAAAAAAGGAAATCTACAAATGCACACCTCAAAGAAATAGATTCCCTCATTTGATAAGGTTGTATTAGTTTTGGAATTTATTCAGTATTCCTGTTCGAAAGTAAATTTTTACTTCCCCTTATTTCATTTTCTATTTTTTTTTCCCAACTAGTTCGGGAGTCTCTAGGAATAAAATGATTTTTGCACGCGTAGTTGCGTGCGTTTGCTATATTGCGTGTCCTGACAATGTCTTACTTCCTTAACTTTATCACTGTCAGAGAAAAGAGTGATGTTTTCTTTTAGCTCTCAACTAGATAAATTAACAGAGTACGATTTTTTTAAAAATTTAGTCAAAAATTTAAAAAGAATCAAATATCATACTTTTGGTTTGAAAAACATTATAAAATTGAGCAGTAGAAGATGTTAAACACTTAGATGAGCAATGGAGTGCACTAAGAAAAGAGATAATCTCCAAAAAAAACAATTCCTTGTAAAAAGGTTCAGCCAAGTTAATCTTGCAAAAAACCGAAATGCTTCTGCCCTTAAAAGTTCTGATATCAAAAAGGGCAGCCAAGTTTTTTAACGACAGCGTTCATTTAAAATGCAGTTTTTCTACAAAATACATTAAAACTTGGCCGCTTTTTTTTAAAAATAATCAGAGAAATCCATTGTAAATCTAACTTTTGTAAGTCGAAATATGAATTACAGTAATTTATTATTCCTTTTACAATATTAAAAAGTTGAATTTACTTTTACTTTTCAGCTTAAGGTAAAAGCATCAATTATTGACCAGGCACCAATTACTGACCAGTCCATAAGCTAAACACGTATACCATAAAAGGAAATCGTGTTTAGCTTATGGACTGGTCAGTAATTGGTGCCTGGTCAATAATTGGTGCTTTTACCTTAGTGTAGTATCGACTTTTACTATTGCACATTTAAATTTATTATTGTTAAATTTATCACATTATTGTGACTCATACAGGTACGGACAGTATTATGGTTGACATTTTCTTTTTTTTTTCAGTCATTTTATTACTTAGAGTAAATTGGAAATAGTAAATGAAAAATTGGCAGGTTCTTTTAACTTTGTTAAATAATAAGCGTCGTAATGATATTTTTGTAACGGCAAGGGGGGGCGGGGGCAAAAAAGCGGCCAAGTTTTAATGTATTTTGTAGAAAAACTGCATTTTAAATGAACGCTGTCGTTAAAAAACTTGGCTGCCCTTTTTGATATCAGAACTTTTAAGGGCAGAAGCATTTCGGTTTTTTGCAAGATTAACTTGGCTGAACCTTTTTACAAGGAATTGTTTTTTTTGGAGATATCACGAGTTTTTGTAAAATTTTAACCATTTTTACAACTTGGTCCAAAATTATAATTATTTGCTAGCAATGATCTCTCACACTAACATTTTTTTCTGCCTGCAAAAAATAAGAATCAGAAAAAAACATGAAATTTGCAATACCGGGTCTGTTTAAAGTTGAAATGACTGAATTCGATTTGTGTTTTCTATCGTAATTTGGGTATACACTGAAACTACGAGGGTTATATTGAATGAAACTGCACGTTTTTATTTAACAAATATTTGTTCCTAGTGTCAGTCGTTTGGCCATAGAAATAGCGTTGTAAAGCCTTTAGATGATCATTAGCATTCTTAATTTATAAAAACTTTCAAAAAACATTTTTTAAATTGTACTTCTGCTTATCAATTTTAAAATCAATGGTTTCGGTTTAGGATGATTTTCATTTAAATAAAAAAAAATATTCCACTACAAGCTACGTTTTTGGCCTTTTTATTGCTCTTCAGTTAAGTTACGGCATTCCTGCCGCTAATTTAGAGTAAATTCAATGGGTTTTGCACTCCCAATAATCAATCATAAATGAAAAATAAAAGCGAAAAGAGGAATAAAAAAATCAAGTCTTTTTCTCTAAAATCCGCGAAAACAAATGCCGTTCAATATAATCCAAGCATGTTGTTATACTGGACGAGATAAAAAAGGCTCGACAAAATACGCAAACGTACCTGTTTTTTCCGCTCATAGTGGAATATATTTTCGGTCATTGAGTAATAATAAACAAACACCCCTATCATCTTTTTAAATATTTTTGAAACAAATCAGAGTTTGTTCGTTATCAGAGAAAACGTTCGTACAATATATATCCAAATTACGGTATTAAAATTCAATAATTTTAATGCCTCAAAATGAAATAATCTTTGCTTTTTTTTCAAAGTTATACCCCTAAAAATATTAGACGTAGTTGGTGACAGCCGCATGATGTTTTATTTCTACATATTAAAAAGCTAAAGATAAAGTCGGTGAAAAATAAAAAAAATAATATAAAGCCCAACTGAGAGAATTACACCCCAGCCTTAAAGCAGTTGTAGGTTTTTTGAAAAAAATTAAAAATTAAAAAAAAAAAAAAGTAATAATAATAATTAATGAAAAAAAAAAATGCCCTTTCAAAAAAAAGTCCCCTTTCAAAAAAATGTGCTCCAGGTATAAAAACACCTGTGACAATATAAAGGAATGAAGCAGAGTGTTCTTTATAGAGTTCGTCGTCCTCACTACGAACATTTATTTTCGTTGAATGTTGAGGGTTATCTAATCTCGATACTGCAGGCGAATAAGAAAATCGGCTTTTCTCGGACCCCCATTAATATTTTTCGGGTTTTTGGTTTTTTCCTGTTCATTACTAATTAAGATCTATCACCATGCTGAGTTTCAAGTTTCTCCGTAGATTAGAAGTGCCCTAACAAGTTATGCTCTCTATATAATATATGTTATTATATATATATATATCTGACGCTCAAAAACCGTAACTTTAGGCCCTAATATTTCGAAAACGGCAAAAGCTAGAAAGTTGCAAATTGGAACATAGAGTCACAAGGCAAGCGGTAACAAGATGGTGAAATCAGAAAAAAATTAGCTTTTTTATTTTCGGAGGTACGGGGGTCTGAAATCGGCCGTATTATGCGTACGGTAAAGTAGGCACAGGTCGAGTGCCCCGGTGAGGTGTGAGGTTTTGTCGGTACCGTGTTAGGTTCGGGTGTTTGTATTCGGTTTTTTTTTTTAACTTGGCTGGGGGGCACTCTGTGCCCCTCAATTTCGTTCCATTGCATCGTTAATAAGATTTTAAACAGATCTGATAAATGACATACTGTCGGAAACGTTAAAAGGAACCACTTCTCAAGGTCATACACACTGTCCCAGAAGGACCTTCCTATCCCGTACATATCTAAACATAACTAAAAAAATTAGCGAAGTAATAGATGTCTTGCAAATGGTTGATAGACGGTTAATAAGCCCGACGATTACGTTATAACAACGGGAGTCGACTGTAGTTAAATTATTTTATTTCTTTAAAGTTCATAGTTAATTTAAATATCGTTTATAGCAAGTTAGATGTTTTATATTTGACTGTATCCTTATATCCATTTTACGTTTACATCCTAGTGTTCAGCACTTTATTCGGTTGATTACTGGCATCTATTTTACTTTGGGTCATTTTACTTTGTAAATATTTTTAATAGAAAAAATTTTTTAATTAACAAAAATATCCGTAAACTAATAGTTATATTGGCAAACCTGCAAATAGCAACATAAAATCATCGAACTGACTTTAACTTGCTTTAACCATTCTACCTACATAAAACACGAACCGACGAATTAGGCCCGGTTTTAGTAGCCCACTACAAAATGGCTAATTTGACGTCTAAAAGAGAGGTTTTAGATATCCATGAATTAAAAGTATTTTATAGTTGTCTATTAGCACTGACATTTCCCGAATTTTCTGTCTCTTAGATCTCTCCTAGTCATCTAATAGCAATTCGTAAGGCTATTAAATATCTAGTATTAAAGTTAGATATCCTGTAGACATCTGCTAGATGAAAAAGGTCTATTTGGGTGCTCTTAATTTACCAAAAAGTCGGAGACGGGTTTACCCAATAAAATTAAAAAGGATGACCATCCATAGATGGGCACTTTCAGTTTAAGTCGTTGTTTATCATTTTGATTCAGCAATCTCAATTTTGGGACAAAATACACCACATGTTTAGGATCACAAGGAAATTGAGCTCATTTACTACGGACAATTCGACTTTTTTTAGCCACTGTAATGCCTTGCTGTATGTATGTACTTTTTTTTTTTTTTTGCATGGGCATAAAATTGGTATCAACTTTTGTTCAGGACATACAGGTGAAACCCGCAAAAACCATTTTCCACGCATATGAAATTAAAATAACTGACAAATAAAAAAATAAATAATTAATCCAATTAATTAATTAAATAATTAATTGCATGGAATTGCAAGATAGAAATTCAATTTATAAAGGGCTAGAGATGACATTGGCAAAAGCCGAGGGGCCTGATTCTCGATTACAAATTGCGTAACGTTTCCAGGAGCGACGTTTCGCAATATTACAAAACCCTGTTTTTCCGTTCGAACTATAACCGGAAACTGCTTTTAAAATGAATCCGAAGTTCGCTTACTTATTTTCTCGAAGTTTTTAGAGTCGGTGATACGCCGATTCCCCCTGATCGGAAATCTTGTCAATGAATATGCACACTATAGAAATGTACCTGTAAGTTAATCCTTTCAAAACTAAGCGGATAATGTTTCACTGTGACTCTGTTCTATTATCAGGGTACGAAAGGTAAATAAGGAAGTAGAAGACAAGAGATAAAGATAACCACGGTAAGATTATTAACGAAGATTTCAAGCAGGAAGCTTCGAGAAATTGGCTATTCAGGTTACTTTATGCTAAGCATATTACCTGCATTTTCTTTATCGTGTTAAGCTTCTTTGCGTCACTATCGCGCTAATCTGTTTCCTCAAAGGTCAAGAATTAATATATAAAGTTTCACGTGTAGGTTATACTTACAGCAAACCCCTTTTCTCATTAGTTAATCTTCGTTTTTACCATCTATCGCAGCCAAAAAAAAAAAAAAAAAAAAAAAAAAAAAAAAATTATTCGAATCTTTTTTTCCTTTTTTCATATAAAACGAAAGAAAAAAAATCGGAACGTCTATGAAGCGTCGTTGGGTTTTTCGTGCATTTATCAAATTTCCGCTTTATTGAACTCCAAACGAACTGTTATAAAACGTACTGAATGTCCTGCCGAAATGCTTTGAATTTTTGAAAAACCGTTTTAATTTTGTCACGTAAATACTGCCTCAAGCCTTCATGTCTTTTTGTGGGAAGAGAAATTTGAAATTGGAAAATATTTAAGAGATTCGATTACGGAAAACGAGTAAAAACAGGAGAAAACATCTTTTAGGAATTTATAAGGAAAAGGTTGGATCTTGCCAACCTTTAAAATTAAATGACTTTAGACTTATCTGCTGACTTGCAGTCAAGATTTTTTTTTTTTTTTTTTTTTTTTTTGAAACTTGTAATATTTCAAGATAAACCGAGAGATTTCCATAATAGAGGGTTTCCAATATTTTTTCGATTCGAATTATTTATTTATCTCATTTTTCTAAACGTTCGGAAAAAAAAGGAAGGATTTCAACTTACAACGGAGCTTCTTAAGGATGCCTTCAGAAGGGATTAAAGTTAATCTCAAACGTTCTGTATAACCATTCTCTTACATCTGTCAGGCAAATTTAACGATTTGATTTCATGCGATATTACAAAAGAAGGATATGAGAAAAATTTCGTTTCATTTCACTTGATGATTTATGGTTTTATTTTCCCGGGGAATTTTTTTTTAATTTGTTGATGTTCTTTATCTTTAGTCTGCGGTATCTGCTTTAAATTTATATATTGGGGAGTTTGCTTTTTTTTTTTTTTTAAATTTAATGAGGCAGAAACGTCTTTGCACTAATGTAAAACAATTTTTTTCCCCCGAACTTTAAAGTCTCCGAAAAGCAAACTTTTTTTTTTTTTTGAATAAAAGAGAAAAAAAGTTGAGTGTATTAGCTGAATTGTTCCCAACTTCTCATTTTATGCAAAGCAACCGTTTTCACCGTTCAAAGTCGCGGTTTTTACAACTCGTAGTTGATTATCCATGAAAATAACTAACCACATTGTGCTGAGTATCCAGAAGCTTTGTGGCTGGGATACCACGTAGAATTTATTTGAATAAGCTGCTTATTTTAGAACGCAACTAATTAGCTTGTGGCTGTTTCCAAAGGAAATCGAATTTTCGAAAAATTTCTATAGATCGGTTTGTTTAATCTAAAACAAATTGACCCAAATCAAATGACCAATACACGGTTATTACGTTTACTTTGTTCCATCAATATGTAATTGATCAAAGAATTTATTATGATTATGAAGTTCTACTATGAAACCATATTTGAAAATGAAAAATGTCCGTATCTGATATGCGAGATCATTCTCATGGGACAAATCTTTCGGCTGACAAATTTTGTATGCCAAACTTTTTTTTTTTTTTTTTTTTTTTTACGTTGCTGGAAAACTGTCTTTGTGGAGAGAAAAAAAAGAGAACGAAGAAATTCGTCTCACTTCAAAGTTATAAATAAAGGTAGCAACTATTAATCAAGAATGTGAATGATACTAGCGATGTATTACACCATTCACTGTGAAGGTTTCACATTTATTATGTATGAAGAAGTAGATGAAACCATTGGAGAAAAAAAAAAAAAAGAAAAAAAGACACTGAAAGATCGAAGTCTTATGTCACCACGTTGAGCTAGGCTCCGAAAGATGGCAAAATTCCATTCCTCTGTTTTAAAAATAAATTTTTATACCAAATTCCTAAAGCATGCTTTGCAAAAAAAAAAAAAAAAAAAAAAAAACCACTACAGCGCAAGTCTATGGGCAGAAATACGCCGATCCCCGGTGTGAAGGAATCTTGTCAACTTTACTCGAAAAGCTTTTAAGGCAAATAATTTTTATCCTTACTCACCGGCTGAGGGATATCCCACGGCTCGCATATATTTTTCAGATTCTTGACTGTTTCGGGATATATTGCGGTCATATCTCTTTCTCCTCCCAACAAAAAAAAAGATTAACGAGGCAGTTGTGGGAAAAACAATCAATTAAAAACGATATCTGATTGATTGAAATCGTTTCGGTCTTTTTGTTCGACCTCATCTGTTGTCCTTCTAATCATTATTCTTTGGAGAATGATTTTTTTTTTTTTTCGTATTTTTATTTCCTACATCATCTATCATGCTGTAGGATTTCGATCCCGATCTATTACATACATCAAGATTTGAATCTTGATTATTTTGCTTGATAAGAAATTGAAGTTTTCTCTTTTTTTCGCAGGTAGATTTACGGCATATAGACGAAGTAAAAGGATCTAATGTCGTGGAAATAGGCGTGGATCTTTCAGAGTTCTACACGTCTGTTGAATGGGATATTTTAGAAGTACCTGCCGTTAGGTGAGTTTGGTAGTTTAGGGGTATAAAAGCAGTTTATGATAGGACTGGGATTTTCACGATGATGGTGCCATAGAATGATTGCCCTAGAGGGAAATATTCATCATACTGTGCCCTAATAACACATCAATATTTACACTTAAGGAGTATTGCGAATTCATTGTTTGCTACAACATTAGCTGTGATAAAGAAAAGCGTACGGTACTTCATTTGTGCCTCTGGGGGAATCATTGACTGAGTGAAGAAACGTCGGTTTTGATAATATCCTTCACATCAGTGCATATTTTTTTAATAAAAGGGTTTCGATAGTTTCAATGGATCTGCATTTTTGATTTTCGGGTGGCGCTTAAAAAGTCAAGTCTTTTGATTTTCGGTCTTGACACCAATTTTTTCTCCAATACATACCGTACCGAGGGCTTACTTTGTACACTTTTTCACTTTTTTTTGTTATTGTTTGTAAAATACTAATGCGATTTTCAATCTGCCTTCACAAACATGAAGGTAGGTCCTTCAGCTTTCAAATGATACCCTCTTGTATTGGTTATACTTCTTCTAACTCAATCTATGACTCAATTTTCCGAACGCCCTCGACGATCTGAAAGTGGGGTAACTTTGGACATTTTTGTTTCTGCATCCGTAACTCCGTAATTAAAACAATAACAGGGCGAAAAAATATTCTCAAAACATATTACCGTTAATAAATAAACAATTTTTATTCCGTTAAATAACTTTAAGAGGAGAAAATGATCCAGAAAAATTAATTCTTTGAAACCAAAATAAAATGTGTTTGGGTGAATAAAATGGCTGATTAACATGGCGTTTATGGAGTGTTTACAAACATTTTTTTGTTAATTCTTGTTTTTCTGCTCTCGGGAAAATACATTTATAAAGAAATTTTTTGGGTAGTTAAAGGATGATGTAGGGCAAGTGCCAAACGTGTTTGAAGCTGAAGACGGCTTTCAGATACCGTTGGAGGGACCTTAGTATTCCGAACTTTGAAGTTTTTTCCCGTCTCGCATCATTTTTAAAATCGAATATTTTTATAACGAAGCTAATTTAAAGGGCCATTTTACTAAATAATATTCCAGAAGCTTCACTTTATGAAATGTAATCGTTGTTTGGGCTTTTCCTTGTTCTATTTTCAAGAATTTAAGGGAAAATCAAAGTGTCCAAAGTTACCCGGTCGAGTACAAAGTAACCCCCTCATACGGTAACAGATTTAACGAATTAAAATTTCATCTTGATCGGTCATGTTTAAGGGGTCGCTTAAGTACTCCACATTTTCGCCATATAATTGAGTCATATGAAACTGATATACCCAAAAACGGATATATTCCGAAATTATGTCAGTTTCCGGTAGCAGTTTTCGAGGAGAAAAATTAAAAATAAAGAAATCCCGAAAGTGATATAAATTTTGTATATCAGTTTCCCATTTTGGGAAAAATTATCAATATGAAAAAAATTAATATGTATTCTGTAATTGTTGGGATAAAAATCATTCTTATTGTATATTTAGAATTTATGAAAGAGTTAGCAAAAATCAATAATTCAAGAAATAAAATCATAGTTATAAAGTAATTTTCATACGAGTCGTACTTTTTGCTTCTGTCAAAATATATGTTACAGTCCAAACCCGAAGTTAGGCATTACGCGTAATGCCTAAAACTCGTTAGGCATTACGCGTAGTGCCTAACGGCTAGGCATTACCCGAAATGGAAAGCCTAATCTTAAAAATTTCGGGTAATGCCTAGCCGTTAGGCACTACGCGTAGTGACTGAAAAATTTATTTTTACAGTTAGGCATTTCCCGCACATATTTACTCATACCACGAACTTAGTAATTAGATAGTGAAAATTCTTTTTTTCCACATAGTAAAGGCGTTGTTTGACTTGAATTAAAGTACTGAGTGGAAAATTTTACTAGTGAATTAAACTAGGAATAACTTATTTTTATTATTGATTACAATTTTTTTTTTTTTTTTTTGTTATAAATCTTAGTACAACTAAGAATAAATAATTGTGATAACCAATAAAAAAATTTATAATCAATAATAAAAATAAGTTATTCCTAGTTTAATTCACTGGTAAAAATTTCCATTCATTACTTTAATTCAAGTCAAACAACGCCTTTACTATGTGGAAAAAAAGAATTTTCACTATCTAATTACTAAGTTCGTGGTATGAGTAAATATGTGCGGGAAATGCCTAACTGTAAAAATAAATTTTTCAGTCACTACGCGTAGTGCCTAACGGCTAGGCATTACCCGAAATTTTTAAGATTAGGCTTTCCATTTCGGGTAATGCCTAGCCGTTAGGCACTACGCGTAATGCCTAACGAGTTTTAGGCATTACGCGTAATGCCTAACTTCGGGTTTGGACTGTAACATATATAAAATGTTGTGACATAAATTATCTAGTATTGTGCATTAACTAAACATAGGAGTTTTAGCTTCTGAATTATTTATTTAAAATCTATTTCTGATTTTATTTTCTAAATTATTGGTTTTTGCGAACTCTTTCATTTTTAGTTTTAGAATATATACAATAACAATAATTTTTACCTTCAAACAATATTTACAGAAACATGTATTAATTTTTTTCACATTGATAATTTTTTCCAAAATGGGAAACTGATATACAAAATTTATGTCACTTTCCGGATTTTTCTATTTTTAATTTTTTTCCTCGGAAACTGCTGCATTGGACACTGCTATACCGGAAACTGATATAATTTCGGAGTATATCAGTTTCTGAGTCCCCATATAATTTACATTGGGCCAAGCACCACTAAACAAGATCACGCTTTTCCCATTTTCCAAAATAAACCAGCACATTATATTTTAAATATTTTGACCCGCTGAATTCAGATCTGCAATCAAAATTTTTATAGCCTGTACTGTTTTCGACTTATTTAGTGGCTAAAATGCAGCTAAGCCGCACTTTTAGCCCAAATCGGCTATTGAATAGGTCAAAAACGGTAAAAGCTACAAACTTTTCCGTTACCGATTTGAATTCAGCGAATCAAAATGCGTAAAATACAATGTGCTGGTTTATTTTCAAGATCGGAAAGAGCATGAACATGTTTATTGGTACTTCGCCCAAATAAATTATATGGCGAAAATAGGGGCTCCTTGATCGCCCCCTTAAACATGACCGATCGAGCTGAAATTTTAATTCGTTAAATCTGTTATATACTGGAACAAAATTAGAGGGTGGCAAGACCAAAAATCAAAAGTTGAAGTTTTAAGCGCCACCCTATTGATTATGGGGAAATTTCCCAAAAGCAGACCAACGGCGCATTAAAAAAGAAATAAACTTGAAAACACCGATTTTTCGGTCCTCTCACAGAAGAGACAACAAGTTCTGCAATCATTAAATTCGCAACTGACTTTTTGATTTTAAAAAACGGGCCTCCCAAGCAAAGCCTATAAAAATATTTCTTTCTTAAAGATGAATTTTCCTCACCAAGCAAACGTGGAACATTAACCCGTGTAATTAAATTCTCTTGTTTTTTTTTTTTTTTCTCCAAGAAGCCGTTAATTTAAATCTAATCTTATTCCTTCGGCAAAGAATTATGAAAGAATGCCGCGCGCGAGAAAGAGAACCATCTTGATTTACTTGGAGGTTTTTATCAAAGCAGATTTTTATATCTTGTACACGTATTTTACAAGATTAAGACACACAAACGGTTACAATAATAATCCGATTTTCCATCCATATTTCATCTTTCAAGTCTAATTGAGAAAAATATGCGCATTTTGTCGGTTAAACGAGTTAATCCAATTTACCAGTGTTTTCTCCGTGGTTAACAAACGACATCGTCATTAAAAACGATTTGGAGAAAAATAAAATGTTAGGATGAAACGGCGGATAAAGAATTAATTACTCTCTGGAGTTGAAAGCGCAGATTGACTAGTATTTTTTTTTTATTTTATTTTTTTTTTTTTATTTTACCCTCCGCCGATTTTAAATAAAAACATTTTACCGGAAGTTTTAAACATAATTAAATTTTAAATATAAAGAAAACAATTTGCCAAGAAATGAAAGAAAAACCAACCTACGGAGAGTTCATTAGAGTTAGAACAATGCGCTCTTTTCACGATTCAAAATCAACTCAATGACACAATACGCTTTAAAGTAACAGCACAATTTAGCTACTCTAGGAACTTTTTGCAAAAGGCAAATCCTTATCTTTCGTTTAAAAACCTTGTTTCCTTTTACTATTTTGAATGAAGAAGAAATGAAAGAAAAAGAAGAGAGAGCAATAAAGCAATAAATTTCCCACGTAGCACCACAAGGCTGTGAATGCGAAATGACGTAATAAATAAAAAAAGGGAATTCATCTTTAAAGAATCGAATTTGAATGGGTGACGTATAAAGTAATCCATTAAAATGGGAAATGTACTTTTAATAAAAGATATTACGGGTAGTAGTCGGGTAAAATATATGGAGATTTTAAAGGGATATTTGACCGCTTTGAGAGGAGGGGGAGGTGGAAGTAGACGTTTTACCTATAAAACAGGATTTAAAATACGAGACGGCTATTCTAAAATGTCTGATTATTTTGAAAATGAAATCGAAGGAAACTTTTACATTTATTCGCACATTACGTGTCTTCGCTTAAAAGCTCCGTCAAAAGCGAGAAATAAGGTGAAAAGATGTCATATATTTTTTGAGAGAAAATTTTTATTTTTAATTTTTTTTTTCCAGGAACGAAAAATTTTACACGTGTTGTGATGAACCATATCTAGATATCACATTCAACATAACGATGCGTAGGAAAACATTATTTTATACGGTCAATCTCATTATACCCTGTATGGGAATTTCTTTTTTGACCGTTTTAGTATTTTATCTTCCGTCAGACAGCGGAGAGAAGGTGAGTCACTCTATTTTTGTTAATTACTTTATTTCGTTTGTAATTAATATTTAAGTTGATACCCTGGGAAAAGCTAAAGTCTCTAAAACCCTTCCCATTGGACTCTTGTTTGTTTGTGCTTTTGCTGACTAATGATTATATTGGTTTTGGTCTCACCTGGATAAAACCAGAGGGTTCACCGATACAAAAGAGGTTTGCAGTACAAAACCAATTTATATATGTCAAGGAAAGACATTCATAATTTGTTCTTGAAACAATATGATATTTGTCAAAGTCTTAATTTCTGAATCCTTTTCCACCTTCTAACTAATCTTGTTTAGATAAATTTCTTTTTTCCTACTTTCCTTCTTCTTATTACCTTTTTTCTTTATTTATTTCTTTCTTTCCCCGCTTTATACATTTTCCTTGTGAAATCTAATTTTTCTATTTTCTGTAGCGTCTTGTTTTAATGCTGTTAATTAGGTCTCAAGAAATAAATGAAATTCTACTTAAATGACTTCTCCTCCCCCTCCCCCCCGCGCTTTTTATTTAGTTCACGCTAATTTTTCTTTTGTCTGATTACAGGTTTCGTTATCCATCTCGATTCTTCTGTCTCTTACTGTGTTCTTCCTCTTGTTGGCTGAGATTATCCCTCCGACTTCATTAGTCGTTCCTCTTCTTGGGAAATTCGTATTGTTTACTATGATTTTAGACACTTTTAGGTAAGTAGTTTTTAGGTACTCATTTTCTTTCTTTTTTTTTTTTTTTGTATAATAAAAGCAAAAAAAGATTCTATGTCAGAGCGTCGAATTTTCAAAACGCGAAAAGGGGGTTTCGAGGTTTTGAAAGTCCCCAGGCAGCAAGACACGTCTCCTACACCTCTTTTACACGTGTATAATACACCACTATTACACGTGTATTTTAAGATAATATACACGATGTACACCCCGTATTTATTTTTGTACAAAATCAAAAAATGAAAAATATCCAACACATTAGTCTAGGATGAAGTAAAGTGAAGTCGGTGTTGTCGCGGTTACTCCATTACATGATTTGCTGAACGGGAAATTCAGCAAAATCTTTTTTGGGTGAATCAGAAAATGGCTCCCAAGGCTGGGGAACTGCTTGAATAAAAAAAATGACCTCATACTCGAATTCAGTGACCTCGAAAATCCATTATGAGCCAGTAAAATCGAAACTTAAAATTTATGCCAAAATCTGGTAAAAAAATCTGGTCGAGAAAAAGTCGTTTTTACTCAGAAAAGTAGCCTCATTTTAACTCAAAAAACGCTAATTTTCCACAGAAGATTGAATATTATGATTTTACCAAGATATCAATAGCAAGTATGAAATTGACTTGCTTCGGGTCGATTTTAACGAACCCTTTTTCTGGTAAAAAAATTTTGTAATATACTGTAAAATAATAAATGTCGTTTCTTCACATTTTAATCGTTTTTTTCATAAAAACCAAAGAAGAATATTAAATAATTAGGTGGTATTATCCTTATTCTTATTGGTTTGTAACTTTCGATCTAATTAACTGAACATAAAAGAAGAGAATGTTCCTTTTGTTTTAATGAAAAAAATTTGAACCGCAGCACGTAGATATTATCTTAAAATACACGTAGAATACTCGTGCACTGTACACGAGTATTCTGCCAAATTTACACGTATTTTACACGTGTAATACACGTGTCTTTGCTGTCTGGGTCGATAAATGATATCGCAAATTATGTCGCTATTATAAACATCGAACTTTCAGATTCCCGAAAAGAGTTTCGGGGGTCTGAAAATTCAATGTTTAGAAAAAAATTACTTTTTTTTTTTTTTTTTTTTTTTACATTTTTAAATTCTTGAAAGTAATTCGACGATTTCAAATTCGGAGATTTGGAGATTTAAAAATTCGGGGAGTATAAAAATTTTCAGAAATTTTTTTTCAATAAAATCAAAATCGATTTTAAAGCTATTTAATATTTTTAATGATGCACTTAATAGTTCAGGTTATTTTATCTTAAAATATTTATACATCTGTTTATTAATATATTTTGGCGCATTTTTTTCTTGAAAAAAATCAGTTTTGAAAAAAGTTTGGCATCTTATAGCTTTTACAAAGATGACGTTTAGCAAAAAAAGGGTAAAATCTATTTACAAAAAATTGTCTGAAAATTTTTATACTCCCCGAATTTTTAAATCTCTAACTTTTAAAATCGTCGGTCGAATTACTTTCGAGACTTTGAAACCGTAAAAAAAAAAAAAATAAAATAAAATAAATAAAATAAATAAATAAATAAAAATCCTTTTTTTCTAAACACCGAATTTTCAAATCCCTGAAAAGAGTTTCGGGGATCTAAAAGTTCGATGTTTAGAAAAGCGACATAATTTGCGATTTTATTTATCGTCTTTCAAAACCTCGAAACCTCCTTTCGACGTTTTGAAAATTTGATCATTTGTAAGGGTCCCGAAAAAAGGTCACATACTGTTTTACATTTAACCATTTTTTTATATTTTCAATCACTTAACCCCGTGACTCGTGATAATTTGCGATATTTTTTTCCCTCTTCCGTTCATCTCAAAATTTAACATTCTTTATGAATTTGAAAATGATATACATATGAAAAGTAGAAATAATTTAATGTAAAATGCCGCAGCAATAATCCCTAGAGAGGAAGCATGGTTTTGGTTGTTGCGAATCAGACCGCGTATTGCCATGTACAACATACCGTTATATTCGCTAAAGGTAAAATATTTTAAAAATTGATTTAGGTTATTAAGTTTCATTTAACGATGTATGAATTCTGAATGTGCCAGACGCAAAACCATGTTTTATATACCTTTTCCAATTAAATATGTAATGCTCCTGTTTTATTCATCGCTTTAATTGCAATCCTTTTTTCAAATTTTTTTTTTCAGTATATGTGTGACTGTGGTCGTACTAAATGTTCACTTCCGCTCTCCGCAAACCCATACAATGGCTCCTTGGGTTAGAAGGGTTTTCATACACGTCTTACCTAGATTATTGGTGATGCGCAGGCCGCATTATCAAATCGATAAAAGAAGGTAACTGTTTAAAATTAATAAAAATAATTATAATAAATAAATAATTTTTTTAAATTTTAATTTTTTTTATTTTTTATTTGCGTTTTTAGTTTAGCTGGCTCAACTCATAGAATTATGGTAAGAACGTGTAACGGCTTAGAATTAAGAGATCCTGCATTGTACGCAGAGACTTCAGCTTCCGAATTAGTAGATACTACTCAAGGTGACCTCTACCCGAGGGAAGAGTTTAGTCCACGTGAACTTGAAGCTATTGCTTTAGGAAGTTCTTGTAGGATACACGGAACTCCGCCGTTGCCACCGCTCTGCGGTGAACCGGCGGCTTTTATAGGAAACGGGCAGGAAGCCCCTCCTTTTCTGAGTAAGTTTCTTGTAATTGTAAGCGTTTAAAGCGAAGTAATCCTTGCTTTGTTACATTCAATTTTCTGAAAAACATATAAATCGTTTTTTTTGGTAGTAGATCTCCTCAACATATTTAACAAGAGTCGTGGTTCTTATAGTAATAAAATATTTTACAAAAATTCAGAATCTGACTCATCTGTCTGTTCTGGCCCTGGAAGACCAATTCTACTTTTTTCGGGTTAACCGAAACGGAGCTTTTAAGATACAATAAAACTGGGTGCAACTCCTTAAAATGTTTTTAAAGAATTTCTTGTTGAAAAAAATCAAGCCTACGCTTCTTTATAAAATTAGAAAATTGTTACCCGTAAAAACCAAAACACTTATTTTATTGAATTATTCTAATCTGTGAAAACAACGCATAAATTAAAAAATAATTAATTGTTTTCTTAAAAAGGAGTCGCCCTACCCATCTTTCCCCATCACATCATAATTGATCGAATTTTTTTTCTTAGAGCCCAGCCCCATGCTTTCGATTCTTTAATATATTTTTATAAAAATTGAAGCCATACAAGCGTATAAAATGATAGGTAGAGGTCCCTATGTTGGTCATCCAAATGTATACAATTTGTATACAAAATGTATACAAAATGCATGCAAAATGCATGACCAACATAGTGACCTCTACCAAATGATACACAAGTCGGACGTTTACATTTATTGAAGGTTATCTTTGGCAAAACCGAGCGAAGTCTGGAAAGTTAGCAATTCAAAAATCAACGAGAAAAAAATTCTCGCAGTACAGTTTTTTTTAAATCTAGATGTAAACAAGTATTGACGTGCTTCTTTACTTTTTGTTACACTATTCCACAAGTTTTTATTTTTTCTTTCATTTTTTTCCTGTCGACTATATTATACTTCAAAATATAGAAATTTGATTGCAAAAAGAAAGAATAAAAAAAAAAGAAAAGAAAAAAGAAATTGGTGATGTATATGTACTTTTACTTTTGAGCCCAGAAGGTGAAGAAAGCATTGGGGCGTCGCCAGCTCCTTTTTCGGGGGCCATTGTTGGATTTTGCCCCCCCCCTCCCCCCCCCCCCAATAATTTCCCATGACGCTTCATTTTCAATGCAAAAGGGCAGTAAAAATCATTTTAGGCCAAGTTTTTTTTTAAAAAAAAATTTCTTTTTGCCCCCCCCCCCCCAATATTTGATGCCTAGCGACGCTACTGAAACGACCTTCCACGATTAAACTTGGAATGCGAATTTATTTTACCTATCTTTGAGGGTATTTTCAGAATCAAAGGCCAAACTCTAAACCAATAGTGAAAACAAGTATTTTTTTTTTTTTTTTTTAATGGATCCAATAATTACGAAGCTCTTCACCTTCAACGGCTTGACTATTTACATGTCATCCAGAAGCTTTCTCTTGACTTATTAAGAGTATAAAAAATCAGTTACCTAAAATACTTAAATTATTTCAGCGGACGAACCAACGATGATCTCTTCGAGTCCAATTTGTAGGAAGGTTCATCATTGGCATCACTGCCCAGAGTTGCATAAAGCCATCGACGGCGTAAAATATATTGCGGACCATACAAAAAAGGAAGAGGACGATACTAGGGTAGGTACCACCTTTAAAAATATTGCACACTGTATATAAATATTCAGTGGTATAAGTTTTCAACTTAAAACACAGAAAATTAATTTAAATTTTGAGCTTGCAATTGTACCTGTTTTATGACAAGAAGTGCCTATCATAAATTTTATGCGAGAGTGATTTCACAAAATTTTTATTCTTAATTATGTTTCATGCTGCTTATTGAAATAATAAAAAAAAAAGGTAAAAGAGGATTGGAAATATGTGGCAATGGTGTTAGATCGTCTGTTTCTTTGGATCTTTACTCTTGCCGTGCTTGTGGGTACTGCCGGCATCATTCTTCAAGCACCAACATTGTACGATGATCGAATACCGATCGACGTTCGATTGTCGGAAATTGCATCGACCACTGCAAAACCTCATGTATCAAACGGACTTTGAATATTAATTTAAAACAACGATTTCTACTCTGCGCCTTCTTTAATTAAACTTAAAAAAAAGATATATCTGTTAATTAGTTGAGTAAGGTATCGAAAGGTTTTTTTCTTCGCCTTACGATGATTACCTGCTATTTTAATTAGGATTGTTTCGCTTGTTGATTGTTATATTTCACAGTTTGGTAAATATCTATGTAAAATGATATATCTGTTACAGTCCAAACCCGAAGTTAGGCATTACGCGTAATGCCTAAAACTCGTTAGGCATTACGCGTAGTGCCTAACGGCTAGGCAATACCCGAAATGAGAAGCTTAATATTTAAAATTTCGGGTAATGCCTAGCCGTTAGGCACTACGCGTAATGCCTGAACAATAGATTTTTACATTTAGGCATTACCCGGAAAAATTTACTGATACCTCGAATTTAGTAATAGCAAATCAGAAATTCTGATTTGCTACAATGAAAATTAATAAAAATATGTAATATGCAATGAAAATAATAAAACTATATAATACAATATTTGTCGCAATTACTCGCAATTACTTATCGACAAATCCGATAAACGAAAGTTTTTTATGGAGTTTAAAATAAATAAAAAAATAAAAATGATGGAGATATAAGTGCAAAGGCACTTCGTTGTCTAGACAAAACCGGCCGGTTTTAAAAAAAAAAGTTTTTTTAATTAATATTTTTAAACGTTAATATTGCATTAAATGGGGCGAAACTTATACCAAATTGTTCCTTATTATTAGGAGAAGTCGAATATACATGTTAAATATATCGGTAAGCTTAAATTACGTCAATATTCGCAAAATGAACCGATTGTTTATGTTTTTTTACATCGGCCATTTTGTTTTCTATGTAAACAACATTAAATTTTGCGAATATTGACGTAATTTAAGCTTACCGATATATTTAACATGTATATTCGACTTCTCCTAATAATAAGGAACAATTTGGTATAAGTTTCGCCCCACTTAATGCAATTTTAACGTTTAAAAATATTAATTAAAAAAACTTTAGACAACGAAGTGCCTAAAATTTGTATGCGACTATTTATTAACGCAATATTTTGCTGAATGGCACTTGGAGTTGCACAGAAGTTTATTTTTTCTGCATAAGCAGCGGTTGTTGATGCAGCCAGTTTTACATTGGCATTTGGTAAATCTTTGGCCAGAGCCCATAGCTGCGGCTGTTGCTGCTTTTTGCAAAGTTATTTCTGTGCCAGGGACGTCTTCTGCAGTGAGAAGAATGGACTTCGCTTTTTCTATTTCACTGCGACAATACAGCGACTTTAAAGTTCCACCCCTTGTGCCCAATTTATACAAGTTTTCATCAGTTTTTTCCATAACAATGGCCATGACATTTCGAAACTCCGACTTCTCCCCGTCCGAGAATGAAGACTCGAAGTGATGCCTCATTTCCACCTCTGGAGTTGGGTGACAATGTCACCGTACCAATTCCAGATGTGGCCATTGTTATGGAAAAAACTGATGAAAACTTTTACAAATTAGGCACAAGGGATGGAACTTTAAAGTCGCTGTATTGTCGCAATGAAGTAGAAAAAGCGAAGTCCATTCTTCTCACTGCAGAAGACGTCCCTGGCACAGAAATAAATTTGCGAAAAGCAGCAACAGCCGCAGCTATGGGCTCTGGCCAAGGATTTACCAAATGCCAATGTAAAATTGGCTGCATCAACAATCGCTGCTTATGCAGAAAAAATAAACTTCTGTGCAACTCCAAGTGCCATTCAGCAAAAAATTGCGTTAATAAATAGTCGTATACAAATTTTATATTTCGATAATTTTTATTTTTTATTTATTTTAAACTCCATAAAAAACTTTCGTTTATCGGATTTGTCGATAAGTAATTGCGAGTAATTGCGACAAATATTGTATTATATAGTTTTATTATTTTCATTGCATATTACATATTTTTATTAATTTTCATTGTAACAAATCAGAATTTCTGATTTGCTATTACTAAATTCGAGGTATCAGTAAATTTTTCCGGGTAATGCCTAAATGTAAAAATCTATTGTTCAGGCATTACGCGTAGTGCCTAACGGCTAGGCATTACCCGAAATTTTAATATTAAGCTTCTCATTTCGGGTATTGCCTAGCCGTTAGGCACTACGCGTAATGCCTAACGAGTTTTAGGCATTACGCGTAATGCCTAACTTCGGGTTTGGACTGTAACATATCTATTGCTATAATAAAAGTATGTTTTGAAAAAAAAAAAAAAAAAAGTATGGATAGAGAGAACTTCTGTAGTTCATTTAGGGACTGGTAGGAAGGGAGAGTGGAGAAATTAGGCCTGTATTATTTATCAGGAACTTTCGCAGTAATAATGCAATTAATTATAATGTTACAAGAGAAAAGTTATTTTATTTCATATTTTAAGAAATATTATAAAATAATGACTTTAAGGTAAATTGTGCTATAACTTTATCTTTAGAACGAATTTAAAAGTTCCTCATTTTAATTTCCGTACATTTCGATACCTTACATTCGTATAGTAATTAAATTAAAAAAATAAAAACTCTTAACTTTCTTAATTTGTGATGGTTAATTGTGCGCAATAACAAAAAAAAAAAAACGATTTATATCCAAAACGAAAAACATTTTCATATAGCATTAATTTTATATAATGAAAAGTTAATTTTATTGGGAAATCTTTTTAACCCGTTTTTTTTTTTATTTTTTGGAATAAAATAATTTAGAAATGAATTTTAACTTAAATACAAAACTTTTTATGAAGAAAAAAGAGTGTAAAACTTTTAAAATCGAAGGAGGAGGTTAATTACATCTTGGAGTAATTTTTAATTTTTTAAATCTAGTTAAGACGGTCCGAAAATGTATTTGGAAAAGTCATTCATACGCTCGCTAACGAAAAAAAAGGAGAAAAAAAAGAAAGTTTAAGAAAAAGAATGAATCGCCTCATGTTTTCAAATGGCTTATGTGCGTGTTCCGCGTCTTCCGGAAAGCGTTAAGCGAACTTAAAATAATAAACTTGGGCTGTGCTATTGATTATTAAAAAAAGTTCTATCATCTTCTCCATTATTATTATTATTTTGTTTTTCGTCATAAAAAGAAAATTTTATTTAGCATTGTCAATTTTTTTTAATGCTGGAAAGATGCGACCAAATTAATTGTATGTAATTGATACAGGATTTTATCTTCGATTTCACTATTTTCTTTTCTTATGGCCTTGTGACAAATATTGTGGAAAAGACATTAATCTCTCGTTTTATTTTATCTTTCTTCTCGGAAAATTCTTATTGAAGATAATTTTTGCTCAGTAATTTCATATTTTCTTTCACAAAGGCCAATCGCCTAAATTGATACTATTTTTTAAAAATATAACTTAATTTCAGGCGTTTTGCCATTTAGTTGCCATTAAATTAATTTAGTCATTAAAAAATGCTGGACATTATTTTACTGGTACAAGATGAATATCCGACAAAAACAAGGAAAGGAAAGTGTCAACCTAATGCTGATTAGCCCTTTTTTGTGTTAGATTCTTTAAATATTGATCATTTAACATAAAAAATTAAGAACTTCTTAAATATTAAAACAGCAAAACAAGAGTTATACTGCACCTAAGATCATGTTTTTAACAGAAGGTATCTTGCAGTGGAATGAAAAAAAAAAAAGAATAAAAAAAGAACAATAATTCTGCCAATTTAAATGAATTAGTTTTAACCTGCTTATTATAATTTTCCTTATTTTCAAAAATGTATCTAGTGCCATTTTGGCGCTACCGGGTAGAATGAAAGAGAATAAAAGGGACTATGGACATACGTTTTGTCCAGTTGTCATCCTTTTCTGATCGCCAGCATCTAATCCTTTGAAATTCAAAAGCTTCCAAAGTAAGAACTCTTATTCATAGTCATTTGGTTGTTTGCAAAACGATCCGTTAAAAAAACATGAATTTAGCGCAGTTAACTAGTGTCCACAAAATACAAATCGTACTGTTTAGCAGTTCCACAGAGTTTGTAAACAAAAACCTTAAGCGAGTGCTGGATCGTATTTAAAATTTAGAAAGAGTGTAAAATAAATTAAACTTGTTTCTGTGGGACCAAAGATTTAAAAAATATTTAAGGATGGAAATAGCACTGTAGAAAAGTTGTTAATATTTATATAAAAAAATAATAATAACAGCTAGTGAAGGCATTAAGAGACCGAATAATATCGCGTTAAGCTCAAAATTTATAACTGAAGGCTCGGCATACAAACATCGATTTTGTTATTAAAGTCTCAAAATTTTTATCGTTAATCTTAATCATTCTTTTTACAATTTAATAAATTTTCAGTATGCTATTTTATTATCATTGTACTATGCAATTTTTGAACCTCGAATGAAAAGGTAAAATGATAAGCTACAACTTATTAGCAATAACTTCAAATCAAGTATAATTTTTTTTTGGTAATACTTGACAAAAACAAATAATCTGATTTTGTCTTCCGTTTCTCAAGCTGATAAATAATTTTTTGTAAAGATTTTTATCTATTTCCTTCCGATTTGAATAAAAACGAACAGCAGTGTTAACCTGATTTTTTAGCTACTAATCGCGAGCCTTAACAGTGTTCCATTATTTTAAGAATAAAGCCTAATGTATGAAAAAAATTTGAGTGGTTAAAAATAGTAGCGATGGAATTGAAAGTACAGAATTTAATTGGTTCAGTTGAATGTTGATTTATTGAAATTTAATTTAAATAATGAAAATTCAATTTTATTTCGATTTTACCTTTTTACTCACTACGCACATGGTGAATTGCCAATTGATTATTGTAGATTAATAAAAAAAAATACATTTTAGTTAATGTTATTTAACATTTAATTTATTTCCTTTATTATCATGTTCCGATTAAACTATGATGCAATAATTCCCTCTCTCTCGTTAAGAATTTTATTATAAGTGCGTCGATAGGCTCATTCGATCTTGCTACTTGTCTCCTAATAGCCATTCTTAAGTCTTCTTTTTGTCCCTTATCAACTCCTCTGGTTGACATTCTTCTCTGCCTGAATTTGAAAAAAAAATTATTACTGTTATTATAACCTTAGAGATAAGATTTTTTATAACGAGAAAGTATTAAACTTACGTATGAAGTTGTTGATTGGGAGGTAAAATATCTAAGGGCACTTTAGGCCCTTGGTCACTTGATAAGTAGGCAAACTGCTCTAAAATATCTACATTAATTATGTAATTTGTAAAAATAGGGTAAGAAAATCCTCCTCTATGATGTATCATAGCTGTAATTTCATTTAAAAGCTCTTCCTCAACTGGCGAATCTAACTGTATCAGTACTAAAATATGACCAAGGGTCAATTCATTTTTTCTAGTCTAAAAATAAAAACAACAATATGAGGTCCGTAATAAGTTTAGATAAAGTACACAAAATGGAGTTAGGCTTCATTTGAATCTTGACTAAAACTGACCAGTAAAAAGGTATTCGTAAATAAACCAGTACTATTGATTATTAGCAATTTGATACCATTTTAAAAAAACTCAAGTATGCACATAATGGTGGTTGGCTAAATAAAACGTTCAGTTTTTTGACTTTAAACTTAAAATTTAAATGTTTTAAGCTCGCCAATTCATGATACACTAATTTAAAAAACATAAAAATGTGAGGTTGAAAATAGGACTTTCACCTGATAGCAAATCTTAAAATCACTGACTCTGGAAGGTTTAGAATTTAAGTTTTAAGACAAAGTCTGAAAACTCTATTTAGCCGGCTGTCATTTAAAAAATTTTGAAAGAGCCATCTGATTCAGGACTAATGACACGAAATGCCTCTTTAAAGCTAAAATTTTAAGTGACTCCTTTTTACAGGTACATTTTTTTTTTTCAAGACTTCATGTACAAAACAGATCTAAGAGCTTCAGGCTCCACTGTGGTTCTATTATTTACCTTTAATGCGGCTAATAAAATCTTAACGCAGTACTGTAATATACTCATCCTTGTTAACGGCAAATAATGTAAGTGCCTAGTTTGCCTTGCAGATACGACCAAGGGATTTCCTAAATTTTCAGCACTTGCCCCAGCATTAAAGCTGGGTAATGTTTCTGCGATTTTAGCAACTATGTCTACTATTGGCTAAAAATCAAAATCAAAATCAAAATTAAATAAATAAATATATATGCAGTACATGGGGAACAAATATGTGCACCTCTCCGTGAAAAGGGCCTTAGTCGCCATGTAAGGTTTTGAAAGTCGACTCTATTGATCGTTGTTATTTACAAACAAAAAGATTACATCTTCCGAATGGCGAATAGGGACCCTTTTCATGGAGAGTACACATAATTAATTGCATGAACGAAACTTACTGCAAAATTCTGAGTACAATAGTAACAACTAAGTGATAACAAATCTTTGGACAAACAACTACTCAGTCCTTCCTGATCAGGATAAGTTGATATTAATTGCATTAATTGATCATATTGACCTTTGTATAAAGCAACGTCCAATCGAAAATTTTTAAACCATGGCTCGATTTTCAAACTAATAAGTAACCTGTTGAATTCTAAAATCAACACAAATAAGATTATTTTTTAAAAAAATGCTTGTAATTAATAATGTAAATTACCTCTTTCCAGGACTTCATTTATGTGAAGCAAATCCCAGCATCTGACAGCGATAATGAAAGAATGAATGAGACTAGATGATATACTATGTGGAGCAGTAACTATTGGTAAGTTCAAATCATCTTCTATTCTGCTGCGTTTAGGGATGGGTTCATTGGGCGCTAGAGGAGTGCAAAATCCTTCTACTAAAACAAAAGCTCTTTCTGAGTTAGATTCAGTCATTGTTTGATATTCATGTAAACATCTCAAAAGAATTAAAACAGCACAGTAAACAATCTGTTTGAGATTATTGTCATCCATAGTTGGTGGCCGAGTTTGGTAACAATTTAACAGAGCTGTCCAATAGCTATCTTTATTCCTAAAATTAAAAAACAATGACTGCAGTTTTTTTTAATCATTTTTTCTGAAGCTTAATAATAACTTACCAATATCCCGCGAAAGTAATGCTGAGGTCCCAAGCCAACTTGGTTCCGATATTTAACATAATTTCCCACAACTTTACCCATGGTTCCTCAATTTTCAGAAAATCAGGATCCTCTTTCTTTGAATGATCAAAAACATAACTGAGATAAAATTCAATAGCTTTATGAAGCAATCTGTAGAGGTTTTTAGACTGGAGATCAAGTTGGCTTTCACCAAGTAACGGTAATAAATCACAAACTGAAAATTCGAAGTCAACAATAACATTTTTTTTTTTTATATTGATAAATTTATAAACTTACCAAGTAATTTCCTGTAGCAATTGACAGGATTATGTTGCATTAAACTATGTTTTTCAGCTGTTATTAAAGTTTCCATTAGCCTGGGCTGCAAAATGAATTAATATTCAAAATTTTCAAAGTGCAATAAAACAACCATTCATGTTTAATTTACTTACTCCAAATTTTGCTACTGTCCCAGGGAATTTTATAAATAGCAGCAGCATTAATTTACAATGCTCCATGTTATCGTCTGTCTTTTCTGCACAAGCCAATAAGAGAGCATGTTGGATGGTTTTTGGAAGTTGATAAAACAACTGTCTAAGAAAGTCAGATTCCGGTGTCATATACTTTTCTGAAATATCACAAGTTTGTTCTGCTTTTTCAAAAAGCCTTAAAGCTGTCGTTACTGCTTTAATTTCAATCCATAATTCTTTTTCTTCAGGAAAAGTCGTGAATCTGAAAGATTAGGTATGTTGTAATTGCAGGGATTCGGTAACAAGTCAATGAGTTCAAAATACATACAATGCCGCAAAACATTTTGCCGCTTCCTTAACATTCCGAGCTGATTTCTCTATATGATAAGCTTCAAACTTTACAAAGAGAAAGCAGTGTATTAGAAAATTGCTGGAAAACAAAAAAATATTGAACAAGTTAGGTTATGTTTACCTGAACACCGAAGTTATGAGGAAAGAGCGTCTGTGCTGTTAACATCCACGATTTAGCTTCGTACGAATCATATAATAAAGCATTTTTCGCTCGTAAAACTAAATATTCTTCATTAGAAATCGGAATATTTTCATTTATTTCTACTTCCATAGTGCCTGGTGACATTTCCTCAAATGTTTGTTTACTTTATTATTATTTTTTACGAAAAGTTGGCATGTATACTGCCAACTTTAGAATATTTTAAAATGGCGCTGGCGCGCTATTTTAAATCGTTTTCTGGAAACCATGGCGCCACATTCAAATTCGTAGAAGTTGGTAGGGCAAAAGTTTGTCATTAATAAGGGCTTCATATAATCGCTATTAGTCTATGTAGAAAAAAATTAATACTTGGAGGCGGAGAGCAATCCAATGCAGGCTCAATATCACTGGTCCAGCATATAAACCTGATCCTAGATTATTTATATCGTTGTTTTTCATCAAACTTTACTTATGTTTGTACTTAATTTCTGAAATTGAAAGTGCCCTGAAATTGAGAGGATAGGAAGAAAATTTCAAAAATAAAATTTAAGACCAGTTAATGTTTTTCAATTTTTTTAAATTTTTATTACTTTTTAAATAAATAATGACTAATATTTTAGATGGAGACCAATATAGGACTTGTCCATTGCAGTCCGCATGTCTTATATTTTACAGTTTTTAGCTGCACATTAAAAACTTACAAGATTAATCATTAGATTAAATTATACATTATTTCATCATTAGAAAAATTATTTAATATTTTTGCAGTAAAATACTCTCCCTTTTTTCTCATTTATTTATTTATTTTATAATAAAATAATACTGAAATGCATGAAATCTGTAAATTTTAAAATGTGCAGTTGTTATATCAGTTACTTAGCTCATACTTTGGCCATAAAAACATGTTAAAAATTTTTTTCATTTTTCATTTTTTTATTTTTGTAGTAAAAAGATTTCAATTTCATTCATTAGAATAGAAATCTGAGGTTTTTCTCTAAGTCTAGAAAATAATTCGACTTTTTCTAACTAAAACCTAATTTTTTTCATTTTTTATATTTTTTAATTTATTTTTCAATTTTTCATTTTTTTGTTAAATTTCTTTGTTTATTTTTTTTTCTGCACTTTTTTTTTATCATGAGAACTTAGAACAGTTTAAAGCTAGTTACTTGTTTGATATAAAATCATTCTTCAAAAAATTATTTTTTCGATTATATTATCATATTTTTGAATATTAAAGCTCATCAGTTGGCACGAGATAGGCCAGCCATTTTTTTTTCTTTCGATTTATTGAATTGCCGCTTTCGACCTTATCTGGCCTTTAAAAAAAAACTGAGTTAATAAAAATGTTTTAGATGAAGCTAAGGAAATGATCTTTATTTTCGGGACGTTGGCCCACATTTTTCTTTTTGATTAATTAATGAGATAAAGATGGATTTTTCCCTGTAAATGTCAACGTCCTGTTTTTTTTAAGTGCGAAAGAAGGCAACACATAGAGGACGGAACTTTTTTATATTTTGGAAATCGACTAAACATTTAAAAGCTATTTTTTTTAGAAAGTTTTTTTTTTTTCTGTGTAAGCTTATGATTTAAAGTTTTAGTATGACGATTAAAAAAAATGATGCCTCTCCTTCATGAAATGTACAAAAATAATAGTTTACATACAGGGATAATGAGAAAACATATTCGGAAAATTTTCTAATGATTGTTTTAAGCTGGGATTATGTAGCGTTAATTTTTTTTTTTTAATTTTTTGAAGAATAATTTTACCTCACGTAACGGTTTCAATCGATTTTTCTTTGAAAATAGAAAAACATAGCAATGATGAAACCAAAACAGATAATAATTATGTCGATTTTCAAAAGTTGACAGATAATTTGTTTGTGCTGGAAAAACGTACAATTATTTTAGTTAATTCGGTTTTTTTTTTTTAATTCTTAAAGATTTGGATTAACATGCTAAGCTCGATATGAAATAAAAAACCAAATAAAAGATTAAATGAAAGATGATTTAAGACAAGAGAAACGAAACTCATTTCTAATTTCTTTCGATACGATTCCGATTACAGTTTTTAGGAACACTTGGCAATTTTCATTCCAAGTCAACTACGTTTAGTTATTGTCAGATTTGTACAAAATTAGATTCCATCACAATCCTTCAAATGTTTTAACTATTCAAAAAATTCTTTTGACCTTTTTCATCACTGCTACTTTTCCATTCTCATTTTATTTAAAACCTTTTCTTAAAAATATAAATTAGTAACTTTAATCCTTTTTTCGCAAACGAAATCAAGATAACAAAATACAAAATACAAAGCCTAGCAAACTAATATGTAATCTTTCTATTTAAGCTATGAGTTTCAGTAAGTATAATAACTCTAGTAATATTCATGCAACAAGATTAAGTTTTTTTTTTTTCCTTTTTTTTTAATTTTTTTTTTATTAGTAATAAAATGGCGGGTTTGTTTTCTTTCTTTTTTTATATATATATTTTTTAAAAATTTCATTTTTTATTTTCTTTTTCATTTAATTTTTTTTTTCTTTTTAAATTTTCATTTATTTTATTAACGACCACTTTGCGATATAACTTTCTTTCACAAATTCCGCGGTTAAAATTGTCTTGATGTTGAATATCACTTTTTTTTTTTTCGAAAAAAAAGAGAAGATATAAGGACGAAGATTCATAAGGTCGGTTTTTCTGCCAAGGTTTATTTTACCGAGGAAAAAAACATGGCTTTACCTCGCTCTGCTACGCATTTCATATAGTTAAAGCCCATTTTTTGTAGACCTATTTCTATTTCGTGGCTTTTGTAAGTCCAAAGTTTTCGCATAAAAGAGTACAAGAATGCTACTTTTCGTAGGATTATGAATAAGAGAATTAAGTCAAAGATAATTATGTAAAGTACTTGGCTAAAGCCATGTTATTTTGTTGAAGACATCAGTGGAAAAAGGAGACCGTTCAGGTTCCAACGAAAAACTGTAGTCAATAAATGAAAATCGAAAGAGGATCTAACATTTTCCTACTGCTTGTTTACAAACAGTACATAGAAAATTCTATCGGAATCAAAATGGCTTCCAAAAAAAAAACAATAGAAAATAGCCTGTTGTCTGAATTTTTTTTCGAGAGGTCCAACGGTCTCCTTTTTCCACTGATGTCTTCAAATGCATAACAGTATTTTTTTGTTTTTCCACGAGGTACATCAAAGGAAGATACATGACTGATCTTGAGATCAAAAAATATTCCTTGGCTGGAAAATCGATCTTATTCTTCTTTCTTTAAGTATGAATTAATAAAATAAATGAAATGATAATAAATTTTCTAATAATATAATTTATATAATATATATATTTTTTTTTTTTTTTGGATTTGAATTAGAAGTAAATTTACAGTGTCGTTTTAAGAACAATCGATCATGTGACCTTATAATAAGTAGTGATTTAAACAAAGCTCAAGTTTTGCCTCAATATTATGATATGCAAAATCAACTGCATGGTTTAGGGTTATTTTTAAGAAATAAATAAAAAACAAATAAAAAGAAAACTATACAAAAGTACAACTAATAAAGCTACGAAAATCACCCTTGAAATATTTTCTAAAGAGTAAATCGTAAATTATCTTTAAAAATTGTACTTTTCACGAAAAAATTAAAACAAATAAAAAATTGATTTAAAATGATAATTTTTTTTCCCGATGAAAATTAATCCAAAACAAAATGTGAAGAAAAAAGGCCTTGCCGTAGGCCAATACCGGTATTGTCTGAACCAAGCGACAAACATAAATAATCGCACTTTTTAATAAACAAATCAACAGATAAATCACAAACGAATTGTTTTTACTGTAGAAAAATGTATATAATTCTTTTTTCTTTTTAAATTAACAATATAAAGAAACTGTGTGACATTCGAATAATTAAGAAAACAAAAAAAGACTAAAACGTCAAAAGGTTGAGTTGTGTAATAAATAGCACATGAAGTTTTCTAAGGAATACTTGTTTAATCGTGGCGACAAGTAGAGATTCGAAAGCAAGGATTAGCTAAATTTTTTGAACACAAAATAATTTTGTTTTCCTTTTGAACCTTGAGCTCATTTATTTATTAAATATTAAGCAATTATTTAACAAATGAATGGAAAAAATTTATGTACAAGATATGTAAGCGCAAAATAAGATATGATTCGTTTCTGACATTTTTTTTTTTTAACTTATTCCAATGAGCAAAACGAAGATTTTCTTTCCCCATTACAAACAACAATTTCGATGCAAGCAAAGGAAATTTTTGAAATCTTTTTAAAGGAATGTTGAAACTATTGGCCTGAACTCTATCCGAATGAAAAAAATTATTAGATGGAACGTTTTTGGGAAGCTTTATAAACCCAACCTTCAAGCAGAATGTCCACATTAAAAGCCAATTTAACACCTTAAACTTCTTAATCACTGAAAAAAGTAAATGAGCCTATTTTTCTTTTGGAATATGAGTTAAAAAGCTTTCATTTTTTTCTCTTTTAATATTCTGACTGTAGAAGCAGAAAAATTGAATTAAAAATTTTTTGTTTGATTCATTTGTTCCGGATTTTTAACCGGTAGAACTTGATAAAAAAGTATAAGATGAATTACTGGCTTAAGAAATTGCGTACGTGCATATGAAAACCTCCCACTTGTACAATCCGGATAGTTTGCTTTGATTCGAAACTTATTTGTTTACAAAACAGTTTAAAAAACAAAACATACTATCCGAATTGTATAAGTGGGAGGTTTTCATGTGCACTTACACAATTATCTGCAAAAGAAATATGTTCACCGAAAATAAATGACAGAAGTAAAAAAAGGATGTTTTTTCCTGTCAGAATAATGGTAACGCGAACGAAAATTCTATGCATCAGAACTGAACGGAAGAATATAAAAGTTGTCAAGTGACTGCTTTCTTCAGAAAACGCATTTGAATTACTGCTAATTCATCCCGCTTACGTCTGATTTATAAAATAAAATAGTTGGGAGGAGGAAAAAAAAACTAAATTTAGTTTGTCATTTGGCGATGAATTGAAGCTGAACTTTAAAGAAAATAATAAAAAAAAAAAAATTAAGAAAAAGAAAGGTGAACTCTTTGGTCCCGAAAGAGAAAATAATATGTTTCAAACAAATCTAAAACGACAAGGTAACCGCGTATTATTTAAATAATTTATCAGGCCGAACATGTCCAAATTTAAAAAGGTAACCACTTTTTTTTTTTTTTTTTTTTCTTTTTTTTTTTGCAATACAGATGGAAACGTTTGGATGATTACGTACTGAGAGCTAGAATCATTTATTAATTTTAAATACTTAATAACACGATCGGCCTGTTAAATCATTAAAATAATCAATTTTCTTAAAATAATTTTCTTCTCGAAAAATTAAACGCGTGAGGGTCACATGAAATAATTAAAAATTAAAGATATACAACTAGGAAAAAAAGTTACAAAAAAATATAAGATTGACCCCTTAATAACTTGGTCATAGCGAAAAATAAATAAATATATAAATAGAGTACTAAAAGTACAATCAGTAATCATCTACGCTTTTCTAACTCATTACCTAATTAATTTGTTTTTTTTTCTCTTAATATTAAAATTCTTAAATTGTTAAGATTAAGAAATCAATATTTTATAAGTACAGGTAACTTAAAAATGACTTTGTAAAAGTTAGAAACTAAAAAAAAAAATAGTAATAATCGAAGCGCTTTTTATTAGAAAATCGAATTCCTCGATTTTCCTTACAAAAATAACTTCGATGGCTATTAAGATTAATTAATCTTAAAAATCATTATGATCCTTTTTTTTTTAAATTGGCTAATTTAAAAAAATGAAAATAAAACTGGAAAAATCCAATCTAAAAATCCTTTTTTAAATATATTTTTATTTTTTTTTGTTTATACTTTTTCATTTTAAAAAATATTTTATTTTTCTTATACAAAAGTGCGCGCGGAAAAATTTCTACTTACTTATTTTTTAAAATAGCAAATGAAAGGTTAAAAAAAACTACATTAAATTTTAAATTTCCTTTTTTTTTTCATATCAAAAAAATTTAAAATTTAAAAACTACATTCATGTAAAAGGGATTTTCTTTAAAGTTGAGTTTTTTTTTTTTTTTTTTTTTTTTTTTTTAAATTAATTTTTAATTTTTTAATTTTATACATGCATGACGATTATAATTTATGACGATTAAACATACCCTGTAACCAAGCATTGTCAGAATGCTTATTTTAATTTTTTTAATAATTTAATTTTTTTATTTGATTTAAAAATTCTATTTTTTTTTATTAATTTTTTTTAAAAAATGTTTAATACACTGGACTATATCTCCCTGTGTAAACACTTCACGAACCATTTGGCTCTCTTTTTTTAATGTACACAGGATCAGTAAATATATAGAAATGCTTCCTGATGATAAAAGTTCAGATCATTTTTTTAAGCACATGCAAAGTTTTTGTTAATTGTATAATATTGTCCGTTTGTTTTCATTTTTATCTTCTCTTTTTGCTCTATATTCACGATTATTATATTGTTCGATCGTATTATTTTGTTTTTGTGCAAATTGTATAAATATTCTAATATTGACAAAGGCAGATAATTCAGAATATTCCATGGAATCCCCAAAATTTATTTTCATAATTTTTTTCAGTGAACGAAATAATTCATATTTTCTCCCTGGAAATTTTTAAGGTTCTAGTGCTGAAAAATTTTTTCCAAATTATTTTGCACTGTTATAAAAAAAATTTTTAAAAAGATAATATATATATTTGAAGAATTTCACGGAATACCTGTACAAAAATAGTTTTAATTTTATCAAAACTGTTTTGAATATCCACTGCAATAATTTATGGCACTACTATTTTCACTGCCGGGTTCACTTTGGAGAAGTTTTCTTTTTCGTTCTTTTTCTTTTATAAAAAGTTCTCCTTAACACTTCACTATAGCAAAAGAAATAAAAATTTAAAAAAATGAATGAAAAACAGAAATAAATTGATCTTTTTTTTAATTTACTAAAATTAATTACAATCTATACATTTGGCATGTTATTTATTTTTAAATAATTCATTTGTTTAATAAATTAGTTTTTCTTCTTTTCTTCATCAATTATACAATCTAAATAAGTCTAAATATCTAATGATAGTTATAAAAGTTGAATCAATAATGAAGAAATTATAGATTCAGTAAGAATTTATTATTTCAGTTCTTTAAAAGAAAAAAAAAGAAGAAAAGCAAAGGAATAATAATAAAAAATATGTAATTAGTAAGTCAAAAGTCCCCATTCTGATATCAGGTAGTTTAGGCAGATATATTGGCCCATTAATACTATATTAATATTATTGATCGATATAATCATCCATTTTATTTGAAGATCTCTCTTTTTTTTAAAAAAAGAAATTTGGCCCACCGCAATAATGGCACAACTTATTGTTATCGATTTTTCGTATTTCTCAAAAAAACAGACTAAGCGGTGATCATATGCATTTAACAGCAAGCCTTGCATGTTACTGCATCCATTCAGAGTCTCTTCAAAAAGAAAAAAAAAGTTTTGTCACCCCATACATAAAAAGCTAATTTTATTTACAATAATCAAGTTTTTGATCTTTGAAATAAAAAGAAAATCGTTTCTTAAACAAAGTCCTAAGGAACCCTGTTTTAATTTTTTTTTATGGATTGTTAAAAATTACTAAACGTACTTATTTAAACTGATCAGATTTTTTTGTTAATCCAAATCATTTCAAAATAAATATCATTTACTAATTTTTTTATTATCCAAAAAACCTGATATCAGGCAGGTATATCAAAATTTATAAAAACATTCATATCGTCATCGTTTAGAAAAATGTACCTTTTTTATTATTTTTTTATGTTCAATTAAAGATTTTTATAATACAAAACCTTAATCATTTTTCTTTTAATTTTCAAACTTATTTTTTTAATATTAACATTTAACTCTATATCGTCATAATAATTAAATAATGTTGATATAATTTTAATATATTGTAATTAAATGTAAATCGATTGAATTATACACGACTAGTTATTTGGACTAGTTTATGGTTTCAACACGGGTACCTGGAATTCCTTTTTTTATTTATTTCAATTAATTAACCATACTATATTTACATTTTTTTCTAGCCAAAGCACAAAAAATAAATAAAGCATAATTATTTTACGTTTTATTTGTTTTTGCGTTGACTTAAAAATTGCACTCAACGTGACGATTACCAGCGAAATGATATCTCCTGAAATATCACAATTTTGACGGATTTTATTTTCTTTCTTTTTTTTTTTTTCCTGTTTGAAAAATGATTTTAACAGTTAGATTTTTTAAAAATGAAGATATCATTTCGCAGCCCTCGCAAAATAATCTTAACATAATTTTTTTTTTTCTTAAATTATCGCATCATAATAATAAATTAGCAATAAAATATAAATCAAAAAAGAAAATTAAAAAATACATTTTGAGATTAATCATTTGTATTGGAAAGAAGAAGGAATGTACTACACAGCAAAACGAAATTTCGAAAAAAAAGAAAGAAGACTAGAATTTTTTCTTTTTTGAATATTGCACGAAAACATTATTTTTTAAATGCGTTCTTATTGCACGAAAAAAAGAAAAACAATTTTTTTCTAAATCATATAAATTTAAAGTAAAGCTCAGGTCAGTTCTAATAGACAAATTATTACTTAAAGTAGGACATAAGAGATGAAAGTTTATGGAAGAGTGTCGAAATTGAAATGATGAAATGATTCGCTCGGACAGTCTGTTTTTTTTTTTTTTTTTTTTTTTTTTTTAATGCGGCGACTTCGAAAAAAATCTTTATCTAAACTGTGAGTTATTAGGAACAGAGAATTGTTTGACTTCAGTAACTAATTCAGATAATTTGCACACACTTTTGGTGATACCATCTTTTTGCCTGTAAAATTCTGCCATCAAAGTAAGATTATTTTTTAAAAAAATAACAAAGTAATAGTAGCCAGAGCTTCTCATTTCACTATTTTCTTTAAACAAACCATTTCACCATAACTGTTAAAAAAATTGAACTAAATCCCATTATAACAATTTCCTAGCTTCAAGAAAAATGGCAACTCTTTCCTTTCTATTTTAAAATTCATAACCTAAACTAAAGCTTCCAAAAGTTTTATTTTAAATTTTTTTTTTAGTTTTTATTTATTTATTTTTTTTATTCATTTTTGTACATTATTTACAAAAACTGTGATTGTTAATGATTATCGTGTAAAATGCATATAATTAAATAAGTAATTAAAATAAAACCTCAAATTAATTTACATTAAAAAAAAAAAAAAAGAAAATATTTTTGACAGAATGAGAAATTGTGTTATTTTAAAAATATTTTTTGAAAAGTAAATAAATTTTGAAGAAGGGTGCAATTTTTCTGTTTAAAATTTTTGGCACCAAATTTTAATTTTTATTGTTTCTTAACATTATTTTACAACATGGTGTTCGATTTAGGATTCATTAGGACATCAATCAATTCTTTTCTTTCTTTTTTATTATTATTATTATTTAAAGAAATTCATTCTTTTTTAAAGTGACCATTTAAAGCTTTTTTTTTTCTTTTTAACACTAACTACTTTGGTTTTTTTAGCCGGATATAGAGATAAAATCGAAACTAGAGTATTGATTGTGATAAATTTTTCAGTTTTTTCTCAACCTCTATTCTCTTTCGAAGAAATAACTTTTTATTTCCGAATTTGTCCCTAAGAATTTTTTTTGCGCTTCTCTTTTCCGTTATTAATTTTGTTTTTTTTTTAAGGAAAAAAAGAAGAATAAAAAAAGCGCTAAAATAATTTTCGGAATTTTAAATCTTTGATGTTAAGAATTATAGAAAAAACATAACAACACTGAAAACACGAAAAAATTAGTGAGCAAATTTTTTTTTATTTTTTAAATTACATAAATTAACTTCATATTTTTCAAATGTAACAAAAACCTGATAATTCTTTTTTGGCTTATTCATCCCTCTCTTTTTTTATTTTGTTCTCTTTTTCTCTTATTTAAAACATAAAAAATTACACGAAAAAACCACTGATAACGACATGAAAAACACAGAGAAACATAGAATCCAATGAACAGGCATCTGTACATAGAAATTTTTTTCCAATAAAATCTTCGATCACAGCCTGTTTAAAATTGTTTTCTTAACTTATTTTATTATTCATTTTTTTAAAACTTTTTTTCATTAAAATAGAAGTAACCTGTAATTTAATAATTCTCACAACAATCTTTCTTTTTAATTAAAAAAAAAAACTTTATTTTCTTATAATTATTTCTTTTCTATTTTTTTTTTTTTGCTTAAATTTCAAATTAATTTTCCGGATTTTAAGTTGGGATTTTTTTTTTTTTTTTTGAAAGGTAAGAAATCCAGAAAAATAATTCAAACGATAATTTTACACTTCTTTCTTGAACTATTGAAAGAGATGTCAAATCGATCGTAATCAATAAGAAAATTGGATAACAATGAAATAACAATCGAAAAAAAAAAATCATTGAGGTCCTAATAAATCATCGCGATAAAGAGGTCTTTTTTCATTTTATTTTATTTTATTCTTATTTTTATTTTTTAGAAAGGTATAAAAATAAATAGTTTAAAATGACAATACTCGAGTAATAGTATCTACACCATTTTTTTTTCGTTTAAATTTTTAAAATAGAGAATAATTTTAGACCACACGAAAGAAAATACTGTAGGAAAGAAACTTATCGATAGGGAAGAATAAAAGTAATTATTTTTAAAATGCGACAATGAGCCATTTTAAAATTTTACGTAAAGGACATGCATAAAATTTATAAGTTAATAAATAAATAAATAAATAAATAAATTAAAAATGACAAAAAACGGGTTGATGTGACGCAGACGTGCAGAATTATATATAATTTATATAAAATATATATAAATTATATAATTTATATATAAAATATATATAATTATATATAAAATATATATAACTTATATATGATTATATATATTTTATATATAAAATATATATAACCATGTATAATTTATATATAATCATATATAATTATATATAAGTAGATTTTATGTATAATTTTAAATTTTTTTGCGTTCCCAAAATTGATATTATAATTATATATAATATATATAATTATATATAAACTGGTCTCCCAAAAGAGTTGGAATTTAATAGCGGTAACAAAAAATTATATATAAATTATATATAATTATATATCATTTATGTATAATTTTTCTTCGAGCTGAAAGGCATAAAGTGCAGTCCCCTTCAAAGAGCTAAATCATTTTATTTTTTAGTAAGATTTGAATTTAGCTTTACACGTTTTATGCAACGGCCTTTTTTAAAATATTAATATTTTTAAGATCTTTTTACGCATCGCCTTTCTGAAGAAAAATTAATTTTTAGTTCATCCAGGAAAAGAATTAACTTTTTTAAAAAAAAAGTCAGTACTTGTTCTGGAATGTTATCTACTGTAATTTGAAATTCAAAAGTCTCGGCATTGCCTTCTTTATCATTGTTTCCGAATGATTTAAAAAATGGAGAAAAACGTAGGGAAGCCCTGGAAGATCAAGTATTTTTATTGAGTGATATGCATAAAAAGTAGTAATTGCTTTTACTTGAAGTAGAACCTTTTACTTCGAAGCAAATACTTTTGCTCGGAAAGCAAATGCTTTTACTCGGAAAGCAAATGCTTCTGCTTTTACTTTTGACCATTTACTAAACACCTTTTACTTAACACCTTTTACTTAGGAGCTTTTGCTTAAGACCTTTTACTAAGGACCTTTTACTTAGGACATTTTACTAAGGATATTTTACTAAGCACCCTTTACTCAGGAGCTTTTTACTTAGAACCTTTTACTAAGCACCTTTTTTTTAGCAACTTTTGCTTGGGACCTTTTGCTTAGGAGCTTTTGTTTAAGACCTTTTACTAAGTACCTTTTACTTAGGAGCTTTTTACTTAGGACCTTTTACTAAGCACCTTTTACTTAAAAACTTTTGCTTAGGATCTTTTACTAAGAATCTTTTGCTTTGCACCTTTTGCTTAGGACATTTTGCTTGGGACCATTTATTAAGCACCTTTCACTTAGGACCTTTTGCTTAGGACCTTTTACTAAGTACCTTTGGCTTAGAGCCTTTTGCTTAGGACCTTTTACTAAGAACTTTTTATTACAATATGGTTTTTCTCGTCGTATTATGGTTCTTCGCCCTTCGGGCTCATCACGATGTATTTAGGATCTTGGCTGAATGAGACAGCGGACCCCGACGAGGAAATCCGAACTTGAATTGAAATAGCCAGATCGGCATTTATGCGTATATGGAATGTGTTATGTTATCGGTCTTTAAAACTATCCGGTCAATTCAAGTTTGGATTTCCTCGTCGGGGTCCGCTGTCTCATTCAGCCAAGAGCCTAAATACATCGTGATGAGCCCGAAGGGCGAAGAACCATAATACGACGAGAAAAACGATATCTTAATAAAAGGTATCCTAGTAAAAGGTCCTAAGCAAAGTTTTTAAGTAAAAGGTCCTTAGTAAAAGGTCCTAAGTAAAAAGCTCCTAAGTAAAAGGTGCTTAGTAAAAGGTCCTCCTAAGCAAAATCTCCTAAGTAAAAGGTCCTAAGCAAAAGCTCCTAAGTAAAAGGTGTTAAGTAAAAGCTTCTAAGGGGGATTTCCGACGCAACATTATTCCGCTAGAGGCTCTGGATGTCTTTAACGGTTCGTAGATTGATTGGATAACTTTCTTTTGTTTTAATTATTGACATGCAATAAAATTAAAAACCGTTAAAGACATCCAGCGCCTCTAGCGGAATAATTTTGCGTCGGAAATCCCCAGTAAAAGGTGTTTAGTAAATGGTCAAAAGTAAAAGCAGAAGCATTTGCTTTCCGAGTAAAAGCATTTGCTTTCCGAGCAAAAGTATTTGCTTCGAAGTAAAAGCTTCTACTTCAAGTAAAAGCAATTACTACTTTTTATGCATATCACTCAATAAAAATACTTGACCTTCCAGGGCTTCCCTACGTTTTTCTCCATTTTTTAAATCATTCGGAAACAATGATAAAGAAGGCAATGCCGAGACTTTTGAATTTCAAATTAGGGGCTGTACAAGTATTACGTAAGCATGATTTTGGTGATTTTTGACTCCCTCCCCCCCCCAATAAGCAAAAATAGGCTTCCTCTTATGGAGGTTTAACATTGGCGTAAGCATTTGAAGGACCCCCTCCCCTCCCTAAGGTTCCTACGTAATACTTGTACAGCCCCTACAGTAGATAATATTCCAGAACAAGTACTGACATTTTTTTTTAAAAAAATGTTAATTCTTTTCTTGGATGAACTAAAAATTAATTTTTCTTCAGAAAGGCGATGCGTAAAAAGATCTTAAGAATATTAATATTTTAAAAAAGGCCGTTGCATAAAACGTGTAAAGCTAAATTCAAATCTTACTAAAAAATAAAATGATTTAGCTCTTTGAAGGGGACTGCACCAGGGGTCCGAAGCCGACGCCGATGCCGGCCGTGGCCAGCTAAAGTCTCGGGTCGATGCCGACGCCGAAGCCGATGCCATTATATCTGTTTAACTCCCGGTGCCGATGCCGATGCCAGCATCGGCCATCCGATGCTAGCGCCGAAGCTACAAGCATCGATTACATCCGATGCCGGCATCGGATTCCGATTTTGAGGATAAAAATCAGAGTTATTCTATATGTTTCTTAAAATGTCATTTTTATGAATCATCAAGCCATCAGTGTTTGTATAACAAGGGTGCGAAGCCGACGCCGACGCCACTGCCGATGCCGGTGATAAAGTCAATGTCGGCACCGATGCCGGCGTCGACGCCGATGCCGACACTGACGCCGATGCTGGCACTATCAATTTTGCGATGCCGATGCCGACGCCGATGCCATTTCGACTGTAAAAAAAGAATCCGACGCCGATGCTAGCATCGGCGTCGGTCAAGTTTACCAAGCTTCAGACCCCTGGCACTGCACTTTATACCTTTCAGCTCGAAGAAAAATTATACATAAATGATATATAATTTATATATAATTTTTTGTTACCGCTATTAAATTCCAACTCTTTTGGGAGACCAGTTTATATATAATTATATATAATTATATATAATTATACATATCAATTTTGGGAACACAAAAAAATTTAAAATTATAGATAAAATTTACTTATATATAATTATATATGATTATATATAAATTATATATAATTATATATAATTATACATAATTATATATAATTTATATATAAAATATATAATTATATATAAATTATATTAATTATATAAAATTATATATATTTATATATAAATTATATATAATTATATATAATTTATATATAAATTATATATAATTCTGCACGTCTGCGTCACATCAACCAAAAAAGGCTATTTACAGTCTTATATCAACTGGTACCGAAGAAAAAAATGACTAGAGAAATTTCCATGCGACTAGAATAGAAAAAAAAAACTAAAATCAGTGGAAATGAAATACAATCAACCGCCCCTAATCGTTAAAAAAACCCCACTGCTGCTTCTTTTTTTTGTAATACCGATTACAACTTAATTACAAAGGAACGCTAAGTTTCTTTCTTTCAGTTAAATGAAGCGACAACTTATTCATCTAATACTCTGTTCAATTATTTTCTTTTAATATGATAGAAACAGAATGAAAAAATTAAGTTACATTTGATTAGTCTAATAATTTTTCTAAAACTTAAAAAGAAAAAAAAAAATTTAAACATTATCTGACTAGCATGTGGTTAATTTTTTTTTCTTTTCAAACATCGGGCAGTTAATTTCTTTTTCTTATCCTTTCTTTTTAATTTTAGGAGCTTCTTAGATACCTACAAACGCAAGCTCGCTTATGAGATCAACACACAATTACATGTCTCATATAAAAAAAAGCTCCAGATTTTAATAAAGGCCTGCTCAGTTATATTTATTTACTTTTTTAAATTTAAAAATGTGATCATATAAAATCCATTTTTATAATAGAAATTGATCAATATGTAATTTCTAAATATATATACTGTACTTTTTTGTTTAATTGAGAATATATAAAAAATATTCTGATTCATTTAAAGTTATCTTTTCCTCATTTCAAATAACGAGAAAAAAATCGTCAATTTATTTTTAAAAAATGCTTTCCGGTACGTTCAATATACTGATATTCTTAAAGCTAAATATGCTTAAGTACTATAGTAATAAATAATAATAAATAATAAATAATAAATAATAATGGAATATTATGATATAATCCGTAATTCAGTTTTAGATGAATTCATCGACTGATGAATCAATTCAATTCTGACGAAACAGCTGAAACAGAAATAATAAAAAATATTTTAATTAGGTCAGCGAATTTATCATGTCCGTGGAATATGGAATTATAGCTGATTTGGGGAAAAAAATTCAATCGAATTTTTGGTAGAAATAAAAGTGTGCTAAAGGGCCATGCAGGTCATTGAGATTTTAAAAAAGGCCTTTCCTGTTTGCCAGCAAACATCAGCTACCTCTTATGGAGGCTGTACATTTGCTTCAGCGTGTTGTGAACCCCCGGCCTAGATGTTTACGCGTAATATTCTGTTATAAATTTGAGGCTTGATTTCTTCGAATGTATGGTGCTAGGTATTATTCGATGCGACTCTTTTTTTCAATATTACATTTTGGTTTACCGTAATGAAAATGGCGTTTTCAATTTGTTAATGAAAAATGTTTTTAATGCAAAATGGCCCTTAGGCGTCTCCCTTGTTGTGTTCCTCCACTTCCATTGAGGATAAAGAATTAAAAGTATTGTATGTTAGAAAATTGCCGGAATACTGTTTTTGCTGCAACTTTAGTAGAATTGACAAAAAAAAAAAAAAAAAAAAAAAAAATGATTAAAAAAATAATGTGGAAATCTAATGATAGTGCATGTAGTAGTTTTTGTAATGCACTCTTTTTATTTCTATCGTTCAGAAGCGCATAATGTGGAAACATCCTTAATATGGAACATTGTTTTTGAAAATGCTGCTCAGTATTTTTTTATATAAATTGATCAGTATTTAGGCGAATTTTTGGTCATATTCAAAATAAATGGTTAGTATTTTAAATAAATGGTCGATGAAGTAATGCTGTTTTGTCTGCAAAAATAATGGACCTCGGTCGGTAAAAAAATAGTGTTTGATCAGTAAAATTATTAAATGGTTAGTATTTATTTTTAAAAAAATGTGAACCTACAGAATTAATCCACCAGTAATGCCTTGTCTCATTATACATTAAAAATACATGTTTCGTACGTACGAAACATACGTTAAATGAGACTTTAGCCAAAAACTTGTAACATTTTAGGAGTTCTAAAAGCACTGTAAACCAATCAGACGTTGATTGGGAAAAATCGACATCGTAAAATTCGTGTTCCCCGAGCATTTTCTATTAGTGTAAGCAATTTTAACAAGAATTTTAAACAATTTTGACAAGAAAAAAATTTTCAGGGCTCCAAATTAAGAAATAAATAAAAATTAAGCCCGAAAAATCGCGTGCAAGCGCTAAAAAAAGCGGTAACACCGATTCAGGCGTTGGTCGGAAAAATTCGGGATGGTGAAATTCGTCTTCTGCAACGTCAAAAGCACCAATAAGTCCATTTTTGTAAAATTCGATTACGGGAAAATGCACCAAATTTTCGTTTCATTAAAGAAAAAAATTGTGGTTTAAGCCGTTTTTCTGCTCTGTGACCCCCCTAAATCGTTTTTAAAAAAATGTTTCAAAATTTTTCTTGCAATTTTACACTAAAATGAACCCATATTTTTGGTAAAGAACAAAATCGGAAACACTTTTTTTTTTTTTTTTTTTTTTTTTTGATCGCCCTACTTATTTCACAGCCAAAATAAATTTTTGCTTTACTGACCAAATAATCAAATTTATAAAATTAATTTACTGATCATCTAGTTAAAATAAGGACCATTTATTTTTAATTCTGATAATTTAATTTTAACACTGACACTTGTTTTACTGATCAAATTGTTACTGGCCACTAAAATTTGGACCATTTATTTTACTCACTGACCGTTTATTTAAAATGCTGACCGAAAATAGTTTTTAAATACTGACCAAATTATTATAAGTCTTTTGAAAATAACTCCCTTTTACACATGTAGAAAGCTATAGGAGTGTGCATCAATTTTGGGAAAATTTTGAGGTTTATACATTGAGTTTTCCTAATTTTCTGATCTAATTGAGCTGGGATAACTAAGTTTTTGAAAAAGATAAACAAGCACTTTATTTTGTGCTACTATTTAAACTTCTCTTCGACAAGATTTTATTCAGAAAATTTTAAAAGATTGTTTACTAACCTACATGGAAGCTGAAGCTTCGTCATATCAATACTCTAGGGTGAGATCTGAGGTTAGTATGGTCGGTTGGCATCTTTTGGCCGCTTCAGCTGTACTTTAAGTCTCTTCATACCAATTTGAAATCCATTCATGGCTTGGATTGCTGCTTGGGCACTAGCCGGATTATCAAACGAAACGAAACCTAAAGTAATAAAAATAAAAAAAAATACATTTTAATACATTGGCACAGAAAAATTCAATAAAGACCTTTTTAAGGTGGAATATCAGCCACTTGTGAGTCAAATCAGGTCCTTGGAAAATAAAAATTAAAATTAAATTCACCCGTTAAGTAAATTTATCTTAGTTAAAAATTAATTTAAGACTTTTCCTTTTTTTTAATAACTAGTATAATTTATTTATTTATATATACGTTTACAATTTTTCGATATAAGATGCTTTGTTTGTAAACTTTTTGCCATTTTCTTATTTTCGGTTTTGTTACCAACCTAAAAACTGTTTTTAAAAGGATGCTCAGTTGAGCATCTTATGTCGAAAAATTGTAAACGTACATATAAATAAATAAATTATACTAGTTATTAAAAAAAAAGGAAAAGTCTTAAATTAATTTTTAACTAAGATAAATTTGCTTAACGGGTGAATTTAATTTTTATTTTCCAAGGACCTGATGTGACTCACAAGTGGCTGATATTCCACCTTAAATGATGTACTTACCGAAACATTTACTTTGGTTCGTAGCTCTGTCGATGAACACTTTCGAACTGATGACATTGCCAAAAGGAAGAAACATTTGCATGAGCTCAGCATCCCCAAATTCCTGGGGTAGGTGATAGATAAAAAGATTGCACCCTTCTGGTCCGGAAATGGAACAGCCTACGAAAGATAAATCCAAGTATGTAGGTATTCTGAAATTTTTCTCGTTTCTCCTTTCAGAGGAATTGCTCTTTTCATTTTTTTTTTTTTTTTTTTTTTTGGTTTTGTTTGTTTCTCATTTTAATCCCATGGGAAATCCAGTTCGCATACAGAGAAAAGGCAGACTTAACTATGAAGACTATAAAAGTAAATTATCTCATTCTGTTCTCCATTACAATAATTACAACTTATTGATCATCCCTGACATTTTCAATACAATTCCCAGCGAACCGGAAAACTACCCCTTTCCGTTCAAACCCTCAGGCATCCCGTCACAAAATCGTTGCTATAAACTCGAACTCGAGATGAAACAAGATATATATATATAAAAAAAAAAGTAATTACGTACGTCATTGGTATTCATTTTATTTTGATGTATTTTTTTTTCCTTTTTTTTTCTTGCAGCAAATGATAAATTTACCATTTGCTGCAAGAAAAAAAAGTTTTTTCTAAGATAATTCTAATATGATTAAGCTATGTATGCCTAATATGCATGTATCAGGGCAAAACATCGTTACAAACATATAATCATCTAATTTTGAGTAAAATTATATAAACAAGCTCTGTGCAACGATTCCTTCATCTTATATAATGTACACTGCTTCTCTTTTTCACAGCTTTTTTCCCTAAATTAATGTAATCACCGAAACAAAAAAACATGATTACATGAAAAAAAAAATGATTAAATGTAACATATTTTACACAACAGGCAAAATACGTTAAAAAAAGAAGAAATCATGAGATTAGGCACTTAGAAAGGTTTTCTAGGGATCGGTGCACGCTGAGCACATAAAACAGTTAAAATCAGCAGGAAAGTGTTAAAACACCTATTTAAAACAAAAATAATAATAAAAAAATTAATGAACAACATAGGAGGAGACATCGGATTGAAAAAACATAACAAACAGAACAGTTATATATGTAACAGTGCAATGCACCACAGAAATTAAAATGAAAAAAAAAAAAAAAAAAAAAAAAAAAATTAAATAAAAGTAAAAACAATATGAAATTTGTAGTATTTTTTTTAAATTATTTCATTTTATTTTATTTTTTTTTTTAAAGTTTTTTAAATACAGTAATGAACAAATTTATGATCGTTTTTTTTTAAATTTTGCGACGCTTTATTTTCTTATAAATTTTGACTTTACAGTAGAATCGCAATTTCGCGGACGAATGATGTTATGTTTTACTAATGTTAAAAAATAATGTAGTGCTATGTTAAATAATAATGTTTTACTAATATTACATAGTAATGTTTAATACAGAGTACAGATGTTATTTTAAGTGAAAGTTAGGGAAAATAATGGCAAACAAGCTTGTTCGTGAAATGAAAAACTTGCAAAATCTTATCTGAAATATTTACTAAGTGGCTACTGCATCGGGTTTAGCTAACATTCGCCCTTGAAATCGCGTTCTAAAAAAATTCGGAGTAAAAAAAACTTGTGGAAAATTTTACATCTGCTTGGTATAAACAAACCTGAAATCTTTTTTAAAGGCCGACAGATTTTTGGAGTTATTTAAGGGTACAAACCAGGTAGAGAATTCGTTCTGAAGCCTGCTTTCGACCCAGAAATTTTCAGATTTTTAATAAGCACATATATACATACATAAGGCGACATCTAAATGAATGACACACAAAGTAATAAAGAGGCGAAAATTTTGAATAAACTATTAGCCTAGCGTATATTTCGAGTTCTCTTCTACAACATTAAATTGAAATTTCCTTTCCCATTTCAAACCTCTCGTGCGAAGCTTTAACACCCAAAACTCTGCGAATGAAGAATAGTATGAGGTGAATAATAGTATAAAAGCTTTAACGTGCTTTTCGGTTTGTCTTAAAACAATTATTTCAGAGAAGAGGAAGGGAAATGTCGGTGTAAGAGAAAAAGGAAAAAGGCAATGTTTTAAAATTTTTTTTTTTAGCCCAACCTTACGATGAAAACTAACATATTAATAACAATTGAGATAAATGAGGAGAGATTTGTAAAATTTTCTTTTCGACCCTTTTTTTTTTTTGTTCTTTGCTTTTCTTTGCGAAAAAACCTGAGAGCAAGAATTTTTTTACGGTAAGTAGATTAATGTGGCTCTTTTTTTTTCCCTCTGCCCTATTCTTTAGTTTTTCTTTTATGCTGCAAAAATCTGAGAAAATTCATAATTAAACGTGATTTTTTTTTCTGTCGTCAGAATTTTTTCTTCTTCAACAAAACGTCAATTTTATTTTAAATCCTTTGAATTTGCTTAAAGATTTTTACAGCAAAGCGGGAAAAAAAGAGAAGTTATACGTGTGTGCTTTTCCACAGGTTTTTTTTTTTTTTTGTTATTTTAATGATCATTATTTATATTATCTCAAGCTTTTTTCATGCGCGAAAAGATGAGTAACAACGTAGAAAAATAAAATAGAAAGGAAAAAAAAAAATTATGCAAGAAAATAATGCGCCGCTTTTTGAAATTTTCGTTGTGGAAGTTTTTTTTTTCTTTTTCGTTTATATAAAATTTGTTGATGTTTTTACTTGAGGTCAATGAGAATAAAATATGTTTAGAATCCTTACCTTCTCTTTGCGTTGGGGGGACTGATGTGAGCGCCGGGGGTATAGCTTGTGGAAACTGGCCGTACACCGCGGGAAATGCTGGATGAATTAAAACAGAATCACACAAAATCAAAATACATTATTTTGTTAATAAAAATTTAAAAAACAAAAGAGGAATGATTTTAGTTTTTTTAAAAAAATATATCTTAATAATTCTTTTTAAAATAAACTGTTAATTTAATAATTAAGAAAGCGTTCGAGAGTGTGTTGTGTTAATTATTATGTAAAGAACTAACCCCTAACAAAAATATATTTCCTCAATTACTTTAAGCAGCAATTAACTTTAAAAAAAAAAAAAATTAAAGGACAACTCATGAGTGAACTGATAAAATCAGTGCCGAAGTATTTACCGAATATGTTTTTTTTTTTTTTAATTTGAAAGGTAAGAAAAAGTTAATATCTAAGGCAATTCGTTGGCTAGACAAAACCGGCCGGTTCACCGTCCGGTTTTTTCAAAAAAAAAGTTTTTTTAATTAATATTTTTAAACGTTAATATTGCATTAAAAGGGGCGAAACTTATACCAAATTGTTCCTTATTGTAAGAAAAGTCGAATATACATGTTAAATATGTAGGTAAGCTTAAATTACGTCAATATTCGCAAAATGAACCGATTGTTTATGTTTTTTTACATCGGCCATTTTGTTTTTTATGTAAACAACATTAAATTTTGCGAATATTGGCGTAATTTAAGCTTACCGACATTTTTAACATGTATATTCGACTTCTCCTAATAATAAGAAACAATTTGGTATAAGTTTCGCCCCATTTAACGTTTAAAAATATTAATTAAAAAAACTTTTTTTTAAAAAAAACCGGACGGTGGACCGGCCGGTTTTGTCTAGCCAACGAAGTGCCTAATTTTTATTTTAAAAACAACTAAAATATTTAAAACTTTTGAAAACGCCATTATTTTCAAATGAATTTTTTAGCAGGTGTAGTAATGAGGGAATGGGGTTTAAGTCATTTGAGGAATTTTTCTATAAAATCACGTCGCCTAGCCGTTAATTATTAGTAAGATATTACTACTAATCATAAATACTTTTTTTTTGTACTTTGACATTGTTCTAATCGTATTTGCGGTTTTTGCAGTTGTTGAAAGACTTCGTTCAAAACGAATGCTTTAAAAACTGTACCATATTCGGTGTTTTTAATATGTATATATATAAAAGAATTATTTTTCAACCATCAAATGGAAAAGCTAAATTCGATAAGAACTTTTAAACAAAGATTTTAGTGAAGCTTAAGTTTTCTTTCACTTTGAAAATTCAGGTGTTTCATAGCAGGGGTCCGAAGCGAAAATTTTGGCCGATGATAAAATTAACTAAAATTGCCAAAATCGGCCAAAATTGGCCAATGCATCGGCATCGGAATCAGAATCGGAATCGGAATCAGACTCCTGATTTTAAGAATCGTCTAAAATGGCTCTATGATTTTTTTTTTTTTTTGTTCACTAAAATCGGCATCAGAGGCGGCATCGGATATAATCGAGGCTTGGTGGCGTCGACATCGGCATCAAGTGTCGGTGCCGGAATCGGAATTGGGAGTTAAATAAATAATATGGCATCGGCATCGGCATCAACTAGATATTTCAGTCGGCCGTGGTTGGCACCTGTATCGGCACCGGCATAGGATTCGGACCCCTGTTTTATAGACACCCGATCCTGCGGCCTAGAAAATGAAAAGCTCGCCACCTAGCTTTCAAAATTATCACTTTACCCAACATGGCCAGCTGGAGTGTTTACCAGCTTGTTTGTGCACATTCTCACGATTAAGTCGTGGTCGAATATGAAAGATAAATTCGTCCTTAAACATTAAAATATTTAATCGCAATCTTTCGGCTTGTTTCTATTTTGATGAGCTTTTTTTTTTTTTTTAAATGATGTTTTTCAGCTGTACGAACGCTATCATGAAGGGTAAAATCCTCAAAATCAATTCGCATGTGCACATTTTCAAATAAAGAAAAAGCGGTGGAGCTCATTAATTTTTTTTTTTTTTTTTTTCAAAATCGAGATGATTAAAAAAATATCCTTTGAAATGTTCAGTAACAAGTAAAGTTTTGTAATTTTTTTTTGCGATCCGTTTAAAGTTTTTCCCTGAAAGGGCTCCCCGTTTTTTTGCTTTTTTTTTCAAGCCTGCATAAAGGACTAATACTCTTGCCGATTTTATATTCATATACATATGCTGTATATTTTTAAATTTTTGTATGAAAGTTAATAATCTGTTTAGATCCACAGATAATATTATTAATTTTTACGTCAAAGAAAAACTTACGTATTCGTTTGAGGAAATATAATAATTGTTATGGTTATCAGATTAATATAATTAGAACTAATTTGTCAAACGGGTTAAGAACCTAAAGTATGAGTTTTTTTTTTTTTTAAATATAGTACATTATCTAATAAAAATAAAAATAGCAGTAATAATAAAAAAGCATGTCAAGCAAATAATATCAGTATCACTCATTTAATATAACGATAATAGTTGTGTATTAGAGTGCAATTACTACTCAGAACGTATTGATGCAACCAAGAAAGGACGAAGGAAAAATATAATATGAAGGATATACAGCACAATTTACCTACAAAATTATTTATATACTGTATAGTAGAGCTGACATTGTATACATACATTCCACAAAATGATATGTACATACTTCGACTGAAGCACAAGGTTTTTTTTTTCTGTCATAAAAAGCATTAAAAAGAAAAAAAAAGTGAATAATAAACCATCAAACATAGAACAGTTACACATTTATGCGAATTTAAGCTTATAAGATGATATTTAAAAAAGACAATAATCGAAAAATATGTAATAAATAGAGTAAAAAATTGAAAATAAAAAACGATGATAATAATGAGACACTATAGAATATGAACAATCATGCACCGCAGCCATAAGCTGAAATGGGATGAAAATGATAAAGCGAAATTTTTACTTCGCTTTATCGGAGAATAATATTTAAGTATGCAAAATAAACGCTCCCAAAATCATCGCCATTTTCAAAATGGCGAGTAATAGGGTCAAAGCTATCAAATTCAGAATTGTCCAATTACAGGTGGATGGTCATTTCTTTTTTTTCTTTTGTTTTAGTCTTTCCAGCGCTTATGGAAATAAATTTTAATTAAATGAGAGAGTTTTTGTTTTCAATCGAATTTAAACTAAAGGAGAAAAAAAAGAAACGAATTTTTTTATTTACTAGTAGTGTGTACATGGGACTTCCTGCCCGCGGGAATGTTGTCGGCCAAATTTTTGCTGTCGGCCAAACTGTTGCTGTTGGCCAAATATTTGGCCGCCAAATTTTTGCTGTCGGCCAAATTTTGCTGACGAGCTTTTGCCTCCAGTGTTTAGCTTATGGGAGTGAGCTTTTGCTGTTGGGGAAAGTGCAGCTTCAGCCAAATGCTGGCGGTGAAAGTGCAGCTTCAGCCAAATGCTGACGGTGAAAGTGCAGCTTCAGCCAAATGCTGTCGGTGAAAGTGCAGCTTCGGCCAAATGTCTCAGATGAAAGTGCTGTTGCTGTCTATGTTTAGCTTAAGCGTTATGATTTGCCTGCGGGTGAAAGTGCTATCGCAAACCTAACCTAACCTAACCTAACCTAACTGACGAACTTTGTCGTTGATCGAAACCTAACTCAACCTAAGTATTGCTGTCTATGTATAGCTTATGTGACGTAACCTAACTGAACCTAAGTCCTTTGGCTGCTGCAGCTTATTCAAACCTAACCTAACCTAACCTAACCTAACCTAAGTGCTGAATCGTGCTTTTGCACGTTCGAGTGAACTTGCTTTTGTGCAATTGCTTGAACATGCTTTTGCTGATTTGACTGAAACCTAACCTAACCTAACCTAACCTAACTGAGGAACTTTGCCGTTGACCGAAACCTAAGCTAACCTAAGTGTTGCTGTCCATGTTTAGCTTATGTGACATAACCTAACCGAACCTAAGTCATTTGGCTGAATATTGCTGGTGAAAGTGCTGTTGAATCATGCTTCTGCTGATTCGGTTGAATCGTGCAAGTTGATGGTTTGACCGAAGTTCTCGTGACGTTACCCGACCCAACCCCGGGGAAATGGGAAAGGTTTGCGGATATGCAACCTGCAATGCATGCGCTGATTTTGCTGCCCCAACTTTTTTCCTGTTTGAGAGAGAATGATGCTGCTGCTGCTGTTTGACGCTGATGCCACCTTGCGACAATGCCGAGAACCTGCTTCAATTTTTTTTCCTTTGGCTGGGAGAAAATCGACGAAGATTTGAACCAAAGATCTTTGGTTCCCTTGTCGGACGGCCCGATGCCACTCGCCCGAACCCTGCTTATCATTGGAAGTGCGAAATTAAGTTATTTAGGTTCGCATTCAAAAATAGCCTGCGGATTCACCCGAACGACTCGTATGAATGGTTCTCGCCGATGAAAATTTTTTTGTGTCATGAAAAAATTTGAATATTAGCAAAAGGAGCCGATGATTCATCAATCTTTGAATTTTTTGGATCTGTCCCTCCCTGAACCAACAAGTTGAAACTTGTGAGCTCTTGCAAAGGGCAGGAGGAACTATTCTCAAGGAAAATAATTTGAAAAATAAAACATCAAAGTGTTGTTTTGTTAGAATATTTTTTTATTTTCAAAAATTATGCAATAAATGACTATTATCAATAAGGAACATCTTCGCCGAGTTCCCGATTACATGACATGTCTTCGGATTTATTTTCAAAGAAATCGTTCTGCATCAAATTTACATATTGAGGCACAAAATCGTTGCTTTGTATGAAGTTCAAACTTTCCAAGATTTCTTGTGCTAAGTCGTTCCCAAAAACAAGAAGCAGCTCCCGAATTTCCGTTTCGGATTCCCTGGCAACGACGCTCCTTAGTTCCATTTGAATTTCCTTGAAAGATACGGCCGGCGGCGGTGCGACCAATAAGTTCTCGCTGATGGCTTTTTTGTATAATTCAATTGATTCAGATGCATTCGCACATATGTTTTGTTTTACTTTTAATGAGAGCAGACTCATTTGAAACTCCAGATATTGTTTGTGTGCCAGACACATTTCTAAATGTTTTTCGGCTATCGGAACAAAATCCATCAGATTTTCGAATTCAGCATTATTTATTTTAACTGAGTTCCACATTATTTTAGATTTCAGAACTAATTCTCGTTCTTCTCCTTTTACTAATAAAATCGAATGATCTTTTAGTCTGCAACTTATGTTGGATGTTCTTCCTTTGAAAAACTCACCAAAGTCCATCCGCTTTGCTGCAAAAGCTCTTAGCTCATCACGAGAAAGTGAAACTTGCGCCGAACATTTTGATATTCCGAACCGGACGTTTAAATAGCTTCCTTCTTTTTTAAGTCCAACAGAAAAAAAACACAATTTTGAGATAACCAAAAACTTTTACACAAAATAGAACGCATCTTGCTGGTTGAAGTTTTAACTAAAACTGAGGGAAAAAAAGAATGTTGAAACATCCTGACACTGTAATCGACCTATAGATTTTGATTTTCGATTTCCTTTTAGGGAGTTGATGCAATGTTTGTCTTATGCCGGAATGAAAATATTCGAATCAATTTTTTCGGTTTCGATTCTTTTTTTATTTCGATTCTCGTGCGGGTTAAAACAGAAACAGGCCATAATCTGCAGCTGTCCCCGACAACAAGTTGAAACTTGTTCGACAACAAGTTGAAACTTGTTAAGCATGCAAATGGTCGGCGGAACGATCTTTATATCCAATAAGGGCAAATGTACAAAATTCGAAATTCTGATTCAAAGCGTGCCTTTCTTCGCATAAGCTCAACATTGATTTTCTTGCTTTGTGAAGGAAGAACACGACTTTTTTGGACTCTTTTTTCGTTTTATACTTTATTCCAGTCGCAATCGAGGCTTCGAACGGATCGTGCAAAGAAGTATCTCTTCGATTCGTTTGTATAAAAAATATAAATAATTTTTTGGAAATACATATATTCAAAAGATTTAAGTGAAAATGTCCGGGAATCAACTAGCCGAAACCGCTCAAAAGGATGAAACTATCGAGAACGGGAAAAAAGCAATTCTTGATGATATTTACATACATTCACCATCACATGCAAGTTTTTTGTTGACCGGATTTTTGCCAGAACTGGAACACGAGTTCGTGCCTCCTTTGGATTTGAAAAATGGTCATTGGAGAATCGCTCTTCACGAATGTCGAGAAGACATACCCCTTTTTAGAGGTGAAAAGCCGAAACTGAAGGTTCCTGTCAAAATTGAAGTCTCAATAAATAATGGTCCTGCAAAAGTTATGGATGAAATTATTCCACCACCAAGCTTCGTATTGGCGCGCCTCCTCTCTATGGTCCAGGACGGCCAAAGTTTCATGATATTCTGATCGAGGAACCCATCGAAAGAATCAAAATCAGTGCAGCGATCATATCGGATGAGGAAAATGATGCTAAGAAAAAGGAAATTTCTGATCTGCCTTGCCCTCTTGAGAGCAAAGAAACTATCAGCTCACTCCGGGAGAAATATAGCTTGAAAAGGCATCCGAATCGGAAAAGGAAACCTGCTTCTGTGTTGGATCCAAATCTCGCCCAGTTGTCAGAGGTTAAAATGAAGTTTCCATTCATATTGAAAACCGTGGAGCAATTGGAAATTGAAGACATTGACAGACGGATAAAATCTTTACAGTCTCGAAAAAAGAGTCTGGAGGAAATAGCCAAAGCGATTTCTGAGAGATGTCCAAAGTGTAAACAAGAGCTGAAAAAATAGCTTTCTCTGCACCCGAAAGAATTAGATGCCGGATGAATCATGTGGTGAGCATTTAAATAATTTGATGGGACAATTTGCGATTTTGACAACTAATTAATAAATGTGTTTTGTTTTATTTCAGAACTGAATTTTCGATATAATGAAGAAATTTATTTCAAGATATTACACTATTCTGATATGAGTTTTTTAATTGTTAAACGATTTTTTTTTTCGTTTCTTTATCGATAAATAAATATGTTTCTAAGTTATTAGATGATTTTAATTTTTTTCATTTTCGAATCCTTGCATGCCATTTTAATTGTGGTTTTTAAAACGGGAATGGTTCTGGCTTGCCTATATATATTCGGTCATTTCTTCGATTTCGCTCAGTTCCATTTGAATTATCTGATTGAACGTTTCTAATTTTTTAAGTCTAAACATTAAAAAACCTTCAATATTTATTTTTTTACGTCATGGAAAAATCGCTTGAAAGCATTAAGAAAACTGCAGCAGTTCAAGAGGAAGGAGCAATTGAAAGTGGAAAACTTGAATCTCTGCAGTTGCAGACAAATATTGTCTTTGTGCTGTCTGGCCATTATCCTGCGTTCCAGCATATTTTCGATCCCCCATTGAAGCTGGATCAGGGGAAATGGGAAATCGGTATTGGCAAATGTCGAAAAGTGAAGATCCAGGACGATGACGGGACTAAACAAGAGGCGATCGGTTGCCGAAATGAGAAAATTTGTGACGACATCTTCGAGAAATCTTTCCACATTGCTGTTACAGTCAACAAAGCACGTTTTACAACCTCCAAAGGTTCGACAAAAGTTCTCAAAAAAGTGATTCCGAACGACGGTTCATTGCTCTCTCCAGAGACTTCATGTGTTGGGCAGCTGGAACACATCGAGTATCATCCTATATCGATTGAAGGAGCCCTCGATAAAATCAAAATAGGAGTCTTGGAGGTGAAAAAAAGAGGAAGGAAAAGAAAATGTCCATTTCCTGTGACAGCTGAATACGGTCCTGAGGACGCAAAATACGGATCAAAGACTGTTGAGGGTACCGGAAAAAATGAAAAAGTTTCTGAGCAGCGAATGGAAATTGAATTTTCGTTAAGAAACATTAAATAAATTTTTGAAAGAGAAAATGGTCATAACTCTAATTTTTATGTAACCACTTCCAAAGAGCTGTATCCGACAATTTTTTTTTGCATCGTTAAAGTCCTTGAATCGTCATAAGGCAAACATATGATTCAAACTGATAGCTTGTTTTGAGGAATGCTGTCAGGAATATATATTTCGAGTTTTTTCATTGATTTCGCGCAGTTCTATTTGAATTTTCTGATTGAACGTTTCTAATTTTTTTATAAAAAAAAAATAAAAAAGTTTGATATTTTTTTTATAACTATGGAACAAACAAAAATGGTCGAGAAAAAATCAGTTGAAAGCGTTAAGAGAAAATTAGATTTTGAAGAGACTGAAATGGAAGCGAATGAATCGTCTGAAAACGCCAGGAAAATGTCAAAAGTTCAAGAGGAAGGCCCAGTGAAAAGTGAAAAACTGGAAATTTTGCATTTAAGTAGCGGCAGCTTTATGGGATTCTTCTTGAAGGGATATGTTCCGGAATTCGTGCACAATTTTGATCAACCTTTGAAACTTCCTAGTGGTACCTGGACAATCGGAATTGGAAAATGTTTGAAAGAAGAATTCAACAAAAATAATGACGTTGATGAAGGCATCTTTGCAAAACCTTTCAAAATCGAGGTTACAATTCATAAAGCACTTTTCGTTCTTGGCGGTGGCAGCCCGACACAGGCTCTGAAAAAAGTTTATCGAAGCACTCGTTCCAAGAAGGACCCGAAAATTTTGCATCGCGGCGAGCTGCAGAGCGTCAGGTTTTATTATTTTGATATAGATGGGCCAATCGAGAAAATTCATGTCAGACTTGTGGAGATGAAATCGAGCGGCAGGAAAAGAAAACAAACTTTTGAAACCGTCGAACATGGGACAGAAACCGACGAAAAGACATTGTGCGCTGCTGCTGAAAATAATGAAAACAAAATTCCGCAAAGGATTAAAATTGAATTTTTATTGTCAAGGGCAGGCGACGAAACTTTTTCAGATTGGCCCGAAATTGAAATGCTGAGAGAACGTTTATTGAACATTTCATAAACTTTTTTCTTCCTGAATTCAATAGTCTCATGATCTCTATGTTTTGTATCTACAAAGTGTTTCCAATATATTTTCAATATGAATGCGTATTAATAGATTTATTTTTTTTATTTGTCTTTCCTTTTTATTCGAATTTTTCTGACGGGTTAAAAAATTTATTTTAATTGAAACTAACATAATAATGGTATATGTATAAAAGTATTGAACGATTGACCTTCAGGACAAAAGGGACATATTTTTCTTTGAATGAGAATGAGTTGCCTGCAAATACTGACCCAAAGTCTTTTACAAAAAATCGGATATTTTTTTTTTTGTTGGGAAAGAAACTCTTTGTTTTTGAAAAAATAAAAGTAAATGCATCATTATATACACTAGCAGCTCATTCATATATTTTTTTATTATATAATTTACAAGAAAAGAAATTATCAGTATCCTAAAGCGTTGTTAATCTTACTGTATTAACTTAATTTTTTTTCTTTCATCATTGGCTCCGCAGGCTGCGGATTGTTTTCCGAACCGTCCATCATCTTCAATTTTTCTTTGATGAGAAAAGCAATTTCTTGCCTGTAAACTCCGATTAATTCTATGGATACTTTCTCGTTTTCCTTCGTTATCATGGATGATAATTCCGCATCGACTCTGCTTTCGTCAGACATCTGATAAGACAATAAAAGTTCATCGTCAGCGAATTGTTGTACTAGTTTTGAGACTTCAACTATTCCTCGGGCGGTTTTGTCCACAATATGATGAAACTGATATGTAGCGAAATTCGCTTTCCCAGATATTTCTTCTAAATGCTTATCCAAACATTGCTTTTGCTGCACAAGTTGTGCAAAATCAGTCTTCGATATTCGCACGCAGTTGTAAGTTTTTTTGCTTCTGATTATCATGAAAGGTCCTCGTCCAACGGAAAATAATATCTCGTGATTTGGCAAGTCCGGGAATAAAATGACTTCGTCAGAGATTTTAATCGTAGAATCCAGGCGTTCCGATATCGGAATATTTCTTTCCCAAAAATGCCGCCATTCTTCAACCGTAAAAATTACTTTTTCTCCTTGAAAAATGAGTCCGACCCGAGGCAACAAAAATCCGTTTTCCAATCGAAGGCCGGCGACAGCCAGCAGTTGGCAGCCGCAGAAGAAGACACAATTCGATATACTCCTCATTTTATTTTTGCCCAATGTATAACAACTCGACTTGTCCAGCACGGTGCGATCCAGAGGAATGATTCATACAAACAAAAAAAGTTTCCTTTCGCTGGCTGGTATCGGTCGGACGGCGAAAAGCCATTAAATCAATCCATTATGCAGTAAAATGTACCACTCCTCCATTTCTTTAAAAATTCTTCATGACGTCGATTTAATTCAGCTTGTTCTTCTTGCTTTTTCCTTTCAAGTTCCTGTTGGGCACGACGTTTTTCTTCTTTTTTTCTTTCTTTTACGCTTCGTTCGTATTCTTCATCCTCTTTCTTTTCCTGTCTGCGAATAATCCTCCTTATTGACGGTTCCAGTTTTTTCCCCAGAGTCCGGAAGTATTTAATTTGTTTGGCCGGAATAATGACTTTGCACTTATTTTTATCGCAATCAGTGCTATATATATACAGATATTTCCTATCAACATAAAGAGATGTGCTCTCTGAAATTTGCCCAAAATCCTCCGACCACGACTTTTTTTCCCATGCGTCCTCAAAAACATCGTCAAATGACTCATCGGGTTTGTGGTTTGCTTTGCATTTTTTGCAATAATCTTGAAGTTCTTCCCACCCAGAAACGAGAACTTCCCATTCCTCATGATCCAAGTCGATGTTGCATATATTCGAATGAATATCGTCATAAGGATTTAATCCTTCAAGCCGCAACAGAGGATAACCATTTTTGCCCGCTATTAACCGAACCGAAATGCATCCCGCCTTAAATGTTTTTTCCATTTTTTAAAATATCGCAATCATTTATTCTTTTTTCTCGAAAAAAAGTAACATTCCCGTTTGACACCGAATCGGCATATGACAAAATCTTTTGAATTGTTTTCAACTTTGTGCATCATAGACAAAAAGTTGTGAAAAGTTTCGCAATATGATGCAATGTAATTCATTATTTGCAAACACGATGGCACCATTTTTAAAGTCTTCGATACATATTAATCTTTCAATTAATTTTTTGTTGTAAAAAGCTTTTGTTAGACAAGGAGGCTATTTCTTTATTCAAAGATAAGAATTCGACAAAAAATTTTTGGATAAATAAAGAAGATTTATTAGAATTACAATAATATAAAAAAGAACATTTGAAAGCACTGTTAACAATAAAAAAATCAGTCTTCAATCAGCATCACGCGTTCATTGTTCGTCTCCTCTGCAGAAGCGGTGCTAATGTAGCCGTACGGCAAAGTTTCGAATCGTCCAGGGCCTGGCATTCTTTTGTCGTCCTTTGACGAAAGCGTTGTCTTATTTTGCTCCACCGTCAAGATTTCCAAATTTTTTGATTGAAATCTTCGTTGTTTCTTCAACATCGGCACGTAGTCGTCTCCACCGAACAGGCACTCTTTATAATCTTGGAACGTGAGATGTTTGATGATATTTTTTCCTAGCCCTTTCGCTTTTCTCGTCCCGTGCTCCTCTCCTTGCAATAGAAATGAATACATCTTTGACCGAAGACCGACAAACTCAACGATAATTTTTCCTGCCATTTCATCTTTCACTAGTCCTATCACTTTTTTGTTCTGTGGAATTATCCCGTATTGATTATTTGCTGAATAATCTGACGTGTCGTATAAATTCGCAGCCAACTTCATAAATTCATAAGGATCCATGTCCGTTATGTGAAAAATATAAGAGTCTGTGTCAACATACAATAGTCTGAGATTTTCACCAAAGTGCGGCTTAATTTCTAAGTAGAAAATCGAATAAAATATCTTTTTTGACAAATCCAGTACCGCCGCTCCTACAAATACCGGCTTATCAAACATTATCGACTTCTTCTTCAACTCGATTGCCGCCAGTGTTGGCGAAAACACGGTTATCGCATGAAACTCGGGTCGAGCGATAAGTTTGCGGGCTCCCCATGGTCCGTCCCACGTTGTAGTCAATCGAATATCTCTTCTTTTGCGGACTTGCTCGATTGTTTTTCCATACACCGAGTTGTTTTTCCTCTTCGGAAGATCTTTATCGAACTTCGTTTTTGCTTCCTCCCTTAGCTTGGTGTTCATATCGATGTACGGCTTCATCCAAGCCGAATGGCGGAACCGCAGCACTCGATGGATCTTTGTGACTTGCATTCCGAGCGTCATATAAAGTCGAAGAGTTTCCAAATGAATCACGTACTTCTCCTTTTTCTCCAATGTTGCGAGAAGTTTTTTGAATTTTGATCCTGGAGGGGCTTCACTAGTAGGCGCCAAGGGGAGATCTCGCAGTCTATCATGATGTTCCGGCGGAATGAATAAATCGACTTCCAAAAAATAGCCGTGTGTTTCCATGTCAGCCGAGTGAATATCAAATTTCTCGGGTTCTTCCATCCATTCGAATTCTCCTGTCGGTAATTTGTCAATCATTGATGCTCCGTATAAATTATTAATGTCGTTGTACATGATGTATTCTTCCGGCTGGCCGGCATCGTAGTCGTCACCCATATAATGATTATTCGCTTTGGCATATTTTTGCGACACTTGGCTGAGTCCGCCTCGCAATGATTTCTCGAAAAACAGCAGCATCTCCTTATCTTGAAGCAATTCGAGTTCGACTCCGGTCATTTTGAGCATGCTGTCGAACGAGAGACCTGGAATGGTGTAGTACCAGGCCGGATCAAGCTCGTCATGTTTCATGCACCAATTTCTGAAATTTTCGTAAACATCGCATAAGAGTAGAATATCTCCGGTGAGATACTCTAACATGTAGTCTCTGAAAGTCTCGCAGTTCATCGTTTTCCAAACTTTCTGCGCTTTTGCATATTCCTCTTCGGTCACGGACTGACCGGTCAAGCAGATGTAAAAATCTTCTCTCGGCGGGAGCTGCGTTTCGTCCAGATGTTCCCAAGAGCGAACCCATTCGTACGGATAAATTCCTTTGGAGGACATCAGCTCGAAATTGTTGCCAAAGTGGCCCTTAGTCACTTGAAGTTTATCTTTTTCCAGCGTTGAAACCAGCGTATCCAAAGACGCGTCCAAAAATCGATAAGAATCCAGAAAGCGAAAAGTTACCCCATGTAACTTGATTGAGAACGATATATAATTTTCATTCGTAAGCGGAAGCAGTTTGAACTTGAGAGTCGGACATACGTGGTTGAATGCTCGAACAAGCATTTTAAAATCGTATTTTGTGCCGTTGTGACAAAAGACTGAGACAATCTTGCGGGGATGAAACTCCAAGTTGCAGTTATTGTGCGCAGCTCCTCGATAATTGCTGACGCCATCAGTGAAATGATCGTGGTCAGCAACTTTCCAATTATTCGCATCGTTGAACGGACCTTTGCAAATGTGACAGCAGGTTGCAGCATCGAAATTTTCATAATCTTCATCGGTCATCCTTATCGGTACATAATTATCATAAACGTCGTTGACATATTTGGCGATATGCTCAAGGGCTCCAAGGAATTCTCCAACGCAGCCCGGACCGGTTCTCAGCTGAAGATAGTCCTTATCGAGTTTGCGACTATTAAATGAATGAAAATACCATCCAATTGCGCAGGGTATGTGAGCTTGCTTGTTCTCGGTGTACGGACGGGAGGGATCCGGAGAGGCAGAAGCGATGGCAGGCAAAAGACACTCGATATCGCAGTATATCACGCACGGCATTCTATGCTTTTTCCAGTAATTTTTGAATTTCAGCACTTTGTCTTTGGGAAACAGAATCTGGATCGAATCGTGTTCTCCGCCTACGACCGCGTCGATCTCCGCTTCGCTGTTTTCCATGCCTGTTCCATCACAAGTTTGCTCGTGCTCCGCCAGTTTTTCAGCAGTATGAAAATAATTCGAAATACACTTGTCGCAAAAATATTTTTTCGTTTTGTGTTTTGACACTTGTCTGCTAAGAAGTCGAGACGAATTCTTAATCCAGACATAGTGTCCTTTGCCATTGTTGTTTTCAAAGTAAAGAAGATTGATATGATGTTTTGATATTTTCTTTAGTCTTGAAGGACGGAGGATGATTACTTTATTGCTTTCATCCAGACCGTAAACATGGACGGAGATACCATTTAGTATTTCGAAGCGCTCGATGTCGATTAAATGAACTGGAACATTTATACCATCGGTCTTCAGTTTTTGTCTATAATGAGGGTATGAGCTCGTTCTGCAAGGATTTCCTTTGGGAACATGTAAAGCGCTCATGATTGCCCAAAAAAAGCATGCATCGTCAGGATTTTGTACGTTAATGCAAGCTTTTTTGTCACTGATAGGTTTCGGCAAATCGATCCAAGATGAGCCTCCGCTATTGGTTGGATCGTACCTAAAAATAAATATCAGAAATCGTTAAAATTATGTTTATTTTTTAAAAAATCAATGAGAAAAAAAATACTTACGAGCAAAAGTTTAGGTACAGGTATATGATCCGAGAAAGTGCCTTCCCAGAGGCTCCAACACAAAACTCTGATATCCTTTTTAACAGATATTCCTTTATTTTTTCCTTGAAAAATTCCTCCAGGTCTGTTGTCCTGTCAATCATTGCCATTTTTGATGTAAAATGAATATCATGAACCAACTTTTCATCGTCTCCTTTTTTAATTATGAAATCTGTGTTTAGCGAAGCACTGAATTTGAATATTGGCAATAGTCTCAGCAGGCCAAGACATTCATCAACAAAAATTGTTTTACATTTGTCCAAAAATTCCGCTGGATCGGCTATGTTCAAATTATTTTTGATCTCTCCGTAAAGAATTTTGTCGCGGTACAATTCAAGGCCCCTGTGGAGTTCCATTTTTATTTTTCTCACTTTTCGCTTCAATGTTCAAAAAGCAAATGAGCTCTGACAGAGAAAAAAATATACTAATTTGAAAATTTCACCATATATCGTGGCGTCTATCAACAAAATTCTCAGGAAACTTGAACGGTCCGAGCACGTAACAACAATCACTAATCGGATATTTGATTCCAACACAGTTTTCACAGCCTTCTCGATGGAAAATATTGCATACAGCTTCGATGTCCCACAAATGCGAATATGATATAAGGCTCGTCCGAATAGGTTTTGGCACTTTTTTCACATAACTTTTCAAGTTTGATCGGTGTGTAATGCAACTGAAATATGCCTGCTCTTGCAATGACGGTATACGGTCACGCAAAAAAAATTTGGCTTCCACTGTCCATTTTGCAGTGTCTTCCCGGCAACGCCAAGGTAAAAATCCTCCGGAGCATATATACAATTTAATTTCGTCTAAAATTTCTTCCAACTCTTTGCAAAATTTTTCAGTTTTTTCACAAAACCGAACACAGAGTCCACAAAAGTTTTTCTTTTCGCCTTCCCTGAGAGGAATAATTGTCGCGACTACGATTTTGCCCTTGTCGGCTCTTTTTTGTAAAACGTCTTCCGCAGCGTCCCAAATATTTTCGACTGACAACCACTCGAGGTCCTCGTTTTTCACATCGGCTTGCCTGGCATATAATCGCAAAGCTTCCTCAGCCTTCTCAACGAGCCCGGTCAAAAATGACCTACGCGCAAAATACGAAAACCGTCTATCTAGGTCTGAACCCATTTTGCAAGTGAGTACTTCATTTTCTTTTTTTCCGTAATCACTAGCACTCGACGGTTACGAATTAAATTAAAAATCGAAAATGGTTCACTTTCTTGCTTTAAATGTTTAATTTTTCCCCTAAAAATAATTATATCGTCCAAATAGCACAAGAAATCACACCCTTTAAGGTTCGAAGGAAACATTTTCACAATAATAAAAAAGTTCCACAAAAAATATTTTTTAAGACACAAGTTTATTTTTAAAAAATACACTGATTCACACTATTATGCTTGAAAAAACAGATAGCTCGGATATTTTGCTTTTTCGGAGCATCCTGTGTATTGCATTCGAAGTTTCTCTTCACCATTTTCCAGTTTTTGACAAAATTCCTCGGAAAAAAGTTCTGAATATTTAGATCCCAAAAACAATTTGAAGTACTCTGCTGTTGTCGGATCCCGTAATGTAATCACTGGAAGCTTAACTGGAGTATTGCTGAACTTTGTTGTCACCACAATCTGAGCACCGACAATGTCAAAGGATTCACCAACGGTCAGTTCGGTATGATGCTTTACTTTGCAGGATTTCAAATTCAATTGATCCAAAAAAGATGCCATCTAAAGTGGTGAGAAAAAATAATGTTAACAAACAAAAATAAGCACTGAAAAAATATAACACTCGATAGAAAAAGCACTCACTTTAAATAATTCACTGAACACTGAACACTGAACACAATTAAAATAAACACAAACAAAAATTCAAGATTTTAAAAACCGATGACTTTTTTTTTCGAGTAAAAAGTTGAAAACTGAAAATTCGGATTCGACTGATGAAAACTAGCCGAAAACGTGGACTTATATAATCAGTTGATGACTCATCAGCCGCCCCTCTCCGGCTCAAACGGCTTCCCTGCCTGAAAAGAGTCCGTCCAGGCTGAAAAAGCAGCTCAAACCAATGAAAAAAGGTTCTCGATCCCCCACTTTGGGCTCTATGAGCATCCAGACCCAATCAGAATCATCGCTCAGGCTCAAAAACTCCGCCCACAAGGCACTGATCAGCCGAATGAATGAGTCAAGGAAGCGGGGGAATGAAAAAAAAAGGTGCAATTTTCATTGATTTGCTAGCCGATGAGTCATGCGGATAATTGTTTTATTGTTATATTAACAAAAGGTTTTGAAAGTTGAATAGTTAATGGCTTAAAACAGCCATTTATTCTTTTGTCCAGATCCGAAAAAGTGCAATTATCCCATCGCGCCCTTTTTTTCCGGCTTTTTAAAAAAATGAATGAAAGATAATGGAGCTTCTTTTCCCCCAAAACATGTTTATTTCTGAAACGGGTAGGAAATATTTCAGTGACTTATTGCGCTTATTAATGAGTCATACAGAAAATTGTTTTATTGCTTATTTACAAAAAAAAGTTTCTAAAATGAATTAGTTTGTGGGCTGAAAGGAGAAATTTTTTTTCTTCAGTCTGCAACTTATTCTTTTGTTCAGGACAAAAAAAATAATGCAATTATCCTAAAGCGTCCTTTTTTTGTCGGCTTTTTAAAAAGGAAAAAAATTGAATAGGAGGTAATGGAGCTTCTTTTTCCCCCAAGACATTTTTATTTTTGAATCGATTTGAGGATCATTAAATGCCTTCATTGATCTATGAAAACTTTTAACGTTTTTGGGTATATTATATACAACTGCTCGTGTTGCAACTAAACATATTCCGATTAGGAATCGCGGTTTATTTTTTTTCTCGAATAAATAGTGTACAGTGGTTGAGTTTTATTCAAAACGAATGTTGTGAATGTTTTAAAAGGCAATTGCATAAGAGCAACAAACGTGCAAGCCACAACTTGTCAAGACAGGAAAAAAAAAACGGATTTTTCAATTATGTCTCTCACTCATTCCTCACCGGCAAGTCCTCTCAAGAGCATCTCGAGATTTTTCATTTCAGCTGAAAAAAGTAAGTAAGAACTTAAAGAAAAAAAAAGACTTGTCCGGATGTAAATTTTTCATTAACAAAGTTTTTTATTTTCAAGTGAAATCCTGGGCTGTTGTTGAACTGCAAGGCTTTCAGACAAATCGTCCTGATATTTTCATAGTGAAAGAATTGGCTATTCGGAAACCTGGCGAAACGTCGGTCTTTTTATTCGCGCCGCCAGTTGGGAAATTGCCTAAAAAATGGAGTTCAGAAAAAATAAGAAAGACTTGGGCCTATTGCTCCAGATTTCTGCATCAGTTGGAATGGGAGGACGGAACAATTCCATACGAGCAGCTGGAACGTCTTCTTTACTGGAAACTGCAGGGAGTCGATCTGGTGCTCACAAGAGGATGTCAAAAAGCAAAGTTTCTCAGATCATTACTGCCGTGGAGGAAAAAAGTAAAAAATGTGGAATTCGATATGCCAACTCCGAAGTTCCAAGAAAAAGCAACGAAATATTGTCCTTATTATCATAACAATCAATTTTGTGCCTACATAAATTCATTATTAGTTTTTAACTGGTTTATAAGCGAGTCGGAAAAAGGACAGAAATTTAAAAAAAAACTTGCATAATTCTCTTTGTCAGAGAAAAACATAAAAAATTTGCATAATTTTTGAAAATAAAAAAAATATTCTAACAAAACAACACTTTGATGTTTTATTTTTCAAATTATTTTCCTTGAGAATCGTTCCTCCTGCCCTTTGCAAGAGTTCACAAGTTTCAACTTGTTGGGACAGGCACAGATCCAAAAAATTCAAAGATTGATGAATCATCGGCTCCTTTTGCTAATATTCAAATTTTTTCATGACACAAAAAAATTTTCATCGGCGAGAAAATAGCAGGCTATTTTTGAATGCGAACCTAAATAACTTAATTTCGCTCTTCCGACAACATACGCGGATCGGGCGAGTGGCATCGGGCCGTCCGACAATGGAACCAAAGATCTTTGGTTCAAATCTTCGTCGATTTTCTCCCAGCCAAAGGAATTAAAAATTGAAGCAGGTTCTCGGCATTGTCGCAAGGTGGCATCAGCGTCAAACAGCAGCAGCAGCATCATTCTCTCTCAAACAGAAAAAAGTCGGGGCAGCAAAATCAGCGCATGCATTGCAGGTTGCATATCCGCAAACCTTTCCCATTTCCCCGGGGTTGGGTCGGGTAACGTCACGAGAACTTCGGTCAAACCATCAACTTGCACGATTCAACCGAATCAGCAGAAGCATGATTCAACAGCACTTTCACGAGCAATATTCAGCCAAATGACTTAGGTTCGGTTAGGTTACGTCACATAAGCTAAACATGAGCAGCAACACTTAGGTTAGCTTAGGTTTCGGTCAACGGCAAAGTTCCTCAGTTAGGTTAGGTTAGGTTAGGTTTCAGTCAAATCGGCAAAAGCATGTTCAAGCAAATGCGCAAAAGCAAGTTCACTCGAACGTGCAAAATCACAATTCAGCACTTAGGTTAGGTTAGGTTAGGTTTGAATAAGCTGCAGCAGCCAAAGGACTTAGGTTCAGTTAGGTTACGTCACATAAGCTATACATAGACAGCAACACTTAGGTTGAGTTAGGTTTCGATCAACGACAAAGTTCTTCAGTTAGGTTAGGTTAGGTTTGCGATAGCACTTTCATCCGTAGGCAAATAATAACGCATAAGCTAAACATAGACAGCAACAGCACTTTCACCTGAAGCATTTGGCCAAAGCTGCACTTTCACCGACAGCATTTGGCTGAAGCTGCACTTTCACCGTCAGCATTTGGCTGAAGCTGCACTTTCACCGTCAGCATTTGGCTGAAGCTGCACTTGCACCGTCAGCATTTGGCTGAAGCTGCACTTTCACCGTCAGCATTTGGCTGAAGCTGCACTTTCCCCAACAGCAAAAGCTCACTCCCATAAGCTAAACACAGACAGCAAAAGCTCTTCAGCAAAATTTGGCCGACAGCAAAATTTGGCCAACAGCAGAAAAGCTCATCCGCAAAACATTTGGCCGACAGCAAAAATTTGGCCGACAACATTCCCCGGCGCCAGAAGCCCCCCATACACTCTACTTTTACTCCTACGCCAAAATTAGTGAGGAATGTTGGTTCAACAAGGTAGTACAACATGTTGGTCCAACATTCCACAGTGAATTTGCATTCTTCAACGGACGTCAATTTTATGATTCCGTACCTTTTTTCCTAATCCATTTTTCCTAAAAAAATAAATTCCTAATCCATCTTTCCTAAAAATGTTGGTTCCTAAAATGTTTTCCCGAACTATTCTTTCCCCAATTTTTAATTTTCGTAAAATTTTTTGATTCCTAAAATTAAATTCCTTTAAATAAATATTCTTCCTAATTTTTTGAATCCCTAAAACTTTTGTGACAATTTACTATTGCGAATTTTGGTTTTTCTAAATTATTTTTGTTTTTTAAATTCGTTGGTAACGATGAAGTTGTTTATTTATTGTCATTCTCTCATCGTCTTCATATTTTTATAATTATTGATTTTATAGTTGTACATATACTTTTATAGTGGTTTATTTAAAAAACAAGAATAAAAAGAAAAACCGGTATTCGCAGCTTTGCCTGGTAAATTATTATACAAAAATTTTGGGGGATTTAAAAAATTAGGAAAAACATTTATTTTAGGAAATCTTATTTTGGGAGTCAAACAATTTTAGGAAAATTGGACATTAGGAAAACATTTTAGGAACCAACATTTTTAGAAAAAATGGATTAGGAATTTATTTCTTTTTTGGAAAAACGGTTGGGAACGCAATTTTATTCACTCCTCTTGCAACCTGCTCCTTAATTCCTCCTATGATTTTAAATATTTTTAAAAACTTTGGATCCGAACCTAAAAAGTCGAATTGAGGGCTTCGCTTCTGCGTTATATAATTTAATTACAAAAATTGACAAGAATAATAATATTAAACCCTGGTGACCAAAGAACCACCTTAAGATTTTCATTTTGCATTTTTTTTTTAAGTTTTTAAATTGCATGCTTCAATATTGCATTTTTTTTTAGACAGTTGGAAAATCTGTATTGATTTATCACTGCTGTTTGGATTATATTAGAAAAATATTATTCTCCGTAATGTTTCTTTTCCCTTTCCCAAAACACAGAAACAAACAGAAAAATCTAAACAAAGAAAAAAAAGAAAAGAAAAGAAAAAAAGAAAAAGAAAGAAAGAAAAAGAAAAAAAAATTAACATCTTCTAAGATTATCAAAACAATAATTAGATGATCGAAAAAAAAAAAATTATTTGTAGTCGACTTACCGACACCGGGATACGGCTGCATGCCGGGGTAAGCTGTATGCTGAAGAGCTGCTTCCCCATTCAAACCCTGCGCTGGTATGGACAAATGCAGGGTATCTAGATCAACATTAAACACTGTATATAATTGGTATCGTTTAATTGACATCCTTGGAAACTGGGGGGGGGGGGGGGGGGGGAGGAGGGTGGAGGAATTTCCTAAAAATCGCCTCGTCGAACGCGGCAGTTTTTCAATAAAAGATACTGTATACCCATTAAAATCGGGAAAAGGGGCTACAATCAACTAATTTAATTCGTTCCGATTGACGAAATAATAAAAGAGGGGGCACGTCCGAATGGATGAACCGGATTTCAAAGGCTTTTCACATGAAAGGTGATTTCACCTTCAGCGAATGACCCGGTTTCAATTGCAATTATGCATTCGATCATCCTCTTATAATCCCCGTTAATGAATTAATTACTGCGAACATTATTACGATCTTTTTATGCTTTAAAAAAAAAAAATTTCGCAAAGAGTGTGCGCATGGGAGACGTCTGTTAATTTTATTTACCGGTGGCGCGATCGCTAATTAAATTACTTAATATCATTGTTGATCCTTATCCCTTCTCGCATCTTCAACAATGAGTACATTTAAATTTTACTATCAGTTGCGACATAAAACACGGAGAAACTGCCACCGGGTAACATTTAACGAGTTCCTTATCTCTGTCATTATACTTCAATCCAGGGATTTTATTATTTAAAACGTTGAGTTTTAACGATCGTCTTACCAGAGGATCCCTACAGAAATTGTATATACACAGAGATTTACGATTTTCCCTAGTTACAGAGCTACATACATGTCCGTCGCCATGTATCATTCTTAATACGGTCATTTACGACTACTGCTAGCTGCCTTGGGTACTTTAAACTTTTCTTATATAAGCTAATTTTTGTATTTTATTGTTGAAGTTGAAGTCTTGAGGTTAGCGATTGTGTTTAGTGTTAATATCGCGGGGGGGAAAGGTTCTCAAAAGGAGGGGAAAAGTATGGGAAAAGTCGGAACATATAAAATTGACGGCTTGGGCTCCATTTTATGCGTTTCAACAGATTCCAAGAGGGATGAAAGTTTTAAGAAATAGGAAATAAAGTGACGGTTTATGAGAAGCTGGATTAGCTAACGTAATAAATGTTCTGATTTGAAACGGAAGACGTTTTGATGAAGTTTCGGAGCTGTTTAATTAAAAAATTTTGTTTTTGAAAATTTTCAGATGAATTTTTTGAATGCAAGTTTTCTAAGTTGATCTTAAAAAAAATAATTACTTGGTCAGTCAGTGTAATAAAAATTTTTTTTTGGCTAAAAGTTTTCCGGTCAGCAATTTATTCAGTTTTTGGTCAGTATTTAATCAATCAAAATGTCAGTATTTTTTTCGCTTTTGGTCAGTATAAAAATTAAATGAACAGTATTTTATTGTGTTTTGGCCAGTATTTCATTGGGAAATGATAAGTAAAAAAATAAAATTCGGTTAGTTGAATGTTCCTGGCCAGTATTTCTTGTTAAAATTTCAAAAATTATTTACCGTAAAACGAGGTGAAATTGACCACAAATTCCAAATCAGCTTTTGGCTTTTCTGGGCTGATTTCTGGGACATTTATTGTATTTTAAAACTCGTCATAATTATTTTGAAGTTAAAGACAGAGCTAAGCATGAGAAAAAATTTGGGCATCGTTAGTACAACTGGGCTAAAATTTGAATTTTGTTTTGTCACAAAAAAGTAGGTTTTTTGAAAGCTGTCAAACAAGACCCATTTGATTTCACGACAATTTTTTAACCTGGATATTTTGTTTCTAAATTTATTTCAGTTAAAGATCCATTCGTTAATATTAGCATTTTTTTTTTTTTTTTTTTTTTTGCGTTTATAACTAAAACCAGCCTATTTAAAAAAAAAAGGGTTCTAATCTTTCAGGTGTGGGGTAAAATTGACCAGGGTCAATGCACTAGTTTTTTATTCTTTTAAAGCAAACGAATGAAACAAAAGGCAATACCGGAATTCAGAACAGGTATTGGCATGGACAGATTCCCAACATTTCATTCTTAAGTCAATTTTGGCGAGAGTAGGCCTATGAGCCATTAACTAAAATATCGGAAAAGAAAACTTCTCAGTAATTTAAAAAATCTTCAAATTTCTCGGAAAAGAAACCCGCGACTAAAAGGAAAATCAAAAAGTTACGGGAAAATGCTGCCCCTGTAAGCGAAATGACCTCCAACTGCATTTTTGTAAACAAAGGGTGATTTTGGTACCGATCGAATCCTTATAATCTCAAGAATTACGTTTTATACCTAAATTGTGAGATAAGAAGAGGAAAAATGCTTATTTTTATAAAATAAAAAGTAAATAAAAAAGAAAAAAAGACGATCTTCATTATGAATACAAAGAAACAAAATATTTATTTACTTTTTACGATTGTTCTTGTTGTCATTATCTCAAAATTTTAAAAAATGCAGTTGAGGTCATTTCGCTTACAGGGGCAGAATGGAGATAAAAACTCGGAACCAAAGAACCGAAAATATACACGGAAAAGTGAAACTGTAAAACAAAATAAAAATAAAAATAAAGGAAAAAAAAAAAAAAAATAAAATAAATAAATAACTGTAAATGACGCCACCTATAGTTTCCAAAAATAGTCAAAAATTTTTTTTACTGATATTTTATCTTATTCGTATAAGGTAAGGGTAGGGAAGTGCGACCGGGTTCTAGAAAAAATTGATTTTGACCTTTATTAGTTCTTAATAGGAAGAGAATCAAGCCAAGTTTTTTATTACAATATACTGCTCCATTATTAAGCTTTAATGTGCATTAGCCTCAAATTTGAAAAACGGCGCGATTTAGAGTTCAACCGTATTTTTCTGACTGCCGACGTATAATATTTCAAACCTCCATTTTTTGAAAAGTGCGACCGTTCTTATTTTTTTTAAAAAAATGAATTCTCCAAAGCAAAAGTTATTTGTTTATAAAAGATCGATGAATTTTCTTTCAAAAATTGCTGAACACCGTTAAAAACAAATAATCCTTGTTTATTAAAACTACAATTAAATAATTATTATTAGTGGCACTCCGAATTGCATATGTAAATAAAAACAAGATGTTTTCCTTTGTCAAAGGAATTAAAGAAGTCGTCTGCTAGTCGCACTTTCCGAAAATATTATTTTTGCCAAAAAAGTGCGACCTATTAAGGTTTATCAAATAGAAAGTCGAGTAAAAAATTCTTGATAGCATAAAAAAATAATGCAAGGTATTGACAATTGAATGGAGCATATTTCATAAAGTAAGCCAATGTTTACATAAAATTAAATCAAATTGAAAATGAGGCAGTCTAACTTTCCGACGAATAGGAATTTTTGCTTTTGTAAATTTTTTTTTTTTTATTCAAAAATGGACGACAAAAATACATTTCTTTGATCATAATAGGTTCTGAAAACATTAAAAAATCGTCCCTTGAAATCTTTTTTTTAAGTATGGGATTTTTATCAGTTTTTATTAAACCGGTCGCACTTTTCAGACGGTCGCACTTCCCTACCCTTACCTTACCTATAATAAGTTTTAAGGGCAATATATTTTTTGAAAAAAAAAAAAAAAAAAGCTGAATTTTTTGACATAATTTGTCAATTTTTCAGCTGTTTTTAATTTTTTTTGAGCTTAACACCATAACCTACAAATTTGAACTTCATAGGGTTAATAGGTCTAATGGTTCCAGATAGAAATCCCCAATTTTTTTTCTACCTTTGTAATAGAAAAAGCTACAGCTTTATTCAAAGTTGAAAACTAGTCAATTTCACCCCGTTTTACGGTAATAATTATTGTAACCAAAAATAAAGAAAATGCTGACCAAAAAATGGAGGCCAAAAAATTTTTAATATTTTGGCTGAATTAGTGAAAATGCAGATGAATCTGCCACATGACATTGCACCAGAGTCATATTATGTCTTTTGTCAAGATGCCTCGGTCATTTTGGATTTATAGAAATTTCTCTCAAGGACTGTCGCTTAGTTAAATTCAGATGACGTAGTTTAATCTTGCATGCACTGCCTTCCCTACATTGTGCTAGGAATAAGAAATTTTGGCTAGTTTTGCCGGGACCATTAGTCAATGTTTAACTTCAGGTTAGGCATTTGAAAATTACTAAGATTAAAAGGTCAACAGTTAGTTGTCCCAAAAATAGCCAAGGTAACTAACCCCCTTTTGTACCAACATAGTGCACAGTAAAAAATATTATGTCAAAATCAACATAAGTAGGTCCACATAATTCTTATGTTGTTTTTGTTTATGTTTACCTTTTGGGAAAAACAACAGAAAAAATTTATGTGGACCGTTTAGAACATATTTACATAATATTTTTTACTGTGTATATGTACGAAAAAAAAAAAACTCAGTTCAGGAAGGATTTATCTTAGGGCCATCTCAGTACGTAAACGGTTAATCCGTTCATCTCTGATGATTTAGAGAACCGACATATGGATGAGTTGATTTAGACAAAACCAGGAAAGCAGTGAAGAACTGCCTGCAAATAAATGATCTTGAATCTTCCTTTTGCAACTGTTATTACATGAGGATGATATAGAAATCGAGGTTTCTTTCCGATTCGGCCACTACATGACATTTACAATGTTAGATTAAGTTAATATTTTTCCAAGTGCTTCCTAAAAAGATTTTAGAAACGGATCATGAAAACCTTTAAGTCTTCCCCACACAAAAATATATCGTATATTTTTCACGGCCACATTAGTATTTGAAAATTGCTTCCGAATCATCCTCCCGCCTAGTTCCCTTCCAAAAGATGAGTCCATTTTAAAAATATTATTCATTTCGGTTTTGGATTAATAAAATATCAAATGATATAGATTCAATGCATGTATCGCTAAATGGCATTGTTAATCAAAATAATGTGGTTTTTGAAATAAATGGAAAGGATCATTTTGGGGAAAAAAAAGGAAAAGAAAAGGGAGAACTTGCATTCAAAAATGATTGGGAAACTGTCACGGATTGCAAATCCGAATCGTTATTATAATTAATATGTAAAAATAATGAGTGGGTAAAAAACTGCCCCTTTTGCCTCATTTTTCGCGCTACCCCTTTAAGCGAGGTTGGATTAAAAATTCATATTCCTCCAGCTTGTTACGCTAATGGTGGTTGAAAGGTAATTTGGAAAATGTTCTGGCTGTCAGTTCCCCATCCATCACGCGAAAATTATCATTTCATTTTCAAAATGTTCAGCCCGCAAACCTCAAAACCACAACTTCACTTTGTAATCGCTTCCTGAAAATAAATCTTTCAAATCAATTTTATGGAAATTTAATCATCAGGAAATTTTGAGAGTGTATGTGTTTTCCGCATTAACAAAAAATCAACATTAATTAGTTGGGTAAATATTTTTTGATTTTAATGTTCTCGCGCGATACTTTTTTTTTTTTTTTTTTTTAGGGGATTGGGGGATTTAATTAGAATTAGCAAAATTCAATGGAAAAGTACTCAGTTTAAAAAAGGGAGAGAATATGACGGAGTAGTTTAAAAACGCAGCACGTAATTTTTTTAATGCAGGAATTTTTGATGTTAATGTGCCCATTATTTATACGAATACCTAATTTAGTTCATGGAGCATGAAATTCTCATCATAAGCTAAAGCTGCGGGATTAATGAATCCGCGAGATTCATTTTAGTAATTTACTGCGTTTTTTGCTTTATTTTAATTCGATGCTTTAGAATTTTTATTATGATTTGATTAGATGGGATGTTGCGGATTTATTTTTAAAACCTTGTATTTTATAAAATTCGATTTTAATACTTACGAGCTGGGTAAGTCTGGGGTATTCCATTTGTGTATACCGTCGGGTCTGACCCTGCGGGTTGGCCGTTCGGTGTTTGAGCTGCCATCGAAAAATTTGGCATTGTAGGGGAGGGTAGGCTTGGCATGGCTCCATTTACAGGTTGCCCAGCTCCACCGCCTGAAAAATATGTGTTAAATATAAAAGTAGTAATTTAAATATCATTTTTTTTCTTGTAGGTATAGTCGAAAAATACGTTACCGTTTAGTGCTGCGTGTGGGATTTGTGTGGCCAATGCTGCCATTGGATTGATATAAGTTCCTTGAGTTGCTGCTGCCATTAGCGCTGCTTGTTGCTGCGTATGAGAAAAATAATCGTAAGTAAAGGACGAGGACTAATTTAAAAAAAAATCATACTGGGATATGGGGGCATATCCCTATGTAGGACTATGTCTTTGGGGCACTGTCCTAATATTGCTAAATTTAAACAATGGAGCGATTTAAAAATTTTAAGGCATTTGTTTTTGCTTGTTTTTAATCAAAAAATTCGGATTTTTTGATAAAAATATAATTTTTTTTCCTGGCACGAAAAAAACTTAAAATTTTTGATAAAAAAGGTCAAAAGTTGAAAAAAATTAGTCAAAATTTTAATTAAAGTCTTCAAAGTTAAAATTGGCTGGCATTTTTCTGGTCAATATTTTATTCAGTTTTCGGTCAGTATTTTAATTAAACTGCAAGTATATTTATTTCGTTGTCAGTTAAAAAAATAAATGGTACGTGTTTCGGCCACTATGTGGTAAACGATTGGCCAGTAAAGAAAATCGCACTTCGCGACTTTAGTCGAATACCTTTCTATCTGAAATTTTTTATTTGTATTTAGTATTAGTTGGTAATTTTATAAGTTGGAAATTTTTTATTTGTATTTAAAGTAGTTGGTAATTTTATAATTATTAAACAATTTTTACAATTTTAACGAGAAATAATGGCCGAGAATAATAATTCTACTGACCGAATCTTATTTTTTTTTACTGCTTATTTCCCAATTAAATACTGGCCAAAACATAATAAAATACTGCTCATTTAATTTTTCATACTGACCAAAAACGAAAAAAAGTACTGACCATTTGATATATTAAATACTGACCAAAAAGTGGATAAAATTCTGTCCGGAAAAATTTTAGCCCAAAAATTTTAATATTAAAACATTGCTTTAGCTCATATTTTTGGCTTAAGAAAAAAGGACAAAATTAAAAAATATACTGAACATTTTATTTAAAATTTTTAAGTTCTTGTTTTTGTTCAAGTCGTCTAATTTTAATATTTAAAAAAAAAGTTAAGTAAAATTTCAGGAAATTTTAAAGTCCTTGATTTCGTTCATTAAAAAAGGCCATAAGTGAAAAAAAAATAATCATAATATTATTTAAAATTTTCGAAGTTAAAATTTTAATACTAAGATGATTAAATATTAATTTTTGGTGCGAACAGTTCGACATCCGGACAGAACCCGGACAGACAGATTTCCCCAGGACCGAGCCCCAAGTCGTAGCCCTACGTCAAAAAGCAGAAAAACTTAAAAAAACCTACCTGTGCATATGCGCCATAAGCTCCAAACTGATTAAATACAAAAGGATTTAGGAGACTCATGTTGCCAGCCATCTGCTGCATTCGTCTTAACTGTCTTTCTTTTTCTGTGTCTGCAAATTTCACTACTAAACTAGAAGAGGCTCCCTGAAACAAACAAGAAAAAAAATTTTTTTTTTAATGACAAGATGTCGGAAAATCAAACCTTTAGAGATACTTTCTAACTTGAGAGTAAAACGAGAAGAATATTAACTCCGAAATTTGACGTAGATTAATTATCATCCGGTCGGATTGTATGAACGAAGGTGAGACCTTCGTGTCTGCTTTATAAATATAATCCTCTCTCAGCTTCGAAGCTTTATCAGAAATGCCCCCGCAAAACCCCGAGCGATAAAATTTAAAAAAAAATTAAAAAAAGTTCTTAAAATTCAATTACGCGAAATGTTATTCATTAGGATTTAATAAAAAGCCGAACATAAAATCGTTTCCAATTATCGAAGGAACAATAACCGTAGTGGTCCGATTGGGCATTTTATTAAAACCGAAGGGAAAACATAGCAAAAGGATATGAGACAGAAGAGGTGAGCGCACCTAGAGAGTCTGTTATGATAACGATTGTTACATAACAACATGTCACATGCACACGTTCGCTTTGGGGCGTTCGCTATTCGAGTCGGTTCACTTTGGTCTTTATTTACAATCCCTCTAGGCTGTATCCGTGCCCTTCTAAATAATTAACCCAACATTGCGTCAAACTCGACTTTGTTTTATTACATTTTACTATCTTGTTTTTTTTTCTTTCCCTCTTGTTTTCTCTTTTTTTTTGTAAAGGAAAATGATGAACGTTTTAAAACTTCATTAGCAGAAATTAAACTCGCTTTTTTAATCGGATTTCTTAGGTAAAAAGCAAGAAAACTCACAACTTTGTATGTTAAATTTTGGGTTCACTCCAAATAAGCAACAGTTGAAAACGCTTACATCAAGACTAACAATTTACTCAATTCCTTGTTAACGTGAAATCCTCCTCTAAGCAACAGTTGGGCTTTCTTTTCCTCTTTTTTTTTTTCTTATATCGTTTTCCATCCAATTTTTTATCACTTTTTTTCCTTTTCTTCCATTTTTATCTTCTTATTGTTATTCTTCGCTTGTACGGGTTCCCTTTTCATAATTTATTTTATATTCGATGTATACTTCTGTATGTGGGTATATATATTGTGTATATTTTTACGAAAATATTTTTTTGCTTTCATTCGTATGAAAGCTTCGGTATAATAACAGGATCTAAAACGTAATCGGCTTTGATGTTTTTCGTTAACTCTATTTTCATACATTATCAAGGAATAGGAAACGACGGATTTAAAAAAAAAAAAAAAAATAAAGGAAAGAAAGATGCTTACATTACATTTGCTTTGGGATTTAAAAAAGCTTTTGGTTAAGTTTAACCTTTATGATAACCTATGAATAGCCTTTTGCGATGGGAAACACAGATGTAGAACTTGATTGCGACAGAACTGCGTAGGATTTTTTTTTCTAAGGAAAAAGAGATTTGCTTGCAGAAGCTGAAGCAAAAATCCTTTCTGTTATAAATGAAAAAGACAGAAAAGAGGAAGGTAGCAAAGTGCAAACAGAAGAAATCAGAAAACGAGGAGGAAAAAGCGAAAAAACAGATACGGAGTAATCCTACGGAAAGGGACAAAGTATAAATTAATAAATACATAAATGAAAGACGTAGAATTTTAATAATTAGTAATAATAAAAATAATAAAATATCGATGTGAAGAGTAAAAGTGAAGAAAGGAAATGCAAAGTAAAAGTAAAGGAATCCTCTTAAGAAGTAATCTTCTTTTTTCTTCCATTTCTTTTTCTTTTCTTTTTTATCCTTCATTCGTAATCTTTTTACAATATTTTCAGCCTGGTTAGCTTGTTACGGCCTGTGCTCTGCTGCTTACGTTTTTATGAAGTTGACGTATGCATCGATGATACGGTCTGACATTTGCAACACTTTAAAATTATCGAAATTCGGTAGATCTCGAATTTTTAGGGCGTAATTTCACGACAAACATGTTCCGTTGGGCAAACATTTTCATCGAGCATTTTCCCTGGCCTTTTTCGGGAAGCTCCCCATAAGCAGCGACGGTTTTTTAAGCATGTTATGTGAAAACGTTTGTCCAAAATGATCGCCACTTTTATCAAACACAAACATTTTCACCCAACATGCTTAAAACAGCGTCACTGCTTATGTGGAGCTTCCCTTGCAAGTTGGGGAAATTGTTTAGTGAAAATGTTCCGGCACATGTTCGCCACTTTTTCCCAAATCCAACATGTATGCCCAACATGTTCACCGAAGTTGCTTGGAGTGAAATTGCGCCCTTAAAGTAGTTGACGGAAATAATTTTAACATGAACCAACCATTTTTTGTGACCTGCACGAGACATTATTGTTCAAATATTTTTTTAACCGCAATTAGTAATTGCGACAAACTTCTGACTTGTCTAGGAGAAGCTTTAATCAATTTTACCGAATTTTTTTGGGGCAATCGGTGAAATTCATGGGCCGAAAAAACAGTCTGAAGTCAGATCGGTTTGATGGATTCGAGACCGAACCTGACATCTCCATTTTGTCAAAACCCGGCTCAAGAATCCGAAACCCTAGCTTTTCGGACTGTGGTTGTTAAGGATGTTCAACCGATGAATTTAAGATTCTTAGTTGATTATTCTCTTACAACTTAAACATGGGCGCAATTTTAGTTGCGCAAATTTTTTTTAAGAAAGGTTTTTCCTCCTACAAAAATTTAATTGGAATCGAATAATTTTTTAAAAAGTATGGGAATATCCTCCTAACATTTTCCAAAACTTTTGTTACATGAAAATTCGCTTTAATTATTAATTAAAATATTTCATTAATAAAAGTTTCATAAAAATAATTTGCAAAAATTGTAAACCTACTGGTGCTTTGTTTATAAACATAGATTGTTTTTTTTTTTAGATAACCTCACAAAAAAAAAACCAAAAAATGATGAAGGAATTAAAATTTAAAATAACAGAAGTCGTGGAGAATGTTAAAACGAATATTCCTGTATCTTTTAAAAATTTATTCGATTCCAATTAAACTTTTGTAGGTGGAAAAGCCTTTTTTTAAAAATAAACATAGATACACCCATGCTTAAGTTGCAGGAGAACGATCTGCTAAGAACCTCAAATTCACCGGTAGAACCTCCTTTTTTTTACTTTATTTGGACCGGCTAAGTTACCATGTCCATGCACTAATGGTAGTTTAATTGACTTTTCGGTCAGTCTTATTTCTTTCGTAGTTTATTTGACGTTGCGGTCTGATTCACGATTTGTTTAGGAACTACTTGTACAATGAGGTTAAGATGACTGTATGAGTAATTCCTACAATCCCTGCTAGAGGGAGGGAGTGTCGGTGGTCACCCATACACTAACTGGCCGTTCACAATGCTGCTTAACTTCATTGATCACGATGCCGCTAGATGAATCAAGTCACCACTCCGACTCCCTGAGAACCTCCTTAAAGTATTATAGGTGTACACGAAAATGCATCGGAAACACATTTTTAAAAATAGGGCGGAAATTGCTCGTTAAAAACATCGTATTTCATATTTATCTAAAAAATGCTGTAGCCATCAATTAATTTTCCATCCACTTATGCAGCTTTATGAAACTGCACCAGGAAAACATTCCAATAAAAAGCTAATTTTCAAGTTTTTCAATGTTGTTTCCAAATAATATTATTAAATGCTTCGAAAACGTTGCACTAAGAGTTTTGTAATTAACCTCTCCAGTATTTAATACTCACAGCTGCATTATTCATTTAAATTGCACAGTTCAGTAATCATTCATTTGAGGTGACTATACCGAGCGCTTTTTTAGAGAGGATTTTAAAAAAGAGAAAACACAGGGTTTTGAAATTTAAAATTTGTTAATTCGAAATAAATTGGAAGAAATGCTAATAAGAGCGTAAAAGCCGCGAACGGTGGAGGCAATAATTTTGGAAAATTGTTAATTAAAGCTCCATTACAGTAACAAATGATAGGTAGGTCGCTGAAATCCTATATAAATTAATATGAGTGAACTCATTAAACGCTCCAATGAACAAAATCAAACCAAATAACATTTCTAAAACCCTTTTCATTTTATCTTCTCATCCTTTCCTTCTTCGGTTCTCTCCTCCCTCTTCATCTCATTGTTCTTTGTTCGCCACGATTACTTTTTCTTTGGGATCACCTTTTCCTTGGGTGAAAGAAAAAAAAGGAAGAAAAAATTTGAAAAAAAAAAAAAAAAAAAAAAAACGAATCGATTTCATTTTTGTTTTCAAACGAATTGGAGCTTTAATTTAATTTTCTGGGGCAGTAATTTTGAGATTAATTCCAATCAATTAGTGGAATATTAAAAACAGTTTGCAGAAGTGAAACAGACTGGTCACTTTTCCTATAAATGTGCTGTGTAAAAAGCGTTCGTCCTTATTAAAAAGAACGCGAAGAGTAGTATAACCGGTATAAAAGAAATTTGGCTTTTTTTGTGTGAATTTATTTTCCAACGATGTAAGACAGTCTTTATCTTAATAAACGAAATTTACTTCGTTTTACGCAAAGAAAAAGAAAATAAGGAAGGCGATTTACGCAGACCGTATTTTATCATTCAGTAGGGTTTGTTGTGTTAATATAAAGTCCAAAGCGAGGAGCAATATAGTTTACACGGAGTTTTACATTGTCTTTGTCTTCCGCACTCGTTCACTTTGCAAATTTTTTTCATTGTAAGGATGTGTTCGTAAAATAGGAAAAGAAGCTTTTAAAGCTAAAACTTTTCATCGATAAATCTGAAGCTTATCTGCAACATGAAAAACACGATGGGAAATCGTTTCTTCTCAAAAAAAAGTGAGATAATACAGTGTGAGTTCAACCTTTCATTGTATAAAACTATTGTTTCATCCAGTCTAGTTTAGCACCTTTAGAAAATGAGCGCCAATTGTTAGGGTGTAAGGAAGTTTATTATTCTTGCATTAAATATCGGGGACCCGACAGTTCTCTTCTCCAGAATTGGAAAGGGTTCTGAGTGAATGGCCACCTGTTGTACTTGGCAAACCCTTTACTTTTCTCTCCTCAACACTAAGTTATCCGCAATAAATTCAAGACACTATCTTAATCAAAATATTAAAGGCCTATGTTCAGAAAAAAAAAAAAAAAATCCTGGGTTTTACGTTTAATAATTAATATTGTTTGATGAATCTCAGACAAAGACGGGTGAAGGACGATTAATATCTTGTGTGCAGCTTGTAGGGCGTTAAATTGATGACGAGAGCCTTTCCTTTTAGCCATGCTAATAAGAAAGATATAAGCTTTGGAATTCTGTTCAAACTTGAACGATAAACAGCAAAGTTTCATTAATTTTGCATAACTAATCAAAACAGAGCTTTAGGGATAATTCTACGGTCATTCTAATGAAATCCAGCTTGGTGTATACAGTACTTTTATCATTAAAAAAGGAAAAAAAATTTCATTTTTAAGAAAAGAATAGCATTGGACTTAATCAAGGACAAAAATTTTTGCAATTATGTTTTTGTGTCAATAAAATAAGAGTGCAGATGTAAAACTACAAATTTCGATTGATCAAGGTGGAACTCCAGTGACAACGGAAAATTGAAAATTTAGTTGGTCTATAAAATTATTTAAACCATATAAGGGGCCATTCAAATATCCATAGTGAAATCATGTCATCATTTTAGGGAGGAAGGGGGTCATTCGACTGATGACGAATGATGACGAGGGGGAGAGAAGTATTGCTGTAATGCTGATGTCATCATTTACACTAGATATAATTCCGTGAAAAACTTTAAAAGTATGATTTTTTTTTTCAAATAATTTTTTAACAAATGAATTTTAATTTGTAACTTAATCACCTTCAAATTTCAGGTCTATTTTATGTTGAAATTTCGTAGTAATAATAAATGCATTTTTTCCAGTTGTATGAAAAGAAAAAAATTCCATGATGGGGGAGTCTAGCGAATAATTACGCATTTTTAAGGGGGGGGGCGTTGCTAATTCAAATTCAAATTTATTTAACCATAAAAAAATGACAATAGTAATTAATTAATTAATTACTAAATTAATAAAAATAATTTAAAACAGGGAATCTTGAAAAGAAGACACTAACACTCCTCTGATGGTTTCCGTAAATATTCTGCCACCGAGTACATTACTTCATTAATTAACCATATTTCTTCATCCTTGCACCAAACTCTTTGTTTCCCCTTAAATCTTATTTGCCCCGGCAGTTTGTTGAATAATAAAGCTCCAGCATATAACACGTCTTGTTTGGATTTTTCTAGTCGACATATGGGAAGTCGAATGTCCTTTGCGTTGCGGGTATTATATGTTGATCATGAGGGGGTCATTCATCATCATTGACGAATGATGATCATGGGGGGGAGGGGGTCTGAAATGTCAAAAAAATTATGACGTAATATTTGAATGGCCCCTAAAATGATTTGTTGACATCTTCTATTTATTTGTATAAGATAACAGTTGTTTTATTTCGAAATGGAATTTTAGAAAGAAAATTTAAAAATGAATCAACAATATTCTGATTTGCATTGACTGTATTGACTGATGTCGCTTGTGTTCCACCTTGCACTGGAAGCAGTAAGAAAATGTATTCGATTTAAGTTTTTGGAATAATTTGACCACAAAGTAACGTGAAAGCTTTAAATTGACTTCAAAAAAGCTTTTTTTTTTTTTAGTGTTTTTTTATCTTAATTCAATTTGAACTTATTTTAATTTTTCCTTGTAATCTATTTTTTCTTACTACACTGCTCATACTTTCCTTTTTAATTCTTCGAGAAGTCATGCCTTGGAGTGGAATGAATATCATCGGAAAATTTGAAGCGTTACGACTGCTTTAAAAACTGTGTTAAAAAGGCCTACTCGAACCATGGATCCCTGAACGCAATGTCCTTTCAATACATAGAACCCCAGCAATGAGGCTTACCAGAGGACAATGAAACGCTGCTGTCCTCTAACAAATACTTTACTTTTTGAACTGTTAATTCAAAGCCATACTTAATCAATAAAAGCGTCGCCATCCTCATTTTTTAATAACAAAAAAGTCACATGAAATTTATACAGTCTTTTTTAAGACCTCACCGTTTTTAACGAGCTCCAACCTTGTGGCTCGGTTTATTATTGCAAACTCTCACCTTTCCTCCGCAAAATGAAAATTGAGACCATCTAATTTCTTATCCTGACGCTTCTAATTCAATCATATCCAACGTTGAAAATGACTGTTTTGAAATTAACGAGAGAGTAATTATTAATTTTTGTTATCGTACACGATACATTCGCTCACATGAAATCTAATAACTTCGGAAAAAAAAGCACAACTTTTGTTTTTATTTGCATATCGAAAATAAAAATTAAATCGAGTACGAACAAAAAAAAAAAAAAAAAAAAAAACCAAACATACTTTTAATAGTTATTTTATATGGATGGAATAAATTAAAGATAAACAATAACAAATAATAAAACGAATGAGCCAAAAGCATAACCCCAAGGCAAATCATCCATACAAGCTACTGGAATAGCATGCACATCTGCTGCTTAGAAAATCTTCCAATTTAAAAAAAAATGGAGCAACAAGAAAAACAAGAACAACAAACTGGAAACAAAGAACTGAGAAAGTTCTCTCTGTTTTATTTACTTAAGAAAACGGGTTAGTAAAAAATTACCAACGGAAACAATCCTAAAAAAATGTATATAAAAAAGGATAAAGTTTTCCCAACAACAATAAAGGTAATAAATAAGGAATAAGACATTTGGTTTGAGAATCACGTTTTGACAATTACTTTGAAAGAAAAGTATCCCAGCACGATCAACTACTTTACAGCTCACAGCTAAAGACTTTTTACTGCTTTGCCGACTAATGAATATTTTTATTGCATCCAAGCCGGAGAGCAGGAAAACGAAAAGGCAATTTATTCTTAGAACCAAGTTGTTTTTCAGTTTGATTTGTGCCAGTTTTGACCGATTTATAACGTTAAATTCTGTTTTGTTCAGGGGTAATCTATAACCGTCGTCTTGGTTAGTTTAATGTTCTCCGTATTTTCTCACTTTATTTAACTAAACTCCCATCATGTGCAGTTTTGTGTTTTATCGCCCTTAATACACTTTACGTGAGCTGGATTTTTACGTTGTCCCTTTTTGTTTTCCGGAAATAAAAATCTCTTTTGTGTTAATGGAATTTGAAGAGCTGATAACTTTGACGAAAAAAAAAAATTGAAAAATTCGGTAAGCTTTTTTTTTTCGTTTGCTTAGTGGTATGGAAAGGTAAAGATAAACATAACGGAAAATGATATTTCAATTCTGCACTGTTCCGAATCGATTCCAGATTGGGGGAAAAAAAATGCGTTTTGATGATTGGAACGGTTCGAATTAAAAACTCTTTATTGAGCTCAGTTGTTTATTTAAATGATTTATTTTTTCTGTTGCCAGCTTGGAATACATTACGGGTTAAAGTCACAACAAGCTAAGTACAGCATGTATTTGGAAAAAGAACGAGTTAGTGAATGGAAATGAGTTTCACTGAAATGAGTCTGAGTTTTCATTTTTGCAATTCGTACTGCTTATCGACCTTATTCGGTGTGTTGACGCAACAAGCTCTCGTGAATTTGAGAAGAGTGCTTCCTTACAAATAAAATAAAATAAAAATTTTAAAAAATGTAAAAATTTTCATTGGATTAAGTTTTTAAAATTGCCAGAATATGGACTCTTACAGCTACCCATACATTGAAGTCAAGGATTGGTTCTTACCTTAACGGCACCTAATGCTAAAGTTCTAACCTTTTACGTCTGAAAGAATAAAAGAGATTCTCATTTCCGCAAAATCCTTGTCTAAAAGACGTTTATTTATTTATTTTCAATGCTTAGTTTTCAACATTTATTTTCCTTTCCAATTTTTTCATTTCAAATTTTGCCCCTCTTCATTAAGAACAATAATCAACATCCGATTCGCGCTTCAACTCGCTTTTCTCAGTTAAAATGACTGACCCGTTTTCCGTTAAGCTGGAAAATTGATTTGTTGTTGCTAAATATACAATCCAGGTATTTAACCCGTTTTGAAATGAAACTCATCCAGAAACGTCAGTGTATTTTAAAACTATGTTTACTGAAGCTAATTATACAGTAAACATTTGTTTTTGCAAAATAAAACAAGCGAAAGGAAAGAAAGGGAAGAAAATGAAAAGAAAAAAGAAGAAAGGAAGAAAGAAAGAAAAAAAAAAAAAAAAGAAAAGAAAAGCTCGAAAAAGAAAATAGGACAAAATTAATAAGGAAGGCCAGATTTTTTTTTTTTTTTTTTTTTCTTTCGAAAAAGCAATTAGAATTTTGTCTTCAAACCAGCATTTAAACATTTTGTTTTCTTCGCCGATTTTAATTCGAAAGGAAATCTGAACATTTTTAATGGCGCTCTTTTATTTACAAGTTTTTAACTGAATAAATGATTAGAGAATAAAAATAACTCTTTTAAAATGTATTTTAAGATACAGGATGTAGATTAAAATGTTTTCCCTCCCAGTACTTTTTTTTTTTTTTCGCAATTAAATCCTTTAAACGACTTTTCAAAAACTCATTGAATTAATTTTTCTTCCAGGTCATGCTGTACTGGAAATTGTAAACATCAGCAGAAGTAAGGTTTTCAAGGAATATAATCAGACATTTCACAAAATTCACCCCCTGAAAAAGGAACCCCTTAGAATCTCCCACCCTTTACATCATCCTTATTTTCCTTTGGATCTTACCCTCTAGAGATTATGTTTACGTTCGAGTTTTCCAATCTTTAATTAAACTCTCCCCCCATATGGTAAACATCAGGCAGTCAGCTAACCTTATATCCTGTTATAAATGAGGCAACCAAGAAATCCGTGACATTTAAGATGATTGCTTTATATATATAAAAAATATAAAAAGAACAAGTGAATATAATGCAAAAGATTATTTCACCCGGTCTTCCTCCAAATTTGCTTATTGTGAAGTTGCTGACACAAGATATTCTCCAATCTCTCGAGGTCTTCACATATCTTTCTGACGAAAAGTTTTCGGCTGATAAAAAAGGGAAATAATAATAATAATAATAATAATAATAAAAAATTACCAGACCCGGAATATTTACGTTCAAATTTCCCGACAAGGTTAGTTAGCTGAGTTTTCCTTCAGTTATTGCCTTTTCGCTGACAGATTTTCCGAAAGTTTTAAAAACTTTGAAAACCGGCGAAAACAGCTGACTCTTGATGAAAACTATTACACAGGATTACGTTATCGATAATATAAGCATCCTTATTTTCTTGTGACAGGATTCAACGGATTTAGGTCGATTAATTTTCTTTTTAATCTCTTCATCTCTTAACCCTTCACCTTATACCAACACTTTTTGATGTGAAACTTTCCTATAACGAATTTGTTATAATAATGATGAAAATAAGACGACAACGTATGAGGCGAAACAGGGGATATATTGACGGCTTTCATCAAGAAAATCTTTTGAAAGGACGAAATTACATGTCGATAAAGTACTGGATTTGAGATAAAGCCGATGACGTAGGCAGGTTCATCATGACGGGCTCAATATCAACTGCTCCTTTGTAGGGAAAAATTTGTAAATGCTAATCATGAATTTTCAATAATAATAATCCTTCTTTTCTTTTTATATTTTGCCGAAAGCAATGACGCTGATTAGAAACACTTTTAAGTCATGGGCTTCCTTCATAAAGGAAAGTATTATTCATTATTATAGAAGGGATTGTATTGTATGTAAGAAGATTTAGAAAGCTCTGAGTTTGACATAAAAATAAAAATTGAATTCATCCAGAACAGTTTCGAAGAGATAATGGCGACGATTTGTAGATATTTATAAACCAAGCACCTATGGCATAATTAATAGAAAACAAGAAGTCGTTAAGGGTTACTAAAGTACAAAATGAAAAATTTTATTACAATCAAGCAAGCCTTTCAAAAATGCACTATCAACTATTCAGAAAATTAATTTCTCTCAATAATGGGATTGAGTGGTACGGTAAGAAAAATATCCACTGAAAATAAGGGGAAATCTTCAACGTAGCAATAAAGCAAGAATTTATTTCATATGTGGATGTGATGTCCTCGTGTATACAGTAAAGAAAATAGCAGGTTGCAATCGGAGAGTCTGAACTTGACTTTTATGTGATTTAGATCTCTTTATTTCGTACATGCTTAAAAACCGATCAATCAGAAGAGGGAGTGGTGAAATATATAAAAATTTCATTAATCTTTTTTTTTTAAATCCGAAGAAGAATATTTTAATTTTAATTTCACCTAGACCTATTTGTTAAAAATTAACTTTCGCTGCAGAATTTTTTTTTTTTTTAATTCCAGCTAGTTTTAATCTTTGTAAACGATTGAAAATGAGGTGTTTTAGCTCCTTCCCTATCCCTATTCCATAAAATCGCTGAAAAAAATGAAAATTTAGGCTTTTAACCTTACAAATTCAACCTAAAGATCGTTCGTATAATGCATGAAATACTATAAGTTAATGACGGAGCTTTGCATTTTGGCAACTTAAATAGCAATGCTTTTGGCTAACTAATTATCGTTTTTCGCAGGAATTAAATCCGGGGAAAAAAATAATCTCTTTGCCAAGCAAGATTTGTATTCTACTGTATTCTCGTTCCACTGGAGTTGTCCCAAGAAAAAGTGAGTTATAAGTCCGGCTAATAACTTATAACAACATTATTTTATTACCTTGTTATAAGTTTTTATAACTTATTGCCTGTACTTATAACTCAGTTTTTTCGGGGGGTGTAAAATTAGTTTTATAAAATTCGCTGCTTCGACCCAAGTCTCTAGATTATTCTTTAAGGTACTTTGGAATTCGGGAGAGAAAAAAAAATATTACAATGCATGCAGTGCTGAAATAAAAAAAATGAAGACTCTTTCACAAATTGTTTAATAAATGAAATCTTTTCGTCAGGGTAAAATTCGACCAAGTTCAAAACGATTTCACTGCAAGAAAACAGCTTCAACGGTAAGCTGACCACAAAGCTCTTATAAGAGCTTTGTAATGATTACTAAGACTTAGTAAGAATTACTGAATTTTCAGTATTATCAACTCAAATTTTTGGTTGTCACAGGACGCTACTAAACTTTCAGTAACAGGAACCGAACTTTTTTCTCCGTGTATAAAAAAATCTCCATGAATCTGGCTAGGGATTGCAGTACCGGGAGTATCGGAACCGGGAGAAATGTTACCGAGCCGAAATTCGGGAAAGCTCGGAACCAGTTCCGGACGTTCCTACCTTTGCCGACTTAACTAATTCTCAGAAGAATTTTGATTCTTAATTTCTTGAAGTTACTTGTTTTATATTTTATGCAACATAAGAAGAAACATTTTCGAATTAAAATTCAATTTAAGAACATGTCTCAACCTGAAATCTAAGAAAAAGTTTGCTTGATAAATAATTTATTTATTTATTTATTTATTTATTTTTTTTTTTTTTTGCCAGTACAGATACTGGTACCGGGTATACCGGTTCCGTAAAAGCTCTTTTCCCTTGGAACCTGTTCCGAGATTTCACGGTACTTTGCAATTCCTAAATCTGACCGAGTTCTACTCTAATGTGCAAAAGTAGTGTAGTATCGAACTTTAATTTTTTTAAAACAAAATTAAGCTTGCGCTAAAGCAATTTTTCTAAAAATACAGCCATTCACTAACAAATAAAAAACTTTTTTTTTTTAAAACCTTTAAAAAATATTCGAATTTTGCATCAGAAAAGGATGAAAAAAAATAAAAGATAAGGAAGGGAAAAAATACCACAAAAGGACTATCATAAGAAGGAAAAAATGTAGAAACGTCTTGATGTGGGCGACATTATGTTGGATCTCCTCCTACCTAATCAAAAAAACTCGTACACTCGACCAGACTCTTTTTTTTATAGGATGTGACATATCTATTCTAACAAAATGAATCTCCTCAGAAAACCCGAGGATGCTGTCAGTTTTGGTTAAGGCGAAATTTCAACATCATCGCGTTCCCCTTACCACTCTCCCTATCTCTCCTTTTGGAGGTTTTATTTATGGGGCATAACAGGACGTGATTATCACCAGCTTAGAAATTATCATTTTCTTTTTATTCATTTTTATTTTATTTTTTTTTTTTACGTCCTTTGAATATTTCTCTCTATATGAACTTAGTATAAAAAAAAAAAGTAAAAAATAAGAGCAAAAGGCATGAAATACATTTAGGTGAATTGAAAAGCTGTATGAAAAACTCATCGGTCAGCATAGTGAAACCGGAACAAAAACCGTGGGTGTTCAGGTCTCGCAACAGTGCGCCTGGAGAATAAAAACAAAAGTAAAAGCTTTTTTCTCTCCTTTTTGATTTTTATTTCAATATTTTATCATCCATGATGGGAATTATTTTCACTTTTTCTAAATCTTTAATTTTTTTTTTTCTAAATAAAAAATAATGATTATACTGGAAAATTGACACTTCTAAAAACTTTTGATGATTTTATCAGCTTTGTTAGTTGATTTGTCGGTTACAATAAATATCATGGAATACCGTGAAATACACAGAAATATCATGGAATCCAATACGAATTTGCATGAAATAACACCTCTTACAATTCGATCCCGTTCTATTATTTCGCTTCCGGGGCTTTGCTACTATTACTCCTGTAGACAGGTGTCGAAATAATTCCCCGTTGCATTTTCAGCGAGAGACTGGACATCATATCAAAGATTTTGAAATTTCAACGATCCTGCCAATTGCAGTCGATTTTGATTATAGGGAGAAAACCAGCCTAATTGAATTTCAGTTTTGTTTTACAAAAAAATCAAAGTTTGAAAACTGTTTTTAGTAAAGCTTGCCGGGCAATTTATCTATAAATATTCGCAACCACAACATCCTGAAAGCGTGGTCAACAAGATTTCAAGCGTAATATTAAACTATTAAATAGAGACTCTGATGTATAAATTTACATACAATAAAATATTTTCCATCGGTTTAAATAAAATGAAGCACAAGAAATGACTGGAGGCTTTCGAACTGTTCTATTATTATTCCCGTGAAAATGACTAGAGGGATCCGATTATAACATGTAAACTGACCGATGATTCGGTTCCACGGTGAACAAAATCCCATAACCTTAAAGCCATTCTTCCTGGGAAATAAATATAATTTCTCACAAGTTGAGCGAAATCGAGACAAATTTCAGTCGGAAAATTCTTTTAGGATCCTTTGATCCTTAGGTCTTCGACTGGTCGCTAGAACTAAAATTTCTGCTAACTGTGACACATTATAAAGTCTGGTGTTTTTTAGACTTAAAAATACCGGAATTCTCGCATCACCACGGTCGCACTATTTTTTGCAATTTTCAAGATAAAAAAAAAAAAAAAAAAAAAAAAAAGAAGCAAGACTCCTTTTCAAAATCTTATTCGCTGTGTTTAGAAACGAGGCTGAGAATAACCAGAATCTAAAAAGGGCGTCCATTTTTGTACGGACTGTGCTCCACCCTTAAGAAAAGGCTGTTAAAAATTGTTAGGCTGAATTATTTTAATGCAGCAAACTTTATGCAACCTGGAAGGAAAAGAACTACGAGAATACGTAATTAAAAGTAAACAAACAAGTTTAAAAAAAAAAAGGAAAGTAAACAAGCAAATGAAGGATAGAACAAGGATGAATAGAGCGGTTGAAAGAGTGAACATCATGGATAAACATGAGTTAATAAAGCTATGATGGTGGACAAGTCCCTCACTCCCTTCGAACCCGCTCCCTTTTCTGATGCCCCCCTTCCTCCTCCTCCGCTTGCCAGCTTCTAATGACTGAATCAACATCATTATAATACAAAACTTCAGCGCAAAATTTTGTGACTCTATCAACTTATTTATTAAGCAAAACTAAAATAACTTTTCATAGTTTAAGTAGTCTACAAGGCAATATCATTATTATTAAATATAATTTTGATACCAACTTATCTACTTATCTACTTTTTTTACCTTACTTTTCAAAAACTACTTTCTTAAAAAATGTTTAGTGGTATTTTGTAAAAATCATGCAGGAAAAAACAAAAGAGAATTGTACACTTACAGGCATCGTCTGACTACCGTGTAAGCTGTTAATTGCTGCTTGCGCTTCTTGGTGAGAACTGAACTTCACAAAAGCGCAACCTGAAACAAAATCGATTAAAAAAACTAATGTAACTGAAAAAGCGAATAGGGTTTTTGTTTCAAACATTAAGATTATATACAAAAAAAAATCACTTCACAAGGAGTCTTCTGCAAAAAAAAAAAAAAAAAAAAGTTTTTTTTTCTTCCAAGGCCTATCCCCCTCTTTATCCCACCTATTCCAAAACTCATCACTCTTGCCCTCCACTCCAAGTCCAAGCATTCATTTTTTTCCCACTTCTTCCAAGCAAAAACTTACTGCCGAAGCGGATCCATTAAAAGGAAGATTAATAGGCTCTACCCACTCCCAGATCTTTAAATTCTTCTTTTCTTTCTTTCCTCCTCCATCTATATTCGAAAAGCAGGATCGGAGGTAAAAAAAAAAGTACAACCGGATCGTTTCTCATGGGAAGTATTGACAGCTCCTACGTGAAAAACAAAAGAACAGGAGAAAATGTAATAAAATGGATAATCGAAAGCAAATGAAAAGAGGTAAACAAACGGGCAAACCGACAGATAGAAAAGAGGAGCAGTTAATAAAAAATTAACCAATTCGTTTATTTCACATCTACCAAGAGCAAGGATCATAAAATATGGATGCAAAAAGCCTACGCGTTGTCTTGCAAATGACGTGGCGCTTCTCTCTTTTTTATTTATTTTATTTTTCGATAAACTCGCAAGAAAGTTTCTTCGGGAGCTTTTCGATTAACAATTTCACTTTATCCGATTTTCGAAGAAAAAAGGTCTTTTGTTCCGAGAATAACATGTGGCCGATTATTTATTTATTTATACGGTTGAACCCATCTCTTTGGGACTAATGATTAATGATTTAGGGAAAAGACATTTTCTTTTTCCTTTTTTTTTTTTTTTTTTTTTTTTTTTTTTTTTCCTCATTGGGAAATATTAAAACAGCACAGATGAAATTAAGTTTTTTTTTTTTCCGTAAATTTATGACATTATAAGATTTCAAAATGTGAACTAATAATTTATTGATTAATAATTCTTTTTATAAATACCGTTTTTTCCTTTGCAGATAAAATTCGAGGAGAATGAATTTATTTTTTTAAAAAATGGTAGAAGATGGCGGGATGATAATAAAAAGGCTTGAAGAGGAAAACATCGATCGGAAAACATCAATTGACAATTAATAGGCTAACGTTTAATTATCGAACCGGCTTCTACAAAATAAACAGAACGAGCAATTGCGACACTAGCATATCAAGTGCAACTAACATTGAAAAACGATAAGGTAATACATTTCATTTTTTTTTTTTCATTATGATAATGAATACAGTAGTGTTTGCAGTAAAGTGTAAAAAAAAAAAAAATGATCGTTTGATTATGTTTCAAGTATGATCAAGACTGTAAAAAATGTAAATATTTGTTGCTATAGCTGAAGAGCAAAAATTTATTCAAGCTCAGAGAATTAGGACATCAGACAGAGCTTGCAGAAGTTTGTACTTTTGCTTGTCAAACTTTGATCAGTCAATGCGCCGCCAAAGCGATTTCGCCAGACTTTCGGTAAACCAAGTTAAAACTTTCTTAGTCGTTTTGCTATGATATCAGTGGAAGGATATATCCTTAATTGCACTTTTTTTCGAACGATTGTGTATTTTAGCTTTACCCTTTTTTGGAAAAATAAATTTTCCGATACCTACCAATATTGTAAAAATATTTTTGATGTGAAAGCGACTGTTATAGAAAATATTACACCATGCGATTTTCAGTCGAAACTTGTTTCCTGATATCATAGTCGCGAGAAAAGGTTGATTTCGGCGTTTTTGTTTTGACTGGTATACGCAATGGCGTCATACCAACAGTATTTCCACGATATAGTACAATAATCAGCTCGTTTTCTTTGATTCTGAAAACCATTGAGGTTTTCTGAGTGGAACATTTTACAAGGTTTGTCGACGACTTAGAAGATAATTTTTCAAAATGGATTCTTTGACCTATATCAATAAAATACAGAAGCCCAAAAGGGTCACCCCAAATGTCAGTTCCAGAACGGACAGTGCTTGTTCCGAAAATGACAGTGTTTGTTCTGGAACTGACTACGTTACGGAAGCCCAGAGAGGTCACCCCAAATGTCAGATCCTGACTGTTAGTGACAGTGCTTGCTCTAGAACTGGCAGTGTTTGTTCCGGAACTAACACTGTTAGCTTTTAGCAAGCAATAAAAAAATTATCTAAAGCTGTCAGTTCCGGAACTGACATTTATGGTGACCCTTCTGGGCTTCCGTATTATGCGGCCCGACTTTGGTCCAAGTCACTTGGACTCCTAGTTCAAATATACTTGAATGGGCCTACTCGGAGCGAGTAATGTAACCGCTGTCTTAGTAAGAAGAAATATAATCGGATTACTTTTGCTTATTTTCCCACTTCTTTCTTTCGTTTAAAATCGAATATTTCAATGGGCTGTATATCAAATTCGAAAATAAATCCCCGATTCTGTAAACTGTTGGAAATTTTGGTGCGTATAACATTCCCCATACGCGTTACCTTTCGTGTTTTCCCCAATTGATAGGATGTTAACTTGTCATATAAAACCCATGTCTAATTCAAATGTCATTAGTCTTATTAATTTATTTTCTCTTAACTAGTTCAAAGGTCGTGACATTTCATTCCACTATCACGTGCTTACTATTCTGATTTCACGATTCATCATACTTTTCCTGGAAAGTTTTCGATTTTTCCAAACCGTTCTATTTTATTTTATTTTTTTTAATAAATAAATGTAATTCGTTACTGAGCGACCCGTTTCATTATTTTTCCTTCACTTTGTTTCGCTGTTAGACATTTTTACAACATTTTTTTTTGCCTTCAAACCTTTACAGCCGATCACAAAGAGTAACGGATTAAAAAGAAAACAGCGGAAGAGAAAAGCGAAATATTTTTTTTTTTTTTTTTTTTAATTTTTTAAGATTAAACGTTGGTGTTAACAGAAGTATTCTTTGTTAGTCCTGAGTCTGAAAACTTGGAAATCTGAAAAACAGCCTGAAGCATGTCTAGTACTTTTTTTTATAAGAGCTGAAGCACCTTAATAAATTGAGGTCTTGCGAAAGAGGGGGAAACGCTCACCGGTTAAACCGATTCACGGCATAAGGTAAACGTGGGGATTTATAATGATTCAAAAATAATTAATGAAAATTTAAAGTTGGAAGGAAAATTTTGAAAATAAAATGAAATTAAAATCGCTGTCAAGTCAGCTCCAGGGGTCGAGGAATTCCGAAGAAACAAAAACTTTGCTAACGAAAATTAATTTGCTGTTACTTATTTTCTTAAGTTGGTGAAATAAAACGAATTAAATCCGTTTTGTTAATTAACGGATCGGATGTAGAAGAATGGCTATTGCAAATTGGATTTCACGTGATAAATAAAGGTGAGTTAGATATAAATGGAGGAGCAGCGTTTTTTTTTCTCGGTAGTTTGTAAACGGGCCTATTTGAAGTTTCCTTTAAAAAAAAAAAAAAAAAAAAAAAAGGAGTTGTAGGATCCATATGCCTACGTAATAATAATTAGGTGTAGGCTTATAAAATCGGCAGCTCATTTTCGCGAGAAAATAAGTAACCATACACGTCGCGCCGTTATTTTTATTCTCGTTACCGGGAAAGTTAGAGGGATGCGATGTTAAATTTTCATTACTACGTCCGGAAAATTAAAAAAATGGAAAGGAAAGATATTCCGTTTTTCTGTTAACCTATCACGAAGATAAATGTTAAGTGGAGATTGCTTTTTCACCGTTTATTTACGAATGGTCGCCTTCTGAGGTTAATTACATAACCCAGTAATTCATAATCTCTTATATCCAAATCTGTTATCTTCCGAACTATTTTTCTTCGTACGCGTTTCTTGATTAAAATCCGTTGGGGAAAAATGAGTTACAATTTTTTGAGAGATGAAAATTAGAAATGTAAAACTATGAGAATACTTTTTAAATAAAAAAAAAGAGAACGTTTTCGCTAAAGTCGGATTTGTTTAAAAATGTTTTATTTAACACAGTATTCATGGTGGAAAATTCATGTTTAGAAATATTCAAGATTATTAAGCACACTAAGAAGAGATTATTAGACTTCAATGAAACGTTAAAGTCCAGCTGTTTTTAGCTTTTTTCCGGAAGTATGGGAAAGCGAAGTTTTTTTTTATTTCGAGGGGTTTTTAGTGCAAACATAAAAAAAAAAAAAAAAACTCCGGACTTTAATAAATTTTTCATCAAGGCTCACCCTTTCACATACTCCACTCTTCAAATTAATACTTTTTACCATAACCAATATGTGCTACACCTCACGTTTCTATTTTTGTATCCAAAGTTTTTTAGTGTCCTTCCTAGAAAAAAAAATTCATATCCTGCTTTTGCGAATTCATGGGAAAAGGACTTCCTTTGATTCTTCATTAAAATAAAGTTAACATTTCCTTTTTATGAATTTATAAACTGGTTTCAACTTAAAAACGGTTTGTCGCTGAAAACCATATCCGCCATGGAACGTAATTAAAAACACAGCTTGAACCCTTTTGTCAATAATAATAACAACAACAACAACGCCATTTGCAAACTTGAACAGAACTAAATATAAAAAAAAGTTCGCTTAGAAGAATAAAAGTATTTTTGCCAGAAAATCAGAAAAAAAAAAAATAAAATAAAAATAAAATAAAAATAAAATTACAATCATTTTATGAGGATGCATCAGCTTGAAATCGAACAATGGGTGCGGAAAATTCTCTTCCAGTCGATTTTTCACCTAATAACACATTCACAGAAGCCATACTGCTTTGAAATTGTTCACAACCAAAATTCCACTTTTTTTTTTTTTTTTTTTTTGATGCAATAGTACTTTTTTTTAATCACTTTAATTTTCGAACCTTTCTCCAATAACCAATTTTCGCTTTTTCGCTAACAAGGAATAAAAAAAAAAAAAGTTAACTGTTGGAGGGTTAAGCTGTAAATAATTGGTAACATGGAAAAGCTTGACAAGGGAACAGTGAGATTCCATATCCGCGTAATTTGTTGATCACCAATAATTAAGTTATAGATGACAGATGAAAATGGAGCAGTATTAGTGATTTGCACGTGTAATCAGCCTTTACATTAGCGTTTACGTTTAATCATGTTATTTCTCCAACAGCAGCAGCCGTGTTCATTGTTGCTTACAATTTCCCCTTCCGACACTTGTTTTTTCCCTACTTTCCTTATGACGAAGACGAGCGAGCGCTTTCCTTTCTGTCTTTAGATCTAATCCGAACTTCAATCACGTAAAATATTAAGAGATTTGGAGGACAAAGATTTTATTTTATAAAAATATGACAGGTGGCGTTTTCGAGTCAGGGATTTAAAACCGACTTGATAAAATAAATTAGGAAAGGGAAGAAGAAACGGATTAGGATTGAGTGAGTAAGTAATTTGTTGTAATTGATAGAGTTTTTCGACGTTTTAAAAACGCAATTTTCCCCCTTTCCCAGGCAAAAAGGTTTTATTTCGAATTACATTTCCTATGCGACTTTCTTAAACCGGCCCTGCATTAATATTAGAAAACGAGCCGCTTGAATCATTAACGTAATTATAACAAACTACAGTTTTTTAAATGAAAGTCTCGAGCTTTAAATGTCAATTTGTAACATTTGTATTCCTTCAAAAACAGGGTGTCTACGGGTGGAAAAGGCAAAAGCTCAAAGAGAAAATATTCCCTTGACGCTCCGCTTGCTTCACTTCAACAAGTTTAAATACATCGAATCAACCTCGTTCAGTTTAAAACGGACCTTTAATATAAATTAAAACCTTCGGGAATGTGAAAACGGAAAAGTTTCCTCTCTCTCTTTCTCTCTCACTCTCCCTCTTCCGGTTTGTAACTCACCTTTGCTAGCACCGTCTGGTCCTCGTAAAATAGTGCACTCTTCTATAGTGCCAAAAGGAGCGAATAACTGTCTGACATCTTCTTCGCTTTGTTGCTTACTGAGCATTCCCACGAACAGCTTACGATCTGGAACAATTAATAACAAAAAACTTTTATATTCGCATTTTTTTTTTTTTACTTCTTTTTTTTTATTTACGACGCCTTTGTGAAAAGCATAATAAAAAGAGGGGAAAAAAGCAAATGAATGCGAAGTTTTTGAGATTATTTTATAGTCGCGAGAAAAGTTATCGAATGAAAAATTAAAGCACTGAAAAAAAAAAGTTTTTTTTTTTTGCTTTTTCTCGAATAAAATTTTTTCATAAAGCAGTTAGCAATCTTATAAATACAAAAAGCCTTATTTATATAATTAGATTTTTTTGAAATATTTAAAATTACGATATTTCCTTGACTTTATTGCCTTATGATAGATGTAAAAAAAACATTCAAGGCTAGCGTTGTACGTGTATCTGATTACTTTGATTTGTTTTTTTCCAGTGATTGCAGTGGCTTTAACCTAAAATCACCACATAAGTGAATAAAGGAGATCGAGGAATAATTCTTAAAAGTTTAGCATTGAATACCTTTACGCAGTAGGGTGGGTCGAAAATCAACGATTTTAGAATTTCAAAATGCCTGATAGCGCAATCCCTGTGGCTTATCATGTGTAAAAATTTTTTCCTTTTCGAAATTTTTTTTTAAACGGCGTTTTGGTGGGGCGCAAGAGGGTCAAAGTTTTGGAAAATGCCATAAGGGATGAAAACTCGACTTTTGGATTTTTGTGAAAAAAGTACCGTTTCTTATCGGATTTTCAACGTAGATTTCGAAAATGAAATCTGTTTGAGTCTAGGTTCTTTTGTTCTTGAGATACAGGCCAAGTTCGCCATAAAAATGTCAAAACTCTAAAATTTTATTATTTTTGTCATATCTTTTGCAATAATTCAGGAACAGATTTAGCTAAACCGATTTAATTTTTGGAAATCTACGATAAAAGTCTGATATGAAAAGGTACTTTTATCAGAAATATCTAAAAATCGAATTTTCATCCCTTATGAAGTTTTCCAAAACTTTGACCCTCTTGCGCACTCTCAAGACGCCGTTTATAAAAGATTTCGAAAAGGAAATTTTTTTTACAAATGACAAACCACAGCGATTGCGCTATCAGGCATTTTGAAAATCCAAAATTTTTGATTTTCGATCCACCCTGTTACACAGTTAATGGAGGCAAATGAATCAAAATCTGTAAGTAATTTATTCAATTAACTGAAATTTTCAAGTTCCGTTGCATTGAGAATTCGTGTTACTTTTTATCTATAACGTATTGCCACGATTAGTTAAGTTAATCTTAATAATGCTTAAAGGTTTGATAAGTATTCAACATAAAGAATATTTTATTGTTTGCCAAAATGTTGAAAATATCTCGAATTATCATTCGCTTCATAATCGGAATTATCGGAAAGCATTACTCGGCTGACCTGATGTTGAAATACTTTTTTGGTTTTTGCATTCTCCCCATTCCACACCAGCACTTCTTGAATTAATTCTTTTGTTTGGATCATCATAAATCCCCTAATTTCCTTTAAACTCGACTAGATTAGACTCATATGCACTTTTTTTTTTACTTATCATTATTATTATTTTTTAAATAGCGATCGCATTTAATTTTTCTGTCACAAAATTGTTTCACGAAGGTGATACATTGGTTATGTCAATATCTCACAGATTACTTTACATTATATTCCTGTCAAAGCTAAATTTCAAACGTCACAAGAACCGACGACGGTCGGTTTTGATTGAGTGTTTGTTCAGCTCTCAATCATAACAAGTTCATTCTAAAGCTATATTTAAAGGTATCCATTTTTTGTATTCTTCGCCACTAAAAAAAAAAGTTTTTTTCCCCCTTCGGTTTTAGTATCATACCACTATTAGTCATACTGTGACAAACATTTCAGGAAAATATGCACAAACTTTCAAAAAAGATCTATCAAAAATCATTTGTCAAAAAAAAAAAAAAAAGTATTGGGAAGTCTCTTGAGCCGAGGAACAAAGTTAAAAGGCGATAAAAAAATCCGTGTTAGAAAGTCATTAATAAAGCATATCTCTCATTTATCAACAAAGAGTCTCCTGAGCGGTTTCAACAGGTGTTTTCCGATACTATGCTACTAAATATCTCTAGCTACACTTTGCTGATAGCATCATTCTATTGTTTAATAATAATGAGAGAATGTTCTCTTCCCTCCTTAAAGAAATTTTTTTTTCTGTAAAATTAATCTCCCTTTCGCATGTACCGTACGTATAAGAAAGATAAAAGGAGATCGTTTTACGCACAATGAAAAGGAAAATGATTTACCCAAGACACTCATTTAATTTCATTTGTGTACTATTAAAAATAGACGATTCCGCTGGGGCTTTCAAACAGGAAATGCTGAGTGACTTTGTCTTTTTCCTTTGTTCTCTTTGTTTTCGTTAAAATTGCAAACTTTTCCTCTTTCCCTTTAAGAAAAAAAAATCGGTTTCGGGATGACCGAAATTATGTTTAAATTTTCATCTAAACTATTTTTCTAATAAATTTAAAAAATTAATACTTACCCAATCAAGAAAATAATATAACTTTTAACAAACATGAAAAACTAACATCGTTTCAACATACAGAACGACGAAAAAATATCTATGCTTGTAACAAGAGTATAACAATTGCATCATGTTTGGATTAGTATAGCCAAACGATTACATAGCTATTTTTTTTTTTTTGAACAAACATAAAACGCAATCGCCATACATAAACAAAACGAAAATAATAATAAATAGTAATAATGATAATAATAATAAAGAACTAGTGTGAAAATAACCACACTCAGATCTTGTGACATTCAAGCAAAAAGTGTTCGTTTAAAAAAATCGTGATCTAAGTATATAATCATTTCAATTTCAATTAAAATTTAACTCCTTGTTTCGAAAAATTTAATTTGTTTTTTAAATTTCAAGAAACCATGTCCAAGTTTTGTTTCTTTTTCCTGTCTTACAAGAGTCATCTCGTAATCGAAATAGATTTACAACAATCATTCAAAACCGTTTAATAATTTTGTTTAAATTTTTTTTTGTCCTGAATTTTAATTTTAAATTATTAAACGGCTCGTTATTCCGAAACTGAACAAACGTTAAAATTTCTTTCGGAAAATGTTGAATGGCTAGTTTTAATTTTATGGTTTTAATTCGAAAAAATGTAATTAAAAATCATCTTTTTTTATATTGTAATGTGGTTTTATGTTACAGATAAGTGGCACAAATGGACTGAACTGGTGTCAGGCAGATGACGACAGTGGTCTATATGTTCTTGGTGGCACGAAAATGAGAGTGAAATTATAACAGCAGCATCTTTTAGGATCTCTGAATGTTAATTAAGAGGAGGCTTCACAGATGTCGGAAGGAATGGGCGTTTTCTCTAATACTCGATTTACGATGAAAAAATCCAAATTTTAGGTATCTAACAAACTCATCGGGTACATCTTGGAATTTTTAGTGCAACTTTCAACTTGTCTGAAATGTATGGAAAATATATCAAATATGTATGGTAAATGTATAAAATGATTTCAAAAAAAAAAAAAAAAAAAAAAAAAAAAAAATTGCGGTCGAAAAACTTTGATTTTGTTTTCCTGGTTTTTGTTTGCTTGGAACAAGTTGAAACTTGTACCAAAAATACAAGATAAAGTCAAAGAAGTTTATTAGATAACTAAAATTTGATTTTTTCCCCCGTAAATCGAGTGTTAGACAAAACAAGCATTCCTTCCGGTATTTCGCGGATCTTACTCTTAAAGTTAAACTCCTCGTCTCTAAAAATTGAAATTTTTGCGCCTTATCAGTAAGAAAATGACAAATAGCTTAGTTTTTACTTTCTGGTTCTTCTCTTCAAAATCGGATTCTGATTGTTCCCGCTTCGATTGGCCAAACGTTTCTTACAAAAAACACCACTTCTGAGCTGCAGTATTCTAGGTTAGTAATTATCCCGAACACAATGTCCCATGTTTGATTGTAAAACGCACAGACAAGTGCTCCACTACTGTTTTCTAACTGCTCAAGGCAGGTCAGCCAACAGAGAGGCTGGATATATTGCGACGCTAAGCCCCACCAGTTATATTTAACACCTTCTTCAGGAAATTTTTTCACCTACACTCAAAAAAATACTGCACTAGGTCCATGCAAAAATGCTTGGTCGCAAAAGCATTTTTTTTTTAAATTTAGGGGCACAATTTTACGCCAAACATGTTCGGCGAACATGTTGGTTTTGGATAAAAGTGGCGAACATGTTAGACAAACATTTTCACCAAACATTTTCCCCGAAATGCAGGGGAAGCTCCACATAAGCAGTGACGCTTTTTTAAGCATGTTGATGAAAATGTTTGTGTTTAATGTAAGTGGCGAACATGTTCGCCACATTTTGGGCAAACATTTTCACATAACATGCATGAAAAACAGTCACTGCTTATGTAGAGCCTTCCCAACGTGTCGGGAAAAATGTTTGATGAAAATGTTTGTCCAGCATGTTCGCCGAACATATTTGGCGTGAAACTGCGCCCTAGGTCTATACTGTGGAAATGTTTTGTGACAAGACTTGTGAGTGCTTGTCGCAAGAATAATTGCGTCCAGTTGAAACAATTATGCTTTACGACAAACACACATCACTTGTACTGCGATCAAGGTGAATTAATTTTTTTGGGTGTATTTGGCCCTGCAAATCGTCGTCTTAATATTACAGGGTTCTATCGTGTTCATCGTACAGTAAGTTAAACATATGAAATATAAAAAAGATAATACCCTGTAATACTAAGGCGACGAAATGTAGGCGTTTTAATTACTTCCAAAACTTAAGAGCATGTATTTTTTTTCCCATAAAAGAATCGTTGCTGCCTCCACCCAAGGGAAATCATAATTAACGAATTTCGAAAATCTTCAAAAACGATAGAGCACCTATGTCTTCTGCCTTTTACAATATGAATGAGTAAAGTCATTCAAATGGTACCTAGATATTTTACGTTAACGATTTAATGATTTAATTTTGTAATGATGTAAATGATTGCATCACAAAGTTTATCCTACGGGAGCTATTTATAACCATTGTAAAAACTTTTGTTGATGAATAAAAGTAAACAAAAAAAATGGTTTCCTCGAGATTAGGAAACCATAAACACTTTCCGAGAGAATTTTAACAAAATAAGAGATGTATTATACACACGTCCAATCCAGAACATTTCAATGAAAAGGAAAAAAGTTCTTTTTTTTTTTTCCTTTCACCTTTCTTTTGATTGCTTCAATATGTAACACTGTGACTGACGTGATACAACACAGCCCTCTAAAAGCAGAAAAAAAAATAATAGTAATAAAAATAAAATGTTGACCACTACAGAACGACAACACCGCTAGGCACGAACGACATCTGATTTGGAGTTACACTGTGAAGAAGTTAGGCGAGATTAGAATATAAGGTCCTACGGATTGTCAAAGCTATTGGAGAGAGAGAAAAAAAAAGTTCGAAAAATATATATAAAAGAGGAGGAAAAAAAAGGGTCGAAGAAAAAAAAATTGAAAATATTTAGGAAATATTTTAATAAAAGAAAATTGGTTTTCGATTTCAAGTTAAGAAATAAATTTTCATACGATGGTTAGAATGTCAGTTTTCAGTAATAATTCTTTCGAAAGCGGGCCTGGAATGTTTTTTTTTCCTACTTTCCTCCCTCGATACTACATCATATATCGTTTAAGAGAAATTATTTAATATGTTATTAATGTCCTGCTACGATAAAAATGGAATTATCACTTATAAGAGAGATTTTTTTTATTTCTTGTTTTAGAAAAATTGAAAATGAATTATTGTTTTTTACTTTTTTATTTTATTTGTTGACTGACATTCCCGAAATTTCGACAGTACGCCTAATGGGAATAAGGGGATTAGGATTATATTTTTTTGTAAAAAAAAGGAGGAAGTGAAAGAAATTTAAAAAAAATAAAAGTAAAACGGGAAAATAAAAAGGGGCATCTAACATCTTCGTTGAAGACAGGAGTTACCTGAGTGGGCCCCCAAGGAGGTCGTTTCACCCGGAAATGGACTTCCCAGTCCAGCTCCTCATTTCGGGCTCTGTAATTAACAAAACAATCTTGCACAGTTTCCGTTTTGTTCTAGACAATATACTGAGATAATTTTTTTTTTTATCATCGAGATTACACTTTTTTTTGTTTGTTTATGCAAAAATTTGGTAAAATTAAATTTTTGATGATTTTTTTTTTTTTTTTAATACAGAAAATTCCAGGGAAAATATCCGTCACTCACAGAAAATTAAGATTCTGTCAAGGTGTTTATTTCAGGCTTGCAGGTTTCCGACGTGAACTTTCATCAAACTTTCGTTCATTAGCTTAAAAAGTTTTCGGTTTTTTTTAAAGTGAAAAGTGGAAGTTCTTTGTTCATTTATCTTTTTTAAATTTAAAAATAAAGCCTTTTTTTTATGATTCTTCTTAAGGCAAGCGCTCCTTTTTCAGTGAGCTTAAAAAGGGACAAAACTCTTACAAACGGAAAATAAGAGAGACTGCCACGTTATTTAATAACAATATACATGGTATTGAAGCAAAGAGAAAGAGGGAAAAATAAGGGAGACTCTTTTAACGGGGGATAAAAAGGAAGGTTCGGGGGAAAGGGGGGGTGGCACCCAAGTTACGTAGAACATCGCTAATTAGTAATTCGCTCTGGGGTACAAAATGAATTCAACATCCTAAATTACGTAAAAAGCTCTCATCTTTCCATCTATTTTCTTCTTTTACAAAGAATTATAAGATATTCTTCATTAATTCATCTTGCTGTTACGGAGAAAAAAAAAAAAAAAAAAAAAAACGAGAAGGATCTTGCATATTTTGTTATAATAAAAAAAAAAGTAGGATCATACTCCTCACTTTGTCAAAAGAGAAAAAAAAATCCCGAAAAATGTCAATCTTAAAGATATTGAAATTTTACAAGGGTTTGGTGGAAGCTGAGCAGGATCCGTTATTTGCTTTTTTTTTTTTTTTTTTAATCTATAAAAGTGTTTTTCGGTACAAGCGGGGGGAAAATCTCAAGACATTTTATAAGAATCGGACCGTTTTAACAATAAATAATGTTTCCGGCTTTTTAAAAAATGAGAGCAGCTTCCTTGAGTGAAAGCTTTTTGTGGATTATTGTATAAAAGTTCGATTTGACTTGTGATTTTGCTGCTAAAGTTTTACAGTAGGCCAGCTCTTTGAGATGAATGGAAATAATTCCGATGGATGATTTTTCTGCAGCAAGGCGGGCTAAAACGTTTGCTTTAAACTTTATTGTTTTTTTTTCTTGTTTTTATTTATCAGGGTTGATTTCGGAGATGTTTCAGATTTTAACATCGGTACAGTGATATACGCTGTAGACCTGTTTTTGTTGCGGTATTCCTCATGAAAAATCACGCAACAAAAATGACTCCACAACGTGCAACATCCTAATTCCGCATTATTTCGTAGCTGTTTTTTAATTTTCGTTTGATAAACCCAGAATTTGAAATTTCCGACCTATGGCAAATTCCGTACTGACAAATCTAAATATTTTTACTCGATGTCAAAATGCTTATTAGGTCTTGTTTTTTTCGATGTCAGTCGACTTCTTGCCCAACTTCGTTTCAATATAAAATCAATGCTAAAGGCCAATTCGAAAAGCTACTAGAAAAATTACCGGTCATATTTTTTATTTAGCCTATTCAGGTTCACCCCCGTCAGTTGTAGGATTTAAAATATGATAAATATAAATAACTCATATTTCGGAGTTTTTCAAACACCCGAAGCGAACATTTCCCAACAAAGGAACGAAAGTTGAACAGACGAAAAATCAGACAGACGTGTTGGAAAACTTGTTTGAAATGAACATCACGAACACATTAGACGAACGAGATTTTTCAAGTTTTAGAGAGAATAAAGTTCCCTGTGATAGAAATTAATAAAGTTACTCCGAAAAATATGAGCTTCGATTTTCTATCTTTATCGCTCCTTTCTTTACGGACGTCTTTTATCTCCTACCATCAAATTCTAACACGTTCTTGCTATCAACCAAAGCTGACTTTGTTGAGTTTTTATAACTCCATTCACTTTCTTCTTTTTTTTTTTCCTTCTTTTTTCCCCTGATACTTTTGTTTGGTTTTATTGCGAAAGAAAAAGTAAAAGAAAAAAAAACGCCGATTCCAAACAGCTATTTTTGCTAAAATTTTTAAAACCGGACGTGGAACGATTTCCCAGGATATTTTATTAATCTTTCCTTGAATGGGAGTTGCATTCTTATCGTGCGCCATTCTCTACACATTTCGGTGTCACGACAGAAACCCGGGTTCTGCCGTTGTCATTAAACTGAAGATCATCCATCATCATTGAACAACTTCTGTTTCAGCTGTCGCAAAGATCTCTAATTATCTTTCTCGACAACTTTCTATTGCCGCCTTGCCTTTGTTTCCTTGTTTAGTTAGAATTGGGAAGAAGTTAGGGATGCTGAAACAACGCGGACCTCCTCTTATTGTTCTCCGTATGTGCATCATTTTAATGACATATGAGCACTAATCATCTGCATTAGCCTGGGACCGTTAATCAAAAATCAGAATTCAAAAAATACGGAAAACATTAATACAAGAGCCTACTTTTTTTTTCTTTCATGTTTTTTCTTCAACCGAAAAAAAAAAAAAAAAAATTAAAATGACATTTTCCGGGAATATTAACGTTGATACAGGTTACATGTCATTTTCCTTTTTCAAAGGAGAAAACCGCGGGTGTTTTATCCGGAAAATAAAATTTCACGGTCGGAAACCCTGACGAACCCGGGGTCTTAAAACAGACGGATATTTAACCGCTATCAGTTTACACTAAGGGCGATTCATTTAAAACCGTGTGACGTAAAGAAAAGGGACGGAAGAAAAGATTTTACAGGTATTTTCCACGGGAAAAGGGAGAGAGAGAGGCATGAGATTGCCGCAAGCATTCGGCCCCCGGAGTTCGGGATTCTTTAGGAGAAAACGAATTATAATGAAAACGAAAAAGACCACAGTTCATGCTTGAGTTTAATTATCGGGGATTATTGCTAAGAGAACTCCTAAGTACTCTTTTAGATATTGTGTACTTTTCCTATCTCCCGAAATGGAATTCATCAAAAATGGGTTTTATGTGACGTAATTAATAAAATTTATGATGTAAAAACAGAAATGAAAAAAAGTGATCTCTTTTCATTAGACTGAAAATATTTTTTAATGAGGAACGAGCGAATGCCATTTTCCTTCATTCTCAAACCCCGAGAAATTTATTTTTACTTTTAACAAATGATTTGGGAATCATTCCTGTCTTGGCACGATTTAAACGAGGGCTTTTTTATTATTTTCACCGGGAAAAGAGAATCGAGTAAAATCCGAAATAATTCCAAGTTGAGAATAAACGAGTTTATTTTCTGAGAATCGTTATACCTGAAGCGTAAGTATTATTTTCTGTTTCTGTAAGAAGGATTTGAATTTTTTAATTCTTTTTTGCTCGGAGGGGGATGTTTACGAACACTCCTCGCAATTTTTTTCGGGGAAGTATAGGCTAATATATTTTTATGAAATTTTAAAACTTTTCCCTTTTTAATTATTTAAAAAAAAAAAAAATATTATTTTTACCAAATTTTTGCACGATGATACTATTCGTATTTTCATGGTATTGCGATTTCTTATGCAATTAAAACTCATATTTCAACAAAATTTACAAATAAAATATACAATTTTCGTTAAGATTTAACTTCGATTACTTTAGATTTTATTTTTTCAATTTGTAGTTAAATCACCTTTTCCATCGCACCTTTCCATTGTATCTGAATTCTGTAGCAATAACAAAGAATAATAATAGTGCAATATAATTCATATCTTTAATTTCGAAAAAGTTATGAAAAGTAAATTGAATTAAAATTGAATTAATGAAAATGACGGCGATTACAAAAATTTACTTGGAAAATTAAAATAATACTCTTTCTCTCTTGTTTTATTATATCTATACTTTTAGTTGATGAATACAAACCTCCACGATTCTCACTGTCCGCCGGTTTCACTTGTATGGGCCGGTTCATCTGAAAATAAAAAAAAATTACTTTAAAATACATTTTTTACCAAGATCATATTTCGTTTGAAAACTTTTTCCAATTATTTCAACTGTGAAAAAATTGGAGGGGTATTTAGATTTTTCCACACGTGTTAATAATAAGTATAGATACACCGCCTTGTCATTTGTAAGACAAAGAAACCTGATCAAGCTATGGTTACCGGGGAAAAAGAGAGAAAAAAAAGTATTGCGCTTTAAATGAACAGCAGCGTGAAATTGCTGCATTTACATTTTTTTTTCTCGAACTCTTCCATATTATTTGATTTGATTTGATTTAAACTTGCTTCTAGTTTCTCTTGATCTTTCGGGATTTGCTTTGTTCATTCCTCACCTTTTATTCCTTGTGTTTCGCATTCGTTCCGGATGGATTTTTTTTTTTTTTTTGCTCGACTATTGGGATTTATTCTCGTTTTATTTTATGAGGATGAAAAAGAAGGGAGGGTAAAATAAAACCGAAATCGACTATCGTGTTAAAACACTGTTTACGTCAAAAAACAAAAATTCTACCCCAATTTATATGTATTTTTTTTTTTTCAGTAAAAGAAAGGCTTCAGTCTAATCAAGGTGAAAATTTCGTTTGAAAAATTAATCATCGATATATTGTCAAAAACAAATTTATCAGAAATGGCTGGAAGCCTTCATAAAAAAGCTTTTTAAGAGATTTCCTCGTGAAATACTTAGCAAATTAATCCTTTGCCAAAGGTATATGCCAGTGTATTTTCTCGACCGATTTATCAATGGAAAACGCACTTGATGAGGGAACTATGAAGCTGTTTACGGATTTCCCTTTTTCTCCTCTTTAATCCCCTCTCTCCCGGTTCCTCCTCGTCCGACGCTTCTCTCGACCCTTCTGAGACTCAAGTAATTAAAATGGGCTTTAATCAGAGCTACTCGTTCGGAAGTTATAGCCTGAACAGCGGACTCGGACTACAGTCTTTTCTCCCTATACCTCGTCAACCCACCGATTTCTACCATATAAAAACTCGACCCTTCCTCATCGTTTTCGAACATTTCATTTATTAACCTTTTTTATTTTTATTTAAACTAACGATTCGTCGTTGGCGATCAGAAGGAGCACTTCAGTTTTTAAATGGCGATTATGACAATGCAGGTCGATCGCTTTTTTTTCATACGATCGATTTTTTTAATTTTCAATTATTTATTTTATTTTATTTTTACATCATCCTACCGGAATTTTCACTTTTCGATTACGGGTGATAAACAGATAAAAAATATCCTCTGTTTTTGAAAAGTGTACCATGCATGCAAATAATCGAGAATTTTTTCCTTGAATTTCACAGACGGTTTCGAACTTGAATTTCACAGACGGTTTCGAACTTGAATTTCACGACTCTCTGTTTTTCGTTTTCGATTTAACTAAAATGAAATTTTTGGATTTTAGCTTTATAATTTTCAATTAAACTGTGTTAATTTTGCGAGTGAGTTTTCCATTAAAGATCTCGACGAATTAGCAGTTGTTATGAAGGAATAGAATTTCAGAGACGTATTTCAATGACGTTTGCAACGTATGGTAAGCTTACTCCCTGGTAGAAATGTTCTATTGGATCAAGCTAGATCAGTCTTGGAATATCAAGATTTAGTCTTGGATCAGTACTGGATATCCATGCCCGAAACGGTTTGTTTCGTTACTTTCGTCAATCTTGGTCGGGTCTTGATCGACCAACATTGCTCCAGTCTTGGTCGAGAAACTTTGGCCGAGTCTTGATGGATCATCAGCATTGCATTTTTGTCCTACAATGTAACTTTTAATTCCTATATATTCCTATAATTTAACTTATAATTTAACATAATTTAATTTATAATTTTAGGTCACTCGCGGAAAGCATTTTTAAATCTTAAACTATCACAAAAATTAGTGCGTCCGATTTTTCAAAATAAATAATATCTTGTCACAAGTGTTAAATCGCCTTGGGTAAATGCAATGAAATTTCCGATGGTTGCTTCGTATAAATTAAATACAAAAACGGTCATCGAACTTAATTCGAAAAGTTACAGTACCTGAATTTTACCCAGGGTCGGGGGCAAGATCCGTTCGTTCACACTGAAATAATTTTTTTTTTTTTTTTTTTTTTTAATAAAAATACAATTTTTGACTCGTCAATATTTTCTGATTATTCAAGCTTAGTTTAAATGTAAAAATGCAATTACAAGATTTTGAAAACACCGATTGGATTTTCAGAGTCACCCATTATTGGCCCAAGATATTAAAATCTGTCAAAACTCAACCATAACTCGAAAAAAAAAATGTCTCGGATTGCGAATTTATATCAATGTTGATCCAATACAGTAAAGCATAATTTCATCTCTTCCATATGCTAAAATCGGAAATTAAGCCTAAAGCAAGCACGGGATTTTGAATAAAAAGCTAATCATGGCTATAATAATTGTCCTAAAATAGTCTCGATAAATTTCCAATGTGAGAATGAGATTCTACCGGCATATTCCACGATTGATTCCTGTCTTATTTGTTTATTATTTTTTTTTTATATTGTTCATCGCTTACAATCTGGATTTTCTACGTTTCTCTGATGTTTCAAAGAGGGAAAAATTTTCTTTTTATTCATTCTCGCATTATATAAAAGTTAAATCGTAGCCTATAAAATTATTCCAAGAGTTTTTCTTGCGCAACGAAAAAAAAAAAAAAGATTTGTCTTATATTTTAAAGTAAACACTCGACAGAAGAATTTCTTAACTTTTCTTTCGAATGTATCAAAATCGTGCGAAAATGCAATTTCGATGGATTTCACTGGATCTTAGCAATTATGGGTTTGAGACGTCAGAAAAAGTGAAGCTTTAGCGTTGTTTTCTCAGCTGGCTTTGGGTTTTTTTTTTATATTTAGGATATTTGTTATTTTCTTATTTTCTTTGAAATAAACGATCTTTGGATATTTTTGATATTTTTGTTATAAGAAATAGAAAAAATAAATAAATAAATATATAAATTCGGAAGGAGTATGACATATTTATATGACCATTATTTACCTTTTAAGTTTAATTTTCTTTTTTCACTTCTTTATCCTTCTCCATTTCGAAACCTTTTTTACTCTTTTCCATTTGTTTGGAGTGTCGATGACCATTATCTTTTTTTTCAGGAAACGATCAAGTAATGAATAAAATATTTTTTTGAAGTAAGTGATCAGTAAATTTAGTTTGGTAAAAAAAACTAATAGAACAGTAAATCTCCCCAAAACTGCATTTAGCCACATTCTCGCTCATTGACTAAAACTTACAAACTACGATATTGAGTTAGTAATTTAAATTGAAGTCACGGATGACAATACTGCGTTTGCAAACATAGGTTCTACCCTTCGTTTCGACCCCCTTTCACTCGAGCCCTTTGGGGTACTTTCACCCAATTCACCCCCTTCACCCATCCAAGGGCGATAAAAACCAATAAACATAGAGTCTTATTCAAACAATCACTTTGCTCCCTCAAACCTGCTGTATGCGCCGTAAAGGCACGGGGGGGTTAGGACACGTTTTTCTTTTTCCTATTGAAAATCATATTACCATTGAAAGGTGAGACTGATGAACTTAAAAATTCCACTTCCTCCTACAATAAAATCTTCACTTTTCATAAAAATCGAATGTTAAATTTCCTCTTGAATTTAGGAAAAGAAAAAGGAAAAAAAAAAAAAACATTAAGGACGCTTCATGCATGTATTTCATCATTTTTATCGCAAAAAATAAAACACGTTTCATCAATATGAGCGAGTTTTAACTCGCAACAGGGGAAAAAAAAGGTCCATTCGGAACAGTGAAATGTATTTTCTGGTTATTGTCGACGATTTTATAGTTATTGCATCGACGTTTTGGATCAATTTTTCATTCAACAATAAAATATTTGAAGCAGAAGATTTATTTATAAGAAAACTTTTTACTTATCGAAACGATGTATTTCGAAATAGTTATTTAAAAACAAGCGCGTATGAAAACACGAACTTTATATAGCTACAGGATGCAAGTGCTGATTGTGTAACTATTTTCCTGCTTTAATGCCGAACGAGTTTTCCGATTTTTACAAATGAAATGGAAAGGCAAAAGATATACTTTAATTTTAAAATGAATCTGATACATAAAAATCGCATTGTGTGGAAAAGCCTCAATCACGGATCACTCTAAAAATTCAACAGATACATTCAGATATGTCCGAATGGAAAAACAACTTTGGTTTTTCGAAATCGAAAAAACCGGAAAAACGAACAAAAAAATCCATTAAAAATCCTAAAATTTAAAAGTGGAACATTTATCGAGTTCGATAATAAAAGCGAAAGCTCAAAAAGCTCATGTAAACATTAAATAATTTCATTATCTTTCATCTGTCATGCGATTTTTTAAATACGAGTGTTTTTATCGTGGTGAAAAAAATTAACATGGATCTTTTTATCATCTGAACTGGTTTACGGTTAAAAACTAATTACGAATAACAGAACAAATTAATTCGGCAGCTGATATTTCTATTTTTCGTATGTAAATATCCCGACCGTTTTTTTTTTTTCTTGGGAGATTCTGGGCAATTCATGTATTGCACGCCTCCGCTTATATTTCGTACGGTTCGGTATTCCGAATAAATATAAAATTTTGTTAATTTTCCGGTAAAAAAATTTTTCTTCATCTATATATAGCTTTAATTTAGAAGACTATATATTTTCACATATAGGCTATACACACGTACAAAAAAAAAAAAAAAAAAAAAAGCCTTTGAAAAAGAATCGTCCTAAGGGACTGGCACGACTCAGATTAAACCCGGACGTCCGATTCGTTCGCCAGAAGTAATCAACATTCCCTTCCCTTGCTTTCTTTGATTCTCTCATTACAAACTTGGCCGTTCCAATTTGTTTTTTTGTAAATAAAACGTCTCATTTCTTAGATTAATCCTCGCTGCTTCCGATCTCCGTCCCTTATCGAGTTTTTTTTATAATCGGTTAAAAAAACTGAAATTTCAAAACAAAAAAAAAAAAAAAAAAAAAAAAAAAAAAAAAAAAAAAAATGCCGATCGCGCCTTAATATGCGAATCCTGTGCTACTGTTTATGACACATTTTATATGGAATATAGCGGACTCTATTGTCATATCAAAATAAAATCCCTACGGTAGGTACTGGAAATAAAAGGAACCAATCGGATTTATTAGTAATCCTTGATTAAGAGAAGGGTGTTACTGTTATCGATCATACAAAATTTTTGGGGGAGATTTTTTCTTTCTTGTCGCTGTTGTAGTCCTGGTTGTAGCATAAAGAGAGAGGAGAGGGAACGGGAGGGGATTCCAGGGACACGTGGATCCTTCCCCATTATTATTTTGCATACTGAACGCATTGTCTTTCTCTTTTATCTTTTTTTTTTTTTTTTTTTTTTTTTTTTAACAGCAGATCTTTTTTCCTCCTTTTTTCGCTCGGCGAAATTAAAGTCTAACCAAATTAATAAAAGAGTTTAAGTACTTGTGAAAACACTTTGATATCCGATCTCAAAATTAATACAAAAGAAGGAATTTCTTAAAAGTATCCCGGGAAAAAAGGGATATTGGATTCTTTGCATGCAAAGTCGTTGGACAGTAGAATTAGCTGCTTAATTACGTACTTAATTATGTATTAATTCGTGAACGAAATTGTAGAACGATAATTTAAAGAAAAAAAAGTTTTCTGTTTTCGAAGAGATTAAATTAATTATATATTTTTTTTTTATTACAATGGAAAACGTTTTCCTGCAGGCCTTCCGATAATTAGATTTAATAAATTGATCTTTTTACGGGTAATCAGGTTTTAATTAATTATTAATTTTTTTTTTTCGAATTTGATTTATTAATCGAATTTTCCTTACTATTTTTAGAGTTCAATTTGCCGTTAATAACCTTGAAAATCCTCGAGATCTGGGATAATGTTTACAAAAATTTTACAGAAATGATCCGGGATTAAGGAGTGTAAGAATAAACATTTGAAGGACAGCCAAATAGTCCAGGTTGTTTTCTGAATCCCTAGGCATTTCAAAAATTGCATAACGATATCACATAAACCTGGTCGTTTTAATGACGTACAGTGAGTATAATGCCTATGTTCGGCCAAAAATATTTTGACATATTCCTTTATCAGATAAAACTGACTAATCGTGCCCCCGGTCTAAAGACAAAACTAGGGTATCGTCCTTACTTAAAAGAGTTAAATATTAGTCATCTTTTAGGCTTGAAAGCTCCCTTTTTCACAAAAAATAACTCATTTTTTTGAAGATACCAATTTTGATGATACCGTCTGAAACCAACAATTAGTCGTGGGTATTGCCCAAGGTTTGTCATTTTCCATTAAACTTCCAACAGGAAAACTGCTTTTAAAGTTGAAGATGACGCTGGAAGTTAGCCAAAAATGGCGAAGTAGTTAAATCAGCTAATACCCAATAATCAGCCAATATACAGCTCAAATGTATCAAATTTTTTTTGGTAAGCCAGAAAATGATTTTTGCCTTCAAACATTTTTTGAAAAATTGTAGCTATTTGTACTAGCACTGATTTTTCAAGAAAACTACATAGCGACAATTGAAGGGCGTTATAGTCAACAACATAGCATTACAAAATCATTCAAGTTCAAAATTTCTTCAAATCGGATTTCGTTGAATACGTAACGCTACGTAAATCGTAGCGGACGGGAGTTAAGCAATGATCTTTTTTGATTTGATTGCTTTTTAAATCTGACCAAGACGTGGTCAGGAAGCGGGGGTATGTCCACTTGAAAAATTTTCTTTTCCCCTCTTACTAAAAGTTTAGTATGGACCGCTTTCCCTGAGAACCAGGTCTTATTAAATTAAGCAACTAAGCGGACTACCCAAAGGCGTCCCCAGAAAAAGTGAGCTACAAGTCTGGTCAGTAGGTTATAAAAACTTATAACAAGCGAAAAATGAAAAGAAAATTGTAAAATGTTGGGACATATTCCGATGAAAATCGTGTATTGTGGAAAAAAAAAATAGATAAATAAATAATCAGTTTTAAAGGAAAGATCCTATTTTGGAAGTCAATCCAAGAAAGTGCCAGAACCTTTCGGTGATCTGCAATTTCATGTCCTCATTACGAAGTCTCGTTCAGTTCTTTGAAGTAACTGAAGAGGAACATGCGAAAACGAAATCATTTCATTCATAGACATCGTTTGAAAATATCGGAGCTCACACAAATTAGAAGAAAGAAAAAAATCTGGTTTTACTGCCATTGTAATACTTTCTCTCCTGCATAGATACACGTTAAATCAAAAGCGAATTCAAAAATATTTCTCATGTAGTCAAATAATTTCTCTAGGGTTTTCGCCAGTTATTCTTGGAATTCGTTAAAACCGATATTTTTATTTTACTTACAACGAAACCCATCGGAGCTGGATGACCAATGGCTGTCAGCATTTGTACCATTCTGAATTTTAAAACAAACTAGGAACAATATTTATATCTATCTATTCACTTTTCATTTTTTCTCAACAATAAAAAAAAAGATTGAATCCACATCACTAATTTCAGGAACACTCACAGTCAGAACTTTTTATGAAAGCAATTTTCTTTTATGTTTTATAAACAGCATTGAATAACTTTTTTTTTTTTTTGGAAAGACAAAAAATTCAACGAGAAAAAGAAAAAAAAAAACAAGACAAACGTAATGAAGCCGAGAGAACGGAACGAACGGCAATTGACTAACTAAACGAAGAACGGATTTTAGAGGAATAGGTATTGTGGAATAACCAACATTCTAACCCTAAATTGCTAGAATCTAAACAAAACGTCATAAAAGCATAAAAAAAAGATAGAGGGGTGATATCTTCTTACGTTGCTTCATCCCCGGGGATAAAATCTTTCATGCACGAGTTATAATTTGTAGGCGCGCGTTGCGCTTAAAGAACAGCTGATTTTAACAGCAGAAATTTTGCGTTTTCTTTCTTTTCAGGTTTCGTTTTGATTAATGTCCAACATAAATCTCTTTTAAAAGTCGTTTTCGAAAATCCTCAGAATGATGAAATTATATTTTTACATTACGAGGATCTTTCGGTACAATAAAAGCAATTGCCGACGAAAAATCCGGAATACAAGAGGCACATCTGAAGAAAAGAAAAAAAAAAACTGAAGGTACAGTACCGCACGCACGCACGTTTTTTACCCTTGCGCAGAAATACATAATTTACTCTTATGATAAATGAATATGGCAAAGGGGTGCAGAGCTCTTTTATAAAAAGGGGGTGCGTTTGACTGTGACAACGCAGAGTGAAAAAAGGGTTGTAGTTGCAAGTGCTTAATTATTTAAGGTCATTGAACTGAAATTTTAGAAAAAAAGTAGGAATTTTATAACGGATCGATTTTGAGCGATGCTTCTATTTTATAAATGCCCCGTTCGAAACGTACGTCAAAAGGAAGGCAAACCTGATAAAAAATATTGATAAAAAACAGATGTTTAAATATACACGGGGAGATAATTGTTAGGCCTAAAGACATATCGTTTCCTGCTTTCAGAAGACAAAAAAAATTATCTCGGTTTTTTTTTTCCTTTTTTATAACACTAATTATTAGTTTTTAAAAAGGTATTTCGAATACGATAAATATTGAATTAACTTAAAAAGTCCTTTAAGATAACAATCTTTTACGATTTTCGAGAATGCGATGGAACTGGAAACCCATTTTGTACCGGGAGAAAAACATAACATTGTAGTCAAAAATGTCAATGCCTTTTATTTGACGGCATTACTTTCTAAATTTACATTCTTTTTCTTTGTTTGTCGAGTCGACTCTCTTTTCCCTTTCTTTCTCGCATCAATGTAATTTATTCCAATAAAAGGAGAGGAAGAAAATTTTCAAAAGGTAACGTCGAAAACCCTGATGATATCATCTTTTAAAAAGCAAATGATTGCAGACGTTACAGTCGCGGATTTCAATTTCCAGCTAGATACTTGTAATAAACGTCCGACTTTATTAAAAATAAAATGAGAATCGTTTTCATTTTACATTCTTCGATGGCAAGGAGGTTCGTGATGGAAAGAGTGTTTTTCGGAGTAAAAGAAGAAGGTTTAACGACGAATGTAATGTTGTTGCAAATGAAGAAAATAATTTTAAAAAAGAAAAAAAAAGAGGGGGGCGGATAATTTTCTTTTTATTAAAAAAATATTAGTAAGCACCTAATTAAAAAAAAATATAATATTTTACAGTTCAAAGCTCTCTTTTATGAGTGGAACACCCCGGAACTGCTGTTCCTTTTTAGCAAATTGCTCAAATAAATTTTTTCGTCTCTAATTTTTTTTTTTTTTTTTTTTTTGAAATTAAACACAAAGCAATGAGCAGTGGAATTCTAGTCTAAGTATAAACTTTCGTGTAATTTTATCCTGCGTACGTCAGAATGATAGTAACTCTTGCGACAAAGGACGTAATTTTGGATTTTTATTTTGGGGGGGGGGGGGGCAAAGATTTACGGTCAGGCATGCCCCATCATAGGAAGGGCGATGGTATGGTTTTTATACTTATTTCATGAAAGTAAAAAAATCCTTAGAATCCCTCCTCCCCTTTCAGATCCCCAAAGGACGCCATTGCTAGCAATAAAACTACTTTCGGAGAACTTTAGAAACTGAAAGTTCTAACTAAACATTCTGCACAGATCAGGATTTTTAGCAAAAATTATCTGCACTTACAATTTTACAAATTTTTCGAGAGCTGTCATTTTTACTTAAGGACAATTTCGTCAATTTCAATCACATAAGCAATATTTTTTTTAAGTTCCGAAGTATTAAATAACTTTTACGAAATCCTTGCCGAGCATCTATCAACAAAAGCGTTAACGATATCTTTTTAACTTCTTGAAAAGCCTATCGGATAAATTACTTGTAAAAGCAAACATTTTCCCGAACTTTCCTGTTAATATTCCAGCTGTATGAAATTTTCTTTGTTTCGAGAAAGGATTTTTAATTATCTTCAATATTTCACTTGTTAAATAAACACGAAAATGGTTTACGTTCGCTTTGATTATAAAATGAGGGATCATCAAATTTTCAAAACGGGACACCCCCTAACGTCATCGATAATTGTTCTGCCAATACTGCATCTAATAAAAGTTAATAATTGATTGACTAACCCGACCCTCCGGCGATCGATATTCAATTACAGGCAGTTGTTTTCACATAGAAGGCTTTTATCGAGTTTTTTGTTACAAAGTTTTCTTTTTTTTTCCTTTCCACACGTATACAAAAAAAAAAAAAAAATCAGGAATCTGATATTCTCGTCAATGTTTTTTTTTTCTTCGATATAATAAGAAAAATTCAGTGTGCAAAATTATAATAATAAAAAAAAAATCGGGGAAAGGTAATTTACATGTAGACGATAAAATTGCCAAAGGGTCAAAATCAAAGTTAAGGGTGGAAGATTAAAAGGAAAAAAAAGGGCAAAGAGAGAAAAAAAAAAGGGAAGAGGTGAAATATTTATAACTCGTTTAGCCATGGATGAGACGCTATGCGGGAAGGGGCATGAAAAAACATGGACCATTTTTTTACAATCGAAAGGAGTTTTTTTTAATTTATGCATGACTTTTGGAATGGATTAAGCCGTGGGTTTTATATAAAATTTAAACGCTGTTGCGGTGGAGAAAATGTCCTCGAGGGGAAAAGGGGAAAAAAGGAAGAGAGGAAAAATGCAAGACATGTCGAAGGGTTTCCTATTTTCATTTGTATTTGATATGTTTTCATTTATTATGTTTGTTCGTGATAGGTTGAGTACCGAATTTCGAATTCAACAAGTTGGGTTAACGTTCTATATATCTTTTTTTTTTTACACGTCACCCTGTATTTAAAATTTTACAACGATTGAAAACTTATTAACTTTTCTTTTAATACTTTAAGGAAGTTTACAGACAAATATGTAACAAAGTGAACTTTCTTACTTCCTTCGATTTCTCACGATTTCCTGCTCAAGTCAAATTAAAAGTTTTAGGAGTAGTTAATGCTACGATTTCTTCTTTTATCGAACGGAGGCGCAGCCAGTACTGGAGGGGGAAAAAAAAGAACTTAGTCACCGGTATGATGGTTTAAAAGACGCATCTCCGACGACTCTTTAACACCGAGGAAATTAAAATATTAATTAAGGCTCCTGCCAGCACTTGACTATAAGCTATTCCGTAAGTTTAATTTGAAAAAGCGAATTTCTACAAAACAGATAATTAAGATTAAATGACTTTTGGTTGAACGCTTGTGACATTATCTTGACTTCTTTTATTTCTTCATTTTATTATTACTGTACCTCAAAAAAAAGGGGGGGAAAAGCTTCGTTTTAAGTCTATAAAAACTCCCTTCGCTCAGGAGCAAATAAACTTGGATCCCAGTTAAAACTTGATTCTTTTATTGCCGTTTGTCGTTTTTTGTGCCGCGTTTATTACAATCTTTTAATTCAAGGTAGACTATCGCCTTGATTCATTATGGTGAATTATTCGAATTTTTTCTTTTTTGACATATTAAAAATGTAATCGAAATTGATTTTTATGCATTTAATTAAAAAACAAACGACTGGTCATTCGATGAAAAATTGTGCTAAATCGATTACCCAATTTTCTTGCCAAATACGGAAAATTATTTAGGACCCTTCGATTCTAAATTCGACAATTGTAATTTAACCTTGTGCCCAACAATTTGTTTTTTTTTGTTTTACCCTCTACGACGAACATTGAAGATGTGGATTTTCCTCGAAGTCCATACTCACCTGAAACAAGTAGAAAAGAAGAAAAAATTAGTCCGAGATGAAGAAAAATAGTAATCTACATATTTGAATTGTAAAATACTATGTGAATAAAAAAGAAAGTTAATAATTAAAGGCTTTCGTGACTGCAAACACTCGATTTGTTCTTTAACTGCTTTTTTCTTTTCGGTTTTTTGATGGTAGGAGGGTGGGAAGTCATCATTTTTTAAAATCAGATTGTTGTTTTCTAGTTGTGTAAAGACGGGAACTAGAATTTTGGGCGTGTTGCAGGTATATTTACTTATTTCGTGGGCGGATTATATACTGAATTGGTTTTTGTTGAGCGAAATTTTTAAGTAAAAAAAAAAAAACCTCGCGTTGGTTGTCGCGATTAAAAAAATGGTTAATTTAACAAAATTAAAATTGAAAAATAAATTCTTTATGAAAGATGCATAATTATTTCAAAAGGAAAAAAAATACATCGACAGATAGAATTTATAGAAACTGATGCAACCGTTCAAATATCGTACCGTATCATTCTTTGTCCATTTCACCTACACACATTTTTAAAAAAAAATGTAAACAATTACTTATGAAAGCAATCAAAATTAGAACAAACAACAAATACAATAACATGTTTAAATGTTTATAAAAATTAACAAAAAAAGTCTGCAGAACTTTCTAAATTAAAAAAAAATCTCAACTTGCACCTTCTTTTAACACACTCTAATAAGAACTGACAAAATCAAAATGGCTTCCTTTTCAAAAAATGGCGTTCCTTGGAATTTCGTATTTTGTAATCATTGATGTAGGGGCTAAGAGCTTCTTTTAGTAACAGCAACTTCAAGTTTAAGTAAAAGACGTATAGTATTTTTTTTTTTTTTTTTTTTTTTTTGCAGCAGCAGCAGCAGCATTTTTACTAATGATTACTTAAAACTTAGACGGCAATTACCTAAAAATTTTAATAAACCTAACTAAATCCAGCTTACAAAATATTTAGTGGTATAGGATACTGACTTTTTTCCGTATGGAACCAAAAATATAATCTTTTTGCAATCGTTGTCCTTAAACATTTTATCCCTTGGACCAAATCTTTCAAGCAAGTTATCGACTTAAATAGCTTCATTATTTAGGTGCCAAAAATAAAAAAATAAAAAAATATCAGTTAACGGCCAATGCGTGGTATGAGTATTTAAGCCCTTAGGTTCGTCTGAGATTGCGCAAGAAGGCTCTTGCAAACCATATAATCAAAGCTTACAGATTTTCTAAAACAAAAAAAAATTCTGGATTTCTATGTTTAGCTTATGAAGCAAAATATATAATTTTATTGAGTAATTTTTTTTAAGATTATTTTTTAATGTCATTAATTTATTGCAAAACCATCAGGAATCAAAAAACTAAGCTTTAATGGCTTTACACAAGCATATTTTTATGTCTGTTCTAACCTTAGGTGCAAAAATTTTTCATACGCTTAGCATACGCAGTTTTTCAAAATTGCAATTTTTAATTCGGAATTAATAGTATTTAAATCTCGTTTTAACTTCATTTCTTTTTCACCATAGTGCTAGGACAGTTTTAAGATTACAAATAATAATATTTTCTTTGCTCAGTTTAGCGGATCAATAAATCAAGCTACTTTCATGTAATGCAGGATCTATACAGACAGAATATTAGGTTTCCCTTTGTAAAGACAAAGGCTGAATTTGATAAGCCACTTTGAGTTGAGCCGGCTTATATGCTGGCAACACGGACAAATCAAGGCTTCCATTATGTCAAACAAACCCACCAATGTTACTTGATCCGGTCCCTAAGCAACAGGAGTCATCAGAAATTAATAACAGTTCCATTCTATAATAAAGGATGAATAATACATGAAGGACTGACCTTACCCTTCAATTGTAAATTTTTCTTAAAGTTTTTGTAAGTACCTTTTGGAATTGGTAAAACTCGTCGCACAGCCATTTCCAATATTCAGGGCTTTAATATTTTCCAGAAACCTAGAATATTTTTCTTACGAAATCGTGATTTTTGTTTCAGATGCTTCATTGGTTCAACCATCTACTCATTTTACAAAAACCAGATTCAACTAAAACCAGAAACGATAAAAAGCCGGAAATCTACGACATCAATTTTCATGGGAACATAAAAAAAAATACTGAGCAGTTATAATATTTAATAAAGTTGGGGTAGACAGTAAAATATTCTAGTTAGGATGCATTTACAAAAGAGAGAGTGAAAGAGAGAGAGAGAGAGGGGGTGGGATCTTGAAATCCTACATAAGCCAACACTAACGGTCTGACGGTGAGAGATAAGCTCAGTTTGGGGTCCCCAGAGACATCCGTCAGTTGCGATGGACATTTTTCCTAATGCTAATATTGATTTTGGCAAAGTTGGATTCCGAATTGAATAAATTTTGTTTGTTCCAACAGTATACAATTCTAAATAAACATTCTCATTTTCAAATATTATCTTCATTTTTTTTTTTTTTTTTTTTTTTTTTTTTGAAAAAATGAAATAATCTCAATACTACATTAGGAAATATCCTCAGGTTCTTTTTTTAATGTTCACGGTTTTGTTTAATTTATTTTTTTTATTTGATTCGATTCTAAATCTTTTTTTACGGTACTGGAATTAAATTTGCCAAAAGGTTTAAAATCGATGAATGATTATGAGCTCAAATATTTGAAAACGGGGTTATTGTCTTCTCTCTAGGGTTTCAATGAAGACGAACTTCATTCCCAATGCAGACATCATACGTCATTAACATGTATCGAATTCCAAACGCATTCGCCCTGTTTTCACTGACAAAAGGGGGATGAACTTTTTTTTTTTTTTTAAACGCCTTCATAAAGGAATTCGAAAAAACAAATTTTATGAGCGGACATCTGCATGTCAAAAACAGAAAGGTCGGGTTCAAAGAAGGGAAGACATTAGCGAACAGATGGAGGGAAAGGTGTCTGGGTGAATAGGAAAAAGGAACTCATCAGAACGGACATTAGAGGAGAACATTAAGGTCCGACGTGACCTTTAGCCTCAGCACGGAGCACGGACTGTGGTCTAGCTTGCTAATGCAAGGAGAAACTATTCCTTTCTTCGAGTCGACAATTCCAATCTGTCATACTCTTTTCAGACCGCAAATACTTTTGATTCTGATGGTCCTCTTAGGACTTACGCGGCGAAGGAAAATTCGTAATTCGTTATTTTATTTTTATTCGAGTTTGGGGACTTACGTCGAAAGAACTCGACAACTCCGTTAATAAAATTTCGTTTTTTTATTTTATTTTACGATGAACGAAATCGAGGTTGGTGTATAGTATTCGTTTAAAAAATTTTATTAAAATTATAAAGTAATTATAAAAGAAATGAGCTTTTAATGGTTTTATTCATTACTTTTTTTTTTTTATATTTACGTGAAAATGTTTCTGGTCGTATTTAAGTGAATGAAATTGAAAAAGGACAGAGAGACACCATGAAAAAGAGAAACCGAACAAAAGAGAGATGAATTAGAACGAAACTGAAAATGTTGTAATTGAGTAGGCCCGAGACGTGTTAGATATGTCATCGGCGGTAACATACACAGTTGTACGCCAGTCCCAGAAGGATCATTTCACTTTAATTAGATTACTAATGTCGGCCTTGATGGAGGAGTTTCTCATTTCGAATTTCGAAGACGTCTTGATTTAAGCACGTCTTACAGAAGGAGCGAGCCCTCTTTACATTGCCCGAAAACGATTAAGAAACGATCCTTTTGCGTCTTATTTTGTATTCCTATACGTTGGGGGTTATGATGAATGTTATGGGGTTTGTTTCACGACTTAAGGTGTAAATCATTTTTCAGTTTTTGGCCGTTCTCTTGAATTTCCAAGAAATTAAGAAACGAAACGGGGGAGGTAAAGCGAAATATTTTCAGCGAGACTTTATCCCGTCGTTCTTGGATTTCTCCCCTTTTTTTCCTATTTCGGGTTGCTGCAAAGCACTGATTGCTGGGATTCGCAGGAAAACTGATTTCCAAGAAAACCAAAAACCATGTTAAGAAAAAATAAGACAGGGGAGGAAAAAAAAAAAAAAAGAGGTTCACGGTGGTGTGACGTGGAAGTGATCAGTTGAGACGTATCAATTTCACGATACGTTACGTTTTCTTTCTTTTAAATTGGCACGAGGAAAATGAACCAATCTGTTACCGTACTGATCGAGTTGAAAAGTTTAACAAGAGTGAGGTAAAGAGAACAAAAAAAAAAAAAAAGGAAAGAGAGCGGATTGATCAAAGTTTTTAACACATTTTTAAATTCCGCTGACATATTGATCGTATATTCAATTTTTTTTTCTTCCTCTTTTTATTTTTCGCGTTTAGCAAGTTTAATCCTAAAACTAAAGAACAATCCGGAATGCTGACCCAGGGATTTCGGTTAGAAAATAAAAAGGAAAGGAAAAAAAAAAAAAAGAAGGGAAAAGTTTAGATAAAATTTGGGAAAACGAATGTGACGTCACGTCGAAGATGCATTCGGATGGGAAGAACAACAGATGTACGAACGACTCTCTTTAAACGCGATTACCAAGAAACATTGGTAAACAAAGAAAACGCTGTTAAAAAAAAAAAAAAAAAAAAAAAAGGAAACCCTTGGGCTCGATATGTGAATTTTCTGATCTCTTTCATTTATATGTATTGAGAATCGGTTTTTTCAAGTTTTCATACTAGGTTTTTTCGAGAAAGGCTGTATTCAAAATCGGGATTTTGTCGGCTCCGTTCGTTCTGACAAAAATTCGCTTTCTATACTTAAGAGTCAAGAAATTTTTATTTTGTAGGTAATTAAAACTTTGAAAGTTTTTCGGAAGGTTGTTGAACTAAAACGACGTAACAACTTTATTTGCCTTTAGCAAAATTTTACGCATAGATTAATAAACTCAAATGGCTCTATCTTTTATGCCAAAAATTAAATTTTCCATCCCTACATGTATTTATATTTAATTTCAGTGTTTTCAATACAAACATTCCGGAATACCGTCAAATATTACATTGGAGAAGTAAGGTTAAAAATTCGCGACCTTAGGACCAAAGGGTGCTATCTCCGACACAAAGAAATTTTACAATAGAGCTGTTTTAAGGTTTTAATTTGCTATTGTTTTAAAACCGTTTTCCATATTTTCAGTTGGACTCTCATAATTTTTTAGCGTGTGATTTGACTATTCCTATGGAAGTGATCCTGATTTTAAAAGTTTAATTTCAGAAAAGTTATTCCAAGAATTGCTTTAAAAAAAATCGGTGTTTAGTGCCTTTTTTCAATTCAGACTCAATTCCACGCGGTAGAACCTTTTGGTTCTAATGTAACAACATGGCTGCCAACATTGAAGATTAAAATCGATCGCTTTTATTTCATGTAATTATTTATATTATTTTCTATATAAAAAACGACTGTTCGGAAACGATTTCGTTATTTTAACATTATGTTAAATCACAAAAAAATGATTAAATAATTCACTGTAAATCAAAACGAATTTTTTTACATATTATTAGGGATCTTATTTTTACCGTTGGTGGGAGTGACTTAGTGAAAATAAAATATGACATAGAATCTTTCGGTTCTAAATATTTTAAATATATTCCGAGATAGCCCTTTCTGATTTCAACAATGTACCCGATGCAATCGGAATTTAAAAATTTTGAAAATAGAGGCTGATTGTATTCAAAAAATAAAGAAAGATGTTTCGTACGAAAAAGTCAATTTTGATAAGAAGGTCGAGATAGCTCCCTTTGGTCCTAAGGTCGCGAATTAGACTTTAACCTTACAAGGAAAAAGGGGGAAAAAAGCGACTCTAAAAATTTAGAGGAAAAAGGACAACACAGCTTAATGTAATTTAGATTTAGGAAGTAAACAATATCAAGTGGATGCTGAGTTCTAATTGATTTAATTTACTTTTACTGTTTACAACGCCTTTTACCCCTTTCAACGATTTCGACATTGAAATTTCTTTTTTTACGAACACCTGCGGATAAAATTTACTTTTTTTTTTCTTTTTTTACTCGTTAACGAAAGTTTAAACGATAATTATCGACTTCGGAAGCTAACTGCCCCAATCCGCACATCCAATTAGTAGTTTTTTTTTCTTCTTTTGCAACTTCTAACAAAGAATCTCAAATTAAAAAATGTTTTAACAGTTTCAGTCATATCGCCACACATGCTTTTATTTTCAATAAAATGTCTTGATGAAAAAAAAGGAAAGGATAGGTATTTCTTATAAAAAAAGAAAAAAAAGAGAAAAGTAATACAAGAGTCCGCTTACGTAACTGCACCATAATTCAGCAACTTTATTTCATCACTAACAAGCTAGAGCAATGTCACGATGTTAAGCGGGGACGTTGGCGAAAGTCAGTCTCTCGCAAAGTAAATATAGAAACTTGAAATACCTGATAGGTCTAAATAAATTTCAGAATTTACTATAAGGTAAATATAAAATGCCAATTAATTTGAGATTCATAGGGCACACTTGAATGGTTTTGGTTGTTACCTCTAATGATGGTTGCTATAGTTACTAAATGTCTCAGGTTTCTTAGTAAAACCCATTTTCATCGTCCTGTTTCAACGTCACTTTTGAGATCGAAAGAGAAAAGGTTGAACGAAGTGTTTCTGAAGTATTTTTTTTTTTTTTTTTTTTTTTTTTTTTTTCTATTCTTTTGCTTTTGTCGTTTCTGTGAAAAATGAAGTTGGTGCATTACTTCAAACATTTTAAGGAACTTTAATTACAAGAGTTATTCGTTATTTCCTTTTTTTTTTTTTTCTCAGCGTTAAGAAATAAGAAAAAAAAAAGAAAAAACAAGTGCACGTGTTGAGATAAAGATGTCGAGGCCACGGAATAGTAAAAGGAAGGGTTGGGAAAGGGTTGAGTGTGGGTGGAGAATGGTAGAGAGAGGGGAGAAAGAGGGAGGTCTAGCTTGTAGATTGGATATATGATTGATACCGGGATGATATACTTTTTTTTTTCAAGTTTTATTATTTTAATACCGCAGGAAATCGGGACAAGATAAAGTTTTTTTATTAACAAAACTATTGATCGATTCTGGAAGCAAACTGAATTATAAATTCAAAAGTTTCAAAGCTGTTGAAGAGGGGGAAAATATGATTTCCGCGATTTTAATTTTTTCGAAATTTTTGTAATTTTAACGAAATATCCCGTTTTTTTTAGTATAAAAATGGGAGTAAGCTTATCAGTTGAAACCCCCTTTCTGCTTCACTAATTTAATTGTCACCGTTCGATTTTTTTAAAATAGTGACGGAACGAGACTAATTATCAAATTTAATTGGATAAATATAACATTCGGTTGAATAATTAAAAACCCAATGGGGAGGTTTTCAAAACAATTTTCACAACCCTCACTTAGGTGAGGGCGAACGATTGAGTGATCCTAAGGAAGCCATACAATTTTTGTTATTTCGAACCGAACCCGGAAAACTTCTCATTATCACGGTGATGACGTCAGAGAGGATGATGATATGAAGAGTTTATAATCCCCAAGTAGAAAAAGGGGAGGGAAGGGTGGTGGTGATGAATGGGACTGGAATGACCAAGCACTCCTCAATCTGTCATTTCATCAACAGCAGATGCTGCAGACAGTTGTATTCCACTCTTCTCAGGGTTGCCCAATGTCCGATTGAATTTCTCCTCTATCCATATCTGAGTGAGCGATATATTTTAAATTTTCTACTTTAAATTTTCCCGATCTACTAAGAAACTCCTATCAAATACTGACATTTAATTACAAAATAATGCTCTCGCGAATCTGAAATTCTCTAAACAGTGTTAATAAAACTCCGAGATAAAATAACTTCGTAAATGTCTTCACGTGTATGTAACGCAATAGCTTTAACTTTGAGAAATATGAAGATGCTTTTGAGTTTCCCCGTCTTTTAAAGAAACCCGAATAGTTTTGTATGAAAAGCCTAAATTGAAACGATGAAAGTAACGAGTTTCCCTATTTTCTGAAAGAGCATTTCCGTTAACTCAGTCATTTAAATTTTAAACGCGAGCAAAGCGAGAAAAAAAAAAAAAAAAAAACGTTACATAAAACCTTGTGTGTATGGATAATCGTAATGGTCTAAAGTGAAAAACGTTATTTGAAGCGGATGTACATTGAAAAGTTTCATAATTCCTCCCACTCTATCGCATCACTCAATCTGATAGACAAGCGGTCGATACTGGACACTAGGGAGACTTTGAAAGGGCTGAAAAGTGGGCTGGTAATCAAATTATACCTTCTGCGGATTAAATCGCATGGATTTTAAAAACAGAGTATTTCAGTTTTATTTATATTAAGACATTTTTCCGTTATGCGACGTTTAACGTAAAAAAATTACATTCCTTAAAGGAATCGGAGGAATTGAATATGATAAAAAATTTATACAGTCCGAATGGACTGACCTCTTAAATCGAAAATGGGAGTACACGAAACCGAAAGTATGTACAACCACGTGGTCGACGGTCTTTTATGTATTTGATAAAATTTGCTAAAAAGCACGAATACTCGCATTCCATCATTGGCTTCTGATATAGGAAAAATATAACATGCAAACTGACACACAAGCATTTTTCTTGGTTGATCCTCACAATGATCTTTCCTCAAAACTGATAATTCGTAGAAAGTCTCACGGCTCAGCCGGAAAAGTTGAATTGCTTAAAACGCTCGAGCACACACCCACCTTCCATTTTATTTTTCCTTCCTCCGCGTAATTACAAAATTACAAATTGTTGAAATTGTGGTCGGGAAAACGGTTTCATAAAAGCTCCGCATTAGCTTCATCGCTATACGGATGATTATATTTTCTCGGTGTTACGAATAAAGGATTAGAACACCTAAATTGAATGGATGAAACGGGGAAGAAAAAGCGAAATTTTATATAAATAAATATATACCGGGGATGAGTTAAAAGAAAAAAAAATGTTGGGAATAAGGCATACGAAAAAAAAAAAAATCTCGCCTTGTTTCGCGTAAACGAAACCGGAAGTAGGAAAATGAAACGGGAGGCGTAATGTGATGGATCGGCTGACGACTAACAGACGCAAAAACAAGTACAATGGTCAAAAAGGATTTATGTCGTGCGGTCAACCACGGCGTTTTATCGTTCGAGATGGCTACTTTGTTATTGTAAGGGATTTAGTGTCAAAATCCCTTTTCAAAAATACAATTCTGTGGTAAAACTTGTTGTCAAACTGAGTGAAACTTCTGTTTCGAAAACAGAATTAACAGTCCTCTTGAAATTCGTTTTTTCCTCTTTTCTCATTTCTTTATTCGCTTATAATTTATTCATCTAAAAATTTTCCGGAGCGGGAGTATTGAACCCTAAATGTTTCCTTTACAGCAAACCCATCACTTAGGGGATGAGAATTCAAACAATATGTGCAACCAAGTGTACAGGATCCTCGCGAAAATCCGATAAGCTCTTGTTAATTGTACCAGGCTATTAGATAAGCTCTATAATAATATTATGATTCTTGCTACTGCTGTTGCTTCTGCTCTTGTTGTCTTTTCGCTCTTGTTAGTTCAGTTTTAGATAACAAAATAAAAGTTTTAGACTAGACAAACTCACTGAGTGTAAATATTAATGGTTCCACCTAGCAAAACAGTATAGCTTTATTAGGGAATCAAAAATTCGTGAGCTTGACAGGAAATTGCGACGAAAATCAAAGACGGATCTCTCTTTAGACTCCTGCTTTAAAGCTTGATTTATTTATTCGATCAAGTAGCACACAGTTATTTATTTCCTGTTACATTTAACTAGCAAGTGAAAACACTAAGCACCATAGCACAGTCTCAATTTAACTTATCAGATGAAGATGTTACTTGCGGAGTCAAATTGAAATAAATTGCTTTTACATCTTTTCAAAAGATTATCCCGTTTATTTTTATGCAGTTTGTGAGCAGAATTCGAAAAAAGGAAAATAAAAATGTATTACATGCAAACGATTTCAATATTTGATCGATTTTATATTTGAAAATCTAAGAGAGAATTCAGCTTTTTTTTTTAAGTCCTGCTCCAGGAAACAAAAAACCCGTCCCTTCTTGTTTCCATCATCATAAACCGATATGTGAGATTTACTACCACGGTTGTGACTTGCACCCATGGGAGTCATCATAAAAACAATGAAATGTATAGGAAGAATAAAAAACTAGTGAAAGGGAATGTACTTTAGATAACTTTTAAGGTTGGGAGATAGTTTGCTTTTTTTCGATCATTTCATACTTAAAAAAAACGAAATCGAAAAATAAAAATTGAAAAATTTATTTTATACTTTTTACATTTTTTATTCGACACAATTTTTAGGATTTTCGAAGACGGGATATTCCCGTTTTAGCAGAGGTTACCATTCGATGGAAGTGGTGCATTCCCCATAGTTTTGACAGATGTCTGTAACGGTCGAAAAATCCCGTTAAGCATTTTATTCGTACTTTTCATACTGAAATCCGCTCGCGCTAGTTTAAAATAAAAACATCGTGTAACTAGAGTCGGCCATCTTTAAAAAATTGAGTCAGACGATCAGATGATTTCATAGAGAACGGATGGGAGGTTAAGTTTTTTTCTCGAAGTCGAAAACCCCATCATGTTGTAAAGTTAAAGTTTTCGTCCACAGGGTGTGGGAAAAACCCACCCTTGGTTAACAAGGATTGAGTAGTATGGAACAAATCTTTTCATTTAAATAAATAATGCTGTGATAAACCCGGTATTACCGGTAAGTTTAAATGTATTGTTCAAGGTCGAACTTTAAAAGGATTTTTCTAACGGTCGATTGTTTTTAGGGTTTCAGTTTCAGTTTCAGTTTTAGTTATCATCATCTAGTATATATATATATTTTTTTACATTTGAAACACCGTATATTATTTTGTTGATCACAAACGAGACTTTGTCCGAATCAAAGTCATTATCAGACACTGAATGCTCATATGATTTCGAAAAACCGGGAAGACAGTCTCAACGAAAAGAACTAATAGGGCACAGTGTTTTCATTTGACGACCCATTCTCTGGAATTATTGTAATAGAAACAATCTGGAATGATGGTAAAAGGTAAGCATATTTAATTTTAATCGATGACATGGAATGATTGAAAGAGAAGTGAAGAGGAATTTTCTTTGTTAAGTCAGTTAATCCTACAGGGTCCAAAATTTTGGAAAATTTTTGGTGAATTCTTGGAAAAGTTTTTATTTCTGAATAATTTCTAGCAAAAAAACGATCTCCCATCCCCATAGATACTCGATAGCGAGAAAACCTACACGTGTGCTTACCGATTTCGAATATAGGCAACCCGCATCAAAAGTAATTCAAAATATCGCATAATTTTTTTTTTTTTTTTTTTTTTTTTTTTTTGCAAAACTATCGGGAAAAGAGGTTTCTGTGTGTCTTGGATGTAGTAGATTTCAAATTTTCTGTGAGAATCGTGCAATTCCAAACGGAGATTTCTCTTTGGAATTGCTTTAAAGCAACATGGCGCGAAAATAGAATTTTATAAAATAAAATTGCTCCATTTTGGATTTTAATTTTTTCAAAATTTTGACATCAGATTCTGAATCTCTTCAAAATAAATAAGTAGGTCAAGTTGCAGTCGATTTTAGTTATTAATAAACAGAAAAACTGAATTTTTTATACCGATGTAGGTAGGGATGGATCACAAGACAAGAATTACAATAAGACGAGACAAGACAAGACATTTTTCAATAAATCGTTCAAATCTAGTTTTTCGACTTCCAAATGGCTAGGATTGGAAATGTCGAAAACAAGAAATTCAAGAATTCCTGCACAAGAATCTTAAACAAAAAATTTGGAAATTGGAATCCTTATTGGCTTATTGATCAAAAACCAAAATTTGAGCGGATTTCTCGGAAAATTTCTTGTTTCGTTTTTTTCTTGTTATCCATCCCTATAAACAGATACCTCATGTCTACGGGTCATGACCTCATGTCTTAAAGTAAAGGGTCAATATTGAAACTGCTAAGAACAACACCAAGGATAGATCTAGACGGATGTCCCTCTTCCTTTTTTGTCAATTAAAACGCTACAACGAAAAAGCTTGCTTGTGCGGGATGCAGAAACAATACCTGAGGCTGTAATCGTTAAAAAATAATTTTGGTCTGAGAACTTGCGTTTCTGTAACTCAAAATATATGACTAGACTTCAAAAAATTCGATGTTATTGTAAAATTCGAATCACATAAAATCAAACATCCCTCCGAACGGACTTCGGCAAACAGACCCACAACATTCATTATGAAATGACTATTTACTCTTTTAACAGGAGTAGAGGATTTTCATTTCTCTTTTTATTGGGAAATAATTAGCTAAAGCAAGTAATTACGCTAAAAGCACTTTAAAGTCCCATAAAATATTTAAAATATTAATTATACACGGAAACAAATGAAACAAAGCTTTACAAGAGTTAAGAAATATTTTAATAGATAACTGAATAAGTTATAAATAAAAGGGAATCCACAAGTTGGATGGAGAAGGACGACCACCAGTTGCTATAATGCTTCTCGCGGCGTTATCAAAGACTTTCCTTGCAACGATGCCAAACGATTTTTTTTCTCTTCTTTTTTTTTCCCACTGAACCCTAATCATGATTTATGCCTGAAGAGAGGGTATAAAAATCAAATATTGCCTTAAACCTTCTTTTTTTTTCCCGTTTCCATCCATTACACATCCTCAAAAACAAAATTAAAAAAAATTAATTAAAAGAAAATAAAAAGAGGCATTTAGAATTTTTTTTTTTAAATGGAAGAGAGAGGATGAATAAAAAACAAAAAAAGATATATCGAAATGAGACATAAAAATGTGTCATAATAAAAAAAGCTCGAGTGGCGAGCATTAATATATGAAACGGTCATTAACGCAAACGATTTTTCAACAATTTAAAACGGAATGATTAATGTTTTACGGAATTAGATATAAAACAGATAAAGTTGTTCAGGGTGATGATGAATTGTATTTGATCACGGCATGCAACAGGCTGTTGTTCCATCGCTAAACAAAACGGCTTGCTTTTTTTTTTTTTTTTTTTTTTTTTTTTTTTTTTGCGTTTCCACTGCCCGTTTAAAATTTAATCAGAACATCGCACCGGCGCCAAATCGGTAGCTTGAGCTTCGGCATACAGACTCTCTCCTTTTGAAATTTTGATTCGAATATAAAATTTTCAATGTTTGGAAATGTTAACCCATCCCGAGCCTTGGAAATGGCTAAGATGAGGCTGGTGATGATTGAAAATCAAAAGATGGGTTTCATTAAATCCCTTAGGAATCTCTGACAGTGTTTTTAAGTAAACCAAATCAAAGGGTTAAGTAGGGGATTTTCCAACTAGAATCCCACGGGATATGCATCCTGGATGGTATTATCGTTCACTTTCCTCCGTCTCAAAATGAATTGGAAATTTCATATGGAACGTATGCATAAGGATTTTCTTGACCCATGTCCTCTGTTTTTTTTTTTTTTTTTTTCTTCGCTGGGAAAAATCGAACGAAGTAATTTCAAATCAAGATACGTTGGAGAAAAAAAAATGGGATAAAAAAAAGGTATATAAAAAGAAAAACAGTGTAACCGAAAAATGATGGGGGAAAAAAAAGTATAGGGAAAAAGATAATGAAATAAAATAAAAACGGGGAGTCACGTTCGAGATCCATGTCAGTCGTATTATTTCCGGTCACGTTGATCTGTTTCCGGTTTCCGGTCAAAGATGAAAACTTTTTTTCATTGATCTACATTTTTCAACAATGAAGAATGATTAAATGTTGCTGAAAGTCGAAACCAGACCAATATTTTTTTTAGTTTATTCATAATAATCCGCAGTGACGATTATAAAATAAAGATAAAGGTAAATGAATCTTTATCTTTATTTTTTTAACCCGTCACCTCCCGATATTTAGCGCAATCTCGTTTTTTTTCCCCCTTCGATAATATGATCAAAAACATCAAAGTCGACCGTCAAAGAGGAACGAAAAGTGAAAGTTACGAAACTAATGAAGTCGGAAAATCGGAATCTGATATGATCACGTAATATGGTCGGGAAATAAATCTATCTCGACGATTTTGCTAATTTTCTGTTTTCCGGAAAACGGGTTTGTTCTCTAGGTTTCTGAAAACCGAAAACCGTTGACTTGGGTCACGTTTTAACACATTTTTAGAGTTTCGACGAGGAAACATATGGAAAGGGATATATATTTTAGAGAAAATGGAGAAAACGTTATATGACGATTATTTTTTGAGTTTTTAGAATACACACCATGGAACGTTTTTATATGCTTCTAGTGAGGAAACGTATTAAGGGTTTCCATTATCGTTTCGTTTCGTCTGATTTTAATGATAATTGTGGATATTATTACTGTTGATATTTATTATCCTAATAAAGCATGAAAATTTAGGATCCATATCGTATTATGGTGTTTAATTATCTGGATGTAGATAACTGATTCCAAAGGATAATGAAAATCTATAGGGTGTTTTCACAGAAACTTTGCTCGAAGGAAGCACGTATGAAAAGATCGAACAATGAAACTTAAAAATGAGTTCGAATCTTAAATAATTCATGAAAGGAGTTTTAATTGAAAGCAGGAGCTCAGATAGCACGCATAATTTTTTTAAGCCGCAGAAGCATTTTTCACAGGAAACAAATCTTCGAATTAATTATTCTGAGACACCCTGTAAAATATCATGTCACCGTACTAGGATTGAAGTAATGTGTTTCTATCACATAACACATCCCTGATTGAATATGGATAAGTTTACGATCACTATTAATGACGAAATTAAATTCAAATTATTTCAAGACCGTAAAAAGGAAATGATTCCGCGAAAGCTAAACACTACCCTTTCAAATCTTTTTATTAAAACCAAACTCAGGAAAGTTAAATATTGAGTTTGGCAATGCTTTAGATCGGGATGAAATGATCCGAAAGCTTTGAGATCCAAGTTAGAATGATTCAAAGTTTCACTTCTTAAGTTTTCCCCGAGTTTTAGAATATTTTTTTCTTCCACTTCGTCGTGCAGGATTCTTTTTAACCGATTTTTCAGTCATTCATTTCGGAAAAATAAGAGGGCTAAAAATCGAGTCTTTGAACTTATCTACAGAACCTTAAGAATACATCCCAGCTCGTTAAACGATTTTATATAATTCAAAGAATCAATAACTCGGATATTTTAATACAATTCCCCTCAAACGGAGAAGTGCTGAAGATAATAAAATAAAATGATAATTTTTGGATTACAAGAATGAGGGGAAAAAAAGAAAGAAAAAAAAAGGAGAGAAAAAAAATAATTCAAAGTGGAAGGAAGACTAATTTTATTCATAAGGAAGATTTTTCCGGGACATAAAACATTTAAAACTCTGCAATTATATTCTTGACTGTCGTCGTTGCGAGAAATTTTCATTTTTTTTTTTCACCTTCATTTCGATATAAAAAGCAAAAAAACTTATTTTCAAGTTAACTTTTTTGTCAAGTTGTTCGGTATGAAATCTTACGGAATGATATTTCCTCTTTTTCTTTCTTTTTTTTTTCCTTTTCTCTTGAGTCCTTTCTTTTGAATTTGCGATGCGAAATGCATATTTCAAATGTCAACTCATATTTGCATTATTTACAAGTTTAAATTACATTACGCCGAATTACGCCATAATGTAGTTTAAACTGTAATAGTTTGCGGTTTGAGAACGAAGGTTAGCCGACCAGAGAATGAGTTTATTATGCATTTAACTAAAGTTCCTATGTAGATAGGCCTACGTTAAAAGTTTATGGATGTGCTTTATTTATAGCGTAAGTTAACTTATAAAATCTGCTGTAATTAAGAGATTAAACATTTTTTTTTTAACACTTTTTCCCTTTAAATAAAAAAATAATCCGATTTCAACAAGTTAAAAAAAATAGTGAAAAACGGGAGGAAAAAAAAACATAAGGTAGAGTTCCGTGTAGGGAAAGGAAGAAGCGGAAAAAAGTATAGAAGAAACAAGTTGAATGATAAAAAATTTAAAAGTTGAAGGGGTAAAACGAGGAGAAGTAAAGGTTTTCATCGCTGATGTTATCATTTAAAATTAACGGGATAAACGGTTGGGGAGTCTTGCAGGATACATGAGGGACTCGTTGGAAAAACGGTTATTGATATTACCTGCAAACGGTATGTTAAAAAACGCTGGAGAAATCGCACAAGAGAAATTCACCGGCTTTACGTCTTCTTTTTTTCCATTCATACGGATATTCGAGAGTTTTTTTTTTTTTTTTTTTTTTTTTTTTTTTTTTTTGTGTGTGTGTGTGTGTTTTTTTTGTAACTCTTTAACGGTGATCAAAAGGCTTTACCGCTTAAGCGGTGTGGAGTTTGCCAAAGAGATTGATTTCAGTGAAAACATTCGCGGAATGTTTGTTTTTGTGATAAAATTGTTGCGGAATTAAAAGAATCTTTCAATCGTATAGGACGTACCATGATTTACATTTTAAAAATCAGGAAATTTCAGCGTTTCAGAAATTTTGAATAAAAAAAATCTTGAAAAAATGAAACTTCGATAATTATTTCTAATCTGTTTAAGGTTAGGCGAATGTTTTGAACAAAAATAACGGGATCTTTTTTTAAGACTGATCAATCGGCCATAAGACTATTGTTATACGCATACATTCTAAAACATGTTGCTCAACTTGTTGCAGCGTTAGAAACATGTTGCCAACGTTTTAAAAATATGTTGCGCAACATTGACAAATAAAAAATAAAAATCTCTAGATGTTGCTCCAACATGTTTCTATTCTGCAACATGTTTCTAACGCTGCAAAGTGTTAGCAATTTGAAACCGGAACATGTTACTGAAGCATGTTTCAACGTGAAATTTCACTGCATATGTATTAGCACTTATGTGTCTGTCAGCCTGCATTTGGTACTGATGTAGTATGTTAAAGATTCATGCATTTCAATCCGAATATTCTTTTTTTCCTGACACAGCCGCAATCGCGGTCGAATTCCCATAAACGGGAATCTAGGGTTTAACTTAAATATACCTGATTCCGAGAAATCAATAGTTTCGCAAACTGTCACCAGTTACCAGGAACCACTATATTTATTAACAAAGTTAGTCGACTGTGGTTTATTCCAAACAAACTAAGATCAATAAAGCGCAACGCTCTTCGAAAGAACATTAACCCGACTACAACATCCGACTACGCTCAAACCAAGGAAAAAAAATTTTTTTTTTTCAGTTAATTTTTTGTTATTCACAGATTAAAAACTAATGTCGTGTACGTGGCGTTTTAATCAACCTGTTCATTAATTGGTTTTGGAGAATGATTGTTTTCTGGATCCAACTTGTCAAGAGTTTTCCCGTACTCCCTCTTTCACCCTTTCCGTCATTCCACTTACCGCATTCTCTTTATTCTCCTCCTGTTCCCTCCCTCCCCCTCCCCTCACATTCGCTCTCTATTAACCAGAAAATCGAAATCAATTTTAGACCTGAAATCCGCTCCCTAGAGGAGTCGTTCCCTAGTTGAAAGAATAAATCAAATCATAATATTCACTTCTCAAGTAGGGCTATTCAGGCCAGCCCTTTTCGAGAGGAGACCGTCTTGAAACCGGAAAAGAGTCTCAATTTCGTAATTGAAACTCGTCTCGTTAATAGAGTCTCCTAACCAGACTGAGACTCTTTTCCGATATAAGACGGTCTCGTCTAGGAAAGGTCTGGTCTCGAATGGCCCTATTCTTAAGTTCGGAAAAGAGCTTGAACCGGACAATCGACCGTTATCACAAAAATGGAAGGGAGCAACGATAAAGCTTCGGTGAAAACTTTTTGGGGAAATGTTTTAAATTTACAAAGTTTGATTGAAAATGAAAAATGACGAATCTCATTCGACACATGGAGCGGTTTCTGATATTGAATTCAGAGATACAATTAATTGTCACTGACAAGTACCCTCGAGCTGAGCACGTTAGAGTCAATGTAAAAAATTCAAAATTTTTTAAAGAGATCGAAGAGTTGGCTGTTTTTCGATGCGTTTTTTTTTTTTTTTTTTGTTGAAAGTGTTTGTATTTCACTTTGTGGGATATTTTTCCGGAGTTATTTCAAAAAAATTGGAAATCGCGACCTCAGAAACAAAAGGTTCTAAATGCAACGCATAAAAATTTTACAGGAGAGCTATTTTAAAGTTTATGTTATTGTACCTTGATACCTGTTCAATTTTTTGACATCGCAGTTAGAACCTTTTAATTTTTCCAAAAAAAAAAAAAAAAAAAAAAAAAACCAGAAAGAATAAGAATTTCAGACTTTTTAGTTTAGTGGTCGAAAGTACTAGTACTGAAAATAATTTCTACTTCATGAACTCATGAAGTAGAAATTATTTTCATAACAAAGTGAATTTCGTCCGCGGGGTCGATTTAGAACATTTTGCTCCTAAGGTCGCAAATATCACAGTCTCGTGGTATTAAAAAAGTATTTTTGTCTGTTGAGATGAAACAAAAAATTTTTCCAATCGAATATTTTGATTAAACACACCAAAAACGTGCGTGACTCGGTCTAAAAAAAAAAAAAAGCAAGAGCCAAAACTTTATTTTCAGCAAATTGTCATTTTCTTCAAATTTTCTTATAAGAATATACCCAAGGGACAGGTATTACCTTATTGCGTCCTCCTTGTTTTCATTCAGATCGATAAGTTATTTTCGGAGTTTTCGAAAAAATAAGGAAGGAAAATGAAATGTGATAGCCTAGCGAGTTATTGAATTTCCAAGTTTATGAATTAAAGAACTGCAGACGGACTGGGAGCAGGGGAAGAAACTGAGGGCGACTTATACCAAGAATTATTCGATATAAACTCGGAGAAAGGTTTTAGTCGGAAATTGGTGGACATTCGGGATTTCTAATTCATATACAGCACTTTTTTTTTTCCTTCTGAAACATTTCAAGAGGAAACGCCGGAGGACTGAGGTATAAATTTGCGATTGAGTGCAATTTATGATCTGTTAGTTGATGTTGATCTTTTTCGTTTTAACAGAACATTTGTATGCTTTTTTTCATGCGATCGTTTAAAGTTTCATTTACCATAGAACACTAGGTTTTTTTAAAGCAATCACCATAACAATAACCATTTGAAGTTTCTGAAGCTCTTACAGTGGAGAAAAAAAAAAAAAACATGCCGTATAAAACGGTGAATCCGACATCGCATGCAAAAGTCATTACGATTTCAATAGCCCCAAAGAGTGCTTTAAGCTCATGTAAAATTTAACAAACTAAGAAAGAGGGATGAAGGGCCCAACTCGCCACATCATAAAAACAACAAAAACATCAGCAACAAAGGAAGCGCTTCATACTTTCAGCACTTTTCTCATTTTCTTTTTTAAAGCAGAAGGGGAAAAAGCGCCGGTGACTTTCATTTCCACGTCGAAAACCAAACGATAATTCAAACAGACCAAGTTTGTTTTCGAGTTTCCTCATCCAAAACTAATCGATTAATATGTCAACCGCTACACTGATCAAAAAGTGCATATGAAGTATAGCTTGAGCTATAAATATTCCTTTTTGAAAATAAAAATGCATACATGGTTTCTTCCTTTGACGTTATAAAAAAGACAATGAGACCCCCGTTTTCCCTTTTTCGCCCACTAATTCAATCGATCGATTTTAAAAAAGAATCTAGAGGTTTTTTTAGGACAAAAAAAATTTAAATGGTTTTCGCCAGATTTTTTTTTTTCGGAAACATCAAAGAAAAAGATGAAATTAGGAACAAAAGGGAAATCGAAAAAAAAGAAAAAAAAAAACATGAAATTCTCGTAAGAAGGAAGTCTATTCAGATTTACCATGTTTTCGAGTTGGTAGCGTGGGAAAACGGTGGCACGTCAAACAAGGTTACGTTATCTTTACGATTGGATCTGATTAATACTGACAACTTCTTTCTGCAATGGTTTCCCGACTTTTTTTATACTCTATTTATCAAGTCCTCAAAATCTCCCACTTGAATTCAATCTATTTTCCTGAGAAACGTCACTTTCTTCATGACTTTTTCATTAATTTCCTTCTTTTTTCTAACGATTCACAAATGAAAGTTCGAGTCCCACCTTATGAGGCTATCGAGAAACTGGAAATAGGAATTCGGAATTTTCGATTAACTTATATAGACCTTCCGTTCCGGTACGTACAGTACTTCGGTTAGAGCACGTTCCGGTACCTCACAAAGTATTCATGGGCAGGCACGGACAGCCTCGGATAAAGGAGCGAAGAAAACCTGACATTTTCAGCGTCAATTAGTGAACCTTTTCTATAAAAATGTTTTTTTCCAAACGACCGCCATTTTAGGACATCTCATTGGGAAGCACCGGGCATTGTCCCGGTAACCTGAGGGACAGTCCGCTCCTGCACGGGCTGCGACGATAGAGGGAAATAAAATCAAACAATATTATTTCAACTGCGAGATAAATACCATATGGTGCCTTGTTTCATAAGAGCGCTAAAAACACCTCACAATGGGGTTTTCTTATATTCTAAGGAATGATAAAAATAACAACGTCTAAAGCGGATTTCTCTTAAACGAATATTTGATGCTAGTAAATAAGCAAAAAGATTATCCCCTTACCTCGAAATAGAAAACCTTTATTTTTATCAATATTTTGTTTAACCAGATCATCGGTCAAAGCCTGTCAAACAACATCTAATAAAAAGTAAGAAGTACTTTGAAAGGTTTTTAGTTCGAAGTATAAACCGGTTCTTATTTTTACTTTGAAAAATAAAACTCCTACGTAAAAAGAAACAAGAATTACCGACTCTTTTTTTTTCGATGAAAGACGACCGAGAAAATTTTTATTTGAAGTAAGGTTTCATGGTTCATCAGGGTTTTCTTTTCAATAAAACCACTTTGTTTCGTGTATTTCAAGTCGTAGGAAGACGAGAGAAAACGAAGGAGGGAAAAAAAAGGAACTAACGATGCAAATTTACTGACTGAGATTAGAAAGGATTTTTTTTAATCGATTAAATAAAACGTAAAAAAAAAAAAAATATAGATATATATAAAATTAATAAAATTTCGGTAAATTCAAAAACGGGTAACCTCTCTTTCAATGATTTCTAATTAGAAACAATTCGGTAATTAAATTAGTGGGCTGGATAATTGGATTAACAAGAGTACATTAATAAATAAAATCATCCGGTTGCTACGTCTCTGACCGGAAACAAAACCAAACGGTCATAATCGTTATTATTCGCCATGGTTTCTGCGTACAATATTATCGAAATGCGAAAATTCTTGGAATGCTGCGATAAACAAGAAGTCGAATCGGACAATGCCTACACATGTTACATGGCTTAGAAACATGTTGCCAACGTGTTGTTCAACATGTCACAGGTTAAAAACATTTTACCAACATGTTGCGCAACATAAGAAAATGGAAAATAAAAAGGTTGCCAACAAGTTTCTAACTTTGCAACATGTTCAGTGGCATGTTGCCGCAACATGTTACTGCAATATGTTTCATCATAAAATTGCAGCCGAAGAAAAAAAAATGTTACAAGCATACTTTTTTTAAATATTAATTTTGGGAAAAAAACTTCGATTAACTTAAAGAGACCTTCCGTTCCGATGCATACAACACTCCGGTTAGAGCTTGTTCCGGTACCTCATAAAGTATTCGTGGGCAGACACGGACAGCCTCGGATAAAGGAGCGAAAAATTCTACTGGGTGCAAAATTTAGTAAAGTGGTACTGCGATTTTCAGAACTTTCATTTCATGCTCAAAAAATTAAACTCACAGATGAATTTGGTATTTTTATTAGGAAGCTCAAAAAAATGTTCCGTATGTTTTTGTAAAATTTTATTCAGAAGCTCGCATGTTCTCGAAAGCCCCAAATTATTTCGGATCACTTTAGCTTTGGGCGAACATTTATTAAACCTTCAGCGATCATCTCTTTGTTATAGCGTTTCCCTTCACATAAATAAATTGCATGGGTATAACATTGTATAAACAAAGAAAAATCAGAAAACAGAATTACCATAAATACAATTGAAAAAGCAATTAAAATTCCCTCCGTGAAAACGATTTATTTTCTCATCAACTGTAAAGTCTTAGTGTCACTGTATTTTGAGGAAATATTTTCCGAAACAAAAGGGAAAGCTCCCCCTGCTGAGACGTTGAATGGAATACGTACAGCTTTTGAATGTAGGTGACCTTAATGCTTAAATCCAGAATATAACCAAATTCTACAGGATGGAACAATTTCAAATTTATTTTCTTATGCTAGAAATGAGAAAAAGAAAAGAAAAAAAAACCGGGGAAAGTTGAGCTATTCGCTGCAGTTGAAATGATTGTACATCATCCCCCAATTTTAATTATTCATGAACTTAATTAAAAATAATGAAAAAAAAAAATATCCTGACTAATTTATAAGATATAAAAAAAAAAGGAAACGTTGCAAACTAAAAAAAAAAAAAAAAAAAAAAAAAAATTCCTTAACTTTTCTCAAAATTTTCAAATTTTATGCAACAAGTTATTCTTGTGCTTTCCATCCGTCGAGTAGACTGTGTTTAGTCGAATGTGAAATACTGGCGGTTTGGAAAGTTTTAACCTTTGCGTGTTACCTCCTGGGAGTTTTTAGTCCAAGAAACGTAACCCCTAAAGTCTTTACTGGCGAGTGATGCATAAATTATGACTCGACGGCACTAATGGGTTTACTATAACACGTTTTACGTTAATAAATCTAACAATGGGAAAACCGGGAGGGGAGAGTGCGGAAGAAAAAAAAATAAGCGAAAAAAAAGAGTCTTTCTACATTTTTTTTTCTTCTTCTCTTTTACGTATTTATGCTTTGTAGCAAACCACGATGGTAGCATTATGAAAGCTCTAGGCCTATTCTCTTTTTGTTTTAAATTTATCGGTTAGGGAAAACATATTTTTTTTTATTCCTTCAATTGGAAGAATATGTGAATGGAGTTTTTTTTTTTTTTTTTTTTTTAAGGCATGGTGAAGTGAATATTTTCGTTATTTGAAGAGTAAAGAGGGTGATTTAAATGGGGGAAAGCGTTCTTTGAAAGAATAAGGTTTCCCATTTTTTTTCTTCGTTTTGATATTCAATTGAAACTATTTATTGATTTCAAATCGAATTATTTATATACGGTCGAAAACTTTTTTTTTTTCTCCTTGGAAAACCGTACTCAAATTTAGAATCATAATAACCGTATACATTTTCTACGAAATCAATTCCCGTTTCATATTTCTCATTTACTTTTTCGACTCAGGGGGATTTCCGTTAGTTTTCATAGATCAAAGCAAATTTCGAAATGGAAAATCACTGATGAGGCAAGTGAATCGACGACCGATCGTTCTGTTTTTGTGTTTACATTTTGTCTTGTGATCTTTGAATAGGCAAACCGTTCCTCTTTTTTTTTGGAGAATCAGATATTTTTTTTAAATTAAATATAAATAAACTTCAGTTACCTTTCCATTTGATTATCAATCCAATAAATCGAGTTCTGTACTAATTTCTTTTTTCCTCTTCAAAAAGTTTTTTTTTTTTTTTTTTTTTTTTTTTGCAACATCAAAAATTTCCGATTCGAAATCGTACGGATAAAAAAAAAATGCCGAGTTTTACTCTTAGATCCCCGTTGAGTTGACAGGTCGAAAAAAAAGGGTTATGGAAAAAGCTCAAAGCGTTGTTCCGTGATTTCCCTTTTTCTTCCTCTTATTCTTTTCCTCAAATATAAGCCTAGGTAACCAAAGCTTCGATTGAAAAGCTGAATAAATGATTTAGATTCTGCTGTTGCATTCTTTTTCTGAAGGAAAGGTTGAAAAAATGAGAAAGTCAATGGCTTTTAGCCTCGATAAACCTTTTTTTAAACAAAAAAGCTTCTCCTAAAGCTCATGAAAACGTGTTTCCCGTCGAAAGCTTTACGGGTAAATGTTTTATTGTTTTTACTAAATTCCCTTTCCCGTTTTTTCCTTTTTATTTTTATTTTTTTTTTTTCTTTCCGTCTGAACTGGAAAAGAAATATTTTAAATCGAGTAGTTTCGTATTTATTTTTCATTTTTGTGTTGCTTGAAAAAAAAAAGAATGCTTTGCATGATTTTCTTTTTATTTGCGGTAGGAAAAATCTCGTTTAAGTTGTTTGTTTGCATGCGTCATTTTTAGTTTTATCTCCCTCGTTTACGGTGTTTTGATGTGGTTCATTAGAGCCTAAACTGTGGTTTTTCTCGTAAATAATCGAGACAATAAAGTTTGGAACAGCAATTTTTTATTTGTAATACAGTACTTGTCTCTTTTAAGTGTTCCTTGGAGAGGTCGTAACATGATTTTTTAAAATTGTCGCCAGTTTTCAGAACTGCGTTTTGCATGAAGGAATAGGGGAAGTGTTTCCTCCAGATTCATTTAACTTCGTTTTTAACCGGTTTTAAGGCAAAAACCAAAATGGGCCAGCTTGTGAGGACCGACTGTTCAGTGCTCTTCGATTGACTTCCGTTTTGAAAACTTACCTGAAAAAGAAAAGAAAAACAATTTAGTTCAGTGAACGATAATTAATATACTGCTGCCTAGCTAAATTTTTAAAACACTCAGAAATCCATTTCATTCAGACAAAAAAAAAATGACTAGTGCGAACCCAAAAATGTGTTGTGACAAAATATTTCGTTAAAAATTGTATAAAACGGTGCAAATTTACTATGGAATGTTGGACCAAAATGTTTGTTCAACAATTCAACCAACATGTTGTACCAACTTGTTGACCAACTTGTTGTACCAACATGTTTGACAAACGAACGAATCGACTATTGCAGAATTTACTCCTATGTCGAAATTAGTGTGGAATATTGGTCCAACTTGTACGAACATGTTGGTCCAACTTGTTGTACAAACATGTTGGTCCAACTTGTTGTACAAACATGTTGGTCCAACATTCCATAGTGAATTTGCACCCAAAACAGCAAAAATATCTTGCCAAGAAACAACATGTGCGTTGAATAAAGCGTCTGTACTTTGTGAAAAAACATTTTTGTATTTTTTTCGAAGCAGAACTTGCTCAAAAAATCACCTTTCTTTGAGTGTACGCCGCGTATGTACGGATTTTTTAAGCAAGAAACAGCAAAATATGGTCGCAAGGCATTTTTAAATATTTCAAAAACACGTTGAAATCTTTATAAATCCCAGATTCTCAAATTGACTTAATTCAAAATCATAGGACTCAGCAGTTCGGTTTAAACTCCAAGAGCATCGATTTTTATCCCTGCAAACAGAGCACAGATGCACACCAACAGATATCTTGTTTCCTCGGTTTGATTAACAAGTGGACGTTTCCTTTGTTTACATAAGAAATCACGGAGGAAATGGTATTACATTAAGTGGCCGTTGTCATCTTCTCTGCGAGGACCCCTTAGGGGAATATGGACCATCGCGGATTTTCTCTTGATTGCTTTTAAAAACTTTTTAATTAAATTCTTCTGCATTTTTTTTCCATCTTAGAAAAACCTTATTTCTTATTGATAATTTTTTTTTTTCCATTCAATAAGGCTTTTTAATCATATTGTGAATTTGAACGAGTTTTCTTATCTTTCTCACACATTGATGGAGGTTTTATTGCTGCAAATTTATTTAAGAAAACAGATCGTAAATAAACTAAGCGAAACAGTGATTTTCCGAAAGAAAATGTAACTTCTTATAAAGGGGAAAATATAAAACCGGAGGAAAAGATCCATTTCGAGACAAAGAATACATTAAGATAAGATACGGTATGAGAATGAATGTGGATTAAATAAAAAGGAGGCAAGACAATGACCGGGTAATGCTTTCCATTGTTTGCTCTCATGTCTGACGGAAGGACAGTCGAGAATGGACTAAACGACTCGCGAACACGAAATAACTCCATTTCGTTTTTTTTTTTTTTTTTTTTTCTTTTTTTCTTTTTTTCTTCCCCGAGTATCACCAGAGCCTATTATTTTCGGTCATCGGTTTTCAACTTTTCTACAATTCCTCAGGGAAAATGAAAATGATTTTCTCGTTGCCAGCTAGATGTATATAAAAAGAAGAGGGAAAATAAAGAAGGAAGGAAAAAAAAAAAAAAACCGCGTGCTCTCTAAAGAAGTAATTTCTAGTCCTTTGCAATAAGGATTCGGAATTATAGCTCTACACATTTTGATTTAAGTGGATTTCTGAAATCGGGAAGGTTCAGGTCATCTGAGTAATCCTTTTAAGGGATGAAAGCGTTGCGACGCAGTGTTGTCACAATACTTTTTTTCTGTATGATTTTCCTTCAATGGATTTTTTTTTCGTACAGCTTTTTGAGGAACTTCAAAAAAGAAACATTCTGGGATTCGTTTTCAAATAATTTTTAAGACTTTCTACAAAATATAGTAATTTGAGAAGATTGAGTCGCGAAATTTACTTTTACTTTTTCATACTCGACTTTGGATACGACACTGACTGAGTTGTCATTGTCTTACATGCATAACTTTTTGTTTTATTTTATTTTATTTTATTTTTTTCTTTCTCTTGTTTAACTCTTCAACATATCTTTTTGTTCATTATTTTTACTGAAGAAACCACACAAGTAGAAAAAGAACTTTTCTTTTTCGGGGTGAACTTTTTTTTTTTTTTTCTTTTTTTTTTTCTTCCTCATCATCTCCTTGAGAAAAAAAGAAAGATCTTTAAAGGTTCAACAAAAAAACTTGGGTGAACTTTTTTTTTTTCTTACACTTTTGTGTTTTTCTTTGAATACTTTTTTTTCGCAAGGCTATATGGTTCTCTGAACTCTGTCAGAAGGCAGGGTATTGTTTTTTTTTTCTTTTTTTTTTCAGTTATTTTAGTTTTTACCTTTCTCGGAGTGCCAAGAAGCGAAATGTAAAATCATAAATTCTACTTAACCGTATGAGAATTCAGGGAAGAAAATAGCATTAATCTAAAGCGATCGCTTTCGAGGAAGTATAACAGGGAATGCGCTGTCACAGCCTGACAGCAGTAGTGGTATTGTAGTGTTTTCATGGGAAGACTAACAATTTCATTTAGTTCTGTCCTCAACAACAAATCTAAAGCGAGCAGATAGATCCAGAGTTGTAAGAGAAGCTCTTATAGAGAAAGCGTCCCCGCTTTTCTCCGTTCCCTCGACTTCTTCAGCCTTTCCTCCCCAACCTCCCAAACAAGCAGCCCCCTCGCGCCCCCTGCCATCTGTCTCTTTTTCATCTTTTCATGGGGAACGTCAAACGCGCGTGGAGCTAACAACCTTCTCTCTTGCCTTTTCTTACCTCGCTGCTTCTCCCTCTCTTCCTTTTTCAATAGAACCAAAGCCAGTAACATATAAGCCCGTTCGATTTCTCCTTGTACACAATTTCCATCTTGCTTGATGGAAACTCAAATTAATTTTTTTTTTATCTGGGAGGAGAAAAAAAAAATCGTGAAATTAGACCAGAGCTGCATACCGGGATAATTTTACACCTTCTAAATTGATTAACATTTCGCTGGATAATAACTTAGCGGATACGGATTACCTCGCTCCTAAGCCTAATGCAAAACCGGCGACGTTTTCAACGCCGCCGCAACGCTCATTACATAATGGATGCTCATCAAGAGGATTTTATTTTTCCGCTTAGGGATTTCATAATGCGACTCTCTACGGTATTTTAGGGGGTGCTTCGGATTAAGGCTATGTAAATATAACAGCAAGTAAAAAAGGAACACTTATATTTCTGTCTATGGATTACAAGAAATAATTACGCAAAACTGAACGAATCAAAAAAAAAAAAAAAAAAAAAAAAAAAAAGGTAGCAAAATGAAAGTCATTCGATTTCGATTTGAAAAATAAGTTAATAAAACTCTCTCTAGATAGTAAAGGCACTCTTTTGAAGAGCTTTAATTATAAAAAGATTAAAGACTTAGAATTTCATCGGTCTTTAGCAGTTTAAAAATTTCTAAATTAGAAATGGGTAATGATAGAGGGGAGTTCATTTTTGATTCAGTGACTTTCAATTCCGGCTTTTATTCCGCCGTGAATTGTTTTATGACTCTGATTTACACTTAACATTTTAGCTGATTTAAATTCTTTTCCTTTTTCGGGGATGAATTTTTTTTTCCCCAGGATATATTGAGTTTAAGGGGGTTCTGCTGCTGTTGCTAAAAGCAAAACGCCACTTTTAAAACGGGTTAAACGGAAATAATCAAAACTGAAAAGCTCTTAACCTCGTTTTATTTCCCGATATTTCCATCGCATGCGTTCTCGAAACCATTTTCTGCGACCAAAAATTTAATTTTAAGGAAAGCAGGGATTTATTTATCTATTTATTTATTATTTTTTAATTTCAAATTGCGTTACAAAATGTCCTTTAATTATTTATTAAAGGGCCATAAATGTACTATATAAAAAGAATATAAATAAAATTGGAGAATATAACCAAGAGAAAAAAATAAAAATAAAAGCCGTGAAACAGTTAAATATTTTAGATCTTAGTGCTAGGGCAGTCAAAAAACAAGCCGATGGTTTCTTCTCTTTCAGCACAGACGTTAGCTAATCGCAAGGGGTCGACGAAGCGACGATTTGCACCTTTGGACAGTAGAAGAGAAGAAAGGGACAAAAACAAAGACTTGGACATGAAAGACAAATATTTATTTCGCAATAGTCGTGTAATCTCAGATTTTTGTAACGAGAAAGGGTCGTCTCATAACTAAACTTTGCAATACAAGTCCTAGATAAATAATGGAAGGCCCTGAAATTTGAGCTGAAATCGATGTCGAGTGGAGTACAGACTAATATTTTGCAGTGACATTTTCTTTTAATGATATTTGGTTACGTCAAAAACGATATTGATTACCAGTCCAAATTAAATGTTAATTCCTTTTCACTTAGCCAAAATAAAGGGGGTCGTAAATAGGAAAGGACAAAAGAACGGTTTCGAACTTGAGAATCTGCTGATCGTTCAGCCCCGCAAGTAATTTGGTATGACCATAATAAGACTTCGAAACTGCAATCTAGTAAACATTAGGACTTTGGAGTATGTTGAAAAGACGGGCTGCGGAGCCTATAGGCAGTGACGTTGCCAAGGTAAACAGTAGAGGTAGTTTTGACATCCCCTTGGGGAAAACTTCTGCATTTGCAGTTGTAATTAAATAAAAACAAATGAGACCGATTTTGAGAAGGGGAAATAGGTCTCGCCACCAGTGCGAAACGTCTAAAAATATTCATTTTTTCTGGCATTTGGCTTAGGACGTCTATCCCAGTCCGAGAATAAACTCTAAGCTTAGTCATAACCCACTCGTTTTTGCAAAATTATTAGTTATCTGATAGGATACCGTACTAATATGCCACCAAAATGCAACGATTTGGCGACATTACCGCTGACTTTTAGGAAAAATTAGGTGCACAAAAAATATATGACGCAGGCACTAATTCACTAGAAATCGATTTGGTTGAAATTACGGCCAAGTTGGATCAACATTTTCTAGGGGAAAAATTTCCCATCGTGCTCGAGTATGTTCTAAATAAGCAATAAAACTTTCTGACCATATCGTGTAAAAAACATTCGTCCAGTCATCAATATGTTTTAATACCATTCTATTCGGTAGCTAATTTCCACCCCATGGAATTGAACTAAAAAGCATAGATATTGCCTAGATGTAGTTCATCTTAATATCAGAATCACCTAAAACTTTGAAAATCTATAAGAACCGTTTTTTTTCCCTTTTTTTTTCAGAGAGACTCGTAAGATAATTTACACAGAGACTGTTAATACATATTCAACGATACAACAACTCGAGATTGATGTAACTGACATAGGAGAGGTGAATTTCCATGTTGATGTAATTTTAGGTCCCACGGAGACTTATAAATAAATCACAAGCTATCATCAACCTAGTCCCAAACGTAATTTGCCTAATGCTGGTTTTACAATTATTGTAGTCCGATTTTCATTTGTAGTCACTTGTTAAAAAAAAAAAAAAAAAAAAAAAAAAAAAGTTGGATATGATTTATTGTCAACAGGAATTCAAAAAACGTATACAATGCTTTTCACGGCACTAATTATCTACCTTTTTTTTCAGATTCTAAAAACGATAACAAAATGTTTTCCTTGGGAAATTTTCTCCGCTTCGTTGATTTGCTCATTTAAGCCTCATCGAGTCGTTTATTTCGCCCCCAAAAAAAGGAAACGCTGCATCAATAAACAATGAAAAATTCTCGAAAGACCGGACATAAATTTCAAAGAAGTTGAAACATGGAAAACGGAAATTGATGATAGGAGAGACTTCATTAGAGCTGATGTCATATCCGGATTTCCTTTTCTTCTCGCTTATCTTCTGCTCGGATAATCATTGAATTATGTAAGTATGTTTTTAACATTTTTATGGATCTTTTCGCTTTTTTTTTCTTCCATTTTCCCTTCTCCTTTTTTTTCCTTTCGAATTTTGATATCGAGTTATAGGATGCAAAAATATGGATGTTGAGGCCTGGGGATATTCCCTAGGAAAGAAAATTTTTAAAAAAATACGGCGTGCTCCAATGGGAAAAACATTTTTTTTTAAACGAAGGCTTCCGACTTCAATCTATTTTCTTTTTGAATTTTCAATCTCGCACGAAACCATACGAAAAAAAAGATCGATCAAAGGATATAGACGAAAATGAAAAAAAAAAAAAAGATAAAAAAAAAACGACATTTTAGTTTTTACAAGATTGGTTAAAAAATAAAAATCTTGGGTTTCGAGTAAAATGGATAAAAGTCTGGCTTGGCTTGTGAAATTTAAGAGTCACAGTATTAAACGTAGAATGAATCTCTTTTTTTTTTCTTCTTTTTTTTCCTTTCTTTTTGTCTAAAAAGGGTTCTATAAAACGTATTTTATTTGATTAAATCCAGGCTGGGGAAAAAAAGGAACTTCATCCTTGGTTCACTCTTTATCTAACTCTGTCTTTTTCCTATGTGTGTTTAGTGAAGGGCTTTTAAATTTTTCATCACTTTTCTACTTTTAAAAAAAAAAATTTTAATACAACCTTTTTCTTTTTTTTCCCCCTTCTTTCTTTCTTTTTTTTATACGAGAATATTAAAATTCTAAATCCTTTATGTTAATAATCCGTATGACAGTTCAACTTTGCTTTGACATGAAAAGGACATTATTAACTTGAATTGCGATTTTTATGAGCCCGGGATTTATTAATATAGGTATATAAAAACTAATTCTTTTTTTCCTTTTTCTTCTACCTGAGGAAAAAAAAAAATTAATTTATTTTTGTCTCGATCGTTTTAATTAAATTTTTTTCCCGAATGTGCTGTACGACCTTTAAAACGTTCAAAAAAATAACATAGCACTATTTTTTTTCGGAAAAAAAATGATAATTCGGAACTAAAAATGTACCTACAGCTCGACACGTGAAGAAAAAATATACTTTCTTAAATTTCCCCCAGGGCACTTCCTCTCTGGAGTAATTTACATAAGTGTTAAAGCACGTTTTTTTTTCTCTTTATTCGACAAAAAGAAAGTCATTAACAATGAAAAAGGATACTAAGTGGATGCTGACGAATGAAATGTCTCTCCTTTAAACTTCGATACTTTGATAGCTTTTATGAACCGCGTAAACATAACATCATTAAATACGAGCCAGACCATGATTTCGAGCGTATTGTTTTCAGAATTCATTATCTAATAAAATCTTTTATATGTCTGAGGAAATATCTGGTAAATTATCGGGCTTTGCAATGTTGATCAGCATTTGTCACTAACATACCAATTAAAATCCTTGTTTCTGAAGGCTTATTTTTGCAATCGAAAATATCCTTTTAATCGCTACTCGTTTTTTCGTCATTTCACCTTGATAAAGAACTTAAAGCCACCATGTCATTATTCACCAGGAAAAATATCCAGGAAAAAAAATCGATATGTAAAAAACATTCATAATAAGTCCTAAATATCGATGGCAATAGGCTTTGAATTCCGTCTGCGCTTATAACAATCATATATCATTACATCGCAACATTATGTTATTATTACACCAGGAAAATGATAACCATTTCAAAACAATAGTTGAAAATCCAGAGTTGAATTATGACATTATAATCATCATGATATTTCAAATAATCACTGAAATTTTATATCGATATGTAAACGAATCCGATGAACGTCAAAATAACAAATCCATCATCGAAGCACACAGTATATTTTACATGTTCCCCCCCCTCCCCCCATCCTCTCCCCTCCTAGTGCTCTCTACAGCAAAATGGCGAAGACGTTTTCATATTTTTATTTTCCAAACGTCATTCCAAAAGAAAATACCTATATTCGTCAAATAATATCGTGGAAAATTGAATTGCCGACATTTGTTCCATTTAGCGCACAAGTGGTTGTGGTTTAGTTTCCCGAATTCCTATTTTCTAAGAAAGTTGCATCGGACTGTTTGTTTATACCGTTCGGCGTTCGTTTTCTTAGGATGAAGAACGATAAATAGTAATTTTAATGTAAAATGATCGAATTTAATGTGTTTTCTTGATAATTAAATTATCATGTTTACATTATTTCTTTTAGTTGTGTTTTTTTAACGTTAAAAAACCTGAGGGAACCTATGTTTTAACCTAGAGCCGATAGAGCTTTTGTGGATACACGGTCAACGGCATTTATATTTATAAGAAGAGAGAAATTTCTTTATGTTTTTGAAATGTTTAATTCTCATCTTAGGGTCTGTAGGGAAAAAAAAACAGGGGAAGCCTCTGTTAAAAACGTCTGTATTTACAGAATTCAACGCCTGTCAGATGCAATTCCCATTTTGAAAATTTCGGTTTTCCTGATACTTTTGTCACATTTTGACAATTTTAAGTAATTTTTCATTTTAAATTGACTTTTCTTCCGTTAATTTAACTTCATAAATGTTCCGTCTTCTTTTTTTAAATTTTTTTTTCTTGGTATTTGCATTTGTTTGAAAAGTGAGAAAATATATTAAAATGCTGTGTTTCCAGATGAAAATATTAGCTAATATATTATCGAGCATTTTTTAAAACATGTCGGGGTATGCAAATTCACGAAAACGTACGCCGAAAGAAGGGGCTTCGATTTTCCTCCGTTCTTAAGCATATTTGCTTAAAGCTGTATTTGGCTGTAGCCAGGGCTTAGCCCCCTTCGCCCCTTGTGAATTTTTTTTTGGGCTGGTAACGATTAAAGGGGTCTATAAAGGTACCCCGAAATTAAAAATCGCCGAATTGGTTTTCGGGTTTCATCAATTTCGGGGTTTGGAAAAACGCAATAATGACTGTTTTTTTTTTTCTTTCACCAATTTTATATTACGGGATTTTTAAATCCCCGATGTGAAAATTCCAGGATTTATATTGAGTATTTTAAAATTACTTAAGTTATTTAAAAATTTCAGTATTAATTTTTAACATGGAGTGATGAAAAAGTATATTTGAATATAGGTTAATTTTGCAGTTTTAAAATATTGTAAATTAAGTAATTTTAAAACAATCAATATAAATCCTGTAATTTTCACACCGCGGAATTTAAAAATCCCGTAATATGAAGTTGGCGAATTTAACAAATTCCGAATTTTAATACCGCCGATTTTAAAAATACTAAAAACCCATATCATGAATAGGATGCCTAACTTTTGATTTCTTATGTATGAAATTGTAATTTGACTACATCACACTACTTACTAATTATTGTACTATTGGTTTTATGTTATTGTTGACTCTGCCTAATTTGATGATTTTTTTTTTCCTTTCTTCACTTAATTTAAAAAAAAAAAAATTTAATTGATTGCTTGTTGTCCCAGCGCGCAGCGAAAGAGCTGCATTGGGAAACTGTTGCGTTTTGTTATCCTTTTATTATGTTTATTTCTTAATAAAAAAAAAATTAAAATCGCCGATTTTAAAAACCCCGAATTATAATATCGCCAAATTTAAAAACCCAGAAATATAAAATTGCCGAAAGAAAAAATAAACAGTCATTGTTGCGTTTTTAAAAACCCCGAAATCTATGAAACCCGAAAACCAATTCGGCGATTTTAAATTTCGGGGTTCAGAAAACGCGACATCGTTTTTCTCGGGGTTTGAAAAATTCGGGGTTCCTTAAGGGGCTCGATTAAAGGTATTAAAGCCTGTAATGCATTTTCCTAATTTTCCACGTTCTGAGAAATCATTTGGCATCCTCCGCCCCGTATCGCGGGGCTGGCTCGGGTCTGAGCTGAAAAAAATTTTTGCTATTAAATTCGCAAAATTTGGATCGCATTTGTCGCAGCCTGACTTTTACATTTAACAAAGCAACTTTTTTTTTTTATTAAAAAGGAACACGATAAACGGTAAAATCGCTTTCCTACAACTCTCAGCAGATCGCTCGGACGAAGTTTCTTAACAACTTCACGCTAATTAATTGCGTTACTGGAACTACCTTACCGGGGAATACTCTAGACGGTTTCTGAATTGTTAAATCTGTTTTACGTCTTCTGGTCATGGTACATGTACCACGGTTAAAACTTGTAATGTGACCTGTTCGAAGATTAGGATTTACAATCTCCGCTTTTCCAAAGAACCGTAATCCGTTTCAAAGTTTTAACAAGAGATTTCCTAAAGGTATTTTTAGAAGACAGGGAGATAAAGATGTGAGGGAAAAGGGGGTATTTAAGAATTAATTGAAATTTTCGTTAACTTTGATTGGGTGGACATTTTCCATCCGAGCTTAAATGGAATCGATTTTAAACGATAATTTCGAGTTGTCAGTTGAGTTATTTCATCCTTTTTTTTTTACGCATTTATACTAGCGGTATATGTTCCGTGACAGGAGATAAAATGAAGAAAAAGAATAAGCGAAGAGAGGATTAAATCGGAAAGGTTTCGAAGGGAAAAAAGAATAAAAAAACCGTTTTTATCATTTATCATAATAATCTCTCTATATTATTAATATAAATATACCATAGATAAAAGTATATTGAGAGATGTCATTTGAAAAATATTTCTGCGACAGACAATCGGACAGACGCACAATAACCAAACTAATGGTGTTTTAAATCCCCTCTTTTTTTTTCTTACTTTGAAATATTTCATTCGACCTTCTGATTTATCAAACACCTTTTTTTCTGTATTTTCTTTCCAGTTTAGAAAATTTAATGCTAGGAAAATTAAATTTTTCCATTTTTCTGCTTTTTTTCATTTTTTTTTTCTTTCAATCAATTTATTTCTTTTTTTTTCTCCTTTGTCTGACGCGATTTCAGATTTTTTTTTTCTTTTTCCACCCTCTCGTTTTATTTCCCTTTTTTTATGTGTTATAGATACTTTCCGTTTTTATCCCAGTTTCAAACCAGTCATCTTAAAAATTTCGTTTCCGGAAGAAAAGATAGAAAGCTACTTTTACCGCTTTTATGAAATCGAATCAAATCCAATCAAATCGGACTTGAGATTCGGTAATCGTTCCGTTGGAAAAGAGAAAAAAAAAAAAAAAAAAAAAAAAAAGAGAATAGCCCTTCATTTCGAGTCTCTGAATTTTCCTGCTCAGGCTAACGGACAATTTGCCGTTGGTCAGAGGCGGAACAAATGAGGGATCTGGGCAGAAAAATTTTTTTCATCCTTTTTTTTTTTTTCGTTTAGTCATATTGAAAATCCTGATTTCCGGTTTTACGATACTTAAAATGTTATTTACGGACGGTACGATCTGGTCGATTTTTTTAATAGCGATAATTAAAAAAGGCCCACGAACATGCAAATAAAATCGAATTAGAAAAACATGAAATTCCGGTGAACCGGAAACATTTGCAGTATAATGAATTAAAACTTTATTGGCAAACGTTTTCCGAAAAAGGTATTTAAATGATTTTAAATTTCGAAAAAAAAAAAAAAAAAAAAAAAAAAACGTTAAACCCACATGCCGTGATAAAAAGAGGGAGGGGAGGAGGCCAGAGTTGTATTTAATCAATGTATTTGATTTTTTTTTTTTTTTTTTTTTTTAATATATTAACAAACGACTAGACCGATTTACTGTGTGGCTCAGTCGTCGTTCCCGACTCACGCTAGAAAATATTTCGGTCAAATTCACGTAACGGCTCGAATTTCCCGACCTCTGTTTATATTAATATCTCCTTTATTTCCAGGTTCAGAGAAGAAATAAGAGGGTGCACACTAGGGTGGGTCGAAAATCAAAAATTTTGGATTTTCAAAATGCCTGATAGCGCAATCGCTGTGGTTTATCTACTGTAAAAAATTTTTCCTTTTCGAAATTATTTTTACACGGCGTCTTGAGGGTGCGCAAGAGGGTCCAAGTTTTGAAAAACTTCATAAGGGATGAAAATTCGACTTTTAGATTTTTGTGAAAGCAGTACCGTTTCGGATTTTTAACGTCGATTTCGAAAATTAAGTCGGCTTGAGTCTAGCTATTTCTGTTTCTGAGTTACTGTAAAAAACATGATAAAAATATTGAAATTTTAGAGTTTTGACATTTTTACGGTGAACTCGGCCTGTATTTCAAAAACAGAAAAAGCAAGACGCAAACAGATTTCATTTTCGAAATCTACGTTGAAAATCCGCAAGGAAACGGTATTTTTTTCAAAAACTTCAAAAGTCTAATTTTGATCCCTTACGGGATTTTCCAAAACTTGGCCCTCTTGCGCCCCACCAAGACGCCGTTAAAAAAAAAATTACAAATGATAAGCCACAGCGATTGCGAAACCAGGCATTTTGAAATTCCAAAATTTTGGATTTTCGACCCACCCTAGTACAGACACACACATATTTTTCAAAAATATTTTATTTTTCCCTTTTTACGTCACAACTGGAATTTTAAAAAAGGAACCCTTTCAAAAACCTTCAAAAGATTTTTTAAAATTTTAAAATAAAAATGGATTTTTTTATTAAAATGTTTTTTAATGAAATAACTCATTTTTTATTATTAAATCTCGATTTGATAGAATCTTAGTTTGCACAGATTTTCGCTCACCGTTCACCTCAACATCTACGTTTTTTTAAACAAATACAACGCAGAGCCTAATCCATTTCAGTTCCGACAATAGAGAAACAAAAGGGGGGGAGAAAAAAAACTTTTCCATCGAGCTAAGTGGATATACTGGACAGTGTGTAGTCCGGATAATGATTGAATGACTCCGGCTCGTGTCGGTTAAGAAAACTCCAACTCCAGGGGAAACCAGTGACTAATGATCCATTTCTTGGCAAAAAAAAAAAAAAGATGGAAAAAAAAAAACTTTTCCTTCCTCATACCCTTTTCAACTTTTCACATTTTCTTACTTTATAACGTTTAAACTCCAAGACGAAGAAAAACGAAAGCAGGGAAAAAATCTTCTCCGAAACTCGACTTGATGGAGTGTTAAACAATGAAAAATAATGAAATTCTAAGCAAGTTGAGATTACAGGGAAGTTGATGGGAGGACGAAAACGGAAAACGAAGTATGAGGAGGGGGATATAAAAGAGGTAAAACTGGGATAGAGGTCGAGTTTTTTTTTTTTTATTTCAAGTGTATTTTTTTATTAATTAGAGTCGAGTTCTTAAAAATCTTACTTAAAACTTTCGGTATTGGTAAAAGGTTATAATTTATGTTTTTTTTTTTTTTTTTTTTCAGCAAGGACAAACAATAACATCGTGAGAGAGGGGATTATGGGTTTTAAGTTTACTTTTAGGACAAAAAAAGAGTAACGGACAAAGTAATTTATAAAGTTCGGAAATTTCTGCTACAGTGAATTATCTAATCCTTTTAAAAACTGTGAAGAAATCCGGAAAGTGAAAATTGGTAAAATTTAAAATTATGGGGAAAATTTCGTTTTTGAGGTAAAACTAAAAAGGATTGCCGAAAGTGTAGAAAAAAAGGGGAAGAACTTTTTCGAATAAGACGAAAATAAGGGTAATTTTGGTTGTGAAAAATTATAACTCACATTAAATTAATTTGTTGTCAAAGAAAAAAAAAAGATAGAAAACATTACATTTTTATTTAAATATTCATGCCGTAATCTACATTACATTTTGAAAGAAGAAAAAGATGGCTTTTTTTTTTTTTTTTTTTTTTCAAAGAACTTAATGATCCTTTTCTGGGAAATTCATATCCATCTTTTTTAGTTTTAATCACGATGAAAATTAAACAAAAATGAGGGGAAGGATTAAAAAATAAAAAAATAAAAAAATAAAAAAATAAAAAAAACCCAAGCAAGAAAAGAAAATTCTTGCGGGATTCCGTCTAAAAGCAAGATAAAGACATCTAAAATTGTAATTTGTCCAACCCTTATCCCTTTTAAAATGTAGAAAGCGTGAAGTAAAAAGGAATCGTAGGTGAAGATATTCGAGGATAGTGAGTAGTGGTGAAAGGCCTCGAGGGTGCGTTCTAAAGCCGAGAAGAGTATAACAGTCAGGAAGAGGGTAAGGAGAGAAGGAGGAGAAGGGTCGACTTAACTTATCCTCTCAAAATCCCTAATAATAAAAGATAGTCAGCCTGGTTCATTTCGTTGCCTATATTGCCGACATGAGATACATGTTCATGCGATTTTTTGCTGTAATCCGCCGAAAAAAAAAAAAAAAAAAAAAAAAACTCCACGAAAACCGAAATTGGTTGACCGGCAACTCCCCACTCCCCTTTATTTTCCCCTGAAAAGAGATTTTCCGTCAACAGCGTCACGTTTTCACTGACCTAATGCTCCGCTTTTGTCGTCTCAATATAACTTAGACTTTGACGTCACGTTTCTTTCGATGCGAACCATTTAATAGGCTTGAAAATAGAAGAAATAGATACGAAATATTTACTTATGTGAGGTTTCTGAGAATTTTCTTTTTCGTTTTCTCTTTAAGATTTTTTTTTCTTCTCTCTTTTTGTCCAATAAAATTTTCGTAGCGAAATCAGTTTTAATTATTTTCTTATAAATAACGTTCTTAAACTATTAAGCCTTAATGTATTTATTCGTAATTAAAATTTTCTGCATATTTGACGCGACAGTGTTGGTGGGATGGCACCGTTAGGGAACGAACCATAAATGTAACTCCAGCGATTTATGATACTCCAGAGGTGCCCTAAAGGGCAACCAAAACACAACTAAATTTGCAGGTAGTTGATTCATCACTTGTTTCGAACTTATGATTTCTTTAGGCCTTATACATACGCAATCCTTTTTATAAAAAAAATATCGAGCATGCGAAAAGCATCCAATGCGAGATAATTGGTTTTTCCTCAAATTAAAAATCCGAGATCGATATCCATATCATTTTTTTGACATGTCACTGAATTTAAGTCGTAACATCTCTAAAATTATTTTTTCACCGTTTAAAAATTCTATTCCGAACCGAAAACCGGAACTTTCTCAAAATTACCGTCTAATTTTCCCGAAGCTTCCTTTTCTCAAGGAAAAAAAATAATATTATTTTAAGCGAAGTTCTCATTCGGAAAAAAAAAGTTTAACCGTAAGGAAATGTACATTAGGATATCTCATTTTAAAATCATTATTCATTTCATTAAAATGAATAACATTCAATGAATATTAAAGACGACTCGTGCCATCATCTTATATTTTTAGTATTTTTCCCAGGCATCATATTTTCCTCACATAATTTTCCTCGACTTACAACCTGTGGAAAGATCCGGGACCTTTAGGCTGTAATATATCAAAAATGCACTCGATTCATTATTCTTGTCCCGAAAAAGAAAAAGAAAATTTTATATCGTTTGAAAAAAAAAAAAAAAAAAAGATACGGAATTTTTATTTTTTATTTTTTTTATTTTTAAAATTAGACTAGATTTTTTTTTTTTTTAGGACTTCGAAATTGAATGTAACCCAGTGAATAACCATGAAAGAGACCTAATATCCATAATTTCATAAAGATCGGGGGGAAAAAGAAACGTTTTCCGGTAAGTTAAATATTGTTTTTAATTCCTTTCTTGGGATCCTTTCATCTTGAAAGGTTATAACAACTACTGAGTGTTATCAGTTTTCCAGCAATTGAATCATGACGGCAACCAAGCTTTTTTGACGCTTTTTCCCGTCGTGACTTAAGTTAAAGATATCGAACGAACACAATGGGCGAAAATCCAGTTTTTGTCTGTCGAAATCAGAGTGGGAGAAAAGATTGCGTCCTGGGTCATTCGTTCCGTTAAACTTGATGATCAAGCTTTATCTTTTCTCTTTTGACATTGTTAAACAAGGAGATGACGAAATTTGATGATTTTTTTGTCTCGTTTACTAAATTGTAAAACGAGAAGGAAATAATGTCGTTTATTCTGTTAAATTTATTTCTTGGAATATCGTTTAAAAAAAAAGGGGTTGCCGGTTTTTTATTTATTTTTTTTTATTTTAGGTTTTTCAAGAAATGAATAGATTTATTTTTTTCTCGTCACAAACTTTTTTTTATTAGTCAGAAGGAAGATAAAGGGGAAAAAATAGATGCGAAACATGAAGGATACTCGTAAATAGAAGAAAAAAAAACGGGAAAGCCTAGAAGGAGATAGCTAGAAAAACAAAGGAAAAATAAGCAAATTGAAAATTAATTATTTTGCCGAAAAGAGGCGGTCGCTCTGCAATGCAATGCAGATATTTCTAGTAAAATTATAAAATTATCAAACTGTGACAGAATGGTCAAAATTGAGCAAAAAGTAAACCCAGATGGACCTTTCCCATCTAAGAGATGTCTGTAGGATATCTAATTTTGATACTAGATATCTAATAGACTTCTACGAATTGTTCTTAGATGACTAGAAGAAATCTAACAGACAGATAATCCGGAAAATGTCCGCACTAATAGACAACTACAATACGTCTAATTCATGGATATCTGAAATCTATCTTTTAGACTTCAAATTAGCCATTTTGTAGTGGGTTGCTACTAAAACCGGCTTTAGCCCGTCGGTTCGGGTTTTCTGTAGTATGGTTAAAGCAAATAAAAGTCAGTTCGTTTTTTTAATGTTGCGATTTGCAGGTTTGTCGATATTACTATTAGTTTATATTCCGATCTAAAACTTACTTTAGAAATGTAATTGTTAATTAGTTATTTTTTATGCATAAAGCCATATATGGATCTTATATTTTCAAGGCATTTGAACGTAAAATATTGACTCAAAGTAAAATAGGTTTCGCATTAAGATGTCAAAATCTACTGAACAAAGTCCGACAGTAGGATGTAAACGTAAAATGGACTTAAGGACAGTCAAACATAAAATATCCACCTCACTATAAACGATTTTTAAATTGACTATGAACTTTAAAAAAATTTAATTATTTGACTATTAGATGTCTATAGTCTGGTTTTGAAAAAAATTATAAAAATAATTAGTCTGTTTATTAGCCATCTATTAACCATTTGATAGATATCTATTACTTCGCTAATTTTTTAGCTATGTTTAGATATCTACGGGATAAAAAGGTCCATCTGGGAATTTGGCTTTGAATGGAGCCGAAATTTTAGTGGACTTTCCACAAGTTTTCTTGGCAGCAATTTTAAAAGACTTACAATTATTTGGCCAGTATTTAAAAACACTGTTTTTGGTCAGTATTTTAAATATACGGTCAGCGGGAAAATAAATAGTCAGTACTTTACTGGCCAGTAACAATTGATCAGTAAAAAAAATAGTTGGTGAAAATTAAAATTAAAGACTAAAAATTAAAATGTCATTATTTTAACTAGATGCTCAGTAAATTAATTATAAATTTCATAAATTTGAATTATTTGGTCAGTAAAGCAAAAATTTATTTTGGCTAGGGAAATGGGAAAGTGTATACTCGAGTAAGCATATGAAATCTGTCCTTAGTGGGAATTAAAGGGGGAACGCCACCAGTATGTAGGTACCCCATAGGCATATCATGACATAAGTGCAGATATAAGGGGGTAGGGAGCCAAAAATCGAAATTTTCAGATTTTTATTTTTTTTTTTTTCGCCCATGGTGCATTTACGAGAGTTGGAAGAAAATCATGAAGGTGCCTTAGAAAAGGGCAACACAATGATGTGGGAGGGAGCCACGAAAGGTCGATGACCTCGGAGGAAGGGCGTTTAGAAATCATTTTTTTCGCACACATCCGAAAGAGGGACCATATACAAAATCCGTTCATTTGGCGCGTCTTAGGTCCTAGTAATACAATACCAACGGGTCGATATCATTTTCCAGATCGCGACGTGAGAACCATAACCGTTCAAATCGGGAAAGTGAGATTTTTCAAGAAAAATATTTATTTTTTTATGCTCTTTCATCTCCCGTTTTCGAAATTTTAAATTCGGGCTCATTCCCGAGATTTTGAAAGCCGAAAGCGTTCAAATGCCTACAAAAGTTTGAAAAGTCGGAACCATAAGCGGTTATTCGTAATTTACAATGGACAATCACCAGTTGAAACAAGTTTTTGATTCGGAGAAACGCATACACGCTTATGGTTCTGAAAGACCAGAAATGTTTAACTTATCGTTCCTTTAAACGTTTATGGTTCTTATTTAAAAAAATATCATAGATTTGGATCTTTTTTTGAAATTTTAGATATATCTTACGCAACTTTCAATTTTTTTCGGTGCTTTTTTTTAAATCGTTAGTCCATGAATTTCTTAATATGTTTAAACAGAAAAATCGATTTCAATCATTCTGTAAATATAAGTTAAACTTTAAAATTGCTCTCCTGTAATGTTTGACTTTGGTCGATTTGAACGGTTATGGTTCTTACGTCTCGAGATGGGTCAACATGAAAAATGGATAAATACTGATCAATTTCCATAAAAAAATGCCGACCGTTAAATTTAAAAATACTGATTAGTTAAATACAAGCCATTTTAAAACCCACTAAACAACGTTTAAGAGTTACATCGTTCTTAAAGCATATCCATATTTTCAGCCCGGACCTTAAAATTCACAAAATATTTTTTAGTCAGGGTAAAAAATAAAAAAAAGTAAATAAAAATATGGCGTCCTTTTACCCATTCCGGAAGCTTTATTCAAGTCCGTTTTTTTTCCCCTTTTACTAATCATGAGGATCATAATCCTAGAACGCTTTGCATCGAATCCTCCGGAGGATTGCCCCCTACAAAACGTTATACAATCGGAAACATTGTTTCGGTAAATTATAATTTTCGAAACTAAGATTTATATTGTTTAGAGAAACTTTATGGGAAACTGACGTTGTTCGTAATTACTCTAGTTTCTTCCGGGATTAGTCTTACAACTTGCTATATCGCATTTTATCTTGCTCCATTCTTTGTCTTTTTGCTCTTTTGTTGTTTCCTGCCCCTGTTCCGTATTAACTCTGCTCTTGGGAAGAAGCAAAAAAAAAAAAAAAAAAAAAAAAACGAAGAGGAGAAAACATTGCGGTCGGTTGCTTCTCCTTTCTTTTTTTTATCGGGTACTGACGCACAACCATCATCTGAATAGTTGGAGTTAATAAAATGAAGAGGATCTATTCGTGGGGAAAAAAGAGGATGAAGAAAGGGATTGCAGCCATAAAATTTACATTTAATTTAGAAAGAATATCTTTAATACGGGATTGAAAATCATTCTTTTGATCTTGTTCATTACATTTTAGAATAAAAAAAATTGCATTTTTTTTTTTTTTTTGGATTTTTTTCTATTGGAAAATAAGCGGGATTAATAAATATTCGAGTGAAAAATTATATAAACGCGAGATAACTTGATCGCTGTTTATACAGGGACGCCGGTTTATTTGTAAATAAAAATAAGAACCGGAGGGAAAATGTTTTTTTGGTACTGTCAAAAGATTCTTTTTGAAATGGAAAATTTTTTCATAATTAAAATAAATCATTAAAAATAAACTTAAACAGATCCCTCGATCTTAATTATATTTGTAAATGAATCGATTCGAAAAAAAAATTCTGCAAATAAAATTTCGGATTTCCCCGGTAAACGAATTTTTCCCCCTTTTTAAAGTTTTTTTATTTTTTACTTTACGGAAAGATGAAAATTTGTATAGGGAATTATGTTATCCGATGGAAGCTTCGCCTTGTGTTTTATTATTTTCCCAACAATACCACAGCGACAGAACACCTTGTGTATTATTTTCTTCCACATGTCAATTTCAATTCCCCGGTAATCATTCTTGCTTTCATTTTCTTCTATCTTTCTTGATACAATTTCCAATTCTTCTTCAACATAAAATCTTGTTATCTGACTTCTCCTTACCGCCTCCTTCCCCCCCGTTTCCTTTTTATTTAATGAAGATTCCAAGAAAAAGAAAGAATATCTTTTTCCCTGCCCTCTTTTTTTTTTTTTATATCCGTACCTTTTGCATTTCGGATTTATAATTCGAAATTATATTTACCGTAACCTAATTTCGTTCGCGGAAAATCGAATTTTTCTCTTTTTTTCTGTATAGCGGTTTTGTTTTACGTCTAAAACAAGGAAACTTTGTATCGGCAAAGGTTATGTGCATGTACTGTACTCTTTGAATAGGATTGTAAATGTCGATTCCTAGTTGTTTTTCTTTGCTATCGAGATGCAAATGTCGATTGCATACTGTAAAGCAGAAAAGCGGGATTTTCGATGAATGTTTGGAGGCTAAAATCGAACTAGAATTTTATACGTATTTTTTAAACCTTTTTACGTTGCCTCGTGCGAATAGATGAAGACTTAAAAACGGGGAAAAACGACGGAAGTTTTTTTTACGAGGAAAAAAAAATATCAAAAAACGATTCCATAAGCAACTTCCGACAATCATGAACAGTGAACACATCGTGTGATACAAATAGTAAGTTCCTCAACTCCATTTTATAATATTGCATTTAGCGTTAAACAAGTTTCTTCTTGTCCCAGCCCACCATCACACCTTGTGTAATTTATAATTCTTAATATTTTTCTTTCTCAGAGCTTTTTTTTTTTTCTTTTTTCCTTCTTTTTTAAACTTTATGTTAGTCCTTTTTTTTTCTTTTTAATTTTGATTAAGTAACATTTTCTTTACACGTTTTCCTCATTACAGGGCTTTATCATTTTCTAAATAGAATCCTCACGTCTTTTAACCTTTGTTCTGATGTACTTTAACTTACGAGGGCAAACAGTAAGATAAGAGTTTTTGAGTAGGAAGTTTTTTTTTATTTCTTCCTTCTTTTTCTGAAATTACTGGAAGAATGTAGTCGTTTTTATTACTTCCGTCAGCTCCGAGCGATTCTCTTTTTCTCTCGATTTTTTGAATTAGTCGTGAAAAGTAAGGTTATTGATGCTTGTAATGAAAAGGACGGACAAAAAGATTGTCTTTATTAAAAATATTTTATGTGAGGGCGATTTTTCGGTTCTCGTCTTCGAACCATTGTTTGCTTTCGTTTATTTATTTCATCGGAAGCTGCTGAACGTCGCATGACGCAATGACGAATTCAGAGGAAGAATTTGGGGGTCAGTCCTAAACGTAAGCAATAGGCATTCCTAACGGACTAGTTATATTTCTTGTAGTCTCTTAGCCGAATTTATTAACCATAATTATGTCCAAAATTAAGTTTCGGGCTCGTAGCAAAGGGGGGTCAGACTTGGCGGCCAGATTTGGTGTCCCCCCTAGGGGGCTTTGGTGACCTTTGGTGACCCCCCTTTGACACTGCACAACTTCCAATATCAAATGGTGCTGTGTCTAAGATTCTGATTTCCCGGGAAATTTGTGAATCCTGGATTTGAGACTTCCCATTTTTGAGAAAAAATAGTTTACCGGGATTCGGGAAATTAAAATTCGCCGGAATATCGGTTAAGTCCCGAGATTTCTCGTGGATTCTCAGGAATTTTCCCGGAAATTAAAAAACGACTGGTAAAATTCTGAAAAATTTGAATCTCGGAAATCGGGATTGAAAATTTTCACAGATCCCGGGAATCCCCGGGACTGGAAATTCCGAGCAGAATCTCCAGCTGTGTCAATTGATTGACCTGTGGATTTTGTTAGTGGACAATGAGGATTAACTGAATTCAGGCCATCATCTTTAGCACAATGAAATTTTTCGAAGGTGTTTGGACCGCGGAGTAGTGTAACCCCGGCCGAAAACTACATTTCCAAGGCTGCATCGAAATATTTCGATTTTCCACTCGGCCCTCTTGCCGATCCTCGCCTCAAAGGCCTCGTAAAAAATCTCATTTTCCAGTCCAGCCTGGAAATCTACAATTAAATGATAAGCAAACCAGGGAATAGAGAATCTTCCTCTTTTCGACGACCGGCAATTGTGTTTGTGACTTTTGCATCTTAGAATATTTGAAGGACGATCAAATATAACGAGATCATTTTTAAAAGAAAAGAAAAGAATGCCGAAAGGGCATAGCAGGCCTTCAAGGATTAATTTTGCCCAATCTTAAACAACGTCCGAAGCTATATGTTTTCTAATTTTTTTTACAAGGAAAACCGAAATTAAGAAAAATTAGGCTTGGATAAAAAAATAGATGCTAACAATTTTCGGTAAGCATTCACTACCGGTAACTAGTTCACCAAATAACAAAAGATCATGAACAAAATCAAATGTTCCTGAATTAGAACTCTGATTAGAGAAGGATAGCTTAAAAAAGTTCAAGCTACTTGCACAGAAGCTGTCCGACTCTTCAAAAAAATTAACCGATTTCCAATCAAACTTTTGATAAATAGCACGCCTTGAAAAAAATACAATAACAATTTTTCAGCCATCAAACCACGCCAAAAGGATAAGGTTGTCAAGAATCCTACTTTTCAACTCTTTCTGCAATGAAGAAGATAAAGTTGTGACATGATAATCTATCATTAACAAGATATTCAATCTAATTTAGTTGGACCCACATCTTCTTCTCTTGTAGTAAAAGATGTTCCATCGTCAACTTTGACATCTCTAACAAGAGAAAGACGGGGGAAAAAAAGTTTGAAACGAGAAAAAAAACTGCTATGTCAAAAAATTCGAAACTTTTTTTTTTTTTTTTTTTTTTTTTTTTTTTTCTGAGATCCTTCATAAAAGATCATTAGGAATTTTGAAGATTACTTTTTTCTTCCCCTTTTTTTTAATACGTCTATCTCTTTCTTTTCTTCCCGCTCTCTCGCTTCTTTATCTCGTTATCTTCTTATCTTAAATCATATAATTGTGATCTGTTTTGTAATGAATTTTTTTTCCTCCAGGATTTTACCCATCCGAGATAATTGTGGTTAAGAGGAAAAGCGAATGTACGATTTTACTTTGTGACTTTCATTAGGAACCTAATTAAGGGGTAGCGGATGGTGATTACATCCCTCAAGGTTAAAAAAAGAAAATTTAATTTTTTTTTTCTGCAGAGAATGAAATTTTTAAAATCTCGTATGAATATATGAAATAAAAAAAATGAGAACATTGAAAAAGTTAAAACAATTAATCACTTCAAGAAAAAAAAAATTCTAGAATTTTATCATGATTCATTTTTGGAAGAGTCAAGATTTAAATAAATGACCAATTAAAAATCCTCATCCGCGATTGGATTTCCCAAGGATGAAAAAGAAATATAACAAAACAGAGATCAACAAGTTTAAAAAAAGGGGAGGAGGAAAAAAAAAAAAAACAACCGAGGAAAAAAGTGGTAATTTAATTTTTTGAGCGATAATTAGCTCAACAAAGAAGAGATCGGTGTAATATCTGTTTTCAGATACTAATTATACTAACTTTTGAAGTTTAATTTTTTTTTTCGGCCGTTTCATGGGCTTTGATTTACTTGGAAAATAAAAGAAGAAGGGGAAAGATTGTCTATGTAAATCGATTCTCGGGGAAAGTTTTGTAAAGACGACCACCTGGTTTTTTTTTTTTTTTTTCGGTGAATGGCGATTATATCAAAAACTTCTTTTGAATACGGAAAACTGATCGACGGATAGGGATCTTTTAAATTTTCATGAATTTCTGTGAGCAAAATGTAAACTAAGATCCCTTCGAAGGAATTTTTTTCCTTTTCTTTTCCTTTTCTCTCTCTTTTTAAAGTAATTGCTTTTTTCTTTTAATTAGATTCATCTTAAAGCATAGAAAGCTGTTGGAATTGAAAGGAGAGTTTATAAAACTTCAAAAGAAATAATTTTTTTGCGCTATTATTTCGAAGTTTTTTTTTTTTTTTTCAGAGAGCATTAGGGACTCAGACAAAGTGAACTGCTTACAAGATTTCATATTTTATATCTTATTTATTAGCATTTTAAATCATTTTAAGTTCAATCATTTCCGTTGGGTTTTTTCTTTTTGAAAAGTGAAAAATTATTATTATTATTATTATTTTTTCTTTCAAGGGTGTAAATTCACTATGGAATGTTGGACCAACATGGTGGTAAAACAAGTTGGACAAACATGTTTTACCAACTTGTGCCAACATGTATGACAAACGAACTAATCGATTATTGCAGAATTTACTCCTATTCCGAAATTAGTGTGGAAGCTGGTAAAACATGTTTGTCCAACTTGTTGTACCAACATGTTGGTACCACAAGCTGGACAAACATGTTGTACCAACTTGTTGTATCAGGGTGCAAATTCACTACTTAATGTTGGGCAAACATGTTATATTAACTAGTTGGAATGTTGGACGAACTTGTTTGACAAGCAAACGAATCGACTATTGCAGAATTTACTCCTATGCCAAAATCAGGTGGGAATTATTAGACCAACCTTCCACACTAATTTCGGAGTTGGAGAAAATTCTGCAGTAGTCGATTTGTTCGTTTGTCAAATAAGTTGGTACAACATGTTTGTCCATCTTGTGGTACCAACATGTTGGTCCAACATCCCATAGTGAATTTGCACCCTCAAAATGCTTGACAAACGAACGAATCGACTGTTGCAGAATTTTTTTCTAAGGTGCAAATTCACTATAAGATGTTGGATCAACAAGTTGGATCAACATGTTGTACCAACTTGTTGTACCAACATGTTTGAGAAACGAACAAACCGACTATTGCAGAATTTATTCCTACGCCGAAACGAGTGAGGAATGTTGGTCCAACAAGTTGGTACAACATGTTGGTTTAACTAGTTGTACCAATATGTTGGTACAACATTCAAAAGTGAATTTTAAAAATAGCTGAGGAGTCAGCAAAATAATCAAGAGTTTTAAACTCTGGAAACATCTACTTACGACTTTAAAAGAAAGGTCCTTTTAGAAGCCATGACACTTACCTGAAAGGAAAATGAAAAAACAAATTATAAATTGAATGTACCAAAAAAAATCAAACATTTCAAGGTCAGTACATAAAGGTAAAGTCTTGTTAATTAAAGGCTAAAAAAAAGGTCGAAATTTCACTGTGAAACATGTTGCTGAGCATGTTGCAACGTAAGAAGCATGTTGCCACCATAGAAACTTGGTGACAACCATATTATTTCTCTTTTTTTATATTGAGCAACATGTTTAGCAACATGTTTCTAACACTGCAACAAGTTACTAAACAAGGTTCATCGGAAAGTTACGGCCGAAAATTAGTTTTCGCACCATTTTAGAATTCAAATAAATATTACTTTAATTAATCTTCCCGATTATCTAAAGCGATTTTAACATTATGAAACTGGCGTTTTGAGGGATATGGCGAACTTAAATAACGAATAACGTGAAGAATGAGATGAAACGAAAACAATACGAGACAACCCAAACACAGAAAAGGGAATGAACGAATGAATGAATGAATTTGAATGCGTGATGGGGAACGTGACTAGAGAGTGAAAAGAATGTCAACAGATTCTACTGTAGGTCACGTTTTAGGGTTGATGCTTTTGTTTTGTGCTCTACTACAGCCTTGTCTGTCACTTCCGGTCTTCCTTTTAAATCAAAAACACAAAAAAAAAAAAAAAAAAAAAATTTCCCTCTCGAAAACAGATTTTTTTTGTTTTTACGGAAAACTCTTATCTTACAATTTTGCCGAGTGTCTATGTGAAAAACCCAGGTTACTTCAAATTTGAAGCTGCGTGATAATAGTAAAATATAATAATAAGAGGGTGGATGGAGAACCTGAACCACAAACTTGAAGACGACGAGTTTATGATTACCACAATTTTCCCTTTTTTTTTTTTTTTTTTTTTTTTTTCAAATTCGGATCCCCGCAAACGCATTATGGAAGAAGTGCTTCAGGGAAACGAAAAAAAAAAGTGAGAAAAAAAACCCCGGAATTCAAAATACAGATTTAAGAAAAGTAAAACAGCTTGGCTAGCTCAACGAAACTGACACTTGGAAAAATGAGATTACAACAGGATGCGATTTTAACGGGTAAAAAAAAATTTACTTAATTCCGTTTTACATTTATTCCAAACGAATTTGAGAAGATATGTTTATTTCAAAGGAAAAGAGGAAAAACGCCCGGTTTTTGCATATAAAAAGATTTTACTTTCCCTTTTCTTTCTTTTTTTTTATTGATCGCCTGTTTTAACGGAATGGCCCGAAGCAAATAACAGGGCTTAAAGCGTTATAACCAAGAAGAATAGCGAAAGAAAATTGTTGTAAATTCAAAGTAACATCAATTCCCTAAGTCGATGTTTTTCCTTCACTTTTCTTACAACTTCATATTCCTTGATTAAGTAATTTAAAGCTTGAATTTTCATGAAAATACTTTCCTATTTCTGCTTCGGTCCCTTACTAAATAAGGGATATATAGGAGCATACCATAACGTTTTGCAAAATTGAAAAAGGTATTCAAATTGGCTGATGGCAGGAGGAAGAGGGGGGAATAAACTTATTCCTGGCCACGTAATTCCGACGCTAAATGGAACATGACCAGCTACGTTTTTCATAAGCTCGGGGAAATATTAATACACGCACGCGGAGGCTGCATTACAAGATATTATTTTTCTGAAAAATTGAATTTTTTTTTTTTACTATTATTATTATTTTCGAGCAATGTAGTGTGCGTTTTTTTCCTCATAAAATTATTTCCGAAAATGGCTTTTTTAAAGGTCCATAACACTTTATGTAATTGAGAAAGAGTTTCCATAATGATGAAAATTCGTTTAAAGGATCCATCTATCAGTCGTATAGGCAAGATCATAAAATCATAACTTGGTTTTATTTCATTCTTCCGCATCCGCTATCTTACCCTACGGATTTTAACCTCGTATTGGGATCGACAGATTTTTATTTTTCTATATGTCATAAAAACCAACATTTATCAGTTATTCGGAGAAGGAGAAGCATTTCTTCGAAAAACGTTTTCTTTTTGTCTTTTTTTTTTTTTTTTTTTTTTTTTTTTTTTTTTTTTTATACGTAAAAAGAAAAAAAAAATACGATATAAAATATTTAAAATATTGAATCTTTTAGAAAAAGAAAGAAAATTTTATTTTACAAAAATGAAATAGCCAACTCCTAAAATATTAAACAATTTCCGCTTAAGGAAATAACTTTGATCGTTCATTTGATAAAATAGTTATGTTTTCTAAAAAGAGAAGACTCTGCCTCGAATCCAAAAACGAAACTTCTCAAACTTTAATTCGGACTATTTATTAATAAAATTTAGTGCTTTAGAATTTTGACTGACGACGAAAAAGGGTAAGGGCGAAGGGAAAAAGAAAAAAAAAAAAAAAAAAAAAAAAAAGAGAGAGGGAAAAGGGAAAAGTCAGACGTTTGATGCTGCCTCGGGGCAGGGCATCCCAATCGGAGAGTTTCCAGCCACAAGTTAGAAAAATATGGGATTTTAGCTGAAAAACATCGAGATTGACAGAAAAGAGAAAGCGAAATTGGAGGCGGAGGTCGGAGGGTGGCTCTCCCTTCCCAATATCCGATCCATCACAATGACGGAACCGAAAATGACACCTGCTCTTGGCATTTCGAACAAAAATGGGTTTTCTATTTTAATCGATTTTTTAACTTTATTACTCTGTAATAAAATTCCATTTCTAATATCGGTCTTGCCCTCGTTTTTTTTTCCTTCCACCCCTAAACTTTTTCGGTTTTTGACAATTTTAGAATTATTTAGCTAAATTAAAAATCGCAAAAAATCTTTTTTCCCTCCTTTTGCTTTCCAGCTTGGAAAGTTAATTCCATACCACTTTTATGAATTATTTTCTTAAACGAAACTTATAAAAAGTTTGATTTTTCATCTCGCGCCCTGCGACCCAAAGGCGAATTTATAACAATTAGAATCGAGAATATTGAATGAAGAAAATCTCATTTGAAAGTAATCCCTTCTAGACAGTCGCAGTCCATGACAAAGAGTAATGGACAGGAATGCTGACATCTAAAGCCTTCCTTTCATTTCCGGGGCATTTGTTTACTGTCTTCTGTTGTTACATGCTGCTGACACGATTAATGCTCGTCTCCTCTTACCTGATTCAAAATTCTCGAGCGTATATTCGGGGCATGTGCACGAGGCAAATTGACCATTAGTCGCTTTTAAATTTTTACGCTTAAAAAAAAAGACAAATAAATTTTTTTTATGGTTTTTTTTTCTCGCTTCAAAAAATTTGATACCTCGTTTTGAAATTTTCTGAATTAATCTCCCGATTGCATCATATATATAAAAGCGATGACTTCAATAACCCCCCGTAAAAATAAATTTGTAAATATTTTCCCGAAGTCTTCGATCCGTGAACGTTCACGACCCACTTGTCCTCATTACATTAAAAAAAAAAAAAAAAAAAAAAAAAAAATGGTGGAATGCTTCCTATTACATTGGAGAAACGGGCGGTCACTTGTTTACACATGTCGCCGAGCACCGATCTCATTCCATATCTCCGTGTCCATGGGATGTAATCCAGGATACGAGTGACAGCACTAATCGCATTTCAAAATCTAAATCTTATGCTTAGCTTATTGGTCACACCTGTTACCGGCTATAGGTGTGAATTCGAACGGTTTACCTCGAGTGCAGGGTCTATGTTTACCTTACAAAGTTTCGGTGTTTTAACCTGTTTTCTCTCGAGATTCGTTTTCAATTGATTCATTCGCCTGGAAATAGATTACGTCCTGTAAATTTCCACACCTGACGCTTATTCCGACTGTTAGATGGATGCATCAGTTCAAGAGGTGGAAAATGTTTTGTGATGGAATGCGTTTTATAGGTATCATTTATCTGTTCATTCGGAATTTTGAGTTGATTTGACGCTGAAATGAAAGGTTTCATGCACATGGTGAAATGAGGAAAAATCATCAAGTAAAAATGTATGTAAACAATGAAAGGGAAATCGATCTTCAACCGTTTGGAATTCGTCCAGATTTAAAATACCTAGTTAAGGTCTTAGAAAGGGCATCGTTTTTCATTTTTAATTTTTCGCAACACCAAGAATTATTATCAAATCAATAATTTAGGATAAGAGAATAGTGTCATTTTTTCTTTGGCTCCAAATGAGATTTTGGAACCTTAATTCAATACAAAAGCGACTCTGATAATTTTTTTTTTTTTTTTTCAGGGTAAAAGAGATGCTATCCTTTGCTAGCCGAAGGAAAACCTCATGGCTTAAGAATCTCAGGTACTGGTTTGCTGTTGATTCTTTGAGTCTTTTTAGAGCGGCGGTCTCAAAAGTAAAAATCTGCCAGATGATAGCCAATCTCCATCGAGGAGCCGGCACTTGAAAGTAGAAGAAGAATCCTTTGCTAGGACATAAACATGTCAAAAATCCATGTTTTAATCGTAACCATGTCGCTGCGTTGGCTGGTTTCGCTTAAAATAACCCATGTCTAAATGTTGCTAAGTAAAGAACATATCCGTAACTCAGCTTTTAAAAGCTGAAAAAATTAATTTTTTTGTACGGGAAAAATTTCGAAAAGGAAAAAAAAATTTGTAAATGATAAGCCACAGCGATTGCGCTATCAGGCATTTTGAAATTCCAAAATTTTTGATTTTCGACCCACCCTTTAAACATGACATGTTAGTCGACATTCACTGCAGCCATAACCAATTTCAAAATTATCTACCATGTAAGTAGTTAAAAACTACTCCACCTAATACAATATAACCATTAGGGTGGGTAGAAATCAAAAATTTTGGATTTTCAAAATGCCTGATAGCGCAATCGCTGTGGCTTATCATTTGCAAATTTTTTTCCTTTTCGAATTTTTTTTTTTAAACGGAGTCTTGAGGGTGCGCAAGAGGGTCAAAGTTTTGGAAAACTTCATAAGGGATGAAAGTTTTAATTTAGATTTTCGTGAAAAAAGTACCGTCTCCTACCGAATTTTTAACGTAGATTTCGAAAATTAAGTCGGTTTGCGTCTAGCAATTTCTGTTCCTGAGTTATTGTGAAAAATATGATAAAAATATTGAGTTTTATAAAAATTTTTATTTAATATTTACAAATTTAATAATATAATACTGTAGTTTTATAAATTTTTATAAAACTTAAAAATTTTTATTTCAGGATAAAATTAGAAATGAGAGTTTTGACATTTTTATGGCAAACTTGGCTTGTGTCTCAAGAACAGAAAAATCTAGACGCAAACAGATTTCATTTTCGAAATCTACGTTGAAAATCCGATAGGAAACGGTACTTTTTTCACAAAAATCTGAAAGTCGAATTTTCATCCCTTATGAAGTTTTCCAAAACTTTGACCCTCTTGAGCCGTTTAAAAAAAATTTCGAAAAGGAAAAACAAAAATGATAAGCCACAGCGATTGCGCTATCAGGCATTTTGAAATTCCAAAATTTTTGATTTTCGACCCACCCTTTAAACATGACATGTTAGTCGACATTCACTGCAGCCATAACCAATTTCAAAATTATCTACCATGTAAATGCGTGATCCGATATAACCGAAAAACCATTTTAAAATTTAAAAAAAATCGAAAAAGCGAAATTGTATTTGCACTGAGAAACTTGACAATGCTTTACTTCCACGTGGACCGTGAAATCAGTCAATCTGTTTACAATCGAACCACGAGGTCGATCACAGTCTAAAAGAAACTAGAAAAGGGAAGTTTACCCGGTCAAATGACAAATCGGTTTCCAGATTGTATGTAACTTTAAAGAGAAGTGACAACATTGATCAATGACATATGCGGGTAAAGAAAAGAATCCTCGCAGGCCATACAACGTGTAAAGTATAAACAAAAAGGAAGGGAAAAAAAGGTGGGAGGGGAAGGAGGAAGAAAAAAAAACTGTTAAAGTGGCAGAAAAAAAATAATAAAAAGAAAGAGGAAAAAAGTTTTCTACGATTGTGTGGATTTGTACGTTTTGGTATAAAAGGGTAGAAGAGGTAAATATAGGAGGGAAAAAGGAGTGAATAACAAAGCTTTAAATCACCAATATTGATTTTCGATTACTTTCCCCGATATAAAACCAAAAACTTTGCTGCTATCTTGAAAAAGTTAAACTTGATCCTAAGGCTACAGGAAATATCCAACAATACATTTTCAACTGTCCCAACTAGTCGAAACTGTAATTCCTTTGTTTGCGTTGCTTCTATTTTCCTTTGAGACCTTTATTTCAACACGGGGAGCCTTTTTCATTTTCTTGTGTTATTAACACACGTGGAATTAGACAACTTCCTTCCGGTAACCGAGTTTCCTTTTAAAATAACTTCAGCTCCTACTCGTAAACTTTTGTAATTACTAGCGTTAAAATGAAAAACGATCGGAATTAGCGGTTTTGTGTGTTTTGATCGGTTTCAAAATGTGCTGGGTGATGAAAATTTAGTGGAGCAGGATTTAAAAAGGGCGGGAGGATCAAGGAAGGCGAAATCGAAAAAAAAAGTTTTTTTTTTGTTTTGTTTTTTAAATTAATACCCAGCGGATTTAAATCCTTTTATTTATTTATTTTTTTAATTGGACGATCCGGAACGTTTTCGGTAAATTGGACATTGCTTAAAAGATAGCATTAGGGAGTAATAATAAAAACGATACGTGTTCTTTTAGTAAGTGGTGTGCATAAATAATTAATTATCAGTGCGATAACGATGGACTAACGGAATCGCTTGCAGGTTTTAGAGTTTTTTTTTTTGTTTCGATTCCATGGCAATTCTTTTATATCACAATCGGCTCTTTAGGAAAAATCGTTTGGATGCGTATTTTATTTTTCAACAACTTGCTAGTAAAAAATAAAGAAGTCTGGTAAATTTCCTGTGTCAGCGGAAAAAAAAAGAGAAAGAATTAGTTGAAAATATCCTAGTGCGGCAGAGTTAAAATGTTTTCTGTCAATTCGGACATGGGAAGATGTGAAAGAGAACAATAAAACTGAAGGTGAGGGCGAGGTGGAAGATCAGTGACAAGGAGGGAAAAACAAGATGACATCTGACACGTGTATTCTAAGAAACTTCTATAGAAAGCCGCATTTCCCTGTACGTATCGGTTTTTCGGTTTTCAAGATGACAGCTCCGCTGAAGATGCATCTGTCATGGTTTTCTGATCGAACGTTCTCTAATTCAAAACCCGATTTCGGTTTTCTCTTCAAAATTCGAATCCAAGTGTGTGGAAGAACAAATTTAAAATTTCCTCGGGAAAAAAGTATCAGGGAAAAGGCCTCGTCGAGGTTTTCTTTTAACTTATTGCTTCTAATTTGATTCTATTTATAAAAATAATTGGGAAAAAGAAATTCACGTCGCTCTTTTCCCCCCTCTTTCCCTCTTTTACCTCCCACCCCTTTTGAAAAAAAATAATGAAATACCGTAGGTCACATATTGCACAGAAAATTCGAAAAATTAAGCTGTCGAAATCAGGAAATCATTTCATTTACGATTTTGTTTTTTAATTTTCTCGGAAAAAAAAAATCTGAAACAGTTATTTTCCGTTTTAAATCAAGTTAAAAATGAGTTTTATTCGCTTTTCCCTTTTGATTCAAAATTTTTATACTAAAAATATTCATTTTGATTTATTATATAAGACTTTATAGTAATTCCCAAGGTTAGGACTGGGGTCCAGCGGAGGTCACAAGGTTTCCAAGTGAAATGGACTGGATGCTTAACATTGTCAAATTAGATAATGGAGATATCGTATTTAATTAACTGGAATATCTTTGCATTAGCGCCGTTGCTATGAAACACGGAAAACCTCTCAGTAGGTAAAGTTGAGTAAGCTGCCCGCCGGGTAAGTAAATTATTAAACAAGGTTCTGTTTTCCTTACCTAACTTCCGGTAATCCTTTAAACTTGTTAGCGTCAGTTACTTAAACAACCCTCAACGCGTGTCATGTCCAAGCTTTGCCAACTTGATAAAGTTAAAAACAAGACGAGAGCTTTGGGGTCCGACCTATCAATTCGTGAAAAAGAAATTAAGAAAAGGTTGTATTTAGAATAAAAGATTTCACAACTTCAAGAAAAAGCTCCATCTTTAAACCGCTTTTTCATGACTTCATCCCGCGTTTATATTGGTCGATAACGAAATTGTGAAAATATTCGAATAAGTTGGAATGACTATACCAATGACTTTCTTCCCCTATTTGTCGAATGAAAGCTTTTTTTTTCCTATCAAATAAAGTCACCTCGTAAAGGCTACCGTCCAGATGCTGTGTTATCCTAAAAAGGTTATAAAAGACTTTCTTTCTTCAGATTTCATCGAATGGTATTCTCATTTTAAACGGCTAGGTGTTACGAGTTAAAATTCGTTTTTTTTTTTTCTGAATTCGTTTCTGAAAATTTCATTTCAAATATGAAATGGTCTTCAGCCGTTTTTTTCTTGTCCAAGATTTTTTTATTTCTTTCCAAAACGAAGGGGAAAAAAAATACTTTTTAGACACTTGAAAAAAAATTGATTTTATAAAAAGGTTTTCATCTCGTGAAGTGATCTGTAAATATAGATTTGTTTTTTAAAACTGAAAAATTCCTTCAAATGAAAATTGTAACTACATAAAAGAAAGAGGAAATTTCCCAAAGTCTCGTAAATCAAACATGTCAAAAAGTTAGCAAAGCCACTGGTAAAATTGAAATTTATATCGTAGAACTTATTTCTGTTCATTGACATCACAAATTTTTTAAATCAATGTTTACGTATAGAATTAACTCCTTTTTTTCCGCTTTTGCTTTGCTTTACCCAACGGCCGAGGAAAATTACGACTTTTCCTTATCCTTATCGTATTCTTTTTTTTAAATGAATTGGTGTTCTCTTTAAAAAAAAAAATCTTTTTGACGCCTTTTTTATTTAAAGAGTAGGCTTCATCCACACCGGAAGGATGACTGTTTTATTTGATACTCGATTCACGGGGAAAAAATTAAAATTTTTGGTATTGGCGGCCTACTTCGGTGTAACTAGAAAATTTCAGTGCAAGTTTCAACTTGTCTGCATTGCAGGCAGCGGAAAAATAATTCTAAAGCAAATTTGAGATCTCAAAGCTTTGGTTTAGTGTACCGGGTAAGCAGTACTCATTTACTTGAAAGAAGTTGAAACTTGCACTAAAATGTAAGAATAAGCAGACCGTCGAGATCCACCCACATCTCGAAAGCCTCCAACGCCCCAGTTATCGTTGATCGCTCGAGAACGTATAAGACCACGTCCTTGTGTCGGAGGTGAACTAACGTATCTCCATCGTAAATATGATTGGAGTTAGTCTGTTTCGATGTTTTGCGGAAGTGTCACGTGACCTCAAGTTTACGGCAACATGAGCGTGTAAACTTGCAGTCGTATGATCACGTGATTTTCCTAAACACTCAAAACAGACTATCTCCAATCATATTCACAATGGAGATACGTTAGTTCACCTCCGACGCACGGACGTAATACTTAAAACAGCATTAAAAAATACTGCAATCAATTTGAGTTCAGGTGTATTAGGGTCTTCAATTAAATGTTTTTCTTACTTAGCAAATACCGGAAAAATAATTTAAAAAAGAGATTGATTAATTATATTCGCTGACACTTTTTAACCTTCTAATTATAAAATGCTTTATTCATGATCCGAAATCGATTACTTTCATCCTCCATTTAAAAAATGTAGATGTGACTCATTCATAATCGCCCAAATTATTAAAAAAAAAAAAGGGAAAAATGTAGCACATTTTGATTTATTACATATGTTCCGCGAAAAACTGGTTAGGAAAGGGATGGAATAAAAAAAAATGAGATGAGAGAATGAGAGAGTGAGAGGGAAACGAAAGAAAAAAATATTTAAAAATGGAGATGTAGATTATCAGTGTTCACACTTGGTGAACATCTGGAATGGGATTAACCCTGGCCTGGATTACGACGTTCCATCTGCCTCGATAGATAACGAGAAGGAAAAGAATCAGAAAATACAGAATTATATCGCGTTTCCAACGATACCTATTTTACAGTGGCGGAGTAAGAAATTAAAAGAAAAAAAAATCTCTTTTCATAAAAACCAAAGTTTTCTTTATTTTTTTTTTTTTTTTTTTTTTATAAGTTTATTTTTAGATTGGGGATTTCGGAAAGTAAAAATATCTCTATAGCGTCTTCGAATAAAGTTTTCCCGAGCAAAAGTTGGGAATACTCTTTCTTTTTCGTTTTGTTTGACTTGGCTAATGATGTGTTGTGTAGTGGAGGGGAGGCGTCTGGAAAAAAAATTTAGAACGTATTTTAATGGGGATTTCTTCTGCGCTTGACGCGATAAGACGATTTGGAAGTTTTTTTTTTCTGCAATTATAGAAATGTAAAAAGTTCTGGTCTTTTAGACTGTTCGATCTGGTAGAAAATCTGTCATTTAAAAATTTGGTGAATTAGATTTTGTTATTTTCAACCTTAGAATCCTTCGAAGCACGATTTACTATAGTTTTGTTTTAGAATGCCCATTGGGACCTGTTTCGCTATCTGCAAGACAAAGGGGAAAAAAATAGCCCAAAATCACAAAAAAAGGACCATTTATGGGCCCTAGGATTTTTTTCGGAAAACTGTTGTTGTTTTCTTGATTTTCCACCTCTTAAAACATCCGTAGAGATAGTTTTAGCAAAATTCGACACACCTATGTCACGGATTTTTTGATCTTTTATTGAAATTACTCTTGAAAAACTGGAAAAACCGAGAATTAAGCTTGAAAATTTGTTCAAAAATTTTTTATCACGAAACTGTTATCATTTTCGGATTCTACGCTCCTAAGAACATAAAGTCTGACTATTGCGACAAATATTTTTCATGCCTGTATTTATTGGCGAGCTTAAAACAGAAATAACTTTTTAAAATGGCTATTTTTTTTCTAATGAAAATAAGCACCTCTAAACGGTGACAAAAACTTTTTTTTTTCATTTTTCCGTGGATATTGAGGTCGAAAAAAAAGTAAATCTGTAAATGTCGTGGAACGCAGCGGTTGGACAACATTTTGGACTTAAGAACATTATGTTCACTTTGTTCACTTATATATTATTATAAGAACTTTATAAGAATTATAAGCACATTATAAGAACTTTATGTTCATTTTGGACAATTTGACTTTCCCCAGGACTCGTGATTTTGGTGATCTTCTTAGGAAAATAATATAATTCGGTGCACACTCCATTCAGGAGTTATATGATTTTTCAAACTAACAAGCCACATTCTTGCTCACTCATGTTCACAAGACGTAAAATTGTCGTTCAGGTATGTAATTAAGAGGCCAAAAAGATTCGAGGCTCGCCATGGATTTGTTCAGTGCATTAATTTGAGAGAAAAAGAAATATTAACAGTACCTCAAAACTGGCTCCAGAAAAAAATTTTCGAAATTTTCCGTTGTTTAAGTGAAAAAAATCATTGAAAGGGTGTATTTTTGTTCAGCCAGAAATTTTAAGCCCCGTTAAGTTTTTTTTTTCTCTCGAAGTCAATAAAGAAGTAATAATTTCATAAGTTTAAAAGACCGAACTACCGTCCATTAGGAGGAGCGATTGTTCATCCTGTTGAAGAAAAAAAAATCGTATTCAGATTGAAAATCCATCCGAATGGAAAAATCTCAAGTTATTGAATATGAAGCCAAAAATATAAAAGTCTTGAAAATAGGGAGGAACTTTTTTTTTTATTCTTTCTTGAAGCTGGTCAACAGGATTGCACTGATTTGTTTAGCATACTTTCGAAGAAACCAAGGGAAAAAAATCTCCAAGTTTATAAAATTATACGGAAAAGTACACAAATGCGAACGATTTTTTTTTTCTGTTTGCTTCTTTACTTTCTTCTTCGTCCATTTTTCAACTGGATCCTACGTTGAAACTAGATCGGATTTTATTAGATCTTACCTGTAAATAAAAAAAAAAGAAAATGTTAATTTAGAACGGACGATTTTAAACCTTAGAAAATAATATATGAATAAGTCAAGCTCAATGTCATTATCTAAATGCAAAAGGAAACATTTTGAGAAAATGTTATTTTGGGAATAGCGTAACTAAAAGTTATCAAGTTTGTTGAAGTATCTTATCTTTGAATTCTCCCAAAATTTAATTTGAAAATCGATTCTTAACTTTATTTAATACCACAAGACAAATGCTGGAATTCGTTTCCAAACCGGAAGGAAATTGTATGTACTTTGCGATATATTCAGAAATAGAAACAGGATACCAATGCTCATAAATCAAAAACAATTTCAAAGTAAGACCAAAGGTGGTTTAATCTTCCTTTTTCATTTCAAACCCTACGGTTAACCATAAACGATTCCCTAAAATGAGTGAGAAACTCTTTTAATTAATTAATTTCAGGGTAATAGCAGGAGCATCTCGGTTTTCGGCGGGAGGACGATCGGGTTTTCCAAAAGGGGGGGGGGGGGGGGGAGGACTTCGGAAGAATGCAATTTTAACATTCTTTTCCTTCGATTAAAAAAAAAAATTGTGTACTTTGGGTTTGGAAATCGATCTCTTCCGCAAAAGGGTTATAAGGGGGGTGCGGGTGGAGGCTGGGAAAGGGGTCCAAGGGGAGTGAGAAACTCTGCTGTAAGCGATTAAAATCCTTTTAAAATTGAGGAGGGTGGGTTTCGCGATGGAGATGAGAAATAGGGAATATTAATCCGTGATTTACATGCACAAAGCATCGTGTTTAGTTTATTGTTTTAAAACATTCATAAGCTAAACATAATTATTTTAATTACTTATTACAGTATTCTAATGAGAAACTAAAACATCGGTGCTCTATATACAGACAGGTAAATCTAATTGTATTTACCCTTTTTAATTTAAAAATGTTTTTAAAATTAATTCGTTCCGGTTAATATGTTGCTTAAATTTTGCATTTTTGATTTGATAAGATTATCAAAATTTTCAAAAAAAAAGCTCGGTTTTTTAGTATAATAAGATTTTCTTTTTTTATTCGAAGAGTGAAAACTCATATCAAGATTTTCAAATGACAGACGAAGCAGTATGAATCACCCTATATACATTTATGTTATGTTTGTTATTTGCGACATAGAGAGAAAAAAAAAAAAGGCGCGATGTCGAATGAAAAAGACGAGAAATAAAAAAAGTCATATCCGTCTGATGATTTTGAAAAGCTTTTCGACAGAGGTAGAAGCTTTGAATCATTTCCCCTTTGGATCTCTCAATATGCTCGACGTCTTACACGGGTGACATGCTTTGTGCGTGCCGTTTCTAATTTCCTACCCCTTCAACTATTTCTTTCCTCAGCATCAATCAAAAATTTGTGCTCCTCGTTATAAAATATGTCATGCTCCCCCCTTTTTTAGGTAAACAAATCACACACCAGTTGTTTTCTTTTTATCCTTTATGTTATTTTTTTTGTATGTTCAAGGATTTAAATTTACTGCATGTACATACTTCAATAAAGATTTCTATATTCAATATATATATTTTATTTTTTAAAAAAAGGTCTTCATTAATTATAATGATGACGACATGACATCCATTTTACGAGGTCCAGTAATTAAAACACGGAGTGTACGTGTATTCCTCCATTAAATTTGAGAATTCCTATTGGTGGGGATTAAAACCCTCGAGCGATGCTGTTTATTTGGGATATATAAAGGCAGAAACTTGTACGTTTCCATTTAAAACGGGTTACATAGACCATATTCGAAAATGACACTAGTGCGCTTGTTTTAGCTATTTTATCAGTTGCTTTTCTATTCCGAAAAGACAGTGGTTCGAGGCACTACTTTGTACACCGTTAAAATATATCCCATATGCATTTTGAAATGAAATTCAGCCTCATTTAAAACAGCGTGCATGCTTTATTTTTCTTCTACCATCAACGCGGAGAATCCTTGATAGAAAGGAGAAAACGTTCAACCGCCGGAAAAAAGATTTAAATACCAAAAGATGATTTTCGAAAAAAAAAAAAAAAAAAAAAAAAAAAAAAAAATAGCGGATTGAAAAATCAAAAATTTGAAACATTCAAATCCACCTGATCTCCCTTTCGTTCCCTTTTCAACTTTTTTTTTCGGAAATAACTTTTCAGTCGAACGTGACGATTTTCTGTTTTTAGAATTTTTAATTTTTTTCATGCTGTGTGACTGCTTTTTTTTTTCTAAAAAGAAAAAAAAAAGATTAAAAAATTTACTTTGAGGTCTCAAAGAGTTTTTAGGTTATTTATTTATTTATTTTTTAAAAGCAATATGAAAGATTTGAAGTACACTAAAAGGTTTGAAAAAGCAATCATGTTACAAAATACAAGAGTTTTGATTTGTCAACTAAAAAAAAAGATTTATGAAAATCGATTTAATAATTCCTGAAGAGTGTACTAATTAGCGTTAAAAATACAAGTTTATAGGATATAAAGTATAGTCGTTTTCTGATGCCTTGGCATTTTTTTAATAGTTTCTCTGTATCTTTGGAGTCCAATGAGAATGTTTTAACATTTAAGATGAAATCTCCGAAAATATGTAAAATGCATTTTTACACCTTCAAACGATTTTCGAAAATGAATAACGATATCCGTTTTTCGATTTCTTGCGCGAAAGAATACAGAATTACAGTCGAATTTAAAACTTCTTATCCTTCCACGTTTGATATTATTAGACTTCTCACGTATTCCTGTTGCAGAAAAATAATCCTCGTTGACGCTCTTTTTACTTTTGTTGATTTACGTGATTTTTTTTATTACAAAAATGTTTTATAAATAAAAAAAAAACCGGATTGAAAAACCACAAAACTAAATCCATAAAAAAATGTCATTGAAGAAAAAACCCGCCACAATCGTTTTTTTTTTCTCGCCTTAGAAATCACAATAATGAAAATAACAGTAAAAAAGAATATTATAAGTTAAAAGAAGAAGGTATATATATAAAACTGTTATATCAAGGTAAGCTGCTGTAACGAATCTTGGAGAATTTCTCCTGCTGGAGCTTAACTATACATTTAAGAAAATATGAAATCCCATAAGGGAAATATGAGTAACGAATAACAATTTATCCTGAAAAGATAATAAGAAGGTGGTTGCCACCATCATGCTCGCCGAAGCATATAAAATCGCATCAGCTCCCAGTTTTCCAACAGGGATAGTTTTCTTAATATCTCTAGCTAAACGGCAGTTTTACTTCAGTCATTCTGATCCCATTCCAAGAAATAAAAATTGTAATGAAAAACGCCCATTTACCTAAAAATCATACGAATTAAAAATAATCTGCGATAGTCGGAACATAAATGGCTTCATACATGTATCTAATGTTTTTTATCATAAAACACCAACAGGTGACTTAACCCAACTTCATACTCATTAGGTAATTGACAAACTTGTAAAATTTTACCTCGACCGAAGCTAAATATACACGGAGACCGGTTTATAGCCCGGGAAACGGGAGAAAACGCATCTGTTGCTTTGTTAGCAAAAAACCAGTTCCCTTTTAACTCTCCATAGGCAGGAAGGATTTTCCTATTTTTTTTTATAATTAAATTTTTATCCTCGATTTGATTCAACTCTCACTCGCAAAAAAAAAGGAAAAAAAAATACGTTACTTTTTTTTATATATTCTAATAAACTTTTAAAAAATTGGAAATCGTATGCGAATGATCTTTGTCGTAATTTATTTAGTAATCCTTTACGAAGTTTAATCAGAGAGCGAGAGAATTTTTCTTTTAGGAGGAAAAAAAAAAATCACAAATATCGGATTAATTTTATAATGCATTCATTTTAATCGAAATCGATTCTCAAATCGGAAAGAAATTGAAAAACTTTTCGATTCGGGTTTAGAAATGGGATGTCCATGAGAGAATAAACAGCAGAGGAAAAACTCGAAAATGATCCGTTTTATCGATTTTGAAAATTTTAAAAATAAAGAACGTTTGTGATGAAAGCTTATTTTCCATGCTTAGAACATATCGGTTTTTACATAATCGTATAAATCTCATTCTGGAGTTATGAAATCCATTTGATGTGGGATATCCCAAAAAGCTTATTAAATTAATTAACGAAATTCTATTTTGGATAGTGAAAGACCCAAAGCGATGGTGAAAAGGACAGAAAACGAAAATAGTAAGGTTTAGTGTTTGACCCTGTTAACTGTTTTGTTAATCAATGTACGTTTCGTATTTTCCCTCTATCATCGTCTATTTGCCTCTATCCTCCTTTTCCTCCTCCTCCTCCTATCTCTCCGAATCAACTTTCCTCGTGGTATACGGTCTAGGGAAAATTTCTGATATTGCGAAGGAGAACCGCATACCGTGCTCAAAATATTCCATCGATCCCTGGAACCCTGTAGTGTTGATGATTAGTGATTACAATTCAGATTACTGCTCATCATTTTGTCCCTCTCTTTTGTCTTGCAAAACTTGGGAGGAAAAGTTTTACAACTTGTCGGAAACTTTCTGCATTAACATCCTTTAATTGATTTAGATTGGAAATAAATAAATGGGAGTATCGTAATCCTTTCCGATTTGAATTTGACGTTAAGATGATGATTTCCCTTTTGTTTATTCACTCTCGAGAGTCGGTCTTCTAAAAAAGATCGTCCACTTTTAAAAGTAGCTACTCGTGCGTTAAAAAATGTAAAGCCATTTTTTTTTTGTTTGTTAAGGAAAAAGGAGGTCTAGAAATTATATAAAAGTAAAAATACCAAAATGAATATGGTATGATGAATTAAATGTGTAATTAGGAAAAAAGCAGGAGTAGGAACAAGAGGATACGAATTATACAAACTCGAAGTAGAAAATGAACAATAGGGTGGGTTGAAAATCAAAAATTTTGGAATTTCAAAATGCCTGATAGCGCATTGGTATGGCTTATCATTGGTGTGGCTTATCATTTGTAAAAATGTTTTCCTTTTCGAATTTTTTTTAAACGGCGTCTTGGTGGGGCGCAAGAGGACCAAAGTTTTGGAAAATCCCATAAGGGATCAAAATTAGACTTTTGGGGTTTGTGAAAAAAGTACCGCTTCCTATCGGATTTTCAACGTAGATTTCGAAAATGAAGTCTGTTTGCGTTTAGCGTTTTATGTTCTTGAGATACAGGCCAAGTTCGCCATAAAAATATCAAAACTCTAAAATTTCAATAATTGTATCATATTTTTTACAATAACTCAGGAACAGGAATAGCTAGACGCAAATCGACTAAATTTTCAAAATCTACGTCACAAATCCGATAGGAAACGGTACTTTTTTCACAAAAATCTAAAAGTCGAATTTTCATCTTGTAACGATTCAACTTTTTGAGCCCCAAAGATTTTTTTTAACTCCCGAAATTTCCCCATTTTTTTAAATATATCTACTTTTTTTGGCATATACACCCTTCTTCCATTATGTTACCAGGCTTTAGATGCAGGTGTCTTCTGGATTTTCTGAGAAATTACAAGTTCGGACAAGTTTTGGCAGATAAGAACAAAAATAATATTAATTCAAAGGGGCCGATCTGACATTTCTCGGAAAAACAAAATTTAAGACGCATTTGCAAGGGAGGACGTGGGAACATAATGGAAGAAGGGTGTGTATGCAAAAAAAAAAATATATATATATCAAAAATTAAAAAAAAAAAGATGGGGAAATTTCGGGATTTTGAAGAAAGAGAAAGAAAAATTTTAGGGCAAAAATTTGAATCGTTACAATCCCTTGTGAAGTTTTCCAAAACTTTGACCCTCTAGCGCACCCTCAAGACACCGTTTAAAAAAATTTCGAAAAGGAAATAAATTGCAATAAAAAAACCACAGCGACTGGGCTATCAGGCATTTTGAAAATCCAGATTTTTTTATTTTCGACCCACCCTAATGAACAAGGAAAGGGAACACGGAAGACAGGAGAAGCCCCAAAAATTGTTAAGATAGCTCTGAATATATGATGAACAAAGACGGCAATATCCAAATAAACACTCGGAAGTATAAAGAAAAAAACATAAATAGGAGAAAACGAAAAAATCCAGTAAAACATCCAAAAGGAAAGCAAATTCAAATGAAAGACATAACTAAAAAACAAAGATGTTAAAGTTTAATGTTTAATCTTGTCATTACTGATATAAAAGGCTCCAGCTTCAAAACATTTCTCCAAAACCCAGTATAAATCAATTATTTTTTTTTCTCGATAAGTTTAAAAGGCTTTTTTGTAGGTCAGCCATCAAACATCAAGACAAACGGGCTCACGTTGCAAACTTTCTCATCCGTTTTATTTTTAATCCTATCCCTTATACACTTCTGTAAAACCCTGATTTCAACAAATAAAAAAAAAAGGAACTTAATTCACCTGGGTGTAAACAATGTTTTAGTCACATGATGTAGGGACTTTGATAAACTCAAAAAAAGACTTTTCAACGTAAATACTCCTAAAATCGTACTTTTTCTTCTCTTTAGAAGAGACCTTTAACTTTCAATTTTAACGATCTTCCCTCGACTTTGTAAAGTTTTTCGGCCGGGATATATTTTTCAATTTAAAAAGACGGAAAGACTTAATAAAATCGGGACGAAAAACCCGAGCTTTTTTTAAAATAATTAATAGACCTAAAAGTCTCTTTCGTAAACAATTACGTAGGGCACCGCTCAGGTTCTTCTAAAATAAATTAAAGGGCGTTTTCCCAATCGGACTGGAATGAACGATTTGTCTCTCAAAAATGATATATTTTTTATTTTTTTTTGAAAGATACGTCCTTCGATTAATTTTCACGGGTTATGGGAAAAGGTCGAAAGAGATGAAAAGAAAATCGGTCTGGAAATTTTTACGATTATGTTTTTGCTTTTGTCCTTCAAGAAAAAAAAAAAAAGAAAAAAAACACCGACGCCGGCAAACACTCAAAATTGTCAAATTTTTGATGTTTATACTCGTTCAGAATTTTATTGAGTCATGAAACACATTTCAAAATCCCTAATACAAAAACATTTGTGATTCGTTTTATGGCAACATCGAGAAACTGTGAAATATCTAGCGGAAAAACGGTATAAATGCATTAACTGTTTTTTATTTTCGGTCCATTTCCGGTGGATAACAAATTGTTTGTTTTAAGTCCGGTCAGTGTTTCGCCAAATTGATATTATTATCGAAAGTAAAAAACGTGGTCGCTATCTCAGTTCTTTCGCTCATTTATTTATATATTGCAATGTTTTTAAAAAAGTTATATTTACAGGCCGGTCTATTGATCTATTAGTAGATTTAAGCGTCGATGGATTTTTTTTCTCTTTGTGATTCTTTTAAAAATGGCTTCGTTGGTTGTTACCTTGTCGAATTATGTTTAAATATTTTTACTATGACTGAAAACGTGGAAAACGTTTTATTAAGTTTTTTCATGGGCTGACAAGGAGTTCCTCGACACTATTAACAAAGATTTCACTTTGTTCTTTTTTCTCCTTCTCACCTTCTCCTTTCTGTTCCTGTCTCTTTGTTGCTTTTATTGATTTCCTCTTTGTGTTTAATGGGGGAAATTCCATCTAATGCAAGCCGTAAACTGTTCACTTTATTATTTTTTTTCCCCGAAAGAGTTTTTCCTAAATTGTAATTACAAAAATAATAATAACAGTAAAAATAAAGAGCTAATAACGGGAGATAAGTCAAGAGATTAATTAGGGAAAATGCTCGGGACAGATGAATACATACGTTCTTCCAAGAGATGCCGATTGCCCCCACAGAAACTCGTAATATGATATTATTTCATTGAGGTAAATTCAAATTCCATCTACAAGTTGAAATTTGAAATGAGGGAAAGTTTGGGACCTTTTCCCGAGTATTTAATTACGAAAAGCACTGCTTTTAACGTACAAGAGGAAAGAAGGCAGGGAGGAAGGAGGCGAGGAGAGGGAGCTCGAAAAACTGAGTTAAATTGTTTATCGGGCTTGCCAACTTCTCAAATTACAATTTCATGTAACTGACTTTTGTAGATCTTTCGTATCCTAGAAAAACCGGTTTTACCTCCATTTTATTAAACGGCCTTGTCACTTTTGTTTCATGAATGAAAACTTCATTTTCGTGTATAAGCGATTTTTTCTTTTTTTCTGGAAAAGTTGTAAAAGGGAATCCCTTTAATATGATTACAGTGGTTCCCGGTATGAACGAGCATGCACAAACATCATACAAAATGCAGATTTTCCCTTTTAGTATCCTAAATCAGCGGCGGTTTGATGACATTATTTTCATTACCGCTTTTTACTCCCCTCCCGGTTCGTTTTTCTCTTTCGATTAAATATTTCACGTTTTATACACTTGTCTGTTTTTACGAGGGGCAAAAACCGTTGATAAAGGGAAATAAAACGCGGAGGCATATTTTGTTTTTTTAGGGAAGCGCTCAGAGAAAAAGTGAAAAACGAATGATTACCCGGAATTTCCTTTATGAAATTGAACCATTAAAGCAAAATAAGGAACGCTTCCGAAACACTTCCTGTTGTTTGCTCGGCGTCAAAATGTGAATGAAGCTTCACTGCAAAATTCAAAATGTAATCTGGCGCTTAGCCTGTAATCACGAACCCAACGGATTGAAAGATTCAACCAACCTTGAATTTACAATTGATGCCTAATTAAATGTAGTGCCAACATTCAAGATTACACACCTCCGATCGTTGTTATCAATTTTATTGCCTGATTGGATTTCGAATGGAAAGGGGATTTCCGATGGGAACTTTAAGATGTTTAAACAAAATATTTTTATTTCCTTTTTAAATAGCATTTGATACACATTAAAACGCGAATCGATAGCATTTTAAAATGGATTCTCATATATTTATCGATGATAACCGACAAGAGATGAAAATTTTCTTTTATCTGAAACCTTAAAAAAATCTTCACGCTGTTATTTATTTTAATTCAGAAATTAAACAACACCAACACAAACTTGCGAGCGTTACAAATGACTGACTTTAAATAAAATTCCACTTTTATTTCAAGCACCTGAATTGGCAGGATCATTTTTAGCTAAAGGCATTAAGTTAACATTTCAGTCAATTCTACAGAGCGGAAATGAAAACACTTTTTCTCGGAAAAATGTTTAGATAAATATTGACTCTAAAGCTTTAGCGTTGCCTCAGGTACTTCCTTTTCTGAGAAATTAGTCACCGTAATGAAAAAATAGAGTGTAAATGTGGAGAATTCGGAAAGATAGGAGAGAAATTTACGGGAAAAACTACCTTTGGATGAAATCGTTTAAATTCTGAAAGGTTTCTTTGGTGATGCATGGATGTGGAACAAATTATTTTATTATTATTATTAGCAACAAAACAACATGACGTTCCATTTACATTCTTTTGCAACAATTTGTTCCACCTGGTATACATCCCAGGGATCAGAACGTGAAATATCTTTGAATTTGCCATCGCGTGTGTTGCCTTTTTAACTTTATGGCTTTTTCCCCGAAACACTTGAAGTCGTATTCCCTTTCATTTCGTTATTTTCACAACCATTTTGTCACCTTATATAGAAAGTATTACGACGTTTCATAGATCATTTTTTTTATAGTTCATAAACATCTCGATTTCAAAGTCCATATCCATGCTAGGTGTACTTTGATAAGTGATTTTCCCAAAACCGTAAAAAGATTTATATACCGCGATACGAATCCAACAACAAATTTCTACGTGACGAAAAATCTGGACGGTCTCTCTCTCTCTTTTTTTTTTTTTTAGAAAGAAAAAAAAATGGATTATTTTCCTCAGGGCGTTAAGACGAGCATTTTCGTTTATAAGTGTAAATAAACCGTTTCTGACGACCAGGAGAGCTCAAGATTTATAGTCTGTTGAGTAGACAAAAAAAAAAAGAGAAAAAAAATTTTGCATTTAAAGCGAATCCATCCTTAAAAAATGTTGCAGTAAAAGTATTTTGTATCCTTGGCTTTATATTTGTTTTATGACTGGTATTTGCATATTCACAGTTTCGACCTATCTTCATTTTTAATACCAAATTAAGTTTCATATTTTACTTTACCAACTCTCGTAACTGCCACATTAAAACAATCCACCATGCTTATCGTATAAAAAGTTTCCTTTTTTTAATCGTCCTCTGGGGGGGTTGGTTTTGGGTTTCATTGCATTCATGTGTAAATTTTTTTAAAACTCAGGTTATAAGCAATAGACCATTGAAGTCGATAACATAGATTCCTCGTTATAAATTTTTCGTACTTGTTATTGAACTGGAAAAAATATTACACCTGTTTTTTTCCCCAACTGCTAAAAAAAAAAAAAAAAAAAAAAAAAAAAAAAAATGACTCCCTCTCTATCGAAATGCATTTCCCACATGCATCAGCATTGTTGGATAATACGTTTGAAATTACTTGACGATGTGATATTATCGAGATAAAAGTTTACTTTTGTGTTCATGACATCCATTATTTGAATGTAATTATCTGACTTTCGTACGTTTTTTTTAAAAAAAAACTCTGATAATTTCTCAATCCCCCCCTCCTCATGTTTTAGCGTTGTAAATGCTATGCTACGTACTAAAAATTATTCTATCGTAAAATTTTTCAATAGTTTGAAAAAAAAAAAGTATCCGCTTAATCATTCATTTTTTTTTGTAAAAGAAAAAAAGGACACGATGACATTCGGTTTTTAATCTCTTTGAAGTTTTACAATGCTTTTGTAGTAATCCTGGTCGTTTTTTTTTTGTGCTAGTCATTTCTAAAATTTTATACCATGTACTGAAAGCGAACAATTTTTCATGCCTCAAAAACTGCAGCATATTTTAAAATTTTCCACAGAAGTCAAAGCTCTGAGCTGAACCGAGGAAAAAAAAAGAATTACCTAATTGAAGGGTGACTTCCACTTTGTTATAAAAATTAAATAATCTTGACCGAGATTGAATTTCACCGGGGCCGCGTTTTCTCCTTTTAATAGAAATCACGCTCAATACGATTTTCCTGAATAAATATCCTTTCTGTCATTCGGCGGCGTTCTCGAGGAAAACTCACTCCACCTCCTTCTATTCCCTCCTCCCATTTTCTCACTCCCACTGTGTACCAATTAAACTTTTTTAATTTTTTAAGTTTTCTTCTTCACTAATTTTCATTTAGGAAAACCTCCAACTTTTGCAATCCTTTCAATAGGATCTTTCTCCTTTTTTTTTTTTTTCTTCTCCCATGATTTTTTTTAAACTTCAAAACTACGGAATATATTTTTTTTGCGTTTAATAATTTTTTGCTGAAGAATTAAATTATTATAAAAGCCTACGCTGTTAAGTGTATTACACGTCAATTATACGTTTATGTGCCACTATGGTCCTTCAAGGCCCAATTAAGATGGAACTCGAAGTTTGTCCCGGGACTTTTGGTATAACTCAAAATGTTGTACTCATTGTTGTACCACATTCAAAAATTTTGTACCCTTACCCGTTTCCTGGAAAATGGATAATCAATCAGGTTTTCAACTTAATGCGGGAACCCGCCTACTCCCGATGGGTTTCAAACTTTGTAGGAATATTGCACTCATTTGATAATAATTTTGTACCATTTAGAAAAATTTTGTATCAGCTTAATTTTCGGAAAAAAAAGAAAAAATTCAATTCTGATGCTTTGCCAGAAAAATGAGGAGTGATGAGTGCTGCGCTAAAAACTGGAAAAAACTGCCATTTTCTGGCAAAGGCATCAAAATTATCATTATTATTATTTTTATTTATTTTTTTCGAAAACTATGCTAGTACAAAATTTTTCTACATGGTACAAAATTAGTACTAAATGAGTGCAAAATTCCTGGAGAGTTTTAAATTAACCTAGAATAGGCGGGTTCCAGCATTAAGTTGGAACCCGGGACAATTTTCTATTTTCCAGGAAATTGATTTTTTTTTTTTTTTTTTTTTTTTTGAAACTAAGCTAGTACAAAATTTTTCTAAATGGTACAAAATTAGTATCAAATGAGTACAATATTCCTGCAAAGTTTGAAAACCACCGGGAATAGGCGGGTTCCACCATTAAGTTGGAACCCGGATTGATTATCCATTTGCCAAGAAAAGGGCGAAAGTACAAAATTTTTGAATGTGGTATAAAATTAGTTCTAAATCAGTACAATATTTCGAGGTATAGCAGAAGTTTCGGGATAAACTTCGGGTTCCACCTTAATTGCGCCGTCCTTCAAGATAAGATTGCATCATGTTCTAGACGATAGCTTGATGCATGCAACCGTCCTCTAATCAGGGACTAGATTCTTCTTGGGGAGGCAAAGATGTCTTGGTACTGACAAAAGATACGATTCCTATGCTTATTTTACGAAAGCAAAAAATCCGTAGGGAGCAAATAAACTCTAGATAGCCCCCCCCCCCCCCTCAAGGCTCCTTCATGACACCACTGCCTCCATTAGATCAGAAGTCAGCCGGTTTAATAATGCTTATATACCCTAAAAAAATATTTAGGTTGACTTTAGAACATCCAAACTTTAAAAACAAAATGTCAACACCATGCATCCCCCCACAAGCAAAGAATCCGAAAGAAAAACATAAGATACAGATGATAATAACAGTTATAATGATCATTATCTTAAATCAAATGAATATGAAATCAGCAGACAGATGAAATTCCAAGTATTGTTTGCTTAAAAAACACTAATATATCGTGAAAAGAAAATATTTACGATATATTTAATACGATAAATTTAAATTTAATTTCATCCTTCGGTAACATGCTCTTATTAATATATCAAACAATCAACTATGGTGCAAATATTATGCTAGGTTGTAATCTACATTCCACCGGAGGAAAGACCTCACCGACAACGCCCAAACGAAATTCCCGTCTAACCGTCTTAACTTTACTGCCTGCAGTGTACGATTTGTTGCTTCCGAGACTTGGTATTAATCTCGCCTTAGGAACACAATTAGATTGGAACACAAATTAAAATACTAGGCAACATTTCACAGGCGGTAAACATGCTTTTAAGCGGGGAAAGTAGCAAGTATTTCCTGGGGAAAAAAACGAGAAAAAAAATTCACCCCTCGCGTGTCCCGCTGGAAAGAACTGAACCTTCCCAATAACAACTTATTTAAAAATAATTTAAGAGCCTTGTGAAAGAAAAATGGTTTTCCGATATCGGTTTACCATTCTCCGTTAGCAATTCTAACTCGAAATTATTTTCCGTTATAACTTTAACAAGTTTTAACGGATTTTTTATGCGGAATCATAAACGGTTTACTGTCTTTGACGCAATTAAAACTGATGGTTTTTCTTGCACGAATTCTTCATTAATGAGGTCTAAGTGTACATTTTAACACCGGAATGAGCTTTTTTTTTGTTTTTTTGTTTCTTGCTGTTTTAATAAAATTAAACGTTTGAAAGTTATAAACCGGAAACGCGGTAAAGCGTCTAATCTCCGAAACAAAAACCTGTTATTCTTCCGGATGCTAAAAAAAAAAAAAAAAAAGGAAGAGGATTTCAATAAAATCTGTAACAAAAAGTTCATTCACCTAAGTTAAACATGCTATTTTAAAATATATTAATGTTGTAGACGAGATGATATGTAATGCGTTTATAACCTTACATAAAAGTTATTACTTTCGAAAAACGGGAGGGAGGTTGGAGATCATAAAAAGGATTCTCAAGGGATGCACCTGACGACGGCCTAAAAAAGCAAAAAAAAAAAAAAGTCATTTTGATTTTCGTCAGGTTTAAATTTAATGCATTTCCGAAAATTGAAGTTTTCAATAAAACGCCGGGATATAAAATACATAGCCCCCAATCCAAAACTCTCTGGATGTAATTTAAATTCGCATATTACCCGTGCAAACAACAGAAACATATCTCCCGGAGTCGAAACCGTCGACGGTTGTCATGGTGACTTTGTTGTCGTGTCCGCGTCAAAGTTTTCTATTAAGACTGACATAAATTATTTAAATTGTTCGCTTACGGCAATTCTTCTCTCACTACATTCTATACCCTGATGATTCCTTACCTTTTACACGGGGAAAATAAAATAGAGCGACGCTCTATCTCTCCCATATTTCGTTTCGCTTTTCTTTATCAACGGGTCACGAATTCTAATTTCGGAGAAAACTAAAAACTGCGGAAAACGGAAACCGAAATCCCTCACAAAGGAGGCTACGATTTTCGAGATTTAAAATTCTAGGAAACGTTTCGGAAAGCTCGATGAAAAGTCGTACTTTTTAGCAGTAAAAGCTTGGATATTTTCGCGAAATCCCTCTTTTTCCCATCTCAAATAAATACATTTAAGAGAGATAAAAATTGAATACGCTGTTGCAAGCTTTTTTTTTTCGGGATGAGTAGGAAAAAAAGGAGAGGAAAATTCAGGGAGGTGTAACATTTTTATCGAATCCTCTTGTTACAGAACGGAAAGAAAAACGGAAATTAAAAATTGTGCATTTTGGATTTTAATTGATTTCATGGTTTTCTTTTATTTATTTTTTTCCCAACATTTTTTTTCCTCATCTCTTCAGATATAAAACGTCATAATTTAATTAGAGGAAAACTCGGTGGAAAACAGAGCTTGCTCTAATTTTCTTTACGTACCTCTCCAAAAACAACTGCTAATTGATTTTCCGAGGTAAATCATATTCATACGATGTTTAAGTAAAAATAAGGTTCTCGCTAAACAAACGCTATATATAAATTAAAAAGGATTGAGAACATCCTTAAGTAAAGAGAAACAAAGGGAAGATTTAATCCAGTTGATAGTAGATCTTGTTGAAAATTTTATTGATAAAGGATCCGTTGAAATCCTTGAAACTTGGAAACTATGTTCCACGCCATTGACCGATCGTACGAGATCAAAGTCGGAGCCCAATTGAATTACTTTATAGAGAACACCTAATGATCATCCAGCTTTTTGGTGCCGAGGAAAATTTCCTCCTTTTAAGCAAGGATTCTCTCAAACACAAAATCCTTACATCTGGGTCAAGAGGCGTACATATTTTCCGAAAATTCCCCTTTAATTTCGTTCTTTCCAAGAAACACAAAACAAAGAATTTGAAATGAAATAATAAAAATGGTAGATCAAAGGGGATATAAAAAAAAAGCTGAAGGTGTAGCGTCAAAGTTAGAAAGAGGGAGTTTTATTTTCGGTATTAGGTGAGTTTTAGCCAAAGAGGCGAATATATATAAATGCATAAAAATAAAGAATATGAGATCGATATAAGCTTAATACAATCGAAAAACGGTGTCCTTTAAACGAATGTTCAACTTAAACACTATCCTTTTTCCGAAAATTTTATCAATTCCCCAAATCCTTTTCATGATATTCCATTATCCTGAACAAGGTACAGTGGCTTTTTAAGAAATGGCCCGAATAGCCTGCAATAAAGTGGCTCATATTGTGCAAACAGCCTTTTAAAAATAAAAAATAAAAAGAATGATATTCATCAGCCTTCGGGAACTTTAAAATGCAGGTGAGATAAAATATTAAGTGACCTATGGTTCTGGTGCCTAAAATCGGGCTTACGACAAAAAATAAAGTCAGGTTTCGGAAAAGCTTTGTCCTTCCGAAAAATTGGAAAATTCATATTTTTATATTAATTTTTGACTAAGGGGAAATTAACTTTTGGGTGGGATAAATTGATAACGGACGATTTTCCTGCTATTTTTAATCCCCCAGGTAAAACAAAAAAAAAGTTGGAAAGTTTAGGCTTATCGCCTTGGAAAATGAAAAAACGTTTTCCGAAAGTTCAAATTCGGGGACTGAACTGTAATTGAAGACATGAGTGGATGAAGGAGATCGTCCTAGACCCCTGCGCCGACGCCGGTGTTTTTTTAGGAAATCACGTCGCAGCTATAGAATTATTTTTTGTTACGCCGCCGCCGCCAAGTACTGAAACATTACAGCCGCCGAAGATTTAGAAAAATAATTATGAACCGTTCATTTAACGATTATAATGCAAAAAAAGAAAAATTTGAAATGAGTATTTGCATTGCGTCCACTGCACTCTTTCGGAAAAAAAATGTAATTAGCAATGGCTGCGCGCAGCCCCTTCGTTTGACACTATTGGGTCACGTGATACAATCACAAGGCCTAGTCATTTTTTCCTGTTTGTCTTCTTCTTCTTACGGTGCCGTACCTGTGTCCAGGCATAGGCGACCATCAATAAAACTTTTATATTCGTCTCTATCGGGTGCAATCCTGAAGAACTCCTCGACACTTAAGCCGGTCCAAGCTCTTAAATTACGCAGTCACGATAGGTTCATCCGGCCTATTCTCCTTTTTCCTTCGATATGCTTCTGAATGATCGTCTTCCGAAGCTCATATTTAGGTCCTCTGAGAAAATGACCGAAGTATTCCAACTTCCTCTTTGATTTTATATAAATTCAAATTTTAGAAGTTATGAGGTTATAAAAAAATGTAAAAATGAATTAATTTTAATTAGAGAATCTATTTTGCAATTTATCATTCATTTTCCTAATAAAACATTTTTCGCCGGATTAGCCGCCTCCGCCAGAAAAAATTGCAGGGGTCTAGATCGTTCAGGTTCCGAGGAAAAACTATAGTCGACAAATGAAATTCAAAAAGAGTTCCGCTTTAATTTTCACTATTTTTTTTTCCTTATTTTAAATTTTTTTTATTTTAGAATCGAAAATCAAAACTATTCACCTCTTTCATTCACTGATGTCTTCACTAGAATAAAATTCGAGAAAAGTAGCAACTCCATCGAGTTTGCGGGTTTTGGGACAGAGCCCCCAAAGTTTTAATTAAAATTGGAAAAAGATGCAAGGTCACGAGGTTTGGGATTTGGTGAGAAAGATCCTAAAATGCAACTTGTAATCCAGATAAATCTCAAAGTTAAAAGAAATTCTGTAGCAAAATCACGAAATTGCTCAAAATGTCTAATTTATCCAACTGAATTAAAAAAATTCTGCTGTTTACCATCGCTTTATCGACGAGTGACCACCAGTGTGTGAAATATATAATAATTGTCTATCGATGTTATAAGGTTACCGGTTTTGATACAAATGAAACGCTCAAAAATATTTAAGCTTTTAAATAATAAAATGAAATTATTTTTTGTCATATCTGTTAAAAAACGGCTTCATCCAACTTTTCAACGGAAATAAAAAAAAAAAAAAAATTCCAACATTTTTTTATATAGACGCTATAGCAACCTTTACGTGACTTGAGCTTAAAATAGAGAACGAGTCAGAAGATTTATATGAGATGTGACCAATTTTTATAATGCATCAGTTTTTGCAACATCGTGCAAATTTCTTTAAACTTTCCCCCGTTAGAGTTGAAAGCGCGGTTTTATTATGAGGCTTCCCTTTGCCATTCCCATATTTCAACTTTGCCTTTTCTATACAGCTTCGAATATCCACCTAAAGAAGCACTTGAATTTAGCTTAGAAATTAATTCGTATTTCAGAAGCGAAAGTAGAACGGGATAGATGATTGAAACAGGAGGAACCTAAAGGCGGTACCCCAAGTGAAAGGAGGGAAAAAGGGGGTTTGGGGAGTTCCTTACGAATACCGCCAACTTTCAAATCGATCTCGTTTCCTGTAAAGACAAAGGGCGAAAATCGAACCCTATCAGATGCAACAGCTAACGGGAAGAGGAAGAGGTATTCATCGTCGGAGCGTTTTGGGGTGAATAAGAAAAGGGTTAGAATTGAAAGTGGGAAACAGGTAGAGAAGCTTGAAGTAGAGTGGAGGGGGAAGTACAGAATTTCCCTAGATTTTAATTAGCCCTGTCGTCAACACGGGCGGGTAACACGACTATTTGAAAAGATGGTTTCGAAATAATATTCCCCAGCGAATTCGAAATAATCGCTTTTGGAAAAGCGGAACATTAAAAAAAAAGAAAATCCTTTTTTTTTTTTTTCTCGCTCACGCTAACACCTGTTAACTACTGTGCAACAATATTAGAAAGTCGAAACCGCTTTGGCTAAGCTGACCATGTTTTTGTATAACCTGTTGATCTTCCACGGCTAATTATTTTTACCTCTAAGCTCCATGACGGTTTGCTTTTGTTTCACCGAATTAAGTCGTTCTTAGTGTGTTACCGCTAAGTAAGTCGTAAGAACGGCGACCTGCGTGATACAACTTTGTAAAGTCGTAATAAATACGAAAGCATAATATTTCTTTTATTAAGGGATAAAGATAGAGATCTACGAACCCGTCGAAATTTCTAAATCCCGTCGGATAAAACAAACCTTTTAACCTAACAGAGAGGAAAATGCCAATGAATTTATTCAGACATAAATTTTGTAGCGACATGAGAGAACGTTACGTCCCGAGAGAAGTCGAAATCGCCCATGATTTTCATGAATTGTTAAATGACAACCAAGTGTTGATTTTTGCGCTAACTTTATAAAATATTCAGAGTTTGACCATGTCCTGTCAGCTCCTCCTCGTCAAGTGGTGACAGCAGCAAAGCTTTATCGAATTTCAAAAGCTTTCTCTTTTGTTCGGTGGGAACCCCTTCCTTTCTATTCCAAATTAAACATTATTGTAACCCCCCTCCAATCAAATTACTTTAGATCGATACTTTCCCCGTTCCTTTGATGTCGTAAGAATTTCATCAGACAAGTTTTTTGAAAAATTCTGCAACGAAAGTTTCTCGTTTATCAACATCGGTTTATCAGAAAAAAGGCGGAGCTTTCATTTCACATCTCGCTTTTTTTTTCTTATTTTGATTGTTTCACAGCGGGAAAACTTTGAAAATCGCGCCTAAAGGTTAAAATATTAACGGAAATCCCATATTTCAATAGATAAGAAGGGATATGGATCCTTACTTTAAAGCTCTTACCTAAAAAAGCTTTCCATAATAAATTGTACTGATTTTTATTTTTATAGAGAGAGAAAAGCGAAAAAAGATTCATAAAAATGGTAAAAAAAGAATACTTGGAATAAGCTTAATATGAATACTTTAGTACGGTTTAGCATGCGGAAGGTTTTCGAAATAATAGATGGTTTATTTAATATATTATATTTTGGCACGTACAAAATGGTAATGGTGTCTGATCAACGAGTTCCTTTTGACATTTATACAAGCAAATTGCATTACATGCAACGCAACTCGACTCATCGACTACTGATATTTTAAAATAAAGCTTTTAAGTGCACCGCAGACGGTAAATTCCCGTTAAATGTCCTTCTGGACCTTTCAGGGACGCCAAAATAAATTCTTTCATACATTCTAAAATAGAACATGGCCGTAAAGTAATAACTGGGAGAGGCTGGAAAAAAAGGTTATCTTTCCAAATCAGACAAGATAAAAAAAAAACGAGTAGAGGTGAAAAAGTAAAGGAAATAAATTTTAAGTCTTTTTCTGCACGAAATATATGGTTAAAGTATTAAACAGACTGGAAATAAGTAACATGTGGCTGGAAAAGAGCCTATCAGAACTGTAAAGGTCACCAGAATTATGGTTTTTGATGGCAATTTGACTACAACTTAAAGTTGATTTAGGTGTTGTGTTTTCAACTTAGGTGTTGTACAGACACAACTTAAAGTGTAGTACAAAATCAGCTGCACCAAAGTTACTATTGGTACTGGATTTCCCAAAGAAGGTATTTTTTGACTGAACCAATGAAATTTAAATATTAAAATTTCAAGGTAAATAAACCCAGATAGTATGGACAATCCACAGGATTGTCCATGCAATCCTGTGGATTGTCCATCAGATATTCTCAGGATATCCAAATCCATGGGATATCCAAAGGACGCTTTTTGATTTTGGATCAGTGAGGTAAATCCAATAAATATCCTCATGACGTTCTGAAGACGTCCTCGGGACTGGATAGACTTCGCTATCTGGGAAGGTCTGGCTGCTCTCAATTATGAAACAGTCACATTAGTGCAACAATGGTATTTCCCTATGTCCCAGAAGCAAGTCCTTACAAAACAGAAGCTTTTGAACTCGTTCAATACTCAACCTAAGTCTTTAGGGCGCAAATACCATTACCCCACATATGCAGTGATAATTTTGGACCAAGATTTTTCCTCAACAAAGTCAATAAAGCCGCCCTGCTAGTCGAAAGTTTTTCCAAGCATGTTAAAAAAAATTTCCAGCATGTTTACTCAACATTGTTCGGTAATAAATTAGTGCTCTAAAACGATCGATTGTTAAATAAAATCGACTTTCTTGAATCTTTGAACGTCGTAAATTCTGTACTAGGCAGGCCAACTGAGCTTATGTCCATCACAATCGTGCATGGACATATACTCTTTTGAACCGCTGCCTAAAAAGGTTTTGAGCTGCAACGGTTCCAAAGAGGATATGTCCATGCACGATTGTGATGGACATATCTCAGTTGACCTGCGTAGTATAAAATAGGGTGTACTACACCATAAATTACTATGGTGTACAAGTATACCATAATGAAGTGTGTAAATTGGTATACCATAATGTACGGTGTACACCATAATTACACCATAAAACCTGGTTTAAAAATACACCATAAATTTTTTTTTTGGTTCGGTATGGTATCCAGTTCCACATGGGAATTTGATTATCTTCAACACGAACTTTACTAAACTTAGATATTTCCAATGTAAGGTCCAAGTTATCACTTACCACTCAAATGAGGTCACCTTGAAGACCCCGAAAATTGTCTCAAACAAATAAATCTTCAAAACCGGTGCGTATACATATATTGAAAGCAATATATCCGGATCCTCTAAATATTTATCCAAAAGATATAAGGACATAAATTTCCAACATCGGACGTACCGATCGTCTGATAAAATGAAATATAGAAAGCTATTAATCGGAGAATTTAAGTTGACAATTGATATATGTGTTTTATAGCCTCCCCTACTGCCCCCTCTCCTTTTCACTTTCATCTAAAAACTTGGCAAATATAAAAACAAAATGTATATTCTTTTGTCCTTCCCCTCGTTTGTTTAACTTTCGGTAACACCTGATATAAATCTTCGTTTATTCTGCTCCCATCTCCCTTCCCATTCGATTTTTACTGCCAATTGCTTGTTAGGGACCAGGTTAAAATTTTTATTGGCTTTTTTTTTCCTCTCTGCTGATTATTTTTATTCATTAAGTAAAAAAAAAAAAAAAAAATCCGGATTTTAATTGTTTTACATTAAAATCAGAAATATAATAAAAAAGAAACCCCACAACTTGGTTATCCCTTTTCCGAACAAAAGAAGTTACTGGAAAATTGTCTGCGGCGTATTCTCTTTGATGATGATATCAGAGGAAATTAAATTAACAGTTTGGACGGAAACCAGGAATTATATTTCACCAAGTTTTATGTGCCTTTCTCGTACAAAAATAAAATATATATACTGTATATAGACACCTGGGTTGGTTAATTTTGTAATGTTTTCTTGACAACATATGAAATTTTATATTTCGACTCGAAGGAAAAAACGAAAAGTTTTTAATATTTTCCGAAAACTTAGTTTGATAGTGAACTACGTGAGCTGAGTTCAGATTATATTTTTTAACTGACTTTCGTTTTTCTTATTACTTGTTATAGAAACGTTACGCGATTGGACGGGGGTTTATTTAGGTTATTAAGAAAAGAGGCTTTCAACGCATAGAATACATATAAACCTCTCATAAATAAGAGGAGATTTTACACTGATAATCCAAACTTGAACTTTCACCTAGAAAACCGTTTTAAAAGCGTTTGCACTGGACGTTATCGGATTAGCGGTCGGAGATTATGCGATTTTTAAAGGTAATCGCATGAAGAAAAAAAAATAAATGGAAAAGAATCCGATGGGAAAAGCAAGGCCGGAAAAAGGGAGGATAAAAAAGGGAGGGGAAACTGAATTGATGAAAAACTCGATGATGCATAATTAAAAGGCTCAAAACACGTCGCCACAATGTATGCTTTTATTGTTTACTTTGGCCCATGTACTCGTCAGCGTAGTCGTTGTTTTTTTTTCTTTTTTATCAGTGTATAGTTTTTTTCCCTCCCTTTGCCTCCTTCATTTTTTTTTCTCTATATAATTTTTCATCGTTCAAGTGCATTCATTTTAATTATCACTTTACGTTTTACCCTTTTTTTCCATGTTAATAATCTAGTCTTCCGATGAGGAAGATTTACCGCCAGCAAACGAAAGAAAAAAAAATTACTCTGAAGTCTTAAAAAAATGTACTAAAGGGAAAAAGATTTTTTTTTTTTTACGAATTTTTTTTTCTTTTCGCGAAAAGCTCCCGTGCATTAAAATCCATTAGTTACGAAGAAAACACAGGAAAATACCGAGAACAAGCGAAACATAATGTAAACGGAAGAAAAACAAAATGGAGAAGACTTCACAACCGGTTTTTTTTTTTTCTTTCTCTGATTTGAATTTATGTCGTTTTGATTTTGACGTCGTTTTACGAAAACTAAGCTATGTTCTATGCCGGTGAAAAATTTGTTTATGTAAATCTAAGGCATCTTCAGCAAGTCATATTTCGGAAATTTTATGGTAGCTTTTATTACTGAAATATTGTAAGCAAATCGAAATATTAGGTTTTTAAATTTTATCCGACTAAAGAAAAATCTTTTGGTAGAAAGACAAAACGGAGTCATATATAAATTTTCACCGGTCTTTTTTTAGGTACGGATTTTACGCACGAGTAGGTTTTTCAAGTCCGTATTTATAATGTAAATTCTTCCAGTTATGGCTTCATCGCTTCTGTAAAATAGCTGTTTTTTTCTGCATCCTATATTTCGTTCATTCTTTTGCAGAAACTCGTAATTGCAGTGCTTTCTGAGGAAGATAATAAAATGTGATACAGTACCGATGTTGGAGGGGGGGGGGGGGTGAAAGTTGCTTTGTAGCTGCTTGTAACTTGAAAGCACCACCCTTACAAGGCATGTTTTAGTAAAGGGAAACCATTGGGCTTATCCCCAATAAAGCCCAATCGCAAACTGATCCTTCCAGGAAGTAGTTCACCCTTCTACAATACAACCACCGTTTAAGCAGGTCAATTTTTTTTTTTTTTTTTCTTCAACCGAATTAGTTCAAACAAAAAATTTTTACTCTTTTTCCTTGCTATAACCCATAATCTAATTCGGCGAGTTATATACTTATAATAACCTTTCCGTGAAAAGAAAATAAATAAAATCAAAGATACCGAAAAAAAAAAAAAAAGATCCGGAAAGCTCGCTAAAAAGCAAAATTCCTTTTACTCCAAATTGACTTTTTCCCTTCAGCTCCTTGCAACCCGAGAACCACTCACGGTAAAAAGTTTAAAAATCCCTTATATTTTCAAAAAGAATCCAATTAAACGGGCGCGAGCGACATAAAAGTCTTCCGATGTTGTCTTCAAGTTTCATTTAAAATAAATATTCTGTCTCAGGGAAAATTATTTTGAAAATAAAAATTACAACGAGAAGATGAAAAATCAGAAAATGTAGGAAGCATTTTTTTTAAGGGTCGTATAAAGTAAAAAGTAAAATAAAATGAAAACAATCGGAAGAGAAAGTAAGAGCTGCATTTGAATAAACAAAACAAAAAACAAAAAAAAAAAAAAAAAAAAAAAAAAAACGAAATACGTCTTTTAACTGGAAAATCATCTGCGAATTTATTTAAATTACCATTTTTAAGGGTTTTCATGTGAGCTGTTGAGCGTAAGTAGGCATTTCGTTTTCATGTTCAATGAACTTGGTCTGTAATTTCGTTACGAGGTTCGACGAACACACATCAAAGGACTTTCCGAACACGCGGCTTAATGTTAAACCGAATTAACTCGATTTAGAATGCTAATTTTGATTAAATAAACTCAGATATTTTGCTTCGAAGATTTTTGCCTTTTTTTTATACGGAAATAAAACAAGTTTCCTAAATTATAAAAGGACATGTAATAATAGCTTGTCTAAAAATAATGATCGGCTTTAAAAAAGGATTTTCTGTCGGGGAAGGTTTAAAAGCAACATGGGTTGTTTAAGCTCCGAACACATCTTGAAGGTAATTCATGAGTAGGAAAAGCGACGTTTTATAGCTATAGAGGATGAAGAATTGCACGGTAACGGAGGACAAAGCACTGGGGAGAAAACGGGAGAACGTCGAGTGGCCCATTAGAAAAGCTCCCACAAGGACATGAAAACTTTAGATGAGACTGCTTGAGATGTACCAACTGAATAAAATGAAATACACCGGGATAAATTGTTTTCTTTAAAATAAAGGGAGCGAAGATAATGAAGCATAAGTTAAGAACTGAAGAAAGGTGCTATGGTTGACACGTTCTAGGAATGCCAACATTCCCTAAAGCAACACGCAGCTCGGGACAAATTAAAACGGGAAGCGCACCTTTGAAGTTTTTTTTTCTACTATATCAAACCTTCTTTTTGTTTCCCTCTAACTAAAAAAACAAAATTCAATTATTTTTTTTTCTTTTTCCAAAAGGTGAAAATGTCATTCCTCTTGATTTGCTGCGCTGTCTAGCGGAAGAAACTTTTTGTCTCAGTCGTATTTTATTTATTTATTTCTTTTTTTTTTTTTTTTAATGAGAAAAAATCGACAAGGCGGAAGTTTTCACCTGCTTGTTAAAAACAAAAAAAAAAGGAGGTAAAAGGGGAAAAAACAAGAAAAGGGAAAGGATTAACGGACAATTAACAAGCGTTCATGTGAAGTCAGCCGCCAAATTAACGGCAACAGGAATTCTCCTTTTAAAACTGAAGGACAATGCAATCCTTCTGAGGATTTGACTAAGCTGGATTTGATATTTGCACTAGGAAAATACCTTTAATAATCGCAATGTTTCCCATGTAAACATCCGCCTTATTCGAGAAAAAAGGATTGAAAAATCTCTATCATCTTTGCATTTTCCAAAATGTATCGGGTTATTTTGCTCATCCGTTTAACTCATGTTTGCCTTATAATTTGACCGGGGTTTAATGCAGCTATAATTAAGAAAACAGAGAGGAAAAAGACTTCAAAACAAAACCATTTATACTCTCAAGCACTTTGTTTCGTACATTAAAAAGAAGTGAAAAGTGATTCTTTTTAAATCATTAACACCAAAAAAAAAAAAAACTTTCAATTTATTAAAAAATATAAAAGCCTCAGAGGTTAAACCCAAACTACATTTAAAAATAATGGACATGGAAGCAAAAAAATAATTAGAAAAATAGAAGATATTGCATTATGTATATAAAAAAAAGGTTAAAAGGTTTCGAGGAAGCAAAGCGGAAGAGTTATTAAAAAAAGAAGTACGACAAAAGAAAATGTAAAGAATATTTAATGTACTGTTTGGATATAAATTGTGTTAAGTGCATACTAAAGGACCTTCGTTCCTGTGGAAAAAAGTAAAAGACGCGAGAGTACACTTCCCCAAAGTTCCCTTGTTCAAAAAAAAAAAAAGCTTTGAAGAAAAGGGCGCGCTTTTTATTTTTCCACGAGTCTTCTGGGTACATTTCCGTCCTAAGTGCTTTGAAAACAAGATATGCAACGGAAGAGCGAGGGGAAACTGTGCTCGTAAAACTGTGTACTTAAATTCGAAAAGATGATACTAAAAGTTAGGATAAAAAAAAGCCAGAATAGTGGAGGGGGAGAAAAAGGAAAACGTTAAAATTCCACGACAGGGGCATCTAATAAGAACCCATAAATAAAAGTATTTTCATTATTCGTTAGCAGTATTTTTATTTTACGAGTTTAATAAAATTTTTGACGTAAGAAGGGTTTACCGATTCATTTTCCATAAAGCTTGGGATATCTTTATCTATTTAAACGTGGAAACAAGGACGCTTTTTAATATCTTTTTCGAACGGTTTATTATTTTAAGCGGATTTCCACTTATTTAATGCGGTTTCAGAGGGGGGGAGGGGAGTGTTAAATCTCAGCAACAATTTACTTTAATTTTTAAAATGTTTCAATAAATAAAATTCAACGGAAGGAGAGAAAGTTAAGAAATAAAATATAATGGCTCCCATCGCAAAAGTAATGTTTTAACTAAAAAGAATTCGAACGCATGCGCATTGATTTCTGTTAACAAATTGAGTGAAAGAATAAATAAAATCTGCACGCCATGCAAAAAACTACCAAGTTACAAAAAAAAAAAAAAAACGCCTTGAAATTTACGATTAGACTTTTCAACAGCGACTCACTTTTAAATCTAAACAGCATTTACAAGGCGTTTTTTCCCTCAAACGATAATAATATATCAAATGCAAAGCTCAAGTTTATCAAATAGAGATTTTTCAAAATCAAAACCTTTACACGATTACATTGATATATTGAAGTTGTAACGAAAAAATATATCAAAAAAACTCAGGGGAGAAAAAAAAATCAACGCCATAGATCTTAATTCGGCCCTAGCTTTTTCTATTAAAATATGCACCGTTTCACTAAGTCTTTCCCTTAAAAGTGTTCTCGTGTCTTTTCCTTTTTTTTCCGTCTTTCTCACTCTCTCTCTCTTCAGCAATATGAAGCTTTAAAAAAAATGATAAAAATAAAAGATGAATTTCGTACGAAAAAAAAAAAAAATTCTCTTCATATTTTTTAATCATTTTCCTTTACATTTTTTTCTGAGGCATAAACATAAGATTTTAATGGATTTCTCGCGAAAGGGACGTTAACGAACTTGAATTTTCGTTCTTGACGCCAGTTTTAAATTAGGAAGTCTGAAAGATTGACACTTGGAAACTTAGAAGGACCTTTTTTTTTTCCTTTTCTCCATTAATCTTAAAAAAAAAAGAGGGGGGAGAGAAAGAAAAACCAAAAGAAAAGAGAGAAAAATAATCTCGAGTTTTGTCACCGTCCTGCTGCACATGTTACGTCATGAAATGCATTTTCGAAGCCATAAAAACACCGTAAAAACTCGTTTATGACCAAAACTGGTTGTAAAATAATAAAAACCGGTATCCGAAATTAACTATTAAAGGGAGGGATTGAAAATTTTTAATTTTTATAGGCGTGGTTCCTCTGTTATTTTTAAAACAAGTTTTAACGTGCGGGTAACCCATTTTAAGGCTCTTTTCACGAAAGTTTCCTTAGTAAAGCGTTAGTTAAACCGCAAGTAGGAATTAGGGCAAGGATTCTTAAATAACCGCGAAACACATTTATCTCCATTTTTAACATGAAAACCCACTGCGTTATGGTGTTTATTCTTTAACATCATTATTCTTTATTTCAAAAGTCTTTTAAAAGCTTTCGAAAAAAAAAATTGAAATAAAAAAAAACTTTTTTCCGTCCGTTAAAAAAGCCATTCATGTCCCAAAAGGGTTGCACAAAATCAACACAGCTTTATAAAAAAAGGAAAAGTCAGAGAGAAGTAAAAAAAAAAAAAAAAAAAAAAAAGCAAAATCAGCTAATGTGTAACAAAAGTTACTTGGAAGTAATCCCCCCGCGCTCGACAGAGAAAAAGTGCTGAATGAGCAAGCAGAAAATTCAAAACTGTACTGATCACTCTCGTTTGAGATTTGTTAATATCAATTTTGAGGGAAAAAAATTTTTATTCCTTTTTTAATCGGTTTCAATCTTTTGAAACGTCTTAAAAAGATTTCTTTTAATAATTTTAATTAAAATGGAAAATAATTTTTTTTTTTTTTTAAGATTGCATCCGATGAGACGGACAGAGTTAACCCTTGATGTGGCAACGAAAGGATGGAAGGAAATAAGCCCAATAGGATGGGAAGTGAAAAGGAGGCTATGGAGGGAGGACTCGGGAGCTAAATATCTCAATTTAATTTTCAGTTATTTGTTCACTGGAGTGGGATGAATAATCCGACCCTTCATACACGATAACCCCGAAAAACCGTTCGATCTCTTAAGCTAAACATTATCCCTTCGTTTCATCTACAACGTCGAAATTCACATCTAAACCTTATTTAAAATTATTTCCTTAGGCGTTTTTTCGGCTAACTTGAAATCCGTCCCGGCCGGCCGTAAAATATAGGATAATTTGAAAAAATGGAAAACCACAGGTTGAAAAATTTATAACTGGAAGCTTTAAAGTGTAAATAAACCCGTTCAAACCAATCATTTTCGAGATTTTGCGAAGAAAAAAAAATCGAGCGAGGCAAGAATTTAATTACGGCAGATGCATTCTTCTTAATTTTCTCATTCTGGTAAATTTCACTCAAAATGGAGATCGTTACAAAAAGGGGATGGGGGTAAGACGAAAGGTGTTGTCGGATTTCCTGCAAAAAAAAAGCTGTCTAATCTCAACAATGGGATTATGGGATTTGCTTGTAATGCAAAAATTCCCTAACCGATTTTTAATAATAAAAGCAACAATAATAATAAATCATTTAAATCATGAAGAACAAAATAAGAAATAAAATCTTTTCATCCCACTGGGCGAAAAATGAACTGTTTTGCCCGCTTGAAAAACGAAAAAAATTCATTTTCCGTCGTCGTGATGAAAAATATGTTACAAATTAGCCACGGAGGTGGCTTGCAGGACTCCACTGGCTACGGCCCTGCAATACGCCATTTCCATACCTGATATGCAATATACTATTTCTTCTAACTTACTGATTTCGATGTTTTTAGATGCTTACCTGAAAACAAAGAAAAAGAGAAAAAATTAATTCTAAAATATTAATGAAAGGGCATTGTTAACATTAATTCACGATTAATTAAATTCTTTAAATATAATTAAATTCTATTAGATATACCCAATATTAAAATGTGTGGCAGATGGCTCATAAAAGATCCATGAAAAAAGAGACCGATTGTTTCATAGTGGAGTAAATATTATAGAAAATAAGGTCTGATTTTTGAATTAATTTCAAAAAGTTAATTAGTCTCTTCTTCTAGGAATCCTTTATACTGGGTCACCATATTTATTTCAAAACTTTTGCATAAAGCCTATTGAAATTATTTCCAGATTGTAAAATGAAAGAGGTTTTTAAAGTTCGCATTTGTACCTAATATATTTGCTCGAAGTCTCACTTAAAATCGCTTTCCACTTTTCTTTTTTCTTTTTTTTAAGGTTCTTTTCACTTTTTTATAAATTCACTACATTGAGAAAAGATCTCTTATTTAATAAAAAACCTTTACAATCTAATAATTTTGCTTTTTATGAAATAAAGAAAAAAAAAAGTAAAAGCAGAAATCTCATTTTTGTAATCCAAAATCCAAACGGATTTCTTATCCAGGTCAAAAGATCCATTAAAAAGAAAATTATATCTATCTACAGGGGATGGTTGAAGAACATCATTAGCGTTCGAACTTATTCTCCCTTAAAATTTTGAATAATAACGTGCCAAAATGATCTGATATTCGCATTAAATCGCGTTCGTTATGCCTTTTTAATATGAAAATGAATTCTGAAAAGTTGAATCGAGCCCGGGATGATTTAGTCGTCGTCCGGCAACTGCCGAAAAGCGGAAAGTTTTGAGCCGAATAGGGAAGTAAAAGTTTCTGATAACAAGGTTGACCGAATTCAAAATTTACATTAATAAAGTCGACTCCCTTATGAGGACCGAATAAACAGACCCAGTATTAAACACTGGTAGTTTAACTCGTCAAAGAGAAATAAAAACATGTAAGAGCGTGGTAACAGTTGGAAGAGACATAAAATGACGGATTTTAATCAACCTGTCTACGTTTTATATAGTTTTTCACTCAGAAATAAAAAAAAAAAAAAAAACTAGATTACAATGAGACGGATATGGTCAAAATACATAAAAACCAGGATTTTCTCAAGAAAAAAAAGAAAAAGAAAAGAAGAATGAAAGAGAAAAGAATAACGTATATAGTACACACAAAAAGAGATTAGGTGAGTTGGATCGCTGCCGTAAGATGTATTCGGACAGAATATTGCCGTCATGATCATCATGTTCATAATGACGTACAATAACAGTTACTCGACCGATCGTTTCAGTCCATTAAAAAATTTTCACGACTCGCTTCGTTTTGCTATTTTTATCGGAATGTTTTTATCGAAAACGTGATTGAAATTTTATCCCCTTGATTCAAGGGATTTTTTTTTCCTGAAAGTTTGCCAGATGTCTCGATTTAATACATACTGAATATTACAAGTAGGTAAAAAGCGTATTTAAAAATTCAAACAGAGGACGCGGATCTTGGATGTGAGGCAGCAAAAAAAAGTCAGGGAGCGTACAAAGCATATGTCCTTTTTTTAAAACCAGATTTCCCTGGATCCGAAAAATCCATCAGAAATCATTTTTAATCGGAGGCTCTAAGTGTAAGCAAAGGGGTGCCCTTACAGAAAAAATGTACAAAAGCTCTGAAGGGTCAAAACTATTTGCCAGCTGTGTCGTTGTTTGTTCCGGAATTGACACTTTTTTGTTCCGGAACTGACAATTTTATCCCTGTTAATTCCGGAGCAGGCGGTGCATGTTCTAGAATTGGCAGTTCTTGTTCCGATACTGGCAGCGCTGAATTAAGAATTGCTAGTTCCGGAACTGGCAATTGGTTTCTCGCAGTTCCGGAACTAGCAATTTTCTTTTCTGCCTGTTCCAGAACTAGCAATTTTTAATTTAGTGTTGACAGTTCCAGAACAAGTACCGCCGGAACAAGCACGACATAATCCGGAATTAACAGGGATAAAATTGTCAGTTCCGGAACAGACCCTATTAGTTCCAGAACAAGCACTGTCAGTTCCGGAACAGACATTCGAAGTTCCAGAACAAGCACTGTCAGTTCCGGAATAGACATTGGTAGTTCCAGAACAAGCACTGTCAGTTCCGGAACAGACATTGGTAGTTCCAGAACAAGCACTGTCAGTTCCGGAACTGACATTGGTACTTCCAGAGCAAGCACTGTCAGTTCTGGAACTAACAGCGTTAAAATTGTTTGTTCCAGAACAAAGACATAACTGGCAAATAGTTTTGACCCTTCAGGGCTTCCGTAGAAATGTTATATAGATGGTCTTTGAGCAACTGTTCTGCAGCACAAATAACTGAATCATTTAACAAAAAAAATTATTATACGGAAGTGTGTTTTTCTAAAGACAAAAAAAAGTAATAGAAATAGGAGAAGGAAAAGAAAATCCACTAACTAATTCTCATAACTATCGATCTTTTCATAAATATCGAAGCCTTAACACCAAAAACATCGAAAAAGAAGTTTAATTTAATTCCGGTTTTCAAAGTGGTTAACTTCAATTCCCTAGAGTGTCGTAGTGTCTTTCATAACCATGATAATAAAGAAGATTAATTCTGCTATAATTCTTAGGAGTCTAATAATGCTTATTTTTTTTAATGGATTTTGTCGATTGCTAAATTAAAAAATAAGGAAATTATATCCTAATTTGCGTTTTTGATTCGTACTGTTGATTTGTTACGTACCAACTCCATTTAGGAAGTAGACTCGAAATGTTTATCCTAGTTTCGAATTGAGAAATGGAATTCAGGACAATTTATGAAGAGAGACCGTCTGCGAACCCAAGGGAAATCACAAACAGCTTTAATTACATCTTAACAATGATAAGGAAGCGACATGACTTGGCTTAAAGGGAATAGTTAAGCTCAAAGATCTTAAGTTGCTTATATGTAACTAAACCTTATATACATGGTACCCTTGTACTTATTTACCAAGTTTTTGATGCAATGGAGTCTCATCCCGAAAATATTAATCTTCCCTCGGAATGAAAAGTAATTTATCCTACTTTATTTACGTTGTATTTACTTCGCAATCAAAAATTATTATACATCACGATATTCATGTTTAAGTAGCTTTAAATACGGTATCATGTTTTATTTACATAATTACCTAATGCATTGGTTTATAAACGTAATTAAACTCAACGCAGGAACCGGACGGTGGTAGGGGGACATATACATTAAATGTTATCTATTAAGTATTATTGGAGGATTGGGACAAATGTTTCATTAATTTTTTCAGACGAGGATCCAGATTTTGTCAAACGGATCATAAACTTAATTATCAAATTAAAAGAGCTTAGGATCAGTATTCATGCTCACATTTTTTAAAAAAATGAAACAGAAAAAAATATTTGTAGGTTTTTTTTTTAATTTTATCAAACATGCCTATTAAAAGAGAAAATCATGCCTATTAAAAGCAAAGAAGGAAACTCTCTTTTTAAATGGAATTTCCCGGGAAAAAAAAAAAACTTTTTTCGGTGAACACAGAGAAAAACTTACACTCATAAGGGAGGTAGAGGGGTTGAAGGGAAAATGTTTTGTCGAAACTTTTCGAATGTTCCCTTTACATATTTCATTACGTTTCTTGACTTTGTTCAACTTTTCATCAATGTTGCCGGAATTAAATGAAAAAGGAAGGATTTTCATACAACCTTTAATTCAATTTCATCATCTTGAACCGAGCTACACATTTTATGTGATTTAACATTGACAAAAGAGTTTTACATGGAACGAAAACAGAAAAGCTTTTAAAAGGGTAAAATATAGAACTGAAATGATGAAAAACATATTCCCCCCCCCCTCCTCCTCCTTTCCTTTTCCGTACCTTTTTCTCTTTCTCTCTCTCACCTTTTTCAGAAACCCTAAAACATTAAGTTCTTGACTTGGGAACGGGTTTTCCGAAAATGCTCATTGCTTATTACTTTTGATTAGAAGATAGTAAAATACTCCACTTTGTTGGCAAAAACATGTTTTTAAGCTAATACGGTAATTTTTCAGTTATCGTAATTATTAATTTTATTGATGAAATCTCTCTCGAATCGGGTCTTCGGAAAATTCATTTCGTTTAAAAATTATTTTTTTTTTTTTTAGTGACTCCTTCGGAAAATTAATTTTATCCCTGAAATTTGATATTTTGAAAAGGATTACAGGCTCGGGGCAGTAAGAAAAAGTCTAGCGAGCAATTCATAAAATTAAAAAGAAAAAAAAATAATAATAAGGAGGTCATTTTATTACTTTATTTTTTTTTGTTTAACAAGGGTAAAATGAAAAGCAGACGCTAGTCATTTTCTTCTGTAAAACGAGATCGTTTGGAAAGAAAATAATAACATATCAAATTCTTATTGAAGAACTTGAGTAGATAAGATTAATTAAACTCGAAACCCGTAGCTCCAAATATGGCGAGGATGCTTAGCTTTCCCGAGCAAACATAAAGTTGTTACAAAATTTACGAAATAAACGTGTTTACGGTAAAATGTAAGGATGAACGTCTTAAAACGTAAAATGACGAGGTCTTAAGAGGATTAAGACATAGGAGCTCTCTGAGAAATGGTTTGGTCTTGGATTACAAGATGCTGTCGTCGCAAACATTTCCTAAACTAGATGAAATCGAGATGTATATTTTATTTGTTTTAATTTTTTTCTTGTTTATTTTACGAAAAAAAAAAAATTCAAACGAAATCAACGCTGCAGATTCAGTTTGATTGAATCTCAAGAGGGATGAGTCGTATTTTTTTTTTTTTTTTTTTTTTTTTTTTTTTTTCAGTCACGTGATTCATCACCATCTGAGCCCGCTCATGAATTGTAAATTGAATTGATTCACTCGAGAAAACAGAACCGGACAAAAAGAGAATTTCGCGGACGTTTTAGGTCGGTATTCCATTTTAAAATATTTAGCTCCGTCACTGGAAAACGGAAATTCCGATCAGTTTATGATAAATTATTTAAAATACTTGCTTCGCAGTTTTGTTAATTGCTGACGCTAAGCTGCTTTCAGTTGCTGGTTATCGGTTATTCAGCGGCATTTCAGCAGTTGCGTATTATTTAGATGCTATATAACGTTATTTCCCTGTGTGTTTCTGGATTCCAAAATAACACATCCCCAATTTTCTTGTCGGTTTTATTTTCGGTTTTGAAAAATTTAATCTTTTCATGCCTCATTTTATTTTTTAAACCAGATATCGCGGTTTTCTTTTAATTTATCGAAAATCGAAGGGATTTCATTCTGAAATAAAAATGGATTTCCTTTTCAGATTTCATACGGCTTCTTTTGCAATTTCCCTCAACATCTCTGTGTTATAAGTAAAGATGAAGCCACGGCCTGAGTAATTTTAAGAAGTAGGGACAGCAATTTTCCGTTGTCATCGACTGATTTATAGCTCGGCGGAAGAAAGTTTTTGAAAAATGAGGTTAAAGCATTTGAATGACTTAACGTGATTGTAATTCAATAATACAGAATGGCGGGCGACGTGGAAGTTGACAACCGAATCGTCTTCATTCTCAGAACCTCTCCCTCTGATTTAATAATAAATTAAGTTCGACTGTATCCCTATGCAGATGAGAATGGACGTAAATTACAGATTTTTTTGAAGGAATGCCTAATTTAATAAATTATTAACAACTGAGAAATGTAAGGATTTTAAAAATTAAATTATAATGACAATCGCTCCATTTTAATTTTTTTTTTTTTTTATCATCGTACGCTAGTTTTTACTCTCAATCGTCTTTAACTTTTAAATGCGTCACTTCTTGTCAACGTGATCGTATTGCAATAGTTGTAAACTTACATGTATGATGCTAACTTTTCCAATACAAAACTTTCCTCGAGTACTGATCTAACTTTCTTCTTTTCTACAAGGAACTTATTTGACGAGATTACTATTTCTATCTCTCTTTTTTTTAAAGTTTTTTTTCGCAGGGCTTTTTTTCGAGAGAATAAAAACCATTTTTTCCCTTTTTTTTTCTCGGAAACCTCATAACAAAAAAAAAAAATTCAATAACTTGTAAAAACACACTCCAATTTAATAACCGATTTGGGGTGGGGGAGAATTCCAGGATTTCATAAAGAGATATGCACCTGAAGCTAAAAGCTCTAATCGATCATTAAACGTGGACAAGCGAAAAAAAAAAAAAAAAAAAAAAAAAAAAAAAAAGGACAAAAGGATAAAAACTCAATCGGACAAGTTTATCATGGCGGCGAATTGCTAGCACGCAGCATGTGACAGATGCAATATTTTACGACGCTGCATTTTGTGACGCATACGAGCTCTTAATGAAAATTGATGTTTTTTATGATTCCATTTTAAATTGATGAGCGGGGAAGGGTTGATGACTCTTATTGGTGAAGCAGGAAGCCGCAGCAGTTTGCATTTAGAAATTGAAATTTTCGTATATTTTTTTTCCTTTGCCCCCTCTCTGCACGATCCGCCCCCAAAACCTCCCCTTCTTTCAATGATCGCTACTGTTGACAGGCACCATCAATTTTCAAAAAAATAACTATCGACGTATTGCATCCTCATTCATTTTCTGCATTTTTTTTTCTTTTATTAAAAAAAAAAAAAAAAAAAATCAATTTACTCGGTCAAACAGATTTTCACGGTAAACGGAAAATTCATAAAAAAATTCGATCTTTCTTTTTGTAAGGTTTCCGAAAGGTATAATAAGCTGATGTCAACTCGTTATTAGAAGAAAACGTTTCAGTTGATGGACGGAAAGGTATAGTGCAGATAGAGAAAGCAATAATATATAAATTGAACTGAAGAGATCGCAAAGTTAAAACTTAAGTTGTAGCCTTGAGGTCATAATGAAATTGAGAGAACAGGTCATAAGAGCTGTTTCTCGGATCACGGATTTCGAAAAGCAGAGATTGGGCCCAAAGGCAGGGACCTTAACAAGCAAAGAGTCTCGGGAGAAACCCTTTTTCACCCTTTTCAACCCACTATTATTTTTGATTGTTTTTTTCCTTCCTTTCATTATAAGGTATCTCTTAATATTGGAAATAAAGCCTTCATATAAAAAAATGGATTTTTTTTATTTGATGTTACTCTAAGGAGCTGCGTGAGCTTTTTTTGCTAAAGCATTAAAACTATAATGGAAATTGAACTTTTTTTAGCTTTTTGAAAAAAGCCCAGATTTCTTTAAAAAAAAAAATCTAAACCTATTCGAATAAAATAAAATCATTTCTGTTTCTACACTGATTGGTTTTCTTTGAATATCAGATCCGCTTTTTCGAGGAAAATATTGACATATTTTGACTTTTACAAGGAAAGCCAAAAATAAGTACCGACTTTTCTCAGGACGTTTCTTTTAATCAGGTCTATCGCTTATGATGACGTTTCCTAAAGAGTATTAAATACATTGATGGTAAAAAAATTTCTGAGCCCGATCCAGTTTTCAGACGGATAGTCTAATTTTTTAGGTTTTGTGATGGGTAATGCTGCAATTATCTTAAGTTTATTTTAAGGCTCAGCATGAAACAAACATAACGTTTTTTTAATTCTCAACTTGTACAAAATGTGGAAATTATAGTCAAAAATTATTTTTTTAAATTTAGTTCACATTTTGTCGAAATCTGAAAGCATTCGAGCTTAGGATGGATTCATGATTATTTATATGCAAGGTTATAACTTTACTATATGAAAAGGAAATGGTTGAATAAGTATTAGATTTGGTGACATGGTTGCTGGGGATGTTGATACGAGGTCACCACGGCAACGGCAAAGGGGAAGGTTTTGTGACGCAATAAAGGATATTTTCTCTCTTGGTCAATCAGGTGCAAATGCTATTAATCTTTACTTGTTAATTTTTTTTTTTAAAGTTAACCTAACGCTTGTGAAAAGGATACGGATTTGTTTCGTAATTTATACTCCAGGGCATCGTTTCATCCAATTTTTAGGGAAATAAAAGAAAAAACGATAAATATACAATTATTACTGTATAATAAGGAGAATAATAATTAAGACTGCACATAAAAGCGCTCTGTGGAGTTTTCCTGCGAAATGTATTGTTGATATTGTATAATGATATGTACATATTGGTGCTGCGATATATAGGCCATTTTCAAAATCAATTTTTGTTTAGAACCAGACTCGGAAATAGAAATTTTTAAAGTAAAATTTTGCATATTTGTTAAACTCTTTTTTTTTTTTTTTTTTTTTTTTTTTTTTTTTTTTTTTAAGAAAAAGCAGTAAGAATTAAATAAAAGGATTTTTTGTTATTAAAAAATATGAAATAATAATATTAAAACAAAAAAACAGAAAAAAAAATTCTAAAGAAAAGGGAAAAAATAAGTGAAGTCGAATATTCCTTTGAAAATCACATCGTTATTTCTTACAACAGCGCCCATACCCTATCTTTGACTTTTCTTTTCAGAACTTCATTTTCTTCCAGTTCTCGGATCAAAAACATTTTCTCGCCAGCAAAGCCCCGTTTGCTTCTAATTTGTTTGACTTTCCCAAAAAGAAAAAGAAAATAAGAAGAAGAAAAAAGAAAATAAAATAAAAAAAAAGGCCATTTTTTTTTTCTTTAAAAAAAGATATACTTTTAAAATAAGACATCCATGAATGCTGAATGAGAATAAAAGTCTAAACAGTTATAAGGTAAACATATAGGCCGTGTAAGAAAACTGTGTTCGGCGTATATTTTCATTTAAGATTTGGTTGCTTTACCTTATGCCGGTTTTTTGAAGTTCGTAGAAACATCGCACGCTAATTGCGTTTTCTATATTAAGACAATAAACAAACAAAATACAGCCATGAATTTAATAAACTTCGTTTCGGTGTTACATTTTCAAATAATATTAAACCGTACATCAAAGGGAATTTTCAATGAATTTTTCAATATATTTCTAATAAAACTAATCCAGTCGATTTGAAATATTGAAATTTAATTGATTGGAAATTTGATTATATATATTAAAAGTTGCTCGTTTAATATGTTTAGCTTACCGAGCGGTCATCTCTTGTTAACTTTACCGGTTTGATAATTCTCAATTATATGAAAATGCGGAAAGAGCAGGCCAGCGGTCTATAATCATTCGCATACATGGTCTGATTGTTGAACATTCCAGTACAAGGGTTAGTTAAATAACTGGGTTGGATTAATGTTATTAACCATAGCGGTTCTTTCTTATTATTTAAAAAAACCGGGGAAAAAAATATACGGCTTTCAACTCACTTCCAAGCGGAGGCTGTATTATCGACGAAATTCATGAAAAATCTGTGTTTAGAAATATTTTATGAAATATTTAACTTTTTTTTTTCTTCCACAGGACGGTTAAAAAAAAATCCTCCCGAAGTTCCGAGAAATTTAAATTCCACTAACTACCTAGTCTAATTTGAATTTTTTCATTTGAATTTGAATTTTGAACTTTGAATGAGGCTATCGATGCATATAATGAAAAATACCTTTTTTTGTATTACAAAGCACTCGAAAAAAATATGAACACCTTATCACAGAAAACGTAATAAAAAAAAAAATTGCCGGCCTTTTTTATAACATCTAATTTATATCTGTAAAAAAAAAGCTTCATTTCCTAAACCCTTCGGAACAGCAATTTTTGATTTGATTGTCAAACGAACTGAAAAACAAGTTTTATTCAGCGAAAATAAATTTCGTGAAGCGCACCGCCGCGCCATTACATGTAAAGGTATGCGTATATAAAAGCTTTCGTTCTCTTAAATTGCATTAAACTTTCCCTTTTTCTTTGGTACGAAAACTTCAACGACCATCGGACTGAAATAACAATTTATCAAGCACTCAAAAAGCGAAATTTGGAGCAACCTGCGAAGACGACAAGATGTAGGTCATTACAGACTAAAGGTTTCGGTCTCTGTTGTTTCATCTGCAATATGATACATCACCCTAGAAAGAGATCAAGTAACCCCGGATAATTACCAGAAACGGGAGATTTAAGCTGTCAGCTCTTGTTTTCTTCAAACCTCTATATTCCTTTCGCGTAATGAACAATATAATGCATGAAGACGTAAGTTGCTTTCTGGTGCTCTAGGGATGCCGACACTTCATAGATACACGTGTACAAGGCAAAACAATGAGGCCACATCAGATTTATCATGATACGTGCTTTAATTCTGAAGGTTAAAATTACAAAATAACTCAAAAGTCAGCGTTGAAATCAGCTCAGACAAAAACTTTTTCTCGTTCAGATTTGACAACTATTTTTCATGATATTTGAAAGAATTTGTTTGGTCATGGTCATCCAAGGAACGTAGAGAAGTAAACCCATCTTTAGTGACATTCCTCCTTCGCCAGATTTTTTGAAGAACTTCATAAGGCAGTAAGGTAGGTGGTAACTGGTTAGGTGGTAAGGTAGGGAGGTAGGGACTGTCCATGAATTACGTAAGCATGTTCAAGAGGGGGGATCCACATTAAGCGACCTTACCCTTATGTTAAATGTTGGCAAAGGAGGAGGATAGGCGTAAAAATATGTCATATTATATGTAACTAGCTGTCCCCAGTCAAAATTTTACGACCCCTTTTCAGTTCCTAACTGCCAAGTACCTCTTTACAAACGGCGTTTAAAGTTTTACTACCTCTCAGAATGACTTCCAGCTTCAGATTGGGCAAATCTACAAGTGAAGAGCTTTCATTCAAAAAAAAAGGTCGTCGAAATCGGTCGGATAGGGACTGCAGGGCGATTGGAAATAGGTTTTGGGGGTTCTTAGCGTTGTAATATATAGATACTACATGCTATTTTTTCTGTGTGTGTGTGCGTACATTGTCGTCACTTTGACGACCGATAATGCGAATTTCCTTATCACTTTCGCGACCTCTGCACTCTGTTGACCAAAAGCCTGGTCGTCAGAGTGATCACGCGCTGATTACATGATCAGGGCGTGACTTTGGTCGGGTAAAATTTTGGAGTTGCACGGTTCTGGAGCTGCGATTGCCAAAGTGTATGGCCGCGAGCATATACATATGCGTCGAGGTCGGAAAGGTCTTGCATAGACGCCCGTGGGTGACCCATCTGGGTTTCCGTCAGGAAGTATCAGATTCCTACTGACTAAAAAACCCAACTCTGGCTACCCTCGGGACCGCTCGTGGCATTACTTCGAGGGCAGTTACTCCTTATCACCCTAAACTTCGTTCATATTCCTCCTTACTTTTCATCGTGCTTATGATGAAATCAGCAGCTGCCCCCCCAGTTTTCCTTTGAGACTAGCACGGTTTATATTATTACACGCTTACGTAATTTATAGACGACCCCATAATTCTAAACACCGAGGTACCATTTTGATAGCAAAAACTTCGAAATGCTGAACAAACCTAAACATTTGAATGACTCTTGTTTGTTCGTGATGCGAAACCAATGCGAAGACGCATTCAAGTCAGAAACCTCCAAATTTGAGTTCCGAGGAGCTTCTGAAAATTAATGTTTGTTCTCTTACAGATCGCAGCATGCAGAGTGTCATAATTAAATTTCAAATTACTGTTCGTTGCAAAACCGTTCTAATTCAGTATAGAAACATCGAGTCGTAATGAAAAATGTCTCATCGAATCATTTGCATCGGCCAGACACATCGTTACAAACTCAAAACCTTGCAATCCTGGCGTGGAAATAAAACCATTCTCTATTAAAATCTGTCCATTGTTTGCTTAAGTCGCTAAGGTAACACTGGGTGTTTATAAAGCCCTGGGACTATCGTTTCATCATCGTTACGACGCCAGTTATTGATAATGTGCATGCACGCGAATCAAGCCATCTTTATTATTCTGTTTAGACTTTCCGAGAACCTTCCTCCGGGGATGCTATAAGAGGCAGTGGAATGACGTTAAATGACCGTTTTGCAATCTGCGCATAAAACAAAATGATTTTGAAGCAGATGAAAACGAGTTCCGTTATGAGACAAGTGCAATGGCGACGAGGTAAAAAAGAGGTTTTTTTTTATTATCATCATAACCGGAGGAAATGACTCTTCTATTTTGTACCGGTTATTAACATTTTTTAAATTTAATGTTTCAATATTAAAAAAAAGAAAAAGATCGTGGAAAACATTTCCAGGAACGTATCAAGTTTTCTCCATTGTGAAGTAAAACGAAATTTCAGCGATAGTCGTATGTCAGCTCAATACGTTCTACATCACCTAAAAACGTCATGGAAACATCTTCCCATCAGCGATTTGAGTCGACCTCTTTCTTACGTTGACAAACATCAAGCGCATTTGATGAAGAGATGTATTGTTTGACAGAGGACAAAAGAGTATTCAATATTCCGATACAAGAGCATGCGAAGGCAAACAATGATAGAGTGCGAATAACGATCGTTTTCAATGAACGTATTCACAAAGGAAACGAACGATCCCTACACATGGTTCTCCTCACAATTATTCGTATGGACGACAAAACAAAAACAACGGCATATGCATTTTTAGTTAAAAATGGCGCACTCTATATATATCTTCATTTATATGCTCCTTCGGAATCATGTCTGCTTTCACCGAAAAGTTTAAAGGTGCAGAGAAAATAACATAAGACTTGACAAAGAATTCCTTTTCAACGCCTCTGGTCATGGTGTGATTGACAAATCCTTTACACTGAAACACAATTTTTGCGCTAAAGCTTTCGAGCAAAGTTTTGCAGGAAAAGTTTTTCCAGAATATAAATTTTCAATAAAACTTGTCTCAAAACTTAATACTACTTTGTTTTACGTAATTTGTGTTTAAAAAAAAAAAAAAAAAAAACGAATCCAAGGCATTTTGTTTCGGAATATATTAAGAGGAAAACAAAAAAGCCTCAGAAATAGAAAAGCTTATAAAGGTTGTGACTTCATCGTCTAAGACCCACTACCCTTCCTTTCCCCAAGAGCCATAACACTCTAAGCTGGATGGGAAGACGATGCCTATATTAAGCCCGAAATGAGATAGTTAAAAGAAATGTTATGATTCTCAAATTAAATTAAACCCGACCTCGGAAGCAGTGACGAAATCAGTGCATAGTATTTTTTTTTTTTTTTTTTTTTTTTTTGCTCCATGAAAACAAACAGATAAATAAAATAAGATATCCTGGTTTTTAGTGCGTGATGACAACGGAAAGGAGTTTGGGTTCTCTAGGCCACACAATACAGAAACGAATATAATCTGCGGGAAGGAAAACCCAGCATAGGATTGCGGTACGAAAATATAAACACAAAGTTAAACCGCGATACCGTTTTATATTTTCTAGAAATGTGTTATGACACGGTTTTTCACAGTCATTTGTTTTTTGTAACATCTGCGTGGCTTTTACTGGTGAAATTAAAGAATTTGAACCAAAAAAAAATGTTACAAAAAAAGGTGGATAAAAATAATTAATTTTAACGTTTAAAAAAGTTGGATAACAAAATTCAGCTGCATTATCTACTTCTAAACCATAGAGGAAGCCAGCTTTTCTAGGAAATCGCTAATATCAGATGTATTCTTGCTACTCGTGCCTTTGTGTTGGTGAACGTTAATACGGTTTCATGACAGTCACCGTAGCCCTAACTGATTAATTCTCTTTCAACTGAAATATCACTTCCAAAACATGGAAACCCTTTTTTTAAAGCCTAGATGCAATCGGTATAATGATTTTAAAAAAAAATCTTTATTTTTTCCCTCACTTTCAACAGCTGTTAAAACGAGAAAGTCTAAAAACAAACTATTTCTTCCGTGGGAAGAGTACATCTGCCTTTTAAGTCATCTTTGAAAGATATCCCTTTTGACTTCTTTCCTGTCGGCTATCAGCCCACTTTTATTTTATTTTTTGTTTTTCCTTTTTGCAAAAGAAAACCCCGCATAACTGAAAATTGTAATTTTTTTTTTTTAAACTGGGAATTCAGGCCAAGCAAATCCGAAAAGCAGGGAGTTACGAGCTTCGATTCAGAGACGAGGAAATCGATTTCTTCAATCTCCAATATTTTTTTAAAGGTTTCAGAAAAATTTAAGTGAATTCATTAGTATATTCCGTCAGCTCATCGGATTCGATATTATTTTTTCGAAACCGGGGGAAAAAAAAGAGAAAATGACCGATCAGTTTGTAGAATATAACTTGACAAATTGAATATTATCGAGGTAAAAAAAAAAAGCAAAAAAAGTTTTCTATTATGTTTTAATCAAAATTAAAATGTCACCTCTAAAAACGAAAAGGATGCTGGAATAAGCCTAAATGATAAATTAACTGCAGTTACTTATTTTCTGAAAGATTTATCTCTAAAATTCAAAACCGAGTCATTATTGGTTTAATTTTGAAAATTTCCAGCAGATGCCCCGCATTTTGCTAAGTTTGTCACCTGTAAAACTTCGTTTTCATCCCATGTTTTTTTTGTGTGTCGTTTAATAACTTTTTAGGACTTTAAAGGCAAAACGTAAAGTTTTATAGGCAAAAAGTTTCTTTTTTTTTTTTTTTTTTAACGGGAAGCTCAGAAGGGACGTTATTTTAAATTTTTTTAAAGACCAATTTTCCCTTTTTCAATTACTCCGATACGCTACTATTTTCAAAGAACAAAAAAAAAAAAAAAAAAAAAAAAAAAAGGTTACGATCGCGTAGTCGGATATCAATAAATTCCGAGGAAAAAAGTTTGTGTATCGCGGGGCATTAGGAAAAAAACTGAAACGGCTCCGTGATTTCAAATTAAAAACTAAACGAATGAAAATCCTTCCTCCCTTTACTCCTTTACACTTCGTTGGTCAATTTTTTATAAATCTCACTTATTTCAAATTCACCCTTCCCTTTCCATTTTCCGCAAAACCTTTTCATTACAAACACAGAAAAAAAAAAGTTTCTTTTCATTCTCCTTTTTTTTTTTCTCTGCCATTCTGCCATGTGGAGTCATTCAGAATATATTCGAAACATTCGACTTTTGTCACATAATGATTTTTACATTTGATTAAAACATAGGCACGATTTTCGATTAAAACATTTTCAAATTTTTTTTTTTTCTTTATTGAAAATTTTTTATCAATTATTCTACAAAAAGAGACGTTTTCGTTTTTGACATCGTGGACCGACTGTTTTATAAACCGTTTCGAAATTTGAATAGATCAAAAACTGGATACGGTTTTAATATGTTTTGACCCATATTCAAAGGGGAATAAAAAGAAAAAAAAATGCATTTATTTTTTTCCCAAAAAATAAAATAAATAAACAATGACTTAGAGTGAATAAATGAATGAAGTGACGTTAGAAAATGACAATTCTGTTCGAACGGATTTATCATTGTTAGTTTGGTTGAACGGGCGTTATCAGCGAACGTCAGGCCTGTGTGATATGGACCCGATGAAGCATGTTATCGGTCCAGAACCGAGTCTGAGTCGCTCATGTAGAACAGTTTTCGCTTTCGCACGTAAACATGTCAAACGTTCGTCAAAATTCTGTTTTATTTCATTGGTAGTACTCAAATAGTATCCCTTAACTGCTTTTTTTAAAATGGAAGACAAAAAAAAAAAAAAAAAAAAAAAACGAATTTAAAATCAAATAAAATCCAAAATTTCTCAAAGAAAGAAAAAGTGTTGGAACTCGAGTTACTGCGTAATGCTTTCGTCTTTTAAAAAAAACGCGGCTAGAGAGTGCTGGTAACAACATGTTGTTCATCTGACGATAAAAAAAATTTGTTAAGCTGATGCTTGCTCATTTATACCTTGTAAGAAAAAATTAAAAACAAAAACGAAATCAGTCATTCCTTGAGGGGAAAAAAAATGAACCTGTTTTCCACGGTTTATTTTGACTCACAAAAAGAAAAAGAAAAAAGAAGGATGCTCCATTTCTTAATTTCGCTTCTTGGGATTTTAATAAAAAGAAAACTTAAAATGAGCTACTGGCAATAAATTTTCTTCGTAAGAAAATCTCTTCATCTCAAAAGAGCACCATCCCCGATTATCGATGATAATTAAGTCTTTCAACTCTAGAGGAAAGTTTGGGTTAAACTGACCAGTTGGTTAATTCCCGTTGAAGAAACTTGAGAAAAAGCTGTTCCCTTAGAATGCGGAGTTAACGGAAAGGAAAAAGGAAAATTAGTGGAGCGTTGTAGTGGTTTAAAGTCTCAGGGAGCTTGTTTTAAAATTTATGGATCCTATCAGGTGATGAGAGGGGATCCTCTGGGGGACCACTAAACCTTTTAACCTTACACGTTACTTAAACAACCTTTCCTTTAGTTTAGTTTAACGTTATCGCTTTTTCCTATCTGACTGTAACATATTGAGGAGCTTCCGTTTTTCGTAATCGATTTCTACTGAAAAAAATCTGCGGCTCTTTTTGCTTTCTCCCTTTTTTTCATTCACCGCCTTCTTTACATTTTTCTTTTCAAATGGAAATGAGTAAAAATTTTCTTCGTGTCAAGAAAAGAAAGTGAGTCTAGAAATCACCCAAAAATATTTCATTATTGTTATTATATTATTTTGCAATGAACGTTTCATCTTATGGCCATAAAAATCCCAAAAGAAAAAAAGGGAAAAAAAAAAAAAAAAAAAAAAAAAAAAAGAATGAAAAATTTTGAGAAGATTAAAAAAGGGAACTAAAAGTTGATGAGGCATTGAATACTCCATTTCTGAAAGCATCACCTACTTTCTCCTCCCCATCATTCTGAGCTTTTCCTTTTTCGAATCCATCGTCTTGGTAAAGCCCTTCGCTCCGTCTTCGATTTGAAATCTAACTAAATTAAACGCGCATCTTGTTTACCGAGCCTTTGGAGTTTCCAATACTAAAAATCTTATTCTTTTTATCGAAGGAAGCGTTGATTGAATATTTGGATTTAAAAGCGAGGGAGGAAAAATTTTTATTTTGCAGAGATCAACATTTTTTTTTTCGATATTTCTTCTCTAGGCAAAAGAGGAAAACCGAAAAAAAAAATTGGGATTTTTTTTGGTTTTCTAATGAGTTTATCGTTTTCAAAATGATTACGCTTCAGTCTTTTGAATCCTGTTATTAAATTTTCTGTTGCGTCAGCTATTTATTCTTCTGAAAACTTTGTTTTTCGTAAGGGAGGAGGGGGGAAAAACGAAGCGGATTAGTTAGTTTTGTAATTTATCTTGAATGGTTTATATTAGGCGGTTTTAATACCTATAAGATTCCCGCATTTATTTTACCGTTGGTGTAAAAAAATGAAACTTTCAAAAATAATCTAACAGCAAAATAAAATACTAAACTCAGGAATGAATTGTCAGAAACTCTGATATTTTCTCAAACATCAATACAGTTGGAAACAAAACAAAAACTTTTCCGCTTTTAATTACCCGAATTTCAATAGCTAAAACCAGTTTCTAACCCCATCCGGCATTGTCATCGAAACAAAACTAGGAGAATCTCTAGTTGAACTAAAATGAAGCAAAACTATACAATAAGCTGCCCTCTCAACCTTCTTTCTCTCCCTTGGAAAAGGTTCAAAACCAAAAGATTTTCGGTGCTAAAATCTATTAAAGATTCCGAATGCAATATCGAGAATGTTGAAGAGACTAAGGTCCTAACAGAGGATGGGTTTGCATAATTATATGCTAATAGAGGAATCAGAACAGTGAAACTCAATTTAAACCACCATATTGCTTTTGTATGTTTGCACCCCGAGCACACGCCCCGACTACCCCTTCCGTTCACACTACACGTTTCATTCAACGATACAATTTGCAACTCTTTTACGAAACTCGAAGTTTCTATTAATTTTAGGATCTCCCTTTTCCGGAATGAATTCATCTGGTAAAACTTAGTTCCGGGACGTCTACCATAATATTTTTTTTTCTTTTAGAAACGTATAAAAATTATCGATTTGAATTGCTGTAGGAAAAAAAAATATGAATTACAAGATTTCACCACGGATGTCCAGAAGTTTAAAAAAACTCATTTCCGGTAGAACGATTCTAATATAAGTAAGTCTCGTACGAGAGTCGGGGGAACATCCGATAATGCCACTGGGATTTTTCTAAGAACTCCAGAATTCCCGATCAACAACAATGTTTGATTAACCTGGAAACGGAATGTTTTCTTTATATTTAGCTTTCCTAATGGCCGTATCTACATACAAGAGCATTTTCCCTCAGGACGCAAAAAAATACAGTAAATAAAAAGAGATTCGCTTTCAAGGTAGCAATGCCCATGACTATCCGGACTCCTGAAAACTTTCGATTCCGTTCGTTCTTCGCAAAAGATCCGTCTTAAAAACAAGCGGAGAGATCGGAAGGCTTAAAACGTAATGAGAAATTGGATTCAATCAGGTAGGATTTCCGATGAAAATTTTCCCGAGACTAAAATTACCTCAGTATTACATCGATTCATTGCGTGTAGGGATCGAGTTTCGATTATCAATGCTTCATTGGAATTTAATTTTACGTACGTTTTGTAATTATTAGTCTGGATGTAAAGCACGAGATTAAGGTTTATAGGAAAGAACATTTCGCGTAAAAGCAAACGGTAAACAAATCTGAATGCTCTGTAATGGGAAGATTTCTTTAAGATGCAATACGGTTGCTTCGAATTTTAGTTTAATTGAGTTAACGAGTTTACGCTTCCGTTCCTCATGTGATGTTTAAGCATGTCTGAAGGTGATTTCATTTAAACTCCATGCATTTACTTCACCTGCAGTTATTTCTTAAAATCCTTCCGTGCCTCAGGAGATTTTTTCTTCAATTTGCAAGTATATAGGTAGTTTAAAAGCCTCATCATGCCATATTTTTGAAGTGAAACTTTTTTAGGCACGTTTTGAAAAATAGGAGAAAAAACGCGCAACAAATTAGGACAAAAAGACTGAAACAAAAACAGTAATTTTTGGATTTTGGTGAGATGAGGTGAAGAGAGTGCATAAAGTAGGACTTTGCTGCCAGAATAATCTAACAATTTTAATTAACGTTTCAAGGAATTAGAGAAAATTAAGCAAAAGAAGTTTTACTTTTTTTTCTTCATGAAAAATTCTATACCTGACCACACAGTACCTTTTTGGGAAACCTTGATCCAAAATAAATTCCCAGGAATTTATAGCAGATTAAGGTTTCTTAAAAAATTACTGTATGGTCAGGTATGGAATTTTTCATGAAGGTGCCTAAGATTGTAAAGAATTGTTCCTCGGAAGCGGAATTTGATATCTGGCTCCAAAACGTTAATATTAGCGTTTTTCGAAGTACAGGGTGTTCAAAAAAATGAATCACTCCTGCGTCACTTTAACCACTTTTCCACTTCTTTTATTTCATGAGTTCGGACACCGAGGATCACGACTTTTTTTTATAAAAGTTTTTTACGGTAAAAGGCAAGAACGTCAAACATCGAGATCCAATAATCCTGGATCCAAATGGATCAAGGTTCAGCAGAGAATAATTAAAAGTGGTAGTATAAACAAGTCTAGATAAGAAATAAAATTTAGACTTTGTGCATGGCTGCGGTAAGAGCTTAATAACATCACTGACTCGATATCATAAAAGAGACTAACTATTCAGCCATTTCCGGTTTTTCGATAAATCCGAAAAACAAATCCCCGTTTGAAATATGATTGAATTTTTTAAGTTTGCAAAATGATTTCTGATTGTTTATATTTACGTTCTTAAGAGTGCAAATTCACTATGGAATGTTGGACCAACCTGTTGCAATAACTTGTTACACCAACATAGGAGTAAATTCTGCAATAGTTCATTCGTTGTCAAAGGGTGCAAATTCACTATGGAATGTGAAATTGACATGTTGGTACATGTTTTACCAACTTTTGCCAACATGTTTCACAAACGAACGAATCGACTATTTCAGAAATTACTCCTACGCCGAAATTAGTGTGGAATATTGATCCAACAAGTTGGGCCAACAAGTTGTTCCAACATTCCATAGTGAATTTTCACCCAAGCATGTTTGTCCAACTTGTTGTACTACTAGTACCAACATGTTGGTGCAGCATTCCGCAGAGAATTTTTATCCTATTTTCCAGAAACAATTTTTAATTCTTCTTTTAAGTGCCGGCTCCGCGACGGAAATCGACTATCATCTGGGAGATTTTTACTTTTGAGACCGCCGTTCTAAAAAGACTCAAGGAATGCGATGAATCTTCCAAGCCAAACCAGTCCCTGAGGTTCTTAAGCCACGGGGTTTTACTTCGGCCTTGCTTGCGTTTACCCTCGATTTTTCCCTCCATCACAAGCTGAAGGAGTCGGTACTTTTTTTTTTCGAATCACGTGACCAAAATAATCGAGCTTCCGGCGCTTGGATCTCGTAGAGCGCTTCCAACTCCTTTCTTTTTATTGGTAATTTGTTATAGACCAAAATTTTCAGAAGAAGAATATCGAAGAACCGGAATTACAAATATGGCTAATCTCTTCTAGGATCTCCATCATTGACCAGATCGGAGATCATATGCCAGTTTTCTCCAGGAATAATGTCTCATCGCCATGGACAACTTTGATGGGTCAGTCAAAACTTAAAAATAATGAATTCGGTTAAACACAAAATTCTTACAAAATAACCAAGAAACTACACCATAATCCATAAAACATATTTTATACAAAACGGCTGAACGTTAATTTTCTTCTTAAAGAAAACCAGGTGGGTTTCTAAACATAAATAATGAAGAAAATGTTTTCCCCCGAATAATTACCGAAAATGACGCGAATAGTCATAAAACGGTGTTAATACCGGTGTTCAAACCCGCATTTTCCACCGCGTTTCTTTTTCCAACTAGTCACCCTCCCCGAGTCCCCATCCTCTTCTTATATCTAGCCCGAAATAAATTTTTCCCTGCAAAAATATGATTTGGTAAGAAAGAGGGGGGAGGGGGGGAAACTGGAAGAGATTTTCTGCAGAGAAAAGGATTTACTGTAATTAAAATTTCTCTTCGGGAAGATGAAAAGAAAAATGACAAATTGATCCTCTTTAACGTTTATGTTTTCTCCCACTTTCATTTATTAGTCGTAGATTGAAACGTTCATGGTGCTTCTTTTCTTTTATTTTTCGTAATTGAAACCGAATTGATTTTTTTTTTTTCATAAAAAAAAAATAAATAAATAAAAAATAAAGTTTAACTGAAATTGATACTGGAATATCATAATTGACATATTTTCTTCGAATATTGTTTTTCAACTCCAGTGGTTAATTTTTTTCTTCTTCGAAATGTTTGTAGGCTAAAGATTTTTTTTCTTGCTTTTATAATAAAAATTTACTGGGAAAACAGAAGGCTAATTTTTCTACCTTTCTCTCTTCGAAAAAAAAAAACTTCCGTTTTATTTCTTTTATGAAAATGGTGTTAACGCTGTTTTTATGTCATTTTATATACTCCTTGCCATTTGAAAAAGGTCAGAATTTGTAGGAGTTTGAATGGTATTTGAAGCAGACAGTAAGACATTTTGAGTCAACTCCGTTACCCAATGTTCTAAAAAGAGAACAAAAGAATTCGTTTTTATTTGTTTTAAAGTAGAGGCCAAGCAGGATGCGTTGTCTTATCTGTTTAAATGTCCACGTGCCGTATAAAAAAATATTAAATTAAGAAAATAATTTTTGACGAGATTTCCCATCAAAACGTTACGTTAAATTTGGGATACGTCATTGTGGTATCTTTTTTTTTTTTTTTTTTTTTTCTTCTATTTTTTTTTCCTTCCAAAAAACTGTAATTCTTAAGACGAAAAACAAAAGTTTTTTGAAGAAATAAAAAAGTTACTTTTCCTTTTTTCTTTCCTTGAAAAAAAAAAAAAAAAAAACAAAACAGTTTGGGAACAAGGTCGTTTGACATCATATCATTTTAGTGTTATGTTTTTCTCTTGTTCTTGTTTGGTTAATAGCCGTGTGAAATGTCTTTTTACCCTCTCTATAAAGCTCAATCTCAGCTATTACTAACGAGACACAAATTGCTTTCTTTTGCGTATTCATATATGGGTTCCAAAATATATTTTTCAATTTGGAATTTTGTTTTCGCAATTACAAATTTTTTGAAATTCCGCAAACGACCGTGGAAGAAAGTTGTTCAACCGGGGAAAAAAAAAATCTCCACATTCTGATGCAATCGTGCGAGATGCATAACGATAAAGTTGTGCAGTGTGTTTCGAATTTCAATTTTAAAAGTTGGAAAAAGATTATAAACGCATATGCAGTTCTCGCCTTTCCCTTTAATGCGATTTTATAAAATAAGAGTAAGGGAAAACCGATAGGATTATTCCTCGTTTTCGCATTCGCCTCACGTATCGCTTCCCCAACTGTCCGCATTTCATCAGCCCGTAATTTCCCCTGAAATGCATTTCCATCCATGGAAATTGTACAGGTGAGAGGTAATCAGTGATTAGATGTTTCTGTCATCGCATTAATCAGGGCATTAGAAATCGCCTAAGGTATCCGTCACTCCATTATTCCGGAAATGCATTAGCATAATGACAAGATCATCACTTGCAAATCTTTTTTTTTTTTTTGTTTTGGTTCTGGTTGGAATACAAAAAAATTGAATTGAAAAGTTTTGGAAAAGAGATCATTTTGCCGCTCGAAATTGCAAAACGTCATCCGAGGAAGGATTTTTCCTCTCCCTTTTTTTTTTTTTTTTTTAATTTTTAAAACATAACAACATATTATTTTTAGTTATTTCCAAATGGAAATGTCAATTAAATATATTATACTAATGGTTTTATTCAGTTTCGCTGGCGAGTGAATTCGTGTTCCGTCAGCTGTCATGCCCTATACAAAATTATTTAACATACGGGAGGGAGGGAGGAATAGATGGGACGGTGAATGATGACATTATTGCTTGCATTTTGTTTTTCTGAGGAAAACGAATCGAAAGCATTATTAAAACTGCATTATTGGAAAAAAAAGAAAGAGATTCAGTGAAAGCATCAATCAATTTATAGCATGTGAAAAGTCAACAAAACACGGGGATTCGATAACTAGGCTGAAACGATAATGTATATATCAGTTAGTTCTAATGGATGAAAAAACGATTGGACATTGCTTATGATGAATGCTTAAAAAAAAAAAAAAAAAAAAAAACTCGTATGTGTAATAGTTGCTCACATCGAGATTTCGAATTAATTTTCGATGAGCTTTTCAATTCATATTTTACACAATGATTTTATTCAAGCGAAATGGATTTTTTTCCCCCGCTTTACCAGAAAGCTAATCAAGAATCCGCTTAAACACTTCAGAATTGTCTTTAAAAGTTTCTTTTTTACATTGTTGATGTTTGAATAATATGAATAAAATATTGCGATAATCACTCAAATTGATTAATTGCAAAGAATTATTTCAAGATCTCTCAGAGCAAAGTACGTATTCTATTGAAAATAAACATCTTAAGTAGGGGATATTCAAATTAGAAAACACACACGAAATGGGGAGGTGTTCAATTTAATATCACAAACTCACAAACAGTTAGCAGGTGGCGATATAGCTGATCGATGACCGTAGGCGAGAATAATAAGTGAAGTGTTTGGGTTCAGAGCAGTCGGCTTTACTACGCCGAATTCAACTGAACTTACGTCATTTTTTTTTTTAAATTAAAAAAGGACCGTATTTTTCTCTTCGGAGAAAAATTATATTTTAACCTCGTTTAAATTTCCGTTAAAATCCGAAAAAACCTTACAAATTATTCAAACCTTTCAAACTGTTTTAATCTGAAAATGGTGGAAAAACTTTTCCTTTCGGTCGAGTTTTACAGCATTATCAAAAATGTGATATCGTTGTTAAAGTTTCCTCATCTTCATTAAGACTAACCTTTGATAGTTCGTTCCTGATCGTCATTAAAACTTTTTTGAGAGTTAAATTTAGAGAAAGATGAAGAGGGATAAGGTTTACGAAACTAATCAATCGGAAAGGGGTTTAGGGATTAAACAAAAAAACGCCTTTGTTGATAATTATTTCGGCAAAATCGGAAAATGTTTCTGTCCTGAATCCCGGTGGGAAAGGAAAAAAAAATTACTGTAGTCGAATCTTTTCAAGGGTTAGAATTTTAAATCACTTTGTTTCTCAGAGCTATGAAGAATTGAATTAATCCCAAAATAGACGAAACCTAAAGATTTTCCTAAGCTTGGGTGAAACATCGCATTACTATTATTATTATATTTACCAGAAAACTGAAAACTACGTTTTTTCGGTTTATTATATTTAACTCGTCATCAGTTTTAAAGAAAGGGGAAAAAAATGGCAAATGAGAAAAAGCCGATTGAATCCGAAGAACATAAAGGCGGTTTAGCCGGGGAGAGTGGAAGACTGATTGAAGAAAATGATATCGATTTTCGATAAATAGGAGAGCTTTATATTTAACTTATAGTTAGGTCCCTTTAATCAATCGGTTGCTTTATAGTTTTACTTCAAAACATGTCTATTGGTTTCTTCCGTTAAACGCAAAATTTGCAGTATTTGATTTCGGATTCATCAATATTATTCATTTTAATCGATTGGTTTTAGTTGTATAGGTAAATGTTTTTTGATGATTTAACAATTCCTACGAAAAAAAAACACCAATTTTCCGTAAATGACAGTACAATTCTCCGTGAAAAATAATATTTATTTTAATAAATGTATGATAAAAAAAAATCATTCAATAAAAACGCAATTTTCAGGATCATTTTCTCTTCGAATTTAAAAAAAAAAAAAAAAAACTTTTTGAAATAAAACAGAATACCTAATTTAAAGAAAATAAATAAAATTTGCATGAATTTTACACATGAATCATTCTTACATTCTTATAGTGAAATGACCCGAAGAAAGAAAAATGAATTTCAACGTTCAATTTTTTTTTCCCCGTCAAAATTTCTCGCCCTTAAATGTTATAATTTTCCCTAAGTAAGACATGAAAAAATACGCTTTTCTTATACTGGATACAGCAGTTAATTTGCATTTGAATACCACGGATGGCGGTACGAAAGCGTACACACTGAGGGTTATAATATTTTAATATGTTCATTTAACGTTACATTTTTTTCGTCTATTTGTTTTCTGTTTACGCGACATCGCGTGAAATAGGAAGTTGAAGTGTAATTTTAAAAAATTGCACACCCTCAGGTCATGTAATGTGTTGTAAAGGAAATTTAACAACGTGATTATTTCGAAAATTATTAATTCGTCTCCGTAAATTCCGTGTTTGATCTTGAATGTTTGATAGCTTATCGAATGATTTTCAGCTAAAATAATTTGAAGAAACTTCTTTCGCGTTACTTTTTTCATCTTATTGTAATAAAATTTTTCAGTGGGATTCTTTCGTCAAATTCTTGAGCATGAGTTGGACTAGTTACACTTCAGTTTAAACAAATAAGAAATTCCTTGCACGCCCTTTACAAATGACAATAAATTAACCCCCCCCCCCAAAAAAAAAGTAAAAAAACAAAATTGAATCATTCAAAAGTAACACCGAAAAGCGCTTTAACATTCCGTATCTAAATTCAGTTCTAAGATAAATGTTTATACGTCGATGGAAAAGAAAAAGGGAGAAAGTTGTGACATGAAATGACCAAGTTATCATTTTGAAAAATATTCCGCCTTTCAATCGATACGTTATGTATAGTAGACACTCCCAACTTTCGATACTACTTTTCCACGTTGATAAAAATCCTTTTATTTATTTTTATTTTCGTTCCCCCTTTTCCCGTTCCTCGGAAAATTTCTCACCTACTACTACCCAGAACACCCCCGCGCATTTCAGGAATTCGTAGAAAATGAAAAGGGTACAATTTGTCTGGGGCTGAGGATTCGAAGCGACAGCGTCTCTTAAATCCAATGTTGTACTTTAAACCACTAATTGAAACCTGCGGTTGCTTTATCAACCTCCCTCGTTCCCCCCCTCCCAGCAGTTTGTCTTCTTATGTGCAAAAATATTGCTTATCTCCCTCTTTTTTCAATACGGGTTTCTCGACGATCCTACCCTAGCATGTTTCCAATTTATACTCCATTGACAGCGGTCAGTATAACGCTTCCCCGACGTGTTTTTTTTTTCTTTTTTTCATGGGATATGCTTTGCTCAGAAATTCGGAAAAAAAAATAGTCTGGAACAAACCCGAAGGCAACCGGAAACATAATATTCGTTCGTGAAAAATAAAAAATAAAAATAATAGCATTTCGATTTTTATTAAGTACAGACACCCCTTCTGCATTCTGCTCTGGGGATTATTCCGCCATCCCCTGTGCCCCCTTTCTCTTGATACCTTCTGAGCCCCCCAAACACCGGCTTATTTCTCTTTTACCCAATGGTGTTTCTACGCGGTATTGCCATTCCTCGTTACCGTGCTCCTTTACTCTCCATTGTTTTATTCATCTTTATGTTTAACTCTTTACGAAGAATGAGATAAAAAGTTAAAACGCGAGTTAGTGGGTCCTTTCATATTTTTAAATTTCCAAATTCGAAGAAACGTCGTGTCATAATTCAAGCATATTACCATTTAACCATGTCTCACAGAAATTTCCTACCCTCATGTTGAAAAAAAAAAGGAACGTTCGGGAAAAAGTCAAGACTCTCCAATAAACTTTTAGAAATATTATACAAGGACAGATGAGGTTGCTTTTTTTCGCTCTCTCTCCTCCTCTTTCTCTCAGTCGCATAAAGATGGAAAAAGCAAAAAAAAAAAAAAAAAAAGTTATTTCATATTATAAAATATGCTAGAGTAGAAAACAGTCACATTTCTGCAACTACTATCCATCTGACAGAATGATGGATTACCACACCAGCATCCCTTTACCAAGCTCCTTTCTTAACTCCCTTACGTTCTCCGTAATAAACATGACGGTAAACAAGTTGCCTTATCCGCATAGAAGTTTTTAATGATAAAACCTGGATAAATCTTGGAAATTTCTCCAGATGGCATTATGGAGACTTACCTGAAACAAAAAAAAAAAAGTATTTAAATTAATTCGAAATTATTCAAATGGCTTACACAACACTTTTTCCGCATTTAAAGCGGAATTTAGTTAAAGAGACGATAAATATTTTAATTTTTATCCAGAGTAGGTTAGACTAAGTAGGGAGGTAAAAGCAGGAAATTTTTCCAAAAAGAGCTGTCACCTAATTGACTAAAAATGCTAACATCAATTTAAATACGTTTTTAAGGATTATAAGCTTTGATTCATTTTGCAATGTTTCTGACGATTTCAGACCAACCCCCAAATAGAGCTGGATACTTTCAGCACTCACATACCACGGTTACCTTCGAACAGTCAGCTATAACCATCGACTTATTTTCAAAGAAACTTCAGACATTGACCGGATTATCTTCTACAGAATTATTTAAAAACTGCAAAACGGGAAAAGCGTTTTTAATGCAAGCAACAAATCATTTTTTTTTCCTAACAAAAGAAAAGGAACGTGATTTGCTAAGGACAAGTTGGAAATTTGATTTTCTCCGGGAGAAAAGCCTTTCCCTACACATCATACAACCATCTTGGTATAAATCAACGTGTCACACGAGCGTGTTTGAACCGAACTTAAACCGCAACTCGAAAGTTTTTATTAACCTAGCTCACTGGCTCCTTTTATTTTGTATCGGAAAAAAAATTCTCCAAATCATCCCTTCCCTTTCCCTTCCCCCCCTTTCGAAATCCGTTCGATCATATATAGTAAGCAAGCATATATATTTGCATTTGCCCGAGACCTGGAAAATGGTTTGAACAGCGCCTTGTCTGGATGTAAATGAACGTGTCACGCTCATGCGAACCGAAATGAAACCGCGACCCTGATTTTATTACTATCATTTGCATATTTAGTGCTTGGAAAAGCATTTTCTAATTCTGTTCGGTGATGCGATGGACTCCGTCATGCTTTTTCAAATTTTCGAAAGGGTAAATACACGATTCTTTCGGATGCGCTTTTGACGAATTGAAAGTCTCTTTTTTTTTTTTTTAGAAAAAAAAACTGGTCTGCAATGTATAAATTATGATCATCAAGCTTTCTCTTTTCTTCGAAAAAAAAAAAAGTCAGATTGTTATTTTTCAAAATGAGGTTTTTCTTCTCTTTCGATCATGTTTATTCAATTCCAAGCTTAAGGCAATTATTCTAAGATCAAACTAACGAGAAGAAAACTTCCCTAAACAACACGAAAATTTAAATTTTAAAATTTTTTTTCCCTCCTGGTTGAGTGTGGAGCTGCATTTGATTTGCAAATTGGTTACAGCCAGACGTTCTAAATGAGATTCCAAAAGACGCTCAAAGTACAAGATTGCCTCATCCCAACGTTTTAACATATCTACATTTTCATTTAGGCGCGCTTTTCCAATTGTGCCTCCCCTTTTCTCTTTTTTTTTATTTTTAAATCCGTCTACGGGGGGCGTTTCGTAAAAAAAAAAAAAGGAAACCACTTTCAAATTCATTGATTAACGAAAATATCGCCGGGATGTGGAGTATTACAACCGAGTGAATCCAACCTCTTTCTTGTCGTCCGATTTGTTTTTATATGTATATTTAAATAGAGAAAAAAAATTATTCCTGTTGTATGTTACTATAAGCTCGAGGTTATTCCCCTCGCTTTCCTCCTCAGCCACCTCATTTAGTTGCAAAGGAATCTTTTTGATTACTTTTGCAAAGCACGTTTTCCATGACTTCGATTTGCTGACATTTACCCCTGCTTACCCCCTAATTCTACCGGCTTTGAATTTAAATTTTTTTTTCTTCAAGGTTCTTCAGGTGAGATTGCGTCTGGATGTATATTTCCCATTTTTACAAGGTCGTTATTTTTTCCAGTCTTTTTAAAAAAGTCGGAAGTATAGTCGGGACGGCGTAAAATGTTATTCTAAAACATTTTTCGTTCGTTCGTTTTTAACGCATTCCGAAAACAGCATGGCGGAACTGTTACAGATTCCACTTCTGTTTTCCACAACAAAGTTCCCGAAAACGGGGAGATGTTTAAATAAATAATAAAAGTGGTTTATTCGAGTAAAAAGGAAAAAAACAAAAACGGCTTTTCATTACGCATCACTTTAGACTTTTATCTTAAACCAAATTTTCATTTTCTACCTAAAAAACCTTGTTTTAATTAAATAACATTTTATGTATTTATTTTAAGCATTCCGAAATTAATTCGGGACTTGAGATGAGCCTCATTAGCCCGCAAAATCCTTGTTCTTAAAAATATTTTTTTTTTTTTAAATAGTTTAATTTGAATATTCCAACGATTTCGGTAATTTTATTCCCTTTTCGTAAACTATTTTTTACGACGGAAAAATTATATGTGCGTAAACGTTGGATATAGCATCAAAATGAAAATGTTCTGTCTGTAAGTCCGTTATTGGTTGTTGACTTTTTTATGATTTTTCCGGAAATTTCGAAAGCTTTAGGTTTTATAGCAGTTATAAACCCCCTTTCGGCATAACTGGAGCGATACTCGTTTTACGCATGGGCTATTCTTACTTTCAGAGAAAAAAAAATTCGAACGTTCAACTGAAAGGTAGAGCTTTTTCTTCCGTGAAAATGGTGATTCATTATATTAAAAAGTACGAGCCTTTTTGTAGGAATTAGCTAATTTTTTGTGCAACTATCAAGGAAATATTTTACTGAAATATATGGATCGGATCATACGCTGGTTTATAATTTTTTTTAAAAAGCTCGGGGATAATTAATTGTTTAGTTGAAATGAAAATTCAGATTCTAGGTTTAGGATAAATTTCTGCCTTTTTTCCTGTGATAATTAAATTTTAATGGGTATATAATTTCTTAATTTTCATTTTCATTTTTGTATCTGTACCTCAGAGTAGCATTGAGCCACGTCCATCCAGGCAACGTAACTTCTGATTTAAAACAGGACTTTATACAAAATGGAGTCGCATTTCGGAAGTTGTACTGTACATTGTTTCAATGGGAATTTTTGTCATCTGCTTGTTTTTATCCTTCAAAGATTATTCGAGCAGAAGACGTAACTAAGTGTTGCAAACCTTTGAAAAAATCTAACGTTTTCGATAAGCACTCCAATTGATTGTTAAGTCGGGTTTTTAATAAAAAGATACGCTGCTTGGATGGATTTGGTTCAGTTCTACTCCCGAACGGAAACTTCGGGATATAAAAAAAATTATATGGAATTATAAGGACTTGTCTATTTAACAACTATATGGAATTATATTGACAAGTCCATCCAAGCAACGAATCTTTTTATTAAAAACCCGACTTAAGAGGAGGTTTCACGGATGCCGGAAGGAGTGGTTGTTTGTCTAATACATGATTTAGGATGAAAAAATCCAAATTTTAGGTATCTAACGAACTCCTTTGGTGTGTCCTGGAATTTTTAGTGCAAGTTTCAACTTGACTGAAATGTATAGCAGGCGGGACAATAATATCAAAAAAAATAACGGTCCAAAAACTTTGAATTTGTTTTTCTGGTTATTGTTTGCTTGGAATAAGTTGAAACTTGCACCGAAAATACAAGAAAAAGTCAAATGAGTTCGTTAGATACCTAAAATTTGTTTTTTTTTCCCCCGTAAATCGAGAGTCAAACAAAATAGCCATTCCTTCCGACATTCCGTGAAGCCTCCTCTTAACAAATTGTAGTGCATTTCAAAAACGTTAGATTTTTTCAAGGGTTGGCAACATTTTATTTACGTATTTTGCTCGAATAATTTTTGAAGGAAACAGGATGAAAACAAGCAGGTAATATTGGCTGAGGTACAGGTATAATTCTCTATAAACAATTTCGACTGTTCCATTGTTTTTCTGTAAGTCATAGACTTCAGGCTCAAGTTCTTGTTTTGACTCTTCTATGCAAATGTTTCAAACGGTGACAAAGCAAGATCAACATTATCAGAAACAGCAATGACTTAGTTCTTGCAATCGTTTTAGGGAATTAAGAAAGACGAAATTATATATCACTATTATTTTTCTTTTCAACGTTTGGGACCTTTATTCCAATTAGGTAGATAACAATCAAAGAATGGTTCGTCTTAGCAGTTCAGTCCCACTCAAGGAACACTCTACTCGAGACTTTTTATGACATTGCAGTTATGTAAGGTAAAAAAAAATTTATCAATAAGTAAAACATGTTTCAATAAATAAAACATGTTTCTTAGGTCATGGTTAAATACTAGGCATCGATATCCTACTTATCAGTGCAGCCAGAGTTGCTTCTTGTTGCAGAATTGCCTCTGAATGACTGTAGATACCCTTCACCATGGCATGTAACAACCTGCTAAATATTTGCCTCTTAACGATTCACCTCTGAAGCTGCTATGAGCTGCAGTACCTCAAAGCGCTGAGATGGAATTTAAGCAAAATGAATGCTTTTCATTTTTATCGTTAAATCATCAACAGGGTACAGATACTGTAGTAGCCCTGTTTTTATTCTGTTATGTTCTTTCTATTCTGTTTTCATTCCGTCAGCGAAACTAATCATGACTTACTTCTGACTTCTATCGGCGGCTACAGGTCATGTTTAATGTGAAAAAAAGGTATCCATCTAATAATAACATCAATCATTTTACTTAAAGCCTTGACATCAGAGAAGACATGAAGATTTAGAAATGCTTGAATGGAATCGGGACTACGTTTTCACTCGTTTTTAAAGGTATTTGACCTTCCAGGATCTACCGATAAAATAAAATAAAAATAAAAACTGGAAAATCTGCATTGTCTTTCGGAAAAAGTACAACAAAGGCCACTCGCCGCGGGAGACACATTTAAAATTCCAGTCCCGTTTATTCGATCGTTATCAGCCACCCTGTAGAATCTGTTTGCATTGAAAAGAAATACTAATAAAATTCTTTGTCAGGTGAACTTTACGATCTCTATCTGTTGACTAAAACATATGTATTTTATTATCTGCCTCTCTTTTTTTTTTTTTTTTTTACCCTACCTAAAAATTCAATTCGGTACTTTCCCCGTTTTTATCAGTAGTTATTTTTTCATAGTGCTTTAAGATCTCTCCAGAACGTTGACTTTTCATAATATCGAAGATGAATAAATAGTATTTTTATTTGCATATTAAAAAAATAGGGAAGAAAAATAAGAAAAAAAGTTTCCCCGCTCCGTGATGAGGATGAGGAATTTCCTCCGAAGCCCCCGGGCAGATTTCTTTCATTTTGTCAGGCCTTCCATCAGATCTTGTTTTGTTTTAGTGCTAACAAGCCGCATTTTATTTTCCTTAATCTTAAAGATTTTTTTAACGAAGGGTTGAGTTTATTTGTTTTTTTTTTTTTTTTTTCAAGTGTTTTATCCTTAATTGCAAATTAAAATTTCCTTCTTTGTTTCGTATTTCTCCTTCGACCCCTTTTTTCCTTTGACTAAAGATTTTGTCACTTATTAATTTTCTTTTGAGAATAAAAAAGGAAGGAGAGCGCATGCACTTTTATTACTGAAAGAAAAGAATTGATTTGGAAAATCTTTTTCGATGCACGTGCTTTGGCTCTTTGGCGGATAAATAAACCACTTCACCGGCGGTCGAAAAAAGAAAAGAATAATATTTTCAAGAAAACGAAGGAGGAAAAAAATGCTGAATTCAGCCCTCTACATATATTTCCATTCATTTCTTTCAATATTATGAATACATCGGAAAAATCACGGAAAATCGAAAAGAAAGAGAGATTTCTAAAAAAAAAACTTTTGGTTTGGTGAATTTCAAAACTTCCCCATGTGGGTTTTTTTTTCTTCCTAAAGAAAGTTAAACGGGTTGGTTTTTATAATAAAGCATTGAAAAACTTTTGGAAAAAAAATGAATTTTCAATCAAGACAAATCATTTTCAAATTTTTCTTATCCGTTATTTTTATTTATATTATAAATTAGGAATTTCTCACTTTTTTGATCGATTTTTTTAGAAAATAGAACTGATTTGAAACCGTGAAAAATAATTTTCCAAGATGGCGGAAAAGCATGCGGGTTGACACATGAATTTGGATCGCCATATTGAAATTTACGAAAGATTTTCCAAACCGGTTTGAAAAAAAAAAAAAAAAAAAATTAATGATAAAAAAATTGATTTCAAAAAAATATTCTAGTTGAAGTACCTGATGATGGCAGATAGCTCATAGATGAAGATTTTAAATTAACAGTGGAGGAAAATAACTAATTTTATTCTTCAATAATAATATTAAATTTTCTTTAAAATTTTCTTATTTTTAAAAGAAATAATCACCCGAGAAAAAAATCAACGTGCGGAAAAAATCACAAAAGAAAACAGTTATTTATAATTAAAGTTTCTAATTTTTTTTAACAATCTTTTTTTTTTTCTTTCTTTTTTTCTAAATTTTTATATTTATTTTTTTTTTCTTTTTTTAATTAATTCGACAACTAAGTGATGCCACGAACTATAAATGATTACATCAATTATACGATCAAAACAACAAAATAAAAATAATATTTATTAATTCTTTTAATATAAGGATATTCGGAAATTACGGATGTCGACCGTGCCGATTTAAACGAGCGACTGTTGTTGTTAGAGACGACGCCCAAAAAGCAACAGGCTGTCGAGAAAAAGGGGGTAAAAGGCGGAGCGACGCAGGTCTTCCGAAAGTGGGGCGGGGTACGCCGCCGCAATACCTGAAACTCTCGTGTCCATGACAGTCCTGCCTACGTACTACATATTTGTTATCTAAAAAGAAAAAGGCTTAAAGATGATCCTTCTGATATGACGGGCGAAATATCTACAGAATTAAATTTAGTTTACTCTAACCTACATTCTAATGTACTCGTACTTGCGGTATAGCAATCGCATCTCACAACTTCACTTTCTTTTCGTATCGAAAAAAGTAAAAAAAAAAATTAAATTAAAATCTGGAAATTAATGTAAAATTCCGGATGAAGTAACTTTTTTTTTTTTTTTTATCATGAATCAAAACCTCGAATCATGCGCGAATCAATCTCCTAGAATGGAAAAAAAAAAGTTCATGATCCGTGAAAATGAAGTGTCACCAAGAATGCACGAGAAATCGGAACATATGCTGGGTTAGCGATTTCTCTCCTTCATTTTCCCAAAGAGGGTAACCCGTTTTGTTTTATACGTCACGTTCGAAACTTCGAGCACGGTTAGTTTTATTTGTCTTTAGTTGCATTTAAGTTGTAGGAACTTTGGAATATGTACTTTTTCCGAAAGGGGAAATAAACATGTACCGTATTTCGTTTTAAAGAGAATCAGTTTGATTTAGTTTCGACTTTTCTTCCATGAAGTCATTAAATAAAATTAAAACATTTTGATAAAAGAAGAAAAAAAATTAAATAATTGTTTTTGAATATTTCATGATATTATAACTCAAAAAAAATGTCCGATTACGCTTATTTTCAAGTCGATTATAAATTTTTCACAGAAACGATTATGAACTTAAAGTTCCGACAAAGTCCATAAAATGCGCCGATATTGCTGAACTTTCGGACGAGTTTACGTCAACTTGTTCGTTGGCATACAAAATAAAATCGACGACTTAAGAACTTCCTAGCCGAATTTAATTTCCAAGTTCTTCGAACTTAATTTCAAGAATATTCCTCCTGCTTCCAGTTCACAAGATTCCAGGTTTATTGCAATGCTTGGATAAACTGAAAGCAGAATTTTTAATTACGCCTTGCAACGAAACTGCAGAACCGAAGGCTTTAAAACTTTCTAGGATGACCTTTCAGGAAAGCAGATCTTAATATTTTCTTCTTTCCAGCTTTAAACCAGCATTGCACGACATCCGGAGTTACCCACAATGCCGTTAATGAAATCGGTGGGTTTTAAAACCGTTGACTTAAAGCTTTATTACGGCGTTGTAATATGCGCTATAGGATATAGAAAAAAATTGCCTTACTTTCACCATTTCTATGTGACCAGACAACGTATAATAAAAAGGCGAAATAATAGCCTACCCTTTAGGATAGGTATAGATTTGACTTGACCGGGGTCCTTTATAATTTTAATGACCCGTTAGAATGCATTCTTTGTACAAAATAATATAGCCATTGCCATCCGTATCCAACCGAAACAAATAGAAAAGACTATTTCATTCTTTTTTTTTTTTTTACCGCTCTTATATAGGAAAAGAATTGAAAACGGTTCAACAATCTTACTTTTGTGAAAAATGACTCTGCTCTTAAAGAACGGTTCGAGGGACACAAAGAGACGACAGTAATGGTCGAATGAAAATTTAAAACTGTCATTTTTACAATGAAAAATGATGTAACATGACTTTTTGGACTTTGGGATATTTGTTACCATCGAGAATCGCCTTTTCCCGATATTCTAATGTAATGTCCTTCCCTTTTTTCACATATATCCGAGGCCATGTGTTCGAAGAAAATGCGAAATTTGTGACCGCTTAAAGCGGCTTCAAACTTTCAATTATTTTTGAGTTAGACCATGGGTCTTGTGTTCTACATTCCGTCCTCATAAAACATAAAAAAAAAAAAAAAAAGAAAATCTCTAAGCGTTTATACACGTTCTTGACGAAATTCGGTCAGAAGTTTGAAAGGGAAATAGAATATCGAACATCTTTCAAATTCAAGGGACGTTTCAGCTACATTTCTGAGTCTGTTCATTTGTACCTTTGCTTTCATTATGTTACGTCAGTTCATTTGTCATTCGGTAGAAAGCTAACCCCGAGGATGTCGAATATTAAAATATATAAGCTGAGCGCTCGCAGGCGGATTGTATCGGTTGTAAGGAAAACAAGGAAGCAGGGATAGCGTGAATAAATCATAACACCTCGGAGACCCCCGAACATTAATTGCAGGTGAAGGTAGGGATTCCAACAGATTGTCAGACAGATATTCAACAGCGCGAGATATGCAGCATTATAACGATCCGTAGAAGCTTTCTTTTTTTAATTTTCCGGAAAACGTATTTCTTATTTCTTATTTCTTATTTTTTTTTTTTTTTTTTTTTAATTTGACGTTAGCAAGAAATTAGTGAAACATCTCTTCTCGGAATGGAAGACGAAATACATACTTTTTATTTGCTTAAGCTTTCTTGCAAATATGAAATTCAGAGTAATAAAAATTTAATAAAATCTTTGTGAATGAGTTTTTTATTTGCAAGCAAAAAAAAAAAAAAAAAAAAAAAAAAATGAAGCCATATCTCATTATTAAACAGTTATTACTGTTAAATTATATTTCAATAAACTTCCCCCTTTTGTCTTTTTCAATTTACAATTATCAGGAAAATTGGAAAAGTACGCAAAAGGAAAGCACCCGACTGAATAAAGAAACTAAATTAGTAAAATTCTCCCAAGTTTATTCCCCATTTGTATTTGTCTCCTCAAGATAAGACCAAGTTGAAGCAACTTTTATTCTAAGTTATGACTCCTTACCCCTCCCTTCTCTCATGTTCCTGCAAACTTAGGAAAAATAAATCATCCTTCGTATAAATAGACAACAAACGACCTTGCCTTTTTTTTTTTTTTTTTTTTTTTTTTTACCTGGTAAAAAAAAGGAAAAAAAATGCTAATTGTATCTTTATTTTTCCTTTCCTTTTTATAAACAAGAAACTTCCTCGAATTTTGCTTATTCTTTTTTCAGCTCCTACTACGTATATAACGACGAGTCCGCTTTTTGTCGATAAACAAAAAAAAAAAAAAAAAAAAAAAAAAAAACAGCCACCGTCTATAAAATTTCCCGAATAAGTTAATTTTCCTCAAGCAAATCCTGAAAATAAATTACATTAAAAGTAAATTTATCAAAACTGTCCTGAAAGTGAGAACTTTAAAACAAAGCCGCCCTGCAATTTAATGTAATAAAATAACGAAATGGAAACGGTTTAAAGGAAGATAATATCCTCTTTACTTTATTAGAAAAACATATTAAAAAAATCCCCGTATGATGATTTCATCTCAATTTTTTTTTTTTTTTTTTTTTGTTTTTACCCAAAACGAAAAATCATCTTCAATGATCAATCGAAATAGATTTTATTCTCCCTTATTCCCTTCTCTTTTTCTCTTCCATGCAAAGTGTCACCTTGTCAAATAAAAAACAAAAAAAAAGTTTTCATTTTCAAACTTTCTCCTCTTTCTTCCGATTCAAATTACATGTAATGGTACTATCTAAAAAATTTCCCCCCGAAGAGATAGGAAAAAAAAACAAAAAATCTCAAAGTTTTGCTATAAGTTCTTAAGACAGGGACCCAAGGTTTCGCATTTCTTCGAAGGGAAAAAAAAAAGTCTCATGTAAGTAGAATAAAGGGGGAGGCGTAGGTGAAATAAATATGTCTCGGGGGTTGAATAACCATAGTATGAAAGGAAGGAATTCAATACCCCGACAAAGTTTTGTTGGCATATCGATTTTGACCTCCAGAAAATTTTATCGTGTCCCCTTTGAATGAATGCTGATCCAATCTTAGTTCCATCCAATAATTCAAACAATTTTTTTTTTTCTCCGAACCGTTTTGTCAAGGAACATGGTGAAAAAATTTAAAGCTTATTCAGTAAAGGTCGAATGAAAATAGTCGGAGAGTAGAAATTTTTTTTTTATTTGAAAATATCGAGCAGATTGTTACAGAAAATCATTCCAGTACTAAAAGCGAATCTCAAAATTTAATTTTTTTCTTTTTTTGAAATTGTCAATATTTTTCCTTATTTTGAAGTCATGTTATGTGCAGAAAGGAAAAAAAAATCTATGGTAAGTTGTGACATGCTTCAGTCCTTTTTTTTTTCTTTCTTCTTTTTAAAATATTCTTGAAATTTCACGCTTCGCAAAGTCACCTTTTTTGCTGGGAGTTATTCAAAGACATTTTACTTATTTATTAAATGATTGATGTTTTTTTTTCTCTAATCGTGAGTGCAATATATTATTAAAATAGCGTTACTGAAACATGACACTACTAAAACCTGCTTATGATTGATTTTAAAAGAATAATAAAAAAAAGGAAGCGGGATTTCAAAAAAATTGATTACACCCCAGAAATAAAATTAACATGAATATAAAAATTATAGTCGAAATCTTGAACGAAAGTATTGCTTCAGGAGTAAAAGTAGCACCTACAAAAATATTCCGAAAGTTCCCAGGAAAACATTTATTGGAGGGAAATAATCATCCATGACCTATAGCAGCTTAAAAAAGAAGGGCCCTGAGTCTACACGGTAAAAAATTTTATGTTTAAAGTAACATAATTTGCCTGTAGCCTCGAACAAAAGACTAAAAACAAAAGGATGTCTTACGGATAATGACATCAATTTTTTTTTTAACATAAAAAATGTGCAGCCCTTTATTAGCAAGTTAACATAAAATTTTTTACCGTGTATTATTCTATTTTCATTCCGTCGCTATGCTTAACTTATGAGAAACTAGTGATCAGGAGAATTTTGAATTCAAAGTTTGGAAACCTTTTCTTGCTTCAAAAATGCACCATTAGCCCAAATCCAATTTGGCAGGCTCCATTTTCTACGATAGAGACAAGATCAGGCTCACACACACACGGTAAAAAATATAAATGTTAAAAGTAACACAATTCACTAGTAAAAAAAAGACTACATATATTTTTTATGGTAAATTTTACATAAAACGATTGCGTAGCATCAATTTGATTGTTGATCCACCAATAAACGATCGTCATTTGTTTTTACATTCAACTTTTAACATAAAAAGTGTTACATATGGAATGTGTAGCCCTTTTTTAGGTTGTTAACACGAGATTTTTTACCGTGTGGAAAGATAATTTAATAAGGTTTTTTTAAAGATCAAAGAGTCAACCATTTTGGGTCGTTCTACAGTCATTGTGATCAGGAGGGACATTTATTTATTTTAATTGGTCCGAAAATTACAGCAATTTTTAGATGCCTAAAAAAAGTTAAAATAAAACATAACATTTAAATCGAAATCCCTAAAAATGAAAAATTGTAAGAGGGGGTGCTTTGGGCAAACCACAAAAAAGTATTGTTAACTCCAATGTTGCTATTTTATTTCAATTTTTTTACTCAAAAAATAGTTACTGATGCTCTCTAATTCCAGTTTAACTTCAAAAGTTACATATTTAAATTACCAAGTTCAAGGTGGCTTCCATTTTAAGTATAAGACGCAAAGAGCAAAATTTACAGGGTGTATTTTAATTGAAAAGTATCTCCATAAACTAAATAATGGAGCCATATAATTTTAGTATTATCATATTTTTACTACTCAGAATATTATTTAGTTTCGCTACAGTGAATACTACTTTACAGAAACTGACATCGAAGAAAAAAACGTTTTACTATAATAAAGGGGTTTTCCATTAATTACTTAAGAATGTAAGGCGATATTTTTGACCCCTTCCCCCCCCCCCCTTTGCCAATATTTAGCTTATGAGTAAGATCGCTAATTTGGACCGCCTAAATCCCTACAAATGCTTACGTAATTTATGGACGACCCCTAAAATAAAAGATTAAAAAAAAAAAAAAAAGTCCGAAAACGTTTGTCACGTGATCACTCCTTAAACGATGTTTTATTGGTGTGACATCATCTGCCTGTATCGAAGCGAGATATCGAACTCAAAGCGAGACATCGGATTTGAAGCGAAACACGTCTTGTTTGTAAACATTACGTATCGATGCCGTTCAGAGTTTGAGAAATGAACACAACCACTTTTAGGCAGATGACGTCACGTTTTTTCACGTTCCGTTTTGGCGGGGATTCAAATCAAAATTTTTGTTCTTTCTCTTTTTGGGGGCTAATCGATTTTTTTAATGAGTCAAAATTACGCTTTTTGTCATATCTCCCCTAGTACAATCAAACGATGGAGTCATCTCAAAACATGTGACGTCTCTATTCGTTAATAGCACCTCCGAAATCCCTAGTATGACAATTTTTATGGATTTTGTATGAGATTTTCACTGGCAAAAATGACCGTTTCCGTTTCTAATGTTTAGCTTATGGGAGCGAAAAAAAGTTTCCACTAGACGATTTCGGTAAAGACGTTTCATCCCATAATGCATTGCAAATCGTGTCGTCTGACCGGGGTGACATTTTAATTATGCTTCTCATAAGCTAAGTATAGACATGGAAGTTAAAAATTCACTTTGCTCGGTTCCAGGAAAAAATTATGTAGGTTTGACTTCGGAATTATTTTTATAAAAATAGCTGGCATCAATTATAAGAATTTTCAAAAATTAAATGCCTTGAAATAGCTAAAATCACTGTACCACCTGTTCTTAACTTACGAATCACACAGTCTGTTTGTTGTCCCCTGTTGCGTCGTCTGTTTGTTTGTCCCCTTTTAGTCCCAGAATGCTCTGCGAAACTGGATCGTCGAAATCGTCTTTTCCAAACTTACATGAGCAAACATAGGTAAAATGTTTCCACCCCCTGAATTTTTATCAGGTCTCCTATGTCTTATCACATAACATGCCATCACCTCTGAGGAATATTCGCACTGGCATCATATATTCCACCTACGGGAAGGGTAAAGGAAGATTTCACAGCCGCAATAAATGAAATCATTTCAAAATGATTTTTCATGTCCCGCGACTAGACGAGAATCAATTTTATAATTCTGAACTTTTTTTTTCTTTTTTTATATTTACTACCTTCTAAAGGTTCTTGTTAATTTTACAATCGCAAAAGTAGAAACGATCGATAAAACCACTTTAATTTGATTAACCGTGAAAACATAAGGGAATAGTCCGAAAAGAGCAAGTGGGGAAAAGAAAAAGTAAAACGAGAAAAAAAAAGCATTGAAAAAAATTCACTTACAAAAAACAGACAGCGTATGCAAAATAATCGGTTTTATAGTTCAGCTATGGTACATTTTAATCTGATGTAAACAACAGTATCCTCAGAGTGTATTATTAAATTGAAGGATTTGTGTGTATGAGGAGAAAGTGGAAGGGGGAGGGGGAGTCGGTTGAAGTGGGGTGACATTGATGGAGTGGTTGTTTCGTCATGCTCTACTACCGTCGCTACGGTGACCAAATATTTTCTACCATTCCAATTATATCTTCCGCTTCAGCTACCATTCCTCATTATCTTGTTCTTCTTCTTCTTCTCCTTCATCTTATTCTCTCCCTTTCCGTAACTTTCATTGTTATTATATTAAATTTTTTGAAAATAAGTATGCCTTTAAGGTTGCCGTCCTACATTTTTTATGCGGACGGAGGGAAAAAGTAACGAGAGATTGATTCGGGGAGAAAGCGGAAACAAAGAATCTGTGCTTTCTTTTCGTTTTTTTTTTTTTTTTTTCACGTTCATTTAAAATAGAGCCTCATCCTTTCAATTTTTTTTTTTTTTACTATTTTTTTACAGATGTGATTGAAAAGTAGTGGACGGTCATGCCATCCCGGAGTGCCGTAATAAAACGATATCGAGAATGGAAAGCTGTAAAAAGCGACAGTAAAGTTTGAACAGTGTTCATCGCCAACATAAAAACTTTCGAGATTACCTTGTTTTTCAAAGGTTCATTTATTATTAAACATACTTGTCCAAACTTTTCCATCCATATTTTCTTGTTTCCATCTACTGCTACTACTGCCACTTCCACTTCTTCTTCTTCTTTTCCAATGGTTTCCACCCCGAAAGAAACTAACTTTTAAAGAAACAAAATTGTGGAGTTTATAACTAGAAACATTTTCTTTTTGCCTTGAAATCAAGTCAAGCTTATCAAAAAAAGTGATGCTTTTTCAAATCCGATTAAATATTTTTTGGGTAAAAAATAATTTATAAGCGGCTGATACATTATGCATGCCCTACACTTTTCAAGACTCTGGGAAGCTGTTTTTAACGAGAAACGAAACCCAATTTTTAAATCTTTGATGCTTTTCATGTCAGAAAAGATATAAAGAATGCAGGTTTGCTTAAGAACTTAGGGGATCATTTTCCGAAAGCAAAGATCACCATGCAACACAAAACCGGCGGTAAACTATTTTTTTATCACATTAAAAAGATCACGAGTAAAAGGGTGGGTTGAGGATAGTCAAAAATCCAATTGCGAAAGAGTTGTTTCCTAAAAAATATTTTTCACGGATGTATCAAAATTGATACACTATGCTTCTGATGCAAATTCAATGCTTTAGCAAGTTAGTATCGACTCAGATGGGATTGTATGTGTTAGAAAATGTTCACCATTGAGTTTTTGGTCAAAAAATGATTCCTATGTTTAGCTTATGGGAGCAGTTTTTAAAAATTTATCTTATTATTTAATGGAATTCAAAATATATTTGCAATAATATTGTGAAAAAATACTTGGAATACAATGCAACATGGTGTAAATTAAGGATGTTCTCCATGTGAATTTGAGATTCTTAACTGATCGTTCTCCTGCAACTTAAACATAGGCGAAACTTTATTTATTTTTGTAGAAAAGTTTTTCCGCCTACAAAAATTTAATTGGAATCGAATATATCTTTTTAAATTATGGGAATATTCCTCCTAACATTCTAAACAACTTTTGTGACACGAAATTCGCTTTTATTATTAACTAAAATGTTTTCTAGCTATTTACAAAAAAATTTTCAAAAATTGTAAACATGCTAATAGTTTGTTTATAAACATTGCACTTTTTCTTTGGGAAAATCATACAAAAACACCATAAATGATAAAAGGATCAAAATTTTATGTCACAAAAGTTGTGTAGAATGTTAAGAGGAATATTCATATAGTTTTAAAAAAATTATTCGATTCCAATTAAATTTTTGTAGGCGGAAAAACCTTTCTACAAAAATAAACAAAGTTTCGCCTATGTTTAAGTTGCAGGAAAACGATCAGTTAGAAGTCACCCAGGTGTTCTTTTCAAATTAAATATCAGCCTAAGATTTAAGTGTTATCATGACAATATTAATATGATATAAATTGTATAATACAATGTTATTGATCACACATCACAATGATTTAAAATAAAGAATAGGGAAGATGCATGGGTCAAAGAAACGGATTCGGACATATACCATTTGAAAGTACTTTTTAGACTAAACTCAAAAAACACGAGAACACGAAAAAAAAACGATTTTTCAATTTTTTATTCAATTTTTAAAAATGTCACTTAGACCCCTATGTTCAAAACGCCACGCCATTGGTCGGAGCGATCGTGACGTCACAAGTTACCAAAATAACATTTCGTTATATGGAAAAATTGCATTTTTTTGATATTTTATTAATTTCAATCTTATAACGGGTAAAAACATTACTTAAATTGAAATTTATTCTTCATTGATATTCTCATGAACTTCCAGCAACGAAAAAGGCTTTCGTTTGCTTAAAAAAAGCTTAAAAAGTGAGTGCGGGTCCGGTCTAACGAGTGTTTTGAATATTTAAATTGCTTTTTTTTAGGCTTTTTCAGTTTTGATTTCCCAATACTGCTTAAAAAAAAGTATCCTCATTAAATTCCTATCCTGTCTAATGCATTTGGTTGGCTGAGTTTAAGTTATTTCAGTTTGTATGGCCATTTTTGTGAAGAAACTACTACCTAACCTTATCTGGTTAAAAATTCATTGTTTATTTCCTATTCATATGCATGAATGACCAATCTGCACACTAGAAGGATAATCTTTCAAAATCAAGGACTGTGTTGCTTAGTGATGCTGCAATGACTACAAAAAAAATTCCCATTAATTGTTTTACTGTTGAAGGCACACATTTAAACCATTTGACATCTTACCGATTATGAAACTGATACTTGTATTTCTACCTGGTATCAAATAATCAGTAAAGATTTGTGAGAGTTATGTTGTTGTATTGATAAAGAAGCAAAAACCAACCACGAATTGGATTTCAGAAATAAAGTTGTTAGCGAAACTGATAGGTGTAAGTACAGCAGCTCAGGAATCTTGGCTGGTTTCGTAACCAGTAGTAGCCATTGGGTTGCTTATACATACCAGTTTCGACTAACCCTTATTTCTGAATATCCAATTCCTGGTTGGTTTTTGCTTCTTTATCAATACAACAACATAACTCTCACAAATCTTACTGATTATTTGATACCAGGTAGAAATACAAGTATCAGTTTTCATAATCGGTAAGATGTCAAATGGTTTAAATGTTGTGCCTTCAACAGTAAAACAATTATGGGAATTTTTTGTAGTCATTGCAGCATCACTAAGCAACACAGTCTTGATTTTGAAAGATTTCTTCTAGTGTGCAGATTGGTCATTCATGCATATGAATAGGAATAAACAATGAATTTAACCAGATAAGGTTAGGTAGTAGTTTCTTCACAAAAATGGCCATACAAACTGAAAAACTTAAACTCAGCAACCAAATGCATTAGACAGGATAGGAATTTAATGAGGATACTTTTTTTTAAGCAGTATTGGGAAATCAAAACTGAAAAAGCCTAAAAAAAAGCAATTTAAATATTCAAAACACTCGTTAGACCGGACCCGCACTCACTTTTTAAGCTTTTTTTAAGCAAACGAAAGCCTTTTTCGTTGCTGGAAAGTTCATGAGAATATCAATGAAGAATATAAATTTCAATTTAAGTAATGTTTTTACCCGTTATAAGATTGAAATTAATAAAATATCAAAAAAAAAATGCAATTTTTCCATATAACGAAATGTTATTTTGGTAACTTGTGACGTCACGATCGCTCCGACCAATGGCGTGGCGTTTTGAACATAGGGGTCTAAGTGACATTTTTAAAAATTGAATAAAAAATCGAAAAATCGTTTTTTTTTTCGTGTTCTCGTGTTTTTTGAGTTTAGTCTAAAAAGTACTTTCAAATGGTATATGTCCGAATCCGTTTCTTTGACCCATGCATCTTCCCTATTCGCACTGTAAAAAGGTTTATATCATAATGATATTAGAGTGACATTAGTTTTTTGAAAATTTAAAAAAAAAAGTCGCCACTGAGACTAGAACCCACTCCGTTTAGATTTCTATCGTCACAACTCCTTCACCTTACCATCTTCACCACTCCTTAAGTTACAAAAATGGTTGATAATTTGTTATTTAAGCCCACAAACGATGGACTTAGAATTTTTTGATGTTTTATTCTTATCACTTTTTCAAGCGGAAGAACAAAAAATTTCAAAAAACGAAGGGCAGAACAGCCAAAGCTCTTGAATCGTAGATTACGATTTTGCCTATATTCTTGTCCCCATTTCAGGTATAAGGTGCGAAAATTCCAAAAAACGTAAAGTATAACTTCTAAAAAAAATTTTAAAGAAACTTCACAAAACTTAGTGATGTTACCGCAATATCAGGCTCACTTCAGACCGTTATATTCTATTTTGTGAAATCTAAATTTTTTTTTGCAAGTAAAACATCTATTACTGTCATTATTATATGAAGTGAATATTTGACCGATATATGTTTAATATAAGTCAACGATCTGACATTGGTTTGATGTTAGTGCTACATAAAGTTAATATCAGACTTATCACATTTTTTTAGAACACCTGGGCAGAATCTCAAATTCACCTCAGAGTCAGAATCTTAAGTTCAGAATCTCAAATTCACCTGGAGAACCTCCTTAAAGGTAACAAGCAGCCATGTTTAGCTGGTGAAGATTTTTCCTCCCATGCTTAGCTTATGGGGATATGATACATTCCAATTTTCAAACGTTTTATGAGCTAAACATTGCTAAAACAGTCCATAAACTAAGCAAGGAAGTCATTTAATGGTTCTGGCCCTTTTAAACTCTATTGCCGTTCTTTTTATTATTGTTTAAGAATACTTATTACGATTTAAAAAAAAAAAAAACGTTTTTCTTATAAGGTTAACATAGACCAATAGATTTTTTTTTACAATGCCAATGACCTCTAAGGACGTTGGTGTATCAAAATATTATCAAAAGTAAGTGAACATGATGGCGCCCCTGTAATGAATTCATAAGGGAAATAGGCTTTCGGTTGCAATGGGTTAAAAAGTTTACTACAAGTTCAAATGCATAGCATTATGTCCCTTATAATGAATTATATAAGAATATTTATCTTCATTCATTTTGGAAATCAAAATGTCGTTTTTGCTCCTTAACTTCATTTGTACAAACCTTATGAATTCTTGGAAAAAATAAAAATGTCTTTTTCATAAGAGCAACAATGTATCCAAATCATTCTTTTAACATTGATAAAACTTGACATCCGACAAAACAAATAAACTTTATATGTGATATTCTTTCCTGTACGGCCTAAGAAACAACAGGTGTTACATTACACGCATGACATTTCCAAACAGTACAAACAAGACATTTTCTCTAACTGAAGGGGTGGTATATGTTGGCAAAAGGTATAAAATAAAATAAAATAAAATAAAATAAAATAAAATAAAATAAAATAAAAAAACATGTAATCTGAAAATATTTTTCGAAAATTAAACGGGCGGGGGGGGGGGATGCGAGGAAAAAATTCTGCGAATTGAATTTTTGTTGCGAGGCTCTTCTAAAAAAAATCTACACTAATTAAAAAACCGTATCCTTTTTTTTCCACGGAAAAAAAAAAGGTTCGAACTTTGTATTTAACGATGTTTTGAATATTTTTCTCTCGCATTTTCGTCATTCGTATAGCCTTCGTATGTTTATCGATATGAATCGGTTATTGAAAAAAAAAAAAAAAAAAAAAAAACCGGTCGGTGATAATTCATCTAGGTCCGGTTTTTGAGGTTATAAAATTTTTTTTTCCCTATCGATTTCGGATCGTATCAAAAAATCATAACGAATTAAGTCTTATTCAATACGGGAGATTTTATTTAGATTTTTTTTCCTCTTCTTTTGATGCTGTGTATATAAAAGGCAGCACGATTAGTTTTTTTCCGGAAGTGTACCCGGAACGTAATAAGAGTGAGAAGGAAAATAAACGAACGATAGAGAGAGAGAGATCGGAAAGGAAATAGGCCTCGTCAATCCCCATCTCTCATAGGAGTCAACTAATGACCATGTCAGAGAGATAGGTTAATTCAATCAAAATTTGATTTCCCTTTTTTAATGACGCCCAGTCCACCCAGTCTCGAGTCCTCGACCCATCCCTTGTTTTCATGCGTCCTACCTGTCTAGATAAAATATTTTTCCAAACACAAGGTATTTTTTTTTTTTTTTTTTTTTTTTTTTTTTTTTTTTTTTTTTTTGGCTAATTCTCGGAAAAGATGCCCGTATTTTCCTATTATAATATACAAGAACGTTAATAATCGGTGCAAGTATTTCATTTGAATTTTGATCAACTACTTCCTTAGCAATACAATAAATATCTTATTAATAAACTAAAGGGTTCTTTGTCAATTAATTCCGTTAATAATTATTATCGAACGAACTTTGGAGAACATGAAATTTATTGTAAAATATTTTAGAATCCCAAAGTTTGAAAACTCTTTGATCATATTAATTCCTATATCGAATCAAGAATTCGATCATTTTGAAAGATCATTGAAGCCTCTTTTACTTAGATTTGCATCGCTCTTATATCATGAATCATGATTTCGAATTTCGGATTTTATTTACAAATCTCTCTAGCAATTCCAGCTCCAACTTACAAACTAATTTCTCAGTTTTCTGTATAATGACCGAAACTTGTCCAAGAAGGTAAACCCAATGAATCAGTCTTCAAACTTAAACAAAACCAGATCGTTTGATTTATTCCTTTGAATATTTTCGTCAGTTTTGCGCTTGATAAAATATAATTTTAGAATAATTGATTTTTTTTAAAATCATAAGTCTGCCAAAAATAATAAATCATAAAATCCGTGTAGAGATAAGAAAGAAAAAAAAATTTGATTATAAATTATATAGGGAAGTTTAAGGCTGTGAAGATCGCCGCCAACAATATCTTGTGAAAACTTCCTCCATTGCCATTAGCCTTAGCCTTACTTATATTAGACATAATCCCGCTGTCGAAAACTTTCGAAAAGAAATCTCCATTTTAACTTTTATAGTTTTGTTTACTCCACAACTTAATGAACATCTTTATCTTTTTACCTAAACCAATTCCCAGTTTTTTTTTTTCTCGCGCATCAAACTGCGAAATCAATAAAAAACCATCGATCTTTTTATTATTTTTTTTAAACCTTTCTTTGTCTCTTTTTCTAGCAATATTTTCTTTTTACCTTGTTTTTTTTTTTTTTTTTTTTTTTTTTTTTTGTTGGGAGTAATCGCAAGGTCGTAATCATTTCAAACAAGAAGCTTTACCAGCGCTTTTGTTCCGAATATACTCTAAGTCGAATTCTCCAGAGTTTTTCTTTCTTAAAACCAAAGTTTTCAGTATTTCCCTGGTTTCCATCGTTCAATCATAAAAATTTCAGTTCGGATAAACTTTTCGAATGATTTTTTTATTATTATAAATGTAGGACCTTAGAAGTGATTTTTTATTTGTAAGGTTTTATCGATTTTAGGGAAGGGTCGACGAGTAATACTCTAAACATAAGAATTTTTTGTTTAGAACCTTTTTTTTTTTTTTTTTTTTTTTTTTAACTTCAAATTTTTTCCCCTCATTTCCAAAAAGTCCAAAAAAGTAGGCTCGACATATGCACAGTACTGGGGGTAAACGAACAGGTTTTTTCTTAAAATTACGGGTTCTTCGACTTGTAGGGTTTAGGGCTCTTGAGAAGTTAAAAGTACAGTTCATTCAAGTAGAGTAATTTTTACATGAATGAGACCTCAAATTTTAAAATTTACGAGAGCTGTTCGCTGCTTTTTAATACCCGGCACAGAAAAATGCTAAGATTTTTTTGGCGGAAAAAAAACCGGAACTGGGTAGAAAGATGGAAATAAATTTTCGAGAAAAATTAACATCTCGTACCCATGGAGGACTCGAACCTCCGTCTACCCCTTTGACCCGGGCTGTTCTAAACCTCTAAACTCCGGTTTTTTCCCCGCCAAAAAGTCTTATAAATGAACCTTTTAAGACACCTACATCTGAACCGATTACGGTATTAAAAACTAATTTTTACATTAAATAGAGCTACATAATCTGTACCGATTTTCTGTCTACCCAGAAAACGAAGCGAAGCCTTAATGACGCATCTGAACTTGGTCGTCAGGTAACGTTATTTTCAAAGTCATGTTTCAGATAATTCGAGATCTATTTGACGTCATCAGGCATCGAACCGTTCTAGCCTTAAAAAATAGGGACTTCATTTACCAAAATCGGGAAAATTAGGGACCGTTTAAGGACCAAAACATTTAATTTTTGAACTTTTTATATAGGTCCAGGCATAATTTGATCCCCTTATGACTATGTTGATCCACTTTGACTCTCACGAAAAAGGCAGAAATTTTATAAAAATCACTGTTCGGAGGACGGTAAGGATTATGTGATTAATTTCGCATCAAAGTTGCTGAGACGGCTCAAAAAATGTTGACTTAGGTTCAGCCCTTTTTTTTAGCAACAACTTCCACCTAAAAGTTGCAATCACATGCATTTTTTTAGTCAGGTTACGACGAGCTTTCTATAACAAAAATGAAATTTTGACCTAACAACGGTATCACGGTTCAAAAATTTTTTCCCATTTTTTAGCTCGGGAGGTGGCACTTGAAGCAGGCTGCATACCGCTAACTTAAAAACATATTTAAAATTTTTCAAAATAAAATAAGACAAAAGACAATAGAATATAGAACAAAAAAAAATTGAGTGAAAGTCAAAATTTAAGCTAATACTAGTGCTCCCCCGTCAAACAGACGGGGTTACAACTGTCGCAAAGTAAAGTTTTGTTTTTAAAATGGGAGTTTCGACCTCCATTGTTCCTGAAAAATTCATCAAAATCAGTTGGATAGGGGCTCTGTACGTACTGGAAAAAGGTTCGAAAAATCAGGTATAGGGAATTTAACATGGGGAAATTTGTTTCTTCGCTCTCACCGAAAAACGCAAAAGGCGTTACAAATTTGTGGCATTAGTAAATGCCGGATAGCTAAAAGGGGGAACTCAAAGTCCGAAAAATAAATTTTATAACAACCAAAAAATTATATTTCCCATCATTCGGTTCGTAAAACAGATAACATTTTTATTAACAACGACGAAAGTAAATTAAGTAAAAAAAAAAAAAAGTAGGGTTGGTCCGCCGAAGTGAAGAGCTCCCCCGTCAGACAGATGGGTAAAATGTTACAACTGTCGCGGAATAGGAATTTAACATGGGAAAATTAGTTTTTCCGCTCCCACCGCAAAACGGAAAAAGATATCGAAAAATCGAAAAGAGCCTGCAAATCTACACTTATATACCTATCGATCCTGAAAATTTCATCAAAATCGGTGGGTAGGGGCTCTGTACGTACTGGAAAAAGGTTCGAAAAATCAGGTATAGGGAATTTAACATGGGGAAATTTGTTTCTTCGCTCTCACCGAAAAACGCAAAAGGCGTTACAAATTTGTGGCATTAGTAAATGCCGGATAGCTAAAAGGGGGAACTCAAAGTCCGAAAAATAAATTTTATAACAACCAAAAAATTATATTCCCATCATTCGGTTCGTAAAACAGATAACATTTTTATTAACAACGACGAAAGTAAATTTAAGTAAAAAAAAAAAAAAGTAGGGTTGGTCCGCCGAAGTGAAGAGCTCCCCCGTCAGACAGATGGGTAAAATGTTACAACTGTCGCGGAATAGGGAATTTAACATGGGAAAATTAGTTTTTCCGCTCCCACCGCAAAACGGAAAAAGATATCGAAAAATCGAAAAGAGCCTGCAAATCTACACTTATATACCTATCGATCCTGAAAATTTCATCAAAATCGGTGGGGTAGGGGCTCCGTACGTGTTGGACATAGGTTCGAAAAATCAGGTATAGGGAATTTAACATGGGAAAATTCGTTTTTCCGTTCTCACCGGAAAACGGAAAAAGATATCGAAAAATCGAAAAGAGCCTGCAAATCTACACTTATATACCTATCTTTCCTGAAAATTTCATCGAAATCGGTTGGATAGGGGCTCCGTACGTGTTGGACATCGCTTATTTTTCTTAGCGTTTTAATATATAAGATTCGGTTGAAATTTTTATTTTGGTTTTAAGTTTCTTGAAAATTTTCTCAAACGTTATTCATCCTAGTTTTCAGCGTCATTTCTGAAAATAATCCAGGCATAAAAATTAAGGGAAGACAAATAAACAGGGACTTTTATGGGACTCATGTTAAAAATAGCGACTTTTTCAAAAAAAGAAACCTCGGTTGGTTGCCTGCGTCATCGTCACTTGATGTATTTTCCCCAAGAAGCCGTCAAAAAATCTCAAATCATCTTAAAAATCAGTTTAAAAGAACTCCATCCGAAAACAACCTTTAAGACCACAACCTCAAGACTTCGTTTTGTTTTTGTTCGTGTCTTTCCAGTTAGCCTGCTGGTCAGCAAGGCAATAATTCCTGAGTTTCATTCTCTGCTTTTTAAGGGACACTAATATAAAAAGATACTAAAACAAAAATACTAAGGGGGAGATCCCTGGTTACATTGCCACTGTAAACGGCCGCAATAAAATGATTTTAAAATTAGCATCGGGGGCTGTTTCATCTCTCATGTCCTACTTTTCCTCGACAAAATATTATAGAGCCATCAAAGTTTTAGCTTTCGATTTTGCTACAGGTATAGGTCAGTTATTAATCCGTTATCATGTAATGATCACGTAAAAGACCTTGCAAAGATATTTAAGCTAACATGCACCAACGTCCTCATTATATCCTGTTAACTCACTCCCCGTAAACTCGATTTCAAAATTGTTCAAACCCAGAAGGTGGCAGTTTTACAATAACGCATTCGATGACGCAATCAATTTCAACGAGTCACAAAACGGTCTATTAATGTAGGGTTATCTCCGAATTCATCACATATTCCATTAAAACATTTTAAAAATGTTAAAAGGACCTAAACGCTTTTCGCAGTTTAATTACATGTGATCGTTTGACGCTCAGTCGGCAATTACAAGTTGATGGCATGTGGTCTGGCTCGAAACCCACAGGCAATGTGCTTGGGGATGCATTTTGACGTGTATGAGTGAGATTTTAGGGATGTGCAAACGGCACTTTTTATACCTGGTCAACTTCTCGCTTTTCCATTATTCTTTTTCTTGCTTTCTCCTTAATTTTCCTAGCTTGTTTTTACTGCACCGAGGGTAGATTCGGAGATTCCTTTGAACTTGGGATCGAAAAAGAATAGAAAAGAGGTTGACGAGTGTAATTGATTAACCATAGGAACACCCGGAGAGGGGGAGGGGATAGATAAGAACGAGATTCACTATTATTTAGAGGAAGTTAATTACACTGAGGGGTCGATATTTGCTCAAAGAAAAAGGGATTTACAAAAGTCAAAGAAAACAATGAGAAGAGAAAGTAAAACAATGAAAGTGTTCCCTTGGATAACAGATGGAAAGAAATCTAGAAATAAAGAGAAAAAAACAATGGGATAAAAATTACCGGCTGTAGACACAAACGCGGGGCTCAGGAAAAATGAAATTGAAGCTCCTCGATTTCTTTCCGTAATAAATAGGTTAACACCGGTTTTGAAATTTATTAACTGCGGAGAGGAAAAAGCAGTACTTAAAGGACGGAGACACAATTCGTGCCTTTCATCGCTCTTAGTTGCATGCAGTGTAATTTATCGCCAGAATAAACCATACACTTTTCACTTTTCGCGACAAACTGCGAGGTCTTTTTGAATAATAAGTCGTTTCTACATCGTAGAAATTTTTATGACATTTAAAAAAAATTACGATATCAGAGCTGTTAATTGCAAAAGTTGCAAATGATTTTTCATTTCAATGATTAATTAAAATTTTGTACATTCACTGAGGATATCCGACGTCCTTATTCAAAGCAATCCTCTTTTTGAAACGAAAAATAGTCGTGCTCCTTGATTTCTTCGTTTGCCGGACTTTTACCTATCTTTTTTATTTAAAAAAAGGGAGGGTTTAAAAGGTTCCTACAACGAGATAACAAAGGAAATGGGCGATAATTTTCCATTGGAAGGGGTAAACGTGTATAATCGTATTAACGAGGGCTTACGAAACGCAAGAGTTTTTGGAGAGCCAGAGATAGCAATTCCGTAATGGAAAATTCTCTTCCAGCATTCGAAAAAAATTAATTTGTATCCCCCTTCCGCATTTTCATGTAAATCTTACGTAATGCTTATGAATTTATTATGAAATGGTCGCACTGTGTAAATCATTTACACACTACACTTTTGGAAAAGCGATTTTTATTTTGTCGCTTCCTGGAGAGAGAGAGAAAAAAAAAAGGATGACAATAATAAAATGTAAAATAAAAGAAAAAAAATGTGTATGGGATTGTCTTTTTGCATTACGTAAACAGCTTGCGTAATGTTTTCGAGATTTAGAATGAGGGAATGCACGAAATGTGTGACGGGGTCGCCGGGTTAGCAAATCTCCATGATTATTTATCTAAGTATCAGGAAAATGGAATTTTGATATGAAAAGGTTTTTCTATGCATCTCTCGGGGGGTTTTAGAAATTTTTTTATTTTCCTTGTTTTTGAATCGAGTGCGATGGATTTATTTTTTCGTTTGTAATTTTTTTTTCCTCTTTTTTTTTTTTTTTTTGCTTGAATCGTAAATCGAAATTTCAAGGTTGTACCGTTGGAGAGTAAAAAATATAGCATAAATTAAAGATTGAAAAGCCATGCTGGCGACATTTTATATTTCGTTTGGTCTTGTTTGTTTTCTTTTCTCTTAAATGGACTTCTTTGAAACTTTTTCATGTTCTGTTCTCTTATCCGGATTGTCAATCCCTTTCCGCTTGATGTCGATAAACCGAGGTATAAAGAGACCTTACTGCGTTTGACAAGTTGAAAAGAAAATTTTAGCATTTTGGGAAGTTGTTCTTAAGAAAATAAAAAAGAAAAAGTTTTTAAAGGTACTATGAATTTTTTTTTTTTTTTTTGCGTGGGAGGTATAATAAAATCAATTTCAAATCCATTTTACCTACTCTTCTTTTCACTAGCGTTTTTTCGGTGATTGAAGACTGATCTCTTTTTTTGGAAAAATAAAAGAACAGTTTGTTGCAAACGATTTAGGTATAACGGAGCGCTATAAACCAAGGAAAGGATAAATCGTGCTTGCTGCATCATCATCAAGCTTTTGAGCTTTTGATCTGAAACCGAGTTTCGCTGAAAGCCCTGAAAAAGCTTCTAAGTCACGAAATAAAATTGCCATCATATATAAAAAAAATACAGGATAACGTAAAAAATAATTTAGTCTCATGTTAAACTGATGTAGCGTACTAAACCGCCGTGGGAAAAAAACAGTATCTTCTTTTCCCACTATATTTACAATCTTACAAAAATTTTCCTCAATTATTATTTTCTTTTCAAAAAAAAAAAAAAAAAAAAAAAAAAGTTTTTAATTTATTTTGCCCTCCGATCGTCCGTGCCTCAGCCCCCTTTCATGCGAATCCAATTGAACGACTAATGAATATAACCGATTCTCAGAGAAGCAATTAATTTTTTTTATTTTTTCGCAAACATCAACTAAACATTAAGAAAATCTTATAATTGAAAAACTGATCACGTCTAATGGTGTTGCATATTCATGGCTCTTCTTAAAACAACTCCCAACTTTTGAAGAACAAACTTTTGAGCGTTTTAAATAAATTATAACTACGGGCCAATGCCTGGACTTTTCGTTCTTTCCTTCCAAAGTTTCCCCTTTTGCAATGCGCTATTAAGTGAAATTACAAACAAGAAGCGTGATCTGTACCCGCTGAAAAAGTCTAATCTTTTTTACTGATTAACATTTGAAGAATGGGAATTAGGAATGGAATTCGCCTTTCTTGCAATAAATTATTAAGAAATTAAATAATTAGGTCAAGACTTAGGTCCACAAAAAATGGAAAAAAAAGGTGCTTAGGCCCTTAAAATGTAAAAGCGAAAGTTTTTACTTTTTTTTTCGTTTTTATACGGTTAAGCTTAAGCCTTTCCAATAAATTTATTTTCTGGATGCAATAAAAGCTCATTCACTACAGCATTTATTTTCCAGGTCTCATTAACTGATAGACCTTAAATCCTTTTCCGAACCTAAACAAATCACACTTTTCCCTCGGATTTGAAAACGCCTTTTTCATGTCGTCGTATAATTATTCACAGTTGGATGGGAGGTAAAAAAAAGCCGAAATAAAAAAAAAATGTCGACGTCATTAATGTATCAGACATGTTGAAGGGTTGATTTGACCAAACATCGCGATAGCATATTTTAAAAAAAAAGGTTTTGTAAACTCCTCTTTTTCCAAAAAAAAAAAAAAAAAAAAAGAGAAACGAAAAGTTTCATAACTGAGAATTTATCACCCAGGAAACGCTATTCCTTTGAATACGACAAAATAGAAATTTTCCGAGGCGTTCCCATCATAAGAAGAGGGTACCCATGGTTAAACCAACACATCCCGCTAAATTCATCTTCATCGACGTATTACGTTAAATTTTAAATGATAGCTTATCAATCACAATTGTAATGTCGAAAAATATCATCTTGCTTCTTATTTTATACCTAGGAAATTTCTTATTTGTATTTCATATTTCAAATATTTTTTAACTCAGTTTGAAAAAAAAAATAAAAATAAAAATATGAACGAACTAAAAAGTCTTGTCTTTTTGCGCTTGAAAGAAAGACTAGATAAGCACAGTGTGAGCCCGAGAAAATATATTTCTTTTTATTCCGTTTTTTTTTTAATTTTTTTTTAACCTGATTTGAATTTTGAAAGCAAAGTACAAAACTTAAAATAATTTCGCGAGGGCTTGATTGAATTTTTCGATGAAAAATCTCCAAAGTTAGCCAGATGTCTGCTATATCCTACGCCTAACACTAACCTCAAATTCCACAATACTTCACTGAAAAAAAGGTTTCTCCATTTTATTTACAAAAATCCTTTTCAAAAAGCGTTCAAGAGTTTCCAAAGGCAAAATCGAAGAACTTTCATTTTGGGAGTTAAGGACATTTTAGGATCACACCTTTTTGTTCTTTTCCCCCTTCTTTGTGTAATCCCGAAATACCTCCATGTTTTTAGTCCTATTTTAAAAGCTGCAATTTCTTTTCATCGCAGCGTTCCAAAATTGCATCATTTTAAAATCGATATGAAAAACATCAATTAATTAACAATTAGCCGTAATTAGGCCTTACAGTAGCTTTTACATAGATCAAGTTTTAATCTATTTAATTGTTCGATTGGCACTTGTGAAATCAACCATCCTGCTTAATTTGCCTCGGAAGTCGGGAGAGCTTTCTGATAGTTCCACGTTTAATAAATTTGCATTTCAACGATGATTGCGAGAATCCATACGAGAGCATGGAACGGGGCAGCTCCGTTACAACAGGCACGGCAGGGAGCGTTTAAGCGTTTAAAAGCGCCTAAGGGCAAAAATCTCAGCTGAATTTGATATAGGAGAAAAATAAAAATAAGGAGCAAACATTTTGCTGCTTTGGATTTTATCGGGGGGGGGGGGGGGGTCTGCTCAGTGCTGAAATACGAAAGATGAGGATCAGTTAAAATAATATCTTTCAAAAATTCATATTTTTGAAATTCATAAAATAATGCCGTTATTTATTTAGGAAAAGTAAAGAATTTCCGATCGTTGGTAAAAGAACATAAGCTGACACATAAACAATGGCCATCACATACGCAGATCCAAATCTATTATAATAAATAAATTTTCAAACGGAGTTAATAACCCTTGTAGAACTGCATGAACTTTGAAATGTGATACATGATCCGGATGCCGAGGGATTTTGTTTTCGCTCCCAGGGGATTTTCGCAATTAAAAACCGAAAACACTTCAAAAAATTATGCATCTCCAATAACAAAAAAGAAAAACGAAAAATTTAGCAGCCACGCCTTTCTTTCTGGTTGGCTTTTAATCGCATTCGAAAGCGAGATCAATTTTTTTTTTTTTTTTTAAATTGTAAAAGCTTGAATTTCTACATAAAACCACACTAATTTGTCTTTATAAAAAGAGTAAAATAAATCATACCTAAAAAAAATATAGGATGAATTGAAAAATATTGATTAACTAAGTTAATGAAGAGAGGCATATGTGCTTTGTGACTGGAAAGCGAGAGGTGGTGGCCACCCGTTTTCAAAAAGCTGACACTCATTAATTTCCATTCAGATCCGATTTAGTTAGATCCCTAGTGCTCACGAGAGCCTTTTATTGATGTTTCCATGTTTTCATTATACTTTCCCGATGTCAGTAATCCTCCAGAGCCGGAACTAGAATCCATCTGAAACCGTCAGCTTTTGCTTACCTTAATCCTTTAATTCTTTTTTCTCGTCTTTCTGTTTTTTTTAAAGTTACAACGAGAGACCAATAAATCTAGTTAGCACAAGTATTTTTGTGCAAGTTCCGTATTTGTCCAAATATTGGTTCAATAAAATCACGTGAAAAAATATAGGCTATGTGAAGGCCTGAAGGTAAACAACCACGGGAACCACGATTTTTTTTTTTTACTTCAAAACATTTCTAATCGTTTTTCCACAACAAATGTTAACAAAATTCACCCTGCGAGTGGATTTTTTTTTTTTTACTTTCCGTAAACATTTTTGCATTCTTCATAATTTTAAAACGTCGTTCCCTTTTTATGATGCTATAAATCGATTTTCAAAAAAAAAAATTTTCACAGGTCTCATATTTTTTTTTTTCCTTCAGTGCTCACTTCGAAAAGATGATTTTCTTTCCTTCCCCTTCTACTGCCTTTCGATCGAAGTCTTTTCATTGTCCTTGACTGGGTTTTGACAGATTCCAAGAACTTGCTATTGATAATAAAAAAAAAATGAGATGAAAGGAAAAGAAATTTTTTCTTAAATATTTATAAAATTAAAATAAACTTCTTTTCTAAACTCTATGCTTCGGGTTGGAAGCGTAAAATGAAGGGAGATGCGATAAAGAAAACCCAAAGAAAACGGATCATAACCCTGTTCTCTTTCTCCGGGACATGAAAAGCGACAAATATCAAATGCTTTCCGAGATAAACAAATTTTTTGACGTGAGAGTGGTATTTTTATTAATTTAAAAAAATTTTTCACATTTTTAAGTAGTCTTATTGCTTCAGATGATGCCTTAGCTTCTTGACAGAGTGACAGTTTTCATAAATAACTTAAAATATCCGGAAAATAATTTTTTTTTTTTTTTTGACAAAAAGCTCTCGTCACTATTGAGAAAAATGAGATACACTTTAACCATTTCAATTCCTCTCTTCTTGCCTACATTGCATATAAAGTGAAGTTAACAAGGAAACATTTTCAGGGCATTCTCTCCATTTTCCTCACTATTTTTGCTAAGTATTTATTTCAGCATCTTCAAATGATTTATTAAACAGTTAAGCCGTTTTTTTTCTTACTCTTCCTTTCCTCTCCAGCGTTTCCTTGAGGGTCTGACTTTGACAACTGCAATGTAAAGGTTTTGTGATAAACAAAACAAGAATTTTTTTTTCCTTTACAATAATATGTAACTTATAGCCTTTCAGGAAAACGAGAAGAATTTTTTCTTCTTTTCGTCGCCTGGTCTCCTTTTTCTGATCGAACAGATTTTGATTATTTGATCGTTTTTCTTTACGTTCGTTTGTTCTTTCCTTTTCATGTGATTTTTTTTTCCTTTCTTCTTCAGAAAAGCGGGAGTCCTTCCGTTTTTTTTACTATTTATAATGAGATTTTTTTCCATTTTCAAACTATGGGCGACATCGGCGGTAAAAAGAACTTCCTTTCCCCTTGGATATGAGATTTTATTCGAAGAATAAATAACATAAGGGAATAAGTTATTGAAGGAAGAGCTCGTATTTTAAGGGAATAGCTAAGCCCTCCAGTTGCATACGATCCTTTATAATGGGGTTTTGAATTTCTACTAGCAATTATCCCTTTCCTTTCTTTTGAAGAATTCCAGGAATCGAAAAGTATTATATTCATCATCATGAGTTTGTTAAAAAACTTCAACTGAAGTAGATCAAAATATAAGTAGGCTTATCGTACGGGTATGATGAGGGAAAGAACGTACTTATAATACATGCACTTTCCTATTTGTGTTTGGGCTATTGTGCTTCATTCTTTGTAGGTATACACCAACTTTTCCGGTATTAAAATGACTATCAAAAACCAAAACCAGTGCTGATGAAAAATTTGACTAATGATGGGACACGGTAAAAAGTTTTATGTTAACTTGCTAAGAAAGGGCTGCACATTTTTCTTGTTAAAAAAAATTGAATGTTATTGTCCATAAGACATTCTTTTGTTTTTAGTGTTTTGTTCGAGGCTACAGGCAAATTATGTTACATTTAACATAAAATTTTTTACCGTGGAGGAATTCAGTTGATGATCTTTGAAGCGTGGAATTCAGAGCATCCCTTTAATTTTTTTTATTCATAAATTTGAATCTCCGTTCTTTTTAAAACAAACTACGACTCCGGTACAAAAAAAAGAGACGTAAAAAATGCATACAACAAAGTTTGCAAAATAAATGCAATTTTTACCTTTAAATCTTCTTAAAGATTTATAATACAAATTAATCAACAAATACAAATTATTACTTTTGTATGATGCATAAAAAAATTGGGACATGCATAATAGGATGTTTTATTTTTAAAAAAATTTTGAATCTTTGGGGGGACATTTTGAAAATCGGTTTCCTTCAGGTGTACAACCACTAAAAAAATTTTAAAAAAAGAAATTTGTAACCGCTTAGTGGCCCCTAAGGTCTTTTAAACTCCAAACTCCAAGGTCTTTTGAGCTCAAAAATTTTTTTACGGTCGGAAAAAATTTGTCACTTCAAAAAAATTACTGGTAGAATTTTCCGACCGCCAAAAAATTTTGGACATTGATTCGAAACAAAAGATTCTTATTAATTAGATTGTCCTGACTAAAAAATGTCATTGAACATGACTTTTAAATCGAACTGGTAAAAAGTCGTCATTTTTTGGCAAAAAAATCCATTTTTGCTCAAAAAACGAAATTTACACTTATAATCAGGGGTTGATTACATTATTACTCAGGGGTTGATCGGAAAAAATCAAGATGGTGAAATTCGTGTTCTGAAGGTATTTTTGTATAAGTGAGAGTGATACCAATAAGATAAAAAAGTTTTAGGGCTCCGAAATCGAGATTAAGCCGAATTTTAGTCGGAAAAATCAGGTATAGGCTCGATAAAAACGCTAATGACGTCACAGGGATTAATCGGAAAAATACCAGATAGTCAAATTCGTGTTCTACGACTTTGAAAACATAAGAAAACATTTTTTCAAAATATTTTGTAGGCTCTTAAAGTGGATAAAAAAAATGGAGTTTAAAAGATCTTGATTGCTCCATTTTTAAAAAGCTAAAATGGCCTTGGGAGGCCACTAAGCGGTTAAAAAAAATTCTTGAAAACAATTTTTTTAGTGGCTTTACACCGGAAGGAAGCAGATTTTCAACATGCCTCCCAACATATCAATTTTTTTTTAAAATAAAACACCCTAATGCGTTATCTTTACAAAATATGCATATTACTTTTTAAAGTAATAAACCACGAGGATTTGCAAATATTATACTTATTCAATTTTTCCTCCGTTTTATACATCAAATCGCGACGTTAGGACCAAAGGGTGCTATATCGACCCCTCTTGCGAAATCCACTTTTTTGCAAATTTTGATTTTACTTTAGATGCCCCATCGACTCCTTATGCCAAAATTATGAAATTCGCAATTTTTCCCTGGTTTTTCCCCAATTTTCGTCAAATTTTTATTATTTAGAACCTTTTGGCTCTTACTATATTATTAACTCAGTTTGGAGCCATAAGGAACTCCCATGTATTTCTTATGGGCAGCGCTTTTTGGTTCTGAATTGAAAGTAGGTTAAATTACTTAAGTTAAAATTCTTTCTATAGACTTTTTTTAATATTAACCTTAATACTTGCTGTATTGATATGAAATTTTCAGGGGACTTAGTCTATTAGTAAGCAAACCAATTTCAAATTAAAAAAAAATTTTTAAATCAGCCACGGCTTAGATTTTATCAAAACAAAGTTTAAAAACGCTCTCCTGTAAAATTTGCAAGTTGTCAATTTAGCACCCTTTGGTCCTAACGTCGCGAAATTACATTGAAGGAAAAAATAATAAGTTATACACAGTAAAAAATTTTATGTCAATATCAACATGAGTAGGTCCACATAATTCGGTTAAACTTTACATCTTGTGGTATTTTTTATATATAAATTATATATAATTTATATATAATTTATATATCAGTTATATATAATTTATATATAATTTATATATAACTTATATATAAATTATATATAAAAGGTGAATATATATAAATTATATAAATTATATATATTTATATATAATTTATATATAATTAAATCTTGAAGAAATAAGGTACGAACTCGAACTCAGCAAAATTTTAGCAAAATTTTAGCAAAAATGATTTTTCGATTTACTATAAATAATTTATATATAAGTTATATATAATTTATATATATTTATATAAGTTATATATATTTATATATAATTTATATATAATTATATATAAATCATATATAAGTTATATATAAGTTATATATAATTATATATAAATTATAATAAAGATATTTTATATATAATTATATATATATATACATGAATTTTTATGCATAATTTATCCGACTTTAAAATCGAGAATTTTCAACTTATTTAAAATTGGAAAAATACAAACAACACACCAGCTTTTTACAGGGCTTGAAGCCCCATCGCCGCATCGACAGCAGTCCGCCATTTGGACCTATCCTGAGTCGCCGCTCGCCAGTCTAGCACCCCTAGGCGGCCGGAATGCGGGGATACATTATCCTCCCATCTTAGCCGAGGTCTTCCTAAAGGTCTTGGACTTGTAGGACGATCATCCAAAACTCGTCGTATAGCCCGTGTATCCGGCGCCCGTGCCACGTGTCCCTCCCACCGCAGCCTCATAGACTTGATCACATCAAGGCTATGATGACTTTAGTCCACTATTATCAATTGATCACATCATATTATTTATAGGACTGCCCGGTAAGCCTTCGGATTTCGTTATTGTTACGCGTGTTCGTATTATTGTTACGCGTGACGGTGGAGCCCAGGTATCGGAACTCTGAGACTTTTTTTCAGATTTTTTAAACGACATCTTGAGGTACCGCAATGACACCGTCACGCGTAACAATGATACCAACTACGAAGTCAAAGCGATGATCCAGAGGAATCCAGAGGAAACCCCATGTCTTCAGTCCCTAAACCACCTATTCCGAAGTAAATCCCTGTCCCGCCGTTCTAAACTTCTCGTCTATAATTCCACCCTGCGCCCCATTTTTACATACGGCTGCGAGACGTGGACCTTAATGATCCAAACCGAGAAGTGATTGCTGGTGTTTGAAAATAAGTTCCTTAGGAGGATCCTTGGTCCCAATATAGACCCCGTATCCGGACGCGTCCGTGTCAAGACTAACGAAGAAATCCGAAGGCTTACCGGGCAGTCCTATAAATAATATGATGTGATCAATTGATAATAGTTGACTAAAGTCATCATAGCCTTGATGTGATCAAGTCTATGAGGCTGCGGTGGGAGGGACACGTGGCACGGGCGCCGGATACACGGGCTATACGACGAGTTTTGGATGATCGTCCTACAAGTCCAAGACCTTTAGGAAGACCTCGGCTAAGATGGGAGGATAATGTATCCCCGCATTCCGGCCGCCTAGGGGTGCTAGACTGGCGAGCGGCGGCTCAGGATAGGTCCAAATGGCGGACTGCTGTCGATGCGACGATGGGGCTTCAAGCCCTGTAAAAAGCCTGGTGTTGTTGTTTGTATTTTTCCAATTTTAAATAGGTTGAAAACTTCTCGATTTTAAAGTCGGATAAATTATGCATAAAAATTCATGTATATATTATAGGAATATATTTTCTTGGTCAGTTATTTTTAATTACTTGGTCAGTATTTTATTCTATGAAGTGGTCAGTACTTAATATTAGTTTTGGTTAGTAAAAATACTTAAAATTTCAGTAAAAAATTTGAAAATGGTCAGTAAAAAATTTGGAAATGGTCAGTAAAAAATTTAAGAATGGTCAGTAAAAAATATTGAAAATTGGTCGGTATCAAATTTTTTACTGAAAAAAGTTTTCCAACAAGGGTAGAGTTGCGTATCTTTTTTAACCTTTTCCTGTCTAGGCCTATTTTTAAGATTGGATACTCCCGGACTGAATTTATAAGACTGATGCAAATGTTTTTTCTGGATATCAGAGAGGTACTAAACTCATCCCTAGTAAGTACGGCGCCTTGCAACCAGTGTTAGGCGATCTGTGCATAGGAGTTAAATGTAACGCCGTAATCTCAATTTTTTATTTTTTAGGGATTTTAAACTATGGCCTAACTGTTTTCGAGGTCAGAGATTCCGAATTTAGAGTCTATTTCGACGTAGGAGTCCGAGAAGGCCCCTTACAAAGATATTTTTACGAAAAAGTTCTTTTTTTTAATAGCTCTAAATTATTATACTAATAGCCATAAGCTAATAATAGGCGCAATATCCGTTTCATCTATCTGTTTTCTTCGAGTAATACTCACTATGGGCAGTTATCAAGGGTAACTGATTATTTTTTTGAAGAGTTACTTGTCAAAAATAAAAAAATATAACTTATGAGTTATTAGGTTCTGCCATTAAAGGGTATGCCGCCATTTTGTTTCTAAAAATCGGTAAATTCTGACTTCAAATTCAAAAGAGCGCTCTTAAATACCCCCATCTACGAAGTTTCAAAATCTGACCAAGTTTTAGTATTGCAAACACAACATCAATCAACATCTGACCAAGTTTGATTTTGCTGGTGCATCCATATGGATGCATTAGACAGGAAGGGGTTAAACTTCTTTGTAGTCTGATTAGATGTTTTTTTTTTTTTTTTTTTTTTTTTTTTTTTTTTTTTGTGTGCCAGGTTGGTTTTCCATAAAAGTTTTAGCACCCAAAAAGGCCCCCAAAAAAGTTGTTACCCCTGGTCTTTATGTTGATTTACTTAAAAAAAATTTTTTCCGCTATTTACTGACCATCGAAAAACAATTTTTTTAAAAAAAACTTACATAATTAATTTTTTTACTCACTATTTAAATATTATTACTGACAAATTCAATTTTTTTACTGACCATTTGTCAACTGACCACAGGGATACTGACCAGGCAGTATATCTACTGACCGTGTAATATTTTTACTGACCAGTCAATAAAAATACCCTCCAAAACCTATATTTTTTTACTGACCAACTAAATACAAGCCTATATTATATATAATTTATATATAAAATATCTTATATATAATTTATATATAATTTATATATATTCACCTTTTATATATAAGTTATATATAAATTATATATAAATTATATATAAATTATATATAAATTATATATAAATTATATATAATTTATATATAAAAAATACCACAAGATGTAAAGTTTAACCCATAATTCTTATGTGGTTTTTGTTTATGTTTATCTTTTGGGAAAAACAACAGAAAAAATATGTGGACCGTTTAAAACATATTTACATAATATTTTTTACTGTGTATTAGTGCAGAAAAAGAATTTTTCCTTAATTTCATTAAGCACTCCCTTTGCATGAAAAAGAGTGCGGGAAATTTTATTTTCTGCACTCAAAAAAAGGCAAAAAATGACGTTTTCTATATATGAGTTATGAAAAAAATTTTTATCGTTATAAAAGCTAGGCTAAGTTACTTATTTATGCATTCTTTAGGTACGGTCAATTCTTGCATAATTACACATAATTTATTATTCATATATTTTTATTACGGGGTATTAATATCATTGGAAAATTTTAGTCGAAAAACCGCAACATTATAATCGTAAAAAATTTTAATTTTAGTCAATTTAATTGCTTTTCAATAATAATTTCCTTAAATTAAAGGATATACAGATACCCTTAAAACATTTTAGCCCGTCCTTTAAAAAGTGTCCCTTCCTCCCCCCCCCCCCCCCCTTCCCCAACGTCAGATTATGTTCTGGTTACTGACATGAAAAAAATTAACACCATCATTTTTAAAGGTCATAATACCGCATGGTACCGTTTAACCCTTTAAGCTATCAACGATGCTGCCACTAACGTTTTTAATCTTTTAGAAAAAAAAATGCATAATATATGTATATTCGGTATTTTTCATAACTAAGCGAAAGGAAAGCTGTATACGTTTCCCTTTGCTTTCTATTCAAAAGCCTAATACTTGAAATCCGGAATTCACAGCAAAAGCTAACCGTATGTTCTTTATACACTTGGTAAATGAAATCATCTTGCTGTGAATATTAATACGCTAATCGCTTCATTATCAAACCATCGAATGTATTATATGAAAGTAACCGTTAATGATAGGCATCCTCTTATCGGAAACGGATTAAATCATTCCGACTAAAAGGAGGCACTCTATAAAAGCATGAATACTACTTGCCTATAATTAAATTTACATCGGTATCATTAGTAAAAACTAATCATGTAATCCTTAATTAATTAGATATTAGGAATATAATCCGGATAATTAGTCTGCACTTTGTGCAGGTACAGTGTTTTTCTTACAAGGAATACCTTTCTTACAAGTGCTAATTAATACCGGTGTTGTTATTATTCTGAGTATTAAAATTTCTATAGAAGGGAAACAAAACGACGGAAAGTCGTTTTTGGCAATATCTTCCTTATGGAATATTTTTCTTGTGAAAACAGTACCGGTTTTTAATTAAAGTACCTACCATCATTACGTTGGTATGAGATTCAGAAAAACCAGAGGCAATATTTTGTCTTCGAATAAAAATGCAAATCAATGAAGTAAATAAAAAAATAATTACGAACCAGAGAGTTAATCCTTTTCGTAGAACTTACCTGAAAAGAAAAAGCATTCTTTTTTTAAAAAAATGAAAGCTTTAATGATGAATAAAAAACGACAAGCTTATTTAACCGTCGATCATTAGTTGCTTCGCGGAAATCGTGTTTTGAATAAACAACTGCAAGCGTGCTCATTTTATACAGACGAATAATTATGTTTGTTTCATTAAATAAAAATTTTAAAAAATAAGGATTTCCTAATCTTCTCCGAGATTTTTAAATATCATGGGTCTTCAATGTCTTCGTAGTGAATCCTTTTACGATATGACCATGTTAAATTATTTTAAAGAAAAAGAAATTTTGTGACGTTTTATGTAATACTAATATCCAGAACATTGGCCTGAAATAGTATTTAATTACCTTCGATAAAAAAAGGGATTTTTTTGGGAGTATTTCGAATTGATGGCATAAAGAGTCCTTGTACTTTGTTTCAGGAAACTCATAAATATTTTGTAAGATCGTAGCAGCTGCATCAATGGTGTCATTTAGTGTTATTAATATATATATAATGTGGAAGAAAATTAAAATTTCCCGTTGGGAAAATCTTAATATGTTGGAAAATGATAAAGAAACGTTACGCTGATCGATTTGGATTTAACAGGTTCTACACGATTTTATTTATTTATTTATTTATTTATTTTCATTATCGGCAATGACACGCGATGGCTTGCCAAAATCATTCCAAAGTCATACTTAACAAAAAACCAAAAAAAATACTGAAATAAATAAATAAATAAAAAGGAGTATAATATTTAAAAAAAAGATCCGGAGCGAAAGGGCGCAATTACACGCCAAGAAGTTTGATAAAAAGAGGTGGGCAAACATTTTAATCGAAAAATTTCCCCCACATGTTAAACGAACATGTTTGTGTTACATAAAAAGTGGTGAACATGTTCGGCGAAAATGTGGACAAACATTTTCTTTGAACATTTTCCCCGACATGTTGGAGAAGCTCTACATATGCAGTGATGGTTTTTTAAGCATGTTACGTGAAAATTTTTTGTCAAAAATGTTCGGCGAACATATTCGCCACTTTTATCAAACATAAACATTTTCATTCAATATGCTTCAAAAAGCGTCTGCGTCACTGCTTATGTAGAGCTTCCCCTGCAAGCTGGGGAAAATTTTTGTCCAACATGTTCTCCGAACATGTTTGGCGTGAAATTGAGCCTTTAAGCATTAATGTAGCATTAATGTTTTTTTTAGGATATTATGTGAAAATGTTGGTCCAAAATGTTCGCCGAACATATTCGCCACTTTTATCAAACAAACATTTTCACCCAACATGCTTAAAAAAGTGTCACTGATTATGTGGAGCTTCCCCTATGTGTTGCGGAAAATGTTCGGTGAAAATGTTTGTCAAACATGTTTGCCGCGAAATTGCGCCCTTGGGAAAGCTCTGCATAAGCATTAATGTTTTTTTAAGCATGTTATGTGAAAATGTTGGTCCAAAATGATCGGCGAACATGTTCGCCACTTTTATGAAACACATTAATCATAAGCGTCACTGCTTATGTGGAGCTTCCCCTGCATGTTGGGGAAAATGTTCAGTGTAAACGTTAGCCGGACATGTTCGCCACTTTTATCCAAAACCAACATGCTTGGAAAACATGTTTGGGGTGAAATTGTTCCCAAACGCTGCCAGAATACTGCTTTCACAGAAAGTTTAAACTGCAATTTTGGATTGAAGTTGCTGCTTTCAGACAAGGGCACTTAAAGAGGCTTCTTCGAGAGTATATGGAGCAACCGAAAGAATAGGTGTTTTTATTGTGCTTTTAAATTTGATTTTGGATCGAAGTCGATCTGAGGTGTGTTTTAAAAATCGATTTTCCAAGATTTATCCATGTCAGATCAACATCGATTGAGCTCTAAATATCTGCCAGGGCCAGGAAACAAAAATATTGGAAATCTTCTGGTTTCAAGGAAAATGAGTGTCCTCTTAAGTTGCTTTCTTCCATAAGAACCATCAACAAGTTAACATTAACAACAACAACAACAACCTAACTATAACGGATGAACGACAAGTTCGGCGAAAGGTGAGGTTCCTAATACTTTAAGAATGTTAGGCAACACTAAGTCTATTGCGATCCCATTATCATGCTTCAATAATATTATATAAATTCTCTAAACTTTTCCATAAAGTACTTTCTATCCGCTTTGCCATGTTGATTTGATAAACTCCAAGAATATTTCTTTTTATTCATGATGACGTCAAACGGATGAGTTATGTTCTGTCAGAAAGAAGAAAAAAATTAAAATAATTTTCAAGAAATCTATATGTCCGTTTATATATTTGAAGCAAGGGGCAACTTATCCGAGAATAAAGTGAAAAACTAATAAAAATATTTTCCTGCCTAAAGACGATGCAATTGTTGAGCAGAAAAAAAAAAGAAAGTCGTTATAAAACCAGAATACAATCGAGAATTTTACATTTAAAAAAAAAATCATTTTCTTTTCACTGATTCAATATTACATACCTAGACGCAATACATTCCATCGTTATATAAATATGTCGATACTACACCGATGAATTTACAATATTGAAATTTTCCAAAAGAAAAAAAAATATGAAATATTTATATTAGCATTAAAAATTTCATACCGTTAAAAATTTCATACCATATCAAACCTAACCTTTAGTGCTTTTTATTTCCCTGGAAAAAATCTAATTTTCTGGATTTCGATAATAGAATGGAAAATGGAAAATCGAAGGTTGAAAAGCAAGTAAAAAAAAATCATAGTGAAAAGGCTTAAATGGAAAAAAAAAGTTTTTATAATGAAAGGTAAGGTAACGAGTGAAATGGAAGCTCAAACCCCAAACGGTTTCCTTCTACTCATTATAAAGTTATCTAGATTATTTCATGGGTCAACAGTCGAACCAATTTATTCATCCCTTCTCGACTACGCCATGCTATTGAAACTCCGTTATGATTGGTTTTATTTATAATATATTTTTTTTTAAAGCGGATAATTAAGTCATTTATAAATTTCAAGGCTACGGGAAAACCGAAAACCAATAAGGCTAACGGGAAAGAGGATCTCCGATTTATACGGAAAAAAAAATTATGTAGATAATAATTTTAACATACAAGAGAGATCATATATTTAAATTATAAGATATTTATACTCCAGAAAATGGGGTTCGGGGTAAAATTCTAGTTAAGAAAAAAATTGCCAATTTTAAATTGGAACAAAATTTTATCTAGGTATCGATAATTTGGAATTTTCTGGAATGTAAATATCATTTTCAAAATAAAAATAATTATATGTTGAAAGCGTCCTATTGGCCAGATACTGGCATTGTAATACATGTATATGCATTCCCTCGTAGAGTGGCCATCAAATTTACAAAAAAAAAGTTTATTTTTACAGGCTCTCCTCTTTTGAGGGCCCGTAACAAAGAGGAGATAGGTGGCATTTCCCCTACTGGCTAATTGTATGTATATACTCCCCGCTTTTGCGGCTCTCCCCATTTTTCTTGCACTGAAAGAAAACACAGTGTGCCAATGGGCAGGGTTACACAACATGACGGTGTAGTAAGATTTCGCATCTTGAAAAAGCAATTGTTAATTCACTGTAATAAGAAGACATTTTTTAAATTTGTATGCAGCGTCAGCTTGTGCAAACTGAAGGGTTAACCACATGTTACTGCAAATCATATGGAAATTGGTATACTAAGATATTTCCTTACACGATGATTTTTCCTACGCTCAATGTAATTAAGAGGAGGCTTCACAAAATACCGGAAGGAATGGCTGTTTTGTCTAACACTCGATTTACGGAGAGGGAAAAAATCAAATTTTAGATATCTAACGAACTCTTGTGACTTTTTCTTGTATTTTTGTTACAAGTTTCAACTTGCTCCAAGCAAACAAAATCAACGTTTTTCGACCGCAATTTTTTTTTGAAGTTATTTTGCCGCCACCCATACATTTTGGACAAGTTGAAACTTGCACTAAAAATTTCAGGATATACCAAAGAAATTTGTTAGATACCTAAAATTTGGATTTTTTCATCGTAAATCGAGTATTAGAGACAACAGCCATTCCTTGCGGTATCCGTGAAGCCTCCTCTTAAAGGCTACTTAGACCTTCTCTAATTTATTAGTTCTGGCTGTGGGCCTGTGTTTTGATGACTTCTTTTAAAAGAAAACAGTTAAAAATATTACAAAAAAATTTTCTACCTTTTTTTTAAGACAAACCTATAATAATAAATTAATCAACAGGCAATAAAAAAATGCCATTTCCCACAAAATTAATTTCTAATTTGGAATTATATTGATTGAAACTCTTGCGATAATGACCAGTTAAAATTTTATTAAGTTATAAAGACTTAGTTAAATTAATTTATAAAAAATAATTTGAGTCTTTCTCTAGTTAAATCATTAACCGAACCGAAATCGGTTAAGGCCGGATTACACGCAGCTAGTGTACTAGTTCGTCTCCTATATTTAACTTATGTACAAAATACTCGCTAGCTAGTAGGAGCGAATAGTTCGTATTTAAATTAAATATAGGAGCGCGAGTAGTTAGTACATAGTAGTTAGTACATTACTAGTACCTAGCGAGTAGTTTGTACATAAGTTAAATATAGGAGACGAGTTAGTACACTAGCCGCGTGTAATCAGGCCTTTATTGTTCCTTCTAATCTGATTGGTATCTTTGGGGAACCATTAGACGACCTGCATTTTGGTCGACAAATCCGGTTACGACTCATTGGCATTAGTCAGTTATTAAGGCAACTTAATACGTTATGGCATGCCAGGCATTAACAAGTTATTAATTATCATGATTCATTTTTTCTTCTCCCAAATTATTATTATTGTTGTTATTGTTTTTTTATTTAGTCAAGAGTTTTTTTTTTTTAGTTAATTATTTTTTTTGGTAGTTAAATTGCTTAATTAATTAATTTTTTTTTTCTCCTCCACTTTGTAAATTTTTGTAAATTGAAGTAAAAAAAGATCAATATATATAAATTAAATTAAATTATTGTGCACTTTAACAGGATCGCCCAGATTAACCAAAACAGGATGCCAAATCAATGTATTAATTGTCTCTCATCTACGATGCTTCACTTCTAACCTTTAAAAGACAGAAGTTACAAGGATCTACCCACAGCAGTCCTATTGCGATTTATCAACCTTTCCTACCGTCCTGAATTTGCATTCTTTTAGAAGTTTTTCACCCTCTTCTCAGAAACCTGGAATAATTTCTTTTATTACGTCATCAGATAATTCTCATTAATGTCTCCGTAGGTGTGCGATACTTAAAAATACGAACCACTTCGGGCTATTATCCGGGATTGCGCTTTTGATTTCACTTTATTTATTTATTGTAAAACGATTTACAAGAATCGTAACAAACATAAAATAAAAGTCGCAAAAAAATTAAAAAAATTACAATTTTATATCCAATTATTTTCATAGCCGGCGAATGAAATGCATTCGGATTACAGTCGAAACGAATATACTTCTTCATTCTCATGAAATGCATTCCCGGAAAGAAAAAAAAAAAAGACTTTAAATCCTTGACTTAGTTTTATGGCAACATTGTTCCACGGAAGTGCATTAGAATGTTTTTGCACGTATGAACAATAAAACTCTCGCTGAATGAAAACGAAGGGCTGCCTTCTTTTTTCTCTTTTTCCTATTTTTCTTGTTTCCGTACAGATGTCCTAAAGATTAACAAAGAATCTTTTAAAGTGATCGCAAAAATTGTCTCTGAAAAATTTTAACTTATATGGTACAAAAAGAAAAATAAAATAAAACGTTAAAGCCTTTTTGGCGTTTTACGTGCAGAAACATTAACCTAGATACAAAGAATGGGATTCAAAAGGTCATTGAGGGATTAGTGCGCGTTAGATTTAGTTTGAGCAATGTTTCTGTAGCAAAATGAAGAAAGTTTTTGGCTCTGATATATATAACAATTATTGAATGTAGCAAAGATTCTTCTTTAAAGATCTTCGAATCACGATCTATTTCAGCCGTTTAATTACCATTTTCGCTATTTTCAAATCGTTTTGTTTCTACTTTTTTTCTTTTTAAAAAAGGATTTTTTTGAAGATCCTTATTTTTATTGCACCGGACTTAAAGAATACGTACATTTTTCTTTTTGGCCCTTCTAGATAAAATTGCTTGCACAGTACAAGGGATATATTAAATAGACTTGAGTTTCTTATCAGGCTTAAACCTTTAACACTACACCGAGAATTGTTATAATAAAACACGTCCTAAGAAAGATTTAGCGGCAATCAAAGCTAATCCAAAAGAAGAACGAAAATAAAACCCGGAGTGACGAAAACAAAGGAATATAGGATTGTAATTTAAATTTACGATCGCTTCTAGTGAGAGTTAATTGTTTTTTCAACAAAACTTTATTGCTGATTGTGATTTTGTGATTTTTTTTTTTTTTTTTACGTTGCACCCGACTTGATGTTCATAGAGTAATCATACGGAGTAAAAACAGTCATTTTTTTCATCGTTAGTTCGTCGCGACGCCAACTTTTGACCTATTTTTGCTTCCAAATGCAGCCTGATTAATTTATTAATAGACAAGAGACACATTTTGTACTGAACAAATTTTTTAAATAAAGCTAGCATATAAAAATACAGTAAATGTGATTTTTGCTGTCATATGCGATGTTTAATTACCGAATAAAAAATAATATAAATGGATGTTTGAATTGGTGCCGAAACGACCGCGACGTCACAGTTCCCTATTTAGGTATGCTCCTAGGTGAGCTATCGGCGGAATGCCCATTGGAGCAATAAGAGTTGTCGTACGAACAAATCCGTGTTAATCTTTGACGTCGAGCAGGTGCACTCGTAGTTTCGTTTTTCAAATAACCGCGCGCTTAAAAGTGAACGATGACGTCACACCAATGAGAAACGTTTTAAAGTGGGGTCACGTGACAAAAGTCTTTTCGACTTTACAATTTTTTTTCTTAATTTCTAAGAAAATTCCTCAGTAAAAATTGCCATTTGATGACCAGAAAACTTTGAACTTTCATTATTCACCATAAGTAGCAATAATGTCTCTTGTCTATTTACGAAAAAAAATGATTATGATAAAAATAATAATAATAATCTTCCCAAACACTGAATTCCAAACTCTCCCTCATCGCATCATTTAGTTTTGAAGCCTGGAATGTTTCACAGAAGAAACTTTTCCTGATTCTAAGAAACTATAAGCTCGATTAAACAGCAAGATTTTTCTTCGAGGAAATATTTCTTGAAGGAAATAACCCTTACGCTAAAAATCAAAGAATTCATTCCAAATTCCGTCTAGGCAAATAAAGTTCAGTTATATTTTAAAGTGTGGTTTCGTTTTGATGTAAGCAAACAATAAACCCCTTACTTCCCTCCTTTTCCTTTTCGCCTCTCCTCCTTCGACTCCCTTCGATCTCTCCCGTTTCGTAATTTGATTAGAGGAACCGCGCTCCGGTATGTTAAACATAATTTCAAAGGCTGTTGCGAAAAGCGCTGTAATGATGGAAAACGGGTTTGTTCCTCTTTACAAGGTCGATACCTTATCATTAAAACGACAATAAGATAAAGATTTCTCTCTTTGATTTCGGTTAACTTAATCCAAAATGCCGTTTCATTAAATTGTAATTGTCGAGTTTCCTCTTAGTCAGCGATTATACAGGTTCACGTTTGGTCCTACTTTGATGGGATTTGCCTTTGTGAACGTTTTGCCGTGACGATTTTCCAAAGGGGTCGAAATAATCAGGAGTCTAATGTGAAATTTACAGGGTGTGCACGAAAGGAAATGAAAACGAAAAATTTTGTTAGCGGAAAATCAAAACGTAAAATATTTGGAAATTAATTTCTTCCAAATCAATTGAATGCGGTTTAAGTATTGATGACGTAAGCTATTATGGATTTTGTTTGCCGCTTAATTAAGATAACGAAAGGAATGCAAAATATTCGGTCGGCTTCGGGGTACGAGATTGAACTAGTTAGTTAATTCTTGCTAATTATTCGAAATTTACTGGGCAGGCCACCAGGAAAACCATTGTCATGACAACTTAGGCAATGTTAAAACCTATTCCACATTTTTGAATTGATTTCGTCGGTTAAGTAAAATGATTAACATAAACATTCATTGAGTAGCACTTCATCAGGATTTTATGAGAACAACAAGTTAAACGAACGGGGTGAAAATGGATGTCCTGATAAAAAGCATTTACGGAAAGAGCATCAGAGATCAAATTAAAAGGTCGGGTAGTTCGATTCTCCCTTGGGTATTGAGTGGAAAATTTTTTCTCCCAGTCTTCCTCCCGTTTACTAATAAAAATACTTGCTTTTGGTCAAAAGAGGTATTAAAGACGAGAAAAAAGAAAAATACCTAGACGTTTGCGTTCGCCGGTTTGAAACGGCCTGAAAAGTTAAGTGTGGAAGAGTTTTAGGAAGGGGGAGCAGCTAAGAGGCTCCAAAAAGACTGTTTTCATCGTTCACAGTCGGAAATAGTATATTACAACACTAGGGCTGCAAAAAAAAAACTGTCCGTCGACGCCGATTTTTAAAGGTTTCGACGGGCAATTCTTTTGCAGTTCTTGTGCTGTAAGCTACTTTTCATCACAAAACACAGCGTAAAACAGGTATTTTTAAAACGCACTAGTGCGGGAAAATAAGTTTTCTTACCCAGTACCGAAAATAACTGTTTTCGGTCCAACCAAAAAAGTTAAATTTCGGTTTTCTCGGTATGAAATAATATCTTACAGTACTACGACGGAAGAGACTTTTCACGCCGAAACACGATTTTGCGTGTTGAGGCGTGAAATCAGTCTCTTACATCATAGGACAGTAATATACTATTTCCGCACTGCGTGATAAAAATAAAATTCTCTGCACAATTTTAAAATAAAAAAAAGGGACTCCACACTTGCGATGAAAAGTAGCTTAAAAATTAGGTTAGGAGATAATCTGCAGGTCTCGATCGGTTATGACTTGAATGTCACCGCCTATCTGCAATTTGATATCTTCAAAACCTAATGTGCAATGCGCAATATACTATTTCCGTGCGTCGGAGGTGAACTAACGTACCTCCATCGTAAATATAATTGGAGATAGTTTGTTTCGACTGTTTGTGAAAATCATGTGACTACAAGTTTACACGCTCATTTTGGGGTAAACTTGTGGTCACGTGACACTTTCGCGAAATGTCGTAACAGAATATCTCGAATCATATTTACGATGGAGAGACGTTAGTTTACCTCCACCGCACGGATTTACATTGCACACATTAAAATGTGTATTACATTGCATTGCATTACATACCAATAGACAACAGACACATTTTGAGGTAATGATAGAAATAAAAGCTCGGATATTTGCTAAAAACGAATAGTAATTTTTTTGCAAAAATTTTTTGATAAATCGTCAGGGGAGGAAAAAAAAGTACAAAAAAGTTTTTGTCATGTGACTACACCCCTGAACCTTTCTCATTGGTTTGACGTCATCGGTCTAGTCACGTGATTACTATTTTATCTAAGCTTATTGAACCAGGTGTGTTCGTTCTTGCGGAATACGACTCGAACCACGTCAAACTGCGTCGTCAAATAGATAAGCATACAAAACGAACACACGCAAAACTAGACCGATGACGTCACGACCGTTTTAGCGCGAATTCAAATTCCAAATTTTTTTTTTCGGTTTTATTGTAGTATTCCTTATCGATGAATAGAAAAAAATTGCAATTATTATTTCCTTAGACCTCAGATTGAGAAAAAAAATACAAATCAAAACATGTCTGTTGTCTATTACATATTCCAAGAAAAAGGAGAGGGGAGAGGCGAAAAAATTTGGCCTCAACACTTTCTTAAGTTCCTCACTTTTGCGTCGCACGTATAGAACTGTATATTTCACCTTTTAATTAGAATCAAGCCAGGTTTTTTTTTCTTTTTATCAGAATCAGAGGTCTCTAATAAATAAATATAAATTGCGAAATGTAGTAAAAAAGATGAAAACGTAATTTTTTATCACCTTTTAAACTAATAGATTTCGAATGACTATTCAGACTGAAAAAAAGGTGGTTTTAGATTATTTGTTATGAATGACAAGATTAAATTATCTTCCTTTTCTACAATACGAAATCAAGCTGGAAGAGTCCTTGCATTGGGAACATAAACCGAGTCCATTAATTAAATTACGGAAAATATACAACGATCTTGGATTTTGCTACAATACGGCGCAGTAACCACGGCGACATTTTGCTTCTTGATACATCGTGAATTTAATTGTAACTTTAGGAAAAAAGCTTATCATTTTATTTTTCAAACGGTACATGATTAGATTTTATAAATTCCCGGAAGGATCTTTTTTTTCCCTTCCTTTTTTTCTCAATTTTTTTTTCGCTTTTATCCTTTATCATTTTAATTAATTATCGAATCATTCAATACGTTGCAGTGACCGAAATTGATTCGGAACCTTTCCGAATCTTTCCAATTTTCCAGGACAAAGTCTAAAAACGATTTTAATCAGCAATTAAATCGCTTGAATTTTTCAAAATCATTTACGCGAAAGGGTGCGAAGGAACTTTAATAGAAGTCATTAATTATTTTTTAATGCAAGTTCTCTCAGAAAAGAGGAACGTTCGAGAGGAGACATTCGAAAAAGGAGAAGAAAACTTCACCCTGAATGAAGCTCATTAAACTTGCACTGAAACGTCGGGCATCTTATTCGACTCAATGAACAGAAATCGAATCAAAAACCTTTGATTCCATGTTTCTATGAACTGTACTTTGTTTTACTTGGAATGAGAGAACCGTATTTTCCGTCCATATTTGTCTGTGGTTTGTCTTGCGGTCACCATGGTAACGAGGAATGTTTCATTTCATGTGATCACTCAAGTGGAGTTGATTATTCACTCAATCAGTGACCAGGCTCGATCACTCTAAGAAGAATCGATTTTAGAGCCGTTTATTAATTTAGAAAACTTGCTTCATAAAAGAAAGTCGTTCCCTTTTCGAATCTTCTAAGTAAATCAATTCCGGAATAGTTTTTCGGAATTGAATGAAATTCTTCTTATAGTAGAGGATATTAAGAAAGCAACATTCGAAATCAAACCTTATGACTGAAGTATTGATGAAAGGCATCTCAGATGATAAAAACAAATTTGAAAAGTTCCGCTTTCAAATTCGGTTAGCAAAAAACCATTACATATATTTCAAAATATTGCGACGGAGCTTTATCGGAAATTTTTCGGTTAAAATTGACAGTTTGTGAACATACCAGAGGTGACCACAGTTGAATTATAATAGATCCAACTGGTGGGGATTCCATCCTATAAATAGTAAGACCAAAAACGAAGCTTTCTTTTCAGGGTCTACTAATATTGAAATCAGGGGCTCTAAGACTATTCAAAGAACCAGATACTTCGTAGGTTTTAAGTTCAGAACAATGAACATACCAAACATTTAATATTTTTTGATAATCGCTTATCTCCAAAATTCAATTATTTATTTACTTTACATATATTGTATTTTAAAGTCAACTTTTTTTTTTTTTTTTTTTTTTTTTTGTAAAAAAATCGATCAATTTTAAGTTAAACATACAAGAAAGATATGATCCGTTTATCCAAAAAAAGTCGCATTTTCCGAAATAGATTTTATATTTTCAAGCTTAAAATAAGATAAATCATTGATGTCGCTTCGACATTCATTCCCAAGCCAAACTAACATCAATTCTCTGCCTTATACAACAACAAAAGCCCTTCGGAAAACTTTTGAAATGAAAGTAAAAGTGTGTTTACTTTTTCATGCCCCTCATTTTACAGCTTCTAATATCGAATCGAACATTGAGTTAAACTCTTTTGTGCGTAGTTTGTAAATTTTTTGAACAAAAAAGAAATAAAAACATTTTTTTTTTTTTTTATTTATTGACGTCGGGAATAAAAATCGGATTGATTTATACTATATTATCGAACGGAAAAGAAATTATTTTTGTCAGTAAAAAAAAGGATGTCGTATGACTTGCCGATCTTAATTTCCTTGAAGAGAAAGTTTCCCTTATCATGGCGTAAAAGTAAATCTTATTCACTTTAATCATACTTATGTGTCACTCATAATTACCGAGATACAAAGAGTTGCGAATCGATCGATGATTTTCCTAGCGCCATTTCCTTGGAAAGGTAATCTGTTGTTATTAAGATCCCTTTATAAAAGGGGAATATACAAAATGCCTGCATTTTTCCTTTAATAACAAAGCAAATTTAAATAATATTTGCCGACGAATGAAGAAAAACCGCCTTTGTCAATTACCGAGAATTTATCAATTTTTTTCATTATAAAGGTTATTATTATCTGCGTACTTCCCAGGCGTAGGAGTACGCGGTGAAGAGAGGGAAAAAAAAAAGAGATTTATTTTACCTATATTTTAAAACTCTGTTTTGAGATTCAAAAGCAAACATTGCCACATTAAACCTTTCATCAAATCAAAAATCTTTTTTTTTTTTTTTTTTTTTTTTTTTTTTTTGCTATAATACGAAAATATCCACTTGAATCTCGCAGAAAAGATAAAAAAAACCGTTTAGATATAAAAGGAACCCCACTATTCAACATATTTTTTTGATCCCATTTTTTTATTTTTTTTTTTTTTCTTATTCATGGACATGGATTTATTAATTTTTTTATTTCTACTACGTATTTTCTTACAAAATTTTCCAATTAAATGAACTGATATACCGTTAATTTGAAATTTTCAAATATAGAGTAGGAAATAACATTCTTCTGGAGCTATTTTTAACTGAACAAGAGTTCGTCCTTGGTGAAAAAAAGACTAAGGCACTTTGTTCATAATTTTAAAAAACTTTTAAGAAACAAAATGGTATCATTCAATGAAGTCAAAGAAGGAAAGCCGATAATTTGCGTTTTTGCCCCCCATTACCCTAATGTCTCCGTTTGTGGTACATGACAGATAACATCCCGGACACCAAAGTACAGGCATAATAAGGTCCTCATTCCGTAAAAGTTTCAACCTTGTACGTGCATGCCGCCACCTTCAAAATCACGCTATAAAGTTTGGTATCCATGTAATTAAATCACAATAGTGTGATTCCATTACTCCGTGTGACAGAATCATAAGAATCGTGTAATAAAATTACATTTTGTGGTCCCAAAAACCCGGGTTGTTGGCCCTCCTCCTTTTGATTTTCTCAAAAATCGTTCAAAGGGCGAAATTTCATGCTAAACACATAGCGAACATGTTGGGCAAACATGTCGGTTTTGCAAATTCACTATGGGGTGCAAATTCACTATGTAATGTTGGACCAACATGTTGGTACAACAAGTTGGACAAACATATTATACTAACTTGTTGGAATGTTGTACGAACTTGTTGTACCAACATGTTTAACAAGAGAACGACTCGACTATTGCAGAATTTACTCCTACGCCAAAATTAGTGTGGAATGTTGGTCCAGCAAGTTGGTACAACATTCCATAGTGAATTTGCACCCTTGGGTAAAATTGGTCAACATGTTCGGCAAACATGTTGGACAAACATTTTCACCAACATGCAGGGGAAGCTCCACATAAGTGGTGTCGCTTTTTCAAGCATATTGGGTAAAAATGTGTTTGATAAAAGTGGCGAACATGTTCGGCGAACATTTTGGATTAACATTTTTACATAACAGGCTTAAAAAAAAATTAATTCTTATGTAGAGCTTCCCCAACATTTCGGGGAAAGTTTTCGATGAAAATGTTTGTCCAACATGTTCGTCGAACATGTGGCGTGAAATTGTGCTTTAACTGGTTACAATTATTTTGGATCAGGTAAGTATATTTGCAAGGTGAAAAAAAAGTAAATAAATTATAGGCTAAAAACAAAAAATAAAAGATTTCATCCTTTGAAATCAGCTAAATAAAAGTATTCGACAAAAAAGACACCGAAATTTACTGCAGTCAATATTCTACATATTTTCTAATACTCAGCTTGTAGTCAGCGCATAGGCCAAGTATTATGAAATTCATAGACTTTGGACTTTATTGTACTAATGATTATTTCTACCTACACTACAGTGTTGATAATAAAAATAACGGGTAATGGTTGAAATCTTGATAAGAATTTCCGAAGTATTGGTAAAGTTAATCAAAAGGGGGTAAGCATTTGGTTTTCTATATCTTGCGGATAAGAATGGTCGACATTTATCAGTAGTTGATATCATTATTCTTCTCTATCTGTTCTCTGCTTGGGTGTTGGACATTGATCGATTGCAAATCTGACCGAGTAACTTTTCCGGGTCTCAAGTTAACTTAAATTGGAAACTCCTGATAAATGAATCAAGCTTTTTTAAACAATAAGTTCACACTATTTTCTGTACAATTTTTTTCCGATTCCCTTGTTTTCAATTAGTTTCCGTGGCTTTCTTTATTTTTCGGTCTGTTAACTGTAAAAAGGTGTCATCGCCAGAAAGGTTTTATATCCATCTTGAACGTGGAAAAGAAACGCCGAATGAGAGGACCAGGACCCCTTTTAGACGTTATAGAAAAGCAGGTAACGATCCTTCTGTGACAAATAAAAGGGGATATTTCTGGATCCCACTTAATTCAGTTACTAATTTTCACGGTCCATTTTACCATCCCGGTAATAATTGACCTATCAACACTATTTCCTAACGAACCATTTGTCATTTTAAAGTAAGCCCCACAAAATTTTTATTTGTATACGCACGTTTCCTGCCTTTCACGCACCCTCCCTGATAGTGATAATTAAATATCTCTCTGTTGATCGCCTAAGGTATCGGTGAAATCGATTCGAAAAAAGGGAAAAAGTTTTTCCCCATCTTTTTTTTTTTTAAAGGTGAATGCCCTTATACAGAGCCTTTTTGCCACGTTATCTAGCGTAAAATCCACGTCATCTAGTACAAAGCTTTTCTTTTCCCACATTTTTTTTGGTCTATTATTTTTCTATTTTTCGTTGCAGCGGATAAGACCGCGAAACCCACCGAAACCGCAGCATACGAGCGAATTCTGACAATGTTATCTTAAATGAGTAGGGTTGTACTCTGATTAAACAATCCATCACCGAACCTTGCATCTGGGTTCTGTTTCTGGTTCAACTTTGACAGATATTAATTGTTAGATCACATTCCCACTTCATGCTTTTCTAACTTCAATCTTTTTTTTTTTTTTTTTTCTTTCCCCCTTTTTATTTTCTAACTTTCTCTCCTTTCATGTTTCCTATTACCGCCTCTAACGGAGGTTTTTAAATATAATTCTTACGGGAAGGGACCTTTTATTTTCTTTAAAAAAATATTAATCGAAAGAAATAACGGTACTTATGGCTTCTTTTTAATATTTTTTTCCCCAACTTTCTACGGTCAGCGAGATGTTTGAAATAGTAAAAGCGGAAGGAAAAAAACTTTGTCAATAAATCTTTATGTTTGTACGGTTTCTTTTATTTTCTTTTGGATGGAGGGAGGGGGGGGGGGGGGACAAGAAAGATTGGGCTGTTTGAAATCCATATTCGACTACTGTTTTTACATTTATAAGTATAGCTTCGTATTTTTCCTGATTTTCTGCGCCCGATTCCAAAATCCTCAGAGGTGTGGGACCTTAAAAATTTTCCATTTTTTTTTTTAATGAACCAAAATAATTATATTTTACTTTATTTAATTTGGTGCCTATTCTAATTTCAATTCCTCATTTACCTACAGCTACGATTCACTTTTTTATTTATATTTATTCTTGATTCCTTTTTCTAATATTTCAAGGAAAAAGACCAGGAAAGAAACCAATCCAACTAAAATAGGTAATTTTTACGATTCCGAATCCCCGTCGCGTTCGGCCTTTTTCGTCCTTATTCGAATACTTCCGCTACAACGACTTTCGACGTGCGAATATATCATCCTTTTGCAATAATCATAAAATGTCGCGTTAACATGACAGCCAGTGTCAAAAGTGCGATTGCAATATTACTTCCTTTCCAGGCTTCTGTAAAATTATCATCTGGAAATTTTTTAAAGAAAAAAATAAAATAAAATAAAAGGAAGACACTAAAAAAAGGGTTTTCAAGATTTTTCCTTATTTATATATATATATAAAAAAAAAAAAAAAAAAAAAAAAAAAAAAAAAAAAAAAAAGAGAAGCCCTCTAAATATTTTACGAAGGCTAAAAATAGCAACTTTTAAAAAAAATTTAAGTGATTTAATTTATTCATTTTGTGTGGGTTTTTAGGGGGGAAAATGGTATTGGAATGAGACGAAATTTACGCCTAAGTTTTTTTCTGATAATGATTTCTCTGTTTGTTACTATTAAAAAGAAAAAAAGGGAAAGGAAAAAAAAAGAGTATCATCATTATTGTATTAAATTTTGCATTATGAAGGGACATTTTGAACAGAAAAGGACGAAGAGGGGAAGGGGGTTTCGAAGAGAATCGGGAGGGGTGATTGAAAGTATCAAAGACACCGAATCATCGACCGCCCGAGTTCTGTTGCCATAGTTACCATCCTATACAACTACAGGATGTTACTTCTTTTCATCGTTGTTTTTCGGTTATTTTCCTTTGTTTAAATCTCATGCGCCTACTACTTCCTGTCAGACGAGATGTTTACTTCCTTTTCCATCTCTTTTCTACCTCTTCCAAAGCTTACACAAGACTATTCCCGAGGAAGTGTTTATTCGAAATTCTCCTGGAAGGATAATTTTCTAATAACGCAACCGTAAATATTTTTACTTGTTTGTTTGCTTTCTATTATTTAAAAAAGAAAAATTCTTCTTCAGTCTGATAATGAATAAAGCAAAGCGAGAAAAGAAAAAAAACGAAAAAGAAAAAGGAACAACTTTTACCTCCTTTTTTTTTTTTCGCTTTTCCTTCCTTCCTCCTCCTCCTCTCTGCGTTCAACGACAAAATATTCCCATCAGACTCGGACCAAATCTACATCGTTTACCAAATGAATTGCCTGACACTAAACTAAAGTTTAAAACTTTTCAAATTAGACACCGCGGAGATGTAGCGAAAATAAAGGATGGAAGTATACCTGACTTTATCTAGTCGATTCAACTTGACTTCCACAAACAAAAAGAAGTGACGGCCATTTTTGAAAGTTTTACATGCATGTACAGAGATGAAAAAGGACGGGGAGAAAAGGGAAAAACTTTCCAACAGCCGAGGGCATTTATAACTCTGCACTAATTACAAAACATGAAACTTAATATTTAACAGTAAACAAAACAAAGCAGATAAAATTGGATAATGCTTCGTGATGTTTCCTATAACCATCCATCCATCTCCAATTCCATGTAGGGAAACTGTATTTTTTTAATAGGAAAAAGCTCTCGTCAGAAAATTGTACCCTTACTCTATAACGAAGCGGGGGTGTGAATGGTTATTTACAAAATATTTCCCTCTTCAAAAAACGTTTTCGTGAATTTATGAAAGAATTAAAATAAAAAGGTTAAATGATATCCCTGTCGGAAATTCTGAGTGAAACGGCATCGGTCCAACGTCGTTTTCTAGTCGCAAACTCGTAAATACTGTATTGAAACATAATATTGATCGGCCTAGTTTTCAGTTCGGATTTATATAGGTGTCACCGAAATTGGCATTGAATCGAGACTGATGCGTGTTACGTTTTAAAAGTTTTCCCGTTATCGGTCGATTTCTACCAGGAATCTTTCTTATTTTTCTTTCAAGTGCCGGCTCCACGACGGAGATCGGCACCATCTGGGCGATCGTGACTTGGAAACCACCACCCTCAAAAGACCCAAGTAATCGAGGAGGCTTATTAAAAAAAATAAAACATTTAGGGAGGGCACACACACACAGCCGGCTTTTACAGGACCTAGAGCCTTATCGCCGCACTATAAATTTTCTCCCAGTCGGTCTTCTTTTGGCAGGCATCCCGCCAATTAGGCACTCCCAAGCATCTAGCATCAGCCATGACGTTATCTTCCCAACTAATCTGAAGTCTTCCCTGAGGTCTGGGGCTCGTCGGTCTGCCCCTCCTACCTTTAAGGGGTAGAGGCGCCACTCCTTTATGAAGGCAGCAGTCAATTCATACCAAGAGCATATATGAAGAGTATATGTATGAACAGCGGCTGCTCTCTTCTCTTCCTTCAGGTTAGTGGCAGCTTATTAATGAAGTGGAAGCTTCAAGACCTGGTTTCCTTGGCCTATAGCTAGGAAGTCAGAGTGTAAGATGATTGGCGTAGTATCGAGGGTTTGGCTTGCAAACTTGCAATGGTTGCAAGACTACCTCAGCCAGTGATCAGTCATCAAATAAAGCGACCGATCCTATACTAGGCAGGTCAACTCAGCTATGTCCATCACAATCGTGCATGGAGCTAGATACACTCTTTTGAACCGCTGCCTGAACTGGTTTTGAGCAGCAACGGTTCAAAAGAGTATATGTCCATGCACGATTGTGATGGACGTAGCTCAGTTGACCTGGCTGGTACAGAATTTTAAAAATTGATTTAGTAATAATTTTTCGCAATGCGAGAAAAAGCGTCTCATGACTTTCAATAATTTAGATCTAATTTTCCAACTAATCTAAAATTGCTTAAAGGCAGGGCGGGTGTAATTCTCTCTGTTGGGGTTATCGGTATGTGGATCAAAGAGGGAACCGGGAAGATGTTCAGTAAAAGAATACACCAAAGGCACTCGAAGAGTGGACTAGTTTAGTGGACTAATCTAGATCTAGCTCACTGCGTTACGGACGACATCTTTGAGATCGATCAACATCTAAACTACCAATCTCTTTTCGAAAGCTATGGAAAACCAACTAGTTTTTCAAAAAGCAAAAGTTTAGGCGAATTCTCAAAGTCAGTGATATCCTGCATTTCGTCCCTTTTATTTTATCACACGATGTTATATCTTCTTTTCGTTCCCTTCTTGGCATAAACGGTTACTTTATTTGGTCATCCCCATTGATGAGATACGAAAAAAGAAAAAAAATACATAACGAAATTGATAAAATCTGTATATCACGATACTATTTTTGAGGATTTAAAAAAAAAAATGTTTTTACCGTTTGTACCATACGGAATAAAGCACGCAAGATTTCTCGGAAAATCCTTTTTACCGGAACCAATTTTCCAGCAACAACGATGCTATACAAAACGGCTTTTTTTTCTTCTTTTCTTTTCCATCTTTATGTTTTTACTTTTATGTGGAAAAAAAAGAGAAGAAAAAAAAAAAAAAGAAAAAAAAGAAAACGTATTATAATAGAAAAATAAAAACAAATAAAACCTGCGACGTATATATATCTATACAGTATATAATTCGCTATCAAGAATCGTTATTTTTCCAATCTCCTATTTAAACATTGCCTCGAGTACGTTTCTTGGGATCTTTTTTACTAATTCAAAAACCAGGAAAATAAAATGCCAGCGATAAAAATTTAGATTTCGGAATCGTTTAAAAGCTTTGGAAAGGAAACACGAAAGAAGAAAAGGGATCACGATCAACCAGTGTCACATGTTGCGCTTTCTATTTATATTGTGCAACAGGCTAATTTCAAACTTAAAGTCATTTTAGTTGTTTCATATTTTATGTATGCTGAAGGATAAAAAAAGGAAACGTTTTAAGGCTTTTTTCATGTTTCAGTGTGCTTCGGGCATTGGGACTTTTTAGGGAAAAGCAAACAAAAAAAATCCCGATTTGACTGTCTTTACATAGTTCTTTAAGATAATTCCGAATTCCCACTCCTCCTACCTATTTTCTTTTTAATGGATTCTTGAAGATTTAATCTAACTGTTGTGTATATAAAATAAAGTACCGAAAGACAACTTTTTTTTTTTTTTTTTTTTTAATCTTTTATTTAAGTTTATTTGTTTTTTTTTTTTGTTTTTTTTTCAAGATTCTTCGGTATTGAAAATGAATCCAGCTTAATGGTTAATGATTTGAAGTATGACAAATCCTGTATTCGTAAACGCTTGGAAACCACCTGTTGTCAGTCGTTATCCGACCCTTCGTGGCGTTTAAATGCCTTTTGTTCATTGATTTTGTGCCTCGTACTATTTTAATATTCCTCGAAATGTTTAACAGGAAAAGAGAAAAAAAATCACTCCAATGCATTAATTTTGTTTTCAGTTTTCTTTTTCAGAAGCATCCGGCTTGAAAATAAAAGAAAAAAAAGTCGAAAAACGGTTTAAAATTTTAAAAAATGTAAAATATTAATTATAAAGTTTGAGTTTGTTTGGGGGAAGTTGAGGAGCACAACGTGCCGTGCGACGCTAATTATTTATTATCTTATCCTCAGATAAAGAAAAACAGTCATCCTTAAAAGGGATCCTTGGTGATTTTATAAACTTTAAAATTTTTTTTGTCTCGCATTTTTTTCTTCAAAAAAAAAATCGAAGTATGGTGGATTATTCATGAAAGAAAAAAAAAATGTAATAAAAGAAAATTACTATGAATTTTAAGCTCTAGTAATTGGTTGCTTCAAAAAGGAAAATGTTGCGAGGATTGAAATTTTTCCATTGCGCAATCAGGAAAGAGGCTTGTTAAAAAAAGGTTCCAAAACACTGAAAATTTAAATTCGAGGAAACTTTTATTCGACGAATCCCATAAACACCCCAAAAATTGTTCTAATTCGCTCACATTAAGATTATTTCATCACACGGTACGTTTATTTACAGACTATTTTACTCCGTACCTTGTGATAAAAAATATCTTTCAATGCAAGAAATGCAAACAACTTGCCCGTCTCGACCTATTTAAGGCCCTCGCCTTCAGCTCGGGCTTAAAACTCGGTCTCAAAACTCGGTCTCGACAGGCAATTTTGTCGTTTGCAGTCCTTGTATTGAAAAATACTATTCTGTCCGTTAAAATTGATATGGCCGTAACTTTAAATCTTAGGCGCATCACTGTAATAGAAAAAATCTTGAATAGGGCTATTCGAGACCAACCTCTTTCTTTTTTAGATAAATTTTCAATAAAACTTTGTCAAAAATCCTTGATGATCCTTAAAAATTTTTTAAAATTTTCAATGAAACCCATAATAAAATTTTTTACAAAATATTGCAAATTTTTGACTAATTTTAAGAAAAAAGGGAGAATTTTTAGAGAAGTTTTAGATTTTGCACAGTAAAAAATTCATGGTAAAAATTAACATAATTATGTTAAAATCGGTCTGCATAATTTTTATGCTGTTTTTTGAAGGGTTCCGAAGCCGTTAAAAATTAGAAGGCGCCGGTGCCAGCTCCAGCACCAAAATTTTCAGAACGAAAAATCGGCGGCAGCGCGAGAGCCGGCTTCGGAACCCTGAAAATTTTTGGTAAAAATCCTTAAAATTTTAATTTTTTATTAAAAATTTTGGTAACGTTTTGTGAAAAAGGTCATTAACATTTCTTGAAACGAAGATTTCGATGATTTTTGATAAAATTTTATTGAAAAAGGGGGCCACGTGGACTAATATCTGGGCTTGGAGGATTTAGGGGATCATTAAAATTTTTTGAAACGAAACTGAGGCGAGTCCGTCTCGATACCGGAAAAAAGTCTCAATTTCGTAATCGAGACTCATCTCGTAAATAGTCTCGTAACGAGACTGAGACTCTTTTCCGATATGAGTCGGTCTCGTCTCGGAAAGATCTGGTCTCGAATAGCCCTAATTCTGGGTCTCCACTTGATAATAAATTGAACAATTATTTACATCACGCAATAAATTTCAGTGCAAGATGTACATTGATACCATCACTCTACGAGTCTGGGCATAGTTATAGTCCATTGTGACATCATTTTTCTGGTTCAAATGCGTAGAGTGTATCTAGTCTACTTCAGGTGCTGTAGTCTATTACAAAATGTAATTAATCATCAAGTGGAGACACAGGACAATATTATTACAATTTTTCCCCTGCCATCCTAACTTAGAAAATAAAAATAAAAAAATAAAAATAAATCGGGGAAAAAACCAATTAGCTAAATGAAAAGAATCAGAAACTTATAATAGCCGATAATTTACCCACCTACTCCAATTTTGTAATTTGAACTTAATAATCTTTGCATGCTTTTCACGGTAGTCATTACAACTATGTGAACCACAAGATAAAATAAAGTTTTATTACCAATTTTAGTCTTTAAAATATTGTGTTCTGGAACCCCTGTGCAAAAGGGGTGTTGATCCACAAAACTTTTCGACCACAGCGCTTAAAACATATACACAATTTAAATCAGGGTTTTAAAAAGGGGAGCAAAAACAAAAACTTTTTTGAAGGCTGATGAAAAACTTTTTAGTTAAAAGGAGGAAAGTTGAAAGCGTATATGTCAGTTCATTTATTATTTCTCAAACTCGATAGGGAAAAAGGTGAACTTTTCCGCGTGGGGTCTTTCCTGAAATCAAACAAATTAATAAAGCCGAAAGTGAACAAAGAGTCAACACACGAGGATCCGTATCGATTCATCCTGATAGATTACGCCTCAGAGCATTGATTTTCCCTTGCTTTTATTTCTCCTGTTTTAGGAAATTATTACGTTTTAATTAAGATTGACAAGTCTTTGGGTTCAAGGTATGCGATGTTTTGTAAATGAAAAGGGATGCGGACGTGGGATTGAGATTGGGATTTGGGATTGAAATTGAAATTGAAATTAAAATCTATATATATAAAGGTTCGGTAATATTGTAAAAAATGCGGAGTGTCGCATTCAAAGAGATATTTCGAATACAATACTAATATTTCAGAGTGGGAAAACGTTTCAGCTGGTTAAATATTTCCGGAAGTTAGTTATTAAAATGTAATTGGTTGGCTCTTACGTGACCCATCGAAAAATGTAAAGCATGCAGCAGACAGAATCCCAGGACGAGGTTCGCTAACTGGAGTGACGCAGCAGCAAAATGTTTCCGCCAGGGGCGTTGATTGTCCGAAATGGTTACAAATCAGACGCATTATATTCGGTGTGCGCTTTTAGGATGTCGAAAAAGTAAACAATCCTTCATTTTTTTTGATAATCTCAACATTTCCAAGAGAGTGCGGTTTAAAATTTTATAACTCTATAACGTTTTGGTCGATTATAAAATTTTATAACTATTTATAAATTTTTATAATTAAAATTTTTAACTGAGCAATTTATTAATTTTATGCTTAAATTGAACTATATTTAGCATACTTTATAGGCTCTTTTTTAATGATTTTTCACGAGGAAAAAAAGGAAAAAGAAATTACATTTTCTTAGAATAGAACCCGAGCCTTGTGGTCGACTTACCAGCCGCCTTTATCCACTACACCACTTTTCAACTGATTTTTAAGTTCAATATTATAGGCAATATAGTTCTTAAGTTACCAATTATTTTAACTTATAATATTTTCCAGATTTTTTCGAATTTTCTGTTAATTTCTTGTATTTTTAATTTGACAAAGGCTCAAAAATGAAGATGAACAGAAATAGAAAAATTTGGGAAGCGTTAGAAGAAAATAAAAAAACTTGAAAAAAAATTGAAAATAATTTGTGCTATAAAATTTTATAACGAATTATAAATAGATGCCTTTTTGATGGGAGAATATAATTTTATAACGAAGTTAAAAGTTTTTAATAACTCAATTTCATAACACACTTTTTCTTGGGTTGCGGTTTGACTCCTTTTTCGACACCCTAAAAAAGGGCAGCCGGTGCAAAAATTCTTAAAAATCTAATTGAGGTTTATTACAATTAAAGACATGGACAGATCTTGTTCGAAAAATTTGAGGGGCTTTCCTCTTTTGCAAACGTTTGAATTGTGAATGTAGAAAGCAAAAAATATATCATTCACCTAACCTTTTTCCCTTTTCCTATGTTAAGCAAAATGGCGAGTTCAAAGAACCCGCCCGGCTAAAATCAGAGAGCAGCTACTGATGCTCGACTGCGGCTGAGGATCCAGGATCCAGGTCCGAAAAAACCAAAGAAGGTTCGGAAATAACAACTTACCTAAAACAAAAGAAAACGTGTTAGTTATATGTATTCTCATTACGTCAATATTTAAACAGCAATTTTCAATTTAATGAAAATCGTATCAAATAACGATTAAACCCGAACGATAATCGGTTTTTATTGTATACATTTTTAAAATACTTTTTTGAACATTTAATATTTATCGTTCTAAAATGAACTCGCCCCCAACCCTATTTAAAAACATAATAAATTTCTTGTAAATTATCTAGCGTGTGTCATTAAATAGAATGCTGCAGCAACCGAAAGCATTTACGGAAACAATGGAAACGTCTATGAGGTATGCAAAATAATAAAACAAGAGAGGTTTGGGGATACCTATTGAATACCGTTAATTAACCATGGCTGTCGGTTTGTATATTATGTTCAATCCGTATTGGATTTCTCACATTTGAAGCCACGTGAGCATCTGTTGTGTAACATCCGAATTATTAAAAACTGTATATTGGAATACGATCGCTTCTGGTTTAGTTCGGTTTTGATTTTCATTTCAATGTTCATCATGCATCTCACTCTTTTCCCCTATTAGAAAAATGATGTTAACCTTAATTTATTTTTTTAAGGCTAAAAAACAAACTTGGCATACCTGAAAATAAAGGATAAAAAAGAAAAAAAACCATTACTTTCCGTAAAATTGTAATAGAACCCATACAAAAGAAGTCAAAAAAGGAAAAAAAAAAAAAAAAAAAAAAAAAAAGGAAATCTAAAGATGGAATATGACCATAAGAAACACTTGAGCGAATTCATGAAACTCAACAAAAGATAGCAAAGCAGGAGGAAAAAAAAGTCAGTCGAGCAAGTCATTTAATACGAATTTGGATCGGGGAGAGATTTTCAGTTTTGGTGGGCATTACTTTTAAGAAAAGCTTTCCTTATTAAGATAAATTTTTTATTCGAAAAGTTTATCCAATTTTGATTTCAAACTTTTATTTTATTATTATTTTTAAAGTTTAATTAGGCATTTTATCATCATTATTATTATTATTATTTTATTATTTTTTTTCTTTTTATATTCCTTTATAGAAAATTTGTGCTTTTTACTCATATGAATTTTTTATCACTACCTATTCCCTTGGAAAATCCTTTTTTTTTTTTTTTTTTTTTTTACATTTTTTTCTTGTTCTTTTGCAGAAACAAAGCTGGATTAATAACATCATTTTTGTTTTTCGGCTAAAATACCCTAAAGAATATTCAGTTTTGGGAACTACCAGTACCTACAAGGAAAATAATACGAAGAAAGATTTTCATGTGCACTAAAATTATAATAAGCCATTATGAAAGAAGTAGAGCGAGTCAATTTAGTAAATTAAAATTATGCTCTATACTCATCCTTCGTTGCTGTTATTATTATTTTAATAATAATAATGATGATGATGATGATCATATTAATAATAAAATAATAATTATAATCCACGAATCGTAAAACGTACCTGAGCCCCCATTATTGATATATCGCATACGTATTTCACAATAACATCCGACATAAGGTTGCTCGTTTGCGCAAAATTTTCATAATTCAATTAATATATTTTTTGAAGCATGATCATGAGGTTTCCTTTCCGTAGTTTCGGGTTTACTGGGATTTCGAGAATTTTTTTTTTTACGAAAAATATCTGGCATAACCCATATATGAAAATAAACATTTTATGTACGGAGATGTTATCAACCGTAAAATAGCCTGAGGAAATAACAATGAATAAAATTGAAAAACGGTGCGTTTGTTTGCTTCACCCGGTTGACATGACAACGCTAAGCGTCTTGCTAAATTGTACGAAGTACTTCACTTCTACTTACTCGAAGTACAGTTTTAAGTATTACGTCTTTTTTTTTTTTTTTTTCCTCAAAATCTTACCTTGTCGAGAATCTTGTGAAGAGCTTTTTGTTAAAAATCACCTTTATTTATATTTCATATGTGTGCGCTTGTGTGCCTGCTTTAGTTTTTTTTTTTTTTTTTTTTTTTTTTTTTTTTTTCAACATAAAACTAGGGGATAAAAAACCAATCTGCTTTCTTCAATCTTTTTCCTTGTTTGCTTAAATTGGACTCTGCGAAAAACCAAGAGGGGGGACTTTTTTTTTTTGTTAAAAAGAGAAACTCATCAAGGATGCTTGAGAAAATATGACCGGGAAAGGTAGAAAGAGTAACTTTACAAAATAAAATAAACCGGACAACGTTCATCACTTGAAATAAATGGGAGCTATCGGCATATATTTCAAGCAAAAAGGAAATTTATCACTTATGAAGCCGAAATTAATCGAAAGGGTTTTCGACGTGTTGGAAAGCGTAAATAAAGTTTTATTCCATTTTAAAGTCGTTTAAAAATGTTATTTTAGAGGTAGGCCTATAAAGAGGAAGATTTTAATGCATTCGGTGGTAAAATGGAAGGATTTTTTCCAATACGCATTAAACTAAGGGATTTAAAAAAAATAACGCCACTAATATCGCCTTTTTTTTTGAAATAGCAGTAATAAGATAACGATTACAAATACGCTTCTAGGTAGCTAACAAATTTTTCCAGAAAGTTCAAAGACACATCTAAAATGATAACTATCGCAATTTTCCGCGTATGTGTAGCATCGTGTGCTTATAACTATACAAATTATTATCGATTTATTGCGCAACCACCCATCGAAAAAGGTGACGTCATCCTTTAAAATCGACGTCTTTTTGACGTCATATTCGGGTCATTTTTTAAGAGATTCCTTAAGTTTTGCCATCACACTAAAAAACCATGACGTCTTTTGAACGTCATTTTTCTCGCTGGGCAAGGGTTCAGCATTTACTAACTAGCGTAAGACTCATGGGCTCTCCGGACACTTCCGAAATATCCTTGAGACATCAATATTCTCGTTGTCTGTTTCAAAGTCTAGATATATACTGTATATGAGACATGAATTTCAAAACTGTCACTGAATATCGATATCGGAGATCGATATTTACGCACTGTAACGACATGAAATGTGAAATCCGAATCAAAGAAAATGTGGAAAATCTTTCCTCTTTTCTTGTGTGTAAAACATAGGAAGTCAGCCTTAAATCCCATAAGCTTAATACCATGAAAATTCTGAGCAAACATAAAAATTAAAGAAAAAAATTGATTTACATCAACTATTTCTCACAAAAAAATCATCACCACAATCAGAAAACAAGCCCATATTGAAGCCTAATTCACTTTAAATTGTGTTACATATTTGCGGACGACAGAAAAGTAGCTAGAATTAATACTTGACGCTTAGACATGATCACTATTTTGGGAAATGAAAAATCTCATTGAACTTTTATTGACTTTCAGTAATTTAGATAATTTTTTTTTTTTTTTTTGCCAAATTTAATTTTCAAAAAAACCCAAGATCCTTCAGAAACGCGACACTTTTATCAAATCACCCTAATTATGATAAATAATCTGTCAGCTTTTTTTCCTGACTTTTCCTGACTGTCATCAAGCCGACCCAACTGACGAAACTATTAAGTGAATTAAAAAGACAATAAAAAGAAGTTTCCGAACTCGACTGAGATTTTATTGATTTTGTGATGAATCGAAAAAAGGTTGTAAATTTTTCGAATGTTTTTTTCTTTTTCTTTTTTTTAAAGACGATAACAAATTTTATCGCTTTTTTTTGTTGGAATTTTTCACCGCTTTTTTTTTTTCTTTTTTCTTTCTCAGGTACTAACCATGTCAAAAACAGGGAGGGAAATTTGTTTTTTTTTTTCTTCTCTTCTTTTTTGTTCTCTAATCAATTAAATCGATTTCATGGACTAGATCCTTGGTCAAAGATCAAAGATTGGAATCCCGATGGGAAGCCTTAAATCTAAAGTCTTTACCACATAAGTACCATATTCCCAAAGATTTACTTGTTTATAGGACTTTAAAATGATTCATTCCTCATATGTTCAGCATTAATGAAACTCGGATTTTCAAATATTGAATAAAGCAATTCACAATAGTCCCTGGGGCAATTTACAACTTAACCTTTCGCAGATCCTCCCTATATTTTCGTTCGACAACTTGTAGATAAAAGGTTTCGAGAGGTTGTATAAAGGATTCATTTTATTGATTTTATCTGTGTTGATTTTTTTTCCCTCTTCCTTTCAATCCCGTTCTCGCGGTTGGATTATTCACCCATAAATAAGGAACCCGTATTAAAATTATGCAATTCCCAAATCGAGGATGGAATATATAAAATGAGACGAAAGTTAAAATTTCGCATTGCAAAATTTTTTGACGTCTTTAAATTTTGAAACCTGCGGTTAGGGCCTTTAACGTTAAAACAAGAGCTACGTCATCGTATCTTTTCTATTTCCAAACCCATTTCGAAAATGTTTCCTACATAACAATCTATTTCCGCTTTAACATCATAATTATAATTTAAAATCATTTAGAAAACTAATTTCGTTTTTCTCTGACGTAAAATTTGTCGGTATTCTGAGAATATTTTCGATTTTGGTTCTTTTTGATGCCTGAAACTGATATTCTGTTTTTACGAAAATTAAATTTTTCGTTAAATTAATATCTCATACCTTTTTTTTTTTTTTTCCATTATTTCCATCATGTTAAATTTTACCTTTTTCTGTCTACTTTTTTTGCTATAAAGGCGCAGAAATGATAAAAAGCATTCATTATTAAAATTCTGGTAAACAACAAAAAAAGACTCGCTTTTTAATTTTGCAAGCTTTTCTATTTGCTTTCCGCGGACTTAAATAAAACATGTATGACTGACAAAAAACCATGTAATAATGTTGTTTCCAGGAAACATTCCGTGAAAACAACCCGGCAGGGGAAAAGGAAGAAAAAAAAAATAATAAAATCCATTTATGGAAAAATGAACTGAGCCAAGTGGCATTCATTGGCAATCTGTTGATTCTAAACGGCGCCGGTTTGCCTTTTTCATTTTTTTAAAACAGGAGCTGCCATCCATCGGTATAAAGCTTAACTTCGCCGAGAGTTTTCCTGGTTCGCAAAATCGACGTTGGAAGCGCTGCTGCATCAATAACAATTCAACAGGTGTTCAAAAACCATTTTCACCCCCTTCTTTCCCTTTCCACCGAAAATTATGTGCCATTTGCTTTCTATGTCCGAGTCCGGAATTATCTAGCTTTTCGTGTTAGCCTAGTAAAACGCCTTTATAATCACGTTTAGATTTTTTATGCACTTCGTTTTTTTTCTTCTTTTTTTTCGGAAACGAATTGTTTTTTCCACCGATTTTCTGGCAAAAAATGGATCATTTCATTTTTTTAAAAAAATTTTTCATAAAAAATAAAATCATTTTTTTCGTTTCCAGTTGAGGTTCAGCCATATTTCCCAGAGATACGTAAAAGCCCCGTACTTTAAAGCCTTCACCACGCCTACAAAAAAAAAAAGTCTTACGGATTCTTTTGAATGGTTACCATGGCAACCACTGGAAACGTATTTCGTATTGATTTTTACACGTGCTTTTCAGAGCCTCTCGTTACAGCTTTAAAAAATCCATCTCCGCAATTTCTTTCCTTCGCACGGTTTGTTCATCTTAAAATGACGACATGCGTCATAATTGTAAAGTAAGATGAATTATTGCCGCCGCAACGAATAAACGGCCGAAATCGTTTTTGTAAAAAAAATTTGACGTGCTCTTTTAATAAGGTGAATAGTACATCTCGTAACAAATAAGACCCTCGTGGAAAATTTGATAGTAAAGCCGTTTACCGGCAGATGATGCGAGTTTTGAAATTTTCATGAAATTGTCTTATGTTCTATGAATTTTCGAAAAGGGCTTCATTATTCAATTAACCAAAGCGGCTGGGTCGGTAATCACCAGAGAATTGCTCTTTCCTAATTGTCTGCTATCTGTTCGGTCCAAGAACAAAGGTAAAATGATTATTCTCCGCTTTATTTTAATTTTCTGGGAAAAGGTTTCTAGTAACACGGGAAATTCATTTCCATACGAAAATTATTTCAATTTGTTCCATTTAACGTCCAAATAGGATTTTTGGGTAGACCCAGGAAAAATAAAAAAACAAAATATGGTGCAAAGGGATAAAAGAAGATTTTGCTCATTTTCGACCCCTTTTCCATTAGTAAAGTTTTGATATAAAAGCTTTGTCATGTTTTCGAATACCTCAATGAAAGTGATGGTAATAAATACAAACTGTACGTTGAACATTGAAATATGTTTTACTAGTCTATATATATAAAATTCAAGACGATTTTTTTTCACTTTTTTTTTTCACTTTTTAACAAAATCGCAACCCAAGAAAACGGTCGATACCTGCTACCAACTGAGAACCCCCCCTTTCTTTTAAGAGGCAACTACGAAAATCGCTCTACGCGTTAAATCAAACCGGAATCGCATCAACTTAGAATGAAAGTCCGGGGAAAAAAAGAATCGCGATTTTCTCGAAAACCTGATGTCCGAATTGAGTTTGATCGCGGCCCCTGACACGTTTTCGGGAGCCGCATCGAAATTCGACAGATTTAGTCTTCTACCACCATTCCTTCGCCAAATATTGCGTAAAAAGCGAAATCCCATATATTTCCTATAGGGAAAAAAATGTTCGCAGTTGCTTCAGGTAGCGAAAAGAAAAAGGGACGTGTTTATAACAATGCCAAACGGTTGATGTTTTTATTGAGGGTACTGTGACCATCGGTGATACATTATTTTGCGAATTTGTTTATGAGAACGTCACCCCTATCAATCTTTCTTAAAATTCTTATCAAAAAAATGAAAAAAAAAATGTTGGATTTCTTAAAATTTCTATCTTTTCTCTCTCCAAAACTTTCAAATTGCAAAATCTGCTAATTAACATGTTTCTAATTAACATGATCTTAGGCATCTACTTTTTCTCTTTGAAATTTTTAAAAATCGGACAATGAGTAGACCCACCTTTTGTTTTGAATTCGGTTCTTCATTTTTATTCACTGGTTGATGTCGGTCTTTTGCATGAAAAGGACGCATGGTGGCCATACCCCACTTTTGGTGGGGGCCATCCCCGACTTTTTTCTTTTAATTTGTTTCCCTCCCCCTTTTGTCGCCAACATAATACTTTTTATTAATATTTTTCAGCTCAATTTGAATCAAAATTATTTTTCTATTCCATTAAACTTTTGAACCGATTTTAATTTTCGAACAGATTCCGTTCAAAATTTTAACGACACCGCAGCCCTACTTTCTATGATTGATAAAAAAAAATGTATGGAATTTATTATATTTATGACTTCTTTAGCTTCATACGATTCTCATCATCGCTTCTTTAAGATCAGGCATCATAGTTCCTCCTTAACAAAAAATAGGACATTTCTTGAAAAAGTATACGTTCTTTTTGGAGAAATACAGATCAAATACAAGGCAAACGCTCTTTCATTTCCTTTTTTTTTTTTTTTTGAAGGAGGGGGGAAGGAGGGGATAAAAATGTTTGGATAAAGAAATTAGAAAAATTATAATTTTTTTTATTATAAAGAAATAAGTTTGTCAAGTGAAGAAAAATCATCAGAAGAAAATCAGATATCGCAGCAGAAAATGACCATTTTATCATAAAATATAAAGCTAAAATATAAAGCTAAGAAAAAATTAATTTTCTAATTATAACTACAAAAATATAGGACAAACTCAAAAATAAGACTTTCATAGGACATACAAAACGTTTTGTCAAAACATAGGATAGATAGGACAACTACTATGATGCCTGTTTTAGATTAATGTCCCTATGAAGAAAAAAAAAGAAGGAAAAACCTTGGAGCATTTTTCTGACCCTTAAACTGCGATAGGGGTGAAACGGAATATGAAGTTAGAATTTAAAAATATTCCAAATTCACGATGGCTGCCCTGGTGAAAATTTTGAGATCATCAATGTCGATCCAACCTCAGAAAGTTAATGCTTTTCGATATCGGTCAAATGAGAATTTAACATATTTTCAATATTGGCCGTCATTGGAGATCGGATCGATCTTGGCCAAGATTGGCCCGATGTCGACAAGCATTAATTTTTAATATCGATACGACATTCCAAAATTTCCACCAGGGTGGTAATGTCTGTTTTAAAATATTACAGATTTTTTATACTCGAATTTTGTAAACGTTTTATTTATTGCTCTTTTTATTCTTATGAACTTAAAATTGCAAGCAATTAACGAATAGACAGTGAATTCTGCAATATTCAACTAGATTGCTTCATCTATGTTTAGCTTATAGGCAAAGCAGCTGTTTCTGTGTATAGGCGTTCATAAGTTTAAAAGAATAGAAACTAAATATTTTGGGGCGTTTTTTGAAGTTTGCACCAGCGGTTGCATAACTGGACAATATCGGGCGCATGATTTATTTATTTATTTATTTATTTATTTATTTATTTATTTAATTTTTTTTTTTTAAATGTCCCTTTGGCCGAGTGCTTTACCTTTATAGATATAATACAGAAAAATAATATTTGGGAGGAATGAAGTATTTCCGAATTTTGAAATATGGTAGGCAAAGGGTTTAATCAGTTAGTTCATAACCAAGAAAAAAATAAAGCTTACATTTTATTTTTCCCTTACTTCAGAAAAAAAACAAAAGCGAAAACTACTCAAACGGTTTAAAAAATTTCGTATTATTATAGCTTTACGGTTAACACGGTAAAAGTAATTGATATTTCAAATTTCACTAATTATTACAGTGCATACACTAGATGCGTAGGGGTCGCGAAGCGACCCCGAAGCAGCTAGTTTAAAATAAATAAAGAGAAAAAAAAACATTGGCCTGGCTGAAAAGAGCTTTCCTATGGATATCCCATGGATTTGTATATCCTGTGGATAATGGACAATCCACAGGATGTCCAATGGATTGAAAATGCTGTGTGGATAGTTTAGGAGCTGTTTACTTACAGCCATCTTTAATTCTCAGTTTTGGCGAATAAATGTAGCAATAAAGCTGCAATATTAATGTCTAGCTTAAAGGGGCAGACTCTTGGCCGATTTTAACTATTACGAAAAAATTTTTCTTCATTTATTTTAATATGGTTTCTTACAACATTACTGGAAATATGCATTTAAAAAATTTGGATTTGCGGTTAACTCACAACAGGACATCGTTTTTCTACAAGTTAAACATCGGTGCACGTACATCGACCGATTCAAGCCTTCAGTACACACTTGCCACGTCCTATTTACCAGGACTGAGACCAGAAGGTAGTCCATGATTTTGTGCTACTGGCACATGCAGAACACAGGACCATTTATGAACTTTATAGTATCAAAGTTCGCATTCAGATGTCGCATAAATCGATCAAAAATTTGAGAAAAACGAATTTCAAAACCGAAGAAAGACGGGGAGACAATGTCAAGATCTGAAATATTTGTTTTCACATGACGATGATGATATTGGTTCAAATCGATTTCTTAAGTAAACATTGTAAGAAAAAAAAAAGCTTTTCTGGAACGCTGACTTCGTTCCAACTTTTTAAAAATAAGGTTTCAAGTACGTTCGTCGTTTTAAAAATGGCTGCGAATTCGAAGAAAAAGAAATCAACTGCGATTTATTTTTCAAAAAAAAAAAAAAAAAAAAAAAGACGTGAAAATTGATAAAAAGTTTTCCATTTCGTTACGAATTTTCAAAATGAATCAAAAAAACCTATGACAGAACCGCCTCCAGATAAAAATTTTAATTTGAACGGTGTTAAAGTGTCGATTTATGAGGACGAAAACAACAACATCGAATTCAAAATACAATTAAGATCCGTTCAAGATTGTTAAGGTTAATTTAATTAATTGACGCAAAAATTTCGTGATAAGAGAAAACAAAACATAATATTTGAAAATAGGCTACGACCTTCTGTGAGCTTACACGAGAATTTTACACGTTTTCGAGCGTCTGCTGTTGTCAACGGAAAATTCGCATTCCAAAAATATTATTTCCTCCTTTTCGAAAGCTCGCAAAATCTTTATCCACGATCGAATACCTGTATTTTCGACAATAATCGAAGTTTATCAAATAGCGATTTGCAAGAAGCGATGAAGGTAGATACTATGTGGTTTTTTAATTTAGACGTCTCGAATCAAATTCGAGCAATTATCGGTCTTCTGCGATTAGGCGGAGGCGGATTAATATTTTCGCTACATAAATATTTGAATAAAATTTATCGAGAAAGAAAGAAGAGGCAAGCTTTGCTCTCGGCAGTTATTCATTCCTGAATGATGCGAAAGAAAAACGAATCAACGATGAGGATGAAACGGTGAAAACATCGGATGCTACAGCGAAAAGATTAAAAATAGTAGAAAAGCGAAAATTAGAATTAGATGATTTTAAAAAAAATGTGAAATCGGAACGACAGATGAAAAAAAATCGCCAAAAAAGATGGAGGTAAAAGAAACTGTCGAATGGATTCAAGTTTTACCGTTGGGAATAAACCGAAAAATCATGTCTAATTTCGACAACGAAGACTGTAGTGATTTTAAAAAAGTTGGAATTAGAAGATATCACGAAAAAAAGGGAGTAGAAAAACGATCGATGAAAAAATCAGCAAAATAACCGAAGCAATTTCTGAGGAAAAAGTCAGAATACAGCAGGATTCAGTCACTACCAAGCCTTTCGGGAAACTCTGTGCTAATAAATCATAAAATATTAAATCAGGTTTTTATGCTTTAAAACAATAAAAAAAAATGTTATCGGAAATATTTTTACGATCCCTATAAAAAAAATTATATAATTCTATTTCAATCAAGAGGTATTGCGTGTCTCCGGTAAAACGCTCATCTTGTACGTAAAAGGAAAAGCTTTTGTTTTTAAATGTTGGCAACTTTCTCATGAAATAACTTTCTCAACTTGTTGCTGAAGTCAAGTGAATTTTTTTTTTTCTGCTGTCGTGAAAAGGGAAAAATACGATTTTTTTGTTGTTTTTACAGTACGAGATTAAATATGCTATTGGAAAAAACAAGCATATCGCATCACGAAAATGGAAGTTGAAAATTTTATCTGCTACTTCTGTTCCGAATCGAACTCGAGCTTTCAGCGTTCATCATAAGTTCCTGAATGTCAGAATTTGAGGGCACCATTGAATTTTATTCAGTGAGGACAGGCAAGTTTTTTGAAGATCATGATAATTTTTTTTTTTTTTTCTTTTTTTTACCTAAGCGAAAGTTTTCTTGTCCCTAACCGTTTATCCATTCCTCGAAGGAGGCCGGTACATTAGGCTGCGAAGACGGCTCTTTAACTTGCAAACACATATAAAATAAAAAAATGTAACAACCAATATTTATAGAGGTCACACAAAAGCAATTATTTCCTTGCTTGTGACCGCGGAGAACATCCTGTCAACGTCAAAAGACAACACGTTGAAATATTTTCATATCTGGTCCGGCCTCTGCTTGCTATGCGTTAATTTAAATGTCGGAATCTCAATTTCCGTCGTTTTGCCCGTGATCGATAAACCGTTATTTGAATTAGTAGGTATGGGAAGATATATGAGATTTGCGTTTAAGCTCATGTTGTATATAATACTGCTTTAGTTAATTTCCTATGCTTGAAAATTGTGTAGGCACCGAAGAGGATAGATTATTAATAGTGCATCTAAAGTCTAAACACGTCAAAAAAGATCTTGCGGTGCATGATGAGAATGTAATGGGGTTACTACAAGATAAAGATTTGATAATTACTGCGGGAACGGATGGGAAAATTCGAACTTGGGATTTGTTGCGTTTGGAAAAAGGGATGGAACCGAAATTGTATGACGACGTTAATATAAAGGTTCCGGTTATGCAGATAAAAATTGTAAACACTCAGGTAATTTAAGTCGATTCTGGATAATTTTAAAATAAAATCGCAAAATTATTTATTCAGCGTTTTGAGGCGAAAAACAAAAACAATAATAAATGGTAGACTTATTTTACCAATCATAAGAGTCCAAAAACAAAATTACTCGTCCGTTTCAAAAAAAAAGCGAATTTTAGATTCGCGCGATGAAAAATACCTAAAAAAAAATTAGGTTAAGAGGCGACTTGCAGGTCTTGATTGGTTATTACCCGAACTCCAGTCTCGACCTGAGTAAAATTCGCCATATTCAAATCTAATATGTAATATCAGAGGGTGTCTACTGGGAAATGAGATTCGAAAATAAGGCCATTTTTAGGTTTTTAAGGTCCCATCTTTTAGAAAATATAGGTTCAAAAAAAGTTCAAATTAGACAAGAAAAGCACTTTAGCAGCAGACCAAAAACTGACTCTGACTAACTGACCTGACTGACTTGAACTGACCTGACCGGTCCTTTCATCACTCAGAAGATCCAGGAAGCAAAGGAGGTTACTTTTGTAAATTTAACAATAAAATTCCTTCAATTTTTGAGCTAAAATGAATTTATTTTTCGTTTTTTCAGGTTTAAAAAACCCAACTGTCATAATTAATTTGTAAAATTGTAATTTTGTAATGAAATTTGTAAATTTGTAAATGAAATTTTGTAAAATATGTAACTGAGTATGAAAATTTAAGCCTCCTTATCGATACCTTTTTCAAATAGAACAGAACATGTTTCATGGGTCATCAAAATTAAGGTCATTTTTAGGTTTTTAAGGTCGCCGTTTGAAATTAAGGTCATTTTTAGGTCAGTAGATACCTGAATATGCTACATTGGGCTCTTAAGCCTGAACGAAGGAGTAAGATAACGAAAACATTTTCCTTTTTTTCCGCTTATGTCTTGCAGAGAGATTATAAAAAAAAGCGACGCTCTCCTTTGCAAAAAAATTGTTTTATCGCTACATATTATCAAGGAAAGGCAGTATACAAAGAAAACACTCACAGGAGCCCAGAAAATGCCTATATTACCATTCATTCTTTCGTCGATGTTTTTTTATAAAATATTCCGATTACACGATTTCAATTATTTCCTAATTGCTACAAAAGAAACTTCTTAAAAAGATCTTTAAATGACAAAATTTTCTTTTTAACGATTTCTGAGAAATAAAAGTTATAATGATTAACCAGAAAAAGAGCGGAAAACATGTTTTGTAAAAAATTTCGCGATTTGCTAAAATTCAATTTTCTGAACTTTTTATATCAATTTATTTGCAATTAAAGTTTTCTTTCTAATGATTTTAACAAACTAATCTCATTCTCTAAATAATTCAAAAATCATTTTCTCTTCAAAAACGATTTTTTTAATGTTAATTTCCATTTTGTAATCGTTTCAGATGTTCGCACTCAGCACCGACGGGACCTTTCGAACCTATCTTAGGTTTGGGACTGTTCCTCGACCTTTATCACATCGAGTTAATTAATAACGTGGGCAGAAGATCGTCTCGAAATGCGAACTGCATTTCTCGAAAAACACCAAACGAAATGGAAACATCATTGCAGATAAAAACGAAGGAACCAGTGATAACTGCAAGATAATCTTTAACACAGAGAAGAAAATTCCATATGGAACCAAAAGACATCCGGGCCAATATGGGGGTAAAATCAAAGGTCTTTAAGTATACTACGCCGAGCAAAAAAACAGAAATTTAGAGGAAAGATTATGCACCATTTCGGAATTAAGACTTTGCCCGACGCCCGATAGGCGGAAGTTTAAAACGGAGGTGTTTTTGCGGAAATGGCGACTCGTAATTTCTCAAAATATTATTTTCATACCTTTTTCACGCCTAAAAAGGGTTTAATTATATTTAAAAAAATCCAAATACTGTATCTGCGAGGTTTTTTAACTTCGTAAAAAATATCGCTGCTAAGCCCAAAAGGCTAATTGAAACCCGCTTAGGTACGTTTTTTTTTTTTTTTTTTTTTTTATTCCGCGATTTAATTATTCGTTCATGAGAATGAGCGCCGGAGGTGGTTGTACATTACTTTCAAGAACACAAAAAATTTGATGAATGCAAACCTTTTTCTACCTTATTGTTTTTAACATTTTTCCCGATTTGATTTTTCTGTTCAGGGTAGAGGTGATTTTTTTTCATTTCGGCGAAGAATTCTCATCTCGGCGAGAAAAAAAAAAAAAAAAATTTCTTTCACGGTTTTTTTTATTTAATTTGAACTTGTTACGTTCGAGAAATTTTGGTTTAGTATTCTGCCTTGTTCCGGTTCAAGGATTGCTTTCACTGAAGGAATCGTTTTATCCACGTTATCTTGAGATAAATTATCTACACAATGCTAACTGGATCGGAATTCTTTTCCTTTCATTTTGTCTCTTTTCTCTTTTTTTTGAATGTAATTCTTTTTCTTTTTTTTTCTTTCTTAAAATAGATTTCCTTCGATGAAGGTTGCTAATAAAATGAAGGATTAAGAAAAAAGAATGGCATGATTCTTATTTTTATTTATTTATTTATTTATTTATTATTCTATACGAAAAAAAATTCTGAAAGGTTTTTGCTCTTTTCTTAAACTACGTTTTACCCAGGCTTTATTTATTTCATTATGACTCTCGGGGAATAATTTTCTTAATTAAAAATTACTTCTCTTTTCATTTGCGTAACAAGCGCGACTGTAATTTTCAATTATGATATCTTTAATCTTTGATCTTAATCACATTAAACTTTTCGAAATTGTCGCTCGCGTCATTTTCAAAGGCTCTGAATGGAGGGTAGAAGTTCCGTTGAAAATTCGCGAGAGCTTTACGTCGATATCCGCTCGCACATTACCGAAAACGATGAAAAAACAAGATACTGGATGTCACCGTGCTGAAAAACTAGGTCGATGGATGTTTCAGCCGCTTTTATTATTTTTCCTTATAGATTCCGATCTAAGAAAAAAAAACCCTAGTACAGCCGCTTTTTCAGCTTCTTGAATTTCGTTCCAAGTTGCATGCTTCAAATAGAAGATCCTTTTTCATTATCGTTTTCCCAAAAACTAAAATTTTAATTGGAACTAGAAATAACATGACCGGAAATCATTTTTCCCCAAGATGTTTTCACACTTGTTGTGCGAGAAAGACGATGTTAATTTGAATATCATTTTACAAGCTTCCGTCTATCTGTCACGGAATACTCCCATTATTCCTCCAATTATTCTTCCAATTTACGATTCCCCTTTTCCGAAGATTTTCCCTCTTCGCCCGTGCCGCGCTCTCTTGCTTTCTCTATTTTCCGACAATTATAACGCGTACAATTTAAATTACCCACGCGTTTTATTATCTCTCTTGCCGCAAAATTACATCAATTGAAAATAATTATCTGATCGCGATTTTAATATAATTGAAGCAGATTCGGCTCATGTAAAACAAAAGATGTGAGCATCGTGCCTTTTTCGTTTTCTCTTATTGTGAGCGAGAGAGGGAGGAACTGAACATGAAGAGCTGAGCAACCTGCGATTTGCATAAAAGCAGATATGAGCTTGTAATCTAAACTTTGCGAAGTTGTAATTGACGTGGGATACCTTTATCGTTTTTGTTGCATGTTGTTAATAATGGAAAAGCGGCAGAAGGAATTGTTATTATCCGCGAGACGCACTACGTTGCTGATTACGATTTTTGAGCCGTTTTAATGCTTCGTGGTTGTAAATCATTGCCAAAGACGATTTACTGGCGGTAAAAAAAGTTGAAATGGATGAATTGGCAGTCTTCAAATCCTTGGGTAGTCCACCGCAAAAAATATCTGGAACTAAGTAGTGCCCGCAGCATTCTGCCTGGCAACTTTTCGCTGTCAACTTAGACCTCCTCTGTAAGCAAAAGACTTACACATCAAGTTCGGATCTTTGTATTTTCTGGTAGAAATAAATCTTGGAGAATCAGTAGTTCCGGTTTGGATCAAAATTGATTTACCAAGAATAAATTATCAATCTTGGACCAAGCTTGTTTCGCATTGGGCGACTTGGACTCACGACTTTATTACCCCCGAGTCGGAGATCCATTGAGGTATATGGGAGTGTTCACATTGAGCGACTGCAACTTGATGTCGCAGGGCAGCCCGGCGACATCGCAGGTACTTGCGTCTTTGATTCCTATTGAATCAAATGGGGTTGTTCACATGAGTTGCTGCGACTTCGTTTACCTGCCTTGGTTAATTGAATTTTTATTCATTTGTGAAATGACTTTTTTTAAAAATATTAATTTTTCATTAAAAATGTTATTAAAATCGCGTTCTCCGTTTCACCCCGATGAATACGGTATAAAATTTTTTGCAAAAAGATAAATATTTAAGATTTTTCAAAAATTCGTTGAAATATGCTTCATATGCTTAAAAATTATTGCTTAGTAATTTTTTTGCTTCATTTTCATTTTAGCATATGGAAGAGATGAAACTATGCTACGGAAGAACTGAAGGGTCACATTTCTATAATTGTTTTTTATTGTTTGTTCTGGAACAAGCAATTAACGAAAAAATGTCTGTTCCGGAACAGACAACGTTTAGTTAGAAAATTGTCTGTTCCGGAACTGACAATTTTAAATTGTTTGTTCCGGAACAAGCAATGTCTGTTCCGGAACAGACAACGTTTAATTAGAAAATTGTCTGTTCCAAACTGACTATTTTAAATTAACTGTTTGTTCCGGAACTGATAATTTTAAAAATTGTCTGTTCCGGAACTGACAATTTTAAACTAATTGTTTGTTCCGGAACAAACAATGTCTGTTCCGGAACAGACAATGTTTAGTTAGAAAATTGTCTGTTCCGGAACTGACAATTTTAAAAATTGTCTGTTCCGGAACTGACAATTTTCTAGCTAAACGTTGCATTTCCGTTGCAACTAGACATTGCTTGTTCCGGAACAAACAATTAATTTAAAATTGTCAGTTCCGGAACACACAATTTTCTAACTAAACGTTGTCTGTTCCGGAACAGACATTGCTTGTTCCGGAACAAACAATTAATTTAAAATTGTCAGTTCCGGAACAGACAATGTTTAAAAATGTCTGTTCCGGAACAGACATTTTTTCGCTAATTGCATGTTCCGGAACAAACAATAAAAAACAATTATAGAAATGTGACCCTTCAGGGCTTCCGTACTATGCTTTCCTGTATTGGATCAAGAATGATCCAAATTCGTAATCCAAGACATTTTTTTTTTTTTAGTTATGGCTGAGTTCTGACGGTTTTTCATATCTTGGGCCAATAATGGGTGACTCTGAAAATCCAATTGGTGTTTTCAAAATCTTCTAATTGCATTTTTACTTGTAAACTAAGCTTGAATAATCAAAAAATATTGACAAGTTAAAAATTGTATTTTCATTTGAAAAAGAAATAGTATATTGTTAACCTAGGGAGGAAAATCAATTTTGTTTTAACCTTATGAATGATGTTTTAATAATGTTTTTAAAAAAACCTCGAGGGAAAATTCATTTTCCTTCCTAGGTTAAACAAGATCGTTTTCATTACGAATCAATGCTTAATTATTCAGAAAAATGCGAGAAAATGATTTGATAAATTGTAAGCATAGTCTTTTGTAAACAGGTTTAACATTGTTTTGTCCTATGAGGGAAAAGTCATTTTCTGCTCTGATCGCATGCACAAAAAGTGGCTCCTTCTATTTATGAGTAATGAAAAAACAATTATTGTAATGTAAACGAACGGATCTTGCCCCCGACACTGGGTAAATTTCAGGTACCGTAATTTTTGAGTAAAGTTCGTTGACCGTTTTTCTATTTCATTTATATAAATAAATCATCCAAAATTTCATTGCATTTACCCAAGGCAATTTAACACTTGTGACGAGATATTTTTAATTTTGAAAAAATCGGACTCACTCAGTTTGGTGATACCTAGTTTAAGATTCAAAAATGCTTCCTGCTTAAATTATAGGGAAAAAAGAAAAATGTAATTCCTTGACTAGGGAAAAAATTACCTTCTAGAAGTCCCCCCCCCCCCCCCCCCCGCTCTTTAAATAACGAGAAGTCAATTTCATATTTAAAAAAAAAAAAAAAAAAGCCTTTATAAATGCGCTAGAGTGCGTCAGAATTTAAAAACAAAATATAGTCCAACCCAGAATTTGGTCCCGGTGAAAAGCGCTAATGGCGTTATAAATATTTTTTCCGGAAAAACGGAAAAATTTGATTTGAATAAGCATACATTATCGTAAAAGACAGCTTAGAACATGAATGTTGCACTAAATTGAAGGCAAAGTCACAAAAGAGGAAAATCGCACGCCTTTTTTTTTTTCAGGAAGTACGTCTTTTCCTTCAACTAAAGTTGCACTTACGAGTTTGACAAATAATAACAATAACATGTACAGACTTCGGAAACGATCTTGTTTATTCCTCAAAAATAATAAGATAAATAAAAGTAAAACTTTTAACATCGAAGGGAAAAAAATAAGAAGAAACCGAAAGAAAAAAAAACAAGTTGATTTTACAACTTCGAAAGTAAACTGTATACATTTTAGGGGTTTTATCAGAAACGACATTCCGTTTTGAAATGCGAGAAGGCGTTTACCAAAGCTTTTATCTAAGAATAGAGTTATTAAACAAAAATCAGGGACAGTTCATTGATCCCATAATGTTTTTCCTCCGTTTCTCCCTCTATTTTTCCAAGTTTTTTTTTTTTTAACAGCCTTACAAAATCTCGCACAGCAGAAATCGTTTAAAATTAGTAAAACTCGGTAATCGACATTAGATCATCAGTATTTAAAAAAAAAAAAAAAAAAAGAAAGAGAGAGAAAAAGAAATCGATTTTTTGAAAAATAGGGGCGGGAAAGCTTGGTGCTGTTACGGAATTTTACTTTTTGCATTTTAATACAATTAACTAACATGGATGTGTATATAAAATAATTTCCTCTGCTCTGTGCCATGGTTTTAATTAAGAATTTTAATTTCCCGTTTGTTTACCCGCTTTCTTTCTTTGTTTGATGAAAATGCGGGGAAAAGTATTAGGTCATCTTTTTCCCCCTCTTATCGTGTCAACGGGTCACTTTCCTTCAATCGAGAACTTTTAAGAGGAAAAAAAAAGCAGAAGTGAAAAGGGAAAAGAGGGAGGAGAGAAAAAAAACAATCAATTTTGTTTCCGTGGAAAATAATTGAAAAGTTTGAACAAAGAGCTGTTATCGGGGATGTCTTTTCTTCCATCCTTTTTTTTTTTTTTTTTTCCCTGTTAACTTCATTAAAATTGAAATAACTTAAAACATGGCTCACGGGCTTTGTGTCAAAAGAATTTAATTCAAAATTCTGCATTTCGGACATTGGATTGTTAACATAGCCGTTTTTGTTTTGACGCAAATTAAAACAAAAAAAAGGGGGAAAGACGAAAACGGGTTTTGAAATTTTAGATTCTTTCTGTTGTATATGGTTTTTCCTCTTTTAACTACATTAGCAGCGAAAGGGAAATTTGGTGAAGGCTAGGGGAAGGAAAATCTTAAATTTTACTAACAGTGAGGGAAAATTTATTAATTCTTTTTTTTTTTTTTTTTTTTTTTTTTTTTTTTAATATTTAATTTAGCATGAAAACCGAACGCTTCAGGTAGGAAAAAATAGAATTCAAAAAATAAAAGCAGTAGGAGAGAAGATAAAAGAAAAAAAAACTAAAAGCAATGGACAAGATAGACGTAAAAATAAGATAATCGAGAAATTAAAGATGAATAAGGAGAATTTGCTAGCTACATTTAAAAGATTCAAACTGTTAAGGTTCTAGTTCGTTTACATAACCGGCCGGTTAGCCGGGCGGTGTACACATTTTAACGATAAAAAAATATGTTAAAAAAATTTTTTTAAATCCAATATTTTGTACATGAAAACGGGGTCTAACTGTACCGAAACCGTACCCAAAACGTTTCGTTATGTTCAGAGATAAATTTTCATGATATTAAATGTATGAGCAACAGTTAATAGTTCTTAATTTGATAATATTTGATTGTTTTCGCAAAAAAAAAAAAAAATGTTTATTTCCGAGAGACTAGTGCAGCGCTCTAGCGGTGAAACCGCGAACTATTTCAACAACAAAAAGAAAAATGGTGTCTATTTTTTTCATTTCGAAAACATTTAAAAAAAATGATCGAATTTAGGCACCACAAGCCTTTTTCGAACATTTCAATAACGAAATTTTACCTTTTAAACATAACAAAACGTTTTGGCACGGTTTCGGTGCGATCCGATCTCATTTTTATGTGTAAAATAACGAATCGAAAAAAAAAAAAAAATTAAACTTTTTTTATTGTTAAAAAATTTTCACCGCCCGGCTGACCGGCCGGTTATGTAAAGGAACTAGAACCTTTATTGTTTTTATTTTTCGTCAGCGCTTTAATTTATGAAAAAATTATTGCTTTCTACATAGCACACTTTGGTTCAAATGTCGCGAATGCACGTATACGTAGAAAATCTTATTTTTAGAATAGTCAACGCCATTAGTTTACTTACGAAATCTCTTTTCATTTTTGTATCATTAATTTATTACTGACATCTACAGGCTGGATCAAATTTTACTTTTTTAAAAATCGGTGAAGATAGGTACATGGGTAAAAAAATTGAATGGGGGGGGGGGGGGGTTGAACATCATGATAAGGCCTACTAAAAGTCAATATGACGATTTTTATAGAGTCACAAATGGGAAATCGAAATTTTATTTTAAAGAAAAATATAGTTAAATTTTATTTTAAAGAAAAATTTAGCTAAATTTTATTTTAAAGAAAAATTTAATTAAATTTTTCGGTACTGAAAAGCAAGATTATGATGTACAGAAGCCTTCCTGATGCATTCCAATACAAATTAATTAAAAATAGTCTTAAATCAAGGGATTGAAAAATTCCGACTTATTTGTCTAAAATAGTGTTTTCGAACGGCAAAGTACTCGATTCTTTTATGAACCATAGTATTTTTTCCTCCTTTGAACCTTCCACGAAGGTTCAAAGAAGATAAATAAATTCAAATATAACATTAAACCGGTCACTGCCGATTGAAAATAAGCTACGGGGACTATTTTTGCCACATCTTCGAAAACGTACTTTCTTTTTGGAACATTGCTGAAACTTCTGGAAAGTAACTTTGCCGTTCGAACATTTCACTTTAGACAAGTAAAATCGTATTTTTAACCACATTTAAATTAATTTTTATTTATAAGATATTTTTATTTTCGATCCTAATTGATAATCTTTATTTTAATTTTTAACGGGATATAAATCATTTTATTAAGAAAATCACGATTATAAGTTCGTGAACTATATAAGCAAAACAGAAAATCAGTTGAAAAGTAAAATCAAAGTGACGAAAGATGGATTTGCACTTATATAGTTCATCTATTCATAGTTTCATAGTTCACCACTTATATAGTTTTCTTAATAAAATGATCCATATCCCGTTAAAAATTAAAATGAAAATTAATTTTTATTTCAATTTTTATCAGAATGGCTTCTCTACATCATAGTCTTCCTTTATGTAGAAAATTTTGAAAATTTTCATTTCATTTTAAAATAAAATCTCTTATTTCCGAGGCACTAATTTCTATTTCCCTAAAAAATGATCATATTGGTTTTTGGTATACAACTTTTTTTTTCTAAAAGACTTTAATTAAAAAAATAATTCGTACGGAATTTCCTTTATCAGGCAAAAAAAAAATATAGATAAAAAAGATTGGAAAGATAAAATTGGTTAAATAAAATAGAATGCGTTGACCCGCGAACTATTCAAACTATTTCGACACGGAATCATTTTGAAATGAAGTTATTCATATCGTGCAGCCTTCGCACTCAGTGAATACCAAATACTCAAGTGGCTGATCTTGTTTCCATTAGGCGTTCATTCACGGCATTCGGGAAAATGGTTTGAAGTTCTTTGTTCTCAATTGAAGGGAGAAAAAAAAAGAAAATTATTTTATATTAGAAAGGAATATTATGCGCTTGTGAGAGAAATAAAGGATCAAGGTTAGAAAAAAAATTTTTTTTTCTTTTCGTAAAGAATACTCCAATTTCAAATTCTTTTCTGCAAAAAAAAAAAATTCCATCATCAAAGATCGAATCAGGTAATAAAATGGAAATTTTAATAATGTTCTTCTACGTCAAGATAAACTTGACGGATTGACAATTTAAATGAACTTCGGCGGCGGAGTAAATGAGTTAATTATTATGTATAAGCAATACATTTCCATAACAGAGTCGCGACTCTTCAATCTACCCTTTCAAAACCCATCCCGGCTAATTTTTTATTCTTATCTCACTGAACTCTATACCCCATTACGGAAAAGTCATTTCCAGGGGACATTTTAAGTTATCTTTTTTTTTTTCCTCCCTTGATTAATAGCTATCAAGTCACCGGCCGAAAAACCCCGGGAGAGAGAACTGAATCGGTGACAAATCGAAAACGATATAAAATAACAAAAGTCAATTTTATGTAAAAGAAGTACCGAAAAAAAATGATAAAAAGAAAGAAGGGGAAAAAGAAAAAAAAAAAAAGTTGATAAAGTCTGAAAAGAAGAAGAGGTTAAAAATGTTTAAGAAAGAATGGAGTGAGGAAAAAAGGGCTGATCGATAACCAATCAATCGGATTGCTATCTCGCGTGCAGTTCTTGAATATTGAAGTCTAACTTTTCTCGTATCACGCCTCTTCATTACTTGACTACAATCATATTTAAATGAATTTAACTTGGAAACATAAATCACCGGAGCTTATTGGGTTCGATTCCTTGATTTTTTTTAAAATTCATTTGTCCTTCAGCATTCTGACAGTTTCGACCCTCTGGTAAGTTTCTCCCTTTCTCCCTCCCTTTCTCGCTTCACTTTCACTTTAATGTTTTCCTGGAACGGAGGAAAACATTTTTTTTTTTTTTTTTTACTTTTTAAATAAAGTTTAGTCGAGCTCAGCATCGTTAGAGTTGAGCATCGTTAGTCAATATCGCTGCTTTTTTTTATGAACTCTTAGGGGTTACTAACGGCAAAAAGGCGATATTGAAAATCGTTAGCTCAGGTACACATGGTTGAAATTTATACGTCAATATGGGACAGTGTTTGCTGCTATTTAAGCAAACGAATCAGAATTTCATAACGTTATCGGATTTCAATAATTTTTTAAAAACTTTTAACGAAATTTTGGTTTAGGGAGCTTCCAAGAATTTTTTTTTTTTTTTTTTTCCTATCAACTCAAAAAATCTTTTTTTAATCTCTGGATAGGGATTAGTATTAAATTTTTAAATTAATTTCAATGACTTAATAATTTGATCAGACAAAACTATTTTTTTTTTGTCAAGTTGTTCAAATTATTAATTTGCAAACAAGCATATGAGGAATAGTTTTTAACTAATTTTGAACAAAACGACTTGCTTCAGGCCGGTGTCGAACTTTACTAAAATAAATTCTTTTTGGGGACTCAGAAACTGATATACCCGGAAACTGATAAACTCAGAAATTTATATCAGTTTCCGAGGAAAAAAATTAAAAATAAAAAAATCCTAAAGTGACATGAATTCTGTTTTAAGCAGTTTCCTATTTTGAAAAAAAATTATTAATATGAAAAAAATTAATACATGTTTCTGTAAATACTGTTTGTAGATAAAAATTATTGTTATTTTATATTTTGAAACTAAAAATGAAAGAGTTCGCAAAAATCAATAAATAATACTAATATTTTGCATAGCTAAACATAGAAGACTCGTTGAAAATAAATGTGAAAAGAATTTTAGTTTTTATGAAAATCGTGAATTTAAGGAAGTGTTGATGAACTTTATATGTTTAGCTATTGAAGAACGTAAGATGGACCATGCAAGCAAGATTTCATTTGTATGAAAGTTGCTTTATAACTATGATTTAATTTTTTATTGATTTTTGCGAACTCTTTCATTTTTAGTTTTAAATATACAATAACAATAATTTTTATCTTCAAACAATATTTACAGAGACATGTATTAATTTTTTGCATACTAATAATTTTTCCCAAAATGGGAAACGGATGTCACTTTCCGGATTTTTTTATTTTTACTCCCTCTGTCCCAAAATACTTTGTGTGTTTCTCATTTTTATTTCCCATTTCGCAAGCTTTTGATTTTCGCCGGAACTGTTTGTACCACTTTACCCACCCACCCAAGCACTATTTCACACCACCCCCCATCCCCCCCAGGGGTCCCCCCCTTTGGGAAATAAATTACCGAAAAAATGTAAAAAATTAAAAATTTCGAGTCTATATCGGAACCCCGAATTTTCCAAACCCCGAATCGGGTTTCGGGGTTTATAAAATGCGATATCGCGAAAAAACGATGTCGCGTTTTCCGAACCCCGAATTAAAAATCACCGAATTGGTTTTCGGGTTTCATAATGTCGGGTTTGGGAATCCAGGGGTTATGACGCTTTTCGTATTTCTTTAAATAATTTTATATTTCAGAGTAAAAAATTCGGCGATAATAAAATTCGGCGTTTTTAAATTCGGGGATAATAAAATTCGGCGTTCTTAAATTCGGCGATAATAAAATTCGGCGATTTTAAATTTCGGGGTTTGTTTAATTCGTGTTTTTTAATTCGGGGTTTTCAATAGGGCTGCCAACTTGTGTAAATTTACGTAAATTAGTGTACTTGTGTAAGCTTACGTAAATTTACTTCTCAAAATGCAGGACGCACTCATAAGTTAAACACGATTCTATTGTTCACAAGTTGGCAGCCCTATTGAAAACCCCGAATTAAAAAACACGAATTAAACAAACCCCGAAATTTAAAATCGCCGAATTTAAAAACGCCGAATTTTATTATCGCCGAATTTTTTACTCTGAAATATAAAATTATTTAAAGAAATACGAAAAGCGTCATAACCCCTGGATTCCCAAACCCCGACATTTATGAAACCCGAAAACCAATTCGGTGATTTTTAATTTCGGGGTTCGGAAAACGCGACATCGTTTTTTCGCGATATCGCATTTTATAAACCCCGAAACCCGATTCGGGGTTTGGAAAATTCGGGGTTCGATAAAGGACCCAAAATTTCTATTATTTTCGCCCCGTTTCAGAAACGAAAGCGAAAAATTTGAAAGTGGTCGGAAATGAGAGAGTACATTACCCTAAACAAGAATCCCCCATGAGAAAATTTTTTTCATTTGTCGCAACCGGGTGCGTGAAGTTGGCAGTACAATGAAAAGCTCAAATTCTAAAAACTATACCATGATTTTGAGCTTTTTTTGAGCTTTCAGAAAAACCAAATTTCAGAATTTGAGCTTTCAAAACAAAAAAGTTATTTACATTATCAACTTTGCCTGCCAAGTTCACGCGCCGTACAATGAAAAGCTCAAATTTTAAAATTGACGCCATTCTATGCCCCTAAATTTGAGCTTTCAAAAAATCATGTTCCGAAATTTGTAGCTGCATAACAAAAAAAGTTGTGCTTTATAATACCAAAAGTTATATGTCCGACACGAAAATTGAGCACTGCCAGCTTCACACCTAGTATTTTTCAAACTAGTAACTGGAAACGGATTTTATTTTGTTCCATAGAATTTGAGCTTTCAGAAAACACGACTCTCAGAATTTGAGCTTTCTCCTGTGAAATTTGAAAAAATATGAAAATACTGTAAATATGCAGCACTGCCAAGTTCACGATCGTTCCTTTTCAACTTAGGGATTTAAAACATACCTCAAATTCTTCTGCGAAATTTGAGCTTTCAGAAGATATAACGTTCAAAATTTGAGCTTTTCCCGTTTAATGAAAAAAAAAAAAACGAATTATTGAATTAGTATTTGACCGAGTACTGCCAAATTCACATACAACTCTTTCGGACCTCAAAATTTAAAATTGATTCCGCCTTATTCTCTATAATTTGAGCTTTCTGAAGATGTAACGCTCAAAATTTGAGCTTTTCTGGTCTAATTAAAAAAAAAAAAAAAAAAAAAAAAATTATTGAATTGCGATTTTATTGAGTACTGCCAAATTCACATACGATTCTTTTGGAGCTTGAAATTTGAAATTGATTCTACCTTATTCTCTGGAATTTGAGCTTTACGAAAATATAACGCTCAAAATTTGAGCTTTTCTCGTCTAATTAAAAAAAAAAAAAAAATATTGAATTTCGATTTTATTGAGTACTGCCAAATTCACATACGATTCTTTTGGAGCTTGAAATTTGAAATTGATTCTACCTTATTCTCTGGAATTTGAGCTTTACGAAAATATAACGCTCAAAATTTGAGCTTTTCTCGTCTAATTAAAAAAAAAAAAAAATATTGAATTTCGATTTTATTGAGTACTGCCGAATTCACATACGATTCTTTTGGAGCTTGAAATTTAAAGTTGATTCTGCCTTATTCTCTGGAATTTGAGCTTTCGGAAAATATGACGTTCAAAATTTGAGCTTGAAAAGAAAAAAAGTTATTCCCATTATCAACTTGGCACTGCTGACTTCACGGGAAATTTTTTTAGCACTCGAAAGGCGTAAACGATCCTATTTTATTCTCTCAAATTTGAGCTTTAAAAAGACATAACGTTCAAAATTTGAGCTTTTCCCGTTAAAAAAAAAAAAAAAAAAAAAAAAAGATTGATTTACCATTTTGCCGAGTACTGCCAAATTCACATACGACTCTTTCGGAGCTCGAAATTTAAAATTGATTTTACCTTATTCTTTGGAATTTGAGCTTTCTGAAGATATAACGCTCAAAATTTGAGCTTTTCTCGTATAAAAAAAAAAAAAAAAAAAAAAAAAAAAGTCAAGATAAATATGCATAGACAGATGTTTTAGGCTCGAATGCACATCGGATAATAGGATTAAAAGAAGTTTCGGGGAATTGGAGAAAGGAATACCAGGTTAAAAATTTTGTCAAAAGTAAAAAAATGACCATGAAAAGAGTTAAGAATAATTCCGGATGACAATTTAAGAAAAGAGGAAATAAATTTTAAAAAAATTGGGCTAAAACGTATGGCGTATGTATATTTTTATACCTGCACCATTCCAAGAAAAAAGCAAGAATTGAGATTTCCGAGAATTAGTATTATTAACTTAACAGCAAAAAAATAACAATTAAAATATGAAGTCAAAAACCTTTTTCTTGAAAAATATTTACTACTTAAAAAAAAACTGCCTTTAGAATCAATTGTATTGTTTTTTTTTATTAATATTTAGTTTATAATAATAATCCTTGGCTTTTAGAGGGCTCAAAAAGTGCCCGAAACGAAAATCGTTATTCAATAATTCTTTTTTTTTTTTTTTCTTTTTTTTTTTAATTATACGAGAAAAGCTCAAATTTTGAGCGTTATATCTTCAGAAAGCTCAAATTCCAAAGAATAAGGTAAAATAAATTTTAAATTTCGAGCTCCGAAAGAGTCGTATGTGAATTTGGCAGTACTCGGCAAAATGGTAAATCAATCTTTTTTTTTTTTTTAACGGGAAAAGCTCAAATTTTGAACGTTATGTCTTTTTAAAGCTCAAATTTGAGAGAATAAAATAGGATCGTTTACGCCTTTCGAGTGCTAAAAAAATTTCCCGTGAAGTCAGCAGTGCCAAGTTGATAATGGGAATAACTTTTTTTCTTTTCAAGCTCAAATTTTGAACGTCATATTTTCCGAAAGCTCAAATTCCAGAGAATAAGGCAGAATCAACTTTAAATTTCAAGCTCCAAAAGAATCGTATGTGAATTTGGCAGTACTCAATAAAATCGAAATTCAATATTTTTTTTTTTTTTAATTAGACGAGAAAAGCTCAAATTTTGAGCGTTATATTTTCGTAAAGCTCAAATTCCAGAGAATAAGGTAGAATCAATTTCAATTTCAAGCTCCAAAAGAATCGTATGTGAATTGGCAGTACTCAATAAAATCGCAATTCAATAATTTTTTTTTTTTTTTTTTTTTTTTTAATTAGACCAGAAAAGCTCAAATTTTGAGCGTTACATCTTCAGAAAGCTCAAATTATAGAGAATAAGGCGGAATCAATTTTAAATTTTGAGGTCCGAAAGAGTTGTATGTGAATTTGGCAGTACTCGGTCAAATACTAATTCAATAATTCGTTTTTTTTTTTTTTCATTAAACGGGAAAAGCTCAAATTTTGAACGTTATATCTTCTGAAAGCTCAAATTTCGCAGAAGAATTTGAGGTATGTTTTAAATCCCTAAGTTGAAAAGGAACGATCGTGAACTTGGCAGTGCTGCATATTTACAGTATTTTCATATTTTTTCAAATTTCACAGGAGAAAGCTCAATTCTGAGAGTCGTGTTTTCTGAAAGCTCAAATTCTATGGAACAAAATAAAATCCGTTTCCAGTTACTAGTTTGAAAAATACTAGGTGTGAAGCTGGCAGTGCTCAATTTTCGTGTCGGACATATAACTTTTGGTATTATAAAGCACAACTTTTTTTGTTATGCAGCTACAAATTTCGGAACATGATTTTTTGAAAGCTCAAATTTAGGGGCATAGAATGGCGTCAATTTTAAAATTTGAGCTTTTCATTGTACGGCGCGTGAACTTGGCAGGCAAAGTTGATAATGTAAATAACTTTTTTGTTTTGAAAGCTCAAATTCTGAAATTTGGTTTTTCTGAAAGCTCAAAAAAAGCTCAAAATCATGGTATAGTTTTTAGAATTTGAGCTTTTCATTGTACTGCCAACTTCACGCACCCGTCGCAACCCCCCAAAAAAATTAAATATGTCGAGGGTCCGACCAAGGGGGCGAATTTTTAAATCTCGATTAGATGGTCGCGAAACGTTTGTTACGGGGGTTTTTTAGGTCGCTGATTTCGATTCTGAGGTCCGTTTTTAAAAATTCAAGATGGCGGATCCAATATGGCGGACCTTTTCTTAATAAATCGATTGTTTTTCACTAAAACACGTAATCGGGGGGTTATTGAGGCCGCTGATTTCAATTCTGAAATCGGTTTTTGAAAATTCAAGATGGCGGAGCCAATATGGCCGACCTTTTTTCAAAAATTCGACTTTCTTTCACATAAGCACGTAATTGGGGGGTTATTGAGGGCGCTGATTTTGATTTTGAGGTTGGTTTTTTAAAATTCAAGATGGCGAATCCAATATGGCTGACCTTTTTTCAAAAATTCGATTTTTTTCTACATAAACACTTGTCCGGGGGGTTATTAGGGACGCTGATTCCGAATCTGAAGTTAGTTTTTACAATAGCTCAAGATGGCGGATCCAATATGGCGGACGACTCCAAAAAAATTTTTTTTTAATTCAGTCAAATTCATGATTGGGCGTTATCGGTGAACGTCCGCCCTATTGCATCCGTCATCTTAAATTTTAAAAACGGACCTTAGAATCGAAATCAGCATCCCTAATAACCCCCCGGACAAGTGTTTATGTAGAAAAAAATCGAATTTTTGAAAAAAGGTCAGCCATATTGGATTCGCCATCTTGAATTTTAAAAAACCAACCTCAAAATCAAAATCAGCGCCCTCAATAACCCCCCAATTACGTGCTTATGTGAAAGAAAGTCGAATTTTTGAAAAAAGGTCGGCCATATTGGCTCCGCCATCTTGAATTTTCAAAAACCGATTTCAGAATTGAAATCAGCGGCCTCAATAACCCCCCGATTACGTGTTTTAGTGAAAAACAATCGATTTATTAAGAAAAGGTCCGCCATATTGGATCCGCCATCTTGAATTTTAAAAACGGACCTCAGAATCGAAATCAGCGACCTAAAAAACCCCCGTAACAAACGTTTCGCGACCATCTAATCGAGATTTAAAAATTCGCCCCCTTGGTCGGACCCTCGACATATTTAATTTTTTTGGGGGGTTGCGACAAATGAAAAAAATTTTCTCATGGGGGATTCTTGTTTAGGGTAATGTACTCTCTCATTTCCGACCACTTTCAAATTTTTCGCTTTCGTTTCTGAAACGGGGCGAAAATAATAGAAATTTTTAATTTTTTACATTTTTTCGGTAATTTATTTCCCAAAGGGGGGGACCCCTGGGGGGGATGGGGGGTGGTGTGAAATAGTGCTTGGGTGGGTGGGTAAAGTGGTACAAACAGTTCCGGCGAAAATCAAAAGCTTGCGAAATGGGAAATAAAAATGAGAAACACACAAAGTATTTTGGGACAGAGGGAGTAATTTTTTTCCTCGGAAACTGCTATACCGGACACTGCTATACCGGAAACTGATATAATTTCTGAGTACATTAGTTTCCGGGTATATCAGTTTCATATGACTCATATTTTTCATGTTTTCGATCGAAAAAGGTTTTTCCAGACGATTTCTATTTTTCTCTCGAGGGAAAAAAATAACACTTATATTTCGGTTTTACAATTTTAACTTCACATACATGCAACACCAAGCAAGAAAATACCAACGCAGAAATCTGCCCATTTGAATGAATAAGTAATTAAAAGCAATGTCTGTTTGAGACTGATAACGATCTAGCGATGAAGTTGAACCGTCACGTTATGAAAAACGATGTCGTGTTACGTCATCGTAGGAAACGGAAACTTTTGGATTGTTATTTTAGGAAACTTGAAAACAGCCACTTGCTAAGTTTTGGACCTCCACCTTATGATTAATGGTTTATATTAGATTTCATTTTTTTTCCTTTCCTCTTTTTCGTCGTCTTTTTCCTCCTCTTTTCCTTTTTCCACCACCACCACCTCCTCCTACCCCTATAAAATTCCAAACGGGATGAAGATTACGACGTTCGATTTCTGTCTCATTTTCCCGAGTTAATTAATCAAATTCAGTTGAAAAATCGAAAAGGAAAAAGAGGGAAAAGAAGGATGGATGAGGGAAAAAGATAAAAAGAAAAGGAAATGAATGATAAAGTGTAATGGGACGTCTTGAAAGTGGACAAGTGAACTGATGGGTTTAGTGCGATCAACCCCGAGGAAAAGAAAACGTGTGCTGGAATGTTATGTATGAGCATGTAAGTGAAGTGAGGAAGAAGATTAATTTGATTTTGTTTTCGACGGATCAAATGTCATTTGCAACGCTTTTAAGACGGGCTATTGTTTTTTTGAGGGACTTTTTGGAGTAATAAATTACCGCCCCCTTCAATTCAAAAATTTATCGACCAAAAATTAAAAGGAATAAATCAAGGGACATAATAAGATTTGAGTATGCCTTAAAGATAACAGCGAACACTTAAAACCCCCCCGAATCAGGCTTTAAAGATGAAAGACTTTCTTTCAAAATTTACCCTATTAATATTTTAACCCGACGCTCCATTTGGCGGAAGGTAAAGGAAAAGAAAAAGGGAAGAAAGTCGGCGAAAGAAAAGGGTACGGGAACAGGGGCTAGAGAGAATAAGGAAGAAAGGTCGCTTGAATAGCATTAACTTTTCAATGCAAGCGAATACATTATCATCGTCTTATTGCCGTTGAGAGCGACTAAATCTACCTACTTAGTGACAATGAGTTTCGAACTTCTTTTCTTTCCCTTTGATCGGATTATTGTAAAAAGGTGTTGTTAATCTCAGAGAGCTTTCACTTTAAAAAAAAAAAAAAAAAAGATCTCATCGTGTAAATATTTTGAAAAATTTTAAACTTATGGCACTGTATTTTATTTTTATGGCACTAGTATTTTTATTGATTTTGAAATTAGTCTGGTTAAAAAAAAAAATACTGGGATAAAACTTTTTTTTTTTTTCGAATTAAAAAGAAAATGAAAATGTAACAGGTTTAACGTAATTTTTGATTAGTTAAATCAGTCAAGCGAATAACTATGCATGCTCGGTCAGAATCGCTAACTGTATTTTAATTGGGAGCGTACAAGAGAAATTGTATTAGTTGGGATAGGAACCAGTTTGTTCCATCTTGCCACGTTTCGCGATCAAGTTTACATTCATTTCTTCAGTTAAATTAAATATGTAGATTGTTTCACGCAATAAGAATTACAATTTTGAAAAAGAAAAAAAATCCTGATGCAAAAAAGAAAAGAAAAAAAAAAGAAAGAAAGAAAAGAAAAGTCTTCTTTTTTTTCTTCTTTTCCAAAGGAAAGTCGTTAAAACAATATTAAATTTTTCTACTTCCGGTATTTTTTAAAATAACTTTTCGGTTATCTATTCATGTAAACATTTTACTTCCTTCTTTTGTACATATAATTGTGATTTATTTTTGGGTTATTTTTTCGAGATAGAAGAAACTTGATCTCCCTGCGCTGCTTTTTTTTTCGAGGAAAAAGAGGGAAAAGATGATGCATAAAGAATGGGAAATTTTATTTATGGGTATGAAAGGATAGAAATATGCATAGCAACTATAAAAAAACGGGGGATAAAATGATTTGAGTAGATACCGGCAGTCAATTTGATAAGCTATTTTACTTTATTAAAATTCAAAAATCGAATCACTTGAATGACTATAAGGAGAGGAATAGGAGGAGGAGGAGAAAGAGGAGGGAGAAGGAAGGAAAGTTTTTTCTAAAGCGTTAATGGCGTGAGAAGCATCAACGTAAACATAACACCCGGAAATTACTGAAACCGTTTTCGAAACCAATTTATCCATAATGGACAATCCTTAATTACCACGTTGATGTAAAAATAATTAGGTTATCAAAATCCGGCCGATGGGTAAGTTAAGCATAGTCAAGTGCTGAGAATCACGTGGAATTCGATTGAAAATAGAGGCGGGATAATTATCAAATCAGTATTAAGCTGAATCAATTTCCATAGACTCTCTCGGGTCTAATTAAGTCTTCATTTCTATCATGATCAAACCCCCTCCGCTTTTATTTTTCTTTTTTGCACCTGTTTCCGCAACCTTAACCTATCGATCATAAAAGGGTTTACTTGTTTTCGTATTATAATAATGACATCATACCTTAGATACTCTCAGCGGATTTAAAGAGACGCAGGGTCCGCTTAACCCAAGGCTTATAACAGGATTAATAATTAAGGCTTAATGAAGAATAGGTTTAAAAAAGTAGTTACGACAGCTGCGGTTTAAGACCTTTGCGAGGTCCGCCAATTCATCCTTACAAACGGATGATGTACGGATATTTCTTAGTCATTTATTCGATTAAAAGGAATTACCATCGTGGCAGCAGACTAACCGTATTTTACTTTTTACGGGGAAACGAAGGAAGGACATTTCAAAAAAAGATTCCGAAAATTCCTTAATATTTTTTGTTTCGAGATTTGTATTAGTTTCCTCGTAAAAAGTAAAATACAATTAGTCTGCTGCCACGACTGATGATTCCTCCTAAGAGCGGGGTGATCTCTCGCATACACTTGTGCGTGCGCCCACAGGCATTTGGGACCTACAGATTAACTCCGATTCCGAACGGTTATTTTTAAGAGATTTACTGAAAAATTGCGACTCGGCGTTTGTCACTGCCTGTCGAGGAGTGGTAATTATTGATTTTCTGACTAGAGCACTACTCTTTGCCAGAGAAAAATCCCTAAATGTGAACTAGAATAGAAGCACGGCGTCACATCTCATGATTGAGGGCTGAGCGCCCCATGAACAAGGCAACGCGTCATTACTGATGTTATGGATTAGGTAAACTTTCCAGTATAACATCGGGTATGATTTTCATTTTTATTTTCCCCGTAAGACAGAGTGACTTAAATTTTCTTATTGGCTCTTTACGACCATATACCCCTCCATGTACCAATGACCGGTATACGTAACATCTCAGTTACACACATCCTCAACTTTATAAAGCCATATATGGCCGTTTCTGATTAAAACCTCTTTCCGTCACTCGGTTAAAACCATTATGCAAACTCGATTACCGATATTTTTAAAAAGAAACGAAACATCCGACCGCGCCTAACAAATCGTCAATAAATGCGGTTATCATTTCTGAAAAGTTCCCGTACGTGATACCAACAATGACTTTTGACATAGAAATCCAATTTCGAAAGCCTCCTTCACCTGTCTGTTATAAGCACTTCCACTGTTTATAGATCCCTCTTTTATTCTTATTTTTTTCGTTTTTTTTTTTTTTATTGCTCAGTGAAAATTAAATTGATCTTTCTTTTTAACGTTTAGAATAAAACAGTAAATGTATTCAAGTATTTTTTTTTCAAATCTGAATACAGTGGAATTTAATTGAAATGCCTGGAATTTAATGAGGAAAAAAAAAATCTGCTGCCTGTCGTCTGCTAACGACAAAGCCTCTAGCCTCATATTGGTTGAATAGGAGACTTAAAATAAAATTAAGAATGACATTAATGACATTCACTTTCCACTTGAAGATTTCCATTGAACCGATCCGATGTTAAGCAGGCGGCAGCACTATGTAGCGTATTTTTCCGCCTAAAAATCTTCCCTTATCAAAGTTTCCATTCAATTTTATTCTCTTCCACATCGTGGAAAATATCGCCTTTTAGTTTTCCTTGACATTCTTTAAATTATTCGATTAATTTTAATTTTTCTTTTCGCAAACTCATCTCCACAGAAAAACCAGATCTCACTTAAAAAAAAAAAAAAAAAAAAAAAAAAAACTTTTGATTGTAAACATATTGTTATTTTCGAGCTTAATCTCCTCACTTGTAATTTTTCATAAAGTTGATTTAATTAGCTGTACAATAATAATAAAATAAAATAAAATAAAATAATTTTTTTTTTTTTTGAAACGTAGATCATTCAATTGTGTTCCGCAATCCTACTTTTTTTTTCCTTCATCCATGTTTTTATCCGATTTTCTCCTTTTACGTTTCCATTCTTATTTTCCCTACTTTTTTTTTATTATACTTTTAATTTTAGCTTTTGCATATTCAAGGTGGGTTTTTCTTTTTCTAAAATGAACTTCTTTTTTATGCAAAGAATGCCCGAGATTAAACAGCGTATTTTCACCAAAACAAATCTTTCAGTCTACTATTATCCTTTAATTATTGTCCAAAGAATAAATTCCCTTAAAAAAAGAAGAAAAAAAAAAAAAAAAAAGAAATTTGAAATTAGGGTAAAAAATTTTCAGTGATCATTTGCCTAATCATGAAGTAAAGTTTTGGCAGAATAAATTTTTCATTTACTTTTTTCTAAATAAGAATCAAGGCTTGTAGGAATTACATTTCCGGGTATTTCTTCTTGTAAAGCTGAACGGAGTACATTTAGTTTTTTTATTTTTCCAAATTCGTCTAATTTTTTTTTTTTATTAACCGGTTATTAGCGTCGGGGTTATCCCGCAAGATCACAAATTTCAGAACGGTGATTTCTACTATGTTTTATTTATCTGTTGTTGAAGCCATCCCTTGAGTCATCATTTTTCCAAAAATTATTCCATAATTATATTTTCACGTGGGAAAAGGAGCGTGTTGACTTAAGGACTTTTGGCGTGAAACGGTTGAAGGATGGGTTCTAAAAGTAAGAGAAATAAAACTTCTGCGCAAGGCAGTGCTCAGCTTTCAACGGCTGTAAATAGTGCACAGCCTTCCAGTTCGTCTCAAGGCAGTGCGCAGGTTTCAAGGGCTGTAAATAGTGCACAGGCTTCCAGTTCGTCTCAAGGCAGTGCGCAGGTTTCAAGGGCTGTAAATAGTGCACAGCCAACCACTCCGACTCCACCAACTTTTTCGTGGAAGGCGCTGCTCCGTTGCGCCACTGACTCCACTGTAGAAGTACAACAATTTAAAACTGTGAACATCGAGTTAAAAGGGTCTGTAAATGAAATAGCTTCGCGGCAAGAAACCATGATCAAAAGCATGAAAAGCATGCAAAAACAGTTATATGCAGTAATAGCGGTGTTAGGGGTCACAGCCGCAGGAATTGGGGGGCTGGTCGGCTTTTTAACAGGAAATTACGGCAAAGAAATTTTTAAGTTTTTAGGAGAATTTTTAGTTTTTCACTCTAACCGTATGTGAACTAAAGTTAAAATTACGTTAAAGTTTAAAGACATTTCTAGTCAGTATTGTTATTCGTCTTAAATTAAAAAAAAATATTTGTACACTAGTCACAGTAATAACCTATGCTATTTTTTTGTTAAGAAAAATCGGGAAAATTTAGAAATACTTATAGGTATATTTATTTTTATACTTTTATTTTGTAAGAAATATGTTGGTATCCGCAAGCAATTGTTAAAATAATATTATTATTAAATAATTGAATTGAAAAAAAAAAAAAAATAATAAGAATCAAAAATATCATACTCCTATCCAATCGATTAGTATATGGTTTTTAGCTTGAGAAAAAAAAAATCTTCATACAGCACCGAAATTGAAAATGGCGAAATATTTGCATATTTCCTGTTCCCCTTGTAAAATTCGTTCTAAAACCAGAGAGATCGCATAACGGTATCCGCCAGCGTGTTCCCAGCATTAGTTTTTCAACCCTATCCAACAGGAAATGAGTCTACGAGCTCCGGAATTTAAAGTTTCTGATATTTTAACGTTTCTCCTCTCCTTTTCGAGCTTCCGAGATTTGTTCTCATTATTCATCTTTTAACGTTTTTCACTTGAGTTTTCAAAATTTTCCGGGGCGAGCAAGAGAGAGAATGTAGAGATGGGATGTAATCTGTCAAAATCGGCGGGGGCGACCATTTTGAAGAGCGCGTCAGTCTCGGTTCCATGTCGATTGTAGAGTGTCAGAGAAGTCACCCCTGGAGTTGTTGTCGACATGCCGACGCCTGTATTGTGCGAAGATTGATTACGCTTTTATTGCGATGTTTTATCACTTGAAAGGGTCGAGTTTCCGAAGAGCTTTCCACGGCGAAGACGATGACGCCGCAGTCAGAGTTAATTTCACGATATCGATAAAATCACGATATTCGAAACGAAAAAAACATTTTTAGATTCTTAAGCTCGCCCATTGAAAACACAAATTAAATGAAGGATAGTTCAATGATTTCGTTTGTAATTAATATTTTGCAAAAATATACAACTTATAAATAGTAATTTGGTCTGTCTGAATTTTTAATTTTTGTGAAATAATACAGAGAGAAAAGTAACGTCATTTAACAACGGTTTCCTTTTCTCTAATTTCCCGAAAAAGCGTTTGGAAGTTTGCGGTTTTTCTCAGAGATAAAATGGTATTTAAAACGTTTCTAAACTCATTCGTTTTCACACGTCGAAACCTATATTTTTTTGTTTTGATATTCCCCCAAAATAACCTTTTCGCTCCTTTAAAATTTGAATTCCTGAACTCATTTTCTAAAAATCATGCCTTTTAACTATTTTAGCATAGTAAAAAAGCCTCTAAAAAAAAACAAAAAACAAGCTTTATTTTTTTTACATGTATTTTGGGTGAACGTGAAAGAGCATACTCCCCTCAGATAAGTAAACGGATGTGAACGGATCGCCCTGATGACCTCTCGTCAGGAACGAACAGCTCTCTATCACTGGCAGACATTGACAAATTACGGCCATTACTCACACCTACCGGGTTGGACAGAGTCCAGATGTTTGTCGCATGCTTAACAAACACAATCTACGATTTATGTCGCAGATTTACTTAAGCTATGGCGATATTATTGTAGGGTTGGATAGTATTCAAGCAGCCCCTTAAAAGCGGAGTACATTTTGCTTAAGAAATACCAAAACCCGAATTCGTCAAATTTATGGAAAAAGGATTGTAAATCCGGAAAGTGAGACGGGACCTTTATTTCAGGCATCATAGTCCCTCCTTAACAAAAAATAGGAAATTTTTTGAAAAAATATAGGGCCGGTTTTTTTTAAGAAATATAGGACAAATGCAGAACAAAAACTCTCCATTTCCTTATTTTTTTTTTTTTTTTTTTTTTAGGGATCAAAATTTTCGATTAAGAGGAAAATAATTTTTCATTAAAAATAAATAAGTTTGTCAGGTAAAGAAAAATTATCAAAAAAGTCAAATATTGCAGCAGAAAATAATAAATTAATCATAAAAAATTAATTTTAGCTAAGAAAAAATTAATGTTTTAGGCATTTTTAAATTATAAGTATAAAAATATGGGACAAACTCATAAAATAGGAATTTTATATTACATATAGGACGTTTTTTCAAAATATAGGAAATACAGGATATATAGGAAAACTATGATGCCTGCTTTATTTTGAAAATACAGTCGAGTCCGTTCATAACGTAATCCAAGGGACTGGCACTTTTTCTACGTTATAAACGAATTCACGTTTTAATAGGATTTAGTTATTTTTAAATACAAAAGCAAGTTTAGCCGACTAAATAAATAAAATTCCTCCTTTTTTATATGAAAAAGCCTCTCTCGATGTGACAAGTCTCTGCAGGTACAGCAGAAACTATAAACATTTCGATTAAACCATGTATACCTTACGAGAAGGTAGATAATTTTTGCCGTTTCGAAAATAATATCTAAATTTTTTTTTTTATTTTTCAGTGGCGTATCTTCAAAAATTTTTAAAAAGTGACCTTAAAACCCTTTTTTTTTTAAATTGTGGTAAAATTTTTACGTTATAACAGAAATTTTGCTACGTTATAACGGAATTTAAATAACATGGTTTTATATGGGATTTTGGCGGGACCGGGCTAATTTTGTACGTTATATCCGGAATTACGTTATTACCGGATCCGTTATAAACGGACTCGGCTGTACATTCGTTCTTTTCATTGAATTGCTGAACTTCGAGATCCGATCAAGCGTAATTTTCAAAAGACGACGAATCACAGAAGCTATTAATATCGAAATCATTAATTTTTATAAATCGTTGGAAACAAAAAAATCATTCGTTACTGTCATACGGAAATGACCAGAGGAGGGTTCGAAAAAAAAAGATTTATGTAAACACATAATAACTTGAATCGCTAAAAGCTTTTAATTTTTTGTTAGCAATGGAACTTTTGTAGTTTTGCGGCCGATGCGTGATTAAAACAACAATTTTTTTTTGTTTGCTCCAATTTAAAGTCATGTCACAGACAGCTAATTGCACCGATCCCAGCAGCAAATATTATGATGGCAAATGTATTTTTTTTTTTTTTATCGTTCAAATCAGATTGTTTTTTACCAATAAGTGACTCGGATTGCTTTTGCGTGGAAAATTTAAATTAAAAATATCTCGGAATTCCCTGGAGGACGTTTTACATTTTAATTTTTCGTTGGAAAATCCGGAAATCTCGGATTTCTGCTATATCCTAAGGATGTTCCACCAGAAGTTCGAATTAAGGTTGCAACAAACTCAGTTTCCGCCTAAAATAAGGCACCCCTCCGGGAAGCTTTTCAAGTTCTCTCAAAAACTCAGTCTAACGCACGCTTCAAGTTTCAAAAGTTAAGAATACTTTTGAGGGGAGGAAAGAAAAGAAAAAAAAAAAAGAGAAAAGAAACTTCAACTCTTTTTTTTTTTTATTTTCGTTCCGGCGTCCTCAAGTATTTTATTTTTACTTATTTTTCCCGCGGAAAAAGGAGATATTGAAAATTTAAGAGAAGAGAAACTGTAAGATAAGAGGGGAAAAAAACAATTAGAAGTTTTCGTAATAAAGAAAAGAATGAAACGAAAAAAAGAAAAAAAAACAGAAAGCAAGAGAAAAGGTACGTTTAAGAAAAAAAAAACGAAAAGAAAAAAAAATAACATAATGCAATAGTGGAGAAGTATATATTTGAAGATTCGGATTTAAGACACGTTCGAAAATACCAACCGCATGGGAAAATTCGATAAGGGAGACAATCGAATAAAAAAAGGAAAAATACAATACAAGATTATATCGAACTGGGATTCACGATGAGACACGGACTGGGTTTTTAAAGAGTTCCCCAATGTATTGTATCGGGACCCATATTAATACATGGTTGTCCTTCACTTTTATCATCTTGTCCGTTTATGTTTTATATACAAAACAAACAGGGGTTGCTTTACTGTCTAGAAGCGCATGATAAAAATCCGAATGTTTTAATAAAAGATGACCGATTTCATTTTTTTTTTTCAGGCTGAGACCCTAATTCAAGATTATCATTTTTATGAGAATCCTTTTGACCAGGATTTTGCATACTTCTTCATGAGTTTTTCTTATGAGTCGTTATATTTTATTTCGAAAGTAGCTAAACCGTCGTTGCACACTGGCCCTCTTTTTCGATTTCGGGTGGAAAATTTCCCTCGATCGCTCAATCATGCTCTCCAAAAAGAAAAATTTTTACTCCACACGGTAGCGCATTTTTGAAATAGGATATTTTTATTTTTGAAAAATTTTGGAGTAAAAATAAAGTACATGAATTTTAAAAATTTTTTGCGCCATAAAAAGTAGTAAAAAAATTGTTTTTCTGTATGTAATAATTCGTTAAAGTTGGGGGTTAAAAATTGTAAATCAAAACAGTCGGAATAAGGGCGGAAGCGTTGTGACGTCATATATGTTAATATTGCTCTGCCCAAAAAACTTTTCCAAGAGTGCTGTGGCTTGGTTTATAAACATTGAAAGCATCGCATTCTATGACAAATTTTCCGACAGAACGATATTAACATACGACGCCACAACGCTTCCGCGCTTATTCCGACGATTTCAATTTACAAGTTTTAAGCCCCAACTTTAACAAATTATTGCATACAGACAAAAATTTTTTTTAATACTTTTTATTACACAAATAATCTTTTAAGTACAATGTACTTTATTTTCACACCAAAATTTTTCAAAAATAAAAATACCTGAAAAAATCCTATTAAGAGTAACTGCACGTGGTGAATAAGAAGACGATAAAAATTGAAAATGGCAGACCAAGTGGCGATTGATCCAAAAAAACCTCGTAAAGTGACAAAACATGATAGGTTATGATTTTTGGCTCATTTTGTTGTTCAGCTCGAAAACTGGCCCAGATAAAAAAAAAAAAAAAAAAAAAGAGTTCAGGTCCGAGATCCACGCAAAATTTCACATAGAAACTAACTGTTTATTCAAGTATAAAAAAATATCGATTTTTTCACCCTTATGGGAATTTTCTGACCTTAAAATGCAAGTCCGGGCGGTTTCCCGTACAGTCCAAAATCTAAAAAAAATTATGGTTCATATGTGCCATAGAGAGAACCGATTCCGGGGTGCAATAGGGTGGGTCGAAAATCAAAAATTTTGGAATTTCAAAATGCCTGATAGCGCAATCGCTGCGGCTTATTATTTGTAAAAATTTTTACCTTTTCGAATTTTTTTTTTAAAACGGCGTCTTGGTGGACGCAAGAGGGCCAAAGTTTTGGAAAATCCCATAAGGGATGAAAATCCGACTTTAGGGTTTTTGTGAAAAAAGTACCGTTTTCTATCGTATTTTCAACGTAGATTTCGAAAATGAAATGTGCTTGCGTCTATATTTTTCTGTTCTTGAGGTACAGGCCAAGTTCGCCATAAAAATGACAAAACTCTAAAATTTCTTTTTTTTATCGTATTTTTTACAATAACTCAGGAACAGGAATAGCTAGACGCAAACGGACTTAATTTTCAAAATCTACGTTAAAAATCCGATAAGAAACGGTACTTTTTTTTACAAAAATCTAAAAGTCAAATTTTCATCCCTTATGAAGTTTTCCAAAACTTTGACCCTCTTGCGCACCCTCAAGACGTCGTTTAAAAAAAATTTCAAAAAGGATAACATTTTTGCACTAGATAAACCACAGCGATTGCGGTATCGGCCATTTTTAAAATCCAAAATTTTTCATTTTCGATCCACCCAAGGGTGTGCTCATTCAAATTCGAAAAATGGAAAAATAACGGACACACTAATGTCCAATAATAGGTAATAATACACGTCAGAGGCAGAAAATTGGTTGGTCTGAAGCATAACTTTTAAAACGTTCGATTTAAGGCGATGAAGTTTATTTTGGAAAAAATCAAATCAATTTTTAATTTTTTTTCCTATACTCAGCGAAAGTTTGTGAATTTAAACGGAATTTTTATTAAGCAAATTCTTTTCGCCTTTATAGTGAAAAAATCGAAAGTATTACGAAGATTGTTGAAATATTTACTTAAAAACTACTAAAAAAAACATGTTATAATATATACAAAGTAATAAAGAAGGAACGAAAAATAAACATTAAAAAAAATCTTCTATCGCGTTTTTACTTAAGACACTTCATACAAGTCACGCTTAAGAAAAGACTCCATTTTTCCTTTTCAAAAACACAAAAGAAAATTTTTGATAAACCCAAACCCATTATAAAAACTGATGGAATTGGAGAAAAAGACATAATTCAAAATGTCTGTATCTTCATTAAATCAACGAAGCTGAAAAATTACCTCAGACCGTCCAAAAAAAAAAAAAAAGAATTAAGTCGGGGAAGAGAAAGACAAAAAAATGAAGTTGTGCATTAGAGACGTTAAGGGATGTATGGGAAGAAGGGGTGCCAGAAGATGAAAATGAAAGTAAGGGATGAAAACGGGTGATTCGCAGTCTTGCCAACGTCTTGTCTAATTTTTCCCTGACACTGCAGAAACCTCTTCTTTTTCTTAATCCTAAAAAGGACTGAGTGGGGAAAATGTGGGAGGCAAAAGGGGAGTTGAAGTTTAAACTTTTTATGTTTTACAAAAGATTTTTTTTTCCTTTTTTTTTCTTTCTTTTTTTTCTGAAATAATTTTTTATATGAAAAAAAAAATCATCTTAATAATGGAAGGTGCGATGACTGCAGTTACCAGAAAGTGAGTGTATCGATTTAACTGCAGATGTCCGTAAAGTTTTACAGCCAATTAAAATCCATCGTGCAACGCCCGTATATTTCTTAAATTAAATTACATTTAATTGTGCCGTAAAAGTGCGTAATTAAGAGTAAGGGACGGTCTTAAAATTTAATAGAAAAATAATCAATTCGGATCCCTCCTGGGTGAGACTTAATTAGTTGACTCAAATTGTAGGCGAATTCATCTAAAGGTAAATAACCACCGTATTCCAAGGTTAGACTTCTAAACAGACCATTTCCCAAAAACGAAAAACTAGAATATAAAATTAAAAAGCAAAATCATAAAAAAAAAATAAATAAATAAATAAATAACACATTTGCACATTAGCAAATAGAAAAACAAAACTATTAGAAAAGTTATCTAATAAGCACTGGAGTTACATAAAGTAATAAAAGGATATTTTTAAAAGGCTTTCGGTTGTTATAAGCGTTATGGGATCATAAACTGGGACGTTGCTTGATGATATCGAATATACACAACACATTCTGGCGCCTTGCATGGCTTTACAGCTTTTAACCTAACGCTTTTTTCTGCTTTAAAATGCATGTTTTACGCATGAAAAAATGCAAGGGGTGTCTGGCTTTTTCCGAGGGGTCGGAGGGAAAGCACTTTAAAATTTACTGGACCGAAAAGGAGACCGACTCATTGCTAAAGACGTGACTGACATACGTCCGGCTTATCTAATACTTAAAGGTGTCATAAAAATAAAAAAAAAAAAATCCGGAGCATCGAGGGAGAGGAACCGAGAGGGGTCAACGGGATGGGAACGGGAGACAATAAAATATAATTTTGTTGACGTGGTTGACGACATACATCGTAAAACTCAATTTTATGAAGCCGTGGCATTCATATTACAGACAGGCCGGCACGAACGAACGGTTCAAGATAATCAAACTAAATCTTCCATCTCCAGCATCGCCTGACCCTGAGAGCTCAATCTCGTATTTTTTGATAAAACTGCACGCGGAGGAAAATACTTTGTTAATTTAACCGATTTAAACTCATTTATATTGCATGGAACATCCATCACTATTCATTTTCCATTCCATCGTTTTAAAGTCTAGGCGGGATGTAATGATTATTAGTTTTTCATGAATGAACGATTTTCAATAACGTGTTTCTTATTCGTAGAATGAGATGCAGAGACATTAGCTTTTTACCTAACGATTTAATAATAAATAAGATGAGCTTTAGAAAAAAAAGGCTTGTACTTAACGGGGCAGTATTTTTTATTGTTTTTGGCAGCATTTCATGGTCAGTATTTCATGGGCAATCTTTTTAGAATTTTTTAGGCAGTATCTAAATTAATGGAACAGTAAAAAAATCAAGTTTTGCAAGTAAATTAAAGCATTTTGGGCTTTATATAAATATATATCAGGGCAGTATGCAGCAGTTAAATAAATATAAATTAATTTTAAAAAAATGAAACTATGTCAGATCCCCGAAATTCAAAACTCCGATCGGAGTTTTGAATTTCGGGGATTTGAATTCGGCGGTTTTTTATTTATTATTTTATTTTATTTAGTTTTTAATCTTTACTTTCGGGTTTTTGAAAATACCAAAAAATAATTTAAAAAAGTATTTTTTAAAACCACGAAGTTTTCTGGGTTTTCCTAGGTCCGAAAAATAATTGATTCATTTTTCTTTTTATTTTAAAAAAATTACTGAAAACCCCTGATTTTTTTTCTAAAAAGTATAAATATAAAAAATTAACGCTAAAAATATACGGTCCTATAAAATAATTGATTTATTTTATTCAATCGGGGGTTTTCAATAATTAAAAAAAAAAATAAATAAAATTAATAAATTATTTTTCTTATCTTGCAAAGCCTCGAAAACTTTGAAAAATTCTTTTGTAAGTCATTTTTCGGTATTTTCAAAAACCCGGCAGTAAAGAATAGAAATTAAATAAAATAATAAATAAAAAAAACACCGAATTCAAATTCCGAAATTCAAAACCCCGATCGGGGTTTTGAATTTCTTGGTTTTGCAAGGGTCCCAAAAAGATAATCAAGAAAGAAAAAAGAAATCAATGTTCTTAGTTTATCAAAGATCTTGGTTTATCGGCAAATTTACACTATCCTCTACAACTTGCCTGAAGAAATTTTTAAAAGAAATCGTTTTAGATGTTTAGGCAATAAAAAATTTTTTGGGCACGAAACATTCTTTGTAAAGATTAAATATGTAAAAATTTGGTGGCAACCTTTTTTTTTAATGGCGTTTAAGGCATAGCGAGAGTTATATACTAAAATGAATTTATTCGGCTATTTTCATTTATTTTAGGCCCGAAAATGAACAACATTATATTCTCCTTTCCCCGTGTAAATAAAATTTTTAAAAAATAGCGAAAGACTACTCTGATATTAAAATTAAAGAGGGCATTCAGTTTTTTGCATTCACAAAATCTTTTTCGTGTTTCCTTGTTTCGGCTATAGGATTCTATTTAGAATATAAATTTAGCCTATGGAAAACTAGGGAACGTTCAAGTATTACGTAAGACTTTTTTTGGGTTTTTGGACCCCCTCCCCCTTCGTAAGAATTAGTAAGATTTCTTTGACCCCCCCCCTTACGTAAGATTTTTGCGGACCCCACCCCCCCTTTTTTTTAACGTCAATTTTAAATTGGAGTAATATTTTTCTTAAATTTAGACTTATAGTTCATACTCATATCTCTGAAGATGGCTACTATTGGCACAAAATCTCATCAAAAACTAAATTTTTATTTCTTAAATTTTTTGAAAAAAATTTTCAATTTTTTTACTTTAGACATTCGAAAAAAAATTAAAACAACTTAATTTTTTGAAAAAAAAAAAAAAAAAATTCTGAACAATAATTTATAATGGAAATTGTTACGTAAAATTTGTTAAACTCCCCCCCTCCCCCAAGTAAGAAATCGTAAGAATTATGAGTACCCCCTTTCGGTCTTACGTAATACTTGGACGCTCCCACACATAAAGATGAAAATGGCATTCTTGTTTCACAAGAAGCAAAATGTACAATATTTTTGCACAATCTTGCCTTTTTTAAAACTTTTGACAAAAATACAGTTTGTCACAAAATGACTAGCACACTAAGTTTTCCCATTACTCAATTAATTTTTTTGAAAAGCCTTCACACTGCCGAATTTTATCCTTATACTGCCAATTTTCTTTCTTAAAAGCTCATTTTTATTATTATATTGACAAAATCAATCAAATGCTGCCACAAGAAATTTTAAACTGCCAAAATTTTACCGCCCCCGGAATTTTGCCCTTGTAAAATAAATACTGCGGATTCCAATCAAATACCGCCAAAATATGCAAATGAATACTGCCCATTTAAATATTAGTCGAAAAAAAAATAAGAAGACTTCATAGAAAAAGAAAATGAGGAAAAAATGATGTGCATAGTAACAAGTTGGGCTTTCCAAACTCACCAGTTGTATTGATCGTACATATACTTCCGAACTATATTCCGGCCGATGCCGGTTCACTTACCTAAAAAAGAAAAAGAAATCATTAGTAAAAATTCTATTCAAAAAATTCTAGAAAGAACCCATATTTTTTTTTTTTTTTTTTTTTTTTTTTTTTTTTTTTTTTTTTTTTGCTGAGAATAAACTTTATTAGCATGAATATGTGGCAGTCAAAAGCCACAATACTTCGAACTTCTCACAGGATCATATGTTCCTGCCATAGCAATTGATTTCCGAGGATTAAAAATGCCTTCATGTTTTTTTTTCCAACCTTAAGAAGAGCCGTCATTATCGAAATCAGTTTTAAAAGAACTCAATTCAGAGCACGTTTAAAACTCAGTAATCTATTTTAAGTGTTAAAACGCTATGAAAACTATCGGAAAATGTGAAAACTTTAGTCCCTTTTCGCTTGCTCCCCGTTTTTAAGTATCAAAGTCTCGTTGATAAGTTGGTAAACTGTTGTTATAGACTTTACTTCGACACGTTTCATCTCGGCCATTTTCCAGAGAAATGCAAAGTCGCGTTATCAGGTCATTGTTTTAATACGTTTTATTGTCGGGAATTGAACTTCCTGAAAACTTGGTTTTAATGCTTCCTAAATTTTCTCTCTCCCACCCCCCCTCCCCTCCCACTATCTCCAAGTCAAATTATGCAGAATAATGTGGCTCAACGTTTCTCGCGACTTTGGGAGCACGTGACTTTAAAAGTAGCTTGTAAATATATATCTTCCGCTTTTTAAGGGATGCATGCTCTAGTCGGGATACGTTTTATTCGATTTTTAATTTTGTTGATACTGTCGGAGTGGTTGTTTTATAATCCCTTGTTGTTATTGGCTGAATTAAAAGCATCGATTCGTCCCCCCCCCCCACTCTGAATTATGAACAATTATTTTCTAAATAAAAAAAGCTCAGATTTTTTTTTTTCTCCTCGTTTGTATATTCGAAAAAGTCAGCCATATGACAAAAATAAAAGGAAGTGAAAAAGGGGGATGAGGAAGAGAAATAAGGTTGGGTTTGGCTTTTCTCCAGTATTTTATACGAAATCATTAAGAATCAGTCTATTATAAAAACGAGCATGAATAAAAAGATTTCTTTTTCTCTCGTGTAAAATTTAACATTCATTACACTTCCAACCCTTAAAAAATAGTGAAAAATATGAAAACAATAAGCCCAGCACCGAAACAAGTAAAATCATGATCATAATATTTACATCGTCATTGTTGATTTCATTTTTTAAAAAAATGTGATCGGTGAACAGATCTTGGGCTGATAATATGGTGAATATCACCATTGGTCGATGAAGCAAAAAAAAAAAAAAAAAAAAATCCACGATTTGTTACAAACTGAGGATTCTTAAAGCGACAATAAGTAAGTGTGAACCATTAAAAAAAAAAATAAAAAAGAATTTTCGCGTCAAAGGAGCGTTCAAGTATTACGTAAGACCGAAAGGGGGGGGAGGGGTACTCGAAATTCCTACGATTTCTTACCTGGCGGAGGGGGGGGGGGGAGTTTGGCAAATCTTACGTAAAAATTCCCATTATAACTTATTTTTCAGAATTTTTTTTTAATTTCAAAAAATTAAGTTACTTCAATTTTTTTTTCAAATGTCTGAAGTAGAAAAATTGAAAATTTTTTTCAAGAAATTTTAAGAAATAAAAATTAATTTTTTGATGAGATTTTGTGCCAATTGTAGCCATCTTCAGGGATATGAGTATGAACTATAAGTCTAGCTCTAGATTTAAGAAAAATATTACTCCGATTTAAAATTGGCCCAAAAAAAAGGGGGGGGGGTCCGCAAAAATCTTACGGGGGTCAAAGAAATCTTAATAATTCCTACGAATGGGGGGGTCCGAAAACCCGAAAAAAAGTCTTACGTAATACTTGAACGTTCTCAAAGTCGCAGGGCTGACATTTTAAAATTTTTACTTCGCGTGTACGACATATCGGGAAAAAAATTACTTCGCGAACAGCTTTTTGTCGTAGAAAATCTTTCAGCAGTCATTACTATTTTTACATACTATACGTTGCAGATCAAACAGAAATAACAGACGAATCACTTTACATTTTTTTTCGGTATGACCGTTTTTATGCTTTTTCATAAAAAAAAAATCCCATATCGAAAGGATTTCTCGTTCTTAGTGTATTTTTTCCCTTTTTGCTTCCTCCCGTTTTTCTCCAATATCGTATTTTTCCATTCATAAATCCGGTTCGAAGATGATTGAAAAATCTACTTTTGCTTCCTCTCGCATCGTAATTACCAGGAATTCTATCGACTTTTTTTTTTTTCAGTTGCCTAAGCTATTCACACATTCTTTATGTGAAGAATTTCGGTCAGAAAAGGTTTTTGAAAGCAATTCAAGTTGCGAAACTGAGATGTAAAGAAAAAAGCTATCATGTAGAACGTGGATTTCATTACTTTAGAAGTAGAAGGGAAGAAAAAAAAGAAAAAAGTCCTCGGATAAATCAGGTTTCGAGAAGCTAAAGGAAGATTTCGAACGCTGCAGAATAGAAATTTTTCCCTTTCTTGTCTTACAAAATTGATTTACTGTGTTGGAATAAATTTTCGCTCGATTCTTATATTAAAAGCGTCGCAGATATTAATGTTTGGATATTTTTTTTTCTGAATTCTCCTCTTAATGGGGGTAAATTTTGAATCGTTAACTAATATTTTTTATTATTCTTTTTCGAAAGTTAGAAAAAAAAAAAAAAAAACCGATTTCAAAAAGAGAAAAAGATGTATAAAAAATAACAATTGTTCTGAACGATAGATGACTAACTATGACATTCCGGTGCCATTATTTCTCCTAAGAAAAAGACTCGCTTTTATAGAGCAATAAACATGAAATTTTATTACTCCGGAGACTGAAAAAACGTGGTTAGACGCATCAATTTGGATGCAGCTTCCCTGAAACTGCGTTTCGGTTATAACAAATAACGTAAAATTTGCCTCTCATCAATACAATACGACACGCGGGATAAAAAAATAAACGATCCATTTTCATTTTTGTTACGGTTATAGTATCACGAATAACGAACTCAAGCCAGAATTCCAGAATTTCAGTCTTAGGAGAGTATTTAATATTTTTAAATAATTAAGCGACGAGAAAATAATATAATAAAAAAATATATCTGCAATAAAAGTTACAGATTTCACCGAAACCCCTCCATGATAAATGAATTAAATCAGAATGAAATAAGGCACGCAAACAAAGGTTCTGCAGCGACTAAAGAGTGTCTCCTATAAGAATACAATTCTAATTGGCTTGGCGTGTCGGGGAATTTGGGACCATCGAGCTTCCGTTTTCAACTACTCCACCCTACATTAATCAAAGTTTCAGGCGCGTTCTTATTTCCATTCTTTCCAGGTGACTTTATCGCTGAAAAATTGAGTCCCGGTATTCTTATTCAGTCTCCTCCCAAAAATCGAAAACTTTCTTCCCCTTTCAAATTCACGCACGGAAAGAGAGTTTTTCCTCTTCGCCCCTTTTCGGTTCTCGGTAACTTCAAAAAGTTTTACATTTAAAGGTGACGGTCTTCTCAATTTCTCATTTTTAGGAAGCCTTAAGTCGGCATCCGAAATCTCAGCGTAACAAAGTTCCTTTCATTATGGAGAAACCAGCCTTAAGACGGGTTAATACATAAAAGGCGTGAGAAGGTGAAAGGAGAGAGAGAAAAGGGGGAAATATAAGGGATGCAAGAGAGTGAACAAGAGAGAAAGGAAAGATTTAGTACGGATTTGAATTGAGAACTGTGGGAAAGAAAAGGTGAGGACGGTTTCCAATGATGACGTCATATCCTGTTTTCAACTGTTTAACAAAATGCGGGCTTGAATATTACAATAAATTCGCGGAATCCGCACCCTCGTCAACTTATTTCCCTTGTATACGATAACTATTCCGTGCGCTTATTTACGCTACCGATTTACGTTCTGGATTTCCGGTTCCCATTTTAACTTCAGAAAGTAAAAAGGTAGGAGGAAAAACCTAGGGTGGAAATAAATCTGGACAACCCTTAGGAAACGTTGGTTTTTTTTTTTTTTTTACATTTTCTTCTCGATGTTACTTAAAACGAATGTAAATCTTGGTCCATAGATCTTATATTCTATTCAATTTTCTTGTCAGAATTTGAATTATTTTAAACTCTCCGTCTTGCTTCCACTTTTCGACTCTTTCCCATCTCTTTTCTTTTCCTTTTTCACCTTTTTCCGATAAAATGAAACTGTGCGTTCATTTTCTTTCCGATGAATTTATTCGGCAAAGTAAGTACACTTTGAATTCGAGCTGAGTCACAAGTCTCGAAAAACAAAGGGGCATTCTAAAGTTAACAAAAAACATGGAAACAGGGAAACATAAAGTCCTGTCAGAAAATATTTTTAAAAAGGTGAACCCTCCAGTGGGGCTCCCAAGAAAAAGTGGGTTATAAAAGTTTATAGTTTACAACGTATTGTCCGATTATAAAATTTTATAACTATTTAGAAATTCTTATAATTAAAATTTTTAACTGAGCAATATATTAATTTTATGCTTAAATTCCACTATATTTAGCATATGGGGACTTTATAGGCTCTTTTCTAAATATTTTTCTTGAGAAAAAAAGAGAAGAAAAAATTTTAAATTTTTTGGATTAGAACCCGAGCCTTGTGGTCGACTTGCGAGCCGCCTTTATCCACTACATCACTTTTCAACTGATTTTTAAGAGCGGCAATATGTTATTAATTTGCCAATTATTTTGGCTATTAATAATTTCCAGATTTTTCCGAATTTTCGGTTTATTTCCTGTATTTGTAATTTGACAAAGGCTCGAAATCGAAAATAAAGAAAAACAGAAATAGAAAAATTCGGGAAGCGTTAGAAGAAAATAAAAAAAACTTAGAAAAAAAACTGGAAATAATTTTTGTTATAAAATTTTATAACGAATTATAAATAGATCTCTCTTTTGGCGGGTTAATAAATTTTATAGCAAAGTTTAAATTTTTAATAAGGGGTCGCCCATGTATTACGTAACGCAAAATAGGCCCCTTTTTGACCTCCTCCTACCCCCCCTTGTAACACACCCGTAACGCAACTTGTACCCCCCCCCCCCCTAAAAAAAAAATTGATCATTCCACTCGGGGGTAAACGTGATTAACGTTTAAGAAGTCAAAAAAAAATTTTGTTTCAAAATTCAGTCGAACCCGCTTATAACGAGCTTGGATATGGGTGGTTCTAAAAAAAAAGTACCTTTCGAGTCACAGATAAATTATCCACATTATTATACTTTTTGAAATCCCGAAGATCCATTAAGACAAGTTCAAATATTTTTGGAGGGAAATGAACCCGTAATTAAGAAAAACCCGAGAAAGTCAAATCGAAAAAACTCATGCATTACGCCATGATTATTTGACAATTATTATAAATATCGAGAAAAAAATCACACCTCGAGTGGGACTCGAACCCACGAGTCCCACTCGAGGTGTGATTTTTTCTCGATATTTATAATAATTGTCAAATAATCATGGCGTAATGCATGAGTTTTTTCGATTTGACTTTCTCGGGTTTTTCTTAATTACGGGTTCATTTCCCTCCAAAAATATTTGAACTTGTCTTAATGGATCTTCGGGATTTCAAAAAGTATAAAATTTCTGGTCCATTGTCCCCTCCTTTATAAAAAATATCCACATTATGTTACAAAAATGAAAATGTTATCGATTATTTTTTTTATTAAATCAAAGTTTGACTTCTTACAAAACGGTATTCCTTCGCAAAAATTAAAAAAAACCATTTTATGTCGTTTTATCCTGAAAAATTGTACCGAGTATCTGTCTAAATCACGGCTCCGTCACGGTCAGAACTTCATTTTTTTTTTACCGACACGGGGTTTTTTGATATTTAATGAAATTTTAAAAAATTTAAAAACCAAATACCAAAACACAGTTAAAGGAGGATTTCATACAAATGTTTTCAAATTTTCAAATTTGCGTTATCATTGAATATTACGCTATTGAACTTTGTCACAGCATTTCTCCGCCACGAATTTCTCCGCCACTAAAATGGCGGATAAATGCATTTGTTCGATGTTTGTTTTGTAAACAAACATTCCGCCACGGACTTTCTGATGGTACGTTTTTTTTAGAATCACCCATATAACGGAACCCGGCTCTAACGAGCATTTTTTAAAACTTTGGTTGGCCCGCCTATATCTTTCGTGTTAAATTTGAAGTTCGGATATAACGGTATTTTTTCAATCTCGTTATAAGCGGGTTCGACTGTAAATATTAAGCAGTTTTTACGAGTTTTATTTTAATTTTTAATTTTTTTATTTTGAAAAATAACAGGGAAAAGTTTTTTTAAATTTAAAAAAACTTGCATTTTAAAAAATTTCATTTTATTTTTATACAGAAAAAGACCCCTGTCAAAATCCCAGATTTTACCATAAGTGAAAGAAATACGAAAAATAAAAGTGCGGCCGAGCAGGAGCTAGAGATTTTAAGAAAAAGAGTTCAACTCTTAGAAAAAAACCGCAAAGAAGAAGAGTCGACCGTGGGGAAGAGTGGAGAAACGTCCACGTCCCTCGATGGAGACAAAATTTTGAAAAACGGTTCGCGAATACCTTTTTACAAATGGTGCGCCATCAACAGCGTAAAAAAGGATTCAAGGGGCGATTCCAGGTTTATTAAATTACTAATGAATGCCCTGTTCACCAAAGAAGAGCAAGAAAATTCAAGCATGGATGGAATTAATCTACCCATCTTAGATGAACATAGAGTGGAGGAAATAAAAGATTGTTTTTTTATGAGATTAAAAAAGAGACACCCAGAGATCACCGAGGATGACCTTGTGGAAGGGGAAAGGGAAGTTCGTAAAAGAATTTCGGAGAAACTAGCCACGGTCAAAAGTGCGTCAAAAAAAAATAATAAGTGTTTGTACGTGTTTTTAAGTTATGAAAAATGAAATATTATTAATAAAAATTCGATTTATGGTTTATTGCTTAACTTAATTTTAAATCTAAAAAAAATAACTATTTAATGGAAAAATTTATTTTTCTATTACAATGTCAATTTTACATATCTTATAATCATACGAGGAACTAAGCAAATAAATCTGTACAGGAACATCCATAGCGATAGAGGTCGTAGAGGTGCGGCAGGAGCAGGGAATTTCATGGAAGAGGTGTGAGGACGATATAGATGCTGCAAGTCATTATGGATGATCTCTATTCGATTGAACAACAATAATAACAACAATAAAGTTTGGATTGAACAACATAAATTTCGGACAGCATGGATGAGTTTTATGCAATCACATCGCTAAAAATATGCAGCCTTTTTGCGGATTTAGTTCGAGTGAAAAACTGTTGAACGAACCTATTCCTGACCTCGAACCTGACCATCCAATAAGCTAAACATGTTTTTCCTTTTGCGAAATACACGTTTAGTTTATAGGTTGGTCAGGTACATGTTCGCGGTCAAGAATCGGTACATTCACCTTAATTATGGTAACCTTCTAAAATATATTTAATATTACATCAGTATGATATTAAATATATTTTAGAAGGATATACCATTTTAATATGAGGAAAATATCACAATTAAATAAGCTTAACAGTATGTTTATATGATTCTAACATAAGGTTAATGTAACTCCGATATCACCTTAATATGAATAAAATTCTCTTTCCTAAATCATTGCGACATCAGATCAAGATTAAAGTGATAATATTTTATTATTCAATTCATATCATATTAGTATTTTTCTAATAACATCTAAATCTTAGAATGATATTGAATTTGAAAAGAACACCTGGGAAGAGTGAAATAAAATTGAAATAATTTTAATATTAAAATTACGTAAAACATGCCCCGATTCCCTTGCCCCCACCGGCCGTAACAATGTGTGTAACAACTCCTTCGACCCTCCCCCCCCCCCTCCAGGCATTACGTAATATATGAACGACCCCTAACTCAGTTTTATAACACATTTTTTCTCGGCCTTACTTCGCCTAATATTTTTCAAAACCTGCAAATCTCAGACGCATAACCACGGATCAAAGATTATTTAACTTGTTTCGGCATGTTTTCTCTTAAAACTAATATGCCAACTTACTGTTTAAATTTTTTTTTACAGTCCATTTTTCAAGGCATGAAAGCATAGTATTCTAATGTCATAAATTAAAACCAAAGGGGATGGTTTATCGCCAAACTTAAAAAACTAAAATAAAAAGGACTTTTTCCTATCGTGACGTCATCAAGTTCCTATGAAAATGTCACTGGTTTGACATTTTGAACGGCTCTTCAAAAGCTTAAACTTTAAAGTAAAGCGCTACGTTTCGTTAATCTCTTAACAAGTTCACAGCTATGGTGCATGATTTCACTTTGCTTAAAGGTTTTTATTTCAACCTTTACACATTTTTTTTTCTTTTTTTTCGGTGAATACGGCAAAAACTCCAGGGAATGTATAACCATACCCTCTTTTTTTTTATTTTGCTTTGTCTTACTTCTTTCTGGCAAAAAAAAAGAACGGAATAGCGAGTTTGGAGCGCGGGAAGAGGGGAGAAAAAAAAATGGGAAAAAATTCGAAGGCCTTTTTATGCGTCCTTCCTTTTCTGACGGTTCCTGACCTTTCATTTGTGTTTTGTATACAAAGACGACATTTTCTCTCCTTTGAACTAGAGAAAAGGCGGACGCTATCCTGTACACACTGGCATTTGAGCTGTGAAAACCGGAAATTTTAAACTTCAAGGTTCCCCAACTTATATTTTCAAGCCTTGAAACTTGTTTATTTTGAAAGCGGCGAAGACATCGGCCTAAGCGTCCTTCGAGGCCACTTATCCCTTATAACGTGACGGCTGAGCTTCGTTTTACGGCGGTCCCTCCCATCTTCTATTTCTCTGAGGACAATGTCGTATTCATATTTTCGAAACAATGGAAAATCTGGGGTTTTTCCCTCGCGAATTTTAATCACGTTCGCAAAAGACAATACGGGGAAAAGAATTTTTTTTCCCTAGGTCGCCTTGACAATAAGGCAGAGAGAAAAAAAAAGCGTCAAGTCTTTATTTCAAGTTAAAATGTTTCGAATTACCCCAAACGAAACATTTTATGCAGCAATATCACTAATAAAAAAGACTCCATAACCGAGGAAATTGTGCTTTTAAAGTTTTTTTCTTCTTCTTCTTTCTTTTTTAAAAACAGATGGGGAAGCGAGGTTTTTGAGTAACCAAATAAAGAGTCAATTACGGAAAGTGAAAACCGGAATCATGAGATGATTAAGGCCATTACCCGCTGCGACCCCTTTAAAACAGCGTCGGCTAGGAGTGATTTAATGTTATGTCTGTATCCTCTAAATCTAGGAAGTCAGAAAGCCAAAACTGAGATAAGCTTCGACTTTACCATAGGAATCTTCCTATGCTAAAGCTGATATGAGTTTACGGATCCCAAACTGTAAAATGTAATTAAAGGGATGCGATTTTAAATAATGCCCCTTTCAGGAAATTGGTAAGTGCATGTGTAAGTGGCTTAAAGACCGCACGCGACCATGCCAATGCATTTCCACTCGAGTAAATTAATATCCGTGACGTAAGATCATTATATTACCGCGAAATAATATATTCGCTAATCGTTTAATCAAAAATCCATCCAAAGGTACAAAACTATTTTCCGATCAAAAGAGAAGAGAGAAAAAAAAAAAAAAAAAAAAAAGGTGAAATATTTTTAAAAATGCGATGAAGTTAAAAGTTATTAATATGGAGCAAAAGAAAAATTTTTTTTCCTTAACTCCCGGATTTTTCTCAACCCTCTTTTCTCTCCCTCTTCTCATCTCTTCTCTTCTCTATTCTCTTCTCCCCAAAAATACTTGCGGACAGGTATTCAAAGTTAGCAACGCTTCGAGTTGAAATTATCTGTTCGCATTATTCCGCATTGTATAAAATGTAAATTGAAATGGCTCCAGGCCCCGATCCCTGTGGGATTCCATTAAAATGTTAATCTGTCTTTGGAGTTTGACCGTTTGGGAATAGCGAGGTTTTCATGACGTCACGCTAACTCACTTCCATTGGGTATTGATTGAATTTTGATTTGTCTTTTTTTAACATGATGTTTAATGATTTCCGACATCTTAAAGAATAATAAAAAAAAGAGTTAATTTTTTTTTTCAAAAAAAGCTCTTTTTTTCATCATGGAGATAAATAAGAAAAACCCACCATTGGCAATGATGTGCCATGCTTGAATTTTTTGAACCGACATCGATATTTGAATTTGCTTTAATGTGTAAAAAATTAAGATGTCCCAAGAAAAAGTGCATTATAAAATTTTATAACTCTATAATGTTATTGTCGTTTATAAAATTTTATAACTATTTACAAATTTTTATAATTAAAATTTTTAAACTGAGCAATAATTTTATGCTTGAATTGCACTATATTTAGCATATGGGGACTTTATAGGCTCTTTTCTAAACATTTTTCTTGAGAAAAAAAAGGAAAAAAAAATACATTTTTTTGGAATAGAACACAAGCCTTGTGGTCGGCTTACCAGCAGCCTTTATCTACTACATCGCTTTTCGACAGATTTTTAAAAGCGGCAATATGGCTTTTAAGTTGCCAATTATTTTGACTTATAATATTTTCCAGATTTTGCCGAATATTTCGTTTATTTCTTGTATTTTTAATTTTACAAAGGCTCAAATATAAAGAAAAGCAGAAATAGAAAAATTCGGGAAGGTTTAGAAGAAAATAAAAAAACTTTAAAAAAAACTGAAAATAATTTTTGTTATAACAACGAATTATAAATAGATGTGTTTTTTGACGGGTTATAAAATTTTATAACAAAGTTTAATTTTTTAATAATTCAATTTTATAACACACTTTTGCTTGAGGTTCTGTCTCCAATGTACATATTAAATGTTTCAGAGGATTATTTTTCTCATAAGAAATGGAAAAATATTAATTGCGCTTACAATGAGTACATTTTTTTTTTTTTTTTTTTTTTTTCAAAATGTGAATTCATTCAAATAAAGTCGATTATATAAATTTAAATATGACAAATAAAATGGATATTTTCGAAACGAAAATTTTTCTATAATATCGGACCGCGCGTGTTTCATTGTCGGGGACATAAATTTCCAGCAGATGTTTGAAAATGCAGCCACGTCGATCGGTTTATTTTTTTTCGCAGATCGTCATTTTTTTCGACTATAAAAGTTTATTTATTGTAAACTATGATTCATATTTTTTTTGTTTTTGTTTAATAAAACCGTGTAAACGAATTCTCCATCTTGAGTTGCGAATTTTAGCATTTTGTGACGCAGAGGTTTCCTACTAGATGACTAGCAAAGATAAGTAAAACATTTTTTTTTTTTTTTTTTTTTTTTTTTTTTTGCAAAAACGTCACGATAACTCACGGTCGTATTACTTCTCGTCGAACCATTTTCCGCGTGAAGAGTTTTCAAACCGAAGATATATCTTTTTTTTTATTTTATTTATTCTAAGAACGGATTCTCACTTTCAGTGTGTAAGCCTTTTTAGTGCTAATCCCGCAACGCCGCGATCATTCTGGAATTTTTTAATTTTATCCGGTTTTTGTGACTTCCTTTTAATATTCACTGGTGGGCTATCTTATCTTCCGTACAGACTCGTAAAGAGTTTTTAGCTTTTAAAAAAGTTCTTCCTCCCGGAAATAAAAAATAATAATAATTCCTTTGCAAAAGAGCGCATTACCATAGTTATATTCCCATAGGAACTACTGAATACGTTAATAGGTTTGTTCCTTTGCTTTGCTCTCGTCGTGCTCTAATTTTCTATCTTTTATCGCGCGGCGTTGTACGTAAGATATAAAAAAAAGCGAAAAGTTTTTTTTTTTTTTTTTTTTTTTTTTATATTATTTCCGTAGATTACTCTATTTTCACTTGCTTTCAAGCCATGCAAATTTTTTAAAAGTCATAAAAATTCGAGTTGAAGTTGAGTTTTTAGAAAGAACGAATTTAAGCTAGTTTTATATATTTTAAAAAAGTAAAAACGTTACGTGGTCACATACTACCTGGTCATCGCATAAAAGATTCCTTTCTAGTATTAGAGTACGTAAAACTTGATATGGGAGAATACCAACCATCTTATAAGATATAAACGTTCCAAGAGCGACATATACGCAACAATAAAATGCAAGGTTACAAAACATGAAAATGTCGACTCTTTTTGTGGTTCCCCCCCCCCTTTTCGTTTCGTTCTATTTCATCTGGCTCTGATAAATTCGTAATTTCTTGCTGTAGATTCCGATGAAATTCTACCATCCATTTTCCCCGAGTTGAAAAATGATAGCTTTCACTATGAACGTTATAAAAAATATGGCAGTTTATACATTGCACCCTGGGCGAACTAGAAACCCTTAAGATTAACTCATTTATCTAGGAACCCTCATCCATTACCTTCTGCATGGGAAAGTCGGGACAATGGTCTTTTTAACACAACAAGAACCGTGAAAGGCCGAACCGACCTAAACCGCGGAGTTTTTAACAGTGTCGAGGGGAAAACATTTATTTATTTATTTATTTATTATTTATTTATTTATTTATTTTTTAAGTTCAAAACTTTTGGTTTCCCCCCGAATAAAAATTCGATATCATGGATTCATGTCTTTGCACACGATCGACGTAAATAAAGTTCATTATAAAAAATCATTCATTTTTTTTCCCCTTTACGAAACAGATTCCAAAAGTCGATTGATCACGTAAAATGCTTATTTTTTTTTAATGGGGGTTAATTCCGCCCACTTGTAGTTGTCGTTTTTAAAAATTCATAAAACAAAATGGAGATGAGTTATATAACGTGGCTTATGTCGATGTTGGGGAAGAGTTTTGAAAAGATATGTCATGAACTTTCGATTACAAATGTCTGACTAAAAAAAAAAAAAAAAAAAACCGGTTTGCGGTTTTGAATCATTTTTTTTATTTTTATTTTTAGAAATATTTCTTCACTAAGAAAAGATAAAAGGTGAACAGGACCGTGATGGAAAGGTTTTTGTATTGTTTATAAGCTGATAACAAGCGCGTTTCATAAGTTGCAATCTTCAACATGAAAAAAAAAACTGCATAAATATGCTGCAATCATTTTTTTCTTTCTTTCTTTCTTTGCCTCCTAGATTTTATTATACATATTTGAAGGTATGTTTTTTAGGTTGAGAGAATATATTACGACCGTGTTTCCTATTCCGGGGATGGATTTTATTGTTTTCTGCACTTAGTCGAAAGTAAAGGAACATTAGGGTGTTTCATTTTAAAAGAATTTTTGCAATGTTGGGGGGCATGTTAAAAATCTGCTTCCTTCAGGTGTAAAACAACTACAAAAATTTTTTCAATTTTTTTTTAACCCCTTAATGGTCCCCCAAAGCCACTTTAGCTTTTTAAAAAATTTGGAATCAAGGTCTTTTAAGCTCCATTTTTTTAATCCACTTTTAGAGCCTACAAAATATTTTGAAAACATGTTTTCTAATGTTTTCGAGCTCTTAGAACACGAATTTCACTACTCCGAATTTTGTCGGAAAAAATTTGGAACTTGAAAAAAATTTCTGGTAAAATTTTCGACGGTAGAAAAATTTTGGAAATTGATTCGAAACACAAAAAATCCTTATTAATTAGAGTGCGCTGACTAAAAAATGCCATTGAAATGACCTCTAAATCGAACTGGTATGGTGAGGAATTGTTTGAATTTAAACTTACACCGCTACTCAGGGGATGATCGGAAAAAATCGAGATGGTGAAATTTGTGTTCTTCGGGTATTTTTGCATAAGTAAGAGTGATACCAATCAAATAAAAAAATTTTCAGTGCTCCAAAATCGAAATTAAGTCGAATTTCAGTCGGAAAAATCAGGTATAAGCTCGATAAAAACGCTAATGACGTTACAGGGGTTAATCGGAAAAATCCGGGATAGTAAAATTCGTGTTATACGACCTCGAAAACATAAGAAAACATTTATTCAAAATATTTTGTAGGCCCTTAAAGTCGATTAAAAAAAATGGAGTTTAAAAGACCTTGATTGCAAAATTTTTAAAAAGTTAAAGTGGCTTTGGGGGGCCATTAAGGGGTTAAGAAAAAATTTGAAAAAAATTTTTTAGTGGTTTTACACCTGAAGGAAGCAGATTTTCAACAGGCCCCCCCCCCCCTAAATTTTTTTAAAATGAAACACCCTAAGGAACATACGTATATAGAGCATTGTGTAATCTGTAGATCGGAATTCTCATTTATCTTTCTATAAGAAACCGCAAAAACATTCGGATAAGGCTTTTGCCGTTCGTCTTACCGTTGACCATTTTGTACATAATCTGGACGAGATTTATAGGATGAAAGGAAGATAGAACTGTCTTTCGCCCTGGGACAAAGCACGTGAGGTCTAACCTAAGACATTATAAAATTAACATCAAGTCTGTGATTTGTAGCAGAGAGTGTATAATGTCGGGGATAGATGCTTATAAATTAGACACTTACGAGTATACGAGTTAAACGAACGCTTCCCTCATTAATCTCTTCCGCATTTTCTTGGGCCATGATTTAATGAAGGTAGCGTAACCGAAAAAGTGAAGCGGGAGGACTAACCTGATTTGCATTTCAAAGCAGAGTGATCGACGTATAAAACCAACATGGAAAACTGCAACTGGATTAAATAATAACATAGGTAATAAGTACAAAGGATGAGGGCGGAATTCCCTTTTAGCCTCGTCTGCATCACATTAATTCGGAAAGCACCGGATACCAATGCAATTACACATCAGTTTTGATCATTTGAAATAAACATTTGTCATCGGTTTCGTGACGTTGTGATGCCGCAATTATCATCTCATTTTCGTTAGCACCAGCTACATACTAAGTTTAATCATCTCTTTTTTTGTTTGATCTCCCATTGTTTTTTTCCGCTGTTGTCGAAACACAAATATATCGATAGCAAATGAATAATCGAATTTTTCCAGAGAATTTCAACATGCTGAATATGACCATTACAATAGCAGGAGAACGATGAGAAACAATAACCATACAAAAAATGCCCAAAAGTGACATCTCGCGAAACCACAGTTAAAAACCGGGAGTTCAATCAATCAAAAACACACACATACCCTGTAACCTCGAAAAGCGTCAGCAAAACGAAATTGCTTTCGGAAATTCCTAAATCGCTTTATATATATATATATTTTTTTTCGAACTTTTTTTTTTTTTTGCCGATGACCTCATATGACCCTTTTTTCACGCACATACGAGGTCAACACCAGAAAACATCACAAGACGCATTTTACGATTTTAGTGTGGAAAACATGTGGTCCAAAACACACTGACCCAATTGGGATTGATCAATTAAACCATTCATCGATTTACAACATAAGAGATCTATTTCTGGGCTGAAAATGTAAAACTAAAAAAAATTTATAGTTATTACAATCAAATCTGTTTTTTTTTTTTTTTCCTTTTTGTATTTCTGTTCTTGAATGATGCCGATAATCAATTTCCTAAGCATGTCAAGCAAAAATGAAATATACCAATTTTAACTTTTTTTTTTTTTTTTTCATTAAAAGATTTTTCCGGTTTATAATTGTAATTTAAAAATCTTGGCTCCAAGCATTTTAAAACCAGGGACACGAAAATGCGCCAAGTTGAATTATATTAAAATTAAATTTATTGAACTGGCGGAATCGATGGAATGAATTCATTTGTTCCTCCTCAATAAATGCAAACATTTTGCTATTTGAAGTTCATTCGCGAATAAAGGATCGATGATCCTGTACTAGCCAAACAATCCGGCTGGAGAACATCAGTCATTTCATATGGAGCTCTATGAAATTATACTACGCTCCTCTTCCTCGTGATCGCTGTGTAGTTTCCCTGAAACGCGCCAAAAACTCACATAGTTCACGAGAATAAAAAGGGAAAAAATATCCCTAACCGAAGATCTACTGCATCTGTACCTAAGGATAGAACTGAGCCAAGTCCACCCAAACAACATACGCATATTCGTATTTAAAACCAGATTTTACAAAATTTAGTCGCATTTAGTAAATATTACATTCTTTCAACGGTTGGCAACATTTATTTGCGTCTTCTGCTAGAATAATTGTTGAAAGAAATCAGCAGAAGGCATAAATGAGGATTTTTATGCCAAACTTAGAGATCATAAAAATACGGTATACGAAGGCTTTGTATATATACCGTATTTTTGGTATTTTGTTATTTTTACTTCTTTCTTTTAATTTAATCACACTTTAATCAAATTTTATTGAATGAATTTTAAGAATCAAGCTCGAACGGGGTGTTTTCTTTTTTTTCCGGGTTGAGATTTATCCTAAATTTAAAAAAAACAGCAAAATTAAATAACGCGTCAACATTATGTAGATTCTACTTCGCTACCTCGGGATAAAAGGCTTGTGTCTCGTTTTTCGAATTGAATTCGTCTCGCTATAAGCTAAATATGCCTAAGAAGCATCAATTCGAAAAACGAGATACAAGCCTTTTATCCTGAGGTAGCGAATTGATACCAACCATATTTGTTAATAGGGCTTTTTGAAAATGGCGCTCAAAATGGAGGTTGTATTGGTTTAATTAATCCATCTTATTTAATTTTTTACCAGTTTCCATTTATATTTTACATTCTTATGTCACTCAATAGTAATTAATCTTCGATTTAACGTCCAAAAGATTATTCCACAGCATTATTTAGACTAATAAATAAGGTTTTTTTTTAAAATACACCGAGGTATAGAAAAAATACATGGTATATTTTTCCGGTATATTTTTGTAAATAAATACTATTTATATACAGTAAATATATACGTATATATTTACCTGACATTCTCTAGCCCAAACTAAATCCGCAAAGGGACTGTCGGCTACTATCGTGGTAAAATGGCAGCCGACTTTGAATTGGTCAATGAATTACTTAAGATGAGAAGGGAATATTTAACAACCAATCCGAAGTCTGCCACCATTTTACCATGGTAGTAGCTGACAGCCCCTAGCGGATTTATTTTGCCCTAAAAATCCTTATTAGCGCTGAGAAACGAGGATGGACAGTAGTATATATACAGTATATATACCGAGCAATGTATACGCGTATACATATTTATTAACATTATCTTTATTGTGATTGGTGAATAATAATGGCATGGCGTAATGGTGTTGAAATGAAAATGCATTGAATTGAAATAAAAATAAATTCGCTTTAGAGTTCTATTTTTATGCTGAATTAAATTTTTAGAGGTAAGAAAGCATTGAAGACTCCTCGGGAATAAACAAAGATGTCCACGGCATGCGGCATTTGCATTGGACATCTTTGTTTATTCCCGAGGAGTCTTCATTTACGTTAATAGTTTACGTGTGTATTAATAACATGTGAATGGCAAAGTTGAAAGGAGAAATTGATATTTTTTTTTTTTTTTTTTCCTATTTCATGTAGATGTGGGTGGACGTCATCGTGAACAAGGATGAGAAGGTTGTTTTATTGGATAAAAAGGAAGCGGAAATTGTTTTCGGGAAAGACAATTACGAGTTTTTCCCCAAATGGGGAACAGAAGGGTATGGTACCGTTAAGGGACCAGTGTGCTACTGGGGGGGAAATTTAAGTGTTCTTTTTGATAGTTCCCTTACTAAGTGCGACGAGAATGAATTGAAAACAATAAAAGTGTGTTTCGGAGATGAGGATGTAAAAGATTATGTGGATGTAGTCGATTGTATGAATGAATTTCGGTGTTTCGTGAGCCGTGAAATGCAAGTTCCAGATTTGCAAAGTTACGTTCCTGAACCTTCGGCTTTGTTTTTAAGATTCGTGGTCACCAAAGTTAGGGAATGTAATGTTGACGATATAGAGACAGACTATAATATGTGTTTGTCAAGAATGAAAAATGTGGTACAAACAACTTGTCGAGTTGCCCGGAAAAGGGAGTTGTTGCAAGGAATGTTGACGTCCTTGCAACATTCCGAGAAAGATCATGTTAGTGATTCCGATAAGGAATCGGATGACTTGCTCGTCAGTGATGACGATTGTACAGAGATTCCGTACGCGGAATTGATGAGGGCATGCAATAGGGGCTTTCAAAAGAAAACTACTAGAACTTGGCAGGATATGCTTCTGAAATTTGAGAAGCGGGCATCTCCTAACCCGAGGGAAAAATTTTCTTTACTAGAAGATAAATTGATTCGTTTGTTGATGGAACAGAAGGCTTTCGAGTAACGAATGAAATTTTAATATTTATATTATTATTTTTATGGTCAAACACATTGTTTTCAGACGCAAGACGAAGACGATTGAAAATGCCGGGTGGAAAACCGAAAGGGCCTGTTTGGCAATATTTTGAGGAAATACGTCGGAGGGACGGTGTAAAGTATAGGTGCAAAGACTGTGATGAAGAATATATGCCGAATAATGCGACCAGGAAATCAGACCATTTGATCAAGTGCCCACTAGCTCCCAAAGAATTAAAAAAAATTGCCAAAAAAAGGAAAATAGAAGAATTAAGTGAGGAGGAGGAAGATGAGATCCTGCCAGTGCCACTAGTACCAACACCTGGTACGTCACCTTCTTCAGGATGAATAGAGGATGTAGAGGTAGACAGGGGAGGCAAGACAGAGAGAACAAAAATTACCAGCTTCATGGACTCAATGACTGAAAACAAAAAGGTAAGTAATTATTTGTTCTTTTTTATTTAAATACATCATGTACAATATTTCAAAGAAAAAAGTGTTAAATGAAACGATGTACAACTTACGGAGTGCGACTCTATTTTGTAAATTCGAATTTCAAATAAGAAGTTACGTTGCTTGGACGAACTTGGCTCAGTTCTACTCTGAAATACAGACATAGTGATCGCTCGGAAGAGAAAATACTTGTAATTACGATCGAACCTCACTTATAGAGAATAAGTTCGCTTAATCGATCGACTAATTAAAATTTTTTAACACAGCAGCTAATACGCCCGCTACACGAAAATCAGTTTAAGCGAAAAGAAAGAGCACAAAAACTAAGTTAATACTTCATTAAAATGTTTTTGTTTTCCTTTTCAAAACCTTTAAACGATCTATATGTTTATTTCTTGTTTAGTTTAAAGATAGACACGATTCCATGCAAAATAGTTTACAATGCAGAGGCGTATACATAATTTAGAAGGAAAAATTACTGCAAAGAAAATGCTAATTATTTTTTCAATTATTCTCTTTTGAAACTACTTATAAAGTGCAGCTAAGAGTAAGTCTAACACTTTAAAAGAATCCTATTTTTATAATAGCCTACACCAGATTCGAAATTGTCTCTTAAGAATTTTTTATCTATATCTAACTCAGTCTTTTTTTTTTTTACTGTGAGGGTGGGTGTTTTCAAATGAATGAAATCCCAAAAAAAAAGAAGAATGAAAACCTTCCGAAAAACAGATTCTTTGTTGACCAAACGCCTTAACTCCCGCGTTAAGCCTAAAACCCGAAACGACACATTGACTTAATCCTCAAACTTCGTCATTCTAAGACGGATTAATGGAAAGATCTCAAACCGTCGAAAATTTCCGGAAGAGGGAGGAGAAAAAAAAAAAAAAAAAAAAAAAAAAAAAAACAAGAGCCGCGCTAAACCGAAACAAAAAACTGGCAGGATTATTATTAATTGAGATGCAAAGATCCGAGAAAAAGTTAAAGCCGCGTCGGAAAAAAAAATTCCTTCTTTTTTTTTCTGAAAGAAAATAAAGCAAATTATTCTTGCAAGAAGAGTTTTTATCCCTTCTCGCCCATACCACAGCTTAAGTTTTGTGAAAAGAACTCTGGTCGAACTGGAACGTTAATTTATCACCCACAAAATACTACTGCCATCAGTCATTCAGTCTCCTGCTTCCATTTTCGTCTCCGCCGTTCACCGATCGATTTCTGTTATCATTCCTTCCTCTTTTTTTTTTTTTTTCCATTTTTGTTGTTCGTTTCATTAGTCTCAAGATTTTATTCTTCTTTCTCGCGGTGTCCCATTTTTAATTTCCCAGAGGTCCGGAAAAAAAGGGATCTTCCTTTAAGAATGGAAACTAATCTTACGTGGGAAGAGCTTAAGAGACGGCTAATGTGACAACTCTTCGCGGAGATTTTCTCAAGGAAACTAGGTGAGCCATTTTAAGTTAAAATGGATGTCCTGTTCTTTCCTTGCAACCCGTACCACTGCAAATAAACTTTTTATGACTTTTTTTTTTTTACTTTGTGTAGTGTGTCAATATCAATTGAGAACTTTTATACAAATCCCTCTTTCGCAATCGAAAAATAATACTCCAGTATTACCAGGTTCCAAACTTCTTTCCTTCCACCCCATGGGACAGCACAGAAGGCTTTACTAAACTTTAAGTTTCTTGTTATAAATAACTTCCTGATGTAGCTATTAAAAGTTTTAAAACTTCCATCCATCTGTCATGTTTCAAATATGACAACATCAAATTCAATAAAGTAGTTTCCCGAAAAAGCTCATTCTTTTAACATTTAACAGAAGTCAAACGCGACGACACAAACGGAAAAAGAGATTTTATTTTTCCTCGGTTTTAATAGGTTAATCCATTATTAAAACTATGGAAAAAGTTTCAAGTTAAATGAATATAAATTAGTGATTGCATGGGATTTATTACTGGGAGCACGGAACGGCAAGAGAAGAGAAATCGAGGATGGGTGAGAGAGAAAATATTTTTTATGGCAATCTATGGACGACGATGAAACAATTCCGCACGGATTCCGGCTCCAAGATTTTAAATAACGGAATAGCTCCCGCGTGATCCCTAACCACCCGTTCCCCTTGCTTTCAACTCCTCCCCTCTCCCATTCCTCTCCGCCAGCTAACCTCGAAACGATTTCTATAAACAAAATAAACATGTGCCGTCGAGCCGAGAGCCGCAGAACCTGGGTTTCATATAATTTCACGGAAGCAGCCACTTAACTAGAAAATGTATTGTGTATCGTATCAACCTTTAAATAAAATTGGCGGTTTGAGCATGCTGCATGTGAATGAATCCGGATTCGATGTACAGGGGGATCGGCTTTAACGTTCACCTTTAATCGAACAAATCGATAAAAAAAGATTCGACCTTTATCTTTCGGGCCTGGAATTATGTTGAAAGAATAAAACTCTGGATTAATTTGAAACCTGCTATTTTAGCCACTATTCAGATATAGCTTAGAAGTTCAAAATAAATTAGGTAAAGTCACGTATGAGCATGCACAGAACGTGCTGTAACTGCATTCAAGTTTTCATGCTGGTGGCTTGCAATGACGACAGGCCTGTAGCCAGGGAAGGAGCGATTGTCGATTTTTTTTGTACCAATGTACTTCTCCTATCTCCCATAGTAAAAGGGACATTTGAAGCCCCCCTTACAGAACTTTGTGCTGACTCCCCCCCCCGCACACCTCTGAGACTCCTAAACTGGTTTTAGATCAGCATGACGAGAACTCAAAAATATCCAGCAATAGCTCAATCGTCAATTCGATATTGAAAAAATAACATAGATCTGATTTGAAGAAAATAAATTTTAAGGCGAATGAGTTTCCCATGCATAATGTTCAATTCACCTAAAGCTGATTGGGACCAAGTTCGTAGAATGTCAGTTTGGATTCTTATTTTGAATTTCCGGAATTTTATTTAAAAATTTAACAAAAACCAGTCAGAAAACAGCCTGCCTATTAACTGGAGCCTTTGGTTCTACCTTCGATTCGAGCTATATTTCGAGACCTTAATCGAATACCTTTCTATCTGAAGTTTGGTTTTTGAACTCCTTTCCATATGCTAAACATTGGATTAAGTACAAATAAAAAATCTCAGATAGAAAGGTGTTCGACTAAGGTCGCGATTTCCTAAAATTATAAAAACATCAAATATTTCCGTTATGCATAGAGGCGCTAATAAAATCTTCGTCTCTGCAATGAGAGAAACCGCAAAATAAAAAGCAGCTCTAATGCCTCCCTCAAAACGAAAGTAATGAAAAACATACTGATCAAAATAGAGGAAAAAGCATGAGGTGCTCATTTTGAATCTCGATATGGGATAAAATAAGGTTTCATCTGTCAGTGCAATAATGCTTATCAATTTTTCTCAATTTTTCTCTCCGCACCAAAATCAGAACACATTTTGAAAAGCACAATCAAGCCACACTGATCACTCTTTGGTTTTTCATTCTGGACCACATAATTACAGTCAAAATGATGACGAGTTCTATTTCGTTTAACAGTAGTCCTTCCACCAAATGGTGCTTGATTGACAAATCAGTAGCGTCATTTGGGGATCAAGACCCCCTATGAGGCCGTTGGTTGTTTGTCAAAGTTCTTTTATCACCCTAAGGCATTTTTTCTTTCATAAGACAAGTATAGGAGCCATATCAGATTGTCTCTAACTCCGCAGTTAGACATGTCTATCGTTACCAAGACAACTTTGCCCTCCCCAAAAGAAATGGCTCCCTGACAAAATCGGTACCGACTGCGAACCTACAGTATGGCATTGGGATTTGTACAGTATACACTAGGGTGTTTCATTTTAAAAAAAAGTTTTGAATCAATCATAAAAAAAAATTAATGACATTTTTTAGTCAGGACACTATAATTGATAAAGATCTTTCGTATTTCGAATCAATTTCCAAACTTTTTTTACGGTCGGAAAAAATTTGGAACTTCAAAAAAATTATGGTAGAATTTTCCGACCGTAAAAAATTTTGGAAATTTATTTGAAACACAAAAGATCCTTATTCATTAGAGTGTCCTGGCTAAAAAAATGTTGGAGGAAAAAGGATTTGTTGCCATTTTTTGGCAAAACTCCTACTGAGGGGTTGATCGGAAAAAATCGAGATGGTGAAATTAGTGTAGATATTTTTGCATAAGTTTGAGTGATACCAATAAAATAAAAAAATTTTCAGGGCTCCAAAATCAAGATTAAACCGAAATTCAGGCGGAAAAATCAGGTATAAGCTCGATAAAAACGGTAATGACGTCACAGGGGTTATAGGAAAAATTCGGGATAGTGAAATTCGTGTTCTACGACCTTGAAAACATAAGAAAACATGTTTTTAAAATATTTTGTAGGCCCTTAAACTGGATAAGAAAAAATGGAGTTTAAAGGACCTTGATTGCCCAATTTTTAAAAAGCAAAAGTGGTCTTGGGGGGCCACTAAGAGGTTAATGATTTAACGGTTTGTGATTTTACACTTGAAGGAAGCAGATTTTCAACATGCCCCCAACATTTCAAAAATTTTATTAAATGAATCACCCTCCTATGCATCCAAAAAAATGAATATGCCTCGTTCGCGATACAGGCGATATTGCTTAGCGACAAGGCTCGTGAGTACTTGCCGCAAAAGCATTATTTCTAGATTCGATGCCATTTTGCTTTGCGACAAGCACTCACGACCCTTGTCACAAAACATTCCTTACGCTTAGACCTATAGGTCTAGGCGTTTTTCCATATATGCAACGCAAAGCGCCTTGCAATGCAAAACGCCTTGTCGCAAAGCATTTTTGCTTTGCCCTAAAGCAGGATTTTTCTTAGTGTACCTGAGCCCCAGGTAAATATCAAAAACATATTAAAATATCAACCATCACATTTAAATAAGAAAACAAAAAAAAAATAAATACCTAATCAAAATAACTAATCACTTTAAATACCTAATCAGTTGAATGTTGGATCGATTGTCGAGTTAGCTCAGTGGTAGAGCAGCCGTCATGATAACGGAAGGTCGGTGTGTTCGAGTCCACCATTCGCCAACTCGATTTAACTTTTAAACTGATTTTCCTTGGGTTTTTTCAATCCTTGATGTTAAATCAAGCTTTTCTCTTATCCTTGATATTTAATCAAGTTCTTTCCTGGATCAATATGCCCGATATCCGATTGTTTAATTAAATAAATGCGATCCGAAAATTTTCCTTCTAAAAAAAAAATATCCCGGAAAAGGACATCGCAAAAACGTATTTGTGTGACTGCGAGCATTTAGAATAATCCGATAGAACCAGAAATGCGAGGTAAGCCGAGGTTAAGCCCTTAAGTCGAGCCCTTACACACTAATGTCCGTGTTAGTCATGTGAATGCGTTTGTCGCAATAAATTCCCAGACTGAACCTACTTCTTCTCCTCGGTTTTCCTTTCTCGAACACGTTAACCGATCTCATTAATGGAAAGGATTCAAAAATAAAACCGTAAAACAAATTCAAAAAATTCAGAAGTAGGTAAAGGGCATTCCCCCTCATTTTCTCTGTTCTCAAGCCTGAGTCATCTCTTTTTTTTTTTTTTTTTTTTTTTTTTTTCTTTTTCCTTCTTTTTTTTCTGAAATAAAAACCGTTACTGTTAGTCGTCCCTCGGAGACAGCTGCTTAACTGTGTGTGAAGAAGTTGATTCCGCGTAAAAAGTTTTTATAGTCATCACCGCATTGTTGTCTGAAGGTTGACATATAAATGCATCCTTCACCCGGGTTTACGGTATCGAACACCAATGACGACGACGATTCTTAACTTTTACGAACCTTTTCGCACCGTTAAACTTTCATTTTACGTGAACAGAAAGTAATATGTACCGTTCCTACTTACGGATTAAAGCGTTACAACAAGCAAAAGAAGACGTTAAACTGCTCTGAATTACCAACCGGGATGAAGGAAAAGCGAGGAAAGAATTGCTCGCCTCATTCAGAAAACTGAGAACAATATGGGACGCGGTTTAAATTCCAAAGTAGGCTAGCCTCTCAGACACGTTTTGCTTTGAGGCTTTTCGAGAAGAAGCAACCCAAAAGGAAGGGAGGAAGGGAGGTGTTTTATCAGCTAGGAAACATCCATTAGAAAAAAAAAAGGAAGAATGCAATTAATTTCAGTGTCAAATATAAAAATTCCAAAAGGTTGGTTTCTGAATAAATGCCTCGCAAACGTTTTTTTTTTTTTTTTTTTTTTTTGAAGGAAAAAGTTAAACGAATGCATTTCCAAGATATCACTCTAATTCGATTAATTTTTTTCTTCTTTTCTCACCCGTTTTGAAAGCAGACAGTGACGACAAGAAATTTTCTTTTTATGCATATATTGGACTCTGAAACCGCTTAAAAAGTTCTTACATCGAGATTTTCAAGCCTACTAAACTTTTTTTTTTTTTTTTTAAGAAAAGAAAGTGCTAAAATAAATTATATTTTTCATAAAACTTTTTAAATTCGTTTTTTTAGACAAGAACCTCGCTTTTGAGTTAGAACAATTTTATGTTTTATGTAAGTCGGATGTATGCAGAATTCTTTTAAAATTTACATAAAACGGTTTTGAGTGCTTTTTATTTGAAAGAAGCGACTTATTGATAAAGGTACAGTACAAAGTTTCTAAAATTAAATTTGAAACAACGTGGAAACATGTGCGATACTTTTTTTTTTTTTTTTAATCCTATGAATAATTTCAAGCAAGGAAAAAAAAAGCGGAAACCCTTTGTATTTGCTATCAGTAAGCCCAGGATTCGAATTTAACGAGGGTAAATATTTAGCTTTGACCTACATGCCTTTGTTAATCGAAGAAGCCTTATTAATGATGTAGTCACCTTTATCGTTATTTTAACTTACGAATACTTAGGCTTGTTATTAAATCTTTATTTCGCAGTACGTGCTGTTCTTAGATTATTAATTAATTAACAGACTACAAAGCAGAAAATATAAATTGCGGAGGAAGCTGGGATTCGTGTATCTAAATTTAATATTAAGAATAGGCCAATTTCATGAAATTTTAAAAAAGTTTGCGCGACCTGCACCGAGCTTTACCGGGGTATATATTTTTCCAAAGCTGAAAATCGCTTTGCATCATAAATTTCTGTAGAACGTTGGCCCCCAAAAATTTTAATCAATTTTTCGAGGAAAAAGAGGCTGTGTATCTATTTATTTTTTTTTCTAATTATTTTCGAACTTTATGTGCTCCCAGAAAAAAAGATGACTTCCTCGTTTTGTGATACAGAAATCCCGTGAAATCGAAATGGAATTTACCTCATGAATTTTTTTTCTTTTTTTCGGTTTTATTTTTGGATTTAGTTAAACAACCATACATCAAATACTCTTTTTTAGTTTAATTGACGATTCGGTCAGAGACTTTAATTATTTCGTAGTTAATTCGACGTTGAGGTCGAAACACAGTCTTTCTAGGAACTACTTTTACAATGACTGTATTAGTAGTTCCTACTGTAGCGGAGACTAAATTTAACTTAAATTAAAGTTTTCAACGAAAACTTAGTACTATCTCGTACCGAGAGATGAGGCTCGCGACTTCGAGTATCATTGTGCGCCTGCGCGTACAATGATAGCCGAAGCGAAGCTTAGTTGCACCGGACCTCGGTATGAGACGATACTTTAGCCTTTTCTCAACGTTTAAATCGAAAAGTTTATAAATTAATTAACTCAATCAAAAAAATTGTCGACAGAAAATTTATTTTTAAGTACCCGGATTAAGAGCCTAGGGTTTAAGGCCGCGATGGCGGCCCACCCAAGGATAAATGCAGGTACTTAAAATAAATTCCCTGGGTGGTCACCCATCTACTAACTGGCCGTTCTCAATGCTGCTTAACTTCATTGATCACGATGCCGCTAGACGGAACGAGTGAACACTCCGACCCACGATCTTATGAATTGATTTTAGTGTTAATTAACTCGATGGCAAAAATACAAGGACTTCATCCTTCTCAATGCTGCGGGCAGGAATTATTTTATTATTACATAACTCTTATGTATTCAAATGTACAGAACCTGGACTTTTTTTTTTTTATAAAATTTTTATAAGTCATATAAAATTTTTAAAATGTTTTATAAAATTTTATAAAATTGTTATAAAAGTTTTAAGCCCAAGAAAAAAGGCGTTGTAAAATTTTATAACTCTATTCTCTGGAATTTTATTCTTACTTTTTCATAAAACGTTATAACGTTTTGGCCGATTATAAAATTTTATAAATATTTATAAATTTTTATAATTTTTTAAACTATTAATTTTTTTAACTATTAATTTTAACTTTTTAATTTTATAACTATTTATAAATTTTTATAATTAAAATTTTTAACTGAGCAATAATTTTATGCTTGAATTGCACTATATTTAGTATATGGAGACTTTATAGGTTCTTTTTTAAACATTTTTCATGAGAAAAAAAAGTTTAAAAAAAGTACAATTCTTTGGAATAGAACCCGAGCCTTGCGGTCGACTAACCAGTTGCCTTTATTCACTACACCACTTTTCAACTGATTTTTAAATGCAGCAATATGGTTCTTAAGTTTCAAATTATTTTGACTTACAATATTTTCCAGATTTTTCCGAGTTTTCGGTTTATTTCTTTTATTTTTAATTTTACAAAAGCTCAAAAATAAAGAAAAACAGAAATAGAAAAATTCGGTCAGCATCAGAAGAAAATAAAAAAACTTTTTTTAAAAAAACTGAAAATAATTTTTGTTATAACAACGAATTATAAATAGATGTCTTTTTTGGCGGATTTTAAAATTTTATAACGAAGTTTAATTTTTTAATAACTCAATTTTATAACACACTTTTTCTTGGGTTAGCCTTTTCCCAACGTTTAAATCGAAAAGTTTATAAATTAATTAACTCAATCAAAAAAATTGTCGGCAGAAAATTTATTTTTCAGTACCCGGATTAAGAGCTTGGATTTAAGGCCACGATGGCGGCCCACCAGAAGCTAATTCAGGTACTTCAAATAAATTCCCTGCGTGGTCACCCATCCACTAACTGGCCGTTCTCAATGCTGCTTAACTTCATTGATCACGATGCCGCTAGACGGAACGAGTGAACACTCCGACCCACGATCTTATGAGTTGATTTTAGTATTAGCTAATTTGATGACATATACGAAGATGTCATGTTTTTCAATTCTGGGCAGGAATTATTTTAATATTACATAACTCTTATTCAAATATATAGAACCTGGGTTTTTTATAAAATTGTTATAAACGTTTTTAGGAGAAAATGTTTTCCTAGAAAATTAATTTTTTTTCCGTTTTTGTTATAAAAATATAGAATATAGTTATAAAATCGATTAATAATAAATAGAGTCTGGGTCAAATCTTGGAAATAATTTTTCGGGAATTTGATTTTCGGGGATTCGATTTTCGCATTTCAATTATTAATTCAATTTCTAAATAAATAAAATAATTTTTTTTCTGGTTTCGGGGATTTGATTTTTGGGTTTATAATAAATCATTTAATTTTAATGTCTAAAGCTAAACAGCAAAACTTCGCATAGCGTTAACGGAAAACGGTGTATTTGAAAAAAATTTGTACAATTTCATTCTCCAATTTTATGGCACAAAAATTAAAATGATTCTTTATAAACCCAAAAATCAAATCCCCGAAAAATTTCGGTGTTTTGAACCCGAAAAAAAAAAAAAAAATATATTTTATTTATTTAAAAATTAAATTAATCTTTGAAATGCGAAATTCATATCGACCCGAAAAAAAAAATATATTAATTTTATTTATTGGCTCACCGAATTTCACCCGAATGGGTTTATTCCGAATTCCGATTTCCGAAAATATTTATTCCGAAATCCGAATTCCGAATTCCGAAAATATTTATTCCGAATTCCGAATTCCGAAAATAATTCCGAATTAGGTTTTTTGATAAGGAAGACTGAATAATTTGTCATTAAATAATTAAATTATGTCGTAGTAAACTAATCGGAACATGTATAATCCTTAAATTATCGTTAAATTTTGAAATTGAAATTAAAATATATTAAATTAGGGGCCCTGGCAAAACCCTGACCTTTCAAAACCCCGACCGGGGTTTTGCAAGGTCAGGTTTCTGAAATGCAGTGTTTTAATAATTATTTTAATTTTTAAAATTGTCGTGGTTTTGCAAAATTAATTAAAATTTATTTTGAAGGATTTTCAAAACCTCGAAAAAATCGGGGATTTGCAAACGATTTACGATTTGTTTTGAAAAAAATTTTAAAATTAAATAAAAAAGTTAAGGACATTGAAAATCCCCGAAAACTACGAAATTGTTCAAAAGCTGGAAATTCAAATTGAACACTTAAAATACTTGAGATGCGCATTATGTGTAGTGCAATCGTCTATCGCGCGAAAAATAGGTACATCTTGTGCACCTCAGCCCTGTGCAGTTCGTACACGGAGAATAACGAATCCCCGCAAAAGAAATTACAGCTCAGCAAACGGCTCTGAGGGCAGCCTTCTTCAACCTTGAGCCTCAACGCCTGCGCCAAAAAACTCAATTAGCGTTTGTCGTTTTTGTTTGATCTGTTAACCAAAGAGGATGGCGCATCCTTGCGGCCACATTCTTTGCAGTGGGGAATGTGCGGAGCGTCTTATCTCCGTACGGAGGATATACGACGACGGGAGGCTCATCCCCTTTAAATGTGGCCGGTGCCAAGAGCTGATAGGCAACCTGGCCAGAATATACATTTATTTATTTATTGAGTGTTCTTCAAGTTGATTAGAAAGTGATGCTTTTAAAACATAACAAGTTTGAAGAGAAAGCGGGAAAATGGATCAGAGTCCATTGTTTTGTTTACACTTAGCTCTTCTGCCCCTGTAAGCTATTTTAGTGTATCTCCATTTTGTAAACAAGAGCTTCTCTCTGCTGTTTAGCTTTTGTCAACAACGGTTCTATTCGAGTAGTTTTGAAAATGGAGTTATATGCTGAAGTCGCTTATAGGGCAGTCTTATGTTTAGCTTTTGTCAAAGCATTCAAAACAAAAACATGGACTCTGATCTTTTTTTCCGCTCGCTCTTCATTTTACTTTCAAAAAACGCCGGTTTTTGATGTTTTTGATCATTTAATTTTGCAATAATTCCGCAATAGTCTTGCTTTCAAAATTTTGAAGTTTTCGGGTATTTTCAATGTTCATAGCTTTTTTATTTATTTTTAAAATTTAAAAAAAAAAAAAATTGTAAATCGTTTGCAAATCCCCGATTTTTTCGAGGTTTTGAAAATCTTTCAAAAATAATTTTTAATTAATTTTTCAAAACCACGACAATTCAAAAAATTAAAATAATTATTAATACACCGCATTTCAGAAACCTGACCTTGCAAAACCCCGGTCGGGGTTTTGAAAGGTCAGGATTTTGCCATAGTGCCTTAAATTAAGCTAATGTTCACAATCACAGGTCTTATCACAATTCGTAAACGATAATTTGATCACAGGTTTTCCATTTTAATGATATGTCGTGAAAGATACATGCAAGTAAAATTCAGTAAGGTTTCCGAGGGCGACCGGGTTTTCTTTTCAGGCCTTAATTTTTGAGAGGTGAATTTTTGCGAGGTCGACCGCGCTTTTTAGGAGGATTTTCGACAGGGAGAAGTTCCTTCACACTACAGTTTCCTGAGGACGATCACATGGCTGAATGGGACTCTCATAAAAGAAGTTGAAATTGCCGTTAGGAACGTAAAGAGGTTCCTCTTGATGCTGGTAATAAGAAGAAGAAGAGGAAGAGGAAGAGGAAGAAGGAGCTTCCAGATTCAAGATGTTCCGGTTGGTCGGCGTCGCACCCGTTGCAATGTTAGGGTTTTCCAAAGTAAATAAACCCGGTGGTTCTTCCCAAGGAGCTCCTCTTCCTCTCCCTCTCCTTCTCCCTCTTCCCCTTCCTCTAACCTGTCTCCTTGTATTTCTAAGTCTGATAGGACCACCAGCGAATTCTCGTCCAGAAACACCACGCTGCTCTTCAGCTAAATCAGAAGAATTTAGCTGAAGCTGATGTTCCGACCAATTGGAACATCTTGGCGTCTCCAAATTTAATTTCTTTGGAAAGTCCCCATAATGCAACGGATGCGACGTCAATCAACCGGAACTTTTTCGAACCCCCCGGTTTATTTATCGCAAAAATTCACCTCTCAAAAATTAAGGCCTGAAAAGAAAACCCGGTCGCCCTCGGAAACCTTACTGAATTTTACTTGCATGTATCTTTCACGACATATCATTAAAATGGAAAACCTGTGATCAAATTATCGTTTACGAACTGTGATAAGACCTGTGATTGTGAACATTAGCTTAATTTAATATATTTTAATTTCAATTTCAAAATTTAACGATAATTTAAGGATTATACATGTTCCGATTAGTTTACTACGACATAATTTAATTATTTAATGACAAATTATTCAGTCTTCCTTATCAAAAAACCTAATTCGGAATTATTTTCGGAATTCGGAATTCGGAATAAATATTTTCGGAATTCGGAATTCGGATTTCGGAATAAATATTTTCGGAAATCGGAATTCGGAATAAACCCATTCGGGTGAAATTTGAGGAGCGAATTTTATTAATATATCAAATATTTATTTAATTTTTAAATAATTAAAATAATTCCTTTTTTTACGATTTCAAAACCCCGAAATTTTTCGGGGATTTGATTTTCGCATTTTAAATATTAAGTTAAATGAAAATGGAAAAATATGGATTTTAAGTGGAAAAAATCTAAAAATCAATCCTATTCAAAATGTTGTCTAAAAATCAAGTCTTAATATCAAATCCCTTTCCTTCCAGTTCAATAAAACTTAACAAAGTTCCAAATTAAGGCCCGACACATTCCACATTCCACTGGTTTTCTCTCCTGGTCTTCTTCATAAAAACGAAGGGAGGTCGGTAAGTGGCACTACTCAGGCGATGCCCTCCCTTCGTTCAAACCCCCCGTTAATATGTGGATGACCAGAAGCGAAAACCAGTGGACTGCGGAATGTGTCGGGCCTTAATTTGGAACTTTGCTAAGTTTTATTGAACTGGAAGGAAAGGAATTTGATATTAAGATTTGCTTTTAGGCAAAATTTTTAATAGAATTGGTTTTTAGATTTTTTCCATTTAAAATCCATATTTTTTCATTTTCATTTAAATTAATATTTAAAATGCGAAAATCAAATCCCCGAAAAATCTCGGGGTTTTGAACCCGTAAAAAAAGGAATTATTTTAATTATTTAAAAATTAAATTAATATTTGAAATGCGGAAATCAGATCCCCGAAAATCAAATCCCCGAAATAATTTTTCGGGGATTTGACCCAGACTCATTAATTAATGAATTAATTAATTATTTAATTATAAAATTATAAAGTACAGTTTTATAAAATTTTATTTTAAAAGAACCAGATTCTATACCTTAACTGAATGACTAGTAAAGAGATGCAGACTAAGATGCTAAGACTTCCCAAATAATAAATCTTCAAATTGATGGGGAACCAACGGCTTTCAACAAGACCTGCAGCTGTTAAGTCATTCGTGTTAATGCATGCAATAAATTTTAACAATTAGATATAAATTGCGTTTATGGGACAGACAGAAAAATGCGATTTTACGCCGTTGTGGTAACATGGCTGCCGCCAACAGTAAACGTCATAAACGTCCACGAGGTAAAACCATTTATTATGGATCAAACCAGCCAAAAGACATCTTAAGAAAAATTTTCTTTATTGCTGAGAAAAGAAAAAACAAATCGTAAAACTTGACTGTTCTAGATGCAAGAACAATATTCCTAAATTACGTTCCTAGCATGACAGTATGCACTTCATTCTGCCTACATTATTTCACGGTTTCGTCTTCTCACAATTTTTCAAGGAGAGAGGCACAAAATATCATGATGCAGGGTTGACACCAAAGTATAACTATACAAAAATATGCATGGTATCAAGTTAATGTGGTACAAAACTCAGACAAAGGGAGAAAGGAGAATCTCTTCTGAATTTCTTTTTGTGTTTTTGATTGATAGAGGCTATATAAAAAGGAAATGCTACTCAGGTGCACTTTCCCAAGAAGGAAATTCTTTTCTTTTCTCGACACAATACAAAAAAAAATCGGTTAATGGAATGAAAATTTTCCTCTCCTTATACGATGCGAAATAAGGTTGATGACTTCGTGTTTTGCTCCCCCTTGTTTCTACCTTTTTTTTTTTTTTTTTGTTCTTTTTTTTTTCACCCTTTTTCCAGAATAAATACGTCTTAGGTAAATAAACATCTATATATGTAAAATTTGTTTCAAAAACATTATCGTTATCTTTTACGTCCAAAAATTTCGGTAAAATGGAATCGCGCTATCAAGATAGAAGGAAAAGATTTGGATACGTGCGGAGTCATCTTGATGGCAACGTTACTACCTTCTAAGGAAGACGCTGACGAACAAGCCTAAAAACCCAACCCAGAAAGCATTAAGGGAAATAGAAAAGGATTTTAACGAGCTTTTTGGCTCCCTCGTGTTGTTATATACTATTTTATATACGTTCCCTTTGAAGCAGGTAGTATAAAAAGTTTTCGTTGGGTGTTTGGTGTTAACCGAGCTTTGGCTTTCAACTGACAAACGTACGAGAGATGGGGATCTCATGGGCCATAAAAGTTAGAGCTGCAGGCCCCAATCGAATCATTAAGCCGTTTTTACTGTACACAAGAAAACTCCTTTTTTTCCCCTCTTACGTTGTTAATGCCGTTGCAAAAGCTAATTCGATTCCGAGTAATAGCAGAATCTAATCTAATCTCGATTTTTGTTTGAAGGAAAAAAAATTACCCAATTTTCTTTCAAATCTCAGATCGGTTAAAAACCCCTGTTCTTCTTTTATGACCCGAATTCCATTGTAGGCCTTTCAAGAGTTTTCCGAAAAAAAAAGATTAATTTTTTTGACTCATAGCGTGCCAACGTGTAAGTGCACGTGAAATAACATGAGTTTCATCAAAGATATTCCGAACTAGGTCATGAGTTAAAGCTTGATTCAATTAGATACACACACAAGATAGGAGTTTTGCACTGCAGGAACATTCTCTTGGTGGGGAACCAAGGCGCTATGACCTTGCTTTAATAATTTCTCGAAGTTTCAAGTTTTCCCATCCTAAAATTTTCCAGCTTAAAAAAAAATTCAAGAATTTTATGACCTATGACCAATTAAAAAGAAATTTAATTTTAACACCGAGATTTTTTTTTTTTTTTTTTTTTTTGTTCATTTACCTTTTTTATCGTGCAAAACAACCATAAGCTGAAATCATCCTTGCGTGTTACTTAAAAGGGAAACTATCTTTTTTCTTTTCTTTTTTCTTATTTTTTTAAATTAAATTAACATTTCAATGTTCCCCACCAAGATTTTCACACCTGAAATTTGCATAAAGAAAAAATCAAGACGAAAGTAATTTACGATTTTTTAAATTACTTTTCTTTTTGCTTTTCACTGTCTTACGAATGGTTTATGTGGATACATTCGGTCGAAAAATACACTACCTACATCGTTAACCAAATAAAAAAATAATCTTTTTATTTCTTCTTTGTCTTATCCTTTATCGTCTTTTCTTCCCCCGCTTTGCGTGATTTTCCAGGAAGAATAATCATTTACCGAAATGAGGTTTTAGGGTACTTTTTCACTGAAATCGAATTTTTAGATAAGATTGGATTATTAAGAATGAAGAATGGATTAATGGACCTAACTCGACTTTATAAATTACTGGACAGAATGGCAACTTACCGGGGAATTTGGAAAAATTACCTTCCAATGAAATATTGCCGTATCATCTACAAGTTGATATGAAATAATTCTGCTTACCTGAAAAAGAAAAGAAAAAAAATAGGTAAATATATAATTGAAACCTTAATGTAAAAATAGATTTAATCTTTGGAATTATCATACGAGATAAGACGCGGACTTGCATTTTCCTGCACATGTGCGTCGGACGTAATTTTAGGCACAGCAGCCAATTTCTTAGTTGCTAGGAAATTCAAAGAGGTAAGGCTAAGCAGGCCTCGTCTTAAAAATACCGGTTTTGTAATTTAAATTTTGTTAGAGTCTTTTTGTTCCGAACAAAAACTAGAAAACGAGAATCCCAATTTGAACCATAAAAAAAAAAAAAAAAAAAGTCAGACTGGGATATGGGGGCATATTCTTACGTAGACTACGTCTTTGGGGTACTGCCCTAATATTGCAAAATTTAAACAATAAAACGATTAAAATTTTAAGGCAGTTTTTTCCCCTCATTTTTGGTCAATAAATTCGGATTTTTCGATAAAAATATAATTTTTTTTTCCTCGTCTAATTTTACTATCAAAAAAGGCCCAAAAGTGAAAAAAAAAATAGTCGAAATATTACTAAAAATTTTCGAAGTTAAAATTATTATTAATTTTTGGTGCGAACAGTGCGCACCCGGAAAGATCCTGGACAGACAGATTTCCCCAGGACCGAGCCCCAAGACGTAGTCCTACGTTAAAAAACAAGAAAATAATAATAAGAACGCCGAAAAAAATTTGCTAGCCATCTAAACATTTTTCATTTTTAAATAGACAGAATTTCTAAGCTTAAATAAAACGATTCTTCTTTACAAATGATAAGGCATCATGTTAGGCAAAAATCTTGAATTAATGCCCGAATCTATGATGGCTTGCTTATGATTCCCAATCTTGTTTCTTTTTTTTTTTTTTTAAATGTTGAAAACGATTTTGTTTAAAAACGATTTTTTTCCCTCCAAGAAGCAGCTACGAGAAAAAAAAAAATCACATAATTAATGGGATTTTACGATGTCCACACCATTTACGTTTTCCTCGAAAATCTTGTTCGAAACTTTTTGGGGGAGGGGAACAAAAACATTCTCCCGGTTTTCTAAAAACGATAACACTTAAAATTATCTGAAAATTTTGTAATATTTTAAGCCATAAATCGTCTCTCCCATGTATTCGCCGAGACAAAACCGTGCCAAGATAAGATAATCCTGGAAGGGGATTAAACAATCAAAACTTATTCCGTAGGAATTAAAACTTATTCATTTTAAAACCTCTTGTTTCCTTTATGGTCCGCGATTTGGCATTGGGACAACTCGCCACAGCTAAAGCGGAAAAAAAAAGAGTTTAAAAAAAAAATAATCGCAGAACAATTCTTTATTTTGTACATGACGAAATATGCAAAGATCAAAGTAAAAACTTCTTCTCACTAGTTCAAGTAAATTTTCATAGAAGTTTATATCGTCACGAATGATAAGATCGTATAAGTAAGAAACTTGGTTATAACTTACTGCGAGGAAGCTCAAATTAAGAGTTACCACAGTGAAAACGGGAAGATAGCAAAACCCGCGATGATGAGCTAACCCAAGTACCACTGATTTCCCATGGGGGCCAAGACCCCCCCACTTGGTGATGACGTCATATATAATTAGTGTCGATTGCCACAAGGACTTTTGCAATCTCAACGGCTCAGGTCATAGGGACTTTTCTTTAAAATGACCTTTCACCAAAAAAGGATAGCAGGACAACTGTTGATGCATGTCGGTGGTTGGATTGTTTTTTTTTTTTTTCCTCGGGTAACTTTTTTCATTTAATTTCATTTTTATAAAAGCGACGACGCACTTTTAATGAAGTTATTAAAACATAATGAATGAAAATATAACAAAACGTCGTTTTGCACGTAATTACACTATAATGACCCATAAACAGCAGTAGGCACCTTTGCGAATTTCTACATACCAAATGAGATAATAATTTTTTTTTCTTTTTTTTTTTTTTACTGCATTGAATTATTTAATTTTCTTTTTCGGCCATTTATTCGGTTTTTAATGCGCATTAATTATTTTAATAAACGTTTGGAAAAAAAAATTTATCCCTCCGTGTTCAGAAAGAACCGGTAAAAAAAAAGAAAAAAACTTTAAGGGGCAGGTCTTAATGACTAATGACAGTGCGTGAGAGCTTTTTTTGAAAAACGACGACGTATCCAAGTTGTTAATTAATCAAATCGCAGAGAATTAGAGGACCTCACTTGACTTTTTTTTTTCTCCTGTTTCACTTTTCAAAAACACTGCTGATAGTACATAAAAAATGACTTAGTTTTGCATGTTAAGAACTTTTTTATCAAAGATGAGAAAAGTGTCATGTTGGGATCTCAGGTTTTTTTTTATTGAATCGATAAGAGCCTTTCCCCCTAAAACTTTCCATTAAAAATTCAGAGCAATTTTATGATTGCCCTCCTAATGTCTTTATCGAACGCTTATATTTTAAATTTTGATATTATAAAAGTCGTTAATGAATTGTTTATAGACGGCTTTTTTTCTTCATTATTTCGCCCAGTCAAGGAAGTTATTAAAAACTGAATAAATGCTGGATATAAGGAAAGCGAAAGGAAAAGAATTATTCGTAAAAAAACCCCTTACCATTGTGGGTAAAATTTAACATTGCGTAATATAAATACGACGACGATTAGTATAAAAGAAATATTGTAACAGGGTGCTATTTTTTACTCCAGGGGGTTACTTTTGACACTTTTATTTTTTAAAAATACTTAAAATGGCTAACAATTTTTTCAAAAATTAAACTTATTCTAAATTATTGATTATTTTCGAGTGTAACGTTTAAACCTAGTTGTCTAAACTTGTTTTATAATGAAAATATTAAGTTTTTAATAAAAAAAAAAAAAAAAAAAAAAAAAAAAAAAAAAAAAATTAAGAAATCAAGCAGCCTAAAATACTACACAGTAAAAAATATTATGTAAATATGTTAAAAACGGTCTACATAAAGTCTATGTTAAATTATTATGTTAAAAAATCAACAAAACTTGTATGTAAACACCAAAAAAATGACGATCGTTAATGGACGCAGAGCATTAAACAAAACAATTGTGTTATTTTTCTTAACAAAATATTTATGTAGACCGATTTGGACATACTATTTGTGTCAATTTTAACATAAAATTTTTTACTGTGTAAGATGCATTCTGCTGCATCCACAGGTCAAATCGAAATTAAATTGCTTTTCGCAATGCAATCGAAATTAAATTGCTTTGCCCTGCATAGTGCATAGTCCCTTACACGTTCATCCTCATTTCACTCGAAATTAAATTATTAGAAGCAAAAAAAAAAAAAAGACTATCAATACTTTGTATAGATATTTCAATGGCGGTGTCCTATGTTTGCTAAATCCACAACGAATCGACAACGCCTCCAAGGTTTTGATTACCTTTATACTACGTTCATTAATTTTTAAAAAAAGAAAGAGCGATAGTCATTAATAGAATATCTAAAAGAGGTACAAATCGTTTCATTAAGACATTTTCCGTTTACAGAAGTCAATAATGTGTCATATCCAGGGGTCCGAAGCTCATGAAAGTTGGCCGATGCCGATGCTCATCGGCATCGATTTTTTTAAAAAATTGAAATCGGAATCGGCATCGGAATCAGCATCGCAAAATTGCTGGTGCAGGCACCGGCATCGGCACCGGCATCGGAATTTAAAAGTCGAATTTTAACAAAACAATTTAAGTATATATTTAATTTTCCAACAAACCAAATACTGTTTTTAGACAGGGGGGTGTAATTCTACTCGGTTGGGATTTGCGGTATTGGGATCAAAGAGGGGAACCGGGAAGATGTTCAGTAAAAGAATACACCAAAGGCACTCGAAGAGTGGACTTGAGTATAGTATGTAAGTATATAGTATTTAAGTATATTTTTGAAAAATTGAAATTTAAAAATAAAATCAAAAAATTTTAAAAAATAAATTTTCACAAAATGAATTCATAAACTAATTATCGAATATTCGAGTATTTTTAGGAATATCGCATTTTTTTTTCATCTAAAATTTGAATCGGATTCGGCATCGGATATGGTCGATGCTTTATGGAATCGGAATCGGCATCGGGTAGTGAGTGCCGGAATCGGAATCGAGAATTAAATAAATGAAAAAGCATTGGCATCGGCATCGGCACCGGCTTCGGAACCCTGGTCATATCCTCTTTAATTATTAAAGATATTCATTCAGGTATAAACATGATTGTAAAAAGTAACCCCGTTTTTGTTAGAACGACACCTTTTGTAAAATCGAGTTTTTATCATGGCGGATCTAGGGGGGCTGGGGGTGCTAGCTCCCCCCCCCCCCCCCCGAAGAATTTTGAAAATTATATGGCCTGAATAGTATCAACCCCCAGAAAATTTTTTCCCCTATTCTTAGCTCCCCCTAGAAAAAAATTCTAGATCCGCCCATGGTTTTTATTCGTGTTAGAACAAGTATAGATATTATAACAGGGTATCAAATTAAAACTGAAGAACGCCTCTTAATGTTGGTATAATAATTAAGATATGAATTTTGTTGTACATTTTATATGTTTTTGGAAAAAAAGTGAAAAAATGTAAACAGAAAAGGGGGCTCCCTTTTACGGTATTCTTTTCTTTGATGTGACATTTTATACTGAAACTGACTATTCAAATCGTAATGACATGACGTAACAGTATCGAACGTAATGTATAAAAAAAAAATAAGAGAACATGCAGTGATAATTAGTTCCAGGGGAAGAAAAACTGTTAGAAAACGAAAGACACCGTTTTCTAAGGTAAATGAGTTTCCTTACATGACCGTCATAGGCATTGGGCATCCGTCCATTTGGGAATAAATCAATGAGAGAAGCTACGGTCTTCTTTTTGGAGCTATTCAGTCATGGCAAACAATGCAGATGCAACGCAGCCAACACGTTAGGCAGAGAAGATGATGCAGTGAGCAATAACCTAGCTCTAGCTTCAACTAAGTGTAACAGCTTGCGAAATCAGGTAGCTTTGAGGGTTACTCACTCTCAAAAAAAAAGTGTACACCATATGCAAAAATGCAAAGTAATGCACATAACGAGGACGTACTATATCTAATGAAAAGGTAATGCAATCTATAATGCAAAATGGATATAATGCCAATGTGATGCTAAGTCAAGTGTAGACCGAAATGCATGAATGAGTAACTACTCGGGTAACTAAGAAGTTTTTTTTACTTAGACAGCTGATAATTTTTTCTTCTTTTTTTGAACTGTTTGATCTTTACTTTTAAATTTAAAAACAATTGCACACAGCGAAAGCAACAATAAAACTGCAAGTGAGTCATATTTTTTCCAGGAGGGTCGGTTTTTTTTTTCCTTCCTTTTAATTTAAACTTATATTCAAACCTGGCGCTTTTCCAGACAAAAGGTAAATTCATTAGCGACACTAAACAGATAATAAATTACGCCAAGATGGAAAATCTGTTTGCGTAGAGCAAATGCTTTAAATACACATCTATTATAAAATTTACGAAACTCTTCGTCGAGTCTTTAAAAAAAAAAAAACGGAAAAAACTGCACGGTAAAAATCGCTGTCGTTATTTTCTCCCAGATCGGTTGTTACACTTGCCGATTAAATGGGGGGGTGCTATAAATTTTAAAAAATATCGTGGAATTAAAAACAACGGTTATGTGAAAACAATTACATACACGTGTGATTTCGCAATAAAAAAGATATACATGTTTTTCAATCCTGTTTATTTGTACATCTGACGTTTAATTTTTTTTTTTTTTATAATCGAAATGAAAGCAGAAGAGTTTTGGATTTGACTTGCAAATTTTTTTTTTTTTTCATTTTCCTTTTCAAAAAATAGTAATACTGGCCCCCAAAGGCGAAACTACATTCCTCAAACCGGAAGTCGAACATTTTCACGATTCCTTCCTTATAACTTTGCATAAAAAAAAAAAAAAAAAAAAAAAAAGTCAAAAGAAGTGACATGCGTTAGTAAAACCCCTTCCCGTCATCCGCGAAGAGAAAAATTGTTATTGAAAAAAGAAATTTTTTTTCCGCCTTTTTTTTTTTTTTCTTACACCTTCTATTCTTGTCAGTTTCTTAAAACCATTGACAAGACTTACAACTCGTCAGGCACGGAAGACAAAAAGAAGATCGGATGAAAAATTGTGGACGAATGAAAATGCTTAGGTAAGCACGGGGAATGGCATGCGTTACAAAAAATAAAGTTATCGATGGGTGGCCGTATGCTTTTCAGCCCCGTGTATCGGGAATTTATTGGGTGATTTGTTACATGCAACTCAAAAAAAAATGGAGTTTGGGCTTGGCCGTAAATTTCATTTCGCTTTCAAAATGTTTTTCAATTTGCACATCATCTGCAACTTATTGCTTTTTTCCTTGAGCCACTTTTTCATCGGGCAATAAATCCTTCCCGTTTGTCATGAATGTTCATCAATTACAATCCCTTTTTTCCCGATTACCTTTTTTTTTTCGGATTTTTATCCGATATTTTTGTACTGGTCAATGGTTGGTGAAACCGTAATAAAAAAAAAAGAATGACTGGGCTAATTATTGTAATGGAAAAATTTGCCATATGCTTCCCTTTTTTATTTTTACAAATCTATCTTTTCAATTTTTAAACGTAGCATGATTTTTTTTTTCTCTTAAACCGAAGATGATTTTGCATTCAGTGTTCATGACTGATAAAATTTGCTGTAAATTATTGTCCCAGATGCGACATTCTTCCCATATTTTATTTGAATTCGGCTTTAAAAAAAAAAAAAAAAATGAACCATTTTTTCTTGGTTTATTATATTAAACGAGAAGAGGATAAAAAAAAACGGAATTTACACACGATCGAACGATGCATGTAAATCAACAGACACAAAGAAAAAGCATGTTCAGTTAGGGCTACATCCAATATCCCACGAATGGTGCTTTCCTCTTGTTTTCAATTTACCTCGATAAAGCCAACTGTCACTTTCACTACTTTCCACACTCTCTCTTTCTCTCTCTTTTCATATCTTCTTTTTATTTCTTTTTCTCCTTCGTCATTTTTTTCGGTTTTTTTTTTTTTTTTAATCGTCCTTTTTTTCCCCATGCCGCTTTTTTTTTGCGATTCACCGACACAATCATAAGAGGCAAAAAACGTTATAAAATGTTGGGAGTAGAAGGAAGATGCCCCCGGTGTTTCTCCCGAACCGTATTTAAAGGCACGAACGACGACTTTTTGATTAAATTAAAGTCAGATATAAATCATCAAGGTTCTGGGTAGCCGGGAACGAAACCAGGCAATAACTTACAATGTAAATGCAGAGGCAAACCACCATTTATATGAACGCGGTCGCATATACCTTTTCCGAAGGATAAAGACAACCGAAAAGTTTGATATTAAAAGAAAATCTCGACGTCATTCAAATTAATCAAAAATGGTCGACAGGAAATCTTTTAATGGTGAAATTACGAATTGCTGTCATAAATTAAAAAACAGCCAGTACATTTGAGATGTTGGACTCGAGTTCGGTTTAAGTTGCCGAATTCGCTTCACGTTTAACTTACGTCGGGGAGGCATCCGTTTTCGGTGGATACGCACAAAGAGCGATCGATCAACACGTCATAATGCGCTGTGACGGATAATACACAATAAAACAGCTGTATGTCTATTTTACATAAAGCACGCTTTGGGAAGGAATAGCTGTTATCGCCACGTGTTTTTCCGCGATATCCTGAAAAGGCAAAACCATATACGAAACATAACACACGAAGGAGAGAACGAAGTGTTTATATGCCGAACTTCAAACGTTACATTTTTCCTGCGACACAATTTTTTTTTTCTCCCCCCGTATTTTATGTCCACAACTCTTTATTCAAATAATGTAATTAGCTGCTGGCACAACATTTTTAACGGTAAGATAATATAACTCGAAACCAGTATCCCAGACTTTTTTTTTTTATTCCCTGGGAAAAAATTTTCTCCCCCGTTTTAAAACGCATTATTATACTTTTTATTTAATTTTTCGTTAAGCTTGAACAGCTTTCATAAAGCAGAACAATTGGCCGTTCCATCCAAGTTCCTCAATTAATTACAGCTTTTGTTTTTTTTATTTTTTTATTATTATTTTTTTTTTATATATATACGGAAAATGTTGCCTTAGGGAGTCGCGCTAAGGCGATAGCAGCTATTTTATGGACTAATATTTCATCATACGTTTTTTTTTTTCTTTCCCTGGGAAATTAAAGCACTTTTTAGCGTAACTGCTGTTTTACGAGCATACATCAGAGGGAAGTAAATAAAATATATACTTTCTTTTTATATATTCGTTTTCCCGTATTATAATAATATAACGGCAGTAATTTTATTTTATTCTTTAACGCTTTTAAAATAATGATATTAAAGGTATAAATTTTTATATAAAAGCAAAATTATGTTGCGAAGGTTGGGACAAAATTGAAAGTTTCGTCCTTCCGAGAATTCCCTTAAGTTTCTTTTAACAAGATGCATGGAAGTTAAATTGAAAAAAATTCTTAAATTGTAGGTATATTAAAAAAATTCATAAACAGCCGGGAAACTCTCCCATCACCGATGGGATCAACTTCAAAAAAAAAGGAAATCCCTTTATGCTTTAAACAAATTATGTAGCTTCAGTTTAATAGCATTCGCTTGCAAATAGTTGAACATGAGGAAATGTAAGGAATCTTATTGCAATTATTAACCGGAGGTCAACTGACGTATCTGCATCATAAAAATTATTGGAGATAGCCCGTTTTGACTGATTTTCAAAATTATCTGCCCACAAGTTTAACATCAATGAGCTGGTAAACGGATTCCCTACTATTTTTACTAATCCATTTTTCCTAAAAAAATTAACTCCTATATAATCCATTTTTCCTGAAAAAATGAATTCCTAATCCATTTTTTCTGAAAAAATAAATTCCTAATCCATTTTTCCTAGAAAAATAAATTCCTAATCCATTTTTTCTAAAAGAAAAAAAAAATTCCTAATCCATTTTTTCTAAAAGAAAAAAAAAATTCCTAATCCATTTTTTCTAAAAATTATGGTTCCTGAAATTGTTTTTTTAACTTTTCTTTTCTTTTCTAATTTTTAATTTTCAAGAAATTTTTTGATTCCTAAAATAAAATTTCAAAATCCCTAAAATAAAATTTCTAAATATCCCTTTAAGGTTCTAGTTCGTTTACATAACCGGCCGGTCAGCCGGGCGGTGAAAATTTTTTAACAATAAAAAAAGTTTAATTTTTTTTTTTCTTCGATTCGTTATTTTACACATAAAAATGAGATCGGATCGCACCGAAACCGTGCCAAAACGTTTTGTTATGCTTAAAAGGTAAAATTTCGTTATTGAAATACACGAAAAAGGCTTTGTGGTGTCTAATTTTGATCATTTTTTTTAATGTTTTCGAAAAAAAAAAATTAGACACCATTTTTCTTTTTGTTGTTGAAATAGTTCGCGGTTTCACCGCTAGGGCGCTGCACTAGTCTCTCGGAAATAAACAAAAAAAAAATTTCTTTTTTTTGCGAAAACAATCAAATATTATCAAATATAAGAACTATTAACTGTTGTTCATGCATTTAATATCATGGAAATTTATCTCTGAACATAACAAAACGTTTCGGGTACGGTTTCGGTGCAGTTAGACCCCGATTTCATGTACAAAATATTGGATTTAAAAAAAATTTTTAACATATTTTTTTATCGTTAAAATGTGTACACCGCCCGGCTAACCGGCCGGTTATGTAAACGAATTAGAACCTTTAGGGATTAAAAAAATTAAGAAAAATATTTATTTAAAAAAATATTTTAGAAATCAAAAACTTTTTGGAACCAAATTTTTTAGGAAAAACGATCGGGAACGGGTAAACGCACAGTCAAACGATATTTAAAACAATCAAAAACGGCCCTCTCTATGGTGGACTGGAGAAAAAAAATGACAAAGTATGGGAATGATTTTTAGGGTGGCCCTTATTTTACGAATTTTTAAATTTCAGCGAACGTACCCCCTAATTCTTTTGTAGTGATCGAAAGAAGATTGCCTGAGTTTTTTCAGATTTTTGGGACGTGGCTGACCCATGTCCCATGGGACGAAATTCCTGTAAAGACCGAAAAATCAGAAATTTTATTTTTATGTAAAAATGGTTGTTTCCTGTTCAGAATTTTATGCAGATTACGAAAATGAAGTTAGAATTTATTTATGGCAAACTATTACTGTGCTAAAGGACAAAGATATGAATCATTTCACAAAAAATTGCAGGGATGGTATGCCGAATAGATTTTAATCGGAATCGGAATCGCGAAAATTTTTCGAGTAATTTAGAATCGGAATCGGAGTAAGATTCGGATGATAAGAAACTTATCGAAATCGGCATAAGAATCGCGAAAATTTCTGCCGTATAGTTTAGAATCGGAATCGGAATCGGAATCAGCGTCAGAGTCAAATTTCTCCCAGATACAATGAGTTATTTTACAAATGAAATCGAATATTTTATTAAAATCTTTCTAAAAAAAATTAGATGTTTTTAAAAACAAAATAATCAGGGATGATATGCCGAATAGATTTTAATAGGAATCGGAATCGGAGTCGGAATCGGAATCAAAATCAATCGATGGAAACGAATCGGAATCGCGGAAATTTTTCCAGTAGCTTAGAATCGGAATCAGAGTCGGAATCGGTTTCGCGTTTGAAAAGTCATCGAGCATCAGTGGAATCGGAATCACTATGCCATCCCTGAAAAATTGTGGCTATAGCATATTTTGCTAATTTTTTTTGCATATTTTGGCCTCCATCATCAAAACCGTATAAGATATATGTATAACATTTAACAATATTTTCGTGATCTGCATAAAAATCAAAACAGAAAGCGACAATTTTCACATAGAAGTGAAATTTGTGATTTTTCTGTCTTTACGGGAATTTCGAAATTTTCAGGTCGCACGGGAAATGGCTAAACGACGTCCAAAAAATTCAGGCAATCTTCCTTCGGCTATTAAAAAAAAAAAATTAGGGGGTGCGTTCTTCGAAATTCAAAAATTCGTAAAATAACATCGCCCAAATGATTTAAATTTCTAGATAAGCACTAAACTGGTTTAAACGAAGAAAATGCAATTCTTCAATTTTTTCATTTTGTTTCTAAATCAAGCTGCCTCCAAAATATTAAACTTGGTACAACCAATCTTGTCGCCTTAACCGTCTTTAAAAACCGAAAAAAAAAGAAATAAATAAACTCAACGCATCAACTTTGCAGAGAATTTCCAAAGCGATATCCGCTGAAGACTAAAATAACTTTCAATAATTTTCATAAGTTACAACCCGCTCATACAAGCAATAAACTACAAATTTTCTTCATTCCAGTAAACAATTCAAAAGTTATGAAAACGCAGGGGAACAATCCTCTGACCCATCGACGGAAGTACAAAAAACTCAAGAGGTTTAGTTTTGTAATATAAAGTTCATTTTACAACGGGGTTTCCTCTTAAAGCAAAAAGCATAATATCGACATCGTTGCTCTGCAGGAGAGATTTATTAAGACCAATATAAGGTGTTGAGTTTTATTGATAACGCTTCAAAAATGCAATCAAAATATTAGTCTAGACTCTAAGGAGTCTTCAAAATGCGTATTACAGACTAAACTGACGCCAAAAATAAATCGAAACGTTTTTCTTTTCTCCGAAAAAAAAAAAAATTTCTAATCATTTCAATATTTACAAAAGAATAAAATGATAACAAGGAAAATCGAAACAAAGTAAAAAAAAAAGAGAAAAAAAATGATGATTGCATCGTAAATGATAGTTATGCAAACCTTCGTGACTAAATTGCTTCATTAAGCGCGGAGCGGAAACCGAAAAATTTCAAAATACAAATTACATAAAAAAAAGAGAACAATTCTAATTTAACACCTGTAAAATTTTTAAATGGTTGTAAAGTGAATATACACGGTTAATTTGGTGACTATACCTAGCAGAGACTAAAATGAAATGCGTAAACTTATCCACGCAGACAAATGAGTTATAAAGTTTAACTTCCCTCTTTTGACATAAGCAAAACGGTTCAGTAATTAGCAGAAAGCTCAAAATGTTTTACTTTTATTGTCGTTCTCAAGTTTCTTTAAGTCAAGGGAGTTCAATTTTCATTCCTTTTGCTAATTGATAGTAATTCGAGGAGTTATCAGATATCATAATTAATGAATTCGGAATTGATCCTTTTTACAAGACAGCATCAATTAAGGTTCTGAGTGGGAGGTTCAGGAAGAGGGGAGGGGTGGTTGGGAGGAGCCAGTTTCAATTTTCCTAATGAGTTTGGGGAATACTTCTTGCATTGTATTAACTTTTCAAGTCGTTTCCAGAATATTAAACAAAAATCGTTTTCTCTTGTACATTTAACTACGGCACGTCCCATACTAAATCAACCCCGAAGAGTGTTTGTTTACTTTATTTTCTATTTCCCTCTGGACACGCGTTTGTAACAAATTTTCTTTTGTCTTCATTATCTCGGGAAATTATGTTATCAATATTCAGGCTGGCCTTTTATTCTACATCGCAATGCTTTGTTCCTTTTGTGTTTATTTTACAGATATATATATATATTTATGATTTTTTTTTTTCAATGATTTCCGATGAATGCCTGATTTTTGTTCCGTGGAAGGGGAAGGCGAGTAAATATTTTATAAATTACGAAAGAAGCGGGAGAACGATTATTATGCTTAATGCATTGCGAAAATAAATACCTCTTTACTTAGACTCCAGAACTATACGATTTTACCTAAGAAAAGTTTTGATACAAAGTCTCTTTCAAAAACACAAGCATTTATACGTAAAAGTCGTTAAACGAAGTAAAGTTCATTAACAAAAGCAATTTCCGTATAACCCATCAGACACGGGGCGAAAATCGCCCAAACAAACCGAGTTTCAAACTTGAAAATTTGCATGTATCTAAGTAGTGTAACGGACAGGAAAATGATGAGTAGAGAGAGAAGTTCTAACTTAGACCTAAAATGTTATTCCTCAGTTCGAAAATCTTAAGGAAATGTTCGTGCGGAAAATATATGGGTGAGACTTAAAACAAGGAATTGATGCTAATTTCTTGTATTATTTTCGATATGCAAATTTTTAGAGAATGGATTTAAAAAAAAAAAGAATATAACAAGATTTAAAAAAAAAAGTTCCAGCTTTTTCTGCTTTATTTTCTCTCTTCCCTAAATTTGTGTGACAAAGACAATAAATCTACAGACCTTTCATTCGAATTCCATCTCTATAATTCTTCTTCCCTTATAAAAAAAAAAAAAAAAAAAAAAAAAAAAGGATTTTTCCTACCGTAGGAATATACTTCATGTTTAATATCTTCCGAATTCTGAATAGACTCCGATAAGCTAAGCACAGTCACGCGATAGTTAATGAGTCACCTAGGGTTCCCGTAGGTCACCGTAGCCGAAATCACCACGGGGTTTTCCGAATAAAAATCACGCCCGTTCTCCGGATTCTAATTATAAAATGCGGTCCGCTTCGGTGCTACGTAATTTTTAGAAAATTTATATTCTTTTTTTTTTTTTTTTTTTTCTCTTTCTTTCTTTTTTTTTGCCATTTTTTTTTTTTTTTCAGGCTCACGTTAACTAGATCGTTTAACGTGACTCCGCTGTTAACGATATTGGTCAAACAAGAAAACCCAAGACGAAGCGTATGCAAATAATTGAACAGGATTGAATTAAACCGAAGGTAATCTAACCAACCTCAAAAGCAAATATTAAATACGATCGATAAGTTCGCGACGTATGATACACATCGAACGACCAAAAGAAGACGAATACATGCTCCAAAAAAAAGAAGACAAAATGCAATTTGGAAAACGAAAAAAATAAATAAATAACCAAAAGCTCATCAAGAGGACTTTCCACCCACGCTGCATGAAAAAAATCTAAAACGTTTCATCATCGAACCTAAAAATATTTAAAAAAAGGAAACCTGTCTCCCGGTTGTTTACGTTTTAAGAATGCATGCCCTGTAATGGAGTTTTAACTCTGGTATTTTTGCTTTCTAATTCTAGAATTAGTCGCGAATTGCTTTCCCATTTTTCCGAAAAGCGTTATTTAAATTTCTAACCAAGCGGAATGTATAAATACGGACCCTAATACAGGGTAGGAAAAGGGGAAACATCTGCGACTGAGGTTAAGGCTAACCCAGGGATTTTAAAACCGTATTCATATAAACATATGCACGGCTGGAATCACTGCTGCTTGCCACAAGGTCTCTTCAATTTTCGTTTTCTTTCTTTTCTTTTCTTTTTTTTTTGTTTAAATATAATTTTTGATTGTTTTGCGTATACATTAATTACGGTCGAAGTTGAAATTCCAAAGTTGTGCGCCAAATTCTAGCGAAAATGCCATTTAAAAGTGTAGTTGAAGTTTTAGTGGTCACGATTCAAATAACAATAATTCTCCATGCGATGAGAGGGACGTTAACTGAATTATATTAGACTCATAAAGTAGAAAGGACTTTCTTCGGGATGTAAAATCATGAATGCAGAAGGAAATGAATTAACTCAGGAATTAAAGCGAAAATTTAAATTTGAAAAACTTAAATGACAAAATTGGTGTTAGGACGTCATTTGGCCACTGCTACAGCAAAAAATCCTGAGAAAAAGTGCGTTATAAAATTTTATAAGTCGATAACGTTTTGGCCGATTAAAAAATTTTATAACTATTTATAAATTTTTATAATTAAAATTTTTAACTGAGCAATATATTAATTTTATGCTTGAATTGCACTATATTTAGCATATGGGGACTTTATAGGCTCTATTTTAAACGTTTTTCATGAGAAAAAAAAACCAAAAAAAAATTACAATTTTTTAGAATAGAAACCTGGACTTACCAGCCGTCTTTATCCACTACACCACTTTTCAACAGATTTTTAAAAGCGGCAATACGGTTCTTGAGTAGCCAATTATTTTGACTTATAATATTTTCCAGATTTTTCCGAATTTTCGGTTTATTTTTTGTATTTTTTTGCCAAAGGCTCAGAAATGAAGAAAAAGAGAAATAGAAAAATTCGGGAAGCTTTAGAAGAAAATAAAAAAAACTTAGAAAAAAACTGAAAATAATTATTTTTGTTATAAAATTTATAACGAATTATAAATAGATGTCTTTTTTGGCGTGTTATTTTTTATAACGAAGTTTAAGTTTTAATAAATCAATTTTATAACGTACTGTTTCTAACTAATTACGCGATAAATATCCATAATACGATGAATTGTCAATGAGCAACGAACATAAAGCATAAGGTACGAATTTAAGGCTGTACGACCTATTCGTTAAAAGACTAACACCTCCCCTTTAGAGATTTCAAATTCCCAACATATTTCTATTTTCGGGAATGACATTCCCGAAAATAGAAATATGTTTTCTCAATGTTTACAAAAAATACACTTACGCCCAAGTCGCTTAGCACGGCAGTATCGGGAATTCCCGTTGTTGAAAAAAATATTAATTTCGGGAACGAGAATTCCCTATTTGATTAGTTTTTCATTTCTCGAGAACCAAGAAATTGACACACAAATTTATTTAGAAGGCGAAAAGAAAAATAGTATATTGTTATTCTAGGGTGGAAAATGAAAACCTCAGCTAGAAAATTTATTTGACACCCTAGAATTGCAAGACACTTTTTATTATGAATCAAAGGACGGTTAAATGTTTAAAATAAAAATAAAATTTTGGGGGGAAAAAAAATAAACAAAAGCAAAAACAAACGATTTTGCTAATGGCATGGCGGCTGTTTCCGGTTATTCGATGCAAATCAGATTGCGGTAAATTTATTGTTTTAATGTTGGTACGGGGAGGGGGGGGGGGAAGAAATCGTTCTGGAATGTAGGGTCAAGTGGGGGAAAAAACGGCCATTGAAAATTTGAGGTAAAAAAAAGCCACTTGAATATTGGATTAATGACAGATCTTTAAAGTTCCGAAAAATTCATGATAATAGTTTGAAGCTTATACTTCGCAATGCCGTTAAGAAATTTTCATTTCCTCCTATATTTCCAGGTAAAAAAAATTATTTCTTAAACATTCGGCTTTGTTTTGAAAAAGCAATTGTTGACACTTGTTTCAAAATTACGTTTTATTCGAAAAAAAAGCAAAACAGGTGAGAATATTACGGAACGTAAATAAACAATAATGACTGAGGATCATTATGTGGTTCGAAATTTACAAATAACTGATTTTTGCGCGATTTATATAGCTTTAAAGTTGTGGGGTAAAAACGAGACACCATCACGGGTAAAAAAAAGCCACTTGAATATTGGATTAATGACAGATCTTTAAAGTTCCGAAAAATTCATGATAAGTTTGAAGCTTATACTTCGCAATGCCGTTAAGAAATTTCATTTCCTCCTATATTTCCAGGTAAAAAAAATTATTTCTTAAACATTCGGCTTTGTTTTGAAAAAGCATTGTTGACACTTGTTTCAAAATTACGTTTTATTCGAAAAAAAAGCAAAACAGGTGAGAATATTACGGAACGTAAATAAACAATAATGACTGAGGAATCATTATGTGTTCGAATTTACAAATAACTGATTTTTGCGCGATTTATATAGCTTTAAAGTTGTGGGGTAAAAACGAGACACCATCACGGGTAAAAAAAAGCCATTCGATATATGGCACTTTGCATGTTCGGAAAAAATCGACGCCATATTGAGTGCAATGTTTTGGTTTTGTGAAAATTGTGAAAGATGACGAAAAAAGTGCTTTTGGGAAAGGTAAACGCTTTATTACGGCAAAATATCATTTCATAATAATATTATCTTGCCTTGCACCGCGAAAAAAATTTTCTAAAACTCGATGTGGTGCTAATTTCGCGGGTGTCCCGTTATTACCTCATGTTTGGCTCTTTTTTGCCCCACTTTGCGGGTAAAAAAAAGGCAGCATTTTTTGGAGATTTTGACTATATTCGGTTAAACAGACGCATATTTGCTTTTGAAACATAAGCTAGATATAAAATTGAAACTTCGTACCGGAAAAAAAATTTTTTTAAAACATTAATTGCTACGTTATTCATAATTTTCAAAAATTGGCTTTTTTTTCCCCCACTTGACCCTATACAACAATTAGAAAAAAACCAATTAGAAGAAATTTAAAACAATTAGAAGAAATTTTAATTTTTAATAAACTTGCATCGATCGGTGATTAAAAGCTATGGCTTTTGGTGATACTATGGTTTTTGGTGATGAAAATATTCCATTATCAGTGGTTGAAGCAGCTAACGAGGCGAGGGATGATTTAATTCCTAATAAATCCAGAGAGAGATACGTATTCGCACTCAAGGCCTTTCGTGATTGGCAAGGAAGTAATAATAAGCACAGATGATATTTTTGGATTTTCTTCATTTCTGTGTCAATTTATAGACTAGCTTTTATCTGAAAGAATGAAAATATGTTGACATATCGTTCAAGCAGAAGAAACGTGAATTTATTTTACAGTGCAGGGAAATTTTCCCTGTTGCATTGAAAATTCCCCGCAGAACCGGAAACAGCTACTCAAACTGGAAAAATAATTTTCAGTTCACTTTTAAGCAATGGAAAATGGCGGTTTCTTTATATGAATAATGAAAAAAAAATAACTTTGATTTCCATATTTTTGGAAAGATAAGTTCGGAAATAAGCGGAGCCATGTCAAAAAAAATTTTCTATGTTGTTTAAGGTTCTAGTTCGTTTACATAACCGGCCGGTTAGCCGGGCGGTGTACACATTTTAACGATAAAAAAATACGTTAAAATTTTTTTTTTTAATCCAATATTTTATACATGAAAACGGGGTCTAACTGCACCGAAACCGTACCCGAAACGTTTCGTTATGTTCAGAGATAAATTTCCATAATATTAAATGCAAGAACAACAGTTAATAGTTCTTATATTTGATAATATTTAATTGTTTTCGCAGAAAAAAAAAATGTTTATTTCCGAGAGGCTAGTGCAGCGCTCTAGCGGTGGAACCACGAACTATTTCAACAACAAAAAGCAAAATGGCGTTTTATTTTTTTATTTCGAAAACATTAAAAAAATTATCAAATTTAGGCAGAGTAAAGCTTTTCATACGTTTTCAATAACGAATCTTTACCTTTTAAACATAACAAAACGTTTTGGCGCGGTTTCGGTGCGATCCGATCTCATTTTCACGTGCAAAAACCGAATTTCAAAAAAAAAAAATTAAACTTTTTTTTTACCGTTAAAAAATTTTCACTGCCCGGCTGACCGGCCGGTTATGTAAACCAACTAGAACCTTTAAAGGGCACGCGTTAGACAAATTATGTAAAAAAAATTCTGATTTTTATAACTTTTTTCTAAAATATTGAAAATTTTATGTGGTAAATGGTCAAAAGTTAATAAAATTGATATTATTCCCTTTCCCGGGAAAAAATTTGTCTATCCCGGGAATTGGAGATTCTTCAAAATGAGAAAAAATCAATTCCCGGGAAGCGGGATTCCCAACAGTTAAAAAAAAAAAATCTACGTATGTGGATCCTCTTTGATCCACATACCGATAGCCCCAACAGAGAGAATTGCACTCCCCCCCGCCCCTGCCTTAAAGCAGTTTTAGGTTAGTTGGAAAATTAAAAGTTAAAAAAAAAGTTCCCGGAAAATATTTCGGGGAAAAAAAACTCGGGATCCCGGGACGGAAATTCCTGGGAAAAATCTCTACATCCCTCCCACTCCTTTCCGAAAAAAAACGAATTTTTTGAATGTCGGTGACTGCTTGAGTTTTGAGAGACGAGTCCAGCATCCATTCTATAACTTAATTTTAAGAAAAATTCCATTTAAAAGTGTCCTGATATGACTTGGGATACCCCTGCAATTTTCGCATCCTGAAGGGCTACTTTTTTTCCTTTTGTATATATATTTTCCCTCCCGCACGAACTGTGAAAGCCTTAAAAAAAACCGAATTGCGTTAATAATAAGTTATGCGTTTATATTAGGCTACATGCCCAGCAAGTTGGGCCGGAAGTAAATACCGTATAATATTACTTTTTAATTGAAATATATGATGGAGGTTTAGTAAAATATCTGCAGAAAACTTTGAAATTTTAATAATATTTTAATTAAGAGCCTTGCTCCATGTATCTGTAATTCTTGCGTACATTAAAAAAAAAAATCCCTATCCACCCCGTGGTGTGGAAAAAAAAAATGGTTTCTCATACAACATACATTTATTCGAAAATGTCAGCTCGCTCCAGATTATTTTTTTTTTTCTTTCTTCCTTTTAACTTCCCAGGGAAATAACGAAAGAAAAGAATAATTCGCAAAAGGCGTTTTTAAAAATATTTTCCCGACGAAGAAGAAAAGAAAAATGTGACTCTGACACATATCATAGTTAAACCAGTTATACACGTTAAACGGAAGGATGTGGTTGATGAAATTACACAACACGCATGATGTCAGTCAAGAGAAAAAAAAAATCGGTCTTTTCTTTTTGTTCGACTTTTCTGGAAAATTAAATTACAAATCGTTGGGCGTTTAAATAAAACATTTTCCTATTTAAAAGGAAACTTAGGTTTGCTTCGTTTTCAAACTTCTGAATTTAAGATTTTATTTGAGTTCATCCCTTTAAAAAAAAAAAAAGGTGCCATCCGAATTCTTCGACTTCTTTTGAATGCTCAGCCGTAAGTTTCATTACAAACGGTGAGATTAAACATCGTGTCACAGAAGAAGAAAATGAAGAGGCAGCAGCTGTTACAAGTCCAAACACGCAACTCTAACAAGTTGCCCAGCGAAAATAGAGAAAAAGAATAAGAATACGGAAAAACAGGGGGGTAAAAAAAAAAAGAGAAAGTAGGAAATTCGTCCAAGAAGACATTCTGTCGGATTATACTGCACGAAACAAAAAGACAAAAAGAAAGAAAAAAAAAACTTGAAAAACTAACTTTTTGTTTTTATCTTCACCACGCTGGGAAACTAAAGAGAACTTTTTATCAATGACTTCTTGTGACAGGTCTCGCCCTCTTGAGGGAGTTTTGTCGTACAATTTACAGTTTTTCTATCATCTCAAGGTAGAATTTCACATCCCGCGCTGTCAAGTAAAGAAAATCAAAAACTTCTGTTGTTAAACATAAATCAAACATTTTGTCCTTGTAACCCACGTTCTGTGCACGTGAGGACCTTTTCCAATAGCACCAGTCATAAATAACTTTGGGTGAACGTCAGTTTCAGTAAACAGAACCTTTCAGTTTGAAAAATTTCTTAAAGTCATCGAGAGGACTTTTAAGTGAATAGATTTTTAGCCGTCTTGAAAATAATGCAGTAGAGAGATCCGTTTTTATCATAAACATTTCATGTGCCAAATTATTTTTTTGAGAAAGGAGCAGCTGTTGAAGATTTTTGAAAAATATATCCTTGGAAAAATACTTTTATTTATTTAGTTATTTATTTACTTTTTTTTTTTCTTTTTTCGAATTCAAATAATCACGTTTTTGACGTATTTCAAGCACCACCACAATCCTGATGATGGCTGGCAGCGATATGTATATGCACAAACCAATTCCAATGTTTTCCATGTGATACCGATATTGAGTCCTTTGAAGTTCATTGTTATCGGATTTCACTTTATGACATTGAAACCGCACAAAGCTTGGATTGACGGGCAAACAAAAATTATCGATAGTAAACAGTGCATGCATTTTGGGCCATCACATGATATCCGACAACCTGAATTTTCTCGTCACATTTCATACTTTCATAAACATCATCGTATATGATTTGACTGAAAATAACAAATAAATCAAAAAGTAGCTCATAACATGTTATATGTATGATGATAAGTCATCCCTTAAATCGGGGATATTTAACAAGGCATATACGTGGAAAATAGAGATTTAATGGCCGTTGTGGGCCTCCACACTTTGGTTTTCAAACTTTGCAACGTTTCAGTATAACCGACATCTTTATTACATCTGCGGTTTTTCTCTAGGGATTTAGAATCACAAAAACCCTATGACCTCACTATCTTTGACATATTATACTTTACGAATATTTTATTGCGAGGGAAAGGGAAAATTACAAAAAAAAAATTCCTACGAGAGACAATAATTCTAATTAATGCAATAAAAAATATCTCTCTGAAAAGGAAAACGCTTTTTGAACATAAGCAAGTTGGGCGCCGCTGCAAACACTATTAAAAATGTTTTTTTTTTTCTTCTTTCATCCTACGGAGTCTTTATCAAGGCTGCAATTCCGAATAATTTTTATTCGGAATCGGAATCGGAATCGGAATCTACGATTTCGAAAGTAATTGGAATCGGAATCCATGCTTTTTTTGAAGAAATAGGAATCGGAATCGGAATCTACGAATTCGAAAGTAATTGGAATCGGAATCCGTGTTTTTTTGAAGAAATAGGAATCGGAATCGGAATCGGAATCTCGTCTGAAAACAGTTCGGGATTTTCGAAATCGGAATCGGAATCTTGCTCATAAATAGTCAAGATTCTACGGGACGAGGGAAAAACCTAAAATTGATTTTTAAATATTTTTTGGCCCCTCTTCTTATATTTCTTAGCTTTATGTTTAATTTATTTAATTATTGGGATTATTCCACATTTCTTGCAGATTTACATGAAATAAAAAAAAAAAATTTATGCTTTAATTATAAGAGTCGTCGACAGGAAACGACAGCGCTTCTTAAGTTTCTGTACCAGAATAAAAATTCTGTTTATTTTTAAAATATTTTAACTTTAGGGTCCAAATCCACTATGGAATTATACATATATGGAATATGGACCAACATGTTGGTACAACAAGTTGGAAAAACATGTTGGTACAAGTTGAAAAAACATGTTATACCAATTTGTTGGAATGTTGGACCAACATGTTGTATCAACTTGTTGGACTAACATTCCACACTAATTTCGGCGTAGGAGTAAATTCTGAAATAGTCGATTCGTTCGCTTGTCAAACATATTGGTCCAACAAGTTGGTAAAACATGTTTGTCCAACTTGTTGTACCAACATTGGATTGGTCCAACTTGTCGGATCAACATTCCACACTAATTTTAGCGTAGGAGTAAATTCTGCAATAGTCGATTCGTTCGCTTGACAAACATGTTGGTACAACATGTTCGTCCAACATTCCAACAAGTTGGAATAACATGTTTGTCCAACTTGTTGTACAAACTTGTTGTACAAACTTGTTGGACAAACGAACCATTCGACTACTTCAGAATTTATTCCTTAATTAAATTTTAAAACTAAATTAAATTTTTTGCTTGTCAAACATGTTAGTCCAAAAAGTTGGTCCAACATTCCATAGTGAATTTGCAAACTTAGGACAGAATCTCTTTTCCCCCTAAAAACTCCGTAATTAATTTTTATGCAGGGACATGCTCTAGTAATAAAATTAGAGCACAAAGGGCACCAAGTCATTATCCTCCAAATCGTTTGCCTTTTTTTTTTTTTTTTTTAATTTACTTTAATTTTTTTGGCTTGAAAAAAAAAAAAGAAAAGAAACAACTAATCCATCTATGAAAATATCGAAAAGGTTATTGCCCCTTCGTTTAACTACCTGTTTATCAAACAAAACGATTCTAAATTTAAAAAAAAAGTCTTCTTTCTCCACTGCGTATGCGGAAAAAGATGAAATATTTTAAAAATAAACCGAATTTTAATTCTGGTACAGAAACTTAAGAAGCGCTGTCGTTTCCTGTCGACGGCTCTTATAATTAAAAGGTAAACTATTTTTTTTATATCATGTTCTACAAGAAATGTGGAATAACCCGAGTAATTAAGTAAATTAAACATAAAGATAAGGAATATAAGGGCCAAAAAATATTCAAAAATCAATTTCAGGTTTTTTCACACTAAATACCCTTACGTCTGAAATTTCTCAAAAAGAGCGCTCGCAGGTTTTTCCCTAGTGTCGATTTTGCGGAATCGGAATCGGAATTGCAGCCCTGATCTTTATAATCAGGTTTTTAAAAGACATTAAAGAAAAAAAGGAACTTCGGTACATTATTGCTTTGTAAATGAGATCGCTAAATAAAATCTTTTTATTTCACGGTACATTACTCTGTTCAATATTAAAAATGTTCTCCTATCTAGGCAATTTCCTTACTAAAACTTTTTTTGAATTCAAGATAAGCAGGTCAATCGAAAAGATAAATGGATGATTTATTATTAAAAAGGTAATTAGCATCGTTGATTTTTTTTTTTCCCTACCTACCATCGAGAAATTATCCGGCGATTAGAAAATGCCGTACGGCTGAACCCAGCAATCGATAGAACGAATTTTTTAAGTTACATTTATTACTGTTTATTAACATTGGCCTATCTACATCATTTTCAAACGACGCATAAAAATGTCTTTCCATTTACCCCTCCTCGACATGAATTATGCTCTACGGCTTAGCATCCGACTTCCATTCTTCCTTTTCTTTTTTTTTTCCCCTTTTAATATCTTTTTTTTTTTTTTTTTTTTTTTTTTACATTTTTTTTTTTTAGTTTTGTGGAAAAAGGAATGAAAAAAAATTCGCGACTAGAACTGTGCCATGCCATACAAGAGAGGGGGGGAAGGTGGGAAGGTTTCGTATAAGATAAGATGAAGCATTTTAACTCAATACCATTTCCGTATCCTATTTACAAAGACGTTTCTAGAATGGAAGATAAAGAGGGAAAATGGAAAGATACAAGATAAGACCGACAAAGAGAAATTGTTGTCATATAAGTTTTGCTTCTCTCTGATTCGCTATTCGCGACTTGACAATGTCATTATCACACGACACATGATCTTTAAGTTGGAAACGAAAATTACCAACTTCGAAGACCGGTGTCCCGGAACGTATTGGGAGTTATCGAGATCAAGGCACGTGACTTGGAGTTTTGAATATGATATTGCTGTGTAAAGTTGCTTAGACGCTTTACATTTAATTAATTTAGATATTATTCCGCTCAGCCGAATACCAAGCTGTTGCACCTTCTTTTTACATTGAATTTTATTCGATATCCGTCTTTATAAACCGTGCGTAGTACAATTGGAAAAAATAGTCTCAAACTGCACAAGTTGTGACAAACAAAGGATCCTGTCTATCTGCCATCAGTACAGTACAGGGCCATTCAATTATTACTGTACAGGGTGTGTCAAAAAAATTGGCTTGTTTTTAAAAAAACTTAGAAAAAGTTGAGGTCGGAAAAAGTATAACAAAATTTTCCGGTGCAGAAATTCTGGTGGGAAAATTTTTTATTTCATAATTATATTTAATTTGTCATGGAGATCAAAAACTTTTTCAGGACCCATGGTCGAAAATTATTGCATCACCGATTTTTCCGGGAAAAACACTTTCAAAACTCCGTACCTTTTCTTCTTCTTTTCTTTAACCCTCGTTTTTTAACGAATTTTTCATTCGTAAAATACCTTTGCGATATGAGTGCCCCGTCTTCGAGCTCGTCACTCGATACATTAAGGGGTATGACGTAGTAACGCCTAAACCTTACACCAGAAACCGAACTTGGTAAAGATAGGCGCCGGGTCATAGGGCTTCATGTCCTGATTATGCCGAAAAACAAGAAATTTTTTAACGAATACATAAATAAATAAATAATTATCTCAAACTATTATTTTGAAGTCATGACGCCGATATGATGCCTCTTAATCAATTAATTAAAAAAAAAAATTAATAAATCATTTCCGTGCCAATTTTCCGAAATTTTTACGAAGCGCGTAATTAGAGTCTTTTTACCTGTTTGGGACTGTCGCCGAGTGCATAAACGGCATATCTGATCGTAAATTGGAGTGCGGTCGCTTAGTGCTCTGCTGTTAAATACAAACCAAAACAAACCGTTTATAATAAACCGTTAATAAACAAACCGTTCAAAAGAACATTCTAAAATGATGTCGGAAAAAAAAAAATCTGAAAAGCCGAAAAAGTTAACTTCGCATTATAGGGTGATCAGAAAAATAAAAAGTGTTTCCGATTTTGTTCTTCACGAAAAAAATTGGTTCATTTTGGGGTAAAAAAGCAAGAAAAATTTTGAAACAATTTTTTTTCAACGATTTAGGGGTGGCGCAGAGCAGAAAAAGGGCCTAAACTACAATTTTTTTCTTAGCATTTAATGAAACGAAAATTTGGCGCATTTTTCCGTAATTGAATTTTACAAAAGTGGACTTTATTGGTATTTTTGACGACGTAGAAGACGAATTTCACCATCCCGATTTTCTCAGACCAATGCCTGAGTCGCTATTACCGCTTTTTTAGCGCTTAAACCTGATTTTTTGGGCTTAATTTTAATTTATGCACAAATTGGAGCCCCGAAATTTTTTTTTCCCTTTTAAAGTTGCTTATACTTATGAAAAAAAGCCCGAGGAAAACGAATTTCAGTATCCCGATTTTCCCCGATCAACGCCTGAGTAGGGGTATAACTAAAAATTTGGTTTTTTGGGCTAAAAGTTGATTTTTTTGCCAAAAAATGGCGCTAATTCCTTACCTGTCCGTTTTAGAAATCATGTTCAATGACATTTTTTACTCAGGACACTCCAATTAATAAGGATCTTTTGTGTTTCGAATCAATTTTCAAAATTTTGTAACGGTCACAAAATTCTATTCATAATTTTTTTAAAATTCCAAATTTTTTCAATCCGTAAAAAAATTTTGGAAATTGATTCGAAACACAAAAGATCCTTATTAATTGGAGTGTCCTGAGTAAAAAATGTCATTGAACATGATTTCTAAAACGGACAGGTAAGGAATTAGCGCCATTTTTTGGCAAAAAAATCAACTTTTAGCCCAAAAAACCAAATTTTTAGTTATACCCCTACTCAGGCGTTGATCGGGGAAAATCGGGATACTGAAATTCGTTTTCCTCGGGCTTTTTTTCATAAGTATAAGCAACTTTAAAAGGGAAAAAAAAATTTCGGGGGCTCCAAATTTGTGCATAAATTAAAATTAAGCCCAAAAAATCAGGTTTAAGCGCTAAAAAAGCGGTAATAGCGACTCAGGCATTGGTCTGAGAAAATCGGGATGGTGAAATTCGTCTTCTACGTCGTCAAAAATACCTATAAAGTCCACTTTTGTAAAATTCAATTACGGAAAAATGCGCCAAATTTTCGTTTCATTAAATGCTAAGAAAAAAATTGTAGTTTAGGCCCTTTTTCTGCTCTGCGCCACCCCTAAATCGTTGAAAAAAAATTGTTTCAAAATTTTTCTTGCTTTTTTACCCCAAAATGAACCAATTTTTTTCGTGAAGAACAAAATCGGAAACACTTTTTATTTTTCTGATCACCCTACTTCGCAATCATTAAATTACAAAGACTTATATGAAACTCTTTCTTCCTTGCTGGAAGCGAGAAAAAAAATCGAAGATTTGGAGTACACCATTATTAATATGAATCCAGGTCTCACCGTGGAAAAAAGTGCGGAAAAGACGATCAGATACGTCGTTTATGCACTCGGTGACAGTCCCAAACAGGTGAAAAGACCCTGATTACGTGCCTTATAAATCTTTTGGAAAATTGGCGCGGAAATGACTTATTAAATTTTTTTTTTGTTAATTAATCGATTAAGTGGCATCGTATCGGTGCCATGACTTCAATTTTTGTTAGTTTGAGATACATTTTTATGTATTTGTCAAAAAACGAGGGTTTATAAAAAAAAAAAATAATAATAATAATAAACGATACGGAGTTTTGAAAATGTTTTTCCTGAAAAAAATCAGTGATGCCATAATTTCCGACCATGGGTCCGGAAGACGTTTTTGATCGTTTTGATCTCCATGACAAAAGAAAAATAATTATGAAATAAAAAATTTTCCGATTTTCGCACCTGAAAATTTTTTCAAATTTTTTACGATCTCAACTTTTCATAAGTTTTTTTAAAAAACAAGCCAATTTTTTTTTATACACCCTGTGCATAAGTACGATGGAGAGGGGGGGGGGGAGTTAAAAAATCCTCACGTAAGTCAAGGCTCTGGCTCGATTATGCAATCAATTGGATGGTACAATTAAAAAGTATACATCATTTTTGGTGCTGCATCCTCTAATTAATCGGCCAATGAAGACACAACACAAGATAATCGATTTGGTGGTGGTGGGGGGGGATCGGACTCTAATTTTAGGTAATAAAGGGGGAGGAGACATTCAAATAAACTTATTTTAACTTACAAAGACGGAGAGGGTCAAAAATTGCCCAAATCATAATTACGTAACACGTGAACCGTCCCTATAAGAACGGAATTTCACGCTAAAACAGTTGTAGTAACATGTTGAGACAACATGTTACTGGAACTACACTTACACATGCTACATGTTTGTACGCTTAACATGTTGCACAACACTGAAAAAAATAATAATTTCTAAATGTTGCGCAACATGTTTTTAGCGCTGTAGCGTGTTGAGCAACATGTTACCTTAATATTTTACTGCAACTTGTTTTGGCGTGAAATTCCGTTTAAAAAAATCTGCGTGTGTACCCAGGTGAAAAAAAAATCGATTTTCTATTGATCGATTTATAATCGCATATCCTTGCCACAAACCAAAAATCCGAAAGTTCGAAAGCTTTAAGAACGACTTAGACAACAATTAAAACCGTTTAACTTTCAACCTTATATTTTAAACGAAACTCTCGCTGTAAAAATAAAAACAAAATTATAAACATTATCAAGAAGATAATTGTATTTTTTAAAAAATAATATCACAATAAAAACGAAATCGGCAATAATTATCAGAGCGTGCTGAAATTGAAACTCAGAGAAGTTGGCGGAGGAAAGAACTGTTTCATTTTATATCGACGTTTTCAGTAATAAATCACAGCTAAAAACATTTCATATGAGGCTCTAAAACGTTACACATTAGTATTTCCTTATCTTGGGCTTGAGTACATTTTTCCTTTTATTCCATTTCGTGTCCTCTATAGCTCGAAATATTTAAACTTAGGTCAAGCAGTTCCAATTCTCAAAGGAAATTCGAATAAAACTTTACGGTTTCAGGAATTTCCCATGGCTTTTTGCCCTCGAACCTTTCTTTTTTTTTCTTTTCCTAACAGTACGACGCTCCTTAACATAAGATAAATGCCCGATTATTCGGTATCGAATAATGGAAAAGGCACCAGATGGTTCCAAGTTTTCCTTGCTAGAAGATAGTCATTACAATTCTCAACCAGTTTTAGACCTCAAGAAGTTCATTCAACAAAGTCGCAAACGCCATTAGTCTTTCGTCACGATCGAATCGGCGGTTTCTTCTGAAATGTCTCGAAAACGGATGTTCTTAAGTTTTGGAAATAATTTAGTTTAGCGGGAGTTCAATCCAAAGAGCTTTTAATGCATTCCTTTCTTTTTTTTTTTTTTTTTTTTTTTGTTTTTGTTTTCATTGTCGAAAAACCAAAATAGATCTGAAAAATCATGTTTTTACAGAAGCCTTGGAAATGCATTCGGAGGTAAATGATCCACAGTCACGAATTTCCTGCTTTGACGTATTTCTTTTTTACATAGGAATAGGTTTTTAAGCAAAAGTTGTCTTCCGGTAAAAACCACAAATCTCATTGGGAACAAGAAATATTTATTCGAAGGAGGTTATTTAAATCGTGTCGAGATTCGTTTAAAATAAAGAATGGGGTTAGTATTAAATAAACCAAAAAAAAAAAGAACGAGCTTATTTCGTTTTTCAAAACCGTTTGTCGAAAAATTTTCGAAATAGTAATATGCAAATCTCTGAGAATCAAACGGTTAATGACTTTCGTGCGACTCCGAATATAAAATATAAATAATAAATAATTTCGCTAAATATTTTACCTGCTGCTTTTGTTCGTTAATTTTTTTTTTAATCGAAAATATGGAAGAGCCGATGCGGTGAGAACGTAATAAAACATTGGGAAAATAGCAAACCTCCAAATAAGAAAAGCTCGACAAATCAAATCTAAAGAAAACAGGGGCTTTTAGAAAACCTTACAGTGAAAAGCTTTTACCTCTAATTTATTCCAGATAAAACGACTGCCCGATGTGATGGGATCCCTAAGTTGCGTGTATACTAAACAGCATTTTCGAATCTTTTGGTCAATCTATAAGTTAATTTAGAATTTAAAAAGAAATGCATATGGAGAGAAGTCTTCCCGCAGAAAAATCATATTTTTCTTTAAAATCGACTTTTTTATTCAATTATGTTTTGGACATAGGTATCATACCTACACTTGTAGTTTGGTATTTTTAATTACATAGAGAAGCGATTTCCTTTCGAACTCAAAAAACACAGTATGTGACAGTTTTTATGTTTTTAAAAACATTTATTACAGATTTTTCAACTTGAAATTAATAAGAAATTTCATGGCCATTGTTATGACAAAAAAAATAAATAAATGAATAAATAAATAAATATAAGTAAATAAAAAAAATGATTGCGTAGCGCCAATACGTCCAGATAAGGTAAATAAAAAAAATTTAAGGGTGCAAATTCACTATGGAATGTTGGACCAACATGTACCAACTTGTTTGACAAACGAACGAATCGAATATTTTAGAATTTACTCCTAGGGTGCAAATTCACTATGGAATGGTCGACCAACATGTTATACCAACTTGTTCGAATGTTGGACGAACTTGTTGAACCCACATGTTTGACAAGAGAACGAATAGACTGTTGCAGAATTTACTCCTACACCAAAATTAGTATGGAATGTTGCTACCACAAGTCGATACAACATGTTGGTCCAACATTCCACAATTTGCACCCTAAGGAATTTTTTTTGCTCTTTTTTAGTCAAAAAATTCGAATTATTTGATAAAAATATAAATTTTTTTCCTGGAACGAAAAAAACTTAAAATTTTTGATAAAAAAGGTCCAAAGTAAAAAAAAAAAATTAAGTCAAAATTTTAACTAAAGTTTTCAAACACCCAGAAAAAGGAATATGCCTCGTTCGCAATACAAGCGATGTTGCTTAGCGACAAAACAAATATGCTTTGTCGCAAAGCAACATGGCTCGACTTGTCGACATTATGCATTGCGGCAAAGCAATCACGAGTTTTTGCACAAAACATTTATCCTGCTTAGACCTAAGTTATGCAAAAATGCTTTGTAGCAAAGCATTTTTGCTTAGACCCAAAGCAGCATTTTTCTGGGTGAAGTTAAAATTTTAATATTAAAACATTGCTTTAGCTCATATTCTTGACTAAAGGAAAAAGGACAAAATTAAAAAATGTACTGCACATTTTTTAAAAAATTTCAAAGTTCTTCGTTTCGTTCGTGTAGTCTAATTTTGAAATATTTAAAAAAAAGTTCAAAAAAAATTTCAAGAAATTTTTAAGTCCTTGCTTTAGCAACTTTAAGTTTCATCTAAAAGTTAAGGTGACGCAGGAGTGATTCATTTTTTCGAACACCCTTTACTTCGAAATATGCAAATATTATCCTTTTGGTGCTTCTTCTTCTTCTTCTTTCAAGTGCCGTCTCCGCGACGAAGATTGGCTATCATCTGGCATATTTTTACTTTTGAGACCGCCGCTCTAAAAAGACTCAAGGAATCAACACCAACCCGTCTCTGAGATTCTTAAGCCATGAGGTCTTCCTACGGCTTGCTTGCGCTTACCCTCGATTTTTCCCTCCATCACAAGCTGAAGGAGGCGGTACTTTTCATTTCGAATCACGTGGCCGAAATAATCGAGCTTCCGACGCTTGATCTCGTACAGCACTTCCAACTCTTTCCCATACGAGCCAAGACGTCAGTATTTCTCACCCTGTCAGTCCACGAGATTTTAAGCATTCGACGGTATACCCACATCTCAAAAGCCTCCAACTTCTTTTCCCAACGCCCTAGTTAAAGTCCATCCCTCGTGTCCATATAAGAGCACGGGAAAAACGTAACATCGGACGATACGGACCCTTGTTTGGAGACTCAAGTTGCGATTGCACAACAGGTTCCCCTCATTTTGAAGAAAGTTCCTCTGGCTTGCTCAATACGTGCTCGGACTTCCTGGTTACACTCCCAAGAATCATTTACGCAGCACCCAAGATATTTATACGAGTGGACCCGTTCAATTTCCTTTCCGGCGATAAAGATTCTCACGTCAACATTTTCCCTGCTGACAACCATAAACTTGTTGTTTTTCGCGAATTTATGGTTAGCCGTACCGATTGCTCATTTCGTTAACATGATCGAGCAAAGTTTGCAGATCTTCTGCACTACCTGTCGGTAAGACCGTGTCGTCTGCATAAACGCAAATTGTTGATTTCTTCGCCGTTGATCACGATTCCTAGATTTAGGCCGTCTAAAGCTTCCGAGAGGATCATCTCCGAATACAAATTAAATAATAACGGAGACCATACACAGCCCTGCCGAACGCCACGCTGTATTTGGACTTCCTCCGATAACTCATTTTCGATCCGCACGCTTGCGTTCTGGTTCCAGTAGAGGTTGGCAATAAGTCTCACATCCCGACTGTCGAGTCCTATGCGCTGAAGGATTTCTAACATTTTTCTGGTGTTGAACCCTGTCAAACGCCTTCTCATAGTCGATGAAACACAAAAAGACATCTTGTTTTTACATCTCGGCATCGCTGCACGAGTACTTGTAAGGTAAACAAGCGTCGCGCGTGCCAAAACCTCCACGAACCCGAATTGAGTATCAGACATAAGTGCCTCGCACTTTCGAAAGACCCTTCCATGGACTATCTTCAGAAAGAGCTTTAATAGGTGGCTCATAAGGCTGATGGTTCGGTATTCTTCACAACGCCTGGCGTTCGTTTTCTTTGGAAGAGGAATGAACGTGGATTTTAGCCAATCTTCAGGGAAATTACCGCTCCGATAAATCTTATTGAAGAGGGATGTGAGACATCTAGATCTTCATCGTCACTCAAAACCTTAAGCAATTCTGCACGAACTCCATCGGGTCCTACAGCTTTTCCCGGTTTCAGCTCTTTTATGACTTTAATCACCTCCGCTCTAAGAATATCCGGACCAGTATCAGCTTCCCTAATCCCGTGATCTTCGGTCTGTCGTCGTCGAAGAGTTTGGATACGTATCTCTCCCAGACTTTAAGTTTTTCGGAGTACTGGTGACCAACCGTCCATTTTCATCGAGCAGTACCCCGAAAGACTGCCTAGGCCGTTCCCCTGTAAATTCTTTGATTTTCTTGTGCAGGTTAAACGTATCGTACCGGCTTTGCAACTCTTCGATTTCATGGCATTTCTCGGAAGCTTCTGCTTCTACAGCTTCACGGATCTTATTTCTGATTTGTCGTTGAAGTGCCCTATAACCGTCAGGATCGCGCCCTTTGCATTCTCTCCTCTGTTCCATCAGCCCAAGAATCTCATCTGTCATCCAGGATTTATGCTTTAACCCTTGGATCCGCCTTTAGTGTTCCTCTCCCACTGAGACGACAACCTTTTTAACCTTATTCCAGTGCTCTTCTACGTCCTCCTGACCAGAAATTTCACTGAACCCTAGACTCAGGTCCTGCTGGACTTTAGAACGCAAATCTGCGTCCTTGAGTTTGGTTACGTCAATCCGGGTCCTTGTGGGTCCCCGTTTTATCGACTTCAACCTTACTCTCAGCTTTCCTACAACAGGGTTATGGTCTGACGAAGTCAATATTGTGATGGGGGACTTTAACGCTAAAATAGGGCGTGGTAGCGTTGGTGGAGTTATCGGAATGTTTGGTCTGGGAGCTAGGAACGAACGAGGCGATAGGCTTGTGCAGTTCTGTCAGGAGGAAGAGATGGTTGCGACGAACACCTTTTTTAATTTGCACCCTAGGAGGCTGTATACCTGGAAATCGCCACAAGATAATTCCCAAAATATAGTTCGAAATCAAATCGACTATATTTTGGTGAATAAGCGATTCAGGAATAGCATACCGAGTGTAAGAACTTATCCGGGAGCCGATATTTCGTCAGACCATAACCCTTTTGGTGCTAGATATCAAAATTCCGCTTCCGAGCAACAATTTTTATCAATCTTAGGCACCTTCAGGAAAAATTCCATATTTGACCATACAGTACTTTTTTGGGAAACCTTAATCTACTATAAATTCCCGGGAATTTATCCTAAATCAAAGTTTCCCGAAAAAGTACTGTGTTGACTAAGACCTAAGTTGACTGTGTGGTCAGGTATGGAATTTTTCCTGAAGGTGCCTAAGATTGATAAAAATTGTTGCTCGGAAGCTGAATTTTGATATCTGGCTCCAAAACATTATTATTAGAGTTTTTCGAAGTATAGGGTGTTTAAAAAAATGAATCACTCCTGCGTCACCTTAAGTTGGAAAATTTAGAAGAAATTATATAAGTCAATGCTTCCTTTCATGTCGTCTAATTTTAAAATAAAATTTTAACTTTAAATTTCTTGTAAATTTTACTTTAAAAAATTTAGAAAAGTTAAATAAAATTTACAAGAAATTTTTTAAGTTCATGCTTTTGTTCATGTCGTCAAATTTTACTATTAAAAAAGGCCAAAGGGCAGTCTCCACTTGATAACGTTAACCGCATTCGTGTTGTCCGTCTTTGCGATTAACGTATTCACACCGGAAGTACTTTGCAGGTTTTACTCCCGTAAACGTTTGTGGCATATGAAGAGTACCGTATATTTCATTAAGTATACAAAACTGTCTTACCCAGAATTTGGAAGAGATTTATAATCTTCCCCATGCCCGAATTAAGTTTTTTCTTTTTTAAATCCGTAAAAACATCTTTCAAACCGCCATTTTTAAAAATTTGTAAATAAAAAAAAGCAGAAGATGATCAAAAAAATCGTGGTAAAAGATCCACAAAACTTCCGGTGCGAATACGTTCATCGAGAAGGCGGATAACGCGAATGCGGTGAACGTTATCAAGTGGAGACTGCCCTCAAAAGTGAAAATAAAATAGTCAAAATATTATTTAAAATTTTCAAAGTTAAAATTTCAATATCAAAATAATTAATTTTTGGTGCAAACAGTGCCCGAATAGACAGATTTCTCCAGGACCAAGCCCCAAGTCGTAGTCCTACGTACGTCAAAAATAAATATCTTCTCCAGGAACAGTAAAAACAGTTACTTTTCCAACATTGGTATTTTAACATAAAAACCGTAAAATACGCTAGATTTCAAATTTTTCTCAATAAGCCTATTTGAAACATAACCTTTAAAAATATAATTACCAATTTTTTTTCCAAAATTGAACGGCCAAAAACATTTAAAAAAAGGCTTGTATTTTTTTTGGTAAGTATTTAATTCACTTTTTTGGTCAGTATTTATACTACATGGTCAGTAAAAATTCTAAATGGTCAGTATCCATAGGTCAGTAAAAAAACGGCCAGTAAAAATACTATTTGGTCAGTATTAAAACTGAATGACAAGTAAAAAAATCACTTGTTCAGTATTTTAATCCTAACGGTCAGTTTTTTAAAAATCTTGGTAAGATAAATTAATTAAATTAAGAAAAATGTTTTTAAAAATTTGAGATGACGAGCAAGGTCAACTTGAAGCATCGATTGTTGTTGGCTCATCACAGCATAAATCAAGAATCAGCACGTTTCGGGGAAACGTTTAGGGAAAGACTGCCTCTAGCTAGGTTTCTCGTTGTAGCTAAAACTTCGGTCGAAAAATGGTCCAGGGAAATTATAAATGGAACCCGGCCTTTCAGCTTATCGACGACAATCCAACTATCAGACTGGACTAAGGCATACCAATGGGCCAAATTGAACGTGGAAGTTTCGTCAGTCAGCACCGCAAATAACATCCGCTACTTTTGTCCAGCTGGTTGTAACAAGTCCGTTTCTGATGAAGACATAAAAAAATGTCGTAGGGATGAGATACAATACCTTTAATCAGTTCAAGCGACGAGCATTTAAGGTTTGGCTAGTAGACTTCCCGATTGAAAAAGAAAACTGGGATAAAGCTACCTGCACATGTCCTAGATTTTTGAAGGATTACACCTGGAAGCACATCTTGGGTTTAGCGATTCGCCAAAAGTGTGTGCGGCCCCCTCCTGCTGCTGCTAAACAAATCCCAATCGGAGAAAAACGGAAAAGAGGTCGTCCCAAGCTAGCTACCAGGGCGCTCTTGGTTGATTAATTTTCGGGGTAAGTCTTGTTTTAATAATTTCAAACTTCTTTTCCTTAAAAATCTAAATTAAATTATTTTAAATTATTGAAAAATAAGTAGAGAAAAAATCGATTAGCAAAAATCGATTTTATACTGATTAAAGGTAATTTTATACTGACCGAAAAGCAATTTTATACTGACCAAAAAGCAATTTTATACTGACCAAAAAGCAATTTTATACTGACCAACTTATAAATTTTTACTGACTATATAGTATATTTACTTCCCAAAAACTTAATTTTATACTGACCAAAAAGTAATTAAAATACTGACCAAAAAGTGAATAAAATACTTACCAAAAAAATACAAGCCTTAAAAAAACCGCCTCTTTTTGAAAATTCGGAAGTCGTTTTCTCATCCAGCCTTTTTAAAACATCACATTTTTGTAATTTCACAAACTGGTATACTCACATTTTTCGACTCACTTTTATAAAAATTTTCGGTCTGTATTTCGACAAAGACGTATTCACGTCAATATAAATTTCAACCGAAATATATTCATAAATTACATCATCTGACTAACACTTTTCAAAATTTCACCAACTTTTCATATTTTTATTCAAGGACTTACTACATCAATCAAATCGTTGTTTCCTTTTTTCGAAAGCTCTGAGCTTCCTTTTGGTCGATTTCGCTTTTACTTACTTTTTCAATATATATATTATAAAAAACGAACGGTTTTTAATCGAAGACTGTAAATTTTTTTTTCTCCGATTTTTTTTCCCTTCCTTTTATCGACTACATAAAATGTTAAAAGAGAAATATATCGGTTCGTTTAAATTTAAGGGGCTATGTTGTTTCAAATTTTATGAGTAATGTTTAAAGCTCGTAAATAGCCTTAATGATTTTCGAGCAGTTTTTTTTTTTTTAAGGTTAAAAGGAACAAGCCCAGATAAGCAAAAGTTTTATTATTGTTTTTGATGAGAATATTCTTTAAATGGAACTATAAAAGCTGCAGATTGCATCATCACTGAAAGGGGCATATTGCTCGATAGGATATAGAGTATGAGACCGTACTCCTAACTAATATTATCCCCATTAAACCATGCCGTCGGTTATAAAAAAAAAAAAAAAAAAAGATACTGATGATATAATAGCCCAAAATGATTTGTGCAACGAGTATAAAATGTGATGATATAAAAAAAAATATAAGCTTTCCTCGTGCCATAAGTATTGATCTAAAAGTTTGGGGAAGTAAACTTTTTTGTGCACGTCCTCGAGAAAAAAAAAAAAAAATGTTACGAAAACCTCCTTTAAGAGGTATATTCCCTTTATGTCACTAATATAAAGATATATTTTGCGTTGCCCCGACTACATGCGATGTAATAACTCATAATGATACGACCAGTTTTTAGAGGGTTTTCAGGACGGCCGGATCGACCTACAGTTGAAACCTTTTATGGGGAGATCTTTTTTTTTTCACCCTTTTATTATGTTTCATATATACGTTCCCAGAAAAATCATAAGGGTCCGTAGTAATCAAAGGTCACGATCCTTTCGGTAAAAAAAAAAAAAAAAAAAAAGAATGGAAAAAAAGGAAGAGGATTAGATCATTATTTCCTCTCAAAGCAGTCATCTAGGTGTAATATTCATGAATCGTGTTTAGAATCCATTACTTGAAAAACCCTTCGGGGATTTTCAAGTCCCTTCACATCACTGACACGTTCATTAGGTGATTGATTTTGGTGGATGGATTCAGATTTTGTTATTCAATTTTATTTTCCGCGGAAAAGTTTGATAAAGAAAAAAAAAAAGTGGAAAGAAAAACGGGACGAAAAGAATAAAACGAAAAAGGGGGAAAAAAAAATTTTTTTTTTAGAGTTAATCTATTAATCTTGATATACTCGGAACTGTTTCTCATCTTTTCCCCGTATATACATTCAGTTTTCTACACATGCATACTTTTTTTTCATTTCTTTTTTTTTCATTCCGTTGGTTGAATATAACAAATAATGCTGACAAGAACATGTTATTTCACTCTGTGAAAACAAAAATCAGCAGTAGCTGTCTTAGTCTCTCAGTATGATTGATATCATTCCATCAACATTTTCACTTCAAATTATTTCAGGTTTTTTTTAATCTGTTTTTTTTTTTTCTTTTAAAAAAATAGTTAACGGTCGAACGAGTCAGTTGATTTGCTGATTTTATTTATTTCGAAATTATTTATTTTCCTGGTAGAAACGGCTTTGAAAAAAAAAAAAAAGTATCTATTCTTTTCCCGCCCGACGAAAAGCAAGTGTACCATACGGCATTCAACAGTTTGATATAAGAGTATAACAAAACGAAGAAGAAAGAAAAAAAAAGAAATACAAAAAAGCGAAATTGGAAATAAGTCAAATGATGAAAGCAACCAGAACAATAACAAGGACAAAAGGAAATGGAAGTGGAAAGAGGGAGAAGGAAACAGTCGCGGGTGCCAACATGATAAACCAGATGTCTGGGCCTTGCATACTGCCAACTTTAATTACAGCTATCATTTTCGTTAACTTTTCCCACAATATAGGTTTTATACTAAAAACAGCAGCTTTATATATTTTATTTCAACTTTTTTTTTTTTCCTTCCTCATTTTTTTTTTTTTTTTTCATTTTTAATCGTGTCATCTTCTTTCTCTCGTTTTTAAATGGCAAGTTGGCTATTATTTATTTTCTTTACTTATTTAATTTAATAGCAGTCGCTTAAATTAGTCGAGAATACGAGTAGAGAGCAACAAAAAAATGGCGTTATATTTATTGTTTTTAGCGAAATTTATAAGCAAAATGTATGTCAGTAGTTGTTATCAAAAAAAAAAAAAAAAAGAAGAAGAAGAAAGAATGAATAAATTCCTCGTTGGAATGCTTTTTAAACAGCGGATTTTCTTTTAAAGAATAAATATTTAGGGAACTGACGAAACGATCCGCTAAACAACTTTTAAGATTTCGTTATGAAGTAAATAACTTTGTTTTCATTACGGGAACTAAGTAAACATGATAAACTTGGCTCTCCAAATATAATAAAGAGTAGAAAGATATGCCAGATTAGTTCTTCGGATTAATTTTTCAGGGAACGGAGTGGACGTTGAAACAATAATATTTGTAACGAAAATTGAAAACGACGATCGTTTTGCTGCAGAATAAAAATACGTCATATTGCGTTTTGGCCTAGGATAATATCGTAACAGGGGGGTTACTTTTTACACTTTTTAACGTTTTCTTTTCGAAAACAGATGTAAAATGCAGAACAAAATTCATATCTGTTTATACCAACATTAGAGGCGTTCTTCAGCTTCAATTTGATATCCTGTTATAATATCTATACTTGTTCTAACACGATTAAAAACTCGATTTTGCAAAAGGTGTCGTTCTAACAAAAACGGGGTTACATTTTACAATCATATTTATTACTAAATATCTTTAATAATTGTAGAAGATATGACAAATTATTGGTTTCTGTAAATGGAAAATGTCTTAATAAAACCATTTATACCTATTTAGATGTCCTATTAATGACTATCGCTATTTATTTTAAAAATTAGTGAAAGTAGTAAAAACGTAATCAAAACCTTGGAAACGTTGTCGATTCGTTGTGGACTTAGCACACATAGGACATCGCCTAAAATATCTGAAAAAAGTAACCCCATTGATCGTCACTTTTTTTTTTTTAATAGTTTAACTTTGAGTGGAATTAGGATGCTTGTTTAAGGGATTATATAGGGCAAGTGCGAAAAGCAATTTAATTTCAATTTGAATTGTGGATGCAGCAGAATGCATCCGTGATCATGATTTTTCTTTTCGTATTAAAAGCTTAATATTTTCATTATAAAACAAGCTTAGGCAACTAGGCTTGAACATAACACTCGAAAATTATCAATAATTTAGAATAAGTTTAATTTTTGAAAAATTTCTTAGCCGTTTCCCTGGTGGAAATTTTGGAATGTCGTATCGATATTGAAAATTAACGCTTGTCGACCTCGGATCGCCATCGGGCCAATCTTGGCCAAGATCGATCCGATCTCCAATAACGGCCAATATTGAAAACATGTTAAATTCTCATTTGACCGATATTGAAAAGCGTTAACTTTCTGAATGGACGTCCGAGGTTGGATCGATGCTGCATCGACATTGATGATCTCAAAATTTCCACCAGGGTTTCAAGTATTTTTAAAGAAATAAAAGTGTCAAAAGTAACCCCCTGGAGTAAAAAGTAGCCACCTGTTACGGTATTGTGCTGTTGTTTGTGAATCATACGATTTTTATTGATCTGGTAGAGTCTATATCGGAACCCCGAATTTTCCAAACCCCGAATCGGGTTTCGGGGTTTATAAAATGCGATATCGCGAAAAAACGATGTCGCGTTTTCCGAACCCCGAAATTAAAAATCACCGAATTGGTTTTCGGGTTTCATAAATGTCGGGGTTTGGGAATCCAGGGGTTATGACGCTTTTCGTATTTCTTTAAATAATTTTATATTTCAGAGTAAAAAATTCGGCGATAATAAAATTCGGCGTTTTTAAATTCGGGGATAATAAAATTCGGCGTTCTTAAATTCGGCGATAATAAAATTCGGCGTTTTTAAATTCGGCGATTTTAAATTTCGGGGTTTGTTTAATTCGTGTTTTTTAATTCGGTGTTTTCAATAGGGCTGCCAACTTGTGAACAATAGAATCATGTTTAGCTTACGTAAATTTACTTCTCAAAATGCAGGACGCACTCATAGTTAAACACGATTCTATTGTTCACAAGTTGGCAACCCTATTGAAAACCCCGAATTAAAAAACACGAATTAAACAAACCCCGAAATTTAAAATCGCCGAATTTAAAAACGCCGAATTTAAGAACGCCGAATTTTATTATCCCCGAATTTAAAAACGCCGAATTTTATTATCGCCGAATTTTTTACTCTGAAATATAAAATTATTTAAAGAAATACGAAAAGCGTCATAACCCCTGGATTCCCAAACCCCGACATTTATGAAACCCGAAAACCAATTCGGTGATTTTTAATTTCGGGGTTCGGAAAACGCGACATCGTTTTTTCGCGATATCGCATTTTATAAACCCCGAAACCCGATTCGGGGTTTGGAAAATTCGGGGTTCGATAAAGGACCCATCTGGTAGAGAAATTAATTTTATAAAGATACCATAAAAATTTAAATTTTTAAAATTTTCAAGTTATAAATGCAGTATTTTTCATCGTTACGTGGCTCATCCGAATATAATTATTATTTATTGTAAAAAAAAAAAAAAATAAAATCACTTTAAAAAAAATTCGCAAGTTCGCATCCGCTTATCGTACACAAACGTGTAAAAAACCATTCTACACAGAATTTCACGTAGAATAAAATTGGTTAAGCCGGTTTTTTGGAACTCCAAACCGTTTCGAAGATATTTGCAAAAAACTAGAAAAAATGACCTTTGGAGCGGTGCCCCTTAAAAACGCACCCTCGATTAACGTCGTTAAAAACGGTTAAGAAGGTAATCGGAAAAGAAAGATTTTAAAAATGGTTCGAATATTCAGTTGAGTATAAAAAAAAAGTAGGAAAAAACTTCTTTCCTAGGAATGAAATTCGACGGCTGACGACGAAACATAATCATGCAAATGGAAAACACATCGAAAACTCGGGATTGCATTTTAGCACCCTATAATTTTTTTAGTGAAATCGAGCCGACCTAAAATCCGAGAGAAAAATGAAGCTAATATCCCTCGTGTCTAAATATAATTGTATCATTAAATCTTCCCCGAATAATAAAAAATTAAAACTGAAAAAACGAAAAACTAAAAAGAAAAGAAAGAAAAAAAAAAAAAAAAGCAAAACCCATCTAACCAAAGAGAATTTTCAGGATAAGATAAAAGCGTTATATAGCCTGTATAAAAAGTCTTAACCGAAATGTCGTGGTCATGAAAAGGGTTATTGCGTGTATCTTCATTTTTTAAATAAAAGTAATTCGATGCTTCACTCGGTGCACGCAAAAATCAAACCATAAGCTTTTACAAAAATGATAAAAAGAAAGAAGAAAGGGGAGGACGAAAAGGAAAAGAAAATCTTCATCCGGTTTCACAGCTTTTCAACGTATAAAAGTTTTAAATCTCCGCTTTCATTCTTTTCTCCTTATCTGAGGCAGGACGCCAAATATCTTCAAAAAATAAGAAGAAAAAAAAAAAAAAAAAGAGATGGAATCCGTCGTTAATTGAGTCGATAATCGTTCGAAACATATATAAATCAATCAATATATCGAAAATTCGGGAGAAAGCAAGAAAGAGTCGGGGAGAGAGAGAGAGACGGAGAGATTAATGGCAAGTGTTGATTCATAAGAAAAATAACTCAGTTATATCATCGATGAATCCAGTCATGAAAGTGTAAATAGGAAACTGGAGTTATTCAAAATTCATGCTGTGAGACGTCAGAATCCTGTCGCCTATATGTACCACACACCGGAATTATTAATACCCTACTATTAGATTACACCGGCGACTAAAACGAGGGCGACATTTTCAACTTTGTTTCATCTTTGTGAATTTTTGATTGCCATACATTAGTCTAATGATAACACGTCTGATGAAGAAGTTCTCTCTGTGTGTGTATATAGAAACAAGGAAATGCAAATGTCTTTTCCCCTGTTTGAATAGGAGGGCTCCCTTCCGTGAGTATATAATTATGTTTATTACCACTACATGTATAATGATTATGCCCACACGTTCCCGAAAATATAGTCTACGATATGCGACCATTAAAAAACCATATATTTTTCGACGATATTGCTTAATTTGGCTCATGCGGCATATGATCTCTAAATAATGGATCGTTGCGTACGTTTTTAGGTAACACTTACCCCTGGCAAAGTCCGTTTTTCATGCAGCGCCTGTTGTGCGTGAAGTGCACTCTCTCCACTGGAATATGTAAGAAATGCGCAGCCTGTAAAAGAAAAAAAAACACAATTAAAATTTTCTAAATTACTGCGGCGAACAAATTACGACAAATCTACGATAGTCTATACCATTCTCCAAGACAGAATTAAATTAGCCATCATGATTACAACTCGGGTTTGGATTTAATCAAGTTACATCTAGACCAGATTCAAAACATAACCAAAAAAAAAAAATGCAAATTCTTATTATTTTTTTAAAGAATTTGGTAGAGGTCCCTATGTTGGTCATCAAATTGTATACAAAATGTATACAAAATGTATACAAATTGTATACAAAATGTATACCAATTGTATACATTTTGTATACAAATTGTATACAAAATGCATACAAAATGTATACAAAATGTATACAATTTGTATACAACTTTTATTTGTATATTTTTTGCATAAAATTGGTATACATTTTGTATACATTTTGTATGCTTTTTGTATACATTTTGTATTCATTTTGTATACATTTTGTATACATTTTGTATACATTTTGTATACATCCGGATAGGGAAATTTCAGACCTCTGTTTGAGACCATAAAATTGTATACAATTTGTATACAAAATGCATACAATTTGTATACAAAATGTATACAACTTTTTCTGCATCAGGCCCGTAGCCAAGGGGGGCCACTGGGTGGGCTGACTGGTTGCCCCCCCTGGAGTAAATTGGCTAAACATGACAGGTATAGGGAATGAAGACCTATTGCCCCCTTAACAAGCCCAACTGCTCCCCCTGGCTCTTCGTTCTGGCTACGGGCCCGTTCTGGATCGGGAAACTTTAGACCTGTGTGTGTGTGTTTGAGAGCTGAAAATTGTACACAATTAGTGTCTAAAATGTATACAAAATGTACACATCTTATATTTGAAAATGGTGACCCGTAGCCGAATTCATAGCGCTCTCGACTCTCAGTTATAGATGCGACACGTCGTGCTTCTATTCTAGTTCATAGCTAGAATTTTTTCTCAGGTCAAAACTAGTGCGCTGGTAAGAAAATCAACGGTCACCACCCCTCGGCAGGCAATGGCAAACCACCGAGGGGTAAATTGCCTCCTAAATCTCTCAAAAACACCCGTCCGGAACCTCGTTAAACTCTGGGTCCCGTTTGCATGTGAGCGCACGCTCGTAATTGAGTACAAATGGAAAATATTATTACCTGAATTTACGGGCCAAACCACGCGGACTGTAACGTCCGCACTATACTTAGCTTATAGGCGTGGTGTGTAACGGAATTTACTTCATATGTATTCACTTTAATCGCTTCCGTACTACATTTATACAACATTTTGAATTGTGCTCAAGAAAACCGCGGGAATAGTTTGTAGTTTATAGGAAAAAGGCTACTATCATGGGAAGCTTCCGGATATCGGTAGTGTATGAGCTAAGTGAAAAATTAATGGAAAAATGCTTGAGGAATGACTTACGCAGTGATACTACATTAAGTTTTTCTCTTTTTCTCGTTTCAGGAACCCCTGGGCAAAGAGAAGCGACGTAAGAACCAAATGGATTAATAAAGCCAGGAATTTAGGGGGAAAAAAATTAAAAAAATCAAATTTCAAATGTAATAGTATATTGTTTTGTTAACGCAAAAATGTGGTTCTGGATTTGTTTCTTTTTTGGGGGGCCAACAGTGCCCCCAAAAAAACATTCATTCATTATTTTAAATTGAAATAACTTGACCAGAGTCTTTTAGTGAAATTAAGTTATAGCAATGGAATTAAGAAGACCCATCCCAAGCTTCATATGGAACTGATACAATCTTGCTAAAAACCAAAATTTTAAATCTACGATACATATAACATTCATCTCCTATCATATAAAAAAAAAACAAACTTAGGCGTAGATCAAAAATATGGAATTAGGGATCTAAGATACGCATATCATTTTGCTACATTTTTCCTATTTTATTCATGTTCATATTCTATTTATATAATTTAAATTCGTTCAAGCTATAATTTTTGAGATAAATGAGAGTAGCAATATAATGTAGTAGGAATTTTATTCGAATAATAGTAAAGATATTCAAATCTCTATTTTTCACATATTTTTGTTAAACTCTCGTATTTCGTGACGAGAATCCGAGTTTTAATGAACAGAGAGGTCGCTGATTCCGAATCTCAAATTAGCTTTTGCATAGGGGGCACTGTTGGCCCCCCAAAAAAGAAACAAATCCAGAACCACATTTTTGCGTTAACAAAACAATATACTATTACATTTGAAATTTGATTTTATTAATTTTTTTCCCCCTAAATTCCTGGCTTTATTAATCCATTTTGGTTCTTACGTCGCTTCTCTTTGCCCAGGGGTTCCTGAAACGAGAAAAAGAGAAAAACTTAATGTAGTATCACTGCGTAAGTCATTCCTCAAGCATTTTTCCATTAATTTTTCACTTAGCTCATACACAACCGATATCCGGAAGCTTCCCATGATAGTAGCCTTTTTTTCCTATAAACTACAAACTATTCCCGCGGTTTTCTTGAGCACAATTCAAAATGTTGTATAAATGTAGTACGGAAGCGATTAAAGTGAATACATATGAAGTAAATTCCGTTACACACCACGCCTATAAGCTAAGTATAGTGCGGACGTTACAGTCCGCGTGGTTTGGCCCGTAAATTCAGGTAATAATATTTTCCATTTGTACTCAATTACGAGCGTGCGCTCACATGCAAACGGGACCCAGAGTTTAACGAAGGTTCCGGACGGGTGTTTTTGAGAGATTTAGGAGGCAATTTACCCCTCGGTGGTTTGCCATTGCCTGCCGAGGGGTGGTGACCGTTGATTTTCTTACCAGCGCACTAGTTTTGACCTGAGAAAAAATTCTAGCTATGAACTAGAATAGAAGCACGACGTGTCGCATCTATAACTGAGAGTCGAGAGCGCTATGAATTCGGCTACGGGTCACCATTTTCAAATATAAGATGTGTACATTTTGTATACATTTTAGACACTAATTGTGTACAATTTTCAGCTCTCAAACACACACACAGGTCTAAAGTTTCCCGATCCAGAACGGGCCCGTAGCCAGAACGAAGAGCCAGGGGGAGCAGTTGGGCTTGTTAGGGGGCAATAGGTCTTCATTCCCTATACCTGTCATGTTTAGCCAATTTACTCCAGGGGGGGCAACCAGTCAGCCCACCCAGTGGCCCCCCTTGGCTACGGGCCTGATGCAGAAAAAGTTGTATACATTTTGTATACAAATTGTATGCATTTTGTATACAAATTGTATACAATTTTATGGTCTCAAACAGAGGTCTGAAATTTCCCTATCCGGAGTATACAAAATGTATACAAAATGTATACAAAATGTATACAAATGAATACAAAATGTATACAAAAAGCATACAAAATGTATACAAAATGTATACCAATTTTATGCAAAAATATACAAATAAAAGTTGTATACAATTGTATACATTTTGTATACATTTTGTATGCATTTTGTATACAATTTGTATACAAAATGTATACAATTGGTATACATTTTGTATACAATTTGTATACATTTTGTATACATTTTGTATACAATTTGATGACCAACATAGGGACCTCTACCAAGAATTTATATTCTCTCTAATGCACCCCCGTAAATCAAAAAGTATATTCGTGTTGAGCATTGTACTTGTATTCCATTGGGGGGGGGGGGGGGAACATACCAGTAGGAAAACTTAATTTTCGTTTCAAAAGTCAGTCATAAATATTGATTAAAAGGCAGTATGGACAAGTGTTTGATACATGTTAATCCAGGAGGTAAATTTGTTTTCAACTGCTGGCGGATGTCTCCCCGGAGGAGGCAAGCGAACCAAATGCAATTGTAGCCGCTCCCCGTGTGGTTTGCATTGGATTTGTCACTCCGCTGTTAATATTAAATTGCAAAATCGCCGTTTGTTTACTTTTTTCGACATTAGGCTTTTTTTTTTTCGTTTTCAATAAAAATTGAAAAAAAAAAAAGCAAAAAGATAATTAAAGAATGACGTGGGCAAAAAACTTATCTTTCAAAGTGATAATTATTTTAATAATCATACACTGATCAAACATGCAAGAATGAGTGAGGAGAGGAGCGATCGAAATTATGTTAGGACTGTTGCCTGAGAGAAAGGGCGGAAAGAAAAATTTTTAATGGAGTTTGTATAATTGTCATAGGAGATTTTTCGAAACAAAGAAGATGAATATTTCAACTTCGTTAAAACGTTTTTGTTTTTGTTCTGAAATACTTTTTAATGCTTTGTTTTCCTGAGAAGCTTAGCCTTATGTTTGACATTAATTCACGTTGAAAATAAGCACAACTTCTGTTCACATGTTGCATCTATCAACTAAACTCTTAAAATTTTTTGAAGAACGGATTGCTTATTTGCTGCGTCTCGGACGTACGTGAAAGCAGGGCTGCGGTGTCGTTTAGATTTTAAACGGAATCGGAACCGCTGTCAGAATCGATCGGTTCAAAAGTTAAATGGAATCGGAATCGGAACCCTAAATTTTTTTCCATCAGTCGGAATTGGAATCTTAATCGGAATCGAGAGATAGTTTTACACGGCACGGAAAAGTTTACTTTCCACCCTAGGGCGGATAAGTGGACGTATTCACAGACTTGTTTACCGAATTCTATTTACGCCGTACTTTGTGATGAAAAATATCTTTCAATGAAGGAAATGCAAATGACTTGCCCGTCTCGACCCATTTAAGGCCCTCGCCTTCGGATCGGGCTTAAAACTTGGTCTCGACGGGCAATTTCGCCGTTTGCATTCCTTGTATAGAAATATACTATTGATTCAAATCGAGTTGAAAAGTATTAATAAAAGCTTTTTACGACTATTACATTTCTGGAAATATCGGAATCTGAATCGGAATCGGAATCAGCACCACTGAAATATTTTCTAATTCGAATTAGAATCGGAAACTTAAATTTTTGTCCCCGAGTCGAAATCGGAACAGGAATCAGAATCGGCCCGAAAAATATTGAAGAATCTTGGGAATCGGAACCGCAGCCCTGCGTGAAACGTTAGCTTCAGAGGGTTTCAAAAGGTAAGCATTAATATGTGTTTTATTGACAATATTTTATGCCAAATCGATGCCCGACGTCAAGAATTAACATTTTGGACTTCTGTGGACAGTTAATATAAATCAAATAAAAATAAAATAAACAAGTGGTAGGTGGTTGCACCTCTCACATACTTTCAAGCCAAAAATTTCACGTATTTTGTGGGTAATGTTAATGTGTCGCTCTAAATGCCTTAGAAGGATAAGAAAAGCAATACACGGTAAAAAATTTCATGTTAACTTGCTAAAAAAGAGCCACACATTTTTTATGTTAAAAAAATAGGATGTTATTGTCCATAAGACATTATATTGTTTTTAGTGTTTTGTTTGAGGCTACAGGCAAATTATGTTACTTTTAACATAATTTTTTTTACCGTGTATCTACCGGTGTCAAGCTTAAACTTGTACCAAGAAATACATAAAAAGAATGAAAATTTTAAAACTTCTTTCACTCGTCATTTCCGTAATATTAATCGGATGTAAAAAAAAAAAATTAAAAAGATCAGACTGGGATAGGGGGGCATATCCCTACATAATACTACGTCTTTGGGGTACTGCCCTAATATTGTTAAAATTAAACAATGAAACAATTTAAAAATGTTAACGCATTTTTTTTGCTTGTTTTTTTAGTCAAAAAATTCGAATTTTTTGATAAAAATATAATTTTTTTTCCTGGCCCGAAAAAAACTTGAAATTTTTGATAAAAAAAGATGAAAAGCCGAAGTCAAAATTTTAATTAAAGTCTTCAAAGTTAAAATTTTAATATTAAAATAAATAAATAATTTTTGGTGAGAACAGACCTACACCCGGACAAACAAATTTTTCCAGGACCGAGCCCCAAGACTACGTCCAAAAGATTCTTCATTTTTCGACGAAGATTAACCATGTTGATTTTTTAGGAGGCGTCAGACAGGCGGTGGACGAGGCGGACAGATGTTGACGTCTTTTGACGTAAAGAGTACTTAAAAATACTCAGGAATAACGATTTTCAATTTCAGGGCAATCGCAATCCTTTCCTCGCCCACCGAATTCGAAAGTAAAAATATGAAAATATTTTTGTTTCGAAACAATTCATGATAATTTAATTTTAGGATCATAAAGGGAAGCTATTTCGTATCCGTTACTTCTCATGAGAGCGGAATAGGTAATCCATTTGGACTTTCAAGTGGATGTTTTAAAAAATTAGTTACTTTGTACCGTACCCGATCATCCCACTCTTTAACAAATAAATGGACTCAAAGTATTTTTTTTTTTTTAGAAATTAATTGTTTCGCAAACTCATTCTACAAGATCTAACATGTCCATTGTAAATTTGTACAATGAAAACCGACGAGCGCAAGATTATTTTAATACCAAAAACATGAACTTGTTCCGTGGAAAACGTTGTTTTCATTTAGATATTTTTAGATGTGTACCCCACGCAAAATAAATATGCTTACTTAGATATGGAAATCGCAAACATCCTGCCCACAAAACTCCTACACATCAAGTTACGGTCTGCAACGGGTTTGGGGTTGACATAACATTGTGGAATAAAATATTGTAATTATAACATGTATATAATTATAAAAAATCAAGTGTATCCGCGAATGAAACGAAAAGAGGAGCCATATCCACTAATCTGCAAAACAACAACTGCGAATAATAAATGAGTGTTTATCAAGGATTATATGTAGTTTTTAGGCCTCAGTGGTTTTATTGCATTTCGCGAACATCAATTTCGTTCCGTAATTCCCGCACAGCAAATATTGCACTGAAACGAATGGTTAAAAAAAAAAATGCATAAAAAAATGAATGCGTTGAAAAATTTTTACTTTGGTCGAATAAAAGTTTAATATAATTTTAAAAAATAAAAAATAAACACGGGATTAGAAAAAAAAAGCATGAAATTCGGATAAAATATTTCCTTTGCATGTAATTACAAAATCATTTTCACCCGTCTAGACTTTCCGTGATTTTTAAACGACCTTGTCACTTATTGCAAATTATATTTACTCGACTCCTATAGTTGCATTACTAAAGATGTAGCCCATTTTTTTTTCATCGGGTTTTATCTTATAAAAACCTTTTTTTTTCTATCTTCTATTCTTAATAGTTTTTTTTAGACTCAAAAACTAAAATAGAAAGATTATCTCCCAAATGGAGAAAGCAACTCCACAATCTAATATTTATTTTGAATAATGCTTGTAAATGCAATAACAATAACTTCCGCGGGAGATAAGCAGGAACAGGAAAAAAGAAAAGAGAAAAGAAAAAAAAAAAGAAAAAAAAAAAAAAAAAAAAGAAGTGCCTTAAAATAGAAGTAAAACATTAACCCGCAAACATAATCATAAAACCATTGGTAAGAAAATGGAAGAAAAAGATTGTTTTTCTTTTCCTCCTACTTTTTTTTCCTTTTTTTCCCCTATTTTTTTGAGACTCAGTTTTATGTGCATTTATGTCCTAACAGTAACGATCTTTTTAGATAAAGTGCAATAACCACGGGTGGCTGGAGCAACGGGATGTTGGGTAACCCATTTTCAAAGAAACATCAACATTTACTTTGAACAATCGAAAGCCTGAAGTTTACAACGTCGGCAACAACAATCACGATTTTATATATTTTAAAAAAAAAAAAAAAAGGAAAAGAAGAAAAAATTTTGATATTAACTCACCGAACTGAAACAGGGAGAATTTTCTGATCTTTTTAAAAATTTAAAGTGAGGTCTCCCAAACCGCATGAACTATGAAAATAACAGGGTAAATAGCCTACATTATAACAAAACTGACGACAGCCGATAAAACAAGTTGTTGTACTGTCTAAATATCTTATGAGCTGACCGTAGCAATATTGATCTATTAAATAAATTACATCGAACCCTTGCAACCAACGTATTTTTTACGTATTAATATTTCATCTAAAATGAAATTGAACAATCTACAGTAGTAAAAATAGTTTGGTCTCTCGGTTTTACATGGGCAGTTTTAAAAGCCTGCAACATAAAAAAAAAAAATCGAAAAGTAATATTTTTTAAGTTTTATCTATAAGCATCGTTATCTCCCTTTCGAAAAACAGCATATTCATCTAATAAAAGGTAAGGAATCGCCTGGTCCCGGCATAATAAATGCAAAGTGAGCATTTTGGGGGAAACGACTTATAACTATTTATATCGGAAAATATTCCGAAGAAAAGGCGAAAAGAGAACACATAAAAGAACGCAAAGCAGCAAACACGTCGTGAACAAACTAGACCACGAACCCTCATCGAATCTAAGCAGTCTTTCGGAAATTAATTCATTCACCATCCTCCCGGAGTTTTCCCTATACCTGCCCGTAGATTGGAAAACACGTTCCTGCATTGGAATAGCGACGAAATAAGTTTGCAATATCATTTTCATCTAGGAGAAAAAAAAAGGGTCCCAGTGAAATGGGTTTTTTAAATGGTTTTCGTTTGTGGTCCTTTACCACTAACATTTTTATATGCAAAATGATCGGGAATCGAAATTACCGGCTCAGGAAGGGTTGATTGTTGGCCGGTTTGAAATTGACTGTATATTTTACGGGTTTGAAAAAAAAAAAAAAAAAAAAAACCATTTCGGAATTCGACGTTTTGCTTTTGAGAAGAAAGTTAGATTTCGTGTTCAACAAGGAAATTTAATGTTATTAAAATAGGCAGTATACCGCAAAAGTTGATAATGTAAAACCCTAATACTTTGAGGGATTAAAACATCGGCTATTTGGACTGGAAACAAGGGAAGAGGGACCACTCTTATTGGGAAAACATCGTCGGCAATTAATTTTTCATAATATTGGACGGAGTTTTCTAATCCCAAAATTTGTAATACTGTTTAAATGCGACAGTTATTTGGAAAACGAGATGAAGCAAAGTCTGTTTAATCTGTTCTACTCATTCTACTCGTTTTTGCTACCAATTTTTTTTTTTTTTTTAAATTAAATTCTTGAGGAAGAGGGGAGAAGCCTTCAAACTGTGGGCTCAGTGTAACGTCCCCATTAGAAAAAGTATATTTTTGTCTACCAAAAGAGGAAAGGGGTCGAAAATTACTAAAATTGCGATGATTAACATAATATTTTACAATAAATAATAATTATATTTGGATGAGCCACGTGACGATGAAAAATACTGCATTTATAACTTAAAAATTTTAAAAATTTAAATTTTTATGGTATCTTTATTTCTCTAGCAGATCAATAAAAATTGTATGATTCACAAACAGTAGTACAATACCGTAACAGGAGGCTACTTTTTACTCCAGGGGGTTGATTTGAATTTTTTTTTTTTAAATACTTAAAAAGAGCTAAGAATTTTTTCAAAAATTAAACTTATTCTAAATTATTGATTTTTTTCGAGTGTTATGTTAAAGCCTAGTTGTCTAAACTTGTTTTATAATGAAAATATTAAGTTTTTAATACGAAAAAAAAAATTAATAAATTACGCAGCCTAAAATAACTAAGATGCCTTCTGCTGCACCCACCGGTCAAATTGAAATTAAATTGCTTCTCGCACTTGCCCTACATAGTCCCTTAAACAATCATCCTAATTTAACTCAAAATTAATATATTAGAAGCAAAAAAAAAAAAAAAAATTACGATCAATGGGGTTACTTTTTACAGATATTTCAATGGCGATGTCCTATGTGTGCTAAATCCACAACGAATCGACAAAGTTTCCAAGGTTTATTGATTATCTTTTTACTACGTTCACTAATTTTTTTAAAATAAATAGCGATAGTCATTAATAGAACATCTAAAAAGGCCCAGCAGCCGGAAAAGTATAGAAATGGAGTATCGTGAATTTCGGATATAGATTTGTATAATTTTTCTCGAAAGCTCAGCATGAGCGCAACTTACGTATATGCAACGATACATTTTTTTTATCCTTGCATATACTTACGTATATGCAAGTAAGTGTTGCAAGGGTTGCACCCATGTTTAGCTTACGAGAAAAATTATACAAATCTATATCCGAAATTCACGATACTCCATTTTTTTACTTTTCCGGCGGCTGGGGGTACAAATCATTTTATTAAGACATTTTCCATTTGCAGAAGCCAATAATTTGTCATATCTTCTTCAATTATTAAAGATATTCAAATATAAACATGATTGTAAAAAGTAACCCCATTTTTGTTAAAACGACTCATTTTGTAAAATCGAGTTTTTATTCGCGTTAGAACAAGTATAGATATTAGGATATCGTATGAAAGCTAAAGAACCACTCTTGATGTTTGTATAAACAGATTTTAATTTGGTTTTAAATTTTATATCTCTTTCGTAAAAAAAACCATCAAAACGTGTAAAAAGTAGCCCCCTGCTACGGTACTTGATTACGAATACAGAACGCCTTAAATTTTTTTTATAAACATGCCAGAGTTACATCTCATGCCTTCTATTTTGGCGGCATTTCCCACGACATCCGATTTTTATTTGCTTCCTCACTCGGAAAAGAAAATGGCAAATGCGAAAACAATGAAAATATCTTGTCAAGAAACAACCTGTCCGTTGTAATGAAGCATTTTTGTTTTGCTATGAACCATTCCGATTTTGTTGAGCAATACAAAACTTGTTCAAGACATTTTATTTTCGCAGTGTTAAGATAATGTTACAGCTAAACAGAACGAATTTTCAACAGAAAAAATGTGTGCAACCGATTGTTAAAGAGGAATCCATTCACCGCCATCAGGTATACAATTTCACTTTATTCCGAGAATGAAAAACAAATTCGATATCTAATTACATTCAAATGAATCATTTTCATTAAAACTATAATACGAACGTGATTACGTTATTCCACTCCAGGAAGCAAATATGTTGTTAAGCTTTAAGAGTTCGTTCGCCGTTTTGCTAACATTTGAAAGCTGATATTTATTTTACTCTGAAGCATTCTTGAAAGACTAGATTTTCACTTTTGCTTTTAATCTGATTCTGGGAAAATATACTGTTTTTTTTTTTTTTTTTTTTTTTTTTTTTCAAATTCGTTCTTTTAAAATCCTTGCTCTAATTACATTCTTAGTGTGGTTACCTATATATTTGCTGGAGAAAAAACAAAACGTACGTGTTGTTTACGAGGAGAAAAAAAAAAGTTTCCACGCTTCGAATTTCATATCCTAAACGAGAATGAGAGGGTGTACGTGAATAGCAAAATTACAGCCGAATTCCAATTATAAAAAATCCACTTGAGCACGTAGTGCTATGATATTAGAAATAAACACGTGCGTTGGGTGAAAATTCGAGAAAAACGCGCATGCTCCAAAGGTATTCTTAGCTTTTTTTGTGGGGGAGGTGGGAGGGGGTGGAATTCCTGAAAGGGCAAAGCTTTTTATTTTGTAGATGCAAAACATCCATCAAATACGTAGTCATCAACGTTGCGTGCTATGTATGTGTATTCCTTATCACACGATAACACTTTAAGCAGAAGACATTAATTAAATGACAGAATAGAACATATTACCAACATAAAAAAACACCCTGAATATAAATGATGATTTCAACCGATAAAAAACGGAATTAAATCAAAAAAGGAATTATGAATCTTCGGAAACATGAAGCACTTAAGTCATTTTTCATCTCAAGCAATATTAAAGAATGAAGTTATAAAAGCGGTCTATGATAATAGAGTAAAACAAACAAAAGTTGAAGTTTTCTAAGACTCAAGAGATGAGAGGAAGTGGGTTTATCACTGTTGTCGCGCCGACAAGACTGTCGCCCTTACGTCACGCGACATTTTTCCCTAGACTTTTCTTTCCATTCTATTTGACGATCACTTAGAAATTTCACATTTTTTTCCCTCCGTGGTCTGATCTAATCGCGTAGCTATATAAAGCCAATCAATCAACAGAAGAAAAACGAACAAACAAACAAACGTTAAAAGAGGTTTGTGATATATCAGAAGAATTTTTTTTTTCTCTTTCCATGTCCTGGAAATCAAAGTATACAGTTAACCAGATCCGATGCACGCAGAGTTATTGAACCAGTCAAGCGGTAAACAAAATAAAACACACGTTAAAAGGAGGAAAAAAGTTAAGAAGATATATTCTCCATTTGGCAAACCGAAGGAAAGACCGAGAAACGAGATTCTCTAGACATAATTTCCAATGGGAAAGAGAAATCGGCACCGGGGAATGGCAAGAACAGCAGGAGCGGCAAAACAAGGGGGGAAAGAACAGCAAGAAATCGCGCATTTACTGGAAACGCGTTTTCCGTGCCAGATGTGGCCCTCGTTCGCCCCGGTTCCTTTTCGAGCACTTTACACGACTTGTATCCGTGAGAATTTAATTTATTCCCAAAATTTTGAACGTGAAAATCTCAAACTGAAAGCGAAAACAACCCAAGCGATATATCTTATATTTTCATAATTATTCGTTTTTATGTTGCTTGATAATAGCCGTAATAAATGACACTAGCTAATAAAAGTCAACTTTAACATAAATATGGAGGAAATTAAAAAAATTTCCTCGACCCCAACCTTAGACTAAAACTTTTAACTTTTTTTTATAACTTCTTATTACGCGTATACCAAAATCCCAAGCCATCTATTATGCATATATTTTTCTTTTTTTTAAATTTTAAACAAACTTAAGCATTCTGACAGGAGACGGGAGTAACCAACGTATGGAACCATAAAAAAAAAGGGAATTTTGATAATCTAAACACTACCAAAACAAATCTGGCTTCTTCTGAACAATCGATAACAACATTTGTAATAAAATGAAGAACGATTAAGAGAACGCCACTATCAGATGTGTCCTTTATTGCACTAAAGTATCCTATGTTGAAACCGAACTAAAATTTGAAATTCTGCTTTTATGGTGATCTAGGAAATCAATTTTAGTAGCTAATTATATGTGTTACAGTGAAGCTATAGAATCCAATGATTCCATGGAATCACTGTCAGCGAATCCGTAAAATTATTAAAAAATTTCATGATCTCACTAGTGATTCCATGAAATCACTCAAATGTCAGTGAAATCATGTAAGTAATAAAATTAACATATTAAAAAAATTGGTTTCCCTAGCTATTCCATGGGTACGGTACAGTAGTTGATTCATTGAATCACGGCTCTCGAAAAAAATGGTTAGCGATTCCATGGAATCACTTGCTACATTTTTAAATTTGTCAATCAGTGACTTCATAAATTTCATGAAAAAATTGTAAATAGAATAATAATATCGGAAAAAAATTAAATGTTTTGAATGAAATAACTGAGCAGGGAAAATAGAAATGTAACATAAAGGAAGCGTAAATGTAAAGTATTAATCATCAGTTTGTCACCTAGCATGAAAATAATTTAGTCAACTTGTAAAGTCTTGTCGAAATTTTGCATGTAGATTTAGTTCGTTATTTCGTTCAATAACGTGTGCCGGTTCCCTAATAAAAATTTATTCCCTAACATTACTAATCCGGCTTTGATTCGAGTTGAAAAACCTGACTGAAATGTAACTGTTTTCAATATTGAATCAATCTAGATCAACAATATCGATCTTGGATCAGTATTGGATCCAATGTCCAACCAAATCCAGCTCGAATCCAGACTGATAACTGTTACATTTCAGGCAGGTTTTCCATTATCGACCAGTCTGGCCAAATTTTTACCAGGGTTATTAAAATTTGAAACTTTTATTCTTTTTTTTAAAACATTTGATTTGGTAAAACGAAGGAAGCAAGTAATTCCACACAGTAAAAAATATTATGTAAATATGTTCTAAGAGGTCCACATAAATTTTTTATGTTGTTTCTCCCATAAGGCAAACATAAAACAAAAACAACATAAAAATTATGTGGACCTGCTTATGTTGATTTATGTTGATTTTGACATAAAATTTTTTACTGTGCATGAAATCCCTAACCATTTTTTTTTTTCGTGATTCCATGAAATAACTAGTGTATTCATGGAGCCACTAGGGAAACTATAGAATTTTGAAATTTAATAATGTCATTTCATGATTTCACTAAAACCTTAGTGATTTCAGTGATTTCATGAAATCACTAGGAAAATCATAAAATAATCTGTGGGTTCACTAAAATGGCAATTATTCTATGGATCACTGGATCTACTCATACCACTAGATTCTATGGTTTCACTGTAACATATGAAATTTGAAAATTTCAGGCCAAATTTCACATAGTTTTACAAAAAAAATTCCTAGAAAATCCTGTAATGACCTTTGATCTTTGACCTAATAATTCTCAAAAAAACACATCTAGTAATTAAAATGTGCTTACTAAATCACCATCAAAGCAGTGTTTCAATTTTTTATTTGGTTTCCGATATACGGCATCTTAGTGGAATAAAGAGCTTATGTAAATGTGACATTAGGGTGTTTCATTTTAAAAAAAATTTTAAATCCCGAAAATTTGGAACTTTAAAAAAATTACTGGTAGAATTTTCCGACCGTAAAAAAATTTTGGACATCGATTCGAAACACGAAAAATCCTTGTTAATTAGAGTGTCCTGAATAAAAAATGTCATTGAACATGACCTCTAAATGGAACTGGTCATTTTTGGCAAAAAAATCCATTTTTGCCCCGAAAAACCAAATTTTCACTTATACCCCTACTCAGCGGATGGTGAAATCCGTGTTCTACGGGTATTTTTGCATAAACGTGAGTAATACCAATAAAATAAGAAAATTTTCATTCTACGTGAATTCAAAGTGATACATATCACTGCCGCCTAGCCAGTTGAAAGCAGAACATATCAACATAGAGTAAAAAACGTGGAAGCAGACAAAAAGAAGCCTATTTATCCGCCTACTCGGTAGATAAGTGAACATATGTACCGAGTAGGGCTTCTTTTTGACAGTGTCAATAGACTTATGTTGTTTTTTTTGTTTATAAAAAAAGAAAAAAAAATTTTTTTAGTTAATCCTAATCTAACCACTTAGAATGAAAACACACTTTCAACCCTAGCAGTGAAATCTACTATTTTAGGGCTCCAAAATCGAGATTAAGTCGAATTTTAGTCGAAAAAATCAGACGTAAGCTCATGTCACAGGGGCTATTCGGGAAAATTCAGGATAGTGAAATTCGTGTTCTACGACCTCGAAAACATAAGAAAACATTTTTTCAAAATATTTTGTAGGCCCTTAAAGTGGATAAAAAAATTGAATTTAAAAGACCTTGATTGCCCGATTTTTAAAAAACTAAAGTAGCCTTGGGAGGCCACTATGCGGTGTAAAAAAAAAATTGAAAAAAAGTTTTTTAGTGGTTTTACACCTGAAGGAAGTAGATTTTCAACATGCCCCCCAATATTTCAAAAAATTTTTTAAATGAAACACCCTAATGCGACGTCCACTTACACAAGTTCCTCAAAAATGTAATACACAGTGCCACCATTTGATTAGTTAATTTAGTAAACGATTGCAGATTGCAGGTAACTAACTACTAATTTGTGTTGTTATTAAGTTGCAAGGTAAGTGAACCTATTATCGGCATTTACCTATTACCGGCATCAAGTAAGCTAAACATGTTTCCCTTAAATGGAAATGCATGTTTTGCTCACCTCCTGCCGGTAATAGGTGCACGCTGATAATAGGTTCACTTGCCTTATTTCCATTTTACCATTTAATAATTTGAAAATTTTGGAACTCATCTGCAAGTATTTTTTTCGAAAAAATGATTCCCCTATGCAGCGCTGCGCAGAATAAAACAGAAGAAAAAGAAATGCCATATTTATAATTAGACAAAGCACACTGACCGACGGTCGGATACTGTACTGTTATGTTTTAAAAGCACGCATAACTTGGGTCAATAACAGCATGCAATCGTCTTGAGGGTTGTGTGCAAAGAAAAAAAAAACCCCAACACAGAACAAAAAAAGAAAAAAAAATTTTTTTTTTGATCACTTTTTTAAAGGGTAAAACATTGATTAAAAACTAATAACAAATTAATGAAAGAAAATAACGATTCATTAAGGACTTGGATTAGCTTAAAATGTTCAATTAACGGGGTAAATTTTTCTATCTAATACAAAAGAAAATTGCGGGGTTACAATCTAAAGAGGGGTTAATACCATATAATCAAAATCTAGTTAAACTTGCCGTCCATTTAGGAAAATTTCCTTTTGTATTAATTATTAATTTACATTCTATTGAACCACGAACTCCATTAAACGCGACCGCAAACGCTTTTGCTATTTCCTTTTAATAATTTTAAATTTTTTTTTGCAGGTAAAAAAAAAAAAAATGAAAGTAAAAAATAAAGAAAAGAAAGACGATTTATAGAAGATGAGACCAAAAGAAAATAAGAAAAACATGAATATTTAAAACGGGCACAAGGGGTTTAAAAAAGTAGGATGCAAAGGGGGGTGGAGGAGCTCTGCCCCCATTGAGTGGATAAACTCTAATGGATTACAACCGTAGATAGGTCCTCCGTACAGTTATGATCGATACTTATACTGTGCTCCCCAAATCTCCAGGGACAATCTTCTTTCGTCGATCATATCCGAAAAATGTTGCCTTTTTTGTTTTCTTTGATGTTTTTTTTTTTTTCTTTCTGTGAAGCTTTTCGGTATTTTTTTTTTTTTTCTTCTACGAATTGATGTTATCGGATAGATTTCATTTTTCTAAGAAAATTTAATAACTAACGAATTATAAAAATCAAATTAAGGTGACAAAAGATCGTCTTTGTTGTTGTGGAAATTTCCGCAACCGGAGATTGAAGTTTGATGTAGCAACAACGAGAAAGGGTTTCCATAAATCTAGTGTATAATAAAAGGTTTCGTAGACGAGTTTCCTATGATTATTTCAGGAACGAGGGAGATTTAAAAAAAAAACCACCCCCCCCCCCCCCAAAAAAAAAAAAAATAAAAAAATAAAAAGATTTTTATCGGATACAAAACTTTGGAAAACAAAGGCATTGTAATCGGAAATGGACGAAAAAGGGATTTTATAATCCCCAGGAGGGCCCCAAGGGGGCAACTCCCTCTTCCAAAATGTATGACAGATACTATAATTCAAATTGTTGAGAATATTCGAGAAAGAGAAAGTTGAAGAGCAAAGTTGTTGATAAAATCTTAATGAAAACGTCGTCTGCTCCAACATTAACCTGGCACTGTCATGATTTAAATTCGCTGTAACTGATTGCTTTTCTGCCGCCCTGTTATCTCTTGTTAGTTTTCAACCCTTGTTCCTCATTCACCCCCTTATCATGTATTTTTTTATAGTCCAATAGAATAGGAAAAAAAAAAGGAAAAAAAGAAAATCCCGTGATTTTTTTCGATCGTGCTCACGGCTTTTTAAAGCTAAAAAAAAAAAAAAGTATCTGCAAGAAAGTTGGTTTCTAAAAATATCATCTATATATTTTACAACTTCCAACTGTATAACTGCGACCGATTTTTCCAGAATCGAAAAACAATAGCTCCCCGAAAATTCCCCCGAAACAATAGCTCAACGAAAATTTAAACAGGTCCTCCCCTTTTAACACAAAGAATCATCCATTTAGATATCTCAATTGTCTTTTGAATTCTTTTAACGGTCGATATCTTCATTGAAACTTTTCGCGATAAGCTTTTGCACTCCAAAAACCTTTTCTTTTTAAAACTTCCCGAGGAAAAATTTATTTTCCCTGCGTTATCTTTCGACCCTCTACAATTATTCGCTTATCATTTAAACCCGTTAAGAACATTAAATTATTCCGAACACTTTTGAATCCTTTACGTGTTTCCCCAAATTTACAAAGTTGTAAATAAAAAATTGTTTTTATTACGATTTCATGTTCTTTATGTTTCAAATTAAAATGGCTATCACGCAGAGTGAAATTTAGAACCTGTAAAGCGGCACGGTTTGAATAATTGCTCTTCAGACAAAAGGCTTGAAATTGGAAACATTTTACAAAAGTTTATTCGAAACTGATTTAAAGTTTTTACTTTTTCGGAGGGAAAAAGGTGACGCTCTTTTAACCAAAATTTATATCAGATTTCGTGTGCCGTGATTTTGATTTTATTTCGTTTTTTAATAAAAATAATGATATTTTTTTTTTTTTTTGCAGCTGCAAACTTTTGTCGCAGAAGAGAAAGAAAATTACAGGTCTTGTAGTCGTAAGCATTACAACGTTGAACGTGCCTTGATAAATTACTTTGTGTAAGCAAAGACCTATTGCAATACGTGATATTCAGTACGTCAGAATCCATTAAAATTCTCCTCGGTTCTACCATGCCTCCGCATCTTTCACATCGCGGCGAAGACAGTAATTTTACGGCGATCAAAAATATGAATTTTTACTGATAAAAAAGAAAAAAAAAATTCTAAGTAAAAAATAAGAAGGAGTCGACGCGCCGTCGCCTTAACTCAATATGTCGTGAAAAAAGAAAAAAAAAAAAAAAAAAAAAAAAGGTTGTGATTGTTTTGAAAATCCGTGTTTTGTTCTAACTGAGTCAGCACACCTGTCCAGAATGATAAATGTTGTTGTATTGTTCTTACACAAATGTCTGCATGATAAGTTGAGTAATATGCTTACTGCCACCTTCTGTAAACCGTACATCAAATTGATCTAATTTTTATTCTTTTCTTTTCTGAGGATGCCGAGAGAATAAACTGCAGATTTTTTGTCCTGATAAGCAAGATTGTTTTTTTTTTTTTTTTTTTTTTTTAATGTTCTCTTTTGAATTGTTGGGGAAAGGAGATAACAAAAAAATGGTTGTGTGAATTTAAAAAAATTTTTTACACAACACTGTCAAAAACAAATTTCCGGATAAACGAAGTTCTTAACCATGGTGTATACTAGGAAATGAGATTCGAAAATAAGGTCATTTTTAGGTTTATAAGGTCCCATTTTTTTAGAAAATAGGTCTAAAAAACGGTCAAATTATACAAAAAAAAGCACTTTAACAGAGCAAAAACTGACTCCGCCTGGTTCTTTATCACTCGGACGATCCAGGAAAACAAAGGAAGTCACTTTTATAAATTTAATAATGAAACTGTTTTAATTTTTTAGCTAAGATTAATTTCTTTTTTTCGGTTTTTTCAGGTTTCAAATGACCCAACTGTCATAATTACAGGCACCGAACTTATTTAGCCCATGAAAATTAGTGACTTTAGGGACCAAAAATGGTGACTTAATGACCTGATGGAAGGAATTTAGTGACTTGAAATATGAATATCAAAAATTTTTGAACGTATTAGACGCGAATGATTACATTCGTTATCATTTTTAATCATTTTATTTGTAGTTTAATTAATAAAAAGACCTTACATCATATTTTTTTATATGAACTTAAAAATTTAATTATCAATTAAATGATTAATTATTAATCAATCTACATTTGAAATCAAAAGTTTCACAACTTTACATAAAATTATTTTTAAGAATCAACAAAAAAAAAGCTAGCATGGAAAACAAATAGAAAATAATTAAATAATTTTAAAATTTTAATTTTAAAAAAAGTTTTAACTTAAAAAAAAAATAAAAAATCCACAAATTTATCAAAAAAAAGTGACTTTTAGGAGAAAAAAGTGACTAGTTCGGTGCCTGTAATTAATTAACTCCGAAGGAGGCAAATTTTGTAAAATATGCAATTGAGTATGAAAATTTAAGCCTCCTTATCGTTATCTTTTTCAAATAGAAAAGAAAATTTTTCATCGGTCATCAAATTAAGGTCATTTTTAGGTTTTTAAGGATTTTTAGGTCAGTAGACACCCTGTTAACCTACTGAAGCCATTTCCCCATTTCGTCGTACTGCTAAAAAAATTCAACATATTGTTAATCGGCTGAAAAAATACAGTAACGTATTTTAGGATTTTTTTTTTCTTTTTTCGGAAAACATGACTTAACTTTATAAACTCTGAAAATAGCACACAACATATGAAGAATAATAGGGATCATTTAGCACATGGAGCACTATGGAAGAATAAAGTCTCACAGGACCAGTTCGATGTCATCGCATTCTCGAAGCCAGATTCGTCCCCTAAGGATGTTAAGACTGAAGGGACATGAGCGTACTGAATTTGCATACCTTTGTCCTCTATTTTCGCTTTCTTTCTTTCTCTCTCCCCCTCTCTCTCACTCATTCTCTTCATGCGAAACAAAAATTCTGTTAACATAAAATTTTCTTTCAAGCTGACCGTTCAAAAGATTATTCTTTAATAAAAAACCAATACTTCCTTGCAAATTTTTTTAAATGCAATGGTACTGCATCCTTAAAAAGGGGTGTTTTCTGTTACGCAAAGAAGGACGCCCCCCCTCCCACCCCTCAGAAAAAGAAAAAGGTTTTAAAATCATCAGGAATTTCTAGTAGGCTAAAATAATTGTGAATGAATCCTGAGGCGATTCTAACCCATTTATCTTTCAACATTTTCGAATTCTGTGGCTTTGTTACATTTTTATCCCGTTCGCACGTTCCACAGCCCAGGAACTCTGTATTTATTTCCTTGTACCGTGTTATCTCTTATGTTGGTAATATTTCTCTTCTGTTTTTTCCCCGTTACTTCTTCCCTCCTTTTAACACTTTCCTACCCCCTTTTTTCGAAGTTGACAGCGAGTTGCACTTACGGTACGTTTTTCTCTAGAACGAGATGATGAATTTTTCGGAAGGATGCTATATTTCTTCTTTTTTATCCAAAAAAAAAAAAAAAAAAAAGTAAAATTGTAAATGGACTGCTCAGTTGAAGAATGCTTTGCGACGGCGTTAAATTATAAAAGGATATGTCTACCTGATAATTGTGGGTCTAATGTTAAAGCTTTCTAGATGCGAAAGATCAGAGGTTTGGTCATAAATTGAGACCGTTCCCTCTGGAGTACAACCTTCCTGTTGCTGTGCTTTACTGTATATTCCCATTATACAATACAATAAATGGAAAGTCCTTCTATGCAGAGAGAACATCATTCAATTAACAAAATGAATAGAGGGTAATCTTTTATGTTTGAGGAAACGATTTATTTCCTGCATTTTCCTCGCGGGGTGTGTCTCTTGATACATTCGAAGTAAAATTCGGGTTTCTCCTTTTCTCTCTCAATACATTATATCGTTATGTGATTTTCTTTCGGGAAAAAAAATCTTCAATATTTAAAAACTGACCACATTCAAAAGAGTTTAACACGCATATCCATATATCGATTAGGGTGGTTCAAAAATCAACTTTTTTGAAATTTCATAACTCCTACAGTATATCGGTAAAAGTTCCTTTACTTGTAAATTTTGCGTAGATTACGAATTTGAAATCCAAAATTAGTTTTAATGAATGTTTTTTAAGCCGCAGGCCGGATTTAAAAACTCTGAAAACCTTGGTATTCGACTTCGTGTTCGTAATGTATTCAAAATTTCCGATAGAAATCGATGGTCTTTCATGCCAAAAAAAAAAATTTTCATTTTTGGCCCCAGCATGGGCTTTTTAGACTTTTATGGCTTATTTGATATTTCAAGATGCCGTTCAAAAAATCTGATGTAATTCAGGGTTGATACTCCCCTATAAAAAAAACCTTTTCCCGATGTAGGAGTTATGAAATTGCAAAAAAGTTGATTTGTGAACCATCCAAATATCGATCTATTCGAACGAACTTGATTTATGCAAACAATCCCAGTGGCCTTATTTTTGTATTCTTGGAAGTCAGCTTTGTGTGCGTATAAATATTTAGAGGAATGTCAATCACATTCCTAAACAATAATGCTTTGTAAAGAACCGAAGTTCGGGTCGATAATTGTCGGACTGGAAGATTTATTTTTAAGACATTCGAATGGTTAAGCTTAAAATATTAAAAAACCGTGGGTAATAAGTGTACTCTCCCCGTTTTTTTTTTTCAGGCTGGTGTAAGTTTGTTGACAGAGGTAGAGTGTTTTGTTGCTCAAGAATTGGTCGTCTTATGCGCTAGGAAATCAGAGAAATTAATATTTGATACGATTTATAAATATATAATCGCGTTTGTCCTCAATCACTGACTGACTGATTGAAATGGAAATTATCGATTACCACATTTTTCGTCGGCCGAAAATTCTGAAAATCGGGGAAAGCCTTCCTTTCGGTCTATTGCTTGACGAAAAATCATCGTTTTTCAAAAAAGTTCCTAACCCGAGCAATCGGAAAAATCCCAAAATGGCTTTAACTTATGCAAACGGTAGAAAACGAAAGGTTTTCGTTTACAAGCGAGACCCATGTTTTTTTTAATCCATCCGACAGAGGACAGATAAAAGAAATCGGTTTTTTTTTTTTCAAGTTAAAATAGGGCCAAATTGGGGGTTGCATGTTCACGGTTACAATAAATGCATTGTCACTACCTGTCAGCAATGGCTTAAAAGAAATTGCCCAGATAACATTTACAATCCATTGGACATCCTGTGGATTGTCTATTAGATATCCACAGGATATCCAAATACATGGGATAAGTCCAAAGGACGCTTTTTGTATCGATGCGGGCATAGGTGAATCCGATATACGTCCAATAACTACTCTCATGACGTCCTGAGTACGTCCTCGGGACTGGATAGACTTTACTATCTGGTCGCTTATAAAATTAAAAAGGAATTCAGTTTATTAGTAATCGCGGACTTTGGATCCATTAGCAGATGGATGTCGGGTCATTTTTAAGCTTGGAACTGACTTGAGGAAGGCTTAATATTACATCAAAGCTGAAGACTGAAGCCTTATAAGTCCTTCACGGTGGTCTTGAAGAAAAATATTAATCGACTAAAATGTCGAAAAAAAAAAACTGCTAATGAGGCTTTGTTAGGAAACAAGTTAACTACCGAAATCCTCTAAAATCAGAATCTTACCTGATTGTCCACGTCTACCCCACACGCCCCGCACCCCCGGCCCCTCAAATTTTTATTAAAGCATTTTACATTTCATATCAAAGCCCATTGCAAATGCTTTATAATAAGACCTCACAGAGCTTTATATCTTTTACCGGGATGGAGATATCGTCGTTTGAATAGCCCAAAATTAGGCACATTAAATTTTCGACCTCTCAAACGACGGTATCTCCGTCCCGGTAAAAGATATAAAGCTCGGCGAGGTCTCATTTTAAAGAATTACAATGGGCTTTGATACGATATGTAACAAGCCTTCATAAAAGTTTGATGGGCCGGGGGGGTTGTGGGGAGTAGGCTTGGACGATCAGGTAAGATTTTGATTTTAGTGGATTTTGGTTGTTAACACATCCTAACAAAGCCTCATTAGCAGTTTTTTTCGACATTTTAGTCGAATAGTATTTTTGTTCAGGACCACTGTGCGTTAATATTGCATTATAAAATTATTTAGGAAAGTCTAAGCAAATACTCTACTTACGGAAGGTCGACTAGATACACAGCATGTACAACCTTTAATTCGAAGCACCACTCTGAAGACGATAGTACCCCCTGGCATTTCTGATCTGGCTACAGGGCTTTATAACTTACTCTTTTGCTCGATTGAAATAATAGTATACAAAGCTCCAAATTATCTTACCTGAAAATAAAAAGAGCAATAATTAAGAAATTTAATAAGCCGATACATACTTTTGCAGGCGATAAATAAAGCCAGCAGCTCAATTCAAGAGTCAATTCAATATAAAGGAAGAAATTTTAAATTAGTGACCAATGGATTTAAGACAAAATCGTAATAAAAGACGAAAGCATCAGGAGACGAACACTGCAGTTTGATAACGATATACATTAAGTCCAATTTCTATTTCCGTGCGTCGGAGGTGAACTAACGTATCTCCATCGTAAATACCAATTGAGATAGTCTGTTTTGAGAGTTTATGAAAATCACGTGATCATGCGACTGCAAGTTTACACGTTCATGTTGCCGTAAACCTGAGGTCACGTGACACTTCAACGAAACGTCGAAACAGACCAACTCCAATCATATTTACGTTGGTTCACCTCCGACGCACGGATTTTCGTTCAGCATACATTCAGAAGTATTTAGTCCCGATAAGTTTTCACTCCACATCAGCCAAACGAACAATTATTTCATTACCTGAGTAAAATCTACGGAATTTCTGTTGTTTTACCACCTAAAAAAAATTACTTTCTCTAATACGTTTCATGTTGCTCTTCCTTTTATTTTCCATATTAATCTAAACTAAAATATCAGGCCCGACCTATAAAACATCAATTATGTTGATTAAAAAATTTTGAAAATGCTTTTAAAACGTGTCAAGTGCGCGCAGTCGTACACTGATCACTTTACCACAATTTCCATGCCTTAAAATTCAACATCCAAAGACGCTACAGCAGAAACTTTAAACACAATCAATTCGTTGATTAATCCAATTGATGGAATCAATCATCTGAAAGCGATTGATTATTCAAGATTGATTTGAATAAGCGGATCCGTCGAATGTCGAGCTGCACATGTTGCCTGCGGTAACTGAATTCTACATAACGTTCGAACAAAATTTTCTGCCTTTTAGATGAAAAAAAAAATCACAGCGGGGGGGATCGGAAAAAAAAAACCTTTAATGACGATCGCTGATAAAGCACTTTTACCTTTTAAATACATTTCTAAACTCCCTCGATTAACTGATTTAAAAAGAGAGAATTCATGTGTCAAAACAATAATAACAAATTACCGAGGGAAATTTTTGAAAACCATTTTCTAAAAAAAAATATACAATGGGGTAAATGATAAATTAATGCCTAACGACACGAAAAGGTGAAAAAGAGAAAAAAAAATTAAAATATAAAATATAAAATAAATATGCAAGAGTGGTCTGAAAAAAAGTGCTGAAAATCACGTGTTGACATTGAAAATCCAGTTTTTTTTGAAAATGTTTTCCAAAATGGTAGTATGATGGTTATTGATCAAGCTTAGAAAGGGGTAACTTTTACTATACGGCGAAGAAGCTTAATTTAAGTTGAGCTTTCTCGGATTCATGTCTGCTTCGTATAGAGCGTTCATTTTATAAAATGAAAGCTTTGCGACCATGCTTTCGCTTAACCATGTGAGCGAAAGTCCTTTTCGCTTCTCGGGGAAAACTGTGATGATCACATCCATTCCGTCAGACTCCGGGAGTTCTTTCTGACCTCGATACGTCTTTTATAAAGCATGAGTCTGATTTTTTTGTTTTTTAAGGTTTTTTAAGGACGTTCTTGCTTTCTTTTTTTTCCTTCGCTTTTTCTTTTCCTTTTTTTTAAGGCTTTTAGTTTTTCCCCTTTTTCCTCGTATTATCGTTTCAAGTGCAAAGAGAATTCCATCTTTTTCTCTCTCGTTTTTTTTAAATCGATATTTTTTTTGTTTTGTTCCTTCTTTTTTGGTCAAAATATGAAGAAAAAAAAAGAGAAGAAAATTTGAGGCATATGGTTTTTTACGCAAGGGAAAAAAGAAGGGGAGGAAAAAAAAATAAATAAAAGAAAAAAGTAATCACAGACGATTTTCGTTTTCAAAGGATCTGACATCTTGTTTCATCTTCCATTATTTTTTCAATTCTAACCCGAAAAACTATATACGCTAAACAAAGGAAAAGCTTGAGGGCTTGATGTGATTCAAAGCTTAGAGGAGCAAAAAAAGAAAATGTTAATCTTTCTTTGGACGAATTAAAAAATTTTCAATGTAAAAAGATCCATACGGAAAAATGCTTACTGTATGATTATGGGTGAAGTTGCGTCTCTATTGTAGTGAATCAGTTACTGATTACTAAACATGTAATTAAATTATTTTCGAAGTCTTTTTTTTTTTTTTTTTTTTTTTTTTTTTTATCAATACTGCTGGACCTGCAAATTCACAAATTCAGGTTAAGGGTCACGAATGTTGAAAAAGCAATCGATTATGCCATGTAAAGGATTCACTAGTGGAGTACAGTATGAAAACGGATCATATACAGGGTGGAGCAAATAATAGAATATAAAAAGTAAACAAATCGTAATATTTCGCTTATGAAACAATAGGGAAGTTAAGCATTTTTTTAAATTTTATATTTTGATCCCTAAATATAAGTTAATAACTTAGGTACAGTATATGTAAAAAATTAAAAAAAGTGTTGAAAGTAACGGTAAAAAATTGTTAAATTTTGATGTAAAAAAAAGTCGGTTGGAGTAGAGAATCTGGTTTTTTTTTATAAAAATTTTATAAAACTTTAGAAAACTTTATAAAAAAATTTGAAAAAGTAGTATTATAAAAATTTTATAAAAAACTTTCTCCCAAATTTTGCACATTTTGTCAAAAATTTTGTCCATTTTATATAAAATTTTTATAAAAATTTTAACCAGATTCTCTACTCCAACCAAAAAGACGTTTCAAACTCAGGGAAAAATATTGTGACGTCATAGTGTTATAAATTAAAACACTAAGTTTGGTAACACTGATCCAAGAATGCCGTTTTCGAATTCTTTTTATTGCTTATTTTTGGATCTGTAAATTTTCCACCGGAAACGAAAGACGCCCTGACAGGAATACCAACTTTTAAAATTGAAAATATAGTACAATGACGTCACAATTATATTCGCCGCTTTTTTGATTTTTAAAAAATAACAGTTTTTTTTACAATTATCGCAATTTTTTTTCTCCAAATCTGTTTCGTTGGTCCTTCCTGATTTTTATTAAAATGATAATTCTTGTGAAGTAAAGAACTCATTTTAACCAAAATATGCCTGACTTACTAAAATGCTTAACTTCCCCATTGAAGGTTTTTTTTTACTTTTTAAATGTTATAATTCGTTCCACCCTGTAAAAACATTTTAAAATTAATTTCTCACATTACTTTCACCATATTTTTACAATTTCATCTTAAAAGTCGAACTTCTAATGTTAAATAATTTAGCGGAAAAAATTGAACCTATAAAAATTATGAACTGGTGCTTACTAATAATTTTTGCAATGTCTCCTAATAAAAAAAAGCAAGAAATCATTAAACAAGGTCTTTTAAGCTCTGATTAAAACTACTAAGACAGGCTCTCTCCATTTTCTAATAGCAGTTTGATTTTCAAGAAGGAAACATTTAAAGTAAATATGGGGAAACCTCTAGAATTATAACTTATTAATCTCCAAACAAAGTTTTAGCTTCTCGCTATCGTCCTCAGTTATTAAAAATAAAATCTACGGAGAAGTTTGGAGGCCAGAAGCGTTTATTTTACTATCCATTTTTCCATCAGTAAAATAAGAAATATTCTTTTACCTACCCTTTAACGACGTTTAAAATGACATCAATCACATCGAAAAAAAATTAAGAGAGAGAGAAAGAGAGAGAAATCGAAATTACAGTCATTAAGAAATGTCTTTTTTTTCTGATTTTTCTGCACCTGCTTTAAACTAGAAAAAAAATAACAACTATCTTACGTTTCTAAAGGAAGAAAATATTTCATATTGTGTATTTTCCGAACTCGGGAACGTAAAATTACGAAACATTTCCTACAGAAAAAAAAAAATTTAAAGAAAAACGTCTGACAAACACATTTCGGAAGAAATCTGGATAACTTTAAGACTAGTTTAAGTGCTTTAAGTCCTGTTTTGTTTTTCAGGGAATAGGATTGGGGATGAAAACTTTTTTTTTTTTTTTATGTATCGGTTCCTCGAAGTACAGTCAGGTAATCAAGAGGCCCCATTTAAAACATAATCACGGGAAGGATGCGAACAAGACAAGCGGGGCAGCCACACCCTAAGTACTCATTATCACGTCAACCGAAAAGAAATCTTTTCTATTCTTTCCCCCGTTTCGTCCTTTCTCCTTCTCCTACTACGCATCCGTCTTACCCCCTCTCTCCAGAAAGCGTTAATGTTGAAATCCTTCTCCCATCCCCCCGTTTTCCCCTCTATCCCTTTTGAAAACTTTTCATTTAATTAATGGTCTGTTATCATACATTATGAAAGAGAAAATGCGAACGAACGCCTTATGAAAGCTATTTATTCGTGAGGTTCAAATGCTTTGCAATTTGCATAATCATAAATGTAACCGCTTCTGAACAAGTGTTCTAATACTCTTACATCGAATTAATCGCACTTCGTCTTTTATTCCTTTTAATTTTAATTTTAATTTAGCTCAAACGTAAACAAATACGTGGGTAATATGGTCTTTACTGCCTCGTCAAAAACGAGCCAATCCGGATTTCTTCGTTTCCATAAATCCCATAACGGTTTAATTAAGATGCTATGAAAACACCACGTCTCCTTTAACCCTTGCATTTTTCTGATATTTCCATTATGTTTTCCGGAGAAAAAAAAAATATTTGGCCTGACAAACCTAAGAAAATCTGTGCATTATATATTTTTGCATTAAATATTGTGCTGGCAAGCTAAAAAAAAAAAAAAAATCTCCGCCATTCGTTATTGATGCACATCAAAGGAAAAAAGAGCTTTCGCTATCTAGAATATTCCTCCCTCGACGCTTCCTTTAGGAAATGAGCTTCCAGCTTCCAAATTGAATTGTTTGTTTTGCCACCTCCTTTCATATTTTATGTTCTCCGATATCCTAAATTTGATTATCTGCCAAATTCTTACTACTTGTGTAATTTATTGTCTCTCTTCCTTCCTTCTTTCCAATTGTCTCTTTATTGACGGATTCCTTCTTCCTAATTTCATATTTGATAATTTGCCAAATTCAACTTGTTTTTATTCCGCAGATGTTTACAAATGTCTTCGGCCTTTTTTTTTTCTTTTCCTTTTTCCTTTTTTTTCCATTAAAAATATAATATTTTTCCATTTTAATCTTGGCATTTTCAATATTAATCCAATAAAAGAAATCTTTTTGTAAGGGAATTTTAAACGACGAATCATTTTTCTTTTTGATTTACAGTGTTTCAGCCCCGAAGGCGAAAAACGAAGTCTGGGATTTGCAAAGATAATTATATAAAAATGTTAATATCTTGGGTAGGAAAAAAAGGGAAGGGGGGACCATTAAAGTTTTTTTTTTTTTTGGCGAGATTTTTTTCTCCTTCTTAAACCTATTTTCCGTCACTTTCGCGCTTTCAGAATTAATTTTGATTTTCCCTTTGACGTTATTAAAAAGCAGAAACCGTGACCCATTTTACTTAAAGTTCTAACTTTCCCTTTCTTTTTCGCAGTACAGATGGTTTATCCCCCTTAGTTAGAAATAAAAAAAAAAAAAAAAACCGGGAATGGGATAAAAAATGTTTAACAATTTTTTTTCTGCAAGCGTCATCTTGGAAAAGTTTACACTGACGCGTTTTCAGGTATGGGACCATTCAAGCATTACGACAGCATAATTTCGACTACTTTAGACCACCTGACTCCGGTAATACTTAGCTTACGCGGAAAACCGCTGATTTGAGTCCTTTCTTCCCCTACCATGCTGACGTAATATTTGATTGGCTCCCGATGAGTTTAAAACAGATTGTGATTGGAGCTGCACAGTGGTCCGGAAAAATAAATAAATGGCCGAAACTCATTTTTAAGTCTGTGTGAAACTTTAAAAAAAAAAAAAAAACTGAGTCAAAAGCTTCGATATTTTGGGCAATTAAAAACCTGATGCCCGTGCCTCAAAATTTAAAATGGCGGCCATAATATGAGGTCAAAATTTTAAATTATGAATGAAATTTCATGAAAATTTATTTTTAGGAATTTTTGTGGCTGCTGATTTCCTATCTGGAATAATTTTTTTTTCATTCAAGAAGGCTGACTCAGTAAAAGTTGTTCAATTTTTTTTTTGTACTACGGGGTTTTCGAGGCCGCTGACCTCGAATCCGCTAATAATTTCCTAAAATGTTTTTAAGGGACTCAATAAATTGAAAAAAAAAATCATTTATTCGTTGTATGTTCGAAATTCAGAAAAGCGGTTTATGGATTCGAGATCAGCGACTTCGAAGACCCCTAGGTACAAATTTTCATGCAAATTGAACAACTTTAATTTTCTTTTACATTTGCCGCCGTACTAATTCCGTCATCTTGAATTAAAAAAAAAATTGTTTCAGATACGAAATCAGCAGCCACAAAAATACTTAAAATTAAATATTCATGAAATTTCATTCATAATTTAAAATTTTGGTCTCCATATTATGCCCGCCATTTTGAATTTTTGGCAGCAGGTTAATTTCCCTAAATATCGAAGCTTTTGACACCTTCATCTTTTTTTCAAGTTTCACACAGACTTGGGAATGAGTTTTCGCAATTTATTTATTATTCCGGACCACTGTGAGCTGGACAAGAGCATGAGGTGAAGGTTGGTATCAAGGACATATAGGCAAGGTCCAACAACCCTACAGCGCTGAATACTCCCACATTAGAAAAACGGAACTAATCCATGTTTTCATCCGTTTGAAAGAGTAACATCGAATGACCGATGCAGTATAAGCTTACTTAAACAGCAAAACACGGGAGTCAGAAACGACTACGGCCGTAATTTATGAATAATCCATCAGCATTCAGCGCGAAATATTAATTCACCAACAGGAAATGACGTTACATTTAATATAAAATTTCCCGCATCACGTTTTAATTTATGAGCGACTAATTGTAATAATAGTAAGAGTGAAAAGGGACAGAAAAAAAAATGGTGAAACTACTAAAAGCTTCCGATGCGGCAAAAGCTTTCGTTTTATAACATTTTATATTCAGGTATATTAAATAAACATTTCAAGTATCTTAATCAATTGCATTTTTCGGGAAATGGAAAAAAAAGAGAGAGAAAGAGAGAAAAAAAAAAGAGAAAAAGTAATTTAAAATTAAAATTAAACGATGTAGATATAACGCCAGTAATTCCTTCAAAAGTTCAAGTACTATCATCCATCATCCATACATGATTAACATGAATTTATTTGATTTAGGACTGCCCTATTTAAAAGTCAATGATGCTGGAAACGATGAGGTTTAGCGACCTCGAAACTCAGCATTTTTTAGGGGTCGTCGTTGACTATGCAAAAAGTATCTAGATAAGTTCAACGGCTTACATATTATCAGCACGTCATTATTGCCGTGGTTTCCTACTTGCGATCAAGATAAAACAAATAAAAAAAAATTGCAAGCTCTATGATTTTTTTTTTTTTTTTTTTTTTGTTAATAATCAAATTTATAAAATAATCTGCAACTGCACGGAGAAAAAAAAATTTGGGAGCTTTTATTTTGAGGACATGACAAGACTGGGTTTAAACGAGTAATAACGCCCCTGGTGGAATTCCGAAAAGTTGTGAGGTTCCAAGAATAATCCTGGGGCTTAAGGTTTTATGGGATGAAGAAAAAAAAAACTGCGGTCTGTTTTTCATTGTCAACTCACTTAGCGGAGGAAGAAAAAAAACATTCTGCTGACAGCCTTTCAGAACCCTTCGTAGACATCATCAATAGATCCCTTGAAAACTGGGAGTGTTCCCTCAGGGAAAGACGGAAAGGCGGTAAGGCGGTAGCAGGAGGAGTAAAATCGTCCTGTGCACAAAAAAGGGTCACGAAGCGAACTATCAAATTACAGACCGGGTACGAAATGCTACGAACATTTTCCGAGGTAGCTTGAAAAGGTTCCGTGCATGATCGCCTTTTTCTTTTCCCCATTTTTCGGGAAGAAAAAAAAAAAAAAAAAAAAAAAGGTTCGACTTATTATAAAAAACGCTAAATGGTTCCGAGGCGAATCTGCCACATACAAGGATGACTTGTTTTTTTTTTTTTCTTTTTTTTTCCTTTTTCCTTTTCTTTTTTCCAAGAAAAAACTTCGGGTCGGTTTTGATCGAACAGGGGATTTCGAGAGAAATGACATTCTTGGAAAATTTTTCGGTTGCAAAAACAAAAAAAAAACAAAAATAAGACGTTCGTTTAATGCGAGATTTTAGGTTAAATAAAATTAAAAAAAAAAAAAAAAAGAAGGAAAAGGAAAAAAGAAGGAAATATATAAAACAAACTTTGTAAACAAGTAATAAACGCTGAAAGGATAATCCTGAAGAATTTGTTTTGTCGCCATTCTTTATGTAGCTACCATTTGGCAAAACTCCCTGACACTTTTTTTCCACCGCAGATAAACTGTTAAATGGGGTGAAATCAAAACAGGTACGTATTGATCTGATTTTTAAGTTAAATCGATCTTGTTTTATTTTTTAAAAAAATCGAAAAACCTTAATTACGAAACACACGCTAACAACGATTAAAAATACCGTAAAAATTTCCTTAAAAAAAAAAAGTGTGTGCTGCATATTCAAATGTAACTCGAAACCAGCCTTATCTGTCAAGAGAACCTCCAACAGCGAAGTTTCTTGCCGGTACAAATGATGATGAATGGACAACAGTACAGTTATCTGATAGAAAGAAAAGAAGAAAAAGAAAGAAAGGAAAGAAAAGAATCCTAGTAGCTGAAACATAATTAAAAGGCTCACTGGGGGGTAGGGGGATTGGCGAGAGTTTGGAAGTTAATAGACTCGTCTTAGGGGTAAGATTAGCATTATTCCCTATGAGACGGCAGAAGGACTTTGAAATATTAATAACTAATTCATACTCCAGATGTTGCTGCTGCTTCTTAGAAACTTTTTCCGAGAAAATTAAGAAAATAAGGGAAGTAATGCCACTGGGTGTTTAAAAATTTGAAATCCTTAGTTGCCTCTGGGAGACGTTTGGGCGTTCCCACATCCATTATTCTATTTAAAAAAAATTTTTTTTTGAATAAAGGCTCGCAAGTATATTTTCCAGGTAAGTAAATAATTGATTTAATTTTAATTTATAATTTGCCGTAAGTTTACCTTTGTTGTATAATTTATAAATCTCCATATTTTAACATTACTTTTAAGGCTTGCCATTTTATTTTAATGGGAGGCATATTTTGATTTGTTGTAGTATAATTAACTTGCTAAAATATTTTTAATGTATGCAGAGATATAATGCACCAGAATGTAACGTTATTTTCGATAATTAACTTCTTTTAAGGTCATTCATTGCTTTTATTTGGCGTCTATTTAAAGGTATAGTATATTATTAATAGTAGGGAAGCATTTTTTATAGATAGATATGCAGTTTAGATTGGCAGTTACCATAGATTGGCAGTTTTGTTTTTATTAACAGTACAATTTTGGGAGTAAAAAACATACTTTTGGCAGTATAATAAATCATTTGGCATTAAAATATGTGAATTGGCAGTAAAAAAAAATGAATTGATAATTTTTCAATTTCTTTAACAACTGATGTGACTCCAAACCGAATCACTGCTGTTGGGATCTGCTTTGTTAATAGGGGTTGAAGTGGAGGAAAAGGGGGGGGGGTTGAAATATTTTTTTATTCGGAATCGGATTCTTAAAATTGTTGGAAAACATGTGTTACAGTCCCGGGTTCAAATTCTGGAAACTAAACTAAATTAATTGATTTTTTTTTTAACGGGGTTGAATCTATATTTCGAAAAAGCTACGATGATTATCGTGTGCAGGAAATATTAACAAAGGAAAGGTAGTGGTAGAGCAATAGTCATGAAAACGAGAGGTTGATGGTTCGATTCCATCTTTCGCCACTTCGATTTAACTTTTGAACTGATTTCCTATGTTAATATTTCCTGCACACGATAATCATCGTGGCTTTTTCGAAATACAGATCCAATCCCGTTAAAAAAAATCAATTAATTAAAATAGGATCGATAAATTTTCTAAACTAAATTGTTCCTGAGAAAAAAAAAAAAAAAAAAAAAAAAAAAAAAAAAAAAAAAAAAAAAAAAAAAAAGCTTTTAAAATTTATTAATTCAAAAAATATTTTATCGATGAGCTCAAATGCCATTTTTTCTTGAATTTTTCGTCATTGTCTATGTAGGTTTTTTATACTTATTTTCCAAATTTGACAGTGTTGTAACCGAGTTCAGGCCGCGTAATAACCAAAGTCTGATCACATTGTTCTTATGGACTTCGTGAAGGGACCGCCCCAATTTACGCGTTATAGCCGAGATCGCATTAAAGTCGGACGAGTTGTGACCTAGGTTGACTGTATTAAAAAATATATTAAAAATAAAAATAAAAATAAATAAAATAAATAAATTAGCTTCGTAAAAAATATACTGCCCTTTGATTATTAATTACTGCCACTATGCAACTTCCTTAAAATAAAAATTTGCTGCCCCAAAAGAAATTAATCCACTGCCGATTTATTCTAAAAAAAAATGGCCCATATTTAAATTTACTACTGCCAATATTTTTTTACTGTCCAATTTATATAGTCGCCCTTTTATTTTACGCCATTAGCTGTATTTTCTTGATCGGAAAATGTTTCCACAAGGTAAAAGACCGATCCTGAATCCGTTTTAAATAGTTCTTCATTGAAAAATGCTTATAGAAGGCGAAAGACCGATCACGGAATCACTAAATAAGGGGATCATCTAAAGAAATGGACAAAAAGCAAAGTGTTATAGTTCGGCGGGCCAGTATTACAAGGTTGTATCTGCACTGTTCAGGTTGACACTAGTTTCCCGTACGTTAAACATAAGGAACTAGTGTCAAGCTGAACACTGCAGATACAACCTTGTAATACTGGCCCAGCGAGTTACGAACAATATGGAAACGCCTATTTTCCAAATTTTTTAAAAGCAAAACAAATATCCTTTTAATAAAGCGGTTACGGAGGAAAAAAAAACTAAAACAAAAGAAACTGTCGATAAAAATGATTTCTCATACCGATCGCACGCCATTTTATTAACGGTTACAAAATTTTAAATCGTTAATGCTTAAGAACATATTTTGGAGCTAGTCGTATCAGTCAAGCTTGCATAGCTAGCAACCAAAAAGCTTTGCATGAGTATGCCTATTACTAACCCTTTTTATGACAAACAACAAAACCAATCCAAGAAAATCTGAAGTAATTTTGCCATGACTAATCATTTCGGTATAGCATAAATTTTTCAAACTGGGTGATTCTAAAAAAAACGTACCATCAGAAAGTCCGTGGCGGAATGTTTGTTTACAAAACAAACATCGAACAAATGCATTTATCCGCCATTTTAGTGGCGGAGAAATGCTGTGACAAAGTTCAATAGCGTAATATCCAATGATAACGCAAATTTAAAAATTTAAAAAAAATTTGTATGAAATCCTCCTTTAACTGTGTTTTGGTGTTTCGTTTTTAAATTTTTTAAAATTTCATTAAATATCAAGAAACCCCGTGGCGGTAAAAAAAAAATGAAGTTCTGACCGTGACGGAGCCGTGATTTAGACAGATACTCGGTACAATTTTTCAGGATAAAACGACATAAAATGGTTTTTTTTAATTTTTGCGAAGGGATACCGTTTTGTAGGAAGTCAAACTTTGATTTAATAAAAAAAATAATCGATAACATTTTCAGTTTTGTAACATAATGTGGATAATTTATCTGTGACTCGAAAGGTACTTTTTTTTTAGAACCACCCAACTACGTAAACAAATTTTAAAATAGTTACTCTTAAATTGATTTTGTATTTTCACCTCTCTCCTGTTAACGAATCGATTTGTTTCCGGCGATTTTATAAAGGGATATTTTGACTTACGTCTAAATACATGTTATTAGTCAAAATAAATCACGGTATTTACTCTCCCAGTTACAAACAACGATTTTACAAAATCACGCCTCATCGCTTCATCGCAATTTCTAAACGTTCTTTTTCACAACTATAAACGTACGGGGTTTTCAAACTCTATCTAAGGGTTTTAACCCAAAAGAAATTATTAAACAATATCAAATAAAAAATTGGATGTAATCTTTTTTTTTTTATACAATATAAAATTGCTCCCGACCAATAAATATTAAACAAATGCAAAAAAAAAAAAATATATATATATATATATATAAATGCTTCTGACCAGCTCCCATCCATTTTAATAAAGAAAACTCATATTAGATGATATAATCTCCGACCGGATTTTGCTGTCGTGAGCTGATTTTTAAAGCTTGTGCAAAATGTTTTTTATTTCCTATCGTGTAAAAAAATAATAAAAAAAGGGGTGAAAAAGTGATCCGGCTTTGATATAGGATATGCGAATTGAAAAATCTTCCCTCGAGCTCTTCAATTCATCGAAGAGTATAAAAAAATAGCACAACACCTACATAAAATTTGAATAATATATTTGAGCGACTTATATCTCAAACGTTATGTCAGAGCTTTGGATACTGTTAGAATAGAAATGTGAACTGAAAAGATAAGTTGAATGCATTTTTATTCCTTCAAATATAACTTTCAGTCGAGTGTACGATTTATTCCTAACCAAAAAATTACGGGATGATGCAGGAAATCAAAACTTCCCAATAAAAGCCTAGAATAATGAAGCCCATTTTTGTGAATCTGAGCATTAACCCTTTGCCGCCCAAATTTCGAAATGGAAATACCCCATTCCTCCTAAATACTATTTTTCTGTATTATATCTATAAAGATAAAAGATAAAGCATTAGGCCAAAGGGGCATTTAAAAAAAAGTGATGAGCCCGATATTGCTCAGCTATGCAACCGGTGATGCTAACTCAATTTTAATTTTTTTCCCCTTTTCCCGGAAATTTTTTAATATTATTTGTATGATTTGAGGGGTTTTAGGGCTCGGTGATACGGTGATGCCGAATCTGAAATTCGTTTTTACGTGGGGGGCACTGGTGGTCCGCCAGAAAACAAACTTTGTTTAAATTATCGGAAAAATAGCATATATGGATATCAATTTATATGTTTTCAAATCTAACGTGGATTTTACCTAGGGGGCACGTGCGGCCCCCAGAAAATCAACTCGTTTTAAATTAACTGCTTCCCGGAAATTAACTTTGTATATATTTTTCGAAATCCGTAAATAATAATAGGGAAGTTCAGTGCTATAGCAAGTGATGCATATTCTGGTTAAAATGAGTTCTTTACTTCATAAAAATATTATTTCAATGAAAATCAAGAAGGGTCAATAAAACAAAGTCGGAGAAAAAGATTTCAAAAATTCTGTAAAAAATCTGACATTTTGAAAAAATTAAAAAAGCGGCAAATAAAATTGTGACGTCATTGTACTATATTTTGAATTTTAAAAGTTGGTATTCCTGCTCGCGAGTCTTTCTTTTTTTGTTGGAAAAATTACAAATCAAAACATAAACAAAAAAGGTATTCAAAAATGGCCCACTCACGGATCAGTGTTATCAAACTTCATTTTTTCAATGTTTTTATGTATTTTTATAGTACAATTACGTCACAATTTTTTTTCCCGCGTTTGAAACGACTTTTTTTTACATCAAAATTGAACAATTTTTTACTATATTCCGTATTTTTTTTAAATTTTACATATACCTCGGTTATTAACTCATATTTAGGGATCAAAATATAAAATAAAAAAAAAATGCTTATCCCTATTAAGAAAACAGAAAATTTTTAAAGTTAATAGTCCACCATCTTTAATTTCGGTTTTTTCCAAAATTTAGCATTTAGATTCAGAATTAGCAGTTCAAAAAACCCCCCAAAATATTCAGTTTATATTATTTTTAATATTATAAACGCTTCTACACAGAAAAAGCTGTTTTGCCCATAAGCTAAACATAAGTGAAGAATTCTTGGTAAATATTGCATAAATGACTATTTACATGGATTTTTAAGTTCATAGGAATAAAAAGAGCAATAAATTAAGCGTTTACAAAATTCCTATCTAGTGAAAAATTATGTAATATTTTAAATAAGATTTTACCAACCATTCGCCATCTTGAATTTTTTTTTTTTTCTAAATTTTGACTTCATATTCGGTTTCAGCAGTTCAAAATACCCCTAGTTGCGTGGCTTTTACAATTTTTTTTAGAAAATTGAACCTCTGCAGGGTTGCAAAACTGATGGGTCTGTCCGGGCATTAAAATCCATGGATCCATATATGAATTCATGGGCGGCAAAGGGTTAATCGCGTAAAATTACACCTTAGGTAAAATTCGGGTTTCAGTACGCATTAAAACCTAAAATACAAAATTTACGTCACAAACACCCCCTTCTCCCAGGTGCGGCCTATAACGTAGTTCTACGTTAAAAAACATAATGGACTAATTAATACCTTATTACACTTTGAGGCACCAAATATACTTAAGTGGGAAAAAAAAGATTTACACACCTTGCAAGCGAAGAAAATAAATAAATAACCGAAATAATAAAAATCAGAAATTCAAGTTTAAGTGGAGGCAAACACATTAAAACTTCAAAAAATAAAAAAAAAAACTTGCTTCTCAAATGTCGCAGCCTATAACGTAGTTCTACGTTAAAAATTTAACAATGCAAAATATTTCGAGATTATTTATAGCGCCATTAGATTTTATTAATTATGTTCATTCGGAGTTACAAAATGAATGGTCAATGGTGTCGAGAAATGACCAGTCTACGGTTAAAAAGGGGAGAAAAAAAAATCAGGCAACGAAATTATCCCCAAGCGGTTAAAATGCGGTTCGAACAAAAGTATTGAGAAAGCAAAACGTGATAGATTCAAAAATCGAACCGGAATCTAAGATCTCGAATCAAATTTTGTACCCGTCAAACCAAGTTGAATCGTTTTTATTTTTCTAATTACTTTTGGGAATCCGAGAGATTTTTTTTTCCTCTTATTTTTTTTTCTTTTTTTTTTTTTTTTTTCCTTTTTTTTTCCTTTTTTTTTTCCTTTTATCCGGGTTTTTTGATTTTCCATTGTTATCCTGTAGATGACCCTTCTCTTTTCTGTAATTTCTCCGAAATGGATTTTAGATTCGTTCCACTGTAAACTTTAACAGATTTTATTTTATTTTTTTTAATGCTTGGAAAGTCTTTAATGCTGGTTTTCAGAATTTAACTGAAGCTTTGCTGAGAAGAAAAAATTAATTTTTGAACAAAATGGAATTTATGATTAAAAAAATTATTGAGAAGAATTCTTTCAAAATATACAAAGTAAGGACCATTCGTATTTCACAATTTTTTTTGCTTAGGAAAAATTCCACGGAAAAAGTTTTAACTTTAATTTAACCTGCATTTTTAACTTATATTCGTTCCAGATTTTGGAAATAAGACCTGAGGAGTCTCTTAACTCGGTGCCCGATAAAAATCTCATTTTCGATTCCCTGCAGAATGAGTTTAAATTAAAACGTATTAAATGACATTGCAATACATGTTAAGAAACACAAAACATCCCGACATACCGCTAAATTTTTTTTTATTATTATTTATTAAACTGAACCAGCCCTTTTATAAAAAATTGTCACAGAGATTGACAAGGTAATTTCAAAAGATAAATCTTATGGAAGCAATATTATAATCGAAACAAATGCATTGCAGGGTGCTAATAACACCTGTGCTCGTTTTTATATTTAATTTCGCATATACAGGGGAGGACGCAGGTGATATGAAAAAATAATGGGATAAATTCCACTATTCCATTTTTATGTCGTGTGGGTTTGAACAATTTTCATTTCCAAGTTGTTAAAAATGGTTCGAGTAAATGTTCATTTAAAAAGTAATTTTTTATTTATTTAAAAAAAAAATGATTTTGAATCTCAAATTTAAAACGGGGAAAAAATTAATCCGGTACGAAAAGTTGATTATTTCATTGTTTTTGTTTATTCCGTCTTTCTCCTTCATCAGCCAAACACCCCCTTTTCGCATTTTTTTCCGACTCTCATTTCGTTCCGCAGTACTCCGCCCAAATGTTGTTCTTCTTTGATATGGTCACAAATATCATTTTATCTTTGTCTTTTTTTTTTCTTCTCTTTCTTTTTATATTATATTTTTTACTCCTCGTTTACTTTCTTTCCCTCCTGCCTCCTTGTGAATCGAAATCACGCCATTTATGCAAATGAATCGGAAAAGGTCATCATCGACTTTGTTCTTTTCTTTAATCCTACAGAAAAGATTCGGGAATGCGATCTTTTTTTTTCCCTGGCAATTTGATTGCTTTAAATTGGTTTAAACGATTTTTTTTCCAACTTTTTTTTAACCTCCCCTGAGAACGGAATTGATGATTTGGAACGCATTTAAAACCAGAAACGCGGTTATTCCCCCTCATCCCCCCTGCAAAACTTCGATAAAAAAAATCGATGAACGAAAAAAGCCTTTAAAAGCTCATCTTCTGATGGGAATTCTACACCGATGTTTGTATCGCAAAAGGGGAAATAAAAAAAAAAAAAAGTGCAATTCGGGTTAAAGAAAAAAAAATGAAATCTGATCGAATCCAGTAAACGGAAATCGGGGAGAAAAAGGAGGAGGAGGAGAAGGGGGGGACGGGTGAAAGAACTGTCGAAATCAAATAAGAATGAGAGTGTTCGGGGAATTCTAATTTTCCCGAAAAGAGATAAAAAAATAAACCGAAGATTATATACTCCCCTTGAATCGTAAAACTATGGAGTCGACTGCCGAGAATGGGAAACTGTAGCGCCAAGCAGTCTGCCTCACCCGTAATGAATCCCCCTACTCCAACCAAAACGAGTGCCGTACTCTTATAATTAGATCTAAACGTCTAATGATAACCTTAACAAACCATTAATGACCTGTTTAATGTTCCATACAGTCATATTCTGCTTTTCAACTTTCTCCTACATGGCACTGTGGGGGGAAATAAAAATTTCGAGTTTCACGATTGCATTTTGTGCGTTTGCCAAAGTGCCCCTACTGTTTCGTAATGAGGAAAATTAAAATAAGCGTCAAGACCGTATTACGCTTAATTAAGATCCCAGTTATAATTCTGCACGTGAAAAAAAAAAAAAAAAAAAAAAAAAAATTAAACTTTTAAAACAAAAAATAATTATTCCCTATCGACTTATACCAAGCAATAAAAACGTATCATCTTCAAAAAAAAAAAATTATTATAAATGACTTTCAGGCATGTACATTACATCGTGTTTAAATATTCATTGTGATAAGGCAGGTTTTCATGTTCGATTTAACAGATCTAAAAATTCACGCATTTAATTCATTGTAGCCGTTGTCGAATACGACTGGGAATAGCTTCGAAAAAGTGAAAAAAAAAAAAAAAAAATGATTCATTCCAACGTGGTCAGGTCAATCACTAATATATTAACACAAAAAGTGCGTGAGCGGGGGAGGAAAAAATGCACAGGGCATTTATTATCCGTACGGGAAGTTCCTTAATCATGAATTATTGAAAACCACGTCCACACGATTTTTTTTTCCCTAGCATCTTTTAAAAAAAAGAGCAGAGGCTACTGTTTAAATCGAATCGGAAATTGATGTGAATAGGTTTTTCTATTACATTCCGGCAACATGAAAGTTTTTTTTTTCGACCCTCTCTCTCTTTCTCTCTCTCCCTCTCTCGTAACGCCTATTTTTACATAAAAGAGAATTCGATAAGAATCAACGCCCTGACGGAAATCAAAAGGTTGATTCGTAAGCGTTGACACGGTTGCATTTTAGAATGTTTCCGGACAAGCAATTTAAAATTTAAAAAAAAAAAAAAAAAAAAAAAAAGCTTTCTCTTTTTTGTGTTTTCACAAAAAGGACGACGAATATTAGTGCAAATAATATAATTCTAATGGGGCTGTATTTTCATTAAAAAAAAAAAAAAAAAAAAAGAGAGAACCTTTTTGAAAAATCATGCAGATGACAGTTGTATCGTAATATTAAAAAAATGACCATCCTGTATAAAAGTTATTTTGCTTGATGACTTCCTCTATTCTTTGTAAACCATCATGAAATACTTTCTCTTTTCAAACATGTTTCCTTTTTTTACAACTTTTTTTTCATCCCCTCTTCAGACTTTTCCCTCCGCCATGTTTATCGTGCTTATATTTTTATTCTGACGACCTAATTTACAAGCACGAGTCTTTTTTTTTTTTTTTGTTTTGTTTTTTCCCCCTTAAAAAATATAAAACTCCAAACGAGATGTTAACTCAGTATAAATCCAACATGTCTTGTCTTTTGATCGTTTATACAATCAAGGAGTAAATTTCATAACCTTTTTTTTTTTCTATTTTTAGCTTTTATTCACGGTAAAAGAGTTCATTGCGTCCGCATAATGTTCTTGCGTATGTCAGACGCTCAGATGTACGTTCTTATGAGTTTTTTATATATTGCTTTACCTTCGAAAATGTAAGGTTTTTTTTTTCAGCTTTGATATACAGAATGTTAAAAGTACGAAACATTATTCCGTTAGATTTTAAAAATAAAGCGCAAAAGGTTCTCTTTTCCGGAAAATTTAAAAATACGGGAATCAGGTCTTCTACACCATACCCCGATTCTTCTTTTTTTCTAAAATTGTATCATGTTCTTTGAATTTAAAGAAAAAGCAAGGAATATTCCGGGATTCTATAAAATTTTCGAAAAATCAGTACCTTAAATCCAAAGCGTGGGACGTGGCAGCCGACAGGTCGTTTGTAATGGGAAAACAAAGCATAGCGGCCATTTTGGATTTTTTAAATTCGACGTTTTGACTATTACGTACAGAAATTTAAAACCTTTATTATCATTTTTAGGGTGCTAATTCACTATCGAATGTTGGACTAACATGTTGGTGCAACAAGTTAAACCAACATGTTGTACCAACATTCCTCACTAATTTCGGCGTAGGGGTGCAAATTCACTATGGAATGTTGTACCAACATGTTTGACAAACGAAAAATTTAATTTAGGAATAAATTCTGAAATAGTCGATTCGTTCGTTTGTTCAACAAGTTGGTACAACAAGTTGGTACAACATGCTGCTCCAACACGTTGGTCCAACAGTCCATAGTAAATTTGCACCCTAGGAGTAAATTCTGCAATAGTCGATTCGTTCGTTTGTCAAACATGTTGGTACAGCAAGTTGGTCCAACAAGTTGGTACAACATGTTTGTCCAACTTGTTGTACCAACATGTTGGTCCAACATTCTATAGTAAATTTGCACCCTTATGTATCATACGTTGTTCAGAACTTCTTTTTAGCGTGAAACATTTTAGGAAAAATTGACGAAAGCTTTTATAAAAGTGCCAATATCACAAAAATATTAGAATCGAGATAAAAAAAATATTTTATAGATTTTTGAAATCACAAAAAATTTCAGCGAAAAATCCTTAATAATATGAAGCAGAATATTTTGGATCAGGATACCTAGGTTCGCCCTATAAGGACAACGACATTCATTTAAACTTGACTTGTCGATTTTCTTAAAAAGTTATTTAAACGATTACAATTAATTTAAATTTTAAGTTCAAAATAGAAACGGCTCTTCAAGGGCAGCAAAATTTTACAAGACTCCAATATTAGATTACCGAGTTTACTCTGCACAAAGGAAAGGCGATTTGTTCTGCGTCATGTGCACGACTCCTTTTTTTTACCGACTTATTAAAAAAAGAAAAAAAGACTACCTTACATTTTCGTAAATGATAAAAGCAGGATAATATTCTTGGGAAAAAACGGGATGAATCGACAATTTCTGGGAAAACATAACAATCTCTTAAGGAAAAAAAAGGATCCCTACCCACGCGTTAAAAATTAATGATTCCTTACCTCCCGTACAAATTTTTCCCCTTCGAAACTCTCCATTTATTTTTCTATTTAGTCTTCTTTAAAATTTCCAAGTTTAAAAAAAAAAAAAAATTATCCTGATTTAATTTGTGACTAATTAATTTTTTTCTTCTTAATTTTCCATCCTCGTTTACTTTTTTTCCTCCAACGGGTTAAAAATATCATCCTAATTGGTCAAAAGAATCAAAGATTCAACTCCTTTTTCGCCATTTAAATCCCATTCGTGTTTGTAGGAATAGGGAACAAACAGATAAACAAACAATGGACGGTTGATAGGGATCTGCTTTAGAGGTACCGGCTGGGGTTGTGGGGGTTTGCACAATCCGAAAAGGCCGCATTTTATAATGTGGTTCCGAGGGAGATTTATAACCATCAGGGAGGGCGCTGATATTAATGGTCGTTCTCGATAGTTCCCTTCACCGACGACCTCTTTTTAATTGAAAAATAAAATAACTTACATTTTCTTTCTCTTTCATTTTAGATTCGGTAAATGTTTTATTCAACTTTTCCTCGTTTCTGTCACTTGCTACCCTACATTAATATAGAACGACGACCCGTGCTTATTAAGGACCTGCTTGCTCCTCCCGGACTTCCCTTTGCATTTGTCACCCGTTTTCTAGGCTATGTTGCGCTTTTCGTTTTTCTTCTTCTTCTTATAAATATTATTTATTATTACTGTTATTTTACAATGCATTTACTCCTATAATGATGCTGCACAAACATAATTAATAATGCTCTTCGTCCTCGTATATGACAACAACTTCCTTTTATACAAGGAAAGGTAAACTGCGAATTTGACTTTTCCCTTCCGATTTAAAAGGAAAGTTGCTTAACCACTTATTTCTATTTGTTTAGTCTCTGCAAGTTAAGTTCAGTATTTTCATTGTAGAGCTACAAAGAAAGTTTAAAGTGTATAAATAATTTCGAAATACACTGAATAGAGCTATTTAAGTTATGGATACTTGGTTTTTGTGTAAAAGACTTCCAGGCTTCGGATTTAAAGAGTTTTCTGGGTTAAATTATAAATTTGTAAGGAGAGTTTTAGTATGCAGGAAAGTATTTAGCAAGACATAAAGTTCCCGAGATTTTCATTTTGTTTGGGTAAAACTAAAAAGAACGGAAGTGAATTTATTTTCGAGAAACTCCAGGAAAAAATAACGCTTGAGATACTGAGATTTAAAATTCAAGAAGGAAATTATGTTCATACTTATAACTGGTCAAGATCGTTTTTCAAAAACTGTTTGGGAAGTGCGCGTCATTCGTATAAAAAAAAAGTCAGATTGGAGCGATAATTTTAAATTTTCCTTTCATAAAAATTCATTTGGCTCGTTTAATTCATACATTATTTCTGGCGACTATATAAATGGGACAGTAAAAAATATCAGTAGGGCAGTTTTTTTTTTCATGAAATTATTAGTATTAAATTTAAATATGAGGGACGGAAGGAGTTTAGTGACTTGAAATAATTATATTTAAAATTTTTTTACGTATTAGACGTGAGTAATTACATCCCTTATAATTTTTATCAATTTTTCCTAAAAATTTTGGTTCCTAAAATTTTTAGCCTAACCATTTTTTTCCTAATTTTCAATTTTCATAAAATTTTTTTATCCTCAAATAAAATTTCCTAAAATGAATATTTGTCCTAATTTTTTAAATCCCTAAAGGGGTTTTAGGAAATTTTATTTTAGGGATTTTGAGAAATTTTATTTCAGGAATCAAAAAATTTTAGAAAAATTAAAAATTAGAGGAAAAAAAATACTTAGGAAAACAATTTTAGGAACTAAAATTTTTAGAAAAAATGGATTAAGAATTTATTTATTTATTTTTTTTTTTGGAAAAACGGTAGGGAATCTTCACAACTTTACATAAAATTATTTTTAAAGATGGCGTTTTAGTGACTTAGTGAAAAAATCTTTCCTTGAGAAACTCCAAATGTTGAATAGACATTTTTTATTGCAGGAAATTTTTTGAAATCCACCAATTTATCAAAAAGAGTGACTTTTAGTGACCTTTCACAAAAAAAGTGACTTTTAGAGGGAAAAATTGACTAGTTCGATGCCTGTGGCACATATTTTCCCATCAATTTTATCCCAGAACCCAATTCCAAGTAAAAAACAAATTTTAAACTTCCCTTTCAACTTTATTAACACAGGAGATCCCAGAAGCAATGAATACGTATCGGATAGGTGAAGATCCGGCAAAATGAAATTTTTTCTGGATACATCAACACGTAAGGATTATACCCTAAAAAGAACAATTTTTTATGTCATCAAATTTTTTTCCTGCGAATTTTTCAAATTTGATCAAATAAAAGTGCGAAAAGTAAAAAAAAAAAAACATAAAAAATTCGGGCTCCACCTCTAAAAATTTTTTTAAAAATCTGAAAAAAATTCACAAGTGTTCCAAGACCCTAAAGAACCCATTTTTTGCTAGGGAACGAAAATCAGAGATGGCGGATTTTTTTTTTGGGCCACCCTAGTCCGGAGTCACATCAGTTAAAACAAAATTTTCAAAAATTAAAAAATTCATTTGTTCTTTTTTTACTGCCAATTCATATGTTTTGATGTTAAATTATTTACTATACTGCCAAGATATTTCTTTCACTGCCAAAATATATTTTTTACCATCCAAAACTGCCAATAAAAAAAACCGCCATGTTATTAAATTTACTGTCAATCTTCTAAAAATTTTACCATTCTATTAAAAAATACTGCCCAACTGATAATAAATTACTGCCCCTTTAAATAGACGCCATTATTTCATACATTCTCTAATTTTTAAGACGATTATCCTAAATTTTTTTAAATACAACTTCTAATTTAATTTTTTTCGCGAATGCATACCTTTCTTCTAATGAAAAATAACACTTGATTTTTGTTTAAACTTTCAGGTATATCGTATTTACTTTACACATCTATGCGCAGTTATTTTAGTTTAACGTGCCTACTCGTGCGAAAACAATTTAACTATGGGATCCTATTTTCTTCTAGTATTATGTAAGTGGAACTCCAAGCTTGTTGCTAATAGTCAATAAAAACAATCAACAAATTATTCACCTTTGATCGATTTTTAAAGATTTCCCACCTGTTTAAATTATCAGCGATTCGGAATGCAACCAGCTATAAAAAGGAGGTTACGAATCAGAAAAAACATCATACGTGATCGGTACAATGTTGACGATTAAAGCTTTGATTTTGTTATCGCCTTTCTTGGTCTACCTGGTAAGGAACCATTTTTTTTTCTCTCTTTAATGTTCCAATATTTTAAATAACGAAATCTTTTAGGTTGCGGGAGCCCCTGAAACCCCTACGCCAAAAGCTGACATTCCTAAGCACACTCTCACTGGCTATTGGCAGAACTTTGTTAACCCCGCTACTCCATTGCGATTGGGTGACGTATCCGACGAATATGATATCATAGCAGTTGCTTTCGTCGAAAATACTGGTGTTCCTGGGGAAGTGAAATTTGGAGTCGATGCTGGACTTTCCAGCGCTCTAGGTGGCTACGACAATGAGCAGTTTAAAGCTGACATTGCCACATTGCACGGACGCGGGAAGAAAGTTATTATTTCTGTCGGAGGAGAGCTCGGATGGGTTTCAGTTGGGGATTCTGGGTCTGCAGATAATTTCGCAAGAAGTGTAAAATCGATTATTGACGAATTCGGATTCGATGGAGTTGATATAGATCTCGAAAACGGTGTTAACCCAACTTATATGGGACAAGCGTTAAGGACTCTCAGTGACCAAATCGGACCGAATTTTATAATAACCATGGCACCACAAACCATCGATATGCAATCTACCGCTATGGCTTATTTCCAACTGGCTCTTGGCATCAAGGATATTCTCACCACTGTCCACACTCAATTCTACAACTCCGGTTCAATGCTTGGCTGTGACCAGATGCAAGCCTACAGTCAGGGAACGGTCGACTTTATAACAGCACTTGCATGTATTCAACTGGAAAGCGAGCTCAGACCTGATCAGGTCGCTGTCGGTTTGCCAGCCGGACCTGGAGCTGCTGGAGGTGGGGTTGTAGCACCTTCAATAGTCACCAATGCACTTGACTGCCTTGCACGAGGTTCCAATTGTGGTAGTTTCAAGCCTCCAAATACGTATCCTGATATTCGAGGTGCAATGACTTGGTCCATCAATTGGGACGTCAGCAACGGCAATAGTTTTGCAAGCACTGTCGGCCCATTCGTCCACAATTTGCCGTAAGATAATTAATTTAAAATCGCTTTAGTCTGTCAAGATTTAGTGAAATATGGAAAAAGACTTTGACCGGCTTTAGAAGAGCTCAATTAAACAGAAAAACGTACTGAATCAAAACACGATACCGGCCAAGATGAGAAGAGAAAACGGGCTTTCGCCCGTCCGAACTGAAAATTTTTATAATCCGACTTCGCACGAATGATCGCAAAGACCTAAACTGTTCTTAACGATTTGTAAATTTGTACAGCAAAAACTTTTTTATATCATGATATTATAAATTTTTAAATACGCAATATTGATTTTTTAAACCTGCCCTTAACTCCTGTTTTACAGGCTGTCTAATGCCCCCCTCCCCCCCCCCCCAAAAAAAAAGGATTGAGGATCCGTTTGTAAAATAAATTGTCTCGTCACAATTTTTGAGATGTCATAAGTTTACCATTGAAAGTAACTAACGAGAACGTACTGTATTTTTGGAAAACAATCATGGCACAATGATCATACACCACAGTATACTTTTCCTATGCTTGAATTTCACTTTTTTGCCAAGTAAAACTTGATATCAACTCACTGCCCAAGAAAAAGAGCGTTATAAAATTTTATAACTCTATAACGTTTTGGCCGATTATATTATGACTATTTATAAATGAAGACTCCTCGGGAATAAACAAAGATGTCCAACGCAAACGCCGTGGACATCTTTGTTTATTCCCGAGGAGTCTTCAAATTTTTAACTGAGCAATATATTAATCTTATACTTGAATTGCGCTATATTTAGCATATGGGGACTTTATAGGTTCTTTTTTAAACATTTTTCTTGAGAAAAAAAAGGAAAAAAAATTAAAATTTTTTGGAACAGAACCCAAGTCTTGTGATCGACTTACTAGCCGCCTTTATCCACTACACCACTTCTCGACTGAATTTAAAAAGCGGCAATATCGTACTTAAGTTGCCAATATTCTGACTTATAATATTTTCAAGATTTTTCCAAATTTTCGGTTTATTTCTTGTATTTTTAATTTGACAAAGGCTCAAAAATAAAGAAAAACAGAAATGGAATAATTCGGGAAGCGTTAGAAGAAAATAAAAAAATTTAGAAAAAAACAGAAAAGAATTTTTGTTATAAAATTTTATAACGAATTATAAATAAATGTCTTTTTTGGCGGGTTATTAAATTTTACAGCAAAGTTTAAGTTTAATTTAATAACTCAATTTTATAACACACTTTTTCTTCGGTATGAACTAAATATCGGATTTCTTTCATTTTTTGGAAATTATTTCTACATTTTTCGAAAGAAATCGAACTTTTAGAAATGTTGTAATAGGTCTAGGTCTAGGTCTTTGTATGTTGTAATAGGTCTAGGTCTTGTCTAGGTCTTTGGGAGAGCTTCAGAAAGGAAAACTACATTTAATTTTTAAATACTTCGGCTCAAACATAACAAGACATATTGTGTTTTAAGCTTAGACCCGAATGCCACTAAGGACTTTAAAAAAATGCACAACTGATGCGAAAAATATTGAACGTCAGTCGGTAAAAAACAAGGTGAGAGTGTCTTTATCAAATATCACTCAATAAGCAATATCGGCTTTACTTCTAAAATCCTACGAAGAATCATTTTTGCTAGTGACTTTATTAAGTTAGGGATAAGAAACACCGCAGCAAAACAATTTCGCGGAGTATATCTTTAACAAAAATTTAAAAATTGCTCTATTTTTTTTTTAACATGAAAGCTATTAAGTTTTGGACTCACGCGTGACAAAAATTCCAACGAATCATTCAACATCCACATCGTAAACTCACCTGAAACAAAACAAAAAAAAAAAACAATCGAATTAGTAAAACAGAAGCCAATGATCTAAATGCATTTAGCGATAATAAAGAAACCAGAAAGCATATAAGAATAATTAACCCACAAAAACCAGATGCAAGAAACCGGCCCTGATTTCAACATACACAAAAAGCTAAAAATATTCATAATGAGTAAACGTAATCGATAAAAGAAAGTCTGGTTGTTGCTGAGTCGGTCAGATATTATGCAGCTGCATGGAGAACTTTTCAACTGTACAATTTATTGATTTTACGCAAATAAAATATTGATCAAAGTAGATTGAATGTCTCGCGTCCTGCTTGGAGTATATACAAGCCAAAAAACAAAAAAAAAAATAAGGGAATAAATAAATAAACAATATTCTTTAAAAAGATGCAGTCTTCGAGAATAAAAAAAAAAACTTTTTTTACGAAACTTTTTCCCCCAAGATAGCGGCAAAGTTATTTGTCCGTTAAAATTTTCCCCCGTGCGCCGATATCGGAAAATTGACTTGAAAATAAATAAATCGGCCTTATAAAAAGCTCCGGGAATAAAATTTTCTCCGATTTTATGAAAATCCAGAATTAATCAACGAACCGAAAAGCAAAAGAGAAAAAAATGGGGCATGATTATCGTGAAGCTCAGCATTCCAAAACAAGTCGTCAATATGCAATTCCGTATGCAATTTAAATGCAGAGTGCGTCGGATGGTTTTTAATTGAGTTTGCGAAAAAAAACGGGCTCTTGTGATCGCTGATGCAGTTATAATTTAAAAAAAAAAAAAAAATACGAAAACAAATTTCTGTGGTGGTTGAGGGCTGAAATTTTCGTTTGAAATGTGTATATCACACGCAAATGCTATAATTCTTCAAACAGTCCGTTCCGTGAGTCATATGATATTTTTCTCGAGTAAAACAGTCGAATTTTTAATAAAAAAAAAAAAAAAAAAAAAAAAATTTGAGCGAAGCGCTGTGTCGAAGCTGTCGTAGCTAAAGGCTGAAAGTTTATTGACAGAAAACAGGGAACGTTTTGTGAGAAAGTTAGCACATGTACTTTAGCTGAATACAAAACATGAGTTTGTAAATAGTTTGAAAACTCTGCTCGAAACTTCTCCAAATTCGGACGTCTTCATTAAGTAATTTCCAACGGAATCTTTATTTTTAGATTTTTCGTCAACTCAGAAAGTTTTTTCGTCCGTCATTAAAAAAAAAAAAAAAAAATAGAAAAGAAAAGAAAAACGGGGACGAAATTGATTACATTTTGTACGGAAAAAAAAAATACGTTTACGCTTTTATAATTTTTCCCCAACTCCGTATCAGATCTAAAAATAAAATGGTAATTAAAATTTTACGTTTGCTATTGAAATGCACTAATTTAAATGCATAAACTTTTCGGTTGGGAATTAGCTTTAAGGCGAATACGTTTTACAATAAAAGTAGGTTATTTTCGAAAAAAAAAAAAAAAAAAAAAAAAATTTTTTTTTCGTTTGAACTCGGGAGCGATTAAAACTTGAACGATAGAAAAACAGGAAGGAGTCTTGAAAGAATCAAGTAGACAGTTTTATGTTATTATTGTTTATTTAATTTAATTTTTTATAGAAAATGGTTTGATGACGTATTCGCACTGGTAAATTCTAAAATAGTTTCTTTTTTAAATTTTTAAAACACATACGTCATACATGTCAGTTTCGCCACTTATTCGAAAAATTTCATGTTTGGTATTGCTTTAAAAAAAATGTCTGATTTTTATAACTTTTTGGGTGCAAATCCACTATGGAATGTTGGGCCAACATGTTGGTCCAACTTGTTGTACCAACTTGTTGGACCAACAGTACAACAAGTTGGACCAACATTCCACACTAATTTTGGCGTAGGAGTGAATTTTGCAATAGCCGATTCTTTCGCTTGTCAAACATGTTGGTACAACAAGTTCGTCCAATATTGCAACACCTTTGTCCAACTTGTTGTACTAACATGTTGATCCAACATTCCATAGTGAATTTGCACCCTTTTATAAAATATTGAAAATTTTATGTGATAAATGGTCAAAAAGTTGATAAAATTGATATTATCCCCATTCCCGGGAAAAATTTGTCGATCCCGGGAACTGGAATTCTCGAAAATGAGAAAAATCCAAATTCCCGGGAAGCGAGATTCCCGACTAGTTATAAAAAAAATGTTCCCGAGAAATTTTTCGAGAAAAAAAACTCTGGATCCCGGGAATTCCCGGGGCGAAAATTCCTGGGAAAAATCTCTTAAGCAAGACTGACCAAATAAATAGTAACTAATTTTTTCAGGAAAAAAAATTATTAAATAAACGCATAATTTTCTCATTTACTAAGCTACAAACTTCTAATGCTACTCTATTTTCTTTATTTCGAATCCAACAATAAGACCCTTTTTTTTCGGTTATTTTAACTTCACAGGCTTCTCAAGATAAAAACTAATACCTACGATCATGCGAGAATGAGACCGTATCTAAATAATTCCCTTAAAGTTTGAACACCTGTTTTTCATGCAAAACTAACTTCAGACTATTATCTCAACTTCAAAGTTTAAGCTCGTTATTTCCACGTCATATTTACGTTCTCCATCCTCATATACGGAAAGTTTTTTTTTCTCCCCCTACTGACAAGAATCTGTATACGGTAAAGAAGAAAGCGCTCTTTTTTTTTTCCTTCCCCCGCAGAAAAAAAAAATCAAAAGCATTCACTGGATATAAAATATTAAAAACAAAATAAAATCCTTCAATAGAATTCAAAATGGCGGGGCTTCGAATTATTAAAAAATTCATATCGTTTTCATATACACGTACACAAGGATGATTTCGATGGAGAAGGAATAATTCAAATGGAATCTTCTCGGATTTTTCTCCGCTCTTTTTGGAAAAAAATGAAATTAAAAAATTTTTTCGATATTTACCGGCTTATTTATTTACCCGTTCCCCGAAAACAAGTCAGAGCAAAGTTCGCCGTGGTAACTGTCGGAGGAATGAACGGAAATGTTTAAAGTGTCGGTCGCCTACAAAATTTAAAAGGAAAAAAAAAAAACGTTGTATGTACTCAGTCGGAGGAATAGTTTCACATTCGAAAGGAAGGAAAAGGAAGAAATGTGACATCAATTTCATCCTTGTCCTTTCGAATTTCATTCTATTCTTCGCAGGCACGTGTGTGAAATGTATAACAGTCCCCCCCAGATGGCAGTGATGCAAGCTTGCTAACCAGTATTAAAAAACGGATGGGGAAGAAAAGGGACCTAAAGGGGAGAATTTGTCACAAGACAGCAACAAAAAAAAAAAAAGTCTGATTCGCACGTTTTCCGATGCAATGAGGCGTCCGTTAAGCATCGATCTTACACTTTGATATTCACTTTGACTTTCCTTTTCGTATTTTTCCGATCCTCCGCATATCCAAATTCAACGACGTCCTTTTTTTTCCCCCTTCCTCTCCCCTTGTATTTCTGTGACTATATGACTAAAAATGAAAACTGAAAAATGTTTCTTCAATTTTTTCCCTTTAACGTTTCTTTTTTTTTTTTTTTTTTCATTCCTCTTTCTCCATTCTCTTTACCTCTCGATTTTATGGATATTACCATTTTTTTTTCTTTTTTTTGGCGGAAGAAGAAAAAAAATTTCCATAAAACTATAAAGTCGTCGTATTTATCGAAAACCGAAAATGTCTCTTAGTCGTAAAATGTTTCACGAGATAAAGACTATTTTTGAAGTTGTAAAATCCTCGTCCGGCGGAATGATTCAGAAAAGACTATTGTTTATTTAGAGAAAACGCGCCTGGTGGAATCCTTTTCCTTCTGTAACTGGCTATACCGATCCTTCTCTTTTGTTATTTCATCTTCCGCCCCTCCTACCTTAATATGAAACCGAGGACAACATTCCGCCGAAATTACGGCTTCCCCTCAAGTTGAGTAATTTCCAGACTTGTTTTAGAGGTAACTTTAGGAGCGTATCATGAATTTAAAGCATACGCTTTTTGACCGCGCATTACGATTTTATTTAAAGGTGAGGCGCGTATGGTCTCGGCTGCTTTCTTCCATTTGAGATTTATGAATGCATTCTTGATGAGCTCATGGCTGGTTAAATTATGCCGGAGGAGAAAACCTCGGTTGTTGTTATTATTATTTTTGCAGAAAAAAGAGTCAGCTTGCTGTATAATTTTTTTTTTTTTTTAATTTATTGTCTATTCCATTATTTTTCTACAGTAATTATTGCAACATCCTTAGAGACGAAAAGAGAAATGTCGTAAATTTCTGACTCATTATTCAACTTAGTGTAATTATTATTTTATTAAAGCTAAGCTCGTGCCATTAGCCACCAACTGAAATATTATGTTTAAAGTTCCCCGAGTGTTCTCCATTAAACCGCGTTAGAAAATATTATATTGCCCTGATTTTTTATTTACTTATTTATTCAAAAATTCATTTTTTTTCCCTTATTCCTTTGTTGATAAACCTACTTCACAATGCAAAGAATTATTTCATCCTGCGATAACTTTTATAGCCAACAGCATAAATCTACAGCATTCGCTGAAATGAATTGATTTATTACGGAAACTTTAGTAATTATTACTCAGTTCATCTATCAATGCTCTAGTGTTTCACGGAATTCCATAAGTTCAGGTCGGCAAAATCGAATATTTAAGTCTTACATTTTCTGCAAGCACTGCGGGGAGGCGATTATGCCATCAACAATATACTTATAGTTGGTTGGGTCGAAAATCAAAAATTTTGTATTTTCAAAATGCCTGTTTATCTATTGCAAAATTTTTTTCCTTTTCGAATTTTATTTTAAACGGCGTCTTGAGGGTGCGCAAGAGGGTCAAAGTTTTGGAAAACTTCATAAGGGATGAAAATTCGAATTTTAGATTTTTGTGAAAAAAGTACCGTAGATTTCGAAAATTAAGACGGTTTACGTCTAGCTATTTCTGTTCCTGAGTTATTGTACAAAATATGATAAAAATATTGAAATTTTAGAGTTTTGACATTTTTATGGCAAACTTGGCCTGTATCTCGAGAACAGAAAAAGTTAGACGCAAACAGATTTCATTTTCGAAATCTACCTTGAAAATTCGATAGGAAACGGTACTTTTTTCACAAAAATCCAAAAGTCGAATTTTCATCCCTTAGGGAACGTTCAAGTATTACGTAAGACTTTTTTTCGGGTTTTGGGACCCCCCCCCCCCCCTTTGTAAGAATTAGTAAGATTTCTTTGATTCCCCTCAATAATATTACGTAAGATTTTCCCTGACCCCCCCCCCCCTCCATTTTAAATTTGAGTAATATTTTCCTTAAATATTAGATTTATAGTTCACACTCATATCCCTGAAGATGGTTACAGTTGGCAAAAAATCTCATGAAAAAATAAAGTTTTATTTCTTGAAATCGTTTGAAAAAAAACTTTCAATTTTTCTACTTTAGACATTCCAAAAAAAAATTAAAACAACTTAATTTTTTTTAAATTAAAAAAAAATATATATTTGAACAATAAGTTACAACGGAAATTCTTACGTAAGATTTGCCAAACTCCCCCCTCCCCCCCTTTCGGTCTTACGTAATACTTGAACATACTTGAACGATCCCTTATGGGATTTTCTAAAACTTTGGTCCTCTTGCGCCCCACCAAGACGCCGTTTAAAAAAAATTTCGAAAAGGAAAAAATGTTTAAAATGATAAGCCACAGCGATTGCGCTATCAGGCATTCTGAAATTCCAAAATTTTTGATTTTCGACCCACCCTAACTTATAGTTATTCTCATTGTTTAATAGAACACGTTAGCAGTTCCTAATATAAAAGCGTTCATATATAATTATCCATACACCCGCGCTTCCCCATGCAGAAGTCGGAAAAGAAATGGCTGATGATAGAAATCCCACTATAAATTCTTAAAAGCGTAATTGCCGCTTAAATAAGGAAAAGCAACACATGGTGACTGCCTTTAAAGTTAGATACCATTAGATCAGCTCCTTTTTATCCTCTTTACTGGCGTATTTAATGGAACATAGCTAAGCGGGCTTAACAGTGTGATAAAAATTAATTGCAATGCCGCTTCCTTACGTCAAGGGAAACGGATACAGAATTAACCTACTTAAACTCGAAAAATAATGGAATCCTGTTAAATCACAAAAGGTAAAAAAAAAAAATAAAAAAAAAAAAAAAAAAAAAAAGATTCTTCATTTGAATTTTTTTTTTACTTTTTTATACTTAAAATTCTACCGCGATTCCCAGTGGACTTGTCAAGGTCGACAAACTGAGCTTTCAAGTTTTAAGGTTTTATTGTATGAAGCATTATCCTTGACTGCATAGTATTCTTGAGCTAATAAGCAAGCTTAAACAATAGGGGATAAATTGTCCATTCTTTTTTCGTCAGAGTCGGATGAACTTTTCCTTTTTGCAATCCCTACGGTCGTTTAGGGATTGTACTTAGTGCGGGAAGGAGGGGAAGGGTTGTTAAAAATTATTAGATTCCACTGAAATTTATGAAAGAAAATTAATTTCCGCATATGGTCGGAAGCAGACTGAATCATAAACCGAAAGCTTTTAACTTTCAAAAAGGCGTATTTTATTGAGAAAAGACTAATTAATTAGACAAACATATCTCTGGACATGGTACTGTTTACCTAATATGACAGAAAGAGTCATTTCATCAAAAAATTGTTAAAAATGGCACTAAGGCAAAGCCCTGACCTTTCAAAATCCCAACCGTGATTTTGCAAGGTCAGGGTTCTAAAATTCAATGTTTTAATAATTATTTTTATGAAAATAATTATTAAAATATTTAATAACTAATAATTTAAGTTATTATAAGTTTTTTAATAATTATTTTTATAAAAATAATTATTAAAACACTGCATAAAACACTCCATGACAATTTAAATTATTAGAGTGTTTTAATAACATTAAAACACTTTTTTAATACATTTTTCACACAATTTTATAAAATTGTCATGGTTTCGAAAAATAAATTAAAAATTATTTTTGAAGGATTTTCAAAACCTCGAAAAAATCGTGGATTTGCAAACAATTTACTATTTTTTTTAAATTTTAAAAATAAATAAATAAATAAAAAAGAAAAGAACATTAAAAATTCTCGAAAACTTCAAAATTTAGCAAAATTTTGCAATTTTTATTGCAAAATAAAATACTCAAAAACATCAAAATCCAGCCTTTTTTTAGTGCAAAATGTGTTATGTTTAAAAGCATCACTTTTTGGTAAACTAGAAGAACATTAAAAAAATGAAATAGAAGTAAATTCTGGCCAAGACGCGGCGGGGTTTTGAAAACTCCGACATTTTAGAGTTATTGAAAATCCCTCAAAAATAATTTTTAATTAATTTTTCAAAACCACGACGATTTAAAAAATAAAAACAATTATTAAAACACTGCATTTTAGAACCAGATCTTTCAAAACCCTGACTGGGCTTCTGAAAGGTCAGGGTTTTGCTAGGGTCCCTTAAAAATTTGAATCCTTGGGAAACAGGTTTGAAAGAGAACATTGTTGTTGCCTCATATTTCATATAAACGTTTCGGTGTAAAACGAGTATTTACGAAACATTTTCGCGAAAATCTTGTAAGTAATTAATCAAACATTATAATATTTTTCTCTCTGCGAATTTCCAAAATAAAATTGCTTAAATCATCCCATTTACGGTTTTTCACAAAGCGATTGTTGAGGACTGATTTCCGATAACTAGCCGGATGGGTAGTGAATGCCATATCGTCTGCCAAGATTCAATCAGACAGAAATGGACTCACGTGTGAAATAGAAACTAAAATTTTTCAACTTCACTTGAAATAAAAGAGTATAAAACAAAAAGTATAAACTTTTAAAATGTGAAATGAATGCAGACGATAACATTAACTGTACGCGCCTCGTTGAGTAGGGTAAAAATTCGAATAGGTTGATACGCCATCCATGACGTCAATTATAATTTTATGAAGTGCGAATGATGAATTAGGCAAAAACAAAAATACTGTGTTTTCGGGGGAAAATAGCAGTTTACTAAACCAAAAAAAGTGAAATGGAAACGAATAGTTGAGCTCTTCATCGATTTTTTTTTCAAGCTTATAAAGTCAAAATATGCATTATAGCATTGCGGAAAAACGCATATAATAAAGAAAAAGTTGTTTCCCATAAGAATAATCGTTAACAAAAAAACTGCTTACTTTTTTTATTTAAAATATCGCATAACGGAAATTCGGAAGCGAAAAAATAAATTGTTAAATTGGAAAATATAAATTGTTTTCCTTGCATATGGAACTGTAAAATACAAGCTGAAGGCATTTGAACTTCCCTTTATAACGGCTAATAAACGTTAAAAACATAAATTCCATAAAATCAGAAAAGCTATACAAAAGTTAAAAACTTACAAAAAAAACTACGATTACTTATTGATTATCGTTAAAAGGAGGAAAATTCTTTACAAAAAATATTATTCAGCTATTTCCGTTATTTCAGAATACCATTAGTTGAAGAAGAGAAATTATGGTTTGGGGATATTTTTGTAAATTTCTTTAAAAAGCATTTGAAAAAGTTTTCTAGGAACATTTCCAATTCACAGCATTATAAAAGTACGCATTTAAACTTTTATTAATTTTCTCGTTCAAAAAAAAAAAAAAAAAAAAAAGGAAATTAAATCAAATCGTTTATTATTGTTGTTATTACCATTATTATCAATTATCGAAAACTGTTTCTTTCCTTTCGGTTTTTTTTCCCGGAATAAAAAAAAAAAAAAAATCTGCCATTAATTTGAAAAATGATCGAAATCTCAATCATAAAAACAAGTTTTACTTTTCAGATATCGCCAGGTTTGATGCTTTTTTTTTTGCGGAATTCGTACCGCATCTATCAATCAAAAAAAAAAAAAAAAAAAGGAAAATCGAGGTTTCTTTTTCTGCCAACTAATCCCAAACCAAGACCGTAGCACTGAGATTATTTCATGAGATTTCTTTTCGAAACAAGTGATGGATGACCGATATCAGTTCCTGCCGAGGAAAGGGCTAAACTTAACATGTAAGGATCTTGCATTCCTTCGTTTCTTCATCGTATCACTCTTTTCAAGACAAATTACAGAAAGTTCTAATCAATTCCGAAAAAAAAAAAAACTTGAGCTTACAAAACGCTTAATAGTTTTTACCCTCGTGAAAAAAGAATCTATCCTTAAATAAAAATCTTAAAAATTCGAAAAAAAAAAAGGTTGAACTGCTTTTTCCAATGTTGGATTTAGCCATGTCCATTAACATTTAAAAGGAAAAAAAAAAAGAATGATGTTCCAGACAGTGGTAAATGAAAGTCAATGTCCGATGTTTTTTTTTTTTTTTTAGGTTAACTTGGACTTCGGTATTTGTCAACCAAGTCTGCCTCAAATGAATTGCGAGGTATCGATCGCTGTCGGACACAACTTAAGAGAACTTGCATTCTCACAGAGTTGATTTCGTTAGAAACTAAAAGGGTTTGCACTTTCTAAATAGAATTTTCCCGCATCAGGCCGGTGAACGGGAAAAACAGAAAACCATCCGAAATTTAGCTGAAAAATCTACGAAAGAGAAAAAAAAAAAAAATTTACATCTAAAAGTGTTTTATTGTTGGTTCTCTATGAAGGGAAAAATTATGTCTCATTTCTTCAAATGAAGATACATCGAGCTTTTTTTATGGGGAATTTCGGGTCTGAGTTTCGAGTGTTTTATACGCTTTTCTTTTTCCCAGAGGTGTAACCTTTTTTGTAGAAATTAAACTTTTGGAAATACAGTCAACCGGAAAATATAGGGTATCAAAACACGTTATTATTTGCAATGACTTCTTACCCATTACACCACAGGCATTGAAATTGGTTTTTTAAGTATCCATAGAGTTTCCAAGCTCCTTACAACACGACTACGAACGTTCATGAGTATTAGGATGGGTCGAAAATCAAAAATTTTGGATTTTAAAAATATCTGATAGCGCAATCACTGCTTTTTATCATTTGCAAAAAAAGTTTCCTTTTTAAATTTTTTTTTTTAAATGGCGTCTTGAGGTTTCGCAAGAAAACCCCCAATAGAGCGCGCCATCTTTCCGGTTTGTTATTCAATCTGCTGCCACGTCGGGTTTACAGTGCTCTTTTTTTTTTTGTCCATTATTGATCAGACATCGTTTGTTCTCGATTGTTCTCGTTTGTTCTCGTCAGGAAAACGTTAAAGTTCATTTGTGGCTGGAAGTTCTGATCAAAAAGTCGTTTGTTCTTGATTGTTCTGGTATTTACAAGATAATTTAGAATACCTCGCATTATTATAGTGATGAAACATCGTTTGTTCGCGTTTGTTCTCGATTGTTCTCTTTTGTTCTCGTCAGGAAAACGTTTAAGTTCATTTGTGGCTGGGACGTTCTGATCAAAAGTCGTTTGTTCTTGATTGTTCTGGTATTAACAATATAATTTGGAATACCTTGTATTATTGTATTGATCAGAAATCGTTTGTTCTCGATTGCTCTTCCCTGACAAACGACTGAACGAACGACTTTTGATCAGAACTTTCAGCCACAAATGAACTAAAACGTTTTTCTGAGGAGAACAAACGAGAACAATCGAGAACAAACGCGAACAAACGATGTTTCATCACTACAATAATGCCAGGTATTCCAAATTATCTTGTTAATACCAGAACAATCAAGAACAAACGATTTTTGATCAGAACTTTCAGCCACAAATAAACTTAAACGTTTTCCTGACGAGAACAAACGAGAACTGCCACACATGGACTACCAGTCCAAGTGGTATCGGACAATGCTTCCAATTTAACATCGAAATTCATTCAAGAATTTTACGCATCAAACGGAATTCGACCGATAACAGTCGCACCAAGGCATCCAGCGTCTAATGGACAGGCCGAACGCCTCGTCCAAACAGTAAAAAAGGACCTGCGACGCCTACAACAAGGTGATTGGGAAACGAGATTAGCTCGCCTCATGTATAAAAATCATGTGACCTCTAGCTCTACAACAGGAGCAACCCCGGCGGAGCTTCTCATGGGACGCCGTCTACGGTGTCCGTTGGACAACATGGTTCCTGAAACTTTTCAGTCACAGAGACAGCAGCCTCCGGAATTAGCGAAATGCCAGTCAAATAGGAAAGAGACAAAAATCAACAAGACTCACAGTCGACCAGCACGGGTTTTTAAGGTTGGCCAAACCGTTTTTATTCGGAACTTTTGGGGAAAACCAAAGTGGTGGCATGCGACTATTGCCAAGGTCACGGGACCCCGCTCGTATGTTGCCACCACGGCCGATGGCAAACAACATCGGCGACACATAGACCAGATCCGCAAAAGATATGCCACAAACAAGACGACAGCGATTGCAGCTTCCGCACCCCAACCGCAAACAGGTTATTGTCAAGGACCACTGTTAGCCGCTATCTTTTCGGACCAACTCGATAACGGTTCATCGGCACCAGCACCGCGCACGCCTCCCGCGCCAGCCAGTCCGCTCGCTTCGCCAGCGTCACCCATTCCGCAAGTTTCGCCGACCTTGCCTAGCCCAGACGCTTCTCCAGGTTCTCGTAGTCAAACACCAGTACAGGTCTCGGACACCGAGGGGGAAGAACCGGATACACCGTTCCAGGAATCATTAGATTATACCGCTACACCAGAGCCAACCACACGTTGGGAAGCTGAAACGCCGCAGTCACAGACGCCCATCGGCCGCTATCTCCGGAGCCATGTACACGTACCTTCTACTTTCGACTCATTTATTCTGCCCAGGAACCTATGCCGGGGGGGAAGAGTGAGGGAGCGGAACGCGACTCAAGAGAAATGAACGTGGTTGTCTGCGTCCACGTCGTCGTCCATTTTCACGAGCTGTAATGAAGACACGTATCTAGTCGACCTTTTATATTTATATCTTTATATTATCGGAAATATATGTAGATATTTATTTATTTGACACGAATCGGTTATATATTATTTTTAGTTCCGATGGAACAAGAACAATCGAGAACAAAGGAGAACAAACGAGAACAAACGAGAACAAACGAGAACAAAGGAGTACAATTGAGAACAAACGAGAACAAAGGAGTACAATCGAGAACAAACAAGAACAAACGAGAACAATCGAGAACAAACGATGTCTGATCAATAATGGACAAAAAAAAAGAACACTGTAAACCCGACGTGGCAGCAGATTGAATAACAAACCGGAAAGATGGCGCGCTCTATTGGGGGGGAAAAATTGGTCCTGCTGCATGCAGACCTCAAAAGTCTGTATTTCCAGGATTTGAGAAGATGGAGTACCGAAATATTTGTAGAACATTTCAGAACAATCAAAAAGACATTGATAGACAAGTCCTAAATATTACAAATAGGCCATGATTTTTTCATACCCAGAATGTCTTTCCAAAAATGAAAAATTCAACCTGATAGTATTTTTCGTACAAGAACAAACCTTTTTCTCGGAAAACAAACAAAATGAAATCGATTCAAGCTATTTAAACGTCTGAATTTGACTTTATTTTATTTCCGTGAAGTTGGCAGTGCCCTTACTCCTCCTAATACTGTTATACCTGTTGCAGAACAAACGTTGAATTGGCCGGAACAATGAAGAACAAATCAAAAGCAACCGACAAAGGCAAAAATTTTTGATAAATTCAAATTGGGTCCTGTTCGCGTGAAGTTAGCAGGACCCACCTACTTTTGGCTCCAGTTTTTTTCAGGTTAGAGAACAAATTGGAACAATCACGGAACTATTAAAGAACAATGAAAAGCTGCTATACTTACAAGACTATTTTCGATCAAATCCGTTGACTGGGTCCTGCCAACTTCACGGACGTGAGATTAAAAGACCTTGACTGCCCTATTTTTTAAAAGCTAGAAGTGGCCTTGGAAAGCCACTAAGCGGTTAAAAAAAATTTTTTTTTTAATTTTTTTGGTCGTTGTACACCGGAAGGAAGCTGATTTTCCACAAGCCCCCAACATTTGAAAAATGCTTTTAAAATGAAACACCCTAATACCCAATTGGTAGGTTGATTTCCAGAACAGCAACTTCAGTCATTCTTGGGACAAAGACTCTCAGTCAACGTATCACCAATAACATTACTTAAAGATAAGAATGAAATCCATTGACGGTAGACTTGCTAACTGAATTATTTTACGATTTAGAAGTCGAATCATGTCATTTAAAAATTAAGGATTTAAACCGTTTTCCAAAGGGAATATTTTCCCCAAGACATTCAGGGAAAAAATATTTCCTCGATTCTCAGCCCATTTCACGAGTTAATCCTACATTTTATTTTACTCAAACTTCGGAATTCATTCAAACCCAATATCGCAAACGCACAAAAAAGAGGCAAATAAATTTTAAACCAACCAAGTTGAAACCCTTATCATAATTAATCAGATATCAGATAAGTAATATGGAAATTGAGTGTAAAAACTGGAAGGAAATAAAGCGTAATTTTTATATTGTCGCTTATTCACAACTTGCGAACTCGACAAAAAGGCTGAAAGGTATGCAGAAGAAAAAAATAAAATAAAATAAAATAAAAGACCCGAAAAGGTAAGACGCAATCTCCAATCGATAGCAATATGAAATATTAAATGCTGAATAAGTGCTGCTTGAGAGGCACGCACAGCTCATGATTTTGTTAGACGACTATTATACCTCCCATGGCGACCTTTCTCCTCTTCTAAAATTGAAACCTTGAAACTTTTATTCTGATAAAAAAAAGAAATCGTTTCTTTTTTTTTTTTCTTTTTTTATGGAGTCACTGAAACATCGAATCTATTAACCTGAAAATCGGATCGTAAAATTCTTGTTTAATTTTCAATTTCCCTCAGATTGTCTTTAAAGGCAATAAAAGCCGAAGGCACTTCATGCAAAATGTCACAATACTTTTTGATCCGGTTGATAAACGGTGAGTTTTAAAACCGGATTTAAGATAAGAGCTTTTTCCAATTTCTTAATTTATTTTGGATCAATCGGATAAATATGCAAAAAAAAAAAAAAAAAAAAAAAAATTGTTTTTTTTTTTCCTTTTTTAGCTAATTAGGCTGACTTTATTTTCTCGACATCCTTCTTGCCCGCCTTTATGATCGTTTTTAAAATTCGAAACATTGTTCAAAAATCGATCAAAGTTCAACTTTTTCTTCTTTGGGGAACAGTAACAATTATCATTAATGATCCAGATATCTTAAAAAGTCCTGTAATTAATACGAACCATCTTTCAACGGTTTAATTAAAGGATTATTATTGGTTTAATCTCGGCGTCTTTTAATCGTGAACCCGCGCCTTCAACTTTTTTGAACAAAAAGTTTCTTTTTTCCACCTCTCCATTTTTTTATTTTTTATCATTATTTTATTTTATTAATAAAAGTGTTACTGCTACGTAAGTCTAACATTTATTCTAAAGCAAAGCGTGGAAAAGTTTTGTTAGAAAATAGGTATGAAAGTTTCTTCCTTTGCAAAGTAAAGAAAACAGTGCTACGTTTGGTTTAGGAAACCAAAAGTCTGAATCGGTATTGTTGTATAGTTCGGAGAAAATTACAAGGTGAGCGTTTTTTAGAGGAAGAAAGATTTTAGTAAAGTGTAACTTTCGGTCTTGTTCTCAGCGCAGTTTAAGGTTGTTATGTTATGTTTGATTTGGCCACTGAATGAAAATTTTTGACGTAGGACTACGTCTTAGGGCTCGGTCCTGGGGAAATCTGTCTGTCCGGGTTCTCTCCGGGTGTCGTAATGTTTGCACCAAAAATTTATATTTAATCCTTTTAATGTTAAAATTTTAACTTCGAAAATTTTAAATAATATTTTGATTATTTTTTTACTTTTTTTTATAAAAAATTGTAAGTTTTTTTCGTGCCAGGGAAAAAATTATATTTTTATCAAAAAACTCCAATTTTTTGACTAAAAACAAGCAAAAAAATGCCTTAAAATTTTTAAACCGTTTCTTTAATTTAAAATTTAAAATTATTTTCCAACAAAGTTAAAATTTTAACTTCGAAAATTTTAAATAATATTTTGGCTATTCTTTTTTCCACTTTCGGACTTTATCAATAGTAAAATTAGACGACATGAACGAAAGAAAGGACTTAAAAAATTTCTTGCAAATTTTATTTAACTTTTTTTTAAATTTTCGCGGTTTTTTTAAAGTAACAAGAAATTGTCTAATAAATTTACAAGAAATTCAAAGTTAAAATATTATTTTAAAATCAGACGACATAAACGAAAGCATGAACTTAGAAAATTTTTTTTTTAATTTTCAAGAAATTTAACTTCTACAAGGAACTTAAAGTTGCTAAAGCGTGGACTTGAAAATTTCATGAAATTTTATTATAACTTTTTAAAAATTTTCTCCATTTTTTTTTTAAATCTTAAAATTAGACTACATGAACGAAAACAAGAACTTAGAAATTTTAAATAAAATGTTCACTATATTTTTTAATTTTGTTCATTTTCCTTTAGCCAAGAATTTGAGCTAAAGCAATGTTTAAATATTAAAATTTTAATTTTGAAGACTTTAATTAAAATCTTGACTATTTTTTTTTAACTTTTGACCTTTTTTATCAAAAATTTCAAGTTTTTTTCGTGTTAGGAAAAAAAATTATATTTTTATCAAAAAATTCGAATTTTTTGACCAAAAACAAGCAAAAAAATGTCTTAAATTTTTAAATCGTTCCATCCCAGGTGTTCTTTTCAAATTAAATATCAGCCTAAGATTTAAGTGTTATCATGACAATATTAATATGATATAAATTGTATAATACAATGTTATTGATCAGACATCACAATGATTTAAAATAAAGAATTCGCACTGTAAAAAGGTTTATATCATAATGATATTAGAGTGACATTAGTTTTCTGAAAATTAAAAAAAAAAAGTCGCCACTGAGACTAGAACCCACTCCCTTTAGATTTCTATTGTCACAACTCCTTCACCTTACCATCTTCACCACTCCTTAAGTTACAAAAATGGTTGATAATTTGATTATTTAAGCACACAAACGATGGACTTAGAATATTTTTGACTGTTTTATTCTTATCACTTTTTCAAGTGGAAGAACAAAAAATTTCAAAAAACGAAGGGCAGAACAGCCAAAGCTCTTGAATCGTAGATTACGATTTTGCCTATATTCTTGTCCCCATTTCAGGTATAAGGTGCGAAAATTCCAAAAAACGTAAAGTATAACTTCTAAAAAAAATTTTCAAAGAAACTTCACAAAACTTAATGATGTTACCGCAATATCAGGCTCACTTCAGACCGTTATTATTCTATTTTGTGAAATCTAAATTTTTCTTTTGCAAGTTAAAACATCTGTTACTGTCATTATTATATTAAGTGAATATTTGACCGATATATGTTTAATATAAGTCAACGATCGGACATTGGTTTGATGTTAGTGCTACATAAAGTTAATATCCCACTGATCACATTTTTTTAGAACACCTGGGATTGTTTAAATTCAGCAATATTAAAACAGTAACCCAAAGATTTAGTCCTAAGTATGCCCCCATATCCCAATATGATTTTTTAATTTCACTTTCCTTTTTATCACTCCAAGTTTTCTCAAAAAATAAAAATAAAAATTATTTCGGACGACCAAATCCGCGAAAGATATATCTGCGTCGAAAACAAGTTGGTCGAGTACAACATCCGGTGAGCAACAACGATGTCGGTTTCCGGTAATCTCATCTTGATTTACGGTTTCCAAAACATGTGACAAGGTTTCGTTTATTTATTGCTCATCTTTCAGTCGGGTTTAATTTTCCAACTTTTTTCTATACTTGTCGATCGAACAAGAAATAAAAAAAAAAGCATAAAGTACCAACATGTTAATGGGCGTGATAATGACATGGTCAAAGGGAAAAGAAAACAAGTTATTGGTGAAAAAAATAATATAGATATTAGACGATATGCCCTGTGACGTGATAATATTGAAGAAGAACCCATTAACATGAAAACAAACATGGCACAAGTTTGGAAATAGTCGTGCGAGGTAGACGATAGGCCTATAATCATTTTAATTACGATGTTATCTCGGAACTTGTTATCTTTCAATTTCGTCGGAAAGACAATTTTCGAACTCGACAACATCATTTCTATATCGTACAGGGTTGTTTTTCTTCCTTACAATTTAGGCTTTAATTAATTTCTCGTTCGGATGAATAATCAAAAGTTTATTTTCTTTTTATTCGATTCAATTTCGTATCGCTATCAATTAGAAATTTGTAATTCCCGAAAACGCAACAAACGATCGTTTTCAAAAACGGGATCCTTCGAAAACATTTTTCAGGTATCCACAGGAGAGTTAACGTTTCAACAGTACGCTATTAGAAATACCGTCCGTGGAGAAGAAGGGTTGGCCGATGTTTTATCGTTAGAAGAAATATATAAGAAGTATTTTAGATTAGAGACCCGGATTCTTTAAAATAAATACATGCTTTTGTCCCTAGGTCCGGTAAAGTATTCATTTTGGTAGCTCCATGTAGAATTGTAATGACTAATATTTAAATGGGCAGTATTTATTTTACAAGGGAAGTATTCCGGGGAGGTAAAATTTCGGCAGTATAAAATTTTTTGTGGAAGTATTTTACTGGTTTCGTCAGTATAATAATAAAAATGAGCAGTTAAGGTTATTTGATAAAATATGATTGATTTAAAATGAGCAGTTATTTATCTTTAAAAATAACAGAGGAAAAAAGAATCTTTCGTGCCCAAAAAAAAGTATTTTACCTCCTAAAAATCTTGAGCGACCTCTAAATATTTTTTTGAAAATTGAAAAAGAATTCAGGGCATGTAGTGGAGGATAGTGAATTTCCCGAAAAACAAAGATCTAAGTACACTGATATCTTTTTTCTTTTTTGATTATTTTTTAAAATTTATTTATTTGTTTACTTATTTCTAACTGCTGCACATTGCCAGGTAATAATACTGCCCTGATAGATATTTATACTGACCGAAATGTTTTAATTTACCTGCAAAACTGGACTTTTTAACTGCCCAGATACTGCGCAAAAATTTTAAAAATGCTGGCCGTTTAAATTCAATCCAATTGTAATTCGGCGTCTATTTAAAGGGGCAGTAATTTATTAGTAGTAGGGCAGTACTTTTTCATAAAATAGCAGTTTTTTTAATAGATAGGCAGTAGATTTAATAATATGGCAGTTTTTTTATTGGCAGTACAATTTTGGGCAGTCGAAAAATTATTTTGGCAGTAAAAAAAATATTTTATATTGGCAGTCTAATAAATAAATTGGCATTATGAGGCATTTTTGGCATTTAAAAAAAAAATTCTAACAAAGTGACATACAATATCTTTGATATATTTTTCAGTTTTTAAAGTGATCAAAATTATGCCTGTCCCAGCGCGCGAGTAAATACCGTTTGTTCGGCAGGTGGATAATGCCCTGTGTTCTTTAAGTAATATTTATGCAAAAAAATAAAAACATATAAAAAAATTAGTTTTATAAAAAAGTACTGCTTCGATTATTAATTACTGCCACTCTGCATCTTCCCTAAAATATAAAAATTTACGGTAGAGGTAAAGATGCTGGGGCAAAATTATATATAATTTATACATAAAATACATGAAAAATGCATTTCTTATATATATTTATACAATATGTATAAATTATATATACGAAATGTATAAAATATATATAATTTATATATATATCCCAACATCTTTATTAATCCTAATTTATATATGTCCCAACATCTTTACCTCTACCAAATTTACTGCCCCAAAAAAAATTAATCCACAGCCAATTTATTTAAAAAACTGCCCCATATTTAAATTTACTACTGGCAATTTTTTCGGGAAAAAAAACTGCCCTACCCATATTTTTTTACTGTCCCAGTTACATAGTCGCCTTCTAATTCGTGGGAAAATTGCTGAACTAATTCCTTAGTATCCGGTTACAGGGCTTTACGCTTGGAAAAGCAGTTCATTATTGTTTTAAAAGCATTATAAATACAAACAAAAAAAGAAAACGAACACCTTTCACAGCAGCACAGAGGTTTGAGAAAGATTTTAAAAAAAAATGACACCTCAAAGAGCAACTTAACACCAATTTTGTTCATTATTCCTTTGACTGCTCGGAGTCATTTGAGGTAAAGAAAAAAAATTATTCTATGTACTCCACTGAAAAATAATAGAAACATGAAAAACCAAAATTACCCTCTTAAGACAATTTCAAATAGCATATTCCACTCAAAAATAAAAATAAAAATTTGCCTTTAATTTTTTATTCAGTTCTTTCCCAACTTAAACACGAAAAAGTTTGAAAGACATATCAGAATCATCAACCTACCCCATCGTTGACTGTTCGGATATTAAGTTCCCCCTTTTCAAATTTTTTTTTCTCCTAACAAGAATAAAAAAAAATAAACTGGAGCGAAAACTCCCGTAGGAGATTTCAACGAAATTCATTCCTTATATTCTTTTTCTAATATCCAAGGCTGGCGTTTTCCCTCTCTCTTTCTCTCGATACAATAAAGCTTTAAGATTTAGAACTGGCGTAAAAATTAAAACACGTTTTCCTGACAGAATATTCAAATTTCCTTGTTAATTTTCGGGGTTTCCCCAAACGAAAAGCTCCTCTTGTTAAAAGCTCGTCTTGCTTCAGGCTCCGTAACGTATATAAAGCTTGTTATAAATACAAGTTAACAGAGTGTACTTTGATTTATATGTGGAGCTAGGTAAGATTCATCCCTTATTTACAACCCCCGATCTCATAAACTATCGTTACCATTGTCTGAATTTTTCATGAGTTCACTCAGGTTTTGTTCTCTTGAATTCATGAGACTTTTTAACATAAGGAATGGTCTTCCTACGTTTCTACTGAGCGTTGCATTTTATTTCCTTTGCGGGAACGTGAAATAATGATACACATTAGGTTATACTCACAACCCTAAAGCCATACTCGAAAAACATCCTGTTGTTTCAACACAAACAAACCAGCAAAAGTTTTCATAACAAAATTAAAATCTCCGCAAAAAAAAAGTATTTCATACATATGCACAAATATAAATGATACATAATGCCAAATCCAAACAAAAAGTCTCCACCCTTTTGCCCTGTTCCATCCGGTATGGAATCGATTTTATGCACTATAGTCCCCTATATCATTTTTTCTCGTTCGGCGAATTCATTGTTCTCAACAGTGTCAGAAATCAATTTTGGTTTTAGCTATGGAAACAAAAAGGACCATATAACCCGCCATAACTCATGCAAAATACGAAGGGTAGTGTTATATTAGAAAGGAAATGATATCAAGTACATTATAAAATTTATAAGACATCGTCTCACCCTCAAAGCATAAATCAAATCCGCAGTGTGGCAAACTTAACGAATAAATATAACCCCAAGCGATCTCTAACGTTGGCAAAACACGAGACAAGTGCCTCATGAAGATAAATAACAACGACTCTCTGTGTGTATAAATGTGTTGTTTTCATTTGAAAATTAATTAATTAATTTATATATTTTTTTTTCCCGCGAAATCTATGGTTATAGAGAAAGTTTTTTTGTTATTGTTGCGACATGCAGAGTCAAGATACTTTTTTAGCTTCTTATTCTAACTGTGTCTCTAATGTTATTGCAGGTTTCCATTCCGCAGGGGTTTATATAAATATAAAAAAAAATGTGTAGATGCGTCGGGGTCGTGGCAGCAGACGCAAGTGAAATAGAGGTCACGTGCAAGCTGGATCCCGTTACTGATGCGCTTCAAACTAGTCATCTAGTGACGATGTGACTTGGATATCAACTCGCCCTCATCCGCCAAAAAACCTCTCCCCCCCCCCCCTACTTTTCCTCTTTCTCCTTTTTCTCCTTCCGCCTCCCTGCAAGGCTGCCGCCTACATCCACATACCGACCGATATTGCTTTTTTCATCTATCTTCAACTCTTTCAACTTTGAATTAAAATTAACACTTCTTTCTTTTTTCTATCCTTTTTTTTTCCTTTTTCGTTTTCTAAAATATCGAAACTTATAGAATTTTAAGTTATTTTCCGAGTTTTTCAAGAAAAGTATAAAAAAAATTTTTTTTTTTTTCTATAAGAGAAATCTTTTTCTTTTTAGCTCTCTATTCATGCGGTTTTTCATTTTTTTCGCGAAGTTTTCTTTTCCGATTTTAACGTTTAGATAAGATTTTTTTTCCCCCTGAAAAATATAAAGAGGATCTTTTTATACTGCTTTTAATTAAAACGACAAAAGCGGTTAAAATACCAAAAGTTACGGTTCTATGGAAATGACTTCATGAAAAATTTTATGGCACTATGAAGTTTTTTTAAAGGGAATATTTTAAACAAACGAAACGAAACTTTAAAAAAATAACCAACACATGGAAGAATAAGCCTACAGTTTAAAAAATGAAAACTCTAGTTTTGGTGAACTTGGGATGCTGTCAAAGAAAGAAGCAGATAGAGGGAATAGATTCAAGACTCGAAAATGTAAAATTTGAAACGAAAATATCGAGTACAGAAAAATACTGCAGACGGTAAAAATGGTTAAGAACAACCTTTTTGTTTCTAAGAAATATGACAGGCAGTCAGCAGAGAAAAATAAACAATCACACGTATTCATTAGAAACCACTCTATGGCAAAGAGAGCATTGTCCTGGAAATGTTTAAAATTCGGAGACTGTTTCAAGGGCAGAAAAGGCCAGAAAAGCATAGATCTTTTGATATTTCTGAACACGATAATAAAGTTTGAAAAGGGTCTGTAAAAATGAAATTCTGCAAAAAATTCGATAGATCAAATAGGGTGTTTTCAGGTATTTTTATTTTTGAAAATTGTTGGTGTAAAAATAAAGTACATATTCTTAAATAATTATTTGTGTAATAAAAAGTATTTAAAGAAATGTTTTTCTCTATGCAATAATTTGTTAAAGTTGGGACTTAAAAATTGTAAATTAAAACGGTCGGAATAAGCGCGGAAGCGTTGTGACGTCATATGTTAATATCGTTCTGCCGGAAAATTTGTCAGAGAATTCGATGCTTCTAATGCTTATAAACCAAGCCACAGCATTCTTGGAAAATATTTTTGGGCAGAAAGATATTAACATATGACATCACAACGCTTCCGCGCTTGTTCCGACCGGTTCCGACTGTTTTGATTTACAATGTTTAATCCCCAACTTTAACCAATTATTACATATAGAAAAAAAATTTTTTTAATACTTCTTATGGCGCAAAAAATTTTTTAAATTCATATACTTTTTTTTTTACTCCAAAATTTTTCAAAAATAAAAATACCTGAAAATACACTATTCTGGCAATTCTTCCAAAGTTACACACGCGGTGTTGGGTAAAAGTATCTGGCAATCCTACGGCATTTCCCACGAAAATATTTCTACCAAAATATTTAACACTACAATTCCTACCAAAATATTTCAACCGTAAGCCAATTTCATCGTTTAAACGGCCAAACCAATTATTTTCAATTTGTCCTTTTACTACCCTTAAATTGAAAATTGAGTATTTCAGGTATTTTTATTTTTGTAAGATTTTGGAGTAAAAATAAAGTACATGAACTTAAGGAATTATTGGTGTAATAAAAAGTATTTAAAAATTTTTTTTCATCACACAATACGGAAAAGTTAACTTTTCCGTCCTAGGCAGTTGATTTACTGACTATTTTACGCCGTACTTTGTGATAAAAAATATCTTTCAATGCAAGAAATGCAAACGACTTGCCCGTCTCGACTTGTATTGAAAAATACTATTTCCTGTATGCAATAATTTGTTGAAAAATTCTCAACGCTTCCGCGCTTATTCCGATCGTTTTGATTTACAATTTTTAAGCCCCAACTTTAACAAATTATTCCATACAGAAAAACATTTTTTTCTTTTTTTTGTACTTTTAATTACACAAATAATTCTTTAAATTCATGTACTTCATTTTTACACCAAATTTTTTCAAAAATGAAAACACCTGAAAATACCCTATTCCATTAATGGGAGGTCAACTGACGTACCTCCAACGTAAATATAATTAGAAATAATCTGTTTCGACTGCTTGTAGTAGTCGGGTAATTTTCGAAAAAACGTGCCGTGACGGAAAAGAAAAATATTACACTTTTTGGTAATAAAAAAAGGTTAAAAAGTACATCATTTTTTCTTAAAAAAAGGGATATCGTTCTTTACCTTGCAAAACTCGAATTCAAAACAGAAATAGTATATTACGCCACAAGGGCTGCAAAAGATAAAATTGGCCGTCGAGACCGATTTTTAAAGGGTCTTGGCGGACAATTCTTTTCCAGTTCTTGTGTTGTAAGCTACTTTTCATCACAAAGGACAGCGTAAAAAAGGAGTTTTCAAAACGCACTAGTGCGAAAAAATAAGTTTTAATTTTTTTCGCTCCTTTGATTTTTGTGATGAAAAAAAATTTTTTCGCTGCATCCTTAAGTTGAAAAGCTGCTAACAAAACAAAACGTGACGGGAGGACAAATAATTCAATTTCTAGCTAATTCAAAAGGTTTAAAAACAATTTTTATTTTATTTCAAAAAGGGATATCATTCTTTACCTTCTGAAACGAAAATCCACTATAAAAAAATTTTTTTTTTTTCAGTGTGTGTTTGATAAGATATTAAGCAATATTGCCTACACAGTAAAAAATATTATGTAAATATGTTCTAAGAGGTCCACATAAATTTTTTATGTTGTTTCTCCCATAAGGAAAACATAAAACAAAAACAACATAAAAATTATGTGGACCTGCTTATGTTGATTTATGTTGATTTTGACATAAAATTTTTTACTGTGTAAAAATAAAAATGTACGTTTTTTTAAGAACTACCCAGTTGTCATGTCTCCAAAAATTTACGCCAACATGAACCTAAAAATCACATGATTTTTACAAACAGTCAAAACAGAATATCTCTAATCATACTTACGATAGATAGATACGTAAATTCACCTCTGACGCACAAAAAGGAAATTTTTTTAGAGCGGCTCATGGTTATACTAAAAGATAAATTTTTTGGTACGACTTTCCACTGCTCATGTCTTCGACTGTGGCAATTCCTTACTTTTCTGTAGCATATCAAACAAATTTTTCAAGAACTTCTAACTGCTAACTAAATTGTGTTTCATAATATAAGGTGAATTTATTTCCATTAAAAACGTTTCAAATGTTCTTTACGCCTCGCGCATTGACAAGAAATGCAAATCAAAGAATGTGATTGTGACTTATTTAATGTGCTCCTGCATACGAAATTTGAGTGAAAGAGAGCGAAAATAGGAAGAAGGTCGGCGAGCCAGAGAAAGAGAGATATTTTCCAGTCTCGAATTCAGTATTGTTATCAAGTGGAAAGCAGAGCCGAGCGATAAAACACAAAGCTGTGTAGTTTCTAATAAAATAGATAAGACAAGACGAAGTGCTGTGGGGTAGGAGGGAAATTGGAGGTTAGCAAGTTATACTTGCAGTGCGATATTGCTTCTCATAAAAGAGGATCTTTCACGGTTGATATTCAATTTTTTTTTTTTTTTTTTTTTTTTTTTTCAAATATTATTTTTTGAGCTTTGGAAGCAACTGTTCAACAAGTTATGACTTCATTTTACTCCTTTAACTCTCTTTGATCGGTGAGTTATGGTAGTTTAACATCTACTCGTTAAAAACATTCCGATTTGGATTTTAAAGAAAAGCCCTACAATTAGTTTTTTATAAAATTTTTACTACTTGACTGTGCATCTAAAACTTTGATTAAACTTAATCGCTGAAGTTATCTTAATTTCTCAAGCGTCCTAGTATTCTCTTTTAATTCCTTCGAGTTCGGATTTCTTTGTTTTAGTAATTATTTTCTCCCGGGGTTAAATTCCGGGGAGTTTTCTTTTAGTTCTCTAATTCCTACAAAAAAAGAGAAGAGGAAAAAACAAACGTGAAACAATATTCGGTTTGTCACGTGTCGGTAAACGTGGGTCTTCCACATTTTCAAAAGAAAGATGAGAGATACGAAAGAGCCAATGAAACGGTAGGCTGAGGCTCCGCCTGATGTAGGAACGTCAAGAAATGTCAAGAGAGATTAATAGCCGACGGAAGAACATTAAGATTTTAGGAACTTAAAATTTATAGAATTTTGGGGAAGTCAGAAGTGATAAAAAAGTAGAACAAAAAATATCGGATTCCGAAAATGGTCAGTAATCGAGAGGGTTTGAAAGCTACAAGAATTATGTGATAGGCAGACTGGGAAATTGTCTCAATTGACGTAATTTATTAATGGGATGCTTATATGCCTGACGGTTTCAAGGGTTCGTTCGTTCGAAGGGGATTTTTGTGCTTATAGGGGAGAAAAAAAAACAACGACTTTTCGATTTTAAATAAAATATCTTTAGTAGCTTGTTAATTTTTATTACTCACATAAAAAAAAAAATTAGATTAAGCAAATGCGTGAAAGCAAAAACGTTGCGTGAAAATCTTTATAATTTCCCCAAAGTGATAAAAAGCTTTAATAATATTACAACAGCGAAAACAAGAAATAAAACCAAAACACGGTAAATTGGCACCGTTAACAGTACTTGTTGGATTGCAGCCATTATGTTTTGCATATTACCCAAATAGTTCCCTCAAAAGGATTATTTTACTTCAAGATTTTCCTTCTTTTCAAAATTAAAAGATTATACGCGAATGAAAAAAGGGAAATTAAAAAGTCAGAACCGTTCGTTTTTTTTTTTTTTTTTTTTTCATGCCTATAATATTCGATCCCTTATCAAAACCTTCAGTTTTTTTTTCTCTTTTCGCTAACTATCCCCTGAAAAGACACGTATCCCATGTCAAGAACAGCAATCAGTGGACGCTGACACAAGTCGAGATGTTGACTTCCGTTTTATTAGCGATTCAAATGTCTGGACGTTGACAATCAACCCGTCAGAATCTGAGTAATAAAAACAAAATTTCCACCACGGGGCTTCTGCCAAGTTTCATTTTGAGGGGAGAAGAAAAAGAAGAAAAAAAAAATTCGATTCTATTCATTTTCGATTTTCTTCCCCGCTGGTATTTTGTAAATTGAAGTTATTTACTTTAACCCGAGAAAAGTTTTTTTGGGGAAAAAGTGTAATAACATCTTATTTTTCTTTTCCTACCCTCACCTCCCCCTTCCCTCTCTTTCTCCTCGTTTTCTGCTTATGTTGGATGCATAAATTCTCTGGGAAATATTCCAAACTTATTGAATAGCTATACGAAAATTCGATCATTTATTTATATTTTTTTTATCCATGTAAATGGAATTTCTTGACTGGTTTTCGCTGGATCACACTGAGTTTTAAATTTATGTTCATTTATGTGCAAACCAGAGCGCTCGATATTAACTCAAAATTAAAATTTGACTCACCGAAATAAAACCAAACGATTGGAATTTTCCTAAGTGATATTTGATCTCGTCTCGAGCCACGAATGGTCGCGTCCAACAGCTAAGCACTTATGACTATAAGTTCAATTTAACGCTTACCTGAAACAAAATAAATTAATTAATAAATAACAATTAAAATTGATTTTCAAAAATGAGAATTAAATTAGAGCGAAAAAAAGAATTCATCATTCATTACCGATCGCTACCTCAGGATAAAAGGCTTGTATCTCGTTTTTCGAATTGATGCTTCTTAGGCATATTTAGCTTATAGCGAGACGAATTCAATTCGAAAAACGAGATACAAGCCTTTTATCCCGAGGTAGCGCAATGTTAAATAACTCAATGTTAAACAACTATCAAGTTATTGTTATAATATGATAACTACTTGTCATTTTAAAGGGCCCGTAACGAGCCCGTTAAAAAAGTCTATTTTGCCTAATAAAAAAAAAAATTGTGCGCCCGTTCCGAGCCACCTAAAAATATAAATATTTCAAACCAGTATAGCACGACCGGAAAATGAAAGATCTCATCGTAAACCACCGTTTAAGAAAAAAAAAATTCCGAAAAAATCTTCCCCCGGTAGAAGAAAATAATTTTTTTTAATTTTCCAATTTAAGTGGAAAATGATTTTTTTTTTTTTTTTTTTTTTTCGGAAAAAAAATCATTTCCTAAACAAAAGGATGATTTCTTTTGAATTATGTTTTTTAAAGTGTTGATTTCGTTAAGATCTTTCATTTTCTGGTCCGTTTCAAATATTGCTTTTTTTTTTTTTTTTTTTTTTTTTTTTTTGACGTAAGACTACGTTTTGGCGCTCGGTCCTTGGGAAATCTGTCTATCCGGGCACTGTTCGCACCAAAAATTAATATTTAATAATTTTTTTTAAATTTTAACTTCGTAAATTTTAAATAATATTTTGACCATTTTTTTTTCACTATTGGCCTTTTTTAATAGTAAAATTAGACGAAAGCAAGGACTTAGAAAAATCCAAGAAACTTAACTTTTACAAGAAACTTAAAGTTGCTAAAGCCAGGACTTAAAAATTTCTTGAAATTTTATTTAACTTTTTTCTTTAATTTTCGCCGTTTTTTTTTTTTTTTTTTTTTTTTTGAAATATATTTTTTAAAAATATAAATATTAAACTTAGACTGCATGAACAAAAACGGGTCGATAACTTGACTCCGAAAAATTTTATTCCGAATTCCGAATTCCGAATATTTTAATTCCGAACTCCGAAATCCGAATTCCGAATTCCGAAAATTAAAGAATTCCGAAAATAATAAAATAATTTTTTCCCGTCCGAATTAAAAGAATTCTGAATTCTGAAAAGGATAAAAATAAATTTATTTATTTATTCTATATTTTATAATCATCAGTGCTGAGTATTGATACATGTTTTTTGAAAAACAACAATTAAATAATCACAGATTGAAAAAATAATTAATCACATATTAGTTGGGCAGTTTTCACCAAAACGGGATTTTTTATGTCGCCATTTTCCCATTTAAAAAAATTTTGTTTACAACTCCTCCGAACAAGTTATTTGCAAGAATATACGCTAAATTCGGTATTGAATACGGTTTTGTAAACAGGCACATCTGAAGTTGATGGAACTACATCATATGTGCTGATTTTGGTATAAAATATCACTAATACGGGAAAGAATAGTGTTTTAATTCGTTCGGAGGAGAGGCGAGTTTGCAACACATGCAAAATGTAAGCAAACAAGTTTTAAACTCCGAATCAACTGACACCAAAATGTTATTATTTCCCTTATTTAGCGATGTAACGAAAATCAGCACAATTCGTTCAACTTCAGGTGTGACCGTTTAGAAAACCATATTCAATATCGAATTTGTATTCTTGAAAATAACATGTTCGGAGGATACAACAAAAATGGTGACATAAAAATCCCGTAATGGCGAGAACTGCCTAGTTACCAAAAAATCACAGATATGCTGACAGTAAAAATCAGGAAAAAATATATTTTTATCAAAAAATTTGAATTTTTTGACCAAAAAAAAGCGAAAAAAAATGTCTTAAAAATTTTAAATCGTTTCAGTGTCTTAATTTAGCAATATCAGGACAGTACCCCAAAGACGTAGTCCCACGTAGGAATATGCCCCCATACCCCAGTATGATTTTTTAAAATATTTCTTTAGTGGAACTTCAAACAATGTTAACCTGGCCATTTTAATTTTTAAACAGGTCCTGAATTGAATATAATTAGCACGCCATAAAATTTCAAAATTTGGATACCGGTGACAATTTCTGCCTTTTTCATCTTAAAAGAGACGGCGCGGCGACAAATTTTAGCAATTCAAATTTCGAATAATCACACTGGAAAATTTCCGTTTTTATTTAAATCCAAATGACTATTCATCAGTATCACGCCGCTGCTCAAGAACAAAGCTTTTACACAATGAAAATATAACAATCAGTTTTCTCCGAAAGCTGTAAAGATGTTTCAAAGGATGAACAGGTCCCGAACTTAAAGTCGAGAACTACCTGCCCCAGCGGATTTTCGTCCCATCCCAATGATAAAATAACTTCCTCCCTTTTTCGGGTTTTCCGCGCTTTCCTCCTCTTTTCTTTTCCTACAATACAACCCTTTTTTTTCCAGATGAAATTAAATCATTCAAAAAAAAAAAAAGTTCACTCGGGATTTAAAACAATAATAAATCACGATATGTTATTTTTAGTGCGCTGTGGCCATCATAATAAAAAGGCCTAGGACCCTTATTTTTATTTTTCCCCATGAGGGTTGTTAAAAATAAGGCACATGTGTGCCGTCCCAGACAAGGGATCTAATAACCGAAGTTAATCCGTGTAAGAATGATAAGATATAACGTCTTAATGACGTCATTTTGTCTCTTTTAATCTTATACCACGAAGCTTGGAACCCTTTGGGAAATGCATGGAGCATAGGTAACGTTTTTACGCAGTTAGCTGGGGGGGATAAAAAAAAAGAAAGTTTCCCGAAGAAATATGACGATAACCGGTCGGAGCGATACCAGCGATACGTTAGCTCAATTAATTTACCTGACAATACAAGTACTACATCACCGGTTGGACGTCAGATAAATCTTTCATCTGAATTCGAATGTTTTTTTCTGATTTCCTTCTCTTTTTTTTCGTCTCTAAAAAAAAAATATTCGATTTTTCATTCCGTATATTTTTGAAACGTCGATCATTTTTTATGCTGAAACCGTTTAGTTTTTTTTTTTTTTTTTTTTTTTTTTCTTTTTTTTTTTCTACAGAAAAATACACCAATTCCGGAGAGTTAGCCGCGTAGCCGCTCTCGGAACCAAGTCCTAAATTTTTTTTTTTTTTTTAAGTTTAGATAATATGAAATCGTAAAATGTATTTTATTATAAATTCTGGGAATATTTTAAGTTTTAAGTACGAAGGAAGTTGAATAAATTATTGTTTGGGTTTTCTCTTTCTTCCGAAAGGAAATCGTTTTTTGATAGTCTAAGATATACTTTAAAAACACCGAAGGAAAACCGTAAAGAAATATGGGGACTGCGTAAATAACCGGGGTTTCGGGATTTTTCAGACTCAAAAAGTATTAAATTGAATTTTTGACTTTGTCGTTCGTTCGATAATCGATCAAGAAAAAAGAAAGATTCTCCTTTTTACAAAGTTCAAATTTTTATTTAGAGTATGTTTTTAAAAAACGATTTTCTTTTAATTTAGAGATTAACGCTGATTTTGATGTTTTTTTTTTCCTGTACCATGCATTAGCTTTTCAAAAAATTTTTCCAAATCCGTTTTCAATTTCCTTCCTAAATAAAAAAAAAAATTGAAGAAAAGAAATGATTGTCGCCCCGTCAGCTTAATGGCTCTATTCAGCTTAAATCTCTTTTCTTATACTCTTTTTATCTCGTGGAATCGACTTATTCACGTTTAGGATTTTTCCCCTTTTTTTTCCTCTCTTTTTTTTCAAAGCTAAACCAAACTTTCGAAAAAATTTCGTAATTAAAGAAAAAAAACCGGGATAAAGTTAAATTTTTAAAACTCTTTGTAGCTGCAATCACATACGGCTTTTGCATCTTTATGAAATAAAAAAAAAATATATTTAAATTAAATTTATAAAAATAAAAAATAAAAGAGAAAAGCTCGTCCTCCTGGGGCAAATAGTTGAAATACGTTCTTTTCCTTTATGAATTCAAAACTAGAATCGTAAAATGGAAAAACCAGGAATTATATTTCGATCGATCAAAGAGCAAAAAACGAACATTTAAAGCAGAGCCTTAGGACACCGGTTTCATATTCTGCACTTTGTACGTAACGTTGTTAAAAATAAAAGAGGAAAAAAAAATTAAAATAATAAAATGCACGACTATAAAAACCGATTTTTTATTAACTCGCCCCTCCCTCTCGTCCGGTTTAACATCAGCTACAGAAACATCTTATTATAAAGCAAGGGGTACCCATTAAATTCTCGGTTTGTTTGCTTGTAATGTCACGGTCGCATTCATCCTTCAGCAAACCAAACAAACAAGTCTCTCATCATGTGCGTAAAGTTGGCTCATGGGTGGAAAGCTAATTTAAAACCAAATGCATTTTTAAACATTTGTTTGAAACTGTCCATAATTTCTGTTTGATACGTTCAAAACGGTTTATAGAGATTCAAAAAATTTTCAGCAGCATTTAACTGTTTATAAGCTTTCTTTTTTTTTAAAAAGAGGGATATGGTTTCTTGCCCAATTTCAGGAAGTGAGATAGTAGTAAAAAAAAAATCTTCGTAACAGAGGCAGTGTCAGCTTTCAACCTTCTTATCTCGATTCGTGATAAGAATAAAAAACAGGCGATTGTTATTTCCCCCTCCCTCTCCCGCCAACCCATCCAGTCAAAAAAATGCTCATTTCTTTTTTTTTTTTTTTTTTTTTTTTTTTTTTCATGTATTTGCCGATGAAATAATGCAACATTTGGAAAACAAAATTTCGAATACCAATTTTTGATATAATCTGAATTACTGCGTGGCTAGAAAACAATTATTTCAGATTTTTAAGTTTAATCCTTTGGGGTTGCTGCAGTATTGCCTGCTTAAAATGAAATATTTGCAAACGCGGAATACATGTATTTCGCCTGGAGAGGGCAGTAATGCTCCAAGCGGATTAATTTAAAATTGATAAAGTTTATTGCTTTTTTTTTTCGTTTCTCTTTTGCGCAATTCGATTTCCCCCTAACCCTCTTATCTTCTTCACACTACTTCACATGTAAAGAAGAAAAATTGAAGTTCACGCCATGAGACACGCCTTTTCTTGCTATAAATCTATAGTTTTGTAGCACGAATGAAATATTCTACAATGTGCAGAAGCATTCATTTTTTATACTTTAAAGGGTTTTGCCAAGTAGCAACAATATTCAGTAACGTTTAGAGCTTTAAGGTAAACAGACATAAAAGCAATGAACGCCTTTACTGTAAAAATTATACCTGAATTAGTCATATTTTACATTTGCGAAATTATATAATTGATAAAACACGCCAAGCAGGAGTCCCTGGAAGCGATTCGAGGGCAGGGCAAGGTTTTGAGTTTAAATTTATAACATTTCCCCCAGGATAAATCACCACTGACGAGCCTTTTTAAAATAAAAAGCGCTGTAGAAAATGAAGAAAAAGCTATTTTAACCTCTCAAATAAGATATTTTAGAAAGGAATTCATAAAAAACTATACAAAATTAAACGGCGGAGGTGACAAAATATAGGCTTGCCATTTATATATTTTTTTTAAAGAGTGTTTACTTTTTTTTTTTTTAGGAGAAAAAAGAGTACTCTCTTTTTTTTGGAATTTGCCAAAATATACTCTTTTTTTAAAATCTTAAAAAAGAGTACCGTACTATTTTTTTTTATTTTTTTTTATTGTTTTATTTCTTAAAATTATCGTTAGTTTACGAAAAATTTTGTCATTTTTATTTTTCTTAATTAACTCCTCCATAAAATTTTTCTTAAAGTTTCATATTCTTTTCCTGGCTATGCTATACTCCTTTTATACTCTTTTTGGGGCTAAGTCGATATGTCATACTCTTTTTATACTCAAAAAAATTAAAATTCATACTCTAATTATACTCTTTTTTTCTTACATTCATATACTCCTTTTCCAATTTCAAAAAATGGCAAGCCTAGTCACCAGACGTTAGTTGAATTTTGTTCCCGGTAATCATATAGTCTATTTCTATAAAAAAAGGCTACACGTAATTGATGAAAAAAAAAACAAACGCTTGTACTCATGTGCGCTAAATGAGTAAATAAATAAATAAGTAAAACATCAATGAAAAAGCTGTTAGACTGTGGATCATAAGCCATTTTTCCAAACATTAGCCTAATTTAAGTGAAAAACAAGCCAATTAAATTTCGAGCTGGCTGTACTTTGTGCCTAAAGAATCAGATTACGAGGACCGTATCTTGGTATTTTTGGAATCTTCGATATTTAAAGTTAGTGTGTAGTTTATTTTCTTACAAACGTAGGGATTGCATGCAGCACAGGGAGTATCGAATCCGGAAGAACCGGTGCCGAGTGGAAATTCAGAAAACCACAGAACCGGTTCCCATAATAATTTTATTATCCCTAATTATTTAAAAAAAAAAAAAAAAAGTTAAATTTACCGCTTAAACTGCAAGCAGAGAAAAAAAGACAAGTTTTTTCTTGCATAGTTTGCGGTTGATGAATAACAAGTGATGCCGCCGTGCGCTATCGCTTGACTTCTTTTTGTGCAATGCCGATCTAACTCATTCTCGGAAATTTGAATTTTGATTCTTGCTTTCTTAGAAATATTTGTTTTATTTTACATTATTAAATTATACTGATAACATTTTTAAATTAAAATTTAAGAAACTGCCAAAGTGAATAATAAAACGAAAATTTTAAATAAATTAATTTTTTTTTTGCCGGTACCGAACAGATATTGGTATCTGGAGTACTTGGCGATTTCTATTACTAAAGGGAGCCGTTAAACTATTGCATCAGCTTAATCTTGCGTAAGATAAAGACAGCTAGATCGCATTGTATTCTAAGAGCGACAGATAAACCAGAGGTAACAAGCTCTGTTAACGTGAAAAAGGTGCAACAAAGTTAAAATAACAAAATTTCCACATTTCTTTTTATTTTTTTTTCACAATATTTAAATCGACACAGCACTTCCCCTCCGCAAACTTACATTATATTTTTATGATATCTTTGCGAATTATACTTAAAGGGAAACCTTCTTTTAGAATTATTAAAATATATTCCTCTAAAAGTAACAGTAAAAATAAATAAGGTATCTTGTTTATTTGTATCAGAAAATTCTGAAATGTATACATATTGGAAGTAAACCCTTGACTTAAAGAATTGGAAAAAATAATGTGCGTATCACGCTCCCATGAATCCAAAATATGATTTTTTTGGTGATTTTTCGATATTTTTTTTTTTTATGGAAGCTAAATTTATTCAAAAAAAAAGTCAGCATGAATCTCGGGTGGAAACAAAGAAAACTAAATATATTCTTTTAAAAACTTTTTGAAATTAAAAAAAACCTTGCTCTTTAAACTTCCTCACTTTTGCCACTTCAAAATCATTTATATGGAAAAAAAATATATTCAAACCGATTGATTTGTTATCATTTAATTTCAACCTAAAAGCCCATCGGAGTTTATTATTAAAATAAGTTTATCATAGAGAGAATTGGAAAATCAACACTCTTCCAAGCAAAACAATAAAACATTTTGGAAAATTAAATCCAAACTTTAACTCTCCCCTATATAATTCACAATAAAAATATGCAAAACGGTCATGTAATTCGCTCTCGGGTCGCCTGGACGATCGATTTGCATCCTTTTTTTATTAACATGAAATACCAGGTATATCTCCATTTTTTTTAGCTTCGGCTTAGGAGCGTTTTAATTCTGAGTTCGGTTTAGAACGAAAAAAAAAAAAAAAAAAAAAAAAAATTCATGAATATAAATTTTTTGAATTTCATGGGTTTAATTTTATTTGTGCCTATGCTTTCATCATATCCCACGGTATATCCCGTTAAAATCAGTAAAAAGCTTTTTTACGTAACGAAGAAAATAAATTTAAAATAAAAATAACCAACGAAACAGTTTTATTAAATGATCTCTCTTAAAAATCCAGTCATTTCAAATTTCGTAGTTATCACCGGATTAACCAATTCGTAAAAGCTTAAGAGAGCCTCTAAAGCTTTTCCTTCTCAGGAGAACTATTAACCCGGCAAACTATGCGGAAAATGTCAGTTCAGTTTAGTATTCAGCGTTGTGTAGTACATTCTCCTCTGGAAAAAAAAAAGAGGACGAAGAAAGAAAATAAAAAACGGGAAGGGGGAAAAATTTTGACTTTAACAAACTCAATGCAGCACTTGTTTACTATCAAAATATGAAAAATTAAATAAATAACCCCCACCAGAAGGTAAACGATTTATTTCAAAGCTTTGCACATTTTTACAAATCCCAAGTGATCTGTTTACAGTAATTGAAAATTATGATGTTGTCAAATGGATTAATACCTCATTTCAGGGTGTGGGGAAAAAGAGGGTCTCAGATGGTCATAACCGGTATTAAAAGGATATCGCGAGCATTTTGAAAATTATTCCCATGAAGCTTATAGATTATTTTAATTAAATAAATCATAATCGTTTTTATCGCAAAGATTTTATATAATTTTTTTTAAATAACAACTTATCGTTGACCGAATAAAAAGTATGCCAAAAACTTGGAAATGTCCCTTTTTATCCCTTCACAAAGTTACCCGTAAAACTTTTTATTTTAAAAACTTGCTTTTTTTTCTGTATACTACAGGAAAATTTTTCCAGTTAAGATGACCAAGTTTCAACTTTGGTACAAAGCTCTCCTTTTTTATTTTCAATTTCGCTGAAAAACCATTAAAAATTTAGTATTATAATCGCACTTTGCTAACAAGGGAACTTTCATTAATTTCTTCCCTGATTCACGATGCAGTTTTTTTTTAGCTTTTTTTTTTTTTTTTTTTTAAGCTTTTTTCATACGAACGGAGGTGTTTTTAGTTAAAAATAAGCTAGTATTTTTCAGAACATACATTTAGAAATCTTTACCACCCATATTCCAAAATGTAAAAGATGCAACTAAAAGTGTACAAAAGAGGACCATACGAAGCTATGAATTCCGGTTTTGAAAATGAATGGAAGTTTGCAAGAAGTTAAATCGAACGAATTCCTCGACTAAAGGAAGCTCCTCGGCTACATTTTCTAGGACAATGTTTAAAACAATGAAAATAACGCTGTCTTTCTTTTCAACTTAAAGCAAAAGAGGCTGTCGTTTATACTCCGTTCGAAATGTGAATTTCGTCCAAATAAAAAATTCTTCCCCCGGTTTCAGAAAAATAAAAGTACATAAATTCAAAAATGAAGGGAATTTTTGTTTGAATTACAGTCAAAGGCGCGATTCTTTCCTTATTTTTCTTTTCCCTTTCATTTCCAAGAAAGTGGTAAGATAACCAAAAAGTTTGGTAGAAAAGTTCCAAATTTACAGAATTGTTACTAGATAAAGTAAAGTTTTAAAAAAAGAGAAAACATAGTTTTTAAATAAAAATCACAATTTCTAAGAAGTGTTTACATGGTTCTCATGAGACTGGAGAAGGGGCTATCAAAAAAAAAGCATGAAATCCTTATGTAAAAAAAACCTATTTTTCTCAATCTTAGCTGGAAAACTTCGACAGCTTAATAGGAGTGATCCTAGCTTGCTTCAGCTTCTTTTATTTTCTGGTTACAACATTGCTATTGAGTAAGGCACAATATTGAAAAACAATTATCGCAATGTGATTATCTGTATACAAGCAGCAAACACACACACACCCAAAAATTAAAAAAAAAAAAAAAGTTGTATTTAACCTGAAAAATGTCAACTTCAAAACTTCAAAAAACCCCAAATTTAATTGTATTTTTTGTATTGATGGGAAAACAAATAAAAGTTACAACTCTTATGATACAAAAACTTGCACAACGAATCAATTTAAAACTAATCAGTTCTATATTCAATTGTTAAATTTATTTGATTTCAAGAGTAAAGTAATCATCATGATAAAATATTAAATGAATTAAAATTGGATTACAATTCAATAAAATATGAAAACAACGGTACCAGAATAAAATGGTGTCTTATTTATGTGTGACTTGACCCCCTTTAAGAATGCAACAGAAGAGATGTGAAAAAACTTACAGAGCCTCTGCGGTAATTAGTGATCAGAAAATGTTTCCTACTCCATTGTAAAAACGTTCTGTTGATTTCGACCATAATAGACCGGTCGTCTTGCAACAGATAAACTGATACATTAACCTCATTTAAGGAAACACGATAGATGACACTCCACATTAATTCTCCCTTTTAAACGAATTTTTATACAAGTCAAAACAAAACATATTCACTCATGGCCTTCCTCAGCTTTTTAAAAACTAATTTAAAAATTATTCACGACTAATCGCCCGTTATTTCTATTATAACACTCGAATTTTTCTGTAAAAAATCATCATTTACAAAATTGCGGCCATTTTGTTTGAGGAGAACCGTTCTCAAATACAAAAAGCAGAAAAACACACGAATCATTTACTCCCGTTATAAATTGATTTCTTAAAATTAAAAAACAAACATAAATATCCCGGTATGTACTGAGAAGTAATATTATTGTAAAATACCAACACGGAGCACAATAAATTGTGCTAAAACTATACCTTTTAAACCCGAAACCGTAAACGAAATCTCGAACACGTATCGCGTCGCCATTTTGGTAAAAACTAAACAAGCTGTGACTCGGTGACTGCGACGACGACGTCATATAGTGTTGTTCTCAAGAAATTTTTCGACAGTGTTGCCAGGCCGAAAAAAAGAGTTGCTTTTTGATAAAAAAGTGTTAGCTTCATAAGAAACATTAAAGACTCGATTCAAAAAAAGTGTCAAATCGGTTTTTTTTTTTTAATCCTGTGGCAACAGAGGTGAAAAAGTGTCAATGAGAACAGCGCTGGACGGCGTTCATTTAATGCAAATTTAAGGTAGAGAGCGCTCGGTGTACTATTCATAAAAAAGTAACTTTTGTCAATACTAATTTTTTAGTAATTAACAAATTGATTTTAACCCATAATGAAAATTTGGGCCGTAATAATCATTTTAATTTTGCCAAAATAAGGAATTTTTTTTAAAAATAAAGATTCTAAAATCACTTTTAGCATTTTCCCCTAACCTTTTAAATGAAGAAGGAAGTATGTTACTACGTGATCCAAGCCAAATTCCAGAAATATTTAAAATACGAATAAATGTATATCGGTGATTTTTCTGTGAAAAATTATATTGCAATTAAAAGTGCAGTGTGAGAGATTATTTCTTGTAAAACCGAATACGTAGCAGTTTTACGTTTAGCTTACGGAAGTAAGTTAACCGTCCGTAAGTTAAACATGTTTTACAAATTATATTTTTTTATTTATATTTTTTAAGGAATGGATTGCTAGAAAGTATCATTAAAAATGCTTTGTGGAAATATATGACCTTTGTTATTTTTTAGTGATTGGGAACCCTCATAAGGTAAACATAGGGTCTTATATGAGTGTTTCCAATTACTTAGTTTTCGGAGGTCTTTTATTTCAATTAATCCTTCCTTTTGGATTAGTAAATTTCTAAATTTAAAAAATAATAAAATAAAAATAATAGAAAAATCGAAATTTTAGATATGAAGACCGACTTTTTGACTCTTGTATGAGCTGAGAATGCTTTGAATTTTTTGACATAAGAATCTTCCTTTTTAAAACTCAGATGTAGTGTAGTAGAGAGCAGACCATTTTAAAAACCTTACCCCTGACTCCCAACATAAAGGAACAAGCCTAGACCTTAATCCACTAAGTACTTTTTAAATCATATATTTTATTCAGATTCAAATTAGGCAGTTAAAAAATAACATGCTTTCTCTGAAGATCCTACAATCTGCTTAATGGCATGTCTGATTGGTGGGCTTCAACAGACAACTAACAAGTTCAGCCAATGAATTTTTAAAAGCATACAGAATCAACAGCACGCAAACATTTATAAAGAAATTAATAACCGCTTACGGTAATGCCATGTGTTCTATGTATGAAAAGTGAGGGAGTGTAATTGTACTGTGAGAATGAAATACTGTATAACAAAGTTTTTAATTTCAACCATAACAGCAGCAGCTGATGTCGAAAACTTCCGAATTAAAGATTCGTTCTTTTCATACCTGAGGTATGAAAAGGTTGTTCAAGGTACGTTTAAGGTTTTTTAAGAACTTAGAAATTAATTTTTATTTTTAAAATATTCCTTTTTTGGGGCTGTTCCAAAAATCAAAACAATCTGTGATCCTTTTTTATCTACGGGAATTTTCAAAAATTTTTTACTTAATTACCAAAGAAAGTTAAATGATTACGAATAAGCCGACTTTGTGGCATTCATCAGTGTGCCTCATCTCTTGTTTCATCCTTTTTCTTATTCAAATCCAACTTCAAACTCCCAATGATGAGATACAAAAAAATAACATCTTTCTCTCTTTTTACTGAAAAATGCGAAATAATTGGGCAATAAGGTTGGCTTTTAATAAAACTATACTTAAAATAACGCGATTGTGTGCCGCTCATTCCCTTCTACATTATAAGTACGAAACGGAAATTTTTCCCTTTATTACTTCTTTAACTTCCTCTTGAATCTTAATTAATTTATTCTAATTCCAAGAAAAACGGATGAAAGATGTAAAAAACAGAAGACTACATCTTAATTTCCTAATCGTCAAGTCGATTACTCGGAAAACTAAAAAATTTAAAACATTATTCAAGACTTAAAAGTAATAAAGCAAAATATTTTAAATGATTATGAATAAGACTAATTTTTTTTTCAAAAGATAATCCTATGTGTCACCACGCGGGAGCGGATTAGCCTGTTACATGACAATTTTTTTTTTTTTTTTTTTTTTCATTCTGCTAATGTGACAAAAAAGCTTAATCACCCTCGCCATTTCGGTTCACACTCCTTTTCAGTTCCATAAAAGGGATATAAACGTTTTATTTTCATTATTACAAACCCATTTTACTTATTCATTTTGCAAAGCCCAATTTCAAATTCATACCCGCTGATAAGCAATTCATGCATCACAAATCCCGGCGTATAGCAATTGATATACAAAAGGACAGGTCCCCGATTAGTTTCAAGTTCGCAATACAGCGATAACACCAATCGAGAACAGATGATCAAAGCGGAGTTTCCAATTTCTCCCCGTTTATTATTATAATAGTTATTAACGATAATAAAATAACAATTTAAACGATTTTACCTGTAATTTAAAAGGAAGTAAAATACCCTGAATGTGGAGATGTGAATCTTTTGCAAATGTTGTTGTTTGGTGAACAAAAAAAAAATGGGAAAGAGCTTACAAGTGATGAAAAGAAAACAACACTCACTAAAAAAAAAAATTCTTTTTTAGCACTTCCAATTTAGAATTTTTATCGACTTTCTAATTTCGACACATGAAAAACATGCCGGTAATCAAATTAACTTTTTTTCAACCACAATCATCAACCGAACTTTCATATGAAACAGGCATACATTAAAAAAATTAAAAATTAAAAAAATGAGCCGCAAAAAAAAAATTTGCACCACTCCTTTCCTTAATTTTTTTAAAAAACAAAACCTTTTTTCTTTTGTCGTTTCAAAGATTTCTTCTTTTATTATTGTAATTGGACATCGAGACACTTAAAGAGCACACGTATACTGCCATTTAAATGTGAAAATCAAGACAGAGACACCAAAACTTTTTTGTTATTTTTATTATTTATAATACCGAAAAAAGAAACTTTCTAAGTAAAAACAAATTTACAAATACGCACACCAAACACTAAAAAAATACGTTCGAACGCGACGTCGGACGTTCACGACGGTCACGCTCCACACTGAACGGACAAGGAGTTGTATAGCCGACGCCCGCACGACGTGATCTGAACGTACCGTTCACATGATCCCGTCACAAATCGTTTACCTAAACTGGCTTTTCGTTATAGTGACGTGTTTACGTCTCCGGATTGGAATCGTAATTTCGGTTTACTACTAATGAACCGATTCTTGGTTCTAAGACCTTTTTTAAACCATGTTACTAATGAAACTGAACGTGATTATTATTGAACAGAATTTCTTTCGTGATCTTGGAAGAAAAGAATAAAAAAAAAAGAAAAAGAAAAAAAAGAAGTAAAGCTCGGATGTGAAAATATACGGGTCGTTGAAGGTTCTTCCTTTTTTTTTTTTTTTTTTTTCGTCGTTTTTTGGCGGGTTATGGATTTTTTTTTTCGTCGTTTTTGGATAGCAACATGCTGGTAATTTTTCAACAAGTTGCCTTTTAATGTTTTCAAGTTAAATACGACGGACTTGTTGAATTGATTGTTGGGGGAATTGCACAATGTTAAGCAATGTTGCACTCAGATCTTTTTTGATTTTCTTTTCGTATGTGCAATTTACTATTTATCGTAAATAACGAAATACAAAATTATGTTTGTTTATAAGTGTTACCATTTTCTAGGAAAAACTATTGGGTTATGGAAAAAGAATTATGGCAGTCACGTGGAAAAAAAGACTCTTTTTTTTGTACAGGAAAAACAAATATCGCATAAATCTTGAAATTACTATTCACCATTATCTTTTCAAGGCTGAAAAAGAGTAATAAGGAAAGTTACGCCTTACATATAATGTTTATACAAATGCATCACAAACTAACTCGTGATTTTTCCCCCCTTTGCACGTATGTAAAAATGATAAATATCCATTTTAATACTACAAACATAAGGCTGTTTTTTAAAACTAATAATTATAATTTTAAAAAATTAATAGGACCTGGATTTTTTTGATTCAGTTAAATACTTTAATTTTTTACTTTTAGGCGTAAACTTATTCATAAGCTTATTTTAGTTTTTTTATTTTGTTTGTTTTTCCATGCTTTCATTCATTCCGCAATTCTTTCTTTCCCCTTTTCATTTTTTTTCCTTCACCCATTTTTCATTTTTTCTCTTCTTGTTCCCCTCTTTTTCTTTTTCTCTTTTTTTTCTACCTTTCTTTCCATCCCTCCGCCTCTTTTGCAGGGGTCCGAAGCTTGAAAATTTTGGCCTTTTGGTATTTTTATGTAATATCTGAAATCGGCATCGGCATCGGCACTGCGACATTGTTAGTGCTGGCATCGACCCGAGATATTTAGCCGGCCGAGGGTCGCATCGGCACCGGCATCGAAATCGAACCCTTGATTTTAAAAATAGTCTAGAGTGGCTCTGTGATTTTTTTTTTTTTTTCACTAAAATTGGAATCAGAGGCGGCATCCGATATGATCAAGGCCGGCATCGGATATAATCGATGCTTCGTGGCGTCGGCATCGGAATCGGGATCAGGAGTTAAATAAATAATATGGAATCGGCCTCGGCATTGGCATTGACCCGAGATTTCAGCCGGCACTGGCACCGGCATCCGCTTCGGCTTCGGCTTCGGCTTCGGACCCCTGCTCTTTTGCTTAAAGCTTGAAAAATCCGTGTTCGTGGCAAACTTCCTTTTTGCCTCTTTTCTTCATATTAATTTCCTCCTCTTGCGTTGCACTACTTTCCCTTCATATTTAACTTTCAATTTTTTTAATTGATTTCGAATATAAACCAAATTTAAAAAAAGCATGATTACCGCATAAGTAAACAAGCATTCAGAAAAAAAAAATCAGGTGAAAAAATTTTGACCGATGCCGATGCTAATCAGATGCCGATACAAATCGCGGGCCGATGCCGAATGCCGATTGCCGATGCCGATCGAATTTTTTTAAATATCCGAAATCGGTATCGGCATCGGCACTGAGAAATTGTTAGTGCTAACATCGACCCGAGATATTTGGCCGTCGGCACCGGCATCGGAATCGGGAACGGAATCGGACCTCTGATTTTAAAAATCATCTAGAATGGCTCTTATGATTTTTTTTTTTTTTTTTTTTTTTTTTTTTACTAAAATCGGAATCGGGAGTTAAATATTTAGAAAATAAACAGGCGGCCGCGGCCGGAACCGGCATCGGCACTAGCTTCGCATTCGGACCCCTGAAAAAAATTGAAACACTCGAAACATACCGCCATCCGAACACCCGATAACATTAAAAAAAAAAAAAAATTACCGTAACAAATCAAACTAAACTTTCAGAACAGTCGAAATTTATATAAAGGATATGCAACAGAGCAAAAAATAAAGTCATAACTATAAATAAAAGTCGTTGAACGGAATTTAAAACTGCAAGAAATCCCGTTTTAATGATACGGTAACTCCGCACATATAATGATAGTCTTTTAGAAGGAGGAAAAAGCCCTTTTTGCTTCTCTCCTTCCTAGAAATTTTTCACCATAAATCTAGGAGATATCTGGACTTTGTATAAACTTCTTTAAGAAGTGAAATTTAAGACGTTCGAAATTCATATTGAATAAGATATATGAAGCTATTCGAATGGAAGAACAGCAGTCTTATCTTTACAAACTTGAAAATTTCAAATCGATTTCGCATCCATCTTGATCAAAAGTGATGTACACCTTCAATTTAGATCGTTTAGGCCCAAACCATTTCCATATATAACATTTAGAAGTATAAACAGTGAATGCGCCCCCTCTTTTTTTTTTTTTTTTCAAAATTTATACATTTTTTCCTACCTCGTTTATTTTCGTTAAAACTTTTTTTTTAAAAGTATATTCGTAAGTCAGGTTTTGTCAGTACGTTTGAGATTATTTTTCTCGGAAAAAAAAAAGTTAAATCTGACATGCAAAATTAAACCGCGTAAATAATCATCGGCGATGGCTGTATATATTTTTTTTAAAAGGAACGTTTTTCCAGTTCGCATAAGACAAACATTTAAAAATATCCTGTTAAAGCAATGCAATAATAAATCACTTTAAAAAAGGGTTGAAATCAACGTACGTGATCCAAAGACACCCTTTTGTATTTTCAACGATACATTTGTGTCGATTTTTCAGCAGATAAATAATGCAACCTTTTTTTTTTTTAAATGACCTCGCTATCTTAAAAGGATTGCGAAAACAAAAGGAATAACAAAAAAAAATTACAATCGAATTTAAAGCGTTTTTAAAGGGAAAGACCCAAAAGTTTACATCTGTATATGTTATGAATCTGGAAAAGGATTTCCCCGTGTAAATTAGGAAACAGGTGAACTAGATGGCAGCCAACACGTGCTGGAGCCCCTTTCATACGTGATCACGTGACAGGGAGGTTGGGCGTCGCCACCCTCTTTGTTCCTGTTTTAAATTTCGTGCTATTGTTCTTTGCGGCAATGTTGCCAATATTTTCTTTCGCTCTCTCGATTAATATCAACTTTTTTTTTTAATGTTTTAAAGTTTTCACGTACCTTTATGCATCCCAGTCGTTTTGTCCCGAAGAACCGAAAATTCATAAATATGTCCAAACTGCTGGAACAAAGGTCGAAGATCATCTTCTTCTAAGTGCCGCGGGATTTGTCCGACAAAAAGTTTAACGATTCCGGTTTCACTGTTTTGCAGTTCGTTCCCGGTCCCGGTTGCATTGCCATTTCCGCTTTCAACACAGTGCACTTCATCACCGCTCACATTTACCTGATCAATTTTCCCGTTATTGGAATTATTCATGACAAAATCCTGCTGGGGTTGTTGTGGAAGATGTTGATGCTGTTGTTGTTGCGGTTGTTGTTGCTGTTGTGGCGGCGGCCTGTTGGCCAATGGCATTATCATGCCAGGCATTCCAGGGTGAATGGTTCCCAACATATGGGGATTCATCCTCGGTACTAGCATTTTCTAACTTAACACTTATCACTGACGCTAGTAAAAAAAAAAAAAGTTGACTTTAAATGATAGGGTGTAGATCAGTCTTTTCGTTTCGTAGGCTTACGTTGAAGTGGCAGTGCTGTTTTTTTTATATGTATATAACTGTGTCGGAAGAAAAAAAAGTAAATTATTGTTGAAAAAATTATTGAAATTCGGTTTAGTAATTCAGTTGGGGATCGATTCGCTCGACTCGATTGTTTTAGAATTTTCAGCTCACAAAAAATATTATGTACTATTTTGGTATAATCGGACGACCAATTGGTATGTAATTTTAAAAAAAAATGCAGGTATATTAATGAAAAAAGACGGTGGCTGCAACGTGGCAATGTACCTAATATTACCTCCCGTGAAAAAATAGGAAATTTTTTGATGCCAAGTTTAAAGTATCAAGCTCTTGCATTTTACATGCTTAAGTTGTGAAATGCTCTTGTGATTCTGACCTCATGATGCAGTTACTATTAAGCTGCAGTTCAAACTTGCACAGTACAAGTTTAAACGTGCACAGTGCAAGTTCAAACTTGTACACAACAAGTTGAAACTTTCACAAGACAAGTTCAAATTTGCACAAGACAAGCTCAAACTTGTAAACAACAAGTTCAAACTTGCACAGTACAAGTTCGAACTTGTAAACAACAAGTTGAAACTTTCACAAGACAAGCTCGAACTTGCACAAGACAAGTTCAAACTTGTAAACAACAAGTAGAAACTTTCACAACACAAGCTCAAACTTGCACAAGACCTTGCACAAGAGAGGGGGACTATCCTAATTCCGAGTCATTGTTGAAGAAGGTACATGGGGCGCTGAATCTTGCCCCTAGGGAGTAAAAAACTGAAAGTTTCAAGTTGACGTAATATTTGAATGGCCCCAAAAATATGACAATTCTACAAGCTCTATTTTACGAAGCATCACTATCAAGGGCATTTGCCCCATTTTCCGTTGGATGAATACATCTCTACTTATCGTACGTGAGAAAAATATGAGCATACGAAATTACGAAATTGCGACACTACTGGAAGCTCAATCGTGTAACATAAAATAGAAACAGCTGGGTTCTAGCATGAGGAAAAGGATTTTATCAGGAACACATATATTTTTTAAACTTAGTGGTAAAAAAAAATAAGAAAAAAAAATACGCAGATCGACTTTTGATTTCAAAATCGCGACATTTCGGCCATATGTTGTTTATCAGGTTAAAATATATCTGGATGAATATTCCGGTGAAGGATTCATATCTGAGCATGATGAAAGTATGTGCCTCAAAAATATTATATAGCATAAAAAAGAAATCTAAGAAAGGTAAAAATATAATGAGAAGAATTATGAATATGTCCAATAATATGGTTCTGAAAAAACGTCAGTAGGGTAGTGGTGATAAGGATGCTTGATTCTCAAGCGAAGAACTTCAGTTGTCATGTTACTCGAAGTTCAATTTTTTTTTACTAATCCATTTATCACTTTTCCATTATGCGTGATTAAAATCAACAGTGGGTCGGAGATTATACTGCATTTTACTTATATCGGCAAAATATTCATTAGTGCTTACTGTAAAGAAGAATAATGGGAGAAAAAATTAGTAGGACCATTTAGCGAAAAAAATAAGCCGAGCAATGTCAACGAAGCAAATATATGCAGGAGGACAACTAATAAGAAGATTCACTCAATATGGGCACAATGAAATCTTGTAGGGGGGCGTCCATAAACCACGTTAGCATTACTTTGGCCATTTTTGACCCCCTGCCCCCTTGTTAGCATTTTGGGACCCCTCTTAAAAGTACGTTATATTTCGGTTACCCCCCGTTAAAAATTTTTTTTTCTTTTAAATTAATATTAAACATTTAAAAAATCTGAAATGCCTTGGAACTTAAATTTTAACTTAGAGCAAATGCGCGGGTAAAATTAAAATAGTTTTTTTTAAAAGTGATTTAGGTTACATAATTTAAAAAAATTAAATTATTTTCAACTTTACACGTTTATTACACGAGACAAATGCTAACGTTAATTATGTAACTCTCTAGTTAGCAAAAGTTAGCATTTTAAATACCCACATCCCCCCTAACGTTCTAGCGTGGTTTATGAACGACCCCTAGCTGGTGGTATATACTAGAAGAAATGTATGGATCGACCAACTATATTAAAAAGATGTTTGATCCTGATACGTATATCCAGGTCGTTCCTTGCTCTTAAAGAACAAACAATTTAAGAGTCTTAGACTAGAAAATACGGAATCGCAAAAGCTCCTAATGCTTTTTTATGAAAAGTCAGAAAATTCTAGTATTAAGGAAACTGCCGGTAATCTCTGAGTGGAGTACTTTCCGTTTGACATATCACAGTACGACATTTTAAAGTGTCCAGATTCTTTATGCATTTATGATAATAAACATTTTATTTGAAAATTTTGACTGACTCCTATACGGTATACTAAAGACGTCCGAAGTTATTTTCTTCCTGAACGCCTTGTACCGTTGAATTATGAGCTTTAAAAAAACTTCTTGGATGTATCCATTTTCTTTACTAAAAGCTTCGTTAACGTATCCACGTAAAAAAAACGAATTATATATCCAATTCGGGTATTTTTATCCTTTTCATTGGTAATCCAAAACGCCATTCACAAAAATAACCACTTTTGTACAACTTAAAACACGTTACCCTTATCAATGACCTTGAAAACTATCACGCACATGCCCGTTAAAGCGCGGTGGTTGTAAAAAAATAGTAATCACATGTTTTATAATACATTGGCGGTAGGTGATGTACAAATATGGTTAATATAAAAAAATACAACACTAAAAAATGACAATACAAAAAACAAAAAAAAACAGGACAAGACCGACTAGCACAGAGCACAGAACGACAATAACACTAAGCATGGACGCTCAGTCTGTGTACAATCGTGACGTCACACGCACCCTCGCCCTATCAGCAAACAACCCCATGACGTCACCGAAATGCATTCGATGAAAGTGAATTGCAATAAAACATGACTCTTATTATCTAAACTGAAAACATTACAGGAGGATGGGAGTTCATTTAAAAAGAGGGGTGAATGACTGCTGCTGTTTTCTACGTCTTCGACTTGAATTTTCTCTATTAGGAGAAATAACGAAGCGTATCTTTTTCCGCTTCGTCTTTTCGGGAAAGCTTAATGGGCGTGCATGAAAGACTACAGTAGAAACGACTCGGATGTTTAATTCTATTAAGGTTAGGTTAGGAGGAAATGACCAGACTGAATATCAAGTTCGCCTAAAGTTGGATTTAATTTATTAAAGGATGCTTTAGAATTTTTTTTTCCTCTCCTATAAAAGAAAAAAAAAAGTATAATGGGGAAAACAAGCGAGGAACTTCTTTTTTATCTTTTTTTTTTAACAATGAGAGCGGGAAATGTTTTTTAGGCGTACGATATAACAAAAGGACCCTGCACTACCAATCACGCACGTTTTGATCTGAGAAGGGTGAAGGGGAAGACCCCTTAGTAAGATGGTGAAGGGCATTGATGAGAATGTAGATGATTGACCAGGGGCGGCTTGCTTTTGATAAGGCTACTGTTCGATTGTTATCGATTTTTTTAATATGAATAGTCATAAAAAATTTTAAAAGCATTAGTCATGAAAGTGAATTTTACCGATTTAATAGGACTAAAATAGAATCAATGGGTTTTGCTGAGCCCATACTGCAAAAATTCTCAAAGGCTATCAAAGCCAAACTTGTTTATGCATCGGAGATTTCGCTAGAAAATACTTTTTTTTTTACTTCGTTTAATCGCCATATCGCCACTGTTGGTAAAAACCCTACTGACTCTCACCAACCCTCCCGAGCTTTGCTCCAAACTTTGCAAGCTTACCCCTTATATTCTAGTTCAATCGCCATCCCCTAAAACTTTCTCTCAACCCTCCGCAGACGACTCACTACAAATAATAATTTACCTTATCTTATACTCTTACGATTAGTCTCTTTAAAAAAATATTGGATGTAGGACTACAAAACAAAAACTGCCGCCATGAATATTCAGATCCAACAAAGGAGGAAAAAAAATTCATTTCAAAACCCGTTTAAAGATAATATAAAGGACTCTTTTTGCTACTGGACATTATTTAAACGCTCTGTAAACAGCTCCTTGTTGTCCCTTAAAAAAAAAAAAATAAGTAAAACGGTGTCATTTTTTTAGGGCCAACTCAGTAATTATATATTGCCTGATCCAACAAATCAAGTTTTCTTTAGAGACATTTTTATTACATTTCGCATAGAAGATAGTCATACGGCCAAAGCTATTTTTTTTTTTTTTAAGAAAAAAAACATGGGATGGAATTTACGGATCCAGAAAAAGGAATAAAATGAGCAACGACAAGAGCAGGATAGCAAAACTAATACGGGCACATTGTTTCCCACGATAAATGTAACAAAAAGTTTAAATGGATTTCATTTTCTCGTCAGAGTTCACAGTCATAGAGAACCGCACATATTCTCTTATTGTGTATATGTAGATTTCGAAAATATTTAAAACATTCGCACCGCTTTTAGAATTGCATACGGATTGCGGAAGTAAAATGATACGAGACTCGGGAGATAATGGAGAAATGTCAATATTAAATTACAGGATTTGGAGAACCACCAAAATCCACACGTGCATGGTACGATTTTCCTATTTACTCAATTACTGAATCACTGTTTCCGGGGGAATTTAACCGTAAATGCAGTTTTCAGTGACAAAATTTGTCTCTTTTTTACGTTTTACATAAAAAGTATTTTGCTTTACTTAAATGCGTACAACCCTCCCCCCCCCCCAAAAAAAAAAAAAAAAACTTTTCTAATGTTTTTAAAGAATATATCAACATCCATTTTCCCGTGTTGATAAGGGAATATATATTTTTTATGGAAATGCATGCACTGTGTATATGAAAAACAACAAAAATTCGAGCTATGCGGCTGGAAAATCGTAATGATAGCGCGGGTAAAGTTTCTCATTTACCTCCTCTACGACAACTTTCCAAAACTCATCGTATGTTTATTTTCATATTTATGTGCGTCTTTCCTATGATTATGTTAGACACGTATTCTGCATCATATGGAAATTCATGCTATTTCGAATTGCTGTTCCTTACCGGAATAATTTATTTTCTATCTTCAATTCGAATATAAGAGAAGTGAAAATATATTTTGTACGAAATAATTTCGGAGGAAGACTTTTTCTTCCTTCTAACTATTTACCATACATACTCACATCAATTTTATGGGCACGAAATAATCGAGGCATGGTATGTACACCGTGTTATAACTTTTCGATGATGGTTTCTTTTTCAGTGGTATTTCCTTTTCACTTTCTATGATTTTAACATTTTCCGGCACCGATGTTCGAGGCATTACCGAGGTTTCGCAAACCTCGGGTTCAGGGATTTTTGTTTCCGTTTTCACGTCCACACGTTTAAAGTCCGGATCGTATTTGGAATATCTAGCTCTGTAGGCTTTGATGGCCGTTGGGAATTCCTTACGTTCTCCACTTTTTCGAGTTCCCAGCTCTTGATTTAATTTAAATTCTATGGAAATGCTTTTAGGTCTGCTGCTCGCATTAGCCGGCAAGTATGTTCTTGAATACCCTTGATCGACTGTTCCAGAGAGTAATATAAAATCTTTGTCCTGATTCCCTTCGAATTCGTTTATGCTAGATATAAAAAAATCTTGGCCCATTTTCGGCACCGAGCTTGTTTCGGAAAGACGGAAGCTGTCGTCCGAACCGGATGAGAAATCGTCTTCTCTTACGTCGCAAGTGTAATCTTTTAGAGGGGAAACGTACACGTAGGATCCTTGTATTTCAAGTAACATTTGTTCAGGCTTTTCAAGGATCTTGCCTAAAAAATACGCAATAATTGAAAAGTTCGGAAAAGAGTGAAAATTTGAAAATAATTAAAAATACCTTCAGTGCATTGAAAAGATCCGATTAATATTTTCTTTTCCGTGACCAAATCCTTTTCAATTCGTTCACATACAAAGTTAATTGTAGTCCTAATTATTTTATCTGAACTTAAAACACCTTCACCTATATTTTTTAATCTCTTATACCCGTACTTCACTTCCGCAACTTCGGTATGTCTATTTGGTTGTAACAAATCAATTTTTTCAACTCGCTGAGGCGCATCGGACAGTCTTTGAATTTCTCCCGTAAATGAAATAGATTTTTCTTCGTTCGAAACAGGCCATTCGCTTGAAATCGACCGTTCGAATAAAATCGATTTTTCTTCGTTTGAAACAGGCCCTTCGCTTGAAATCGGCCGTTCGAATGAAATCGATTTTTCTTCGTTCGAAACAAGCCGTTCGCTTGAAATCGGCCGTTCGAATGAAATCGATTTTTCTTTCTTCAAAACAGGCCGTTCGGTAATGTCTCTGTCGAAATCAATGTCTTTTTCCTTTCGCGGATCATATTTCACGAGTTGTTTCTGAAATCTATCATCCTGAGAACTTTTCGACAGGATGTCATTCGACTCTATCCTGTCCGCATCTTCTCTTTGAGATTCATCTTGATTTGACGTTCTTCTTGCACCGGAATCTTCGGAATGTCTTAAACTACCGATCCTTTCAGGAGAATTAAAAACCTGTGCCGTTATGGCGTTAATGTCTTGGAGGTGGTTACTAGCTTGCGAAACTAATTTCGAGTTTCTTTTCCTCATAGGAGATACAAACATTTCCTCGTCAATTGATCTTTTATTGTCAGGGTCTTCATCGGTAAAAGAGACACGTCGGGTGTTTTCCACTTTTTTATTCGTAATTTTGCTAATCGATGACTCGCGGGGTTGGGGCTCAGCTGACAGCCGGAGCTGGGTCGGAGGTGGCTGGGAAAATCGACGTTCATTTGAAGATTTTTGCTCAGCCGAAATTCGTTGCTTCTGTGAAGACTGACTTTCAGTCGAAGATCGACGTTTAGTTGCAAGTTGACGTTCAACTGAAAAAGCCCGTTGTTTTTGTGAAGACTGACTTTCATTTGAAGATCTCTTTGCAGACGAAAGATTTTTCTCAGCTGGATTTCGTTGTTTTTGTGAAGATTGGCTCTCGGTTGAAGATCTTCTTGTAGATGAAAGCCGATTTTCAACTGAATCTGGTTGCTTCGGTGAAAACGGACTCTTAGTTGACGTTTTATTTGGAAATAAAATTTGACGTTCGGCTGGAGTTTTTTGTTTTGATGAAAATGGACTGTCAACTGATGGTCCTGGTACAAATGAAACCTGGCGTTCTTGCGAAGATCTAGGGATAGTTGGAGATCGACGTTCGGCTGAAGGTTTTCGTGTAAATGAAAGCTGATGTTCTTGCGAAGATCTGGGACTAGTTAGAGATCGACGTTCGGCTGGAGATTTTAGTGACGACTGACTTTCAATTGAAGATCTCTTTGTAGATGAAAGATTTTTTTCAGCTGGATTTCGTTGTTTTTGTGAAGACTGACTCTCGTTTGAAGATCTTCGTGTAGATGAAAGCCGATTTTCAACTGAAGTTGGTTGTTTGGCTAAAAACGGGCTATCAGTTAACGTTTTATTTGGAAATAAAATTTGACGTTCAGCTGGAGTTTTTTGTTTTGGCGAAGATGGCCTCTCAACTGATGATCCTTGTACAAATGGAAGTTGGTCTTCTCGGGAAGATCTAGGGCTAGTTGGAGATTGACGTTCGGCCGAAGATTTAGACTTTACGAACGTGTCTTGATTCATTTTTTGTCCCTAAAAATAGCCAAAAAAAGAAGTGCAATTTTATAAAAAATAAAAAAAGAGACCAAGAAACACAAGATCAAAAATATAATATAATAGGGAGAAATCACAATATTAAAACCATACCTTTTCTGTCTTATCTGGATTTTCAGAATCGGATGACTGTGAAGAAAGAAACAAAGGTTTAATAGGCAACTCATGAAATGCTTCTTCTACATCGATTTCAATATCTGCATTTGTCAAAGTGGCATAAGATGAAGATGGCTTTAGAGGAGGAGACAAAAGTCCATTTCCGTTTTCGGATGATTTTGTTTCAAATGAATCATGGCTCGATTGTTTCGGAGTCGAAACATTGCCGATTAAACTAGGTGGTAGCGAAAAAGTAGTTGTAGACGTTTTCTGAAATGTAAAAAATATATACTAAAAAAACCAAAAAATCAATCTTTGAAACATTTTTTAGGCGAATTCCTTACCAAAGACACTTGACTGGAAATTCCTGATCCGAGGTTCTCGTCCTGAGACACTGATCGGTGGGCGTAAAACCCTATCCGATTCAAATCATTATCTACGCTACCATATAAGGCAATATTGGAAACGGAACCTTCTTCCGCCAAGTTAAAGACTAGATTGGGCACATTCGACTGCACCTTTCCATAAGATGCAACATGGAAAACTTTTTTCTCTTCAGGAGGTAATCGCTGAGCTATAATCCAGTTCGCTTTTTGAAAATACAGCATTTTTTTTAAAACTTTTATCTGCATTTCGGAAACTGGGAGAGTTGTCCGACTGATAATCCACTGCAACATGTATGATGTGTGTGCCGACACAATCGATCCCCAATAAAGTAAATAATCAGATCCGAAAGGCTTCAATATTTTTTCTAAAGGTTTCGGATTCACTGTAATTCTTGAATTTACAACTCGAAGCTGATTTTTGAAATGAATTATTTCAGATAAAAGCGAACTATCTTTTTCGCTCAGCTAAAAATAAACAAAAAAAAAAAAAATCATGAATGTTTTCCATATTGTGACAAAAGAAACTTAGACATCATTATTATTATTTTTTTTTTCATTTTTACTCCAAACAACGCTGCTTATATTAGGATATTCCAAATTGAACGAGATTTCAGGTTTTACGCTTGGTTAATGTTCCGGTGGATAAAACCTTTTAGAGAAAAAAGTAAAAAAAATGGACATGCGTAGGACATATGCAAACAAAACCAACTTAAAAAAGTTTTAAAAATGCTTTACAATTTTTTTTTTTTTTTTTTTTTTGATTGCTTACATTATACCAACACACAGAGTTTGGATCATCACAAAAACTGGGTTACGAGCTTAAAGTGAGAATATAATCATTTTTAAAAGGAAAAAATATTCCAACGAAATCCAGCCTTGAATATTTATTGAGCGTAATTTCCCCGATACAGTTTTTAAAATGCAAAGAGTATATCTAAAAAAGATCGTACGAGATCGCTTGTCCTTTTTTAAAAAAAGCAATATAGGATACAATAACTTCTTATTCAGATCTATAAATGTGTCAGAATCGTGTTTAGCGTCTTCCCTTCAGGGTGATTCGATAACAAGTTTCTAAGATAATATCGAAGCTTTCTAAATAACTTACGTTACAATCGTTCCCGGGGCTGCTTTTTCTTATATGGAGTCAGACTTAACAAAAAATTATTTATACATTTTTATTAGCATATTTTTTTACCTGGAATAGGTAAACGATGACTAACGTTCCGTCTTTTTCAAGCATCGCTTTTTCCTGTGTTGCATATGTGGATTTATAATGAACTGCATGCATTTCCAACGGATATCTGAAATTGGAAAAAAGAATTTCCACACCTGAATGAGAGTGTATGAGCTCTGACGTCATCCATAGGAACCTTGTAAGTCATATGACCATTTAAGTATTAAGTAACTTTTGAAATTTTTGACCCTCTCCCCCTCTTTATAGTAAGTTGAATTTAAGCTTTTTCTTGTGGCAATTTGACATTAGAGTAAGATTTTGAGGACCTCCTACCCCCCCCCCCCCCCCCATCTTTTTCCAAGCTTGAATGAACCCTTTGAACGTGACACATATCGCGACCTTAGAGCCAAAGAGTGCTGTCACTTTTTGATTTTTCGTAAGTTAAACATAAAAATTTTTTTTAGATAGCACCCTTTGGTTCTAACATCGCGATATACCGATGGATGTGGGTCATTCACATAAATACTAAAGGCGGCGATATATCGGCAATACTAATATACTTTACTCCTCAGATATAGACTTATTTTTTTTTTTTTTTTTTTAATTATTTTAAAAACAAAAGTTTTAAGGTTGCTGTAAATGAAAATTGCAGAAGATAAAGGTGAATTAAAAATTCGGTTATGAAAGCGACTGACAGTATTCAAAAGCAATTTTCCATTTGTTAATAGATTCGGTGTCATCAACACAGACATTTCGGCATACTTCGTGGTTAACCATTTTACTATTACATTTTTTATATTCACTTTACTCGAATTTGAGTCACTAGAATAAATGTTGAGCCTTTGATGATGCAGCACCAAAATCAATAGAGCTACCCAGAAAAAAAATCGACATCGAAATTCGATGTCAATTCGAGGACATTTTCGAAGCTTCACATTCCCCGATTCGATCTCCATTTTAAGATTTTTCCTATGTCTCCTTCAACTACTTTTTAATTTTATATAAAAAAAAAAAAAAAAATTCTGTGATTTCTTTCCGCACTCAAAAAAGAAAATGACTAATGCGAAAGCAAAAGTGCATTCAGACAAGACATTTTTCCTAAAAGCCGTGCGAAAACAAAAAAATGTCTTGTGATAAGTCATTATGCGACACTAGCGGACAATTCTTATACTACGCTATCGGAATCAACATGGCGGGTCGCGAAAACCATAATTAGTTATTATTTAATGAAATAAAAACGTATCATCGTTTTAATTTTTGTTTTAAAAACGTGTAAGTGGACATCATGGATTAACCAAGATGGATATTCTGGATTTTGTATTCACACTTAAATTAAATATTTTCTTTAAAAAAATTGAACTGAAATCTGACATTGTCCAATGCAGAGGATTGGGGCTATGTTTAGGTTATGTTATTACTATTTGAATAAGGTATGAAATAAAGATTTAAAAATCATATGAAAAATCCTAAAGTTATATCACTTGTATTATAATGGTTTAGCATGCATATTTATTTATACGAATTTATCGTCTATTTAAAAAAAAGCCGAGCATAAACAGTATTATCATAACATAATGTATAAATTCTACATTAGTTGCCATTTTGTTTGTTTACAGTATATGACTTGCCGATAGCCGACTGAATGACTTACGACAAGTCAGAAAATGTCTTGGCACAAAATAAAAGCGTTCAAAGCATAATAACCGCTTATGCTAAGTTATTTTATTTTCTGAGTGCAGAATGATTTTTGAAAAAAAATTTGCAAGAAAAAATCTTATTTCTTAAAGTGGACTTTGCATCGACGTGAAATCGACGTCAAAAAAGTCTTATAATCTGCGTTGAATCAATGTTCGACGTTCAAATTCGGTCGATTCAATGGATCCCTTCTGTTTGGGTAGCAGTTTTACAGCTGTGCTCATTTCAAACCACTCATAATCACTTTTTCAATTTGAAAAAAAAAAAAAATAGACTACTGAAAAATGAAATTGGGGTTTTACCGTTTTCCATCTATTTGGTGTTCACTAGGCAAATGGAAATGAATCTGCGAAAATACGTAACTACCATTCAATGGCCCTCCCGTGATAAAAGGCTTCCTTTTGTCCCACTTGCCACTAAGTAAAACTAAAAAGATTTTAATAAATTAAATAATTAACGATTTGATTTTCATTTTTGAAGAAAAAAAAAATTAATATTACCATACTTGAGGAGCCTGTGTTGCTAATAGTCGTCATCTGTGGAAGGGTGTAGTATTCATGCCATTTTAAGTCCCTATCCTCATAAATAACCGTTTCGTCCTTACTAATTTCAATAACAGAAGGGATTTCAGCTCGCTCCTTCTCACTTCGGTTGTTATCTTTTTTTATTTAAAAATAAGAGAAGAATATTTTAATTATTTTAAGTACAGTCTCCAAATCATAATTTAATCTTTACCTTTCTTTCCAGCCTCCATTCTAGTCTTCATTTTTTAGTCACCAAAATTTTTTCCGCTTAGGCTTAAATAACATTTTTAAATTTAATAGAGAATACTTTTTTTCAAAAATAATGTAAATAAAAATCGCGTCGCCATTTATGTTTTCAAGCAGAATTCCATTCCGTTCAAGCCATTTCGAATAAAAGCAAAGTATATTTTATATACTATATACTTTTATTCAAGAAAAAACATTTCCTGAAAACAATGATCTCAAAAGTTTTCAGTTTTCCTACTCGGGGAAAGTTCCGAAAAGGTGAAGCATTACCGATAATTTTTGAAAAACCCGAAGCGGCGAAACTCGAGGGAAATCAAATAAATCTTCAAACTATAAATTAGCCGCAATTACTGGAGATTTTTCTTTCCAAAAAGTCAAACCGTCATTATTTAAATTTCAAAACTTTCCATAGAGCAAAAAGGGAAAATGTTTTTTAAGTATTTCATTTTCGACCGGCTCTTAATTACAATTGCGGCCGACTTTCAAACCTAAAAAAAAAAAAAAAATTTCAGCATTTCCGCATCGGTTGGTGTTCTTCTAAATTCCTCTTCGAAGAAAATTTATCTAAGTCAACAGTTTCGTTTATATTAAGAAGAGTATGGAGATACGATTCCTGCGGCTAGAAAATATAAAAAAAAATTAATGATTTGGAAAAGAAAAATTTTTTTTTTCATTCCATGCAACCCATCAACTTGAATCATCTCGATGTTAAACATGTCGCGACTGTAAATCTTCTTAATGTACATAAACCAAGCACAAATTAAAACATTCCCCCGTCTTATCTCTTGACTCAAGCCTTTTATTATCTTTTTCCTCGTTCTTTACTTTTCCTAATCCCTCTTTTGCCTTTCGAGTCGATCCTTTTCAAAAATTTCATCCAGTTTTCGGAGGAAACAAGCTTCTGATTTTTAATTACCATGCTTTTTGAGTTATTTTTAAAATTAATTTTGAAACATGAAAACAAGAATTGAGAAGTATGATTCATGATTTTACAGATATTTTGTAATCCTGGAGTAGTGAATGAGAACCGAAGTCCCCAAACTTTTAGTCCGAATACTGGATGTTTTAACGGTAAGCAACCAAAACTCAAATTTTATCTTTGATTGATTAATGATTATCGTTAAGGGCATCTATCGATTTTCACAGGAAATTGCGACTCCTGAATTTATTTTCCTATATTTGTTTTATGTAATAAATAAAAGCACTTTTTGTAAGTTCGAACAAAGTTTCAACTGTTGCCCCTTTGTGCGACGTATGGAGAATTCTCTGATACAATTTGGCACGATTAAAAACGCGTCATTTAGCGACATTTTTAAAATCACCTGTGAATATTAAATTTTTTAATTTTTTTTTTTTCTCAAGCCTCATCTTGAATAATATATCTTTAATACTCCCTCTGTCCCAAAATACTTTGTGTTTCTCATTTTCATTTCCCATTTCGTAAGCTTTTGATTTTTGCCGGAACTGTTTGTACCACTTAACCCATCTACCCGAGCACTATTTCACACTACCCCCTCATCCCTACAGGGTCCTCCCCCCCTTTGGGGAAAAAATTAGCGAAAATTTGGAAAAAATCAAAAATTTGTATCATTTTTGCCCCGTTTCAGAAACGGAAGCGAAAAATTTGAAAGTGGTCGGAAATGAGAGAGTACATTACCCTATACAAGAATCCCTTAAGAGAAAATTTTTTTCAATTGTCGCGAACCCCCACAAAGAAATAAAATATGTTGAGTGTCCGACCACGGGGGTGAATTTTTAAAATTCCATTAGATGGTCGCGAAACGTTTTTTACGGGGGTTTTTTAGGTCGCTGATTTCGATTCCGAGGTCAGTTTTTAAAAATTCAAGATGGCGGATCCAATATGGCGGACCTTTTTCAAAAAATGGACATTTTTTCACTTAAACGAGTAATCGGGAGGTTATTGAGGCCGCTGATTTCAATTCTGAAATCGGTTTTTGAAAATTGAAGATGTCGGATCCAATATGGCGGACCGTCTTTCAAAAAATCGATTTTTTTCACTTAAACACATGTCCAGGGGGTTATTGAGGACGCTGATTTTAATTTTGAGGTCAGTTTTTTAAAATGCAAGATGGCGGATCCAATATGGCTGACCTTTTTTCAAAAATTCGATTTTTTTTTCACTTAAACACATATCCAAGGGGTTATTGAGGACGCTGATTTCGATTCTGAGGTCGGTTTTTAGAAATTCAAGATGGCGGATCCAATATGGCGGACGTTCACCGATAACCTCCGCACTCAGAAAACAAATTAACTTAGCATAAACAATTTTCATTATATATCATAGCATCTTCAATTTTCAAAAACCGATTTCAGAATTGAAATCAGCGGCCTCATTTATTATGCTTTGAACGCTTTTGTTTTGAGCCAAGATATTTTCTGACTTGTCGCAAGTCATCAACTCGGCTGTCAGCAAATCGTATATTGTAAACAAACAAAATGGCGTCTTATGTGGAATTTATATATTACGTTATTATGAAAATACTGTTCATGCTCGCGTGTATCAAACAATTTCACACTAAACAATGTAAATAAAATAACTATATGAAACATCAATAGAAAAAATTATATTTTTACTTTGTTTTTTGTAGCTTCGTAGTAACAACGCAACTTAAACATACGGTAAACTATCCTCTGCATTGGAAAATGTTAGATTTCAGTTCAATTTTTTTAAAGAAAATATTTAATTTAAGTTACCTAAATATAAAAATCTGCAGTATTCATCTTGTTTAAGCCACGATACAAGTTTTTAAAATGAAAATTAAAACGATACTACGTTTTTATTTCATTAAATAATAATTATCGTTTTCGCGAGCCGCCATGTTGATTCCGATATCATACTGTCCGACAGTGTCGCCAATAGTTGCAAAACAAAAGTCGCCAAAAAGTTGCCAAATGGTAGAGTTATAACACTCAAAACTTTCAAAACGCAAAATTCACTAAAAAATAGATAGCACCCTATTCCACTAAGATCGCGATACTATATTTGAGACAGAAATTAGACATCCCTTCTATTTTTTTTTTTTTTTTTTTGGCTAGGCTACTTTAGACTTCCAAAATTTTGAATTTTTTAATCGCGACGCGAAAGAAACTCATAGCATGCCTTAAAAGTTTTTTTTTTTTTTTCAAAACAAGATGGCATAGTTTCTTTCTTTCTTTTCTTTATTCATTCTTACGCATTCGCTTGAATGTCAAAAAAGAATCCAGCAGCGATAACCACGGTTCTTAATGGTAAGCTAGTAGGAATTCTAATGTTATTCGCGTTTTCCTCTTTCTTTATAATTTTTTAAAATGAAAATTTATAGGCGTAAGTTAAAAAAAGGAAAAAAAAAAACGGAAAACAAAAAACAAGCTCTTGAACTCATAAAAAACATCTGATATGACAAAAAAGATAAAATGAATCGAATCTTAGCCGAAACTGCAAAGTAAGCAGAACTCAAGACGAGTCGATTTGCGATCGACTCGTGCTGAGTATCGGGTAAGACTTCGAGCCGTTTCGATGTATCTTTTTACTTTCATATATTATATTTTCGGTAGATTTAAGGAAAACTCGTTATTATTATTTATTTTCCGCCTCCTAAGTTTAGACATATCAAATGGTGGCAGCGGTAAAGCGCGCGAAGATTTTTTAGAAAAAAAAAAAAAAAAAATCGGGATTTTTATTGAACAATTATTAACAAAAAGAAGTAAACTTTTAAGTATCGTGGTGAACACGTGTAGTATGTTTTAGTGGTATTCAAGATTAAACCGTTCAAAAATAAGGGCGAAATAATTTCCGACCATGGATAAATCGTATGATAAAACATTTTGATTGATTAATAATAAAAAAAAAAAAAAAAAAAGAGTGTGTGAGCACGTGTGTTGATTAGTGACTATATTCTTAATTAACTGTACTAATTATAACCGATGAATTCAAATGGTTTAAGAACAAATTGTGCTCAGCTAAATGTGAAAAATAATAGGCTAAAGTAAAATTTTCAATGAATAAAAAACAAAAAAAAGAAGAAAATAATAATAATAATAATGAAAATAAAAGAACACTCGAACGTTAATTAGTTAATCAGGTCAGTCGTTGCACAAGGGATCATATTGCGGCGCGGGACAAAATGATATCTCTTCGAGTCTTCAAACCTATAAAGGGTCAGGTTACCTAAACTTTTATAGTGAATATCAGGATCAGGAAGGTCTGCAATATCAGCCTGGAATTTCTTAAGCAGCTGCCAGAATGGGAACAGCCAGTTTTTTGGGGAATGGAACTGGTATAAGTCTTCCAACATTCTTCGGCATCTTTAATTGCTGTACGGGAATCCTACAGGAAATCATGTCAAGTGCCGTTACCAAGTGCGAATAAAAAAAAAAAATAAATAAATAAAAAATAAATATATAAGTAAAATAAAGTGTTGTGCAAAATGAAAAGAAGTGGAAAATATGTGAAAGGCAGGTTCACGAAATTCGGTTTCTTAGTTAAAATGAGGAAAGCATTGAGAATAAATTTTGCATGCAACATGCCATATATGTTTAAGCATCTTGGTGCGAGACATCCGGTGTCGGTTTTCGTAAATGTATCGGTTGATATTTTTTCTGCTGACCATCAATGATTAGGTTAGAATTGAAAATATTAAGTATTTTAATAAATGTTTATGTATGTGTAGATATGATGCAGTAGCAATTTAGGGATTAAATCCATTTCTTTTAAGAGCTTTATTTCCCTTTGTCTTAATTTTGATATATTAATTAATTAATGAATAATAGGCAAAAATTATATATAATGTTTAGATCGATGCTGATACGATGCAATCATAGCTTAGGTATATAAAAAAAAAAAAAAAAGTTTCTTTTTTTTTCTTAGCGTTTTGTTATTATTTGGGTAGAACAGTTAATTATGAAGCTTTTCGGATTTTATTTTAAATATTTTTGTTGTTTTTGTTTAAATATTGTTGACGCGATTATTTGCAGTCATAGAAGAATCATTTTGAGTATATTTCAGTTATTAATTCACGAGATTTGTTTTGTACGGATAATAATGATTACAATGATTACAATGGAGAATAAAACGTGCGCACATAAAAGTAGAATTTTCAATTTTTGTTTGATTTTTGATGTTGTTTTGATTTTTTTTTCGAATTTTCAATTGTGGTTTGTTTGTTTTGATTTTTTTTTTTTCGAGTTGTTCCAGGAAGACATCCTGCTGACATAGATGTAGTTTTGAGTTAGTTTTCTTTTTCGTATGTTTATCGGCATTTGTATGAAGAAATTTTCATCCCTTTGGGGCATACAACTGATTACAAAATTATTAGAGCTATTTTGATTTTGTGAATTTTCAATTGTTGTTTGTTTATGTTTTGAATTTTTTTCTTTAATAATAATTACAATGGAAAATCAAACGTGCGCATATAGAATATTTTCAATTTGTCGCTGGTATACGTTTTGATTTTCAATTTCTTGTTTATTTATGTTTTGAGTTTTTCGAGTTGTTCCAGGATGAAGCATTCCTGACGTAATATGTGGTATCCAGGTGAAACATCCTGCTGACATAGATGTAGTTTTGAGTTAGTTTTCTTTTTCGTATGTTTATCGGCATTTGTATGAAGAAATTTTCATCCCTTTGGGGCATACAACTGATTACAAAATTATTAGAGCTATTTTGATTTTGTGAATTCTCAATTGTTGTTTGTTTATGTTTTGATTTTTTTTCGATAATAATAATTACAATGGAAAATCAAACGTGCGCATATAGAATATTTTCAATTTGTCGCTGGTATACGTTTTGATTTTCAATTTGTTGTTTATTTATGTTTTGAGTTTTTCGAGTTGTTCCAGGATGAACCATTCCTGACGTAACATGTGGTATCCAGGTGAAAAAGCCTGCTGACGTAAAAGTAGTTCTGAAAATGAGTTAGATTTAGTATGTTTATCAGCGTTTGTATGAAGTAATTTATATCCTTTGGGGCATACAACTGATTACAAAAAAAAAAAAAAAAAAAAAAAAAAAAAATGATAGCTATTTAGATAAAAAAAATAAATAAATAAATAAATACATAAATAAATAATTAAAATAAAATAAAATAAAATAAATAAATCAATACATAGGTTAAAAAAAAAAAAAAAAAGGTTGACTTATGTTCTCTCGGTTTGACAATCAAAATTAAATTCTATGAAAGAGGTTCGAGACTATGTTAACAAAACAAAACAAAACAAAAAAAATTCATTCTGATAGGTATATTTTCTATATCAAACGAAATTGTGTATCTATAATGAGAGAATCTGTTAGTTAAAGAGTTTGAGAGTATGAGAGAGAGAGAGCTTCTATGAATGCAAGTTGAAATTGAAAGGGTATGTTTTTTTTTTTGAATTTTCGGCTTGATATCAAATAAATTTAGTATGAATGAATTAATAATTATTCTCGGCCCTAGCCAATAAATTTTATGCTGTATAGATGATAGTTACACAATTTCTGTCAAGAATTGTAAGTCAATCAAAAATAAAATAAAAGAAAATAAAATGAAATGAAATTAAAAATAAGTAACATAATAAATAAAATAATGATTTTAGGTTAATTTTATAATGTATCGATAATAGTTCTAAGATTTCTAATGAAAAAAAAAAAAAAAAAAATTAGTAATTAAGTTCTACTCGAAGTATTACATCGCAAAATTTCGTAATTTTTTTAATTTTTTTTCACGGACTACAAGTTTATTTTCAGTCTGAATTTTTACCGCGATATTTTTTTCTCGTTCGGATTTTTATGGTTTGTTATTCCATTATTTCGGCTAAGATTCTGCAGGGGAAGAATTTGATATGACAAAAAAGATAAAATGAATCGAATCTTAGCCGAAACTGCAAAGTAAGCAGAACTCAAGACGAGTCGATTTGCGATCGACTCGTGCTGAGTATCGGGTAAGACTTCGAGCCGTTTCGATGTATCTTTTTACTTTCATATATTATATTTTCGGTAGATTTAAGGAAAACTCGTTATTATTATTTATTTTCCGCCTCCTAAGTTTAGACATATCACATCCCATGCAAAATATAATTACACAGCTAAAACACTTTTCCTTCTTCACTTTATACATTACAGGCGTCATTTAAAAATGAGACCGGCTACATTTCCCCATATTTTCTTTTTTTAAATTTGAAATTCTGCCATGGTTAATTTTTTAAGTTGAGCATACGAAAAAAAAAAAAAATATATTAAAAGGAAAAGATTAGAGTGAAGGGAAAATCAACCGACAATGAAAGGAAGTTAAAAACTCACAAACATGACACGGAAACGATTTCTGTACTGTTTATCTAGCTATAGCTAGCTTGCATCTACATGCTGCCTTAAAGGTAATTAATTTTATCTAACCAATTTTCTTTTTCCTAGGGAAAAATTAATTTTTGTGCTTTTCCTTGCTTTTAATCTATATTCATAAGGAGGAAGATTTTAATTAAACTCAAACAGGTACGTTTTCTTTGCAGAAGGAAAGTGATTTGCCGTTGTCATACCGTCAACGTGCATTTTTATTTTTCTCTATAAGCGTCCCTCTCGGCATCATCCCGATGTGCGGCATCTTATTGCAAATTAATGGTGCATTTTTCAAAAATATGGGTACGCCTGCAATTTTTTTTTTTTTTGAACATATTGCTCAAATAGATTCAACAAAGAAAGAGTTTTTTAAACTTCTAAAAAAGTAATCTTTATTAAGGAATAAAGTTTTGATACATCAATCTGCGTCCCACTCTCGTTAAGGATGCTTGTCAGTAAAAAAAAAAAAAAAAAAAGTTTACGAAGGAAATAAAATATGCATGATCATTAAATTTGAACGGTAGGCGAGCTTTCAATGCCTATTCTTTATTTTCATTTCATTACTCTTTTTCTGCTTCCCTCTTTTTTTTTAATACTCCCAAGATCATTAAAACCCATTAAAGCCTTAATAGAGACGAAAAGTTCTTTATTAACCTATATTCCTTTTTTTTTTTTTTTTTTTTTTTTTTTTTTTTTTTTTTACTTTTTTTTTTATCATTAATCAATATCAACCGCAATGAGAAGGAAGGAAATCAATATTTTTCAATATTTTTTAATAAAAAAAATAACAGATAAAAAAAAAGGAAAGAAAAGAGAAGAAAATGATCCAGTTTAAAAAATAATCAGGAAAGACATCTGAAAAAGCTTTCTTAATCGGATTCTATCACTGCAGTCCATCATATAAAAGCGAAAATGGTTCGAAGAAGATTGATAAAAAGAAAAGAAAAAAGATGAAAATAAAAAATGAGGAGGAAAAAGATAGAAAGCGATAATGGAGGATGGTGGGGGAGGAGCAAAAAAAAAAAAAAAAAGAAGAGAAAGGGGCAGAGGAAATGGATGTCAGCAATTTGACTCATCAATTTTTTTTTTTTTTTTTTTCACGAAAAAGAAGAAAATTTCGATCAGATATTTGCATAATTTAGTTTTTTAAAGAGTTTCTTTGCGATGCAAATTGACTTTGATAAGGCTGTGCTTGCTATCGGTCTTGGCATTTATCCAGCCTTACCATCATCATTATTATCGTCATCATCTTCACGGATATGAGCTGTGTCGTCCACGTCGCGAATTTAAGAGGATTATATTCATTCTTTTATCCCCCGAGTAAGATTAATCATTTTACTAAAAAGAGAGAGAGAAAAAAAAAACACTACATTTTATAAAAAACGCATTTTCGGGAAATAAAAGAGAAAATCTTTGTATGTCCTATTTATTTTAAAATGAAACGCTAATTTAGCGACGTCCCAATCCCTGAAGAATAACTTTTCATTCCAATTTCAAAGGGAAAAACAGAAAAAAAAAATAATAAAATAGAATAAAACGAAAGAAAGAAAGAAAAAAGGATTTTTGTAGGAAACTGTATATAAAATTTTTATATGCGAAAAAAAGAAGGGAGAACCAATTGGAAAAAAAAAACCCGTTCGACTGTCTTAGTGCAACGATTGGAAGCATAAATCTTTATCAGCAACCGATTATTATGTTGGAGCAGAGTATTGGAAGTTTTTTCTTTTTTTTTTTGATCCTTTGAATGGTATTTAACACTTGTTGGATTCATAAGTTATGGATGCTTCATTATTTTAAATAAAAATTCGACGAGATTGTTGGAAATAGTGGAAAACCTATCATTCCATCGATTTTAGTTTTCTCTAAATCGAAACCCTTCTTTCTATGCAGCTGACCATCACATGGCTGTCTCCAATAAGGATCGATCTCTAGAAAAATATCTACTAAATATAGGGATTTAACGGCGTAAGCAATCAAACTTGGTATTATTTTTTCTAATTTGCTTACGACTTAAAGTTCCTAATCATTCTTCACTTCTTTTTGTCTGCTCTCAATTTACTATCCCTTCTACTAATTTTCAGCTTCCCATAAACCGAGGTTATTGTTTGATTTAAATTTTTCAAGCAAAAAATTTTTCCGGCTCTTTTTTAAATCTAACTATTCCTATACTTTATAAAATATCTTGATAACAAAAAAAAAAAAAAATAAATAAATATCAAAATATGTCTTAGTGCTGAGGATTTATATATTCCATGACGAGACACAGTTAACTGCAGTCCTCTAAAATTTTATAACTCATATCCGGGCGGTTTAAAAGTTTTATGCAATTCAAATTCCAGACCCAGTTACGGGTATTTTTTGCATCCGATGATAGTGCAATTCGTTTATATTCTAGTAACAATAACTTGAATTCTTTCTTTTTATGCTAAACTGAACCCTCTTACAGTCTCTCCTATGCTAAACTGAGTCTCTTAAGAAACTCCTTTTAAGGTGACGCAGGAGTGATTCATTTTTTGGAACACCCTATACTTCGAAAATTCCTAATTCGACTGCTCCGAAGAACAAGTACCTATTTTTTTTTTAGCAGTACAAAAAGTACCTATCTTTTTTTGGACAGTTGAAAAACTGCCTATCTTTTTTTTGACGACTTATAAACGATCTATTTAAATGGTCATTGCTATATACGATAGATCATTTTTGCAGTAACACAAAAAAGATAGGTAGTTTTTCAACTGTCCAAAAAAAGATAGGTACTTTTTGTACTGCTAAAAAAAAAATAGGTACTTGTTCTTCGGAGCAGTCGATATAAATGTTTTGGAGCCAGATTTCAAAATTCCGCTTCCGAGCAACAATTTTTATCAATCTTGGGCACCTTCAGGAAAAATTCCATACCTGAACATACAGTACTTTTTCGGGAAACTTTGATTTAGGATAAATTCCCGGAATTTACAGTAGATTAAGGTTTTCCAAAAAAGTATTGTATGGTCAGGTATGGAATTTTTCCTGAAGGTGCCTAAGATTGATAAAAATTGTTGTTCAGAAGAGGAATTTTGATATCTAGCATCAAAAGGATAATATTTGCATATTTCGAAGTATAGGGTGTTCAAAAAAATGAATCATTCCTGCGTCACCTTACGCACACTATACCTCCATTGAGTATTAACACCGAATCAGCAAAATAATACAAAACAAATTATCTATAAAATCAACAAAAACAACAAAAGCTTAAGCACTACAAAATCAACAAAACATAAGAACTAATTAATATTTTCCGCCATAAAAAGTTTGTGAAATACATATCAATGGTATCGGTATCTTTTCTTCTTAATTAACATCAAGCAATTTTTTAAAATCGCCGAGAATAATAAAAAAAAAGATATTAAAAGAAATAGATAAAAATGAAATACACGTGTGTATGTGAACAGCGGGAAAACATATAAATCGGAAGCACTTCATCCACAGCTTTTTGTTTCCGGTTTTTCTGTAAAAAATGTCTTCCTACATGAACGGGTCTAATTCACTATCTTTTACTTCCTTCCCCCCCATCCTTTTTTTAGTGGAAAAAGATAACGATGATAATAATAATAATAATTAAAAAAAAAAAAGATTTTTAGTGAAAAAAAAAAATTTAAGCATATCTGAAAACAATATTCATGATAATTTATTTTACAAGATTGTATTATTTTTATAAAAGTAGAAACATGTGGAAAACTAATTACTGTGTAAGTGCAGCCAAGGCATTAACTAAATTTCCCTGATGTTCTCTTAATGATCTTTCAGCAGTGGTTCTTGATATCTCCATTTCTCGAACCTAAAAAAGAAAAAAAAAAAAAATTAAATAGCAAAAATCATTTTTTTTTATTCTTAATTTTTCTGCACAAATAATAATAAATGTTACTTACTATAAGGTCTACATCTTCCTTTTTAATAGAAACTTTGGCTAATTCTCTTTCTCGAGCCATTTTTGCAGCTACCTCTTTTGTTCTTTTGTCACCAATAAATTGGAGCTCCTAAAATTGAAAATGTTAAAAGATCTTTAATATATGAAATAAAACTATTAATAATATCTAGTAAGACAATAACTAGCAACTACTTTTTAAACGTATTAAAATTTTTATTTTGGATATAATTCGATTTTTAATCAACTTAAGTTATGATTAGATTTTGGAATTATCTCTTTCAACATACCTATTGTAAAACAAATTAAATACTTACTTACTTGTGTTGTAAATGACTATGAATAAGAGTTTCATATATGTTAAATTAAACACAAAACCTTTGAATAAAAATTCAATCCTTATCGTACAAATATAATGCATCTCATTAAAATAAGATTGTCAAGTATTCTTATCAAACTTTAATTTTTTTAACAAACGAAATGATTATAAAATCAATTTCATGTAATGGGACATAATTAACAACACAATTAATTGCAAATAAAATACAATGCCATGAGTAAAACATCAGTGCAGGTGTCATGAAGTTGAAAGAAAAAAAATTACCGAGACATCCTCAGATGGTGAGATTTCCTTTTCTTCAGCATAGTCGGTAACTTTTTCTAAATCAGCAGCTCCGCTATCGTGTTTCTTCTCCTTTATTTTTTGAGAATTTGCAGTCTGTTGTGCTTCATCGGAATCACCGTTTATTTCATCGTCCGCCATTTTTTGTTTTCCTTTCAGCAAGAAGGGCCCTGAAATATAAGAAAAAGGCCCTTATTTGAATATACTTACCGCTAAGTGTACAGATCTGTACAGTAACTGCTTATTGTGCAAGATTGGGAGTAGAGTATTCTTAAAAAGGAATAAATAAATGAATAAAGAAACAAATTGATCCATTCAATTAAAAAAAAAAAAAAGAAAAAAGATTCAGAGTCAAATTGATTGAATGATGACCTATGCTTAAAGAAAAAGAAACTCAAAACCACATTAACTACTATTTTATATTTATTGTTTGATAAAACCAATTTATCAATTAAATAATTTATAAGTACAAGCTTCCATCAGAAAGCAAAAAATATATTGCTTATTAAATTTCATCAACTACTACATTGATTCTAAAAACTGTACTAGGATTGCTTAAACTTTCTCTAATATCTTTTTCAAATCTGTCTCTAACAAAACTAAAATCCATTATATTATTTGGTTTTGAATTAACCCAGTATTTATCAAATTCAACAAACAAATAACTGTAAAGCTGGTGGAATGTGCGCAGCGAAGGAGGCGATCTTGTTGCATTGTATACGTGAGTTTTAGCAGCGCCATCTTTCATTAATCGATACGCTAAATGAGTTAAATTAATACCTAAAAAAATAAAATGATCTGTTAATAAAAAATTACTGTATGGCGAAAAGTAAAATACAAAATCTTATAACTCACCTACTATGGCAAATGCATAACCATGCTTGGGGTGTTGAGATCGAGTTAAAATACGATGAGCAATATTCGTGTGTTCAAAAGCTAAAAATAATAAATTTTCTAAACCTAAGATCCCCATTCCTCTAAAATCTGTCTTTGGATCATCACCTGCAATGAAAAGGAAACAAAGATATTAAATCTCAATCAATATAGCAAAGGGCGATTAAAACGAGCCCCATTTTGATTATAAGTTTGATGTTAGCACAGGGCAGTCATTTTTATAGTGTGATGTGAAAAAAAAAAATGTAAAAACTGATAAAAAATGAAACAGATAAAAAAATAAATAAATAAATAAATTTTAAAAAAATGAATGGATAAGAAAAGCAAAGATAAAACCAAAAAAAGTTAGAAAATACATACATTTTCTTTTCTTGAAAAATCCCTTAAGAATCAAAATAAACAATTTAGGAAGGCTATTTTATTTCAAAAAAAAAAAAAAAGTTCACATGTAAATGCTTAGAAAAAAAGTGTGATCTGTAAAAGGCTGTGCATTGCACAGTGTGCAAGGAAGTTGTGATGTTTTTCAATATTTCGTATCACTGTATACTCCGGTTTTTAAGCAAACATTTTCGAAAAAGCGAAAATAAAAACAAAAACGCGTAAAACAGTACAAGAATAGCCTTTTGAATACATTATTGTAAACTAAGTTAATCCGGAATTTTTTTTCAAAATAGAGGTAGAAAATTGGCCAATACAATTAGTATTGTTTAGCCTTTGTCTTACCCTTGCTTTGTTCCAAATAACTTAAAAAGTATTTGACTGAAAGAATTAAAACAAAATAAAAAGAAAAAAAAAATTTGATATGGTCTGAAGGGCGGAAACATGGACCACATCTTTTTGAATTGAGACTAGCTGAATTTCTCTTTCCTAAAATGAATTCTTCATGTAGCAGTAATTACTACAACAGGGACGAAAAAAGTCAAGACATTCCATTTTGGAGTCTTGGTGACTGATGTCTGTGACTGATTAATTAATTTTATTAAATAATCATATCTATCTATACACCGAAAAGTCGTCCACCTGAGAGAATTACAGCCTTCTGTCCCAAAAGCAGATTAACGTTTGTTAGAAATTTATAAAATTAATTTTATGCTTCAAAAAATGTAATAAAAATTCATATCAATCGTCACTTGAAAACTACCTTTTAACATTCTAGAATTCGATTCAATTAAATCGTACCGCAAGCGGAGATAAAGTCGAACGAATGGGGTGAAGATGAACGACCAAAGGAAGGCACTTACAACAAACTTTTTTCCACAACTACTAAAAAAAAAAAAAAAAAAAAAAAAAAAAAAATAGACAGACTCTATAGTAGGGTGCCCGTTGTTACCCATGATATCGAATTTTTATCGGTCCCCCCCTGAAAATGGTTCCAAATAATTCAAAAACTTCAAATTTCAAAGAAAAAAATTTTTTTCTCAACGGCAACACGTGCCACCAGGCACTTGTTTTTCCCCATATAAAAAGCACGGTAAAATGCCTATTTTTGATACTAATTTTTTTTTTTCTAGGGATGCAATAGCTCAAAAAATTTAATTTTTGCACACATCTAGTTACATGTGAACCTACTCCCAGAAATTTTTTGTTCCCTCGGACAATATTTCGGCCCCCGGAGAGGGTCCGAATTTAGCACAAAATTTGAGAAAGTAAAAATTTAGCGCTAATGGTAATTATTTGACTTCAGAACGTTTTGTTAGTTATTTGAAGGCCCTAGTACCCAACTGACGCCCCAAAAATGGGCCCTCTGGGCCCCAAAAGGGGCTCAACCGAAAACTAACGGAAAATTTGGATATGGTACTCGAATCCGACATAATCCAGAACGTGGAATTTAATTTTGTGGTTGAATTTACTAATGGTTGACCGCGTAACCGGTAATCCGGGAACAGGATTTTCGGGAAAGAGAATTCCTAAGGCTTGAAAATGATTTTACTTGAATTATGCGATCTCACCAAGTACTTTTATTAGAATTAGAATTTTTTTCCTACAACCCGATACATTTTGGTAAATGGCTTGCCTCTGTGTTCCTGCTTTGTTATACCGAAGTGAATTCTTGGGGTAAATTCAAATCATCATACCCTTAAATTTTCACAAGTTGCAAGCCATCACAAAGTCAAGCTATTTATTAAAATGCATCGGATTGTAAATTCAACCACAAAATTAAATTCCACGTTCTGGATTATGTCGGATTCGGACCATATCAAAATTTCCGTTAGTTTTCGGTTGAGCCCTTTTGGGGCCCAGAGGCCCATTTTTGGGGAGTCAGTTGAGTACTAGGGCCTTCAAATAACTAACAAAACGTTCTGAAGTCAAATAATTACCATTAGCGCTAAATTTTTACTTTCTCAATTTTGTGCTAAATTCGGACCCTCTCCGGGGGCCGAAATATTGTCCGAGGGGAACAAAAAAATTTCTGGGAGTAGGTACACATGTAACTAGATGTGTGCAAAAAATTAAATTTTTTGAGCTATCGCATCCCTAGAAAAAAAAATTAGTATCAAAAATAGGCATTTTACCGTGCTTTTTATATGGGGAAAAACAAGTGCCTGGTGGCACGTGTTGCCGTTGAGAAAAAAATTTTTTTCTTTGAAATTTGAAGTTTTTGAATTATTTGGAACCATTTTGAGGGGGGGACCGATAAAAATTCGATATCATGGGTAACAACGGGCACCCTACTCTATAGTTTATTGGAATACTTTCAGAAATTAATCGACGATCCCAAGAAGCCTTTTTAGGCCATTCAACTTCATTCCGCTTATGGTAATTGAATCAAGTTGTTAATTTCTCAAGAAAAATCTACAGCGATTTTTATACAAAAAGAATAAACACCTTGAAATCCGATGTCTTGCCATTGTTTAGTTATTCTGGACTCCAACTTAACATTAGGAACCATCAGACTCCATAACTTCAACAGTTTTTCCTCGTGGGCTGGATCATTTGAATTGTATGCAGTTTGACGAAGATCCTCTATAACTTTTAATAGATGAATATACCCCCAAATTTGTTCCATGCATTTTCCAAATGATTTTATAAACTGCACATGAACCTAAAATTAAAAATAATTCAATGACATTGATCATCTATCTTTTTCATAAGTTTAATAATAGTTATTTATACCTCTGGATTAATTTTTTTAGCTCGTATCACAGTATCAATGGCTTGCTGCAAGGCACTCCTTGGTGATGCTGGATTTTTCAATTCATACAACAAAGGCAGTTCCCTAATATCAGGATTTCTGGATTGAGCCAAGCATTTTTCAACTGCCAAACTACGAGGGGCACCAGATACTTCACCATAGCAAATCCTTTGCAGCTCACATAATTTTGTTGTTTTTCGCAAAAACCACTTAATCAGAGGCCTTGTATATCGATAGAGGAATGATAAAATAAACTGAATGCACAGCAGCATACTGAAATGAAATAATTAAAAACTGCATTAACATTATCATGAGAAAACAAAATCCTGGAATAGCAATAATCAATGAAAAATAATAATAACTACCCAAAGCTTAAATCTTTGTTACTAGCAATTAGCTTAACCAATTTTAAAATGCAATGATAACAATAAAATAAAAATAAAAAATTGTGCATTTGAGTGAGATCTTGATCCATGAAGGAAGTTTTGGAGGCATTTATATGTTAACTGAAGCAGGAGACTAGAAGCAAGCTGAATCATGTGGTGCTACGATATCAAAAGTAACGTGGCATCTCACATTATCCAGTCTACCTCAAAGCCTTTGAAACACCAAGCAGCTGAAGTTATGTAAATAGATTACAAGTAAATTGCAAAAAAAATGTTAGCATCGATCAATTTAAATAAAAAACAAAGCTTCATGAGTTATAAGTGAAATTGAAGCAAATCATGAAAAGCATAGATGAATTATTACTACATATTCATAATTCTTTAAGTGTTTAGGTTTTGTTATCACCATAAACAATGACCGTACCAAGAAAAAATTTTTAACTGCATAACATTTTTAATTATTTTAAATTCAGGAAGTTTATTAATTTTTTCAATACATTCAAAGTAGGAAATGACCCAAAGATGTTAATCATTAGAGGACATAAAATTACTGAAAGCTTTTAAATGACCGGCGTAACAATTTAAAAGTTTGAATACAAAATGTCAAGTATCAGATGATTTTGATCATGAAAATTGTTAAGCAGCTTCTACATATTTTTCCCATATTTAATGCAATGAATATGACTTCGTACATACCCTATTGGTAAAAATTACAGCCCGTGATTACGTAGCATCTTTCACGGGTGACTAGATCAAAAAAAATTGAAGTAAACATTACAATAATTAACCGCAACGTGATTTTAACATGCCCTGTAAACAACAATGTTGGCCGCCATCACTAATCACCTTTCAGCTTGAAACATTTTTGAAATTAAATAACCCGAAAATTGGAACATTGAACAATGTATTTTGTCTAAGAAATATCCAAAAAATTTTTAACGATTTTTTTGCAAAAAACAGAAATATATTATAAAAGAAATTAGTTTACGGTTTGACTTTTCACGTAGGTTACTACGTAAAGCCACTTCGTTTGCTGCTCCTTCACTTCGATTTTTCCCCCTCTACTTTTATTTTCTGCTCTTTCCCCTGCCTTGTACCGCCTTGTACATTAATGACGTCATATTTCCTATTTTCTTTTAATAGCAGAAGACTTAGTACGACTTACAAAACCCCGCGAAGAGGAAATTTAGAATAATCAACAACAGCAACCATAGAATTTTTTTCTTTTTTCTTTATTAATTTGCAAAACCCATCTATTTATTTATTGTATTTTAAACATTTAAAAAAAAAAAGACTCATATGCTTAAATCAAGACTTCATTTTTTTATTCTTAAAATATTATAATGAAGAGTATTCCTAAATTTAAAAAAATGCCAACATTTGTACCATTACATACAATAATGTATTGGATGCAAGTTGTGCTTTACTTTTTCTCTATCTTTCTCATTAAGAGTCATGAGCAGGGCATATATACTAAACTTCATCCAGGAGTGACAGCTTTTCATGAAATTCACTTTTATGAATATCAAAAGAAGAAATATTTAAGAAAAGAAATTTAAAACATGTGTAACTACTGTAACTTTTTGGAGTTTCTTATAATTTCCCAAAAATTTTCTGACAACTGTTTTCTTTAATTTTCTAATAACTTTATCCTGTCGATGGAACCATTTTTTAATTTTTTAAAAAATCCAAAATTGATTTTGTATCACTTTAAATATGAAATATTACTCATATAGTATGCAAATGCAACTAAAAAGTTGGAGAAATTTGCCCGTCTACGCCCTCGTATATTCATCGTCATTGTGCTTTGCTTTTTTAGAAGCCTGCACAAGTTCAGATTTTTTTTCTTCAGATAAAGGGGTCAGAGTGATAATTTGTCCACGTAGCGGTTTGACAATCAATGAAGGCCGCTGGCAGCATTAATGCAGGCCAGCTTCTGGATAGGTGACCGCACCGACACCCTTCCTTCTGGCGGGGATGGCGGGAACTTACAAATGCAGTCTTCTTAATCTCAATTAGTTGTCGCATGCCAGGAAAAGAGAAAAAACGGAAAAACAGACCTGCATTACACAGTTAATTGACGAAAAGGACAGACTAGCTGCGATAAGCAGCTGCAGAAAAATAAAAAAAAAAAAAAAAAAAAAAAAAAAAATGGCAGCAGAAAGGTGGAAGCAAAAAATTTTTCTGTACCTTTTTCTTCTTGAGAAAAATCTTTTAAAATGACAGTATATTTGGTCTCATCTGTTCCTTTTTCTTCTTGAGGAAAACCCTCTAAAACCACAGTAAATTTGGCCTCTTGATCTGATTTGCTGAAACTTTAAACAAGGGAGTCTGCCCCTCCAGAATCATCAGATGTAACCATTTGAAACTGAATGATCCGTAATGGGTCCAAAAATTCCAATAATAACAAGTAAATATTTTTGACAGTTATCCAATGAAAATCATCTTTACTGAAAAATAAACAGAACAAGAATTAAGAAATGGGAAGAGGATATTATAAGGTAACTAACTTACTTCTTTTCTAACCAATTTTCACATTCTGCTATGAATTCAATCACAAGATCTAGGAGAATTTTTTTCTCCTTGTTAAATTGCATTTCTGTCTTACACTCCAGTCCTGCTGTACTAATCTGTAAAACATCATAATGTAAAACATCATAATCCGAGGTTTGCTTCCGATGAAAGGCTCCTTATACTTCTTTCAATAATTCGTACAACTCTATAATATGCAACATTTAATTGAAAGAAAAAAAAAAAAACAATTCTCGTGCTATATAACGTGCATGCTTGTAAATTTCATGAAAGTTATACTTACTGATCATTTAAAAAAGTCATCTGTAAATTTATCTTCACTAACTTTCTACATAAACGGCTTTTCTTCTCAGACATCTTTTTGTATTTGCTTAGGAAAATTTGCTTTCTAAGGATAATTTTCGACCTTTCTTAAACCTATTGATACTAAACGATGATCTGTCAACTGCTGTCAAGTCAACTTTTCAAACAAATAAAAGTTTCGATATCGGATATCGTAGCGTTGTCGTCGCATCGCAACGGCAACAAAACGAACAAAGGCCCCGAAAACGGAGCCTTCCTAAGTTAAACATAAGAAGCAAATTTTTTGACTAGAGGAAATTTTCAAGGACATTTTACAAGAGAAAAGGTCGAACCGAGATATGTCAGTCGTAACTTATTGTGATTATTCATAATTTGAAAATGTGATAAAATATTTAACGTAGTCTTAGTATTATATATAAAGAGTTCCATCGGACGTAAGATGAAAATATCAAAATTAAGAAAAACAAAAAAGGTAAATACGTTTGTTTTTAATTGGGTCATATGGTTTGCGATGAAAAAGGGATTACATCAATACTTTTTTATGATACGGTTATGTCATTATTGACATCCATAACTCACTGGTTTATTTCCATGAATTTTGTAGTATATATAGGTTATAATCTTATTGTGAATGATTCTCCTCAAGGTCTTGCAAAAACAGCTTAGTTTTTTTATGTAATTTACTTTCTAACAAGTTCTAGAAATTCTATGTGTTGAGTATGAGTAGTGCATTTCAACAGAAGAAGTAAGGCTATAATGAAAAGTTATTGTTAATTTGACATATTGTGCCTGTGATATTCAAAGAATGATTGAACTATTAAATAATGCTTGTAGGTACTTGATCATTTCCCTGTTAATGATCTATTTTACATGCTCAATGTTTATTTTCCTAATTGGTCAAGGTGACCAACCATTTAAGTTGTTTTGATGGTAAACTTATTTTTAGTAATGCTGGTTAAGAATTGTTAAATTATTGCCAAAAGATGAAACATCCTTCTTTTTAAAACATAAAAGCTATATTATGATATAAAATAAAAAAGTATAGTTAATTTATAGGCAAGGATTTAAAAAATTTTTTTATTAATTATGAAAGTTTTTGTCAGTTGAAAGTAAAATTTTTAATTTTTTATGGCAGGTGAAAAATGACGATAATTGAAGGAGTTGGTGATGAAGTCATCCATTTCTTTGTACTGCTTCTTATTGTTTTCATTGCATTGGTGGCATGGTGGTCTACAAACATTTCAGAGAGGCCAATTATTAGGACAGTTTTAATTTTGGAACGGCGTGCTACAAGACGAACACTTGCTGATCCTCAGACAACACCTGTAGATGCAACTGATGCTAGTGAAATAACTCAAGAGACCAGTGAAGCCGAAACTGAGCAGAAAAGCACACCACCTGATCCTGAAGAAAGTAACCAAATTGAAGTAAACGTTGTAGAAGGATGTGATGATGTTTTGGTCAACAATGAAGATTTACAAAATACTTTTTCAAATTTAAGTAAGTTTTTTAAGCAAAATCATATCAGTCAATTCAATGGTGACTATTTCTTTTGAAACTTTTATTATCAGATTTCATTTTTATAGAAATACAATATCAATTTATCTTATTTTTATAGGTTTTCTTGCTGAAGAAAACTGCACATTATCCACCAGTGAAGAATCAGAAGAAACTACTGCTAATGAGAATGCAACAGATGCATCATCAGTTGTTAGAAATAGAAGAATTGCTTTTTTTGAAAATAGACAAGAACAGACTGATGTTCAAATACAAAACCAGTGTTTAAAAGATTTAATAAGTGAGAGCACTTCATCAGGAGAGGGTGAAACTCAGCCTGCAAGTGAAGGAAACATTAGAATCAGACTGAAATATCTTAATGATGATCAGAAATTAGTTGAAGGAAGGCTGCAGGAGCAGTTGGGCGATTTTAAAAAGTATGTTTGAATTATTTCAATTTAATTAAGTATGTAATATGTGACAAGAAAATAGTACACTGGACTACAATCCAGCATTTTGATGCTGGTGTTGAACTGCAGCCCTGGTACACCTGTATGGCCTGGCACTGATAAGATATACATCCGTTATTAGTTTTATTTTTTTGTTTTTTTACGTACAATTTTATTATTTACTGCTTCATTTTCTGTTTTTTTAGGCGTCACTTCAGTTTAGAATTAGCTGGTCGAAAATTAGTACGACTTATATTTAACGGTCAAGTCTTACAGCAGGATACTAGAACACTTCAAAATTATGGGTTATTTGATAATTGCGTAGTGCATTGTTTAGTCCATCAGCCTCGTACGCCTCCACCTTCACCGAACTTAAACCGGCCTCGTAATGACAGACAAAATCAACGAGAACCAGCGCAGCATTGGGATTTAGGGAATATTCTCTTTGCTAGTTTAAGTTTATTACTAGGGCTTGCTTGGTACGGACGTTATCAATACGCCCAGTTTTACACGGCAACCACGACGGTTGCATTAGTCGGTTTAACAGGTATTTTCACCGTTTCTCTTATTGGGATGTATATGCCTGATGCAGACGGCGTACGAACTCAGTGATAAACTAAAAATCAGTAATTTACTGTTCGATGTCGTATATTTTCTCGAAATAATTCAACATATCTTAAATCTCTACTTATTGATTTTTCGAGAAAGTTCTAGTCCAAAAGTAAAATAAGTTAAGAAATAAAAGTAAAAAAAAAAAAAAAAAAAAAAAATTCTAGATTAAATGTGTATTAAAATTATGCAACAAAAATTGCTTATTACTTTTGGACATGCAATTATCCAGCCTTTATGTGACTTCTCTTTTTTTGGAAAAAAAAATGATGGAGTTCTTTTTTCTTTAAAATATCTCTTCATTCTTGCTATAAACGTCTTATTGCCTATTATTCTTTTTCTGTCAATATACTTATCACTTTCATATTTTTTTCTGTCTTGAATTTTGGTAATGAAATCAAATTTGAGAAACAAATGCACTGGTTAAAATAATTATCATAATTTTTATCAAAGTTTTGTGCTGCTGAAGAAATTTTTGTGTATAATAAATTTTATTCTGTACTGTAAATAAAAAAAAAACGATAATTACCAAAATTATTTTATTAAATTTGTCACAGGTACTATATTGAATAAGACCTTTCTTGTATTATACTCTTTTTCTTCTGTATATATTTTGTTTTTTTTTCTAACTAATGTTTGGCCTTGGATATTCATTTCCTTTCGTTAATTATTACATCAGTCATAATATGAAACACGGATTTCCAACATCGGTTGCTAAGTTACTGATAATGAAGACGATATAAAAAATAGTAGACTGTGGGATTTCTGACTTTGAATGATATGAATGTGAACTAGTCTGAATGATCAAGGTAAGTTGCCGGAATAAATGGGTTCAGTTATAAAAATTTCTTGGGGTCAAAAGAAAAGGCAAAAATCCACTTTTAGTGAGGGCGCTTAGCACCAAAATTATCTTGAATCGTGCAAAATGTGATACTGAAAAGTTATGGCGTGGATATTGTAGGTACTATAGTAGAGTTTAATTTTAGAAATGGACCCCAAAAATCTGGGGCCCCTTTGGCCAGTTAGGCAGCCTCTTATGGCCGAAATTCAGGTTTTCCAACTTCACCAATGATATTTATCTCTTCTAAGAGTTGAAACGACGCTGTTTACCCATTATGAACTCACTCTTTCCGAATATGGTAATATTTTTCACCTGGGCCTAAAAGACCCAAATATCGGGGGCCTGAAAGGGCCCAAAATTAAAAATTTCACCACAATATGTAAATGGGGTTCGATTTCAATGTTTTCAAGGTCGTAGATTTCAAATTTTGGGATATTTTTACCCTACCAAAAACTTGTAGGGTCGAAACAGACAAAAAAGTCATTCCGGTTAAGATAGGGGTTTTGGGCCAAGAGACCGATTTCGCTCAAACTTTGGGGTATGATACTACAAGGTAAGGGTAACTTTGTCCCAAATTTTCAGCCCTCTACCGTTGCTTTTTTTTTTTTGCCTCAGAGCCAAATATGTGATTTTTGAAGGGTTTAGAAAAAAATTCATAACTTTACCAAAATTTAACGGATTTGAACAAACAAAGCGCAGTTCGATAGCTTATAAAACGGGCTTTAAAGGGGTGTATATGAGTGATGAAAATTCCTTTAGCAACATTTTTTAAAAATCGAAAAAACAATATTTTTAAAAATTTGTTTGGGTTTTTGAAATATACCCCCTCGCCGTTTTCACATACGTTTTAGAGGACTTTGAGAGCTTTCAAATGCTTTTTTGGAAACTAAAATCGGTTGCCAATGCCAATTTTTATTACTTTTCCATATAATAAAACACTTATTTAAAAGTATTATATTTCCTGCGTTATTTATCGGAGAGAGACGATTAAAAATGCATTCGATAGATAGATTTTGTACCGATTTGTAAGTAATTTGCTGTTTTTATCAAAACTTCATACTGCAAGTTCCAAATGTAACAATATGGAAATAAATGAGAAAAAATCGAAAGAAATTCATAACTTCTGTTCCCTTGAACCGATTTTAGTTTCCAAAAAAGCATTTGAAAGCTCTCAAAGTCCTCTAAAACGTATGTGAAAACGGCGAGGGGGTATATTTCAAAAACCCAAACAAATTTTTAAAATATTGTTTTTTCGATTTTTAAAAAATGTTGCTAAAGGAATTTTCATCACTCATATACACCCCTTTAAAGCCCGTTTTATAAGCTATCGAACTGCGCTTTGTTTGTTCAAATCCGTTAAATTTTGGTAAAGTTATGAATTTTTTTCTAAACCCTTCAAAAATCACATATTTGGCTCTGAGGCAAAAAAAAAAAAGCAACGGTAGAGGGCTGAAAATTTGGGACAAAGTTACCCTTACCTTGTAGTATCATACCCCAAAGTTTGAGCGAAATCGGTCTCTTGGCCCAAAACCCCTATCTTAACCGGAATGACTTTTTTGTCTGTTTCGACCCTACAAGTTTTTGGTAGGGTAAAAATATCCCAAAATTTGAAATCTACGACCTTGAAAACATTGAAATCGAACCCCATTTACATATTGTGGTGAAATTTTTAATTTTGGGCCCTTTCAGGCCCCCGATATTTGGGTCTTTTAGGCCCAGGTGAAAAATATTACCATATTCGGAAAGAGTGAGTTCATAATGGGTAAACAGCGTCGTTTCAACTCTTAGAAGAGATAAATATCATTGGTGAAGTTGGAAAACCTGAATTTCGGCCATAAGAGGCTGCCTAACTGGCCAAAGGGGCCCCAGATTTTTGGGGTCCATTTCTAAAATTAAACTCTACTATAGTACCTACAATATCCACGCCATAACTTTTCAGTATCACATTTTGCACGATTCAAGATAATTTTGGTGCTAAGCGCCCTCACTATTTTAGGTGCGACCTCGAAGTTAGACTCAGCACCAAGGGGAGGCAATTAAAATTGTTATAAGCAAGAGCAGAGATTGGCATAGGTACCACTATTATAAATTCGATTTTTCCGTGCTTTTAGTAATTTGGAAGAGAAAGCTACAAACGGCGATGATAATATGTAACAACTTACTGCCTTGTATCTTATTATTGGACTGTTAATAATAAAATAAAGGGTAGATTTGCCTAACAAGTTGACAAAATTAAAATGCTTCGATGTTCTTAAAAGAAATCATTCATGTAGTTGGGCTATAGATTATTAAGATGTATAATTCATTTCAACAAAATTCGCCTTTTAAACAAATCCTATTAGCTCGTACTAAGTTCATTTAACGTAAATTCTGCAATAATTATTGCTGTTTATTTATGATGAGTAATGTTCTCTAGAATTACAGGGTAATCTTTAAAAAAAATTCCCGCTTCAGAATATTTAATATTTCGACTTTTGGATTTTTGAAGTTGGTAGTGTTGATAGTTGGCAACACTGAAATCACAAAAATGTGTATGTACAAATAAATAGAGCCCTATATACTGGGAGAAGCGCAATTGGTGTCATGGCGGCGTCCGTATGGACGGTAAAATGGCGTAAAATTCATATAGTTGTTTATGACGGGAAAATGGCGACCTCCTTGGGACGGTAAAATGTCGACCTCCGTGGAACGGACAACGCCTATGTTTCACTTACATAAAAAAATACACAGGCAAGGACCAATCAAAATTAGACCTTAGGTTGCGCTTCTCCCAGTATATAGGGCTCTACAAATAAATACATCACTTAGTGCCAGCTCAAAGTTCATTTAATTTAATACGTATTTTTTTTTAATTTTTTGTTTTTATTTTTTAAAGTTATGTTACTTTATGTTAACAATCGCATTTACAATTTATTAGTTAACTAGTAAGTGTCTTTTACCGTTTATTTATTAACTTAAAACTCATTTTTTAGGTTTAATTTTATGGTTAAAAAACATGATGAGGGGAACCCATTATTAAAACAAACATTGAGTTAATTCATTGTATTAGTTAAATGAGAGCCCTACTCCTCTTGTCATTTGCTTAAATTTTGTGTATTAATCAATATGTTTCAATTAATGAATATTTTAATTTGATACGAATTGTGCGACATTCTTTTGATGTGGCTTTGAAAGGTTAAGTTTTTTAGCCCCACCCTCTTAAGCCATGAAATCATGTTAGCAACCTAGTTTAACCAGAGACCTACGCTTTTTAATAATTTAAATAAACCAAACAACACAGAGACCATTCATATAAAACAGCACACTTCAGAATTTTTTTTTTTTTTTTTTTTTGAATGGGGCAAAAAAATTGTCTTGTAAATTGTCTTATAAATTGCATTTATAAAGTTTAAATGTTTTCTGGTGAATGTTTGACATTATTTATGAATTTCAGAAAGATGGGTTTTTTATTTTTTAAATCTTGGTCATAAATAAAATTTTAAACTTTATTTTGCATTATTTTAGTTGATTCATAGCAAGGTGATTAATTTAACTATTGAAAGATAAGAGGTTAAAAAAACCATGAAGCTGATTCAGAAATTTAAAATTCAACTTTTTTTTTTTTCAATGACTTGGTAATATTGGTCATTTTTTTTCTGGGGACTATTAATTAGAAATATTATTATCATCAATTAGTTAATTTGCAACAAATGAGAATGATAAAAAGAAAAAAAAATTATCTGACATGCGTAAGCATAATTTTATTTCCCAGTTACGTGCTTCATTTTCTTTATCATGTGAAGCAAAGAAAGAAAAAGAAATTGATTTTATTCAGTGACAAGCAACAAAGCACTATCTATTGGTATTAATCTAAAAACATTAAAATACATTTAATGTGATAAATTGAAAATCAAGGAAAACATGGACAACATGCAATTTTTTTATCCACAAGTTTTGAAGTCTGATCAGATATTATCTATTTTATTTCATATAAACCATTGATGTTACTAAGACTTCTAAGGTCAATATTATTGTCATCAGCTCAAAATTATATAGCATAAAATGGACAGTACAATGGTAAAACAGCTGAATTATTTTCAAGTGTAGTGATTACAGTTGCATAATCACCAATTACTACCTGAAAAAAATATTAGAAAGAAAAAAACCTAACAACCATGATTCCTGTGTATTACCGAAAAAAAAGAGAGCAAATGCTTTGTTTTCTTTTTTTACAACTTTTTATTTTAAAGTATTCATTTGATGAAGTTATCAATAATGGTCATCGAAAGGATTGTTATAAGAGAATCAATTTTAGGAGCATTATTGACGAATTCCGATACTGATGTAATTCTGTTTCCACTCCACCGTTTCTATTTACCGAGCTATTACGTGCTTGTACTCTTTTCATTTTTTATTATTATACTTTTATGCTTTTTTTTTTTTATTTTTTTATTATTGTTATTCATTCAGTTTCAAGCTAAGAATGTTGCGATATAGTTGCTCAAGTAAATTTCGGCTACTCGACGAAGCGCAATATAATATTAAAAAGACTTTTTTAATTATTTTACTTTTATTGAATTATTGTCAGCAAAAGAAGGAAGAGCAACTGATATATAGGTTCATTTAATCAATCAATCAATCACATTTTGAAAATAAAGGAAGGGATCATGGACTCCGCGAGATTAATCTATCAATCAATGGTTTTTTTTTTTTATAAATAATCTATTTTTAAACAAAGCGAAGGGAAAGAAGGAATAAATGACACATAAAATTCTTGCCTTGGATAATTTAGAAGTAATTAAAAATTTGCTGCAGCATGAAGGATCTTGAATGTTGGTCAATTATTTACTAGTTGAACGGTTTTTCATGTGAACGAAATTTGTATTTGATTCGACATTGAATATTTTGTTTCAGTTGGAAAATTTATTGTGGAGCATGATCATATTCTTCGAGTTTTTGTTTTTACTACCGTTGTTATTATTATGGTGTAGAACGTCATGAGAGTTTACAAATATCTGATGTTAAAAAAATAAAATTTTGCAGCCAGTTAGTCCATTTTCGCCGACTATTTATTTATGCGGTGTTCGATCGTGTTAAAATAAAATAACCATCGTGCAGTTATTGATGGTTGTATCTTAGATAGTTTTTAAGGAATGCTTTCCTTTAAAAAAAAATTAAAAAATTAAAATAAAATAATATTAAATTAAATTGTGTCTAATACGTATAATGAATGATGTAAAGCGCAATAAAATGAGTTGGAATTGCCTAGGTCAGACACTTTTTTCCTTAAGAATCAAGGTTTATATTGGATATAAGGATAAGTCCGATCGGCCAAGGAGGTAACCTTTTCGATAAATTTTTTTAAAAATGTAACCTTTCCTATAAGAAACGTCTAATTTTGCCTTATAATAGACGTCGTTCTTTCTAAAGATCAACCATTTTTTTAAAAATCAATCCACTATAACCGAGATAGATTCCCTACCATTTTTCCTAATAAAATAAATTCCTAATCCATTTTTCCTGAAAAAAAAAAAAAAAAAAAAAAAAATGGAATCCTAATTTATTTTTTCTAAAAATTTTGGTTCCTAAAATTTTTTTCCTAAGAATTCTTTTTCTAATTTTTAAAGTTCCTAAAAGTTTTTGATCCCTAAAATAAAATTTCTTACAATCCCTAAAATAAAATTTCCTAAAATCCCTAAAATTAAATTTCCTAAAATCCCCATAGGGATTTAAAAAATCAGGAAAAATATTCATTTTAGGAAATTTTATTTTAGGAATCAAAAATTATAGGAGAATTGAAAATTAGGAAAAAAATGGTTGGGAAAAAAGTTTTAAAAACCAATATTTTTAAGAAAAATGTTCAGGAACGCCTAGATATTATTATATTGCAGTATGAGGTATGGAGCTAATATCATGCTATTTAGTCCACTATAGCCAAGTTTCTGCTTAGATCTAGACTATTATAACCGAATGGACTTCTGTAAATTTTCATTTTTTTGCCGCAGTCGAATTTTCATTTATAAATTATGAACAAAAATCATATTAATGATTTAGGTACTAAATCGTGTGTAAAACTCTTTCGAAATGCCTTGGTAAATGTCCCCATATCATTATCTTTGTCGCTTCAATTCCCATATGACATATTTTTATTTATCCGTATTACATAAGATTACTTCGTTCGGCCGTGTCGTCTTCATTCTCACGGCTTAATCTTTTAATTTGCTTCCTTGTAAAAATTTGTAAAGCAGAAAGGAAAAAAAAAAAAACAATGAAGAAGAAAATTACACCTTAAAGTTTTCTTCGAAACATTTGATTAACTAAACCCACTTTAGTTCCGTCATTCTCCTGTTTTTTTTTTTTTTTTTTTTTTTTTTAACTTTTCTTTTTATAATTTACTTAAAAGTCCATTAATTAATAATATTTTCGGTTACAGGTTGGTTAAGTAATCATATAGAACTTAGTTCTTTGATCCGATCAATTATGAGTCATTTACTTAATAACATTTGCCGCGTATGACGCATCTTCATTCATTCTAGTTAATTCGAGCCTTATTTTTTTTAAAAAGGTATTTTGATTTTAAATGTTTTCGATGATGATTAATAATATAAAAAAATTGTTCGCCTGTACAGTATTGCGAAAAATGAAATGGCTTTCTTGAAGAAGCGACGTACGAAGTGCAAACTATACCAGCTTATAAAACTTGGTCGATTCAAATTTTTTATATTTTTTTCTATGCTTAATTAATGACAATTTTTTTTAAAAACACGACATATTCGAACTCCGATTGTCGTGCATATCTTTTTTAAAAGTAGAATTTTTGGACAGAGAAATCGGTTTGATTCTTTCGTAACTAGTCTAGCCGGGTAAACATATATGTGTTTTGATTTGGTTAGGCGATTTATGTACAATTATCGGTGAATGAACCGTTTAAATGTCGTATGTTTGCCCTAGATAATATTATATGTTTGCTATTGTTAAAAAAAATTGGAGCAGTTGGTGCCATACGATTCGCTTAATTAGTAAAAATTTTTTTTATCATCACACTGTACAGTATATATTTAAATATTTTTTTTTTACAATGCGAATGTCAAGTTTTTTTTTGTTTTTGTTTCAACAATTGTTTTTCGGTTGGAGGCGGATAATGGTTTTATCTTCTTTGTTGTTTTATTGATAAAAAAAAAAAAAAAAAAAAAAAAAAATGAATGAGAAGAGTGTTAAAATAATGCTTATAAAATAAATGAAACTGTTCCTTAACCGTTTATAATCTTACTACATGCTACACGTTTAGGAAAAAAAAAATCAAGGTAACCAGGGGAAAATTGCATTTTATGTAACGATTAGGTTAAGTTCTTCTTACATGGAATTGAAGAACTAGTTTTTTTAGTTGAGAATCGGATTACGAAGAATACATATGAAAAACAACATTTAGTCATCACCATCTTTTTTTTTTTCGGATAAGGGAGTCGCAGGAAATGAGGAAGTATCATCGTATTTAGTTTATAATAAGAGCAAATGTCAGACTCAAGGCTTTAAAACTGCTGACGAACTACTGATAGATTGTCGTCAAATATCGCTGTGATTCATCGTCACATGTGATGTAATTTTTTTTTTTTTTTTTTTGCGAATTTAATGATAGTAATTAAATCAGAGTTTTAATGGTGCCGCCATGGCACTTATTTTGAATTTTGAATAGACTTCTCATTTTAAATACAACTAAGAGAAATCGAACTCTTCGAGAATCATTTTCATACACAAAATCTAAAGTGATTAAAGCCTGTTTTTTTTTTTTTTTTTTTTTTTTTTTTTTTGAGATGGTTTCACTTCAATCACGGTCCCGTGAAGATTAGGTCTTTAAAGGTATCGCAGTGCCTTCTTCTGAAATGTTTATTCTGGCTACAGATCTCAATGAGCGGCATATGAAAATTACTGTACCCTTGGAAATAATCCGAACGGTATTGCCAGATCCTTGTCGTAAAAATTACCTTTACCCTTAAAAATTAAAAATCAACATACCCTTAAAATTAAAAATTACCTTACGCCCATATATGCGGCAATAATACTGGGTTTGGATGAAAAATCTACGTCTTTATTTTTGGCTCTTTTGCTTTGAATCTTTTGAAGTTTTTGAACAAAATTATAATCTTTATTGCATTTTTAACGGGATATGGATCTTTTTATAAGCAAATCACGATTAAAAGTTCGTGAACTTAATTGTGAAAATAAATTCAAAAATTTAAATAAAAATTGGGTTATATTCGCAGTTTTCCTTTGCTATGGAGGGTAGGGAGGGCGGGGGAAACTATTTGATATTTCATGATAGCCTAGATTTACGGCCGACTGAAATGGATAAGTAAAAAATTCCTCTGTTAACATCTTAATTCCATATACTGCGTGCTTTATCATTCAAGTACCATATCAGTTGATAGTTGAATCGATTGTCGAAGTAGCTTAGTGGTAGAGCAGTCGTCATGAAAACGAAAGGTCGATGGTTCAATTCCATCTTTCGCCACTTCGATTTAACTTTTCAACTGATTTCCTATGTTTAGCTTATTAAGTTCACGAACTTTTAATCGTGATTTGCTTATAAAAAGATCCATATCCCGTTAAAAATGCAATAAAGATTATCAATTAGGATCGAAAATAAATTCAAAAATTATAATATTTAATAATTATTAAATTATTATTATGATTAAGGGGCTTGTAACAACCCTGAAAAAATATGGGTGACGACAATTTTTGATTGGCCGCCTTTGTTTAGTGACCCGTAAAATTTGACTAATTGTTGGTAAAATTTTCTTACCCGGTATTAATTTTTTTACTAGACGAAAATTCTAGTTCGTTTTTGACTGGCTACCAGAAATAGTATATTGTTAACCTAGGGAGGGAAATTAATTTTCACGTTGAGGTTTATTTAAAACCGAAGCGGAAAATTCATTTTCATCACTCAGAGGCGGAAAATGGTATTTTCCTTCCGCTTGAAAAACGAAAAAGTTCATTTCCTTCCGTCGGAATGAAAAAGTATTTTCATAACTCATAGATAGGAAGGCCTATTTTTTGTTATGGAACTTGCCATGCTCTTAGTGTCCGTAAACCACGAAATGAGGTTTTTTTTTTTCCGAGAAAAATCACTTAAAAAGTTTCTTTTATTCGTTATGAAAACTATGTTGTTATTTTAGGGTGTCAAATGAATCTCCCCTTTTCGGTTTCCATTAAAACCTTGACGAAAAAATTAATTTTCCACCCTAGGTTAACAATATACTGTTTCGAGTGAATTATTTAAAAATATCCAGACTAAGTCCGCTACACCGTCGGTAACATTTTTTAAAATATTTTATTTTCTGTATTTTTGTTCTTGTTAATCTCCTTCAAAGAGAGAGAGAAAAAAAAGACTTTTTCCTAACAATTTTTCCATTATTCAGGCTTCGTAGGAAGGTTGGGCTGTCTGGTAAAAAAATTAATTCTCCTAAATCCTGGTCCTGAAAATTCTTGCATTACGGAAAATCCCGCAGTACATCGTAGGTAGGGGGGCCCTTCCATAGCCGATGACGGAATTCTAATGGTGGCGTCCCATAAAATATTCCCAAATAATTCAAAAATAACGTGTTCAAAGTTTGGGGCCTCCACCTAAACGCGAAGTGGTGCCTGTAGCAACGTCATTTTTGCCATTTAAAATACATGGAAAATTTTCTTGCTTTACTTTTTTTTTTTTTCTCTCAGTAAATAGCTATTCGAAAAATCGGCCGCTGGTCCAAATTATTACTTACATACGTGCCTTTGAATCTAGGTACAAAAAACCCGGTTCAACTTTTTCCGGTAGGTAAGGAGGGACCTTCAAAATTTATGAAAAATTCAAAACACTGCTATTCCCGCTTATCTACGAAAAAAAAATTTGCACGGGTTTTTTGTACCTAGATTCAAAGGCATATATATAAGTAATCATTTGTACCAGCGGCCGATTTTTCGACTAGCTATTTACTGAGAAAAAAAAATTGAAAGTAAAATAGGAAAATTTCCCATGTATTTTAAATGGCAAAAATGACATTGCTACAGCCACGTTTAGGTGGAGGTTCCAAACTTTGCGCACGTTATTTTTGAATTATTTGGGAATATTTTAGGGGGCACCACCATTAGGATTCCGTCATCGGCTATGGAAGGGCCACCATAATCGTAGGACATTATTAAATCCTCCGAAAAAAGTAAATAAATTAATAAATATCTGGATTAAAAATAATTCTTAAGTATTTGGCCTGGGTTTTTTGCCAGGCGTTTGACAAGTTTGACTGGCTTAAGACAGAAATGGAATTTTTTAGTCATTTTTCGGTTTTACCAAAGTTTCTTTAAGTCATTTTTTTAGGACCTTGATGTATTGAAATCGATTTCTATACAACTCTTTGCTGTAATGTGTGCAGAATTTTCTTTCCACTCATCCGAACATCGACTTATACAATAGGCTGGTTGTATAAAAACCTGGGCCTTTATTATTAACATGGAGATACAGATGGGAGCCCAATTTTATATTTAAACTAAACCTACATCAAATAAATTTCAGTACTCTCGATGTATAAATTAAACAGTAGGCTTTCTTCCTGGAATGTTAATTAGCCTAATAATAACTAAACAAACAATGTAAAAAATATTGACCGTTGACCGCAGTCATGGAAATAATGCGTAACTATTATAATTATCCATCTTATTTCTTTGATTTTTACTCAGTGTACAGAACGAAGAGAAAAATCAATAAAATGGCTTTATCTCCCTTTTTATAACAAGAGGGTAGTTCTGATAAAAAGAAATCCCTTTACTAATCGCGATTAAAGTTAAAACCAGATGACCCTAAAAAAAAGTCTTTGTTTTCAACTTGTGACGTCACGGAGTAATCAGTCATGGTGAACAGCAGTATATCTCAATAGTAGCTCAGTATTGTAGTGTTCGTTGCAGGGTATGGTGTTTGGTGCTCCACTTTTTATTATCATTTTTGAAGCGTGCTAGAATGTGTGCTTAATATGTTATGATGGTTTAACCCATGCGGGATATGGTTGTCGCATCGCGATTCGTAACCTTGCAAAAGAATAATAACACACGGTAAAAAAAAATTAATATTTTAAAACGGAGTTTTAGATTGCTGTATATACTTTGGCCGGCATCCAATACGGAAGGAAAAGAAAATGTTTGCTGTTGATGTCGTAGGAGATCGGGGAGGACTTTATTAACTGATTGGGGTTCGGACAAAAGGGTTTGTGATAATGATTCAAGTGAGTCATTCCTCAATTGATTTTGAATGCTTTGGATAGTTTTGTTATTCCCTGTAATGTAATCTCCCCCTTTAAAAAAAAAATTGAAGAATTTTGAATGCATGGACCCAGCATTCCGACCCTTACCTTCACCCACGATTTTTTATTTTCCGAAATGTTATTCTACCTTTTTTGAACTGCTTTTTTTTTTTAAATTTTGAAATCTTTAGTTGATTGATAAGTTTTTTATGAATCTGTTTCGCGGTTAAATTATTACGATCTGCCATTCAATTTGAGAAAAGAAGACGAATTATCCCGTATTTGTTGCAAAATTGTAATAAAATAAGACTGACGTCGAATGATAATAAAAAACACCGTCAGAAAGGTCATTATACCAGTTGTTATTTACGTAAGGCATGATTCTGTAAAAATAATATAAAAGATAGCACGGATTGTAGTGGCAATTTTTGTTAAGTGTTGTGATCAATTTCAAGGAGGAATCCGAGCTTATTTTTAAATTGTAATCTAATTCTTGATTTTATTATATATATTTCTTCTGACTTACATAAGTTAGCGCAAAAAATTGCAGGCATTAGCACATTCTATTTTATTTCCTTTTAAATCTCAGAAGTTTAAATTCGAACGGTTTATTTGCATAGATCCTAAAAATTGCACTTCAGATGAGATATATCGTAAAAAGTATTCACAGATCCATGTTTGCAATGTAAAATAGGGCCAGGATTTCGCAATAATCTAGATGTTTAACTAAAACCTAAGATTTTTTTTTTGTGAAAGATTCATATTCATAATTGGGTACCATTGAAATCGATTTATGAAACGATTGACGAAGAGAATTTATTTAAAAAAATGTACTCTTAGATAGATTGTAAGCTCCATTGCTGTTTGTGATTCGGAATAGGATGACGGATGGAGCGTAAGTCAGAATATGGAACGCTTTGATTTTTTGAAAAATAAGAACGAGTATGATGATCTAAAGTGTCAAGGTCGCTTACCCTCATCAGGCAATGGCAAACCTTGCCAAGAAAATAATGTAGTTCAATGGAATGTTAAGTAGTCGTCACACTGGAATACGAGTAAATGAACTGAGACAAAATAAATATTTTTCCTTTGTTTATTTTTTTTAGGTGTCATAGTAAATATGTCTGCTACTAGAGATCCCCTTGCGTATAACCGTAATCCAGATTAAAATATCGAGCGAATTTATTTACTTGAATCATAGTTGTACACACAGTTCCTTGCTGTAAAAAAATTTTAGAAGGTTTTTTGTAAATCTTATACCCCTGCTCTAATTAGTAATTTCGTGAAAAAGTATTCTACGGACCCAGAGAATCCGAAGTTAAATGATTAGAAAACTGGCACTACTTTCATATTTTTTCATGTGGTACAAAATTTAATTTTGGTTCCTTTAAAAATATACGATGCTGCGAGTGGAACAAATTATAACATCGCAATATAAATAAAACATTGATTTTTATTTTGTTACATGCAGTGATACCCGTTCTTGGGTAAAAATCTGATGCTTCTGTAGAAGAATACAAGATCGAATTACAACAGGAAAACTGATGAGAAAATTTAAAAATGTGTAAACATCTTAAAACCACACTTTTACTGTTCACATAATATTCTTATTATTCGCGACCTCAGAAAGGAAAGGTTCCAAATGCAACCCATCAAAATTTTACAGGAGAGCTATTTTAAAGTTTATGTTATTGTACCTTGATACCTGTTCAATTTTTTGACATCGCAATGCTACTGGACCATAAACGCACTGATAAAGAACACATTCCAAAAGTTTCATTTCGATCATATAATTGTTTATTAAGTTATTTAAAAAGTCCCGAAAGTTGTACCCATTTAGTGACTTTTTCCAATTTAGAAGCGAAAGATTCTATCAACTCCATAAGCTAAGTTAAAGACAATGGAACCTTTTGCTTCTGTGTTGAAAAATTCAATAAATCTTAATTTTTTAAATATCATATATTTTTTCGAAAATTACACGGGAAGATTCCTGGGAATGTCTAAGAGTAATTTTTAAGCAACCCTGGAGCCTTTTAATATATTTTGGCCCAATTTCGGGCATTTATAATGAAAAATGACGTTTTAACCTTTTGTTTCCAAATCGACTTTTAAGAATTTGACAGTTTGTACCTTTTGATTTTTCAAAAAAAAAAAAAAAAAAAAAAAAAAAAGAACAGAAAGAATAAAGGTTCTAGTTCGTTTACATAACCGGCCGGCTAGCCGGGCGGTGTACACATTTTAACGATAAAAAAATATTTAAAAAATTTTTTTTTGAATCCAATATTTTATACATGAAAACGGGGTCTAACTGCACCGAAACCGTACCCAAAACGTTTCGTTATGTTCAGAGATAAATTTCCATGATATTAAATGCATGAACAACAGTTAATAGCTCTTATATTTGAAAATATTTAATTGTTTTCGCAAAAAAAAAAAAAAGAAAAAAAAAATGTTTATTTCCGAGAGACTAGTGCAGCGCTCTAGCGGTGAAAGCGCGAACTATTTCAAAAACAAAAAGAAGAATGGCGTCTTATTTTTTTATTTCGAAAACATTGAAAAAAATTATCAAATTTACGCACAATAAAGCCTTTTTTATACACTTTCAATAACGAATCTTTACCTTTTAAACATAACAAAACGTTTTGTCACGGTTTCGGTGCGATCCGATCTCATTTTAATGTGTAAAATACCGAATCGTAAAAAAAAAAAAATTAAACTTTTTTTAATGTTAAAAAATTTTCACCGGCCGGCTGACCGGCCGGTTATGTAAACGAACTAGAACCTTAAGAACTTTAGACTTTTTAGTTTAGGGTTCGAAAGTATTCATGAAGTAGAAATTATTTTCATAAAAAAGTGAATTTCGTCCAGGGGGTCGATTTAGAACCTTTTTGTTTCTAAGGTCGCGATCTGTATTATATACATCATTATATTTATGGAACTGATTCTTTTATCCCAATGACTTGTTGATCGCTGAGTGATTTCGTGGAACGGCTATCATTCCACAGATTCACTAATCAGCTTACTGGTCATGAGTCAATGGGTCATACGATAAAAAAAATTTAGAAAAATAAGGTTTATTTCTAGCTTTTCCTCATTTTTAGCATATGGAAGCAAAAACGATTGCTTCTTTTTATCGAACAACCCGATAAACTCATTGTTAGGAAACCCACTGGTTGATTATTTCAGAGAAAGCACTGTTTGTAAACAGTTATATTTTGAACTTTGCCTCAGAATAATCAAGTTTTTTCTGAACTTTTTCCTCACCCCTTCCCCAAAATTTTATATCTATCGATGCCACTGTAAGAGAACAACGAAAAAAGTACTTATTTTTTCGATGATAAGTTTTAAAAAAAAGTTCAAAGAACGATAGCACCACTTTTGCCGTAAAGATTAAAAAAAATAGTGTTTTATTGATTCCGATTACACAAGGTAACCTTGATGCACTGAAGTGATGGGATGTTTTTTATTTTTTGCTATCGGATTCCTTAGGGGGCTATAGCCTTGAAGCTCGGAATCCCTTAGAAATGCGATCCCTCAGGGGTTTTAATAACTTTGTCTGACCTTCTGTCTGATATACAACTGAGAAAATCAAAAGAGGACATAGAAACCAAGTTATATATAAATATGCTGTCAAACTCGAAGAAAAGCTAAAAAAACCAATAGACCACATTTTAATTGCCAAAGGCAATTTAGATACTCTCATTCAAAGATCCTTCCCTTTCTAATTAGCAGTAGAAAGGGAAAAGTATTTATTTTATTTTTTAATTTATGGTAAGGTTCCCGACCATTTTTCCTAATCAGTTTTTCCTAAAAATTTTTGTTCTAAAATGTTTTTCCCAACCATTTTTTTCCTAATATTTAATTTTCCTAAAACTTTTTGGTTTATAATATAGAAACTACCTACTTCCTAAAATGAATATTTTTCCTAATTTTTTAAATCCCTGAAGGAATTTTAAGAAATTTAATTTTAGGAGTTTTAGGAGATTTTATTTTAGGGATTTTAAGAAATTTTATTGTAGGAATCAAAAAATTTTAGGAAAATTAAAACTTAGGAAGAAAAAAAATAGTTAGGAAAACTATTTTAGGAGCCAAAATTTGTAGAAAAAATGGATTAGGAATTTAGATTTTTTAGGAAAAACGGATTAGGAATTGATTTTTTTTTAGGACAAATGGATTAGGAATTGATTTTTTTAGGAAAAATGGATTAGGAATTGATTTTTTGTTTTAGGAAAAATGGATTAGGAATTGGTTTTTTTTGTTAGGACAAATGGATTAGGAATTGATTTTTTTTTACGAAAAAGGGATTAGGAATGGATTTTTTTAGGAAAAATGGATTAGGAATTGATTTTTTTAGGAAAATGGATTAGGAATTGATTTTTTGTTTTAGGAAAAATGGATTAGGAATTGGTTTTTTTTGTTAGGAAAAATGGATTAGGAATTGATTTTTTTTTACGAAAAAGGGATTAGGAATGGATTTTTTTTAGGAAAAATGGATTAGGAATTGATTTTTTTAGGAAAATGGATTAGGAATTGATTTTTTTTAGGACAAATGGATTAGGATTTTTTTTTTTATAAAAAATGGATTCGGATTTTTTTTTCTGGGGGAAAATGGATTAGGAAAAGTGGTAGGGAATCTCTGGTGATAAACAAGCTCCGAATATTTTAAGCTCATAAAAAGCCACGTTGCAAAGTTTTTGAACTGGATTTCATATACAGTACGTCGACGATCCAAATAATTTCTCTTACCAGTTAACTACTAATCCGAAAGCAATGGAACATATAATAATATACTGTCCGTTGATGGTGATTTAATGTAATAACAACGTTTGCATAGAGTTAATAGAAAATTCGACGTCTATGAAATTAGTAGATCGATTTTTCATGACAAAGTGCTCATTTCAAATAATTTTTACATTCATGCGACAATCACATTAGTATCTCTTTGGTTTAGGACTTATGTACACTGCAAACTAAGAAGAAAATGCGAAGAATGTAGAGATCAAATTGCAAAGCAGCTAATTATATTTTTTTCATCTGCTGTTTATACTTAGGTTCAGCCTGCTCTCTTATCAAAAAGTAAAAAAGAAAAAGAAACAATGAAAAGTATCTGAAGACTTCGTTCCTCAAATAGGAGGGATAGCAAAAAAGTACTGAACATACTTAGTGTAATTAACCCCGTTTTCATATTGCATATTTTCTTTAAAAAAAAAAAAAAGAAAAAAAATACTTTGACCACTTTGATATTCATTCGGAGAATATTAAATAAAATTAATAAAATTAAATTGGTATTTATTCGGTTGGTATTAAATTCAATTTTAATAACAAAATCGAATGTAAAGCTCAAAGCGCAAGTCTAAAATTAACAAATGAAAATAAATAGGCTTAGTATAAAAAGATTTTGGAGACAGGAAAGATTCATTCTGATTTTATAATTCAAAGGAAAATCATCAAAAAATAAAGAAATCAAATTTTTTCGGATATTTTCATTTACCGCGAAGTATCTGACTACTACACTTAGTTTTGGTTCAAAACACTGCATATTCCGATCTGGTCCGCATTTATTTCAGGTCCTATTCATTGAAAATTGTACTTTCTCCCGAGGGAATGATATCTGTTTGAAGGACGTCTACGTCGTTACGTAATAAAAATGCATGGTGTGATGTTATGCTTGCATCTCGAACGTTTTTTTTAAAAAGTTATTCTTTAAAAGACGAAGATAGCACTCCTCAATCAATTCAAAAGCAGGGGGGAGAGCCTTTAATTAAATGATCGACTTCTATTGTTTTCGGTGTGGAAATCATGATACCGCTTATGCAAGAAGATTTCTTTTATTTAAAAAATTCATTCAGATTCATATATATCGAATTAGCAGCTTAAGAAAGGGTCAAAGTGAATATTTGATGAAATGTCCCCCTAGACCCTTATATGACATTTTGATCGCATTATGTAATAAAGTTAGATGATCATTTATTTGACAAGAGCCTACTTCCATTTGAAACTTGACACATTTGAATATCTTAAACAAAATATGAATCGCTTTTTTTTGGCATTTCATTATTTAGATCATTTTTTTTAAATTTTAAACGGTAATAAACATATATTTTTTTTCTCTCGCGGTTGCGGAGAAACACGATTTAACGAAATACATAATTGTTTATACGAATTATAGTTAATTTGCGATATCAGGAAATAGGAAAAGGTTTGTTATTCGTTCTAATTTTTTTTTTCTTCTTGTTTCAGATGATGGCTGCTCAGGAACGTTGAAATTTTTTATACCAAGTTCTTCATTTTGTCAATACGAAAAACAAAAAAAAAGTTTGCAGTAACGTGTGTGCCAAATGTAACAGGAAAAAAGATAGGAATGACAAAATGTGTTCAGTGATTACATACAAGTGGCCAATTATTTAAATCATCTCAGTGAAACAAAAATAATATTTTTTTTAAAATAATGTGCAAATTAAGGCAGTGATTTTTAAGCATTTCAATTTTTTAACCATGGGGGAGCGACTGTTTGGATTAGTTTTGTTAACGCTATTTATAGGATATTCAACTCAGGATGATAATTTAGAATTGGAAAAATTTTTAGAAGGACCTAATGTCTGCACTAGGCAAGAAGAGTGAGTATTTTATAAACGATATCTTTTTTTCTTTTTATTAAATCAGTGACGTCGGCAATTATTCCATCAATGCAGCCTTGCATTGTATGTATCATTATTTTTTTTTCTCTTACTGCAAGGCCGGAGTTTTTTTTTTTTTTAATAAAGATTATTAATTCCGATGTAAACAAAGGTTTGTGCTAATCGCATCGTTCGTAATGGTTCCCCGATGAGAAAATTTTAATTTGCCGACAAAAAGATCCCTGTTCTTGTTTTTTTTTTGTCCTTTTCTTTTAAATTTAGGTACCCTAGTTGAGTGACATCAATTACGGTCGTGTGCATGAAGACGTTTTACATTTTTTTCGCATGACGATTAAAAAAAACGAAACAAAGCGTTGGGTTTTGTAAAAAGAAGAAGAAACAATTAATCAAGTTATTATTTTTATTTTCTTTTTTATCTTGCGTAATGCATTCCTTTTTGAGTTTTGTTCTTTTCTGCGTATAAGTTTTTTTTCTATTTTTTATTTTTTAAAAAATGATTCAAATTGAGAAAGATTCAGCCTTGTGGATGTAAGAATAGCTGAGATAAAAAAGTAGCCCCCACAGCGATAACACGGTTATCAGAATTTGAAGTTGCATCATTTTGTATGCGTTTAACTTTCATCATTTGCAGCATCTTTCACTCATCATTTATTATTACGATTCGATTCGATTGCATTTGCTATTATTTTGTATATATATGGATCGTTTGTTAGCTAACACCGTTGTATTAGACGATGTTAGAAAGATGAGTAGATATAAATTACACTTGTGCCAATTGAATTTTTTAAAATTGTACCTGCTTAGCATTTCTGTGCTCAAAACAGGATGAACATAGAAAAAAAAATTCAAAAATCAAGGCAGTTTTTGTTCTTAGTCGTATTGATTGCTCTTCGAAGATTTCTTTTATTTGTTTTATGTATTTAAATGTTTTTAAGTAAACAGTGTCCACACCTTGGCAATGATATCTTGAAAGATAAGGGAATTTGGCAAAGACATAAACGATACTATTAACCTTTTGCTGTCGGAAGCCTATGTCTTCTTCGAAGCCTTAGGGGCGTAGAATCTGTTTGGTCTTTTTCAATAATATTTCGATACAGTATCACCATAGAAGCAGTTAGTAAAGCTAAAAAAAACTTTGGCCGCTTGTGCTTAGCTTATGGAAAAGAAATAAAGTTTTACAAAAAATGCTAAAAACTTATGGTTGAAGTATAAAGTGCGGTAAAATCAATACAACAAGTCACAGAATCACTAACAATATCAAAATTTATAGCTTGTGAAATTTTTTTTTATCATATTTTTCTTCTGAAAATTTGATTTTAGCTTAACTTCATAAGATAAGCATGGGAGGAAGAAATCTTCGTAAATATAAACATGTCGGCTCGCAATTTCTAATTTTGGCCACATCACAATAGTTTGTAATTTATTGATTTACGTTAATGTCAAGAATATGATTTTAATGCCATTAATTAACATTCTAATTAAATAATCATGCTTCCATAAGCTAAACATAGGATTTACATTTTCGCCAAAAATTTATAATTTAATTTTTTCGGCCACTTATGTACAAGTCCATGTCGATTTATTGTCGATTAATCATTAATATTACAGAAAACCCCCAATGTGTCCATATGGCCTGCAAAAGGTTAATTAATACGTAATAAGTGTTTGACTGTAACAGTAAATAGCTCTTTTTTTTCTTAAAGAAAAAAAAAAAAAAATAGCTTAGAGGGCAAAACTGAATCCTGACTACCTTTATACGGTAATAATTAATAATCCGATTATTTTTGCTATAATCCATTCCTTTTTTAGAAAATCTGATATAGTTCATGTTGAATATTAAAGAAAAGTACCCAGAATAAGCTCTAAAATTGTTTGGTACAATTTCGATTTTTATCATATTAATATTTTAATAATATTTTTGTAAGATCCAGTTTTTGGTCAGGGGTTTTTATACCTATATTTGATCTATCTGTAGAAATTAGGATTTTTTGGAAATCGAGGAAATTTTTTGAAAATCCCGATATACTGTAGAACTTTCAAATCTCGAGTCGGAAAGGATGAGAAAAAAAAAATGACTGGTTTTTTTTTGGTCAGTAGGTAGTTAATGTTTTGGTCAGTTAAAATAATCAAAGTAAAAATGTAAAAGCAAGTAAAAACATCCCAAAATGTCCAGTTTTTAAATGGATATTTCGGTCGTAAATTTTAAAAAAGGCCGAACACGTACACTTCCCTATAATCCAATTTTCGCGTTCCTTCGGTATTTCTACCGTCCAAACTTTGAAGGCTCGTCTTTTAAATTGATCAAAAATTGTATATTTCATATTTTTGCAGTTGGAAATATTGATGGCTGACACACTCTTTTCTTTTCCGGCTGGACCAAAAAAAAAAAAAAAAATTAACATCGCCACAGCTCTAACTTAATTTTTTCGCTTTTTGCCCGATTACAGTCTCCAGCCCACAAAGCTAATTCTATCGGTTTTGTTAAATGAAAAATTCACCCACCAGATAATTTCTTTTACTCCCCCTTTACATATAAATTCCGATGAGATAAATGATTTTACTGACATTTTGCAAATTGACCATCAATGTACTGACCGTAATAATTATATACTGACCCATTGAATATATTCTACTGACCAAAATATTCAACTGACCCATTAAATATATTCTACTGACCAAAATATTTTACTGACCTATTGTATATGTTCTACTGACCCATTGAATATTTCTACTGACCCATTGGATATATTCTACTGGCCCATTAAATATATTCTACTGACCAAAATATTTTACTGACCAATTGAATATTTCAACTGACCGAAAACATTTTTACCGAAAAAAAATTGCTTGAGTCTCGAGAATCCAAATAATTGTCGGGAAAATCAGCAAATAAAAAAAAAAAAAAAAAAATTCTCGAGAAAAAACGTTTGGGAAATAAAGCTAGAGTATCGAGAAATCCCGATTCGTGAATTTTGGAGACTAACCTCTGTCTATTTGGCAATCATATATGATTGTATTTTAAGTCTTAAGTATATGTTTGAAACTTAAATCACGGGACGATTTTTGAAAATAATTGTAAAATTTGTAAGGGCAAATTTTATTCATTTCGAGGTCCATTTCTGGCTTCTTTAATGCTTTTTTTTAAATCTAAAATTAAAGCAACCCGTTTTCTTTTTCTTTTTCTCTCTATATGCCTTTTTTCTTTTCTAAGAATATTTAATATCTTTTCATTACCAACTCATAAAATATATTTAATTTTGTAAAGAGAGAACAAAGTCGTATTTTTTAGCTAATATCATTCTTTCTGGCAAGGTTTAGGGACTGTCGGTGGTTTCGGGGACTTTTTTAATAACCGTTGTATTTGATTACTACTAATAGATTTCCCAGGAAAAATTGTACAGACTTATTATGTTTCAATAAAAATTTTCCACTTTATGGTTTTTTAAAAGCATTTCCATGACAACCATAATGTACCGCTCGTTAATTTTAATAAATGTCTGCCTTGATTGAATTGCTGACAATAATATGAAAATGAAAATGAAAAAAAAAAAAAACCCTTTCGACGTCTCTTATATAAAATGTCGCATATTTATTTACCTTGCGTTTTCTTTCCTTTATTTAATTATCTAATCGTTACAAAAGTTCAACAATTTTTCCGTATTATTAGTCGGGGTTTTTTTTTTTTTTTTTTTTTTTTTTTTTGCTTTTTTTTCCTTGTTGAAAATTCGAATCAATGATTTTTATCAATAATTCAATGTTTATTAACGCTTTTTTGACAGTGATTTTTTTTGTATTTCCACCTTTTGTTTCTTCGCTCCCTAAATGAATGAAAGGTTAAAATTGAAATAAAAATAATTTCGTATTGTTTAACTTTCTTATCGCAAAAAAAGCTATTTACTTGTAATCTTTTCGAACAAAAATATTTTTTTAAACGAAAACGAATATAATATAACGGATTGTGTACAGTTATCAAATAAATTCAGGAATTGATCTTATGAGAAAGTGATTACCATAATAGTGTGGTGGGCAGTGCGTGACGTTTTAAATAATATTAAAATAAAAAAAAACCCAATACAGGTATTATGGCACGTCGTCCTTGTGTGCGCACTTCGAAAACTATATTTAATTCACTGTGTCGCTAGGCACTGAACCATGCTGGTTCTTTTTTTTCCAGTTAGCATAACAATTTGACACATTTTTTTTTAGAAAGATTACTTGCTATTTTTTTATTTTTAGGCTTTCTCAATTCATTTTATTATGCTGCATATTTCAGATGCTCTGAAATTCTTTTGCTGAGAATTATATTTTTAATCAAAGCAAAATAATTTTTTTTAGGCGTCGATTCGAATTAGTAAAATATTTTATATTCCATTTTTTTGTAGTTTAATTGACCTAATTTTTTTCCCCTTGGTTTACACAGTGGAGAACATTGGAGAGTATGAAAGTTTAGCTTTTTTTATTATACATGTTTGCCGTAAGCAAATGTAACCTTGCATTTTCTTTAGCTTCTCCGATTTATTTGCTATAAGAATATCAAGGTTTAGTTATGTTACGGTTAATGTCGGTAAGATGGTTGATGTGGACATTAACCGGCTAATGTTATCAATAACCAGCTTCCTTAGTTATTGTCGACAATCGTTAACCATTGTTGACAGTAACCAAAAATGCAGGTTAATGTCTTCCAGTGAGATTAACCAAGCGTATTTGGTTAATGTTATACATTAACCGTCGGATTTTAGACATTGTCAACAATACGGGGATGTCTTAAACGATTGAAATGATTGATCGAAATAAAAATGGCATTTAAAGAACGGTTTATTTACAATTATAAAAAAATAATATTAAGTAAAAATTAATAATAAGAAAAAGTAAAAAAAAAAATTGGTTTAATTTATGCTGCTGCCGTGTTTTGGCCCATTATCATCCCATTTAGGTCTTCGGGAAAACATGTGAAAAAATGTTTTCTAGGCCAGTTTTTTGCGTACTTTAAGCCAGTGAAATACAAAGGGTGGGCCGATTTTTGGGCTCCCTAGAAAAAAATTTTTTTTCGCCTTAAAAATCGAAGTTAAAAATTTGCATATCGGATTTAACTACGGTCGCAACATATGCGCAAACTGAAACTTGTAAATTAGGAAAGCTTTTACTCCTACACAACACATGTTGAAAGGAATTTAGGGACTTTTACCAACTTCGCCAGATAATGGTATATTCTATTATTTGAGTGCAATTTCAAGCTATGTGCGCACTTCGGACGGAACCATTAAAAAGCTCGCATGGTTGGGCCTCGTGTTACCTGCGTTTTTTGTCATTAGAAGTTTTTCGTCCGACGTGCGCACAATGGCAAACTTGGCAACTGGCTATATCTCCGGAACGCATGCGCGCAACTTTGTGCCACCGGTGTCAGTATATTAGGGCGTCTCAGATGAAGTTTTAGTCAAAAAAAAAAATTTTTTTCTAGGGAGCCCAAAAATCGGCCTTAGTTACCCACATCCTTTGTATTTCACTGGCTTAAAGTACGCAAAAAACTGGCCTAGAAAAACATTTTTTCACATTTTTTCCCGAAGACCTAAATGGGATGATAATGGGCCAAAACACGGCAGCAGCATAAATTAAACCCAATTTTTTTTTTTACTTCTTTTTATTATTCATTTTTACTTAATATTATTTTTTTTATAATTGTAAATAAAACCGTTCTTTAATGCCATTTTTATTTCGATCAATCATTTCAATCGTTTAGACATTCCCCGTATTGTTGACAATGTCTAAAATCCGACGGTTAATGTATAACATTAACCAAATACGCTTGGTTAATCTCATTGGAAGACATTAACCTGCATTTTTGGTTACTGTCAACAATGGTTAACGATTGTCGACAATAACTAAGGAAGCTGGTTATTGATAACATTAGCCGGTTAATGTCCACATCAACCATCTTACCGACATTAACCGTAACAGTTATTTGAGCAAATCAATGAAGTCAATGAAGATTTTTTTTTTTTAATATTAATTAAGAATAAGTCTTTTTAGTGGGATTCGTTTTAAGTTAATATTTACTTTTTTTTTTTAGGTATGTCGTCGTAGTGCAGACTCCAGTCCAAAAGCCGTACCAGGTACGGGAGTTTACCTGGTGTTTTAACATACCTCCTAGATGCTCTAAATATAGGGTTAAATTTAAGACTGTCATAGAAAATCAAACTATAACAAAAACCAGACCAATAGAGGAATGTTGTAAAGGATATACGCAAAGTAAAATCAACACTTGCATTCCTGTGTGTTCGAATTCTTGCATACACGGAGTTTGTATCGAACCTGAAAAATGCAAATGCGAGAAGGGTTACGGAGGACCTAACTGCAATGTCAGTAAGTATTTTTTTACAATGCTTGTAGATAAATTTTACGACATCAAGGTCGCTTTCATTACAAGCTGCTTCAGTAAGTTCAATCCTATTTTTTTCCACCAGAGGGCAACCAAAAGTGGTGTACCTACGCCGCGTAAAATTTTTTGAGGTTCACTGACTTTATCTACCTAATGTCTTTTTATAATTAGAGAATTTCAAAATTAAATGACTTATTACTCCTATACGGTATATATTTACCTTTTTGAAGAAATTTATAAATAATATTCATATTATTCAAATAAAAATATAGATCGGCCAATAAAATAGAATGTGTAAGGGTCTTTCTACCCCTACATGTAAAGAATACCAAAGAAAAAGGAAGAATAGTTTCGCATAACGATCAAGCCTGGGCTATTCTTAAGAGCACATTACATAAGACCGGGATAGCATACTAGGCGGTTTACGAGTTATCAAGTCAATGAATAAATTATATCAATTAAAAATATTATTCATTTAATAACAAGTGTAAAGAAATTAATTGATATCCAGATTATAAAATAAAACGTTAACTTATCGGATTTTTAACAAACAAAAAAAATCACAAAAAAAAATCGAAAAAAAAAAATTATCAAAAATTTCCACAAGACCCCTTAAGTGGAATTGGCAAAGTATTCTTAATATTCTCTAATTCAAATCCTTTTCCCTTATTCATACTAGTCATCAATTCGTACGTCGTATGACAAAAAAAGGACAACGATCCTAATTTAATTTAATAATAACGGTTTCCTTTCTAGCTTTCATCGGTTAACAACTATTTCCCTGAATGCCAAAAAAAAATTTATCAATTAAACGCGTAGCTTGTATTGTTAAATTAAAATTAATTCGACCTAAAAGAAATTTAATACCGTGGAATACTGTGCCAACCATATGAGCAAAAAAAAATAAAACAAACTCACATCTTCTTACAAGAAATTACAGGTCATTTCCGCACACATTTCGACAAAAAGGTTCACCCTACGGCCCCATTATTATTTGAATTTACCACATTTTTAAGAAAATTCAAACGCTTTAAAATTTAACGAAAGTCGGCGTGTTGATTCCTGTCCATCGCGTAACGAAACAAATAACGGTCCATATTCCAAAGACATCCGGAGGGGACAAAGCAAATAATAAGGGAGGGCTTTACGGATGTCTGACGTCCAGAAGGATTCCAAAACAACCAAACGGGGTTCGCCAGGAATGACTCGTTGCGGAAACGTCCAGAATTTATACAAAAAAAAATCTCGATCCTTTTCTTTAGTCGAGGTTGAAAAATTATATTAATTTAAATTAATGGCGAATGTTCGAAGAAAAAAAAAAGCATCCATCCGTCAGTAAATCTTTATCAAAAATGGACGATTTGCAAACAGAGCCTGCGCAATGTCGCATTTATTTCCTTTGACTAATTAAGCAGGCATTGCTTTAAAACCCTTCTCTTTTTTTTTTTATTTACGCGCGAAGAATAATTTTTAAATTTCCGTAAATTAGTGATTAAAAATTGGTTACAATTGAAATTTAAAATAATTTCTTTTAGCAAAAAAAATACATTTAAAAAAAATACGATTCATCCATTTCAACCGTTACAATTACCCCCTCGTTAAAGAGCGAAGTACGCCTCGATCAGGCGTGCTCGATAAACCGACAAAATTAACGAAACGGTTTCAAATGTTCAATGTCCCATCTCCCGACAGATTTTCCCGTCATCGTACTGAGTTCATATTGATTCGGAGCTAAAACTTTTGTAACTTTATAAGGTCCAACATATTTAGGCATTAATTTAGCCGCGATGTATAACGCCTTATTACTTTTAGGAAAATCTTTTTTTCCACACTAAATCGTCCACTTTAAAGAAAAGTTCGCGTCGTCTTAAATTATAATGGTGAGCTTGCTGTCGCTTAGCTTGCTCGCTGGCATCCAGAACTTTTTTATAAATTTTTGCAAGCGAATAATCCAGAGAATCCGCGTATTCTTCCGGATCGAATTCTGACATGTTAAAATCTTCCATCTCAGAAAAGAGACTAAATGGAGAATTTAACTCTCGACCGTACATCAGTCTCGCGGGCGTAAACTTCGTTATCTCACTGACTGAAGTGTTGATACCGAAAGTTATGTATCCCAGGTTTTCATCCCAGCTTCGATGATCGTTCTTTGCGAAAATCGCTAAGGATGTCTTCAATGTCCTTATGTGCCTTTCAGTCATGTTAGTTTTCGGGCTATACAGCGGTGTTTGATGCAAAATGATATTTTGCTCTTCGCAAAAATCTTTTAATGCATTAGAGACGAACGGCTTACCGTTGTCAGCTAGAATAATTTTTTGGGTTGCCGTGCTGAGTGATCAATTCGTTTAGCACTTTCACCGCGTGCTGGCCGGTGGCAGCTTTTGCAGGCGAGGTGATAATCCATCGCGTAGCCATATCTACCAAGACGAGGATATATCTTGAACGTTTTCTCGACATTGGGAGAGGTCCAATATAGTCCAGGCTCCAGGCGGTGGCTGGTTTCATCTGCACCACTGTCGGATCTTTGGTTCCGGGCATCTTGGTATTTCTTGCTTTGTATTGTTGACAAGTTTCACAAGAATACACGAAATCCTTGATATCGATGTCCATATTTGGCCAATAAAAGTTTTGTTGAATCCGTTTTAACGTCTTAAACAGGCCCAAATGCGGAGCATATGGTTTAGTGTGACAATGCTCCATAATGATGCTCCGAAAATCTCGTGGTATCACTAATTTCTTTTCTATTTCGTTTGTAGTTGTATCTTGTCGAATCTTGTAGATTTTCGAGTTTTTAACGAAAAAAGCCGGATAAGCGTCCGGTCTGGAGATAATTTTATCCCTTAAACCTACATACCAATTATCATTTAAATTCGTGAAATTCAATTTGGGTAATACGACTGAGTCCACTAAAGCTCGTACTAAACTGGCTTTAGGATGATCGTCTCCTCCTTCCAAATTATAAGGCAGGCGACTAAGGGCGTCAGGTACAGACATGTATTTTCCCTTACGATGCTTTATCTCATAGTCATACTGGCTTAAGTATACTATCCATCTCGCAAGTCTGCCTTTGGGGTTTTCCAGTTTTTGAAGGTATTGTAGGGCGCTGTGATCGGTGATCACAGTGAACTTGTTAAATTCCAGATAAGGCCTGAAATGTTTGATAGCCTTGATAATCGCCAAACACTCTAGTTCCGTAACATGGTAATTACGTTCACATTTAGTCAATGTTTTTGAAAAATATCCAATGACACGCTCTTTTCCATCAATTTTCTGTATCAATACGGCACCCAGTCCAATTCCACTGGCGTCCGTCATTAGCTCAAAGGGCTGACTAAAATCAGGGCAGCTTAATACAGGCTCACTAGCTAAAGCTTCCTTGAGGTCTTCAAAAGCATTTTGCTCAGCTTCTCCCCACTTAAAATCGGTGTCCAATTCGGTCAATTTCGTCAGGGCTTTACTTCGTTCAGAGTAATAAGGAACGAAACGGCGATACCACCCTGTCAATCCTAAAAAGCTTCTGACCTGTTTCCTAGTCTTAGGTGGCGGAAAATTCATGATCGCTTCGGTTTTTGATTTTGAAGTCATGATACGACCCTGGCCGACCGTGTAACCCAGGTAATCAACGTATGGACGTAGAAAATGGCTTTTCTTCCAGTTGATATTGAGTCCAGCGGCATGCAGTAATTCTAATACGCGATTTAAGTTTCGATTGTGTTCCTCGAGCGTTTCTCCAATAATTAAGATGTCATCCAGATAAACATAAACTCCCTTTTCAAGTACTTCCCTTAGTACGATGTTCATGCAGTGCTGGAACGTCGCGGGGGCTGACGTTAGCCCAAATGGCATGACTTTGTATTCATATAAGCCGGCTCCAGGCACTGTAAATGCCGTGTATTGTCGACTCTCTTCGTCGAGTTCAATTTGATGATATCCGCTACGTAAGTCAAGAGCGGTTATGAAATTAGCTTTTCTTAAATTTTGTAAAATTCCATCGATGTGAGGCAATGGAAAAGCATCCTTACGACTCACATGGTTAAGCCGTCTGAAATCTTGGACCATCCTATTTTCTCCAGTCTTTTTCTTGACTAAAAGTACAGGACTGCTCCACGGTGAGGTTGATTCTTGAACCAAGTCCTCATCGATCAATTTCTGTAGCTCCTCATGTAGGATCTTTTGAGTAGCAGGATTAACCGTATAGTACCTTTGCTTAATAGGTATGGTACCGGGTTTGACATAAATCTTGTGCTTTACCACGTTCGTTTTTCCTTTAACAGTTTTAAACTTTTCTTTCCAAGCTTCAAGATTTTTATCAAATTCACTTTGTTCTTTTTCGGTCAACTTAAAATTATTTTCCAAATCACAGTTTTTATTTGACACGTCCCTATATAAATTAAGTTTTTCTATTTGACTGATATCAATCGAACTGCAAAGTGACGAAATTTCGATGGCTTCACGTCCTTTTCTACGTAAAATGCCTCTTATGGTTTCCACTGGTTCGTCGTCACAATAATAGGCCTGAATCTTCTTAGTTCCATTCGGTGTAACTATGGCAAGCTTAGACTGGTGAAGGTTTAAAATCATCTTTAAGCCTCTTAAAGTGTTCATTCCCAAGGTGACTGCTGCCGAAGTATTTTCCATCAGTAAACATTCGCCGACCCATCCATTTTCTTCTAAACTAATAGGAATTGTCGCGGTTCCGGTGATCGGGACTTCTCGGTCGTCAGCTAAGGTTACCGTGGCTTTTCTCTTATTCAATTTAATTCCCTTCTTCTTCAGTTCCGTTAATAAGGCAGTGGAAATGATGGTATGAGTAGCACCTGGATCCACTAAAGCTAAAACTTTAAGACCTCCAACAAAACATTCTACCCAAAATCTTTGAGTATCATTCGAGCTCAGTTCAGATTTTATTATTTGGGACGATTCTAAAGATTCTATTTTGGCTACTTTCAGGATTTCTTCGTTGTGACCGTGAAGCTCAAAGCCTGAACCCTTCGAACTTCTTACAAGTTTAACGGCTTATCTTTACCGTTTTTCGCTTTGCAGCGTTTTTCGCAACAGACTTCTTCATCGCTGGTCGCAGAAAGAACGTCAGGCGATTTACTTCTTTTTCTATCTTCATCCTCGAATTTGACTTTTCGCTTCGGACTGGCTCGGGGCGAGATGCTCGGTGATCTCCCTCTACGAAATCTTTCCTGATACTCTAAGGCTTCTTTGCAATCACAATCCCGTAACGTTTTGCCTTTCTTAGCACACCCATAACATTTCTTCTCAGCATCCCATTTCGCTCGTTCTCGTGACGAATTTCTTCTCGGAGACCGCTCCTTTTTAAAATCTTTTCTAGAAGTCCGTTCAATCGAGGACGATCGGGTTGAAGAAACTTTTGCTCGGGAAGTTTCATCTGAGGCGTAATTCTTCTTGTCATACCACATAAGCTCGAGTTTATGACCAACTTGTCGAATTTCGTCTATTTCCGTAAAGGATTCTCCACGGATGTCTCTATAATAATCCGGGTGAACGTTCTTTTGCAGTATTTCGATGATTTCATCGTCATTGCAAGGCGAAATTAAACATTCGTTTAATAAACGAACATCTGCGATGAACTGAGCGATTGGTTCATCTCGCTTTTGTCTCCTACTGAACAAGGCGATCTTTGACTCCGTATCGTAAGTCGACGGCAGGAACGTGTCCTTCAGCGTCTGCTTGGCTGTTTTCCAATCCTTGTATGAATTTTCGTTGTCTTTGTCCTTAAAATGCTCTTTCGCGGGACCATCAAGAATTGCGTGTAAAAGTCGCGCGATTTCTGAGTCTTTTAACGGATAAAGTTTTAACACTTCTTCGACTTTGTAAATGAATAACTTGACATTCTCTCCGGGGAGTCCTTTAAAAATCAAGTTCTGTTTCTTACACTCTTGCTCCGCGTTTTTGACGCGTCGGTCGCGATCCACAACTGTAGTAACGGCAGCGGGTACGGTCGTCGCTGCAGCCTGCGTAGTCGCTCCAAGCTGAGTCAGCAACTGGTTCGCGAGTTGATTTGTCGCAGCTTGTTGTTGTCCAACGGTAACAACAAAATCCGAAAACATTGCCGTTAATTTGTCGATGGGATCCGTAGGCGTTCCGGATGTAACATTTACAGTATTCGCGGCGTTCACGGCAGGAAACGCAAATCCGCTAGTACCAGGTACAGTACCAATCTTCGGTTGGGGACTGGGGGATCGCGCATGAAAGTATACTATTCGAGTTTGATCCACTGTTGAGGGTAAATCGTTTTCAGTTTTCTTATACGACGCGGCGTGAGTCTTTAACAAAGTACGTAAATCTGCTACTGTCGTTGTAGGATCGAATGCGACGCCCCAATGAGTCGCTATTGCCTCCAGGTCTTCCTTCTTCACGTTGTAGAGATAAGTCGGCCAACCCATGTCAAATCCTTAATGTGGTAAAATATTCAAAAGCAATGGGGTTTTCGGGATCATCACCTATATGCGCGAAAATGACCAGTAAATCCGATAAGTTAACAAAAAAAGTCATAAAAATTAGTAGTCCGTTTGTTCGGGGCGCCAATTTGTAAGGGTCTTTCTACCCCTACATGTAAAGAATACCAAAGAAAAAGGAAGAATAGTTTCGCATAACGATCAAGCCTGGGCTATTCTTAAGAGCACATTACATAAGACCGGGATAGCATACTAGGCGGTTTACGAGTTATCAAGTCAATGAATAAATTATATCAATTAAAAATATTATTCATTTAATAACAAGTGTAAAGAAATTAATTGATATCCAGATTATAAAATAAAACGTTAACTTATCGGATTTTTAACAAACAAAAAAAATCACAAAAAAAAATCGAAAAAAAAAAATTATCAAAAATTTCCACAAGACCCCTTAAGTGGAATTGGCAAAGTATTCTTATATTCTCTAATTCAAATCCTTTTCCTTATTCATACTAGTCATCAATTCGTACGTCGTATGACAAAAAAAGGACAACGATCCTAATTTAATTTAATAATAACGGTTTCCTTTCTAGCTTTCATCGGTTAACAACTATTTCCCTGAATGCCAAAAAAAAATTATCATTAAACGCGTAGCTTGTATTGTTAAATTAAAATTAATTCGACCTAAAAGAAATTTAATACCGTGGAATACTGTGCCAACCATATGAGCAAAAAAAAATAAAACAAACTCACATCTTCTTACAAGAAATTACAGGTCATTTCCGCACACATTTCGACAAAAAGGTTCACCCTACGGCCCCATTATTATTTGAATTTACCACATTTTTAAGAAAATTCAAACGCTTTAAAATTTAACGAAGTCGGCGTGTTGATTCCTGTCCATCGCGTAACGAAACAAATAATGGTCCATATTCCAAAGGCAAGACATCCAGAGGGGACAAAGCAATAATAAGGGAGGGCTTTACGGATGTCTGGCGTCCAGGAGGATTCCAAAAAAACCAAACGGGGTTCGCCAGGAATGACTCGTTGCGGAAACGTCCAGAATTTATACAAAAAAAAAACCTCGATCCTTTTCTTTAGTCGAGGTTGAAAAATTATATTAATTTAAATTAATGGCGAATGTTCGAAGAGAAAAAAAAGCATCCATCCGTCAGTAAATCTTTATCAAAAATGGACGATTTGCAAACAGAGCCTGCGCAATGTCGCATTTATTTCCTTTGACTAATTAAGCAGGCATTGCTTTAAAACCCTTCTCTTTTTTTTTTTATTTACGCGCGAAGAATAATTTTTAAATTTCCGTAAATTAGTGATTAAAAATTGGTTACAATTGAAATTTAAAATAATTTCTTTTAGCAAAAAAAATACATTTAAAAAAAATACGATTCATCCATTTCAACCGTTACAAATGAATTCGAACCAGAGCTACAAATCCGATTCCGATTCCGATGCTGCGGATTCTTGACTATTTATGAGTAAGATTTCAATTCCGATTGCGATTCCGATTCCAATTTCGAAAGGTAAAAAAAAATTTCAGATTCCGACTCCGATTCCGATTCCAACTAACAAAAAATTTAGCGATGCCGATTCCGATTCTGATTCCGACTTCCACCAAAATTGATAAATATAATAACAATATTTTCGTCCTTTTTAAGTCAATCTGAATTGAAAATTTTTTTTTGGATGCCGATTCCGATTCCGCAGATTATAAGATTTCGATTTCGATTCCGATTCCGATTCCGATTCCGATTCCGACTCCGAAAAGTGGAAAATAATTTTAGATTCCGATTCCGATTCCGATTCCGAATAAAAATGAATCGGAATTGCAGCCCTGATGCGAACGCCGAGGTTGGAGGACTGCAAAAGAGATGCTGAAATTCAATTTTATTACATTTAATTAATTTAATTTTTCCTCTTTTTTTTTCTAGCTTGTCCACCTGGCCGATGGGGCGAATCATGTACCAACAGATGCCAGTGCTCTGAAAATAGCATCTGTGATCCTTATGACGGTCGTTGCATATGCCAAAGCGGGTACACGGAGATTATTGCCAACAAGAATGTCGCGATAACTTTTACGGCGAAAATTGCTCCGAAAAATGCAGATGTCAAAACCGAGGAAAATGCGATCATGTGTCTGGGGCTTGTCTCTGCGCACCCGGTTGGATGGGACCATTGTATGTAAATTATACTTCTTTTTTTCCAAGAACACGAAAGGAGTCACGTAATTGCTGTGAATAATAAGTAAATCATATTTTGCAGATGTGAAGAGCCATGTCCTAATGGGAAGCATGGAAAATCATGTGATTCAGAGTGTAGGTGCCAAAATGGAGGAACTTGCAAACCGTCAGATGGGTTGTGTTATTGCACTCCGGGATGGACGGTAAGCACATGCAAAAAAAAAGCGAATTTTATTTTTATTGTTAGATATTTTAATTCTCTTTATTGACCTACCATCAGCTCGTATAGGACTAATTAATTTGGAGAAATGATTGCTTTTCTCGGACTTTATTACAGCTGTCGCTAGCATGAGCTGAATTAGCCAATAGATCCTTGTGGGGCTAGGGCCTCTTTACATAAAAAAGTTTCCGCGTAACACTATTATTATTTTAATGAAATGGAAATTTCCGAAATTCAAGGGGGGAAGGGGGCTGTTCTACTTCGTAAAGGGCTAGCCCTCCCTTTCCCCATCATCCCGTAGTTCCTCCAACGGTCGCTAATTATTAAACCGTATTTTTTTATTATTTTTAATCCTAACGTGGTGGCCGATGTGTGGTAGTATCTGATTATGCTTTTTTGGAACCACGACGTTCTTAACTTAAACGGTTGAGGTGGGAGATAGTCAACCTTCGACACGCTAATTCGAGTTTCCGCCATTTTTGCTGCAATATGACATGCTGCCCTGCAATTATATACAGTGAAACCTCGGTAAAACGACCCCTGGTTAAAACGATTTTCCGCTTAATACGTTTTTTTTTTTGGTCCCCAGACACTCACTCATAAGAGCCCCATGTAATTTCCCCGCTTAAAACGATTTTCGGTATAACGATTCTCCCGCTAAAACGATGCGTTTTATTGGACCACTGGAGGTAAAATATGTCGTTAATACGACCCTGAATAAAGTTTACAAACATTTTAGAGGAAAAATCAGTATTTTTACTTGTTAAATCTTAATTTTTTGATAAAAAGTAAAACAAAGTAAAGCAAATGACCATTAAACATGAAGTTTTAGAAGCTTCAAAAAACATTAAAATATTTTAAAATTACTGGTCTGTTCCTGAAGATGCTCAGGCTATGGTTACTTCCCTTGAAAACTTATTTCTCATCACACTGGGCGGAAAATGGACTTCTCCGTTCGCTTGAAAAACGAAAAGTTCATTTTCCGCCTTCGTGATGAAAAATACGTTACAAATCAGGCACGGAGGTGGCTTGCAGGTCTGGACTGGCCAGGCCCGTAACCAGCCTAAGAAGCACAGGGGGGCGCAAAGTTTTCAAAGAGGGACTTCAAATGGCCCCTAATAACATGGAAGATAGGGAAATTACATGGGCCAAACAAAATCTACAGGGGGGCTCAAGCTCGACAAAAGGGGGGCTGAGCCCCCCTTTGCCCCCCCCTGGTTACGGGCCTGGGACTGGCTCCCCAGTCTCGGCCTGCAATACGCCACCCCATATCTGATATGTAATATACTATTACTGCAAACATCTAGCAGAATGCATTAATCTGTTGCAACAGACTTTTTCAAGAAAACATTAAGTAAGTGAATAATAAGAAATCTGTACGAATGTTTCTCAGTTGTCGGTTAAAACGTTTTAAATCGTTGTATCGGTTAAGACGATTAAAATCGTATTACCGGATTTTACGATTTCCCGATAATACGATTCATTTTTCTGCTCCCCTGACGAATCGTTTTTCCGAGGTTTCACTGTAATTACATGGCGCAAATATTTTCGGCGAAAGCGGAAAATATTATTTTCTACTTGAAAAAAATTTGTTAGTTAAATATCACTAATTTATTTTTTTCGTTTAGATGTACCGGTAATAAAAGAGGCTGGATATATTCCCACTAACCCCAAACTGTTAAGGGCGAAATATTGCCGAGGCGGGAAATCGCGGATCCAAGTCCCCCCCTATCCTCCTTGTTGTTGCACCCCTAGGCAAAAGTTGAAATAAGACCGGAAAAAAACAGTGCTTTGTATGGCCTACGTTCGACGAAGAAAAAATATGTCTGGAAGAAGTACATTTTTTATTTCGTTTTCCGTAACACGAACCAAACGATTAACGATAAAATATTCGAAATAAAATATTTGAAATAAAATTAAACTTATGGGAGTAAGTTTTCAAACTAGAATAAAATAAATGTTTTGAAAATTTCAGGGTACAGTCTGCGGAAATCGATGCTCGCCGGGTACGTGGGGAGTTAACTGCAATCAAACTTGCGATTGCTTCAACGGTGCAGAATGCGATCACATAACCGGAAAATGTACATGCAAAGCTGGTTATACAGGAGATAAGGTATGATAATTTGTTTTCTCAAGGTAAAAAAAAAATCGATTTCATAATTTTTTTGCTTTTCTGTATTTTAGTGTACGGATTACTGCCCCGAAGGTTACTGGGGTGAAAATTGTTCTAATACTTGCAAGTGCGAAAACGACGCAAAATGCAATACAAGCACAGGAGGGTGCGAGTGTAAAAAAGGATGGGTCGGAAAGAATTGCGCTATTAGAGCTTGTCCAGACGATTTATACGGCGATCTGTGTGAAAATAGTTGCGAATGTGAAGTGGAGAACACGGAGTTATGCCATCCTTCAACTGGAAGCTGTAAATGCAAGCCGGGTTGGGATGGAACGATTTGTAGTAGACCTTGCCCCTTTTCCACTTTCGGACCTGGTTGCTCTAAAAATTGTACCTGTCAGAACGGTGCTTCCTGCTCTCCCATTGATGGGAAGTGCATGTGTGCTCCTGGTTCGTATGATTTTTTACACGTTAAAGATATAAAAAAAAGTTTGTTTTTTGTCACACATTTTGTTATTTTAGGCTACAGAGGTGTCGATTGCGGCGAAGTATGCCCGAACGGCACGTTTGGAGAAGATTGCGCACAAAAATGTTTCTGCAGAAATGGGGCCAAATGTTCGTCAGAAACTGGGAGGTGTTTATGTGCTCCAGGTATTTAAATTAAAATTTTAATTAGTTACTAAATAGTCTTAATCGTTGAGGTTGAGCTTTAACATCATTTTTGTTTTTTAGGATGGACCGGATTACAGTGCGACAGACCTTGCAATGGTTCCAGCTATGGTCAAGACTGCTCACAATCGTGTAAATGTTTAAACAATGGGATATGCGATCCGGATACAGGTAAATGCGATTGCCCCTCTGGTTATAAAGGAGCAATGTGCGAGGAAGAGTGTGCGATTGGTTCCTGGGGAAAAGGCTGCAGTTTAAAGTGTGAGTGTAGAAGTGACAACAGCTTGGGTTGTGATCCTGAATCTGGGAAATGCATCTGCAAACCTCAATGGAAAGGTAAATTACATGGTGTGATTTTTAATACACTTTTAAATATTTTGGTGTCTATAATTTCTTTTCTTTTAAAGGAATCCAGTGTGAATCACGTTGCCCGAAGGGAAAATGGGGTGAAAGTTGTAGTAAAACGTGTGATTGCTTAAACGATTCTTCCTGTGACCCTGTTACTGGATTTTGCATTTGTGCCAGGGGATGGACAGGTCCTACTTGCGAGGAACCTTGTAGGCCTGGATATTATGGGGAGGGATGTAAACAAAGATGTCCTCGCACCTTCGGAATTAACGGTAAGATTTTGATTTTTAATTCAATAACTCTTGACTTTTTTTAAAAAACGTTTTAAGTTACTTTTATTGGAAAAAGACTTCGATAAGAAACTTGGGTTTTTAAAAAATTTTTTTTTATCTTTTAGAAACTGCAACATGCGATCACGTTACTGGTGAATATATCTGCAGACCGGGATTTTACGGACAGTCGTGTCAGTATCCGTGCCCGATCGGATATTACGGTCTTAACTGTAAAGAGAAATGCAATTGCAAAAATCACGCAGACTGTCATCATATTACGGGTCAGTGCAGATGTCGCCCCGGTTGGACCGGACCAACCTGTTCGAATGCTTGTCCAAAAGGATTTTATGGAGTTGGTTGCGTCCAGCGATGCAAATGCGACAACGGAGGGGAATGCAGACCAATCGACGGTTTGTGCAAATGTGCCTCTGGATGGACTGGGCCCCAGTGCCGAGAAAGTTAGTATCTTCTTTTTCCTTATAATTTTAAATTCATTGCCGTTATTTATTTATTTAATTTAATTAATTTTATTTTTTAGTTTGTCCGGAAGGATATTACGGCGATCATTGCATGCTACCATGCGAATGCCCAAATGAAAATTACGTTTGCCATGCTGCAGAGGGCTGCGTATGTCGTAGAAATTTTAGAGGAGATAATTGTGAGGAAGAAGTGTTGTCTAGCATAAGAGGTATGAATAATAAAAAAAGCAAACAAAAAGAAGCATTTAAATAAATGAAATTATCCAATTATTTTTTCTTGCAGGTGATAAGTCAGAAGAAGGAGGCACCGGAGCCGGAAGCGTGGCTGCTGGTGTAATCGTTGCATTGATTCTAGTTGTTATTATTATACTCATAGTATTTTATTATAGAAGAAGAGTAGAGAATTTAAAGACTGAAATAGCACATGTTCAGTACATCGCTGATCCACACTCAGCTCCGGGTAAATTTTTATTTCAATTTTTTTTTTTTTTTTTTTTAACTTAATTAAATTCTAATGCTTTTATTAATTTTCTTTAATGAAAAAAAAAGTCTGTTGTTGGCAGAGTATACCTTGTGAGTAAAATGAAACTGTTCAAAGTGAACATGTGTTTTGACACTTTTGCACTTGATTCTATACAGTCACCATTCATCACAAATCATTATTAATTTTTTTTTGGTTTTTTACTAACAAAAAAATTTTATTATTTCTTTGCAGATCGGCATCATTTTGACAATCCTGTGTATTCTTTTAATTCAAATGCACGGGATGACGGGTCAACGCAACCTTTAAACAACATCCAGAAAATTCAAGTGAAAAATAATTTGACGAAGAACAATAATTTAGATAGGCAGAAATTAGAGGATGAAGAGTCAGCTTTAAAAAATGGTAAAGAAAGAAAAGATAAAACAAAATTTACTTTTACTGAACATTTCCCCGGTTCCCTCTTTGTGATCCAATACCGATAACCCCAACCGAGAGAATTACACCCCCCCTGCCTCAAAAGCAGTAATTTAGGTTTGTTGGAAAATTAAAAATATTTAATTTCGGATCGAGAACCGCGTTTATCGCATATAAAAAGAGTTTTTCCGTGAATTTGAAATTGATCGTAATGTTTATACTTAGCATATAGCAAGTTACTTTATGTGAAAGATTCGCATTATTCACCTAACACCTTATGTAACCCAGTTCAGTACGAGATGCATCAGAGCCCGAGGTAGCTCAGTGGTAGAGCAGCCGTCATGAAAACGGAAGGTCGGTGGTTCAAGTCCACTCTTCGAGTGCCTCTGTGTATTCTTTTACTGAACATTTCCCCGGTTCCCTCTTTGTGATCCAATACCGATAACCCCAACCGAGAATTACACCCCCCCTGCTCAAAAGCAGTAATTTAGGTTTGTTGGAAAATTAAAAATATTAATTTCGGATCGAGAACCGCGTTTATCGCATATAAAAAGAGTTTTCCGTGAATTTGAATTGATCGTAATGTTTATACTTAGCATATAGCAAGTTACTTTATGTGAAAGATTTCGCATTATTCACCTAACACCTTATGTAACCCAGTTCAGTACGAGATGCATCAGAGCCCGAGGTAGCTCAGTGGTAGAGCAGCCGTCATGAAAACGGAAGGTCGGTGGTTCAAGTCCACTCTTCGAGTGCCTCTGGTGTATTCTTTTACTGAACATTTCCCCGGTTCCCTCTTTGTGATCCAATACCGATAACCCCAACCGAGAGAATTACACCCCCCCTGCCTCAAAAGCAGTAATTTAGGTTTGTTGGAAAATTATAAAACAAAATATTTGTGTATTTTTTTTTCTCAAACATTAATTTGATTGTTAAATCGTTCCAGGTGCTTGGTCACTTCATTTTGAACATCCAGCTTCCTTAAAAAATCGAGAGGCTGACATGAATAATCCAAATGTTTATCAATCCATCGACGAAGTCGACGACAAAAAAATTGATCATTTATACGATGAAATCAAACAAAAAGAAGGGTTTAATCCTGGTAAGTTATTTTTATTTGAAATTCCGTTATTATTTTTTTTTATTACCTCGGGCAAAAAAAGAGCCATTGAAATGAAAATTTCACTGATTTATAGCTCTCTATCGTGTTGGGAAGGATTATAGTAAGTTTGCTTTTAACTAAAAAAAAAATTTTTTTTTTCTTTTTTTACAATGATACAGTCATTTTTCTCGATATCGTAGCTGATTAAGCTTTTTTTCAATATCGTTTCAGAAATGGAGTACGATCATTTAGATTACAGCAGGCCTGGAAGCTCGTGGAAACCAAACTATCAACGCATGCCTAATCCGTTTACAAAAGATAACAACAGTGAAGCGCCCAGTAGTTCAAATTCAGAAAGATCATGAGTACAAAATATCACATGTGTCTCGACAGGCAATTCTTTTGCAGTTCTTGTGTTGTAAGCTACTTTTCATCACAAAGCACAGCGTAAAAAAAGGTATTTTTAAAACTCACATGATGCTGTTTGATGAAAAAAATCATTGTTGGTACGAAGAAATCAAAGAAATAAGTAAATGTTCAAAAAAAAAAAAAAAAAAAAAACAAAAAAAAACTGGAAATTCTTTTTTGCCAAATTGTATCCATCGACTATAGGTCAGTAACACTGATCAATTTTGTGTTTTATTATTTTAAATCTAATTTCATTATTTGGAATTCATAATTTCAATTAAACAAAACAGCGAGTGTTTAATAAAGAAAAACCAGGCAGTCATAAAACAAAGAAAAAAAATTGCGTGATCTCAATTGCACGTTTAATTGTTATATATATTGCTGTAATTATTTGTACATTAAGAAAATTTAGTTTCGATTTTAAAAAGAAGAATGGAAAGAGTGAATTATTCTTTGAGCGTTTTAAACAGTATAAGAAATTTAAATAATGTAATAAATTTAATAAAACTTTAACGGAATTAAACAAACTGGTTGAATTCCGTTAGTGTTTTTTTAAATCAATGAGTTACCGGATCTTCTGGAAAATCTTTTTAAGCTTTTTTAATATTTTTAAATTGAAATCATTTTTTAAATCAAAAATTTTATTTATTTTATAAATAACAATTTGTTATATTTTATAATTATTTTTTTTCGAATTTTTTTTCAAATTACTGAATGTTTTTACATCTTTCATTGCTGTTAAATTTAAGAGTCGAACGGAAAAGATGAATTAGTCAGAGACTTCCATTTCATAAACTCGAACCCTGGGTCTCTGGTTCTTTGCGCCAATTCCTTGACCGTTATGCACGTCTGCTTGTACTGCGATTCGTTGGATTTCACTATCTTAGGCGATTTATTTTTTTTTTAATCTTCTTCTTCTTTTTCGGCATAATCAGGACATGAAGCCCTATGACCCGGTGCCTACCATTACCAAGTTCGGTTTCTGGTGTAAGGTTTAGGCGTTACTACGTCATACCCCTTAATGTATCGAGTGACAAGCTCGAAGACGGGGCACTCATATCGCAAAGGTATTTTACGAATGAGAGGGACCTACTTTATTTAGACAGGGAATCCGAACCCTGTGACACATCGGTCTTCTTCACATGATACACACGAGTATCAGAGGTGAATGCTGGTGGAAAAAATCCTGACTGAAATCAGGTTCGAACCATCCGTTTCGGAGTCGAGCACGCTCGCCACTCAGCCGACGTCGTGTCGTTTTTTTTAAATATGTACATAGGCCTAAATTAAGTAAGGCATCTAAGAATTATATATACATCTATACATATGGCCTTTTAAGCCTGGCGGCTGCAGTCTATGTCTGATAAAAATTTTTTTTCATTCGATTCTTAAATTGAAGTTTTTTCCCGGCGTTCAATGAACGTTGTCTTTGATATTTTAAACATTATAAGTACATAAATGTTTTGCAATAAGTTTTTTTTTTTTTATATGTTGTGATTTTAAAATGTCTTTCAATAAAAGAAAAAATCAAATTTTAAATAAGAGAAAAAAAATGTGTTTTCGATTTTATTTTTAATACAAATTAAAAAATTAGTAGAGTATATGTAAAATGTATATGTTGATGTTGATTGCTCAATGCGATTGTGTGCCAATTGTATTCTGTGTGAATGTTGGTTTTAAAAATGTTAAAAAAAATTAAATTTATATAAAGCTATTATTTTTTATTTAATTCCAAAAATCTTCGTTGTCTGCTTCCTTATCCCAATTCGATTCTTCGGTTGTGCTGTTAAAATCGATTTGTTTGTCATACACAAAGTCTGGATCTTCTTTTTTAATCTGATTTTTCGTAAATATCGAATCCATTAATTGCTTTTGAACTTCTATTTCTTGAATCGAGAGTTTATTTAAATCCTCGTTCATTTTTATTGAAAATTCTTCGTCGATTTTTTCAACTGCTTGTGTTTTATTTACCCCTTTCAACAGTTCCTGAAGTAATCTTAGCATTTTTTCAATTTTAATTAACGGTACATTCTCTAATTGGTGTCTTTTTTTTAAATCGTGAGCAATGAACTGAATATTCGAGTCTGATTTAAAATGCCTGAGCGGCATCACTTTTTTTCTTAGTTTGTTGCTAGATTTGTAAATCAATATGAAAGCTGGGGGATTAACGGTAATTCCACATTTTTCCGCGGTACAGTCCATTGCACTATATTCCATGATGAAATTTAAATATAAAGGAATCACTATTGAACTAAACTAAAAATAAATATTAAATCAAAAACAAACTCAAAATCATATGGCTGAATCTGAAACTGTTTTCCTCGGAGGTGTCCTAGCAACCAGTCGATGTAAACAACTACAATGGTTGATCATTGGTTATATGTGATCTGTAGTGTTTAAGATGGATCATTTAAAACAGTAAAAAATTATATATAAAAAATTTCATTATATATTATTCTTTGTTTCAAAAATAATTTTTTTCAATATTATTACACTGATATCGATTTTGCCCTTTATCTTATAAAGATTTATAGAAAAATTAGTAACATGTCACTTTATTAAATTATTCACTAATTAAAGGCAATTATTTAAAAACATGCACACAAAAAACAATATATCACATTCTTTTTCATTTAAACAAAGAAGAAATATTTAGAAAATTGACAAAAAGACACATTCAGAGTCCGAAAGCAACATGTTATAAAAGTCCAAATGATAAGATGTCACTACTTCAGCGCTTTCAACAAATGTATAATATTTTCCCTATCATTTTAATATATTAAAGTATATCTTGCTTTCTGTACATCAAATCTTAACTTAACAGTCAAAAAGAGGTCATAGAGTACTTTACATATAAATAATAAAATTAACAGAAAGCATGTATTCTGAAGAAACCAAATGGACAAACACAAATTCACTTTTTTTTTTTTTGACATTAACCTATTTATTTTTCTTTGATGAACTTGTATTACTTTCAGATTTTGATTTTTTCTCAGTTTCTGTTTTAATTTTCTTTTTTTTTTCAACTTTCTTTGGAGCCGCTGAGTATCTTTTGCTGTATAAAGCTAAAGCAATTCCTAATAGAATGCTAAAGCCTCCTAAACCAAGGATCCAATTATTTTCAGCTAAATAGTCTGCTATCATTTGAGTTAAATCATCACTGAAATTGAAAAAAATAAATAAATACATAAATTCATTCATGCGATCGACAACAATTTTTTAAAAATTTAATCTTACAAAGGACTCTTTGGCACAGGCACGGGCTCGCTTCTGGCAATTTTTTTGAATCCATCAGTAGCAAAATGAATTAAGGCTTGAACATCATGGGATTGTAAATTATATCTATACATTTTCCCCTGCCTGAATCTGAAACAAAAATGAAATGATTGTCTAAATCTTATAAACAAAATTGTTGTTTTCATAGGATAGTCAACCGTACAATATAAATGTGGGGGTTGTGTAAACACTAAATCTCCTTGCTGTGACTGCCCCAGTCTCATGACGATTAATTCTAGCTACATTCATTCTTGTTTTTAAAGCTGCTCCAACTGCCTCCCATCTAGCTGTAAGCCTATGACTTGTCACACATGTTTTGCTATAACTGTAAAAAAGGAAAATAAAGTAAACTGTCACAAAACAAAATTTTTTTAAGAACATGTTAAAAACTTACAACATCACAAACCAATCTCCAGTCGTGGCACCACTTGATGCCTGTGTTAAATGCTCAAAACTGGAATCATCTAATTCTCTCACAGTTGGTTCTTTATTTTCTCTAAATGTATGAAGTATTAATTCATCATTTATTTGCCCGTGATATAACAATGGTACACCATGACGAACGAAAACTAACGCCGGTTCCTTTGCTGGATTGTAAATTTGAACCAAATTGCTGTTTGTTATTTTTACAACCCATGCATTCAGGGTGTCCACCAAATCTTCACGGACGTTAAGTAATTCATCTTCTATTTTGTCACACTCCGGACAATTGGGTTTAGCTGTGATAAAAATGAAAAAAAGTAAATAAAAAAATTTCCATCTGTTTAAAACAATGACAAGATTTGGTTAGATTGGATTACTTACTAAATAAAACGATCACATATTTTTCAGTCGAACATAAATTTATAAACTCGTTGTCATCCACTTCTTCCAGAGACGTGGAGGAATGTGTTAAATGCAAAAAAGTTAATGCAACAAGCGTAAATATTAATTTCAAATGCATTTTTCATCGATATTGATACAACAGCCGCATCAGCCATTTACAACTAGCAGGCGTGGCAACATCATACGAGACGTTGCATTTTGATTTTGCTTGCATGCAGTGCCGGTGGCCATTTCCCATTTGCAAAGACATGTGATTTCGGTGTTTATTCCTTCGGAGTTTGTTTTTTATGTTCAGTGTTTCGTGATGGTTTTTTAATATTGTTCAGGGATGGAAGTGTAAATAAAAATGTAACATAAACGCGCAAAAATCTTGGATAACATCGGAAAATATAAAGATATAAAATATGGATAATTCGTTAAGCGGTAAGTGAAATTCCTTTTTGTTTACTCTTTTGGAATTTTTTGAATTTGGTAAGCTTTTTGCATGCGCAGATCTAGAATTTTTTTCTAGGGGGAGCTAAAAATAGGGGAAACATTTTTCTGGGGGGGCTGAGCCGATTCAAGCCAAATAATTTTCAAAATTCTAGGGGGGGCTATTTCTGCTTCCTGGGGAAGGAAGCCTAGATCCGCCCATGGCTTTTTGGTCTGCTTGAGATATTTCTGAGTGTGATGAGTATATGTTTTGCAGACATTGCAAATTCGAACATGATGGAATTTAAGGCAATAAGTAAGGTCGCAAGTGATTGATAATAAATAATGTTGCTGATAGATTAAGTATCCTTTTTCTTATTTTTGGCTGGTTTTTGGCCGGTTTTTGGCCAATTTAAAAAAATTTCCAGATTTAAGAATATACCAAATTGGTATATCACTACTAAATATGTACCTTATATATTTTGTAAATATATACTGACCAAAAAATGTATGGTATGTAATGCACCTCTATTTTTCATGTGAGTTCAGGAAAAATTTGCCAAGTAAGGTTGGCATATTAGTTTTAATATTAAAACAGAAAAACAAAATCAAGCCTGGACACCATGGAATCATAAATATGGTGTTACCCTTTATATTACAGCAATATTTGCTTCTTCAGGAAAAAATGGTTCAAAACAACTGAATAGAGCTAAAGACCCTTTTTGATATTTTGTTTGCAGACAGTAAAACAAATTAAAAGATTTTGTGCAATTAATCAAAAGATTAGGTTTTTTTTTAAAATCATAATTGTTATTGCTCCTGAAAAATGCAGCAGGCCTTTACTACTTCTTAAAACAGTTAAAAATTGAACATTGCACGAAATAATTTGGACTTACTAATTGCAAAAAATTGGAAACAGTCTGGATATGTTTTACCATTGCTCTCTCCATTACTCTTTGTTGTTGCATTTTTAACAGGTTAAACTTGGTTTACAGTATGGCACATTCTGCAGTTTATTTTTTTTATCGCGAAGAATTTTTAACGTTTTTTGGAATAGAGGAACATGAAATGTAAATTTTAGGTGATAATATGCAGAAATACTTTCCTTTTTGACAGTAGTATGCCTGGCTTGTATCTCAAACAGGAAGTGTATTAAAAGCTTACAATTTTAAGCTGATTTTTGTTTTTCGTTAATATTTTCTTGCATACTTCTGAATATTTCTTGATTATAAATGATATTTAATTAATTAAATAAGTATATTATAATTATAATTTACAATTAAAATTATAATGTAATGGTGAAATATTGATCATATGCTGAGACAGTAATCTACGAATCATTAAACCGCATACCTTCAAGAACCCAGTTACAGTGGAGAATCCAACTTATATTTATAATGTTGTGTTTTTGTAGTAGTTTGATTTGTTCGTTGACTACCATTCATCAATGTCTTCTTTATCCTTGTGAAGCTTTTTCGTCTTCATTAATCACTCTTTTTATCGCATTTTTTTTTTTTTTTTTTTTTTTTCATTTCTGATGAAACTTCTTTCCTTTATTGACAGAGCTTATATCGATATATCAGATAGCACACCTTTTTTTTATTTCCCTCTTACCTTTCTCTAGTTAATCCAATCGCTATGCGTGAGTGCGAAAGGAAAAAAAGCCAGTTTGCAGGGATGAAAAAAGGTTTAACTGACCACCAAGCTCTACATTATGTGTGCACAGTACACCTTTGAGTTTTCACGTCAGATTAAAAAAAAAGGCGAAAATAAGAACTGCGAATGGGATTTTAATAAAACTGGAGTTGGGAAAAAAGATCACGGGACGAAAAAACTCGGACGGAAAAGTTGGGAAAGTAACTTTTGATCAAAGTTGAAAAGGTCTCAGCCTCTGACATGGGAAATGGGCTATGGAGATTAGGAGGAAGTAAAATTTGTGCCGGACAAAACTCCCCAGGTGCTTGTTATATTAGCTTGTCCCTGACAGTATTTACAAGACAGTTTTTCGAATGGGAAATTTCTACGAAGTAATTGGTAAATGGATTTTGCATGATTTTTAAAAGCTTTTTCCGACAGTAAGAAGGAGAAGGATTTTCCTTCAAGTGATTGAATTAGGAAAAGCATAAGACCTTTCCGTAGGCCGCTAATTTGTTATCTCTGTGCACCATAATCGAATGATTATGTCACTTTTAAATAAACCCTTTCCGTGGGATTTTGAAAAAAAAAAAAAAAATCCAAATTTTTCCCCGTTCATTTAATTTTTTTCCTTCTGTCCATTTCCTCTATCGAATTACTTAATATTTGTGTCCATTTTCTTCTTTTTTTGCTTTATCGACCGCAGGGAGAATAAAGCATTGCATTTAGCACAAATTTCAGATTTTCAGTTTTCGATATATTTACACGTTTTGAGGTCCCCTGATGCCGAAAAAAGCAAAATTTGAATGGTGGCCGTGTGTGTGTATGACCGTATGACCGATGACCGTATGACCGGATGTGACCAAAAAAGGGATGTCCGTCGAAAAGCAGAAAAACGAAAGAGCGGATATCGATGATTTTTGGTGGGTAGCAACTTCTAATGAAATGTAGTGCTGATTAGTTTTTGAGTTAAATCGATCCAGGGATTCGGAAGCAGTGAGTGAAAATGTTAAATTTTCAACAATTTCAAGATCTTTTTTGACTATACATCGCGAACGCAGCTACCAATTGAGTCCTATTTTCGTACTGCAGTAGATATTCATCCAGATACGCTACCATTGAAATTGGTTAAATTCTGTTGCGTGGTTCAGAAACGGTGAGCAGGGCTAAAAGTATGGGTATAGGCCTAAAAACCGATATGTCGACTTTTGAAACGTCACGATATGACGTCATCGATTACGTCAACAAAGCGATTTGGATGCTGATTGGCGGGTTTTTCGTGGGAGCTAACAAAAAACTAACCGTATTTTTGAAAATATTTTCGGGGTAGAGGATTCCGAATCTGAAATAATTTTTCCGAAATTCGAATCCCTTATGCCAGTATTGCGGCTTGGGGACCTCTGATCAAAAATCTAACCGAATTTTTGAGAATATTTTCGGGGTAGAGGATTCCGAATCTGAAATAATTTTTCCAAATTCGAATCCCTTATGCCAGTATTGCGGCTTTGGTGGACCTCTGATCAAAAATCTAACCGCATTTTTGAGAATATTCGGGTAGAGGATTCCGAATCTGAAATAATTTTTCCGAAATTCGAATCCCTTATGCCAGTATTGCGGCTTTGGTGGACCTCTGATCAAAAATCTAACCGAATTTTTGAGAATATTTTCGGGGTAGAGGATTCCGATCTGAAATAATTTTTCCGAAATTCGAATCCCTTATGCCCGTACTGCGGCTTTGGTGGACCTCTGATCAAAAATCTAACCGTATTTTTGAGAATATTTTCGGGGTAGAGGATTCCGAATCTGAAATAATTTTTCCGAAATTCGAATCCCTTATGCCAGTATTGCGGCTTGGTGGACCTCTGATCAAAAATCTAACCGAATTTTTGAGAATATTTTCGGGTAGAGGATTCCGAATCTGAAATAATTTTTCCGAAATTCGAATCCCTTATGCCAGTATTGCGGCTTTGGTGGACCTCTGATCAAAAATCTAACCGTATTTTTGAGAATATTTTCGGGGTAGAGGATTCCGAATTTAAAATTATATTTCCAAAATTCAGATTCCGTATGCCCGTACAGTGGCTTTGGTGGACCTCTGATCAAAAATCTAACCGTTATGTATATTATTTATAATATACATTTCATAATTCGTCGATAAAGCACTTTGATCGGTTCACCGATCTCATTTTTTTTTCTTTCTCCCCTTAAAACTTTTCTTCGATCACTTTCTACGGCAAACATTCCCTTCTTAAATTCTGTCCAATCCCATTTTTGTTTTTTTCTTTCTTTTTAATTACGGAATCATCTCTTTCTTTCTCTTTTTTTCTCTCTCAAGGATTCTATTTACGGCGAAACCTCTTCATTTCTCACTTTTTTCCACTCGATACTTAACCGCAAAAAGCCGTTCTTTTTTCTCTCTCTTTATTTAATTTTTGTTTTTTTCGGAGTAGGTTTTCGCTTTGAATCACAGACTTGTTTTTTTTTTTTTTTTTTTTTTTTTTTTTTTTGAGATTTTAAAAAAACAATTTTTTTCTAACCCTTTAGGAAAATAATAACCGAATATACAACAAAGCAGATCCCTTCCACAAATCATATCGTCGAAGAGTTGGGTAAGCAATGGCTTGCTGAATAACGTCCATTCATCATCTTTTGCTCTATACAAATTTCTCGAAGTAGACATCTCTACGAATTAACCTTTTATCCCAAAGTGCAAAGTTTCTTGTTTGTTTACTTTTCATTCTGTCTACGATGGAATCTTTTTTTTTTTTTTTTTTTTTTTTTGTTTTTTTTTTTTTTTGTTTGCACAACATTTTCTGATATTTTATGTGCGGCATTATTTTTCACGGTTTTACTTCATCCTTTTTAAGAGGTTTTTAATCTTTTAAAAATCAGATCGCTGTTAAAAGCTTTTGAAGTTGTAAGATTTCATATATGTGAACTCATCCCAGAAAAGTTATCGAGGAGAGGAAAAAAAAATCTTTTTTTTTCATGTGTTTTGAGAATGATTTTTTAAACTATGAGTGGCAACATTTACGTTTATAAAATTTTTTTAAAACCTGCATTAATTAGTTAGACCATTAAGCAGTACTAGGACGAGGAAATTTTTCTGCAATTGTAAAAATACATTTTTTAACTTTTTTAAAAAATCCAGCTCTATCCTGTTTCACGGAAAGGAAAAACAGGAAAGATTTTGAAATCTTCCAGACTTATCATTTTTTGACAATAGATTGACAGAAAGGAAGCTCTTGAACGAAAGCGTAATGAAATATCACGGTGCATTGACAACTTTGAATCTCCGAAGAAGAAAAAAAAAAAAAAAAAAAAAAAGAGGGATGGAAACATGCTGAAGAAGAAACAACATTTTATTGATGAAAAATTGGGGGATGATTCTTTTTTTTTTTTTTTTTTTTTTTCTTCGAAGATTTTATGCGGTTTCGCTGCATTCCACGTGCCCCAGATTTCAAAATTCTTGGCAAAAGACTTGAAATTTTCATTGGAAACCAGTGACGCTTTTGAAACTTCATTTGAAATTCCTAACGTAGAATCAATATTTAATATACATTTTAAGATAATTATTTTTTGAATTATTTTTCATTTGGCGTCTTGTCATTTTTCCGTTGTAGTTACATTTTTATAAATCGCATCATCGCCAAAAAGTTTTTGATCCGCTTTCCGAGAGAAGTCAGTTTTTTAACTGTCAAGACTACATAACTTTCGTTTCAAAAAATCTGAGGGAGGTAAAAAACCTTGACAATTAAAATCATAATTCTTTCAGTTTCAATTTTAAGCTGTTACTTTTTCTTATCATTTTAAAATCTCTTTTTTCACCTTTTGAATAATTCTGCTGTTTAGCAAAAAATTATTTATAGAAATGGTATTTTTCTGTATAAGGGACGGAAATGATTTTTTGCCAAACGCGAGGTCAAAGTTAATCTCGAGTGAGCGATTCGTGGCAAACAATCATCCATTTCTTTTATAGAAACATGCCGTACTTTTTATTACAAAGAAAAGAACTTGGCATTAGTACTTTCGAAATAAAAAAGATAAACAATAAAAGTAAGATTGGATTGTTGCCGAATATAATGTTAAATTAACGGATAAGTTAAGAAATTGATTTTTCTATTGTAGAAAATAAGCATGAATTAGACTTGGAAAACGGTGTAGTCTGAAAAAAAAAAAAAAAATGGATGAAAGTGCAATTTTGCGAAAAAAGTTAGTGCCTCCCCAAAATGGCAAAGTGAAAAGTAAAAAGTCACGAGGGAGGCAAACGGTGTGTTTCGCTTGTCCAAGCACGTTTTGGAGATGGACGTTTCCGTCACTGAGTAGTTAAAAATTATTTATTTTGAAAATCTACATAATACATCGGTTCAGATTTTAATGCATCCTGATTTCCGCTTTTAAAACGCTGAAACTTTGCAGTAGGTCATTTGTATACGCTTCTAAGAAAACTCATATTAGCCTAAGGTGTTACGCCACGTTTATTTTGTAATTATAGCTGCACCTTTAGCATGTGAGTTTTGCTTATTAACTTATGTATTATTAGGTACCGACGACAAAAACATACCAATATCAGGGTGTCTACCGACCTTGAAAACCTTTAAAATCTGGAATTAGCCCTGAATTTAAAATTGAAGGTGAGCGACCGTTACAGTGTGCGCTACCTAGGTAGGAAGCACTCTCAGAGTGTCCGCTACCTAGGAAGCACTCCTAGAGTGTGCGTTACCTAGGTAGGAAGCACTCCCAGAGTGTCCACTACCTACGTAGGAACTACTCTTAAGAGTGTGTGTTACCTAGAGTATGCGCTACCTAGGTTGGAGACACTCCTAGAATGTGCGCTAGGGTGATACTGTAGGTAGCACACACTCTAGGAGTGCTTCCTACCTAGGTAGCGGACATTCTAGGAGAGCTTCCTACGTAGGTAGCGCACACTCTAGGTAGCGCACACTCTGGGAGCCAAAGAATTGAATTTTAGCTACCCGATACAGCCTTACGTAAGATTTAAAAACCTGAAAAAATTCATGTTGAAAGCTACATATATAACTAATACTTCCACTAACGGATCGATTTCTCAGATGTGTATTTTTCGTAAAAAAAAAAGTCTTCATCAGCAAGTGTTTCACGTGTCTTTTAAATGGCAAAAGCTGATTGCTTACGGGCTAGGAGGTGATTGGGAGATTTCAGCTTCTGGCTACTAAGTTTTTTATTTTTTTGGAATCATTTGAGCGATTGGCCGCCATTAAATTCAGACCTAGGCTTTTTAAGCGTCACCCTAGTTATTAGTGATATAAAAATTAACATTCAGCTGCAGTTTATAATCAACTTCAATTAATATTTATTCGTACCATTTAAAAAAGCTTTGGTAGGTTAATCTCCAGTTCTGTCGAAGAGCACGGCGACGCTTTTATCTAAATTACGTGATGAAAACCAGACATTTTTCTCGTAAAGTGCATGCATAATACCCTGGACTTCCAGCCAATTTTCGATATTATATTCGCTAATATTGTTTTCGATATTGATTTTAAGGCTACGCATTAGAATAAGACATATTTCGACGGCACACTTTAATTTCAAAACCGAAGCTTATAGATCTAATTATAACTCGAAATAACGTAAGGAAATTAATTTTTTATAACGTTAAACCGAGGGGTTGTTCACTCGGTAAAATTGTGTACACCGAATTGCAAAATACAAAGAAATACAAGGAAATGCAAAGAAATACAAAGAAATACAAATAAATGCAAAGAAATACAACGAAATGCAAGGAAATGCAAGGAAATACGACGAAATTCAAGGTATTTGAAAGAAATGCAGAGAATGCATGTGCCTTTGAAATGTTGCTAATGCCTATTATATTACCACATTAATGTTCTGAGTCCCAAAAACTTAAATTTTTTTCGTTTTTTTCCGGTCGATAAGTTATAATGAGAAGCTGATTTATGACAAATAGAGTGGCAGTATGAATTATTTTTTACTGAGATTAAATTGGCTTGAGCGCTAAAGAAATCTAAAAACAGGTTTTAAATTGTGATAAAAGGACACAAATTTTGAAAATTTTTGCTTAATTTTTTGACATTTGAAAAAAAATTCCAGCAGTAGCAGACTTTGCTCACACATTTTAATTCTAGATTTCTCTCATAAAAAACTTTTAAAATTTCTTTCTTATCTTCTTAAAGTAATTTTATAAAAATATTTCGCTGAAAAATTTCATGATTTGTCAAATAAAATATTTTGCGGATCCGTTTAAGCACTCAAATCAAGGTTAACTTAATTTGACTTAATTAATTGATTAAGGTTTTTTTTTTTTACTTTCAGGTTTGACCCTATCGAGAAACGTTTCGCCCGGTATCATTCTATTGTGGTCGACACCCCAATCGACGTCCGATTCGCCGTTTTACCATCCTCCGAATTAATTTTGTACGTGTTAACCGCAAATCCTGCCAAACCTCTGGTCGTTTTTTCGCATCAAGGAATTCGAGGTTTCGTCAAGGAGACGTCAGGTTTATCTCTTTACCGCGGTTCGAATTTATACCCTGTCACCGACCAACACGGGGAGCACTTTTTGGTTATCAGCGGCTACAATAACGGAAGGAGGGCGCAGATTTTGAAAGCAAGCTTCAAAGGAACTAAAAATTAATTGAATTAAGGTATGTATGAGTCCATGATTGTTTACGGATAAATTAAATTACCTTTAATAACAAAATGAAAGTCATCGTTAACACGACTCCTAGATCTAACGATTTTCGCGCGATTACGACTTTTTTCCTGGCCCCTTGGCATTCCCATAAGAGAGAAATGTAAAATTTATATGATACAAAAATTTTCCGCTTATAAGGTATTGTTTTTCGGACCCTTGAAACGAAAATCCATACAAAATCGATTCGTTAATACGAAATTTTCAAATTATTTTACTACGAGCGCTCTACGTTTTTTTTTGAAACTTGCAAATGAATACCAACAACAGACAATCGTCATTGGACGTTCGTACAATTTACAATACCAGACATGAGAAACAAGATTACTTTTTGACAGTTTTTGAGTCTAAAATGACCTCGGATCTTTTTTACCAATCGCTTAACCGCTTCTAAAAACTCTAGCAGATAGCTCTCCAAACTCCTCTGTTATTTTAAATCACGCGTTTTCTTTTTCAATTTTTTTTTTCTTTTTAAGTTATAAAAGACCGTACCGGGCCGTAATTTTTGTTAAATAGAAATAAATAAATAATTGTAAAGATATAAAGGCTGAACGATTCATGCAAGACCAAACCTGGTGTAAGAATTCATGCCAAATTTTTCCCAAACTCATTCCACCACATAAACTTTTTCGTCATGCTGTAATGTCCACAAGCCCCAAACCGTCTTTTATAGCCTTTTCCCTGCAAAATTAAGAAAACTGCTAGATCTTCCAGATTCACATGCTGTTCTGTTGTGGCTAGTTTTGGTCCGCCTGAGGAATAAATCCTCATACTCTCCGATTTCGGAAAGCGTTCCCCTATCCGCCACCTGGGGAGGCGCCCGATGGGGGACTAGCCAAAAACCCCACACGGGTTGGGGGGAAAACTCGGAGACCGCGCCCGACCGAGTTGTCCCCCCAAGCCAGCTTCCAAGGATCACATCCTCCTAACGGCACAAGTCACCAACCCCCTACAGATCGACATAAAAATGACGTCCTTTTCACATCGATCTGCACGACATTGGATCCTCATGACGTAAGGAGGACTTTACTCCTCTAGCTGACGACATAAAACTAATACAATACCTATAACTAATACATTAGCTAAAACTAATACAGTAACTAAAACTAATACAGTAACTAAAACTAATAAAATAACTAAAACTAATACAATAACTAAAACATACAGTAACTAAATCGAATAAAATTAATACAACTAAGCTTAAACTAAATATGATTTAAGATTGTACGAATGTACAATGTACGGCATTGGACGTTCATACAATTTACAATATCAGACTTTAGAGACAAGATTGTCGAGATACTATTCGACAATCTTTACGCGAAACATAAACTCGATTCTTTTTTTTTTTTGCATGTCCTTTAACCGCTTTTTACAAAAAATGGTAATCAACCGCCTTTTCATACTAGAATGGGCTGCCTTTTAAAATCCCGTTTTTATTTATTTATTTTTTTGTTCTTTTTTTTTTTTTAATTAAAAAAAATGTAGGAGAGGAATAGAAATAAAAAAAATAATAAAAAATAATTGGAAATAAGAAAAAGATAGAAAGGTAAAAACCTCATAACCCAAACCCATGCCATACCATGCCGTACAATACCATACCATACCATACCCATACATACGTATACCATACCCATGCCCAAACCCATTGCCCAAACTCAAACCTCGTTGTTGAAGCTTTTGGACTGCGTTGCGGCTACGACGATTCCTCTAGCTGCGATGATTCCTCTGGCTGCTACTGTAAAAACAAAAAACAAAAAAAAAAAAAGACGATTACAAAAGGGGGGGGGCTTGGAGACCCTCACAATGGAGTTTATCTCCCGCGGTATGATTGAAATAAAAAAATTAATTATTTTAAATGGTAATGTTGTTATTATTATTACTATTTTTGTTTTTAAATTAATAGTTTGTGATTATAAAAATAATGCAAAAATGCAAAAAAATTTCGGATTTCCAGGCGTAAAAGGTTAAGACCTTCCGCATTGGACCGGCCGTCTAGGGAACCATGCCATCAGAGCTAGCCGGAGACCTATCGGCTTTAACTGTACATATATGCAAAGTTAAGGCTTGCGGTGCGCCAATAACCTCGGACACCCAGTCATCTGAAAGAAAACCCTGGAGACTCTCACTATGGAGCTTATCTCCCGCGCCATGCATGTTCGAATCGAATAGAATATACAGCCTAATAAAACTCTGCAGCTCCAAGAGAGGAGCTGACTCCTAACGTAAAGATTTACGGGGGAACTTAACACTAAACCCTTAACACTAATACCACAGGCCAGTCGCTGGTCGATACCTAGGCCTTCTACGATGGGAGACCAACCTCCTGGTTTGCCTCCAAGCCGGACCGATAATAGTAAATTAAAAAAAAAAAAAAAAAAAATTATATACCGTATTTAAAATTCAATAACTAAATTATTTTTAAAAAAATTAAATAAAAACCGAACACTATTTTATTTAAATTAAATAAAGCCCGAGCTAAAAAAATAATTTATTAAAATTAAAAAAAAAAAATGCACTCACGGACGCGGGGGAAAAAGACCGATCCGACCCCTTCGGAAGATGATGTCGGAATGAAGGTACTGCTCTGTGATGTGAACTCTCAAACCTCGTTGATGAAGCTTTAGGACTGCGTTGCGGCTGCGACGATTCCTCCGGCTGCGATGATTCCTCTGGCTGCTACTGTAAAAACAAAAAACAAAAAAAAAAAAAAAGACAATTAAAAAAGGGGGGGCTTGGAGACCCTCACAATGGAGTTTATCTCCCGCGGTATGATTGAAATAAAAAAATTAATTATTTTAAATTGTAATGTTATTATTATTACTATTTTTGTTTTTAAATTAATAGTTTGAGATTATAAAAAAAATGCAAAAATGCAAAAAAATTTCGGATTTCCAGGCGTAAAAGGTTAAGACCTTCCGCATTGGACCGGCCGTCTAGGGAACCATGCCATCAGAGCTAGCCGGAGACCTATCGGCTTTAACTGTACATATATGCACAGTTAAGGCTTGCGGTGCGCCAATAACCTCGGACACCCAGTCATCTGAAAGAAAACCCTGGAGACTCTCACTATGGAGCTTATCTCCCGCGCCATGCATGTTCGAATCGAATAGAATATACAGCCTAATAAAACTCTGCAGCTCCAAGAGAGGAGCTGACTCCTAACGTAAAGATTTACGGGGGAACTTAACACTAAACCCTTAACACTAATACCACAAGGCCAGTCGCTGGGTCGATACCTAGGCCTTCTACGATGGGAGACCAAACCTCCTGGTTTGCCTCCAAGCCGGACCGATAATAATAAATTAAAAAAAAAAAAAAATTATATACCGTATTTAAAATTTAATAATTAAATTATTTTTAAAAAACTAAAATAAAAACCGAACACTATTTTATTTAAATTAAATAAAGCCCGAGCTAAAAAATTGATTTATTAAAATTAAAAAAAAAAAAATGCACTCACGGACACCGGCGAAAAAAACCGATCCGACTGCATCGGAAGCTGGAATCGGAATGACTGTACTGCGCTGATCCCGAAAAAGACTTGGCGCCGACTGGTCTGCGCATGCGTCATGATGACGTGAACAGGTTTCCAAAATGGCGATTAATGCATTTTTAGTGTATTTTTGTGTGATTTTAACATTTAACTGTATTTTTCCTTTTTTTTTTTGAATATTCAAGTGAAAGAAATGTAAATTTAATTTTTGGTGGAAAATTGACTCTAATTTCGAAAATTGTATAGATGTTTTCTGCAGGATAAGCTTAATACAGAACAGACGAGTTTTGGAGAGCTGTGGAGTTAAGTAGGGTTTTGTTGTCATTTGCTGCAAAGAATAATGGAATTATTCTTCATTTAAATTGTGAGAAAGTTCTTTCGATCCGGTAGTCACTGTCGAATGAAACGGTGCCAGGGCCGAACTTTTCAGTAGGCAAAATAGGCAACGGACTTGGGCCGCTCGTTTTTACTGGGCCGCACGTCCTTGAGGAGCCGCGAATATGTGATGGCAAGGCTGTTTTTTCATTTCTTAACAACAGTTTCTAAAAACTTTGCTGCATAAATGATTTTTTTTTTTTCATACAAAGACTGTACCTACTGTAAATCTAAATCGCCTGCATTGTTATTTAGAACTACGCAGACGTGCCGGTCAAAAAGAAAAAAAAACACTAACAAATTCTATCCCTTTTCCCCTTCGTCAAAATTATGAACAAAAAAAAAGCTGTTATGATGTGGTGGCATTAACCTTATTACCCAGGCTAATATAACTTCTGTACCTGCCATTGAAAAAGTAAATCAGAAAGAAGCGGTCTTATTTTACTTATTTACATGTTTTGAAATAAAATCTTTTCTTAAAATTTAAAAAAAAATCGATTAATTAGTTTTCTCTTATATACCAACAAAATACAAAATTTAACAATACTTTTTTATTATTTTTATTTAATTAAAATTATTTATTTATTTATTTATTTATTTTTTTTTTTTTTTTTGCAGGAACTGGTTGATTTTTAATTGGAGAAAATGCTCTATTCCTCCCCAAAATGGAAGCAAGAATGGAAAATGAACAATAATTTGGAGCATACTTGAAGAAAATGGCGTTTAGTTTCCTACAATGGTGGTGTTTCACAGGTTTCATGAAAATAATTGAAGACAGCTAGCTCAAGATTTGGTATGTATAATTAAGTTATGCGGTTTAGTCTACGGTTTTTCGAATCCGTTTATTAGTGTGATGAAGCGATTTTCATGATATACCATGTCCAGAGGGACATTTGATATACTTCTTCCTTCAACCAGGATTATATAAAAAATAGCTTCAATTACTATAAAACCGTTTTAATCTTTGAAATTTTCAAAAGAATTTTCGATAGGAAATAAATTCTTCGGCACCGAAATACGGCTCTAATTTTTTTCGGTCATTATGAGACTTTGAAAAACTTTAGGCCTCTGAGTGCAGCAGGAATCGGCCTTCAAAAAATCTGATAAAAATTAAAATTAATATAAAGGCTAAAATGCAACTTTTCCGCGCTGTGACATTTTCAAATTCAAAAATTCGTGTTTTTCGTGAAGGTGCTCAGGATGAGGCCCGACTCGCATATTCTTTTGAGGCATCTCAATCCAATGAATCGATTCATTCAACTGTTACTGTCGTACAGTTTGTGTTCCATCGTTGCTGTTGAAAATCCAGTTCCAAAGGCAGGTAATCTTCACTTTAATTCTGAAGTATGAACTCCCAAGTTTTGGTAAATACAGATTCAACTTTTTCTTTTTTTACGATTTATAATTTTCCCAGCGAGGATTATTGTATATAGATAAAAGAGCTTTAGAAAATAAGATAGAAAGTACTAAAATCATTTCGTAGATTTCTACTGGTCTGAATGCATCTTCAATTTCGTCGATGTTGATTGGAAAATCATTTTCGGGTAACATCTTTTCCATTCTTTTCATCAGACCTGTTTCGTAAAGCCTCCAAGTACTGGAGAAAAATAGTTAGCATAAATGGTAAAGGTGTGTCATAATTAATCTCATACCTATAACGGAAAACATCCGTGAAAGGGCTAACATTTAAAAGCGGTAGAGTTTTCCATGTAGATGTTAGGGGCTCTGAGACTCTGTAAATTTGACATTCCGACACGAGAGTTTGTAGATCACCAATGAAGGTACAGCGATTTTCTCTTGGCATAACATTTTTCTATCGTTTTTTTCAAAGTAGTCCGGGTCGTAAACTTGAATATAATTCTGAAAAATATCGCTCATATGGGGATTATCGAGTGCCTAAAAAATATAGAGATCTCAGTATTTTGTTTTTGACGTAGTACAGTTCATCTTCTTTTTTCTTACCGTTATAAAATACAAAAAAAATGGAAAACGTTTGCTTAAAATCAATTTAAACTTCCCATTCCGAACGAATTGCTCGAAATTTTGAAAAGGTATTTCTGGGATTTCTAATGTTAAAAACGATGCGATAACAGCGCTGAAAGTAGCCATCATGATAATGGCAATCATTCGCGATTCCAACGAAATTATTTTAAAAAAAATATTTTCCATTTTGTCATTTCCGGTTTGATTACAAAAAGACTCAAATATTAAAAAAATGTTATCAGTAAATGATCTTTCCTCATTTTTCGAATTGAAGAGATGGAAAATAATTGCGAATATGTTTCCGATAATGACCCAAAAGATGATAGCCATCCAAATGTTATAATCGAACGGTCGGAGAAAATAATCCGATGGTAAGGTTGCGCTTGGTTATTTAATGTATAGGTAACCACTGGAAAATTATATAAATGTGAAATTTGGATAATTTTGGTGATTGGCAAAGCTTAAACTTGACATTCAATTAAAATCTTGAAATATATACAACCCCAAAAGATCATTATTCCCAAGGCGAAAGATTTGTAATCCCGGAGTAAAAAATAATTAAAAGCTAAAGCCTGCTATCTGTCCGGTGGTGTAAACGAACTAATACATTTCACCGGAATTTTTTATTTTTTGTTTTTTGGATTTTGCATTTTTTGGAATTACGTAATTCAGAATTCCGAGTTTGAGTTTGTGACCCTTCGGAATTACGCTTTTCGGAATATGCAAAGAAATACAAGGAAATGCAAAGTTGAGTGTACACCGAAATACAATGAGTGAATAACCACTCGCGTTAAACGCTATGAGGGACCGTCCATAAATTACGTTAGCATCATTTTGACCATTTTTGAACCCCCTCCCCCCCTTGTCAGCAAAGATTAGCATTTCGAGACCCCATTAAAATTACGTTAGATTTCGGTTACCCCTCCCTTAATTTTTTTTTTTTTTAATGTTAAACATTAAAATAATCTGGATGTCTTCGAAACTTAAATTTTCCTAAAAAAAACGGTTTTTTTTTCTTTAACTTTGAGCAAATGGTCAGGTAAAATTAAAATAATTTTTTTTATTTTTTATTTTTTATTTTTTTTAAAGTGAGTTAGGTTACATGATTTAAAAATTTAGATTACTTTTATTTTTGCACGTTTATTACATGGCACAAGTAACTACTAACGTTAGATATGTAAAACAAAATCCCCCCTTCTTGTTAGCAAAATTTAGCATTTTGAATGCCCCCCGCCCCCCCACCCCGCTAACATGCTAACGTAATTTATAGACGACCCCTAAAACAAAATAAAGAAGATTCATACACCTGTTGAGAATCATCTTAAGATAGATACTTATTTTAAAACAGGGCGTACCTTTCTCGCAGTAGTGAAAGTGTATGCGATTATCAACGGTAACTTTTTATTTTATCTGCCGAATTAAAAAAGGCTACGAGAATCCAGACTATTTGTCTTTTTTTGACACACCCTTATTCTCGTTTCATGTACTTCAAATTTTAATTGACAGCCCTTACAAAAACATTAGCTTTCGGTTACGGAAAGAAAAAGGTTGCTTCGGGTTTGGAAAGCTGGTATTAAACGATTTTTTACCTCATCATTTGCGAATGTTTTAAATCATCTCACACCTTTTCGGGTTGCTTTTATTTGAGTTTCAATTTAATTGAATCGCTCTTTTTCTCTCGTTCAATTTTATAATTAAGTCCCGCACCTTTTTTTTTTCTCATCCATAATTTCCTATGGAACAAACGCATATAAATTCAACAATGCAAAAAAGTTTAATTAATTTGCAGCCAAAGCCCCACACACATACGTTGGACGAGGTTCGTTTCTCGTGATTATCAAATGATCGATAATACCGAAAGGTAGCTTTGTTCTTAACCAAATTAAAAAATCATCAAAGCTTCCGGAATGGGAAAACGAAACTAAAAAAGAAATCATTTAATTCATTTTCTAAAGGTTTGGAGCTAAACCCGAGTAATTTAAAATCAGCAAAAACAAAATTTCTGGGACTGAATTTTCGAAAAAAGGTTTAGAAAAAGAGAAAAGGAAAAAGATAAGAGAAGAATTCTGGAATTGAATTCCAAACTTTCACCCGAGTTTTGTAGCTAATCAAATGCAAGAATATGAATTTAGCGCTTTCATTTGAGATGAGAAGAAAGCATTTTCTCTTGAAACGCTTTTATAGAAATCTTACTTTTAAAAGCGACATAAAGCAACCATTTTAAACGGTTAATTTTTGCCGCACTGTTTTTACGTTTTCATATTATATTCTTACAGCTGAAAGGGTGCAGGAATTTATATAAGTTTGCATATAGACAAAGGAATTTAAAATTCGGTAATTGATATTGATATTGTTTTTGTATGTCCTTTATTCTCCGTGGCGGATTTCATTTGTTCAGGTTTGGTGTAATGTACTATATTAACCGTTTGGTATAGCATCCAGTGATGAAAGTATGGTAATAAAAGCTTCAAATTTCTGTGGAATCTCATAAAAAAAAAAAAAAAAAAAAAAAAAAATAATTGTATTTTACAGGGTTGTTGTTCTTGGAGTCAAGATAAGTTTTCCTCAATCCAGTTGTGAGATCCGTTTTTCGGTTCGTTGAGTTTTGGATCTGTAAATCCACGTATAGTGGGCAGGGCTGCAATTCGGATTAATTTTTATTCGGCATCGGAATCGGAATCGGAATCTGCTATTTCGAAAGTGATTGGAATCGCATTCGGAATCTCGTCTGAAAACAATTCGGAATTTTCGGAATCGGCATCGGCATCAAAAAAAAATTTTCGATTCAGATTGACTTAAAAAGTGTCGTAATAATTAATATCTGTAGACTTAACTGATCGGATGTCAAGGATAACTCATTAAAAGAATCGTACAACCGAGTTACATATGTACACACTCCATTTATATTTACAAGCAACAAGTCGATTATATTTACAGCGTTGCCAATTTACACGATATCTATAATACCAACTTCAACACGCCCTCTTATCGTGCTATAACATTTGGCATTTATTTAAGTCTTTTCTCTCTTCATTTTTATAAATGAAACGTAACCATTTAAAACAATAAAACGTTAAACATAAAACACTTATGTTGACCTATCGTAGTCCAATTTCGTTAACCAAATGTCTAAATCTCGGTCCTGGTAATGATTTTGTAAACACGTCCGCTGTGTTCTCTTTCGTCGGAATATAATTGATTTGTATTGTACCGTTTTCAACATATTCCCTAATGAAATGATGCTTAATATCAATGTGCTTCGTTCTATCCGAAGTCATGTAATTAGAAGCTAAGTCGATCGCTCGTTCGTTGTCTCCATGAACTGTCAATGGTCGCTTCACGAATTCCGACAGTCCGATTTCTTCCAGAAGTCCCATTAACCATACCACTTCCCGAACTCCTTCCGCCATGGCTACATATTCGGAATGTTGAGTGGAATCTGCTACCGACGTTTGCTTTCTTGCATGCCATATGACTGCCGCCCCCGCCAGGATGATGACTAATCCGCTATAACTCCTGCGATCTTTAATGTCTCCAGCCCAATCGGAATCCACAAAAATTTGTATCGGCTTCCCTGTTTTGACGTATCTTAACTTGAAGTGCTTCGTCTTCTTAAGGTACTGGAAAACTCGTTTTAGCTCGGTCCAAGTTTTCGGATTTGAACAGTCGTTATACTGGCTGAGATGGCTAGAAACAAACGCTAAATCGGGTCGCGTATTAGTCGCTAAATAATTTATGCTTCCGGTGCCCGACCTGTACGATTCTGGCCTGAAGTCCGAATCTTCGTTCTTCGGATTTCCATATGGATAGGTCACTCCAATACAATCTTTCATGTGCATGACGTTTAACAATTTGTCGTTATATTCTTCTTGATCGAGTGTGGTCCCTTTGCTGGACTGATGAATTCTCGTTTCCAAGAATTTAGTCGCCAATTGTAAATCCTTGATTTCAAGGTTTTCAGCTAGGATTTTCTTAGTTAGTTCAATTTCTGAATCTTCGCCAGTGATCATGATGTCATCGACATATAAGCCGATATAGATGCTGGCCCCTGGTTTAAAGTAGACACAGGGGTCATACTGAGATCTCTGGAATCCATTGTCGGTTAGTATTTTACTAACGCATTCGTTCCAATTACGCCCGCTCTGACGTAAACCGTAGATGCTTTTCCTCAGTTTGCAAACGAAATCGGCAGTGTCTTTTTCCTGGAATCCCGGAGGTTGCTCCATATAGACTTCGTTTTTTAGTTCACTATGTAGATAAGCTGAGTTTACATCGATGTGGTGGACTTTCCACCCTTTTTCATCTGCGATGGCGAAAAGTAGTCTTTGGGAATTTTTTCGTATGACTGGAGCGTACGTATCGCCGTAGTCGACTCCGGGTTTCTGGGAGAAACCTTGTGCGACCAGTCTCGCTTTGAATTTCTGGATTGTGCCCTCTGGATCGGTTTTTACTGCGTAGACCCACCTGGAACCAATTACCTTTTTATCCATTGGTCGAGGTACAATGTCCCATGCACTGTGTTTCTTCAGATTTTCAAGCTCCTTGTTCATCGCTTCTTCCCATTGACATTTTTGCTTGCTTTTCCGCGCTCCATTTATCGATTTTGGGGTTGAAATGGTTTCCTCGTCATCTACGTGATGGCAATCGCATCTCGTTGGTTTCTTCTCACGCGATGATCTTCGTACTGGCGCGATTTCCCGTTTCGAATAATTATGTTCCATTTCCTTTTTCTTCGGTCTCCCTCGTTTGGGCTTCGGTTTTTCATGGACGTCTAATTCTTCGGTTTCATCAGACATTATTTCCTGTTCCGGATAATTATGTTCCATTTCAATTTGCTTCGGTCTCCCATCGTTGGGCTGCGATTTTTCATTCACGTTCGAATCATCTTCATTCGGATTGTCAATTATTTCCTCCACAGGGAATTCCTGACGTGTATCTTCATTGCTGGCAGCATCCGTTACATTCGAATCGAAATCTAATGCTAGATCCAATGGCAAGACAGCTATTTCCTCTTTCTCTGAGGATTCTGACTGACTCCTATACATCTCATTTTCTAGGAATTTGACATTTATCGATTTTAGAACGGTTTTGGTACCTGGTCTCCATAAGCGGTAAGCTTTTGACGTTTCTGAATAACCAACCATTATCAACGTTTCCCCTTTAGCACCGAATTTTCCGTTTTTATGCAAGCCCTTTAGCAAGTTTACGGCTTTACATCCAAATTTGCGAAGGTGTTGCACACTTGGTTTACGCCCCCACCATGCCTCGAACGGAGTTATTCCGTTAATAGCTCGGGTTGGACATCGATTCCTGATGTACACTGCAGTCGCTAACGCCTCGCCCCACAAGCTCTCCGGTAACTGCCCTTGAAGTAACAAACAACTAGCCATTTCCACCAACGTCCTGTTCGGCCTTTCAGCGCGACCGTTCTGCTGTGGCGTATACTCGCTACTGAATTCGTGACGAATTCCATGCTCGCGAAGGAAACGTTCGAATTCCATAGATTTGTACTCCTTGGCATTATCCGTGCGCAGAGCCTTAATTCTGAGAACTTGAATTTTCCGTCCTGTCAAGTTCTCGACCTGTGCTTTGTACGTTTTAAAGGCATCGAGCACTTCCGACCTGTGCTTCAGGAAAGCAACTTGAATGTAGCGCGAATAATCATCAACGAATGTGACGAAGTACCTGGCGCCACCAAGTGTGCTCGTTTTCACCGGGCCGCAGATATCTGAGTGTACCAACTGCAAAGGTGCCTCCGCTCTTGACTCGGATTCGGGGAAACGTTTGCTGGCTATCTTTCCTATAAGACATGTATCACAATTTAATTCAGATTTTTTAACATTTAAATTAAATCCGCTTACCATATTATTTAGCTTACATAAATCTTTAACATTCAAATGCCCATACCGTTCATGCCAGTGTTGGGTAGTTACCAGATTTGCTTCTTCGTATTCTTCCAAAATACAAGGTTCAGCTTCCTTTAGGATGTATAGATCCTCTCTGCGTAAAGCTTTTGCTGCCAAAGTTCCATCTGGTCTAAGGATCTCAGCTACATGTTTACTGAAAAGAACTTAATACCCTTTGTTAGTAATACACGGAATTGACAGTAAGTTTTTTCTGAATTCCGGGACACAGACCACTTCCGATAATTTAATTTGGTTAGTCTGTTCATTAACTCTAACATTTAATAACACATTCCCTTGTCCCATGGATTTAACATGGGTGTTTGTTGCCGTAAACACTTTTGTGGCTTTGTTACTGTTTAAGTCTGAAAATTTATCTTTGCTATTACACATGTACTTAGTCGCCCCACTATCCAAACACCAGCAGGAAGATTTATCTTTCTCTACTTGTGCTTCAGCTGCTTCACACACAACTGGAAAGGCCTCTAAAACATCTTCATGTGTCGATTTGTCCTCGACAAGTTCAGCCACAAACACATCAGCCACGTTGGCTTGCTGTGCTTTGCAAAATTTTGCCTTGTGACCTACCGTTTTACATTTGTTGCATTTTCCTTTAAACTTATAAAAATCCATAGCTCCATCGGATTGACTATTCTTGGATTTATACCCCTTTTTAAAGTGTTTATTATTTGACCTATTTTTTACTAAGTGTGCCTCCTCGGTTTGTACTGGCTGGTCCAGGCTCATCTCATGTTGTTCTAACTTTGATGAGACAGTTTCCAGGTTAGGCAGAGTATCCCGAGTAATTATCGCGGTTGAGAAACTGTCATATTCGGAAGGTAGCGATCCTAGCAACATAATTACCAAACAGTCAGCAGGTAATGTTACACCAGCTTCCGTCAATTGGGCCTCTATGTTTCGAAATTCGGCTACATACTCAGATAACTTCTTATTCGATGAACCGAAACGCATATTAATCAATTTACGGTAGAGCACGACCTTCCTTAACGGTTCCGAACTCTGGTGTTGCTTCTTCAACGCCTCCCATGCTTCGTTACTCGTTTTACATTTCCTGATCCTCATGAGTTGCACCGGGTCCAAACTTAAGGTGATTAAGGCTAAAGCTTTCGCATCTTTCGAGTCCCATTCATCATCGACTTCGCCGGCCGGTTTCCGCTTCGTTTTCCCGTCGACATGGCCCCATACATCATTGATGACTAATACACCGCGCATTCGAAGATGCCAAGGTTCATAATTTTTATCATTTAATCTCTCAATGTGGAAGTCTCGCCTTGTCGGGGTCATGCTGAGACCATAACCTGTCGTAATAATTAATATCTGTAGACTTAACTGATCGGATGTCAAGGATAACTCATTAAAAGAATCGTACAACCGAGTTACATATGTACACACTCCATTTATATTTACAAGCAACAAGTCGATTATATTTACAGCGTTGCCAATTTACACGATATCTATAATACCAACTTCAACAAAAAGCACGAAAATACCGATATTACAATTATTAATTTTTGTTGAAATCGGAATCAGAATCGGAATCAACATCGCTAAAATATTTGTTAGCTGGAATCGGAATCGGAATCTGAAATTTTTGAATCCAAATCCGGTCTGGCCTGTAGAGAAAAACCGAGTGTACTACTTGGCCCGTGGGCATGAATTTTTTTTTTGCAAAAGCTCTAGCTTTCCGGTGTGTATGCTTGGGGTGATGAACACTTTTTTAGGGTCGGTTTTTTACTAGGATTCCGAATCCGGTCTGGCCTGTAGGGAAAAATCGAGTGTATTACTCGGCCTGTGGGCCTGAATTTTTTTTTTTTTTTTTAAAGCTCTTGCTTTCCGGTGTGAATGCTTGGGGTGAATAATGTATGTTTACGGTCAGTTTTTTACAAGGAATTCAAATCCGATCTGGCCTGTAGTCATTAACTGAGTGTACTACTCGGCCTGTGCATATGAATTTTTTTTTTTTTTTTTTTTTTTTTTTTTTTTTTTTTTTTTTTTTTGCAAAAGTTGTAGCTGTTTGGTGTGAAAACTTGCGGTAAATAAAAATTTTTTAGGCTAGTAGTTTACAAGGAATCCAAATCCGTTCTGCTCTGTATAGAAAACCCGAGTGTACTACTCGGCCTGTGCGCATGAAGTTTTTTTTTTTTGCAAAAGCTTTAGCTATCCGGTGTGAAAGTTTTAGGTAAATAAAATTTTTTTAGGCTAGTTTTTTACAAGGAATCCGAACCCGGTCTAGCCTGTAGAGATTAACCGAGTGTAATACTCGGCCTGTGCACATGATTTTTTTTTTTTTTTTTTTGCAAAAACTCTAGCTTTCCGTCGTGAATGCTTGGGGTAAAGAATACTTTTTTAGAGTCAGTTTTTTGCATAGAATCCAAACCCGGTCTGGCCTGTAGAGAAAAACTGATTCCTACGAAGGGGGGGAGAGGGTCTAAAAACCCGAAAAAAAAAGCCTTACGTAATACTTGAACGTTCCCTTAGAGTGTGCGGTGCCTAGGTAGGAAGCTCTATAGAGTGTGTGTTGCCTAGGTAGAAAATAACTCTAGAGTGTGAGGTGCCTAGGTACGAGACACTCTAGAGTGTGGGAGCTTTCCACCGAGTTCCGAGTTTCGTGCTTCGGAATGCCAACTTCGATATAAGTTATTAAACTTCCTGCGGGCCTGTTCTCCTGCAATCTTGGATTGTAAGGAAAAAATTAGGTATAGGAAGAGAAGGAAAAAGGGGATAAACTTGTAAAAAAAAAAAAAAGTATATTTTACCTGAGCATTCAAAAGCCCCAGCCCATTTATCGTCTGGGCTACATCTCTCCAATACTTAAAATTTTTCGCTGAATGATCAGAATTTAGGGTCGGTGTGCTTGATTCATACAACGAAATTAGGCAAAGTTCGGCGTCGTTTGTCCATCTTAGTCCTAAACTTACATTACAATAAAATAATTTCGAAAAAAATGATAAATGAAGTAAAATAGTAGATTTCTATTCAAGGAATGCAAACGACAAAATTGCCCATCGAGACGGTCAAGTCGTTTGCATTTCTTGCATTGAAAGTTATTTTTCATCACAAAGTACGGCGTAAAATAGTTGTAAACACTTCTACTTATCTTAGGGAACTTTTCTGCGCTGTGTGATGAAAAAATCTTACTTGGAACATGACTTTTAGAATTTGCCACACATGTGGGCAAGATCTGTTGTTTTTTTGAAACAGTTGAATTATTGCTTGGACCGGCTTGGTTTATATTGAAATTGCTTTTCTAGACCCATTTTCCGTTTTCCTGTTGTTCTTTTGAAACAGTTGAATTGTTGCTTGGACCAGCCTGGTTTATCTTGAAATTGCTTTTCAAAACCCATTTACCCTTTGTTTTCACAGCAACGTATTTCTGATTATAAATAAATAACCGGACTGCATCTTCCATAAGTTTAGGATAACCTAATTAGGATAAAATTTGGATATTCATGGAAATCCTATGTTTAGCTGGGGCTACTAGGGTATCCAACTAGTGTGTTAGATGTGGCAACTACGTATTACAACGAGGTTAGCATGGCTGTAATCGTTGATCAAACAATGCCCGCTAGAGAAAGGGAGTGTTGGCGGTCCGGTCAACCATCCAGTAGCTGGCCGTCATAAATGCTGCTTAACTTCACTGATCACGAGCCGCTATTCTGAATGAATCACTACTCCGACGCCCACACAATCTGAAATATTCAGAGTATGCATCAGACTTATGGAAATAGAGCAATCTACTGCCACGATCGATTTTTTCCGCTTATGTTTGAATTATAAATCTATGAACTAGATCATCATACTCTTAAGGTTTTGGTAGTTTTCCACCTGAAAGGGGTGAAAAAAATAAGACGAGGTATTAAAAATGCTTGTAAGATCTTTGGGGGAAAAGGTAAAACGTTTTCTAAAACATGCTGATCTCAGAATGCGTTCAATAATCAAGCTACGTCTGCCTAGGTCATTTCAGGTCGTGAGAAAAGCGCAATAGAAGCACACATTTAAAACATTTAAATCAGTTCATGAAAATTTTATCCGAACAATTTGGTCTGAGCGTTTATTTAGTACACCTTTCTATAGCATTTCCAGCTGGAGGATCCAGCTCTTGAGTCTTCTTTTGCTCAAACAATATTCTGGATTCCTTCTTGCTTGATTCTAGTGGTTTGATCGTTTCTTCAATCAAATCCTTCGCTATGTTGCATGTTTCATTTACTTTTGGCGCACTCACTAATCTTTTCAATTTACAGATAAGGAGTCTGAATTTCTATAGGCACCAAAGTGTCGCGATGTCTCAATAAAGCCTTAGATAATTTTTTTGATGAAAAGAGATCACTCTTAACAGATAAATTTCTGAAAAAATAAATTATTCAGAAAGAAGTACGGTTCCGGTTATATTTCAGCGTCTTTCAGTCGCACCTCCACTGTACTTAAAAAAAAAAAAAAAAAATGGTTAGCACTTTTTATGAAAAATTATCGCAAAAGACATTTAAAAAGTTTCTTAATTCCAGAGGATTTCCTAAAACGATAAAAGGGCGATAACCTGAAAATTTGGACTCGTGTTTTTGTAAAGTCGAAAAAAAGAACAAGAAATAAGTGTTTTCGTCAAGAAATTTAAAAGCGGCATTTGCATGGGAAAACTTTTTAGCCTGGTGTTTAAGGGAGGGGGGGGGGTTTTCGAAAAGTTATGAACATAATATTTTCCGTCACTAGGTCATTCGAAAAGTAACAATAGTTGCGATTCCGGTAAACAACTCTTAGTGAAGTATTATCGTCGTATTTTTCCGTCCTTTCCCGTCCCTTTTCGGATTTTCAAAAAGCTCCCGCGCAACCCTCGGCAGTTTACTTCGGGCGCCTTTCGAGTTGACATCCGTTTCTAATCCCGCGTGTTTTCCCTCACTTTTTCTTCTTTTTAAATTAAGGTAGGGATCATACCTCATGTTCTTATTTTCGCAAGCCTTTTCTTGAATGGCATTGAGCCAGTTTTGGAATTTTTTTTTTATCTTTTTCTTTTTTTTTCATGGAACATTCTGGAAACGTCCAAATTCCGGATTAGAGCTTTCATCTCGTTACTTTTTTTCTCTCTCTCTCATTTTTTTTTTCTTGCTATCTTTTCGCAAAGTAAAAAAGATGACACAATTTTTTTTTTGTCGTAATCGAGGTAAGCTGTCGCTTAATATATTTCTTCCGGGTGACATGGAAAAAGGGAGAGACACCAATTGTATTTTTGAACATGTCAGCCGGTAAAAAAATTTGGACCGATTCCACAATGCATCTTGGACTTTTGACCAGATAAATGGGATTCATAAAAATAATAAACATAATCATCTTCGTACCTATGAAAAGTAGGTTGCCAACGTCTTTAAAAGACCAACATAGAACAGCTGAAAACTTTTTATTCTCAAGTCGTATAAAATTTATTTCCATTAATGGCTCACCTTTTTTTTTTTTTTTTTTTTATTTTTACTATGTGGCGAAAGATTTATGCCCTCTGGTGTTAGGTCAAAGATGTAAATGTGTTTTGTGCGGGAGAAATAAATGAATAAAACGGTCTCCTGGATGTATTCATCATAAAAGGGTCGGTGGAATAAACTATTTGTCGTAAGGCTTGAAAACTTGACGGAATAATGCGAAGCTCGTGATGAGTGCATGACTTATGCTCCTCATGTCTCAGTTAATATTGCTTAACATTGTAAATGGAAATGGGCGCTCACAAACGCTGTCATCTCTGCATTCGTATCTCCCGTTTTCAGATTTTGAAAGGAACACGCACAGAGCTTATCTCAACCGTTTTCGGTTTTGTTTTAGTAGGATAAAAAGATGGTTCCCATACGTCTGATGATGTCATCCAGTGGAAAATGATACCGATCACGGTTTTTAAAAGAGACAGGACAGATTTTCACCAGCACTTTTTAAAGTGTCAGGTTATAAAAAGGTTTTTCCTGAAAGGTTTTGAGGGACGAAAAAAAAAATCAATTTATATTGTAATTTAAAATGGCATCTTTCATTGAAGTTGATTAATATTAAAATATGTCAATTTTAATTTTTTTTTTCCTACTCTTGATGGAAATTGAGTTTTAATTCTAGGAAATGGCTTTTCCCTGTATGACAGTGTTATAATTATATTAATGAAAATTTTAGGATATTGAAATCGGATTCTGTTCTGGAGATAGGTGCCTGTCACGACAAGTTAAGTCGAATCTTGAGCGATTTTTCTTTCTAATTTACGATGCTTTCATGCTAGATAATGTAGTCGATTTTTTCCGTTCTTAGAGATAAAAAATTTGACAAAGCAAAAATTTTGAATTTAACGTTTTATTACGTGCTGTATTTTAAAACAATCCGAAAATGATACTGCACTTAAAGTGGTGATTTATATATGATTTTGCAATTGGTTCTTATCTATGATTTTACATCCGAATTTAAATGCATTGAAATTTAATGTCAACCACACATAATAAATTATTATTATTATTATTCCTGTTATCTCTGGCGGCACTCATAGTTATTTTCGGAATACATTGAAATTACGTGTTTCATAATATTATTTAGAACAAAAGCTTGTGAATCGAGGTAAAAAAAGAAAATAAATAGGTAAATAAATAGAAAAAATTAAAAAAATTGAAAATTACGGAATGTTATTTAGAATGGTCATGGTTTATAATGCATTTCTGTAACTTTTTAGCGTAGCAAATTTTCTTTCGAAGAGTTTTTTGGTCATTGAAGTCAAAAGAGAGTTTTTATTTCCCTGTAAAATGTTTTAATAATAAAAAAAAAAAAGGAAAAAAGAAATTGGGCTCAAACTTTTTGTCTTGCAAACTTAATGGCAAGAAAATGCTTTCGACGCACGTGCTGAAGCTCAAATCATACGACATTACTGTTAACGTTTTTCTACCTACTTCCGTTTTATTATGCAAATTTTTTTACTCTAAACTGTCTTGGAGAATCCGAATTTTTGGAAAAGGGTTTTTAAAAAACTACCAAGGAGAAAAAATTTAAATTACTGTATAAAAAGGCTTGCAGAGAGAGAGAGAGAGAGAGAAAAAGAGAGGATTTTTTACCTCTAAAGATGATTTGCTGGAAGCTCTTAGAACTAAAAAAAAAACTTACAGGGGATATAAGTGTACACCCGCAGTGCTTGGGGCGTGGAACTACTTAAGACAGTTAAGTTCCTTAGGTGTTAGTTGTATTATTTTTTTAACAAGAATTAAACAGAATTTGTTAAAAATCTAATCCATTGTACCTATTGAGCATAATACAAATAAAAAATTAATAAATAAAATATAAAAATAAAACGAAAACTCCATTCTGTGGCAAGTCGGCCAAAAAAAAAAAAAAAAAAAAAAAAAAAAAAAAAAAAAAAAAAAAACTTAATTATTTTTAATACTTTGCAAGAATTTACGTCTGTCTATGTTTTTTAAAAAATTCGCGTCACAGGCCCATCATACACCTTACGTGCGCCTTATAACACAGGAAATAAAATGAAGTTTTTTCCATTTAAGTGTGGACATACACATTAAAAATAATAATAAAAATTTGCGTCTCAAATAGTGCGGCCTATAACATAGTTTTCGTTAAAAAAATAAAATAAAATAATAATATATATAATTTTTTACGCCAAATAAATTTTCATCCTGAAAAGTGTAGATTTTTTTAATTCGCGTGATTATTTTTAATAAGCCGCCCATACGATATTCATTAAAAAAATGAAAGAAAGAAAGAAAGAAAGGGAAAAAACGGAACGGACGATGGGACGAGAAACGTAAAAAGATTAAAAATGAACGAAAAAAAATTAAAATGCCCAGGGATCAGTTGTTGGGAGTTTTTCTCAAAGGAACTAACTTTTCGTCAATAAAAGATGAAGCTAGTATGCATTTGTAGAAGTTTTTTTTTTTTTTTTTTTTTTTTTAAACGTACCTTTTGAAATCTTCGACTCCGCTTTGCACGTATTGCAGCAATTTTTATTTTTATTTTTTTTACTTCTTTCGGAATGAAAGTTAGACCCTTGTCACGAAGTCCATATAGAAAAAGTAAAGAAATTGTCTTTTTCTCTCTTCTTTCTTGTTTTCGTTCGTTCTTTCAGTCAGGTTTTATGTTATAAAAGAGCTTAGATCTAAAGTTTTGATCTGAACACGGAACTATTAGCCGTATTGATGAGCTTTCAAATCTCGGATTAAGCTATTGATTTATTTTCAAAGATAGTTGTGAAATCTTTTTTTTTTTTTTTTTTTTTTTTTTTTTTTTTGCGCTAATAGGCCATTAAAAAATTTCTAATTTCGAGGTGCTGGTTCTTCTGCGGATAGATTTAATTATATTTATATATATTTCGATTTATTATATGATTCAGTGATTGGCTTATCTTCGTTTTGTTTGTCGAAGGAGTGATTCAAAGATTTCTTTAAGTTGTGTTCACGGTTTTCCGTTTTCACAATTTTTTGGTTAATTAATTAATTAATTCTTGGATATGTGTCTTATCCAAGAAATAGAAATGCTGTATATTTTTGGACTTTTTTCTTCTGCTATCACTTTTCTTTTTCATTTTCATTATTTTTAGTGTTCGAAAAAATAATCAAAAGAATAAAAAAAAGTGGTAGCAGAAGAAAAAAGTCCGAAAATATACAGTATTTCCGATTGGGGACCTTTGCATTTGCTCCAACGAGCAGATGCTCCAAAAACGTTTTGGATCATATGCAAGGGTATGAAATTGCACTTGCTCCAAATTGCATATGGTCCAAAAATTTTTGGAGCATATGCAAGTATTGTGTGTTTTTTATATTGCATTTGCTCCAAAAGTTTTGGATCAAGTGCTAAGGTTAAAAAGGTTGACTTGCGTTTGCTCCAAAACAATAAAATAAAATAAAAAAATAAAAAAAAAAAAAAATATTGCTTCTACCCGTTGTTTTCAATAGTCTCATTCAGTTATTTGTTGGAGAAAGAAATATCTTTTAAATAAAATCAGTAATATTCAGTAGGTATTTTAAGTAACATTCATATATCATAGACCCTCCGGTTGTGCAAGTAATTAAACTCTTCGATTATTTGGCCAATGGAGACAGGACATTTGATCTGTAGGTCCTTAGTAAGTAACAAGGGAATCATAAATAGTAGTAAACTATAAGCCGTTGGAAATTTTTTGGAAAAAAAATGGTGGGAAATCATAATCCAGATAAAAAATTTTTCCCTCAGATTTTAGCATAGCCTGGTTTATTTTAAGGAGTCATTACTAATTTTTAAATGAATTATTTTTGCGTACTTATTCGAATTCGATAAAATTTTCTTTTTGGGTCTATAATTTCCAATCTTAAAAGTCTTGAAGAAATTATATATTTTCTTACTGAAAGTAATATTTTTCTCATCATACTTCTTCCACTTTTTGGGATTCCAATTTTCGATAGAGATAACAACTTTTGATTTTTTTTTCTTCACCTTAAATTAACTTTTTAATTTTTTTACGGATTAAAAAATCCGCTATAAGGAACGCTAAACTGGTTTTATTTACCAACCCAACGCATATTCGGTGATATTCAGTATATCTATATTTTTTGGTGGTTTCATTAATTATCAGAGAAGCGTTTATGAAAAAATTGAGCTGACGGATAATTTCCGTTTCTGACATGGTCTTGTACCAGGAAAAAGCGAAAAAGAAATAACTTAATAACATTTTATTAGAAATTGTGCGTTGGATATATAAAAAAAAAGTTCCCTATTGCGGAAAAGCATCATTTAAAAAAATACACAGTAAAAAATTTTGTGTACTTTTAACATACTCGGTCTACATACTCTGTATGTTATCCCATTTTATGTAATTATTTTACACATTGTTTTGTCAATGTTAATAAGTATCAATGTGTCAAAAAAATAACAAATATAATATGTTAATTTGACACATTGCCGGTGTTAGGGCTATTTCTAGTTCCACGATAAAAAAAAAAATAAAAGGATTTTGCGGAAAAAAAAGAAAACAAAATAAAAAAAATAGTAGTGGCAAATTTAAATAAATCGTGATTTAAGTCATTGAAAGGATTAATTTTTCGAACAGATTAGCATCCTTCTGTTTTGTTGTGCAAGGATTCCGGATTCAGGATTGGATTCAGGCTCGGAATTTGCTTCTTTAAAAAATTATACAATAAATTGCTGGGTTCTTGTTCTTGTTTGGTTTGGTTTGGTTTGGTTTTGAAATGCTTGATGTATAAGCCTGAAAAAAACAGTTCACAAATACGGGAAAAATTTTCTTAAGAAAACGCCTAGATTAAAAATTTATGAATAGATAAATACGATAGTATGCAAATAATAACACATAAATTTTAGTAACTTTTTAACACATTTTCATTTTGTCAGAATTACAAATAAAAGTATGTGGACCATATTCTACACAGAAAGTGAGTTAAAAGTACACAAAATTTTTTACTGTGTAAAAACGAAATATCCAATAAAGCTCATGTTTAGGGTCTTGGAATTTCAACTGCATCAATAAAAAATCAACTATCAACACCTCCTTCATCTCATCGAATTCCGTACCGCGACCTAAAAACTTCAGACTTTAACCTTAAAAAAATTCTAGAAGGGCTTTCCTTTTTCTTTTTTTTTTTTTAACTTTCCGAGTTTACGATCCTTGTTTTATATGAGAAAAGTTATCCTGTTTTTTGCTCTGTTTTCTTTTATAGAAAAAATTTTTAACCTGATCATCGAAATCAATTTAGAAACGGAGGAATATCCAAGAGGGAGAAGGGAAGAGATAAAAGAATTTAACGAACATGACATATCTATTAATTTGAAATAAAAGTAATCTTGAAACTTGAACAAAAAAAAATATATAAAACTTTTTTTTTTTACTTCCTTCCCCGACGAGAATGAATCGATCTTGTAAGAAGAAATCAGTGTATATATGCAGTATATGTATCTTAAAAAAAAAGAAAAGATAGATCTGGAAAGAAGAGAAGAAATCACGCGGAGAATGAATTGGCAAATGAAAAGAATCGGAATAAACATGATGGATCGATTCATTCGAAATTGAAAAAAAAGCCCCTAAAAACTGGAAGGAATCACGATTTTTTTTTCCTCGACGTTGATGAAAGAAACTTTTCCCAAAGTTGTCTGCAATAATTTTTTGTCAATAAAAGTTTCATTCTATGGATTTTTCTGCGGAAAGGCGAATCCTCTAGGAGTTTTTTTTTTCTTTTGAAACTCGGCGTAAAATCAACATTTATTCAAAGCATGTGAGTAAGTTGTGGGTTTTGTGATTTTTGGTTAGGAACTAACATGTCAACTACAGGTTTCAGTTTGTTTTGCTCAGAAGAAAAAAAAATGCTAAAAAGTTTTGAACGAGTTGGTTGTAGGGAGCCGATGCGAATTATCTCAGCAAAAAAAAAAAGATTAAAGATGATTTTTACGTGGCGTCACAAAAACGGTGCATACTAGGGTCGAAAATCAAAAGTTTTGGATTTTCAAAATGCCTGATAGCGCAATGATTGTGGTTTATCAATTGTAAAAATATTTTCCTTTTCGAAATTTTTTTGAACGGCATCTTGAGGGTGCGCAAGAGGGACAAAGTTTTGGAAAACTCCATAAGGGATGAAAATTCGACTTTAGATTTTTGTGAAAAAAGTGCTGTTTCCTATCGGATTTTTAACGTAGATTTCGAAAATGGAGTCTTTTTACGACTAGCTGTTTCGGTTTTTGAGATTTAGGCGTTGGTTACATTGCACAAAAACTTTTATTCGAAACATTTCAAAACTTTTTTCGCGGTGAAAGTGTGAACATTTGTTTTCGAACATGTTCGAAAATATTCGATGATGTTTTAAATTTTTGAAGATGTTCTGTTATTTTTGAATGTCTATTACATTTCTTACGTAATGGGGGGATTCATATATCTGCAGCCAAGTTCATTTATCAATTTAAGTTAATTTTTTCTTACACAAGGTAGGAAAAAAAAGACTTTGAAAAAAGTTTTAAAAGAATAATTAATTTTTAAAAAAATGTTATAGTATATTACAATCTCATCACATCAGAGCAGAATAAAAGAAAAATATTTAAGCACTCTGTATTTTTTATTTATGCATAAAATGTTTCTGTCAGAATTTTCAGTTTCAGAGGAAAATAAAAAAATGGTCCAAAATTGACTCAAACTGATAAGAGTTCTCAGCAATTGATATATGTATGACTCCATCACGTTAAAAATGTAACAGGACTCCTAAAAATAATATACAACATCATCAAAAACTTGGAACATGTTCGAAAATTTTTGATGATGTTCGAAATTTTTGAAGATGTTTTATATTATTTTGAAGGTCTATTATATTTTTATGTATCATATATCTTCATAAATCTGGCTTCTGATATATGAATCCCCCTATTATGTAAAAAATATAATAGACCCTCAAAAATAACGTAGAATATTTTCAAAAAATTCGAACATCATCGAAAATTTTCGAACATGTTCGAAAACAAAGGTAAAAGGGCAGTCTCCACTTGATAACGTTCACGGCACTCGCGTTGTCCGTCTTCGCGATTAACGTATTCGCACCGGAAGTACTTTGCAGGTTTTACTCCCGTAAACGTTCGTGGCATAAAAAGAGTACCGTATATTTCATTAAGTATACATAATTGGCTTACCCAGAATTTGTTTTGGAACAGATTTATTATCTTCCCCATGCCCGAATTAAGATTTTCCTTTTTAAATCCGTAAAAACATCTTTCAAACCGCCATTTTTAATGTTCGTAAACAAAAAAAAAGCAGAAGATGATCAAAAAAATCGTGGTAAAAGATCAAAAAAACTTCCGGTGCGAATACGTTCATCGAGAAGGCGGATAACGCGAATGCGGTGAACGTTATCAAGTGGAGACTGCCCTAAACACTTTCATCGCGAAAAAATTTTTGAAACGTTTCGAACAAAAATTTTCGTGCAATCTAACCAACGCCCACCATAGTAAAAAGTACAATAAAAAATATTGGAATTTCAAATTTTTTACATTTTTACGCTCAATTTGGCCTGTATCTCAAGAACAGAAAGTCTAGGCGCAAACCAATTTTATTTTCGAAATCTACATTAAAAATCCGAAAGGAAACCGCACTTTTTTCACAAAAATCTAAAACCCGAATTTTCATCCATTATGGAGTTTTCCAATACTTTGGCCCTCTTGCGCACCCTCAGGCCTCAAGATGCCGTTTGAAAAAAATTTTGAAAAGGAAAATAATTTTACAAATGATAAACCGCAGCCATTGCGCTATCAGGCATTTTGTAAATCCGAAATTTTTGATTTTCGACCCGCCCAAGTGCATATTGCACATTGTTATTCCGATTTTTTGGTGTATTGATTGATGAATATAGATGGATACGAATTTCACGAAAAGGAAATTTCGCTTATTGTATTTTCTTCCAATCTCCGAGATATCCCTTGAAAACTTTTGTAAATCCCGACAAAAGAAAAAAAAGCAAAAAAAAAAACAGTTAGAGAAAACACTACCATTTTCTTTTTCTTGTTTTTTTTATATCGACAACTTAAGATTTAGTATAGTTATAAATCAAGTAAAGACATTAATTACATTAATTGAAACATTCTGTGCTGGATATAATGATATAAGCTAGATGATGAATGCTTTTCATTATCGAGAATGCCTGGAATAGTCTCTCCTTAGAGAATCGCCAAATTGCAGTTACCAAACTGCATCAATTTAAGCCTTTAAAGTCTGGATAAAGCAATCCTCGTGCTATTAAGTCGAAATTGATGAAAGCATCTAAGCTGCGACATTTCGCCTTATTAAATATTATCAGAGATTACGCGATCAGATGAGCAGGAGATCGATTTTACGATTTGAAACTGCCGTAAATCTTTTTATTTTTATCTCGATATTGAAAAATCAAACTTTGAATAGCATGCAATTGAATAGACCATCTGGTTCGATCAGGACGTGCTCTTTTGTTGATTTTCCCCAGTACCTCTGTGCTTTTTTATACGGGGATTTGTAAGGTTTATTTTGACATTTTTTTTTTTTCGTTTTTTTTTCTTACAGATGGCGCGCCCAAGTGCCGCGGAGACACTTCGGGCTTGGCTGCTGTCCGCCCTGGTCGTGCACGGTGCCGTAGCCGGGAATCCTGATGCGAAACGTCTTTACGATGATTTGTTATCCAATTATAATAAATTGGTTAGGCCGGTCGTTAATACGTCGGATGTTCTCCGGGTTTGCATCAAATTGAAACTTTCACAACTCATCGATGTGGTAAGTTTTTCGCCTTTTTTTATTCCTTTCCTTTTTTTTATTTAATGGCAAAAAAAAAATTTATTATAAGTAATTAGGTGTCGGTTTAACGCGGAAGAAAGTATACGCGGAAGTGTAATCCGTTAATGATATCTTCGTCAGTCTTAAACATTGTTAATCCGTTCACGTTGGTAACCTAGCGGATATTATCTATGTCTTTATGGCGCTACTTAGGACATAATGGGATTATGCTGCATTTATTACCTTCTCTCCTCTTTTTTTCCCACATTTTTTAAGAGCTCTTTAAAATATTTGTAAAAGTTCCCGGGCTCAAGCGGAGCAGTTTTTTATATTTAATTCGGAACGAGGAAAATTACGTTTTTTAGTTTGATAGGAACTTGGTGCAGTCTTACAGAAAATGAGATTTTATCAACAGAATTATTTCGACGTTTTAAACGGTCGGAAAAGAGAAACTTTTTTTTTCTTCCTTTCTGTTATGCATTCTAGTTTAATGTCGGATATTTTCGCTCTGAAATTTTCCCCTTTTTTTAAAAATTTTATTTTTTATTTCAGACGTTACAAAATTTAGAAATAACCGGTTTTATTTTAATATTGCAGTATATTCGTAGAATTAAGGTACTTTGAAGCATTTTCCGGGGAATCTATATTTTATGGCTTATTCCCGTACCGTTGCGACCCACTTTTTTGAAAGTTTATAAAAACGCCGCCTCATAATCCATAAATGAAAGCCTCTTTTTTCGAAATTAGACTTTTATAGTCGATTAACTTAACGACATAAATATTTAGTTGGCAGCGGTGAACCTCGAAAACCGCAAAATGCTCTCAATCATATTCGTTGCTAACGATCATTACCTGAAACTTTCTGTTCGTCATTATCATGGTTTCTTATTGAGGATTTTCCATGAAATATCGTTTTCTTTCTACGTCTAATGATTCTCATATCCTGAGTAGATGAAAATGACAAAAGAAAAACATTTATTTCCTGACAATCGCTATTCACGTGATCTTTTTCACTAGGTTTTGTTTCGTTCTCAATAGCGAAAGTAAATTTTACCCCGATTAACTTCCCCCCCTTTCCCTACTTTTTCGATATATATATATATAGGATTTTTTTGTTTTATAAAATCATATTTAGATGAGTTTCCTTTTGGGAAAAAAAAAAGATTTAAAAAAAAGCTTTTTTTTTCTCTCCATTTTTTTTTTCTTTTTTCACCAAGCCATGGCGATCGTTGATTAGTAACCCGGATTATGGGGACTATCCCAAACCCTAGAAGGCTTTGCCCTTTTGCCCGGTTCGAATTGAATGAAATCAATTAGTTGGTAAACGAACGGGTGCGAGGACGGAAAACGAAAATCAGAGATTCAAGAGACGAAAACTTTTCGACCGACGATCGATCCCTTGTGACCGGTCTCGCACATCTGGATTAATCCAGAGTGTTAGATTCGGAAAGATTTCACCGCTTACTCTACGACTAAAAACAAAGGAAAATATGATTGGAGAAGGCAAAGGATTCCTTTTCCACGTTACCGAACTTTTTAGAATTCTTTCGGCTCTTTAGCCTTTAAGATGTCAGCGATTATTTGCATATACCGTTCCTTGAATCGACCTCTTACTCTATTTTTTTTTTTTTTAATAAAACTTGCAACAATTGCTTTTCTCCTTACGGGAAAATGTTTCGATGGTTTTCAACTTCCTTCGTGATATCTAATCTTGTCTCCCTTGGGGTACGCATAGAGCTGAAACCACCGACGGACGGCCGTTCTATTCACTTTATTTAGATGATAATTTTCCTTTTCTTCAATTGGAAATATAAACTGTTTGAGAGGGAACGCAATTTTTAAATCAAGATGAGGAAGACGATCGTGAATAGACAGAAGTGTTGAAGCGGAAAACGTTTGAAAACCCCCGAAATTTAGATTGAAGACTGGCTTTGCATCTTAAATTGAAATTGACTTTATTCCCAACAATAGCAGAGCGATAGGTTTAAGGATGTCCGGAAATCTTTTGAATTTCTGCCAAGATCTTATAACCAGATTTATTTTATACAATGAAACTAATTTGACCGGATGTGGATCTCCATAAAATATACGAAGAGAACAATTTGTTAAGAATTTAAACTCCAAAGCTTATTATTTATTTCCTGAAAGTTTGAAAATAGCTGGAGAAAATTTCGTTTAAAAGTCGAGGCTAATATACTACATATATATATTTTTTTAGCCTTATGTGAAGAAGATTTTTAGAATATTACAGTTAATGAATAAGAAAACATTGCGAAAAGAGGGTTAGCGGGAGCTTTCTGAAACAGACAGTGGTTGCTATTCGACATTGTAGGATTGGCCGCTCCCTAGTGGAAATCCAGGGCAGTCCCTGGAAATTCCCTTGTGGAAATATTCCCGAATGCTACGATTTGGATTCTCTCAAAGATTGCTATCAGGACAAATAGATTCTGGGTGAAAGAATTGTCTTGTCCAAGAGACTAAAAATCGTATTTAAAGTCAAAGGAATCTTCTAATTCGTTAGTGGTTTAGGGTTAGACGTAGAGTGTTTAATTTTAAAACATTTTTGAAATGTTGGGGGGCGTGTTAAAAATCTTCTTCCTTCAGATGTAAAACCACAAAAAATTAGAAAAAAATGTTTGTAATCGCTTAGTGGCCCCCCAAGTCCACTTAAGTTTTAAAAAATCGAGCAATCAAGGTCTTTTAAACTCTATTTTTTTTATCCACTTTAAGGGCCTAGGGGTCGTGCATAAATTACGTAAGCATGGGTTAGGCTCTTTTTGAACGCTTTATCCCATTTCACCTATACTTAGCTTATGAGTAAGACTTCAAACTTGGACCCCTACAAAATATTATGAAAAAATGTTTTCTTATGTTTTCGAGGTCGTAGAACACGAATTTCGCTATCCCGAATTTTTCCGATTAACCGCTGCGACGTCAATAGCGTTTTTATCGAGCTTATACCTGATTTTTCCGACTGAAATTCGGTTTAATCTCGATTTTGGAGCCCTGAAAGTTTTTTATTTTATTGGTATCACTCATACTTATGCAAAAATACCGAGAAAAATACCCGTAGAACACGAATTTCTCGATGAGTTGTCGGAAAAAATTTGAAACTTCAAAAAAATTACTCGTAGAATTTTCAGACCGTAAAAAAATTTTGGAAATTAATTCGAAATGCGAAAGATCCTTATTAATTAGAATGTCGTGACTAAAAAATGTCATTGAACATGACCTCTAAATTGAACTGTTGAGAAGTTGTAGCTTTTTTTTGGCAAAAAGTCCATTTTTATCCCAAAAAACAAAGAATTCCCGCACAAAATAATAGGAATTTGGCTATAGATGGTTTTCGCACAGGGGGGGCAGGGGGTTGCCATAGTAACTACCAATAGGACTTGGACAGATTTGGACTGAAAACAAATGGCGGACCCTCCCTCCACACTGCTCGCCCGCAATGCGAAAACCATGGATCGCATAAAATTCCATTCGTTTTTGTTATTCTTTTGTTTGTTTTTAAATGTATAAATTGTATCCGACAGCCGAATTCCTATTATTTTGTGCGGAGTTCTTTACACTTATTCAAGCTAGTGAAATTCGTGTTCTACGACCTCAAAAATATAGGAAAACATTTTTTCAAAATATTTTGTATGACCCATAAAAAGGATGAAGAAAATGGAGATTAAAAGACCTTGATTGCTCAATTTTTAAAAAGCTAAAGTGGCCTTGAGGGGCCACTAAGCGGTTAAAAAACAATGTTTAAAAAAATTGTTTAGTGGTTTTACACCTGAAGGAAGAAAATTTTCAACACGCCCCCCAACTTTTCAAAAAAAGTTTTAAAATGGAACACCTTAATGAGAAGCCGACTGATTAAAGAAAGGATTTTATTTTCCCAATTTGTATTAAAATGGGATCGTGTGGTGGCATGGATGTGGAACGACCAATGAAATGGGGTCACGTTTCGAAACACCACCACGCACGCCCTATTACACAGCAAAGGAACGTAAAAGGGGAAGGAAAAGCAGTTCGAAAACAGAGGGGAAAACGAGTTTCTAGTTACTGTCGTTTTCACAAAATAGTCTCTGAAAAAAAGAAAACTACAAAAAATGAGGTGTAAAGTGCAGTAGTGGTTATCACTGCTGACTTTATCGTTCAATCAAACTTTTTTTGGGATTGTAGTTCTTATGAAAGCTCTGTTAAAAGGCATTCACATAGTTCTAACAGTCAGCGTACCACGTACTATACTACAGCATTTCCCCAATCTTTTCCCGCATCAGTCCAGTTATTATAATTATATTTCCTACTTGATCGAATCCGCTCTGTTCGGACGATTGATATGGGATTTACGTGAAATCAATTGTGCTCTCACATGTCGATTTCGATTGAGTTAGTTTGGTCTATTAACTACGTAACAGGTAAAGCTATTTGCTTTGTCACATTTAAATTTTGGTTTTTCACAATCAGCGAACAACAAGGTTGCAGTGAAACGGGGGTGAAGCTATTTCGAGGCCATGAAGTTTTCCTGGAGTATAAAATAACCGGAGACATTTAAGAAATTCTAAGAATTTCTGAAGGAGTCTTAAGGAACAATGCTCTTGTGCTGAAAGGTAAAAGGAGAGACGTTTTGAATTTTTCGACGATTTCTTTTGTTGCTTGTATTTTAGGTTTCCTACTTTTGTACCAGAGTGTGTGTTGACGCTATTTTCTTTTTAAATAAAGTGAGGTCGACTTGGCATGGCTGGTCTCGTAACGTGTGGCGAACAACGAAGTTAAGCTTCTGAGTTCGCGGCGCAAAACACGGATTGGTGTGACCATCGAAACCTCGCTCTATCTAGCGGAGTAAGTTGGAACTTACTAGTATACTCGCATGCAGGCGCTGGGTAAATTTCGATGCGGGTATAACGGTAGTTCCACATAAAGCTAGACATTGACGTGCTTAAGCAAGCGAAATTTTATCAGTTGACAAATCTAAATGTAGTATATGTGTGTATATAGTCAATGTATTAATGTAGTAATGTGTGGTGTAACACCCCCTGCTTATGCTTAATGGCGAAAAAGCAGGGTTATCAATGTTATTTTTTTTTAAATAAAGTTTTACTAAACAGAGCGATGTCTATTGTTTTCCGTTTCAGCTCCTACGGCTCTGAATTAAAATCTAATTGTCAGGAAATTTCCTTACGGGAGATTGCAAGGAAGTCATTGTTAAAAAGAACCATTAAAATATGATTTGCACAATTAAGCAACATTTATTTGATTTGCTGACAGAAAAGAAGTAAAAACTAGGAGACAATTACGTACCGGTGCAGTAAAACGCTGAAAACCCGGGTTGAAAGAGTATTTTGCTTGAGGAAAAAAAAAAAAGCAGTAGCTTGAAAATGATAAATAATGAGCCCGGGAGAGCGACAATTCCTGAAAGTAATTCAGGGAAGGATTAAGTTTATTGTTTTTTAAACCTACGCAGGCAGCCGCCATAAAAAGTGTCCTTCTAGAAAAATTCATACACCGAATCTTTTGCTTTCAACAAACTATATTCCTGTCCAATAATAATACGCCCAACCCAACAAAAATATTCTTTAAGACGTGATTCTGAATATCATGTATCTTTTTTATTACATCATATTATAAGAACTTCCCATTCTTGACGTTATTTACAACCCCGACTGATGTTTTTTTTTTTTTTTTTTTTTTCTTTATAAAAATTTTATTAGACAATCATGATTTTGAAACGGCAGTTTAATTCTGGTACAAAAAAGAAAAAAAATTTTTTTTTTTCATATGCGCAGCAATCTTAATAAATTTCCCATGCCTAAGTTATCAAATGTTTCACGGAGAAGAACCTCGTTCAGTTCAGGAAATTGATAAAACGTAACATTGAGCTTTGAATTGTGAAGATAAGTCGAGCTGAAGGAAGGAACCCCTTCAAGCATCTTTTTAAAAGCGATTTTAGTGCCAAATTTGTAATAATAACGTCAGAGAGGGTGAAACGTTACGTTTTAACTGGGGAAACCTTTTGGAATCTCTGTATTTTCTTGTTTCCCATGAAATCTTGAGTAGTGTTCGCTTATCAAATCGACCAAAACTGTAATTGCCTAAACTTCTCAAATGAAGTAAAACTGCGAAACTAAATAACTTAATCACGAGTAAAATTGTTTTCATTTGAAAAGTCCCGGCAATAGAAAATCGTTTCGAATATAAAGGGAAAGAGTTGAGGATTTTCAGCTGGCGAGTTGCTGAGTCGGAAAACAACAAAATCGTTTATGGACATAGAAAACCCCGAGGAAAATCAACAAGCTTGAGTTAAGTGGTGATTCATGTACTATGTGACTGGGGCTATTAGGCCTACGGTTTCCGTTTTCTTTATCTGCCAAGATTACTTATTTATTTCCTTTTCCTTCCCGCAAAACTCTTTTCGTATTCGGTTCCGCCAAACAAAAACATACAAAAGCGGAAAAAAAAGAATGAATGAGAAAAAAAAGAGAGGGGGGAATCATGTAAACGACATGTTAAAAACTGAGCAAACAAATAAACAAATACGGAAACGACTGACACAGTGGAACTTTGCATAATTTTGCATTTTATTGTTTTTTGAACGTAATTACTCTTCTACAGCCGACAGCTTTCTCATAGTTGAAAAAGAAAACTTTTTTTGTTAAGTCAATCTTAAACCAGTACCAGTTTTCTATGTCGGTTTTTTATTTAATAGCTTTTTTTTTTGTTTGTATGACGAAAAAAAGAAGCAAATTAAAAAATATTATGCTTCGTTTTTCGCAAACATAACTTCAATCCCCCAACATTTCCCGTTCAAAAATGACTTTCTCTTTAAAATAATTTTTTTTTTTTTTTTTTTGTATGTGTGAATGTGTGTGCAGAAATTTTTTAATTGAATAAATGCTTACTCTCGCTTTCGTCGGAAACCTTTTATATCCCCCAAGGATCCTCGTGTGTTCTTTGTTTATCTCCGTTTTTTAAAGTATCGATTTCTAAATTTGCATATTGTGTTCAAAACTTCATCACTTATTTTTTTGTTATTAATCGAGCCTTGTGTTTATTTATGAAGCATAATAATCATTAATTTTATACTTTTATTAAAAATGTCGAGGGTTTATTGAATTTCGAATTGATTTCCAAAGGGAAATCTAAGATTTAATTGAAAGTATTCCCACCGGTGCTTGATGTCCGGAAAAAATTGTATGTGGTTTCCTCCGTAATCAATGTCAAAAATACGTGGTGAAAATAATGGATTTATCACATTTAATGATCGATGGTAATTTTTATGGGTGCCGGTCAATTAACGTTTGCGTGGTAGGTACTCGTACTGTGCATTAAACTAGTGGTCAATGGAAACATTGATCATAAATTATTTGGAAAAACTAAAATCGACTTTACACTGAAGGATTTCAAAACATTAATCAGACCGGTGTCACTGGAGTGAATTTTTGTTTAGGTTAAAATATATTAAAACGAGTAGAAACAGACAAAGGAAAAAATATTACTTTTATGACCACTTTACAGAAACCTGATAGTGATCGATTTTCATCTCATTAGTTTCAGAGCAAATCGGTTTTAAAAATGTATACAGTTACCGTATTCTGTCGCACAAAACTATAAAACTCATTCCGCATTCACGGAATTTTGACAGAGGTTGTAGATAAATAGTTCAAGTCAATTTTGTCCTTAAATTCGAGATGTCGATGTGCTTAACAGACATTTGAAATTCCTGTAATTTGTTAAATCTGCATAGCAATAATTTCCAAGGAAACATCCTGAAATCCTTACACTTCATGAATTTTTAAAACTGCCGCTTGTTATTAATATCGTAAAGTGGTCCAAACTTTCGAGTTCTGAATACCTTTCTTAGCTTAAAACCTTTCGAGTTTTATTAGATTTAACAGAGTATGGCGAATTACGTATTTATTAGTGTTTGAGCTGATAGAGCTGTTGAATTCGGTGAGCCCCATACTTATGTTCGGCAGTGGAAAAGCAATGTTTTCACTTTTTTTTATTAAATATACTTCCATTTTTTCCTGGTGTTTTTCCTTTACTTCGAACTCCTCACCCCACTGTTGGAAAAATAGTGAAGTTTAATTTAAAGAATACGTATCTGGTAGTTCTGTTTACCCTTTTAATTCAAAACAATTTTTCCCTTTAAATATAACCGAGCATTGTTTTGTAAAATGCAAACTCCTAAACAACAAATGATGTTGATAGTTCTTTCGACTATTTATGTTTTATTTTCAGCGATTCTTGTTTTTCTCTGCAATCTCTTCATCTTATTCCGCCCAATGTTTTGCGTTTTTTTTATTTTTTGATATCGGTATTTACTAATAACAATCCGGTAATAATGTCTAAACAATGAACTGTTTTAAGTTTTTTCAAATGTTTTATCTTTTTTTTTTCGGATTTTCCTGCAATATATGGAGCTGAGAACCTTCCTGGAATGAAATGTGTAAACTCGTTCTATGTTTACAAGTTCGTGTAAAAATAATCATAACAAATCCAGAGTTTTTGTCGTTTTTTAAGCGAACTGATTTTCCTGTTTCTGGAAGAAAATATCTTAAGCTGAGAAAAGTTTTCAGTCGAATAAAATTAAGGTGACGCAGGAGTTAATTCATTTTTTTGAACACCCTGTACTTCAAATAACGCTAATATTAACGTTTTGGAGCCAGATATCAAAATTCCGCTTCCGAGCAACAATTCTTACCAATCTTATGCACCTTCATGGAAATTTCCATACCTGACCATACAGTACTTTTTTTGGAAAACCTTAATCTACTATAAATTCCCGGGAATTTATCCTGGATCAAGTTTTCCCGAAAACTTTTTAAAGAAAAGTTTTTTTGGAAAAAAAAAAAAAATATTTTTAAGCCATTTTTATTGGCAAAAGTGTGCGTTATTTGTCCTCTCCCTTAACTCCCTACACGGAACATTTTTTGAAGAATGAACGTTTTTTCTCATGAACGATAAAATGAAAAAAAATTTTTTGCACTGAATTGAAGTTTTGGACGGTAAAGAAGGATATCCCTTTTTTAAAAAATTATTATTTTTTTATTGCCAAAATGTGCAATATTTGTCCTTTCCCGAAATGGAACGTTTTTTCAAGAATGACCCCCCATCATTATCAAACGACTAATATTTAAATGGGCAGTATTTGTTTTAAAAGGGCAGTGTTCCGGGGCGGTAAAATTTTGTCATATAATAATAAAAATGAGCAGTTTTACCGCCTAAAAATCTTGAGCGACCTCTAAATATTTTTTTGAAAATTGAAAAAAGAATTCAGGGCATGTTGTAGAGAATAGTGCATTTGCCGATGAACCAAGATCTAAGTAGGTACATTGATTTTTTTTTTTTGATTATTTTTTTAAATTTATTTATTTGTTTACTTATTTTTATTTAACTGTTACACACTGCTAGGTAATAATACTGCCCTGATATGTATTTATACTGACCGAAAAGATTTAATTTACCTTCAAAACTTGATTTTTTTACTGCCCAGATACTACCTAAACATTTCAAAAATACTGCCCATGAAATACTCCCAAAAACTTTAAAAAATACTTCCCCGTTAAATACAGGCCTTATCGAACTTTTTCATTTGTTTTATAGAATTGAGAATTAGTTATCAAGACTCTGGACTTTAGTGCTATTTGATCATTTTCTAATATGTAAACATTGAAACGCGCTATAAAAAGCATCCTTGAATTAGCACCAAAGTTTCAAGAAGGAAAAGAAAATTTCAAAGTATGAAACTTAGTCTGTAACGAAAATCATGAGCTTTTCTCATCGGAAAGATCCAAGATACTCTGCTTCAAAATATAGGAATGTCACTCAAGTATAGAACATCGAAAGTCAATTAAGTCGAGCCAGTTTTACGCCTCACGCATATTTCTGCGATAAGTTGTGCGTAGAAAATAAATCAGCCCTCTCGGATTTTTTAAAGAAAGAAAATTTCTTCCTTTGAAAGATTTGCTACGAAAATGGTTGTTAATACCGTTTGAATCGTTCAAAGAGAAACTTCCCGTACAGAAAATGATCCGATTTCTTTCAACAATCCATTTTAACTAAGGCTATGTAGCCTGATTTTCCCTTTCAGTAAAAAAGATTTAGTTTGTTCTAATACGGACTAAAGGAAAACATGCTCCTTGATTAAATCAGACAGGCATTTTCTCGGAGAAACATTCCATTCGGAATGACTGAAAAACAGCGTGAAAACGTTTCCTTATTATAGTACCTCCCTTTAAATTTCCGTCCTCCCTTTCACTTCCTAGTCCGTGAAATTATAAAAAGAGCTCAAGGCTAATAAAGTTGTAATATTACATACGGTACGAGTAAATGCTTTCAAATGATAATGGTTTTTACTTGAAAGGAGATATAATTGGACAAGAGGTTTTCTGCGAATTAGTAATTTTAATTTTAATTAGTTGAAAAAAAAAAAAAATTATTTGATTAGACAAACATTTGGGCTTCTCCGTTTTTCTCATATTTTTGACCACTTTAATAACGACAATGCGATATTTATGCAATTTAAAACGACTGTTTAACGAACCGCTGGAATTTGTGAAAACTAATAAATCTCCCTGTTTGATTTGGATGATGGGATAAACGGAAAATTTATGATGGAACTAAAAAAAAAAAAAAAAAAAAAAGAAAAAAAAAGACATAAAAGTGAATTTGAAAAATGAAACGAAAAAAAAATTGAAGCAATTCCTTATTTTTTAAATTTAAACAGATAAGCAGCAGAGAATATCCTTTTTATTACACAAAAACATGCTCTTGAATCAAAACGGAAAATGTCAGCATATGTAAAATAATATCGTGGTTGTCTTTCATGGTTGATGAAGAAAAATGAGGTTGCGGAGTATTTTTCTTGCATTCCATTTTTTTTTCTCCTTACCTCCTAGTTTAATTTGCAGATTTTCAAAAAAAAAAAAAATCTTGGATTTAAAATCTTTGAAAGCTTGGAAATATTTATTCCTTAGTAAAAGTTAACCGTCCATCAATTCAAGAAAATAAATATTGACTTTAAAAATTTTTTAAATGAGAAATGTTTTCACTTCTGTCTCGGGGACGTTATTCGATTTTCAAAAAAAAAAAAAAAAAAAGAAAAGAAAATTCTATATACATTTTTTTTTCCTGTTGTTTCGCTACGTTTGACAGATATTCTACTGAAATGATATCACCACTGAAATGGGAGTTTCTTGACCCATTTTGATTAATTAAACGAGTGGAAGGTTGCATGATATTTCGACGACCGCGGAAAATCTGATAAATGGTTTTTAAAATATTGTCTCTGGGAAAAATTTTGACAAAGTTGACGTTGTTAATCCGCATTTCGATGCAACATATTTATAGCATTAGTTAGAAACCAGGAGTAATTGGTTAGCATATATTACGATGATGGATTCGGTTTTGTTTAAACTGTCACGTGGGTTTGTTTATCGTTGCGTGCTTTCTCGTCAGAATAGTTGGACGTTAAAAAAAAAAAAAACCTTTTTAAATCGCTTTGTTATGCGAATCACGAGAGAAAAAAAATTTATCCTTTTTTTTCAATTTTATTGGAAAGAAAAGTTCGGCAAGTATCAGTTTTGTAAAAGAAAACCCTTAAAAAGAGAAAGGAAACATATTATAAAAAATAGGGTTTTATACGAGAGATCTTGAAAGATTCTGACCGATTCATTGTACTCTTTGACAAATTAAAGAATGTAAAAAATGACTTCGTCTTGCTAAATTGATATCTTCGTCGACGTAATCGATCAGCTGAAAAATGGCAGTCAAGTCTAACGCATGAAAGAAAGGAATTTTTCCCTCATTCCACGGCTTTAGGTAATTTTTGAGAAATAATTTTTTTTCATGTCGAAATTAAAAAAAAAAAAAAGACCAGGATAAATGTGAGCAATCATGGGGTAGAATACGAGATATATTAATTGCGAAGATGCGAAGGAACCCTACTCTGCTCAAAGGGTTGACATATTACAGAATACTTGGGCACAATTCATTTAGAAGCTCTACAAAACCGCAGGATAATGAATTACGTAACCAAAAACCACAACCGTTATAGTTTTAAGTAATATCGCATCATAAATTCCATCAATAACGAAATATATTGCATATTTCATGGTATAGGCATTTATGGATGCCGAAAATAATATTGAAGGTATGTTCGTATGTTTTTTTTTTTTTTTTTTTTTTTTTTTTTTTGTTTCGTGTAATTACATAAACATGAGGTTTACCCTATAGTATCAAAAAACCTAGAAAACAGCAACTATGCTTTTAAAAAACACAGCTTTTTTTTCTGGGAATATATCACAAAAGTTAGCTGGAAATTCATTTTTTTGAAGGCACTTGGGAAAAAGGGTGAGTCATTTTAAAAAAAAATTTGAATTGTTTAAGTGTATGTTGAAAATCGGGTTCCTTGAGGTATAAAACTACTAAAAAAAATTTTTCAATTTTTTTTTCACCTCTTAATGGCGTCTTAAGGCCACTTTAGTTTTTCTGGCGTCAAGAAATTACTGTATTTTAATCTCAATTTTTTACCCAATGTTGAAGGATTGCAAAATTTTTTGAAAAAGTGTTTCCTTGTGTTTTCAAGGTCGTAGAACACGATTTTCACTATCCCGATTTTTCCCGATTAACCTCTGTGACGTCATTAGCTTTTTTATCAAGCTTATACCCCATTTTTCCGACTGAAATTCAGTTTAATCTCGATTTTGGAGCCCTGAAAATTTTTTTATTTATTTGTATCACTCATACTTACGCTGAAATACCCGTAGAACACGAATTTCACCTACCGATTTTTTTCGATCAATCCCTGAGTAGGGGTATAAGTGTATTTGGTTTTTGGAGAAAAAATATGGATTTTTTTGCCAAAAAATGGGCAACAACTCTTCACCAGTTCGATTTAGAGTTCGTGGTTCAATGACATTTTTTTGTCAGGACACTCTAAGAACATCATAAGGATCTTTTGTGTTTCGAATCAATTTCTATAATTTGTTTTACGGTCAGAAAATTCTACCAGTAATATTTTTAAAGTTCCAAATTTTTTCCGACCGTAAAAAAATTGATGAAAATTGATTCCAAACACAAAGATTCTTATTAATTAGTGTCCTGACAAAAAAGTGTCAGTGAACATGAACTCTATAGCGAACTGGTGAGGAGTTGCTGCCCATTTTTTTGCAAAAAAATCCATTTTTGCTCCAAAAAACCAAATTTACACTTATACCCCTACTCAGAGGGGTTGATCGGAAAAAATCGGGATGGTGAAATTTCGTGTTCTACGGGTATTTTAGCATAAGTATGAGTGACACAAATAAATAAAAAAATTATCAGGGCTCCAAAATCGAGATTAAGCCGAATTTCAGTAGGAAGAGTCGGGTATAAGCTCGATAAAAACGCTAACGACGTCACAGGGGTTAATCACAAAAGTTCGGGATAGTGAAATTCGTTTTATACGACCTTGAAAACATAAGAAAATTTTTTTTCAAAAAATTTTTCAAGCCTTTAAAATTGGGCAAAAAATTGAGATTAAGTTGCAGTAATTTCTGGACGCCAAACTAAATTGGCCTTGAAGCGCCAGCAAGAAGTGAAAAAAAAATCGAAAACCATTTTTTTAGTAGTTTTATACCTCAAGGAACCCGATTTTCAACATGCACCCAAACAATTCAAAAATTTTTCTAAAATGACTCATCCTAATGGGCAATCAGCACTCAGCGCAACTGTTTAATTTTTTGAAAGGTTTTTCGATGTTCTCGAATTTGTGTTTTTAAATATAAAAATAAAAAGACGTATGCTGCGAAATAAATAAACAAAATGGGAAACATTTCTGTTAGATATCATTATTTTATACGGAACGAAACGGACAACCGACCAAAATGTAACGAATATCGGTACGTAGCTTTTTTAATTAGAGAATCAAGGAGGAAAGGTTAGAAAAACATATCATGCACATTTTTTTAGAGGCGCAGAGGGTACGACTTGTGAAATTTTCGAACCTGGTCGAAAAAAGAATTCTTTACGTTGCAAAATAAACACTCTTTTGTAAAAGAAAATTCGTATGTTAATTGCTCGTAAAGGCGATCTCCAAAGCTTTTCGAAAATCGAAACGAAATCATCTAAAGGACTCTTGATGGAAAACGTGGGTGGCGGAGGAGAGATGTCAGATTTACCGATTTATTTTAATCCGTGGAAGAAGCGTCATTATGATGATTATCCCCAGCTCGTAACTATGTCCCACTGGGCGTTGATTCCGCAAACATTTGAGAAAACTTCTTCTCAGTCAGTTCAGGTAACATCCGTGATAAAAGGTTACCCTTCGTAAGTGAATTGTAATGAGACCATTAAAGGTCTCGTTTTTAAAAAAAAGGGTATTTTATTCTGCATTTGTAATCTGTGCTGCTTTTGTAAAAAAATTCTTACCTACTTTTACCGTTGGTTTTATTTCGAGAGTAAGATTGTGACGTTTTTATTTCGGATGCATTTAATTGTTTTTTTTTTTTTATTATTATTTTTTTATTTTTTTCTGTAACCGTACTTTGCATATTAGCTGCAATTGATGCGATTGTTTTCAATGCACAGTAATGGCGATATATCATCGATAAATCGATATATCGAGAGAAAGATTATCGATATTTTTTTTATATTGAGAAATTCGATATATCGATTTATCGATAACTTTTGTTTTCGATAATGAGACAATTCGACAAGTTTTCAAATCATTGATTTTCCCTTTTCTTCTGGACTTTGACGTTGCTACTTTGGCCAGTCACCCAGTAATTAGCAATTTTGTAACTCTCTGCCAGTTTTTCACCGTTTTAATTGACTTTAAGACCCAAGATAAGTATTTGAGAATTACTCGTCCGCCATCTTGAATTTCAACTTTAAGGAAATATTGACGTCTTTTTATTTTTAATTTCAGTTTTTGATTGCTATAGGAGTATATTTTCTTAAATTGCCTTCCATTTCTCCATTATGGAAATTTTAAAGTTAAAATTAAGTATTGCATATTTATCGATAATTTTCGGCGATATATCGACATATCGTTATCGAAAATTTCAAATATCGATATATCGACGTATCGATATATTTCAAACATATCGTCATCACTACCAATGCATTGTTTTTTGGTTTCTTATATGCTTAATAATTAATTTTTTTACGACTAAAAAGTCTGATTTAAGCATCCGAGTTTTGCCAGATTTTTTGGGGTAGAGGTTCCTGTTTAACTTAAAAGTACAGTATTTGGCCTAATGGAAGCGTAAGCGAGGAGCTGAATATATATGGTAGTTGATTTCCGTCTTACGAATTTTTGAAAACTAATTTTTGCTTCGAAACATTTTTTTTTTCTTTTTTGTAGTGGAGTGTAATGACCAAGCAATATTTCGCTCCTCTTTTTACATTGGAAGCAAACCCATTTATACTCCATATAAAAGTTTTGAAAACATCGAAATCCATCGAAGCTTAGGGGTTTTCCTTCTTTCCACTTCTGCTATTAAAGCCCAGAAGTACAAAACTTTTAAGCTGGTGCTTCGTTGTTAAAAATGTGGACTTTTGATTTTCAAAAAAAGAAAAGAATGAAAAAAAAAAAAAAAAAAAAAAAAAAAAAAAAAAAAGGATGAAAGTCAAGCGGTTAAAATTGCGGATTGCTTTTGGACGATTATACTACTTTACATGATGACACTTGCTTGAATATATGCTAAATTCTTCGTCGTTCCAACTGGGAAAATTTTTTTTTCTTTTTTCTTGCCCTTTTTGTTTTGCTTTCGTTTGTTTTTCTTCCTCTCGAAAAAGCAGTAATTATGATAAACATAGGGACGATGAACACAATGAAAATATAATTTCCGGTTCGTTTTATTTTTTTTCGCTTTAAAGAAGGTTACTTTTCACATAAATTCACAAAAACCCTCTATATAAAACAAAATGAAAAAAAAAAAAAAAAAAAAAAAAAAAACCAAAGTGCCATTTAAGCGGACGCACTTTCTTTCTCGTCTTATTTTCTAACTAAGATTACGGTAATAGCTCGACGCTAAATCCGACGTTAATAGCTTTAGCTGTTTTCTTCATTTAAAAGAAAAATAACGCAATGTCGTCTGTGTATGGGCTATATTTGAAATGATCTATCACCAGTTATGCGGATTAAGGGAGTTGCATGTTACCGCACTTTAAAAGAAATAAGAAAAGAAGCTTTTTTTCCCCTTCTGTATTCTTTTCTTTTTCTTTCATTGAAATCCCTGGATAAAAATCATCGGGTACGAGGATATCTTTATACGAATGACTCCAGATAAAAAGGATCTATCCGACGGTTTCTTGCGACTAAGATGATGATGATGTTGGTGGTTTGTTCATTTAAACTGACGGCAAGGAAAGTGTCATCCGTACCGTACGATAATCCATTGATTTCCGTTGGGTGAAAGTTAATCGTTACCGCTACGGTTTAATTATGAATCTCCGGTAGCAAATAACTAATGAGACAGGTAATTCGATTAAAAGGATTTGATGGAAAATCCTTGAAAATTTTGCTTGATTATATTTTGTTTTTATCGTAACCTGCTTTTGTTTAGATTAATGACGAAATTTTGAAGCTGATTATTTGCCGAGGCTTAGGTTTCGTATTGGGTTTTGCGTTCAGGTGGGTGATGTTGACTTGCATTAAATTTAGGATTTAACGGGATCACTAGGATTTGGTTTTTTGTTATGGATTAACTTATTTCCATTCGTAAATTTTATTTGATCTTACAAGCGTTTATAGAAACATTGAACGTTTGTGTTTCAGCGTGAGTTGATGGTTCTTATTTAAAGATGTAATTACAGTCGACTCTCTATAGCGTAACCGCAAGGACCGAACAGATTTTTACGTACTACAGAGAGTTACGTAGAAACCGATGTTGACATAAAATGGAATTTTTTCTCGAAAAAAAAAAACTTTATTACTAATAAGAAAAATGATTTTAATGGTTAATTTTAATTAAGATTTAATTTTGCAGTGTTGAAATACTACCGATAGACTAAATAAAACGGAAAAAAATAAACTTTTGCTTCAAAAGTGTAATTTTCGACACAAGATACTACAGGTACTACAGGTAAGATACTACAGGTTTAAGATACTACTATAAGATAATACAGGTTTAAGTATGGCGCGTTAAAAATATTTTTGCGGTTGAATATGAATTAAAAAAATATGACGTCATTTTCTTTTCTTTATAAAAATTAATAATAATTTTGCCCTTTTTACATCCAAAAATGGTAATTTTCCCTTTCAAAAGGGCAAATTTTCCTTCTAAAATCGAAATTTTGTTACGTACTACAGGGAGTGGCGTTACGTATTAAGAGGAGTTGAAATACATGGTGTTATATGGGAATTCGGCCGGACCGCGCCAATTTTTACGTACTACAGGAGTTTTCGTTATAACCGATGACTTTATAGAGAGAGTCGACTGTATTTTAAAAATAGGTTTGAGTTCTTTCCAGATGGTCCTACTGTAAACTATCTCCTATATTTCTCTCTCAAAAACAAAAGACGACTGTATCAAAAACAAACTCGAAAAGTGTAGAATAATGGAATATTTCTTTCACTCGGCCATCCTTTTTCGACTCGTCCTCGAGACGACTTGTGGAGAAAAAAGTATCGAAAGAAATCTTCCATGTACAAAACAAATAAAAAAAAAACACAATAAGTAAAAGATCTACAAAAAAAAATTAATAATATAAAAAGTCGTTGCGACGGTTCTCTCTTCTTGTTCGTTTCGCGTTCTTGACTCTTTTTGGTGCAGTCGGGGCTTCAATCTCGTCGTGTGAATCGCTGTGTTGAATGGCCTCATCTTCGACGTCTACATCATCTACATTATCTTTTTGCTCGAAAGTTTTAAACCCCTTTAATTGAGACACATGGGCTGTCGTGCTGTACATTCGGTTGTTATTAGGGTTCAACTGAACTACCCTGTATGTGTTAAGGGGAATTTGCTCGATGACGACTAACGGACCCCTATACTTTTTTTTCCACAAGTCGTCTCGAGGACGAGTCGAAAAAGGATGGCCGAGTGAAAGAAATATTCCATTATTCTACACTTTTCGAGTTTGTTTTTGATACAGTCGTCTTTTGTTTTTGAGAGAGAAATATAGGAGATAGTTTACACTACATTAAATGAGAGATTCAACCAATAATATTCGCTAGTGTTATCTGCCTTTTTCGTTGGTCTATCATTGGTCGAATTTACTGCTAAAATGTCGGTGCTCAATTCCCGATTTATTTGAGATCTCTAACTATAAAAAGGTAATTCCGTGCGTCAGAAGTCAACAGACGTATTTCCGTTGTAAATATAATTGGAGATAGTCTGTTTCGACGGTTTGTGAAAATTTCATGTGACCAAAAGTTTATGCCACCATGAACATGTAAGTTTTTGGTCACATTATGTTCATAAACAATCGAAACAGACTAGAGAGCCAGAAGGAGAGAGTCGCAATTCCCATACGTAACCAAGCTGCTTTGTGATTAGTAGCTTTCCTCCGTGGTTCTAGATTTTTGAGCTAACCTAAACTGGTTACTGCATTTTTTCGGTTTTATATTGGTTTTATATTGGTACATTTACGATCATTTACCTCAAAAACATATAAAATCAAATTGAACATTACTGTTGAACATCACTTACTTGCGTTGTAGTAGCTTGTAGTTGCTTAAGTCTTGTTTTTGCATGTTTCATATACTTTCTTGCTTAGACCTCGATTTCTTTCTCCGAAGCATTTTTGAAAGCTTTTCTCGTCCTCACGGCTTCTATAACAGAAAAAAAAGAATCATTTAATATGGCACATGAATTTGGTCTTTATTTTTTGCTTTTAAACACTGAGTACTTGATTTTACCATGCTATGTCTATTTTAAAAATCGAATACAATATCTTTAAAAAACAAAAAAAAACTGCTTTATAAAAATTGCATCGAAATCCCGCGGATACTCTGGATTTAAATAACAACCAATTTAAGTTAGACCAAAATCTAGAACTACGAAGGAAAACTACCAATCAGAGAGCTTTGATATAAAATGCGACTCTCTCCTTCTAGGCTTTCTAAAACAGACTATCCCCAATCTTACTTACGATGGAGATACGTCAATTAACATCCGGTCGTCAACTTAGATTTCTGCCATCTGTTCAATTTATTATATATTCCAGGAAAAACTCAAGTGCTGAGACCTGGACTTAAACTTAATCATTCGTTGTCTCTTCATGCTTTTCAAATGTTACGCTTATCCGAGTGTTCACCAGTGGCTCTAACTTCTACAGAAAACTGTGTCCTTGGTAAAAATTTTCGTGGTGATCGAACTTCAATTTCCAAGTCTGTGCTGATATTTTGGAAAAGCTTATTATTTCCCTGTTAATTTGAGTCACTTACTTACCCGAACAGCAATGATGGAAGTCAAACCTTTACAGTAGGAAACCCCGTATCCATAAAACATTATTTGTATTTTATCGGAAGAGATATTTTGTAACTGAACATAATTACTTAGAGAAAGTTTTTCATTTTATTTTGTTCGTCGTCTTAAAAAGGACTGTCGCTGCTATTAACTTTATTGAAAGACGTTCCTCAAGCGATCTTTAATTTCCTTCTTCAATAAACCGATTGAGTAACCTGAACGCCGTCTATGTTGGTCTCAGTCATTTTTGCCTTTTATCGATATTCTATTCAATCTCTTTCATCTCTCTTCCCACTAAAATGTGGATCGTCAGAAATTTCTTTAACCGCCTCGGTTTTTGTGAAGTTCCTTGCATCTTTTTATGTTTTTTACATAAATCTTGAGAAAAAAAAAATCTCGGTAATATTTTGATTGTTAGTTAATATACCTACGTAAAACTAAAACTTAAACAATATTTTATTATAAGACGCCCCCCGATTTGGATGTATTAAGAGGAAACGGTTTATAACTTTGCTTATGTTGGATAAAATGTTTTCTCCTAGGAATTTACGAGAAATATAGTCTTCATTGATCCCGGAATAGGATACGCGAACTAAAGAAGATGGTCCCTTTTCGCATTGACGATCGTGTTAATAATTCGATAAGGAAACTCAACAAAGAATTTTAATAATTGATAACTCAGGTGAACTAGAGCATCCCCCGTGACAGCTGAAAGAGATTCAAGACTGAAAATCCTTGATTGTGTGTTCGATTCACGTTTTATCTAAGTGAAAGGTTTTGCTATCGCATTTAATTGGTTCCGAAAAAAAAAAGAATTCCTAAGAATTGCTGAGGAATAATTCACGATAGGAATTATTCTTCTTTTTTTTCTTCTTTACGAAAATGAAAGTGAAAATCTCTTCAGAAATGAAAGATGAAATTCATTTTTCCCCTTACGGTCTTCATTATATCTATGCCTCCGAGCTCAATAGCAACAATCAAAATGTTTTGCCTTGATTTCTTCGTTGTTTTTGAGCTCGAAAATTCAAACGTAAAGCACTTGGAAATTTTTTTTCTTTCATCCGGCTTTTTAGAAAGCGAAATCATTTTTTTGTGCAATATAAAATTCAACTCCATAACCTAATTCAATCAAAATCATCCGAGTATGACTGATTTGATGGAAATAGCCTGTGGGACGGCTGATTATAAGCCTCAAATAAGTGTTGAATTTACGTTGGAGCACTTGATTTTCTTTCATTTTAATTTTTTTTCATTCTCCCCCCCCCCCCCCAGAAAAAGTGTGCTCCTAATGCAATTAAGCAAAGTAGGTAATGGTAATGCAAACAACGAAGTCGTAATGCAAGTGACGGAAACCATGCGAATGCCGTGTCGCGGTAATGCAAAGTCAAGACAACTTCGAAATACATGAGTGGGAATCCCCTGGGAAAAAAAATCGCTTAAAAAATTTGATTCAATATCTTTTTCATCAATTTAAGCACTTCCCAATGAGAAAAAAAAAATTAATATTTATAAAATATTTTTCAAATATTTTTTGAAACAAAAAGCAATAAAATTATGTTTAAAATCTTTGTCAAAAATCTTAAAATATTTTAATTGTTTCTTGTTTCAAAAAATATTTTCAAATATTTTTAAAATTTTTTTCAAAGCAAATCGTAGGCTAAGTCGTTTTCAAATCCCTGATTTTTTCGAGGTTTTGAAAATCCTTCAAAAATAAATTTTAATTAATTTTTCAAAACCACGACAATTTTAAAAATTAAAATTATTATTAAACACTATGCATTTCAGAACCCTGACCTTGCAAAACCCCGGAAAGGTCAGGGTTTTGCCAGGGCCCCAAATATTTTATAAATAGTAATATTTTTTTTCTCATTGGGAACATATTGATGGTGTTATTTAATTATTGTATTGATTGGCTAATTTTAGTCGTTTCAGTGGCGCGTTTTCGCTTCTCAAATGAGGCGTTCGGACACAGGAGTCACTGAGTTGGAGTACTTTCTGCTAAAAACAGTGGGTGTACAGTTTTGACTGGGATAATTTTAGTACAAGAAGAAATAATTCGATTAAAGAGTGACGCAAGATTTGATTCTTTAAATGACTTCATCTTCATTTCCTATGAGTACATTTCATTTGAAGTAACAAATTTTAGGCCCAATGCTACACGTATACCATCGTATAGTTCTGCATTTTATTTTTCTGAAAAAAAAAAAAAAATGAAGTCACAATCCAAACATTTTTTCAACTTCTGTTCGGAAATTCATCGAAATTCATACAGACATGTAACAACTTTTAAAAAAAAAGTGTCCTCAGTCCTAGGACAGTGCACACCTGCTCATAAGTAATGCTTTTATCTACCGTCGGCTATTTCTAATGTTATTTCTCATAAGGTTCGACTTTGCTTTCATTACTCAACGCTGTTGGTCTAGCGCTTTCGTTTTTTTCATTTTTATGATTCCACACTCCAATGCTCTCACAGAAAATTAATGCAAAGTGATGACAGTACGAGTCAAATGAGATTTTTTTCTTTTTTTTATTAACTTTTGAATAAGAGATCAAAAAATAAATTCTTTTGCTTTCTGATTTTTAATTTTTTTCTGAGCAGTAAAAAACGGAACAAATTATTTTTTGATTTGTTGCTATGACTTCCGAAGAATACCTCATAATAAAGATGACATATTAAAAGGCTGCGTCATACAAATCATGAAGTGAAATAAATCTTTGTGTAAATCTTGAAAAATTACACGAAATTCCTAGTCTAAAATACACTTTTTCACGGGGCTTTTTTTGATCCAAAAAAAAAAAAAAAAATTTAAAAGCGATTTCCTCAGCTTCTGAGTTTTTGAATTGTTGTTAAAGAATGAAAAGCAGAAAAAAATTTTTTTGATAATTTATTTGGGATTCAAAAAGTCTTCATTCCTTCAGCCCTTTAATTTTCCTGTCATAACCAACCGGCTAAAATGAATTTAAAAATAATTTTACGAGAAACCAAATTATTATTGCATTATTATTAAATCTTAATAAAATAGAAAAAAAAATCAGAGTCAGAATATAAAACTTCATCTTGAGAAACTGTTTTTTTTTTTTTTTTATAATCCATTTTATAATTAAATGCCTACCGTCGATCTACACAATAATTGCTTTAAAATTTTTCAACAGCTTTCAATGAAAACTGAATTATCAATGAGGGCGAGTTCAAAAGATGTAAAACTTGGGAAAATTCAGAGCAAAGAACCTCACTCATCTTCTATTTTTTACGGAGAGCGATCTGTGCTTAAAAAAAATTTCGAAGGCACCGAAGTGGATTTGACCGAAGATTGTACTTCAGCTTTGAGCAAAAAGTCACAACACGGTAAAAAAAAAGAACTCTTTTATCTCTTTTAATATATTTTGCATAAAATTATAAACGTTGAAAAAAAAAGAGTTTCAAAAATGCTTGCAAAATAATAATGCAGACATTCTTATGAAGATTTTTAGGGCATAATGAATGAAAAAAAAAAAAAAAACACGGGCAACAAAAAAGAAACTTGTAATGGTAAATTAGAGTTGAAAAAGGTTTTCGTACCAGAAAAAACTGAGGCCAGATCCCGAATGAAAAGCAGGAATCCTTGCTATGGACGAAATTGGACGACTACTTGTTTTCCTCTTTTTAGGATTTAGCTTAATTTCAACTCATATTTTATGATTTTTAAAGGCATCGCAAGGCAATTTCTTGGGGTTGTGTCCTCTTAATAACAAAAAACTACCCCCAGTTGTTTTTTTTATTTCGCATGAGTTCACGAAGATACGAATTTCATGAAAATTAAAGCGAATCGCTTTCTAGCTTTATTGGCTTGCTCTTTAATATTTAATTTCTTGATGCCTTAATTTTTATTTATTTATTTATTTAAAAGCGAAAATATTTTTAGGAAATCAGAAATGATTTATTAATTCCTTTGAAAAAAAAAAAAAAAAAAAAAGATTCCAAAATGTTTTTCTGATGGAGGTAACATGTCGGTTTCATTCAAGTTTGAAGGATAAATATGGAGAAGAAGGAAATCTTTTTTTTTTTTTTTTTTTTTTTTTTTCGCGAATTTGAATTTTATGTAAGTTAGAAATCCGATGGTGACGAATTTTCCAATGATGAGAATTTAGATTTATTTCCCTCGTTTTTCTTCTTTAACTGACAGGATAGAATGTCTTTGTTTGTTAAAGATTTTCCCGCGTTCGATTACACTTCCACTGGTTTTGGTAATAAGGATAAATGGATACGATTTCGTTAAAAATTACCGCGGAATAAAACCTCAGAAAATGGAATAGAATTTGAAACTCAGATTTATATGTATTAGCGAAAATAAGTCTGCGTGAAATTTCTAACAATAAATCGTTTTCAAATGCGCGCAGGGTCCGGTTTGCTGCATCCATAATATCAAATCTATTAGGGATGATCGGTTCTTTACGAATGGCGAATCGTGTTTATACGTCATTTTTTGAGGCATGAAAAGCGAATACCAACATTTTTTTTTTCTTACTGAGCAGACAAGTCATCCGGTGAATTTAGAAATTATTATGGGAATGCGACCCAGTATAAACTATATGCAAAACAGGTAGAGCCCTACCATAATTCAGGAGTATCCTTTTATGATTCAACATTGTATCTTCATTTAAATGCCAGATAAATAACATTTATGAATAATACAGATTTCCAGCTCTATAGGGAGGGATGGAAAAAGGCCGTTTGCTTTGACGATGAAAAGCACAAGTCAACTTTTTCGTCTTTTTTATTCTTTTCCAGACGTGGAAGAAAAAGATAAAAACTTAAAAAATTCCAGAGTCTTTAGTCACTCGAGGATTCGAAGTAAATCGAGAAAAAAATCTGACTCGTTCAATGAGGACTTAAAACGAAAAAAATTTAAATCGAAAATTCGAAAAGGTGGAAACTCTTTCGGAGGCTTCGATTTCACGGATATGTTCAATAATTACGAAATCGTGGATGTTGGCAACGTTGAAATTCCGTCCTATATGCTTTTAAAGTTGACCGAAAACTTGTCGAATAAATGGAAGAATATCGGAGAAAGCTCGGTCATGAAAAATAGAAGCTCCAAAGTACGTGTGAAGAGTCGAAATCGAATTAAAAGGAAACGATTTAAAAATGTAAAAGACGAAAGTGCCCCAATCTTTCACTCCCAGTCTCAAAAGGTTTGTAATCTCGTCTTACGATAATAAATAAACAAGTAATGATCCATTTAATTCAGCGAATGGTCGTTACTGAATGCTTCAAAAAATTCGAGTTTTTTTCTTTTTTTGTACTTGAAAAACATTTTTTAAAAAATGAAAAAAAAAAAAAAAATGGGATTGAAGTGCAAGGGGGAAAGGAGGCAATGAGAAAAAACAAAGAAAAAAAAATATTTTTTCCCGACTTTGAAAGGAAATAAGTTTTTAATAATTAATATGTCTATCGATCGAGATAAGCAATTACAACATTTTTAAAAATTACCCCTCTAATTTTTTTATTTCCATTTTTTTAAAAATTCATTTACATGCTTATTCTAAAAAGGTTTAAGTTGAAACTGTGTGAACTGCAAAAGTCGGGTCAAATTTTAATGGGCGTCCTGTAAATAAATGTGTCGACTAAAGGCTCATGGGCTATTTCCGTGTCATTTCAATTTACTCACGGCGAGCCAATACAGGCAACCGTGTATTTACTTTTAGAAGTTCGAAAATAAATGAACACTTCTGACAAATCGTGACTGTGGATATGTGGACATGGAAAGTACGTGATATCCAACACCAGCATGTGTATTTGAAGCGTTCTCAAACTCGAATAGTAATTTTCGCTTTTCAGCGGTTTTTTTTTTTTGAATGCATCAAGTTTGACGCGGAAGAGAAATTTTGATAAAATCATTAGTTTCTTTTTTATTACACGCTTTTGAAAAAACCACTATGGCTTTTTTTTTCTCATCCACATCGCTATCCGATCCGTGTACGGTTAGTTGGAAATCTTATTAAGATGGAAATCAGAATCTCCGCTTTTTCTTATGTAAAAAGAAAATGATGTATCACTTTTAAGTGATTGCGGAAACGGTAAAGGATCGTCTCCTTTTTCATAATTTAAAGTTAAATTTGAATCTATATATATATTGTAAAAAAAAGGAAAAAGAGATAAATCTTGTTTTTTCCCCCTATCCTTTTTTTACTTTCTTTTTCTTTTAAATCGAAATCTATTCCAGACCTCAAATCAATCTTCGTGCCATTTGAAAGACGTTGCAGAAGAAAAGGAAAACGGATCGGAAAAACTTTGTTGTGCTTCTTGTTCGAAAGTCAAAGAAGAGCTGGAATTTCAAAAAGAATTCAATACGGCCTTGTTACATCAATTAAAAGAAGTTTTGGGGCATGTTATTAACGTTAATAATTTGTTGAAAAATTTCCTGAATCATCGAGTAAGTTTATTTTCGATTTGATTTCCTCGTTAAAATTTTTTTTCCTTCTTTTCTCTTTGAAAAACTTTCAGTTATGATCTTCTTCTTAGGCTTATTTATACTTATTCTATCGATTAATTTTTATAGGATCGTCGAAAGCGAAGAAGGAGAAAGGATTGTTCTGAAAAAAAGAAGTCTGAGCATGAAGTGAAAATAAAAACATGCAAAAGAAATATTAATTACCGATCTTTATGTTCTTTGGATCGTGGAAAGGAATCTATTTATGGTAAATAAACGCGACTTGTGGGGATACTTTTCATGTTGGCAAAAAGCATCCCTTTTCGTATATTTAATTTTTTTAATGACACCTAAAAAGGAGAACGGAGAATTACCCGAAAAATGAAATATTTTTCTAGAGCAGTTTGTTGGATCTCGAATTTTATGGTCGTACTAAATGGGGTATTAAAAATTTAAATTTTTTGTTCTAAACGTTTGTAGGCCTACATTCATTTGAAACGGCTACTGAATGAAAAGATTGCGTTATAAATCAGGATTTTTTAAAAATCATTTTCACATGAGTGCATTTGATACACACGTTAGTTATCATTATTATTTGTTTTTGTTTTTCTTTTTCGAATACCAATTTTTCTTTGTATTATTTTGAGCGACTTTAAGGAGGTTCTACCGGTGAATTTCAGATTCTTAGCTGATTGTTCTCTTGCAACTTTAACATGGGCGGAACTTTGTTTATATTTTTTAAAGAAATGGTTTTTCGCCTACAAAAGTTTAATTGAAACCGAAAATTTTTTTAAGAATATTGGTTTTAGCATTCTCCACAACTTTTGTTATATGAGATTTTGATGCCTTACCGTTGGTTGAGTTTTTTGTGAGATTTTCTCAAAAAAAAATCCGATGTTTAGAAGCAAAACACCAGCTTGTTTATAATTTTTCCAAATTACTTTTGTAAAGAGTTTATAATACATTTTAGTTAATAATAAAAGCGAATTTTCATGCGACAAAATTTATGGAGAATGTTAAGAGGAATATTCACATACTTTTAAAAAAATTATTCGGAACCAATTAAATTTTTGTAGGCGGAAAAATCTTTTTTCAAAAAATAAACAATGCTGTCCCCATGCTTAAGTTGCAGGAGAACAATCAACTAAGAATTTCAAATTCATCGGTAGAACATCCGTAAGGTTCAAATTTTCAGTTTTGAAAATTAATCGCACTTTAGTTGAAAGATATTTTTTAAGAGACTGGAGTCCCGGGATCCTCTGACCTCAGACCAATTTTTGTCCGGCTCATCATTATCATTTATTACTCTAAAATTTGACGAAATTTACTACAAAACCATAAAAAAATATTTGATCCCTTTTTTTTGGGCAACATAAAAGAAAAAGTGAAACTTAATGTCAGTCGATTCTAGTAAATTTACCTGAAGTTGTTGCTTTCTAAGGTACAAATTTACCAAAAATTCGATGTTAACTCTGATATTAAGGTCGGAAAAATTATTTTAACAGGAGTGATAAGAAACGGAAACATATTTTTGATGAAAAAAAGTTCGAACAGTTTGATCAAATGATGTGTTTTGATAGGAATTTCCGTATTTTTGGATTGAAAAAATGGGCCGGGACCGCAATATTTATACCATTTCGACTTTCGAGAAAAATAGTTAGTGCTGCCGACAAGCTGAAAGAAGATATCGATGTAGTATTTCGATATTTGTATAAAAAAATTATCGACCTATCGATATATCGATAAGTGAATCATCGATAAATTACACCAATTTTTTTAAGAAAAAAAAAACAGGTTTGGCTAAAAAAAATTAAAAAGTTTATAACATTTCCATATCCATTCCAGTTTATAACATTAACATTACAACTTTTTTCCCTACATATTCTAAAAATTTGTTTTGCAAAATTCTCGAAATTATCGTTTAAATTATCGACAAAATTTTATCGATTTGGTTTATCGACAAAATTTTATCGATTTGTTGTATCGATAAAATTTTAAATATCCAAAAAATATCGATAAAATTTTAAATATCCAAAAAATATCGATAAAATTTTAAATATCGAAAAAATATCGATAAAATTTTAAATGTCGAAAAAATATCAATAATTTTTGTGTCGATTTATCGATAAAATATCGGCAACACTAAAATAGATCACGCCTTATTAAAGCCTCGAATTTCAGGTTCTTTGAAAAAATTGGCATATAAGACGAAAATCCTGGACTCAAAGAAATGCGTACTCTCGTAATTGAACATCGACGAAGGTCTGAGGTGATCCTCTGTAAAGATCATGCATTACGGATATTGCTGTACACATTTATAATGTAAATATGTTCTAATCAGCTTGGAAATCATTTGTCTTCCTTCTTTCCTCATTCTTAAATTGTTCTAAAAAACTTTGAAGATAGTACGATGGCCATCATTTAGTTTCATTTAAAACTAATAAAGGATATAAGTATAAATCCTTGCACTCAACTTCGTTTATTTGACGCGGAATAAATTTGAGGTTATCGGAAAGTGCTTACCGAGCAAAAACATTTTTTTATCAGCAGGAAATTTATTTTAAATTACGGTCTTCAAATTGTATAAAATTGTAATAAAACAATCGTAAAATAATGAAATTTTTTTTATGGAAATGATATAACGTATATTATACGGTATTTGTTCAATATTGATTCATTTCTCTTCCGCAAACTTTTTTTTTTTTAAATTAGAAACGTTTTATTAGAAACCGTGTCGAACTTGGCTTAGGGATATGAAAAACTTGTTTACTGGGTCGGAAAATCTATTTAGATTTTGCGACAAAATCCGCCACATTTGTTTATAGTAGAGATATTAACTTTCGTTAACATAAACGAACCCAAGCTCGGAAAATGATGTCTAACTAAAATTGTGACAAAATCTTTTGACTTGAAGCAGTAATATGCGCTTGGAATTTAATTTAAAATTAATTTACTTCGTTTTTGAGGATGCGTTGGTATATTATCTCTTTAATCCATGTGGGATGTGACGAAGTCGATTGCCTTGTGAAAGTTGGAAACTTATATAAGAAGTAAAAAATTCTTTTTTTCGACTTTTTAAGGCTGAATTTTATGGTTTCGAAATATCGCTGATGGGATTTTTTCACTTGTTCTTTTTCACTTTTTGAAATTAAAGTCAAGTGTAAGATGGTTATGTCATCTTAATCACATTTTCAGTTTGTTTGGAAGAGTTTTGAGGTTTATACATTCAGTATTATTTGTACTCGAGAGAAATTCAAGCTGACGAGGTTTTGAAATGTTTACTTGTCAGTGTTGACAATACCGAGAGAAGTACTCTTACAACAGGCCGATTTCACTGCTTCATCGTTTTCTTGAACTCCCTCCGAAGGAAAGGGTTTCAGTGAATTCCCTAGATTTTGTTTGTGTTGAACTTGACGTTAAAAAACGAATCGCTGCAAAACAAAATTAGCTTAACAAAATGGAGCACTCAAAATATTATTTTGTTCCTTATTCGCATCCCGTGTCATTTTTTACTAAATTTTTCCGTGGTGTTTCAGACTTGCAGAGCGTTCAAGTATTGCGTAAGACCGAAAGGGGGGGGGGAGGGGGTACTCGAAATTCTTACGATTTCTTACTTGGAGGAGGGGGGGGGGGGGAGTTTGGCAAATCTTACGGAAGAATTTCCATTATAACTTATTGTTCAGAATTTTTTTTTAATTTAAAAAAATTAAGTTGTTTAAATTTTTTTTCGAATGTTTAAAGTAGAAAAATTGAAAATCTTTTTCAAAATATTTTAAGAAATAAAAATTTATTTTTTGATGAGATTTTTTCCAATTTTAGTCACCTTCAGGGATATAAGTATAAATTATAAATCTAGATTAAAGAAAAATATTACTCCAATTTAAAATTGGCGTTAAAAAGAAAAGGGGTCCACGAAAATCTTACGTAATATAATAGGGGGGAGGGGGTCCCAAAACCCGAACGAAAGTCTTACGTAACGCTTAAACGTTTCCTTATAAGCCGGTTTCTGAAATGCATAAAATCGTTCGAATGCAATTGTGCTAATTGCTTCAAGATTTATTGTGCTAAATAATGATTAGTTCACGTCACTAATCAAATTTATTTGCGGCAAAAATTTTCGCTTTTCTGAATCTGTTAGAAGGTTTGAAAGCCTTTTTGTTAGAGCTGGTGGGATAAACGACTGTCAGATGAGGTCAGATCAGCGTTGATATGAAGACTTAATCGTATGAGCCTTTACTAATTAATCGTAGTTAATAATTAATTGCTGTATAAACAAACCTATTCCCCTCCTAATGTATCTTATTCAAGAAAGAGTAAATATTCACCATACAGGAAGTGACACTTATTGTTCATTTTCTACGTTTACATTTTTTTCAGTTCATAGAAAGGATCCGAATTATAGAAAAAAGGGATTTATAAGCTTTTTATGTGGTATTTTCTTGGGATTAGTGGCTCCTAAGGGAACGTTCAAGTATTACGTAAGACTTTTTTTTTCGTGTTTTTGCCCCCCCCCTTCGTAAGAATTAGTAAGATTTCTTTTACCTTCTATTATATTACGGAAGATTTCCGCGGACTCCCCCCCCCTTTTTTTAAACGCCAATTTTAAATTGGAGTAATATTTTTCTTAAATCTAGATTTATAGTTCATACTCATATCCCTGAAGCTTCAATTGGCACAAAATCTCATCCAAAAATAAATTTTTATTTCTTAAAATTATTTGAAAAAAATTTTCAATCTTTCTACTTTAGACATTCGAAAAAAATTTTAAAAAACTCAATTTTTTGAAATTTATAAAAAACTCAATTTTTTACGGAAATTCTTACGTAAGATCTGCCAAACTCCCCCCCCCCCTTCCCCAAGTAAGAAATCGTAAGAATTTCGAGTACTCCCCCCCCCTTTCGGTCTTATTACGTAATACTTGAACGCTCCCTAAAGTTCGTTTGGGAAGGGCCGTCGCCCTTCAAATATTGGATTTTGCGTCCTCCCACCACCACAATAATTTCCCATGACATTTCATTTTCAAGCAAGAAAGTGCTAAAACTGATTTCCGGCGAAATTTTCCCAGAAATGTTTCCTCTCACCCCTCAATAACTGATGACTAACAACGCCACTGTAACTTTTACCTTATTCTGGCCATGGAATTTCTTTTTTAAGTGACCTTTAACGACCTACCAAGTTAAAGTTAAACGGGAAAAAATTATTTAATTACTTTTTAATCTTTTTTTTTTTACTAGATTTCCAGACTAAAAACTCTGTTAAAGAAAAAGATGTCGTTAAAAATTTTAAAACATCTTATTCGAAGTCAGAACATGAAGAACCCTCAGAATACCTCGACTGGAAAGGTGAACCGACCGAAGCTTTGCCGGAAATTATAACAAGGGACAAAGAGTGGAATGGGTTTTGCGACCGGGTTAACGTGAACTACCAAAGGTATCTTTTTCATCTTAGGTTTATTCGGAAAAGTGTTGAGGACAATTCCTTTGAGTATTTAATTGTCGCTATAAAGTCTTGAGGAGTTTCACGCAAACTCCGAAATATTGCTCTAATTTCATTATTTTGATCCTCCAGACGTTTGAGAATAATTATTCCGTTTTAAAATTACCGTTTATATCGGGGAATGCGACGAATTCGTCCTGCTTACACTTTGCTCCTTCGGAATTGTCAGGAATTTCCCCCGACGGAAAAGTATTCAGATGATATTTGACCTTTTAAAGTAAATTTCTGAAAGCGATTCATTATTTTGGGAAAGGTTACTGTGGCTGGGTGTCATTTGAATCTGTGCCAAATTAACGTGCATGTTTTGTAAATATCAAATCATTTTTATAGCTAAAGAGATAATATCAGATGGATTTTTTTTTCAAGAGTTCAAAAAAGAACTAATTTGACGTGATACCCCAGTTTTTTTTTCATCGAAATTTATGGGGAGGCTGAAGTAGAAGCAGACGATCAAAAAATAAAAAATAAAAATAAAAATAAAATAAAATAAAATAGTACTGTTTTTTTTGGTCGAAAATTTCAATCGGTGTGTAGTAATCTAGGAGAGTTCTTAATCAAAAAAAAAAAGTTTATTTTTTGTTTCCAAAAGACAGGATCGATACGATAAAAACTGGGTAGAAAATAAAGGTTTGAAACAGAGTTATCGAACGAGTCAGCAAAGGAGCTCCAGTTTTGGCAATGTTCCCAGTACAAGGGAGATTAAGGGAAAGCAGCTCGCTTGGAAAAACAGGCTCGTTGTTTCTGAAACAATGATACACATGGTTTCGAATCCTCAGACTGCCTGATATTTGGTTAGGATAGTTGAGATTTTTTAAAAAAAAAATTAATTATAATAAAAGTTTACTTTGCGGATTTAAACGACAAAAAAAAAAAAAAAAAAAAAAAAAAAAAAAAAAAAAACGGGGGAATAAAAACATTATTCGTAAATTCGTTTTAAAAATTAAACCCCTCATTTTTTCATTCGTATTTTTTTCAAATGTTTTACCACAGGGAACGTTCGCACGTTTTTACACTGTCGAATTCCGGAAAAACGGACCAGTCTGATGTAGAACAAACTGTTCCTGAAGGAAAGCATGAGGGATCGAATATTCGGAATGACTTAAACTTAACTGTTGGGGGATCTGTGGAAGAAGAACATCGTCAAAACAATCCGGAAAAGGGGTCATCGGACAAATCGTACACAATGAAAAATGTCAAGACTTGGATTTGTCAAAATCATGCCCTGTACAAGGGACGCCCTCCTGGGAGCCGAATCAAAACGAATGAAGTGATTTTCCAGGTAGCTAAAGGACGGATGGATTTCCCGGAGCAAAAAAACCGGGAGGATTTTCGAAAATCAGATGTTTTTAAATCTCCAGACGCACTGAGGTATTTTTGTTTACTTTTGAATCCTGCTTTGGCATTAGACCAATGATAGCTTTTATATGGGTATATATAAAATTGTTAAAAAATTTTGTGAGCGTCAAGGTAGTCAGATTCAGATTCAAGTAAGAGGATTTTGGTATTATGTTACTTTACGTTTGTGTTAAAACGAATCTTATTTTTTATGGGAGATATTTTATCCGGGAGAAGGGCTGTTAGTGTTAGTGGATGTGCGAGTGTAAGGGATTACGAGGAGCATGCCAGCGCATCTTGATTTTCAAATTTCTGACTATTACAGAGAAAATGTTTTTTTGAACTTTTTTTCTCTAATTTTTTTTATTTTTTATTTTTTAAATATTGATCTGAAAAATAAATCTGGAGCAGCTGAAATATAAAAATCGGTTGACGCATGTTGTTTGGAAATTCGATTTAAATCCGCCATCGATTTTTGAAACGTGATATTCCACACAGTCGACTGGTTGCATCGAAAGGATTATTTCCTTTAGAAATTCAAATTTTCTATCGGAGAGCCTGATCCTTCAGAAAACCCTTTCAGCGCTCAAATGGAGTTTACACTACATTTCTTCTCCAGTTCTAACGTATTTCTTGACGTTGGTCATTTCTACGACGGAATTTTATTTTTTTAACATTAGGCGAATTTCGTGTCAGCTTGCTTTCTTCTCCTCTGAATATTTCAAAATACCGTAAAATGCAAAACGATCGTGGTGGGGAAAAAACCGTTAGAATGAAAGCGGAAATCATTGAAACAAAACGCATTGAAAAATAGGAAAAAAAAGGCGGTCGATGTTAGTTTTGAGGTAATGCTTTAACCTATGCCAAAATAAACAAAGAACCTATTTTACAATTCGAAATGAGGTTTTTATAAGAGGAAAAAGGTTAAAAGGCTCAATACATCTACCGTTGTTTATTTTACCATACCGCATACCTCTTTCAAAAGTTTTATACATGTCCCTTTATCGATGCATATATTTTTAGTCGCTCTTTTCGATTGTGGGTAATCGAAATAAAATATTTTTTTATTTTGGTTAAAAAAAAACCTTCTCGACTTAAATGTAAAATGCTGGAAGCGCGTTTATATCTGTTTGAACTTTTTCAAATGCGTTTACGAATATTTAGGAGGATACCTTGAGGCGAGGCTATGAAATTTAAAAAAAAAAAAAATACGTTTCTATAATTTATTTCTGATAAAGACTTTGCGGATTTGTTTTTTTGTTTGTTACTTAATGAGACTTACTCGATTTTATAATTTTTTAGCGTTTAAAGGAACTAAATTACACAAGTAGGTATTCATTTATGAATTATTCATTCGTTTCCTCATTTTTTTCTGGTCAGGAAAATCAGTTTTGCTGCAGTCGAAAATGAATTTTTTTAAAATTCTTGTATTGCCGTTCCAATTAATCGGAATCCTTATTATTAAAGAGGTCAAAATGAGGCCTGTTGCTACCGATGTCTTCTATCAGAGACTGCAATTAATTCAAACCTTGGTGTATGGCTGGCCTCTTGTTCTTAAGAACAAGAGAAAAAATTTAAAAAACACATTAAAAATTTAAGAACATTAAAAATTTTTAATGGCGCCCACCTTTGATTTAGAAAATTTATTGGGAGTATATTATTCTAAAATAACATTTTTTTTTTCTTTCGAAATATAGTTTAAATAAAGAAAGGACGTGCAACTTGGGAAGAACAACAAAGTGGCTAGTCGGAAATACAAACGATTCGCCGGTTGAATATGAGCTGACCAGTTGTTTCCAGAACAAACAATTTCGGATCGATATAGAGTCGTCAGCGGAATTAAGTGAAAATCAAAACAAATGGGAAACCGAAGAGGTTAAGACAAATGAGGCCCGCTTTAAAAGCACGAGATATAAAGGAATCGCAAAAGAAGTCGAACGTAATGAGGAAAAGAGGGAAAGCAATGAACATATCCAGATTTCTAGCGGAAACGAAATCTCTTGTTTTGATGAAAAGGAGCCGTGTGAAGGACCATATGACGTTAGAAAGAATTTTCTTTCAAATTGTGAAAGCGTTTTGGATGGATCCTCTCAAGCTTCTTGTGAGACAGTACGTTCTTTCTTTTTTTTAATAATAGAAAAAAAACAATTGATTTTCCGATTGTTTTTTTTTTTTCTCTCCGAATTGAGAATTTTATGAAACTTACCAAAACATTTTAGCAACGCGCAATTAGATATTCAGTCGCTTCCTTTAAGATTTCTAGGCCAAGTTGGCTAGGAAGTTCAAAAAAACCAGCAGAGCGTTAAACCTTTTATTCTCTTCGCAATTTCGAAACATTTCCCATTGCAAACGTACTAAAACCGCAATCTTTTTACCGAGGGAAGATATTTATCTTTTTTTTTTTCTCGTTTCTTTTTTTCTCCTTATTTCTCATCTCATGCTCGTCCGACGTGCGGCATTTCTATATAAGATAGTATTTACATTCTTTTTCTTTTAAAGTGTCGGCGTTAAAGTCGTTTCGAATTCTTGTTCGTTTGTTTCGAATCTGTATCGTCAACCTCCTTTTTCTCCTCCTCCTCCTCCTCCTCCTACTAATCTCCTTCCTCCTAACCCTGGCACGTGAATGAATGGACGAATCTCAAAATGTGGCTATGTTTGGTTTTTATGAACTTTAAAAGCAAATAAACACCTTAACGTGTTCACTTTTTTTTTTTTTTTAAACAAGCAAACTTATTTGTAAATGAATATCTTTCCGAAATGCTCAACCCCGTCCAAAGAACGACAGAAACATTTTGATCCGCATTCCACTCCTTATTCCAGCATTGCAAACATCTCACCACGAGCTTGGTGTCATCAATTACGAATTCATTTATTCCATTTTTCAAGGTTGGGACGGAAAATAAAGGGACGAAAGAGAAAGAGTGAGAGAGAGAGCGAGAGTGAGGGGGCAAATTTGGATGCTGGGAATAAGTGACACAGCTCGGAAGATTGATTGACATCCCACTGTTTCTCTTCACACACGTGAAATATTCATATTCAACTCTTGTATATCTACTTTCCTTAACGTTCCGTTTCTCTTTCCCCACGGCATGAAGGCCGCTGCGGTTTGTTTTCGGATTAACACGATTTTATTAAAGTTTCAGTCGTATTTTGATAGTTTACTGATTCAAATTGCGGAGGTGGGATTTTGATCGTTGACCCAATTATCTTCCATTGAGTCATTAATTATGGATGATTAATGAATGTTAAGTCAAGTTGTTCTGATTTCCTCACTTGTTGGGGTCACTTCATACCTTTTGTCTGCATAATTTGATCATTTAACGACTCTCTTCTCTCCCGCTGAAAACGTTACATTAATTTTGCCAAGAATTTTTATAAGGATTTTCGTCATAAAAAACATTTTTATCAACGTGAAAAAAAAAAAACCATAAAACCAAACCCTCATTAATCAAAATTTATTATTAATAATAATAATAACAAGACTTTCTGGCTAACGTATTCGGAAGTTGGATGATTCATAATACGGATGTCATCAATATTCACATTTGGATGGCTTTGAAACAAGAGCTTTTGTTTTGAGGATTGTAATGCATGCTTATGAAAAAAATTTTAATAAAAAAAACCGAAATGAGCCTTTTTAAATTCATTTCTTTTTAATAGGGATTCACAAGAATCGAAGATAAAGTGAAAAAGATAAACGTAAAAGTAAAGGTCAGAAAAAAGTCCTGGAGCCAGTTCCTGCTAAATTTGGGGAAAAAATGGAAACCTCCGAAATCGTAAAGAAGAAAAAAAAATGTTGCCGAAATTGATCTCTTGATCTTTTATCAAATAAATGGTCGATTAGATTGCTTTTTGATCTAATCGGCAAAACTAAATTACCCATTTCAATACCCTTTTATTTCCATATGTCTTGTAATCCCATTCAAGAGACTTCAGAACAAATAATTTGCCTAAGTAATCTTACAGGGCCTTTGTCAAGGCAACCAAACATGTCTCAGCTTCACTTATTAACCGTCCTATTAATCTAAAATGGAAACCGCAAGAACCCTTTTCAAAACCGTAACTCAAATTATCGCTGTGGCACTGTACATAGAGTTTGTTCACAATTTGTTGCTGGTGTTAGCTAACGCCTTTAATATAATGGACTTTTTTTTTCCCGGCATATTTTCTTCCCTAAGAATATTCGAATAGGAAAGAGAAAGGAACGGGAAACGTCAGATGACGACCCATTGGAATACTTGCACTATATGAAACCGGAATGTGACTGCTTCGGAAGGATTTCCGACTAAATGGAATCTTGTATGTGATGTGTAGCTCGTAAAGTTTTCTGCATGATGCAGAGCACTTCTTATACAAAACGTGGGAGACAAAAAAAAATGAGGAAACGTTTTTATTTCAATGGGTTCGTTTTTTATTGTATTAGAACAACTTTAGGAAATGATACCTAATTTATAGTTTAAGTTTTTGGATTTAAAATTCGACTTTTTCTTTCGTCCTTGTATTTTGTATGCATTTTTATGCCTTCGACCGAGGCCTGTAGCCAGCCAGGGGCAAAAAGGGGCTGAGCTCCCGCGTAAATTTTTTTTTACTTATATATAATTTCTCTATCTTTACTGTTAAAAGGGGCATTTAGAGCCCCCCTTGGCCTTCTGGGCTGGCTAAGGGCCTGCCCCGACCTCATAGCTCGGTTCTACACCACTAGTGTAAACTTGCTAAAATAAATGTTTAATTTTTTTCTTAAGAGGAGGCTTTATGAAATATCGGAAGGAATAGCTGTTTTGTCTAAGGGTGCAAATTCACTATGGGATGTTGGACCAACATGAACATGTTGATACAAAAATTTGGACAAGCATGTTGTATCAATTTGTTGTACCAACTTGTTGTACAACATGTTGTCCAACATGTGGGTCCAACATTCCATAGTGAATTTACACCCTAACAATCGATTTACGGGGAAAAAAACAAATTTTTGGGTGCAAATTCACTATGGGATGTTAGACCAACATGTTGTACCAACTTGTTGGACCAACATTCCACACAAATTTTGGCGTAGGAGTAAATTCTGCAATAGTCGATTCGTTCGCTTCTCAAACATGTTGGTGTACAAGTTTGTCCAACATTCCAACAAGTTAGTATAACATGTTTGTCCAACGTTTCATAGTGGATTTGCACCCTTTGATATCTAACGAACTTCTTTGACTTTTTCTTGTATTATTTGTACAAGTTTCAACTTGTTCCCAGCAAAGGGTGCAAATTCACTATGGAATGTTGGTGCAACTTGTTGGACCAATATGTTGTACCAACTTGTTGGACCAACATTCCACACTAATTTCGGCGTAGGAGTAAATTCTGCAATAGCCGATTCATTCGTTTGTCAAACATTTTTGTCCAACTTGTGGTACCAACATGTTAGTCCAATATTCCATAGTGAATTTGCACCCAAATGAAACAAAATCAAAATTTTTCGACCGCAATTTTTTAAAATTATTTTCACGCCGCCCATAAATTTTAGACAAGTTGAAACTTGCACTAAAAATTCCAGGATATATACCAGAGGAGTTTGTTCGATTCCTAATTTGGATTTTTTAATCGTAAATCGAGTATTAGAGAAAACAGCCATTCCTTTCGGTATCCGTGAAGCCTCCTCTTAAACGAGCATCATTGTTTTATATTTTTCTCATTTTATACTACCGATTTTCTTGCAAAAAAACTCATCCCATTGCTCAATTATTGCAGTATTATTCCTTGAATATCTACATTACGGAGAAACTTTAGCTGTCGTTTTAGCTATCGTTTTGGTGAAAGCGAGTAATTTGTATGCTCATGTGTGGGTTTTTCTGACCTCTTTCTCTTAATAATGGAGTAATGAATCTAGTTTTAACTGTTCCACTAGCATGTTGAACATTTAATAGCGAACTTACAGCAATTAAACAAATTTTACTATAATGGAGCTTTCTTTTTTAGTTTTTTTCATGTTCAAATGGCACAGGCCGTGATTATTGCACAAGTCTACTTCGATTTTACAAAACTAAATTAATTTTCTTTTTTTTGCTTTTATCGACCGCAGGGAGAATAAAGCATTGTTTTTAGCACAAATTTCAGATTTTTAGTTTTTGATATTTTTACACGTTTTGAAGTCCCCTGATGCCGAAAAAAGCAAAATTTGGATGGTGGCCGTGTGTGTGTATGAATATATGTGGAAAAAAAAGTGTCTGTCGGAGGAAAAACAAAAAAACGAAAGAACGGATTTCGATGATTTTTGGTGGGTAGCAACTTCTAATGAAATGTAGGTGCTGATTATTTTTGAGTTAAATCGATCCAGGGATTCGGAAGCAGAGTGAAAATGTTAAATTTTCAACAATTTCAAGATCTTTTTTGACTATAAATCGCGAACGCAGCTACCATTGAGTCCTATTTTCGTACTGCAGTAGATATTCATCCAGATACGCTACCATTGAAATTTGGTTAAATTCTGTTGAGTGGTTCAGAAACGGTGAGCAGGCTAAAAGTATGGTTAGGCCTAAAAACCGATATGTCGACTTTTGAAACGTCACGATATGACGTCATCGATTACGTCAACAAAGCGATTGGATGCTGATTGGCGGTTTTTCGTGGGAGCTAACAAAAAACTAACCGTATTTTTGAAAATATTTTCGGGGTAGAGGATTCCGAATCTGAAATAATTTTTCCGAAATTCGAATCCCTTATGCCAGTATTGCGGCTTTGGTGAACCTCTGATCAAAAATCTAACCGCATTTTTGAGAATATTTTCGGGGTAGAGGATTCCGAATCTGAAATAATTTTTCCAAAATTCGAATCCCTTATGCCAGTATTGCGGCTTTGGTGGACCTCTGATCAAAAATCTAACCGCATTTTTGAGAATTTTTCGGGGTAGAGGATTCCGAATCTGAAATAATTTTTCCGAAATTCGAATCCCTTATGCCAGTATTGCGGCTTTGGTGAACCTCTGATCAAAAATCTAACCGAATTTTGAGAATATTTTCGGGGTAGATTCCGAATCTGAAATAATTTTTCCGAAATTCGAATCCCTTATGCCCGTACTGCGGCTTTGGTGGACCTCTGATCAAAAATCTAACCGTATTTTTGAGAATATTTTCGGGGTAGAGGATTCCGAATCTGAAATAATTTTTCCGAAATTCGAATCCCTTATGCCAGTATTGCGGCTTTGGTGGACCTCTGATCAAAAATCTAACCGAATTTTTGAGATATTTTCGGGGTAGAGGATTCCGAATCTGAAATAATTTTTCCGAAATTCGAATCCCTATGCCCGTAATGCGGCTTTGGTGGATCTCTGATCAAAAATCTAACCGTATTTTTGAGAATATTTTCGGGGTAGAGGATTCCGAATTTAAAATTATATTTCCAAAATTCAGATTCCGTATGCCCGTACAGTGGCTTTGGTGGACCTCTGATCAAAAATTTAACCGTTATGTATATTATTTATAATATACATTTCATAATTCGTCGATAAAGCACTTTGATCGGTTCACCGATCTCATTTTTTCTTTTCCTGTTCACGTAAAATTCCTTGTTAGATCAAACTGCAGCCCTAACAAAGCACTATTTGGAGTTTAAACATTTCAAAATAAGAAGAAATATTAAATCCCTCAGGAAAACAAACAAAACTGAATTTTTTTTTCTTTTGCAAAGGGAACAACTCTAAACCAAAAAAATTGTCGTAAAATTTTCCTATTGTACAAAAAAAATAAATATCAGACGGAAATTGAGTGTGCCTAGAGACTGAAAATACGAGTTGGTATCATGCATTTTGGGATCGATACAAAGTGTTGAATTGGGAGCGAAAAAGAATTTTTTTTTCTCCCCTTTTCCGACTGCGATAAAATATGATGCTTCGCTCCTTTAATCTTACAAATTTCTGTAGAAATATATATCGTAGAATTCTTTTCAAAACCGGTGATACCTGTCATCGTAAATTGTGTCACTTTTCTGTTCCTATACAAAAATAAAATTCTTTGAATGTTCTATTGGGACGGGCGATGCGAATCCGTCTATTATAAACTAACTTACAAAAATATTCCGTAATTCGATATTTCTCTTTTTATATTTATTTCGTTCGGACACGATTTGAATAAACCAAATGTTGTGTAAATAATATTTTGATGTGAAAAGGGTATCCCGACATGATTGATTACATTTAGATGTTGGTCACCTGAACATTGATACGCTAAAGCTCATTTCAATTCGACGTTCACGTAAAAATATGGCTTTTTTTTTTCTTTTCGTAAAAAACTATTTTCTTGTTTATGGTCTCATGTAGAGGATCATGAAAATAATATTCATCAAATATTGTCAGCTGAATAACATATACGAGGCGCCGGTATAAATAATTCATAACTTTGTTATTATTGACTGCAATAAGTTAAAACTTAACCTACGTATGTATTTTGGGTGGCTGGTTCCAATCTGAAGTCAATAGATCGAAAAAATTAAAATCAGTTTTTTCAACCTTGTGGCTTCCGACTCGGAATCAACGGCCTAAAATAAAATGGCGAAGCAATTTTATTTTTAAAAATGTTATTCTTCTGGCGCATTATTAATTTTTCGGTTTCGAATTGATTAATGGTGATAGAAAATTTAAAATCTGCGACATTGAAAACCCTCCCCGATTGCTTTACGGAAATGAAGGGGAAAAAAAATGCGATATTTTGCGTTACATGTATATGATGCGGGTTGCCTACACTCGAAATCGGTAGGCGCTCAATATAGGTTTTAACGCACAGGGAGAATACCTATGGAGATTAGAGATAGTTCTTTGCTGGAATTATTGAAATATAAAACTTTGGAAAAATATTTTCCGAATTTTCGAGATATTTTCCAGAATTTGAACCCTGAAAGCTTGTATAACTTATTTTGTTTATTAATATTCTTTTTTCTTTCTTTTTGTTACAGAATCTGAAGAACCAAATCATGACGACGAATCTCTGGGTTGAGCAGGTAAGTTAGTTGACCCTTCTATCATATTTATTTAAGCCAAGCAAATTCGAACTTTAGGTTCTTACGAATAAACTTTGAGATTTAATTAATTAATTAATCTATGGATTACTAAGTCAGTAAAAATGAGGACCATTAGCTGTAATCAAATAATAATGTTTCTCGGAATCCAGTGCCGATAAAAGATTAAAAACTTGAAATATTTTCTATTTACATTGATACATATTTTTTTCTCAAGAGAAATATCTAAAATTCGTTATTACCGAATCATTTTGCAGTTGCACAGAAGAGATATTTTATTTATAAACTTATTGATTATACCTTTTCCGATAAAAAATTTAACGAAAAAAAAAAAATTGGCTCGTTTTTAACAAAAGTTTTCCCTTTTTTTTATTTTATTTTATTTTTTTTTTTTTTTTTTTTAGCGAAATTGACCTTAATTTCATTCCTGCAAGTAATTTTCCTTGTTGGAAATGGAAGTTTCGCTCATTTTTTTTCGTATCATGACTTCACATCCAGCATGCTAATTCTTAGATTTTCAAAGTTGCGGAATTGTTTAAGACCGCTTGAGAATAAAGTATACTCCCGAGTCATACTTTATAATTGCATTTCTTCGGAACTAAGAAAAGTTTTTGTCAGATCACACAGGCAATGGGTCTGAAGGTTCTTTCCCTTCCTTTCCTATCCTCTCCTGAGAAGAGGGAAACGAAAAAGGAAAGGTTTTTGGAGTTGTCCTCGTGTCGCTTGCAATTTAATTATGTTTCCGCTCCTGCTGAGGGCGGCGAATGAAAAGTGCACTAATGCTATTATGACCGTCTGACAAAGATTTTGTTTTATTTATCATTTTCGTATATACAAAAAAAAAAAAAAAATGCAAAATATAGTATGATGGAATTTTTTTTAATTAGCTCTTATTTTTCCTTTGTTGGTTTGTGTATTACCTTGATTACGGATTTATTTGTTCGACCGATTTTCCGAACCTCAGAATAAAGAGCAGGTTAATTTAAAGCATTACATGAAATGTTTTAATTCGATTATTATTATTACTGTGGGGCTGTGGTAAGTTTCCGAGTATTCCCTGTTGAAGACGGACCGATTTAGGTTAAGCTCCTTACAAACCTAATCTATATTAGCTGTCCTTCTTAAACTTTGACTTTGTAAAACCCTTTCCGAAACCCCAAGAATATTTTCCTCCGCCTATTTTATAATTAATTACTTAAAAATCAATTTCGGTAGCCCCATCTTGACTAAAAAGAGATGATGGCCTTTGTGGTCATTAAAGGTGTTACTACGGGGGAAAATATTAACGGTATATAAGCCTCCTTGTATGCATAGAACCTTAATAAATCTGATGATCTAACAGATTTTAATAAATAAATAAATTTTTTATTTCTAAATCAAAAAAATTTGACGAAGAAATCTATGGGGACCTCAAAATAAGCAATTTTGATTTTAAGGCTAAAGGAGGACAAATATTTTTGATGAAGAGAGAACATTTTCATTGCGCCTTAATTTTTGAAACAAAGCGCCAAATCACAAAAAAAAAAAAAAAAAAACTGGTTATTTTTGCGGACATGAGGACATTCCTGAAACATTCGACGGATCATTGGAAATATTTGAGGGATGTACTATGAATTTGAAATGCTACCCGAATGTTTATCTTAGGCTGCTAAAGGGGTGACTCAAATGTTCCTTTCTTGAAGGGTTAGCTCAAAAAATATTTTTTAGAGGTGGAGGGGGGACCTCCACCTCCCCTTACCTCCCCGGTATAATTTTTTATATTTTGCATATAAGTTTAGTTCAGTTTGCATCAAGAGCAAAGCAAAAAAAAAAACGAGGCTTAAAGGCTCAAAGGTCCACGGTGCCTTTGAAAGTCATGCGATGCCGAAGTATTTAAAAGGTATATACGCAAGCATTTGCCGATATTTTTGTTTGTGTATTCTCTTGCGAAATGCCTTCAAGCATTCCTTGAATACCTTTTTAGAGAACGTTTGAGCGACATTCGGGAAATCGAATTGCAAGAAAAAAAAAGCCGAGGGAAAAAAATTAAGGATGTTACTTTTTCAGGGACTAAAATAACTTTATTAAGCTTGTTTTACCGACTGGTGGCGTTTTTTTGTTTTCTATAATCTTTTTTCCTTATCTAATGGTTCTTTTTTAAAACATATGACAAGAATATGGTCATACGTTTCAATTTTTAAATAATCCATTTCTTTTTGAATATTTCTTCCTCTCTGATGACAGGCGCTAGACAGATATATATTGGCAACGATAAGGAAATTGTAAGGAGGAACGTAATCCATGCAAAAATTATTTTGCTTAAAAAGGGAGGACAGGGCGTTATATTAAGCTTAAGTATGAATGTAGTACTTGGAGGGATAAGAAAACTATTAAATGGTGAAAAAGAATTAAATTGACACGTATTTGACCTAACATAACAGACCGTACTTAGTTCCTTAGATCGTTAATTCACCATCCTCAATAGACGATTTCGACCAAGGCCTTATAGACAAATCCGGAAACTCCTACCCCTTAAACATGGGAGATCTTGTCCCGCTTAACTACGCAAAAATTAGTTCTTCCTTTCTACCACCTGAAGCGCTACGTGTACGCGAGACGCATTTTGATTGGTCGTTGAGATTTGTAGACAACGATGGCGGCGCACGCCCATACAGACGTCTATGCGGCCATAGTCCCAGCTTAAACGAATAGACATGTTGCGTCTCTGAAGATCGCAGCTCCATCAGTGGCCCTTTTTAGAACTAAAATGTGCGTACCTAGTTAAGCGGGACATGAACGGCATGGGAAGTTTCCAGATCCGTCTAATACGACCGTGATCTCGACGATCCAGTTTCGCAAGGGATTGTGGGACTAAACGGAACAAACAAGCAGACGACGCGTCCGTGTGAGTCCGTGTGTAAGTTTAGAATAGGCGGTTCAGTGATTTTAGCTATTACAAGGCATTTAATTTTGAAAATTCTTATAAATGATGCCAGCTAATTCTATAAAAATAATTCAGAAGTCAAACCTACATAGTTTTTCCCTGGAACCGAGCAAAATGAATTTTTAACTTGTATGTCTATACTTAGCTTATGGGAAGCATTATTAGAATGTACCCAGTCAGACGACACCATTTGCAAGGACGAAACGTCATTGTCGAAATCGTCTATATGGTAAAAGCCGAAATCGTCATCGATGTCATTTAACTTTATAAATGTACGTACGTAGTCATGACCAAATGGAGGCTGTTTAATTTTTATTCAGTGGTATAGCAACACATTAGTAACAACAAAGAATTAATCAACGGTCGAGTTAATTTGTTCGAGGAAACTAAAAATTTTTTACTCTTTAGAGAAATTAACTCTTCTCTCCCATGTGAATTCCATCTAATCCTCCATTTAATGATACAGGGTGCTATGGTCAGTCCAAGGCGGATGGGTTTAAATAAATCTTCATTATTTTTTATATGAGGAAAGGGGCGTTAATAACCTACTTATGCTTACTTAATCGTCGAGACTTACCTTACGAAGAACAGAAATTAATTTCGGATGGTTACGAATGAGTGGACCTCTGTTTTTCATAGGGTCTAAGACATCCTGAGACGTCGCTGAAGTTTGAAGTATTATTACGTTAGTTTTTATGTTGCTACAAATCTTGCATTAGGATACCTGGATGAAGCCTTTTTATGGAACGACTATAAGCTACTAGAAATTTCATTTTAATATAATAGTATAACAAAAGAGAAAATATTACTTAATTTTCAAAAGCCTGTAAAATATAAAAAGTACGACAGGGAAAAGAACTAAGCCATAAATGTGCTTCACACGATGAGGATCGAGCACATCTAAGTTTTTGTGAATTTTTATGGCCTTGTGTTTTGTACGACAGAAGATGACGTCGTATAACGATATCATTCACATTTATGTGAATACGAGATTCCTCTTTCTCTCTCTCTCAATTTTCAAAAATCGGATGCGAGCTTTTTTGAGATTGTTAATGGGAAAATATCTTAAAGCCTCATGGTTTATTTCAATTTCCGTTTCGTTTTAAGTGTATTAAGCGATCAATCCTTTGATTATGGGGGTATTCGCAAAGCGGGAGTTGTTTCTCGGAAAGTTAGCATCCCTTATTTAAAATGTTTCAAACCGCACTTCTTTTTGTACGGGACGTCTCATCTTAATTTCTTTTCTTTATCTTCACTTTTTCAGTCTTGGTACGACTACAAGCTGCGATGGGACCCAAAAGAGTACGGAGGAGTGCACATGTTACACGTACCCTCCGATCACATTTGGAGGCCTGACATCGTGCTTTACAATAAGTAAGTATCAACAGATTTTTATTAGGGATTTTTAAGGCTTTTTAATGTCCGTCTCGTTTTAGGGGATATTAAAATTTCCATCGGATTTCTACATGCAGGTTAAAAAATGTTTAACCACAAAAGTGGATATAAAGCGGTTTTATTTAATTACAGTTGGACAAGCTGCAAACCACTCTTTTTTGTTAAATATACGAAGAAACATTTTTGTGGAAAAATTTCGAGAGGTGCTTTTGCAGATTGTAATAACTCTTAATTAGTTTATTATCTTGGTTTTATAGCTTTTTCATTTATTTGTGAAAATTCGCTTTAAATGCGTATTTTACTTTTTAATTTTAACTTTTTTTTTGGATTTAATAATGTAATAATTTCAAAGTTCGTATAATTTTACATGGATGTTTTTCATTAGCTTTGGAGCATCTTTTTTTTTTTTTTTTTCATCGTCGAAAGGTTTAATTCAGTTAAGTTTATTTTTAATAAGTTTTGGCGCGGGGCAATATTATTCTGTGTTATATATGATATATAAAGGTTGCACAACTTTTTCCTTTTCGTTTTAAACGGCAGCTTTAGGGAAAGCTTTCTGTTTCGAAAACTTTGGAAGCACATCTGGGAATTTAAGACAGTTCGAGGTTTGCTTTTACTTTCTGTTTGGGGCGGTAGCCCTTTTATTTATGTGCAAAGTTAGATTTTGGACCAGGTTATGAAACCGAAATTGTTGCTGAGAAATCATTTGTAAAATTGTTAACATATAAAATACGGCTTTGGACTTTTTTTTTCCCGAAGAAAAGTAGCAATGACCGACTACATTTTTTATTGAAATTTTTTTTAAGAGAAACGAGATTTTCGTTTATAAAACTGGATATGAATATATGAATTAAAAAGCATTCTCGAGTATCCTCGACACTCGATATTCTGCGGAAGATGAATTTAAATCGCAATATTAGAAAAAAAAAACTATTGAATTATTGGATTTAATCTTTTTGAATAACGATATCAATTTCATGTTGGTGATGAAAACTTTGATGTGAGATTTTCTTCTTAACTATGAATCGTTTTTCGTGATTATTTATTTACGGATTAGTCTGCTCATTTAATCTCGGATCTTTATTCGGGATTTTCGATTTCACGATTCATTTCATTTCTGTCAGAAATATAAAGCTATCAGCTCTGCCGAAGGGTGTGGAACGAAGGGCTGGGAAAAGGAGGAAAAGAAAAATGAAAAAAAAGTGACGTGAGGTTCCGAATTTTTTGTTTTCCTTACTACACAGTGGAAAAGGGACTCGATAAACATATGTAAGCGATGGAAGTTTCCATCGAGAGATTTTTGTTTGTCTTTTGTAGAGTCATAACAATAATATAAGTCTTTTCGCATTGTGTAAATGATGCGAAGTCCCTCGAGTGGGAAAATGATCATGTTACTTTTGATACTTGAAGCAACGGTTTTTTTTTTCTCCTTTCTTTTAGAAGATTTTTATACTCAGCTATTGACCTATAAAAGTGGGAATTCCATTTTCGAATTGGAGAAAGTTAAAATAAATTTTTATGGAATCCTCGTGAATGTGTTTAGCTCTGACTTTTTAAGGTATAATGATCAGGGTTTGATTTAAAGTAAATTTTGCTTCACAAACTTTTTTTTTTCTTCGATTTGAGAAAATTGGAGAAAGTTACTTTTTTGTTGCGTTATATTTTTCAGTTAATGGTATAGCAAAGATTTTCTTTTCGTGGCATTATCCTTAAGTCATTTGTTCGTTATTGTCTTAAGACTCATAAAACGTATCCTTCGGTCCATCACAGCTTATCAGATCTCATTTAGAGTGCTTGACAGATAGGTTCGGATTGGCCTAAGACGTAGGGAAAGATTTCCAACCACTTTCAATCCGAGTTAACTTAAATTTTTATTTGCAGTCAGCCTGATGGCATTAGTTCAGAATCGATTTCTTTTGTGCAGATCTTCAGTGTTTAGAAATTTTACTTAGGATTTATTCATTTGGTTAGTTTCTTACCCAAGTAACATTGGTTGGTTGAATAACCATCCCAGCAACGTTTTTCCCCAACGTCAAAAAACGGTCGGCGTTAACGGATATTTTTACGTTGAAATGTCCGGGCTAAATAACGGTCCTGGCAACGGTTGAAAAAACGTTTATTCAACTACGCCCTTGACTATAAACCAACTATGAAAAGAAAAAAAAAAAAAAAAAGAATGCATTTTGATATGACTATTATAGCACCAACATGAAGAGTATTGTATCTTTTTCTCTAAATAAGTATTATCATAACGCGAACTTATCCCTAAGTATTACGGAAAACTACATTTTACTCGTCTATTATAAATTTGGAACTTCTATATGTAGTGCAAAAGAGCAAAGCAAACTGTACGCCAAATACCTAATTTTTGTCTTAAAATCAGATTTCAGGTATTTTTGTGTACTATTAGTATTTTTCATTTTTATAGACCTGTTAAAGGTCCTCAAGTTGAGATTTTGCGATTTTATATTTTGACTTTTCCAAAATCCGGGAAAACTTTTCCCATAAGCTAAACGTTAAAATATACATAACGAAATTAGACGTTATTTAAACCGACTGCCCGGGTATTGGTTAGCAGTTAACGTTGTCTTGTAGTAATATTCAACCTAGTTGAAAAAACGTTCGTTTAATCGAAGGTTGATTTTTGGGCTCTGACGTTGTTCGCCGCAATTCAACGTTGCTGGGATGGTTATTCAACCAACCAATGTTACTTGGGTAAGATTGTTGTTTTATATCGTTTAGGATCAGTTTTTGTAAGTGGGATATGTTGGTAAAATTTATTAAAAATCAGACGATGGCTTCTGCGATCGTTAAGAAAAACCCTATCGCTTATTATATTTATTTTTTTGTGCATTGAAACAATTAAATAGATAAATGAATTAAAAAAAAAAAAAGAATTGTCTCTGAAAGACTAACATCGGAGGCACATGCCTACTTATTATCAAAAGAGATTAAACTTCGATTAACTTTGAATACCGCAGTTGACCTTTTTTTTTTTTTTAATTTTCGCGTCCTTGATATGCTATAATAAATTTTCGTGAACCTTTTTCCCCCTTCAAGTTGCGGCACTTTTTTTTAAAAAAATTCGCTCGATTTTAAAAGAGCTAAATAAATTTTAGGGATGTCATGACAAAAAAGGAAATCCTGGAATCCCTTTGCCCCTTTTGTTCCCCTCCTCCCCCCCCCCCTTTTCTATCTCTCCTCTCTCTGTCTCTTGATTATTTAAAATGTTGCGCATGAAGGAATATAAATAGAATAAAATAATTTGAGGTTAGATTTTTCCTTCATATCGAAAACATTCATCGCGGTCGTAAAAGTATTTTCAGTTTTTTTTTTTTCTGTTGTGGATGTAAAAAGGAACAGGGCAGTAAACGATATCCGTTATTAAAAGAGCGATGTACTCGAATAAATTTTTTTATTGCTCCATCGTAAACTATAGTGATTCACACAAGATATTGGAAAATGTTACGGCCCCTAAATAAACCGCGGGAAAGAGAATTTCAACGAGCTTTGGAAAGGATGAGGGTCAATAAGGCCGTTTTTTGGGCTAATTTTTTTTTTTTCGTGAAATTTGATCCTTGAGTCCTGGTAAATGATTCCCCAAAAGAATTTTCGATTTCGGTCGTCGGAACCCTTAATATTCGCCTAAAACCATGATATTTTATTAAAGCAAATTTTAAGGATCAGCATAGGAATTAAAAAATTTTATTGCGGCAGGGAAGTACTCCTACCTAAGACCTTTTAAGGGTATTTTTTCATGTTCCGAAAAATATGTAGAACCCCCTTAAAAGCGGCAATTTTAGGTGTTTTAATTTTTTTTAACACCGTTCTTCCAAGGATTTCTCAAAACTGCATACAATATATTATAGCTTGCCCTAAGATGAACCTCACGTAATTTTTCCCGTTTGCGAATCCAATGGAATCCATTTGAAAAATGCATAAGACGCGGTTTTTACGGCCTATTTGAGCTCCCTGGTAGTCAGATCTGAATGTTTTTTAAAAAACATCAATTAGGAGTGACAATTAATCGATTCCAGCCATTATCCCGTTCTATCCATGATCAAGTTATCTTAAAAAAAACTTAAAAAAATTATTAAAAAATCACTTTGCATTTGATGTGTTCCATAACAAGTTTTTGAAAATGAAATGTGAAAAATATAAACAATATATGTATTTTCTTCTATTTTTTGTATTAAATTGTTATTTTAAATGCAAGACATCATTTCTGAAGGGTAAATTAAAAATACCAACTAACTTAATACGAAAAAAGAAGGAAATATACAGATTATTTATAATTTTAATATTCCATTTTCGAAAACTTGTTATGGAACACATCAAATGCAAAGTGATTTTTTAATCATTTTTTAAAGTTTTTTTTAAGATAACTTGATCATGGATAGAACGGGATAATGGCTGGAATCGATTAATTGTCACTCCTAATTGATGTTTTTTAAAAAACATTCAGATCTGACTACCAGGGAGCTCAAATAGGCCGTAAAAACCGCGTCTTATGCATTTTTCAAATGGATTCCATTGGATTCGCAAACGGGAAAAATTACGTGAGGTTCATCTTAGGGCAAGCTATAATATATTGTATGCAGTTTTGAGAAATCCTTGGAAGAACGGTGTTAAAAAAAATAAAAACACCTAAAATTGCCGCTTTTAAGGGGGTTCTACACATTTTTCGGAACATGAAAAAATACCCTTAAAAGGTCTTAGGTAGGAGTACTTCCCTGCCGCAATAAAATTTTTTAATTCCTATGCTGATCCTTAAAATTTGCTTTAATAAAATATCATGGTTTTAGGCGAATATTAAGGGTTCCGACGACCGAAATCGAAAATTCTTTTGGGGAATCATTTACCAGGACTCAAGGATCAAATTTCACGAAAAAAAAAAATTAGCCCAAAAAACGGCCTTATTGACCCTCATCCTTTTCTCGAACGAGAGGAACGGTAGAAGTGAAGACATGCTCCAATTATGGTCTAGGGCTATTTTTTTAAAAATATTTACACCATCTTACGTTAGTACTTTTCTTATGAGGTATATAGCCAACTAACTGTCATTTTAAGTTTTTTTTTTTTCTTTGTGCATATCGGTAAAAAGGGAAACCTCTCGGTGTTATGCCATTCCAGATCAGTGGGTTACTGTAAAGATACGTCGTCTTGTCGTTTTCTGTCGATATTGAAGCGGAAAAAGCGAATCCTATTTACAGATGATTTTTTTTTCTTGTCCCTCATATCAGTTTTCTTACAGCTTGTATTTCGGGCGATTTTTTTTTTTTTCCAACGAATTTTTATCGACATACTGCGTTAACATACTACTACCGTGAAATATGGTTTTCCATGCTCTGTCGATTTTTCAACTCGACAGATTATCGAGGAAGATCGATTTGTCAACGTCCGCGGTGTCATTTTCTTTAAAATTTTGATTTTCTTATGGAAATAACTGACAAGAATAAAAATTTGAAGAGTTGGAAGTTTACGGAAACTTTTGCGGAGTTGAGATCCCGCTCCGCTTCCGAAGGATGGGGAGGATTCGCGATTGTTTGGTGAAAAATCCGGGCAGTTGTCAAGGGATCTTCTTTTGCTCTTCCTGATCTTTTTCCTCTAGTTTTTATGTCAAAATAAAGAAAGATTTAAGTTCAAGCGTTATTGAATTAAATGTTACTGGTGAAATGCCAAAGTCCAGTGTGTAATCATTTTTTTTATTTTTACGACTTTCCTTTTTAATGGGGGGGGGGGCGGATTATTATCGAATCATTTTGTGTGCTCACGATATGCCTACCACAGGTTTTTTTTTTATTTAGAGCGTTGCACTTTGCTGCTTTTAAAGGAAAAGCCACGATAAATCCGATTTTCTGTATAATTAGATTTCACCCTTTAAAGCTTTTACGTCTCGAAATAAAAAATAAGACGAAAGTTTCTTGATTACAGTATATCTCGTCTGGTTTATTTTCAGGGTATCACCCTGACCCCCCGGTCCCTTGTCTGCCCTCGATAATCTATTTCTTTTTCCATTGGTCTTAAGATTCACCTTCGAGGCGTTAAATTTTGAATCTAATTTTCCGAGGCTAGATTTTATTTGCGGAAAGATTTCTTCGAGAATAGAAGTAGAAAAGAAAAAGGGTCGAGATTTCATGTCTTTAAAAATCGTAAAAATAAAAAAGTTAAGGAAGAGAAAACAAGGAAAGTAGGAGAGAAAATATAGAGGCCGGTATATAAAAAGTGCTCGAACGAGCCTTCGTCAAAGTAAAGACAAAAGCAATTAAAAAGCAAGATAGAGGTAGCTGTTTTCATGGTGGTCTGTTAACCTTGCTGAACCACATCTCACTAAGGACCAATAAAATTGAAATCGATTTTTCCTTTAATTATGCTTTGGATAAAATAAAAATAAAAAAAAAAAAAATAAAATAAAGAATAAAAAAAAAATAAATAAAAAGCTGACTTAAAATTGTTAAATTACGCTTCTATTCTTTTTTTCCGATTATGGCATGAGGCAATTAAGAATGAAGTTTTTTGATCACATTCTTTTAAAGACCTTCTTAATTGTTTGAGAATTCTACTCATTCATTTGCAATATAAAGGACGGATTTTAAAAGGCAACAGATCACTGAGAAAAATAAAGTGAACTGAAATCGGATCCGTTACATATTTTCGAGTAAATTGCTTTTTACTGTGAAACGAATAGAAAGAACTTTAATTTTAACTTTTTTTTCCATAAAACATTTTTAAACGATTTTTTAGTTTAATGATCATTTATTATTTGAGTAAAATTCAAGGTAGTAGACAAAAGTTCGTTTAGATGGTACTTTCCTTAGATCATAAGGATTCCAAAAAAGAGGTGATGCCATCTAGACGATCTTTCTAAATGGCTGCCATATATATTCAAAAGAAAAAGTGAAAATTAACTATAAACCGGCTCTTGTATCTTTAAAGTTTTTTTTTTCTCTCTCTCAGGGATGGCAATTAGTAATCTTACAGTTTAGGCATGATGAGCAGAGACGTAATTTCGTATTTTTTCGGGTGGTGCAAGATTTTTTTTTTTTTTCGGATGGTGCAAACTCTTATTGTTAATTTTTTTGAGTTTTTCCTTTTAACTTACCTATGCCAGCGAAGGATGGCATATAGCATATACATAAAATGATTTTTAGTATAATATTCAAAAGAAGGATTCCAAGACGGACCTGCAGGTACTTGAAAATAATGAGATTGTGCGTGACCGTTCGACTCAATAATAGAATTAATTTTTTTTTTTTTATTGTTTTCAAAACATTGCCCTATTTACTTTTGTCAAGGCTTAATTGAATCGAAATTCGTACTAGGACAGTAAAACAAAACATTTTGCAAATAAATTTAAAATCTTAAGTGGTGCAACTGCACCATTCTGCACATAGAAAATTACGTCTCTGATAATGAATAGATCATTGGCATGACTTTTACTATTCCTTTAATTTCAGTTCTGATGATGCTATTTAAAAAATTTTTCCACTATCATAATGATTGATGTCGAACATTAGGTTCCCTAAGGATAAGGGAAGAAGAGGTGTAGTAAGTCACACCTTCCTTGAAACTCCCCCAGGTAACAGTAACAAAATATCCGTTTTCATGTACAATTTTTTTTTTTTTTTTTTACAAAGGAAATGGCTGGGGAGTCAGTCGTCTTACGAATTAAAAGACTTGAAATGGAGAAAAGGATGATGAAGGTCATCTTTAGTAGCGAAAGCCACTCCAAAGATGAGTTAATTGTGCCTTAGGTGTACTGTAACTAGTAAGCATCCTTACAAGTCCAAAAAAAAAAATTCTAAAGATACAACAGTTGTTTTATCGTTATTTTTCCATTTTTTATTTACATATGGCTGCCATTTTGGAAAACTAGACTTCCCAGGTGACCATCCTGGTTTTCTGTCATCTTACGGTCAAAGGAAAGTACGGTCTGAAGGAACTACCACCTAAATTTTTGCCATTCCAGATTTACGCAAACGGTGTTTTTTATGCGTTGTCCCACAGACTATTTTTTTAAATATTCATTTTTGAATCGAGTTATAAATTTTAAATTTTACTCCTAAATTCCATCCGATATTTACCCAACCTTTTTTTCACTGGAGGCTGTTATTTTGACAACCCGAGGTTATTATACCTTAAAAACGACAATTTTGCAAATTGCAAAACTCTTATAACGACTCTGTCCCTCCGAGCCCAGGAGCAACAATAACAATAATGTAAACATTTGCGATCGCTGCTATTGAGGACGGAAGGGCACAAAATTAATATTTGATTTAATGAAAAGTGAATAAACGTTTCCTTGAAACATATTTCTACTTTTTGTACCCAACCAAGAAGTAGTGTTTACTGATATAAAAAAGAAGGGGGAAGAAAAAAAAAAAAAAAAAAAAAATCTTTCGTAGTAAAGAAAGGTAGATGGAGAGATTTGTTTGGAGACACTTGAATGACATTCGGAAGGGCGAAAAGCAAACATCACGACCCTCCAGGAGAACTAGGTGAAATTTAATCGATCTAAATAAAAACTTTATCTTGCTTTTTTTCTCGCTCGTTGCTTCCGCATTTTGTAATCTGAGTTTCTTATTTAAAAACTTCGATATTTTGCATCATTTTTTTTTTTTTTTTTTAATTAACTCAACCAAGAAATTTTATTCCTTTGCTTTTTTTTTTCTTTCTTTGTTTCTTTATTTATTTTATTGCTTTTTTTTCGAATTTCATAACTGTTAATACTGAGACAGAGAAAACTAAATCGAACAAGTTTTCTACGTCATGTGGTTTAGCCTCCATATAATAAATTCAATTTAGACTTTGGAGGATATGAATTTCCGGTCTTGTTCTTATGTCAGCCCGGATTAAAGGAAAGGATAGGATAGTAAACCGGTAATGGAAAGAAAACAGAAGTTTTTTTTGATGGAAAAAAGCATCGCAAGATATCCTTAAGGAGAGAGGGAAAAAAAAAATCTGACCACGGTTTTTCATTTTCATTCCTGCCTTCCACATGTAACAATGTTACATAAAGGAACGAAGTTAGATCATTGTGTTTTGGATGACTTTCGTTTTTTTTTTTTTTTTTTTTTTTTCAAGTTTTCTTTTGAAATGGGTTTTTTCTCTCTCCTTTAACTCAGTGCTGCTCCCTTTAACGGTAAAAGAAAAGAAAGGAAGACTACCAACTTTTTAAATGAGGAAAAAGCCCAATTTTTTTCCTATCCATTTTAATGGAATTAATAATTTTACGATGACGAAAATAAGAACCTTAGGAACAATAACCGTATTTCCTCGCAATTACGGAAATTTCAAGCTTTGCGGTTTCCGCTCCGGCGTCTCGCAAAAAAAAAAAAAAAAAAAAGTATTACGATTTCTTGTTGTTTTCCTTTGGAGATGTGCTTAAAGTTGGTCCCTTCGTCTTTGAAATTATTTTAGAACGAAAGCAAAACCATATTCATACCGATGTAATTAATATTCGCCAGGGAAGTATTTCGAGGGTGATTCTTTAAGCTCCTTCGCTCCTTTGTTCCCTTTTAAAACCCGCCGCATATTTAATAATCCCTGTCAAGTTTACGCGTTTAGGTTTAGGAAAACTATGAGACTTAATTTTGCTTATTTGGAATTGAAAAGGTGCACTCTCCATTTTTTATCTCCGGATGTCATCGCTGATAACACCGATAAAATATGAAATACGAAATGAATATTTTATATTTTTTTATTTGTCGAACTGAATATGCCGGATACGCATTTATATACCTTTTTTTTTAGTGCCGGTAGGTAATTGAGTTAGGCACTCCTAAAAAAAATGTTTTAACTCCCGTTTTCTTTTTGAAATTTTGTTCCTAAAACCAATTTAACGTTGAATACCGCCAGTTTCCATTTTTTTTTTCTTCTTCAAGATATTCGAACTTATAAATTACTTTCAAAACGTAATCAGGTTAACTGGCGTCATTTTTTTCTTTTCGAAATTGAAAGTGGCGTTTTTCTTGCTATATGCGGGGGAAGGTGGGACCTACAATGAAAGATTGTCCTCAAAAATTATGGATGCTACAGTAAAGCTAAATTCTTCTGTTTTATCTTGTGTGCATTTAATTTACTTGTAAACGGAGAAGACGGTTGAAAAATGACTTTTACTTCATTCGGTTTTATCACAAAGCACTGGGTCATCGATCTGGAATCTTTCCTTTCGACGGGTTTCTCCCTTCTTGCATCCTTTAACTCGGGAAAACTTTTACTTTTTATCTCACCCTTTTCTTTTTCCCTTGTATTTTCTTCTCGAGGTCTGGAATAATTCGTGATGAATTCCCTTCCAGTTTCGATAGAATATCTAACGCGTTTTTGGAATCCGATCGTTTCTCCCTGATTTATTCCTTCATAATCATCGCTTTTGAGGAATGCGAAAATCCGCTAAATCCGCGAAGGATTTTAAACGGAAAAAAGATTCTTTCCATTTTGTGTTTTAAGCGGGTTTTTGTTTCAATGATACAAAAAAAAAAATTCTTTTTTTTTTTCCTCTGCGAATATGTATTTTTTTTTTTTTTTTTCGATCACGTGGCAAAAAAAAAAAAAAAAAAGGAACGTGTTTTTACTGGGGGGGAAAAGGTTTTTTGTCTTTATTTGTATCAGATTTTTGTATTCAGATCATTAGTCAGAGTAAAAAAAAAGAGCGGTCATGTTGACAGTCCTTTCGTTACGTTCTGTATTACAATGCCCGGAGATTCTCTTGTGGGTGTATCCGAATTCAGTGCAGATTTTAATCGATGCACGTTCGTTTTCCTTCTTTTTGTTTATTATTTATTTACAAATTTGCAAAGAGACTTTTGGAGAAAATAAAAGTCTGCTGAAAAAAAAAATGCCTGACACTATGTGCACAAATCTGACGACACGGGCAATGATTTTAGAAATTCGAAAAAAAAAAAAAATAAAAAAAAGAACCAATAAATAAATTCATGTATTACAACACCGAGCATAATGCTAGAACTATCTGAAACTTTTGGAAGAATTTATTACTCATAAATTTCAATATTTATTTAGCGTTTCAAGACCGGCAACTTTTGATTAGTTTTATGATTAACTTTGTGCTCTATGACTTGGATTTGAATGCGTTTCTAAAACCTTCAGAAACTTCAACCACGAGCTATTCCGATTAAGTTTGCAAAAAAGTTTATTCGGTGACTTATGTCTTCACCTTCAATCATATTTTACAGTTTCGGTGTAATTTTTCTGTGTATAACGGATAAAACTTTATTCACAATATTTATTTTGACGATCAAAACGTGAAACTTTGAAATAATTTTTTTTATGAAAGTTTTTACTTGCTATCAGTTGTCACTGTCATATTCATTTTCGAATGTGACTCTGCTACTTTCAAAAGTGTTGATGTGTCAGTGGTATTTGGGGAACGAATTTCCTTAAAAATGATATGGTAATCGCAACTCTGAAACTTAGAGCGCCGAAGGTCAACTGACGTAACTCCATCAGAAATAAGATTGGACGTGGACTGTCTTGTACGGAAGCCCTGATGGGTCCAAACTATTTGCCAGTTGTCGTTGTCTATTCCGGAACTGACAATTTCATCCCTGACATCTTCCAGAACAGGAGGTGCTTATTCCGGAACTGACAGTGCTTGTTCACGATTTTTTTTTCTGCCAGTTTCTGAACTAGCATTTTTTTAAACGGAACTTAGCAGTTCCGGAACTGGCAGAAAAAAAATTGACAGTTCCGGAACTGGCAAGAAACCAATGGCCCGTTCCAAAACTAGCAATTTTTAATGCAGCGTTGCCAGTTCCGGAACAAGCACCGTCAGTTTCGGAACAAGCACCGCCTAATCCGGAATTAACAGGTATAAAATTGTCAGTTCCGGAACAGACAGCGTTAAAATTGTTAGTTCTGGAACAAACAAATGTCAAAAACAGTCAAAAGAGTCTATATCCAGTCATATTTCTGACGGAGACGTCAAATGACCTTCGACACACAGAATTAAAGTGGAGTAATGTACACTTAGTAGGACTTTTACCGGACTTCGGTGAAAACGTAATAGGAGTTGGTACTTGATTCAAAACAAATGGAAATTTTTGTTTAGAACTTCTCCAAAGTTTTTTTTCTTTATGCTAAAAAATGAAATAAAGAAGAGAATTCATTGTCAGATACATATTATTGCGGGAAAATATTTTTAAAACTTTAAGCTTAATCTATACTTTGTGGCGGTATTAAAATCCTTAATCTAAAAGTTGCGGAGTTTTTTATTTAATCATTCTTCTCGAGATACTGAAAGCTATTATTTCTTTTCCAATAGTTTCAATGAGATATTCAATGTTCGATTTTTTTTTCCTTTAGTTGCATACTTTTAATAAAGTTTAATGATTTCCTCGGAGTGAGGAATCCAAAGTGAAATTTACCCTCTGTAGTTTTATTTTAAATCAGGGGCGGACTATTGCAAAGATAAATTAATTTTGTTTTTCACGTTGCTAGGTAGAAAATTGATTAATTGGCTTGTGGAATCATACCTTTTGTACATAACTCGATTCTCCGACAAGTACGATTAATTCAAGTTTGTTTGCAAATAAATGTTGCTTTATTTATTTCAGAGCTCTTAGGTAAACTATGAGTATAGTATCAAGAGATTTGTTTTCAGTTTTCGTGCATTAGGGCACTGCGTTTTTTTTTTTTTTTTTTTTTTTTTTTTACTTTTTCAAATCAGAATTAAATGCCTTATTTTTTGAAGTTACCATGCCGTGATCGAATTAGAAAGGCAAACAATTTCGGTCTGCTATGATTTCGGACATCGAAAAATCATATGAGAATCGAATACTATAACTGTATTTTGTCTTGGAAGACGTGATCAAGACTCAGACGCTTCTATCAAATTTTAAGCTTGCTTTTAATGGTGCTATTGCGGGAAATACTACCGATTCCTCTCCCTAATAGGCAAAGTAGGTGGTAGTTGTCAATTTGACAAAAACAGGTATACCGCCGAAAAAAAACTTTTAAAAACAACTTTTTGATAAATCTTGCATTGCTTCAAGCACAGCTTTAAACTCTATCCTGCAGCTTTATCAATCGATCAGTTCGTTGTTTTTTTTTTTTTTTTTTTTTTTTTTTTATTAAAGAGAATCCATAAATTTGGATTTTTCGACCAATAGTAAGTTTACTATTGAACGAAATAACGATAACAGGTCAACTGGAAGTTGACACTGAACCGGAAGTGAATATGGATCGATCTCGTTTAGGACATTGTTTTTCAATAGGATACCATTACGGTGACGGCTATGATTCATAACCTCATTGGCCATAATAATCTAGGCGGTAGGATTGTGGACTTTTAAATTCCCTCATTTATCGAAGGAAAAGACCAACTCCTAAAAGAGCGGAAATGTATTTTATAAAATTGCTGGTTTCATTTATTGAAAGGTAAATTAAACAAAGATTGGCAGCTACAGTACAGTGAACGCCGAGTTTTTAAAATGTCACTGATCTGTGTAAAAAGAGTAATCAGACTTCTCTCGGATGATTTCCCGGTCGAATCAACCGTAAAGATAAGATTAGAGCAATTTGTATTTGTTTTTTTTTCCCTTAATGGAATATGACGGTGATGATGATGATGATAATGAACTCGAACAAGGAAAGCGAACGATGAAGTAATGTTAAAAATTTTCAAAACGATGATGGGGTAGGGTGTTGACACGGAAAGAAGGCATGAGAAAAGGGACTTTTTTTGATAAGGAGGGAGTATGAAGGCTTTGTCTTGCTTGCCAACGCGCAAAAGATTGGGATTTTGAACTTTAAAAAAACATCACTCAATTCAGTCTTTTGTGCTCGAAAGCGAAATAAACGGAAAACAGAATTTTGTTCAATCTTTTGGTCAGAAAAAGGTCGGCATTAAATAAATGTAAGCATGAATCATTTTAAATTATACGGTCATATTTTTGAAAATCTTATATTATCCAAAAAATAATCGCAAGTCGCAGTTACTGTACCCTAAGCTCTGCTGTTCGTCGCCGTTTTTATCAAGAAGCGATCTTGTGACAACTTTGAAATTCGAAGTTTAATTTTCCACGTTCCGAATCGCCTAATTTTCTGAAATAGAATTTGAAAATGCATAAAAATAGTTCAAGTATAATTTTGCTATGGGATGAATCAAATTTACATGTTAAAAAACACTTGCATCCATTTGTTTTGTTATCTTCGTCGGCTTCATAAATTTAGCGCCTACAACTTTTTTCAACATAATTAAAATCAAAACATGAAAACTCTGTACAAAACCAGGATAAACGCAATCAAAACTTCAAAAGTTTATAATTAGTCGGTTGAACAAAAATAATCGGCGAAATTATCTTTAAAATTTTAATTATCTTAAACACGTGTAAATGTCCTATAATTTTTTAAATTCTTCCAAATCAATTCTCTGATATTGGTTTGAATTTTTCAAAATATTTTTCATCATTTTTCCTTTAGTTACGTTGAAAGCTCGCTTAGGCTAATCGCGCGATCTGTAACAGTAATAAATCCTAAGATCAGTTTTTTTTTTTTTTTGAGAAAAAAATTTACTTGAAAAAAATTAAATTAAAGTTCAAGAAGTAAAACTTTTTTATTTTATTTTAAATAAAAACGACGGAGGAGGAAGGCGGTATTTTGTCTGGAGTTATGAAAACGCGATAATGTAAAAAGTGAAAGATTCCTTTATGAAAGCGGTGTTGGTTCCAACAGTCGAAAGGTAGTAACTTTTTTTCTCCTTTAATTTCCTTGGAAGAAATCCTTAACAAAAAAAATTAAAAGAAGGAAAAAAAAATCATCTTAGCGAAAATTCCCTTTTAGGATAAATTCGTGCCTTTAAGTTTTGGCGAAAGAAGGTTGTTTTAATGAAAAAGTAAGCCGTTAGATTAACTTAGTTGTAAACGAATATTTATATATTAAAGGGGGGAACCAGTTTTTCGGGCTGTGTGGAAAAACTCTTCTCTGTTTTATACTGTAATTTTTTTTTAGCCTATTTTAACAGCAGGGGATAGTAGGTTTTATTATATCGCTCTGAATATAAATGGAAAATCCCAAACTTCATGAAACGTTAATTGAAATACTTATTATCTAAATGATGTTTTATATTATTTTGAAACCGCTTTTTCCGTCGAAAACTTGAACCTCTAAAAACTTTGTTCAACAACTTTTGTTTAGCTTAATATTACAATATTTTCCAAGCATTTGACATTAAATTCATTTAGAATCATTATTATTATTACCAGTCATTTTTGTGAAGCGGGATGTTAAGCGGTATATTATTAAGTAATTACCGTGGTAATAAATAAATTTTATGGGCATTATTAAAGTTTACTGAGACCCATTTAAGAGGTAAATGAAGAGAATTTGGAAAACCACAACATCTGACGGTAAAATTTCTAAATTAAGCACCTTTTTTTTTTCTTTTTTTTTAAAGGTTCAGCTGTCTCAGCTAGGACGTATACAGTGATTGTTTGCACTTTACGGTAGACTAATTTTAAATAAAGTTTTTTGAAATTTTTGACCCGGATAATGGGTTAGTTTTTGAAAACTTAAAGCTTTAGATGTCACAAAACTATTACATCAAGTCATCAAGTCATTTCCAGAGAAGGGATCAAAATATTGCCCATCTGTAAAAAAAAAAAAAAAAATCTACTTCCAAACTTTACCGGGTAAAAGTCGAAAGTAAAGTTAACTTGGGTTATTTCGGTGTCTCCTTTCTTCAACTTTGCCTGATTAATTCCGGATCGCTTTAGAATTTTGAATTGTAGTGTTCGGTTTCTAAGGATATGATTCTAAGGTAGAAATTTAGTTCTAATTCCACAGAAAGGAAAATCGCTGAGTCGTTATTTCGCTGTATTCAAAAAGTTAAAATCATGCATACTTTTTTTTTTTTTTTGTGCAGAACAAAACTGCCCCTGTAACATGTACTAAAATGTTGGTCCAACATTCCATAGTGAATTTGCACCCTAATCGAAATGACCGTAACTGCATTTTTAAAAACAACTTGAACAGGAATACTGGAATAGACTTGTTGTTGACATAAGTTAAAAATAAGGAACACACATTGTGCACAAAAATGTAGTTACGGCCGTTTCACTTACAGGGGCAGAAAACACTATAGCAAAAAAGTCAAGCAAAATAGGATGCGATTTAAAAACTCTACTGCAAAATGAAATTGCAATAAATTGGACTTATACAACTGCAAATTGAGGTCGTCATAGCAGAATAATCACTCGAATATTTAACGGATTTCAGTTATCGATTATTAGATCTCCGATTTGGATATAACGCCTCAATTCCTGGATTCAATTTTCCATTGTTGGCGGTAACTGAAACTTGGGTTAGTTACTTGTGACTTTACACGTGCTTAAGCTTTTTTACCTTTAAAAAGTTAAAACTAACTTTTTTTTTTCGTACCGGAAAGTTTAAACTCCTGATTTCAGAGCGAACGAACTAAGGGTCGCAAAGTACCGTGAAATCTCAAAACAGGTTCTAAGGAAAAAGGACTTCTTTGGAACCAGTACTCCCAGTGTCGGTACCGAAACCGGCAAAAAAAAAAAAAATTATTTATAAATTTTCAATTTTCGTTTTATTATTCACTTTGGCAGTTTATTGAATTACATTTTAATTTAAAAATGTTTCTTCTTATATTTTAAAATATAAAACAAATGTTTCTAAGAAATCAAGAATAAAAATCCAAATTTCCGAGAATGAGTTAGATCGGCTTTGTACAAAAAGACGTCAAGCGATAGCGCACGTCGGCATCACTTGTTATTCATCAATGCAAACTGTGCAAGAAAAAACTTGTCTTTTTCTCTCTGCTTGCAGTTTAAGCGTTAATTTAACTTTTTTTTTCTTTTTTGTATGAGAATTAGGAATATTAAAATTACGGGTACTGGTTCTGTGGCTTTCCCAATTTCGTCTCGACACCGGTTCTCCCGACTCCGGTACTCTCGGTGCTGCAATCCCTAATAACGAACGGATCGTATCCCGGTTTACAGCCGCAAACAAAATTATTTTGAAGTTTCCGGGTTTTCCACTTCAAACTAGTTATCAAGATATTGGGATGATCAATTAATCTAAATCTTTAATACATGAAATCAATCACGACATCTCTGTGATTAACAAAAGCTTTCGCTTACTCCCTCGTGTTATGTTATTCCCGCATCTCTCTCTCTTTCTGACAATTTCGAAAACCAAAACTTTCCTTTCGATTGATGTCTGGACTTGTAAAACAAGATAGAAAACGGTCTTGTTCACAAGGAAGTTTCCGAAAGAGCGGGAGGGTAAAATTCCTTTGTTGAAATCTTGGTTATCGGATATTTCTTTTTCTTTTAAAAAAGTGTTTTTATCTTGTCAGAGCCTTGGTATGCCGCCCTCCGGCTTTTCCATCGCTTTGTTAAATTTCGAAAAAAAAAGGAAGAAAAATGTTACTTTGACGGCTGTGTTCCCTTGTTGTTCTAATTTTTGGGGCCGCTTTAGTAAGCAAACGTTTCCTTCCTCCTTTATTTACTTGTAGCCTTTTAATATTAAACGGTTATCCGAATAAAAAGCTGTTATTAAGGTGGATAATCTTTCACAAACACCTTTCAGCTGTAATAAGTTTATAAAGGTGCTCAGACAATCGTCTTTAAAGCGAGAAGATATTTATTAGCCTCTCAGACTCTTTTCCCAACCCGTATAAGAGTGATGACTAGGGTTGCCAACTTTGAAATTCGGAGTTAGAATATATTCGAATTTTTCCCCGACAAAAATAGAATATTTTAGAGTACGCTCGTTTTTTTTAAGAAGTACAAAATAGAGTACGGTAAAAAAATTAGTAGAAATCACATAATACATTTTGAACAATCAACTTTCAAGCTTTTTTTTATAATAAAATTAATTTTTATAAAAATAATAAAAAATATAACATCAAGAGAGTTAAAAAAAGAAGATAAAACTAACTTATAAGGAATAAAATGTACTTATTTAAAAACAAATTAAACGCAGTACGGTAACTAAGTATTAGGAACACGGTAGCTAACACTAGTTTTTTTTAATTTTTAAAATATTATTAAAAAATTATAATGGAACTGGAATTACTTTTTCCCCGCTTCATTGTTATTTTTAAATGAATATTTTTCTTGTGAGCGAGCCTTCTCCAACAAAACTTTATCTTTTAAAAAAACTTTGTGAATATCTTTACAATTTTCTTGTAAATTAAAAAAAATTAAAACCTCACTTTTAATGAGGGAAATCGAACATCGGTTTCTTTCGTCCCTCCATTTATTTTTCACAACCGAAAAAATTCTCTCTACGAATGCAGAAGAGGCTGGAATTGACAATAGAAAAGAAATTAATTTGAATAACTCTATAAAATCATCTTCAGCTGATTTTTTAAAAATATAACTCCATTTTTCTGCTGCATTATTGCAAGATTTAAAATTCTCTTCTTGAGATATTTCCGTGTAAATTTTATTGAAAGTAGTTATATCTGTGAATAGATTATCCATCGAGATATTTAATCGATCTTTTAAATTTAATGTAAGAATTATATATTCAATTTTGTCATAGTTTAAACAATCTTTTAAGTTTGCACATTTAAGGAGGCTCAACCAGTTGGTTTCATCAAAATCAAACCACTCTTCCAAATATTTCAACGCTTTTTGTAAAACAAAGACAAAATTTGTTTCTATGTCTTCAATTTGATTTGTGTCTGTAAATTTTTTTAAAAGTTGTCTCGTTTCGAATCCAAAAAATTTCTTTTCTATCCTATCTTCAAGGTCTGCTTTGAGTTTACCCATAATTTCATATACATCTAAAATAGACACTTTATTGCCTTCTAACTGCTTAATCGTGCCGTTAAATAGATATAAGATATGAGCAGTAAAAGAAATATACACCAAAACTTCATCTTCGACTTCATCCTCCTTTGAATCCTCTGTTAATGAAAAAACTTGTAAAATCGTTTTTGGACAGTTTTTACCCAGGTTAATAAAATAATTTCGGATGGCTTTATAGTTTAAAAATATAGTTTCTACACAAGGTAGTAGAGAAAGCCATCTAGTTCCTACGTGCCGTTTTAATTCATGCCACTCGCCTTGTACGAACTCCACGAATTCTTTTAAATTATCTCGCCTTTTAGCAGATCTCGAAAAATGGCTGTATGTTTTCAAAATGACGTTTTCGATGTCGTGATCCAAAAAACAAATCGAATTTTTCACAGCGTTGTGAATTATATGTGCATGACAATTTCCTTTCATTAAGTCCGGTATGTCTTTTTTCATGTTCGTGTACAAAGAATGGTTGCAACCAAAATTAGCGTTGCAATTATCCGCGCTAAGAGCAGAGACTCTTTGAAAACCTAAGCCATTACTAGTCAGACATTTTTTAACAGCCTTATACATGCCGTCTGCACTTTCGTCACTATCATCGTAGAAATCGAGTAATTTGTTTTCGATACCATTTTTACGAGTAAAATACTGAAGAGCCAGTGGGAATAATTTAATGTTTTTTTTGTTGGAAGCGTCTGTTATAAGGCAATAAAAAAGATTAGGATCTGTCAAATCATCAGCAATATTTTTTAACACAAATGGAGCTAGCACATCGGTTGTTAAAGCTTCAGCTTTCGTTCTTCCTAAAGATGTTTTAGAAACAATTTGTGAGTCCGTATAAATTTCATGGTCTAGTTTTCCTAAACAGTCTAAGCTGTTATAAGATTGGTTATGTTGAACACAGTGGTACACTCTAGCTAACTCAGCTGCAGTAACCTTATCAGAAATAGGAGAAATTGTTTTATTTTTTATAAATTCGCTCAGCAATTGAGTTTGCTTGTTACTTTCAATTTTTGCTTTGTGAGTAATTCCATTTCCATGTTGTACAACCTGGACGACAAAAAAATAAATAAGTAAATAAATAAATAAATAAATAAATAAATAAATAAATGAATAAATACTAATTAGTTAAATAAAAAACAATCAACTTTTTTGTATTTTTATCGCATTATTAAATAGCAAAAATAATCTCTCTCTCTGTTTAAAGTTCCTCCATCCAAAGAAAAAAAAACAGTGGAATAAATAAAACAAACCTTAGGCTTCCCTCCGCTTGCGATATTAAAATTCGTATTACAAATCTTACATCTAGCTTCGTAAATATTATTAGGCACTTTAGTCAGCCACGCAAATTCACTTTCCCAAGAGGCTTTATATTTTTGTAACCTTTTTGTTTTCTTCTTATTTCGTGATGAATCTACTTCCGACTCTGAATTATTATTATTACAATCATCTTCAAGTTCCTTTCTTTTTTTTCCTTGCTTTTCTTTTTCTGTATTATACCCATCAGAAGACTCACATCCAGAAGAAAAATCCATTTCCCGATTACGATCTGACATTTTTGTTGTTTATTATTGTGTTAAAAAAACATAAACGTGCTCTAGTGTTGTGAAATCAAAATTAAAAAAAAGTACGTTCAAGAACCGATTTTTGATTTCCTACCAATGTCTCACTCACCGTCACCGCCACCGTTAAACGCCTCCACCTCCTGGAAGTAGCGTCATCTGTGGCTAAAACCATTAACTATTTTATTTCTTAAGTTTTTTTTTTTTTTTTTTTTTTTTTCAAAGTAAATTTTTGTAAGTAGTAAAAATACCAGAATTTCCATCTTTAACGAAAATAGAATATTTTAGACGTACTCTATTGAAGTCGTAGAGGACGGAGGACAAAGGGTCAAAATAGAGTACGATATACTAAAATAGAGTACGGTTGGCAACCCTAGTGATGACAAGCGTTTCAAATGGAAGATAATAATAATTTTTATTTGTTTTCCTCTTGGTGATGAAAAGGTTTTTTTCACGTCGCGTTACGTGAAAAAACAAGTTGGGAGGTTTTTTTTCCGTTTATAAATGTAATAATCCTCTTTTGCTTTATGGGATAAAAATTATATCAAATTTCGGTGTAAAATTTTATTGACTGTGTGTGATGATTTTGAATTCGCATGATTAAAGCCTTTTGTGTTACCCTCAGGGCTGAGAACGAATTGCGTTAACGTTTCATATCAGTTATTTCAGTGCATTTTCATATGACAGGTAAGAGTTTAGTGGCTATCCTCGATCAAATTCGATGGGCAAGCACTAGCAAGTGTTTGATAATGCGGTCGATTCATTTAACTGTAAACCTTTGATTAAATAATTGAATCAGAGATTTTCAATTCAAACGCATTCGAATTAAAGGTTCAAATGGAAGTAAAACTTTTTATGGACACTAGACGGTCTTGTCAATCTTATGCTTTATCAAAGGCAGTTTTCCTAATTTCTGCTTATTAAGGCATTAATCCCATATCTACCCTGGGACAGTTTTTCCTAATTCTTCGTTCCAGTCAATAGGGAAGGTTCAAGTATTACGTAAGACCGGAAGGGGGGAAGGGGTGCAAGAAATCCTTAGGATTTCTTACCTGGGGGAAGAGGGAGTCCGGAAAATCTTACATAAGAATTTTTATTCTTGTTTATTGTTCAAAAAAATTCAAATTTAATACTCCAGTATAAAAATGGGCATCCCTCCATTTGCCACCTTCTCTAAAAAAAAAAAAAAAAAAAAAAAAATTCGGATTTTAATTTCAAGATTTTTTTTTTGACATTTTGTAAGACATTTTTAAAATTGGCGGTAAAGAAAAAATGGGGGGAAGACAGCGAAAATGTTACTTAAGTTAAAGAGGGGGTCAAAGAAATCTTACTAAATCTTACGACAGGGGGGAAAGGGGTCGGGAAACCCGAAAAAAAGTCTTACATGTAATACTTGAACGCTCCAATAGGAAGAATCACCACCGGAAAAATGGTATAAAGTTATACGGGATTCTGTTATTAACAATTTTTCGAGGCTCCGATATGACGAATACTGAATCTGGCTCTGTAAATGCAAATTTAAAATTTTATTTTAAATGTAAAACACACCTCGACCTAGTGAATCTTTTGCTTTAAGCTTATGGCGAATTTTGGGTCAAGATTGTGTAAGGATCAAAGGTCCGATTGGTTGCTCACCTGATGGGGCTTTTTTACCCAAATTAAAATTCTAATTACAAAAGTTGCAAAGTATGACAGAAAAGCAGAAACGATACTGAAGGAAAAAAGTGAGGTCAGGACCGGGTCTGCTGGCTTGACCGGCTGAAACTTAACGTAAGCCGGGGCAAAAACAATGCAGATCTTTATCGTTTCTGGAAATTCAAAAAAAAAAAAAAATTGTCCATTTTATGCATCTAATTTTTCTTCGAAATCTAATGGATAGAAGTTCGAATTTGTCGCGAAAATTAAAAAATTCGAAATCATTAAGTTTTTTTTTTTTTTTAAGGCAAGCAAACGTCATCCAGCATTTCACATTTTCTTAAACTCTACTAACAAATCTGCCTAATTCTAAAACTCTTACGCCGTAACATTTTCTCAATCAAAGATCGCTTCGACTGGCTTTGATTTAAAATGAACTTCAATTAATCAGTCAATCTCTTTGTCCTTTGTCTGGTTACAACCTTAAAATTAATTTTTTTTTTTGACTAAGTTTAAGTGGAAAAACCGAGAAAAACGTATGCGCTCATTAAACCATGGTGCCGCTCCTGAAAAACTATTAGGGAGGGTTTTTGCATCGCTTATTCTGGCTCTTAATCTACTGGCTAAGTTCGATTTTAGCTCATTTCAGAGCAATGCATTATTTACTTCTAGCTAACTTAGTTGTGTGTTGATATCATTTACTTTTTATTCTTTAGAAGCATATTTTGAACGTTTTCAGAACGAAATTAACATAAAACGAAGCTAGAACCACTCGAATAACCTAAACTGGTTATTTCCGTAATTCTAACTAAATTCTTTTATTTACGTCATTCCTAAAACATTGTGAAATATCCCCTTAAGCCGTAGGAAAATGACAGAGAACTGTCACTGCTTTCACAGTCATTCGTATTTTCAGCATTTTCTCGTCTTTATTTTTCATAGACCTACTAAAGTGTAAAATTGAATTGTTGCGCTTCTTGAATCGGCTGAAAGGAGAAAAAGATACCATAGATGGCTTATTTTTGTTTTTCGCTTTCATTGGTGAAATCTGGCGAGGATAACAAACACGAATGAAAAAACAATTTTCTGCCCATTATCTTTTCTTTATAGCGATCTTAACGGATTATATTCATTATAATAATTCGATGAATATCAATATCCCTCTTGTATCTTTTTAAAAATGGATTAGGGAAATGGAAAATTAAATCCATTCTTATTGCCTCTCAATTTTTTATATAAACTAATTCATTTTTTCCTTGAATTATTAAGCACTCGGATTTTCAAACGGATTTATTTTTTCCTCAAAATATCAATCTTCTGCTACGGAATTATTTATATTACAAATTTCTGATCAAGTCAGGATGAAATATTATAACGGTTTTATTAGGAAAGAAAGATTTTTGAACCCCTTGGACCTTTTTCCCTTTTTACTGTGAGTAAAAAAGTATGAAATTTTTTTTTTTTAAAGATGAAAAACCTTTTTGATGAGGACATTGTTTATTTTCCAACAAGTCAACTTTCTCCGTTGTTGGCCAACTGATTAGGTTTGTTTGTTCGACGACAACACCCGATCGCAATATAAATAACATTGAAAAGGGATAAAGTAAGTCAGCTCAAAGACCACCTGTGGAAAAACAAAAGGGTCGATTTTACCTTAAGCTTTATAAACTGACGGAAATTATTCCGTGAAACAGTATTTGGCATAAGGTTGGAAATCGGGCACGTTTACCGGGGTTCCCGATATATTTTCCTTGACCATAAGAGAAAGGGTGTCGAAAGCGCATAGGCCTAAGTCATGAAATGGATGGTTAAACCATAACAGCACGATGTAATAAAACCACCACTCTGTGGTTTATTATGAATCTGCGCTCCCCCCGTTGTGTACGAATCATTAGCTTTGATATGAATTTTAGTTTCGAGAGAGAAAAAAAAAATGGGAAGGTGATAAATTTCAATGTTTTGTTGTCGGGAGAGTCGGACTCGAAATCCGTATCGGATATTTAAATGTTGGTGCCTTATTGCTTACCAAATTTCGGAAGTGCTTACTTCATTTGAATTTAATGAAATGGAAAGGAATCCGAATGAAATTTAAATGTCGGGATCCCGCGGTGAGATTAGATTTGGTAAAAATCCCAGATTACTGTCCACAGACCCTAGAATGGTGTGGAACTCTGTATATCGGATAATAAATAAAACGTCAAAGTTTCGTTTTAAAAGAAATTGCGAGCTTTCGATTAGAGATTGCAATCTAGGAATCCTGGATGTTTTTTTGAGGGATTAATCCCGAAATTTGTATGTCTCCATTTAGGGATTTTCATCCGGAGAGTTGCCAGCTTAGTTTTAAAGTCGATTTATTCATTTATTTCGATTAAGTACTGTACAATTTTTTTTCCTCTAAGAATTGAATTTTTATGTTCGATTATTTTGCCTCCTGTTTTTCGCTGAATTCGTATCTGCTGCAAAAGTTTTTATTACAATCCGCGCAAGGAAAGATCTATCACATAAGAAACGAGTGATAATATATTTCCTCAGGCAGTATCTATAAATCAACCTGCATAGAATTGACAACCATACTCGCCCACATAACATCTCTTAGCGGTTTTTCCCCCCTCAAATTTTTATTCTAATCCAAAGGGAAAATGTTTTAAAAACGAATTTTTAAAAATCGTTTAATTTTAGAGGTATAAAAATTAAAAAAATATTCGCGAGAGCGACTATAAATTTTATTTGAAATGTTCTCATTTCGCATACCGCACTTTTTTTTTCTCCCTTATGTGTAGACCAAAAACGCAAATCGATAGAAATCGTGCATCGGCCATTGCCATTAATTGACTTATTTTAATTTGTAGATAACTTGGAAGGGTTATGAGAAATATCTCTGAACATAAAAGGAAAATTAAGAACTGTTTAGAAATATTAAAAAGACTGCCCTTATATGTTTTCAAACAACGACAGCCAAAGAAAATCCTGGTTAAGAATTTAATTTTTTATTTTCCTGTTGTCTTTCCTCCTTTTTTTTCGTTTTAGAGATTTTGCATAGCGGATTCGTTGAAGAAAAATATTTTTTAGGCTGGAGCTATGGCAAAAGTGGGGAGCTTAATGTTGAAAACGGCCGAACTCAACGACCATAAATTAAAAAATTGACAGAAAATTAAGAAAATACTGATATCGTCATACATTAAAATTCTTTTCACATGCCTTCTTTCCATACTGTGAATCATATATCTTTTGAGTTTTCTCCTTGCCGAATATTTTCTTTTTTTGTTGTTTCGGGTAAAAATACAACTGTAGAATGTTATTCTCTTGAGAGCTCTGATGAGAAATGATTATTTTTCCAATAATCAATCACTTCAGAGGAGTTCTGACGGTTTTTGGCACCCGGGGCGGACCTTTTGCGCCCCCGTTCCCGTTCCCGTCCTCGTCCCTGCCCCTCTGAAATTCTCTATATCAACCGATGACCATAAATTCCAAAATTCGACCTGCTGTAAATTTTCCCCCTGATCACCACTGATAATGGAATGATTTGAATTTTTAAGTATCGTTTCTCCGAATCCTGTAGGAAGGAACCGAAGGAAGGGATAAAATTATAAAAAGGATCAAAACGCAGATAGCTTTTTCAGTCCATTGGACATCCTGTGGATTGTCCATAAGATATCCCTAAGACGTCCAAAGGACGCTTTTTGGATCAGTGCGGACATAGGTAAATCCAATAAACGTCTTTAAGACGTCCTGGACACTGGGTGGACTTTGCTATCTGTGAAGTGGCGGTTTTTTTATACATAGTAAAAAATTTTATGTCAAAATCAACATAAGCAGGTCCACATAATCCTTATGTTGTTATTGTTTATGTTTATCTTTTGGGAAAAACAACAGAAAAAATTTATGTGGACCGTTTAGAACATATTTACATAATATTTTTTACTGTGCAGTGTTAAAATATTTGTCGTAAATTCAAGGAAAGAAATAAATGTAGCTTTCATTTCATTTTAAATTGGAAGAAAATGTCAAATTTTGTCCAGTGCTGCAATTCCGATTCCGATTCCGAAAGGTGGAAAGAAATTTCAGATTCCGATTCCGATTCCAACTAACAAATATTTTCGCTCTGCCGATTCCGATTCCGATTCCGATTCCGATTCTGATTCTGATTCCGTAGAATCTTTACTATTTTTGTGTAAGATTCCGATTCCGATTCCAACTAACAAATATTTTCGCTTTGCCGATTCCAATTCTGATTCCGATTTCAACCAAAATTGACAACTGAAATAACGGTATTTTCGTGCTTTTTAAGTCAATCTTATGGATCTAAAATAAATCAATTAAATTATGTAGTCTTCTTTTTTTTTTTTTTTTTTTTTTTTTTTCTTTTTTACTCACTGTGAATTTAAAAGTTTTGTAATGGATGCTTCAAAATCAATAAATTAAATTAAACTAAAAAAAAAATCTGAATCGAAAATATTTTTTTTTTTGGATGCCGATGCCGATTCCGAAGATTCCGAACTGTTTTCAGACGAGATTCTGATTCCGATTCCTATTTCTTCAAAAAAAAAAGCACTGATTCCGATTCTGATTCCAATAACTTTTGAAATAGCAGATTCCGATTCCGATTCCGAATAAAAACTAATCGGAATTGCAGCCCTGATTTTGTCGCCCCTTTAATAGGTTTACCAGGGGAATTCCAGCACTCCTCTTTTCCACTCAGTACTCATTGGATCACTTCTCATCATAACTCCCATTCTTGCAAAATCTGCTCGGAGTGGCGACCAGATTGCATGGCCTAGTTGTTCAGAAAACGTCTTAATAATCATCCTCTTTTTTTTCTTTTTTTTTTAAGAAAAAACTAACGCGGAAATAAATCCCTCAAAGTTTTGAAATGCCTTGTACCGTCTATGCAGAACGAAAACTTGTTTATCAATATTGCCCTCACAAACTCACGATAAATAATTCACAGAAGAAAGAATATGATTTATGAGACTTGTGGTCCATGCATCGGGATGCAAACGATAAAAAGAAAACCTGATAAAAGATGAGATGTGCTCGCCTACATTCCAAAGTGATGGAAAAGTTTTAGATGGTCTATCATAATGGATTTCTTTTATGTTTCCGTGAGTAGTTTCTTTCTTTGTTCAGTCTTCATTTCTGTATCCTTATGTCTTTTTTCCGGGGCTTTTCTCTCTTTCTTTCCCGCCTTTGCTTTACCTCAGGATTTCAGTTTCATCTCTCTCCCGTTACATCATTGTATTCGAGCGAAAACGATTTTGCTATTCATTCCTTTCTCATTAAAACGGATTATTGCAGTTTCTTTTTCCCTTTTCTGATTGATTACCGGCTTTGGAATTTTATTTTACTTATCGCTACTTATTTAATCGAAATCCAGTTTTAGGGTTTTCAGAATTGTCTCTCAAAATGATGGATCGCTTTTGTTCGTTTTTCGCTGTCTTGTAATATACCGCTGTATACATTTTGCTGAGCTTTATTCACGATTCGCGTAGCAGGATCTTGATTAAAGAAGGAGGGATGAAAAAAGACGGCGGAGGCCTAAAAATTCACGGAATAAACGTGTGAAATGAAAGTGAACGGAGACAAATGCGAAGAGAAGCGTCGCTTGACGTTACCAAATTGACGTTTCGTGACTAGGTTCTTAGAATTCCGAAGTTGTCTTGGAAGGACGGAAAAGTCGAAAAAAAAAAAAAAAACATGAGAAAAGATTTCCGCGACTGATAATTTATTTTGATACTGCATAAGGGTGAAAAGGAAAATTGCGTTTACCTTTTAAAAGGTTAGGAGCGTATTACTCAAGGGTTGATAATAATAGTTAATTAATAGTTGTTGTTATTAGAAATTCTCTCGTGTGCCTAAAATTCTTACGGGAATATCTGTCCATTATGGGTACATTAAAGGAGAAAGTTTGTTAAGGAGATGAAACTTGACGCGTAAGACGCTTCGAGGAAAAAAATTGATGGTCTCCAACAATGAAATGGGTTGAAATTTTTTGACAAGGCTTTTATTTGAAGTAGAGCAGACTGTTTTTCTTGATGTGAAATTTTTTTTTTCCTCCCCAAAAGGCATTATACTGCATGCGTGTCGTAGGGATTTTGTGAAATCCGACTTTTTTACAAAACGAAGGAACACAGACAAAGCACTGGCATAGTGTAAAATCTGGAACGTATGTCCTGTGGAAATGAGTGAACAGACTTTTTTTACATGACGGTTATGAAAAATTTTGTATCGTTTCCCAGGACAAGTAGGGTTTTCCTGGAAAAGCAAATGACTCGGAAAAAGACTATGTGATTCAAGTTCACTATAGTTATGTTCGAAAGTGTTAAAATTTTTGCCTATCACGGGGAAGTAATTGAAGTCGCAAAAGCTGGACGGAGATAAAAGTGGAAAAAAACAGACGAAAACGAGAGAAATCAATTACTAGATTATTGGATTAGTTGAAATCCATTAGTCGAAGATTTGGATTTGTTTCATTTGGTTTTATAAGATCCCAAAATGCCGATTTCTTTTTTTTCTTTTTTATAACGATTCTACATTTGAACGCTTTATTGGAGAAAGGGACAGATTAATTCTTTATGTTGACACGTTTCTTTGTTTGGCACGCTGTCTGAGGCCAAATGAACCTTATAATACTGACTTGTGTCACTCTTGCTAAGGGAGAGTTCAATTATTACGTAAGACCGGAAGGGTGGGGAGGTGCAAGTAATCCTTATGATTTCTTACATGGGGGAGGGGGGAAAGTCCGGAAAATCTTATGTAAGAATTTTTGTTATTATTCATTGTTCAAAATAATTCGATTTTAATATTCAATTTACACCATCATTTGCCACCTCTAAAAAAAAAAAAAAAAAAAAAAAATCTTAAAATTAGATTTTTAATTTTTTTTTTTTTTTTTTTTTTTGAAATTCGGTAAGACATTTTTAAAATTGGCGGTAAAGCAAAAAGGGGGGATCAGCGAAAATCTTACTTAAGTTAAAGGGGGGGGGGGTGAAAGAAATCTTGCTAAATTTTATGACGGGGTCGGAAAACCCGAAAAAAAGTCTTACGTAATACTTGAAAACTTTACTTTAAAAAACTTAAGTTCACAATTTTTCGAGGCCTTGCGATGTATTGAATTGCATACCGGCAGCTGATGGAAAAACGTCCCTTTACCTTTTGAAGAAATGATGTCTTGCATTCGTTCGTAATTTTGACCACCATCTTTTTTCAATTAAATTTTTTTTCTTTAGTCTTCGTACTTTGTGCTTTGGCGGAAAATCTAAACGATATCTTTTGCCGAATGAAAAAACAAATCAGCTCATACAAAACGCAAAACGACGTTCTGGAAATTATCTTGTTTGGATAGGGAAAAAATTAAACCATTCATCTACAACCTACACATTCAGTCATCATTTTGTGGACGATGTTACCGGCAATTAACTCCTGAAAAAAAAAAAGGGTTTTCCTGTGGTATAAATCCCTTTTAGCACGAGTTTAATCTTTCGTTCTTTATTAATCCAATGAAAAGGAAATTTTAATCTGTCGTAACTGCTGCCGGCTTTTCCAAGTCCATGTGTGTGTGCCATACCGATCGTTTTCCACGTCGCTGCTTCGCATTTCCCCCCCCCCCCTTCATCTCTTCATTGAAGGAATAAAATGTTGGATTCCCCGGAAAAGGTTGGCGAATTTTTTTTTTCCTCGACGACGATTTCCGATGTTGAAATACCGATATTTCATGTGAAAGCTTCTGCAGGACTTTTATCGATATTTTGAAAACCAGAGTATTGATGTTCCAAGTTTTTTAATACCTAATAACCGTAGGCGGACTCGCCTTGGTTATTGTGAAATCCAATAAAACAGATGTAATTAAGCATATGCCAGGACGTACAGCAGTTCAGAGATTTTAATGTTTGGAATTTTTAATGAATGGATGTTTTAATTTCGTCATCTCCGTTTTCGTGTTTATTTCTACGCCAAGTATTTCATAGGAAAAGTTGTTGAGTTCGCGGCGCAGATTTGACAATTTACGGCTTTTAAGTTCCTTCTGGGAATAAGCACACTGCCGAGCCATGATTCGCATTATCATTTTACTTCCAAGAACTGACACTAATTTATTTCCTATAATTCATTTCGTAATCTTCTTTTTTTCGAAAAGAAATCTTGTTCCGGGTGTGCGAAAAAAAAAAAAAAAGCAAAATCTTGCCTGAGAGAAGGAAAAAAAATGACATTTTTTTTTTTTGTCATTATAAACCGAGTCGCCGGAAAAACGTCGCGCAGCACGTTTGCTTATTTCCATAATTTCACCATTTGGCAGCTTAATCATTAGTCAGTGCTTGGAGCAATCAGACGAAGCAGTGAATTATTTCCATGTGTACAGTTGCTATTCCCTGGTATACATGCAGAACCCTTTTTTTATTCGATGTTTTTTTTTCCTCTCTTTCTCTCTTTACCTTCGTCAAATTTTACAAGGGTGAAACTGCTTTTCAGTTTTACGTCCGTTTGGTGATTGATTATTGAGGCTAATGAAGGTTAAAAGTAAAAATTTGATCTTGTTTTTTCTTTTTTTTTGGAATAAAATGCTTTTTTTCTTGCTACATTTGGCAGAGTAAGATTTTCGATAAACATAGGGTAGCGATTTATAATGATTTGTGGAAATCGTTGAATTATGAAACAAATGTTAAATCATCCGGACATGGTCATGATTTTTTCATTCAAAACGGATTAATTTATAATTTTTTTTCTCGTTTAATGAACATCGTTAGCGATGTTTATTCAGTTATTAATGACGTTTTGTTTGTTCCAGGACTGCGGGACATGTAAATTGTCTTTTTAATTTTAATAATGATGGTTGTTTAAATGTTTTTATCGCATTCTTTTTATTTTTTATTTTATTTTTGTATACTACGGACCAGTCTTCGGTCAATATAAAAAAACTGATTTTATTTTAAATTAAAGTCTCGGAGAAAATCGTTTCACGAAATCTCGTATAATAAATTTCTTTCAAATATTATTTTCGTGCAGTACTTCGAAATGATTTCGGTTGTGCTGTCGTATTTTCGTGAAGTTCCTCATATTTTTTTTTCTTTTTTTTTATGGAATTGATGTTCTTGCATTACAATAGCTTTGCAGTCATGCCGCATAAAAGAAGCCATTGTACTTTTTACGATGGAAAGATTGATTGTTTTTAGCAAAGAAAAATTTTCCCATTCATATCGTTTTTGAGAACTTGGGTCAGATTTAAGGTTAATCGATCTTGAAATGACTTACGACATCTGAATAGTGGGGCATCAAAGCCGTTGTTTTCACATACAATTTCTACTTCATAAGGAATTTTATTCAGGACAAGCTTTTGTGAAGGTTTTAATGGATCAAAGTTTGGGAAAATCTATTAAGAGCAGAACTGAAGAACACCTTTAATATCTTAAGCCTTGTAAACTATGGCAATTGAAAACTTTTTCTAAATAGCATTCTATTTATGTTTTTATAGACATTTTGCAAATATAGATTTCAGCTCGATGCTTTCAGTCTGGAAATCTGCACACTGAGGAAACGGAAGGAGTAAATCTAACCAAAATATTAGTGGCAAATGGGTTAACTAATAATATTAGTTAGCCGAACTATTTTTTTTAGTTGATTTAAGTTAAAAAAAAAACCTTTTTCTTATTAGTTAGTCTAACTAAAGAAATAGTTTAGTTTGGCTAACTAATATTATATCCTGTTTCCATTGGCCAATTAATCAAAGGTCACAATAAATTGTACCACCGGAAATGCTGTATATTTTGGATTTTTTTCTTCTGCTACCACTTTTTTTTATTGTTTTGGTTATTTTTTCGAACACTAAAAATAACGAAAACTTTAGCTTTAGCCAATTTGTAGTATTCGGTTTTTGAGGTGAATGAAAAAAAACTTCGAGAAATTAAATTCGTATTTATTTAGATGTTTTTTGATCCATATATTAAAATTGAATGAATATTTCCCGCTATCGCATGTATTTTTATCCCTTTCATTTCATTTGTCAATCTTGGACTTGAGCATTTAATTTTAATTTTGAAAATATTAAAATTGAATCTAGATTCAATTTATGATAGTAATTTATTTTAATTTATTTCAGCTGAAATAAATTGAAATAAATTACAAAATAAACTTATAAAAGTTAGTAAATAAAACTTATGAAATAAAAATTAATAAATAAACTGAAATGAATTAATTAATCGCACTTCAGGATTTGTTTTTTCATTTTTCTTAACAGAAGGTTTCTCAACAGCACCGATTCCAAAGTTTCCTCTGGTCGTCTATTGATCTTTTTCATTTCGCTATTTTTTTTGCTATTTTGTCCTTGATTCTTACAGGTTTTTCTTCTTTCCTGTTGTTTATTTGTTTGTGATTATATTGAGGGCAAGTCTTGAGTACTTCTGCCATCAATTTCTAGGTTCTCGCTTCTTTTTTTTTTTGCCGGTATGATTTTCCTTTTGGTGGTTAGGGAAGTAGTTGCTACTTCTTCGGCTATCTTTTTTTCGTATTTACTTGTTCTTCTCTTTGTTTTACCATTAAAAAAAAAAAAAAAAAAAAAAAAAATGGTAAAACAATTAAAATAATTAACTTCAGGATTTGTTTTTTCATTTGTCTTAACAGAAGGTTTCTCAACAGCACTGATTCAAAAGTTGTGGAACTATTTTTTCAAAAAGAAAAAATGGTAGCAGAAGAAAATAGTCCAAAAATATACAGCATTTCCGGTGGTACAATTATGCAGACAGAGCATTATTAGTTAACCCATTTTCCACTAATATATTTAGTTAGATTTACTCCTGCATTTTCTCAATGCATCCGGAGGCTAGACGCTTCTTTTATGGTGTGGCCATATTGGTTCGTTCGGAAACAAAGAGCTAAACTGATAAAAAGGCATTATTCTAAAGGGAGCCTCGTACTAAAAAAAAATGCAAAGCCTAATCTTTTAGGCCAATTTTACGTTGGCATAATGTGCTTGGCAAGTTTACATGAATCCTCCTTCCGATCTCTGATTCTTGTACCAGTAGTTCGAGTTTATCGCCCGAGTAGTTTTAATAAATTGTCATTTCGTGCAAACTGTTCGCTTTAAAACAACGATTTTAAACTTATGCACTTAATTATACAATACGAATGCCTCTTTCCTTTTTGTTGAACTAAAAGTAATTTCCTGCAAATGATATTCTAATACAATAAATAAAAAGACTGGTTCCTAGTATAAGATAATTAATTTCGTACATTGCACATCAAAAGTTTGGAATATTTACATTGTTTATAATATAAAACATACATATTATGGTCGATCATAAATATGATTGCACAGTTGTCGGCTATTTTTAAAAAAATTACAAAACAATTTCGATTAAGGATCGAAGTGTCTGATTAGCTCAACTTTCTAACGACAGATTAAAACTTTTATGTTTTTTTAAACTAAATGCGTCGCCCTCCCCGGCACAATTCAAGCTGGAAAATTTTTAATTTCTAACTATGCAGACAGAGCATTATTAGTTAACCCATTTCCACTTCATTTAGTTACCCATTAGTCACCCATTTCCCATTTTAATTTACTTCAATTGATTTTCTCTTTTTCTTGAAAAAATATTTTTCCTATTTAATATTCCCAAGGGCCCCCTCCCCCCATGCTAAACGTTTGATTCTTAATATTCATCTTCCTTGATGCAAGAATGAGTCAGTTGTATGAATATTAATTTTGTAAATGTTCCAAACTCGAATTTATAGATTTAAAACAGGAACCCGTGCAGCACCGGGTAAATCTTCTAGTAATGAATAAATTTTCAGCGCCGACGGCAACTTCGAAGTAACACTAGCCACGAAGGCCACTATATATCATCAAGGTCTCGTAGAGTGGAAGCCTCCGGCGATATACAAGTCCTCCTGCGAAATTGACGTAGAGTATTTTCCTTTTGACGAACAGACCTGCGTTTTAAAATTCGGTAGTTGGACTTATGACGGTTTTAAGGTAAGAAGGTAAAAGAAGAAAAAAAAAAAAACATTCCTAAACGTTTTCTCGGACTTTGAAGTTATCTGTCGGTTACGATACGGTTTTTTTTCTGATTGAGAGCTTTTTTATTGTCCGTCCGAACAATCCACGTTTTTTCGTAATGTACGACATTTTCCGGTCGAAATTGAAGGATTTTCAGTGGGTTTTCAATGACCGGAAAATGATATATATATTTTTTATTTCAGTTATCAAAGCATGGATAGAACGTAAATTGAGAGAACAATGTCTGATTTTGAAGTTAAAAAGGAAAAGGGGAAAAAAAAATTTTTGACTCGAAATAAATAATACGAAATTTTTTTTTGTCGCGTTCGAAACAGTTTCTTTTTTTTTTTTTTTTCTTTCCTCTTTGTTCTCTTGATTTCAACATTTTTTTTTATATATTGCATGTCAAAAGTATTGATTCATCACGAAAAAGAAAAAAAATGTGGATTTTTCTTTTGAAAACAAAAAAAAAAAAAAAAAAAAAAAAAGAAAAGTTTTTTTGAAGATAATCTGAACGAAATGTTAAAAAAAATCGAAATAATATCTCGACCAAATATTTATAAAACGTAATTTTCACGTCGAAGGAATGAGATATACCGCAGGAATGAAAACCGTTTTGGAAAAGTGTCAAAAGCCGAGACGTGAAAAAGAGAAGAGAGAAGGAAGAAGAGAAAAATAAAGGAATAAAAACCAGAAAAAAAAAATAAATAAATAAAGTAAAGATAGTATATCTGCTGCTGTTTCGAGTAAGAGAGATACGCATCTTTTTTATTCCTTTTTTTATTTTAAAACTTCTTCCTTCGATTTTAAGTTAATTTTTATTTAGACGTCTTCCTAGGGTGTGAGTAATATTTTGGAAAAATCGGAAATTTTTACATTAAAAAACATGAAATGCTTATAAGGTAGGAATTACTTTTTTCTGCTGAATCAAATCCTTGAAAATACGAAAAGAAAATGGTGAAAAAGAGGTTAAAGGCATGGCGTATAAAGATCGTGATATGAAAAAACATTTTATTTTCACGACTTCCTTAAAATTGTTTTTTTATAACGTAACCGATAGATCTTTTTTTTATTTTGGACAGTCAGAGGGAACGTAAATGGTATATTTTTTATTATTCTATTTTTTTTTAAACATGAAAGAAACACTATTTTTTTAAATTAAAAAACCTTTATTTAAAATAATCAAATTATAATAAATCAGCATGATTTTCTTTTTTTACACTTTTTAATCATTTTTAATTACTATTTTAATACTTTTATATTCTTCTTCTTCTTCTATTATTTAAAATAATATATTTTTTTCTTTTTTTATATAATTTTTTGCATGTTTACCTCTTTTTTATGATAATTTCTTTTTTGGTATATATATTTTGTAATATCCTCCGCTGCATTAATTTTTTTTTTAAATTCCGATCCATTTTTTAATCATATTTCGCTTACCTAAATAAAATTTTAAGCCGGATAAAATATTTTATTACGGGTTATTTCGAAGGTAAAACCGTGATGAGAAATTGGATTAAGAAGTAAAAAAAATATTGAGTAGATAGAACATTATTACATTTTCTATCTTGTAAAATAGATGGCGATAGGCTTCGAGAGTAATTATAGTTAGTAAGTAAGAAAACGCTTACACAACTTTAGTATTTTCTTATGAAGTAGTTTTCTTCAAAGTTTCTCTGCACATATTTTCCGATTTTTCTTTTTCGTTTTATTTTTTGAAAACTAAAATTTAAATGCTTTGATGACAGCACCGTTTTAATTTCAATCGAAAACAATAAAAAAATCGCGAAATTAAATGACTCAGATTTCTCATCTAAATCAGCCGCAAACCAAAAAATGACATTGATTCTTTTCCGTTTAGGTGTTGATTGCACTCCCGGCGGATGCAGTGCGATTCTAATCATTTTTTGTGCATAAATAACTGGGTAGTAGAGAAAATGGGCTGAGCTATAATTTTCTTATCAATATGATATGTACAATTTTTATTTTGTTTTTATGAAACGATTTTTTTTTCGGTTTTAATGATTGACCTCCTGGACGCTGTGGTTAGATCGATTTGCAGTGATTGAAATCCCTTTGCTGTCTAGTCATAATTTTGAATTATTACCATTTTTTTTTTTTGTCGAGGGGAAAAAAAAAAAAAAATGGGGAAATAATAGAAATTATTCAACCGAAAAAATAACCTCCTCTCTGGTCTTGTTTCCGTTTACATATTTATTTTTTCCGGTTTTATTTCATTTGTCGTGTGTTATTTCAGCTTAGCTGCATCAGACTTTTCCGAATTTTCGATTATGCCGTAGTTAACTTATCATATGCAAATCCAATTAACTCCATATGAACGAGACAGTTTAAAAAATTATCATACGCCATAATTTTTTTTTTTGTAATTTTGTACCAGAGATTATTTCATTTTTCAGCTTTTTCCGGGGGTACAGTATCGTAGATCGGAAAATATCATTCACGGGTGTATAATTCCGAACCGTAAGCCGAAAAAAATAAAAGGAGAACGAGTGTAAAATATACATTAGGTATGGAAGTGACATTTCCCCATTTACGCATGTTAAATTTTGGGTCAAGAAACTTTCATTTCCTTGTCGCAAAAACGGCCAAGAGCCGGAAAGATCGGCTAAACAACCTATCTGACCTGGAAATTACGAAAAGTCGGTCACCCACACACACGACTGTAAAATTTCGCTTATCCAGGGACACCTTGAATTTTAAAATATTCTCTGCCGTTTATAAAGCTTTATCCTTGGAGAAACACCGGGGAAAATCAAAAAGGGAATTAACCATTTCGTGATATGTAAATGGAAGGTTCCCATCCAGCGGGAAACATTTACGCTGAAAAGTCGGTTAATGTTTCGTTTAAGAGGGGAGGTAAATTTTATATCACCTCTTTCTCATAATTGATAATTAATTGTTACGTTGTGGAAACGGAAATCTACCGTGAAGTTTTCCGAGGTGTTTTGCACTTTTTTATTTTATATTGAATAAAATACATGATGCCAAGTCGCCAATGATTTTATAAAACAATTGAGTGCAACGATCTGGGGTTTTGTTTGTCCGGCGCTTACCACGTTAGCTGATCTAAATTTATAAAGTTTTTAAATAATTTTTTTTATATTACGCATTCTGAAGTACGCATCACTGGTACAAGCAAAAGCGAAACTTAATCGGGAAGCATCACAAGCGGAGTAAAATGTACACAGCATCTTAAGATAAGATGAGGGTTTTGACCTGTATTTCAATTGTTGCCGTTATGGCGAGCTCCGAAATACGCACCTAAAAAAACGGCAATGGAAAAAGATTTTCCAAACCTTGTTTTACTGAGGAAGTTTTGAAGGTTCATTGTTTCCTGCTGACTTGTCGACTCTCAAGTTTAAACCTGACATTGTCAAGTTTCAACCTGACGTTTTCAAGTTCCAACCTAGCTTGGCCAATTCAGTCAAGTTTGAACTAAGCATTGTCAGGTTAAAACGTGTTATTGTCAAGTTTCAACTTGACATCGTCAAGTCTGAACTGATCATTGTTTGGTTGAAACTTGTTATTGACAAGTTTCAACTTGACATTGTCAGGTTTAAATTTCACGATAAATGCTGGAGGGTTGCAACTTGACAGTGCTAAGTTTGAAATTGGCATCGTCAGGTTCAAACTTGAAAGTCGACAACCAGCAATAAACAGTGAACCTTCAGGGCTTCTATATATTACGCTTTTGCTTTTTCAAAATAGAAGTGATCAAAGCTTTTGGTCATCAACTCTTCTATAAGCATGGAATGGTTTAAGGGAAAACGTTTCTTTTGAATTTAAAAAAAAAAATATATTTCCCAATGGAAAATAAATGAAAATCTTTTAAAAAGGAAAATGAAAAATTACAGTCTTTGACTTCATGCTTTATGAATCGTTTGAACCAAAAGTTACGATTGAAGAGTAATCTTCTGCTAAATTGTAAATTAGAAATTAGGACGTAAAAAAAATTATAATTATAATTGTATTGTATTTCACGCTTTACGTGAATTTAACTTCTTGTATTTTACTTTTTCCTGCCGCTCATTGTTGAAATGAGAAAATGGTTTTAAATTGAATTTATCCAAAGGAAGGGGAAGTAAAATAAAAGGAAGGAATCGAATAAAAAAGGTATACTAAATGTTATGAAAAGGAAAAGTAAATGTTATTTTAATAAAGCGTTAATTTTTTTTTTTTTTTTTTTTTTTTTTTTGTTTAACGGTTGGTAATAACTTGATTTCGGCTCGTCTCACTTGAGTTTCGAAAGTGAAGAAAGAGAGTTTTGCAAAATTTTTTAAACTAATTTTTTTTTTTTTTAATTGATTAATTTTATCATTTTCTTTTGTGCTCTTTAATATACCATTGTTGAGTTGAGAAATGGGAATCTCAAATTTTAATAAATGAGTCTAGACTCAGTTGAAAATGATTTGGAAGTTAATTATTTAGGAATTAATAGGAAGTTTAACTGATTTTCAAGTCTTGGTGGTTGAGCAAATTATTTCATTTAGAACTGTGAATGACAAATGATTATTTTTGCGATTAGGAATATTTTTCGTAATGGCAGTAAAATTTCTCGGGAATCGTTATTATTGATACAAAGTCACGGATTTACTCTTTCTACTTTTCTCAAGGCTTTTTTTTTTTTTTTTTTTTTTTTTTTTTTTCATTTTTTGAAAAGTATTCCTCAAGAGAAATACACATATGTTTTCAGAAGCTTCTCCATATTTTATATTATCTCATTCTCATTCTCTACAAAATGATATTTCTAAAAACATCCTGAACAGGAAAGTTTATTTCCACTCATTTTTCTCCTATTAAATTTTTCGGAGAAAAAAAAAATACTGCATCTATACATATTTTTGAACGTTTTTAATCTTTTGGTATTTTGAATAATTCTTTTTTAAACGCCTTGAAATGACATATTTTCCAGTTTATAATATAAGCAAGACGAAAAAAGATTTGAAAAGGGTTGATAGGATCGATGCCGAATAAATCTCGTAAGAGATGAAAACCAAATGTATCCAACAGAGATCCGGATTGTTTCTGGGATTTTCATTTCTATAAATAATGGACTTCAACTCGAAAGTAGGCTAAAGTTTAATTTTCAATGAACGAACTGAACGGAATAAAAAAAAAAAAGAAGAGGAATGTTGATGGTGATGATAAGTCGAGAAAATAATTAAGATTTTTTTCTCTTTCTTTTTTTCCATTTGTGAAACTGTCTGAAATCTTTTTGTCTCTTTCGTTTTCTTTTTTTTCCCCTAACAAACAGTATTCAAAAGTTTTTAACGCGCCTAGTTTGCAAAAAGAACTCCCCATCCGATAAAGGGAAAAAAAATCTACAAAAATTTGCATAATCAGCCGAAAATGTAACCTCCCATCGATATGCTATATTCTGGAAGAAAAGGAGGGGAAAAAAACCCGGAGCTTTGCTTTTTCTATGAGAATATCGAAACAAAGAAAACAATTTTCATAATGAGAAGTAAAATTATTATTCAGAGAAGAAAATAACAAAAAAAAACCGATTTGAATAAATTTTTAAGCAAGAAACAAAAGGATAAAAAAAAAAAAAAAAAGAAAGAACGCAAATGAAAAAATGAAAGCTAAACTTCAAATTGAAAAGAAAAATATGAGTAAAATTGAAGAATTTTCATGATGTTTAAATATTACTCGGTTAATTATTTTCTGTCTTCTTCCCAGCCTTACCCCTTTCCTTCCATCCCCCATGCCCTCTCACTCCAACTCCCCGCAATTGGAAATCAAAAAGTGAAAAAGGAAATAATACTTTCTGACTTCCTACTTTTTGAATAAAATGTCGTAATCTTCTTGTCTGCTTTCGGTTGAAAAATCCTTTTTTTGCGAGAATACTGTCTTGGTAATTATTTTAAAATACAGATTGCGGTTAAATGCGCTGTATAATTAATTATTCTTTGCATTATGTACGCGTTAAGGCTGAACGCTTATTCGCGTATCATTAAATAAATTTTCAGCCATATAATGATTTAATATTTAAAAAAAACTTCGTTTAGTGGAAAATTGTGTATATTGAAGCATATATTGCATGCATCACAGATTTTTTTTCTACTTTCGCATGAAGCAAAAAAGAAAACATTCCAAAAAAATGAGAAGCGACGAGATATGTTCATTCCTTTTAAAGATAATGATTAAGTATGATCCTTTTTTTCCCCCTCTTTATTTCTTATTCTTAAAAAATAACATTAAAAATAAAAATTGAAAGTAATATTTATTTTTTTATGTATTTTGTTATTAATTTTATTTATTTATTATTTATTTTGATTTTACTTTATTTTTGTTTTAAATTTTTACCTTACTTTAAAATTAAAATATTTTTTAAAAAAAACAGTCTCAATGAATTAATATAACGGTTTAATTTAATAATAATAATAGTAATAAATAATGATAATAAAAAAATAAAAAAAATTTTTTTTGGTTACTTTTTTTTATTTATCGAACTAATCCACCCGAAACGAACGTTAATTTTATTTAACTTTAGAATTGATCTTATTTTTGCAGTGCTGACGGCAACTACGAAGTTACATTAATGACAAAAGCAAGAGTTAGTCACACGGGGCTGGTTGAATGGCAGCCTCCGGCCGTCTATAAATCGTCGTGTGCTATTGACGTTGAGTTTTTCCCGTACGACATACAAACTTGCGTACTCAAATTAGGCAGTTGGACCTATGACGGGTTTAAGGTGATTTTTTTTATTTTAATTAATTTTGTTTCCCACCTTCCGTTCAGTTTTTCAAAAAAAAAAAAAAAAGCAAAAAAAGTTCAGTCATCTTTTTTTTTTTTTTTTTTTTTTTTTTCTTAAATGAATAACATTTGTTTTTTGTTTTTAACCCAAATGTGATTTTTGATGGGTTAATGTTAATTCCGTTCTTTAGTTTTTTTTTAACATTCTTTTTTTGGTTTTTGTTATAATTTTTATTTCATTTATATTATGCATTCATGTGTTTTAGTGTGGCAAAACACCGGACGAATGTTGGTTATTTTGAATCAGGAATTGCTTACTTTGCTTTTCATGATTCCTTCAAATGTTTTAAAAGTAAATAAAAAGCTATTTTGCCAGTAAGCAAATGGGCGCCTTTTGAACGGGTCCAAAAGTCCTCATTAGACAATGACTGTTGTCCGTACGTTTTTAAAATTGTTTGGGCACTGGCAAAGAGTCACCTTTTGGACTCGTTCAGCACTCGTCGCTTTATTAGCTGGCTGGCTAAGTAAAAGATCGTTTAATAATATCAAATGAAGAACCGCGTGGTTCCACATTAAAAACTTCTTCAGCAGCGTTTTCAGTACTAAATCGCAAAAATTTTTACGTATTATCGGTTCAGAGTAAATCGTTTTTTTGGGAATTCTTTTGAAATTCTATGTTGTCCGGCGTTTTGAGTATTGTGGCACTATTCATGTATTTTCTTTATTTGTTTTTCATACGAATAATTCATATTTTAGTCTTATTCCGTTTTTACTATTATTATATGTATGATACACTGTTTTCTATTTGTTTCACAAATTTTATTTGTGTTATATATATTTACTGTTTGTCTTATATTGTGTTTTTATACCTTAAAAAGTGACATGATACAAAACATGTTCACATAATTTTGCCGTGATTCATAACGGCATTCGTTTCAATTTTGACATTTTCAACGATTTTAATGGCCCAATAAACGACGCCATAAATATTTTGCACCATACCTAAGAGCCTGCATTAGCCTTCATGATATTTTTTTTACGTACATAATTTTTTTTTTAGGCAAGTTGCTTGGCGTGGAAAAAAAAATAAGTGCGCTCTAGATAGGTTTATTACCTCTAGATAGGATTATTTAATAATAATCTCTATTACGAATTTTTTAGAAAAGTGGGGTTGGTTCAAATTTTAGGCATTTTTCAGGTGCACCCCCCGCCCCCTTTTTTAAAACCGAATATTTAAGTTCGGTTTGTGATTTGTCTTATGATAAAAAGAATATTCCTTTGGAAGACATAGTTTGAAAATGACTTATGAGTTGTAACAAAAAAGCTTTAATTTTTTTGGCAGTTAGGCCAGCTTATTAATAGCATTTAAATTTAACTTATTAGGTTCCCGACCTGAGGAGCTTTGTTGAGTTTCTCTTAACTCATGAAAAGGGAATACTTTTTTCCACTCCATTTAAGTAAAATGGGGAAGTTGGATTATTTTATTAGCCCGTGCTGACAAGATATTTTCTTCTTTTAGCTGATAAGATACTTCCTTTTTTTTAGTTGATAGAGAAACAGGTCTATCGTAATTATAGTTACAGTTATCAAAGCGAGTGGGTATCATATTTCTCCAACACTTAAATTAATGAATAAAATAAAATGATCCTCAAAATGTTTTCATGAAGCTAATGCTAGCACCCAAATCACCTACCGCAGATTTTCATTTTTATTAAAAAGGATAAAAAAGAGGGGGGGGGGGGAAAAAAGGTTGAAAATGAAAATCGAACGCTTTAATCGTTAAATACCTGAGGTAATCCCCTCCATCGAATCATTATATAATTTGACATCAGCCCTATCGCTTTCTAATCATTCACTATTTAAACGTGCTTATTTACTCGTTACTAATTCTGTTTACATTTTACACCGGGTCCCCAAGAATAAAATTTAAATTACATGTTTAATATTTCATTTTCGCATCCATCATTTTAAGTGCCACAAATACAAATTATACATTAAAATATTTGAATGTGTATATATATATATTTATATATATTTATTTATTTATGAAATAGACGTTTTAGATGTGCTATATATAGGAATGATCCGTTTTAGCTGTGAACGATACACCAAAATCAAGCTCGGTTTACGATTTTAAAAAAAAAAAATTATAAAATAAAAATAAAATCAGACCTAAAGCCCTCGGGATATTTTTTAATGTATTTTTTTTTGTCACAGAATACACGCGTTTTTGCCTGATTGTTTTTCTTTTTTGTTTTTATATTTTAAAATTTTTTTATTTATTTTTTCTTATACTATTTGTTAGAAACCCCGGAAGAGCGGGTGGATGAGTTCGTTTCTATCTGTTTGTTTTTTGACTGTTTTTTAATTTTTTTGTTTCTTTTTTGTTCTCCTTTTATTTCGGTTCCCGTTTTTTTTTTTTTTTTGTTTTATTTATTCTTTTTAAATAAAGTAATGAAAACCGAAATGGAATAAATCAAAAGCGTTTTAATTGGAATGACTTAGACGTGCATCGAAATTAGAACATTGTGTTCACATGTTTTTTTTTTAGAATGTCGATTTATTTTGTATTCTTTTTTGCAGCTGTACAATTTATTTAATTTTTCACAGGTTTTTTAAAACCATGACTTTTAAAACGGAATCATGGATGAATATTCAATTTTTTAGTGGCTTCGGGGGTTTTTTGCGAATGGCCCGAAATTATTTTCGGCGCGCATGTTTGCATTATAGCTTTAGCGAAAAAAAAAGTGTTTAAACACCAATTTGATTTACGAAGAAAAAATAGTGATGCAGCAAAAAAAATTGAAAAAAAAAAAAAAAATGAAATTTTTTTATTTGCATCCCACACTCTCTATAATCGGTCTGTCTGAGTATTTTTTTTTTTTTTTCTATTAAAAATAAAATACATAAAAATTTTCTGCGTGTTATCTTCAAATTAATGGTCTTTCTGGTTATGGTTAAAAGACTGCTGCTTTTGGCCGACTAAGACTGGAATTATGAAAATTTGGTAAGTAGTTTATAATTATTTTCAGGATAATGCACGTTCTTTAAAAAAATCCTACCGAGCAGTCTTAAAGTCACGAGACGTGATATGGTCACTCGTATTTTTTTTTAAAAACTTTGCCTTCCAAAATAAAAATACAAATAGAACGGCTAAAGTTTTTCAGACCGTTTTAACCGTGATAAGTACCGATCGAGAATAAAAGATTTTCTCCCTTGTCGCCTCCGAACGTTTTACGTTCGAAAACCCGTGTAAACCGAAGTCTTGGTCATGTCGCCTTAAAGCGGAATCCCTTCTGGAAAATATTGAAAAAGAAAAGTTTGAGAAGTGTAGTTAAAGCGGCGATGACATCTCGTTCGGAATGAAGAAAAACAACTTTGAAAAAGTTTCACCACTATTTTACAATAAATATGACGTTTCCTTGCCTTCTTTCTGGGTTTTTTTTGTCTTTCGTCTTGTCTGTTTTTATTATTTCTAATGATTTTTCATGTAGTCGTAAAATAAATACAATATCCAGCCAAAAATGTATTTTTCTCTCGGAATGAAATTTCTCTGACGATAAGATTCGGATCACAGGTTTCTGCGGGGGGTTTTCGGGGTTGAAAACACTCTATTTTATTTGAAATGCATAAGGCTAAGGGTTTCGGCGCTAACAATGAGAGCATTTAATTAATTTCGCGATGAAAATAATATAAATCAACCGAGGATCGATCGAGGCTCTGATTCATGCAGAATAATGATAAATAAACTGAAAACGGATTCGTGGATGGTATGGTGGTACCTTCGAGCTTACTGCGAATACCTGAAATTTGTAAAGCTTGAAAAAATTTATTAGATCAGATTTAGTTGATGTCTTGATCGCCGAATTAAGCTTAGTTTAAAATTTTTCCTTCATACAATATTTCTGGAGGTAACCCTTACAAACTCGCTAGGCGGCATAAAAAGCTATCCCCCTCAACTGCTTCGCTTTTTTGGGGGGGGTTTGTTGCCACTCCTGGTTTATAACCACTCCCAGATTTTTTTTGGATATAAAAAAGCTTTAAAATTCGTTTATTATTACCGGAGAAGGAGGAATAAAATTTTGTGGAGATTTTTACAGATTTAAATCAACAAAAGAAAAAACGCCATTGGCATTTTTCATACTGCTGTTTCAAGTACATACAAAAATTACAGAACTGTCCTCCTTTTAGAAAGGAAAAGTTCAGCAAATACGAAAAATCGTTTCTTTTATTGGAAAAATAGTAGCTTATTTTTGATCCTGCAACTCATACAGTACTATAGTCATCATTGTAATTATATTACGTTAATTATGCACTTTTGGTGCAAAACGAAAATCAGTCTGCGCTGATGTCAGGTCCCTTTGGAGATAGATTAAAATATTATTAACCTGGTTTAGCTGAATTTCAACATTTCAGTCTATAGCATTTCGTTTAAATTCTAGACCCAGGAAAAATCTGAGCGTTCTTTTTGAGAAATAAGGGATCAGGGGATATCAATTTTTAGGGAAAGCTAATTACTGGCATCATCGTGGCTAAAAACGATATAAAATAAAAAATTATCCTTTCTAAAGTCATTACCCTGCGAATCGTTCCCCTTTTCCTTTTTTTATTTTAAATTTTTTGGCGCGAAAAAAATAGAAACAACTAATCCATTTGTGAAACGATGGAAAAGGTTATTGCCCCTTCTTTTAACTACCTGTTTATCAAATAAAAGAATTCTAAAGTTTAAAAAAAAAAATTCTTCTTTTTCCACTGCGTATGTGGAAAAAGATGAAATATTTTAAAAATAAACCGAATTTTAATTCTGGTACAGAAACTTAAGAAGAAACGCTGTTTCCTGTCGACGGCTCTTATAATTAAAAAATAAACATTTTTTTTTTCGATTTCATGTAATTCTACAAGAAATGTGGAATAACCCGAATGGGATAAGGTAATTAAGTAAATTAAACATAAAGCTAAGAAATATAAGAAGGGCCGAAAAATATTTAAAAACCAATTTCAGGTTTTTCCACACTACTTACCCTTACGTGTGGAATTTCTCAAAAAGAACGCTCAGGTTTTCCATAGTGTCAAATTCTATACTTATTCGTTTTTTTTAGTCTTATAGGAGCAGGGTATAATTTAATTTTATACTAACAACTTAGATTTCATTTTTAAAATCTAGGGAGAAATATCCCATTCAAGATTGTGGTTTTTCCCAGTATTTTATTTTATCTGGTCCGGTTTTCGAGCTAGAGTCAACACGGTAAAAGATTTTATGTTAAAAGTAACATAATTTGCCTGTAGCCTCGAACAAAACACAAAAAACAAAAGAATGCCTTCTGGACAATAACGTTCTACTTTTTTTTACATATAAAATGTGTAGCCCTTAACATACAAGTTAATATAATAATACATAACGTAATAGTTAACATACAAGTTAACATAAAATTTTTTACCGTGAAAAAATGAGCAAAAAATCCTCACAAAGTGACAAAACATGATATACATAAGTCCTAATTTTGAACTCATTTTCTGACTCCAGTTAAAAAACCTGACTAGATTTTAAAAAAAAATGGAGTTCAGATACATGATTTACGCAAAAATTCTGATAAGAAAAGACTTTTTTCAAGGAAAAAAAAAATTATCTATTTTTTCGCCTTTATGGGAATTTTCCGACCTTGAAGCGCAAGTCTGGGCGGTTTCCCGTCGAGTAAAAAATCTGAAAAAAATTAGGGTTCATATGTGCCACAAAGAGTAAAAAGGAAAAATACAGGACACCCTATTGGCCATGTTTCGAAACACTTTGAAACCGGATAACGTTTTTGCAGCAGTATTGCATTTTTCCAGATTTTAAAATACGCACAAACCAAAGCACAGCTTAAGCCTTAAAAAGAGAATTTAAAAAAAGTGACAACCACTTTCAAAAAAAAAAAAAAAAAATCTGTGGTGTAAATAAAAGAGTCAGAGAACCAGTCAAGTTGTCACACGCCTCCGAGCAGAAAGTCTATATTTACCCACACACAAAGAAAAGTTTTATTTTTTCTTTTTTTTTGTCTTGAGCACCTAAATTAGCATGAAGAAAAGAGAAAAGTCAACCCAGGGAAGATAATGAAGGGTCAACGATTCCTACAAAGATTGGAGCAAGTTTTCTTTTCCTTTCTCTGGTGTATTATCTAATAAGGAAAAAAAACCAAGACAATAAGCGTATTTTCAAATTTAGGGTCAAGATCTCGTCATTTCCGGTTTGTAATCAAATGGTCAAGAAAAGCATCATTATGCATGGAATTTTTATTTTTTTTTTATTTTTTAGAAAAGCATTTTTTTTTCTTAAATTTTATGCCTCAAAGGTTTTTTTTGATCCCTCGTTTTAAAATTCAAGGAACGACTAAAAACACAGGAAAATCCGAAAAGCATTTAACAATCGATAAGAACATCGCGGTGTGTAAAACAGAACCGCATAAACCCAGAAGGCATCACTTTGTCACGGGTAATGATAAAGCTCTGATCCCTAGAGGGTTGAAAACATTTCCAAACATGTGATCGTGCAACACTTTCACGGATTTAGCAATTTTTTTTCCATAAAAAAAAAAAAAAAAAATCCTGATTTTTTTTAAAATATTATCTAAAAGCACGGAGAATTCAAGTGTAAAATCTACTGGAATCGGAAGAATTTAAGTTTAAGAGACATAATAGCCCAAGATTATTAAGTACGACCTGTAACTTAATATTTAAGAAATTTTCCCTTCCCCTTTAACCCATTTTCTTCTCTGGAATGTGATTGATGGAAGACGAAGGATGTTGGAACGTGAAAGTGGTTACATTAAATATTCATACGACATAGAGCCTATGTTTATCTAATTTCCAAGCTCAGCCGTTCATTTCCGATCACAATATTCAGTTAAGCTTTTAAGCTTTTAGTACAGAGATTCAGACTACAACTGAAATATACTTTTCCTTTTTTTTTTGTATTCGACGGTATTGGTTATGCTAAATTTCAGACTTTCGTCTGTACTGGAGAAATTATATTTTTTTTCCCGGGGGGAAATAAATAAAAATAAAAACTTTTTGTAATGATTTTAATTAATAAAAATGAACCAAGTTTTTTTTTCTTTGAAAGGTTAAAAGTAAAAGCTCCCAAAAGTTTCGGGATAAAGTTTTACAAAAATCTGACTTCTGCATCGGAGTTCCTTTTTTTTTTTTTGTTTTCTCGGAAACAATTACGGGTAATGACAATTTTTTTTTGTTTAACATTTCTTACAAAGAAAATAAAAGATTAAATAATAATGCAAAAACTTGTTTTTTTTCCCCCAAGTTTTATTAATTTTTTTTTTTTTTTTTTTTGAAGAAACTACAAAGTCTTTATAAACAAGAATGTTTTGTCTGGCAGTTTGTAATATTTCCTTGTACGGGTCTAAATGGTATTCTTTAATATTTAAGTTAATTTGTTTAATTGAGCATTACAAAACGATCCTCAAACTGGGGCGCGCTTCATTAGACAATTTTATCCACGATTATTATTTCCAGCTAAAAAGCTATATAAAAGTCGTCCGCTTTGTTTCCGGCTTGTCGAACGTGTTTATGTCATTTTGACATCACATCATCTGCTATTTACGCCGCTCTAAATTTATCCATAGCGGATGTCCTTACCCGTCGTTATCATAGCAGGATCTTTTTATATGGCGCAAACTGAGAAATAATTTTGCTCGTCGCAGTTGACAAAATCACTGGTTGCTCGTTGTGCGATTTTACGCTTAACATGATGTAACGCCTTTTTTTCTGGTTATCCGAATGCATACCTTTCTGAGGTTAATGATTGGGAAATGCAAAATGTACGGCAAAGATAATCGCATTATGTTTTCGCAGTGTATGACCATTGATTAACATGTTCGTTGTTTAACAACCTATGGCTAATATTAGCCGGGTGTTCTTGCCCGCAATTAATTTAAAAAAATTTATTTGACTTAACTTGACAGTAATCAGAATTTGAATTTTTAATAGTATCTTTCTATATAAGGGACGGAAATGATTGTTTTTTAAAGGCGAGCTCAAAGTTTAAAAGTAAGCCGTGGCAAACGATCATCCGTACCTTTTATAGAAACATACATTTTGTTACATAATAAAGAAGAACGTGGCATAAGGACTTTGAGAATTTCCGAAATCAAAAAGATAAACAATAAAAATAAAATCGGATCTTTGCTGAATATAATATTAAATTAACGGATAAATTAAGAAATCGACTTTTTTATTGTGGGAAATAGAATGACTTGGACTTGGAAAACGGTATAGTCTCGAAAACAAAATTAAGAAAAGCCCGAAATTGAAAAAAAAAAAAAAAAAACAGTTAGTTTGCCTCCTCAGGGAGGCAAAGTGAAAAATAAAAATCCCGAAGGAGGCAAGCGGCGTTTAAGGCTTTCCGGCTTTTAAGTTGGAGGAGAAAATGTGGCAAGAAAACGTGGTTAAGTGACAAAAACCACTAAGTCCTAAGTTTGCTCATATTTTAGCATATAGCTCAAAAGCCGCAACAGATATAAAAAAACGGATTTCAGATTCGTGATCTACGCAAAATTCCCGATAGGAAACTTCCGCGAAAAAAAAGTCATCACTTTTTTTCTCTTATGAGAATTTTCGGAACTTAAAGCTCAAATCGGCACGCTTTCCGGTGCCCAAAAAAATCTGGAAAAAAATGGAGTTTATCAGTGCACCATAGAACACCGATTTAGAGGGTATACGATTTAAAATTCAAAAAATAAGGGACACCCTAAACTACGCAGGTCAATTGAGCTATGTCCATCACAATCGTGCATGGAGATACTTTCTTTTGAACCGTTGCATCTTTTGAACCGTTGCAGCTCAAAACCGGTTCAGGCAGCGGTTCAAAAGAGTATATCTCCATGCACGATTTGTGATGGACATAGCTCAGTTGACCTGCCTAGTTTAGAATTAAAATACAATTTTTGGTGTAGTGAGTTTATATAAACGAAAGGTCCCAGTCGGAAAAACTGAATTTCCTTTTCGTTTATTTAATTTTCGTAGAAAAAAACAAACAAAATCACTTGAAAGCAAAAGGATAACCGAGAGCAATGAAATTCGATTTTTACCTGATATAGACGTAAATTAATGTTAATTGAATTTCTGTATATTTTTTAGTATTAAACCAAGTTAAATACCCCCTCCCCCCCCCCCCCCCAAAAAAAACGCCCATAAAAGCTGATTATTCAAAAAATTTTCAGCGACCCGCATTGGTCACTTTTAACAATAATGCCAGCCCTTAATCGATCGTCCAATAATTAAGGTTCTGTTTCTTTTTGGATTAAGGAAAAAGTTTATCTTATATATTTCTAAAATCATTAACTTGGTTTTTAGGACGTTTAAAATGGCGAAATTGACTTAACAATTTTCCGATATAACGATTTTTTTTTTTTTTAGGTCCTTTATCGAGGATTTTTATAACGAGGATTTTATTGTACCCACTGAATTTGCGTTTGAATGCGAAACGAAGCTTTGAAAAGTGATCCTTTTACCAATTAGGTAGAGCCTTAGTTCCTGGCTAATACTCTCTTTTATTTCCTTGTTTTCTCTCTACATGGAAGTTCGAATCTCTAAATAAAATAAAAAAGATAGATTGAAAATAAAACAAAATTACCGGAAAAAATACATGACTTATTAAAAGCCTGGAGGAATTCAAACATCCGATTTTGTGAAGGAAAAACTTCCATCCTTGTTTTATCAGATTGAAAATCGATGCGGATAACGTTCGACGGCAGTTTTTTTTTTTTTTCTCAGCTAAATGAACTAGATATGGATTGACGCTTGTCCTAATGCATTCCAATTAAATTAAAATTAAATTAAAATTAAATGTTTTAAAAAAAAAGCGTAAAATTTTTTTTTCTATACCTAATAATGCAGTATATATATACAAAGTACGATCGATATGGCCAGTTAATTTTTTGTAAAAGTGGTAATTCGAATTTGAAGATTATTTTAATCAACAAAACAGACGAAAGAGCTATCGTATAGTGAAATTTACATAGAAATGGAATTGCCTTTAAATTTACATATTTTATCAAACAACTTTCAGATCAAAGTCTGTTAAACAGCTTTGAAACTTTGTCACTTTCTCATGCTTACCTTACGACAATGGAAAAAAAAAACAACATGTATGAAGAAGGCGACGAAAAATTATATAAATTTCGAAAATGGAATCATAACTGAAACGACATATCTTTATGATTGACTGTCCTCGTCGGTATCCTTTGAAAGATATTTTGCCGATTGTTTTGCAAACGGGGAAAGTGAAAACTCGTTAATCATCCGAAACAGGAAAGCAAAGAGAGAATTTAGCGAAAAGTTTCGAAATGGAAATAAGGAACAGGAATTAAAAATTTAATTAAAACGAAGACACGGTGACATGTGAACATACAATTAATTAAAATATGCCTTCCGCCCCCCCTTTTCTTTTTTTTTCGATGATTGCTTTAAATGCTCGTTTTCAAACTTTATTGTTTTGTTTTCGATCTCTTTTCCGCATTTCACTGATAAGCATTTATTATAGTGACGTGAAAGGATGTATACGTTTTATGTTTTATAGTGAATTATAAAATTCGGGAAACTGAAAATAATACGGAAAGTCGACGGGAAAAAGGATGTTATTGAATAATCGAGCGGATCTTCGAGGATTGTTCAGGCGAAGATAACTCTGGATAAAATTACAAAGGTGTCCTAACACTTACATTAAAGCCTTAAGGTGTAACCGACTTGATTAACGGAGTTGAGCGAATTGAAAGTGTTTGAAGTAGGCCTGATCGGAAATTGAAATAACCTCAGGCTATCAAAATTTATCGTTTGGAGAATCGATTTTATTCTCGTACTTTTTATTTCGATAAAGTGATTGACTGAAAAAAATCAGGATTTAGTGTACTTACTTGTTTGGTTAGACAAATAATTGCGATAATTTTTCCATGTCCATGGAGGAATTTCGGGCATTTCGTGAACTTATAAGAGGCGCTCAAAAGGTGAAAAGACAACGATTCGTTTAAGATCTCTGCCTGCATTAGGGTGGCCCTTCCATAGCCGACGACGGAATTCTAATGGTGGCGCCCCCTAAAATATTCCCAAATAATTCAAAAATAACGTGTGCAAAGTTTGGAGCCTCCACCTAAACGAGAAGTGGTGCCTGTAGCAACGTCATTTTTGCCATTTAAAATACATGGGAAATTTTCTTGTTTTACTTTTTTTTTTTTTTTTTCTCAGTAAATAGTTAGTCTAAACCCAAATGATTATATGTATATATATATATATATATATATATATGCCTTTTGAACCTAGGTACAAAAAACCCGTGCAACGCTTTTTTTTTCGAAGATAAGGTTCAGTGTTTTGAATTTTACATCGATTTTGAAGGTTCCTCCTTATCTACCGGAAAAAGTTGAACCGGTTTTTTGTACCTAGATTCAAAGGCACGTATATAAGTAATAATTTGGACCAGCGGCCGATTTTTCGACTAGCTATTTACTGAGAGAAAAAAAAAAGTAAAATAAGAAAATTTCCCTTTGTATTTTAAATAGCAAAAATGGCGTTGCTACAGGCACCACTTTGCGTTTAGGTGTAGGCCCCAAACTTTGCACACGTTATTTTTTAATTATTAGGGAATATTTTAGGGGGCGCCACCATTAGAATTCCGTCATCGGCTATGGAAGGGCCACCCTACTCTGCATGATCTTGGTGATTTTCAACGGGGAAAAGAACAAGGTCAAACCATTCCCATAAGATCTATTTTTTGGATTAGTTTAATTTTTGAATAAACAATATCGTCATATTCTGAAAAAAAAAAAAAAAAAAAAAAAAAAAATTAATTGTAGGCTATGGCAAAGAATAATTTTATTCACTTCTTTTTAGTGCAAGAATTTTTCATTTTATTTTATAAAGCTTACGGAAATGTTTTTCATTTTCATTATGTTTCAAAACATTCGGAAGCCCGGAAGGGCAAATTACGCACAACAAAGGGCGCAATTTCGCTACTTAAACATGTTCGGCGATCATGTTGGGCAAACATGTTGGTTTTGGATAAAAGTGGCGAACAAGTTCGGCAAACATGTTGGGCCCACATAGGCATGGAAGCTCTTTTAAGCATGTTGGATGAAAATATTTGTGTTTAATAAATGTGGCGAACATTTGCTGCTCACACAGCATGGTTAAAAAACCGTCACTGCCTTATGTAGAGCTTCCCCAACGTGTCGAAAAAATGTTCGATTAAAATATTTGTCCAACATGTTTTGTTTTGCCGAACAAGTTCACCACTTTTTATCAAATTCAAACATGTTCGCCCTAAGGTGTTCATTGCCACTTGTTCAATCTTGACACAATCATGTTCGGACTTGACATTGCTACATGCTCTAAAGGTGGTTGTTGTTGTTGGTCATTCTGTCCAAAGACAGGTTTTGCCACCGGCCATAAGGCGGGGTTCAAGGAACTGCAATGGTACTTTAAAAAAAAAAGATAAAACCTACCCTTCTCTGCAATGAAGCTTAAGGGGAGGTAGTCTTACGGCCTAGCCCAATACATTCCATTTTTTATTTTTAGACCGCAAGAACTACCGCTCTCATAATGGGCGATGAGAGGGACCTACTATATTTAGATTTCACTTTGATCTCATAACAAGAATCAAGAGGTGAATGCATGGTATAAACTTGACTCGACCGCGGACCTTCCGCGTGCGAATCGAGAGTCTTACCAATGGCCTACCGCTCACCCTCTGCAATGGTACCTTTGAGGAAGAATTTCCCCAAGAAGGTGGTTTTCCTTTTCCTCTAAGGTGGTACATCTTTTAAATTGGAACATGACAGTGTCAAGTTAAAACATGTTATTAACAAGTTTGAACATGTCAGCGAGCACCCTGGTTTCTGCCAGGGGCTTCTATAGTAAGCAACAAGTTACTTACTATGGACGCCCCGATTTTTAACATAGTGTTATAAAAATAATTAATTACACGATCGGTACTTCACTGAAGTGTCTTAATTACACGTGGTGGTCAGTCACGTGTTCTTCGTTTATTCCTGTAAGCAATGCATTTACTTACCAAAAAAAAAAAAACTCGTACGTATTTTTCATGTGGAGAAAACCGTTTGAAATAATGATTTCAAGCGATAAATTCCGCAGTTCCTACTGTTCTGTCTTCAAATGCAGGGACTTTACCGCCTTTTCGTATGCCTACGGCACTGATTTCTTGTTCAAAGTGCTATAAAAAGGAATAAGAAAATTCAGAGATTTTAGTTTCTATTCCAATCCATTATTTTCTTCGTTAGAGTTGCGCCTAAAATAAGGTTAATGACTGTCTAAGCGGAAGCTCAAGTTTCCAAGTATTCTAAAAAATATATTAGAATCACGCAAAAACTCTTTCAATGTGGGGTAAAAACTGGAAATACTCTTTAGAAAAAAATACTTTTAAGCTTTTAAAAGAATCTCAACGTGCGAAAAAATTCAACGGATCTAATTTGAATTATAAATCTTTTGCGTTCTTTCCACTCGAAAGATCCCACTTTTTTTTTATTCATGTTTTCAAGGGTGCATAATTGAAATATAGCCACAGTACAAATTTTCGTTTTAAATATTTAGCTAGGGGGACGTATTTTTCATCCTTCTTGGTCAATTTTTGAGCAACATGTATTTTTTTTTCTTAAAGCTTAAATTCTGACACTAGGAAGACACGATATCTACTATATTTCGGTCATTATTTTTTTTAATCTTAATTTTACAACAATCAACAGAAAAATAGCTTCATCGTTTAAATAAAGCTATATATGCATGTGTTTTTTGCTATAAACGTTTTTTTATTTAGCATGATTTTGCATGATATTCATATTTTAAAAAAAATCAAAGTCGACATGTATCATTTTATTAAAATTACATTTTGATTTCCAATTTGGATTAACGATTTATAACATTTATTAAAAATCTAAAACACATCTCTTTATCATCGCTGAGTTCATAAATAATACAATTACTTGTCAAATGGAATACGATTAATTATTAATTACAAAAGCAGGTAATGAAAATTTCGTCCTGGTTTTTTCCCTTGTAAAATTAAAATATGCATGAATTTAAAAAATTATAAACTTTTTTTTCCCACTTCGAATTATATTCAATCATTTTCATTAACTTATTTCCTTACTTTTATACAAAAAGAAGAGAAAAAAAATTAGAACGAACTTCTTTTTTTATATTATTCGAGTTTTAATTCTTATGGAAATGAAGATTCCGCGCGTTTTTCTACATGATTTTCTTTTAAAATCATATTTCTTTCCCCCCTTTTTTTTTTTTTTTTCTCCCCTTATTCGCGATGATATTTTCCTTTTATATGCGATGTAAAAACACGAGACAGTTGCTTTGAATTCGAAATTACAACCTTTTTTTTCTTCTTTTTCTCCAGAAGGGAAATTACATGGAAATTTGTGTTTCAGGTCGATTTACGACACATGGACGAAAAAGCTGGGTCCAACGTGGTTGAAGTCGGCGTCGACCTTTCAGAATTCTACATGTCTGTAGAATGGGACATCCTTGAAGTGCCTGCTGTTAGGTAAGGCGAAGAAGAAGAAAAGCAATAAAAAGAAAAATAGATCAAACACCCGCTCGATTTAACTTTTCAAAATTGAAGTTGAAAGGGTAAACTTTACCGAAAGTTCCCCGTATTTAACATATATTCTTGTAATGAGAGATCAAAAGAGGGGCGAAAACTTCGCATAGAAGAGTTTGTTTAATATGAGCAGGGATTTTTATCTTTAAAAAAAAAAAAAAAAATCTTTTTAATTTTTCTTTCTTGATAAGTAGTGATTACGCTATACCGTCACGTACCAGCTTTCATGAATTGACAATTTATTAAAACTTCCTCTATTCAAGTTTCCTTTAAGTAAAGTACATGACGAGAGCGAGTTTCTTTTTTCTTCCCGACGATTCTTAACAAAAAAAAGAAAAAAAAATCAGAACTCAATAAAAAGTATGACGACAGAATTTTTATCGTTGCACATGTTTAATTCAGCTCCAAATGAATCTTCTTTCTTTCTTTTTTTTTTTCAGAAACGAGAAATTTTACACTTGCTGTGATGAACCGTATTTGGACATCACTTTCAACATAACAATGAGAAGAAAAACATTATTTTACACGGTTAATATCATAATACCGTGTATGGGGATATCTTTTTTAACTGTCCTCACATTTTACTTGCCTTCAGATAGTGGTGAGAAGGTAAGAAAAAAAAAAACAAGAAAAAACTTTTCATTACTCATATTCAAAAAAGTCCCTTTTTAGGTGCTGTTTGGAGGAGCAAAAAGCATAACTTTTTGAATTAACGAAAGTGGCATTACTTTTTTTTTCCACGGACTAAAAAGTTAACTTTTTTGTACCATAGAATAAGAAAACAAAAAAAAAACTTCCTATTTTCGTTCGTAATGAAATAGTATATTACAGCACAAAAGGTGCAAAAAAAAAAAAGTGTCCGTCGAGGCCGATTTTGAAAAGGCCTCGACGGGCAATTCTTTTGCAGTTCTTGTGTTGTAAGCTACTTTTCATCACAAAGCACAGCGTAAAAATAGTATATTACATATCAGGTATGGAGGTGGCGTATTGCAGGTCGAGACTGGGGTTTACAGCCCTCACAACCAATCGAGGACTGCAATCCATCTCCGTGCCTGATTTGTAAGACATTTTTCATCACGAGGGCGAAAAATGAAATTTTTCGCTTTTAAAGTGGGCGGAACGGTCCATTTTCCGCCCGGAGTGATGAAAAATATGTTTGGGGCAGTAATTTATTAGGGGCAGTAATTTATTAATAATAGGGCAGTACTTTTTCATAAAATGGTAGCTTTTTTCACAGATTGGCAGTAAATATAATAGTTTGGCCGTTTTTTTATTGGCAGTACAATTATTTTTGGGCAGTAGAAAAATGATTTTGGCAGTAAAATAAATAAAAATATTTGGCTTTAAAAAAATATTTTGACAGTAGAATAAATAATCTGGCATTAAAAACATATTGGCAGTAAAATAAATTTAAAAACATATTGGCATTAAAACAATTTTGGCAGTAAAATAAATAATTTGGCATTCAAAAAATATTTTAGCAGTATAATATTTAATTTGGCATTAAAAGGCATTTTTTGGCATTTAAAAAAAATGTTAACATAAAGTGACTCACAATATATGTTTAATAAATTTTTTAGTTTTTAAAGGGATCAAAATTATGCCTATTCCAGCGAGTAAATAATGTTTGTTTGGCAGGTGAATTATGCCCTGCGTTCTTTAAGCAATATTTGCGCAAACATATAAAAAAATTAGCTTTATAAAAAAATACTGCCACTCTGCAACTTCCCTAAAATATAAAAATTTATTGCCCCAAAAAAAAATTAATTCATTGCCAATTTATTTAAAAAACTGCCCCACATTTAAATTTACTACTGCCAATATATTCTCCAATATGTCCGCCAGTATAGGTCGCCATATAGTCGCCAATATGTGTTTTATAGCAAGGACAGCAAGGGGTCCTTATCTGAATTTGAGACAGCGTTGCTAAGCCGAGCTGAAGGTCTCCAGTTCAGAAAAGTCCCACTTGGTGTCCTTGGTATAAACAATACTATTTTTTTTTCTCTCTGTCGAATTTTTTAATTTTTTTCTTCCCTTATTTTGACACGGTTGAGATGGTTTTGAATTAATAAGATGTTTATCCCGATAGAAAAAGCGAAAGAACTTCTTTTTTTTTAGCTGGAGAATTCTCCTGGCATCCTATTCAGGCTCGCTTGACTGTGTCATTTTTTTTTTTTTTTTTAGTTTCTTAAACAAAAGTGTCAGTCTGAAAGAAATTTTCAAGATCGCGATCTCTGATAGCTATGACGCAAGTTAATGACAAAGTCATCTTTATCAACGTTCGATAACGAGGACAATAGATTTTTTTTTTCGACTATTGACGGGAGTGGTTTGTGATTCTTATGTCATTTTTATCATTGCTTTTAGAAGAAGAAGAAGAAGAAGAAAAAAAAAAGTTTTTTTTTCCTTTTGTCTTTTTTAAGATTGAATAAAAACGTAAAAATGATGGAAAAAATCGAGTGGCTGGAGATAAAATAAAAAGTGAATGGTCTGAATTGATTGAGAAAAAATTTTTTTGCCGTCATCATGAGCTTTTAAAAAATTTTTTTTTTTCCTTCGCAGAGCATTATGAAAATGATTCTTGCTCGCCTCAGTCAGTTTCATTTTTCAAATTTACGTATACCAGGAATTTCTGGATATAATTTATTCGGATGTTGATGAGAAAGGTCCAGATCTACTCATGAACTCTTCTCCGCTTCGGTGACGTGTTACAGCGTTACCGCACTTTCTCCACTATCACCTACCCTTCCTGCTTCTCCTTTTAGCTTTTGCTTCAGTTTCAGTTTCCCACAATTGTTTATGCGGCTTTTTGCGGTTTGTTCATTTTAGTGCAAAATCGTTCCCTTACAACTACAAAAAATAAGTTAAAAAGCCGTTTTGTAGGTACGACCAAAGAATTTTTAGCTTTTAAAAGGAGGAATTCACATCATAAGGAGTGTAATTTTAATCTTTTATGTCTGGCCTATTTCCAAAAAATTAAATCAGCGGAAAAGAAGACTTTTAGGCAAGCAAGTGAAAAAAAAAATAAATAAATGTTTCCTTGGGATTGGAAAAAACGATTTTATCAGTGGCTCTGACGTGTCACTGGTCATAAATGACGGATTCACATTCAAATAATTTAATGGTCGGGTCCATTTATTTTTTGAAGAATTTCGATCCAAGAAGAAAATATGTGTACCTCCACATGGAAAGGGCCCACCTGGGAGATGGTAACATGGAAGGCTGTGGAAATTTAACTTATAAGAAAACCCTTTGTTTACAAACAAAAAATTCTAAGCACCAAATCCCAAGTGGGCCCTTTTCATGTGGAGGTACACATATCTTTATCAATTACAGCGAAACCTCGTTATAACAAATTTTCGTTTAACGAATTTCTCTGTTTAAGGAACTATTTTTTTGCGGGGGTAAGGGGGGATCTTGCGTTAGCAACGAAATTACATGTAAAATGTCCTCCCCCTTACGAATCTTTACTTAGTAAAGATCAAGTGTTGTCTTCTTTTGACATAATAAGAGGTCCTCTTAGAGCCGTGGAGGATACACCAGAGGAAATATTTCACCAACTCGATCGATGTGAGGCCCATTATCTCAATCAAAAACGTAATAATGCTCTCGAAAGCAAAATCAGAAATTTTTTCACTTTGACGCAATAAATATTTGTTTATCGTAAAAATTCGGCATTAAAAAAAAAAAAATTCCAAATACCTCTCTAAAGTGAATTTTTTTAAAAATCCTTCGATTTAACGAATTCCTCGATACAACGAATTTTTTCCCCGGATTTTGGGATTCGCTGAAACGAGGTTTTTACTGTATCTTAAAAAGTCGTTATAAATAGTAAGAGGTCCTTTTTACATGAGTTCTATGGGAGGAAAAATATGTGCCTTAAAATATTGGGGAGGTCCCTTAAGAGGGTCGTTTTTTGGAAGGGCTTCACTATCTAAAAATAATAATAATAATAATAATAATAAAAAAAAAAGAATCGGATGATTGCTCTTTCATTAATTTTACACGAATGCCTAAACATCGATTTGAAGGCGAATCATAATTTTATATAGCACAGATGCCTAAACACCTTTTTTAAGGCGAAATTTGGATTGTTGTCTTTTTTCTTTTTCTCATTGCACAGATACCTAAAAAGCTTTTTTGTAAGGCGAAATAACCTCAGTTTATGTTTTAAAAAAATGTTTTTGAATACACTATTGTTAATGCGTTAATGCAGACGGATTTCCATAACATGATGAAACCACATAAAATAAAACATCTTTCTTTAAGGTAATGATGAGAAAACCGCCAGATGCGAAACTATAAGTTTGATATCTTGATGCTAGGAAATTATCGGAAAGGTCGAAATGTTTTATTCGCATAATAAGAAATCAACATATGAAGATAAATTAACCATAAATTAACTGGAAACCGTTGAGGGATAAATTGTATAAACGGAAATTATCGGGAAGTGAAAGGGGTAAGAAATCGAGAAGCTTTATGAACATGGAAATTACATTTTATAACAAAGGATCGCAGCATTTCCCTCCTTCAGATTTCCTGATCGCAAGAAAGCTAAATACGTCAGGCCCTGCTAATTCGATTTCTTCATAGTGCAAGTATAAGAAAAAAAATATATATATATATAGCGCGTGAGCTTTGGTCAGATAAATATAATTTGAAATCCGAGTAGCTTTAAGATAAAAACTTTTCTTCGCAGCAAGAAAAGCTTTAAAAATGTGAAAAGTCATTAAAGAGCTAGGGGAAAAAAAATTGAAAAAGTCATTATTCCGAGACTGTGAACTTGTTCGGACTGACGTTTCATTTCAAGTTATTTAATAAAAAAGTGAAATAGGAGAACAAAGCTCAGAGAAAATAACAAAAGAGAGAGGACAATGGAGACAAAAAGAGGAAGCCTAAGTTTGGGAGATAGGGGAGGAAAAAACGAAAATCAATCACTATTTGCTCTATAAAAAGAAAATTTCACAATCGCTGACAGTTTTTTCATATTGTTTGAAACGTTTTTGACAATTCGGCATACGCATTGACGTAAATTAAATTGAAAATGCAGGTTGATCCACCGAAAAAAAAAATTTGGGATTGATATCCCTTTTTCCGTTTTTCCTTTTTTTTTTTTTTCTTTCTTTTCTTTTTTTTTTTAAAATGGTGACTCCATTTTTTTCCGCCCATTTTTATTTTATTTTTTTTTTTCTTGCGGACGAGCGGACAAAGTTTTATCAACTTAATGTCATCAATCATCACCACCTTTCCGAAAAGATTAATTAAAGTTGATGGTGAAGAATTTAATGGAAACCGGTCGGGGAATAGTTTCGTGTCTTTGCTACCAGATCGTTTTTTTTTTTTTTTTTTTTTTTGCGGCTCCTAGAGTAATTTATGTGAATTAAACAAATTATCGTTTATTTTCTCCTAGAAAAATATTTTTTAATTAATTCTACAGCTTCCAACATCAGACTTTTCATTTTGCCTTTTTTTTTTTTTTTTTTTTTTTTTTTTTTGCTCGCTTAGCAAAAAAGGAGTTTATTAATACAATTTTGCTTATAGATATTGTCAGAGGAGAAAATAAGAAATGAAATTAAAGTTAATAAATGATCTTGAGTTTCCCGTAATAAGTTATGCCACGATATCAATTCATTTAAAAGTTTTTAAGCTTATCTCACTTTCTTTCACCGGGAGAGTTCCTCTTTTCCTAAAATCAATGACTATGAAAAGGCTTCTGTTTTAATTCCTCTCAATGGGTTCTTGTATATTACGCAATCAACGTTTTTACGAATATCTCTTTATATCAGCTCATTCACTCGTTTACGGTGAGGTGACTCAATAAAAGGGACTTTAACTCAAATTTGCAGTAATGAAATCTGATTTTAAGCAAACTTGAGTAATTCTTAAGGGAAAAAAAAAAATTGTGGAAATTTTCGGAGAGTAAAAATTTCTTTCGACGACCCCAGGTGTTTTTTTTTTTTTTCGTCGAATCGGATATAATTCAAAGATTCAAATGATACAACAATATTATAATAATCAAAAATAAATATCATTAGAACATTGATATGATACCGGAATGATTTTAAACGAAGAATTCCGACAGTCCTAAGGCTCATATCAAAGTTATATCAGAATGGTATTATATTAATTTTGTAACAAAGGTAAATTTTTCCTGTAAAGTTTTTCCCCTGTTTCCTTTTGATGCCATACATTCATTTTCTTTCTTTGCCTTTGAGAAGTATCTTACCTTCTTAACTGAGAATCAAACCGAATGCTTCAGAATCCGTGGACTACCACTCTGTACCGTAGTCCAAGAAGTTCTGTTGAAAAAAGAGGAAAAAAAACTTTTATTTTAACTCAACGTCGGCAAACGATATCATTGATATATGGAGCTAATATAACTTTAATATAATCCTTACATTGAAGAAATATCAAAATTATGTCTCCCCAGTCAGTAAAAAAAAAAAAAAAAAAGAGTTTAGAAACTAAAATAATCGGACCTTACATATCACATTTATGTTACTAGAATATCGTTATCACTCTAATATATAAACCGGAATACATTTTTTCGTAATTAAAAGATCCGTTATCATTCTCATATCAAACAAAAATTAGGTCTGTATTATTCTGAAGCCAATCAAAATTTTGATTCCAATATTGGTCTTGATGTTATTGTAATAATTGGTTAATAACAGACTGATGCTTTTTTTTTATAGAACACCTGGGACTTTTTAATCCATTTTTTTTTTTTTTTTTTTTTTTTTTAGAATATAATATGTCAATGTTTTTCTTTTTTTCATCCTAATTTTTTTTTATTTTCAGGTGACATTGTCAATATCCATCCTCATTAGCCTTCACGTGTTCTTTCTTCTAGTTGTAGAAATTATACCTCCAACATCTTTGGTAGTACCGCTTTTAGGGAAATATCTAATATTCGCCATGATACTTGTGTCAATAAGGTGAGTAAATAAGAACTAAAGTAAGCGAATTCTTACTAAAAGTGATAGTTATGAATTTAAAAAATTCCACAGTAGTGGACGGTTGAGAAAATTTTTTGATTGACTTAGAATTTTTACGGCAATCTGAATCCTTTATGGGTGTTAAATGTGCAGTACATTTTAATCTTGCACCTATCAGCAAAACAATTTCTTCAAAATATTATCCAAAGAAATGGATTAAAAAGGGCCTAAAATAGATTTTTAATACATTTTAAATATTTGTAAATATTACAGAAATATTTTCAAAAGAAATACATTATAAAATTAAAAATTTAATTTTAATTTAGGGTCTCTACATTTTAAAAATGATTGAAAGATGAATCGTTAATTTTAAAGGGGACATGTCTCATAAGGTAAACAAACGACATGTCCCCTTTTTCAAGTTAACGATTCAGATTTTTTAAAAATATTTAGACGTTTTGAAAAAATTTTCTTAAAAAAATGAAATATTAAGGCTTGTTGATTGGCCATATACCCATAAGCTAAATATGGGCGGTGCTATATATGCCGTTTATATGTACGTTTTGACCACCCGATTAGAGTCACTAATTAGGGGGCTGTCGGCTGCTGTCCTGGTGAAATCGCGGCAGGCTTCGGAGTTCGGATTGGTTGTTAATATTCCCTTCTCATCTTAAATCATTTATTAGCCAATCCGAGGCTGGCTACCATTTTACCAAGATAGCAGCCGCCAGCCTCTTATTGAATTAGCTGTAAAAGTTCATTTTCGACTAGATTTAAATCGACCAGTTTTATAAGGATTTTAGATAATGTTCAACGAGTGGCCAAGCTAAGATCAAGACTACTGCCTCTGTCGTCCATAAATTACGTCAGCATTATTTTGGCCATTTTCGACCCCCCTCCTCCTTTGTTGGCAAAGGTTAGCATTTCGGAATTGAGTTAGCATCCCTTTAATTTTTTTTTTTTTTTTTTTTTTTTTTAATTAATTAATATTAAACATTAAATAAATCTGAAATTCTACGTAACTTAAATTTTGCAAACAGATGGTTTTTTTTTTTCTTTAACTTACAGCAAATGCGCGGGTAAAATTAAAATATAGATTTAGGGGGTCGGAGTGGTGACTCGATTCATCTAGCGGCATCGTGATCAATGAAGTTAAGCAGCATTGTGAATGGCCAGTTAGTGGATGGGTGACCACCGACACTCCCTCCCTCTAGCAGGGATTGTAGGAATTACTTATACAGTTAACCTCATTGTACAAGTAGTTCCTAAACAAAAAACAAAAACCGAGTTTCAGACCGCAACGTCAAATAAACTACGAAAGAAATAAGACTGACCGAAAAGTCAATTAAACTACCATTAGTGCATGGACATGGCAATCTAGCCCGTCCAAATAAAGTCAAAAAAAAAAATAGATTTTTCTTTAAAAAAAAAAAAAAAAAAAAAAAAGTTTGGTTACATAATTAAAATTATTTTCATTCTTGCACATTTATTGCATAACACAAATGCTAACGTAAGATATGTAAAACCCCTTCCCCCCTTACGTGGTATCGTAATTTATGGACTGCCCCTAATGATGTTTCAGTTCTTTTTTTTTTTTTTTTTTTCATTCAAAAAAAAAAAAAAAAAAAAAAAAAAAAAAAAAAAATCCTATTAAAAATTTAGTGCTTATCAAAAATAACGAAATCCTTGCGATAATTTTAATTTGACATTATTTTAGAAAAGGAGAGATCAAAAAATTCTGAAGGTATAAGAAATGATTTCGTAGTACACGGAGAAAAAAGTTCGGTACCTGTTACTGAACCTGTGACATCTAAACATTTGAGTAGATAATACCGAAAAAATTTAGTAATTATTACTAAGAGTTCGTAATGATTAATAACGTTTAGTAATAATTACCTAATTTTCAGTATTGTCAACTCAAATGTTTAGATGTCACAAGCCCCAACTTAACTTTCAGTAACAGGAACCGAACTTTAGTAACAGGAACCGGACTTTTTTTTCCGTGTACTGAAATGATCTTTTGATAAAAACTTTTAAAAAACTGACCAGCGAGATTCAGCTCCGAAATCTTGTTTCCCAGATAGAAAACTTCCGAATTGAACTTTCGTCTTTCATTCTCGTCTGAAAGTTTGAATGACTTGAATCTTTTAAAGTATTACCTCTCGCTACATGAATTTTATATAATGTCATTAAAATAAAAGGAAAATATGCTCGACTACTCTTCTCTTCTTACTTCTCTTTTTTACTTCTCTCTCTCTCTTTTTTTTTTTTTTTTTTTTTAATTTGTGGTCTGAAACTTTTTCTCTTTTCATTCCCCAATAAAATATCTTAAAAAAAGTCCATTTTCGTCTGCACAAAGCATCAACGTAAAAAAAAAGCATACTAAATAGAACTGCTGCAAATACTTAAAACGAGTTCCTTTCCCCCCCTTCATTTTATACAAAAAAATCAAAAATAACCCACCTTGTTATAAATGTTACATTATTTACGTCGTTTCTGATGATGATGACAATAAAAGAAGCCATGACCAAAAGTTCCGAGCAAGCAAATATTTTTGATTCCGTAACCGAAAAATTCTTGTCCCATAATTCTTTCTTTTTTTTTTTTCTTTTTTTTTTTCCTTTCTTTTTTTTAAAGTTGGATTGGGTTGAGTGGAGTGGAGCTAGGTTAAATGAAACCAAATCCTTCTTGCTTACCGGTCCATAAGGCTATTCAATTCAGTGGATGAATTTACAAGCACGCTTTTGATCAGATAAATTTATTTTTTTTTCCTCCTCCCTTTTCTTTTTAGCCATACACTCTGTTAAATTTTGAAATATGCATGGCTACAACTCCACGGTCAGCGAGCATCCGTCCCGCCTTTCAAATCTCTTCTTGGTTTCTTGTATTTTATTATTTATCATTTTTCTTTTGGCTTCGTCTAGAATTCAAAACGTGAAATCTTATTCATACTGTTTATATTTTTTTTTTAGGTCAATAGAATATTTCTTTTTTTTTTTTTTAGTTTTTCAAAACTCTTATCTTTTGGTTTAGTTGTGGTGACAAAAATGTGTGGGTGTATTCTTTTTTTGGCAGTAGCGTACAAAAGGGGGGGGGGGTCGCACCTGGTGCTAACCATTTGGGGGAGGGGCATAGTGGTCCAGAAAAATTTAAACACCAATTTTGTATGTTAACGATATTCTGTTAAATTTGATATATACGTACGTAATTTGACAGAAAATAAATGTTAAAAACCACATAATTATGTTAAAGACATATCAACTATGTGGACCGTTTTAAACATGGAAAAAATGTCAATTTTACAGTGTGTGAGGGGATGCACAATAAAAAATATTATGTAAATAAATATGTTCTAAGCGGTCCACATAAATTTTTTCTGTTGTTTTTCCCGAAAGGTAAACATAAACAAAAACAAAAACAACATAAGAATTATGTGGACCTACTTATGTTGATTTTGACATAAAAGTTTTTACTGTGTGCCTAAAATTGAAATAAATCTTCTGATTTTATATTATTTGAAATCAGTTCATTAGCAAAAATTATTAATAATTTTTTCTCTCTTTGTTTGTTTCAGTATATGCGTCACCGTAGTTGTATTAAACGTACATTTTCGATCACCTCAAACACATAGAATGGCGCCTTGGGTTAAACGCGTCTTTATTCACATACTGCCAAGACTGCTGGTCATGAGAAGGCCTCAGTATCACTTCGAGGGTAGTAGGTACGTAATTTTTCACACCTAAGACTGAAAAGTATCTCTTTTCAATCCTACCAAAATAGTTAAATTTCAGTTTCCTCGGTGTAAAAAATATCTTACAGTACTACAATGGAGGGGGTTTTTCACGCCTCAACACGTTACGGCACCTCGGCTGTGCTGCAAAATCTTGTTTCGGCGTGAAATTAGTCTCTTCCGTCGTAGGACTGTAATATACTATTCCCAGTCATTATGTTTTTCTTTTTTCTTAGTCCTTTCTTTTCTTTATTTAAACGGTTTTTTTTTTTAGATTTATGTCCCGACGAGTTTTAATGCAAACTGTTCGAGGCAGGGAAGTACAAACTTCTTACTGTCCATATCCATATCAAACAACTGCGTCCTCAGACGAGGAACCTAAAATCCACGATACAGATAGCACAATAACACGGCAAAGAACGCTTTCGAAAGAAGATTTTTCGCCAGGAAGGTAAAAACAAATGATTACATTTTCATTATTTTTCTTTTTTCCTAATTTTTGATGGGTAAAGAGTAAAGGCCTCCTGTTTTTAGCTCACTGAGTGTGACCGGATCGCACAAGATGTGATCATGTTATCACATGATCCGATCAGACGCATTGTGTTATTTGATTTAAAGTTAAACGGGAAAATTTTGAACGCGGCTGCATGTTCGTACAAGAATGAAACTTTAACAGAATAATATTAAATTCACTGCCGTATAGACAGGTCCGGAAACTTCTCATGCCATTCACCCGCTTAACTAAGCACATTTTAGTTCTAAAACGGGCCATTGATGGCGCTGCGATCATCAGAGACGCAACACGGCTAATCGTTTAAGTTGGGATGGCCGTATAAACGTTTATACGGTCGTGTGCCGCCATCTTTGTTTACAAATCTGAATGACCAATCAAAAACCGTCTCGCATACAAGTGCGTAGGAAGGTACGGTCGTGTGCCGCCATCTTTGTTTACAAATCTGAATGACCAATCAAAAAGCGTCTCCCATACAAGCGCTTACGGTGGTAGAAAGGAAGAACTAATTTTTGCGTATTGAAGCAGAGATCTCCCATGTATAAGGAATAGGAGTTTCCGGACCTGTCTATACGGCCGTGATTAAATTATAGCGATATTGCGATATTGCACTCGCAACCTGTAAGCTGATATAGCAGAGAAGCCCAAAGGTCCGGGTTATAGGTCCTGCTCCTTCATATTTTTATAGTTCCTGATATTCTGTGCGACCAGATTAAATACAACCTCTTTCATTTCTTATTTTCAGCTTGGCAGACGGCGGTCCTCTGTTTGGTGGAAGCTGTCAAATTCACGGCCCCCTTCAATCAGAATCGGAAGAATTGAATTTATCCGATATAGGAGGAATTGTACCCGGTAGCGAAGACCTTAAAAGCCCAATTTTAAAAAATCCTGCCTTTTCACATTCAATGTGTCCTCCAGAAGTTCACAAATCATGTTTTTGCGTGAGATTTATTGCAGAACACACTAAAATGTTAGAAGATTCCACAAAGGTAAATTATGCCTGTTTTTTTTTTTTAAAAAAGAAGATTAATATGTTTTTACTGAATTTTTGTAGGTTAAAGAAGATTGGAAATTCGTAGCCATGGTCCTAGATCGATTATTCCTTTGGATTTTCACGTTAGCTGTACTCGTAGGTACGGCAGGTATTATTTTGCAAGCTCCAACTCTGTACGATGATAGGATACCAATAGATAAACAATTCGCGGAAATCCAGACTTCTACGGTTGTGAGATGTCCTCCTCAGTAGCATAATGCGTCTTCTTCCGTACTTAAATATCTTAAGTCCGGATGAAACTCTGTTGTTTAATTTTAATAAAAATAGCTTGTAAATAATGTGCTCATCATCTAGCTCAAACATATAGTTTTTTTTTCCTTTTTGTTTTCAAGAAAAAAGGGTGAATCAAAATTTAAAAAAAAATAAAAAAATAAAAAAAAAAGTTGATTGAAATCAAGGTTTTTATTAATATAAATAATTGTTAGTTTCTGAATGTATCAGTATCATCAGAAACATTTTAATTTGGTTAACGATCGGACTCCTGTACATATCTTACCGTTAATTCAAAAATGTTGGTTTTTCTTTGTAATATTATGCCACAATCAAACGTTTAAGTATCTTTTTTTTATTTTTTTTTATTTTTTTATTTTGCAATATATGAAATTTAGAGAATCAGGGTAAAGGAGTTCGGTTGTCTTATTTTTATTTTTTTCGATTGAGTACGCATTTTTATAAAGTGAACCAGTCGATGTATATTTTATAAAAATGTTATTATATTAAAAGAAATTCTAAAGCAGTTAAAACATTTTGCGGCAGAATTTGGAGTAAAAAAATAATAAAATGGGCCTGTTTGTTTTTGTTTTTTATAGATTTAACATTTGAAATTCCTGGTCTTTAACTTCGGATCGTTCGTATATGATCAAATTTCAAATGCCTTTTCAAACAAAAATATAAATACTAAGACGATATAAAAAAAAAAAAACAATAATAATATCGTCATCATCATAATTATTAATTAAAATTATTATTATTAAATATGAAATAATATAATAAAATTGTTTTTGCACTCAAAAAAAAAGTCTCTATTTTGGCTTTTAGCCGGGAGAAAAAATGAAAGAAAAATTCGAAAAAATAATTCAGTTCTAGTTTGGATCTCGTGTGGAAATAAATATATAAACAGTACTGCCATAATTTCCGTATGATTGTAAAGTTAAGGAGAATCGATGTGTTAGCAAATCAGATGATCATTTAAAAAATTCGTAGGCCTTTTAATATGGAATAAAAAAAAAGTGGGAAAAATCTATAAATTGTTGTTGAATGGTGTAGCGTTGGGCTCATAGATAATAATTAAAAAAAAATAATAATAAAAAATAAAAAGTTGTTCTGTTTAGCAAATATTTTTAAATGTTTAGATAACCTTTTTACAAAACATACGAAAATATTTTTTAACACAACGAATCTTTCTTACATGGTGTCGATAGTTATTGATCGGGGGAAAAAAAGTACAGACTTTTAAAATTGTCAACATGCCGTCCGTACTAAGTATAATTAATAAATTTTTTTTAAGAAACCAAAAAAAAAAATATGTATATATGCTGTGTAAGAAAAGATTATAAAAGTTTTTGAACTTTTTTTAATCGATTCGAAGTTTAAGAAAACTGTTAAAAATGAAATCAAATTATATAAAATAATGTCAGAGTGATTTAAAGTTTTTTTACCGTCAGCTTCTTATGATATTTTTCCATGACTTTCGTAAATTAATTTAAAACGAGCACCGGACAATACAAGTCAAAAGCAAAACGATCATGCAAAAAATTTTTCGTACCATAATTGTTGAAACTATTTCTTTGTACTAACAAAAAGAAAGAAACTTTTTTGTTATGAAATGTTCTTGAGGACAAGAAAATGAAAAAAAAAAATGTAGTAAACTACATGTTTTCCAATATACCTTAATATGTTGATCCAAATCATTAACTTCCCCTATGGCGTATCGTATTGCATTTTATGTCAAAGAAAAGAATATTTCGATCGATAATACCTATAATGAACTTCGAATTTTGATCTAAGCCTACCACTCAAAATCATTTTTATTTTGTTATTAAAAAAATTGCAGTTAGTTGACGGTATTCGATTGATTATTTATTTCTTTATTTAATTAATAAATTGATTTTTTAAGTGAATGGTCGGTGACATACTCACAAATGAAAAAAAAACTATGCATGGAGGTCCTACTTTAAAAAAAAAATGAAATGATTTTTTGAAGATAAATGAAATAAAAGGAGAACCATGTGTAATTTTTTTTATTTTATTTTATTTTTTTGAAATATGGCATATTTTTTAAAAAAAACGTTACGCTCATGTAAATAATTAGTAATGCCTTTAAATAGAGAAAACTGTCTATTTTTAGTTTTATAAATAAAATAAAATAAATAAAAAAAATATGATATGAAATATACAACTAGAAATTTTTAAATATTTTTAGATTTTGCTTTTTTGATAAAGTTTATATATTTCCTTTTTATTCCCTTAAATCTGGGTAGTTTTTTAAACCCAGATAATCGTAATAAAACAGCAGTAGTCGTGCATAAAAAATAGGGGTGATTTGATGATAAAGAAAAAAAATAATAAAATACAGCAACATACGTTGAAAACATTTTAAAAAAATACTCACGGTTTTTTATGAAAGCAAAAACCAGCATTTGGTGCTGAAATTTATTTATTTATTTATTTATTTATTTATTTTTTTTGCTTTTTTTTTGGTTTTGTAAAATGACAAGTTTGATGTTATTTTTAAAAATTCTGGTACCGACTATGCAAGATTTTTGCTGAATTTCAGAAATTCAATTTTCGGAATTATAGTAATATTCAATAGCTTTTCTCAGTTAACTTTCCTCCGCTTCTTCATCCACGACTTTTTTCCATAAATAAAATTTCAAACTAACTATTTATGTATGACTTATTGGGCGTAGGTACTTAATTTATTCCTCCTTCATTTTTTTAAAATAGAGAGTCGGGGCAAAATGATTCCATGTTATTAAATCCAGTTACCGTTAGTTAGTAAACAATAATTAGAATCATTTATTAATGAATAGAAAATTTTTACCTGCAAGGGTTTCATTCTAGACATGCGACATAATTTTTTTTTTTTCCTTGAAATAACAGCGCCAATTTCCGAAGACATTTTTAAACATGAAGCATCTTGGGTATTGTTTAATATTTTTAATACCATTTGCCGTTGCTTTGGAGGAAAGCGAAATCTCGTTTTTGAGTGATTTTACAGGGTTACAAACCACAGGAAATATACGCGTTTGTAATTTTATACTTTGTTCCGCACAAAATTCAAATATAAAATTGGCTAAAAAAGTCTCATTAAATCATCAGTGCGGGATAACTGTTCGGAATGCCCATGAAAATATTTTAATTGGTATCGTCCGTCCCATTTGCAGTTGTTCGCGCTGGATTTGTCTTGTCCAAACGCGGAAAATGTACTTTCCCAGGCTAACGAGTTGAAATTGTTTAAAGGAGATTATTATTGGCTGATTTTAAATTTCGCTGGCGTAAATGTTGCAGACGTCTTCAATATGCTGAACATTTCGATTATCAGTCAGGTTTACTTAGCAGTTAAAAATTTTAATCGATTTGAACTTCTGAGTTTTTATAAGAGAGATCCGTGGAATTATCCGATTTCGGAAATGATAGGAAATTGGGATGAAAAAATCGGAATCGATTTTTTAGCCGTACGATCGCCGGCAGTGAGAAGGGAAAACATGGAAGGAAGACTTTTTACTGCTGCTATGGTGGTAAGTTCATTTGAGGAAAATTAAAATAATTTTTGCTTCATTTTTATTTTATTTTTTAAAGATTTCAAATGACGACTCATTAAATCACATGGACGATTTAATAGATTCGCATATCGACAATTTATCCAAACTTAATTACGTTTACACCAACATTATTATATCCGCCCTGAATGCCAGGTAATGGTTTAAGAAAGTATATATTTTTTTTTACTGATGTAACACTCGTATATAGGAGTTGACTTTACGGTATTTTATTTCCAGCATAAAATATTTCACATCAAGGTCTTGGGGAGAACCGGATTCGAACGGTAACTTTGACGGCATGGTCGGTTATGCACAAAGAGGAGAAGCCGAAATCGTAGTGACCCCTTTGATTATGACATTCGTCAGGATGGAAGTCATAGAGTACATAGCCATGACTGCTAAAACCAGAATCAAATTTATCTTTTTGTCTCCACCTTTATCATACAAAAATAATATTTACATCCTCCCGTTTGCTTCCGACGTGTGGTATGCCACAATCGGGATATTCGCGATATCGACCCTCTTATTGTACATCACCTCAGGCTATGAAAACGGATATGAACTTAAATTAAAAAGGAGGAATATTTGGCAAAGGAGGGAAGACAGAAGAGAAATCGAACTGGTTCATGATGAAGTGACCAAATTGCCGAATTCCTGGAGCGACATAGTTCTTATGAATGTTGGGACACTTTGTCAGCAAGGTAAAAGGTGAAAAATAGTTTTAGTTGCAAGCTTGCATTATTAATTATTCTTGCTTTTTGTACGATTTCAAAACAGATATTGTTGTGGAGCCGAAAGGAATCCCCGGAAGAGTTTTAATTTTGCACGTCAAAATCGCTCTTTTATTTCTTTACATATCTTACGCTGCTGCTATTGTCGTTTTATTGCAGTCGTCTGATACCTCGATAACGACATTAGCTGACTTATTGAAAAGTAACATGAAGCTTGGTGTGCATGAAATTGCTTATAATCACTATTATTTTAAAGTAAGTTTCCATCACTGTGAACCACGAAAAAAAGATTTTCAAATATTAAAAGGTACTGTTTTTTTAGACGGCGGCAGATCCTGTAAGGAAAGGCCTTGCGAAAAAGGTTGATCCACAAAAAGACTATATGACTGCGGAAGAAGGAGTTACAAAAGTTCGAACTGGGCTTTTTGCCTTTTATGTAGAGCGTACTCCTGGGTATGAAAAATCGACTTTTGATTTGACTTTAGGAGCAAAGGTATTAAATGAGTTTTCCAAAAGGGCACGCTTAAATTCCCAATGGTGCAAATCCCTAGTCTGAAATCAGGGTTTTGAAGCTATATTAATTCAAATGAAAATTTTAACAAGCTTCTACCTAATATGAAACTCAATTTTTTCTTTATATTTGTTGTTTTAAATTCAACATTGGCAGCGTTCAAGTGTTGCGTAAGACGTTTTTTGGGGTTTTCCGACCCCTCCCCCATACTAAAATTTAGTATGATTTATTTGACCCCCCCTTTAACTTACGTACGATTTTCGCTTACCCCCCTTTTTTTCTTTACCGCCAATTTTAAAAATGTCTTACTAACATTTTTCAAAAATTATTTTTCATAATTTCAAAAAACAATTCTTAAAATTAGAGTACAATTTTTTTTTTTTTTTTAGAGAGAGACAGAAGGTGGCAAATGAAGGGGTGTCAATTTTTTGTATTAAATTTTAATTTTTTTGAATAATAAATAATAATAAAATTAGGGTTTATCCCGGTTTAAATCCGGAATAAGGTTTTCCGGATTCCCCCCCCTTCTCCCTCCCCTAGGTAAGAAATAGTAAGAAAATTTTTACATCGCCCCGCCTTTCCGGTCTTACGTAATACTTGAACGCTTCCATTACAAAACTTTAAAAATAAATTCTACATAAGCTGTTAATAAGAAACTTATGATGAGGAGGGGAGGGGGTTGAAACATCTGTGATTTAATTATGGCTCTTTCCATGGTCTTCTCTTTTCGATTCACGAAAACGTTTTTGTGAATTGAAAATTTAAGATCGGTACATTGATCTTTTTTATCTCGATTTAGCACCCTTTATTCTTAAGGTAACCACCTGCTACAGAAAGAAAAAAACATTTGAATTCAATATAGTATGAACCATGCTAGCTAATTTAATAAATCTGCCTTAAATTTTTAGATATCATATGGTAAATAAGTTATTCCACGAAGATGAAAAATGCCGGTTGCAAGAATTGTACGAATCTTTCATTCCTGATTTGGATCCAACTGTGGCTCTTCAAAAATACTGTCCTTATTCTAAAATATTAAGAATCATGTAAGGAAAATTTTGTTTCCTCAGGTCCCTCCTTGGCTTGGCTCTTTTTTGTGATGAAGTGTTGAAAACATTTTAGATCTTAAAAAAAGAAATTCCTCAAAGCGTCCCTCAGCCACCCTAAGAGACTAGCAAGGGGTAACTGGTGATTCGTAGTTTTTTTCAGTCTATGGTATCATCAGCTTCAAGTTAATTTCTTAAATTTCATTTTTCACTTCAAGGTTTAAACGGCTACACGAACGAGGCTTAACCAAGCGAGAAATCCTACGAACCACTGCAAAAAAACCAACTTGCAGCGAAAGTACAATGACTTATGTCAGCGTAGCTTTCATCGATTGTCGGCAAGCTATTATTTTCTTTGGATTCGGCCTGATTGCGGCACTCACGGTTTTCGTATATGAAAAAGTACATTATAAAAACCGTAAAAAAAATCCGTCGCTTTTTATCAACTATAGCAGTCTTGATTATTACAACTGAAATGGCTAAAAGTTATGAAGTCATAAAAATATCAGGATATTTCACGCTCTTCAACGAATCAGAGAATCATAGCTTAATATATGCTTAGCTAGCAATTTTATTAATGTTCTAGTTTCCTTTTGAATCTTATCTAGTTTCCTTTAATCGTATCTTAAAGAGAGTAAAAGTTGAACTAGTTATCGACTGGCGGACGTAGCTTAATGGTAGAGCACTCGCCGCGATAGTGAGAGATCGGGTGTTCGAATCCCCGCGGCTGTCGTCTTTGGCCAGGTAAATTTTTACTCTCTCTTGTTTTGTGGTCTTATAACGGAAGTTAAATCAAAAATTATACGTGGCAGTAATTAATTTATGAAAAAAAAAAAGATATATTATATTGTTAAATGAACGTTTTATTACCTGTAAATACAATTACTAATAAACTTCAAACAAAATTTGACTGCATAATGTTTAAAAAATAGTATTTCCCTACTGTATTTCGAAAAAAAAATGAACCAAAAATTTTTTTTAAAGTCAATTCACCGACGGTGAACGTACATTTTTTTAAGATTAAAATAAATCAGAAAAAGATATATTTGTAAATATGAAATAAAACTTTTAATAAAAACGATATTACTAGTATAAAAATGGGACTGCTATCGGCTGAGATCATGAATTTATCCGCTGGTCAGTTGCTTCTTTATTTCTTGGTCTAACGTAAAACCTTTTTTCTCTGCAGAGTCGACCAAACGTTCAATAACTTAAAAAAAAAAAAAAAAAAGACGTAAGTAAGTACACTGATGTGTAAAATCTAGTCACATAAAGCAATGAAAAACGCAGTCAGCACTTAGAAACCTTTAACAAAAGTTTAATTTTTATTATTGAGCAAAAGAAATTACTTTTTCATCGAATAAGAATAAAAAAAATTCAATAAAAAACTGCTCTTTTATCCAAGCCTTTATAGGCATTAAACAAAAACGAGATATAAATACAGAAGAAAGAAAAAAAAACCACTTACTTTTCTTTTCGTAGTTATCCATGAATAATTTAACAATTCCAAATCTCGGTACGCTTAATAATTGCTTCAAAAATTCAATGACGGTTTTCGGATCGGTTTCGATAAAATGACGTTCTAAACATTCTAACATATTTTTTAATATTTCCGAATCTAGCTTATTTCCAATAACTAAAATATTTAAAAAAAAAAAATTATTAATGAAAACTTGGTCTATAAAAACGGTTCTTGATTAAAACACTTACCTTTCCCTAAATCGCTGGGTTTCAAAAGTTTCATTATTTCCGCTCTTTTAGCGTAAGTTTCGTCGGATTTTTTCAAAGATTCCCATTCTCTAATAAATTCGTAAGCCGACTCTATTTTTTTTGCGACGCGAACTTCTTCCCCTCCGGCATCTTTAGATTTTTCGATATTTTCCTTATTGCCTTCTTCGTTAATTTCGTTTAGAATTTTTTCTCCGTCCCCGTCCATTGATTCGAGTCTATTGTCGCGGCATATATTCGAGCTGCTATTCGATTTTAAAACGTCTTCGGTGCTTATGGATTTCCTATTCGGAACGAAAGATTTAAAATGAACATTCGACTCCGTTCTAATTTCGTGATGAATATCGTTTGCGGATTCGCTTTGTACTTTCGGTTCTGCGCTCGTTGGTTTTAGGTATTTTGAAGCCTGCTGAACTTTAATCGGTTCAGGGTAACTAAATTTATATTCCCTAGAATTCCTCTCTCTTCTTTTCTTTTTGTTTTTCGATTTTCTAGTTTCGGATTGACTAGAGGTGCTTGGAAGACTTTGATTGTCCGAGCTGTCAGCGGTGTGCGGCGATTTTTCGTGTTTTTCAGCGGCTTCGGTACAATTTTCCTCTTCTAAATCGGGTAGTCTGTCTTCTGACTCCGGCAACTTTTTTTCTACCTCCATTGCTTGCATTTTTTCGTCGATTTCTTGCAATGCTTCTTTTAACTCCAAGTTCGCCTCTTCTAGTTCTGGTAATTTTTCTTCTAAATTTGGTGACTTTTCTTCTGATTCTGGCAATTTTTCATTTTTTTCCTTATCATCGGCATAGCATTGCTTACATTCGTTTTCTAGATTTTTCTCCTCCTTTTTATTTTCCGAATTATCCTTTGCAGTTTCCTTCACAATTTTTTCCTCTTCTATTTGAACCTTTTCTTTTTCCAAATCTTCCTCCTCGTCGAAGATTTCTGTTATGAAAGCCGTTTTCCCATCGTCGACCATATTATTTACGAATTTCGGCTTTTGTTTATTCGCATTGCTAAATTTCGAATTAATGAAGTTGTCCCAATCTTCTTTAAATTTTGCCTTCGGTTTTTCAACATTTTCCGGCTCCTGTTCCGATTTCGACTTTTCGTTAATGCTATTTACCTCTTCTTTGTTTTTCGTTTCGTTCGCATCGTTAACTGGCTTTGCTTCCTCCGCTTCCTTCGGCAATATCGTACAGTTTTCATTTTGTTTCAACAATTCGTTCTTCTTATTGTTATCAATTTTATCTTTCACGATTTCCGGTTTCGTTTGGTTTCTTTTAACGGGTGGTTTCGGTCGAGACATTAGCTCCCCACATCTTTGGCATAAAGGATTTTGCCTGAGACTGTTGCTGTTACATTTGCACATGACCCTTCCGGTGAAAGACGCTCCTAAGAGAATTTTGTGAGCCATGCTGTGAGGTTCGCATTGAAATGTGGAAGTGGAAGGTCCGTAATATGTTAAGGGAAGTTTATCTACTGGGATATCACTGCCTGCAAATAAATAGAAGACAAATTAATTTTTACTAACTAAAAAAATTAAATAAATAAATACACGTACCTGGAAAACTCGCATCACCTGATTTAGAATTATACGTTTCTTGAATTGCCATGCGAAATCTCCTGCCGTTATCATCTATTTGCAATTTCCTTTTTAATGTTTGGAGATCGGTTTGAGCTACTTTGTTATTTGGTTCTAAAGTAATTATTTGACTGAGATCCTTAAGAGCAAGCTTTAAAAAAAAAAAATTGTTACAAAAGGACAACACACACACAACAACAAAAAAAAAAGTTACCAATTTATTTCCTTTAGGTAAATTTTGATACGCAGTCGCTCTTCTATGCAATGCTTTTACGTTATTCGGTTCCAATTTAAGCACTTCATTACAATCGGCTAAAGCATTTTCATAGTTCTTCAATTTTATATCTAAAACAAAATTTTTTTTTAATAATAAAGATTTGAATTGTTTGATGGTTAAAAGAAACAATCGGTATGCGTGACTACACTAGGGTGGCACAAAAAATCGATGCTCTCCGGATTTTGTTTTCCATCAAAAATTGATTCTTTAGCCACAAAGCAAATGTTCTTTTCATTTTCGTCAGAGAAAAAATGACTGCTCAGAGACTCATTCTGCCTTGCAAACAAAAATCATTCATATAATTTTTTTTTAAAATTCATACGCTTACAATTGGTCTGCTTTTGCAGCATTTAGTGAACTTATACAATTTCCCAATTTTGACTAAAAGATTGACCTAAGACGTGCAGAAGCCTAAAAATTGAAATAAGGACCAAAATACTATATTTTTTTTAACATCATATAAACGATATGGTAACCATATTTGAATCAAATTCAAAAGAATTATAAATTAATTCAGTGACCGATTTTCATAAACCCGGAGAAATGATATGCCAAATGGGCCTGCCAGATTCTTTTCTCTGCTAAAATGAAATTGCGGATATTTTGAAAAGGAAAACAATAATTAATTATCAATTTCTTCAAATCTTCACATTTTATAAGTTTCATTGCTTTTTTTTTCTTTCAATTTTTTACTCAAAACCCAAAACCCCCAAAAATCATGAAATCTCCGCTCAATTTAAAATACTACTACTTACATGTCATTGCACGATTATTATAAGCATTAGCTGTAGGACAAAGCTTAAGACTTACTCCATAATATTTAAGAGCATTATTTAGATCACCCGTTTTAAAACATTCATTTCCTCGATCTTTAGCTTGATTTGCAAGCACTAACTGTTCCGTGTTTGTATAATTAGCAGCTATGAGAAATAAAATCAATTAATAAAAACAATTTACTAAATTCAAAATTTCATTATTAAGACATTTTTTTTTTTTTACCTGGAGCTGGATTAACTATTTCAACATTTTTTTCTTCCTTTTTCTTTTTTTCAAGTTCTCTTTTCATTTTTGCACTCTCTTCTGCTTTTTTTTCTTCTTCTAAATCAAGTTTTAATAGCTCTTTGTCTACATCATATTTATCCCAAGTACTATAATCACCAGATCTTATTCTGCTATTTTTTTTATCTGTTTCAATTTTAACATTTGTTTTGTCCTAATAAAAAAAAATTAAAATTAAAATCGACAGAAATCTTCAATTTTTCTTTATCTCCAATTCTTAATAACTTACGATTTTGGGTTTTGCATTTTCAACTTTCCTAACATCAGGTAAATTCTTATTTCCTATAACATCAAATCTTTTCTTTTCAAATTCCAAACTCTGATCCATTACTTTCATTTCATTCTCCCACAATAAGAGATCATCTTCTACCTCCTTCCATTCCTTTTCTGTTAAAGACTCTTTTGTCAATATTGGTTGTTCAACACGAAGGACTCTGCTATTAGGTGCTAATTTTCGAAGCTTTTCTTCAGCAACTTTAATCAAATCTGGGTACATTCCCTCTTCTCCAGACCTAAAAATAAACAAGAAAAAAAATAATAAAAAATTCATATTGATTTTTAGCATGTCATTTGCATTTAATCAGATTCAGACATGAAGAAAATAGGAAGTAGAATCCTATTCTTTGTTCTTGAATCACATGCCTAAACAAGTTTTGGTATTTTCAACGAGTAGCACTGCCTTTTAATACCACACATTTGTATGAGTTTTTTTCAAGCTCTCTAAGCTTCGTTTTGCCTAATATTATTTATTCACATGGTCACCTACCTTAATATTCTGACTATTCTTTCTAATTCCTTTTTGTTTGAGCATTGGTCAACGTATTCATAACTTAAATGGTCTACAGGAATATCGTATTTCTTCAACAGAGAAACTCGCTGGTTTCTGTTGTCTCCTTCCATTCGTTTCAAAGCAAGTTTCACTTACAAGGACGAAATAATATTGAATATTCTTTTAAAAAACCTTTAAAAACGTAACTAAATGCAAGCAGACATCTTTCAATACCAAAGGTTACTATAGAGACCACAAATTAGTTCCCGTTGCCACCGCTAGAGCGTTGCATTTTAAAAGTTTTTCCGCTTTGGTTTTTCTCGTTTATTTTGGATTGAAAACTTAAAACGGCTATGCTTAGAAAGACTTATGTAGAACATCTGGTATATTTTAAAAGATTTTATACCATTAATGAAGTGTTAGAGAATACTAAGGCACCCCAAAATATGAGAACTATTTTATCAGCTCTGTAGCCAGGGGGCCCCCCATGAGACGAGCTCCAGGAGGGGCACCTGGCAATCAGCAGTTTTAACAAAGCCCTTATGAAAAAAAAAGCCTAAAGCCCCCTTTAGTATGGCTCTTTGCCCCCCGTGACTTGCGATCCTGGCTACGGGGCTGTATTTTACGCAAAACGATGGTCAATGTTTTTGTGAAATGGATAAGCATTTTTTCTTTACATGACGTTAAAGTGCCTAGTTTTCCGAACAATTTATGGATTACTTGATTAAAAAGTAAATTTTAATTGATCTAAATGGTATCATGGTAAATGGAGAAGATAATACATTAACAAAAAATATGATGTCGAAAATAATTATGATTAATAATGATAAGGCAGTAGCAATAAGGAGGTGCATGACCCTTATGTGTTTTCTAGTTAGGTTCTCTGAAGCAGAAGCATTTTAGCAATGCAAGATGTGTCATGTCTTACACTGACATGAGTAATTCCAACCTTCGATCAACGCATAGGAACACGGCAGTACAAAGGAATGCAAATGGCATACTCTGCTCAGCCATACAGGCTACTATAAATCCAATAAACTTTTGTTTTGAGACAAATCACGAAATGTACTTCACCATTTTCCAGGGATATGCTTTTAAGACAATTAATTTAAAAAAAATAATGTTCTTTACAAAATATAATTTTTATTTTCGAACCGAAAAACATACACCAGAAAGATAACAGTATGATTTTTAAATATTAAAGAATATTTACAATAGACAAAAATATAATTTGATATTGACAATTCACTATAGTATAAGGTTAGCTAACAATTATTAATACATTTTATACACCGAGTTTTCTTTTCATAAAATTTTGTAACATTCGTTTGGCAGTTTTTTTGTTTAAATATCTTACATATTATCGTCATATCCTTGAGAAGAAGCAAAATTAATCCTCCTAAGGCGCAAACAGAACGATCAACGTTCGTAACGAGGATACCGTAAAACCTTTTTATTTAGTCATCTTTTGGGCTGTTCGAAAAAAAAAAATTTTTTTTTTGTTTTTCCAACGATATCAATCACACAACCCTTTATTTAAATAAAAATTTTAAAGTGCAAGAGCACAAAAAAAACAACTGACTTAGTCTTTTTTTTCCAATTTTTTTTTCTTTAAATTAAAACCCTATTCTAAAAAAAATTAACAATATTATCCTCTAAAGCACTCGTGTTCCGAAGAAGCAAAACAAAACTTCCTGTAATGGCTTCGGTAGCGCTTTCTTTTTTTTAAATTTAAATTATACCTTAAAGCTTCTGCAGCTTGATTTTTTTTTCATTCTATATCCTAATAACAACTTTTTATTTATTTATTTATTCATTAAATAAATTATATACATTTTACAAATGATCGTTAGTCAATTCGTTGCTGAATGGTAAAATAAAAATACTTTTCATAATAAAGTAACGGTGCCTATTAAATGCATATTTGGAAAAAAAAGACAGAAAAGAAAAATGAAAAGAAAGAAAATAAAAAGAAAAAATAACCCATTTTATTATTTACAGTGTATATCATTGAGCAATAATTAAATTAAACCTATACATTTGTCACAAATTTTTTTTCCTAAAAACAACTTTCTTCGTCGTCTGCTTTTTTGTTAAACGGTTGGTAAAAAAAAATTGAATTTGTGACCAACATTCAAAATAAAGCACCGAGTATCTAATTAAAAAAAAAAAATAAAATAAAACAATAATAATAATAATACGCTCAATACCGACAATCATTCAAATCTAGCATTCATTAATTTTTTTTCTTTTTTAGTAACGAAGGCTAATATTTCATCAATAGTTTACATTGACGTAAATATAAATAATAAAAATTAGAAAAAAAAAATAAGTATGTAAAATCTCTCAGTCAAGTATTGCTTTAAATACTGAATTAATATAAAAAATAAAATAATAACGTACGGATTATTAAATTATATTCATATTAGGATATCTTAAAAATTAAGCATTATCTGCTTAACAAAATTTTAAAAAATTTTGAAGAGGTGTCAGCAAAATCGTTCGCTGTTACAGGATTTTTATTAAATATCATCATTGTTCATTTACAAAATAAAATGTAAAAAAAAAAAAAAAAAAAAAATTCTGAAAATAACGATTTCTTAAATAAGTAAAAATCTCATACATAATTACAAAAGGTTTTTTTTGTATGCTTTATCGGCATTTTATTTAAAATTACATTTTCTAAAGGAAAAAAAAAAATCTTTCAAACCTTTGAAGCAAAGGTTGAAATCTTTACTTCTCACTTGACTGAGAAAACATATTGTAAACGTATTAATTACATTAACTGCTAAAATAATGAAAGGCTATTTCATTCTATTGATGACGAGGTCACTGACAACTATAAGGCCCTTTTGGTATGGGGACTCTGCTAATGTGTTGGCTAGTCTTACGGCTTCTAAACAATGCTTTTTAGCTAAAAATCTAGTTTGTTCTAATCCCTGTGACTTGTGTACTAAGTCAAATGCTTTTTCAACGTCACCGGGTTCTTGAAATCTTCTCATGATCATTGGGTTTAATTCCGGAAACTGAAAAAGAAAAAAAAATTATAATTAATAAGGAACTAATAATTAACAAATAATTTACTGAGTTTAAAAACGAGAACAAAGAGGCAAAAGCCATAGAGTAGTGGGAACAGTTTTCGATCAGACATCGGTTCTGGATCAAGCCTTCAGAACTTATCCAATCAGTATTCAAAGAATTAAAAGTATTTTCAAGATTTTCAATTTTGATGGGCGATTCAAACTGGTTCCACTACCCGATTTCTTTCCAAAATAGCAAACAATGGTCCAAAATTATCTTTGACTCTGATTTTTTGTTTACAAACAAAATGTCACATTTTTGTAAAATAACTTTGGCCCAAGAGTATCTGAGAGAATAAATGATGCATCAAGAAAGACATCCATTGGTCTTTCTAAACGAACCTTTTCGCAAGCAAATAAAACAGGGGCTGTTGCTAATCCTAATTTTAAATCCGCTGCCGTAGGTTTGCCCATGGCCGCTGATGACGAAACGAAATCAAGAAGGTCGTCTACCAATTGGAATGCAAGACCGACATTTCTGCCATATTGGAAGGCGACCTCTGCTAAAGCCTCATCAGCTCCACCTAGCATAGCTACCTGTAAAGAGAGAAAAAGAAAAATTATGAGCAAGAAAAAACTCGAATCAAAAAAAAAAAAAAAAAATTTACACACTCACCGCTTTAACACTATTGGCTATTAAACTGGCAGTTTTCCTGTACGTTTTGGTCAAATAGTGAGCGAATCTCTCGTTTTCAGTTTCTTTGGATCCAAGCTGCATGAACTCACCTTGGACCAAGTCCGTGATTACCTAATTAAATTAAACAGAAAAATACAATTAGCTCAAAAACACCATTTTTATAGTTTTTCTTTTAAATAGGTTAGAAAAGAGACACACCTGACTTAATGTTAAAGTAACTTCATCATTCCGAAGTTTAGCAATCATCATTGATGCAACAGCTAAAATGAAATCTCCAGCCATTGTAACCTGGAAAGAAAAAAAAAACATTTTTTTTATTAAAAATCCGTTAATTAAATATCGATGGAAATTTAATTAAAATAGATTTAATCGTCCGGAAATGATTGTGAGATCGCAAACTACGATTAAAATTTGTGATTATTTCCAAGAACATTATAACAAAAATAAATAAGAAAAAATGACGATAAATTTGTTATTATTATTCATAGTGTCTATACAGAATGTGTTAATTAATTAATTAATTCATTTTTTTGTTGCCTATCGGTATGAAAAAGAAAGAAATGTAAAAAAAAAAAAAAAAAAAAAAAAAAATCAAGGCTGCGCGATTTAATTCAATACTTAAACTTGTAAAAAAAATTATGAATTCATTTATTTAGGCCAAATTATAATATATTTAATTTTTTTATTAATAATTTTTGAAAGCACCAGGCATAAAAAACGAATATTAAAAAACAAATTGGAAAAAGAAAGGAAAGAAAAGGATATGTATAATAGCATTTGATTTTGAACTAAGGTCATATTTAAAAAATTAGCGTAGAATGCAGTTCCGGCAACAGATCGTAATCAGTAAAATCGTAAAATTACACTCTTAATGATTTGTGAGATTTAAAAAATTATAGCAGGACCATTAAAATAGTTTACATTCGGAACTTTTTTTCCATTTCAAATACGGATGAAAAGAGAACAGCGAGTCGGGTTTTACGACTAAAGCTGACTCAAAAAAAAATTCGACTCAACTCGAGTCGTTTAGATAATTTGAACACTACTCGAAACTTGCCTCGAACTCGGAAACTCCCGGATTTTTGAGTCCAACTTAAGCGAAAAGAAATCGTTCAAAAAGCAGAAATGCTTTAAGTTTTCATCACTGCCCCGTAAAGTTTTGCTCCTGGATATAATTTGTCACGTGCTTTGACCCCTTTCGGTAAATTTCGGATTAGCAGACCTATGGCAAATTTTAAAACAACGTCTGGTGATAATTTCCCAGTTTCGAGGCACACTCAGAAAAAAAATGCACTCAGAAAAGAAAATGACTAATGCGAAAGCAAAAGTGCATTCAGACAAGATATTTTTCCTAAAAACTGTGGAAAAACAAAAAAAATGTATCTTGTGATAAGTTATTTCGGTTTACCTTGGGATAAAATGTCTTGCCACAAAACAATATGCGACACTAGCGGACATTTCTTACACTACGCTATCGGAATCAACATGGCGGCTCGCGAAAACCATAATTATTATTTAATAAAATAAAAACGTAATATCTATTTAATTTTTATTTTAAAAACGTGTAAGTGGACATCATGGATTAACCAAGATGAATATCCAGGATTTTTATATTCAAGTAACTTAAATTAAATATTTTCTTTAAAAGAATTGAACTGAAATCTAACATTGTCCAATGCAGAGGATAGGGGCTATGTTTAGGTTATGCTATTACTATTCATATAAGATATGAAATAAAGATTTAAAAATCATATGAAAAATCTGAAAAGTTATATCACTTGTATTATAATGGTTTTGCATGCACATTTATTTATACAAATTTCGTCTATTTAAAAAAAACCGAGCATGATCAGTATATCATAAAATAATGTATAAATTCTACATAAGTCGCCATTTTGTTTGTTTACAATATATGACTTGCCAATAGCCGACTGAATGACTTGCGACAGGTCAGAAAATATCTTGGCAAAAAACAAAAGCGTTGAAAGCGTAATAACCGCTTATGCTAAGTTATTTTGTTTTTGAGTGTGACTAATGCGAAAGCAAAAGTACCTTGTAACAAAACATTTTCTAAAAAATCATGCGAAAAAAGTAAAAAAAAAAAAAAAAAAAAAAAAAAAAAAAAATCTCGTCAACAAACCATTCCGTGTGTCGGAGGTGAACTAACGTATCTCCATCGTAAATATGATTGGAGACAGTCTGTTGATGAAAATCACGTGATCATGCGACTGCAAGTTTACACGCTCTTGTTGATGTAAACTTGTGGTCACGTGACAGTTCCACAAAACGTCGAAACAGACTAACTCCAATCGTATTTACGACGGAGTTATGTTAGTTCATCTCCGACGCACGGAATTTGTCCAATTTCGTGAAGCATTTTTATTTTGCTACGAATATTCCGATTTTATTGCAAGACAGAACTTGTTGAAAACGTTTCCTTTTTCTGAGTGCACTCGAACAACTAGTCGAGTATTCGAACTTTAAACTTGATTCAACTTGAAAATTACCAAACTCGACTCGAAACTCAAAACCCGATTCGATCATAAAAACACAACCTCGCAGCTCAAGTCGAAACTTGATTGAATCGAGTTTGCTTGAAAATTTGAAAATCGTACTGCTTCTCTATTTTCAACGTAGCTGCAGCAGTGCTGCAGTCAAGTCAAAATGAAGAAATCGAGGTGGAGATCGAAAAAATCATTCATCGAAGCGGGAAATTGCTGTTCTCATGAATCGTGAGTTCCACCTAGACACAAATCCCATATTATGCAAAATTTTCAGTCGTTTTCCTCCGAAAAATTAAAATCATGATATTTTGAACAAGGTCAAAAATTTGAAAATCGAAGCAGATGATTCAACTTGCAGCGCTCCAAGCAGTCGGAGTTCGAATTAATTAACCTCCATGTAATTTTTAAGTTCAAAGTTCGAAAGAAACACCGAATGCCAGCAACAATCTCCAATCTTCATACATAAATTATTAATTTTTCCATTTTTTTTTTTTTTTTTCATTTTTATTTTAAACAAAAAGCAATCAATTTCTGTCCATTTCAGTTCATTTAGGCTTAAAAGGCCTATTTATTTTTAATTCAGGAAAATGGAAATTGTAATTCGACGATTTCATCAATAAGCTAAGTAAATGAACCTTCAAAAATTTTGTTCTGTGTTATCCAAAAGTTTTGAAATATTTCCGAAAGCAAAATCTTCAAAGCCTTGACCCATCACAAAAATTTTCAAAACGTCGAAAATTTTTAAAAACCTGGTTTATCCTACATTTACGCCTTCGCCAAATCCAAAAAAAAAGGTTTTTAATACCGTTTTTTTTTTTTTTTTTTTTTTTTTGGAAATAGCAAAGCATGTTCTTGATTTTTTTACGTAATTCTACTGCTTTGCCATAGTCTGGCAGATATTATTAAAACAGCAAGGAAAAAAAATGTTTGGAGTCATCGTGTCTGCTGAATCTGAGAATCATGTCACTGGTTGCCCCGAAGAGTAAAAAAATCCAGCACGAAAAAAAGTAGATTCAGCCGAGGTCGTCAAGAAATAAAAATTTCGTCAGAAAATATTCTTATTGTTTGTCTTTCGCATTATCCGAAAACAATCATCTTTAAAAAGTTTTTTTTTTTTTAAAGCCATGTGGTTGATAATGCGTCGCCCGCTTCTTCATTCACGTTTCGTAAAGAAACTTGACCTTTACGATTTTTTTTTAATGATTTGTTTTAGGCTCATGTCAAGTATTAAACATACTTGAGCAACTCAATTTAGTATTTTAAATAAATGTGTATCTGAAAAAAAAGAAGAAAAGAAAAACGGCCGATTTTTTTTTTTTTTCCAATCATGAATGAGATGATGTCAATGGCAAATAATGCAAATATAGAATTCTACATTATGGTATACACAAATATTGTGTCACGAGATGGGGGGCTTTTTTCATCTTAACAATCAATATTGACACTCCCAACGCACAGTAGTAACGTTAATTGAGTAAAAAATTAACGATTTTCGATGATTACGTTAGTCGAGGAAAAACTTCATTCTTGTAGTCTGTTGACTTCTCACGGTAAAAAATTTTATGTAAAAAGTAACATGATTCACTCGTGAAAAAAAGGGCTACTTAGAATTCATGTTAATTTATATCTTAAATTAACATGAGATTTAACACAATTTTATGTTAAAAATTTACATAAATTGACCTTTTTTTTATATAAAATTTTTAAACGTGTAAGGGAATCCTACTGCTAAGAAGGGTGTCCCTTATTTTGCCAATTTCGCGAATTTGATGTAGGGCAAAGCACCCCTTTTAACGGTAATAAAAAAATCAGGATTTTTTTCTGATTTTTTTCATAGAAAGCCAAGGGACTTCACATCTTCACAATGTTTTTTGATTCACTTCATCAAAAAATCCCGTAAAGACCAAAAAATTCAAAAACGTTTTTTTCTTGTGAAAAAACACTTATTTCTTATAGGAAATTTTGCCTAGATCACGAATGTGAAATCCGTTTTTTTTAAATATCTGCTTCAGTGTTTTTGAAAGTAAAAATAGGGCAAATAGATGGCATAAAGTGACAAAACATACGAAGTCCATAATATTTCTCATACATTTTAATCTTTGGCTAAAAAACAGAATCAGATATTTAAAAAAAACCGACTTTATGTCACCACTCTAAATATAATTTCTTGTAAAACTCGGAATTCCCGATGGAAAATGAGTGCTTTTTCACAAGGAAAAAATTGCCGATTTTTGAGGTTCCTATGGGCATTTTTCGAAATTGAGCCCCTTATTGCAGCATTTTTCCGTCATTTAAAGGGCCTGAAAAAATTGTCGATCAGGGCTTATTAGGCTCCCGCAAAAGGGGTCGTCCATAAACCACGTTAGTACGTTGAGGGGGGGGGGGAGGAGTTTTACATATCTAACGTTAGCATTTGTTTGATATAATAAACAAAAATGAAAATGAAATTAATTAAAATTTTTTTAAATTATATAACCTAACTCACTTTAAAAAAAAAAAAAAAACTTTGCAAATTTTAAGTTTTGAAGAATTTCAGATTTTTAAAATTTTTAATATTAAAAAGAAAAAAATTAGAAGGGGTAACCGAAATCTAAAGTAATTTTAGGGGGGTGGGGGGGGGGACTCCCGGAATGCTACCCTTTGCTAACAAGGGGGAAAGGGAGTCAAAAATTGCCAAAATAATGCTAACGTAATTTATGGAGGACCCCAAAGGTAAACTTTGCGAGAGTGCCCCACATCAAATTTGAAAATTCACAAAATAAGGGACACCCTAGACTGGCGAGTTTAAAGTCTGGTCTAAAATTAAGTAAACTTCAAAAAATTGAATACTTCCTTCTTTTTTTAATCGAACTTAAAGAGCTTTTTCCAAACGAACTCCTCCGCCAAAACCGTCTTAATTATAGTTCAAGTTGTAATCGGAACTACTCCTGATCCCTCGTCAATCCCTGTCGCCATTAAAAATTTTTGGAGTCCATAAGGATTATTTTTCGGCAGGGAAGGGAGAACTCGCTTTTGACCGCATTTCTTCAACCCAGGATTTGGGATAAAGTTTCTTCCCGATTCGAGTGAAAAGTAATATTTCCAAATTTGAAATGTTTTTTCACTGTTAATTTTTTAAAAATCAGTCGGAGTGTCTTAGGCTAATTTTCGACTTTCGCCCTGGGAATTTGCACTAATCAATTAAACTATAGAGTATTTTCAAAAATCGGACAAATCGGAGCCAATAAGCAGCTTTGATTGTCCTAATCCCTGAGTGCTTACAAAGAACAATCGGAGGACGATTTTTTTTTTTAAATATCTGTAGTCTCGATTTTGCAATAGAAGAAATCATTTTATTTCCGAATTCAAGAACATTCCCAACCATTTTTCCAGAAATTTTCTTCTGAGATGATTTCCAGAAAATATCTTAACATCGGTAACGATCTCAACTTGAATTATCGAATTAGAAGTCTCGTTTGCAAGATCATCATTTCCCCTCTCCTCTTTCGTAAAGAAATATGCCTGGAAGAGATCAGTTATGGAAGGTCAAGTATGGTTTTCAGGATAAATTCCTCTCAACTTAAGAATAAGAATATTGAACTTAATTCCTTTATTCAAAAATAATCAAAACAAAACCAAAGCGAAAGAGTGCATGCGTCAAGAAAAATATTATATGTATAAATATTAATTTCAAGTGCGAAAACTTAAAAATAAAATAAAAAATTTGATTTTGCCTACGAAAAGTTTTCGAACCCGAAATCCGGGTGAAAACGTAAAAATAAACGAATCATGAATGAAGTTTTCGATAATAGTTCAATAGCACACGTCCTTGCTTGGCCTTGTATTCAGCTGTCTCAATTGCTTTCTTACCGAAAAAAAAAAAAAAATCTGGGAATTCGTTTCATTAAAACGTCGCGGTAATGAAAAACATTTCGAGGAAAAAAAAAAATCTGGGAATAAAATTACGTAAAAGCATTGTTAATTTTTCAAGGGAAGCCTATAAAGCAAACTACAAACGTGGATGGATTGTGTGTTAATCGTGAGAACTCAGACAGAGCTGGAGAGATGTCCAGGTCCATTGGTCAAGGCCGCTTTCACAATCTTCTTCTTTAACATGTTTACCATTCAACCTGACTTCTTTTCTTTGTCTTTTCCTTCGACTTTACATAATTACATGGTCTACTATGTATATATATACACTTGTACATGTATATTTTTATATTTAAAAAAAAAAAAGATTTATTATCCTTCTTCGGTCCGAAAATGGGCATGAATACTTCAATCATTTTCGATCTCGTTATCTAATTTTTTATTTTTTTGAAGGTCGAACGGTCCGCTTAGATCTATATCAATTTTTAAAAAAAAAAAATAAATGGATGCCTTCAGCACTCAGGTTTTCAAAAAAAAAAAAAAAAATTGATCATGGTTCGAAAAACAACAGTGACACCTCTGAAAAGCATAACACACATTGCAATCAAAAACTCATCCAATCAGTAACGGTCTAAAGAATTGCATTATTAACGTAAGACCTGACCGTGAAAACATGGTCTAATTGTTACATGTGTTGTATGAGCTATGGCAAACTTAACTATTCCTCTTTTTACTTTTCTTTAACATCGGGTTAATTGACATCGCTTTCTTTTGTGAGATTTTTTTTTCTTTCTTCTTTTCTTACTTTTTAACACGGTGGGCTAAAATATTTTCGGCGGATTTTTCAGTGAAAAACCGTTTTGTCCTGTCTCCACTGGTCAATTGATCGAAGGGTACAATTAATTGTACCACCGGAAATGATGTATATTTTTGGACTTTTTTCTTCTGCTAGGTACAACTTTATTTATTGTTTTGATGATTTTTTCCAACACTAAAAATAATGAAAACGAAAAAAAAAGTGGTAGCAGAAAAAAAAAGTCCGAAAATGTACAGCATTTCCGGTGGTACAGTACAATTAATTGTACCCTCCCATTAATTGCCCAATGAAAACAGAGCATTTGTTTAAAACATCCGAATTTCCGTGCACTGTTGCATTTCGGCATTGTAAATTTTTTTAAAATAAAGCTCCAATATAGTAAGCCCAAATATTTAAAAAATATTATTTATTTTTTATTTAGTATTTTCGGACTCGCCTTGCTTTTAAAATATTTTGGCCAAGGGGAGCAGCAAGTATTAGGGGGTAGAATTTCTAGAAAATGTTCTGACTCATGAATTTTCCTTATCCTCCATATCACAAACGGTCATTTGTAGCTCCTGGAAAACCTTAAGCCCCCCACCCGTAATTCCTCGTTCTGGATGCGGTCCAGAATGTTAAAGCTACAGATTCCAAAATTCCCGACATTTCTTCGTTTCCGGGAGTTACCGTTTTTATAACAAAATAATTTCCTGGGATTCGAGAAAGGAAAATATCTCAAGAATCATCCCGGCAAATTTCCAGGAAAACTAAATATTATTAAACCCAGGAATCGGAAACGGGAATTATTTCCGGGATGCCAGAAATTTCGGGGAAGAATCTCTAAAATAATCCTATCTTTCATAAATTTTTTTTACTAGAATCAGCTTTGAATTAAATAAAGGAAAGGAAACCTGGGGTAACGAATGAACTAAGAGCGGATTAGCAGATCTAGGGCAGGAATGAATTCAAAGTTACCATAAGCTCGTATAATTCATCCAAATTTATAAATTTTTTTTAAAAATCTGACTCAATGTTTTTCTTTTTTGAGTTATGCTGATAAAATAAATCAATCACCAGGCATTGGCGAATCGGGAGAATTATTTCTTTTTTTTTTGGTGCAGAAGGCAGGGGCGAAATTCTGAAATCGACCTAAAACTTGGGTTAACGACTTTCCGAAAAAAATATTTTTTTTTTTTTTTTGTGCCTAGTGTAAATCTTGCTCAGTTTGGAAGAGAAGAAGGGAGGGGGGCAAACCTCATTATTGAATTTTTTAATATATTTAAAACTAAATAATTTTCCAGCTTAAAAATTTTTTTCCAGAAAATAATGCAAGAGTATAGGTCATCATAACCCTCTAATTTCGGGATTCATAATTATTTATTTATTTCTTTATTTATTTATTTTATATCTCCTACAACAAGTTATTTGTATACCAGATTACAGTATAAAAAGTTACAAAAAAAGAAAAAAAAATTTTCAGTTTTAATTTAAATTTAAATTAGATTTGCCCCAACTAGCTACGTATTAGTTTAGAGGTATGAAAAAAAAATGTCAATTTGTTTCCTTGGTTGGCGGTCTATTTTTTCAGACATAAATAAAGATCAATAATTTTCCTTCGCATCTCTTGTGAAATTTTATTATTAGGTACCAATAAAAATCATCGTCGAACGTAAGACGATTAACCAAGTTATAAATTTTCCGGGATATATATTTAAAAATTTTTTTCTGGAAATTAGTCGCATAGTGCAGCGTCCGGAATTTTTCTTCACCTAATAATTTCATGGGCCATGCCAGCATGCCGGTAAAATTCGGGGAAAAAGAATTCAGAAACATTGTTGAGACGTAAATCACCGACGAGAGCTTTCCTCAATGACGAACACTCCTTAAGCCAATGGAATGAAAAAAAAAAAAGTGGTAGCAGAAAAAAAAAGTCCGAAAATGTACAGCATTTCCGGTGGTACAATTAATTGTACCCTCCCATTAATTGCCCAATGAAGACAGAGCATTTGTTTAAAACATCCGAATTTCCGTGCACTGTTGCATTTCGACACTGTAATTTTTTTAAAAATAAAGCTCCAATATAGTAAGCCCAAATATTTAAAAAAAATTATTTAATTTTTATTTAGTATTTTCGGACTCGCCTTGCTTTTAAAATATTTTGGCCAAGGGGAGGGCAAGTATTAGGGGGTAGAATTTCTAGAAAATGTTCTGACTCATGAATTTTCCTTATCCTCCATATCACAAATGGCCATTTGTAGCTCCTGGAAAACCTTAAGCCCCCCACCCGTAATTCCTCGTTCTGGCTGCGGTCCAGAATGTTACAGCTACAGATTCCAAAATTCCCGACATTTCTTCGTTTCCGGGAGTTACCGTTTTTAAAACAAAATAATTTCCTGGGATTCGAGAAAGGAAAATATCTCAAGAATCATCCCGGCAAATCCAGGAAAACTAAATATTATTAAACCCAGGAATCGGGAACGGGAATTATTTCCGGGATGCCAGAAATTTCGGGGAAGAATCTCTAAAATAATCCTATCGTTCATAAATTTTTTTACTAGAATCAGCTTTGAATTAAATAAAGGAAAGGAAACCCGGGGTAACGAATGAACTAAGAGCGGATTAGCAGATCTAGGGCAGGAATGAATTCAAAGTTACCATAAGCTCGTATATTTCATCCAAATTTATAAATTTTTTTAAAAAATCTGACTCAATGTTTTTCTTTTTTGAGTTATGCTGATAAAATAAATCAATCACCAGGCATTGGCGAATCGGGAGAATTTTTTCTTTTTTTTTTTGGTGCAGGAGAAGGCAGGGGCGAAATTCTGAAATCGACCTAAAACTTGGGTTAACGACTTTCCGAAAAAAAATTTTTTTTTTTTGTGCCTAGTGTAAATCTTGCTCAGTTTGGAAGAGAAGAAGGGAGGGGGGCAAACCTCATTATTGAATTTTTTAATATATTTAAAACTAAATAATTTTCCAGCTTAAAAATTTTTTTCCAGAAAATAATGCAAGAGTATAGGTCATCATAACCCTCTAATTTCGGGATTCATAATTATTTATTTATTTATTTTAAATCTCCTACAACAGGTTATTTGTATACCAGATTACAGTATAAAAAGTTACAAAAAAAGAAAAAGAAAAAAATTTTCAGTTTTAATTTAAATTTAAATTAGATTTTCCCAAACTAGCTGCGTATTAGTTTAGAGGTATGAAAAAAAAATGTCAATTTGTTTCCTTGGTTGGCGGTCTATTTTTTCAGACATAAATAAAGATCAATAATTTTCCTTCGCATCTCTTGTGAAATTTTATTATAAGGTACCAATAAAAATTTCATCGTCGGACGTAAGACGATTATCCAAGTTATAAATTTTCCGGGATATATATTTAAAAATTTTTTCTGGAAATTATCACATAGTGCAGCGTCCGGAATTTTTCTTCACCTAATAATTTCATGGGCCATGCCAGCATGCCGGTAAAATTCGGGGAAAAAGAATTCAGAAACATTGTTGAGACGTAAATCACCGACGAGAGCTTTCCTCAATGACGAACACTCCTTAAGCCAATGGAATGAAAAAAAAAAAAAAAAAAAAAAAAAAAAGTATTTCCTTCTGAATCTAACCACAAATAAATGCCGCATCTTCACGTATTGCGGTTGCTGACTTAAGATATAAAAGAACTTAAATAAAATGAAGATGAAGTTAAAGCTCAAGCTCTGTCCGTTTTTTTTTTTTTTTAAACTTAGATCGAAAGTTTCATAATTTTTAATTTGCTTTTAGAATAAGTTTTAAAATAAATTTATATGCTCAGTGAAACTTTTTTGAATTTAAAATTAGATGTTAAAAGAGTTGTTAACATGATCGTCAACACATAATAGAAAATAGTTAATTTTATTAGCTGATATATACCTATATCGCAATATGAGGATGAAAAGAGGTATTCGCAAATTTATATGTCAAGAGGTGCGGATAACTTTAAATGTTTTATTGATTTGTTGATTTATTACGCGATTGCGCCTTTTTTTTTATTAACCATTGTGTTCAGTTACTTTTAAACTAAGACTTTTGTTTTAGATAAATTTCGGCATGACTATCGCAGATTTCTTTTTATGACCTTTTTAGAACAGTCGGCGGATCGTCATAGAAAAAAAAAGACCTAATGCCTTATTTTTTAAATAATTATTCAATCAACTCCCCCTGGTTTGATTTGTGTTTATTATAAAGATCAGTTTAATCGGCCTCATGGGCGGATCTAGAATTTTTTCCTAAGGGGGGGGGGGCTAAGAATAGGGGAAAAATTTTTCTGGGGGAAAGGGGGGCTGACCCTATCCAGACCAAATATTTTTCAAAACCTTAGGGGGGCTATTCTGCTTCCTAAGGGGGGACGACTAGCCTTCCCAGCCCCCCCTAGATCCGCCCCCTACCGGGCAACTGTGAACAATTAGCTTACGAGCACTTGACTTTTTGATTAGATTAAAATCCAACATGGCGTAGCCATTTTTAAATGTTAATAATTATATTTTCGGCGCCATTTTGGATTCCCTGCCTGGAATTTCGTCTTAACATCCTGACATAAAATTTCAAATCTACAGAGTCAAACCCGTAAACTATTTTTTTCCAAGACTACTTTACGGAAGTAAAGAAATCTTATGCGATATTTGGAATTACATGATTGTAATGCAGGTTGCCTGTACTAAAATTAGGTAGGCGCTTGTTTTTAGGCTTGTAGAATAACTTCACTTCCGAAATAATAGGAAATCAAAATTTTGGGCAATGGGTTTTATGCAAAAAGAGTGATTTTTTGACCGCAAAATTCAAAAGTCGGCCCTTTTCAAATATGAGAAACTACTTTTGTTTTTTGACCCTTGGAATCCGAAAATGACCATAGAAATCGCGTACGGTAGCGGGAAAAACCTGATATCTCCACATCAATTATCAATTTGAGCTATTACCAAATTAATTATCAATCGCTGTGGAGATATCGAATTTTTCCCGCAGCCGTAAGTAATTTTTATGGTATTTTCCGATTCTATACGGGTCAAAAAACATAAAGTTGTTTCTCAGATCTGAAAAGGGCCGACTTTTATTTTGAGGTCAAAAAATCATTCTTTTAGCATAAACCCCTTTTTTTGAATCTCCCGGAATCCCAAAGTTAAAAGGTTAACACTAAAGAGGAATTTAAAGCTTATGAAAACGAACTTTCAGCCTCAATCAATGGAAAATTAAACCGCAAGGCATTCAAAAGAGATGCTAGTCTTTAGGGAAGTCTTAAGACTTTTCTGCTCCACATATAAAATTTTAAAATCGTATGCATTTGGAGAATACGGAGCCAGATCATCGTTACGTTAAATGTACCTTGCATAGTATACTGTCTTTTTTTTTTTTTTTTTTTGTCAATCGGTTAGTTTACAATTAAAAAGCAAATAAAATCATGCTCCAGCATAGTACCGCCAGCCACCAAGACTTCGAAAATTCGCCTTCAAAAATTGAGCAAGAAACATTTCCATGAAAACTAAACTTAAGCAACTCAACCGAGCCATTTCATCTTGCAAATTACATCCGGGCAAAAACCATCCCATTGTCACATAGAAATCGTGTGGTAGCTCGTCTTTACAAGGTGTGACAATATACATTACAATACGAAGAAAAAAAAATTTCTCGTTTCAGACGTCTAGCAACCCACTTCATTCCAACATCCGCCTTCGAAAGACCGAAAAAAAACAACGTAAACAATCCCCAAAAAAAATTCCAAACCCGAGGAAAAAGAAAATTCTATAGGTCATCTTGAATGTGCCCAGTGACCTGAATACGGTCTGTAGGAAAGCGTCCGGGAGAAACGATCGTAATTACCATTCACTTTCATTCGTTTACAGTAAGGTATGGCAACCAGTTGGACTAGGTACCGTGCATACAGGTGGCACACACACACATGCACACAAGCTAAGAAAACTGATACATCTGTATACAACTCCCAGGTCGTTTAAACAATGACGGGTGCCGATCAGAGGAATCTCTGCTTTGATAGACCATTACCACAATATAAAAATGTTCTTTTTTTTTAAAAATAAATAATTCCTTCTTTTTTTATAGGCACTACAAATTCCAAAATTTTCTCAATCTATTATTTTTTTTGTAAGAGCGGTAACGTCCCTGAAATTCAAGAAAAATTTTTTAACGACAAAATTTTAAAATAAATACATATTTGCATATTGCGTGTCGGCCCAACCCAGTAGAAACATGACACATACCGTAAGTCGAACATGAGCGTTATAAATCGACAAAAATGAAGACGCAGTGGCAAAATGTCACTTGCCCAGTTTTCAGATTCTAGCACAATCATTTTCGATTCCCATAAAAAAAAAAGAACTAAATGCAGATTTTTCGCGCGGCTATTTTAAGTTACAGAAGCTGCCGCGCGGGAAACAATGTAAGGAGAATCCATTCATCTTCACGGTCGCACTACAAAAAACATAAATCAAAACGAATTAATCAAGGAGTGGATATTTACAGAAGAAATGACCACACACTTAAGAGGGCCTTTAATGCTTCATTTTGTCTAATTTGTCTGTCAAGGTACGCTCAGTCCGAATCATCCAACGCTATTCTTGTGAATGAAACAACCTTCGAGTTTATTGAATGAAATCTTTCAGAGAGATATGGGACACTATAAAGAGATGACCAGGGCCTGATTTTGGTTTCGGATGATTGTGTAACATCACGAAAAAAAAAAAAAAACACATATATGCCGAAGGGCGATGAAATACAACGTCCTGGTCCTTGAAATATAGATGCACCTGAGTAGATGTTTTTAGGTTGGGCAGTTGCCGAAACACGTGCCTCACGTATCTTCCTAATCATAAGCCATTATGTCCAATAAACAATCAATACTTCTTTTTCGCTATATACCGTACTCCTAGTAGGATTACTTTTCATTAAAAAAGAAAAACTGTTACACCATATTGTATTCACTGTAAACGAAAACCATGTTTTTGATTTTACACGGGTTTTTAATATCGTCGATTCCTAAACGAAAAAATTTTGATGTTTCATCCGATAGTTAATCTGAAATTATCCTATATAATCTTTTCTCATGTTTCATGCTACCAAGGATGTGGCGTGAAAATTTGGAAGTAATAAGTTTATCCATTTTTTTTGGTCCTTTTAAAGAATGAGAGATGAAAGTCATCGTAATTCATGTACTAAAGCTAGTTGATGCCTGGGCATTAGAAGTAAAAAAAAAAAAAAAATATCTCTATTCGTGGCACCTTAAATATCATAATCTATTATTATCATCGGTAGAACATATGGAATGATGTGTATAATTAATATTTTTTTAAATCAGTCATTGATCTTTTTACAAATAAAACTTCAAGGAGAACTAAATCGTCGGACATTCCTGATTAATAAAGGAACCGAAAGAACTGGAAGTAAGACAAGATTTCAAATTAGTCAAAACGTTTTTTTTTTTTTTTTTTTTTTTTTTTTGAAGGCTAGTTAGAAGTAAAGGACAATTTAGTAAAAAAATAAGGAATTGATCGAAATCATATTACGTGCCAAAAATTTTTTATTTGAACTAGGCCTGTTAGGTATCTAAATAGGCTTTACAACTGCAAAATGTTTTGATTCTTGAATATTTTTTTTGCAACATTCGTTAGTGAAAAAAATTATTATAAAATTTGTTCTTTAAGCGAGTGTACTACTGGGATCTTCTGCCTTATTTCCCGTTGTTTTTGTTCAGCACAGCAAGCGGACATCCGCCAGTTGACTGGTAGAATATTTATGTGGAAATCGCGCCTGTAAAAAGTGGGAGGGTAAGGTACGCAATCTGGGGTGTCCGGTTGCCAGACCACATTCTGGGACCACCAATCTATAAATATCCGTGCTTTCGAGCTTAAAAGGTCCCGACAATGTCGGTTCGGAGAACGTTGCTACGAATATTCCGGTCAGGAGATCATTCAGTCTCAAATGAGTCCTGACAATTATTTTTTAGGTCATAAATTTTTGGTTTTTATAACATAAATTAGACGTTAATGCAACCTGACGTATTTGCTTGGTAACTCCAAGAGTTTTGTACCAAATCTTTATGTTAAAAGACACTTGTAAAATAAAAAGAAACCGATAACGAAGTTTGCGGGAAAACTCACGGTTTCTCCGTGTAGTAAGCAGTAAGCACTTTAGACGCTACATCAACCTCTGCACTGTGAACATTGATCGTTTCATAATCCTGTCAGCGAAGCTCATAGCCCATAGCCAAGAGGCCCATAATAAAGGAAGAAGATCTCCCCTTCTAGCCTTTAGGCCAACTTTCGCTGATAGGATTTATGAAACACCGATTTCCCTTGAAAAAACATTTTTTTATCGAGCTCAAGGGCGAGAGTTAGCTAGAAAATCGACAACAGAAACGATACCTGTGGTAACAACCTCCCAGATAGCCAAGTCTATCCAGACCCGAGGACGTCCTCAGGGCGTCTTGAGGATATTTATTGGACGTCCATTGGATTTACTTATCTCCTCACAGATCCAAAAAGCGTCCTTTGGACGTTCTATGGATATCCACAGAATACCCATGTTATGGATATCCACCGGTTATCGGTTTCTTGTTCTATTCTGTGGATTGTCTAATGGACAATCCACTTCAATATTTGTGGTCCAATACCACATATTAAATGTCCAATAGATTGAAAATGCTATCTGTGCTACCATCTGTCAAAACTTAACACGCACAGAATACTTGAAGAAGCAAGGGCAATTCTAGAAGTTGTTGGAAACTTTCGAATTACTTGATGACAAAAGCAGCAGAGGTGGGTTAGGACTTTTAATCCTTTGCAGTTTGCAGACGGGAGTTTATTTTCAAGACTGATACCCCAGGTTGGGATTTGTTCAATTGCTCACTTCCTGGGCATCTATAGGTGCGCCTCCATCATTGAAGAGTTAATCGTTGCCGATTTTCTCCTCCGACCAATCTTCATTTCTCAAAATATATCTACCTCTCACTGTACCTCGCCGCTCTATTCTTATTTTCCTTCTGAGACTGTAAGATGAAAGGAACTGATCATTTTTCGGCCTGACTAAAATCAATGCCCAGACTATTAGACCCAATTCCGTCCTCATCCATCAGATTAATTCTACCACAATAAACCATCAAGGCCGTGTAATTCTATTTTTTTTTTCGCATACGATTTTTATAAGCAAACAAATTAACCTGTCACTCTCACTTTTTTCTCACACAGTACATACAACGAAGCATTGAGAGATATAATTATTTTCGTCTATACACTCTCCATCGAAAAGATTTTAAAACTTTATTACCGCTATCAAAACCTACAGATGCATGTCGAAATCTCAAACCATTTTGACTATCTAAAAATTTATCTACATAGCTAGAAAACCGAACCGTAAATAAAAGTTTTAAGTTATTACCAACCGAAAATGCGAACCAGTCCTAGAAAAAGAAAAAGAAAAAAAAGAATCCGACATTGAAAGAGAAAAGAACATAAAATAGGACATAAACTTGACATGATGAACACTTTGTATTTATCAGTCGTGTATAATATTGGACATAAAACAGTAAAAATTCAATGGATTAAAAAATAATAATACTTTACAACGATGCCATAAAAAAAGAAGACAATCATGAAATCCACTGAGGTGTGCCAGTGCTACCTCGGGGGGGAATTCGAAAACAATTAAGATAACTTTGTCATTTTTTAAGATCCCAGGTAAGTGACGCATTTCGGGAAGACGGGAACGGAAGCAGGTACTACCACAATGACGCAACTGTTGGATACCGAGCGAAGACATATAGGAATGTCATGGCAACCGGAAATGTAAATCAGAAATTAATCGAACGTGTTCCCGACTTCGTTTTACACGATTCCAAAATGATCTTTGCGATCATCGGACAAAATTACGTGAGTGTAATGCACAACGATTTAACAGGGAAAATCGCAAAAAAAATCATTTCCAAAAAAAAAAAAAAAAAAAAAAAAAAAAGAAATTAATAATTCGCTAAGGAGATCGGCAATAAATTTGGACACAGGACTGAACAATACTGAGAAAAAAAAATCAAGATCAATGAACGATTTAATGTGACAGACAATGGAAATTTTGCCAATATTTTTTAGTAGTTTATGCCTTCCTTTATGAATCTCGCGCATCCTAATCTTCTGTTTATTAATAAAAGAGGGAATTCCATATTTTTCACCGGTTTCGGTTTAATATGCGGTTATCAAACAATCCCTCTTGTTTACATCATTTGGCAACCGACAAGAGATAAGGTAAAGATCGTAAAAAAAAAAAAAAATTAATCCAAGTAGCAATCGCGCTCAAAGGCTCGATCTACGCACGCAAAAGCCTATAAGTCAACAACCAGTTATAAACAGGTGTGAATTCGAACATTCGAAGAAATCTTCACCGAGAAAAGAAATCTATCGGGGCCCCTCCCTGTCAGTAGAAAGTTAACCGATTAAAAGATCCGCGATGATACCAGGATTTTTTAAGCATCTTCGATCAGGTAAAGATTTTCTTCCCCCCTTCTCCCCCACCCTCCAAAAAAAAAAAAAAAAAGTTCGTTTCAAGCGAAGTCAAAGAAAAAGTGTAAGAGGTACAATTAAAGTGCAGAGCAAGAAAGTCCAGTTTCCCCTTCTCCAAATCCGCTGGTGGCGAAGTCACCCGAACGAAAAAATTAAGTATGATATGCAACCGGAAGATCAATCTTTCGACCTCGTCTAAGAAACCCGAAATCTTCAACATGGATCGCAACAAAGTATTTACCTTGCCTGGAGCCTCGAATATCGATCGGCCCATTATTGCATAAAAAAAAAAAAGAAAAATATGATTAAAAACAATTCGTCAACTTTGCTGTAATGGCAACAAGGCGCTAGGACAAGTCTGAAACGACCCCGTGACCCGGTTTCATGTTGAATTTGGTCATTCCACGCGATACCTAACTTCACTTTCTACACCACCGAGCATCAAGAATTACATCTTCTCTTGGATTTCGATGTTGCCAGATTTAAAAGGGATTCGATGGAAAAAAAAAAAAAAAAAAAAAAAAAATTATCTTCAAAAGTTTCCGGATCGGGTCCGACATGAAATTTCAGGCTAAACTGTAAAACGTTTTCAAACTGCAGATCGTATGAATGAGAAAATGTTAATTGCTTTTCCAACTTTTCCTGATAAGTGTAATGTACATTTTAATCTTTACACTTTACCATTATCAACATTTCTTTGGCATACATTGTTTCGAATGCTTTTAAATTTAATGTTATTTGGCTTGGAACCGGAACTGTCTTTTAATGTGGTTCTTATTCAAATCACAAGTCGTATCCCAAACATCGTCACCATATCATTTTTTTTAATTACTCCTAGTCCAGGATTTTATGAGGAAAAAATAAAATTAAGGAGAGTTTTCTTTTTTCATTTATCAACGAACCTACCTCAATAAAATAAAGGAGCACTTTTCCCATGGTCTGCGGACACTTGAACTCATCAATTCGACATAATATAAACAAGGTTAATGTCTAGTACTCTTTATAAGGCAAAATATCATGGAATCCCTTTTCGATTTAACATCTTTTAAAGCACAAGTTTTTTCTTTCATTTTGCATCTACTATCATTCAAATAATAGAAAAACAGGACGTTATTAATAGTTAATAATTAAAAATTACAAATAAAAATGATCCCGTAATTTTGGAAATAAGCGATTATTACGAATTTAATTTGATTACAGGTTTTATCATTGTCCTTCACAGCTGACTTAAAAAAAAGAAAGGAAAAAAAAAAAGCTCATTCAAAAATAAATTTGTAGTTACAATGATAATATTGTATATCTTGAGCTTCAATAAGGAAACTATGCATACAACGTTTTATTACGGGGCTGTCGGCTGCTATTCTGCACGGTAATAAACCAGCAACGTATCATTTCACAAAAATGTCGACAAAATCTGACTTCAGAGCAAGATTAAGAATCAAAAGGACATTCCAAAAATGCCAATTTTGAAATCTTACCTGATCACCCTAGGGCCCCGGGGGTCCAAAACTTTTTCGTGCGAGTGTGGTATATTATATGAAAGCTCGCTGGGTATGTTGTCGAATGAGACCACATACAAATAAAAAATCTTCAGCTTTTATAGGTACCGAGATATTGTAGTTTAAAAGGGTCAAATATGGACAATCAATTTGTACCCCTTTGAGCTGCAACACCTCGATACCTATAAAAGCTGATTTCGGTTTGGTCTCATTCGAGAACATACCCAGGGAGCTTTCATATGATATACCACACTCGCACGAAAAAGTTTTGGGGCCCCCAGGGGCCCTAGGATAATCAGGTAAGATTTCAAAATTGGTATATTTGGAATGTCCTTTTGATTCTTAATCTTGCTTTGAAGTCAGATTTTGTCCACATTTTTGTGAAATAATAAGTAGCTAGTTTCCAACCGTGTCTGGTAAAATGGCGGCCGGCTTCCGATTGTTTATGTTTAAAATTTCATTCACATTTGAAGTCATTTATTAGCCAATTTGAAACCGGTCGCCATTTTACGAGGATAGCAGCCAACAACCCTCCACCGGATTTATATTTCCGTAAGAATTCTCATTAATGGTAATCCCTGTTTAAAATTAGGATAGGACAAAATATAGTCAAGAGACTATATTGCAGTTCCACAACGAACATATTGGGCCCTAGTCATTTTTTTAAACCTTTTCGCTTATTTTAAAGAACTACAGTTCAATCGAAGTTTCTGGCCATGAATAATCATCGCGACTACACATCAAAAATTCTAATCGTTGTCCTAATTTTTTAGATTATAAAAAGAATTTAATAATCGAATTAAGTAAACTGGGATTTTGAACAAAAATTTAAAAAATGTTAATTAAAACGAACAAGGTATTTCTCTGAAGTAACACCATATTTAATCCGAGTATAGTCGAAAAAATGTGATGATATAACCGAAGATTATTAAGAACTAAAACGAACAAATTGCGGCCCATAATTGGGAAGTACTGTAACCGTAGTTGGGAAGGTCGCCATATCTGGTGAAATCGGACAATATTTTTTTAAGACGACGTGTGTTTCTTTCAAAATCAACGAAATTATTGTGTGTTTTTAAGTGAATGGTAAAGTAGATTTCACACGACGCCGGAAAGAATTGTTGACATTTTGTCGAAAATTCGTACCAGCCAAAAAAAAAGTCGAAATTATACGTGGACAGAAAATCTTTTTTAATTTTTCCGGGACAGCTTTAGCTTGAAATCGTAGTTAGTTTCGAAGTAGGTGAATCAGAGTCTAGACCCTTTCACAGTCCAACATTTTTGAAAACACAGTTGAAAATTTGTGGTTTCGCCACACGTCTAAACCTTTTTGGTTTCTTGTTGAAGACAAAATGGTTTTATTTGAAGTCAAAATGGCTTCAACTTGAAACTTTTTTTTTTCTGAAACCTTTTTTGGAGTCAGAATGAATATATTTTTTTAAACTGTGTTGCCTCACGAACATATAATTGGAAACTTCGTGAATTTAATTTTTTATTTTTTTTTATTATTGATCTTGTTTGAGTTTTACCAAAATCGACAGTTTTCTTCGTGACAGCTCTCAAAAAGAAACAACTTTGTGCATAAATTTCCTTCTGGGCAAGCTTTGCCCAAATTTTGAAATCAAAATTACACCATAAATAATTTTAGCCATAAAGAGATTGTCCGGTTAAACCTAAAAAAGAGGGAGATAACCCAAACGCTTCAGTAATCAAACAATTCGTTCACTACAAGTGAACAAATTCATTTCTGGGAACAGGGACTAGGAAACTCGGCCACCCGGATTGTGGTACTGCCGCATATCCTAAAACCGTGCCAAAAAGTAGTAAATTCGAATAGCTAACACTAATTTCAAGCTACTCATACATTACTTCCTTGGAACGACTTGGAAAATTAATACTGAAATTAAGCAGAAAACTAACACAAGGGTACAACTCAGTATAAAGTCCTTCTAAAATAAAATCAATCGATCCATCTTATCATAATTACACTTAAGTCGAGCAAATTTTAAAAAATTTTTTTTTATCACGACGGACCTATGCTTAACACAAAAGAACAGAAAAACCTTGATGTATTGCCAAGACGCATCCAATTACTTTTTAAACAAAAAATTCTAATACGGCCTACTTGAAGGGAATCTCATGATTAATTTGTAACCCAGGAAGCTAAGCGGTATTACGCAGTGGACAATAAATTTTTAATGGAGGTTTTACCTTTATATCAGTAGCCATTCACAGCTAAAACAATCATCGCTCACAAAAAAAAAAAGTTGAACCGGCTGATATTTCTCTTTACAAAAACAATAATTCAGGAGAAAGCAACTGAATTATTTTTTCTAAAAAAAAAAAAAAAAAAAAAAAAAAAAAATAGCAGGCCTACTAACTCATTCTTTTAATCAATGCAAATGATAATGAAAAAAAATATATATATACTGTATATTTCGAGTAATTAATATTATTTCCATCGGATCATCCGCTAACTTTCGATCGCTTTGTCCTCTGTCGTATATTATAAGAAAAATATCAAAACGGAACCCAACATACATTTTTGATCGACCGTCTCTGAAATGCCTAATTTTCAGTCGCGTTAAAAACTCGAGGAAGTTAGAAAAGTGTAACATGTAAGAAAAACAAGTTACTAAAACTATGTAGGCTCACTCTGCGTTATTAACGAACACACGATTCCAGTAATTCGTCGTTTTCTATATCATCTATGTTATCGAATGTCCAACGTACCATTGCACTCGGCATATTCAGACCGAGTTATTTCAATCGAATTTCAACGCACGAGATCAATATTGAAGTCGTAAAAATAAAAATGTGTAAAAAAAAAAAAAAAAAGATCTGAAGGATGAATCAAGTTAATACATTTTATCGATCAAAAGATTGATTTCGACAAAAAGAAAAAAAAAAAAGGTGAATGGTGACTAAAACCAACCCTGATTGCTACGAAAATTATGTGGAAGGTGAGCGAGTGGAATGGTACTTCCGTACGACGAGGCATTAATTACATTCGAAATGAGACCAAAGCAGTTACATCTATCAAAATTAATAGCAGAGGAATTTAATTATTAGGTTATTAATTATTATCGCGCCTCGCGGTTTTTTTAAAAAATGTTATAAACTTTCGATTGATAAATGTATTTTTTACCTTTTTATGGTTCCACAATGCGTTAACTGAAGGTTTCCCTCTTCGAAAATCGCTTTGGTCAATGACATCGTCGTGAATGAGGGATGCCGAATGGATCATTTCAGCGATCATTGCTACTTCTCTTTGTCCCAGCCTGAGTTCCCTGAAAAAGCAAAAAAAAAAGATTAGTAGAACGTATGATGACCGTAAAGAGGGTATCAGCGATTTCAATGAAATCGTCGTAAAAAAAAGAACGTCATCGCGATCCATTCTCTTTACTTATTTAACGATCTCTTATCTATGATATAGCGGGTAAAAAAAAAAAGTTGGTCAATTTTTGGTTCCAAACAATCTTGATCGCATATGTTTATTAAGTCCTGATTCGGATAACAAAGGTCTTTTTATAAATAGTCCACATGGGTTTGCCGCAAAGGAAGGACCTGATGTTTCCTAAAATTTCTTAAATTAATCGATTTAAAAATAGACTATACAAATTTTCCGAAGGTGGGTTTCAAGCTTCTTTAGTAGAATCGTAATGTCATAAATGATGACATTATTCATTAGTACAAACGATTTCACACCACACAGGATGACATAATTACACGATCGTCCTTTATACCCACCAGATGGAACACCGTTCCTCAAGGATTGAAAGAAAAAAAAAAAAAACTGTCCATTGTCTCCTCTTATCAGGTGATGACAATTTCTTTACGAGAGAAATGTGTCACCGTGCCATCAGCCACGCGAAAATAAACGGCTTTCTGTTACTTTTAAAAAGATTAACATCAAGTAAAAAAAAGAAAAATAAATAAATAAAATAAAATAAAATAAAATAAAATAAAATAAAAATATCTCATAATAATTTCAAGCGATTTTAATTAACAGGTAGCATTATCATCAAAATACCAAGAGGAGAAACGCCTTTTTTTTGTATTATCACTAAAGAAGAATTCATATAATGTTTGTTGTGATCCACTGGTAATCCTTGAAGGTATAAAAAAAAGTAGACGGCTTAATCTAATAATAGATTTTTTTTTCTTTTCTATACGCACTGAATTGGGCAAAAGAGCGAGTGCATTTTTAATTATTGCTGTTCATTTAATATCAACATTCACCGAACGGTCAATCATTTTGGATGGGTTTTTTCTTTCTTCAGGATGATATTTCATTTATTGTAAATCATGCTGCCATTTTTTTAAGTGCTTCATTTGAATAAAAAATGGTCAAAGAGACCATGAAAATAATGAATGAGAATGCACGTATATATATATCTGATGCTGAAGCAATACAAGATGCGTAAAAGGTAATTTACATGAAATCAGTGAGGTTTTTAATGAAGAAAATGTATGCAATTGGGCGAGACTTAAAAATCGAAGGAAGCATGGGATTTTTAAGATTTGCGCTGCCGTGGTAATTGAAATGCGGGTATGTCCATTCTGGAATTGAATCTTTGTTTACATAAGTTAAAAACAGAAGACAAGTGCCAACTTAAGAATGGACATACGTCCATTTCGGTTACTACGGCAGTACGGATCATTCAAAAAAAAAATTGTTAGATACGATCAAGTGATTTCGAGCTAAATTATACTTTCACGCTTCACAGTGATCTCTAAAATCGACTTGTGTCCTCAAGCTTATAGTCCTCGGAACAATAGGATAAGATGAACAGCATTGAACCAAATGAATATACACTATTACAGGCTTAGGATTTCCTGCAGTTCCATTGGGGTTTTAGAATCCTGAAACTGCTAAATCGTTCCACAAGATTCGTGGTATAGTTTTTAGAATCAGGCTGCAGTCTTAATTCCACACCCAGAAAAGTGAATCCGGCTTGACAGTAATACAAAAGATACACAATTACATTACTCGGCTCTTTGGTCCAGACAACCCAACCCTGTTCGTAGGGTTCTCTCAACAGAGAGACCCAAACAAACCCAAATGGAAAGGGTTGGTTTGTCCGCCTATTTGGTCTCAACAGGTTAGAACCTGAGATTCTCTGGTTCTACCTGTTTGGACATTATGATTGGTCCCAACAGGTTAGAACCTGAGATTCTATGGTTCTACCTGTTTGGACCAATCATAATGTAACCATGGTCTTACTAAAGGGAAAATGTTGTTCAAAAAATTGTATCGGTCAAATATTTGCTTGGTTTATTTTTCTATCATTTTAAAGAAATGGATATACAGCTTCATTCACCTCGGTATTAGGCAAATCACTCAAAACATGACCTATCATATTCACCAAGAAACTGTAATCTATCTTACAGACTGCACAATCTTTTACGGTTGCTTAAAGACCGAGCCGAATTGGTCATTCATTTTTCAGAATCCCAATATGCTAAATACACGAACCTAACAATTTCATTGAATGCTGAAGAAACGATATCATTATAAAAAAAAAACTAAATTACGTATGATATCCCACTTTAAGAGTGGCTTTTTCGTCATTTACGCAAATAAAGTTATCATTTTACCGCAAAAAAAAGGTAGAATTTGAACGGTTTTTCCATGACATTTACCCAATGCAAATGCCATTTATAACTCATAACTGTTCGATTAATTTAAATATTTTGCGGTTTGTTATTTTGCGGTTGTTTCAGAAGATATCGTAAATCAGGATTCATTATTAAAAAAAAAAAAAAAAAAAAAAAAAATAGTTATGATATTGTAACACACAAGCACATCGTACTATATAATTTAAAATAACTATAACCGAAAGAGAAGGGCAAGCAGACACTTTCTTCTTTCTGCTAAGAAAGTGTTGAGTTAAAAAATTCAAATACTAAAATTCCTAGCAAGGCAAACAACCTAGGCAACACTTGGGATTATGTGATGTCAATTACGTGTGAGAAATTTTGCCCAATTATTTTGTGAAAAAAAAAAAAATATTTTTAACGGTATTGTTCCGTTGCATAATGTTTTGTTTTTGGAAGATGTTAATGCGAATCCTTTTGTTAACTTAGTTATTTAATTCTCTCGTTAAATCGAGTTGGGTGTAATTTTTATCGAATTCCCATAATCAGAAAAAAAATGAAAAAAATAAAGAAATACACCTATGAAAAAAAAAAAATTTCGCAAGAGCTAATTTAACGTACTATGAAAATTCGTTATCAGCTGATGGAATAACGCGTGGAGAGATATCAACGGTTTTTTAAGCATAGCTCACGTTTTTTAATTCTTCGAAAAATCCTTTAGTTATCAATGTTTTTATTGGATAATGAATTGCATAAAAAAGAATGAACTATACATGATCATCTTATATGATTGCATATAATTTGGCATATCTTACTACTGACCTTTACCGAAAATATTTTATGATCTCTGACATTTGACGATTAACTAATGATTAGACCTATCTATTCTATGATTAAACTGTCATACCTATAGTATATAACAACAATAACTATTATTACGTAAAAACCTCGCTTTTTTTTTTGTAAAGATTTTGGTTTGTCAGATTATTTAATTTGGTGCGTATGGCGGAATTCCTCGCACGCCAATTTAATTTTTCCCCCTTAAATCCCTTTAAAACGAAATTCTGGCTCTATAAAAATTGTCTTATGTAAGGACTTAACCTGATTCATTGAGTGCCTGGAGGTATAGTTCACATATCGAGAATTATCACTGTCGCACCAACTATCGACCAAGCTACTGGTGTTACGAAAGTGATTTTTTTGATCACAGGGTGGACAGTCATTTTTTTTTTCTTTCAAGCCATTCCAATGTAATTAACTATCAAAGAATTTTTTTTTTTTTTTTTTAATCTCGAAGGTTGGAGTCTTACTTAATCGACCATTATATTAATATTCTTAAAATCTTGGCGACTAATCAGTCAGAGAATAATTATAATATAAAATACCGATCCACCTACGGTTTTAAATACTTTGGCCTTTTTGTTATGAAATCCGCGTTTCTTTTCGTACTTTCCATTATTAGAAGAAAAAAAAAAACTTCTTCTTGTTGCGACCTTGCGGAATCCAGCCCTTTGATGAATCCGTGACCTCATTGACACCGGCGCGGTAATGTCGTGATTACATGTATATACATACAAGATGCATCCCACACACGGTGAAACTATATCATCCTTTTGATTTCCAGTTAATTTATAACGCGTTTTAACGGTCGTGATTGCTCGTAGGAGGAATAGTTGTAAAATATACATACAAACATACACATACATACACCCAAAGGCAATCGCAGCATCCATTGTGAAGTAGGTTTTTCGTACATTAAATAACTTCGCACATTCTTCAATTATTGTAATGAAAATGCAAATAACAGTATATGGGCGAAAATTTTTTTTAAACGGCATTTAAAAAAAAAAAAAACTAGCTTTTAAATTTTGAATGTGATAAACAATTTCACTCTTGGCACCGAGCGCGAATTTCATCTTGTCTTTCCTTGATACAATTACAGTTTTATTGGTCGGCTACATCTTGTGGTGAAAAGTTTCAGTATGCTTGCCGCAGTTCTTGACACGCATTGTTCTTTTAAATTATATTAGAGCCCTATGAATTGTGATTATTTAATACAACGCCGTAGTGAAATGCAAGATTGGTTCTACAATGTAAAGATCCCATGGATTTTTTTGGAACGTTCAGTATATCCTTGAGCTATATTCATATTTTAGGCGAGGAAATGCCAAAATCATCTTGTTAACGTCTGGTCCAACTTTCAGGTAAGACATCCAACTAGGCGGGTCTAAAAGAGCTCGTGGGAATCCGAAAATCTTGTTTCCTACGTTGTCTGACTTCCAGACTTTCTAACAGTAATGTTCGCCTTATAAAAAGTCCAGAGATTACTTCCTATTGCAGAATTTGTACCAAGTTCATAAACTTTCCAGATTCTGCGGTCATGAATATCTTATTGCTATTAACAGGATCATTTGCTGTGTACTTTCAAAAATACAGAAACTACTGCATGTCAAGACCGGCTTCAGGGGTTATTCAAAAATTTATTTACTGGATTTCAATTAGAATTTACGGTGAGCTACTTTTCGAAATAAAAAAAAGTTAAGACAGTATACTGCAGGTACGAACATGTGAAACCTTCAAGCCAGCCCTGACATTCAGCCATTTCAACCATTTTGATAGTAGACCGAGTAATAGGTGCCAGTAAGATATTCATGGGCAGAAGTGCTAGCGACGATTTACTGTATTCCCTATATCCAGTTTTCCGTTTCGAGTGGCACTGTTGCTGTAGTTGCAGACCGTACCATTTGAACCAATGAAAGACACGAAAAAAAATTGGGATTTCTAATATTCGTCCACTACATGTAGCTCGCGGGAACTGACACCGCGTGAGCTCTAAATGCAGGGGTATAATTATTTGGGACAATAACGGCGATAAATTTTGGGAAACCATAACATTAAATCACTACTGTCATCGGTGGTACTACTACCAATTAAATTATGGCTCTACATTGATCACCTAGGTATGGATTGGCGACATAACTAATGCATGTCCTTAAATACATTCCGTAGGAAAAATGTCAGTGCTTCATGGATATCAAATCACATGGTTGTCGGATGCTTCCGTTCCCTGACTGACAGGAGACCAATGCGTTTTTACAAACTCTAGTTTCTTTTTTTTGTGAATATTAAAAAAAATACCGTAAACTGGGGTGAGATTGACCGCCGGGGCGAGATTGACCGGCCTAAAAAAAGTTGGTAACCACGGTTAAATTATGTTTTCTTTAAATAAAATTACTAGAGGACTTCCCTTTCTTTCCCCTCTAACAATCAGATTTTAAAAAATTCAGTCAGAACTACCTTTTTTTAGGCCGGTCAATCTCGCCCCGCCGGTCAATCTCACCCCAGTTTACGGTATTTAAATTAATTTTTCTTTGCAAGGGGAAAATAGAACATTTCTTTAACACTTTTATCCAGTTTGCCGTTTCAACAAAAAAAAAAGTAAATACCGAAACGGGTACATTGTCAATAATGCACCTACTTGACATCGTTACGACAACTGTGTGACATTAAAGCTTTTAGCGAATCATAAACTGGAAAATTAAAATCTAAAAATGAGATAAAAGTTCATCCGCTTAGTAAACTACAAAAAAAAAGGGACATTCGGAAGAAAAAAGAGAGGAGATACGTGTGACATAATATTCGGTGCAATGCCTCCGGGATTCATGGTCTTCGGACATTAAAAAAGAAAGAAAAAAAAATTTTATCGTTCCAGTAGAAGATTAAGGAGATAGCGAGATCGAAAAAAGCCTTCATGCACATGTCAAACTTTTTAACGGCGTAATTATGACAAAAAAGCCGCATCGATAATTTTTTTTTTTTTTTTTTCGTCATTTCCTAATCATCTTTTTTTTGTTTAATTTAGAAGGTCGTTTTCTTTTTACAACAAAAAAAAATTAATTCCGAACCGAATCGAACAGGATCCACGAAGTGCCGGGACCGTAGAAAAGTATTCAAGGCGATCCTGAAAGAAAGTATAGCCCCCCTTAATATGTACCTGATGGAAAAATGTGAATGAAATGTGATACCACCTTCCATATTCCATTATTACGTGATGTGAAACATCAGGTTTACCTTCATTATAAAGAACTCAAGCCCTGAGCCATTAAAATAACCCAGAATAATTTAATGAGGATCTCTTTCATCCAAAAAAAAAAAAAAAAAAAATTACGGTAATGATACTGTACAAGATATTTTTTCACAAATCGATTACTAATCGAAGAAGGAAAAAATTCTGATTTGCTATATATTAAAAGCCAAAAAAAAATATTACTCACCTATCATCCCCGTATATGTGGTGATTAATAGCCCTAGCCATTAAAATAGCTACCATGGGCCTCAAAGCTTTCCCTTGACCATCGAAATAATATGTTGCGATAGTTTGAAGCTCCTCCTGATTTGTATTTTTCATTAATTCCGTTCTGATATCGTGGTATACATCTTTGAGGTCATCTTCAAGCAACCGATACGGGTCAACTGTGGTATCCGGCAAAGAACCGGGATATTGAGTCCTTAAGGTACCGAAACGTCGGATATTTTCACTTTGGATTGATAACTTAAAAGCACTAAAATTGTGGATATTATTACAGTGGGTGGGCACAGCGGTTCGTAATGTTGTGGACGTTGTTGGTAATGACGAAGACGCTGCTGCCGCAACTACCGACGACAAAGGTAATGATTGTGACGATGACTGTGTTGTTGAACTTAAACTACGAGTGTTTCTATCTGTATTGCTCTTTTTCTGACTATTCTGATTCTGGAAAGAAAAGAAAAAAAAACATACATATTAATTTCTTTTGAATTAATTAACGGAATTTTCAATAGCCGATTCCTCTAGGCACGCATTCCCCATGCAAGGCGAGGCAATTTCGTGACGTCCTGCGTTAATTGTTTTTCAATGTTACGTAACTGTTCATTTGCATCGGTGACAAAATATTAATTATTAGATATCAGATTAAGAGCGTAGATTGTTTTACTTCCTATTCTAGGTACCCTCTTTTTACAAGTTTGTTTACATGTTGAACACGAGTCAAAAAAAAAAATTCCAATCTCCTCTTTGCTGTTATTAACGAATAATTTATACCATATTATTAATATCAATTTATAAAAATTTCCCCAGTAAAATTTTTTTTTTTATCCTGTAAAAACCAGGAAAAACCTTGGATGATTTTTTTCTTTGTCGGAAAGGTATGTAACTGACCCCCCATCCGATACTCCGTTAGAGAAAAGGAAAACCTTGGGCTTTGATGATGACGATGCATTAGTGTCGACGCTTTATTTTTTTACTCAATGTTTCGGCATTGGAGACAAAACGTCCAACGTTACTTTTTTCATTAACACGTCTGACGATCGTTAAGGTTATCATGAGTAGGGGGTAAAAAAAAAAAAAATTGCTTTGAAAATCGTTACGAAAATTTCGAAATCTCTGTCCTTCAATACCATCGATGCATGATGATCTAGCGAATCATCAAATTCGTGACGAATATTTAATGTTATGTTTTAATTATGTACATGATCACTTAGCCGATTAAAAATACTCATCATTATTATCGCATTTCGGAATAAAATTATAATAACCAATTAAAAAATGAAATGAAAAACATTTAACTATCTTAATATAGGTTTTGACATTTCTAATTTAAAAGCTTTTTACGAAAAATCGTGCGTATTAACGGTTTTATGCATCGGGCAAATACTGAGTGCAAAGTTACAAAAAATTCTTATGGGGTCATTGAAATATTTGAGTGAAAATAATTTTGACCATTTTGACTCTTCACCCCCCTAACGTGCAGACTTAAAATCTGAAAGGCCCTTTGGTTGCTTTTTTAGCGTCAAACCATGATTTTTTTCGTCTGTTTTTATTTGCCATTGATTCGACGGTAGGAACGGTTTTGGTTAAAACCAAACTTATGGTCGATGAAGTAAGAAACTAAACAGACTGTCAGGGACAAAAAAAAAAAAAACACGAAAACCTAATGATGAAAACCCAATAACATAGTTATGCGCTCAAAATGGTGGTTGCACCTACATTAACATTCAGTGGTTTCTTTTAAGTCAAACAGTGCTTTCCTCAATTCGTGAAATTTTCAGTGCTTACAACCAAAGGTTTCATCAGTCTAGCGGTAAAAAAAAAAAAAGATTTCAACTCAATTTAATTTTGGGGAATCCCTATATTTTAAATAAGCTAGGCAGTTATGGCATTAAGCATTCATAAGAGTGTCCGAAAGGTGCGGTGCACCTACACCCAACTTAAAATAAAAAAGCCTTTGAAGTTCTTTTTTCTTTTTTCGGCATGTAGCCATGAATTAATGTCGTTTATTGTAATAGAACAGCTAGTCCGAATTGATTCTATTTCACATAAAAGCAAAAGGAATTTAAAAGAAGAAAAGATTAATAACAAGGCTATGTTTAAAAATGTTTTTCAGGACTTCCGCAATTCTGTCGCGTACCGTTCTGATGCCGTCTTTTACATTTTCATGATCCTGGCATTGTAAAAAAAATTTCAAAAGAAAATGGATGTTTATTGAAATGGATCCCTTGGAGAACTTTTTTGTCGCAGTATTTCCGTAAAATGATTCATAAACAATAAAAATTATTAAATTTCCAACAAACCTAAAACTAGTTTAAGGCAGGGAGGGTGTGATACTCTCAGTTGGGGTTTCTCGTTGTGTGGATCGAGGAGGGAACCGGGAAGACGTTCAGAAAGTATACACCAGAAGCACTCGAAGAATGGACTCGAACCACCGATCTTCCGAATAAAAGTTCGTTTAAAACTATTGACATTCCGATATGGCACAGCATAAAACAAGTAAAAAGAAATATACGGCAAAAACGGAGGAAAAAACAGAAGAGCCCAAGCCCATAACGTAGCAGGACTAGAACGTAATAGGCCTGCAAGGGATGAAACAGACAGATGGAATACGAAGCATAAAAATAAAAGACTAAACTGGAAGAAGTGCATTGTAACATTGATTTTACAGGATCTCTACTGATTAATAAGAACGAAAATATAGGACTCTACAAGTCCATTTTTTAAAAAGTGTAGGACCCAAAACAAGCAACTTTCTTCCAGACTTCCTTTAAAGCAAGAAGATCTCTTACATCAAGTCTATGGCATTGTGTCTTTTGCAGCCCAAAATTAATTAGTTCTCGTTTTGCCGAAACAATTGAAGCCTAAATCATTTCAATTGGCAAAAATCGAGCGAGGCCGAAGGTCGAGCTAGGAAAATTTTGTAAAAAATTGTATCAAAATATTAAAAATTAACCCATTCTGACTTCTTGCAGGAAAAATATGGGAGGATTATGGGACTTTATAGGATTACAGGACCAAATATTAAAATATAAAAGGATTATAGAATTTTATATGAATTATGGGACAGTGGACACCCTGGATCTTATGTAATAGTTGTTCTTGGGTCTAAGTCACCCAAGAAAAAGTGTGTTATAAAATTGAGTTATTAAAAACTTAAACTTCGTTATAAAATTTTATAACCCGCCAAAAAAGACATATATTTATAATTCGCTATAAAATTTAATATCAAAAATTATTTTCAGTTTTTTTCCAAGTTTTTTTATTTTCTTCTAATGCTTCCGAATTTTTCTATTTTAGTTTTTCTTTATTTTCGAGCCTTTGTCAAATTAGAAATACAAGAAATAAACCGAAAATTCGGAAAAATCTGAAAAATATTATAAGTCAAAATAATCGGCAACTTAAGAACCGTATTGCCTATTTAAAAATCAGTTGAAAAGTGGTGCCGTGGATAAAGGCGGCTGGTAAGTCGATCGCAAGGTTCGGGTTTTATTACAAAAAATTGTAGTTTTTTTTTCCTTTTTTTTCTCATGAAAAATGTTTAAAAAAGAGCCTATAAAGTCCCCATATGCTATAAATATAGAGCAATTCAAGCATAAAATTAATATATTGCTCAGCAGTTAAAAATTTTAATTATAAAAATTTGTAAATAGTTGTAAAATTTTTATAACGCACCTTTTCTTGGGCAACCTCTGCTGAATAACTTGTAGGGTTCAGCAAGTGCCTGTTGTAAAAATTCATACAGATAGGTTTCGGAAAAGAGCTAAATTTTGCATTCTAAAGGTTCAAAGACAATACGATTTTGGTGCAGTATATTCCGCTTCATATAATGTCGCTTACTCCTACGATTCGGTTGTTATAATTATTATCAAAAATTTTCGCTTTATGTAATCAAAAATGGCCCACGCCAGTTTGATTATATATAGCTGAATCGACTGTATTTTTCTCGTACCAGAAACCTTTGCCCTCGAAGTTAAGCATTTACTACTGTAAAATCAAAGAGAAATGTCAGACAAAGTAGAAAAAATCGTATCGTCTTGTTAAAGACTTTTCACAGCAAAAGATATCATTTTTCAATTATTATTGAATTTAAGAAGTTTGCAACTCTTTAACCCTCCTTAACTCCAAGTCATAAATTTTTCATCGTTTCTATCTCCGTGTAAATCTTCACATAAAAGATATAATGTTCGCATTTTTTTTTCTCAAGATTTACCTGAAGATAACCCTTATAATACTTCATATGGCATATAAAAAAAAGATAAAAGAATTCGCAAAAATCTCGCAACTAGGCTTAAATGCAAATTCCGACGTCTTTTTTTTTTTCAAGCCCAGATAAACATAGCTTTAACAAGTTAAACAAAATTTAATCGCATCTACTACCTCGATTAGCATATTTACATTAATAAAAACAAGTTTTTTTCATCAAACCTATTTTTTATTACCTATATTCCTAGTTTCCTAATTTATTAAAGGGTCTACGAAGTCCGTTTTTTTAAATAAAGAAAATCTTAACCAAAAAATTAATAGCTCTACAATTTGAAATTACGCCAAGAAATAAAAAAAAAGAATTGAAAAAAAAAAGGAATTAAGTAGTTGGCAATGCCCGAGGCAAGGTACCATTTTTTTTTTTTTTTTTTCAAATTTTTAAAAGATTTATTTGAAATTTTTCTTTGTCAACGTCATGAAATCTCTGAGCTAAAAAAAACCATTTTCCGGATTTCATGCGCTAGTAATCGATGATAAGGAAACAATACGAAGCAAATGAATGCAAATGACGATGATTAGCATTCATCTTAAGGTGCATCCATCAGATTAGGAAAATGGTTCCTGGTTGTGTGAGGGATAAAACTATTTTAAATCAATTTTTATTGTTATGTTTATGGTTTTCATTATTACGCCTATTATTTTTTTTTCTTTAAATTTATGTAGTAAAAGCAACTGTACGTGATCCTTGATGATCGAAATGAAGTCTTACCTTGGTGAAACATGCACTTTATATGTCAAGAAGATAAGGTGATAAAATGTTATATTGCACCCCTACATTCATTCTCATGCTTTACAAGGTTTTGCTAACTAATAACGCAGTCATCGGCTTATAAACATTCCGGGGTGTATATTCTCATAGCAACCGGTGCTGGAAATTTTCCATCACGAAGCCGAAATATGCTTGGGACGGACATCTTTATTAGATTTACGAGCGATTCTGCGATGATAAAAAAAAAACGTCTGACAGTTTTTTGTAAGGCTTTAATTTTCATATAAAGTAAGTGAATGAAAAGGAAAAAAAAATGCTAAAACAGGTTTTCTTAACAGGTGGGAAAACTGAAAAAAATTTAGCACATGTTTGAAAAGAATCCTTTGGCTTGTATAATAGGCCTCCAGTAGAAGATAAATTTATAATTTTATTCACGTTGAATTTTTTTTTTTTTTTTTATCATTTAAAAAAAAAAATGATATAGCTTTAAAAAAAACAACAGAGGAAAGTTTAGTCTAATGAAAGCCAATAAAATAACAGGTAGGGTAAATAATATTCATCAGTATACGATTATACTGGTCAACAAGTAGGCCATGAAGCACTTTCATTGCCTCTTCTTTGCTCCACTCTCACCAATAGCGCCTAAATACGTGAGAGATGCATTCCTCTCATCCTGTTACCTCATTCTATTATTTCTTTAAAGGTATACATCATCCAATTCTTTAATGAGTTTATTATTCAAGGGTTACGGTCATGGCTAAGGACGTTCCTTGTTGGAACAAGCAAAAAAGAAAAAGAATCCACCTAACGGGATACCTCCTAGAATTATCCTATTTAAAAAGAAAACAACTTTATAAAAAGCCGTAAACAAAGATGAAGTGCAATTGATACGCTGCAAAACGTCAAGTTGCAAAAAGCGGTAAAAAAAAAAAGAAGGTACAGAATGCACCTGATTTCGAGCGACGACCGCACCAATATAAGTCAAGGCCGCCAAGTTTACCTCAAGAGTTACGGTAAAAGTCAATTAGCCGTAGATTATCTTAGATGAGTTGCAAAATATACTCGTTAATAAGCCACCGTCTTTCCATTTTTTTTTTCTGCCACATCCAATATTATAAGGGTTTTCGGTCTTTTAACCTCGGGGGCTCCTTTCTTGTTCCCTTGAATAACCCAGAAATGAAATTGGTGTATTGAGTCAAGTTCATGAAACTGAATCGAATCTTGTATAGAAACGATTCTGCATGGTAATTAGTAAAATGTGGCTTGCATTATTAATTCTTTCTTTATTATTTTTTTTTTCTGATGTATGAAAGAAAAAGTAATTAAAGTTACGATGAATTTACAAGACGCTACCTGTTTGGCACTCCAAAACAAATAAATATTCTTGCAAAACTTACTGAATCAAGCAGGTCATTAATCACTTAATGTATGTGATGTATGAATTTTTATTCCTTGTTAATTTGTTTTAACAAGAATATGCGTAAGGTCTGAATAAAACGGATAATTATTACACACGGAAAAAATGTGAAAAAAACTCAGAAAAGAACAGCCTACATGGAAAAATGAGGATTTTTACCGCAAACTAAATCCGCTAGGAGGCTGTCGGCTGCCATCATGGCGGCAGGCTTCGGATTGGTTATTAAATATTTCCTTTTCACTTTAAGCCATTTATTAACCGATTCGAAGCCGGCTCCATATTATCGGGATAGCATCCGACACCCCCCCAGCTGATTCAGTTTGCCGTAAAAATCCTCATTTTTGTTACGAAAACGTATATTATGCAAAATTGATAACTCTACCATCAAAAAACCAGTACAAATTGTTATTATCTGAATAACCGTTGTAGTGGAGAAAAAATTAATTAATTCGGTCAAGCAAACTGACTATATTTTAAACCATTATCGTCCTGGATTATTGTAACGAAATTTAGCAGGCTAGCGCTTTACGGATATTTAGAATTCTACACCCGAATTTTTTCCTCTAAATCCAATGTTGAGTAACGTAGAATAAATTCTACTGATCAAGTCATCTGTAGACATTTATAGTCCGGAAACAAAAATAGTGACCATTGGTCCATTAATAAAACTGGTCTTTTTAGGAATTTATATCCTGATATTTATTTCCACGGAAATCATTCATTTCGCTGTCATTTAAATATTCCCATGTTCTTAACCTTGATTCTTTTTTTTTGAAGAATTAATTAGGTAATAAGAAAAAAAGAATGTCTCTTAGTTAGCGCTAGGGTAAAAGTTCTGGAATAGGTGCCTTGAAAATGACAATAAGCCGGTAACTCCGACAGTATCTTAAATAAGATCTTAGCCGATGATTACAGCCAATCATAGATAAGTTAGTAGAATATTTGCAGTTTTCGTTAAAATGTGATAAGTGACAACTTCATGAATACTGTACCCGTCTGCGGTCATGGTCTACCATCGTTTTTTTGGCAACTGTCTAATTTTTTTTGCCTTACTTCCTAGAATTAATGCCAAACTAGCAGTTAGCGATATGAAGTTGCACAATTTAGTGTCCAGACTCTGCTTTGTAAAGTACAAAAAATTCGATTAATGCTTTAAGTAAGTACCCCATAAGAAAATGGTTGATCTTTTTCTTGTATAAAACCCCACCTTTCCTTTGGTAACGCTCTACGTGACATATCTGAGGGTTCCTAAAGTTTAAGCAATTTATCAACCCGAAAAAAAAAATTATTTACCACGAATATGTTTGCCTATGTAGCATTTTTATATCTTTTTCAACACCTGCGGTATCATATTGTGGTGACTAAATTTTGCAAGATAAAATAGACGTATGAATTTAAAAAAAAAAAAATCCTAGACAACAAAAACGGCGTATACACTAAATTTACACTGTGGAAATTTGGTGTATTTCCAACCGGATAATACACTTGTATTTTAAGACTTTTTACACGGTATTTACACGATATTTATTCGAAGTGTAAAAATGGTGTAAAAAATCTTAAAAAACCGGATACCATTGTCTGAAATTTAAAATGTCTGATAGCGCAATAGCTGCGTTTTATCATTTGTAAAACTTTTTTACTTTTAAAATTTTTTAAAATGGCGTCTTGAAGTTTCGCAAGAGGGCCAAAGTTTTGGAAGACTCCATAAGGGATGAAAATTCGACTTTTGGATTTTTATGAAAAAGTATTGTTCCCTATCGGATTTTTAACTTAGATTTTGAAAATGAAATCGGTTTGCGTCACTATTTTCGCTCTTGAGATACAGGCCAAATATGGCATAAAAATAATGGCAAAAATCTGAAATTCCAATATTTTTATCACTTTTTTTACAATATCTGAAGGAAAAAATTGATTAGGGTCAAGTGGGGGAAAAAACGGCCATTGAAAATTTGAGGTAAAAAAAAGCCACTTGAATATTGGATTAATGACAGATCTTTAAAGTTCCGCAAAATTCATGATAATAGTTCGAAGCTTATATTTTGCAATGTCGTTAAGAAATTTTCATTTCCTCCTATATTTCCAGGTAAAAAAAATGATTTCTTAAACATTCGGCTTTGTTTTGAAAAAGCAATTGTTGACACTTGTTTCAAAATTACCGTTTTATTCGAAAAAAAAGCAAAACAGGTGAAAATATTACGGAACGTAAATAAACAATAACGTCTAAGGAATCTTTATGTGGTTCGAAATTTACAAATAACTGATTTTAGCACGAGTTATATAGCTTTAAAGTTGTGGGGTAAAAACGAGACACCATCACGGGTAAAAAAAAGCCATTCGATATATGGCACTTTGCATGTTCGGAAAAAATCGACGCCATATTGAGTGCAATGTTTTGGTTTTGTGAAAATTGTGAAAGATGGTGAAAAAAGTGCTTTTGGGAAAGGTAAACGCTTTATTACGGCAAAATATCATTTCATAATAATATTATCTTGCCTTGTACCGCGAAAAAAATTTTCTAAAACTCGATGTGGTGTTAATTTCGCGGGTGTCACGTTATTACCTCATGTTTGGCTCGTTTTTGCCCCACTTTGCGGGTAAAAAAAAGGCAGCATTTTTCGGAGATTTTGACTATATTCGGTTAAACAGACGCATATTTGCTTTTGAAACATAAGCTAGATATAAAATGAAACTTCGTGTCGGAAAAAAAATTTTTTTAAAACATTAATTGCTACGTTATTCATAATTTTCAAAAATTGGCTTTTTTTTCCCCCACTTGACCCTAGACGCAAACCGATTTCATTTCTGAAATCAACTTAAAAATTCGATAGGGAACGATACTTTTTTTCACAAAAATCTAAAAGTCGAATTTTCATCCCTTATGGAGTTTTCCAAAACTTTGGCCCTCTTGCGAAACCTCAAGACGCCATTTTAAAAAAATTTCGAAAAGGAAAAAATTTTTACAAATGATAAAACGCAGCGATTGCGCTATCAGACATTTTGAAAATCCAAAATTTTTGATTTTCGACCCACCCTAATCATCGGGTTCAGTAAATGGTGTATTAAACCAAACGCACACTATTATCCGTGTATTATCCACATACGTGTTGTCTGGGTTGGGCCATCTCCGTTTCCTGAGCTATCATAATTTTAGCCTAATAGATAAACTCGGGAATCATCTGTAACTCAAATTTTGACTTGTAGTCCGCGGTCCGTGCTACCTTCCTAAAAAGAAAAAGATGAGCCTGGCTGGGCGCCCTACAAACTACATCAAAAATGCTATTTATAAATCCATCAGAAACTTTTTTTATCGGTCTTAAAATCTTCATCCAGTCTAGACGTTCGAAAAATTCAGTACCGAGTTACATTATTTTTCAACGGTATCCAATTCCCAAACGGCACAAACTTTAAAATGATGAGCGCTGTGCATATGCTGATTTATGTAGCACGGTCCTGTGCATCAAAACGTGATTCAAATAGTAATAGTCCATTTTGCAAAACTTGGCATACATTTAGCCAGTCGGATACCTTATCGGTCTACACGAAGAAGATTTACGTATTTCATTGACTCCCGGTTTCAGCTTCGGCAAATCACGTTTAAAACCTAACATGACTTTTGAAATTGTTTTAACTTTTTGAAGAAACAAAATCATATTTTACGTCACATCCAGCTTTGTTGTAAAAACCTTCGATTATTAGGTAAGATATAATTATAACAAACCCTCGGAAGAATGGTGATGCAGTGATCGAACCTCCGCCCACAATATTTTCAGGTATATTTTTGATGATTATTAATGTACAAAATAACAATATATCCCATCTATAGCTAATATCGGTTTCTTTAACAACAAGAACATTTTGGTCCGTACTTTTGAGCCAGATATTAAAAATAATTAGGATCTTGTCCGAATTGACCGACGCCTCACTTTCGATCAGGAAAACTATCAGCATTTAATCATTAACGGCATTTTTTTTAAAAAGCATTCATTAAATGTAAATCGTTGAAGCAAGAGACAATTAAAGCGAACAACCGGAGCAAAAGTTGTATATTAATTTAATTATCACTAATGCATATGATTCTTAGATATTATTAAGAAATAATCCTACAAAAAAAAGTCGAAAAGAAATTTTTCCTTGAAAAATAAATGACAAGCTATCGATCATCCATCGCTACTTTTTTTTCCGGGCCTAATAATTTGGATGATATTTGAAGGCCATATCCTACAATATACTTTTTTTTTTAATTTGTCGTATGGATCAAAATTGTTTATCGTAATGTGAAAAAAGAAAAAAACTTCTCGGCTTGTTTTCATCACGTCGTTTAATATGATTCTACTTGTGCCGGTACGATTTTTCCTCATGATTTCATTTTCCTGATTAATTTTAGAGGCCGACCAGTAGACTTAAAGCATCCGTATTTAAAATTACTGATATTATTTAAAGGCCATTAACACGCTTAAAGCGATCATCCTAAAAAAAAAAAAAGAAGAGCTTTGGTTTTGAACTTTATATTAATAATAATCCTTGTCGGTATAACGAGCTAGCCTACATTTCGGTAATTCATGAAAGCAAAGTCGATCTGGTTGTTGCAGAATCCGATATAATCCTAAATGGTTAAGGTGAGAGGTGTGTCACCCGTCCGCTATGATTTCTAAGATAATCTCCTGGAAGAATTGATCTGTTTGTTTTTGTAATTTTAACTCTACCACACAAACTGGTCTTTTATTTTCACCATAATTCTCGGAAAATATACGTGTAAAAATATTTTCGATACCCTATTGTCTAACTCTCTTTCATTTCGTTTCCACACCTTCTTTATATAGGTGTTAGCGACCCATTGTTTTTGCATTTTATTTCAAGGCTTTGCATTTTTCTCTGCTTTCTCTGTTGCAAATTTGGCTGATGTCCATTCATCTAGATCTGGTTCGAGTTTCGCCGTTGCAAAACAAACAACTTGAATAGCAGACAATGTAATCGGATAAGAATACAGGCTTATTATTAATTATCGGCCCGTGATTAATGAGCAAAAGTATAGCGGGTAAAAGGTTGTTTGCGTGATTTAACAGAGGTTCTTTTGAATATTTCCCATATCATTCGGACTGCTCCACACGATTAATTTAAAAATATTTTTCTCAGCCTACATTTTCGTCATAACAGCCCGTGATCTATTGTAGCTTCCATATCTCCATTTATTTCTACACACACGTTCTAAACATACGCACTTTAATCTTCAACTGTGACTCGATGATGCCTCCAAATTGAAATTTTTTGCGATGTTTCGTTTTTTCCGAGGGTTTCCTGAAGATTCTTTAGAACAGTCTAAAGTTACCGAAGAAGTCCCCGGAATCATCCGTCATTCTTATAGTCATATCCTATTCCCACACTTGCAATTGGTTGACAGAATTGAATCAGAAGAAACGGACGATTTTCGGAAAAGCCATACGAAATGATTATTGTCATCAAAGCATGCTGAGAAAACCAGCAAACTGGACGATTTCTAAAAGGTTCCTGAAACCTGTTTTAAGTAATTATTTTCTAGACAGCTTAATAAAAGCGATCAGTCGTCGTGGTAAATCAAATTGCAAGATAAGCCCAGAAAAGACAAAATAAAATTCTGCGCAAGAGTTAATTGGTAAGAGCTCCTTAGGATCTCTAGAATGTTTTTAAATTGAATATATGCACCAAAAAAGAAAATTTTGACTTAAAATTGGGAAGCAACTGCACAAATAAAAAATATTGAAAGTTCAGGAATCCCCAGTACAGTGAGTGCTCAATAGAGACTGCAATTCCAGGCCATTTATTCAAACCCAAGATTTCGGGATTTTCAAATTTCAAAAATCCCGGGATCCTGAAATTTAAAATATTCGATTTTGAGCTTTTCTTTTGAGCAAATTATGTTTCCGTTTCATGTTGAAACGTTTTTGCAGCTGTTAAAAAATTTTTCCGGCCTTAATATCAGACTTAAGATCGTTTTTTTGGTCAATTTGTACCCTATAAAGCAGCAACTGCTGGCAATGAATTTATTACCCAAGAAAAAGTGTTATAAAATTGAGTTATTAAAAACTTAAAACTCTGTTATAAAATTTTATAACCCGCCAAAAAAGACATCTATTCTTTATAAAATTTTATAAAATCTTATAAAGTCTTAAGTATTCTTTATAAAATATTATAAAATAAAATTTTATAATTCGTTATAAAATTCGTTATAATTCGTTATAAAATAAATAAAATTTTATAATTCGTTATAAAATTTTATAACAAAAATTATTTTCAGTTTTTTTCTAAGTCTTTTTATTTTCTTCTAACCCTTCCCGAATTTTTTTATTTCTGTTTTTCTTTATTTTTGAGCCTTTGTCAAATTAAAAATACAAGAAATAAACCGAAAATTCGGAAAATCTGGAACATGTTATAAGTCAAAACAATTGGCAACTTAAGAACAATATTCCCGTTTTCTAAAAGTCAATTTAAAAGTGGCGTATTGAATAAAGGCGGCTAATAAGTCGACCACAAGGCTCGGGTGCAATTTCAAAAAATTGTAATTTTTTTACCTTTTTTTTTTTTTTTTTTTTTTCTCGTGAAAAATGTGTAAAAAAGAGCCTTAAAGTCCCCGTATGCTAAATATAGTGCAATTCAAGCATAAAATTGATATATTGCTCAGTTAAAAATTTTAATTATAAAAATTTATAAATAGTTATAAAATTTTATTATCGGCTAAAACGTTATAGAGTTTATTAAATTTTATAACGCACTTTTTCTTGGGATATAATTTCGACCGATACAAATTTTTACAATTTTCATGGCGATGCCCAAAAAATGGGGATCAAAAACTTTTTATTAACGTAGGACTGCGTTATAGGCGCAGCCTTACGGAATTTAGACTTTCTTTGCACCGACGTTCGCACTCAAAAAAACTAAAAAAAATATTTATATAAAATTAACGAGACAAACATGACCCAAAAATTTAAACCAGACAAAAAGTTAAATAAAAAAATAATAAAATTTCAATAAAACGCGACAAAATTAAAATGTTTTTACAAAATAAAAAATTTTTCGTTTTTATTAATTATTTTAAAAAAATTGGATATCAAGTTAAAAATTAAAAAGGAAACTACATAGTCCTACATAGGGATATGCATTCATATCCCTGTTTGATTTTTTACCCCTCGTTTTCCCGTAAATTTTTTCAAATTTTGAACTAATAAATCCGAAAAAAATTTCTATATTTGAAATACCAAAATTCCTGTATTTTTTCTTTTTCAATCTCGAATTCCAGGATTTCAGACTTTACTGCTCAACATGCAAATTTTTTTTCTTTTGCTATCGCTGTAACGATATAGCTTTGACATCCGTTTTTAATATTCGACCATCACCTAACTTCGGGAAATCCCGAGAAAGCAATTAATTCCTTTAACAAGAAAAAAATTATTTTTTCGACCTAAAAATTAAATTTCCTTGATGAATTATTCCAAAATGCGCATTTCCGACTGAATACCGTAATTCATTTTTTTTGTTATTATATTAAACATAAAGAACGCGGCCTTATATTTACGCCTGTTATACCATTGAAAATAATTAATAAAACATAATTTCGTTTAAAAGTAAATACCATTTAGAAAGAAAGCAAAATTAACCTCGGCATACACCGTGTAGCATTACAACTAATACCTAGTGTAAAAATGACAAACCGGCAATTACAAATGATTATTAATATAATGATTAAGGATTTCTTCATTTTGGAAAAAAAAAAAAAATGTAATCTGTTAATCAATTACAAATGATAGTGTTTATCGTCGATGTCCTTGTTCTTAAACAAAGGGAGCATCAAAAGAAAAAAAAAGACACTGTCGCAACAAAAACAGTAGCTAATTACAAGTGTGGGTTGCGATTAATTTCCAGGACCGAAATCAAATTTTCTCCATCCATTTTTCCCTGTCTACTTTTTTTTTTTTTTGACTTTTTTTTTTAACAAGTGCAAACACATTTCAAGCCTCATTTGAAAGTAATTTTCCCTGTTCGTGTCGAATGAATCCACTTCAAGTTAACATGGAAAAAATTGGTGTTCCGCCGCTTAAAGACCGATTTGTCACTACGAAACGTGACGCGTGGACACGGTTTATGTTAATTTTTTTTCGATTTGAAAATCGAATCCGACGGGCATATCCTTTTAATTTCATTATTTTAAAGGGTTTTCGAATATTTTCGTAATCTAAATGTAATTGCAATTACAGAATTGGAAAATAGTGTTACATGATTTAAAAACACGACTCGTTTCATCCCGGGGTAACAGTCTTTAATAAACATGACACTTTAAATATCAAAATTACACTATAACGCGTTTTTACTTTTTTTTTTCCTCTAAATAAAAATTAAGTAACAGTTATCTTGGTCAAATATCGATGAAAAGTCTAACCTTTTTAACGAAATCAGCACGCAGTCAAAAATTTTTGACAATAAAAACAGATGGTTTTCGCTTTTTTTTCTATTATTTTGGCTGATTGGACCATATATTACATAATGGCATTTACACTATCGACCAAAGCATCATTACGAACCTTGAATTATCGAAGAAAACAGTAACCTCAAATAATAAGAGTTTAGCAAAAATATTACTCAATTTTAAATTATGATATCGGATCATTATAATTTGCATTCCATTTCTTGCAAGGACGAAATAATTTTTCTTTTTCTTTTTTTCTTGGGATTTAATATGAAATCATCAGCACGAAAGTGTTAGCTCGAAAGAAAGAATAAATTAGGGGAAGTTATAATACCTGTATTATGTTCGTGGTCCGAAACCAAGGGTAATACGTGAAGAAAACCAGGTCAAGCGCAATGTGCAATTTTTGATAGACAAAGAAAAAAATGGTGCTGTGATCATTAGAATATTTAGAATATTTTATTACGGGAAATGTCTTAGGACGGTCGACGAGATCTCAAAGAATGTATAAAGGGAATCTACAGGTCATTAAGAGGAGGCTTCAGTGAATACAGGAAGGAATGGCTGTTTTGTCTAATACTCGATTTACGGAGAAAAAATCGAAATTTTAAGTATCTGACGAACTCCTTTGGTGTAACCTGAAATTTTGAGGGCAAGTTTCAACTTGTCCGGATTGTAAATTCAACCAGAAAATAATTTCAAAACGATTTGAGGTCGAAAAGCTTAGATTTTGTTTTAAAAGTTCGTATTTACTTGAAACCAGTTGAAACTTGTATTAATGCTCAGATTTCGATCACCTATACGTATTATTCCGGCTTTATTGAAAGTAGACTTAGGTATCCTATTAATGCTTAGTATAGAGAGCCTGGTGTTCTGACCGAATGTAGTAGTTCAAACATCCATATTCCTTACCTCTGCTATAGAGAAAGTAACATTAATGTCCCCAGAAAGACACTTTTACGATGAACCAATTTCCGATTGGTTTCAGATATGTGTAAAATTCAAAAATGGTAAAATTGAAAATGTTTTTCCATGAAAAATCCCTGGGACAGCTCATTTTTAAAGCTTTTTGCTGATTTTTTCAAACCTGATTTACGATACTTGATAAAAATGGTCGGTTCCTGTTACTCAATGTTCAGTTGGGTCATGTGACGTCTAAACATTTGAGTTAATAATACTGAAGCGTTAGTAATAGACGATTTCGACGATCCCGTTTCGCAAGGGATTGTGGGACTAGATGGGACAAACAAGCAGACGACGCGGTACAGTGATTTTAGCTATTTCAAGGCATTTAAATTTGAAAATTCTTATAATTGATACCAACTATTTCTATAAAAATAATTCCGAATTCAAACCTACATAATTTTTTCCTGAAACCGAGCAAAATGAATTTTTAACTTCCATGTCTATGCTTAACTTATGGAAAATATTAATAGAATGTACCCAGTCAGACGACACGATTTGCAATGCATTATGGGATGAACTGTCGAAATCGTCGATATCATTACAAACGCTTAGTAATAATAGATAAGTCACAGGTTTTGAGATGACTCCGTCGTTTAATTGTGCTAAGGGAGATATGACAAAAAGCGTAATTTTGACTCAGTAAAAAAAACGGTTAACCCCCGAAAAAAGAAAAAACAAAAATTTGAATTTGAATGCCCGCCAAAACGGAACGTGAAGGAACGTGACGTCATCTACCTAAAAGTGGTTGTGTTCATTTCTGAAACTCTAAACAGCAACGATGCGTAATGTTTACAAGCATGTTTACAAATAACGACGTGTTTCGCTTCGAGTTCGATATCTCGCTTCGATACAGGCAGATGACGTCACACCAATAGAAAATCGTTTAAGGAGTGATCACGTGACAAAAACTTTTTCGGACTTTGTTTTTCTTTTTTTTTTAAATTTGATGAATAATTTTCCTGTTTAAATACTAGTTTTTAGTTAAAGGCATACTATACATTATTTTCCAGCGAAAATCTCAAAACATGTGATTTGTCTATTACTGGATTTTCAGTATTATCAAGTCAAATGTTTACACGTCACAGGAGCACAGAAGCCAACTCAACATTAAGTAAGAGGAACCAAACTTTGTACTCCATGAATTGTATTCGATCTATCCATTTCGTTTAGTTTTCAGCCACAATGATTATCGTCCTCCTCAGTCTATTACCCCTAACCTATCTATCCCCCTAGACAGCCCTCAGTCTATTAGCCACAGCCAGTCTATTACCCCTTAGCCTAATATGCAGTTGCACTGACAATGATTATACTGGGGCAAAATAATGCAGTGTTTTCCCCGAAATCTTCTTCATAGTCAATCAAGATTCGTTGTTAGAACTCTACCTCTTGCTACCTGTACTCAAGCCTAGCCGATTACTACTATTTTACGCCTTAAGCCAATACAGGTGGCACTAATACCCATCAGCGGGGATCGACACTCTCTAAAGGGATCGCTTAGAGTAAGCCGAAGGGGCCTGAGGAGCCCACCTCAGGCTACCTCAGGCTCTCTGCGAACTATCATTATAGTTATGAAAGCTATATGAAGCCCTACTTTAAAGTTCTTGCGTTCGCTGCACCCTCTCGAACTAGCCATTCTTCTTCTTTGACAATACTTAGCTTATAGAGAAAATAGCTGACCCCCCCAACGTGCTGATGTAATTTTTGAATGGCTTCTATGTCACAGTCCGACAGAGAAATATAACGATTATTCTACTCAATATTTTGCCACTTTTATGGATCTGTCTGGCTTTTCAACTGTAAATTATGAGCATTAAAATTATGTATCAGAATATGCGAACTCAGGACGATTTAGATAACTGTAATGAATAACATAGATGATGCATTCATTAATTTAAAAAAAAAAGCACAAAGTAATCATTCGATTGAATATCTATTCATTTGGAACTGATAAAAAGCGGAATTTACAACAAAATAATTAATTAATCTTGCTCAAAAAAAAAAAATTTAACAAAAAAGTGTTCAGGACAAGATCAAGTTTTTTAAAAATGCGTCACTCAATATCCTTCAAACAAGCAAAGATTCTACAACTACTGTAAAATGTTTAAAAAAATAAAACAACAAACGGAGTCGGGACATAAAATTCTCCCGATTTCTTTCTTCTGCTTGCGCCAAAAAAAAGAAAGAAAAGAAAAAAAAAAAAAATACACTGACAATATAGGTAAAACAAACCTGACATTGACACGCTTATATTATTGGCAAACAATCCGCATGGTCAAATACATCAAACACAGAAGCGATCGTCGAGTAAAAAATAATGTTTTTAAATGTGTCTTTTCACCGATTTTTACTACTTGTTCAATTAGTACTTGCAAGGACAACATTACTAAGACCTTGACGAGCCCATGAATAAAAAAAATTGACGAAAGTAGGGAGAGAAAGGGAGAAAAAAAAAGAAAAGAAAGAAAGAGAGAAAAATCCGGATCGGAGATCTGTGGTTTACAGCTATATGGCATCTTGTCCTCTCCTGCCCCCCCCCTTCCCCCCCCAAAAAAAAAAAAAAAAAAAAAAGAATTAGTAATGCTTTAAACGCCAAGGCTGATTTAAGGCAAAAATTTTAGTATTTATAAAAAAAGGGGCTGTTTAAAGACAAATTGATATTGCCACTGATATAAAGGAAACGTATCAGCTCAAGTATGAAAAAAGTGAAGAAAAAAAATGAAAGGTTTGAATTGGACACGAATAAAAAAAACTTTTTAAATTTTTATTACGATTAAAGAGCTTTAACTATAGAAGTAAAAAAGGAATGGTTCTACTGTACGTTATAGCAAGAGCTCCAATGCAAAAGGATGACAATGAAATGCGATACATTAGAAAAAATAACTTTTATCGCGTACTCACTTTTTTTAACACGGCCGTTAAGTACTCAGATCACGAGATATTGCATTCGAAATATATGTTAATGTCAAGAATATTGAAAATCTACCCGGATATTGATCCTCTTCTATATTTGTTAGGTATGATCCGCTAATTACAATTTAGCCATGAATAAGCAAGGAATTCAAACAGTCGTAAAAAAAAAAAAAAGAATGACAGACATATGCTTTAGGGCTTTTACGTTTTTTTACCGGTTTTGTGGTATTTTACCTCGAAAAAGTCGAATGATATTTTTAAAAAAAAAATGTTCAAATCTCAATTTTTCTCAATCTCATTTCTTTGGTTCCTTTAGTCGCCAAAGCAAAAATAAAAAGAGGATGTTCGAGCTTGATTAAAATATGAACTAGTACAAATTTCCGCATGTTCGTACTGATTTTACGAATCTTCCGGATATCATCATCATCATCATCATGGGGGCGTAGAACGTGACTACCACAGCTGAAGCCATACACCCAATCTCTTTACAACGTACGGAATAGAAGTGAGGATGTACAATGTGAGGATATTTCCTGGCTCTTAAACCTAAAATGTGTCAAATAATCCATTTCACTCATGCTAGCTTTTGCTTGCAATGAGCTGGGCCTCCTTTATTCACACATACAGAATTCGAACCGTGTATGGACTTAGGGCCGGGCCGTGGGGATGGCAGTGAAAAAATCCGTAGACTTGAACACAGACGACTCATCGATCAATTGACGGGCGCCCCTTCTTCCGGATATGCTACCTAGTATTCGATTAAAGTTGTTATCAATCCTCAATCCGGATTTTCTCAACTTATCACCAAGGTTTTTCATCTGTGAGTATTTTTTAAGGTAGTTATGTTAATAAGATATATATATTTTTTTTGAATAATTTGCCGTCGCCATGGCTAACTCTATACGCATACAGGGGACGTGGGGATGAATTTCAGACTCTAAAATGTGACCTCTTCCGGGAAAATCCGTTCTCAAAATTATTAAAAAATTAGATCTCATTCTGTACATCCCAATTAATTAGAACTAAAACATCGAAAGTAAAGAGAAGATATTCATTTCTTTTCTTTTTTTTTTTTTTGTCCCGGCAGGGGTTCCCATTGTTGCTAAATTAAAAATACACGATTTTCGGCCTTTTTTTTCTTTTTTACAAGTAACTCTGGTTAACCTTTACAGATTGGAATCCGATTGTTGACTTCATATGAGCTAGGTGCGACTTGTAAATTATGGCTAAAAGTAAATCATTTTACGTTTATGGGACGTAAAAGGTTAATGATTTAATCGTTCGTTTCCAGAATTTTAATTAATGCCAATTTTTAACGCATCTCAAGATGCGTGCCGTTTAAACAGGTGTTAAAAACCTCATTTTTTCCCCCCTTTTCTAATTTTTATGTGTAAAAGTGAAAAATATTCATGAAAGATCAGGCTGAATCGAATCGTGCTTATCTTCGTGCAGTGAAGCTTTGGAAATTTTTTTCGCTGCTAAAAGAGTAATTGATTGATAAAAAATGAAAAATTCTGAGGATTAAAGTAAACAAGCTAAGCTTTCTTTTTAATGGGAGGTAATTCTTCCGCCTACGAAAGGCTTTCATTTCTTTTTTTTTAACTTCAAATAGGCCTATGAAAATCCAATTAGAATGATAACGTCAAAAAATGAAAATCATGGGGCCAATTTGTCCACAAAAAAAAAAAAAAAAAAAAAAAAAAAAAAAAAAAACTCGAAAAAATTTTTTGAAAAATTACGATTCTGAAAAATTACATTCTCATTTAACGATATTCGTACCGACAGGTATTTTCAGGTACTAAAGTGCAATAGCTAAATTTTGTATTTCAAAAAAAAAAAAAACTTTTTAAATATTTGAAAATTTTCCTACAAAGTCACCAACAAAAGCTTTCTTCACCGGTTAATAAAATACCTAGTCAAAAATGCATCTGATAAGTTGCTACAGTAGTATATCCATTACTCTTGAAATCCTTCTCGTGAAAACCGATCAATCAATCGATTCGGAAACCATTCAATGAATCGAAAGTAATGAATGAGTCGATACCAAACAACAATGAGCAGAGATACACATGTTTAAATTACGATCCACTTTCACACTTGCATCCATACTTCCATAGCCTCACAGGTGAAAATTTTCAGTGGCGACTTGCAACACACAAAAACCCAAAGCAAAAAAAAAAAAAAAGATATGATTCACCCTATATCGACCTCTTAAATATTATTCAATTATTTTTCTTCCTCCTAATCAAATCAAATCCTCATACCTCCAAGCTATTTATTCACGAGGAAATGGGAGGTACATCTGGTGTAACAATCCTAATGATTTGTTTTCATTTCTTCCGCAGTGGCGTCATTTTTATGCCGAAAATGGGCGTTGTTTATTATTGCATTTCAAATTGTCATATAACAAAGTAAAGTTCGCATAATTCTTCTCCAAACTTTTTTTTTTTTTTTTTTCCTTCCCTCAACAAAATAATTAGCTGAGAATGGGCTTATTTAGCGACCTTGAATTCACGTGATTTTTTTTTGTTATTAATAATAATGATAATAATTGTCATTATTATTTTTCTTTCTCCCTGGTATCTCGAAAACCGATCGGCCAATCGAAAATGAGTATAACCTTTCATGCCTTAACCGCATTCATTTTGAAAACAATAATCTAAAGGTAATTTTACAATCCTTGATATAATAATCGTAAAAGCTAATTTTAGGAAATCAAACTGCAATAAAATGTTTATCAAAGGCGTTAGAAATTTAATTATCCCCATTTACTTTTTGCCGTTTTTGATGATTTTTAAAGCCAAATTGAAGGCTTCGGTATTTAAAAAAGAAAAAAAAAAAAAAAGCGATGGTGAAAAACTTTGGGCGTCGTGTCCGTTGATGTCCCTGACATTATTGAAGTTGTTCTAGATGAATGAGACGGTCGAGTGATGCAACTGCATGACCAAAATGCCCCTACTACCACACACTCAAATTAACTCTTATTTTTTAAGTGCGAAGAATGATAAATATTTGTACAAAAATTTTTCTCTCTTTCTTCTTTTCACGCGACTCCATTAAGGCTAATGACATCTCCCTGTGTCGAATTGATTGTTACATAAACTCTGCAATATCTCAATTAGGTTATACCAAGAAAATGATTCATTTTTTTGGTTTCTTAATTTTTTTTTCCCCTATAATGCATGTGCTGATTAAAGTATTTAAATTGAATATGAAATTTACAAAAAAGAAAAGAGTCACCAGAGGAGATGAGGAACGAATTTTGAGAATAATTGATGACTAAACGCGAAGAAAAGAACCAGTCTCACGAGTTATGTAAAAGCACTTCATCTAAAACACTAATTTCAAATCAAAGTAGACCTATGAAAAATGTCAAAGACGGGTGAAAAAATATCTAGAAAAATGAGTCTATATCTAAATGCTGTTATTACATGCTTGTATTATAACAGATGTAATGATAGGCACCACAGGCTACAATTTTATTAATTTCTTTGAATTTTTTTTATTGCTACTACGAAATATTAAAAGTTGAAAAAAAATTAGTCCCAATCAGGGACCCGACAAATCAGGGGTTAGACTTTTGGATGCACTTAACGAAGAGTCTATGCTGCATAAAATAAAACAATATGTCTGCCATCAAATCTGCAAAAAGGTACCGTAGATTGGGGTGAAGTGGAAAGGAAATTCAAAAAAAAATTCTAGGTTTATTTTAGGCACCAAAAATAAGATTTTTTTATTTCATTAAGTGGATATTGTTTTTGGGATGCTTAAGTAAAAAATTTTATTTTTAGAGCCTAAAATAAACCTAGAATTTTTTTTTTTAATTTCCTTTCAACTTCACCCCAACTTTTCAACTTCACCCCAATCTACGGTAGTGAACAACTTTTTACATTCACAAGCCAAGATTTCGACTTCCAGCTAAAGTTCGTTTCTTTGAAGAAATAAGTAAATTTGAAAATGCCGTCAATTTTTTCTGTCAATACAGCTTCTACCTAACCAAGAATTTGAAGAAAAAAAATAATATTTCTAAGATAGAAACTTCGAAACAAAATTTACAGCAGTCATAAGAGCACTCTAACCCCCCCCCCCCCCCCCCAAAAAAAAAAGGGCATCGCCCGAATACTAAAAATTAGCTATACAAATTGTCCACAAACAAAATAAAATTTATAGTTTGCGTAAAAATTATGGAAAAGAGTTTACGACTGTCGCATATCAAATGGTAGAATTTCATAACACAAAATAAATCGATCTTTAATTATTTGACACAAACTAAACATTACAGAAGTTGAAAACATTAATCACCAGCATCTCTAGCCAATTCCTCGCTTACGAATTCTTTTCATCTGATATCGATTTAAATAAAAATTCGGATCCTGTTTGGAGGATCAAGTAGTCTGGAAATCGAGCAACGGAAAAAGAAGCCGATCGAGTTTAATTACTGCACTGCCTCATACTTATCTACCCATCCATAACTGCAGTTTTTAAATCTGCATCATGTTAAAAATGTAATAACAAGATCCACTCTTTTTTTTTACTTAAGATATAAAATCCGATGTTTATTTAATCCAGCAAATGCAAGGCACACAAGCATTGGGATACTGTATTTAAAGTCAAGAGGTCAAAAGTTCGAGATCATCTCCTTCAAAACTACTTTGGATCACTTTCCCATTCTGTTGAAATTAATGAAATATGAGTAAATTAAAATTGGCAAACGATAAAGCTGATGAAAAATTTCTAGTAGCTTCTATATTTCAATGAATAAAAAAAAAAAAAAGATTTTGTTTTAATTAAAATCTTTAAACAAACTGAAAAGGTTAATTCAACTTTTTTCCACGTTGTAGCAAAATCTATGCTAACTTTAGAATCCAACAACAATAATTTTTCCAACTGTACTGAAAAGCTTCTTTTTTTAAAAATTGCAATTGCATCATCTTTACTTTTTTGTGGTTTTAGTAAAAAAAAACCGAATTTAAAAGGAAAACAAGTTAAAAAGAAAACTATCAAGTTTTTACCACAACTGGTAGAAAAGAAAAGATAAAATTGAGAATTCTTAATATCCCTGTTTTTTTTTTTATCCAGTGTATATTTATTTTATTTATTCAATTCTTTTTTTTTTTTTTTTTTTTTCGGAACAGCATTTTTCGAGTTTTTTTTTCGATTTTTTATTTTAAAAACCTAGTATCTTTACAAAAAGTTGATTTCAGATCTGGATAGCTGACCTTCCCTTTTTCTATTATTACATTATTTCTAGTCTAAATTACCAAGTAAATTTTTATTTCAATTAAAGATGCAAAGAGCATCACCTCAATCAAACTCTCACTTCAATCTTTTAAAATTTGCTGAAAGCGACATTACAAGGCTCATCAGGTTTTTCTTCAATGGAATACGAGATTAATTCGTTCACTTTCAGACGGAAAGCGAATGAATGGTAATAGATATTTGCCGTATGACTTCTGGTCCAATCACCTTCTCATTCTTTAATTTTTTACTTAATACTTTTTACTTATTAAAAAAAAAGTGTAAAAATCAAAACAAATAAATTTTAAAAAAGATAATAGGTATTTTTTACCCAGCGGTCAAAATTTTTTTGAGCCCTAACTTGTCTATATTTTACCCTCAAATATGATCCCTTTAAAATTTTTTCATTCTTTTTTCCTAACGATTTTTTTCGAATTTGAATTTTATTTTACAAAGAATTTCTTGATAGGTAATATCAAGACTTAGACCATTTAAACAAAGAAATAGGTTAAAATTATTGTTCTGATACTTTCTATAGATGCGATTTTTAAATAACTGACCCAGAACCATCGCGAATACTGGCAAAAAGGAAAAACAACACTTTTAAAAAGAAAAAAAAATAAGCGGGAAAATCATTCATATCCTTTCGATAGCTATACGATAACTCGCTTTAAAAAAATAGCACACTCTAATTGTCGTCTGGTTTAAAAGAGGTCTGCTAATGTTTATGCACACTCAAGGGCCCTATATACTAAATATTTAGGCCACGAATATCGCATAAATAAAATTTCGGTTGCAAATCAAATCATTTTGAAAAAAAAATTCGATTTATAAATAAAAGTGAAACCGAAAATAATTTCCCCGTTAAATTGTATTCAAATGATAACAATTGGTAACGATTTCATGAAAAATCCGGCGAAATAATCAGAGGAAATTAAATTTTTCCGACCGAAAATATCGGTTTTTCACGATGGTTGAAAGAGGTTAATTTTATATTAAAATATTTATAAAACGAATTAAAAACCGGATTTATCGATTATAGGTCAACAATGATAGCGAAATTGAAATCTCAATTTCACAACCATGTCACTGTGTCAATAAGATTGACAAAATTTTTGGGGTAAAAACACCTATTTTTTTTACCTGGAAACTGTGAAAAGTGCTCCTCGTCGGTTGATTATTATTCACGATATTTGTCACAAAACTTAAAGTTTTCCGTTTCACTGGCCCGTTTTTCCCGAGGCTACAAAGTTTTTCGACTCTTGCACAGAGCCGACCCGTACCTAGGCACGCCATATTATAAACTAGTATGAAATTTAGCCTTCGGTCTCCGTACTGGAACATAGTGAGATAGATATTCAAGCAGAAGACATTTTCTCTTTTCCCGCTTAACGCGTTTACACTGCACATTGACCAGGTTTTCAATTTAAGAATACAGTTTATTGTTAATAAATAAATTTCATATCGTTATTTAGCCTATTATGATTTCGTATTAATTTTTTTTATTCATTTTTGTCAGTTAAAATTTTTGCCTTGAATGTTTTGCATTATTTTAAAAAACAACATAATCTGATTTGACATCTTCGGTGAAAACCCATTTATCAGTTTCAAGATGGCGTCTGTTTTTCAGCGTGCTTTTAAAATATTATCAAAAATAGAATCATCCTTTTTTAATAGATTAGGTTTTCGACCTCCACCAGGTAATTTTAAATTTTTATTTCTTGCGTTTGGATGTTTAATTTACATACATTCATCTTCATATTAACTCGGAAAGGATTATTTAACCTAACCTTGTTTAATGTTTATATTTTTTTTTAACTTTTTTTTTAACTTTTTCTCCGTTTAGAACATTTCGCACTGGCTTATGTCGAAGCTCCAAACGCACTACAAGAATCTGATGATTCTGATGAGAAACCAGCTTCATTTTTAGAAGAATTGATAAATGACTGTATTCTTTGGGCTGTCCCTAAAAAAAGGAGATCGATAGAAAAAAGAAGAATGAGAAAGTACAACACTCCAGGTTTTCCTCCCCTACCTTATAAAAATCAGATTCCTAAAACCAATATTTTAGTTTGTAATAATTGTGGGAGTTATAGAGAAGCAGGACTATTATGTGGGACATGCTATGCGAAAATTAAGGCAGAAACAGAATTAATACAAGAGCATATTCAAAAGGAATTAAAATTAGCACCTGTTGAAGAGGATGTTGTTGTTCTATATCAAGGTGAAAAGGAGCAGAATCCTGAATATTGGAAAGTAAGTATAAAGAAATTTTTAATTATCAAAGCAGAATTAAAAATTGAAATTTTCTTTTCAGGGGAAGAGAATAGTTGAAATACCAAAACCCAGACCAGCATTATTTAGTAAGAATTTATTACAGCGAACAACTCAGCCACTAGCCACTTCAACTGAACTGAAAAAACCGGATGATTTGGAATAACAAAATACTTTTTTCCTGATCAATCTATGAAAATAATGTAGTTTTGCATCCATAACTATATAAGAATTAAATTTCCTAAAATGGAAAGTGAAACGTAGATTGTAAATATTAAAAATATGCTGAACATTTTTTATTAAAAGAATATAAAAAAAAAAAATGTTTTAATAAATCCTGATGATTTCTGATGAGGTTTTTGATTGTGAGCAGGTACGGATTATGTTTAAAACATGATTCCTTACTTTGTTTGGACATCCGGCCTATTTTTTTGATAAAACAAAAAAAAGCACAAGGAATGTAGCCATCTTTTTGCAAGTGGTTATTGTACAGTTGTTCTTACTCAGACAGCCTACAGCTGGAACAAACAATCATGAGGAATTTTTAAGCATTTGTGGGATAGCCTTCTGGAGGCGCAGAAAATTTTCAATCATCTTTTTTTTTTATATTTCAGTTGAATATATACTTTAAAAAACTGAACAAAATATAAAACAAATTTATGCTAAATAAAATCATTTATCTTAAGCAATTAAATTCTAAATAGGAATGACTTATCTACAAAAAGACTTCATCAATCACAAAAAAAAAAAAAAATCCTTTTAGATCAAGTTTAAGGAATTAATTCAAAATTTTCATGTTCCTCATCAACAAAATGATCACTAACATGATCATGAAATTCTTGGAATGTGCCTGTAAAAGTAACTCCACACATTGGACAAATTTTATCAGGAACTTGATTGTCAACTTCATTAAATTCTTGCCCCACTTCATTAACATCTACAATTGCATCATTTCCTCTTACTTCTACATTTACACTACTGTTCAAAGTCCTATTAGGATTAATATTTTTAATATTTTCATTGTTTGATGTTTCATTATTTACACAATTATTGCACACTTTATTTATTTGGACGTTTTTCAAGTTTTCAATTGCACTTGTCAAATCATTTTTTTGATCATGTAACATCTCCTTAAATTGATTTAATTTTTGTACATGTTTTGTAATGCTACTTAGAATGACTCCATCATCATCTGTGGAGACTGAAAAGCATAAGTTTTCAACATCTGTTTCATTATCATTTTGTAAATCAACCATTTGAGCATATTGATTTTCTAATTCAGTTTTTTCTAATAATATTCCATTTATTAATTTTAAAGATATTTCCTCTAAGCTTTCTTTACTGCATTCAGGTGTCACAGAATCCTTTGTATCTCTTGAAAAATCCAAATTAAACTGATTTATGGAAAGGCCCAAATTTGAATCACGACGATTAATGGTATCAGTCAAAGTTGACAGCCTACTCCCTAAATTCTGATTAACAGCTGACAGCTTTGACAACCTTGACCATAATGTATGATTCTCTGTAGCTATCATTTGAACTTGAAGTGATAACTGCGACTTTTCTTTTGTCAACAGTGCAATTTGTTCCTGTAAATGAGCAACATCTGGAGGTAAGCGAGGAGATTTATTGAGCGAATCTTTTGATAGCTGCAGCTTTAATTTACAATTTTCCTCTTCTACTGCTTCTAGTTTGTGCTGGAGATAATGACATCTTTCTCTTAGCGTTTTTAAAGCTATATGAAAAGCTTGAGATTCCCCAACGTCCATTCTACTTGTGGATGACGATGACATTGACGGTTTAAACTTTTCTTTAGTTCAATATTTTAGATTTAAAAAAAAAAAATTATCTATTACTGTTTCCGTAACGTACTACTGAAGGTATCATAATTAAATATTCAATTACCAGAAAAACTAAATGTTTAAAAATAATTATAAAATAGTATAAAAGTAGCTTATTTACAAAAAAAAAAAAAATTACATGTTTTCAATAATGCACCATTGAAATTAAAAGGATGGTGTGACAACAAGTCGATTTGATCACGTGACATTACGTCATTTTCGTCATCATAACTTTACTTTTCATTTCAACTAACATTAGACAGATTTTAATACTTTGCAGATCCATTCCATTAACTGCGTACAATCTGGGCTTTTTCGGGCTTTTTGCTTACAGTAAGGAGCCGATAAAAACATTTTTATGGAAATTTTTTCGGGGCCCTATTTGTTTTTTTTTAATTTTCAAAAGTTAGACAATCTGGTCATCATCAGTAAAAGTTAAAAATGGCTTCTACTGGTTAGTATTTGTCGTGCATGTTACGGATATAAGTATTGGAAATATATAATTAAATGAAAATTAAATTTTAAATGATGCGGTCTAAATTTCAATAAGTGACTTCATTCGAAATTAAATGCATGGTCAGATTCAAATTAATTTTCGTTACCACCGGAAATGAAACGTGCCACCTGGCAATCATTTCGGACTAGTCATTCATTTACAAACCGCGTGGCCACATAACTAAATTTTTGTCACCACCCATTTATAAAAATTATCGCTGCATGAGTTAATTGCATCTAACGCGGAATAAAATACTAGTAGTTTGTTATTTAGTTTTTACATATGGTGATTTGATAAACAAATGTCTTATATACCCTTGACCTATAGTGAAATGCGGTCCGAGTATTCGTTATTGATAAAAGTTAATGGTTATTATAATTAATTGCAGGTAAAAAGGGAAAGAAGAGTAAGGGGAAGACAGTAGCCCTTACTGACTTTTTAGGTTCATCATGGAGTGAGGAAGTTGATGAAGCAGATAAATTGGTTGATTATCGGAAACCTGCTTTACCTGCAGCCCCTAGAGCAGCTAGGGTAGCTGATATTGATGAAAAAATTCCTAAGAACCCGCCATTTGTTGCATATTTGTCAAATTTGTCATATGAAGTTGATGAAGATGATATTCAAAATTTTTTTGAAGACTATAGTGTAAGTTGCAGTAGTGTTAATTTTTTTTTTTTTTTTTAATTTGGATTCAACTGATTCCTTATTTCCTATTTTGAATGTTTTTTAGGTTGCAAATGTCCGTCTTCCAAGAGATGAACGAACTGGGCGATTGAAAGGATTCGGTTATGTAGAATTTGGAGACAGAGCTTCATTTGTTAGTGCTTTACAGATTTTTGAAACTGTAAGTGATCTTTTCTTTTTTTTGCATTTGTTAAAAGCCTACCCTTCTCTGCATATTAAGATGAAGGAGAGGTAGTGTTATGGTCTTGCTCAATACATTTAATTTTAATTCAGACCGCAAGAGCTATCTCTCTAATACTGGGCAAATACTTTATTTCGACACGGGTCCGTGTAGGGCACCGCTATATGATTTTATATGATATCTTATGAAAAGAATCAGTGGTGAATGCCTGGTATGACTTTGACTCGACCCGGGGTTTTCCTCGTTCGAATCGAGAATGTTACCGGCGGACTACCGATCGTCCCTTTTCTGTTTCATTTACAACTTTGAGTTAAGTTAAATCAATTGTGAATTAATTTTTATGCTTTACATTTTCAGACGATTAAAGGAAGGCGTATAAAAATCGATATTGCTGATAACAATGAGGGTGAAAGACGACGTCCCCAAAGAGAAAATAGGGATAGGGACAATAATTATGACCCTGAAAAAACATCTGGTGATTGGAGGTCCGGACCAAGGTCTGAGTTTTCCAGCAGCAATGATGACAGGAGAGGAATGTCATCCAATAATCGCAGAGATTATGGTGGCCTGAGAGAAAGAGATACAAATGAAAGGAGAGGTTACGGAGGAGATAGGGGAGGAGATAGGGGTGGGGACAGGGAGACTAGTTGGAGAGATAACAGTGATAGAAGTGATAGGAGGTTGGTTTTGAACTATACTTTGATCTTTTAATATGAATGATTAATTTTGTTTTTGTTGTTTTTAGGTTTACTACAAATGATAGAGATAGAGACCACGACAGAGACCGTGATAGGGATAGCCGGGACAGCAGGAATAGTTACGAACGCAGACGGAACTATAATAATGAAAGGGATAATCTTCCTCCTTCTGAACCAAAAACTCGGCAAAAATTGAATTTAAAGCCAAGGACTCTTCCCATTGAAGACATCTCAGTCAAAGAGGGTAATTAAATAAGTTTCTCAGAAGAGTTTTGGAAATTAAAGAAATATAAGTGCATTATATATATATTATATAAAATATTGCCTTTTATTTGAAAATTTTAGAAACAAAAAAAGAGAGTGAGGAGAATGCTGAACCGGAAAAACCAGAAAGACCATCAGCACCGCCTGCAGCTAGCATATTCGGTCAGGCTAAACCTGTCGATACGGCTGCCAGGGAAAGAGAAATTGAAGAAAGACTTGCTAAGGAAAAAGATGTCTTGAAAGTGGAAAAGGAACCGGAAAAACTTAGATCCTTTAGTATGTATTATTGTTTAACAAGCAGACAAAAAGTGTTCAATTTAAAAAAAAAAAAACTCGCAAGCTGGGAAAAAACTTAAGAAAACATTTTCTTTTGATAAAACAAGAAAATATTTTTCAAAATGAATGCACCAATTATTTTAGCAATCAAAACTTCTTTTTCGCTCCTTTATTATTAACTTAAAATTATTTTTTTGCGTATCAGACCCGTCGTTAGTTTTTGTTCTTAATATGTTTTCAGGGAGTGAACCTGTCGATCCTCCAGCTGAACCTAAAAAAACGGAAGCAGTTTCTGCTCCTGCACCGGCCTCTGTTCCAGCTCCAGCTGTAGAGCCTAAAGAAAATATTTGGGTTAGGAGGTCTCAAAGGACTGAAGCTCAAAATGCTAGTTTAAATGTAAGTTTATCACTTCCAAAAAATGTTAGTCTTCTACTTGCGTTATTTGAATTAATTTATTGAGTTACAAATTGAAATAAATTTTAAGGAGACGAAAAACGGGAAAACAAGCGATACTGAAGAAGCTCAGCACGATGTAGAAAAAAAAGTTGAAACTCAGGAAACTGAAGAAGAATCATCACAAAAACCAGATGAAAAGCTTGATAAAAGAAGCGAGGATAACGATTCGGATCGTAACGACATCGAAAGCCGTCACAATCGCTATAATCGAAACGATAATCGGCATTACGATAGGAATCGCGAAAACCGCGAAAATGATAGATCTTTTAGACGAGACGACAGGCATCGGGATGATAGAAATAGAAGGGATAAAGAGAGAAGGGATTTTGATAGACGCGATCGTGGATACGACTCGGAGAAGAGAAGCGAAGGAGGAGGTGGGCGATACCGGGATGCCGATAGGGATGGAGATAGTAGGCGTTACAATAGCGAAAGAGACGGAGAAAGAAAATTTAATAACGAAAGAGATGGGGATAGGAAACCTAATAATGAAAGAGATACGCGACGTCATGAAGTAAGTTTTTTTCCCCTTCGAAAAGTTTATTTTTGTAAATTGATTTAAAAATTATTTTTACACATTTTTTTTTCCCAGGATCGAGAAGGTAATCGATACAGAGATCAAGATGACTACAAGGGACCAAGAGGAGGTGATAAAGAGAAACGTACTGGTCCGGCAACTGGGGATAGAGGTCCTAGGAAAGGAAACCAAGAACGAGACAAAGAGCGAGAACGTGATCGTGATCGAGAACGAGAACGCGAGCGAGATCGCCCAGCCCCCGTCAAAGATAAACCGAAAGATACTAGAAAGTCATCCAATGATGCGGTTAAAATGCCGCCCAAATATAAAGAAGCTGCAGCTCCGGTAAATAAAAATAAATTGTTTGTAACTTACCCCATTTTCATTTTTCTTTTCGTTTTATTTTTCAGAATTATGTCGCTCCGAATAAATATTCATTCTTGGGCGAAGATGGAGCGTCCGAGTGACAAAATGCAGCTCTGTTTTTCATTGCGGGTTGTTGATAGTCCCAAATATCTTATGTCGTGGTTTCTGTAATATAAAATATAAAAGAAATTTTAAAAAATGAAAAAAAAAAAAAAAAAAAAGACGGTAACGAAAAAAAAGACCTAATTCGAATACTATACAATTTTTTATTCTTGTATTTTATTCAGTAATACTTTTCGGTCACTCTGCCTCTTTTTTTTAAAAAAAAATTGTGATAAAATGACTTAAAAAATCACAATTTTGAATCGTATATGAAAATTTATATCATTATCTTTTTTTTATTTTGTAGGTTGAGGCCTCCCATTCTTTTTGTTATTTTATGTTTATTATTTAAATTTAAAAATTGTGGTTCCGGTTTTTTAATTCATTTCAAATTATACGGTGGTTTCAAAATTCGGATGCCACATTGTATGTTAATTTTTAAAGTCGTTGTTTCGTAAATTTATCTCTGCGTCAAAATTTACCTAGTCGTGTGAATGGTAAAACAAAAAATTTTAAAAAAAAGCATCATTCTTAAAATAATTGATTTGTAATTTGTTTAAAATTAAACACATGAGAGAAGGAGATATGAAAAAGAGTAATTAGTGTGACAAACAGATTCCTGGCTTGTCATTATTTCTAGTAAAATTAAGTAGGAAAAATATTTCAGAATCTTTTTGAATAGAGCTTGAATTCGGCAAAATAATTCTGAAATTTAATTATAAGTTTATTTTTAAAAAAAAAAGGATTAGAGTTTTTAAATCGGCAAAGAGCAAAAACATACATTAAACATTGAAAAGTAAATGAATATTTTATAAAGAAAAAAAATGTTTGCTCAATGTTGGTTTAAATAACTTCTTCATATGCACAGTATATATGTTGTGTGTAATAATCGTTTTTTAAATTAAAAAAAAAAAAAAAAAAAATATGATATAATCTTCTTAATCTTCTTTCATTGAGTGTGATGTGATATATTTATTTCATTTTTCACTTCGCGGCTCTTGACAGAAAAGTGCTGTAATGCATTTACATCATGAAAGAAAAAAAATTGGATACATAAAGTATCAAAAAAAGTATATAAATAAAACAAAATAAAACACTGCAGTTAGAGAAAGAAAGAGGTAAAAGAAACCTGAAATGATTAGATTATTAAATTTGTATAAAAATAGTATGAATAACAATTTCTTTTATAATTAAAAAAGTTTTTCTTTTACTCAAGTTAATCCCTTCATTTTCAAATCCTTAATAAAATTAGTAGTTTTCTACACCCAATTTAAACTAATGAAATGACAAGGCAAACCGCATAATTGCGGTCCAGAGTCTAAAAAAAATAATTATGGCTTTTCCGATACGTTTAGTTTCGTCTCAAACGTTCTTCTCACTTTTCTCTTTCGTGTTTGTTCTGTGTTAGATTTTCCAAAGGAATAACGTGTTAGTTGGGATAGAATAAATTTTTAATTTTATAAAAGCATGAATCTAAGTGTGTCAGACCAAATTCCCTCCCAAAAAAAAAAAAAAAAAAATCAACAATCTCCCGCCTTGTCAGCCATCTTACTTTAGGGCCCTTAAAAACGAAGGTTGGCAGTGCTTAGGAACGCCACACGTGTTTTTTTCCTGGGCCTTATTTTCCCCCATCGTTGGCTGTAAAACGTAAGAATTGTTCCAATAATATTATTTTTATCTCGTTAGTATTCTCACATCCGTAATATAATTTGTAGATTTCATACAAAATCTTTAAATAGGTAACCTTAAGTTTGTATAATTGTAATGAAAGGATCTATTTAAAGTGTATATTTAAAATCCGGCTTGCTTTTTGTCGTGCGATTTTTTTTTCTGTGATGATTAGTTCATGCACCACTCTTACCTAATATTTGGGGATTATGATGATCTGAGAAGATAAAATATCGAGAAAGCCACCTAGGAAATTGTTTAAAAGGGTTCGTATTAATTTTTTTCCATTTTCCAGGCTCATCCGGTAGATCAAGATGGGGGCCTATAAATATGTCCAAGAACTATATAGGAAAAAGCAAAGTGATGTTATGAGATATTTGCTTCGAATAAGATGCTGGCAATATCGTCAGATGACTAGATTACATCGTGCTCCCAGGCCTTCCAGACCTGATAAAGCTCGAAGACTGGGTTATAGGGCTAAACAAGGTAAATATTTTGAAGTACTAATAAACAATACTCATTTATTTTACTTACTTATGATGTTAAATTATTATGGAGTATTGAAACTTTATGATTGTTTTACTTCCTTGGATGTCTGAAATTCAATTTATCTTTCAGTTTGAATGATAGTTCAACTCAGAATTTCAAATATTGTTAATTTTTTTTTTGCAGGTTATGTTATTTTCAGAGTTAGAGTACGTAGAGGTGGACGTAAACGACCTGTACCAAAGGGTGCAACCTATGGCAAGCCCAAAAGCCATGGTGTTAATCAATTGAAACCAACCAGGAATTTGCAGTCCCTGGCTGAGGTAAATATTATTGCCAAACAAAATAATTTAGGACTAAAAGCACATGATGATCATTTTTTTATTATTATTTTGATAAATAATGATTTATTTTCTTCCTTGGATGTCTGACGGAAACTTTTTAAAATGCATGCTTTTTCTTCTTTTTTTTTTCAATGGTTACTACAAATATTTTTGCACTTTCAGGAAAGAGTAGGCAGACGATGTGGTGGTCTTAGAGTTCTCAATTCTTATTGGGTAGCTCAAGATTCAACTTACAAATATTATGAAGTAATTTTAGTGGATCCATTCCACAAAGCTATCCGACGTGATCCTAAAGCTAACTGGATTTGTGATTCCGTGCATAAGCATCGCGAACTTCGTGGTAAAACATCAGCCGGACGAAAATCACGAGGTCTTGGAAAGGGACATCGGTACTCTCAAACTACTGGTGGATCAAGGAGGGCTGCCTGGAAGAGAAGGAATACTCTTCACCTCAGAAGGAAGCGATAAGCTATTTTTACTCTGTTTCCGTTTCATATGGATTCATTATAATAATTTTATATTATAATTCCAGTAACTTTAATTTTATTTCATATTTTCAATTCCAAAAATTTCCAGATTTTAAATGAGCTTTTCAGAACGGTTTTGACAGTTGGACAACTCGAGCTTGGTTTAAAAAGAAAAAAAAAATAACTGCAAAATTATATTCAAAAGTATATTCTACGAAAAAACACCTACACATTTAGCCGTGCGTTACTTTCAAAATGATACAAGCATAGAAAGTATACAAATGGATTTATAGCGTTTTAGCAAGCAAACTTAGCCATACCCCGGTGGTTGTGTCCGAAAATGACGTAAGGGGATTTGTGTTCCGAGTTTTCTGTTCAACATTTTTACCTTAGCGGCATAAATTGTTTTTCCAGGGCGCAGGTTCGATTGTGTGAAGTGCATGAATGGACTAAGTGGCGTTTCTCGAAGCAATAATTTTTTTTTTTCCTTCTTAAAGTATTGAAAGTTTCTTGAGTATCATTAAATTTAAACTTTATGAGTGTGGAAATCATCGAAACAGTAACGTTTCGGTGTTTTAAAAATTTGAAACTTGACTGGACCAAAATGGTTCGGTAATTGTAAAATGTTAAACTTGTTTCAACGCTTTGTTGCAATGGTTGCAATGCGATTTGATTTTCAAAAAAAAAAAACTCTTAACTTAATTGACTATATTCTAAAGGACATAAAATTTTCTTAAGTTTTATTATTATCATTTAACTGTAAAAATGAAAGGATTGCTCGAAACGAATTGCCAATGGATAGTTTGCTATCACCCTTTTTAGACTTATTAGCACCGGTCTGTACTGTTGCAGTATCATTTGCCTATTTACAAGTTCTATTCAATCTCATGGAGTTTTGTTTTTATTTTTATTTGCTTATACATATATTCATTTTTTTCAGAATGACTATGTCTTTATAAACGGATCGTCAAACCTCTCCAGATTTTAAATTCCGTTCTCACAACGCTTAGATTTCGCTCCCAGCCCTTTATTGTAAATTATGAAATCTGTTCAGGATAGTGTCAGCAGAAATTGGATGCAGGAGTCTTGTTCATTAATTATTTCATACTAAGGATCGATCAAACGTTTGGGTTTCAAAAATATTTTATTGGTCAATCAGCAAAATTTTATTTCTTTGTTTCTACATGATGAGTTTAATTACGGTTTTCGGTAAAAACTAGAACTTGCATCTCAAAAAAAAAAAAAAAAAAAAAACGAATTTCAAATATTGTATAAAAAGTGAAGGACCGAAAGTTTGGAGGATTATTTTACGCAAATTAATGGCAGCCATAGCGGCTAAAACTTCATTCATAAGACCAGCTGGGCGCCTTAAAAATGAGTTCTGCAGCCAAATTCAGCCAACTTCTGTGCTCGACGTGCTGACGAACTCTTTTATGTGCTAGACCTGAAAATAATTGGAGATCAAGCTAGTCAGTCAAAAAAGCTAGTGGATGAAAACTGGCAGATTTTAAGATTTTTTTCCACCAATTTTCCACCAGCTCGTGGATGATAGGTGGAAAACTGGCGGAAATTTCGTGGAAAATTGGACGAAAAAATCTTAAAATCTACTTGAATTTTTGGTCTGGGAATTTAATATAAACAAGCAAATTTTACGCTCAATGAAACGTTAACGTAAAATTCTAAAATCTTGTTCAACTGTAATTTTTCCCTTAGCTACAAACATGTTTTCCTTTTTCTTTTTTTTTTTTTCTTAAGAGAACATTTTTCTCGGAACCTTTCAGATTTCGATTAGCGTTTTCTTCGAATACTACTTTTTCTAAAATCAGTACGCTTCTCCGAGGAATTAAAGAAAACAAAGTCATAATAAAACAGTAAAAAGAACCTTCTTGGTATTGAAGTTTGCAAATAATCACTTTTTTTTAAAAATATTTTTTTGTTCTTGATTTTTAGATTTAAAATTTCTAGAAGGAAAGGGGGGCGATTTTACGGCTATCAATACTTCATGGAAAACAAGAAGGATGATTCGTGAATTATTTGACATGATGATACTAGGGGAGACTATGCAATAGGGTGGGTCAAAAATCAAAAATTTTGGAATTTCAAAATTTCTGATAGCGCAATCGCTGTGGCTTATCATTTGTAAAAATTGTTTCCTTTTCGAAATTTTTGTAAACGGCGTACCGGTGGGGCGCAAGGGGATCAAAGTTTTGGAAAATCTCATAAGGGATGAAATTTCGACTTTCGGATTTTTGTGAAAAAATGTACCGTTTCCTATCGGATTTTCAACGTAGATTTCGAAAACAAAATCTGTTTGCGTCTATAACCTTTTCTGTTCTTGAGATACAGGCAAAGTTCACCATAAAAATATCAAAACTCTAAAATTTCAATATTTTTATTATATTTTTTACAATAACTCAGGAACAGAAATAGCTAGACGCAAACCGAATTAATTTTCGAAATCTACGTTAAAAATTCGATAGAAATGGTCCTTTTTTCACCAAAATCTGAACGTCGAATTTTCATCCCTTATGAAATTTTCCAAAACTTTGACCCTCTTGCACACCCTCGAGACTCCATTTTAAAAAAAAATTCGAAAAGGAAAAAATGTTTGCAATAGGTAAACCACAGCGATTGCGCTATCAGGAATTTTGAAAATCCAAAATTTTTGATTTTCGACCCACCCTACTATGCAATGCTTAGACATGGGAAATTCCTGGAACGTCGGTATCATCATCATCATCCTTGATTTTTATTTACGTTAAATTCCCCTCTGCTAAAAACGGTTTCGGTGACGAACTTAAATTATTTTAAGTTGTCTTAAATAAATAAATTATGCATTTTCTTTAGGGTTGTTTCACTATATTTCCAATAATTTTTTTAACTGTTCAGAAATTTAGGGGAAAATATTAGAAAACGAAATCTCATTTGTTTTGACTTATTCGAAATGTTTTTATCTTTTGAATTTCAATTAAAAATTGACGAAATTTTAGCCCGATTTAAACGCTTTCGAAAAGCGCAAAATGAAATGGCGTCTGGTTTTTTTATCGTTCCGTTCAAATAACCAGTTCGAATCAGCAGTGACTCAAATGTATGAAAATTTTATAAATGGCGAATGTTTTTGTTTTGAAATAAAAATGCATAAATTTTTAATCGAAGCAGCTTCGTGGATACTATTTTACTGGAGTCTTGCGATTTGTTAGCACATAATGGGATCGAATCCATATTTAATATTTCTTTTTACTCGTTGTCAAAATGACAGATGACTGGTTTTTAATTTCAAAACAAAAACATTCGCCATTAAAAAACTTTCATACATTTGATTCACTGCTGGTTCGAACTGGTTATTTGAACGGAACGATAAAAACAACCAGTCGCCATTTTATTTTGCGCTTTTCCAAAACGTTTAATAATCGAGCTGAAATTTCGTCAATTTTTAATTGAAATTTAAAAGATAAAAACATTCCGAATGATGAGATTTCGTTTTCTGATTTTTTTCCCTATATTACTGGAGAGTTAAAAAAATTATTGGAAATATAGTGAAACAACCCTATATGGCCTGTCAGATAAAAAATTTTAAGATGAATTATTAAAAAGGAAAAAGTAAACAAATAAATAAAACAAACAAGGTAAAATAAGAATTCAAGTTGGAAAACTCTTAAAAACGATTGTCAGCTAATCCCTTTTTTCTCTCAGACACTTTAATTTAGCGTCGCGTGACGTCATATGAATCTCTCCAGGCGCTAGAGAAACCACTCCAACGTCTACAGTGGCGATATCCGAGCTTTGAGCAACTGATGTAGTTTATTTTCCGGGAAAAGCGTTTTCTTCGGTAACATACGGTTTAATTCAACTTACGACTCGTTCTTTTTTTTTTTTTTTAGTTTTTATTTTTTTTTTTATTTTCCGTTATACCGTCAGTTCGTTTCAATCTCATTTCGGTAAGTAATTTTCCGCCGTGTATGTATGTAAGAGAAAGTAAAGAAGGGTAAAAGAAAAAAAAAAAAATTCGCTCAGCTTTTATAATGTCACTGGTTTATTTTTATATAAAAAGGGTATTGAACTCAAACGTTTACTTTTTAAAGGGTGGGAAAAATCTCGGAGATCATCATTTTTACGAAAATATTTTTTTTATTTTTATTTTGTATTATGTTTTATGCTTGCAGTATAATGTAACACATTAAAGTAAACATTACATCAATAAAGAAAAAAAAAAAAAACAAGAAAATATTGCCGCATTTTGTTTCCCTTATTTCTTTCCTTTTTTTTTTTTTTTTTTATATAACATTAAAGTGGTATAACTCGAAAATGTAGAACGTCGACCTCATTTGCGTGGCATGACTTCCGCATCGGAAAACCGCGGGTAGAAAACATGCGAATAAATGAGAGCCAAAAAGTCATTAGCTATTAATGGAAACCGCGTATAAAGCTTTTCCTTGCATCGGCTTTCCTGCAAACTATAATTAAACTCATCATACAGAAAGCAGGAAGGAAGCCTTCCTTAATAGGAAGGTTCTCGTTTTAAAATTTTTTAATTTAGCTAAGTTCCATTAGAAAAAAAAAAGCAAAATTATTAAATAAAATAACAAGTCAAAGTCATACTCAAAGCATGTCTAATTTTTTATTCAATCAGGGAAATTGCTTCGAAAATCGGGGAACTCTCATAAAGCAGTTTACGATAATTAAACTATAATTGGAAAGAAAAAAAAGCGGATAATGAAATAAAGGAGAAAAAACAGTTCAACGAGTGTGTGATGATTTCCATCGAGATTTTCATTTTTATCAAGCGATGCGGTGTGTGGGCGTTTAAAGATTTTTTTATTATTATTATTATTATCTCGGTTTTTTCGCTCCCTCGTACAGGGGTCGCCATATAAATGTGTGGGCTTTTTTGGCAAACACAACATTTACGGACTTGCATGATTATGATTTTAGCTCGACTAACTCAACGGGATTGAACTTATTCGGATTTTTGCACGAAATTTTACACGTTGATATGGATTTTGGGAGGGGGGAAGCAATCATTTTTATTATGTTGCTAACCCAAACTACACCTAATCTTGAGCTTATTTTTATATTAAATGCAAGTCACGGCGGTAATTTTCCCTGGGATTATGCTCACATGACTCAGATGTTGGCGGTCAGCGGTGAGTTAACAGCCAGATGACTGTTTTGCGGATGCCATCCCGTGTCGTCAGCACTCTAGAACATACCCGAGACCTGTGCATACGAAGTACACAGCGCCATTTTTAATGATATGCTCCTCCGAGATAGGGGGGAAACTTAGTCCAAACCCTTCGGAACGAGTGCATGAGGGGTAGGCCTGGCATTCACTGCCACCAGGTCGGCCAGAGAAGAAGAAGATTTTACGATTTATCATAAAATCTCTCTCTGTAAGATATTTTATTCTTGCATAGGTTAAGTACCATAAATCCAATAATTAGAAAGTATGGTTTCACTCCTATGACTTAGGCGAGCATCGGATCAAGCACGAGCACGGGTCTCGAGTGTGAGAGTCGAGGGTGCTACGTACTAGGCTACGATGCCCGCTTCTTATTATTATTATTATTATTATTTTTCGCTTTTTGACTCCCTTCTTAGGGGGACACCTTTCCGATGGTGGAGGTCGTAAAACCATTACGACAATTCCAGACATCGTCGACCTGTCGGAACTCGAAAGATTTTATCTCTGAAATAGACCTGAAATATTCTCATTTATTTTTAAAGAGATTTTTAATTAAGCCTACTTCCGATAGAGGGGGAAGACGGTTGCATTTAAGCGTTTGTCCTGACCACACCGTTATCGTGAGATTTTTGGAGTTCTTTTTGGTTTTTGCTTTTGTGCAAGACAAGGTCGCGGTGGTTTTTTTTTGGCGTTATTACACCAGACTGAAAAGGGAAGAAGAAGATGACTACGATAATCATAGCATCTCTTATTATTCTTATTATTATTGGTTAAAGCATCTATACGGGGTATATATTGTATACTTTTAGGGTTGAAAATGTTGATGCTTTACACCTTGAGATAACATGAACTAATTAAATGAGAAGTGTGAGAAGGTTTTCACGTGCGCTTTGGCTATTATCATTTAGCCTCGGTAAGCTGATTTAATAACTTAAACCCGTGACAACCTTAGGACGCTTTCAAATTCTATCAATGTCAGCTATAATAGCATTAGTCAGAGGAAAGTTTGATTCTTAATAAGAAAATGTAAATGACAAACCAAACCTTAAAATATCATCTGATTCTTGAAGTTATTTCTGTTCAATCTTGCAACGACATAGGATCCCGGAAAATTCTTTAACAAAATTATATTTTCGATTATTTCGGGAGTAAAGCTAATCCACAACCCTTTGTATGCCCGTGCTAAAAACCCATAAAACCCGCCTGCCGAGCGCCGTATAGGCAACCCGCATCCAATACTTGAAATGCAAAGCATCGCGTAATATTTGTTTTTTACCTCAAAATGTATTCGGAGAGAAAAGTGTTTTATGGGTTTTTGACTCCGTAGGTTCCAAATTTGATGACAGAATGACGAGTCCCCCGGCAGGAAATCAGACACGGCGCAGAAAATGAAGGGATTAACATTAAAATGTTGGGACTTGAATTTTTAAAAAAAAATTCTGATTTCATATTCAAAACCTGCGGTTCGTGTGTTGGGTTTCAACTTTCTTGAACCGAAAATAACCGAATTATAAAGTTTTCAGCCAGTAAGAACGTAATTTAACGATGAAACATGTTGCCCACAGGTTGTTCAACATGTTGCAGCTTAGAAACGTGCTGCTAGCTAACTTGTTGTCGAACTTTGGGAAATGAAAAATGAAAAGGTTGCCAACATGTTTCTAAAGTCCAAATTTCGTAGTATAACATGTTGCAGTAACATGTTTGCACAACTTTGGAAAATGAAAAATAAAAATGTTGCCAACATGTTTCTAAAGCCGAAATTTCATAGTACAACATGTTGCAGTAACATGTTGCACAACTTTGGAAAATGAAAAATAAAAATGTTGCCAATATGTTTCTAAGCCGAAATTTCATAGTACAACATGTTGCAGTAACATGTTGCACAACTTTGGAAAATGAAAAATAAAAATGTTGCCAACATGTTCCTAAAGCCGAAATTTCATAGTACAACATGTTGCACAACTTTGGAAAATAAAAAATAAAAATGTTGCACCAACGTGTTGCACAGCTTCGAAAAATGAAAAATAAAAATGTTGCCAACATGTTTCTAAAGCCGAAATTTCATAGTACAACATGTTGCAGTAACATGTTTGCATAAGTTTGGAAAATGAAAAATAAAAATGTTACCAATATGTTTCTAAAGCCGAAATTTCATAGTACAACTTTGGAAAATGAAAAATAAAAATGTTGCACCAACATACTGCACAGCTTCGAAAAATGAAAAATAAAAATGTTGCACTAACATGTTGTACAACTTTGGAAAATTAAAAATAAAAATGTTGCCAACATGTTTCTAAAGCTGAAATTTCATGATGCAACATTTTGCAGCAACATTTTGCAGTAACATGTTATGAGACACCGTGTTGCAGTAACATGTTGCTCAACATGTTACTCAACAAGTTTTAGCGTGAAATTTCGGCCTAAGATGCAACATGTTGGTAAAATGTTCCTAACGTTGCAACATGTTCTGCAACATGTTACTGCGACATGTTCCGTAGTGAAATTGCGACTTAAAAAATCTGCCTTTAATTAACATCTTTCGGTTTTTTTGCTTAGTTTTTTCAGGTAAACAGAGACTTCTTTCCTCGAGTGACTTAACACGTTAACAAAATTCGATGATGGGACATAGGCTGCTTGCAGCAACCTGTCTTTTAATACTTGTGACGCAATCCCATCGAAGTTTTGTAGACTCTTTACCGTTGGAATCATCAAACGGTAAGTTTGCATTAGCCAGTTTGATTTCAATAATCTGAATTGTAATTAAATTATCTTTGAAACAGATCTCTTTTTCTCTTTTTCCCTTTTTCCCGTTCTTTTCATCATTTTTTTAAATAGTTTATCGCCGGCACAAAGTCAGTCGAAACGGGAAAGCTTTAACAATTTTTTACGTTCATTAAAAAAAAGATTAAAAAATGGAAAGCTTTTAGTTAACATCTTTTTTTTTTTTTAATATGATGGGATATAAAGGAAGCTCGAGTACTTTTTTTTAAATTCAACGATCCCGTCTTAATAATGTTAATAACTTGTTATGGGGATATTAAACATCGAGAGCGAGAACCAAAGCTGTATTTCATTCAATCCCTTTCCCTTTTCCTGGGAAATAGTTAGACCCCAATTAAATACTTGGGAATATTTATTTACCTTTTAGTCGTGAAAATTATTCTCTTGGACAGCATTTCGCTGTGCCGACATCCGCATTCATTAAGCCCAAACACAATGGAGAAAAGGTTTTCCAAATTAGCCGTTTATGTTGTGGAAAAATTAATAGAAAGAATGCGACCGGATCTCATGTTGCGAATAAGACGCAATAATCGACTGCCGATAAAAAAAAAAAAGCTCAAAATTTTGCGATTGTCCGTCGTCATAAAGTCCAGGCTAATCTTCCAAAGAAAAACATAACTTTATTTACTTCAACATTTCGTGTTTTTCTACTTAATAACCTTTTTTTAACGATTTCTTTGGAAAAAAAAGGGGTTATGCTGTAATTTGTTCCGTGTTTATTCCAGTGAAAATATAAATGCGGCGTTACTGTTTTCCTGTATACTTAAGCATTTTTCATAATTGATGGTTGGAAAATAATGTAAAGAATAATATTTTTACAAGGTTTTCATCGGACAGAAACGGTTATGCGTAATATAAAGGGGTATTGAAGTCATCCGAAAAGGTTCATGCATGAAAATGAGCAACTGGGTCCGTTGACAGGGTTGTCCAACTCGGTCCATTTTTACGATCTCAAACGTTCGGAATTTCTAATTTTTTATTCCCGGCTGTAGTTTTCCGGCAGTAGTTTCCCAATTACGATTTGCCTCTCCCCGTCCGTCCCTTAAAGTTTTGATTAAACAGCACTAACTTCCTGGTTGAGCTTGCGTGAAGCTTTTATGTTGATGAATTAAATCAAAGCTCTAATACAAATTTGGTATAAACTTATATAAGAAACTTTTTTTAATTTCGCAAAGTGTGCTTCAGAAGACTCGTCACTAAAATAAAAAAAATAAATGAACCAACACGCTTATTAAACCATCGTTTTTGGAGCTTAAAACGATTTCAACTCAGCTTGATTTGTTCATTCGTATTTGAAAGGCTTTTGCTTTAAAAGGTAACACGTGGAAACCGTTGATCCAACCTTCCCCGCCCCCTTTTTCCCCCCGGTAAAATCCTTTTGATATGTTATTCCTTGACTTTACCATCAGCAACATGATTCATATTTCAACGTTCCAACGGTTTGAGGCGCTTATGTCAAAGTTATCTACACATAAGTATCATTGAAAATGAGAATCGAAATTGCTTTCGAAAGTAAAATTTTAGACTTATCACAGAATAATCCGAGTGGTCAGTAAAAAAACGAGATAATCATTCATTACGCAAGGTTACTTTGAAATTAAAGTTTCCTCTTGTAATTTCCATTACATATTTAGGTGAAAAGAGTTTCTTTATTCCCTGATGACTCATAAATTTTCCTTACAATATACTAATTGCGATTATCAATTAAGATATACTTGTCGTATATCTTTTCATGGAGATATGATATATCATATTGTAGAAATTTTGTTTTCATATAATTACATCATTTTCATTTCGACCAGCATAGGTCATACTTTTTCCCTTCCAAGCCTTTTACTCTATAATATCCAATGCGCCTTATCAGTATTCTAGCATAGAAAACGCTGACGATTGCTTTTAACCTGTAAAATAATATATTTCACTAACGTAATTTTTCTATCTTCCGTGCAAAAAGAAACCATTTGGAGGTTCCCTTAAAAACGTTTCCGCCTCTGCTTACCTTTGGGACTGGTCACCGTAGGTCACCCCAAGAGGGATTACTGTTCTTAACCTTTTTTCGGCAAAAATCTTTGTTCTTCAATTTACATTAGGTGGCATTGGACTTTAAAAATTATTCCGCGAATTGACTGATACTCCCTCCGAGGACAATACCCCAAAGACGTAGGCCTAAGTAGGAATATGCCCCCATATCCCAGTCTGATTTTTGTTGTTTGAGGTATACTGCTTAGCCTTATTTAGTAATACCAGATCGGCTTTATTAAGCACGGCTTTTATTCTTTCTCATTACTCAATTCACAACAGCGTGTACTCTTACAGAGACGTTAACGACTAAAGTGAGAGAAACGAACAGTGTTTTAATTACTTAAATGCTCTTCCGAGATTACGACTAATGAAGGAAACCATCAGCTATCAAATTTAACCTCATCTGACAGAATTTCTATTTCCCAAGACGACCTGGACTCCGACATCAAACATTGAAGGTTAATGAAGAAATATCGATTTTTTGGAAAAAAAAAATGTCATTTTGCACTTACTGCGTTGCATGATGAAAATTTCTTTATTTTATTAATAATATTAATTTTCATTATTAATTCAGTTTGCGCTGTAAACATTTTTCTGCTGATAATGGATTTTCAATTAAATTAATATCGCATTTATTTCATGACTTAGGACTGTATGAATAATCCATCAATCATATTTTCATTCTGGATCGTCTCTAAAAATTAAAGAATCAGCAATAAATTTCAAATAAAATTTCCAAGTTACCAAACTTCTGAGTACATTTTCGCGGTCGAATTCCGCTTGGAAAATATTGGAAAGCGTTAATTAAAATCCTATTATAATCCTTCCCAAATGGAACTTTTCAATAATCGATATACTTTAAAGCAAACACGTTGCCTATTTTTGACATGAGTTTGTTGTGAATACTTCATGCTCTTTTCGTGGCGCAATCCAATCCCTCAGATTAATTATAATTCACTCCATTATCGATTCCGGAATATATAAACCTCCCTCATATGTTTACCTCCTGAATCATCCCTATGAAAACAGGGACGGAAGCGCGAAAAAAAAAAAAAAAAAAAGTCAAGAGCATCGTTTCGCCCGAACCAGGCAGAATCTCTTTTCACGGGAAAATGATGAATAATTCGTTTTATTTTTAAATGAAAACCGCATCTACCAGTCGAATTGGATTACACTAGAGTAAATTCAAGCCTTTTGAAAATCGCTGCCAAGGGATCTGAAGAGAACCCGTTTTTAGCTTCGTTCGCCCTTTGTAAATTTTCTGTGCCTTATTATTGTCTTCGTATTATTCCCGGTTTTGCTACTCCCAATAATTTAATATTCATGGCGAACAGAATTAAGCGAAGGCAAATAATATACGTAACGGCAGCATGCAAATCAAATGGAGCCCCCCATGGTTTTCCTGTTTTATGTTTCCAAGGTTAGTTTAAACAGTGGCGTATTGTGGGGGAAAGGGGACCACGGGAGGCTGCCATCTTATGAAAGGACAAAAAATTTGAAATTGAAATAGTTTGATTTTATGTTACTGGACACCATTTGATTGTTTTTTCTCCATTGAGCAAAAATATTCTGCTGCTGTGGAAAAACACCTTCAGGTCGTCAGTTAAGAGGAGGCTTCACGGATACCGGAAGGAATGGCTGTTTCCTCGAATTAATACTCGATTTACGATGAAAAAATCGAAATTCTAGTTATCTATCGAACTCCTATGGTATATCCTGGAATTTTTAGTGCAAGTTTCAACTTGTCTGAAGCAAACGGAAAAATAATTTCAAAAAAAATTGCGGTCGAAAAACTTTGATTTTGTTTTCCTGGTTTTTGTTTGCTTGGAACAAGTTGAAACTTGTGCCAAAATTATCATAAATAGTCAAAGGAGATTGTTTGATACCTAAAATTTGATTTTTTTTCCATGTTTTGCCCTGTGCGGGAAAAGTCTTTTTCTGCTCTGATCGCATGCGCAGAAAGTGGCTCTTTCTATTTATGAGTAATGAAAATAAACTTGCTAGCAAAAGGCATAAAATCAGCAATGCCAACCGTTAAGTTTTGATAACTTTTGTAAAGCCGGGTTTGAAGTAAGAAGTTGCAACACTTAAATGGACTTGGTTCAGTTCTGCACTGAGGTACGGAATTAAAAACCCAGTTTCGATTCAAAGGAAAAACGAGGATTTTTTTCGACTAAGAGAAGGGGGTGAAAAAAAATCTAAAATATGGAAGGAAAACAGAACATCCCTCGCCTCGCCCATCACTAGATTGTACTAAAAATCAGGAAAGAAATCGTAGCTGAAAAGGAACTAAAAGGAAAAAGGTTCTAAGTAAAAATAAGCATAGAAGTGAGAAAAAAGAACAGATCTCAACTAAAAAATGGGCTATGGAGAAAGAGGACGGAAGAAAGTTTTAGTTAAATTTCTTGCAGCTTTATTAATTATAAGTATAAACACTAACTGTAAAGTTTCTGCAATTTGTATGAATATCCAAAAAGATCACTGTTTTTCTCCCTCATGTCGCAATGCAGCTGTACACGTGTTGACTTTTCCTTATTTTGTATTTAAAACATTGTATTCAACATTAAACCTTATTCGCGTATAAACCTTCCATATATTCTGTATCCTATAAATAAGCTGTATAACAACAAAACCATCACGGAAACTTTTGTGCTATAAACACTTTCCAAACAACACAACTAAATATCAAAGGTAAAACTATTTTTCAGATATCAAAAAATATTTTCAGATTTTTTCAAAAGCTTCAAAAGAGATATCGTTTTTAAATTGTCACTGTTTAAAAGCTCCATCCCGATATAGCGAAAACCACCTTAGGGGGTCCTTTTTTTTTATGGTTTTTGATGTTTTTTCACCTCAGGATTGACTGCCGCTTTATACTTATCATCCCCGTATTATTCTCTTTCTTCAAAATAAACAGCATTTAAATAATCGATCGCGTAAATTATAATATTGTGGAAAAGAAAATTAAATAAGTATTGGAAAACGTCAAATTAGAATTTTAAATCCGAACAATAATTCATCATTTGGAATAGAAAGAATATAAAGAAGAAATAAAAATGAAAATCATTATATTTGCATTACTTTACCCTTGACAGTGACAGGACAATTTCGAGAATTGAAAAAGTCTCCCCGGAGACATATCTAACCTCAAGGCGAATATCAAGAAAACGAGACTTTTCTTTTAAAGCTCGCTGATCGAAATTTTTTTAAAAATATTTTAAATACGGTACAATCAAGCTGTGTATGGGAACCCATCATCATGCAATGCACGTCCTTCTTTTCGCTATAATCTCGGTTATCAATAAGCAAACATATCACGTCGGCATCGCCAGTTTAATAGAAAAACATTTTATGTCATTCTGATTCACGATCGAGTTTGATCCATGACGCAAAAAAAGTCTCTTTTTATGGTTGCTTTTATCATCCCTTTAGTAACCTATCAATTTTATGGAGCAGCCGATCCCTTTTAACATATGTCCCCCGAGTCAGATTAGACCCTGAAATTGATATATATACGTTTAGGACCTTGAAAATAAGTTTATGCTGATAAATCTAATTCCATATTTAACCTTACAGGATTTGGAGGGACTAAACATCTGACCTTAACGCAGTCTCGTATTCACCAGATTTTCGAATTCGATAAAGTATGATTTATTAATAAAGAATGTAAAGATCCCTAATTTCGAGTTTATTGTTCATTTTTTTGAGACGTTAAGGATTTTACATAACTAATTTAATAATACCTGGGAATGTCGTTTCTGAGGTAAATGCAAAATATAATGATGTGAACCTACCATTTGAAAAACATAATAATGACAGGGAGAAATTTCAAAATTGGATGAAAATGCATTTTCCGTGTATATTTGGATTCATTAGAGACGTCCTACGCTTTTATGAATCATTGTGGTGTAGCCGAGCATTATTATGAAGGGGAAAAAAGACCGTAATCTAGGATAAAAAAGTACTACCTTCGAAGATTGAAAACCCTGCAGATAAGGAAAAATAATTCAACGGGGAAAGATTGGATTAAATGGCTTTGGAAAATATCCGAGGAATGCAAGCAATCTCTTTTCCTCCCTCTTAAAATCACGGATTTTCCTCTTGTCGCGGTTTAAAATCTCATGCAAAGTTTTCTCAGAGAAATCGGTCGAAGAAATAGCATACATTCTTTTATTTTTTTTTTCTATTTCTTAAGCTGGAATATTTCAAACATTTTCATAAAAATGTATTTCCTTATAGAGTCTGGATTACTTTTTTTAAAATGTTTCATTTCAAAATTCGAAGAATAATATATGTATCGTGAATTCTCATCCACGAAAAATTTATTAATAAATAAAAAGTCTAACAGATTTAAGAATTTGTACCACGACCATGGAAAATTTTTGCAAATGTTATTACCTTAAAAATATATCCGTTACCTCAGCTAAACTACAAAATTAAATTAAATATTAAAAGATTTCACCGTGAATCATTATTATGCTTTAATAATTAATATTCTAGAGCCAGATATTCGTTTGGAAATTCAGTGTATTTTGCATAATTCACAGAAATTAGCAGCGCAAAATCTACCATGTGTTTATTGAAACATTCCAAACAAGTTTCAACAAAGCAAAGATTTTTGGCAAGGATATAATTTGGGCTTTGTGATTTTTTGTCCAGCTTCATTGACTTTGCAGGTGGTAACACTATGAAAAAGACAGAAGAAGAAGCAATGGATCGAAGGAAAAATAACGATTTAAACCAACTATTAATAACTAAAATGCAAGAACGTGCAAGAAACTTTACCTTCACAGTATAAATCCCTCAAATAAACACTCGTTCAGCAGGTGCAGCAGAAGAAAAAAGGGATTTGCCGCGACCTGAGATTATCCTGCCACGTAAAAACAAACAATATGGCGTTTAATGACCTTTGTTTATCAACTATCAGCTCGAAAAATATCTCGTGTTCACATTTTGAAGCAAATACATTTTTGTAACGTCATTCAGATTTCATCTCCATCATGGGTAAGTTTCACGACTCCGATGGAAATTAATTTAACATTTTTGGCAGCTATTAGATCGTTTATGACTACAAATCATGAATTTTTTTAGGTTAAACCCACAAGTCATTTAATTCAGTTTTTTTTTAGCCAAAAGTATGTTTGACAGAATCTTGTTAAAAATAAAAAACTTATGATTTAAATATTTTTTGATACGAATCAATGACAGACAATATAATATAATTTCATAGTATACCTTCTAGTAAAATGTATTGCCTACAGTCATTTTCAAAACGGCTACAATGATTTTAATTGAAACACTCACTTGAGTTTATATTCAATTGTAAATTTCCTTTTCTTTTTTAGCTGGAGAACAAGATATCTTGAATTCTTGGAAAACCCACACAGAAAATAAAAAATTAAATTTTTTTGATGAAAACTCCGAGAAGAAATGGAATGGACCCTTTTTTTTTATCCAAGGTGCTGATATTCAATTTGGTTTAATATCAAGATATATTGAACAAAATCCTGTAGTGGATTGGGAGAAAGAAAAAGTTTTAGCTGAAGAAATAGTTGAGCAAGTAAACAAAATGAATCCTAAACCCAAATTTTTTGTGATATGTGGTGATTTATGTGATGCAACATATCAGGATCAACCTGACATGAGGTACAGACAGGAATTGGATTTTAAAAGAATTTTCGGAAAAGTTGATAAGGATATACCACTTGTTTGTGTTTGTGGAAACCATGATGTGGGGGATACTCCAACAGTTGAAACTGTTAAATCGTAAGTTGAATTATTTTTAGGCAAAACATTTTGGTATTACGAGAAATTAATCCATCTAAAAGTGTCTTATAAATTACATTGAAAAGTTTTCAAATTTAGATATAACTTGAGGTCAGTTTTTCATTTCCTGTGGGATAATCATCAATTTTAGCTTGGGTAGAAATTTATCGAGTACCCTAGATAGCTTGGAGAAATTTTTTTTTTCTTTTATTTATTTTAAATGAGAAATCCTTTTACTCTGACTTCGAGAAGGATGTGAAGCGAGTTTATTGAAAAAGGAAAATAGAATCCGGTTGAAAAAGAGATTCAGACCCTTTGGTTAGTAATTTAACTTGAAACTGAAATCTTGCAGGTATCATTCCTCTTTCGGAGATGATTACTTTTCATTTTGGTGTGGCGGAATATTATTTTTAGTAATAAATAGCCAGTACTTTTACGATTCATCTAAAGTAACTCAAATTGCTGATGATCATTCTAAATGGATAGAAAGCCATTTAGAGGAAGCCAAAAAAGCCGGAAACACGTAAGATTTACTTTTTATTCAAATAAAAATTTAAAAAAAAAAAGATGAAATTCTTAAAAGTTTCGAAAGTGTATTTCATTAAATAGCTGAAGTAATGAATAAGTCATTATGCAAAATTTACTTCGAATTACTACGATTGAATCGGTAGTGATATGATAAAAGTTTTTTCTGCGGAGATTTGAATTGGAGATTTGAAATACTAATGTAACGTAGCTTTTTTTGAAATAAAAAAAAGCCTTCATCTGAAATTCAGTCTAGAAATTGAACTTGACAGAGGGACACGAAGAGGATTCAATAGCTGTCTAATCTTTTTTGCGCTATTGAAATTAAAACTTTTATATATGGTTTTAAAAAAAATTACGAAAAAAATTGATTTCCAGATTACCCGTAAACCAATTCCGTTTATTTATTTATTCACTCTTTCACTTTTGACGTAATACACAGCCAGTTAAAGTCATACTTGCAGATGAGATAATGTTTTCAATGTTTGACATTTAAAAAAAAAATATTTTTGTTGAAAAGCGAAATTAACTCAGTTCATAAACCAAATTATTAGCTCACCTGTCATGCACATCACTTTTATTCATAACCGTCCGCTTAAAAAAAAATTAACGATCAAGTTATTTTTTTCATTATTTTCGCCTGTACAAAAATTGCTTTTTTAACTTTAAGGTTAAAAATAAGGAAGGGAATTTTAATACAGAAAATGTAGACAGGCTTGGATTGTTACACCTTTTTGGATCTTTTTAGTTTGCAAGCATCATGGCAGTCAGCAATTAAAAAAATAGGAGCAAAAAAAAGTCTTTCCATGTATAAAAAGGATCTTAGTTTTTTGTAACAAATTAAAAAAAATTTAGTCTTCTAAAGGCCCTGTGGGGAGAGGCACCCTAGTTCGTATTCCGCAACATCAAAAACATTTTTTTTGTCATGTTTTCGCAGCTTTTTATAAAGTTTTATTATGAAACACTGTTTCTTTGGCGGCCTCAAAACGTTTGAAACCATTATTTAGCCTTTATTTTAAAATTGAACATGGGAAGCTTTTGAAACCTGTAACAACCTGCATTGCTAGTGATAGGTATGTATAGCATATTACCTGATCTCAATGATCCCAAATGGGATGAGATTTAACTTTCTGTGGAAAATCTTCCGATCAGCCTTTGCATTGGCTTTCTTGAACTTTCAACTGTTTTTTGCGAAAAGTCCTAAATCCGTGCGCCGGAGGTGAACTAACGTATCCCCATCGTAAATATGATTGGAGATAGTCTGGCTCTTGTTGATGTGAACTTGAGGTCACGTGACACTTCCACGATGCGTCGAAACAGATTAACTCCAATCATATTTACGGTGGAGGGAGATACGTTAGTTATTCTTCGACGCACGGAAGTGAAAAATTTATCGTTTTATTTTGATGTCTAGCTCAGGAAAAAATTAAAAGTTTTAAAACGAACCCATATGTTTGTTCCCTTTTTTACTATAAAAAAAAAAAATCATAAGTAGTGTTTTTTAACTTCACAAGTTTAAAGTGGAATTCTTTGAAAATGTTAAGGAATTTGTAAAACTCTTTTTTCAAATTTCACCGAAATAGTACGAAAACAAACAGCAATCTTTGTGTGTGCTCTGCTTGTGGCAAAAAGTTTTCTTCCTTTGGTTACTGTTTGCAAAGTTTAAATTGTCGTCATGCGTTGGTATACGTCTGATATTGCTTAACTTAACTTAGTTGAAGAGGCTTTCTGAAGATACCGGGTGCACGGAATTAAAGTACATTGTACTCGATATCTTCCATTTGAAATCTGGAGCTCCTTTAAATTTAAGTCATTATTTAAAAGTTGATTTCCTTTCTTTTTTTGGAGCTCTTTTCATTTGAACCTATTTGCATCATTGATCGAAACATCGTTAATTTCAGTAATGGCACTTCGATCTCTCTCGACGATTTTGATTAAAAGTGTGCATGTGTGGTTTAGCGCCCACGTTAACAGGTTATAAAAGCCTGATATAAAGACGGATTTAATGTAATTAACCTTTTACATTGTAATTTAGAATATACGGAGCAGTATTAATCTGCAGGACTGCATTAAAGCTATTAATAAATACGGGCAAAAGGATGGTTTATAATGAGCTGATCTCGTGCTTTTTTAAAAAGTACAGTAATATTTTCAACAACTAGGAGTCTCTTACTTTTTTTTCATTTTCGCAATAACACGTCATAAAATTGTTGATACATGGCTGTTCGAGCAAAGCCCTAAAGGAGTAATCCATATGTGTTCAGTGCAGCCGGCACGTGCGATCGATCTTTATGAGCTACACAATAATTTCGGAATTTTTACTGGGATGCTCATAATTTCGACTCGAGTCCCATTTCTATGGTTCCACGAAAAAAAAAAAAAAAAAATGTCAAAACTTGAATTTGCAAAGCATTTATTTGCGAGTAACTGCACGATTTTACGGAAAAAAAGAAGATCGAGGAAAATAAATTTATAGGCTTAATTAAATAAACGTCATCAAGCCGCACACATGTCAATTTGAAAAGAAACGCTTTCATCGGATATATCCAATTAAAATCCATTTTTTTTTCCTCTCCAGCATCTCTTCGACTTGCTTTATGATTTTCTCTAATGTAGAAACGCGTAAAAAAATTCAATTATCTTGCACACGAGGAAAATTCAATTGTATCCTCATCATCTATTTCAATTACGTCACGTACGACACGAGGCTTGCACAAAACCTAAATGCGAAACAACGGATATACCGGGCAGGGGGGGTAAGACGAAACGGTATAAAAAGATTAGCATTTTGAAGCGTAATTCTATTTTAGCTATTTTTAGCCTGCGGGAAAAAAAATTCTATTAAAGAAACTGAAGAAAGAAAATATAGAGTCGGGTGAAAACTTTTCCCTTTTACCAAAAAAAAAAAAAAAAAAAAAAAAAAAAAAAAAGATTTTAAGAAAAATTGAATATTTCAACTTTTCACTTTTTTATCGATTTTCTTTACCGAAAATCCAAATCTTGTTTGGAAAATAATAATAATAATAAAAAAAAAGGAAATTTAATTATTTGTTCACTGAAAATAAAAGAGGTAATAGCTTACTACTGGCTGTAAAAAGGTAAACGGGATTCAGTAAATTAACTTTCTTAGATTTTGTGTAATTTGGAAATCGTTTAAAGCGAGTTTGCCTTGAAAAGGCTTCGAGGCAAATGCTTGAAAATTATTTCGAGAAATTTAATTTTAAGCCTCTTACCCGTTGAAAAAGATCGTCATTCGCGGCTTCGTATTATGTTACTAATTAATGCCGAATAGTTTCGGAAAAAGACCTGAAACCACTTTTCCTTCCACCCACGCATTCTCTCGTTAACATATTAATTCGTATATTAATTTGTAGGCGGATCGTTATTTTCCAACACATTCCGTGGTTTCTCGATTCCGCCGATGAGGAACAAGTTTTTTATTTCACTTTGAGTTCGGAAATCCGTAAGAAATGGTTGGATAAATTTAAAGATTCCGGAGTGGAGGCTATTTTCTGCGGTCATTATCACAGAAACGCAGGAGGGAAATATAGAGGGATTGACGTCGTGACGACATCTGCCATCGGTGCCCAACTTGGAAACGATCAGTCCGGGGCCAGGATCGTTAAAGTGCTTCAAGATAAAATTGAACACCAGTACTATGCAATTAAGGATTTACCATTAAAAACTTCGTTTTGAAACGGGGGGCCGGAAAATTGAAGGAGGAAATTTAGCTGCGTCGAACGGTGAAATTCACCGAGAAATTAGTTTATTAAGATTTCTTTGATGTAAAAGAGACTAATCCATTGAACAAAAAGTACCTTTTAACCTTGAATTATACGAAGTTTAAGTAAATACATCATTAAGGTTTAAGGAAAAGCGAAGGAAAGTTTGACGTTTTAATATTTTCCTTAGAAAGAGAGTTACGAGGCACAAAAGGGGTGCCGTGAAATAAGAAGAAAGTTAATCAAGCTAATAAGGATTCGGAGGAACTTTGTAAAATAATTTTTTGTGGTGATTTTTCAAATTTTCAGCCGAAAATTAAGTGCTTAACATATAATGAATAATCCAAATCCTTTTTAGAGGGGGGTGAGCATTGGTTGCGGAATTAAACCTATCCCCCCTTCTGATCGCCATTTTACTTCCCCAACGCGGATACGGTTGATCGGCTATTAGAAAACCTAAAATCTAATTAAACCTGGTATGAGGCAAGTCCTATAACTTAGGACGATGCCGAAAAAATTGTTAAAAAGTTCCATACTTCAGATAAGATCTTCAAGTCCTTATTCTGCTGTAAGAAGAACGTTGTTAATATTGTAGCGTTCTTATAAAAGCTATCTTGATACAACAAAATTTTCATGGACTTGGTCGAGTTCATTTTTAAGCTACAAAAGTACATGTCAACACCCAAAAAAATGGATATGCTTTGTTCACAATACAAGCGATATTTCTTAGCGACAATACTCGTGGGTGCTTGTCGCAAAGCATAATGGCGCCGAGTCTTGAAATACTGTACTAGGCAGGTCAGCTGACCTATGTCCATCACAATCGTGCAAAACCTAGGTTTTAAAAAAAATATTTTGTCGCAAAGCATTTTTGCATTGACCTAAAGCAGCATTTTTTGGATTGTATATATTTCAATACCTCTTTTCTTTATCCCGCAAAAACGATTCCTACGTCGGATCAGAACCATAGGGTTCCAAATAGGTCCCCCCCAAAAAATTGAGATTTTTATGCCAAAAGTTGTCTTTTACTTTAGGCTTATAGTCTATGAAAGAAAAATTTTTAATTTTGGTTTTTGGCTGAGATATGCGCAAAAAACGTGATTTGGAACCTTATGGCACCAACAATTTCTCATTAAAATTTCATTTAGAACCTTATAAAATTTTGTTCCTCCTCCAAAATGTAAGTGCCTGACCTTCAAATTTAAATATTTGGCATCCTTTGGCCTTGTTTGAACAAATAAAAGTTAAACAAAAAATTAAAATTGGTTGGGACTTGAATTACAGCCATTTTTGATTTAGAACCTTATGGAACTGAGTTTATTTGCGTTTGATTTTGCATCAATTTCGGTTTCCTTTCATACAAAATGTTTCGTATCTTTTTTCAGAGTAATGATTTTCAAGCAAAAATTATTTTGCAGCGTCATAATAACATAATAACTGAATTGCTACACAAAAATTTAAAAATAACTTTAAACCAACTGGGCAGCAAAAGCTAAACTTTTAAAAACGCTCTCCTGTAAAATTTACATGTTAACGATTTGGAACCCTATGGTTCTGAGGCGACGTCCAGTCTACACGGATAAAACGCTCTTATAGTAATTATTACTAATAGTAATTATCTTATTAGTAATTATACATCTACCTGAAGCTGAGGGTAAATTTTATATATATAATTAGTAATGTTTACCTTACTTAGAGTAAATATATGTATAGAAGTCGGTAAAATCACAAATAATATATATAGAATTTACCCTTAGCTTATAGGTAGATGTATAATTACTAATAAGATAATTACTATTAGTAATAATTACTAAGAGCGTTTTATCCGTGAATGACAATTAGAAAGTGATTACAGCTAATGCATCATATTTTTCAGCTTAAAAGAATGATAAAAATACTTATTTTACCGCCTTCGGTCCTGCTTAAACTAAATCCTTTTACTAACACATTTAATTTCAATTTACATGGAATCCCTCCATACATGAAAGGAACCAATATATTTTTTCTTTTGAATTTGCTTACGACTTTTAAAATCGTTTTCAACAAAATTTCAAATCTACGCGTTCATTGAAAAACATAAGAAAAAATTTAGCGGTGTTCGCGAATTTTTTTAAAAGCTTTTAAAATGATAAAAATCCAATTCAATTATATTTTTTTTGTAATCACATTTGCATTAAGGCAGTATATAAATTCTCTGAAATCTTTATTTAATTACCATTAGAAAAACTCTCGCCTTCATTCACGTTTTCTTGTTAATAGACAGTCGTTAAAGTGCAAGGAAAATTGAATGAAAAACAACGATAATGCTTGATTAAGTATCTGGCGATTTTTATTTTTAATTTAATCAACGCCCCTTTTTATTTTTCGCTGAAAATCCTAAGTAAAAGCGGTTTTATTTTATTTTAAGAAAAACGTTTTTCCAAAACGTCGCTTTACATTATCAACAAGGGAAACATTTAATGTCTTGTGTTATAAAAATGAATATTCTGCGTTAAGATGTTAATTTATTCATTTTTAAATAGAGTATTCAGCCGGATTCCTTCGCTTTTTCTCCAAACCGAATGATGACATTCTTATTCCATCGTAAATTTTGGACCTCTGAGTAAGTCAGTCGGTCGACTTTAAAAATTCAAAAGTGTAAAAGCACACCGTTTCTATTTGCATAATAGAGCAAAGAGAAGTAGGTTACAAAGATTTTAAACGATTATGAAAGATTACACCGCCCATAAATTGTACAATATTTCAAGTAAAGTTTAACATTTAATATTTGCCTTGGCACAATTTTACACAAAATTGCTTTGAATTGTAATTTTAAAAGAAAAAAAAATAGTCACAAATTAAACGGACTTGGGACATTACACATTATTATCACTACGTACTGCATATAATACGACTCTACAAAAAGACATTATTTACACTCCTGCGTCTTACGCTATTAAACTAAGCAAATTGTAACATTTAGTGACAATAAAGCATAATAAAGCAGCCATTTAAAAGCTTAATTAAGTCAGCCCTGAATAACAATGCTCGTCTTTTAAATTTACAGCTTACTTCCAGGAATTGTGTGACACTGACAAAAGGTGTAAGGAACCCTAATAAACAAAAAAAAAAGAAAGAACGACGCTCTTGGTCGAAGTGCGGTTTTCTTTCATCTTCGTGGAGAAAAACAAGGATGTTATTTATTTTTTTACGCGTATACCAAACAGACCTTGTGGAACTTCAGCTCTCTCTATATAACGTGGGAAGATTAAAAGGACGAAGGTAATAAGTGAAAGGGAAAAAAAGTTATTTCATCTGGATGAGCTTAAATAGCCAAGGTCGTTTGGGAAATATGTTTGAATAGTTCTGTTAAAAAAAAAAAATTTCTTTTCAGGAAATAGATAAAAAAAAGTGTCTTCTGTGTGGAAAGCTAGATGTTTATTTTGATGTTTTTCCATATTTCCCCTTTTAGCCTGAAAAAAAAATGTTCTAAAAATTGATTTTCATTCCTCGTTTTAATAAACGGAAATTCGTATGCAACCGAATTTGTAAAGCCAGAAATCCATAAAACGTTTCGAGTCTAGCCTGTTGTGTTCCGTATTAGCCTATAATAACTACAATTCAGAGCGGGCGGTCCGACAGCGTATTTATATTGTTATTTCTCTGTATTTTACGGTATGAAAGAATGCTGTCGGGTTTTTGCTTGTTTTATGCCAAATAAAAAGGGAAAAACTGAGGGTTTTTCCACTTAAATCTCTTCTAAATATAATTACCACATTTATTGTGATAAAAATGTGATGCTTTCCTGATAAGGATTTATCTAATTTATTTTCTGTGTATCGTTCTAAAGAGTGGTTTTTTTATGTGAAAGATCCTTTTTGTTTCATATTGCTGGAACGTTGAAAAACGGTCTGGCCTTACAAATAATGAACTTGGATGTAGAATTTAAAAGCATGTAAAATGATCTTCGAATGGTAGCACAACAAAATTAATTCTGAGCTTTCCCAACATAGAAAATCAAAAATCTGAAGATATTAATTATTTTGAGAAAAAAAAAACCCACTGGAAAGTGACACTTAGAACCGGGGAAAAAGGACAAAACGATCTCTTATCCATCATGTTATAATACACCTTTGACAATAGTAAAATTATGCTTAATGACATTTCAAACTGAAAAAAACTGCTGTATCGTAATGCAAAGATCTCGCGCCATAATCACTAAAACCCTCAAAGGTTTCATCACCTATAAATTGGTTCAATTTACAGAATCTGCTTTAGTTAATAAATGAGCGAGGTGAAAGGTTTCAACAAAAGAGAAGTAAAATCGTGTTTCAAAAGGTTCGAATGAAATAAGATACGACATTTCAAACCTGAAAAAGGATGGGAAAGTTAATTCAAAATTTCTAACAAGCTTTTTTTTTTTTTTTTTGTTTGCTTCTGAGAAATCAGTCTTTATGCCCTCATAAACTTCGACAAAAAAAGGCATAGAAAAAGGTAAAAAGTTTACTAACAATTCAAAATCAAAATAATTGGATGACGTTGCTCCCACATACAGCAAACAAACAAGCTAAAAATATTACAATATTGAATACAAAAAAAAAGGCTTATAAAATTTTTTAACCTTTTACTTTTCTCGGTTTCCCATTCATAAAGGCGAAAATGTTAAGTATTTTGGGTTTTTCTAACACGAATATGGCGAATGAAGCGATGGTTTAAAAGTCAGCCTTCCTGATCAATGGCGATGCTAGCCGTAAATATTGGGGGGGTAATTTAGTTTTGAAAAGGCCTAGTGTGACGCCACTGTTCCTGATAAATATTATCTAATCTGCGTATTTCTATAATCGTTATTCATTTAATTTTTTTTTTTTGTTTTTATTTTTCAAAACCATCTGATAAAAAGAAGAAGAGATATGTTCTTAAGGAAAAAGGAAAATAAAATTCGCCTGCAGCTATCATCGTACGAAACTTGGCGGGGTTTTCTGATCATTTGGCACTGTGTTTTCATGTTTCGTAAAAGAAATCGATGCTGAACCGAGTGAATTTGAAGACCAAGGGGGTTAGGAAGGGAAAAAAGGAGGTTAAAACTGCGACGGAAAAAGAGGAAAAAACTCAAAACTCCCCGCCGGGAAGTTTGTTCCACGTTCGGGAAATAAGAAAATGATTTTACCCGCATTCTCCAGTTTCCACTTTGTCTATATTCAGGATATTAAAATTTTAATAAAGGGGATTATTAATGTTATCAAGTCATTGTATATAATAACGAGATTTTTTTTTTTCTTAAAAAAAAAAAAAAAAAAAGAGAAAAAGAGATGCAATCAAGAAAGCTGAAGGTTAAAATAACAAAAATAAATTGCGTTTCAGAAACTTAATAATTCCTTTTTTCTTCTTTTAACTTCTCCTCAGGTGGTAGCAAGCAAAAGGATGAAACAGTAGAGGAATTGGAAAGTTTGAAACATCTCCTCGAGCAGTCTCCACCTACCGGGAAGGAAATTTCAGTTAGCAAAAGTCAAACTTCGGTCTTCTCAGATGTCAACGGGCACAGATCAGGCCACAAAGAGACAAAAGAAGAAGGTAAGGAGGTGATTTTCTACTGCAACTTTATTAACCTTTCAGTTTGAATCTCTCGTAATGAAACTTGCTTGTGGGTTTTCTCATCCTCGTGAAATGCAAATAAATAAAAGAGGATTAGAATACCGAATGAATACTGAGGGGGGAATAATCAGAATTAACGGATGAATGTTAAAACGTTTTACTGTTGCCCGTTTTAAGGAATATTATTGTGTGAAAACGGTGAAATTTGGAGCCGCCTTTAGCAAACGGTAGTAAGAAAAACAAGAAGCTCTTGAAATGTTGTTTACGTAACAGCTTAAAATTAAGTACAACTGGCACGGTTAAAGTATACAATGACCCGTTCGCTTTTCCCGAAAAGAGAAACACAATAAAAACTTTCGAATTTTTCGTGCAGAACAAATGTTAAAAAAAAAAAAAACGTTGTCAGCAACTTTTCTGCTACGTTAAAACTCGGAAAAGCGTTAAAAGGGATCGATTTTATATTACTCTAAACGAATTTCTCTTAGACTTTCCCCAGCCTTTGATAAGATTAAAATTGCAAAATGACGTCACTGGTTGGAAGAATGAGGAAAATGATCGGGGATGAATAAAAGGAAACGCATTATCTCTATATACATGTTTTCTTATGGATATGAAGAGAAAACAAGTGAATCGAATGTTCCATATAAACGAATAGTTATAAAAGGGATAGAAAAATGTTATGCGGGGAGGAAAAATTTTTCTTTTTTCTTCGAAAAAAAAAACCATTGGGTAAAAGGTGGATTGATTATGTAGGATTTTTCGTTACACAATGTAGGGATTTGTTTTTCTTTCTGTGTTATACAAGGTAATGAAATCGGATAAAAAAAAAAAAAAAAAACTTCGCTTTTGTTTGTTTAGTCCATATAAAAATCTACCGTTTTCATATAAATCCGCTGTTGTTCAAACTTATCCTCTTGTTTTTTGTAAAGTTTTTGATGGAGATTTTTTTTGTAGGATGTTCATTTTGCGCTTGAAAACGATTATGATATATCGATTTTTCGGGATAAACAAAAGAACATAAATTGAACACGTCTTTGGTTTGGTATTCCTACTTCCCAGTGGGATGATGACCACAGTGGTGAAAGACACTTTGATTGACAGTTGGTTAATTAATAGTGGGCGATTCCCTGATTCGGCTTTGTTATTCCTATTTCTTCCTTTTCTGACAAAATGTATTATTCTTATTAATTAGGTATCCATTTTTCAATGATATCTAATTGGTTTTAAGTTACATTTCTTTGTCGAAATTTTTAATCTAAATCAAGTATTAACTAAGCGTTACAGGGAGAAAAGGGGTTTTCAAAATGCTTATTTTCGCTGACAGGAAAAAGGAAAAGGTCAGCAAAAATTTTCAAAATCGTACTTAGATAAAATATTTGATGGTCCCCATCAAGATTAAAGGAGATTGAGAATTTTGACTGTCTCAAACGTTTAAGCATAAAGTTACAACCAGTCTCCATATTGTTTGGTTCGTTTTTTCGTTTGTTTGATTTTTAAATTAGAAAGTTGAATTCGGTTCGGCTTCGTCTCAAATGGTGTCGTATCAGAAAGGGTTCAAAAATTTGATAAAAAACGCAGGATATTTTTGTAGAAAATACCAGGTTTTTTTGGAAAAAAAACTCGTTTTCCTTGTTTAATTTTTTGACATAAGACCATGCCTTAGGGCTTGGACCTGGGGAATTCTGTCTGTCTGTGTTGTGTCCGTCTGTTCGCACCAAAAATTAATATTTATTTTAATATTAAAATTTTAACTAATATTTTAACTATTTTTTTTTCAACTTTTCGCCTTTTTAATAGTAAAATTAGACGACATGAACGAAGGCAAAAACTTTAAAAATTTCTTGTAAATTTTACTTTTAAAACAGTTAAAATAAAATCTTGTAATATGTAGCGCTTATATTTTTTCGAAACATAAAATCAGAACATAAAATCAAAATATTAACATTTTTTAATTTTGTCCTCTTTTTTAGCCAAGATTATGAGCTAAAACAATATTTTAATATTAAAATTTAAACTTCGAAGACGTTAACTAAAATTTTGACTAATTTTTTTCAATTTTTGACCTATTTTATCAAAAATTTTTTAAGTGTTTTTCGTGCCAGGAAAAAGAATTATATTTTTATCAAAAAATTCGAATTTTTGACCAAAAACAAGCAAAAAAAATTCCTTAAAAATTTTAAATCGTTTCATTGTTTAAATTTAGCAATATTAGGACAGGACCCGAAAGACGTAGTCTTATGTAGGGATATTCCCCCATACCCCAGTCTGATTTTTAAACCGTTTTTTTTTTTTTTTTTTTTATTGGTTTGGTTTCTTGGAAATACCCGGTGTGGTTTGGTTCTTTTCGGCATTTTTGAAAAAAAAAAAAAAAAAAATCCGTGTCGGCTTGTTTCGGTTTTGGTATCACTTTGGGCTTTTCACCTGACTGAATCCGGTTCGGTTCGGTTTTTATGTTAAAATTTTCAAAATTGGTTCTGTTTGAATCAAGTTTTCTTTGCAAGAACCTCCTGGTTTGGATCGATTCGATTTACTAGTGCTGTCAGTCTTTCGTGAAAAGTTTGCGTTTGTGTTTTCTACATTCATTTCAGTTGTTTTGGATTTAATGTTACTCTTAATCTGTTGAAATTTCACGGAAGTACCGCTTGCTGCGAATAATGCTGTATTGCTGCAGGAATAAAAAGCTTTTCGCTGGTATTAAAAGATAAAATACTGTGCATTTTCGGTTCAACAAGAAAATCGTAATAAAAACCTCGTACCGTGAAATATCTGACCTTTCTTTCCTTTATCTCCCCCTTTTATTTCTTCGTTATATGTTTTGAAGAATAATTGCTCTCTCATAATTTTTATTTTAATCCCTACGATTAATCTTTGAAATGGCTAACAATTTTTTTGAGTCAAAAAATTAAAAAGCACGGGCCATAACGCATCGTTATTACTGTTCAGGTCGGTTTTGATTTCAAATCAAAAAAAAAAAAAAAAAAAAAAAAAAAAAAATTAATCAACGAGAAAAATTCAGCTGAAATACGTGACTCCATTTTTCCCATTTTTAAATAAATCATGAACTTTCGCGTGAAAGAAAATATAAAAATAGAAGTAAAAAAAAATATATCTATATATGGTAGCGATAAAAAAAGATATATATAACATCGTGAGGGGAAAAAATAAGGTTCCAAGAAGAATATAAAAATACGACGAATGCTGAATTAAACGAAAAGTACTGCTTACATTTTCAGTCAATCCGTCATTTTTTGCCCGACCCCCAACTTCTTCTTCGAAAGATGTAAGCGAAAAATTTGCATTTCAAACACAACGTTTTATTTACAAAAACAATAAAAATGTATTGTCAAACGAGTTATTTCAGCGTGCTTTCGTTTCTTTATACAGTAGTATATGTATACACATCTGCAACTATGCGGCTTTTTTTTTTCTCCAAAAGCTGGAAAAGTTGCCTTGCTTTGAATATTTATTCACGCTAGTGTACGTTAGCGTGGTTCTCCAGGGTTTTCCCTTTGTGCGTTTCATTTCATTTTTAAATCATCACGAAAAAAAAAGTACTTGAAATTTTTTCTTTCATGTAAAAAGTCTGGAATATTTTTTCTTATGAAATTGAATAAACTTTTTTTTTTTTTTCCGCGTTCTTCAAGCAAAGTATTGTCTTTCTGTTTATTGTGTGCTTTGCGAAACAATAAGAAATTTTTATTTTTATAAACAAAGTGAAAATATAAATAAAATTGTTTTGTTTGAAATTTGGGTCTTGCTTGGATCCTTGAACGTATTCTCGGCATCTATTTCAGTCTGCCAGAGGCAGAAAAATCTTTGAAATGCAAAACTAAAGAGTGAGAAAAGGTATGAAAAAAAAAAGGTTTTTTTTTTCCCCTTTTACGGTTAACAAGGCAAAAATCAAAGATCAAAGTGGAAAAATTTGAATAAGTTAAATTTCAAAACGATCAATAAAAGCCCGTAGTATATGTAAGGTCGTTTTCTAGATTTGAGAAAAAATTTAAAGTACAGTAGTTTTAATACACTGGGATCTTCTTCCCTTCTGAATATTGCCTTCGTGAATTAGTCATGATAATTAAACCGGATGATGTGAAAATAGAATGCTTTAAGTTTTAACTTTTTTTTTTAATGTAAAAAGAGCGCAAGGAGCATTTTGAAAAAATCTTGACACGCCTAAAGCATGCTTTCCACGAAAACATCAACCTGACCTCAAATTTAAAAACCTCTATAGAAAGTATTTAGGCAATTATTGTTTTTGAAAAAGCTACAGTAAGCTGATCTATTAAGAGGAGGTTTCAAGGAATACCGGGAGGAATGGATGTTGTGTCTAATACTCGATTTACGGAGAAAAAATCCAAATTTTAGGTATCTAACAAATTCCTCTGGTACATCCTGGAATTTTTAAGACAGGTTTCAACTTGTCTATGGAATGTATGAGCGGCGGGAAAATAATTTCAAAAAAAATTGAGGTCGAAAAACTTAGATTTTGTTTTACAGGTTCGTGTTTGCTTGGAACAAGTTGAAACTTGTACCGAAATACAAGAAAAAGTCAAAGGAGTTCGTTAGATACCTAAAATTTGAATTTTTCCCCCGTAAATCGAGTGTTTGGACAAAACAGCCATTCCTTCCCAAAACCTTTCGTCCCTCTTTGTTATTTTTTGAATTTGAAAAAAAATTCAAGATTCGCGATTTTCTATTCTACTCCCTATAATGTCCGATGTCAAAGGCTCTTCTCTTTCAAATAAATCATGAAAGGTAAGCTTACCAAAACCTGACTTTGTACCTACATATCCCTGACCATCCCATAAGCTAAGCTATTAGCTAAAATGAGAATACTGCTCCAAAAAATTAACACATATGACGCTTTTCTATTACCTTCTTTATTTTTTATTTTTTATTGTTATACCTTCTTTATTTTACCTTCTTTATTATACGTTTCACTGTGAGCTATATGGATCTGTCGGAAATTTTATCGAAAGACGCGACTATCGAAAGACGCGTGCCCAACACATTAAAAATAGATAACGCGAGGGAGTCTTTTTACGATCCCACTCGAATCTGTAATTCGGGACAACTCGGTATCGTTCGGTATAGTTCGTTCTCGGGCGCGCATAGCAAAGAAACTAGAGTTATTTTCACAACGTTTTGGCACGAAGTGTTTATTTTGTATATACAGAAGTTTTTTTTTTTTTTTTAAAGTTTACTTGTTTCTTTTAATAAGTAGTCTCCTACATGGGGTATACAAATCCCTGGATTTCGAATTTCTCGAACCTATTATGTAATGGACTTTCAATTGAAACGTCCGTAAGTCATCGAATCCATGAAAGCTTTCTTAACAACGAAGTAGATGTGGGTGGATATAGACGGAAAATTACTGAAAATCGGAGAACTAAAGAGAAGTTTACGAATTTTTCCGAGCTTGTTGTGGTTTCATTTATTTTCGATGTTTCATATATATCTTAGTTTCGTAAAACAATTGTTAGTTCCTTTTTTTTTTTAGATCCTGCAGTATTAGTACAGCGTAATGGAATTCACGGCGTAAAATAGTATTTAGTATTGGCCATCCAATCGTTAAAATGCTTTCAAATTAAATTTTCCGGCAGCCTGCTGTAAGACCACTTTAATTTATGAAACCGGTCGCACTTCATTTACTTCGTATTTTCTTTTTAAATGATTTATAGTATAGCCAATAATTTTATAAAATCGATGGAGTACGTTAAGTTGTAATAATAGCAAGTATTTAATTTCCAGAATTTCCAGCAAAACCTGCAAAACGGAAGTGTAACTGTTCTAGATGTCTTTATTATATCTAGGCTTTCCATTTCCTCCGCATTTGTTCCTTTAAATGATAAAATTCCAGTTTTTGACATAAAAGGTTGCAATTCGCATCTTATTTGAATGGATTTATTTTTATAAAATAAATCATTTTCAACTGGGATTTTTTTTTTTTTTTTTTTTTTTTTTTTTAATACGGAAAACGCGAAAATGGATGTAATTTTAGATACGTAACGCTATGAAATTTTAAAGGCAAGATATGATCTCGGGATGATTTCCCAGTTGACTTTAAACGATTTCGTTCTCTTTTCGGATATCATTTTAATTTTACAGAGAAATGTATATTTAAATTGGAGCATACCTACGAAAATATTTTGGTGCTATTTTATTTCAGTTAAGTAACAGAAGACAGTAAGCTCCATTTTAAAAGCATTTCAGACGCTTTTCCCGGCAATTAAAGTTTAATTTATTCTCAAAGGGCCACTTTAATAATTTGCTTTGGACTTCTTGCAACATGATAGCTGCTTTATTTCTTAATGCTAAAAACATTTTCCAAAAGCATCCGGATTTGGAAGGTTTAATTCCTCTGTTAAGAGTTTATAATAAACATTCGATTCCGAGAATCAGCTATATTACTGAATTCAGCGCAATATATCAAGGAACATTTTCACGATTCCTGCTGGGAATACATCGCGGCACTGATTCCCACGAAACGGAAAATTTCCAAATCATTTTCGCAAGGAAGTTTGCTTACACTGAGAGATGTAAACTAAAAAGTTTTTAAACTTCCGGTAAATAGATCGTTGAATCTTGTTGTCCTTTTAAAGATGAAAATTAAGGGAGAAAAACATTAAGTAAACAAAATAAACCGACGATTGTGGATCAAATGCGTGAGCGTATAATAAACACTTGTCGAAGCTCTTGGAAAATCGATTTTGAAAATATTTTTAAGAGCATGATGTTTGACATTTTATTTATCGATAATGTTGCGACACCGGCATTAAAAAGGAATCCTTGTAAACCCCCTTTTCCGACCTATAAATTGATTCCAAAGGGAAAAGTTCAAAGTGGCATGGTCAATTACCTGACGGTGGATCATGTCAAGCTTTATTTTTTTGAAAAGGCCTGCGTTAGAAATATTTCCTTTTTCAAAACCACATTTTTTTCAGATGTAGGAGGATAGTTTAGGTCAGCATTCCGAATGCATGTCTTCGTTAGGTCGATTTAGTTTTTTGACGTATAAATAAAAGAATGAGGCAAACCTTTTAAAAAAATGAAATAGGTTTTGAAGTTGACAGCAGCCATGGAGGAACAATAAGTAAGACATATTTTTCTCATTGTTCTGTATGATTATAGTATATTATATATTATTACATATTGTAGTATAATATATGTATATTATATTAATTCTGTATGATTATAGCCTGTTGTTTCTTAATTCAATAAAAACAATGTTACAATTGTGGTGAAGCAGATCTGTTAAAGACATATATTTTTAATTTACCGATTATTATCTGAATGTGATTGCTGCCACCCATCATCGAAAATTCGGATGGATAGAGCCCAATTATGCAGCCCCATGTACCCCCGTACAAGTTTTCAGCGGAACTGGTTACATGTTTTGCGGCGTTGAAAAAATCGTTTTTCTCTCTCAAAGCTTGTTTTACAAATTCTACTATTTTATTTTCGACATTTGAATCCTTGAAGTAGCTTTCAAAAATATGCGGTTGTGCTCCTACTTTCTTCAAATCATACATGGCATTTTTCATTATGGCAGATTCCGACATTTTGAAACTGAAATAATTTGTCATAAAAATTTTCAGTAAGCTCATATGTACATACTAGGCGCATTCGGGGAGCTCGGCAAAAGCATATTTTCCCGGAACTTCCCTTCGAGTTAAACTATAATAAACCATCCATTTATTTTATTCCATGAATGCTTACCTTAAGCAAAGTAAATAAAATGGTCAGGTTCAAATCGAATGGGAATGTTGGTTAGGGTGGCGCTTACAAAGTCAACACTCAAAAAAATGAGAACTTGCAAACGAGGCATATTCATTTTTTTGGGTCAACTTTTGATTTTTGGTCGTGCCACCCTCTAATTTTGTTCCGATGTATGACAGATTTAACGAATTAAAATTTCAGCTCAATCGGTTATGTTTAAGGGGTCGCTCAAGGACCCTCTATTTTCGCCATTGAGGGGCACAGAGTGTCCCCCAGCCAAGTTAAAAAAAAAAAAAAAAAATACAAACACCCAAACCTAACACGGTACCGACAAAACCTCACGTCTCACCGGGGCACTCGACCTGTGCCTACTTTACCGTACGCATAATACGGCCGATTTCAGACCCCCCTACCTCCAGAAATAAAAGAGCTAATTTTTTTCTGATTTCACCATCTTGTTACCGCTTGCCTTGGGACTCTATATGTTCCAATTTGCAACTTTCTAGCTTTTGCCGTTTTCGAAATATTAGGGCCTAAAGTTGCGGTTTTTGAGCGTCAGATGTACATATATAAATTCATATAAATATATATATATATATAGATAGATAGATAGATAGAGAGCATAATGTTTAGGGTACTTGGGGGCACTTAGAAAGTTGAAACTTGGCATGGTAATAGATCTTAATTACTAATGAACAGGAAAAGTCCAAAAACCCGAAAAATATTAACGGGGGACCGAGAAAAGCCGATTTTCTTATTCGCCTGCAGTATCGAGATTAGATAACTTTCAATATTAGACGAAAATAAATGTTCGTACAATCAAAATATATGAAGTATAATGCGCTGCTTTATATTGGAGTACGCGAAAAGTGTGATCTTGTTTAGTGGTGTTTGGCCCAATGTAAATTATAAGGCGAAAATAAGGGGTGCTTGAGCGACTCCTTAAACATGACCGATAGAGCTGAAATTTTAATTCTTTACATCTGCTATACATGTATATTTGGAACAAACTTAAGAGGGTGACACGACCGAAAATCAATAAAAGTTGACTGTTTAAGCGCCGCTGTAATGTTGCTCATAAACGGACAGTTCGCAGTGGTTTTTTCGACCTACCCGAATGCACCTACTATATGTATCTTTTTGCATGCGTCAAATATTATCAAATTGCACTAAGCATTAAACATAGTTCAGTTGTACTTTTAGTTGATTGATACTTACTGCTCACATTCCAATCCACTGCTATTTGCCAGAATAAATGGTAACATAAAAGGAAGAACCATTACGGCCATTTTTTTCGCCAGATCCTGCAGCACTACAAAGAGCTTGGAAGGTTGAAGCTTTTCTAGTCTTCTTTTGTAATAGTAAAAATATATAAGTAGAAGAAAAAACAAAATCACAATCAAAGTTCATCCAGTTCAGACTAAGGCGATGGTTACACTGCACGAAAATTTTCGAAGATGTTTGACGTTATCTTTGGGGCTCTATTATATTTTTTTTACGTAACGACGGGATAGGGCTCGTCCATAAATTACATAAGCATTTTTTTGGTCCATTTTGATCCTCTCCCCCTTCCCCCCAGGGAGTAAGCAAAAATAGGCTTCCTCTGATGGAGATTTAACATTGACGTAAGATTCTCGGAGACCCCCTCCCCCTTTAAACAAGCTTACGTAATTTATGGACGACCCCACCCATATATAAGCGGCCAAGTTCCTTTTCAATTGAAGTCAATTTTTTCCTATTCACGGTAGGAAAAAAAAGACTGGAAAAAAGTTACAGTAAGTAATAATAAAGCTACAGAAATACATAAAATAAAAAACGCAGAGTGCTTGAATATTATTCATTCACCGGTAGGCTTAACGTACCTGCTGCGGTGTGATGAGACAGTACACTAGGCCTATAACTTTTTTTTTTTAATTAATTTTTTTTCCAACTTTTTTTAGTCTTTTTTTCCTATTTTGTAGAAGAAAAATTTATTTAAATTGATAAGGGTACTCGGCCGCTGATATATGTATCCCCTCATTACAAAAAAATATAATAGAGTCCCAAAAATAACGTCAATTTCGAACATCATCAAAATTTTTGAACATGTTCGAAAACGAATGTAACCGCTTTCCTCGCGAATAAATTTTCGAAACGTTTGGAACAAAAATTTTCGTGCAGTGTAACCAACGCCTTATTCTAAACTTATGACCTTTAGTTTATACACCGTATTTTTATCAATATAATGTTAGCATTGTGAATCACATACAATGTGATTCATACCTGTGGAAATACCTATTTACACATACAATGCATGTAAATTGTAAATCACACAGAATGCATCTCAGACATTATCAGCATTTGTGCAATATTTTTTGAGGTTGATCGATTCCCTTCGCTGAAAACCACAACAGGTTTTACGTATTAACCCTTAGTCGTGACATGATTTCCGTATCTCCAGTATAACTCATACATGCTTCCATCATTCATTTTTGGATATAAAGTCAAATTTAGTTTTAAAAATTGCAGAAGAACCAAAGGAGTTCGTGAGTTATCTAAAATTTTAATTTTTTCACCGTAAATCGAGTATTAGACAAAACAATCATTCCTTTCGATATTCAATGATAATCCTCTTAAAATCTGGGTAACTATGACTAATTTACTGTGAAATGAGCATGCTTTACTGACCAGGAAATCAGACATTCGACGCATTGGTTGTTGGTTCCTAAATTATTTATTTATTTATATTAGTAGGGGTCATTCAAGTATTACATAAGCGAGTTGGAGAGAGGGGATCAAAAATTGCAAAAAGGATGCTTATTTAATACTTGAACGGTCCCTATTTTGGAAACTTTGAGAACATGCCTCTCAATGTTAATTTTGAAATAAAATTGTGTTGACTTACACTTTTTAAGAACTAAGTAAAAAAATATGCTTATAAAATTACTTCTTTTTTACCGAAATTTTTAAGTTTTCGAATTACGAAAAAAAATGTACTTTGAATGAATAAATAAAGGAAGAAGTCTTACTTATTGATGAAATGAGTAGCTGATTTTATTGAAAAACTCTTAATTATACGTTTTCATAATCAAACAGGATTCAATTCGGTGGAAAAAATTTTTTTCCTCCATCAAAACGAAGATTATTGGCTCTTGACATAAAATTAATTTCTCGATAACGGAAAAATATATATACTGTATATAAAAAAAAAAGAAATCCGATTTTTATTAGAAAAGAAATTATATCCACGCTTTTTTGTGTTTTTTTCATTTTCTTGTTGTTTGTTTCGTATTCTTGGATGTAATGGAATGCTCCAAACTGCGTCATCAGATGTGTATATAATACTTTAATCAGTTTCGCTATTGTCTTGAAAGCCTCATGATTTTAACTTCTTCAGAAAAATAAATTGAATGAAGCTTAACTGTAAAAGGATGAATTTAACGATGTAAAGCCGTTATTAGGTGATACGTAATAATACTTAATTTTGACTAATAATATGAAAGAGGCAACAAAACGCATTTACCCCGAAGGACTCTTAACCGAGTCTTATTAATCTCGTTTTGAAAATGAAAAACCGCTTCACGGGCGAGCTTTGTTTGAATTCCCCCCCACCAAAAGCTACTAACCCCGCTTTTGTATTACAAAAAACGTCCTGCAAACTTTTTTGTTGGTGATGTTTTTTTTTCTCCCTTTTTTCGCTCACCTAAAATAATTTTTTTTTTTTTTTCAGTGAATAAAAATGGGCAACTCGTGGCTAAAGTCTCACAAAAAGTTGACATGACTCAAGAAAAAGCAAACAAACCGAAGGCAGTGAGCGAGACTGAAGTGGAAATACCGTCGAAAGGAATTCATAAGACTGTGTTGAAAGAAGGAGAAAACGTGGAGTTGCTAGGAAGCCCGGAAATTTTCGATGGGCAAGATTTTACCAATAGCGGAGACAGGAGGTCCGGGAGGACATCCGAAAATGGGGTAGGTATTAAAATGAAAGCGCAAAAAAAAAAAAAAAAAAAAAAAAAAAAAAAAAAAAAAAAAAAAATCATAGCATGGTATAAATTCCAATCTGAAGAATGCAAATTCTGTTTGTAATGGGAAACTTGCTGGAATTGATTGGAATTTATAAGCAATAGGATGCGATCCGAGTTTTGCTTTGCAAGCGAAGTTATTGTACTTGTGCGACGAAGAATAAAAATTTCCAGGAAAGGAATTACCGAAGGTCTTCAAAACGGGAATCAAACGTATGAATGAAAGCAAACCATCTTGGTTTTCCTTATTTCATAGTCCTGGAAATTATGATCGATACCCTTTTGCATTTTACCTTTTATTTGTGCAGAATATCGCACGACATTTCACGAGAAGTACTTAACAGTTACTTCTAAAACTTAACACTACTAAAATTACCCTCATAATTCCACTCCAACGTACCACTTACTCTTTGAAAAGACGTTTTCACTTCAAACCGCTTTGTATGGGAAATCTTCAACTCTTGTTTGTTATCATTTTATTCTTACATTTTCTCTACATTATTTTCCTTTACGACCAAGCGAAACGGATTATCGCATTGAAAAAGGTAGTAGTGAATAAGGGTGATGCAACTTTTTTGGATATCTCTATTTGGGGGAGAGGGAGGGGGGGGGGGGGGGAGCATCACCTTAAAACTTGAAATTATCGATACTTGAAAAATATTTCCTGTTAAAGCATTATCGCTATTAATTTTCAAACTACCTATCGAAGATTTTTTATTTTCCAGAAAATTTTCAAACTTGTTAGGTAGACATTCGCATCGTTTTCCATTTTTGCAACTACTTTTCAACTTTTTTTTTTTTTTTTTTGACACTAGGCATTAACCCGACCATCTTTTCTAATCGGGATTAGCCCGAATACACTAGGAAAGCCCTCTTAGTGGAAAAAGCCAGAAAATAATTTTTGAATACTTCCAGGTTAATCTTCAACCGCTAGTCTCAGATAGCGGAATTATTATTTTTAAAAATAATAATAAATTGAAAATAGGGTTTTGAAGAACGTAGATGAAATAACCGGGATGTGAATTTAAAAAACCAATTATTTCTCCTACCTGGTGTCTAAATTACTAAAATCGATATTTTTAATTTAAAAAAGAAAATGTTCAAAAATTTTTAAAAAAGGTTTGAAATACATAGATGAAATAACCCGAAGCAATTCATGAAATAGCTTATAAATATTTTAAAATTAACTTTCTAGAATTTTTTTCAAAAATTTATGTTGACATTAGATAATCTTGTAATGAAAAAGAAATAGGCTTTTTTACTGAAATTTTTGAATGAAATTGGTCACCAGTGCTGTGCATTCAGGGCAGAGGAAGCTAAGAATAAAGCTAAAATATCAAATGCATTGAAAACATCGAAAATACCTGTATTTGGCAAATTCTGCATAGGGTGCATGCAGGGTCGGATTAAGCCTTAAATTTTTATTTAAAAACAAAAAACGATTATATGGATTCTAGTAATTTCCACAATTCCAATCATTTAAAAAAAAAATCCAGTTTTTACGACATCCGGCGCGGCGTTGGGGAATAACAGGAAGTTCTTTTTTAAATTCTGCTTCCGGTACTTTCTATTAAGTCCTTCGAAAACTTTGATTTAAAATTATTATAATTTTTTATCAATGTTAGTGTCTGATATCCCAGGTGAGGAAATAACAGGAAGAAAGGAAAAAATTATTATCCGGTTTTTTCTACTAAGAAGGATTTCTTAGTGCATTCCGCCAGAAAGGATTGTCGGGTTAATCCCTGACCCCCTTTTTTTTTCGTTAATTTCCCTTTTTTAGTTATTTTGCTTCTTGCTTAAATCCTTCTTAAAAAATTATTTCTTAAAAAAATTTTTAAACTTCCCCAAAGTCATATTTAATTCCCCGATTTTTCTCTTTTCTTTTTCTCTGGCAAAATGCCGCATTTTCATTTAAAATGACTTCCATTGTTTTTTTTTTTCTTTTTTATTTATAGAATGTCTATAAATATTCCTTAAAAGAATTTTCATACCATCGTATCCTCTCGAGTTGTCAAATACATAGAAAAGAATAGTCCAAATCATTTCCTCTCAATAAAAATACTTTTTTTTTCCTCTTTATTTTCTTTTAGATTGACAAAATAAATTCGTTATCGGGGATGGAATACAGTCCGTTGGACATGGCTGAATATGTATTCTGGACGGGAGACGAGAAAAGCGTCACACTGGCGATCGAAGAATTTCTAGATGAAGGTTTAATGACAAGGGAGGAAGCCATCAACTTTTTGCAGTCGATTAAATTGAATTTAGAATACATGCAGGAACATTATCAAGGACTCCAAAAAATAGAAGATAAAATTGCCAGCAAGGTAAGTAACTTACAAAGTATTTTTTTTAAATTTTTTTATGAGGTGTTGTAAATGTTTTCGTTACTTCAGACGGTATATATGGTATATAAAAAGTAGACACGTTTTTTTTCGTCTGGGAAAAAGAAAATGTTGAAGCCATAATTCACAATTTCCGTCCGTTTTTTTCACCCCCTATATAAATTGATTCAGACGTTTTATTATGTTTGACTCACAACCTTCCACAATTGAATTGTAACTCAGAATTTCCCTTGACAGGAAAAAAAAAGGAAGGAAAAAAGATTTAAAAGTTAATCTTTCAAACAATGCAAAAAAAAAAAGTTTCAAATGAAATCCTTTTAAAAAGCAATAAACGAAGGTTACCCTAAACAAATAAAAAAATATCGAAAATTTAAAATATAAATGGGTTTTTTATTGAAAAATCAACATTTCTTCGAATTAATATGGATGGTTATAAGAGTTTTTTTCCGGGTCATTTATCTCATACTAGGCTATTATATGAAAATGAAAAATGTTGTGTTATTATTATTTTTTTAAATCATTATTTCCAGTTGCAGGAAAGGGCGAATTTACAACAGAAATTAATTAGTCAGGAAAAATATCTTCAAAAATCCCTGGGGATAGACTACGATTTACCTGGAGACAATGCAAAATCTCGAGATCTATACGACGACAGCAAAACGTTATACGACATCGCAAAAGCCAAAGAATTTTACGAAAGATCGAATTTGAAATTACCGAAGTATAAATTCGATTCGGAAGACTCGGCTTCCAAGCAGAGGAACCCCGAGAAGGTTGAAGAGGACTTATTCAACGTGAAAAAGAGAAGATACCGGGATGATGGGAAATCACCGAGGAAATTACTCAACGGTGTTAGCGGTGTCAGCGACGATGATTACGAAGAATTATTAGAGAGGTTGAGAGTAGCTGACTTTTTATACACGGAGTATTCCCTTGAAGAAGTAATATATCAGTTAGCGAAGGTTATGTTTTCGCAAAGCTTGACGAGAGGTAGTAAAGAAGCTCAAAAGGCTTTGCAAAGGTTTACCACCTTTCTGGAGAAGGAGGCGGAGCACGGGCAGATATCAAGGAGCTTAGAAAAAAAGATTTTAGGTGAGTTTTATTTTTCTTTCGTTTTTCACAGTGGCCCAGAAAAATAAACATTTGGCCAAAACTCATTCTCGTCTGTGTGAAACCTAAAAAAAAAAAACGAAGGTGTCGAAAGCTTCGATATTTTGGGCAATTAAAAACCTGCTGCCCGTGCCCCATAATTCAAAATGGCGGGCATAATATGGAGTCCAAAATTTTTAATTATGAGTGAAATTTCATGAATATTTATCTTTAGGTATTTTTGTGACTGCTGATTTCATATTTGGAATAATTTTTTTTAAATTCAAGATGGCGGACTTAGTATGGCGACAAATGTTAAAAAAAAGTTGAAGTTGTTCAATTTTCATGAAAATTTGTACTAAGGGGTTTTCGAGGTCGCTGATGTCGAATCCGCTAATAATTTTCTAAAATGTTTTTAAGGGACTCAATATACTGAAAAAAATTAATTTATTCGTTGTATGTTTAAAATTCAGAAAAACGGTTTGTGGATTTGAGATCAGCGACCTCGAAAACCTCTAAGTACACTGTGGTGCAAAATTAAAGGAACTTTTTTTTTTTTTTAAATAATTTTTTAAAAAGTCGTCGGATCGGGGTGAAACTTGGTGGGAGGGTAGCCTATGGGGTCCCCATCATGCACCCCAAAGGGAATTTAAATCGGCCTATTTAAACCGGAGAAAAAATTTTTTTTCAAAATGGGGTATTTTGGCCGTACCCCAAAAAGTTTTTTTGATTTTAGTGAAAGTCACGGTACGGGGGTTTTTTGGGCCGCTAATTTCGAATATCAAATCAGATTTTTGAAATTCAAAATGGCCGAAAAGTTGGGTTTCCGAAAATGGTGAAAACGGATTCTGGTGCAGCTAATTTTCCTTCAGGGGGGTTTTTTGGGTCGAAAATAACGAATCCGCAATCATTTCACCCCTATTCCAAACGCAGCGTAAGCTAAACACGAAAAAAAAGATTTTTTTTGCTATTTTTTCAATGTTTATTCGGTCGATTTTAACGGAATTTCTTTTAAAACATTTGTTAATCATCCCTTGAGCCACCCCCACCCCTAACACCCGTTAAATATTTTTCATTAGCCCGAAAACAGCCAAATAGAACGAGTTCGGACGATTCCGCCACTTATTCCAGCACTTTGCAAAGTTTCGAACGTTGGAACGCCAAAGTCGTTTCGACTTTAATGGAAAAAGGGTCATATTTGCAATTTCAACGAAATTAGAAAAAAAAATGTAAAAAATGGGCTTTTCAAGGACGGAAGCGACTTTTGGCGACGAAGTAAAGATTCCGAATGGTAAATTGAGTTATTCGACGACAAGCAAAGTGCCGAAAGTAATTCTAAAAATATTAAAAACCCAAAAATCGTGGAAAATGTTCGACCTAAAATTAAAAACAGATTGAAACTTGCAATTTTTCCGGTAACAAAATAAATTGGTCCGTAATCCTGATAGGAAATCCCTTTTCTTCTATTTTCTTGAGCTCAGGAGTAATTTCGACGACTGAAAAGAATCTGAGCAAATATTTCCACTTTCTAAGTGGAACCTTAAAAATTCTACTTTTTTTCCCCCTTTTTAAATTGCCTCCTAACTTTTTCCGGAGACATTCCATAACGACATCTCCAAAATGGACCGTAACTGTGAAATAAAACCAGTTAAAAAAAAAAAAAAAAAAAAAAATAATTATTTAAAAATAATTATCAAATAAATGCTAGTTAATTGTTCAACATGGAAATTCCAGTTTAAAAGAGCTTAATTGGATACCACAAGACGTTGATGATCCGCTTTTTCATGTTGAACAATTTACCAGTACCTGTGGAAACTGGGACGGAAAGCTGATGGAAGTGCTTTGGTTGGTAAATTATTCAGCAGGAAAAATCGGATCTTCGACGTCGTTTGAGATCTCATAAAGCACTTTGGAACCCGATTTTTCATGTTGAACCATTTACCAGTACATGTGGAAACTGGGAGGGGAAGCTGATGGAAGTGCTTTGGCTGGTAAATTATTCAACAGAAAAAATCGGTTTCTCGAGGTAATGTGAGATCCCATCAACCACTTTGGAACCCGATTTTTCATGTTGAACCATTTACCAGTACATGTGGAAACTGGGATTGGAAGCTGATGGAAGTGCTCGAGTAGGTAAATAATTCAACAGGAAAAATCGGATCGTCGACGTCATTTTGGATCCCACCTAACACTTTGGAACCCGATTTTTCATGTTGAACAGTTTACCAGTACCTGTGGAAACTGAGACTGGAAGCTGATGGAAGTGCTCGAGTAGGAAAATTTTTCAACAGGAAAAATCGGATCGTCGACGTCAATTTGGATCCCACCTAACACTTTGGAACCCGATTTTTCATGTTGAACAGTTTACCAGTACCTGTGGAAACTGAGACTGGAAGCTTATGGAAGTGCTCGAGTAGGTAAATTATTCAACAGGAAAAATCGGATCGTCGACGTCATTTTGGATCCCACCTAACGCTTTGGAACCAGATTTTTCATGTTGAACAGTTTACCAGTACCTGTGGAAACTGGGAAGGTTCGCTGACGGAAGTGCTCGAGTAGGTAAATTTTTCAACAGGAAAAATCGGATCGTCGACGTCATTTTGGATCCCATCTAACACTTTGGAACCCGATTTATCATGTTGAACAGTTTACCAGTACCTGTGGAAACTGGGACGGTACGCTGATGGAAGTGCTGGAGTAGGTAAATTTTTCAACAGCAAAAATCGGTTTCCCGAGGTCATGTGAGATCCCATGTAACACTTTGGAACCCGATTTTTCATGTTGAACAATTTACCTACTCGAGCACTTCCATCAGCGAACCTTCCCAGTTTTCACAGGTACTGGTAAGCTGTTCAACATGAAAAATCGGGTTCCAAAGTGTTAGGTGGGATCCAAAATGACGTCGACGATCCGATTTTTCCTGTTGAAAAATTTACCTACTCGAGCACTTCCATCAGCGAACCTTCCCAGTTTCCACAGGTACTGGTAAACTGTTCAACATGAAAAATCTGGTTCCAAAGTGTTAGGTGGGATCCAAAATGACGTCGACGATCCGATTTTTCCTGTTGAATAATTTACCTACTCGAGCACTTCCATAAGCTTCCAGTCTCAGTTTCCACAGGTACTGGTAACTGTTCAACATGAAAAATCGGTTCCAAAGTGTTAGGTGGGATCCAAAATGACGTCGACGATCCGATTTTTCCTGTTGAAAAATTTACCTACTCGAGCACTTCCATCAGCTTCCAGTCTCAGTTTCCACAGGTACTGGTAAACTGTTCAACATGAAAAATCGGGTTCCAAAGTGTTAGGTGGGATCCAAAATGACGTCGACGATCCGATTTTTCCTGTTGAAAAATTTTCCTACTCGAGCACTTCCATCAGCTTTCAGTCTCAGTTTCCACAGGTACTGGTAAACTGTTCAACATGAAAAATCGGGTTCCAAAGTGTTAGGTGGGATCCAAAATGACGTCGCCGATCCGATTTTTCCTGTTGAAAAATTTACCTACTCGAGCACTTCCATCAGCGAACCTTCCCAGTTTCCACAGGTACTGGTAAACTGTTCAACATGAAAAATCTGGTTCCAAAGTGTTAGGTGGGATCCAAAATGACGTCGACGATCCGATTTTTCCTGTTGAATAATTTACCTACTCGAGCACTTCCATAAGCTTCCAGTCTCAGTTTCCACAGGTACTGGTAAACTGTTCAACATGATAAATCGGGTTCCAAAGTGTTAGATGGGATCCAAAATGACGTCGACGATCCGATTTTTCCTGTTGAAAAATTTACCTACTCGAGCACTTCCGTCAGCGAACCTTCACAGTTTCCACAGGTACTGGTAAACTGTTCAACATGAAAAATCTGGTTCCAAAGTGTTAGGTGGGATCCAAAATGACGTCGACGATCCGATTTTTCCTGTTGAATTATTTACCTACTCCAGCACTTCCATAAGCTTCCAGTCTCTGTTTCCACAGGTACTGGTAAACTGTTCAACATGAAAAATCTGGTTCCAAAGTGTTAGATGGGATCCAAAATGACGTCTACGATCCGATTTTTCCTGTTGAAAAATTTACCTACTCGAGCACTTCCATCAGCGAACCTTCCCAGTTTCCACAGGTACTGGTAAACTGTTCAACATGAAAAATCGGGTTCCAAAGTGCTTGATGGGATCTCACATGACCTCGAGAAACCGATTTTTTCTGTTGAATAATTTACCAGCCAAAGCACTTCCATCAGCTTCCCCTCCCAGTTTCCACATGTACTGGTAAATGGTTCAACATGAAAAATCGGGTTCCAAAGTACTTGATGGGATCCCATATGACGTCGACGATCCGATTTTTCCTGCTGAATAATTTACCAACCAAAGCACTTCCATCAGCTTCCCGTCCCAGTTTCCACAGGTACTGGTAAATGGTTCAACATGAAAAATCGGGTTCCAAAGTGCTTTATGAGATCCCATATGACGTCGAAGATCTGATTTCTCCTGCTGAATAATTTACCAACCAAAGCACTTCCATCAGCTTTCCGTCCCAGTTTCCACAGGTACTGGTAAATTGTTCAACATGAAAAAGCGGATCATCAACGTCTTGTGGTATCCAATTAAGCTCTTTTAAACTGGAATTTCCATGTTGAACAATTAACTAGCATTTATTTGATAATTATTTTTAAATAATTAATTTTTTTTTTTTTTTTTTTTTTTTAACTGGTTTTATTTCACAGTTACTCGGTCCATTTTGGAGATGTCGTTATGGAATGTCTCCGGAAAAAGTTAGGAGGCAATTTAAAAAGGGGGAAAAAAAGTAGAATTTTTAAGGTTCCACTTAGAAAGTGGAAATTATTTGCTCAGATTTCTTTTCAGTCGTCGAAATTACTCCTGAGCTCAAGAAAATAGAAGAAAAGGGATTTCCTATCAGGATTACGGACCAATTTATTTTGTTACCGGAAAAATTGCAAGTTTCAATCTGTTTTTAATTTTAGGTCGAACATTTTCCACGATTTTTGGGTTTTTAATATTTTTAGAATTACTTTCGGCACTTTGCTTGTCGTCGAATAACTCAATTTACCATTCGGAATCTTTACTTCGTCGCCAAAAGTCGCTTCCGTCCTTGAAAAGCCCATTTTTTACATTTTTTTTTCTAATTTCGTTGAAATTGCAAATATGACCCTTTTTCCATTAAAGTCGAAACGACTTTGGCGTTCCAACGTTCGAACTTTGCAAAGTGCTGGAATAAGTGGCGGAATCGTCCGAACTCGTTCTATTTGGCTGTTTTCGGGCTAATGAAAAATATTTAACGGGTGTTAGGGGTGGGGGTGGCTCAAGGGATGATTAACAAATGTTTTAAAAGAAATTCCGTTAAAATCGACCGAATAAACATTGAAAAAATAGCAAAAAAAATCTTTTTTTTCGTGTTTAGCTTACGCTGCGTTTGGAATAGGGGTGAAATGATTGCGGATTCGTTATTTTCGACCCAAAAAACCCCCCTGAAGGAAAATTAGCTGCACCAGAATCCGTTTTCACCATTTTCGGAAACCCAACTTTTCGGCCATTTTGAATTTCAAAAATCTGATTTGATATTCGAAATTAGCGGCCCAAAAAACCCCCGTACCGTGACTTTCACTAAAATCAAAAAAACTTTTTGGGGTACGGCCAAAATACCCCATTTTGAAAAAAAATTTTTTCTCCGGTTTAAATAGGCCGATTTAAATTCCCTTTGGGGTGCATGATGGGGACCCCATAGGCTACCCTCCCACCAAGTTTCACCCCGATCCGACGACTTTTTAAAAAATTATTTAAAAAAAAAAAAAAGTTCCTTTAATTTTGCACCACAGTGTACAAATTTTCATGAAAATTGAACAACTTCAACTTTTATTTACATTTGTCACCATACAAAGTCCGCCATCTTGAATTTTAAAAAAATTATTCCAGATATGAAATCAGCAGTCACAAAAATACCTAAAGATAAATATTCATGAAATTTCATTCATAATTAAAAATTTTGGACTCCATATTATGCCCGCCATTTTGAATTTTGGGTCACGGGCAGCAGGTTTTAAATTGCCCAAAATATCGAAGCTTTTGATACCTTCATCTTTTTTTTAAGTTTCACACAGACATGGGAATGAGTTTTGGCCAAATATTTATTTTTCCGGACCACTGTAATTACGGGAAGAAAAACATTTTATTTTATTTTTTTTTTATTACAACTTTTTGGATTTTTAAAAAATTATTTCCAATCCATTAATACCTTTTTATTTTAATTTTCTTAGATGTATTAATCGCTGCTTTGGCTGATATTTTATCAGAACATCCGGAATTAGTTCCTACCGCCAGGGAAAGTTTAAGTAACATGGGCGAAGTCAATTCTCCCAGCTCGGTCATGCTAAAGCAATTACTGCAGAATAACAATGAAGGTAGAATACCAGGTAAAACCAGACCCGCTTTATTAAATTCAGTACCATTGCATTCACACATATTTACATCGAAATGCCTTTCAACTAAATATTACCCGAGGTCATGTTATGAGTTTTAATATTAAATTACTCGTACTATTTTTTTTTTCGTTTTTTTTTTTTTTTAAAGAAAAATTTCAACAGCAATCATTTTTTGTTACATTTCCTCCTATGCGGGCGGTAGGGCTCTTCGAGACCTGCTCTTTTCGAGACGATACCGCGCTTAAAACGATACCTTGTGATACCGAGAATTTAACGAGACCGAGATCAACATTACGATACGAGACTCTCACTTTTTCCGATATTGGAAACGAGACCGAGACGAGACCGTCTCGTATCGTATCGGTCTCGAAATAGTCTCGGTCTCGAAAGCAGGTCTCGGTCTCGGTATTCCTCACAGTCTCGGAACCGTTTCCTGTCACATAATCTCCAAAAGTGTTTTCGGATTATTTAATTAAAGTAAGTGATGAGGTATGCTGGAGGAAGATCTATAATCGCAGTTTATAACAATAAAATATTTTTTATTTTCCAACAAACCTAAAAACTGCTTTAAGGCAGGGGGTATGTAATTCTCTCAGTTGGGGTTATCGGTATAGGGATCAAAGAGGGAACCAGGGAAATGTTCAGTAAAAGAATACACCAAAGGCACTCGAAGAGTGGACTTGAACCACCGAATAAAATATTTTCTACGAACCCCAAATCCTGTGAATAATGCTTGAGCTCAATTTTTTTTTAAATTGACATCTTCGTAATGTAAATTGCCAATTTTAGTATTTACGTTTTAGTATTACCGAAGTTCGTTCGGGGAGTGGGTGTTAAATTTTTTATTTTTTTTATTTTTAAAAATTTTTATTAAATTACTAAAAGAAAAGCCCAGACCAATTTTTTTTATATTTTTTAAAAAATTTGGAAAATGCAGACAATATTATCTTTTATTTTAGATCCTTGTAACTATTTTTTTTGAATTCATTTATTAATATAAAATACAGCACTAGCCCTGAATTTTAATCAATATTTGAAAACAGAGCTTTTCATTCCCTTTTTTCTCTCTACCTTCGAACTGTTCTAGTGTTTTTGGCTAACTAACAGTACGGCATAATAGAATGACGAAATTAACCTTTTTTTGCGTGAAATAATTTTGATTTACAGTAGATGTAAGTTGTTTGTGGTTATTAAGAGTCAAAAAGAAAATAAATGAAAGAAAAAGTAGGCAAAATTAAAAAAAGGATCGTCGGTTTTATCATGAAGGATTCGATCCCCCGTCTCCTCGTTTTGCGCGAAATTGTTTTTTTAATCCGTTACGGTGTACACAAATACTTTTTTTTTTTTCTTTTTTTGCCGCCGATGCCGGTCTGTTTAACCGGTGGGACAAATTGATGTAGTGCGCCCATTTACTTTTAAATATATAAAAATAGAGTAGAATTATTTCCGGATTTTTTAAAAGATTTAAAAAAATGTAGTCTGGGCTTTTCTCTTACGAGCTTAATTTAATGCAAAAACTAAAAAATTATTTTCAAAAACATCATTTTTTTTTTTTTTTTTTTATCTTCAAAAAACCTAAAAAAATTAAAGTAAAAAAAAAAAAAAAAAAAAAAAAAAAATTTTAACACCCACTTTCCGAACGAACTTACGTAATACTAAAACGTAAATACTAAAACTGACAATTTACGAAGATGTCAATTTAAAAACAAATTGAGCTCAAGCATTATTCACAGGATTTGGGGTCGTAGAAAATATTTTATTGTTATAAACTGCGATTATAGATCTTCCTCCAGCATACCTCATCATTTACTTTAATTAAATAATCCGAAAACACTTTTGGAGATTATGTGACAGGAAACGGTTCCGAGACTGTGAGGAATACCGAGACCGAGACCTGCTTTCGAGACCGAGACTATTTCGAGACCGATACGATACGAGACGGTCTCGTCTCGGTCTCGTTTCCAATATCGGAAAAAGTGAGAGTCTCGTATCGTAATGTTGATCTCGGTCTCGTTAAATTCTCGGTATCACAAGGTATCGTTTTAAGCGCGGTATCGTCTCGGAAAGAGCAGGTCTCGAAGAGCCCTAGCGGGCGGGTGAAATTGTTAGAAGCAGTTCAGGTTTCCTTTATTCCGCTGAGTTTTGTTGGTCGGTTTAATTAAACATTGTTTTCCTTTTAAAAAAGAAATTAAAAATGGCTCAAAGTAATTAAGAAAAAAAAAAATGGAATTACCTCAGGCAAAAGAAAATCAATTCTGAAACTTTTTATGAGTTCGTTTTACCTTTTTACATCGTTGTTCGAAAATCTCATGAAGAATAAAAAAAAAAAACTTAGCTTTCAAAAAAGCTAACGTAAATGTTGTCGTAAAAAAAAAAGATCCAATTCGATCATAAAAAGCTTCTCAGCTACTCCTATAAAATTTACGTTGTAATTATTTTAAACCTAATTTCATTTCAATTTTTTTTTTTCAGATGCAGATAAATCAACGTCAGATAAAGTGGTTCCATCCAAGAATGAGAAAACCCAGAAAAAGATGGAGTAAATATATCAATTAAACATATTTGTAATTAATTAATTAATTTAATTAATTCGATTCGATTCGATTCGATTCAATTCACTGAATGTAAATTAAAATTTATCAACAGGCCAACCTTTTTATAATCGTAAATATAAATCAATAATCGAAAAAAGTGGTACAATCATTTTTCGCGTTTTTTTTTTTCTTCAGTTAAGTACCGCTTGAGAAGATTAATATAAATTTTAAAATTATAAAATAAAATCGGTTATTATATGTGAAAACAAAAAACTTCTAAATTTAATAACAATACTGAAAATTTAAATATTTTGCTTAAAAATTATGATTACGAAACATTTTAAAACTTCAAAGAGTTGTTGGAGTTTTTCTGCAAAACATTTTCTTGTTCCGTTCCAGCGAAAAGAAAAACACCTTTAATGAAAGTTAAGCCGAAGCAACGCAAATCATTTACAAAGCAAAATATTAAAGAAAAAATAAAACATTATGCTTTCTCAGTTTTTTCATTTCCTTTTCTTTCTTTCGATGCTTTTCTTTTTTCTTAGCGTTGACTTTAGAAGTTCTTTTTCATTCATAAGGATCTTTTTTAATTATCTTTTATCTGGTTTTATTATACGTAAAAGTAATTAAATAACACACTTTTTATTATATTCCTTTCTAAAAAAGAAAAAAAAAATTAAAACGTAATTAAATGTATAGGTAGTCTGTTTTTTTTTTTTTTTTACTTCAATTTTTTTTTTTTTTTTTTTTTTTTTTTTTTTTCGTTAAAAGCATTTTCATAGAATTTTTTGGAGAGGATTGAATTTTTTGATGCTGGATAAAACATTTTGTAAAATCTTTTTACTGACAAATATTGTAAAGTTGGGAAGCCAATTTCAGATGCTTACAACTATTAAAGTAGTGGTTTGTTTCTCAGGGACCATTCAGGTATTGCTTAAGCTCGATTATGGTCCTTTTGACCTTAATCTCTTCCCTAGCAGTGAACAGAAGTAAAGTTTTACTTGGAATATAACCTGCAGTTCTCGTTTCCAATTATGCTTGAATAATACTTGAAGATCCTATAGAAATCATGAAATATAGTTTAAAGTTTGAGCTTTAATGCCAGTTGTATTACTGGGCTTGAAGTTTGCTTCCTTGCCATTTCTGATACTTTTTAAAAGGAAAAAATTTTTAACTTCTAGAAAATTGGATTTCCATAATGTTATATTTTTAAAAATTCTATAGGTAATGATCATAATAATAAAGTTATGTTTAATATATATATTTATAAAAATGCTTTTTTTTTTTATTAAACCACTCAGTTGAGTATCCATTTTTAACCCCCAGCTTCATTTGTTTATTTATTTATTTATTTATTTATTTAAAAAACCTGTTTAAAGCACTCGATTAGGTTTTTACTGCCAAACTGTTAAGCAGTTCTGCAACTACAGTTTCTCCTGCTACAAGGAAAAATTTTCTAAAGTGGCAATATGAAAAATTATTTTAATTTCTAAACATAATTATCGTCATTTTTTATTTCATGTACGGTTTTTTCTGTGAATACAATTTTTTTTTATTTCACATAAGTAGTACAGAGAAAAGACTGGTAGCAATAAAAGACTTATAAAAGGGTCTAATTGCTCCGCCAATAACCTAAGGATATTCACATAACTTATAACGTTGAAAATAGACTCCAATTAAAAAAATTTTAACAATTCTGGAAATCCTTCCCAGATACCTTCCCAATTCAGTTAGTCATGTTTTAAAAATTTTGTAAGCCTCTTTTTTTCTAAAATTCTCGTTCAGGCCATTCAGGTGCTCTTTCCTATTACTCGCAAATGAATGTTATATCCTTGCGAAAACAACGAATTAAGCTTTAAAGTAAAATAAGATAAAATGTTACTTACCGACCGCAACGAAAAAAAACCCGGGTAGACGAAAGCAGAAACGTTGCTTGGCAGCCCTGAAAAAAATCAAATATGGCGTCGATTTGTATATAAACAAGTAAAGATAGGGTTATAAAACTTAAAAATAAACTATTAAGAAAGTGAACTAGGAACTAATATAAAATTTAAGAATGGAGATGAATCAGGAATTAGCGCAAAAGCTTTTTACAGAAGGAGCTTTTTTGATTTGTAGAAACGTACCTGAAGGAACCGAGTTTGGTATCGATATGAAGTCATGGAACACGGCGGAAAGGTTTAACGGCATTAAAATGATACCGCCAGGGGTGCATTACATTCATTACAGGTAAATACTTCTCTTTATATTCATTAAAACCACAATACATTAACTACGCTTATACTCTTTTTAGTGCAACAAATAATCATGGTGATATAGCTCCTCGAAGTGGTTTTATTCATAACTTTAAAAGGCAAGAAATACTTGCCAAGATTTGGGATGATTCAAATCAAGAATTAATCGATGATAAAACTGAATCAATAGAAAATATAAAAATTAATTTAAAAAATTTAGATAGATTTTTGGCAGCCTATCCCTATGAGACATGGGACCAATGGAAAAATCTATCGAATAAAATTACAGAAGACTTAATTAAAAAATTATTACCGTTGTCAGGTATCATTCAATCTGCATTAGAGTTAGTAGGTAAACATTTTTCATACTTTTTTTTTCTGGGATGGACTTGAAGTAAAAGTGAAAATTAAATGTTGATGGTTGGTTTAGGTTCTCCAGAAAAAAAAGCAACTGAATCATCTGAAACTACAGAATCATCAGATGAATCATCATCCCAAGCACCAAAAAGAATACGAAAAAGTAGGCAATTTACAGACATGGAAAAAAGTGACGAGTTACTGCCACACTTGGCTGCAGTTGAAGGAACAGAACTTAGATTTTCAAAGTTACCAGACAGAAATTATCCAGAAGGAGCAACACCTAGTGAGATTACAAGACATTCACTTGACTCAACTTATGTTTTCCAGCAGTTGTTGGGACAGCATGAATCGTATGTAGCAAGTGAGTTCAAAAAAAAGAAATTTTTTTTAACTTTTTTTTTTTTTTTTTTTTGTTTAGGGTGAGTGACATTCTTGGAGAAGTTCAATTTTCCTTCATTTGTTTTTTAGTAGGACACAGTTTGGAAGCATTTGAACATTGGAAAAAACTTGTAGGGATTTTTTGTTCTTGCGAGGAAGCAATAACGAAACACATCGACATATTTAGCGAGTTTTTAACGGTTTTAAATTACCAGCTACACGAAATCCCAGAAGATTTCCTAGTGGATATTGTAGCTAGTAATAACTTCGTCTATAAATCATTAAGGACTTTATTTAGGACTTTACAGTCGAGCGATGCTAGCGGAAGATTGAAAACAAAAGCTAAAAGATTCCAAGAAATTTTAACGGAAAAATTTTGCTGGGATTTTTCCGATATTTTAGACGAGGATGAAGAGGATTTACCAGTCATTGTTGAAACTTAAAATTTTCAATCATTCCGGTGACGTCGTTTAACGGTAATTAATACTATAACTAAAGGTGTAATATTTAATATGCAATAAAACGAATTCGTAAAAGAATGACGTAACAAACAAGAAGAAAAAGCATAAAACAATTATTTTCGATTTATTTTCCTTAAGTATAAAGTTCAAAAGGAAATTAACGAAAGAAAGAGAAAAACGTTATACGAATCAAATATTTACTACTTCTATGAATAAATAGTGATGTCATAAGGAAGCATCAATACTGCAAATTTATTTTGTTGCAGTGCACTTTTTTTGTTTTTTTTTTTTAAATTGGAAAAGCGTGGGATGACAGTTAATTTTCTTTTTAATTGGGATTATATGGAAAAATTTGAAAGTTTTTGAATCGCTTTGACTCTTTTAGCTAACTTAAATTTTTAAAAATTTTTACTGTCTTTTTTAGAAGCTTGAGAATTGTTAATAATTTTTTTCTTTTTTTTGTCAATTAATTGTCACTATTATTGAAATGCCAAAGTGATGAACTGCAATAGCAAAGTATATTGACTGTTCAGCAAAAAGATGACAATCCTTTACGATATTACGTCCAACAGAATTAAAAACGTGGGTCATCACGAGGACAACGTCTTTTTCGCTGGATTTAATGAATTGTCCTGCGATTTTCGCTTTTGAATTTATATTGCATCTGCTCTCAAATTAATCGAAGAATAAAATATATCTTTGAAATACAATTTTACTCACCAGAACATTGTCTAAGAACATCGTCAGTTTTCTTCTCGGCTTGATCTGTGAAAAATAAGAAAAAAAATATTTTAGTAAAAAAGTGAAAGGCGCTGGAAAATAACTTTTTTGTCATTTCCTCATAAGAAGCCATGTTTTTATATACATTAAGGACATGTTGCGCCACTGCGGAATAGTTGGTTCCTAAAGGTCCTCATTGAAAGAAAAAGGGCCGAAATTTTCAAATAGACATTTGAAATGGACAAATAAATTTGACTTTTGACGCATAATTTTAGTAAAATGTCGAAAAACGAATGATTCTGTTCTCCATTAAGCCTATTGGGCATTAGTTTTAAAATTTTTTCTCGCGATTCCTTCTCTTGAAATTTTCATCTTATAGACGATGACTTTTAAAAAAAGGTATTGATTCTTTATGTTAACGTTTTTCGTCGTTCAGATCTAAAATTCAATTCTGTAATAAACTTTGTACCACAATATTTTTCTAGCAAAAAAAAAAAAAAAAAAAAAAAAAAAAAATGAATTAAATTATCGAACTTGATAAGCAGACTCGTAACAAAAAACTCAATAAAATTGATTAAAATATCGTATGCAAACGCAAAATTAATTTTCAGTTTTTATTTTCTTAAAAAAAAAAAGACAAGTGTAAGTGGTTTCATTACAATTGTTTTCTCTTTCTCGTTGAAATTTATGAACTAATAAGGGATTCCCCCAAAAAGAAAGATAAAATTTTAATCGTAAAACATTGTGGAAAAGTGGCTTTAAAAGCTTCGTTGACTGTCTTTTCCTCATTTCTAAGAATTTTTAACTAAATGAAGCAGCTTCCATGAAATTACACTAACAGTGCATTAAGCGTATTGGAATATTTGCAATGGATGAAGTAATTGTTTGAATGGTATCATCAGAGTTGATTAAAAGCAAATAAACGGAATCAATTAAAATAGATTTTTTTTTTTGAAGTATAAAATTTTATTCCGAATTTCCTCTTTCGCAGAATTTTTGTTGCACGGCGCCGTTACTCCTACGGCACTTACCACAACGATTCATGAATTGTTTTATCGATTAATAGCGATTAATACTAAAACAATTAACCTTATCTTTGCACGTATTCGTCTGCAATTTATGTTTATTTCTTTTTTTATTTTCTAGGAAACAAGAAAAAAAAATAGTGAAAAATTATCTCAACAATAATAAATATATTTAAATAAATTCAATAGCGAGTGATAAAAAATACTGTACAATCATAGCCATTAAAAAGTCATCCATTTTTTTCGTTCATTAATCTAATTTGATAAAATTTACAATCAAACAACCTAATTTTTTTTTTTTTTTTAAAATCAGTCTTAAAAGGTTTTTTCAACTTCTTATAAATCTAAATATTAAAAACCGAATAGAAGCTTTGCTGAGCATCATCTAAATTCTCATTGGACGTATCAAAATTTTCGTCTATTTTATTTTTATCATAAGAATAGAATTCATTGGGGACTAATTGAAACTGATTGCTATTGGCATTAAAGTAATCGGAAATGGAGACTTCAGAAGGTCCTCCAAAAGCATCCTGTATCGTAATGCTTTGAACGTTAAATTTGGCCAAGAAAAAATGATGACTTTCCGGTAAATGGATAAAACCGGGATGTCTCGAAAATACTGCTTTAACTGCGTATACGTATTCTCTGCTCTTATTTGTCAGTTTGTGGAATGTTCCTGTCATCACAACGTGAGCACACCTCGGATCTTCTGGATCCCATCCTTTTTTCGTGCAAATGTCAGTCTCTGCTAGGGACATCATCAGAGAACAGCGATTATCACTCTATAAAAAAGAACGGATGAGATGAGATGAATAAAATACTAATTTTTTTTTTTTTTTTTTTTTTTTTTTTTGTGGGCATATTTTTATATTTACATCTAGTAAGTCATCCACTGCAGATTGTAGTCGTGATACATAAAAGTATGGAACCCCAGAGCCTTTGCTTACAGGGCCATCAGATACGGCAAACAAAGCTGCTAATGATTGTCCGTAAGTGGGTCCTGAGTGTGATGTATAAGCTATCGAAGTCCAGTCTAAGAACGAAAATAAGTAAAAAATTATATTGACGTTTTTATGAGATTTATCTCGATCGGCATACTTGCGCTGTGAACTATATATCTAGCCATGAGGGCAACATTTTTTGGATCCGGCAAATCGGGAGTATCATTAATTTGAATGTCCCCAAAATTTTGAAGTTCTGGGATTTCATTGTCTTCCTCAAAATTTTGAAGATGGTGCTTTCGCTGGATTATCTTACTATTACTGTTCCCATCGTCGTCAACTATGATAATTATTCCGCATTGTACGTTAGCAATTGCCAGGACTAAGAATAGTTTTAAAACGTCGATTTTAGACATCTAAAAATATAATGTAATTTTTTTAAATAAAAATATTCAAGCAGGTTTTTTAAAATTAAAAGTAATATTAAAATTGGAATTTTTTAAAGCGTTTTTTGCCAGTTTTAATTTAAATTATTAAAATTAAGGCTTTCGTTTTGTCGAGTTCATTGCACTCATGTTCGATTTCATAGTTGCCGTAATTATTGTTTTTACCCCTTTTGAGCATTACTAATTTCGTTTTTGAGCTTTGCTATGGAGAAATATTTTTCGCAAAAAATTTTAAAGTTCAGAAAAATAATGCTTTGGTTGAATAATAATTTTTTGGTTGAATTAATCTATTAAAAAATGCCAGAGACAAGCGAAAATTTAGATTGAATTAGTTCAACAAATAAAGCGATTTCTGACAATCGGAAAGCCCGACTTTAGTCGATACCATTTTTTTTTATTTTCACCTGTGTCTGACTTTGGGAAAAATTAACTTTCTGATACTTTTATTATCAGTTGGCCGTCAAACCTTAAATTTTAAAGAATGAGCTAATAGCAAAGACACCGATTTTACGTCACGAAAATATTATTCATTTTTTAAAAAAATGCGAATCATTTAAAAATGGCCTCCATTTTTGGCAAGTATTTTTAATATAAATGGAAAGTATTTTTTTATATAAAATGGCAAGTATTAAAACGCAATTTTGGTAAGTAAAAAATTAATATTTGGACAGTAAAATAATTATTATTTGGAAGTAAAATATTTTTTCGGCAAATAAATGCCAACAGAAGTCATTAAAAAATTATGAAAAAACTTCCCTAATCTACGATCAAGACTCTCACCTCAGGCCCTCTACAAATTTAAAAAATTGGGGGCCTTTTTTTATTATTATACACATTCTGGAAGTTCCCTCATTTTGCTAAGTAATTAAACGACCTAATCACAAAAGCAAACTATATAAAGTAAAAGTTTTGTAGGAAAAAAAATTAACAATAGCAGGTCAGTAATTTCAGTTTCCTGTTGTTTTTTATTCATGAAAAACTAAAAAATCGCCTTTGTAATAAATTAATAGTATATTGTTAACCTAGGGAAGGAATTGTATTTTCCCGTTGAGATTTATCTCAACGGGGATTACAAGTACCGGAATTACGGGTATTACAAGTTCATTCGTGAATTTTTCTTTTAACTTGACTTTAATTTTTCCTATAATGACAATTTTACGTACCATAGAGTGTGGCGCAATTAAAGAAAACATTTTTTTTAAATTAACTGACAGCGATTTTATTGACACTTCTTATTTTTTCAATTGCATTTAATTTTTTTTTACTTCCAAAAAATTTTTTATACTGATTATAATCATACTTCCCATTTGATATTTACGGTTTAAATAAAATACTGTCACTTTCATTTTTTTACTGTCCAAACAATATAAAATACTTGCCAAACCCGTAATAAAATACTTGCCGATTGAATGGTCCCCTTAAAAATATCGACATTACAAATATTACACGGTTTCCCGGTAAGAGGTCAATAATTGCCTCGAATTTAATATGTCAGTCAAAATCATGAAGTGTTCAAAATGTTTAACATATGGTTATAAGAAGTTTTAAAAAACTAAGAAAATTTTCTTTTTATAGAAAAATTCTTTTTGCAAAAAAAAAAAAAAAAAAAAAAAAAAAAAAAAAAAAAAAAAAAACTTTTGGTAATTTGGTAATACCAAAAATAAAACTTACTCTTAAGATTTAATTTAAACTGCTTCAAATAAAATAAATTTTAAAAAAAATAAAAGATAAAAACTCGGTTCTAATAAAATTAAATATTTTTCAGATCGGATTTAATTTAAAAAATTTAAAACATTTTTTTCTTTCGATAAAACGAGTACCGGTAATTTCTTTTTAAACTTTCAAACTTCCCGCTGAAATTTTTTTTGAAGTATAGGCAAACGTTTACTGCAGAATCCAACTTTTAACTTTTTCAACTTTTCAAACTTCCACCAAAATACAGTATTTTATGAAGTTTGAAGATTTCTTCTGTCATGGACAGTTAATCCAGAACTTTATAAATCGCGATGCAGCCCGATTACACTTTTATGCCATATATATACTTATCATAAGTAAATAGTGCAAAAAGATATCCCACTTACGTTTTGTTTTTATTTATTTTTTTAAATTTTTTAGTATCTTTATTTAATTAATCCGTGTGAACGATTCTTCTCCCGAGCGTAGAGTACAAGTGTGTATAGCCGACTATCATGTTATTCAATTACATTTGTAAAATCAATGCGTAAAATGGTCTAGTAGAGACAGGAGATGAATCTCTCGTCGTTGCTACAAACGATGACGAAACAATAGGATTAATTTGAAAGTGTCACAATCAAAACTGCAATTTTTTTTCGGAGATGATGGAAAAATTTTTTTTCTTGCATCAGGAAAATCAGTTTTTTTTTTTTTTTTTTTTTTTTTGCGTCGTATTGATATTTTTTTTTAATTAAAAATTATGATATATATATACAGATACTGACATCATACTTAAAAATTCCTTGCATATCGCTCTTTAATTTTTTATCATTTTTGCTTCCTTTATATTTGGATTTTAAAGATAACAGAGTGAAGCTGTTGAAGAGAGGATGACGAAAATTAATTTAATATAAAAATGAGCAGGAAAAGTAATATCGGAAAAAGCAGCAGAGCAGACACAGGACCAGAAACAAAGAAATTAATATTTTTGTTCATTTCGAGATGAAAAGGGAAGAACATCTTCGAGCTGAAACGTACATATTCTTACTGAAAGTTTCATGGAATAATCATTCATCACTATCATCACTAACTTCAGCTCCCTGACAAGATAAGATAATTATCAAAATTATACGGAATAGTATAGTATTATAATAAATCTCGATAAAACGTTATTAAACAATGCTTCTGTATTTTGTAAATAATCTGTGTGCAATTTTTTTATTACATGTAACCCACTTAAAATATATCTCGAGGGCTTTGGCAAACTTAGATATGAAAATTTCTACCGTTTTTTTTTTTTTTTTTTTTTGGTTCAAGGGGATCCCCTTCAAAATATATTTAATCTTTTACTCGAAAGCTTAATCCCATGTACTCAAGTATAGGGCTTTACTCAGTTCCGAAAAATAAATTTTTAATTTTCATAGACTTTGAGAAATTAATATGAGTCATACTGAGAGGGAGCTTTTCCTGCCCTCACGGATTTTTGTTTTATTCGGTGAGTATTTGTGAAAGATGAAAAAAAGTATCTCTTATCCAGTCCCTAGAAAACGGTGGTAACTTTTTAGTTTTGCGTATTGACTTTTACCAGAAAGTAGAGCATTTTAACTTAACAAAAAAGGCAAAGTACACTGATCATAAACAAGATGACGATCGAAAATTAATTAATTAATTTTTTTTTTTTTTTGGCGGCTAATTATCTATAGTAAAAATTTGAAAATCCAACTTTGCGAACCAGTTTCTAAAGCTAATGTCTTGGAAAATTACCTTTGGAAGAAAGTAAAAGATTTTTTCCCCCCTAAAAGGTTACGGTCATTCTTTTCTTGAGCAGGGACAGCGCAAGCATCCAAATTGATTTGGTATTCCCTTAGGCGATATTGATTTATCTAAAATCAATCACTGTTGTTGAGTTGTTTACTGCCTTATCAGATGTCGGGGGCCGTGCCGTGTCAGGTTTGTTGTAATGGAAGGGTTAAAATTTGGAAAATATTATTTTGCACCTGTACTAATTTTGAAAACTGGAAATTATTTTTCACTAATCTTAAAACATAAGAAGACATTAATTTGAGTTCGCAACGCTTGTATGATGCTTTGTAAAGTCGGGTTTGAAATAAGAAGTTGCAATCCTTGAATGGACTTGGTGCAGTTCTGCACTGAGGTACAGAATTGAATATTGAATTAGTAAATTATGAATTATTTTAATAAATTTTTTTAAAAATACGAAAAAAAACTAGTATTTTATCGTTTCATTCAAAAGTTTTTGTTATTTTTCTTGAAAAAACTAGAATGAACTCTACAGTTACTTCTCTTCTACAGTATAAACAGAGTAACTAATCAAGCTTGAAAGCTGCAGATTTCATTCTCCCTTCTATTGCTCTAGAACACCACTCCCCAGCCACTCTTTCAAGAACTTTCACGAAGCACCTAACTGATTTTTCAGTAGCATTTACTTTATGTATTAAAATAATTTTTCATTACTCATAAATTGAAAGAGCCACTTTTCGCGCATGCGATCAGAGCAGAAAATTACTTTTCCCGCATAGGGCAAAACAATGTTAAACCTGTTTACAGAAGATTTTGTTTACAGTTTATCAAATCATTTTCGCTGATTTTTCTGAATAATTAAGCATTGATTCGTAATGAAAACTACCTTGTTTAACCTAGGAAGGCAAATGAATTTTCCCTTGAGGTTTTTTTAAACCATCATCGAGCTTCGCGCTCGGGCTTAAAATAAACCTCAACGGGAAAATGCATTTTCCTCCCTAGGTTAACAATATACTATTTATAAGTCGCTATCGTTCCAGAAATAATTTGGAGATTGATTTCCCGGATTGGAACTAAATAATAGGACGGTTATCTCATGCCAAACTTTATTATCGCCCAATAATAAAAATAATAAAATCGGGCGATAATAAAATTTTGCATGAGATATGGACGGTTATCTCATGCAAAATTTTACTGATTGAAGCTGATCGGATTGAATATTGATTCGGGATTGGAAATGAATAATTAATTATTCAGTTCCAATCCCGAAAATCAATCTCCAAAATAATTTTTCCATCACACAGTACAGAAAAGTCCACTTTTCCATCTTAGGCAGTATATTTACAGACTATTTTCCGCCGTACCTTATAATATAAAATATCTTTCAATGCAAAGAAATGCAAACGACTTGACCGTCTCGACCTATTTAAGGCCCTCATCGTCTTCGGCTCGGGCTTAAAACTCGGTCTCGACGGGCAATTTTTTCGTTTACATTCCTAGTATTGAAAAATACTATTTCAAAATTTCTTCTTCCTTTTGTAAACGTCAAAGAAGGTTGTTGAATGTTTAATTTTTTTTATACAACAAATCTTTACTATAAAAAGCAGTTAAACCGAAAAAAAAAATAAAATAAAATAAAATCTTCAGAAAAAAATTTCAAAGATTTCTTCGTTTTTCTTTTTTCAAGATTCTTCTTCTTTTTTTCGTAAAATGAAAAATACGATTTACCTACTTCCACGGGTACTGCGTACTCTTAAAGTCTCTGACCGAAAAGTCAATTAAATTAAAAAAGAGTGTATTGGGTGTATGGTTGTTTAACTAAATCCAAAATAAAATAAAGTAAAATAAAATAAAATAAAATAAATTAAAAAAAAAACTTTACAGTTTGCAACACTGAAATCGAGTTGGCAGAAACCCCTATAGATGGAGCTGCCTGTGCAAACGATAACCGCACTAGACTCCAGTGTCCAGCTTCTTCCTCCTAACAAAGCTAAATATGAGAGTCGACTTGCAGACACGGTACGAGTAAAGGTGAGCAAGTTTTGTGAATTATGCGCAAGTGTTGTTATTCGCATAAGTTAAACGTAAACGAATGTTTTCAACTTCGGTTTTATAACCTCCTGTGTTGAGATTATTATTCAGTGTATCCAAGTATTCTCCGTGGACGTATACGTTTTATTTTTTTTTTTTTTTACGCTAATTTTTTGTTTTTATTTTTATTTTAAAAGCAAGTTATCGCTAAAATAAATTCGCGATGAAAAAAAAATGACAAATATAAAATTAATTTCAAATGTTTTTTTTACGTGAAGTTTAATTATTTTTTTTTAAAGAATAATAAAAAAAAAAAAAAAAAAATATTTGTATTTCGATCTGTTCGTAATTTTATAAATTCGTGTAAGTTTTTAAATGTTAATTTTTTTTAAAATCGGATGTATAAGTGTTCAGCCGTTACGTATATTCCTTTTATTAAATGTATTACTGATAAAAAAGTGTTCCAGTGGAAAACATACGACATAACAAATGTAAGAATAGGTATGACTCAGGTGTACCTAGGCACGAAAGAGAATTTTTAGGCAAAAGTATAGGATGTTTCACAAACAGGTTGCCGTTATTTGAAAGGGAAATCATCATCATCATTATCAGCTGACTCTGGGACGGTTTTAAAACAACGTCGTTAAATAGCACGTAACCTGCTTTATCATTTTTTTTTCTTCTTTCTTCCCCTCTGTCATTTTCATCCGTTTATTCATTCGGAAATGTTATCGTCTTCCGATGGTAAAACGTTGAGAGGAACGTAAAATAAAAGAAACTGGAAACATTTCTAAGTGCACGTTTCATTCCAGATAAATTTTGATGACGTATAATTTCATTTGCTTTGATGTAAGATATTTCTTCATTAGCGCTAAAGGAAGTCAGTAGACTGTGTGTTTATAGTAAAAGAAAACGACCCTGCGAGTGTGTTTCTTTCTGTGTTTTTATGGGAGCGTGAATGGGAAATTGCTCCATTGATGGTGGAAAGAGGAAACAAAAGAATCAGGAGATTCTACTTTTTTTTCCCTTTAAGAATTACTTTTCGAGTAAATTTTGAGAGGCCTTTTAAAAAAAAAAAAAAAGAAGAAGAAAAAGAAAACTTTAACCAACATTCTTTTATAGGAGTTAGTTTTATTCTTAAAAGATTTTCTTTCATTTCAAGGTGTAAGCCTATATTAAAAAAAAATTTTTATATTGCATTTTTTACCCTCTTTTGAAGAAAATATTCTACAAAGGAAAAGATTCTTCGAAAGGGGAGGTAAAAATATTGCATGGTGCACTGCTGGATTCGGTATATTATATTAAACGTAGGGAAAATAGTTTTTTTTATGAGTCTAATGAGATAACTTCGTGTAAAATAGCATTGAAAATTTATGTAAAAATTATGACATTGTATGTTGGAATAAATAAGAGTATATAAAAGATTAGACTGATGTTTTTGAGTGGGAAACGCTCCTTTTGTTTCTTTCCGAAGTTGAATAACTTGTTATGCGGCATTATGCACGTCGGGAAATTTTGAGAGGCAGCCCCGTAGACAAAACGAACACTTAATGACGACTCTAGGACCTTCCAGGAGACTTTTGAGGGCCTTCGAAACCATCGTAAATACTTGTTTATTAATTTTTGAGGAAGGAAGGAAGTCCTGTAGGTCTAAAAAAGGGTACTGGTTTGATATAGGAATATACTAACTACAAAAACACGAAAGTCAACGTTAATTGTCGATGTCATCTCTTGGTAAAACCTATACAGCCACTCATACACGCCGAATTGCGTAGGTCCCCAGGACACTCACTTTTACCATGAAAAGCATTTACGTAGTCAAAACTTCTGCTTTTATTATCAATCCCAAAATTAGATCATATGCTGAATCCAGTGTTCGGGAATCGTTCAAAATGTCCAAGACTCCTTACTGCGGACTATGGAGTTCTGCATTTGAAAAAATCCCACCTTCAAAATATATGAGAATTTTTAACCGCATAAGCGAAACCATATAAATTTAGAGACTGCAACCAAGTGGTCGGGATTTCGGCACCTCGGGACGATTTTTAGACATGATTAATGCCGGGATTTTAACGGCGTAATTCTTAGATTTTCAATCCCGAAAATTTCCATTTTTTTGTCTTAAAATTATACGAGGGGATAAGAGTACTTTTTCTCCTCGCATGTACAAAATTTTTGCGAATTTTAATAAAACGACAAGCTACAACCTGCTTCATTGTCGCTGAAAGAATAGTTAAATTGAACTTAAGAGCGAAAAATTGTTTTATTACTCATACGCAAGAAAGTCCCTTTTTAGGTACTGTTCGGAGGGCAAAAAGTATAACTTTTCGAAATAACGAAAGTGGTATTACTTTTTTTTCTACGGACCATAGAATAAGAAAACCGAAAAAAATTGGTTTACTCTATGTTATTATTTATAATGAAAAGGCCCAAAAAATAAAATTGGCAACCCAGCTCCAATTCTCACAAGATTTCTTTAAAAAAAATAGACACCTCGTCCTAATATCAATTGTTAGAATTTATTTTTAAAATATCTTTCTATTTTCATTCGTAATAAAAATTATGTTTTATACCAAGGACAACAAGGGGCCTTATCTGAGTTTCAAGACAGCGTTATTGTCCAACCTTACTGTCTCCAGCTCAGGAAAGTGCCGCTTGCTGTCCTTGGTATAAAAGATACTATTTTTACACCGATAAGGCACAATTTTCTGGCATTACAGTAGCCAGTCAAAGGAGTTTCACATTAATCCCGGGATCAAAAATTTTTGAATCCCGAAATCCCAATCTCTAATAAAGATAAAAAGTACCAATTCATGAGCCAAAATTTTCCCACGATTATAAGATTTTCGTAATAATCGGAAAAATATTTATAACCCGACATTTATTGCAAAAAAATCATTCCAAAAGTCATTGTACATACTTCTTCGGTTTCAGCTATCTCGTTTTTGTCTTTTCTTTTCTTTTCATCCCATTCATTTCTTCACAATAATCCGAAGATTCTAGTTTTCTAAACACACTTTCCAATGATGTCATCCGTCAAAAGCTTTTAACATTATCAAATATCTGTCTCAAGCCGAATCTTTTTGAATGATTCAGTTCTGGAAAGACGATTTTCATATCTTTGTTATGGGTAGCTGACTGTCAAAACGTTGAGGGGATATCGGGAGGGAATAAAAGATGATGCTAAATTCATCTCTGGAGAATTAAAGTTTTGAGGAATTGAACGAGATCGAGAGTTCGATAAGTTTTTAAAAAGAAGGCTGACTATCATTTATTTCGCGGTACTTCAAAATAAAAAAAAAAGTTATAGGTTTCTTACTTTATCTATTTTTCACGGGAAATAAAATTTATTGGTCCTACAGGCAAAATGAGTTCGACAAATCAAAAAAGAAGAAGAAGAAGGAAAAAGTTTTATTATTTCGATAAAAAGTTTGACTGAGCTTGTCAAATACGACCTTTCTTCGACAAAAAATGGTCAGGGCCATTTTAGGTCTAATCAGTTTTTTGGTGAAATGAGGGGGGAAATAAAAGGTCGACAGGGGAAAAGAATTAGGATTTTTTTGCCGTCTGGTTCCTTCGGCTTTGGTCTTTGTTGACATTTCTTGTAAAGAAAAAAAGCAAATCTTTATTTTTTCTTATAAACTTTTTTTTCTTAAACGACGATGCCGAAGATTCGAAAACGAAAGATTTCTCTTAATCTTCCCTATATATAGGTTTCGCTAAAGCTAATAAATGATCCTCCTTATGCTCTGATATTATAGAGCCTATGGCGAAATAAAATCCTTTGATTCAAAAAAATTATAACCCAAAAATGATTAATTTTTTTAAAAGAAAATGTTCGACTTTGAAATAACGTTTTTCTACAAGAAACATAGTCTTTAAATAATTTCAGAATCCCGTTTCATATAACGATATGGAATGGGTGTCAATCCAAAAATTGAGAGGGTTCCCTATAATTCTAAGGTCACGTTTTCTTTTTTTCATACAATTTTTTTACAAAATTTTCCTCGCTCGGCCTTTAGCCTCATTTGATTTTATAAAATTAAAATGACCTAAAATTTAAATGTTTCAACAAAATGTGTGCAAATAAAAAATATAACTCAGTATAGCCACTAAGGAATCCCCTTGCTTTGAAGGGACCCAAGAAAACGTGAGTTATAAGTCCGGCCAATACGTTATAAAAACTTAACAACGTTAATTACAACAATAACATTCTAAGTTAACAACGTTATAAAAGCTTATAACAAAATTATAAGTTAACAACGTTATAAAAGCTTATAACAACATTATAAGTTAACAACATTATAAAAGCTTATAACAAAATTATAAGTTAACAACGTTATAAACGCTTATAACAACATTATAAGTTAACACCGTTATAGAAACTTATAACAACATTATAAGTTTCATTATCTTGTTATAAATTTTTGTAACGTATCCGCCGTACTTATAACTCACTTTTTCTAGGTGTTGCTTGTTTTGCATCCGACATGTATACTTTTAAAAAAATGGACCTATAAAGCCCTATAAAAGCTCCATATTTCCGTTTTCATTAATCAGTAAACACCCTGGATTTCAACTTTTACTTGCGCGGAACCAGAAAAAAAAAATCCTGAACTCATGGTCCTTTAAACTAAACCAGAACCGAACAAAATAAAACATTACCCATTGTAAAATCAAACCACTTTTTCATCCTTTTTGTGTGTCATCAGGAAAAAAAAGGATAAAATATCGGACTTTATTGACTTTTCACTTATAACACTTAATTTTGTCATTTTCGAGCTCCTTTTAATCGTTTTATCGAAAAAGGATCATATTTAACAAGTTTAGCCTACCTAAACGGTCTAGTTAAACGGTTTTCGATTTCATTAAGCTATTAAAGCACAATCCATTAAATCGTAATACTTTTTTTAAATAAATAAACATTTCATTTTTGAAAAAAAAAAAAAAAATGAAACTTGCTAATTTATAAAAGAGATTTTCAATATTTTCCTCTTTTGTCAAGGAGAGGGTAAAAAAAAGTGATGAGATTTTTTTTTTACTTAATACACTTATCTTGTAAGCCAAAGGGATATACTGTATATAATGTAGCATCATCCCCCTTTTTCCTCATTAAAAAAACCGAGGAAAAGTTTTCCTTTTGCAATAATAATTACCCTCAAACGATTCGGTTTTTTGTACAAGCCTCGAACCCCCCCGATTTCCATAATATAAAAGAAAATTCATTTGATAAAAAGATATGACCCGAGTTTCAAATTCGAGTATATTTCTGAAATTCGAATCGATCGATCCTTATATCTTATATAGATCTCTCAGTAAACTTTTGAAGTCGATCAGAATTCCTTTATCAGTAAAAGAAAAAAAAAAAAAAGATTACAATACTAAAACTTTCTTGCGGAATAAAAGTCTTTGGAGAAGTCTTATAGTTATCTAAAAAAATAAAAAAAAAATCTTGAAGAATAAAAAAAAAAAACCTAAATTTCGAAATGGAAAGTTTTCTTTTCCTCTTTGACGCGACTGAGAAACAAACCGAAGGAATAAGTCAAAAGCAAATAAGAGATTTCTTTTAGAAAAAAAAAAGAAAAAAGAAAAAAACGTACCCCCTTAAAGTTTAGAGCTTTTCCCTAAATTCGATTTCTAAAGACCCCAACCCTTGTCCAGTTGAGCATGTATTTGTTTGGTTGTAAGGATTTTCCAAGAGTAACCCCCGCCAAGTCTTCTTTTTTTCCTTTTATTTTCATCGAATTGAAAATACGTCAAATGAGGCAGGGAAAATATTATCAATTATTTACGATTCGTTATGGCTGTCTTGGATTACGTACTCTTCTTCGAATGTGCCGGCTCCCACATATAAAACCGTTTTTTTTTTTTTTTTTTTTTTTTTTTTTAAGGGACGGGGACGGGGGGGGGGGGGGAGGAATTGTAGACAGTAGAAAGAAACGTGCCTGTCAATATTATTTCAATTTCGAAATTTTTTTTTTCCTTTATCGTTATTGAAATGAAGGTTAAAGAGGTACTTGGACCGTATTGCAAAACAAGGTCGTAATCGCCACCTCTGCTTTCTGAGTATTGTCATTGTTTCTCGTTGGGAATTGCGGTTTTTAATTCGCGAAGCGTGAGTTTCGATCTTTTTTCCATCTAGACCGTCCGTTTTCGAAAGTCCCCGATCAGCTCCGATAACCTTTTTTTTTCTCTTTCTCTCTTTCTCCCTTTCTCCCTTTTTCATTCAAATTTGTTTCAAATAACAACAAACAACAACAACAAAAGTGTAAATTTTATTTTGGGTTAGAAAAAATACGAAAGGATAAAAAAAAAAAAAAAAAAAAAAACCTGAAGGTAACTTTGGAAAGCTTAGATCCGTTTTTCTTAGCCCAAGGCTCTGATTCAGTTTCTTTCTTTCTTTCTTTCTTTTTACCGCCCTTTCTCCCTTTTTTCTTGGGCCGAAAAAAACAATTTCGATTTATGACGTCAAACGATGTTGATATTATGGAGTATGGGATATTTCGAATTCGTTAACCTTTTCAAAACTCTCTGTTGTTTTCATGTTTTTTTTTTTCGTCTTTTTTTTCATTCATTTTCTCCTCGTTTCAACGCTTTTCAGAGAGAAGAAAAAAAAAAAAAAAAAAAAAAAAAAAAAAAGGTTTTTTTAGGTTTTTGACCGCAACCACGTATATCGAAAGTTTTACTTTCTTTCATTAAACACAATTAGCTTTGGAAGGTTCTAATCGTTCAAGGGGATTTTTTTTTCCTTTTTCTTTTTTTTTTTTTTTTTTTTTTGTGAAAGGTGAAAGTATCGGTTGGATATTATGAAAAGAAGGGGAAAGATTTTGTTTTTAAAAAGCTTGTGGCAATGAGGCTATGTTATTGACTAAATAACAAGAGCGTTTACGAAAATTGAGTGAAGCATATTGGAAAATCTACCGTTTTATAAACATTTCGAGTTTTATTATGCGAAACATATTAGTCGATTAGTTGTTAGATAAATAAAAAGTGCATGTTGGGACTTTTTTTTTTTATGCATCAAGCTTTATTTTTTAAAATCTCTTAAATTAGGACGTGAATTACCTACAAACTGAAAAACACACATGAGTTGTCAGAGACAAAAAAAAAAACAGATGAAGTTTTGGATACAGCTCATAAAATGATTGCATGATGCAAGAGACTAATTCATATAGAAAGGTTTTTGTGCAGGATAAGATCTGTTGCAAAATTCTTGCATTGAAAGCGTAAGAAGCAGGGCTGCAATTCCGATTAATTTTTTATTCGGAATCGGAATCGGAATCTGAATCTGAAATTTTTTTTCCACCTTTCGGAATCGAAATTTTACTCATAAATATTCAAGATTCTGCGGAATCGGAATCGGAATTGCAGCCCTGGTAAGAATTAAGAAACATTTGTATCGGTGGTCGATGAGGGACTGTTCAAGTATTACGTAAGTCGAAATTTTTTGACCCCCTCCCCCTTCCTTGTACGCTGAAACTAGCTTTCCGAAAACTCGTCCCCCTTTATTATGCAAGATTTCAATTCCCAGCTCTCGTCTTTTACAATCTATTTTTTTTTTTTTTTGTGCTTACGTAAGAATTTTACCAACACACTCCCTACCACTTTTAAGCAAAATTATTATTTTTCCAGGTCTCGTCCCCATTTCCTAACTTACTTACATAGTACTTGAACGTAAAGATTGCTACCGGGAATTCCTGTTCCGGGATTCCCGGGACGAAAATCAATTTTTTCCCCGAAAAAATTTCCCGGGTATACCTTTTTTTCTAATTTTCGGGAATCTAGCTTCCCGGGACTGAAATTTTTCTCATCATCGAGAATTCCCGATTACCGATATCGACAAGTTTTTTTTTGCCGGGAACGGGAATAATATCAATTTTATCAACTTTTTGACCATTTATCTCATAAAATTTTCAATATTTTAGAAAAAGTTGTGAAAATCCGATTTTCTTCCCCCTTTTTTTCGTCTCCAAAATCAATTCCCGGCTTTCCCGGGATTCCCGGGAATACAAATATCAATTTCTCGATTCCCGAGAAATAAAAAAGCTAATTAAAACGGGAATTCCCGTTCCCGGGATTAATTTTTTTTAAAACGGGAATTTCTGATTTCCGGGAATGGAAATGTGTCGGGAATTCGCAATCTCTACTTGAATGTATTGGATGGCCGATGGGCTATTGTAAGTGTCCTCATTGAAATTCGAATTAAGTCAAAAACCATTTTGAATTTTCGCATCAAGTTTTGTGTTGACTTGTAGACTACTAAAAAAAAGCAGGTAACCCTTGGGACTACAGTAACGCAACATTTTAAATATAAAATTTTAAAGGGGGCAGAAGTCGAAAAATAGTCATATTTGTTTCACAACAAATATTGAGTCATTTTAAAATTCGGCCAACTATCAAACCCAAGTGCTTTATTTAAAAAATACTCGAAACTAAAAATTTTCAGAAATAAAAAAAAATAGCTGGTTGAAAGTTTTCAAAATCGAAATCGGCATTTTTAATTTTCTTAACTAATGCCGAGGCACGTCCGAAAGTTTACGGGGAAACATTTTCCTAATCTTTCTTTCTTCATTCTGCGTCATACTTTCAGTTTTTTTAGAAAAAAAAATTTTCAGTGTCGGTGCCCTTTAACTTGTTAAACATTTCGCAGATCTGCGATATAATCTTACCCTTATAAGTAACTTCATAAAATTACAGCATTTCATCGTATACCTACTACCGTCTTTTCTAAAATTGAAACACTCGACCTTATTATCGAGTTTTATTTATTTTCCACCTTTCAGCTCCCATTTTAACCGATATCGCCTTCGTTATTCTTAATTTCTTACAAATTTCCGATCCTTTCAACAAGCAAAATTCTCCTGACGAATTAGGTTTAGAAATTCAAGTAAAGGAGAAAGGAATAATTCAATCCTTCGGGGAAAAACAATAAAATGGTTCGTTAACTTCACAATAATATATCGAATAACCTAAAAGGAATTATTCAGAAAATGAAAATGTGATGGAATTATCCTACAGGAAGACGAATATAATAAAATACGTGTCTTTAAAAAAAAAAAAATCTTTTTCGTTCTAATACGAAATCAATAATTTTTGTTAAAAAATGTACTTCAACGGATTATTAATCATTTTTTTTAATAACATCTTTCTTCCTTTTTTTTTCCAGAAAACTGAAATGAAATTACGGGATAGAAAACTCTAAAAAAAAAAAAATAAGTGTTAGTGAGTGTAATATAAAACCCGGGCGCGCCAGATGTAATTTCGAAAAAATAAAACAGAAAATCCGATGTAAACGCAAAGTACCGTCGGTTGAGGCAAAACGCGGTGCTGGGGGGAAAGGGTACTGGAAAGGTACCGTCATCTGGAGTAAAATTGGACAATGCGACTACATGTCATTGGATTCGTTTTTCTTCTCCAAATCTTGACCACCGAAAGGATCCATTCCAGCCCGATTCAAACGCGAAACAAAGGTGAGTGTTTTAACGCGATAAAATAAGGAAAGAAAATGTGACGTCATAACGGAAATTAATTAAATTAAAATAAATGTTTGACTTAAGGTTAAACAATGCCGCTCGTGTTGATGGATCGATTAACAATTAGGTAATTGCTTCTATTCTTATAAAAGATGCGTAAGAGCGAGATGATTCTTTCAAATCGTTAAAAAAAAAAAAAAGTCGTTGTCCTTTACTTCCAAAAATGGAAAAACTTTTATAACCGTATAAAATTTTTTTTTTCTTCTTCCCGTTTTGCCAATAATGTAGCGTTTATTGTTATTAAAAGAAAATACAGAATTTTAATCAAGTTCCTTTTGTAACGGGTGCAGCGACGCATTTCCCAGAATTTATTCATTATTATATTAAAACATAAAACCTGTTACCTATTATGTTGGAGCGTTGCATTGTTTTAATTTTAAATTAGATAAATTAATTAATTTTAAGCGCGTTAATAAATTTAAAGCATATTCGTATATACCCGGATCTGCGAAAAAACAGGCTGTTACAGGTATTTGACATTATACCTCGAGAATTTTTTTTTTTCTTCTCTTTGTTAACCGTTTTTATTCTCGTTTTCATTTCACCAGACGAAGAAAGGCCAAGGTCGTATTCGATATGTGCACTTTAGTATTGTAATGAAATGCAACCGGAATAGGCTAATATATGTCGCTATTTGGTATTTCCATTTGAGAATTTGCTTTTCGACATTTTGAGATTTGCTTTTCGAAGGTTCGATTCCGATTGAAAAGGCCTATTATACGGGATGAAATGGAAGCCTCCCCACTCCTTTGTTAAACAAACAAAACTTAATTTGAGCAACAAAATATTTGTTTTAAGCGATTGAGTTTACCGTGTGTGCGCTCATGTTTGACGGTGCGAGTCTTCGACAGGAAATAAATTCTTTGATCAGTTTTTTTTTTTTTTTTCGAAGGGAGATTGATTGTCATTAGCACGACATCGGTTGATCAATTTTTTTTTTTCTTTTTTTTTTTTAACTTTTATGGGAAATATCTAAAATTTTTAGGAAGGGAGGGCAGATGTTGATTTATGAAAACTTGACTGCAATATCGATTAAAGTTTTATTAAAATCGAAAAAGCTTTTTATTTAAAAAGGCGAGGCAAGGATGAACAGGTTTTTTGTAAATTTAAACGAAAGGCAGGGCTAATTATTCCCATTTAATTTTTATTCGAAACCAAAATCGAAATCTTGGCTAAAAACGGTTAAAAATTGCACCTATGCTACAACTGAATACCAGGGTGTCCCTTTCCGATTTTTCGAATTCGAATAAGTGCACCCCAGGAATCGGTTTTTTCTGTGGCACATATGAACCATCATTTTTTTTTCAGATTTTTTCACTCGACGGGAAACCTCACAGACTTGCGCTTCAAGGTCGGAAAATTTTAATAAGGGCGAAAAAAAATCTTTAAATCGAGAATTGTAGCCATGACACTCAGGAAAAAAAAAAACGTTCTTAATTATTGTTGTACGTATTATTTCGGTTGAAATAGGCGACCGGTACCCCCGGACAGGAAACGTAATGTCATTATTGAAGTCGCAGAGATTGACTGCTTGAATTCGATAATGTAGACGTGACATAGGGGTATATTAGCGGTAAATCCACTCAAGCATTATGTGTAATTTTCATACGGCATAGTAGCCGATTCTAATTGCTACCTTAGACAAAAATAGGGCGGACACTTTCTTAATGAGAAACAGTTTGACGAACATAATATACCCTGTGTCCGTTTTAGGTAGAGATCTTACATAACCAGAGATGCGACATTTCCCCTCGCGTTCCTATTGGCTGAAATTTCCGTAAGTTAAATATAGCCGAGCGCCGCCATACTTGGTACCGATACATTTTTTGTCTCTCTCACCCCTGCGGAATTAAATAAGTACCAAAATATGGCGACTTTTGGGATATGTCACATCTCTGGTCATATAGGATCTCTACTTTTAGCAATGTAGAAAAAGTAAAATAAATCTTGACTTGTTTTCATAAGCTCAACATTGCGGTTTGTTTACTTTCTCAAAATTCTAAAAACGGACACTTGGTGTATTTCACTGGCAAAAATATTTAAAAGCCTGACTAAATTTTCCCTTTGATGATTGATCTATGAAAGCCAAAAAAATGATTTCAGTGTATTCATAGGTATTCAAGATTTTAAATTCGTAGGCTGCAAGCATCAAGGCCATTATTTTTTTTTCCTTTTATCTTTGCGAATTATTAAATTTCCAATTACATTTTACCACTAACTATAATAGAGTCCCTTAATATAATTAAAATCCAACGGAAAAAATGTGAGTGAATTTGGAAGCAAACGAACACACACAGTATCTTTTTTTTGCAACTGCAGAAAGCAAAAGCAGTTGAATAAATGATCCTTTCAGAAAACAATAACAAACCGAACTAGAGATTCCTCCCGGGAATTCCCGGGATCCCGAATTTTTTTTTCCGAAAAATTTCCCGGGAACATTTTTTCCCGGGAATCCCGTTTCCCCGGAATGGAATTTTTCTCATTTTCGAGAACTCCCGATTCCCGGGATCGACAAGTTTTTTCCCGGGAACGGAAATAATATCGATTTTATCAACTTTTTGGCCATTTAATTATAAAATTTTCAATATTTTAGAAAAATGTTATAAAAATCAGAAATTTTTTTTATAATTTGCCTAAAGCGTGCCCTTTAAACAACATAAAACAATTTTTTTCGACATGGCTCCGCTTATTTCCCAAAATACAGGAATCAGGGTTATTTTCTTTTCGTTTCGGTTTCTAAATAAATTCTCGACTTTCCCGGGATTTCTGGGAATTTAAGTGTTCCAGTTTCTCGATTCCCGAGACTTGAAAAGTTAACCAAAGCGGGAATTCTCGTTCCCGAAATTAATTTTTTTTTTTTTGAAAACCGGGAATTTCCGATTCCCGGGAATGAAAAAACGTCGGGAATTTGGAATCTCTAAACCGAACCCAAAATTGGTATGTTTATATAAATTTTTGCGCTCATTTCATCTATCAAATCTCCGTGAATTAAGCGGCCCCAAAAATCATCAAATGCTAAAATACTGACTACGTACTGATATAGGAAAAAAAAAAATAGTTCCCAATCACTGATCGTTGAGTTGAGCTGAGTGACTACTCAATATTTCACTTCATTTTACTTAGATAATAACCTACTAGGGATGCACGATGAGACTTTTGAGAAGTGTGCGAGAAATTGGCTTAAATTTTGTTTTCCGACAAGTTTTGCACCAAGGAGTCCAAAATTCAAATTTCTCGTGTTATTTCTCGTACGAGAAGCCACACGAGAAATCTCATGAGAACGGGATTTCTCGTTCATTGTTTTAAAACCTTGCAGCTTCACCAGTCAAAAACCAAATTTTTGCCATTTCTCGAAAAATGTCTCGTCTCATTCTCTCACACGATTCTCGTCTCTTCGTGCATCTCTAATAACTACTAAAAGTTACTTAGTCGGATTGGCTAAATTTTAAGTAAAGATAACTTAAATTTTGAGCAGTCACTCTGCTCGATTCGATGTTCAGTAATAAAGAGCTAATTTTTTTCTCTGTTTAACGAAATTTTGATGCGCATACTTTAAGACACTTAAAAACAGTGATACTGTTTTTCAGAACCCAAATAGCGAAACTACAAAGGCAGTCCTGAAATCTCTTGTAATTAATAAGACGATGCAATTAATTACAGCAGTGAACACGCACCAAGACATCTCTAAAAACCCTACTGCTTGATGCGAACTAGTCCAGAGTTTCAGAAATTCATTCAGACTTCATTTTCACCATAAAAATAATCGAATCTCTACACGAAAAAAAATAAATAAATAAATAAATAAGTAAAAGTAAAAAATATATAAAAAGAATTTCTGTAATTTTACAAAGATTTCAACTATACGTAGGCGTGTGCATTCCAAAATCCATATTTTTTAATTCCATTAAACAAAAATTAAATAAAAAAGATCGACGAAGAAAATTTTTCTTAAAAAAAAAAGAAATAAAATGATATTACAGATTTTTCCTTTTTTGCGAAAAGAAAATCAAAAAAAACCTTTTAAATAAAATGTCTGAATTACATTACGCTCATTTTCATTTCACCTGGCGTGTAACATTTTCACTTCGCTCATCCTAAAATTTTCAGCGAAAAATGCCTTCGAGGTCCTTTTGATTTGTTTCGTCCCATAAAAATAATTTATCGAATTTCCCCCCCCCTTTTTTTTTGTTGTTGTTTTTGTTTTAATAAAAAAAAAAAAAGAGCTTTGAGTGAATTAAAAAAGTTAAGCCGATTTTATATTCCGAACAGATACTAGCTTAACAACGATCGATGGATCACTGCATAGCAGGGAAAACGCTTGTGTGTATATGAATAAACAAAACCTTAATTCAATTTTTTCCCATTAGATCCGAAAAAAAAAAAAAAACTTTTCGTCGACCTTTATTGAAACAACCCCGGAATTAAAAAGGGACTTCATTACAAATTATCGAAAATCCTGAAATATTTTTCCAGGGTAATTAACGAGTAATCCATATATCATTTTCTGACCACATTGTTAATTTTCAGGAGGATAAATGACGAAGTTCCTCCGATAGTAAATTTCACGTATTTGAATAATTCATATCATTGTTTAATTCGTGCTGGGAAATGTTTGAAATTGGAGTTTCCCGTGAATCGCTCAATCACCGCGTCCTCATCCCGGCTCGCGTTTTTAGCGATTCATATTGAGAAAATGTTTTTTTATTGGGAGTTCGAATTCATGTTTACTGCTGCACGGCAATTAGCATAATGTCGAATACAAACAAAAAACATTTTTAAAAGCAAAAGGGGAATCGGGGAGGGAGGGAGAGAGAGAGAGAGGATATATACTGATTGCGGTACGGGAATAAGGAAAAAAAAGATATCGTTTGGATGATTATTCTTTTGATGTATAGCCACAAATAACGGTTTCAATTTGATATAAAATCTTGTTTTTTTTTGTTTTTCGTTTTGAAAATGCGGTTTGTTACAAATTCGTTTTCTTTATTTTTTATTGGCTATGGATTTTTTTTTGTAAATTTAACTTGCACATACCTGCCCTCTCGATCGTTCTTCAATATGATCATACTGGTTCAAATCGAGGGGTTGCTCAGTTGCTCATTCCCAAAAAAATACACCTCAATGCAAAAATGCAGTGGTAAAAATAAATGCAAACAATGCAAAGATAATGCCATGTAATGCAAAGTCAAGTGTACACCGAAAAGGGTTAAAATTCATTCACGAGGTTTGCTGCGTTTCTGTGTAGTGCAGTTGGACAGTTCATAAAGAACGTTAAAAAAAATTCATTATGGGGTCGTCCATGTATTTTGTAACTTAAGGAGTGGTGAAGATGGTAAGGTGAAGGAGTTGTGACGATAGGAATCTAAACGGAATGGGTTCTAGTCTCAGTGGCGACTTTTTTTTTTTTTAATTTTCAAAAAACTAGTGTTACTCTAATATCATTATGATATAAACCTTTTTACAGTTCCAATTCTTTGTTTTAAATCATTGCGATGTCTGATCAATAACATTGTATTATACGATTTATATTATATTAATATTGTCATGATAGCACTTAAATCTTAGATTGATATTAAATTTGAAAGGAACACCTGGGAAAATCAGTTTTTTGAAAATTCCCTTTCCCTTTATTACGTAAGATTTTAGTTCAACCCCCCTCCCCCTCCCTTAAAATCGATTTTTTTACGCTTACGTAAGATTTTCCCAGACCCCCTAACCCCCTTAACGTCCTTACCTAATACGTGGACGACCCCATAATAACCTTCTCCGTCAGAGCGTAAAATAGCGAAAACAATTTTAATGATCCTTTTTGTTCTGCATACTTAGGTGGGAAAAAAAAACTCTAATAAGAAACTTGATCTTATTTATAAAAGACGTTGTTAGCAGTGAAAAATGTATTAAAAGAATAAAGATCAAGAACCGGTATAATCATCTTCCTTTTCTTTTCTTTTCTTTTATTTTTCCTCGACGAAATTTCACCGGTAAGCCATTACGTTCAAATTCTTGAGTAAATAAAATGGACAAGATGATGGTCTGAAATGGACGACCTCAAAATCCTCCGCATCAATGAAGAAATTCCACAAACGACTTTCCTTCAGTCCCCTCATTTGTTACCCAGGGACTAAAGCTCCTTGAACCATTGTTTTAGATCATGGGGAGAAATTTCGTAAAGTCGGTTTTGATGTTCTCGTCCTTACACTCCCGTTTTTCCCCTCCCGAAACTCTCTCCAAGACGTGCTGCTTTAAATTAAATTTTTAAGCGAGTTCTCCGAAATTATTTTTCCTTTTTATCACTGCAGCAATAAAGAAAAAAGAGAGAAAAAAAATAAAGAAATGAATAAAATTAGACTTTATGCATCGGAAAGAAAAAAGGAAATAAGTCTCCTTTTGGAAATGTCAGGTACTTTTCATGTGCAAGCAAAATAACGGCAGTTCCGGATTCAGGACAACTTTTCTATTTCCCCAGAGGTTTTCATGGCTTGGTAATTCTCCTATAGACTCTCGTTCATCAACATAAGTTACACAAGTTACCACATACACAACCCGAAAAGTGTGAAATAGGAGTTGACTAAAATTTTCGTTTTTCCTTTTTCCCTCATGGGACGAAAGAGGCGGGTTAACGTGGGCAACGCGCGGTTATACATTCACGGCGGGTGAATCGTAAAGTATTAAAAAAAATTCATTTGACTTTGCCCTAGCTGCAGTTTTTTCCTGCAGAAAAAAAAAAAAAAAAAAGGTCTATAGAAACGATCCCCGTTTTATGGAATTTTCTTAAAATCATGCAAAGACCCGACTGTTATATAATTTTCTACTACAGACCTCCCTCGTAAAGACTTTTTAATAATTAATAATTTTACATAAATAGCCACAACTATAAAATATAACCTTTTTTTTTATGACGTATAATTTATTCATGGTATACAATAAAATGCAATTAAATTCGGCTTTAGGCGATGCATCAACGTTTGAGTTAATTTTAACCGGAAAAATTTTTCCTCTGTTATGTGCACGGTGCATTTTTTTTTATTTAACTGATGGCGGAAGGCTTTACAAAATATTTTAAAAAATAAATAAATTTTTAAAAAAACTATTACCGGAAAATACTCAGAACGTTTAGTTCCTAGTTATATCGTTTTTCAGTCGATATTCAGGCTTGGTTGCCTTATTTATAATTATCTATGCATGAATATGGTCGTTTTTAATACGTTCGCGTTTTCCCTCTAAAACTGAATCATTTTACGATCGTGTATGCAGTATATTTTTCTTCCACTTTCTCTTCGGTAAATTTTTCTTGGAAGCAAGAATTTCAAATTTTACGATCTCGTTTATTTTTATATTTATATATTTTATTATATTTTGTGATCTGCATAATATTTGGGGGTATAAATTCTGAAAGGGGAATCCACATTGCGACTTTTTGCCGTTCCTTAACTGTGAAGCAAACTTAAATGTTATTTCAGGAATGGTTACGTTGGTTATCTTATTGGTGATGGGTTACAACCCGCACACGATCCTCTCTTGGACTGCCTGCGGAAGTCCGATCCCCAAATGCAAGTTAAATTGTTAAGGAATGTCGAAGAAACGTGAAAATTCAAAAAAAAAAAAAAATTAATCGATTGAAGTCGAGTCAAGGATTAGAACCCGGGCCTTCCGATTGCTCCAAAAAAAATTTGGAACTTCAAAAAAATTACGGGCAGAATTTTCCGACCGTAAAAAAATTTCGGAAATTGATTTGAAACACAAATGATCCTTATTAATTGGAAAGTCCTGAGTAAAAAATGTCATTGAACATGACCTCTAAATCGAAATAGTGAAGAGTTGTCGCCATTTTTTTGGCAAAAAATCCATTTTCGGCCCAAAAAACCAAATTTACACTTATACCCCTACTCAGGGGTTGATCGGAAAACATCAGGATGGTGAAGTCCGTGTTCTACGGGTATTTTAGCATAAGTATGAGTGATAGCAACAAAATAAAAAAAATTACCGGGCTCCAAAATGGAGATTAAGACGAATTTCAGTCGAAAAAATCAGGTATAAGCTCGATAAAATCGCTAATGACGTCGCAGGGGTTAGTCGGGAAAATTCGGGATAGTGAAATTCGTGTTCTACGACCTCGAAAACATAAGAAAACATTTTTTCAAAATATTTTGTAGGCCTTTGTAGTGGATAAAAAAAATTGAGTTTAAAAGACTTTGATTGCCCGATTTTTAAAAGCTAAAGTAGCCTTGGGGCGCCACTAAGCGGTTAAAAAAAATTTGAAAAAATTTTTTTAGTGTTTTTACACCTGAAGAAAGCAGATTTGTCAACACGCCCCCCAGCATTTCAAAATTTTTTTTAAAATGAAACACCCTAATACGCAACTGTAAAGAAAAAAAAAAAATTCGGGGGCTCCAACTTTGGACATAAATAAAAATTAAGCCCGAAAAATCAAGTTTAAGCGCTAAAAAAGCGGTAACAGCGACTCAGGCGTTGGTCGGAGAAAATCGGGATGGTGAAATTCGTCTTCAACAACATCAGAAGCACCTACAAAGTCCATTCTTGTAAAATTCAATTACGGAAAAATGCACCAAATTTTAGTTTCATTAAATGCTAAGAAAAAAATTGTGACTTAGGCCCTTTTTTTGCTCTGCGCCACCCCTAAATCGCTGAAAATAAAATGTTTCAAAATTTTTCTTGCGTTTTTACACTAGAATGAACCAATTTTTTGGTTAAGACCAAAATCGGAAATACTTTTTTTTTTATCATCACCCTAACCAAAAAACAAGTACGGACATGTACCAATCGGTATATGTACTGTACGTACTTGTTTAGCAAGCATTCACTAGCCGCAAATAAAGCTTTAAGTGCTTTTAATGAGTCATTAACTGAGCTTAATTCCTTATTCTAGCAACCATAGTTAATCAGACGGGTCATGGATAGAACTAGATGAATGTGCAAAATGCAACTGGCATTACAATTTTTAAAAAACTGATTTGAAGGGAGAAGTGGAGCAAAAGGATTTCATAATTGCATAGGAAAAAAGGTAAAATTGAAAAAAGGGCACAGAAAGAAAAAAAGAAAGTAAAGAAGCAAAGACAGTAAAATAGTGAACGTCAAAGAATCAGACACAGTCCCATAGACAATTCCAAAGCAAGTCTTTGAGTTGCAACTTTAAAAAAATAAAAAGGGGGGAAAAACGAGAAAGAAAAAGCGGAATTTTTCATAAACGCGACATCAAACAGAAATACTGCATATTTTGCAAAATTAAAGAGGGACAATGAAGTAAAGCATGAAACAAGCTTTTAACATTAAATTTTACAACAATACGTTTTATCTATTTCATGTTCACCTTTTTACAAATACTCGAAAACAAGGAAAGCTCATCATCGTCGATATCAGTGATCAATAATTTGATTTTCTGGGAACGTTAAAATATTATTAGACATTTATTATTCAAACGGAAAAAAAACCTCATATTTTAGTAAGAAATTTCTTTTCCTTTCTCTGAACAAAGCTTGCATCATATTTCTTTTTTTTTTCTTTAAATATAAAGTCACGACATATTTTAAACCTTTTCAAAAAGCTATTATCATAAACTTTATTGAAAATACGCACTATGTACATTTTCGTCGACTTTTTAATTTACTCAGTAAGGGCAAAAAAAAAAAAAAAAAAAAAAAAAAAAAAAAAAAAAATCTGAAAAAAAAAAAAAAAAAAAAAAATCGTGTAATAAACGACTAAACTAAAAATTAAATGAAAAAAAGAGTAAACATTCTATTTAATTCTTCGTATAAAATTTTCCTTCGAGTTTCCACTTTTTTTAAAACGGTTCACGGCTTCGCTACTTCTTTAAAAAATAAAAAAAAGGATATACTTTTTTCTACTTGAAATAATTCGAGTCACAAAATTATACGGGATTGAATTTTAAAATATACCGTATAAAGCATTATAGGTCATGTAAACATTTTCTTGAAAGTGAACCCTTAGAAAAGGAGGAAAAAAAAAAAAAAAAAAAAAAAAAAGATCGTTTTCCGTTGTTGAAAACAGCAGAAATAATCAGCGAAGCATATAAAATTCTATTTCATAACCAAGGCAGCCTCCTCCCCGCAACCTTTTTAAATATTAAGGCATAGAATCAGAATAAACGTCCTTTATAATTAAATGGATAATAATTTAAACAGTCGAAAACCTTTTCTGGAAAATTCAAAAGAGGCTCCGCACCTGTTGAACGTCCGTTCGATTGTCCTGATTATTAAAATGAGAATTTAAGGAACAACTCAAATATAATTATACAGTTTTCCATCTTTTTCGTTAAAAAAAAAAAAAAGAAAATATGTAAATGAATGAAAATGAGTACAAATATCTTTCACAATTTTTTTAAATGCAAAAAAAAGGAAGGGGAAAAAAAGGTTTCGCAATTTCCTGGATGGAGGGAAAAAAAATCCTCTGAATAAGAAAACAGCGTAACTTGATTTGTCCACTCGGCAGTGCATAAAATGTCCTAGCACGTTTTTTCCAAATGGCGAGCTTTAACCGCTTACGCCGGTGGACAATGACCGTGCATCCCACTTAACTTCCGACACATGGGGGAAAACTGGAATTCGTTTTAATGGCAGTCTCTTGTTTTTTTTTAGAATTTTCGATTCGACGTTATTTCCGGAGTCTGATCATTTTCCAAATCCAAATTCAAATCCAAAAAAAAAAAAAAAAAAAAAAAAAAGATATAACTAAAAATAAAAAAAAAAATGTTAGGTGTTTTAATAAGTACTAAGCTGAAGCAGGGCAGGCTACCGCATGTATTTTAAGCGGATGAGGAAGGTATATTACAGAGAAAACATTGAAAGTTGAAGAGCTTTCCAACAGCCAACATGGCCAATCAATACTGTTTCACTGAGATAGGGGTCGTCGTTTCTTCTTCCTCTTCTGTTTCCGTAGCACCATCCCCTCGTCCTCGATTTCCCAACCTCACCTCCTCCCTCCCCAATCAAATTATGTTCTACTACACCTATTTCCAGTTTACATGGGAGACACCAATTTACTCAAACGTGAATTTCATCCTACCTTTTTTTTTTTTTTTTTTTTTTTTTAATACTCTTCTTAAATTGACTTTTTTTTAAAAAAGTTTTATGTGAGCTTATGTATAAGATCCAAACATAAATCTTTTTCTTTTATTATTATCCCTCTCTCCTTCACCCCTTTCGACTTTTGACTCAAAAAGAAAAAAAAAATTATTGGTTTTTTTTTTTTTGCGAATGCCTTTGAGAAGCAATTTAAAGATTAATGATTTTTTATGGTTTTCGAATCAACGGTAGATCATAACGCGAGACCCACTGGCAAAAAAGACGTAATTTTCGAAATTTATGATGAGAAATGTTTTTTTTTTTTTTTTTTTTTTTTTTAAACATTTTTAAGCAGAAACGGTTCGGCTTAGAGTCACAGCCGAAGATAAGAGTTTTTATGTTTTTTTAATATTGCTCCGGGGTGGTGCTGTTACGAGGAGGGAAAGACATAATTTTTTTTATTATTTTTTTTTTCGTTTTACCCTCCCTCGCATATGGTTTTTCGCGGAAGGTTAGGTAAGCTGAAATCGGAAAATCGAAAATCCAAACGAATATTACATTTCGTACATCGGCTATAATTTATAGCTTGAGGATAAATAATGGGTTCCCGTTATTAACTCTTGTTAATTATTTGGTAGTTTATAATTAATTACGTTGGACTGCTGCTGTATCAGTATTGATTTCTTTGTTCAAAAAAAAAAAAAAAAAAAAAACTTTCCTTTTTTGATTGCGGGAGAGGAAAAAAAATTATTCGAAACTAAAATGAATTATTCGGATATTTTTTATATCTTTGACTCGACGCCATCTGCTGGTCATGGCAATTAATTCGAGGCTGTTACCAACGCAGTGTCTCAAGGTCGCTCCCCCTTTTGCAAAGGGGCTGATAATTGGAAGTTTGCCTAAAAAAAATCTTTTGACAAATGTGAATTTTTTTTTTTTTTAATTCGCTCCTTCCCTGCCGGGAAAAAAAGCAAAATAAAACTATTATTTTATTTGGTTTTATTAAAGTTGTCACGTCACGACTTTAAAATGGATACCCTTTTGTAAATGAGCCAGTTTCAAAAAGCTTTCCTCTTTAACAATGTGTCTATCTTTTTCGGTTGGCGTAATTAAACAATTTGTCAGCTTCTTTTCTCCGGCATTATTTAATCCGTTTTTGCATTTTATACTTGACTTTCTCACATTTATTTTTGTTACTCCGCTTTCTTTATTTGATTATCATTCAAGTCTGGGTTTTATAAAATAGTTATCTTTTTTTTTTTCTTGGAAACTTTCGACATAAAATGGAATAGAGAAGCTTTTATCGTTTAATCGAAAAATAAACTTGAGCAAAGCTAACTTATTTTCCGTGGATAGGTGCACTTATTCAAAGCTTGATTAATAAATAATGTCGTTTGAATGCGTGATCGTATTCTTTATAGATTTCAAACAATAGTGAATTCCGAAACCAAATTAATGCAGAAATAGCCGGAAAAACGTATAGGGGAGGGGATTTGGGGGGATACTACGTGGGCTCAATATTATATTTTTGTAGTTACACTTCCCAGGTTGACAAGCATTTTTCATATACTAAGTACAGGGGACTAGTGTCAAGCTGGGAAGAGTAACTAGAACAATATAATGTTCAGCCCTCGATACCACTGAATCCTCCGTTATGACACTGCATGCCTTTCAGCCATCTACAATAACGGACGTTACGCTGATTTTACATTGGACACACTCCCCCCTGTGTTCAACATGGACGAACCGCATGTCGTTATATTAAGTAGGGCTTCTATCTTATGTAAAGACTTTCACTTCCCTTTATTCAGCCTATGACGTCATTGGTCTACACCTTTTTTGCAATGAGAAGGTTGCGGTGATCGGTATTATAGGAAAAAAGTAGTCTGATATCCATCAGATCTCATTCAGATATCAGTCTGGACCATAGAAACCAACTGATATCAGATTGATGTCCGAAGGAGATCAAATGGATGTCAGAATGATTTTGTGTCTCATGGGATACAGCCTAGATCATGACACGCTCAATCCTCAATCATGTAATGCGACGCGTCGTGCTTCTATACCTAGTTCTCAAATTGGAATTTTCTCCAGGTGAGACTCATACGCTAGTCGGAAAATCAACGGTGACCACACTGTAGGTACCATATCTGCCCAGATAGCATTTTCAATCCATTGGACATCCTGTGGATTGTCCATCAGATTCAGACATCCTCACCAAATCCATGGCATATCCATTGGACGTCCAATGGACGCCTTATGGATCAATGCGGACATAGGAACATCCAATGGACGTCCAATAAATATCTTTATGACGTCCTCAAGATGTCCTAGGGACTGGATAGACTATGCTATCTGGGTGTGAACGAGCGCATGTGGATGCACAGGTGAGAGATCATCACTCTTGTACTTGAGCAAAGGAATAAGGAAGGTTTCTGTAATCCCATTTTCAATACCTGAGTTGGAATGCGCCTCTCGTCTGTAAGATCTACAGACATCTTTTATTTAACTCACGAATAATGTGCTGGTTACCTTTCTTTTTACAATTTCTTAAGCAGTGGAAAACTTACTGCGTACTAATGTTTATCAAAAACCTGCCGGATTTACTTGTTACATTTAGCGAGGAAGATTCCCAGATAGCATTTTCAATACAATGGACATCCTGTGAATCGTCCATTAGATATCTACAGGATATACAAATTCATGGGATATTCATAGGATGTCCAAAGGACGTTTTTTGGATCAGTGCGGACATGGGTAAATCGAATGGACGTCTAATGGATATCCTCTTGACGTCTTGAAGACGTCCTCGGGGATTGGATAGACTTTGCTATCTGGGTTAGCACCGCAAAACGTTTTCACAATCAGCTATAGTACATCTGGCGCAAAACTAGCACGAATTCGCACTATAGAAACACAATATTGAATAACAACATTATACAGTTTATACAGTATACTGTTTGCTTTATTTTTCAAGTCTGATATAGAGCCATTAAGGGATCGATATTCAATTTCAAACGTCCAATGTTGTCTCTATCAAGACCAGATCAGTGATCCGCGTAAATAAAGTCTCAGTATTTTAAGATGAATTTCAATCATCTTTTAAGAGATTCGGCAACCATTTTACTCATCCATTTTCCGACTTGCTGAGGGTCTAATATGAGACATTCCATTTAGGAGGATGTAGATCAATGCCTTTCCCCAATAAAATTATGGAATCATATAAGCACCCTTCACTTCGTTAGCGATGTAACAAGAAATAACTTTTTTTAATCTAGAAATGAGAATTTTTTCTCCTTCCTGATTTTCGATTTTGCTGCAAAGTATTAAAGTGTTGCTCCATTTTGGGTTCGAAAAAAATTGTCATTTTTGATACTTTCATTACTTTTAAAAACTTCTGCCACAAAATGTAACATTTTTTGACTGATTCGACCTTTAAACTATTAAAAAAATAACAAGAAAATTTCGTGAGAAGCTTGAATTAGCAGGCTGCGTGATGTTGGTATTAAGGAATCAGGAGGTCTCCAAATGTATGGATAAATGAGCAGCAAGACAGCAAACACTAGTATAATAAGTCACAGATTCAACAACAATTGTTCTGCATTTAAGCAGAGCAATTGAAGTTGGCATCAATGAAATTTTCTCAAAAACTTTAAGCCCAACGGTTTTTTAACTTTGTCTGATGCAACTGAAGCGAAGCGATTTCCAGTCTTGTTACCTGGAGAAAAACCTAGCTTGTAGAGCAGTTAACAGTATCTTGAGGTGGCCTTACATAGATTTCCATCTTTTCTTAATATTTCAAAGACTTCATAGCTCTCATATGTCAAACCAATTTTTCACATCTCCAGAAAAAAAAAATACGACGGCAGTGCCTTTTGAACATTTCAGAAACTCAGTAAAAACACGTTCGTTTGATCGACATGGACATGCAACGCCTCTAGTGGCACTCATTTCTTCGTCTTGGAAATGAAACCTTTCAATTCTGAATTTTTCCTTGGGTAACTTTTTTTTCCTCATCTCCTTTAAAAGTTTTCTTAAATTGCTTTGTGAAAAAAAAAAAACGTTTTTCCCGCAAAGAATCAATAAGAAAGGAACATTTTGCTTTTTTTTTTTGTTCTCATTTTGAAACGTTCACATCTCCATCTCATTTGGTAACAAATTCACACAGGAGTGATATTGTCAATGTCGAACAGGAATATATAAAGAAGAAGAAAAAAGAAAGATTTTTCGATAGCGAAAAAAAAAAAAAAATTATAAAGGAAACAGTGAACCTTTTTTTTTTTTTTCGATGTTTTAAAAAGAGTATTATAATAACGACAACCATTACTGTAGGAACAAATAACTTTTAATTAATTTTTCTGAAAAGTAATGGTACAAGAACGAAAATTCTTAATTAATTCTTAACGATGGGCTTTTCGCGTATTTCCAGAATAATGAAGCTAATTTTTTTTTTTTTTTAAGGCATTACATTTTTTTTTTCTTTTTTTGTTTAAAAAATGACGACCGGTAAATGATTTGACCTTAAGATGGATTGTAACGTTTCTTTGCTAACAATCTAGTTAAAAGTCTTGAGGCACGCCTTTTAAATCCTAAAAATTTCAGATTGATTAGTAAGGTCTAAACAAATCAAAATATAAGAACGCAAAAGAATGGTAATATGGCGAAATTTGGTGTAACAGCCGAGGAAGAACATTGATCCCCAATGTCAAAGAAACAATGAGGAGGTGCCTTCTTTCGAGATCAATGTATTCGTGTTGGGGACAGGAATATTGTGCATTTTGTGTATAGGAGTTTTTTAATCCCCGTTTCACGTAAATTGTTGACTGCGAGCGACCCGGACCATTGTCGATGCGGTTTGAAAAAGTCAAACTCTATAAACTCCAATAATTGTTTATTACTTGACCGCATAAAACCGGGCGGACTGTTATATCATGAACACACGTACACCCACTATACAGTATATTTTATATTTACATAAAAATTTTAAAACGGATTCATCTTTCTTTTTTTTTTTTAGACGGATATAACTCTCCAGAGAAAAGCTTTGTGAACATGAACCAGGAAAACAATGAAAGGTGTTTAGTTTTCCATTTGAGATGACATTTTTGAGAAAAAAACGAATTTAAATAATGAAAAAAATATAAAATAAAGCTAGCATTACTTTTTTTTTTTTTTTTTTTTTTGCTGACCTAGCTTTACCTGGGATATGTCAAACAATTAGCGAAATAGGTTTTGCTTCGTGGAAAAGGTTAAACGATCGTTTTCGTAACAGACTATTTTATGGATGAATTTCAAGGTTCCTATGAAGACAGGGCAAGTCAGTTTCGCCCACGAAGTCAGGTTCCGTAATAGGTGAAACTTGGATCGGTTGTTACCTTGCCTGACAGGGAAACCAACGGTAACACTTTTTTTTCTTTTTAAATCGTATAATTAGCTTATGATGGATTACATCGACCTACCCAAACCAGGACCGTATTGATAAAAAGAATTTCAAAAAAAAAAAAAAAAAAAAGATTTTAGCATCGTCATTGTTAACGGAATTGTAACATCCACATTTATTTTTTTTTATGATCCATGATGGCCCTAATGTGTTAATGATTGACTCATCTAGTTCATCGGTTTATCGGACATATATAAAAAAAAAGATATTTAACGCAGTATTTAATTCAGTTTGTCGCAGTTCACTTAAACGAGTTTTTTTCACGTTTCTATTCAATAAAAAAAATTTTTGGGGTGAGATCAAGGACCAAAACATAAAATTTAAGAATTGAACTTTCTTTTTGCTAAAAAAAAAATGAGATCAACTAATAATTACAGCATAATTATTTTTTTTCCTTTTTTTTTTTTTTGGTAAGCCTCCTGTAATATGCCGAAATATGCGTGTTTTAGAGCCGGCTTTAGGGCCGTACAGAGATTTTTCAGGACGAAAATATGAGAGAACCAGCCCTTTTCGAGGCGATACCGCCCTTAAAACGATACTTAGTGATAATCAGAGATACTTAGTGACGATACTTAGTGGTAATATCGTTTCAAGACGATACTTAGTGATAATCAGAGATCGATACGATACGAGACGAAACCGTCTTATTCTCAGTCAGAGACAGAGTCTCAGTCTCCAGGTCTCATCTCTATTCTTGGTCTCAAGACTGAGACTCTTTCTTTTCCGATAAGAAAAACGAGACTGGGAAGAAACCGTCTCGTATCGTATCGTATCGGTCTCGGAAATAGTCTCGGTATCGAAATTGTTTTCTGATCTCATAATATTGAACTTCTCCTTATTATTTACTTTTATTAAATACTCCGAGAACTGAGTTCGAGAAAGAAAACCATTCCGAAAATGAGACCGACTTTAAACATCCAAGACTATTCCGAAATCGATTCGATAGAGACAAAATGGCAAGTCGGCCAAAATGTTGAATGTTATACATTCAATGGAAGTCAGAAGATAATTTTTGGGAATTTTTAAGTAAATAAAATATTTTTCGAAAGCGATATATGGCGCGCTAATGCGAAAAAAAAATTGAAAGCACTTTTATGCCCTTTTTTAGGGCAAAAACTGAAATGCGAAAAAAAGACGTGACCTTAATTCTACATGTTTTAACTAAATTTTAATGATTATCCCGTCACCCAAATGTTTGGGCCTAAGAATGCCCGAATTTTTACATTTTTTAAGTTAAATCCCCCTCTACACCTTACATGGATAATATTTTCGGCCTGACTTATTTTTTTCCTGATACCCCTATATATAGGTAACATCACCCTATAAAACCGAATTTTTATGCCCCGTATTCCGTGAGTGGTGAATTTTTCAGAATTCATCTAGAAATATTTTTTATTCCGTTTTTCTCTTAAAAAATTCTTTAAACGACTTTAGCGACCTCTAGAAAATTTTTTAAAAATCTAATAAAAATTAAGAGGGTCCTCTGCACAATGAATAATCAGAATTTGACCTCGGAGCGAAAATCTGAAGTGACCGATTTATTTTGACGCACCCTGATAGAGACGGTCTTGCCTCGGTCTCGTTTCTCACATCGGAAATAAAAAGTCTCAGTCTCAAAGTCTCATCTCGATTCTCGGTATCACTAGTATCTGATACTGCTTATAGTATCGTTTTGAGCACGGTATCGTCTCGAAAAGTACTGCTATCGAATAGCCCTACAAAAACGTATCTGAACGTAGCGCTAAAACGGGTAAAGCCGACTCTGGTGTGTTTCGTTTCCGTTTAAGACGAAGTTCCTTCTTGCCCATTTTCGAGTCCAGACATTCGGCAAGAAATTTTGCGTCATAGCACAAACTCCTAAATCAATATCAAGAAAGTCTCTTTTCCAAAGATTGGTTAAAAATGGAAAATTAAAAACGTCACGAGATGTTAAACGGAATGAAAAGTCATAAGATAAATTCTATAAGTTTAAATCAGAAGAAAAGCGAAAAAGATACAAAAGAACAAAAAGTACACTAACCCCCTTTATCTCATACAAGTTCATACACAGTAGAATTGGCACGGCAAATGAAATTCAGATTATCTCTTCCACTCCGTACCATACACCACGATTTATCTTTATATGGGAAGAACAATATGAGGAAACCCTATTTCTATCAGTTTTCAAGGAACGAATTTTTTTTTTTTCCTTTTTTTTTTTTTTGGTAAGCCTCCTGTAATATGCCGAAATATGCGTGTTTCAGAGCCGGCTTTAGGGCCGTACAGAGATTTTTCAGGACGAAAATATGAGAGAACACAGGACATTAAAAAGTAGGGCTATTCTAGACCAGCCCTTTTCGAGGCGATACCGCCCTTAAAACGATACTTAATGATAATCAGAGATACTTAGTGACGATACTTAGTGGTAATATCGTTTCAAGACGATACTTAGTAATAATCAGAGATCGATACGATACGAGACGAAACCGTCTTATTCTCAGTCAGAGACAGAGTCTCAGTCTCCAGGTCTCATCTCTATTCTCGGTCTCAAGACTGAGACTCTTTCTTTTCCGATAAGAAAAACGAGACTGGGACGAAACCGTCTCGTATCGTATCGTATCGGTCTCGGAAATAGTCTCGGTATCGAAATTGTTTTCTGGTCTCATAATATTGAACTTCTCCTTATTATTTACTTTTATTAAATACTCCGAGAACTGAGTTCGAGAAAGAAAACCATTCCGAAAATGAGACCGACTTTAAACATCCAAGACTATTCCGAAATCGGTTCGATAGAGACAAAATGGCAAGTCGGCCAAAATGTTGAATGGTATACATTCAATGGAAGTGAGAAGATAATTTTCGTCATTTTTAAGTAATTAAAATATTTTTCGAAAGCGATATATGGCGCGTTAATGCGACAAAAAAATTGAAAAGCACTTTTATGCTCTGTTTTTGGGCAAAAACTGAAATGCGAAAAAAATATCGTACGTGATCTTAATTCTACATATTTTAACTAAATTTTAATGACTATCCCGTCACCCAAATCTTTGGGCCTAAGAATGCCCGAATTCTTACATTTTTTAAGTTAAATCCCCCTCTACACCTTACATGGATAATATTTTCGGCCTGACTTATTTTTTTCCTGATACCCCTATATATAGGTAACATCACCCTATAAAACCGAATTTTTATGCCCCGTATTCCGTGAGTGGTGAATTTTTCAGAATTCATCTAGAAATATTTTTTATTCCGTTTTTCTCTTAAAAAATTCTTTAAACGACTTTAGCGACCTCTAGAAAATTTTTTAAAAATCTAATAAAAATTGAGGGGGTCCTCTGCCCAATAAATAACCAGAATTTGACCTCGGAGCGAAAATCTGAAGTGACCGATTTATTTTGACGCACCCTAATAGATACGGTCTTGCCTCGGTCTCGTTTCCCACATCGGAAAAGAAAAAGTCTCAGTCTCAAAGTCTCATCTCGATTCTCGGTATCACTAGTATCTGATACTGCTTATAGTATCGTTTTGAGCACGGTATCGTCTCGAAAAGTACTGCTATCGAATAGCCCTACAAAAACGTATCTGAACGTAGCGCTAAAACGGGTAAAGCCGACTCTGGTGTGTTTCGTTTCCGTTTAAGACGAAGTTCCTTCTTGCCCATTTTCGAGCCCAGACATTCGGCAAGAAATTTTGCGTCATAGCACAAACTCCTAAATCAACATCAAGAAAGTCTTTTTTCCAAAGATTGGTTAAAAATGAAAAATTAAAAACGTCACGAGATGTTAAACGGAATGAAAAGTCATAAGATAAATTCTATAAGTTTAAATCAGAAGAAAGGCGAAAAAGATACAAAAGAACAAAAAGTACACTAACCCTCTTTATCTCATACAAGTTCATACACAGTAGAATTGGCACGGCAAATGAAATTCAGATTATCTCTTCCACTCCGTACCATACACCACGATTTATCTTTATATGGGAAGAACAATATGAGGAAACCCTATTTCTATCAGTTTTCAAGGAACGAATTTTTTTTTTTTTTTCCTTTCAAGTCGAGGACGATTAAAATTTCGATTTTTAATATTTTTTTAGCGCCCTATAATCCTTTTCCTCATCGATTATCAGACATCAATTTGCAATATCAGAAATCAAATAAATTACATTTAAAATAAAATAAAAAAAGAAAATCCGATTCCGAAATGTGCACTTGTGGAAACGGATAAAACGATTATTGTATTAAAGCTTTTCATTCCCGATTTTCCATTCAGGTGCCTCAAAATGGAACTACACTTTCCAGATCTTTCTTTTTTATTTTCTTCCGGTGGATTTTCGAAATAAAAAAGATAAAATATTCGACGATTTTTTTTTTTTTTTTTTTTTTTGAGGTTGTCAGTTCTGCACCTTGCCCGTAATAAATTATTAAGAAATCAGCAGGGACGTAAATTCGGTATGAGAAAGCGTAAAGCGTTATGATAGGGATTTTTGGAATTCTTTTTATTTCTTTTATGCAAAATTTTCTCTTTTTGAATATTTTATTTTGATTAGACGCAAGGAAAAAAAAAAAGTAGTTGACTGTATAAACTTCTAAAACAACCGAAAAAAATATACTTTTTTTTTTTTTGCGTCAGAAAGAAAGCAAGGAATGCAGATTTTTTTATTTTATTTTATTTTTTGTCTCTAAAGAAACGTGCGAAATTGTGTCGTTATAGAATGACAACCAATCTTACGATTTATTGCAGACTTAAATCAGTAAATCTTTTCTCCGTAAATTTATTCTTTTTTTTTTTTTTTTTTTTTCTTTCTTTTCGTTCTTTCTTGGTTTATAAAAAAAGCAGCACAACTTTTGTTGTGTAAAGTAAAAAAAAGTGATTGCCAATTTTTGAAAGTGAACAAACTTTTTTCATTTAAAATAAAGGAAAAAATCATTTGCGCATCATACATTTTCAATTTTTGCTTTACCGACCGTAATCAGAAAAAGTATGGTGAAAAAAAAATTTACGTTTATTAAATTCCCCATCGCCGTATTAAAAATTTATAAGATACCTCCATTTTTTTGAAACCTGTGTATGCACAGACATACAGTATGTAGATACTTAGCTTTCGTTTTAAAAGTTCACAAAATAGCATAACTTCATTTTTGAAGGAGCAGAAATTTTTTAAACTATTTTTAAAAAATTGAAATTTTGGGTATTTTTTTAAAAATAGAATTTGGTAATGAAGGGGTTGGCAATATAAATACTACGGTGGTATTAATATTGTAATTCACATTTGATCGATTTTACGTATTCATTATGCTTTCATCCATTTTTTTTTCCGAAAAAACGCGAGAACAAAATGAAAAAATAAAAATACATTGTCAAAAATAAATGAGCACCGCGTGAACAATCCTCCATTTTTATTTCATAAAACTCATTTTGACATTTTTATATAAAAAAGAATATAACCACCTTTTATTTCGTCATTTTCAATTTGCAATGTAAACAGAACGCAAATTTTACCCGCCGAAAAGCCTTCGAACTGATTTATTTTAATCGTTTTTCCCGTGAGCAGAGATTTAAAGCTTGCAAAAATTAATTCAGCTTTCCCAACTTTTTTTTCTTTTTTTTAATGCCTCGTTTCTGCATTAACCAATTTTGCTGAACTTTCATATCCCATCCTCGAAATATATATTTTTTCCTTCCTCTTTTTCTAATAAGGTTAATTCATTAAAATTCATACTTAATCTCTGAGGTCCAATAAAGTAAGCAAAAGTCCACGACGGAAAACTCGAGAGCGATATATCTTCTCTTAAACTAAAAAAATAAAAAAAAAAAAAGTTCATACCGTTTACGCCGAAATCGTTTTTTGTCATACCGGTAATGGGTCGGTTTTTCATTACTTAATTTGCCTAGTCCTTTTCTCCGGAAACTGTAAAAAAAAAAGCGGAGATAAAAATCTGGCCCTTTTCCCCTCTCTTTACTCCGAGAGATGAAGCAAAAAGATTGGCTGCTTCTAGGCATTACGTAATGGCACAGGAAGAAAAAAAAAAAAAAAAAAAAAAAACTCGAGTGTGATAGGAACGTTCGACCTCTTTTTTTTAAATTTTTAATTTTATAAAACGTGTAGCGTGATAACATTAAAGGGAGCATATAGGGATTCCCTTTTTTTTCCAATTGGGTAATAGGAAATGTGTATAGCAAAAGGATCCGCCGAGGGAAAAAAATAACAAATTGAAAATGTTTTTGGCTACAATATAACTTTTAACGGTTCATTTTATTATTAACATCAAAACTTGCAGAGACAACTTTTTTTTTTTTTGGAAAAAGTTTCTTTGGTTGTACGTTTAAAATAAATCGAAAGAAAACCTTTTTTCCCCCTTCCTTTTTTAGGTTTGGCATCAAAAAAGGCGTGAAAATGGATTCGCATAAAAGTGCGATTTTCCCGACCGAATAAATTACATTCGATTCGTTTAAATCGGTATTGCAGATAATGAAAAGGAAAAATTGGCAAGGTTAGTTTTATTTCTTCTTCTTCTTCTTTTTTTTTTTTTTTTTTTTTTTTTTTGTAAAAAAAATTTAAAAACCTTCCCCATCAGCATCTATTTTTCTTACTTACAATTTTCTTGTTGACATGTCAATTTAAAGGGTAAATGTGCTTGAATATGCGACGGGATAAAAAAAAAAAAAAAAAAAAAAAGAGTTCAGAGAGAAGAGGAAAAAAGAATTTTCTGTCGACATTATTCGTAAATCATAATCATGTCCCGCTTCTCTTCATTTTTCGTATTATACCGTTTCATTTTTAATGGAATTAAAAAATTTAATGGAAGACGCTTACTGGCAGAAGGAGGAGGAAGGAATGACGGGAGAGGGGAAAATAAGCGGGGGAAATGGGTTAGCCTTTGACGGAAAAACACTGAAAAAAGCTCATTAGCCTTTCTCTTCAATGAAAAAATTAAAAGGGAGTTTGTGGAAAAGTTGTTTTAAATGGGACATTTTCTCATTTAATATGAATTCCGCAATTGTCAAGTACAAGGGATCCCAAATCATGTTTTTTTATATGGCATGTGACTGAAATTGAAATCGATATTATTTCGATCATTTTTTTTTTCTTCTTCTTCGCAGTTGACAGTTAAAATATTAGTGACGGAATAGAATCATTTTTTATAAAATCCGTAAATGTATTCCCGTCACGTGGGGATTTTCAACATTTCTTGAAAGTGCCTCAAAAACAAAATGATGCCAATAATGATCGTTGCAGAAAATGAAAAGCGAAAACGTACGTTGCTTTTTCTTCTCGGTCCTTTTGGTCTGTAAATTTGAATGCTAAAACAGATCCCGTCAGTTTCCGACATGCTTTTCCTCTTTCCCATTATCAGTTTCGCCATTCGAATGAACCAAAACTCAAACCTTTAGAACGAAAGAAAAAATCCAGCTCTGCTTAAAAAAGTCGCTGTATGGGGCTATGAAAATTGAAGACCTTTACGTTTTAAAAAAGAAATATTTAGTTAAAACATCAGAGAGGTATTTTAAAAATATTCCGTCGAAAGACCGAACTGTTTGTAATAAAACATACATAGAAAATTTTCATCGAAGAAATTTCAAAGATTTCACAAATTGCAGAGAACAATTCGGTGAAGGAAATCCTCCGGCTAGCTAAAATCCCGGAAAGCTCAGAGAAAACTTCGTTGCGGTTTTTCAATATTTGCCAATGTCAAAGTCCTGTCTTTTCAGATAAAGTTGACCGCTGATGCTTATTGAAACAAACTCTTGTGTAAAAGATCTTTTAGACTTTATGCTTTGGATTTCTATTTTTCTGAGAAAAGAACCTTAAGACAGAGAAATATTTTTATAAGAAATTTTTTTTGTTTCAAATTTTGATGAAACAAAATGATAAAAAATAAAATTTTTAGCTCCAGCTTTTTAATTGTCCGACAAATTAAATGTTAATCCCTTAATTCTTTTTTTTTTTTTTTTTTTTTTTTTTTTTTTTTTTTGTCAATTTTTTCTGTTGTTTCTTTTTTATTTTTTACTTTTAGCCTTTCAAAATATCCGTGCCCTCTCTCTTAAGTCTCTCTTTCCCTTCAGTTTCTTTTTATTCCACTTTTTTGTAAATTGACGTAAAAAAGATCAATTCAATTAAATTAAAATTAAAATTAAATTATTTAAAAAGTCCCTAAAATTGTACCCGTTTAGTGACTTTTTCCAATTTAGAAACAAAAGGTTCTATCAACTCCATAAGCTAAGTAAAAAACGATAGAACCTTTTGCTTCTGAATTCAAAAAGTTACTAAATCTTAATTTTTTAAATATCATATATTTTTTCGAAAATTATACAGGAACATTCCTGGTAATGTCTAAAGCAGTTTTCAAGCAATCCTGGAGTCCTTTAATATATTTTGGCCCAATTTCGGGCATTTTATAATTGACGTTAGAACCTTTTATTGTTTCCAAATCACTTTAAGACTTTGACAGTTATAACCTTTTAATTTTTCAAAAAAAAAAAAATAAATAAATAAATAAAATAAAATAAATAAAATAAAATAAAATAAAATAAAAATTTTAGGCTTTTCAGTTTAGAGGTCGAAAGTACTCATGAGTAAACTCAAAAAAGTGAATTTCGTCCGGGGGTCGATTTAGAACCTTTTGTTTCTAAGGTCGCGCAATTACGATAAAAGATTCTAAACCAAATTCCGATTTCGATTTAATATCGGATTCCCGGCCAGCTCTTAATTATTATTCTTTCAAACCAGGAAGCCTAAAAAGCAAACTCTAACAAATCCTTGAATCAGTTTATAGCGTTTACTTGGAAAAAAAAAAAAAAAAAAAAAAAAAAAAAAAAAAAAAAAAAAAAGGTAAATTGTTTGTTCTTAAGTCTCATAGAATAGCATTGGGAACTAAGGAAAAGTTAAATCAGCCATTTACATTCCCAAAAACATTGAATGATTCAATGTCGGGTTAATTGGTTTGAAATTTATCTGCATTGCTCATCGAATTTCAGATTTGAATATAAATCCAACGAAAGGTGTGAATGAATTTAAAGCACTTGGAAAAGAGATATCTACTTCTGCTTTTCATTATACAATTATGTTTTTCACTTAAAACTTATTTAGAATGGTGTGAGTAATGACAAACTCAACATCTACGGACACACTCATTGAAACTTTTTACTTTTCAAAACCCAATAAACTGCTGGAATTTTAGACAAACGAGAAAAAGATTACTTTGATGGTTACGGTAACTGTTTTTTACTTGTCCAAATTAATCCAATTTTTTTTTTTAAATTTTGTCCTGATTAAACAATTTGACTGCTTGATAGTCATTTCCTACATCAGAGTGAACCCATTAGGCCAACGATTAGGCCCGATAGCCTAGCACAAAAATTCTAAATTCTGTACGCGCCGCATGTGACGACGTATCGTCCATCGTAAATGCGATTAGAGATACGCTGTTTCGACTGTTTCTCAAACCAACGTGAGCTGGTAAACGTGTGGTCACAGGATTTTTAATAGCCATCAAAACAGATTAACTCCAATCAAGACCCATGCACCGCAGCGCCGAGGCGCCGACGCCGGTGTTTTTTCAGGTGAAAATCACGCCGCCGCTGTAGAATTATTTTTTGTGACGCCGCTGCCGCCATGTGTGTTGAAACATTAGGGGCCGCAGCCGACGATTTAATTGGCGACAGAAATAACCGTTCATTTAACGATTGTAATGCAAAAACAATTTTAAATGCGTATTTGCGTTGAGTCCACTGCACTCTTTCGGGTAAAAATGCAATTAGCAATTGCTGCGCGCGCAGTCCCTTCGTGTGACACTATTGTGTCACGTGATGCAATCACAAGGCCTAGTCATTCAAGTGTTTATCGTTTTAGCCCCGGTGAAAATATTGTTTTTCTTAAACAAGTAACTTATATTTTTGTCACTTTGTGATGATTAATTAAAATGAGGGCGGTCGAGTTTATTAAAAAAAAAAAATAAATAAATAAAAATAAATTAATTATGCATAGAGTTAATTTTGCCTTTTACCATTCATTTTCCTAATAGAATTTTTTTTTGCCGGATTAGCCGCTGCCGCCGCCGCAAGCATGGCAAAAATTGCAAAAATTGCAAAAATTGCTCTTTGCAGAGGTTTACTTCAATCATATTTATGGTGGAGATACGTCAGTTGACCTCCAACGCATCCAATAAACCTCCAAAAGTTTTGAATGAAAAAAACTTAAATTCCTAATGAACCGTCGAAAAATGATTGAAATTCCCTCAGCGTATGAATATTAGATTACTTTCTCGTTGGATTATATCCACTTACAGCATATATACTTTCATACTTTCATGTATGAGTTAGCTAAGAGATTAATGCGTTTAACTGCGGAAAGACGCCGCAGTCATTGTTTGATTGCTGAACATTAATCGTTCTTTCATATGCGGTATAAACTTTAAAAATTAATATTGTTTTCGGCGACACCCCTTATTTCAAATACCGGTATGTTTCCTTTGAAATGGTCTGCGAACCGCATACGCACTCTTTGTTATTACACGGAATAAATAATCATCTTTAAATCCCTGATGCCATTTGCCGCGGCTCACCCCCCTTTCGAATTTTCCTTTTACCAATCATTTTTTCCCCCCTTCCCATTTCGTATAATTAGCTTCCGCAGCTAAACGTCCGGTAAAAGGTAAATTTTAAGTGGTCAGATCGATGGCTGGGAAATGTTTTAAAATTTCCATCCCTCAAAACTTTAAATTGATTAAATTTGTTATAACCGCCTGATGGTCATTCGGAGAACCGATGCCGGAAACCTGGAAGCCATTTTCCAAACCCAATTACACCCTTCGGGTCGTCTGTCTCTGTCGCTCTTTTCCTCCGATTTTGTGGCATAAGCGAATCAAGCTATTAAAGTTAATTAGAAGATCAAACAACCGTAAGAAATCAACTTGGCTTTGATAATTTGATAGGTTAGTTTTCGTTTTACGTTAAAATTTGCCGACAAAATGCAATCATCATTATCGTCGTCATTTTTCCGATCTATTATAAATTAATTATTCGTTTTATTAAAAAATTAAAGAAAAATAATTTTTTTTCGTGCGACTCTTTTTATTTTTTTTCTGATGGAAGGTAAAAGTAAATAATATAAGACTGGTAGTGTTATAGGAAAAACGTCGAAAAAAAAATTGGATTTTATTTTTTTTCTGGCTCATTTTCTTTCCCCAACATTTTTCTTAACGTTTGTCAAACATGTTAAGAAAAAAGTTGTGAAAAGTTTCAAATTTTTTTCCTGACTTTTTTTTTTTTTTTTTCTAAATTTTTTCTTAAAATTTACCCTGAGACTTGTCTTAATGTGCTAGAAGAAATGTTAACTAACATTTTGTTTTCCAACGGCACAATTATTGATTTTATGAGCAAGGATTTAAGCGTTAGTTCATCGGTACGAGTTTCAACTTGCACGGGGAAAGTCTGCGATCGAGCCAAGGTCACACTTGGGATTTCAGTATCAAATCTTCACCTCTGAGACTTGTGTTAAAATCATGTCAAATCATGTCGCGAAGCCCCACACTGTTAGGAACCGATGTCTAATGTAGTAGGTCCCTCTGACAATTCTTCCATAACAGTCAAAGGTTTTCGGTATTCCGTGTGTCGGCACTAGGGTACGTCATTTCCGACAAAGTTTTTCCGATTTTGCTCCTCCATGGAAAATAGGTTCATTTTATGTTAAAACTGCGATATAAATTTTAAAATAATTTTTTTTTCACCGTTTAGGGGTTGCTCAAGGTCGATATAGGTTGCGGCGGTATGATTTATTTTAGGCAGGGCTGTATATTGCTAATACCTCACTAGTGAAAATATTGGTATCAACAAAAGTACTCTACACTAGGGTTTTCGAGGTCGTAGAACACGAATTTCACTATCCCGAATTTTTCCGATTTACCCCTGTGACGTCATTAGCATTTTTATCGAGCCAATGCTTGGTTTTTCTTCGTAAAATGCGGCTTAATTTCGAATTTGGAGCCCTGATATTTTTTTTAAAAGTTGGTATCGCTCATACTTATGCTAAAATACCCGTAGAACACGAATTTCACCATCCCGATTTTCCCCAATCAACCCCTGAGTAGGAATATAAGTGTAAATTTGATTTTTTGGGCCAAAAATGGATTTTTCTGCCAAAAAATAACAACAACGCCTCACCTGTTTGATTTAGAGGTCATGTTCAATGAAATTTTTTACTCTGGTTACTCTAATTAATTATTATCTTTTGTGTTTCGAATCAATTTCCGAATTTTTTGCCGTCGGAAAAATTTGAAACTTCAAAAAAATTAAGGGTGGAATTTTTTGACCGTAAAAAATTTCGGAAATGATTCGAAACACAAAAGATAATAATTAATTAGAGTACCAGAGTAAAAAATTTCATTGAACATGACCTCTAAATCAAACAGGTGAGGCGTTGTTGTTATTTTTTGCAGAAAAATCCATTTTTGGCCCAAAAAATCAAATTTACACTTATATTCCTACTCAGGGGTTGATTGGGGAAAATCGGGATGGTGAAATTCGTGTTCTACGGGTATTTTAGCATAAGTATGAGCGATACCAACTTTTAAAAAAAATATCAGGGCTCCAAATTCGAAATTAAGCCGCATTTTACGAAGAAAAACCAAGCATTGGCTCGATAAAAATGCTAATGACGTCACAGGGGTAAATCGGAAAAATTCGGGATAGTGAAATTCGTGTTCTACGACCTCGAAAACCCTAGTGTAGAGTACTTTTGTTGATACCAATATTTTCACTAGTGAGGTATTAGCAATATACAGCCCTGCCTAAAATAAATCATACCGCCGCAACCTATATCGACCTTGAGCAACCCCTAAACGGTGAAAAAAAAATTATTTTAAAATTTATATCGCAGTTTTAACATAAAATGAACCTATTTTCCATGGAGGAGCAAAATCGGAAAAACTTTGTCGGAAATGACGTACCCTAGTCGGCACTCGTAAAAAAAAAATGCCTTGAGCAAGCTCTGCCTTGCAACAAAATAGTAGCGCTTCATCACAAAGCAAAAATACTTTGCAACAAACGTACAGGTTGATTCTTGATAAGATACGTATTTGCGTTGTTTTTCGCAAGGTTTAAATAAAAATGTTTTGCCGCAAGACATTTTCGCTTTTGTAATAGTCATTTTTTTTCCTGGCCGGTAAGATTGAAAAATTTGTTTTACCTTGAGAAGATACCCGTAGCCAGAACGAAGAGCCAGGGGGGCAGTTGAACTTGTTAAGCGGGGCAATACATCTTCAGTCCCTATGCCTGTCGTGTTTAGCCCTCTCTTGCCTACAGGCCCGGATACCCATTGTGCAGCATTATCCCTTGTTATTCCATAGAACACGACAGCGGGAATACTCGCATTTTACATTATGTGGGAATTATCGGTGGTAACGGATAAAGAAAAGTAAAGTAGGAAGAATACGCAAGTGATGGGAGGAGTGGACTCGCACCACTGAACTTCCGTTTTAACAGACAGCTGCTCCATTCGTTGAGCCAGCTACCACGGTTTTGACGTCCCTAACATGTTACAAATAATATTAGTCGTGAAACTGCACTCGAGTACTTTGTCACCGTTTGCGGATTAATTCATTAACAAGATAAATCACAGGATCGAACTATACGTGTTACAAAAATGATAGAATTCTTCCGCTTATTCTGAAACTCTTTTAGACTCATCTCTCTCTCTCTCTCTCTCTCAGTCCAACATCGTGACCGATGTGTGGTGGTCGACTTCAAGTGACTGGGATATTGCGCATTGCCCGCTTAACAATATCCCTCTATTTGCCCCGGTCATTGGCCTGTCTACTGGGGTCTGCACGCTTTCTCTAAAGGTTGACTTCGTCAATTTAGAGATTAGTTCTGTCCACCTAGTTGGCGAACGTCCCCTTCCTCTTTTGCCTTCCGGTTTACTTTGTACCACAAATCTCCCCATCGTATCATGACGAGAGATGTGACCGAATAGCTTGAGGATCCGACTCATAGAAGCAACCATCCTTTGGAGACTCCTAGAAGCACCCAGATAGCAAAGTCTACCCAGTCCCGAGGGCATCCACTGGATTTACCTATGTCCGATCCAAAAAAAGACCTTTAGACGTCCTATGGATATTCCATGAATTTGGACATCCTGCAGATATCTAATGGAGAATCCACAGGACGTCGATTTGCAATGGATTGCAAATACTATCTGGGAAGCGAACGCATAGATGTTTAGAAAAAAAGGGCTTTAAGCACCTATTTTTTTTATCCTTGCGTATTAATAAGCAGCCGAAGACAAAGCTTAAGAATCCCTGTCATTTTATTTCTGTTTTGGTAGATTATATAACATGTAATCCGTTTGATTCCTAGGCTCTTCCGCATGAGGCATTTTGTGATTACGGCAAATGCGCATTTAAACGGATGTTTGCGAATATCCATTTCAAAATAATTAACCCCCCTAAAACATAGCTTTACAGTAAATAATAATATCGGAATATCTAAATTTATCGGCTCCGAATTGCAATATATACGTTGAATAAACATAAGACTACTGATGCTGTACCACGCTTGAAATGTTTTCCCCGATAAAGTAGAAGGCAACCACATAAATTAATATTATCCGAATCGGACCATCCTTACCCCCAGTAGCATAAAGCTATTTAGTTCAGTAAATTATTCCAGAAAGTTTCTTTTTTTTTTTTTCCACCATAAAAACTGACGCCGTGTTTATTTCGTTTTATGAGAAAAAACACTCTCCAGCTATTTTTCCCATTTTTTGCTTCGTGTTTCATTCGTAAAATAGCCCGAAAAAAAAATTCTCCCGACATTATAATGACGGAAAGAGAGAAAGAGAGACCGACCAAAAAAGAAAAAAAAAAAAAAGAGAAATTTGTATTGGGAACCGAAATGAATAATAACATTACGGTAGCGAAAGACAAGTTCAGTATCATTACTCGATGGAAAGATTTCAGGATTTTCCCTTTTCCGTATCCATGGCAACGCTCTCGGGAAGGAAAGGTGAAAATTTACATGAAGAGGCACAAGTCAAACATGTTCTACATTTGCCAGCTCTGGTTTCTTTAATCCCTCCGTATAGGTTTTCTGTATCGGAGAATAACTTTTCTTTTGTCTTGAAACTCGACTCTTGTGGTATATTTAATAAGCTGATTAGAAACTTTGTTTTGTCAGCCATAAGATTACCGTTTTCCTCACTGGCGGTATACAACTCGGCAGGAACAAGCGCAATCATCCGAGGTGGCTTTACTCCTTTACTCTGGATTTTAATAAAGGTTTTCGATATTATATTCTTGGTTGTTTCCTTAAAGTTTTTACGTAATTCCTCCTTCAATGATTCGAGTTTTTCAAACCGATATTTGTGTTTTGGAATGGGGCGTCGCCGTTTTTTTTTTTAATATTTTGTTGTAAAAGTTGATGGGAGAGGATGCGTATAAGCCAATAATTTAATGAATACCGGTAATTATGCAAGCAGAGACGGTACAAAAGGCAAACAAAATATCGAATAGAGCGGATAAACAACGTGATTATGGTAATCGAAGAAACTTCGTACTAAGAACATCCTGGAAGGAAAATATTCTAAAACATTAGAGATCTACTGTAGTTACTCTTAGGCCTACCGACATAATTATAACATCGTAAACAAAAGCTCAAAGACGAAAACTACGTCATTCTGGAATTTGGATGATAATAATAATAAGATGTACGGATTCGTCTGGACTAATTAACAATGATAGCGAACTAGAATAAATACATTAATTATTAATACATTTAACAAGTCTTGACATTTCTGCAACAAACAATTCGAGAACGCTGAAAGGGACAAGGTTTAACAAGTAAATTATTAAATCCGTTCATTAATTCCGTGGTTACTTTGACTTGCAATGTACTGATGCTCCTTATAAAACAAACTTTCGGATTAATTTAACGGAACCGTGGTTTTATATGTTTAGGGGAAAATAGTTTAGATCGCTGCATTTTCTTATTTAAGGTCTGCAGGTAAAGAAAATGTTGTGCCGCCGAAAAATCAGTTTTATACTTTGGCTTATGGTCGTGTGATTTGATTACACTGATGCCAAACCTCAAAGGATAATTTTGAAAATGGCGGCATGCACATTCAGGGTTGAAACATTTACAGAATGAAGACCATACTAAACCGGGACTTTAGTATCTGGGACCTTATACGCCAGGTACCATAAGCGGGGATGGCAGGGGAGCCCCGCAGCGATCAGACAACATTTTGGAAAATGTGAACCATTCTGGTCGACTACGCTATGCACTAGGCTGCCGGTCACCACAACGAACATTAGCAGCCACGAAAAAGAGAATGCACGATTATAAAATCGAAATCTCGTGATAAGGCACATCCTAGGCCTATCAAAGTCAAAGTCTCTTGAAAGTTTAAAGATCCCTTAATAAATGCATCTGCACATAGTGTAAACCAAAACGTCATTTAAGTCCAGTTTTTCTCAGATTTACTTCAAATTTACGATAGAAACCACATTATACATGGTTAAAGAATTCCGATGCGATATAATGATTTTTTAAGTTTCCTATCATAAGCTTTATGAAGGAAATAAAGAACATCACTTTTAAAATTTTAGGATATAAAACAAAGGAAAGAAATTTTATAAACTTGTAAACATATGTCCCTACTACGTGATTATCCGATCACTGGAAAAAGGCCAGTTTCGCCGGGTAGCACGTGCTAACTGAGTTCTTTCTTAAAGAAAAAGAATAAGTGCCGCGATCTCTTCCATTCTATCTTCAAAAAAATTGTACAATTTTTTTTTCTGTATCTTACTACTTATTAGAAAAGTCTTTAATTCTATTAAGGATGCTGCTGATCCACTTAAGATTTTGTACATTAAACATTTAAATCGAAAGAGCCTGTGGGCTTAAGGCCGTCTCAAGTTTTTAGATTTATAACTCTTTTTATGGGGAAAGTTTATTAAAGGAAAATGCGCAAGGGCAGAAGGTAATGGATTTATTTACTTCTTCATTTTCCAAGATTTTAACTAAACGCAGTCGTAATTGCAATAACGTAAATATTTCCGAGAATCATTTCTAATTACAATTACGCAAGAAGAAGGAAAAAATAAAATAAGCTCTTTTCTTTATCCCTTTTTCTCTTTTTTTTTTTTCTTTTTCTTAAAAGAAAATGATGTAACAGATTTAATATTTCATAAATTTTCTTATTCGTGACTAAAGAAGTTGGGTGATTATTTGCTTTTAAAGCCTGAACAAAATAAAAAGCAGTAAAAAAGTTTATAAAATTCTTTTTCCCGTAAACTTTCTTATAAACTTTTTTCGAAGTATGAAAATTTTCTTTGAGATAAGATTAGCTTTCCTTGAAGGTAATATTTAAGGTAGTTTAAACGTAATTATGAAGGATTGAATCGCGTTAAATTTTTCATTAAAAAAAAGAAATTGTCCATGTGACTTTGGGCTTCTTGATGTTTTTCATTAAATAAAAAGTATCACGGTTTTCTGAAACTTTTTAGTAAATGGATAGAAGAAAGCTAAAAAGATTTTTTTTTTCGGGAGACACAAGGGGGAGGAGGAGGTATTTTTCTTTTAACGTTAATTACTGTATTGAAGATGACAAAAGGAATTCCTCCGGAAGTAATATTTTAAGGCTTTAATTTTTTTTTCCTAGGGATTTAGAACTTTTTAAAAAATTGATTTTTTTTCCCAAGACGATCCATTAGCCTGATTTTATTATTTGGGGAAAAAAACGTGGTAAGAAAAAATAGTCGCAATACTTGTCACGATGTAGTGAATAGAGGAATCTGTCTGGTATTCGATCAAATGATTGATTGATCGATTCGTGAATTGACGTTTTTTTTTTTTTTTTTTGAATGCACAAAAACTTATTTTGCGTTTTTTATTTTCCCTTAGTTCGTTTTTGACTGAAGAAAACCTTTCATTTGCTGTAAGGCAGAGCATAAAACTAAAAAAATTTTATTCGAACATAAAAAGTTATAAAAAAGCGTTAAGAGCTAATAAATGAAAGGGATTCAAAAATACAGAAAATTCCGAGAATGTTGAACAGGGCACCACTAGAGGCGCTCAATTTTCTTTGGAAGAGTACTATAAAAAGCAATTTCCAGAAGCCATTACGAAATTTAAACGAAGAAAGAGTTTAACAACACAATTACGTCACTGCAAAAAAATGTATAAAAATAACGAAATCCCAAGGAAGTGCATATGAAAAAGCTCCATTTGGGACTTGGCTCTTGGAAATTTTTTCCATATTTTTGAGACTATATATCGTCCTGTCTCAATCGCAAGTTTCTTAGTTGGGTTTGATACTGATCAAAGTGAAACAAGAATGTCTCTAAGGAATAACCGTGTATTTTTCGGCAAGTGTTTTTTAGCCTCGAAAAAGCTATTCGAATAAGCTTATTAAATTTCAGTCAAGAGATTCAAAAACTGCAAAAGTAACGACTTTAGCGACTATGTTACAATTTAACGTCTTTGATCTAATCACGAGTGATTCCACCACGACGTCTTGATGGCGACCAATACCCTGGTCGCCATCATGTGCTCGTCACGTGATCAGCGTGCTTGGGTTGTGATCAGGGCGTGATCTTGGCCGGGTAAAATTTTGGAGTTATACGGATCTGAAACTGCGGTAGACACAGTGTATGACCCAGTGCGTATATGTGTAAGCCCAGCAAAAAATGTGACGTACTTTAAACGTCAAAGAGACGTCATCAGGCATGGTCACATTCTGGAACGATTTTACGAGTCGAAATGACGTCTTTAAGAATGACCGATAATAAAATTTGTCTAGAAGGCGTCTAAAAGAGATGACATTGATCGAGGTGACGTCAATAGGGCTACAATAAGACGTCATCCACGAGCATAAGGTGTTATTTTGACGCCGAAAAAAACTCATGGAAAATGACCACATCAGATGACCAAAATGTGACGCGTCGCCATGACGTCACTATTTTGTTAAGAGTATATACTCAAGACCGGTTTGCTCTCGCCAAATACCATAAAATTATTTCATCTAGGGGTGTAACAAGAAGGAGACAATGCATACCTCCCCTGTCCAAACTTTGCACTCCCTGGAAAATTTATTTTACCTGTATCTTTGCCCTCCTATTCCTCCCCTTCCCTTTACTCTAAAAATCGTCCATCAAATGGACTCGAAACGTACAGGGGGTAGGTTCTCAAAAATTAAGTTTATCGTTTCATTTTTATTTTATCAAACCTCGAAATAAATATTTGAATTGACTATACATAGTCAGGCACAAGAAAAAAAAAAATTATTGCGCCCCTTAATGAATTGATGCCCTGCGTTCTGAGACAACTGTCCCTGTTAATTGCTACGCCACTGAAGGAGTCGCAGCCCCTCCTGCTATTTTTTTGATAATAAATTTCACATCGTTACCTAGAATTTCTTAGCTCTACTGAATAGCACTACTTCCAAGAAATTTATTCGACCTTAAAAAGGAAATAAGGCACATAACCTATGAAACAGTCCCCAGAGTTTTATTTTTTACTACTTTTTTTTTTTTTTTTTTTTTTTTTTTTTTTTTTTTTTACACAGAAAGAAAAAAAAGTTCACATAGTATGCTTTTAGAATATAAAACGAGCATATATATTGTTATACGGTATTAAAGGAAAATCTTTAAAATAAATTCAATTTCGACGAGTTTGCGCTCAAGCTACACAGTCACAAAGATGACAATAAGGATGCTTAATTTTTTTTTCCCTGGGAAATGAAATTAAGAGTACTTGATGCGACCGATGTATGAGCAACCTTAAAAAGAAACGAGGAAAAAAAGAAATTCATCTCGATTTTTTTTTATTTTTAAATTACAAAACGGTGTAGGTCTTGCCAACTTTATCCGTACATGAACAAGGCTTAAATTTTTTTCTCGACGGGGAAAAAAAAATAAATTTGTGAGCCGGCTATAAATTTAATCGGTACCATTTCGTAGTTTTAAATTCCCTTAAATCGACTCGATTAGTTCTCGGAAACGATTATTCTAGTCCAAACGAAAAATTTTATTTTCCGAGAAACAAAAAAAAAAGGCTTAGAAAATTTTAATTTAGATTCCGCAGCAAAAAAAATAAAAAAATCGAAAAAGAAAACCAGGAGAGATAAATCAAAATGCAACATGAAATATTAATAAATTAAAAGATTTCAGAGAAAAAAAAAAGAATTTTTCTTTTATCTCAAAAATCTTTACCTACAAACTTTTTAAACCTGAACAATCTTGGCATGGAAAGTGGATCGAAGTCGACAGGGTGTATTGTAGTTTTGAAAAACCGAATAGTCTTTCCTTTATGTAAACGTCAAAAATATCTTTAGTGATAAAATAAAATTTCTGGAAAAGGCATTTTTCGATATTTCCATAAATCGAGGAGGAAAGGAAATAAATCTCTATAAGGGGATGATGTGCTACCATTAATATAACTGTGGAAGAAGAAAAAAGAAATTCTTTCTTTTTTTTATATTATTATTCCTTTTTCAGGCCACAAAGGCATTCCCAATCCGGAGATAAAATAAAAAAAATAAAAAGAGGTCGATCCGACTTTTAAATTAGGAAAATATATAAAAAGTATTAAATATTTGATTGCGGGGAGTATTTTCGATTGCACTTTATTTATTCTACCGCCGGGATGCTTTTCGATTAGCGAGAAAGTTCGAGGTTTTTGTGAAACCGTAAAAAGCGTTTTACTTCTCCAAAGTTAAATTTTCGTAATTTTCTTGTTTACAGATCTTAATATTCCGATATTAAAAAATATTTTCCTCTTTTGCCAAGGAATTCGTCTTTAGAGAGAATTTCCCCGGGAGTTTTTCCCTTTGATTGATATCGAAAAAAAAAAAATAATCATAGCGAATTTTCCAATTTTTTTTTTAAATGTAGAAGAAAAATAATATTTATAAGTAACGACCGTAAAGAAAACGTATTTTAATCATCATTTAACATTCCTTTTGACTTGGAAAGATTTTCTTTAGAGTTCGTCAATTGATAAACCAATTAATATAGCGAAGTAATATTTCAATATCAGATTTTCTTGAAATTGCGAAATATAAATTTTCCGTTTTTCATTTTAGAAGGTAAAATGTAGGACATCCCAGAGGAAATTTTCTTTTTTTTTTCGAGTATAAAAACGAAAAGGAATTTTAAATAAAAAATAAGGAATGACCAAATTGAGGTCTAGCTTCATATTCACGCTTGAAGTATATATAAAAATACGGAAATTTCATTTCAGAATTTTTGAAATTCTCGTATCTTCCATTTGATTCCCATGAAAACGTAAACAAAAAAATTGAATAGCAGGAAATTTTTTTTCCTGAAAAAAAAAAAAAAAAAAAGTCGGTTTGGAAATCTCTGAGATAGCGATCGTGGCTATTTGATTAATGGATTTGCAAAGATTTCTCTGTTAATATCGGATTCCAACAAAAACATTCGCTGTTTAAGATCTAGGTAGGAGAAGGTTGTCTTGAAAAATAGGGCCGAGGAAAATTTAAAAAAAAAATCGTTTTTATAAAACATAGTTTCTTCTCAAGAAAATCAGTACTGAAGGAGCCGTTCAAGTATTATTATATAAGCATAGATCAGTATCAATGGGCGATTATTAAATTTGTTAATCGATTACTGATAATCGATTTTCTAAAAAAAATAATCGACTAATCGATTAATCGGATAAAAATTAATCCATTACTTATAATCGATTAGTCGATTACTTGTTCTATATATAAAACCTTTCTTCAAAAAAAAAAAAAGCAACTTTAACGTTCAACTTGCAATTTTCCATACCAAAAACTAGGTTTCGGTTTAAGCCAAAAAGTTTTTCCTTATATTAAGATATATTTTTGTTCTTTTACAGTTTTTGCTTTATCGACCGCAGGGAGAATAAAGCATTGTTTTTAGCACAAATTTCAGATTTTCAGTTTTTGATATTTTTACACGTTTTGAAGTCCCCTGATGCCGGAAAAAGCAAAATTTGGATGGTGGCCGTGTGTGTGTATGTGTGGATGTGTGTATGTGTGTATGAATGTATGAATATATGAATATATGTGCAAAAAAATCTGTCCGTCGAAAAGCAGAAAAACGAAAGAACGGATCTCGATGATTTTTGGTGGGTAGCAACTTCTAATGAAATGTAGGTGCTGATTAGTTTTTGAGCCAAATCGGTTCAGCGATTCGGAAGCAGTGAGTGAAAATGTTAAATTTTCAACAATTTCAAGATCTTTTTTGACTATAAATCGTGAACGCAGCTACGGATTGAGTCCGATTTTCGTACTGCAGTAGATATTCATCAAGATACGCTACCATTGAAATTTGGTTAAATTCTGTTGAGTGGTTAAGAAACGGTGAGCAGGGCTAAAAGTATGGGTATAGGCCTAAAAACCGATATCTCCAACTCTTGAAACGTCACGATATGACGTCATCGATTACGTCAACAAAGCGATTTGGATGCTGATTGGCGGGTTCCTCGTGGGAGCTAACGAAAAACTAACCGTATTTTTGAGAATATTTTCGAGGTAGAGGATTCCGAATCTGAAATAATTTTTCCAAAATTCGAATTCCTTATGCCCGTACTACGACTTTGGTGGACCTCTGATCAAAAATCTAACCATATTTTTGAGAATATTTTCGGGGTAGAGGATTCCGAATCTGAAATAATTTTTCCAAAATTCGAATTCCTTATGCCCGTATTGCGGCTTTAGTGGACCTCTGATCAAAAATCTAACCATATTTTTGAGAATATTTTCGGGGTAGAGGATTACGAATTTGAAATAATTTTTCCAAAATTCGAAGTCCTTGTGCCCGTATTGCGGCTTTGGTGGATTTCTGATCAAAAATCTAATCGGATTTTTGAGAATATTTTTGGGGTAGAGGATTCCGAATCTGAAATAATTTTTCAAAATTCGAATTCCTTATGCCCGTATTGCGGCTTTGGTGGATTTCTGATCAAAAATCTAATCGGATTTTTGAGAATATTTTTGGGGTAGAGGATTCCGAATCTGAAATAATTTTTCCAAAATTCGAATTCCTTATGCCCGTATTGCGGCTTTGGTGGATTTCTGATCAAAAATCTAATCGGATTTTTGAGAATATTTTTGGGGTAGAGGATTCCGAATCTGAAATAATTTTTCCAAAATTCGAATTCCTTATGCCCGTATTGCGGCTTTGGTGGATTTCTGATCAAAAATCTAATCGGATTTTTGAGAATATTTTTGGGGTAGAGGATTCCGAATCTGAAATAATTTTTCCAAAATTCGAATTCCTTACGCCTATACAGCGACTTTGGTGTCTCTGATCAAAAATCTAACCGTATTTTTGAGAATATTTTCGGGGTTAAGGATTCAAAATCTGAAATAATTTTTCAGAAATTCGCATTCCTTGTGCCCGTACTGCGGCTTTGGTGGAACTCTGATCGAAAAACTAACCATATTTTTGAGAATTATTTAAATAGTCGATAAAGCACTTTGATCGGTTCACCGATCTCATTTTTTTTATTGAATTTCTGTGAAATAATCAGATTTTCGACTCTCTAAAATAGTAATCGATTATTTGATTAATCGCTTCCCTAATAATCGGCCAAATAATCGATTAATCAGAAGAAAATTAATCGATTACTTAATAATTGATAAGTAATCGCTCACCCCTAGACCAGGGGAGGGGGGATTATTAACCTAGACCATTATTAACCATCCCTAGACTAGGGGGGGGGGCGGAATTAACCTTACATAAGAATTCCAATTTTTATTTTTCACTTAAAAACCAACTTACTCAATTTTTCAAATATTAAAAAAAAAAAAAAAATTATATTTTATTTTCTATTTTTATTTTTCACTTAAAAACCAGCTTATTCAATTTTTTATATATTTAAAAATATATATATTTTAGTTTCTAAACGTAAAAAGGAAAAAAAACCTTATAATGCCAAAAATATTCGCATTAGAAAATAAATAAATAAATAGAAAGAAAAAAAAAAAAGATCTTTTAAATTTTAAACGTACTCAAACTTTATGGAAAAAAAATTTTAGCCTGTTGGTTTTACTTAAAAATGTTTTTTTATAAAAATCTTACATAATACTTTAGGGGCGGGATCTAGGAAATTATTACTAAATCTTACAACGGGAGGGTTTAAAAACATTTTTTTTTGATGAAAGATTACTGATCCAGATTTTTAATATTTGATATTTCGATTCAACTTTTCAACTGATTTTCTCTGTTAATTAGAATCTATGCACACGAAAATACATCGTGGCTTTTTCTAATAGAAATCCAATTCCCAATATACAAATATCAAATATCAAATATCATTTTTTTTTTTTTTTTTGCTTACGTAATATTTGAAAGGCCCCGAAGCTATGGGCTTTAGCTAAACTTTATATAAACAATTTTGCGAATCGGAAAGTGTAATTGGAATTCGTTTAAGTTAAGTTCAATAGAAGCTAAGTTCAAATGATTGATATAATCGTCCCTTGAAATGAGTTGCAGCGAAAAAATGGCTCCCTCTTATCGAAAAAAAAAAGTCATCGAAAAATGGACTTCACCATCCCATTTAAAAACATTTTTCTCAAGTTTTTGAAATTTTTAAGATTTTTTTCCGAATTCACCAAAGCAATAATTCCGGAAAATTTGAATGATAATTCAATTTGAAATGAGCTACCACGAAAATATGGCTACCTTACTCCAAAAAAAATTGTCGAAAACCGGACTTCCTATCCATTTTAAAAGCACTTCCTTCAACTTTTTTATTAATGTTTTTCCGAATAGAGCAAACCTGTCGTTCCCGAAAAGCGAGGTCAACTTAAAACTAGTTGCAGAGGAAAAACTGACTAGCTCGCACCGAAAATTAAATTGATTGAAAAACGGATTTCACCAATCTATTTATAACTTTTTTTTTTTTTGCAATTTTTTGCGATTCAGAAAAAAAAAACTTTTCCCAATACACCAAAGCAACACCAAGCAAACATTGCTAACACCGATTACCAAACCAAATCGCAACAACTTTAACGTGGTTCAAATGTTGAACTTTTAATCAAAAAGTCCGATTACATGGAAACAGCATGAAATGCTTTTTCAATTTACCTTTTCTTCGCAGGTTTTCCCCCCAAACGATCGTACTTTCGTTTCTCACCGGAAAATTAAACAATATTCAATTTGAAGTAATTCACTGGAATCAAATGTTTATTTTACAGGAAGGGGAATTCACAAGACAGAAAGTAGCAGGAAAACGGACAACAACAGTTTAACCTTTGCGCTCCTTTTCCACATTACAAAAAAAAAAAAAGGCTAAACATTTTTTTTCCCCCTTTGAGAATAAATGTTTAAAGCAACATTTGAAAGATTATTAACTATTTATCAGAATTGATGTAGAAACTTCCTTTCGATACCTTTTTTTATAGTCTCTGTTTTTATTACCTTAACAAGGGGATAACTAACCGTCTCCATGGTAATTTCACCTCAACCCCACCTTATTAGAATAGTAGGAAAAAAAAAAAAAAGTTTTTTTTTTTTATTTTTTAAATGGTTTCCTATCGTTTCCCTTGGATAAAATTACCCGTTGTTAAAAACTTCTGGTTAAATTCGATTAGTTAATCCAATAAAATAAATCTCGATTAATTATAGGTTTTCCGATATTTTCTCTAAATTACTTATAGAGTAGCTCCAGTTCAGCGATCGCAGTTAAAACGAAAACCTTTTTCCCCGATTCCGGCTTTTAAAGGAAAAGGCCATTTTTCAAAAAAAAAAAAAAAAAAAAAGTGCATTTTCTATTGTACATTCACTAAGGACTACTTAAACCGAAAGGTTTTCCTGTCTGAAACTCTTGGGAATCGAATTCCCTGCCATACAGGAGATGCATGATTTTTTTCCTTGCGGATTCCTTTTTCATTTTTTTTAAAACTAACGCTGAAATTTTTTTTTTTTTTTTTTTTTTAATGGTGAAATGGATGGGTATGGTTTTATCGAATCACATTTTCCGTAACGATTTCGATCTGCTTTTCAATCCCGTGAACAAGATAGGTTAATAAGTGATATATTGCCGTGGGGATATCAAACTGATATCTAATATTTAGTATGCCGTGCAGGAAACCGGATGCAAGCTCAAATTTAATAGCCTGGGTGGAGGTAAATGCTGGAGCGGAATGACATATCTGCACAGGTTAAGTGAAATGCATCTAAATTTCGGGTTTCGATATTACAAGCGTTATGGGGATTCCCTCTTATACCTTCCGGGATGTTATAATACTATCTGGAATATCCTTAATGCTTGTACGTTTTCTGCATGAGACATCGCATCGGAGATATCAAAGTTGTGATCCTTCCTACGTGGACAATAAAAATGTGAAAAGGGGGAGAGGATAAAGTGGGCGTACGGGGAAAGTTTTCCGAGTTTAACTTATGAAATTTCCAGGAAAAACATAAATATCTGTATCGGAGATAATTTTGTTTGGACATTGTATATTCTGAAAAAGGGGGGCATTTTGTTTGTGTGTTCCAGGCGAAACCCGAAATCAGGAATTCATGGTTTCTATTAGTAGGAATTGTTTTTCTCTGGTATTATTACTAGTCTTTAGTAGCCAGCGAATCGTCATCATGAAAATGAAAATATAAATTATTGAAAGGAAAATGGAGGGGAAAAAGAAAAAAAAAATATGTATCTCGCTTTTTCCTCTGACATGTAATTAAGTTTCATTTTTTTTCAAAAAAAAAAAATGATGAATTCGAATTCAAGTTATCAGAATGATTTCCCGCCAATTAAAGAGCGAGTGGTATTAAGTAAAAAAAAAAAAAAAAAAAAGCTTGTAAACAGCTGACAGTTCATTATAATGGAAAATGGATCTCTCGTTGGACGAAAAAATGAATTTATTGCAATCGTTACGTAAAAATGATAATCAATGAGGAAAACAGACATGGTAAAAATCATCATCACCTTGTTGTGATCCAATCAGATCCTTTTACCCGGCAAAAAATGTGACCTACTTTGAACGTCAAAAAGACGTCATCTGGCATGGCCATTTTCCGGGATTTTTTTACGAGTCAAAATTGCTTCATTGAGAATGACCAATAATAAAGTTTGTCAGTGGATGACGTCAAGATGACGTCCTAAAAGAGATGACATTAGCATTGCGAAACCAAAGTGACGTCAGTAGGACAACAATAAGATATCACCAACGAGCATGGGACATCATTCTGACGTAAGGAGGACGTCTTATTGACGTCTAAAAGAGATGACATTAGTATTCGAAATCGAGGTGACGTCAATAGGATGACAATAAGCCGTCACCTGTAAGCACAAGACGTCATTCTGACGACAAGAAGACGTCTTATTGACGTATAAAAGAAATGACATTAGCATTGCGACACCGAGGTCACGTCAATAGGACAACAATAAGACGTCACCATCGAGCACGAGACGTCATTCTGACGTCAAAAAGACATCTTATTGACGTCGAAGAGAAATGACATCATCATTCCGAAATCAAGGTGACGCCAATAGGACGACAAAAAGACGTCATTCTGACGTCAAGAAGATGTCTTATTGACGTCTAAAAGAAATGACATTAGCATTATTGCGGAGCAGAGGTGACTTCAATAGGATAACAATGGGATGTCACTCACGAGAATGAGACACCATTCTGACGTCAAGAAGACGTCTTATTGACGTCACCTCTCTCTTTCGATCATTTAATTATTGCCGTCCCAATCTCTTTTAGACGTCAACAAGACGTCTAAAAGAGATTACATTAGAGATAGGACGCACGAGACGTCATTCTGACGTCAAGAAGACGTCTAATTGAAGTCGAAAAAATGGCATTATCAATGCGAAATCAAGATGACGCCAATAGGACGACAATACGACGTCATCCACGAGCATAAGACGTCATTTTGACGTTGAAAATCTCGTAAAAAAGGTCCCGGAAAATGACCACGTCTGATGACCAAAATGTGACACGACACCATGACGTCGCCTTTTTCATTCGGTGAACTTTTGATTTTCCCTCCACCGATTCTTGTTTTAAATGTCGTAACCATGAAATCATACAGAAATTGGATTTAAGCAATAATCCTCTACGGACGAAATTCCTTGTTTTCGAATCGGGTAAATTATCTCCAACATACGCTTGCTCCTCATTATCGTATTTTCCGTCTTCGTAATTTTGTAATTATTTTTTATTTGTGTTTCAAGAGTCTTCCGATGACGATTCCATCCTCTGAAATGCGAACTGTTTAGGCGGTTTAACAAAAATCCTTAATTATGGCCTAAAGGAGCTAGCAATCTCCGTTTAATTTTCCGTAGAAATGTTTTAGAAAAGAAAAGGAGAAAACAAAGTAATCGAGATTAGAAATAAAATTTTTGTTGTTTGGGAGATAAACACGATATTTACAGCAAGAGTTTTCCTCATTCATCCGTTTCATTCATTAATTCATTATCCCATTCATTTAGTTTATTTTTAAAATGGAGTAGGAGCTGAAAAGCAATGAATGAATTATATGGAATCCGATATTTTAGAATTTTTCGCGAAGATGTATACGGAATGATAACAAGTTGAATTTACTAGTCCCGAGGGTTATTATCGACTTTCATGTTTATTTCATTCGAAACAATGATGCGGTATTTTTTTTAAAGCTAAAGGGGACTTACACTGTAGCTATCTTGCGGATTCCGGGAAATTGCGAAGCCGGTTCATTAAAATTCGCTAGGAAAATGGAGAACTGAATGAAAGTGAAACTAAAGCACTGATTATCTTAATGATGTAATCAATGAGCAAATCGAGTGAATGGATCGAAAGAGCTATAAGATTCGAATTCACCGAATTATGCTTTCGAGATTTTTTTTTGTTTTTCAGTCTTATGATGAAAGTAGTTTCAATTTACGAGTAGTCATGAGTGAACTCCGGAAGGAAGTGTTATCTTGTCTAATGCTCGATTTACGGGAAAAATACCCGAAATCTAGGTATCTAAAGAACACTGGTGGAATTTTTGGTGAAAGTTTTAACTTGTCTGAAAAGTGTATGGAGTTGGAAAATAATTTCAAAATTTGCGGTCGAAAAGCTTTGATCTTGTTTTCCGGGTTCATATTAACTTGAAACAATTGAAATTAGAGCTACAAATGGAAGAATAAGTCAAAGGAGTTCGTTAGATACGTGAAAGTTGAATTTTATCCCCTTAAATCCAGTATTTAACAAAACAGCCATTCCCTTCGATATTCCATGAAGCCTACTCTTAAGGGTTCGTCTACTGCTGACCTTCTAGTTTCTCGATTAGAGATTGCTCCAAGGAATCCCGGAACAAGAATCGATTATTGCCCGAAAACATTTTCCGGAAATCTTGTTTTTTAACTGTTGGGAATCAAGCTTCCCGGGAATGGAATTTTTTCTCATTTTCGAGAATTCCTGACTCCCGGGATTAACAAGTTTTTTTCCGGAAGTGGGAATAATTTTATCAATTTTTGGGCCATTTATCACCTAAAATTTTCAAGAAAAAAATTATAAAAATATCAGAAATTTTTTTTTAGCTTAAAGTGTGCCCTTTAAACAATTTGGGAATATTTCTTTCGACACGGTTCGGTTTATTTCCGAACTTATTCCCCCAAAAATACGGAAATCAGGGTCATTTGTCTTTTTCCGTCTTCTGACTACTCCTGTTCTCGTCATTGGTTGTGATCAGTAACGGAGCCATTTTCTTTATGTTGTGACGCTCCTTAGGTTAAAGATTTGGTTGGTGGTTTTCCACTTGAGGGTGATTATCAAAAAAATTGTAACTTTTGATTTTTCGGAAAATGAAAACAATAGCAAAAAAATAGCAATTAATCTGGTAAAAAGCAAGGAAACTACGAGTACATAAAGAATCCATTCGCAATAAAAGCCAATCTTACCTGAATATATGCGTAATTATGAAAGATCTAGGGGACATTTTTGTGTCCCCTAGATCCCCTTTTTGGCTTATATCTCGGCATATCGATTATAATATTTTACATTTGAAAAAGTCAATATATCAGGCATTTTTGTTATTAAACATTCACCTAGTTCAAAATAAACAAATCTTTTGTTTTGAAACATTTTACGACGATTTTCGTGGTTTTTTTTCGAGGACATCAAAAGTTACAACTTTTTTGATAATCACCCTTGAATGTGGCAGCAGACAAAAAGATTTGAAAAAATTCTTCTGTTGAGGAACCTGAAATTATTATATTCGTCGCAGTTGAAAAATTTTCAATTTTATTAATATTAAAAAATCTTTTTAAGGCCTCCTCAGATAGCAAAAGTTTATCCAGTCCCGAGGACGTCTTCAGGACGTCCAATGGGGAGGCCCTGGGGAGGTCCTAAAAAATTGAAATAAAAGTCATTGGTCGATCAGAACGGGGTGCAGGGGCGGAGCTCCTGCCTAGATGTGTAAAATACTAAAAAAAATATTAAAATAAGCTTAATATTAAAAAAATATTAAAATAATATTAAAAAAATATTACAAAAATATTAAAAAAATATTTAAACTTTATTTTAATTTAAATAGCCTTCACCCAAAGTGAAGGTTCACTTCAGTCCTAACATCATAGAGCGTGTTAATTTTTTTTTAAATCATATGTGATCCCCTCTCACCTCACGCCTTTAGTAATACTGAAATGCTCCCAAAAAGCCAATCAATAGCATTGATTCTCATGGAAAAATTCTACGTTTCTGTTTCAGGTATCTTTATCAACGACCTAATACGTTATTCCGAAGCTGCCATGTATAAACCAGAAGAAATTCAATACTTTCACAATCGTCGAAGAAGAGACGTAGATGGGATTCCATTTAGCAAACCGTTAAGAATAAGCTTCCACGCCCATGATAGGTAAGCACAAAACATCAAGAAAAGAATATTATCCTTGATAAGCTGCATTTTGTTTTCGGTTTTTTCTTTAAAAAGTACAATTCAAACTGTCAACGAAATTACTCGTAAGATGCAGCGTACTTACCAAAGTAGAAAAAAAGAAAAAAAAAAAAACTCGCCTGGAGCGTCAACTCCCTTTTTTTCTTTTTTTTTTTTTTTTTTTTTTTTTTTTTTTTTTTTTTTGTGTACAAAAGAAGAAATTGTAAAGGATTTTTTTCTTTTTCTTTTTTTAAAAAAAAGGGGGGGTAAAAACCCTAAGGTTGTCAGTAATACCTCATTTATTCCATTCGTATTTTCGAAAAGCTTAAATTTAAAGACAAGCTTATTAACACTAACTGGTGGAAAACTTTAATAAAAAGAAAAAGCTTAGTAAGGGAAACGGTATGTATGATTTATGATTGATGTTAAATTTCCCAGGGTTTTTCAAAGTTTCTTAAAAGGAATAAAACGCATTTTCGGGGAGGAAAATATTCCTTAGCGCAAGCAAAATTTTTGGCAGATTGTTAATGAGCACCGGCATGGCAGGATTTCATCTTAAAAACGTCGCCCCCTCTTCGCCGTTTTTAGTTGTTGAATAATAGCTGTTTTCAACGAATGGAAGGGGGAATGGAAATATAGTGAGTTAGGGTGAAAATCAACGTAATAGACGTTCATTCGTTCGTTCGTTAATGATACTATCGCGTTCGTATATCGACTACAGCTTTTATAAATACGGTAAATATCTTTAGGTGGAGATTTAAGTTGGGGGATGGAAGAAAATCCTCCAAGGATTTGCTGCCTGTAGGCTATAAAGCTTGCATTGAAAAACTTGGGAATAAAATCGATATATTTTTTTTTTGATAGAGGTCCCTCATCCTGGGCTTTTATTGTATTCCAGTGTTTTATTTTTCAATAATTCTGTGCTAGGCAGGTCAACTGAGCTATGTCCATCACAATCGTGCATGGAGATACACTTTTTTGAACCGCTGCCTGAACCGGTTTTGAGCTGCAACGATTCAAAAGAGTATATCTCCATGCGCGATTGTGATGGACATAGCTCAGTTGACCTGCCTAGTACAGATCTCGTAGACACACGTGCTATGGCGGAAACCCATATTGATCGCTTATCGATTTCGAGTATAGGCAACCTGCATGGAAAAAATTTCCATGTATTTTAAATGGGAAAATCGAAGTGCTTACAGGCACGTGTTAGAGTAGAATTACCGAGCTCAGGTTTTGCACGGAATATTGTTAGATTTTTTGGAGACTTTAGAAAAGGGGGCCCACAAAAATATTTTACACCCCCTCATAACAAGCACCCTATCGCCTATCCAACATTGATCCACTCTTGGTAAAATTTCCAATACTGTCCAATATTGGACGGCAGCAAGTCCGCCGTAAGTCCAGTCAGTTTCCCCAACACCGAAATTTTCGATCACTGACTTAAATTTCCACTTGGGAAATAACAAAATTATGAGCATTACTTGTCAACGTTTTTTCAAAAAAAATAAACCACCCCATTATTTTTAGAAGCAATGGCGTTACGAAATCTTCGTTTGAGTGAAGTTGCTTTAATCTCCTTTCTTTAGTCTTATCGATGTCTCGTATTTTCTCGTCATATTTTGCAGCGTGTATGCGGTCGGCTACGAAATCGGCTCTAACCGTTTTCGTGGGTATAAGCGACCTTGTCTCCCCTTTACTTCTGGCTGACCCTAGTTGACCGGCATTAGAAAATTTTCAAAAGCAGGATGTGTCCCGAGAACTTGATGTAGATTAAAGTGGAAAAGTTTCGTTTTACCTTACTCGGTATAAATATCTCTGGAAAGCCTATCAATTTACCACCGAAAGCTTCATATAACTCAAGTTTTCAAACTGTTAAAGAACACAGGAAAGACTAACGCGTTCTTAATGTTCGTGTTTTTCGTAATGTTTCTGTCTTCTCGAAAGTTTCGAGAAATGAATCGTGGAAAAGCAAACTATCTCCTAATTTCCGATTCGATTCTCAGCTTCCCGTTTCTGTCTCAGATCGAGCGAAAATTCATAAATTTAGTTGCCACCTCAGAGTCATTTAAATCATGTCAGTGCTGCCTTGTTTTTTTTTTTTTTCTACATTTGCTGTTGTTGTTTTATTTTTTTATTTTTTTTTTCTTCTTCGCAATAAACCCAATGCGTCATTCGTAATGTTGGAAACCAGTAAAACCCTTTTAAAATGTAAAACTGAACAAAATGAACAGAATTCTAAAGAGGAAAAAAAAAAAAAAAAAGAAAACGGGCTTCCCAATCAATTTGAAAAACCGCAAGAATTTTGTATTCCTCCCTTTTTTCAAATTCAAAACGGCATTTCACAACATTGTAAACATTTCAAATTACTCATTATTATAAGGTTTCCTTTTCTTCTTTTCTTTCTCATTTCCCCAACGAGGAGAAACCATACAACTGACTACTTGGATTGCTCGTACGAATGAAAAGACTGATCCCCATCCGCTTTTAAATTCTTGTTTTTTTTTGTTAATGCTCATTTACCCAAAGTTTTTCAGGGACTCACAAAAAAAAGGCAATTTTAAAATTTATATTGAAGGAAAAGTTGAAACGATTTGTCTAATATAACATGCATAGAAGAGTTGAGGAGAGGGTTTATGGTTTTTACTGAATGTCTCTTGGGGTTTCCATTGCGAGTTGCTTTTGTTTCATCAGTTCTACTTAGTTAATTAAATCCTCTTTCTCCGCCCATGTCAGTTTCCTCATTTAAACCGAATTCGCATTCATGATTATCACACTCTCTATGGAAAGGGAGAGAGAGAAAGAAAGGAGAGAGGAGGACGAAAGAGTGAGAGAGACAGAAATCGAAACGAAAAAATTAAAAAAATTAAAATATTTTTGCAACTTTGTAATAACCTCTCTCTCCGTATCGGGAAGCTTTAATGTTAAAGTTTTGAGGATTACTGAAAGATCGTCAGGGAAATTATTTAAAGAGATTTCTAACTATAAAGTTTGTGCAATCCTGAAAATGTCAAATTGAAAGGAGTCCCATGTACAATCTCCCCTTAGACCGAACCCTTGTTACCATTGTGTGGACCGAAGACATGTCCCAGAATCAGGGCAACCCTTCCTTTTCATTTTCACCAGTTTCTATACATGGAATATCTAATGAAAATTTATAAAAACATTTCGCAGGATTCGTCTTACAACCTTTTAAATCAACAATCGTTCTCTTATAAAAAAAAAAAAAAAAAAAAGGTGGATGATTTTTGACTCTTAAATAAATCAAGCGGTTTGAATTCCGATATCCTCCAGCGACCGCAAATGAGTTGAACGTTAATTTGTTTCGAAACCTTAATTAAGCGCACGCAGGAGGAGAAAAAGGTCGAAAGGATATCACTGTCAAGTTGAAAAATCCGCTATCTCATCCTTAAAAAAGATAAGAAGCGAAAGGGAGGAAAAAGATAAAAATCTTTTCCCGAACGCTCGAAAATTTAAGGAAAGTTCATTTTTCCTCCCGTGAACATAGTAAAAGGAGACGGAAGGAGAGAGGGTCTGAGATTGGAGTTTAAGACTAATCGAGCGGTTTAAAATCTGGTTAACTTTTGATGACTCGAAATACCGGAAGTGACTTGAAACTAAATCTTTTCGAAAACCAGATTATACACGTAGCTTTTTGGGTTTTTGACCGAAAAACGGGGGAAACAAAAGTCGGGATTGTGTCTGTGTTTTTCTGCATATGCACGATTTTTTAACCACGAAAAAAAAAAAAAAAAAAAAAAAAAAAAAAAAAATTTGCGAGTCAGACTTGCATTGTGATGAAGTGAGACTTCTTGGAAGCTTGGCCGCGTAACGCGTCACTCGGCCAAACAATGTTTTAAAAATTATCTGCGTAAAAATAAACTTTATAAAATAAACCCTTTAAAAGTTTTTTATTAGTCTTTCAAACATTTTTTAGCTCCTTTGTTTAAAACATTTTTTAACCTCGTAACGCGTAACTCGTTTCTCGGCCAAACGATGTTTAAAAATTATCTGCGTAACAAATACATTTTTTAAAATTTTAACCATTAAAAATTGTTTAGCCTTTGAAAATTTTTTAAAATTTAAAAAAATAATTTAAGCCGCGTTACGAGTGACGCGTTATGCGGCCGAACAATGTTTGAAAATTATCTGCGTAACAAATAAATTTAAAAAAAATTTAAACCCTTTAAAAATTATTTACTGGTCTTTCAAACATTTTTTAGCTCCTTTGTTTCAAAATTTTTTTTAACTTTGTAACGCGTGACTTGTAACGCGGCTACGCGGCTAAACAATGTTTAAAAAATTATCTGCGTAACAAATAAATTTAAAAAAATTTAAAACTTTGAATTTTTTTTAGCGTTTAAAAAGTTTTTAAATGTTAAAAAACAATTTAAGCCGCGTTACGAATAATGACCCGTTACGCGGCCAAACAATGTTTTAAAATTATCTGCGTAACAAATAAATTTTAAAAAATAATTTAAGCGGCGCTACGAGTGACGCGTTACGCGGTCAAACAATGTTTAAAAATCATCTGCATAACAAAAAATGAGATCGGTGAACCGATCAAAGTGCTTTATCGACTATTTAAATAATTCTCAAAAATATGGTTAGTTTTTCGATCAGAGTTCCACCAAAGCCGCAGTACGGGCACAAGGAATGCGAATTTCTGAAAAATTATTTCAGATTTTGAATCCTCAACCCCGAAAATATTCTCAAAAATACGGTTAGATTTTTGATCAGAGACACCAGAGTCGCTGTATAGGCGTAAGGAATTCGAATTTTGGAAATATTATTTCAGATTCGGAATCCTCTACCCCGAAAATAGTCTCAAAAATACGGTTAGATTTTTGATCAGAGACACCAGAGTCGCTGTATAGGCGTAAGGAATTCGAATTTTGGAAAAATTATTTCAGATTCGGAATCCTCTACCCCAAAAATATTCTCAAAAATCCGATTAGATTTTTGATCAGAAATCCACCAAAACCGCAATATGGGCATAAGGAATTCGAATTTTGGAAAAATTATTTCAGATTCGTAATCCTCTACCCCGAAAATATTCTCAAAAATACGGTTAGATTTTTGATCAGAGGTCCACTAAAGCCGCAATACGGGCATAAGGAATTCGAATTTTGGAAAAATTATTTCAGATTCGTAATCCTCTACCCCGAAAATATTCTCAAAAATATGGTTAGATTTTTGATCAGAGGTCCACTAAAGCCGCAATACGGGCATAAGGAATTCGAATTTTGGGAAAATTATTTCAGATTCGGAATCCTCAACCCCGAAAATATTCTCAAAAATATGGTTAGATTTTTGATCAGAGGTCCACCAAAGCCGCAGTACGGGCATAAGGAATTCGAATTTTGGAAAAATTATCTCAGATTCGGAATCCTCTACCTTGAAAATATTCTCAAAAATACGGTTAGTTTTTCGTTAGCTCCCACGAGGAATCCGCCAATCAGCATCCAAATCGCTTTGTTGACGTAATCGATGACGTCATGTCGTGACGTTTCAAAAGTTTGAAATATCGGTTTTTAGGCCTATACCCATACTTTTAGCCCTGCTCACCGTTTCTGAACCACTCAACAGAATTTAACCAAATTTCAATGGTAGCGTATTTTGATGAATATCTACTGCAGTACGAAAATCGGACTCAATCGGTAGCTGCGTTCACGATTTATAGTCAAAAAATATCTTGAAATAGTTGAAAATTCAACATTTTTATTCACTGCTTCCGAATCGCTGAACCGATTTGGCTCAAAAACTAATCAGCACCTACATTTCATTAGAAGTTCCTACCCACCAAAAATCATCGACATCCGTTCTTCCGTTTTTCTGCTTTTCGACGGACAGATTTTTTTGCACATATATTCATACATTCATACATTCATACATTCATACATTCATACACACACACGGCCACCATCCAAATTTTGCTTTTTTCGGCATCAGGGGACTTCAAAACGTGTAAAAATATCGAAAACTGAAAATCTGAAATTTGTGCTAAAAACAATGCTTTATTCTCCCTGCGGTCGATAAAGCAATAAATTTAAAAACATTTAAACCTTTAAAATTTTTCAGCCGCGTAACGAGTTACGCGGCCAATTCACCCCATTCCGCGATAAGAAGTTTCACTTGAACAAAAACGAGCCAACCAGGAAAAGTTTTTCCCAATTAAAATTTGCATAGGCGTACACAAGAAAAAAAAATTGTTTATTCATACTTTGCTCACGAATTCTTAACGCGGCCTCGGTATCCTCGGCTCAGCTTTCATCGATTACGCGGTCAGTTTTCCATTTCATCGAAAAAGATTCTCAGTTAAAAACGTTTTCTCGGATTCAATTATATATTCTATTTTGAAAATGTATACCTGAGGAAATTGACAACACCTACGACGGATTTTTGCTTTCGGAACACAATTTCCAGAGAAAAATATGATTTATTTATTTCCCCAGACATCTTTTTTTTTTTTTTTTTTGTGGCCGCAAAATATTAATATAATATTTTTTTTTCTCTTCCCTCTACGAGGAAAATCAGGAATTTATTTGTTTTTCATCGCTTATTAAATTTTTTTTTCTTCTTAAATATACCACGTGGATTTTTATTAAATTGTTTCATCTCCAGATATTAATTAATTTCTGACTCGAGATTCCAAGAAAAAAAAAATAATAATGATGATGATGATGATGATGATGAAACTGGAAAAAAGAAAAATAAGTGTTTTTTTTTCTTTTACCATACACCTAAATTATTTTTTATTTTTATTTTGCTTTATCTTCCGATCTCGATAAATCAACTCCAGTGTCAGCTTTCATTTTAAAGGAGTTTTAGCTGCCATGTAAAATATTTAAAAAAGGTTTTTCTTTTTTCTCAAAAAGAATTTTTTTTTCTTTCGACTATACACCTTAGCATTAAAAACAAAAGAAGAAAAAAAAAAAAAAAAAAAAAAAAAAAAAAAAAAAAAGAAAAGAAAAACTTTCTTTCAACACCATCAAGCAGACGACATAAGCTACATAAAACGTTACACTTTGATAAAATAGCTTTTAAGAGCTTTACAGCTCTTTTCCTTTGTTATATTTGTGCTCTTAACCATCAAAAATATCTTCTTATGTACGCCCCTTAACTCATAATCTGTTCATATCGCTTACATAAAGCTTATAAATTTACTACAAGCTTAAGTGCGCAATTACTTGTGAAGAAAATAAACGTTGAAAACGTCAGATAAATGGCAACCGTAAATCGTGCCGTTGAAGTCTTTGTTTCGGGTTTTCGCATTGTTCTAAAAGGAAGACACGATGATCGAAAGGACTTCTTTATAAACGGAAACGTGTGTATACCATTTCTCAATTTTAGGAAACTAATTTTCCAAAGGTAATATTTTAACTTGACGCCCGGATGACAATTTATACGGATCTTCCCGTAATCTACTCATAACTTTCATTAATTTTTTTTTTTTTTTTTTTTTTTTTTTTTTTCACGGCCCCCGTTTTTTCCTCTTCCCCCTTTTCGTCGAGTCTTTCTCCTTTCACCCAAGAATTTTTAATCAGCAATTTAAATTGTACATTGCGGGGATAAAATCGAGAGGAATTTTTCGCGTAACCCTTTTTCTCTCGTTTAATTTTCTTTTTTTTCGTTGCAGAGATTTCAATCTAATTTTAAGAACAGACGACAAAATTTTTGCGGATGACGTCGTCTTTGATTCAACTTCCCGTACAATGATGTACGATACTAGACGCGTTTATACAGGAGTGTTAGAAGGTAAGTTAGCCGCTTTTTTTTTTTTTTTGTTTTTTTTTTTTTTCAGTTTTTCCCCGTTCCTTTTCAAATCCGGATTTCTCTCGCCAACGTACGTTTTAATCCGATCCCATCCGGTTCAATTAATAGCTGCTGCACTATATTATCGATGACGAGCATGGCGTAACGTTTTGATTTGATACCCCCGAATTGCGGGAGATCGATTTCGAATCCTAGTTTTTTTGTGAAAACTCCATCCGGGTCGGCCAACACTCGGATTTGCTCTTCCTCCTGTTGCGTTTTCGAAAATCCCTTTGCCACAAAAACGTCGCAAACGGCGATGCAAATGACTTCGTCGATCCCTTTCCCTTTGAAATCTTCGTAACGATAAAGGTAACTTCGAAAGTGTACGGTAGTGCATTCGGGGGAAAAGGGAGAAACGATCCCGAAAATGATTACTTTTTTCCCTTCGCACAATTCGTTTACGTCTATTTTCATCCCGGGATTTTTTTCGAAAAGGATCCCCGATGGCAACCCGTCGCCGATTTGGATCGTGTCTTTCTGGAAAAGACAAACGGAAATAGGGAAAATCCTCATTAATAGTTAATTATTTTTACGTCAACATTAACCGGATTTTTTTTTTCCAAGGACGATGATTTTTTTATTAAATCGAAAAACCTTTTTCTACCCAAAAGTGTTTCCTGTTTACAAAATAAAATTTTGTTCGATCCGGAAATTATACTTTTCCCTCCGTCAAAACCAGATCAGGATGTGTTTCCATCAATTACATAATTAAACATTTCATCGTCTAAAAAGATAGGATTTCGTTTTTTTTTTTTTTTTTTTTTTAAGGTATGGGATTAACTTGGAAGGTTTAACTTAGGCTTTGGATTAACTTGGCATGGAAAACTTGAAACATTTTTCATAATTCGAATTTACGAGTAAGATAGGGCTCTGTGTAATTTAATCAGTTCTGCGCGCCGGAGTTCAGCTGACGTATCTCCGTCATGAAGGTACTCTGTTTTGACTGTTATTAAACATCATGTGACAGGTGTAAACTTGCGGTCACATGATTTTGAAGAACAGTCAAAACCGAGTATGTCCGGTAGGGTCAACTTATTTTTGGAATTTCAAAACTCCTATATTGGGAAACGTTTCTTTATAGGTAGAGTATCAACCCTGAATTTTTTCAGATTTTTTGAACGGCATCCTGAGGTGTCAAATCGGCCTTGAAATTTTCAAAAAGCCCATAAAAGGGCCAAAAATGAACCTTTTTTTTTTTTTTGCTCAAAAGACCATCGATTCCTATCGGAAATTTCGCGTAGATTACGAATTTGAAGTCGAAAATTAGTTTTATTGCACGGTTTTTGAGCCACACGCAAAGTGCCATAACCAGGCTTTCAGAGCTTTTACATCCGGCCTGTAGCTCAAAAATTTTGCACCAAAACTAATTTTTGACCTCTAATTCATAATCTACGCAAAATTTCCGATAGGAAACGATAGTCTTTTATGAATATAAAAAATTTTTATGTTTGGTCCTTAAATGGGGTTTTTGGAAATTTCAAGGCCGTTGCGGCACCTCAAAATGTCGCTTAAAAAATCTGAAAAAAATTAGGGTTAAAGTATTATAAAAAGGCATCGATTCCGATATCAGGCTTTTTCAAAATTCAAAAATTTGCGTTTTTCTACCTACCCTATTATGGAGTTTTTCAAAACTTTGGCCCTCTTGCTCACCCTCAAGATGTCGTTTTAAAAAAAATTCGAAAAGGAAAATATTTTTCCAAATGATAAACCACAGCCATTGCCCTATCAGGCATTTTGAAAATCCTAAATTTTTGATTTTCGACCCGTCCTAATGGAGATAAGTCAGTTAATGTTCGTTATTGAGAATTTCATTTCAGAAATAATTCTAGGTTTAGGAAGCGATTGTCCGATTTTTAAAAGTGACCCTCAATCACCATGAATTTTGAGGTTTTCCACCGTTGGGGATGGTTTTAATCGGCGTCGGTTAATGAATCAGTCAGTCAAGAGGTTCGACTAATGGACCTCTAAAATTTTGAGAGGGAACAAGATCTTTTTGTTCGATTTTTAAATTTTTAAAATAAAATAATTATTTTTAGGCTAATTCGCGCCTCCCTCGCCGGATTAATTGCCATCGGTGTCGTAGTATAATTCCGTACGTTTTTGAGGAGAAATACCTGGCAAAAACTATTAAAAACACGTCTATTTTTTTTATTCTTTTACTAAATATTAGAAATTCATTTTCCGCCTTTTTCTACAGATCCCAGAATTAAAAAAAAAAAAAAAATACAATGATCGTTCGCTACGATAAATATGATAAAAAAGAAAATCTCTTTTTAATTGCCATGTTATGATGAATTAAAAATATCTAACCACACCATATTTGTTTGCAAAAACTCGGGAGACAGAAGCACAGTTAAAAGAAAAAAAAAAAAAAAAAAGCACACGGAGATTTAATTTCAAACGTAGTTATTTACTTAACTCCCGGATTTTCCTGAGTAGCCATTTGTTTAATCCGTCGATCGAGAGAAAAAGACGACCATTTTGTGTCCCGGTTGTTTAAAACATTCCGCTATTTTCTTTTTATTTACCCCCTCGATTCGATCAACCGAATTCCAGATCTGTTTTTTTTTTTTTCTTTCGTCCAGATAAAAAAGAGATAAATAGTTTATTTTAAGTAAACTGTCGAAGAATCCGTCCTCATACATCTTAACGAAGAACCCAGAGGAAAATAAAAAGGGCAGCCTATTAGCTTTCGTCGAGCGAACGTCGAAAAAAAAAAAAAAAAAAAATTCCCTTCCGACAAGAAAAAAAAATTAGAAAAGCTTTTGTTTGAAAAGGTAATGAAAGGTCACTCCCTCTCTCTGGAAAACCTTTCGACTTGTGACATCGTTTTTGCACACCGTGGATTAAAAAAAAAAAAAAAATATTCCGATCCTCGAGCACTCAGGAAATGAAACAGATGAACGGGAAGATTTTTATTTATGCGAAGCGGGGTCCCAGAGTTTTAAAGGATTACCAATTTAATGACCAGTGGGTTGTCAATCGAAGTGAAATGCTTTTTGCGGGAAGCTTTAGGATTTTCATCCGGTCAACCCAATTTCAAATTGTGTAATGAGAAGAATTCGGGACAAAAAGGCACAGCAAAAAAAAAATACAGCAACAACAAAAAAGGGGACAATAAAATAAATAAAATAAAAAAAACTTACCTCTTTCTCGTTGGCCATCGTCTGTTTGTTTGTTCGATTAAAATCAAAATTGAAAAGCGAACTCGGGAATTCCTCGACCAATTCTGTCAGTGAATTCCTCAAAAAAAAAACGTTTCTGAAATTTTAAAAAAAAAAAGGGAAAAATGTAATGGAAATAAACGACGAAAAAGGTAAACTTAAAGGAGCAAACTTTTGTAACATTTGTATCTTCTAATTACTGAAATAATAATTACCGTTGTCGGGTTGGGGGAAAAAAAAAAAAAAAAAGAAAACAAAAAAAAGGGCGACAACTTTTTTCTCTAATCCTTATTTAAAAGTAAAGCTTTAAACACCAACTTTTTACTAGAAATGATTAAAAAGTTAAAAGCATACCCGAAAAAAAAAAGAAGAAAGGAAAATAAGAGATTAATATTCAGAAGGGAAGATATTTGCATCGTTAATATCAGTTTTTCCATTTCCTTTTCCATTCTTGAGACGGCATTTGACAAAACGATTCAAGTAGCATAGAATAGGCAAAATTTTACGTGAGATTTTCCTTTTTTTTTTTTTTTTTTTTGGAAAAGGTTTCACGTCCGAAATTATCAAATCACAGTGACGTAAACGATTTATTATTTCCGGCAATGTTTTCCTTATGCCCTGAATTTAAAATGCTTCTTTTTTGCGGGATAAGAAAAAAAAATGTTATCTGTTTAAATGACGTAAAAAAGGTTTTTTTTTTTTTTCTTTTTTTTTTTTGAAGGAAAATGTGACCGACGTCGGGCAGGTTTAAATCCATGGGAGTCACAAAGGAAAATCGAAATCGGTGCTAAACCAATTACTATAACTTTACAAAAGTTTATTCTCTCTTTTCTAATATCAACTTCTACTGTTTCCAATTTAATTTATAAGATTGAGGGTTCTAATTTTGGTTTTAGGGATTGATGCGCATACTGACAGTTTTTCTTACTTTAATAATAAAATTTGTCTACGTGGATTCCCGAGTTTGGGAGGAATAAAAGTTTTTTGGGAATTCTATCAAACTCACGCTCAGGTGAGGGGGGGTTTAAATCTCGTGACGTCACGATCCCGCTATCGTCTGCCATAATTTTCTACTAAGAAGGTCTGCGAACTTTTAAGTCGGGAAATTGGGGATGCTTCTTAACAGACAAGAAAACTAATTTCTGAAGCGTAAGCAAAACATGTTCCAGAATGAAGTTGAAAGCAACAAAAAGACTATACTGTATATTTATGCTCCTTATAATTAAAAAAAGGAAATTCTGACCACCGAAAATGCCCTTATTTTTTTTAGTAGAGGAAAATAACAGACTTAAAATAGATAATTCATATGCAAAAAACTAAAATAATATTTCAAGCAAAAATTTTTGCGTTACACAAAATTGCAGTTTTGAGTGAATGAGTAGAGCTTTAGACCTAGTTTCTGTTATTTTCCGGAATAAACCCCTTAAATAGCAACGAAGCACTTCGTGAACGAGAGTTATGATCAGTAAGGGGTTTGAAATACCATAGAGTATACACATTTCCCAAATAAATAAATATTACGATGGGACGTAATAAAAAACACATAAAATTTTTTGAAGGGAAAAAAGAGAGATATGGAAAAGCGTTTCCAGCTATAATTATATAGATGTAAAAAAAAAAAAAAAAAAAAAAAAAAAAAAAGCATCTACGGGCATGCCTCAAATTCCAAAGAATACTGCACCATACGTAGGTAACTAAAAAAATCAGGTCTAGTTTGGTTGTTCCAGAAAAATGTTTTACAGCACATTGAAAAAAAAAATTGTGCCAAGATTCATATTTTTCCTACCGAGAAAATGATCTCATCAACTGACAACAATACATAGAGAAAAAAAAAACAAATCGAATAATGAGTAGGGCGCGTACAAAAAAAAAAAAAAAGGTTTACTCTAAATTTTTGCTCCCCGGAAAATTTTGGTTCTTAGTATCTGAAACAGTTCCAAAATTTTTTTTAGATTTTTAAAATAATTTTTCGGGGGTTGACGTGCCAATCAATGATTTTTTAGGCAAAAAAAAAAAAAATAAAATAAAGAAAAATAAAAAAAATAAAAAAAATGTAATCTAAAGGCCTGGCTTATTTTTTTTTTTAATTTTCCTTTTCATTTATTTATTTATTTATTTATTTTTTGATACCCCTGTATATAAGTAACTTCGAACCATAGTTTCAAAGTTTTCTCTCTGTTTCCATAACTTACAAATTTTTAAATCATTGGCTTCAAATCAAATATTTTTCCTTCTTCGTTTTTTTTTTTTTTGCCTAAAAAATCTTTGTTTGGCACATGACCCTCAAAAAATTACCGTGGATTGGGGTGAAGTTGAAAGGAAATTCAAAACAAAATTCTAGGTTTGTTTAGGCACAAAAAATAAATTTTTTTACTTAGCTAAATATTCCAAAAACAATATCCGCTTAATGAAATAAAAAGACTTTATTTTTAGTGCCTAAAATAAACCTAAAATTTTATTTTGAATTTCCTTTCAACTTCACCCCAATCTACGGTATATTAAAACTATAATAAAATTGGGTAGCTATTTCTACGGAAACCCTGAAGGGTCAAGTATTTATGGTTTTTTTTATTGCTTGTTTCGGAACAGACAATTTTAAATTCATTGTCTGTTCCGGAACAAACGATTTTAAATTCATTGTCTGTTCCGGAACAAACAATAAAAAAAACCATAGATACTTGATCCTTCAGGGCTTCCGTATATTTCCAATAGAAAAGAACCGAGGTTTTTCCGGAGAGCAAAAATCTGGAGTGAACCTCAACATTAGGTTCCCCAATGTTGAGCCAAGGTTTAACAACCGAAGCGAAACGATACACAACGGGTCGCTAACTAAATTTTTTGCTCATTTCTCAAAATGATAATGACGGCCAAACCGTCAATTTAAAAATCCGAGGTTTCCCACGGAAAATAATTTACCATTATATATTTTTCGAACCCCGAGTCTGCCCCCACAAAGGTAAAATGAATATAGGAATTTCCCATGTTTTATGGATTGAAACTTCGAAAAATATTATATTTATGAATGTAAATGGTATTCCCTGCAAAATTACGACCGGGGGAAGGCTTTAAAAGATAATTTACAAATAAAAAATTTTTACCTTTAAAAAAAAATTAGTAAATACCTTTTTTCTTCATTTTTATTTTTTTATTTTCGCTTTCGTTTAACGAGTGAAATTCCAAGAATAAGAAAAACGGGAGAGAAAAAAAACTGCAAACGTATGTAGAAGAAAAGGAAAAAAAAAGAGACGAAAAGACGTATTTGCCACATAATACGTTTTTTTTCCCCGGTTTATAAAGTCCATACAATAAATTTTTGATATCCTAGAACAGTATCACGGTCGAAAATTACATTTAAAACATAAAAATTGGACCGTTTTCCCTGATCCTTTCGCTGGGGGATAATAGCACGAACCTCATATTAATTCCAATGGTCTTACAGTAAGGTGCTTAACCATTTTTTTTATATCGTTTCCTCTTAAAGAAGAAAAAAAAATCGCAGCGTTATATTGAACAAAGGCCACATTAACTCAATTCTATTGCGTCTTTATATTTCCAGAACTGATTTAAAATCTTTTATCCCCGGTTTAATACCTTTGTTAGTTTTCCGATAAGCGAAGAACAAAAAAAAAAAGAAAGAAAAATAAAAAGGAAAAAAAACTCCACCGACCGGACTTTGAAATTTAGTTTCGATTTTACTCTACGGATCCGGTTTGGAAAATTTTTCGATATGTATTTTTTTCTTTTTTTATTCTGATGAAATAGAAAAAAATAAATCGAACTTAGAAACTTTTCTTTTTTCTGTATATTCGGTATATGTATTTACAAAGTCAAGCGATGAAAATTCTTTTCTATTTCCCTTGGAGAGGAGGAACAGGGGGAAATGGAAGGGATAAAGAAAGGAGAGAAACAGTTTTCACTTTTCCGGTCGACGAGTCGTAAATTCCTGCATTCACGTCTAATATAACACCTTCGAATTTAATGAATTATGCGGAGGAGTCGAATCGTATACTTTTTCAGCCATTTTTATTTTATTTTGCTCTCTACTCTTTTTTTTTTTTTTTTTTTTAATTTTCCCATTTGGTTTTATATTTTTCATTTCCAAGATTTAATAAAGTAGGATGAAGGCGTAAAAACCTGGTAAGGTGTAGTGATGGGGAAAAAAATATTAAGCTTCATTTGATTTATAGTTATTTAAAAAAATATAGTATAGCAAGGTGATGTGAACATACCACTCTTCGAGCTGGTACTTGCATTTCGTGAACAAGGATGCCATATTGTATATCTTTGAAACATAGTGATAATATACTAATAACGTCAATAGGGGTCATCCATCATAAACCACGTTAGCAAAAGGGGGAGAAGGGGGTATTCAAAATGATAACTTTTGCTAATAAGGGGGGCGGGTTGCATATCTAACGTTAGCATTTGTCTCATGTAATAATCGTACAAAAATGAAAATAATTTAAATTTTTTAAAATTTTGTAACCTAATTCACTTTCAAAAAAACTTTCAATTTAACCCAGGTTAAGTTAGAAAAAAAAAACCTTTTCCTTGCAAAATTTTAAGTCCCGAAGAATTTAAGATTTTTTTAATGCTTAATATTAATTTTTAAAAAAAATTTAAAGTGGGGGTGGGTAACCGAAATCTAACGTAATTTTAGGGGTGGGGTCCAGGAATGCTAACTTTTGCTAACAATGGGGGAGGGGGTCAAAAATGGCCAAAATAATGCTAACGTAATTTATGGACGACCTCTAAAACGTCAACCCAGAAAATTAAAATTTCATTTCATGCTGCTGACATCAACACCTCTGTGTTAAGGGAATGGAACGTATCTGCTTTTTGCAAACAGAGCGAACAGAACAGGTTTTGACAAAAGCTAAACATTTTAAACGACTTTTGTTTAAAAAATGTCAAATATGCCACTTTTGGAAGGGCAGCAGTGAGCACACTACTAATCGTTTGACCGCTGCACTACTGTACTAATTCACTATGGAATGTTGGACCAACATGTTTGACAAACGAACGAATCGACTATTGCAGAATTTACTCCTACGCCGAAATGAGTGTGGAATGTTAATCCGACAAGTTGGTACAACATGTTGGTTCAACATTCCATGGTGAATTTGCACCCAAAGGGAATGTTATATCAACATGTTGGTACAAAAAGTTGGATTAACATGTTGTACCAACATGTTTGACAAACGAACAAATCGACTATGGGTGCAAATTCACTATAGAATGTTGGACCAAAATGTTGGACCAACATTCCACATTAATTTTGGCGTAGGAGTAAATTCTGCAATAGTCGATTCGTTCGCTTGCCAAACATGTTGGTACAAGTTCGTCCAACATTCCAACAAGTTGGTATGACATGTTTGTCCAACTTGTTGTACCAACATGTTGGTCCAATACTCCATAGTGAATTTGTACCCTATTGCAGAATTTACTCCTGCGCCGAAATTGGGATGTTGATCCAACAAGTTGGTACAACATGTTTGTCCAACATCCCATAGTGAATTTGCACCCTAAGCATCAAAAGTGATTCTCGATTCATTAAGAGGTTTGTTAGAATGGCCAAGCCAATGAAGTTGAATTCATCATAAAGGCAGCACTGTAACCCAGATAGCAAAGTCTATCCAGTCCCGAGGACGTCCTCAGGACTTCATGATGATATTTATTGGACGTCCAATCGATATCCTATAGATTTGGATATCCTATGGATATCTAATGGACAATCCACAGGATGTCCAATGAATTGAAAATGCTAATATGGGAAAATATCGGCAACTCTCCATGTCCAAAAAAAGAATCGAAATCTAGTCGTCACCCTGTATTTCGCAGATTTCAGAAGCTCGGTTAGGATCCGCATGATTATAAAATGACCATTCTCCAACAATTTCAAGTTTAAGATTTTTTTCGTTCTGCTCTGCTATCTAGCAATAGCCTTCTGTCGTTTTCGACGTAATTAACGTCGATATCATCCGTATCAGCAGACCCTCCGTAGCATTCATACCGATAAAGATCCAATCCAACTTTAGAGTAACCTTGATCCGTGTTCATGAAATCGATTCACCATTGTTCTGTCCCTAAGTCAAAGGGAGTAAGGGGGGGATTGATGATAATGTAAGAATCATTGGATTGTCTGCGAACTGCATCGCTACACATCTTGTAATAGCTTTGCAATTTGTCAAGGTTGACGTACACTGGCTCGTTTAAAAGTGAGAAATCGAAAAGGGTCTCCTCGTTTGCGTTCCGTTGGGCGTAGAGTTCCATAGAATCGATAGAACGAAATGCGTTTGCATCATTTTTGTCCCAGTTAATAAAAAAAACGTGTTTTTGATTATGTTTTGAATAAGCGCCACTACAAAGATGGTATTACCAATGCTTACAGTTTCCACCAGGCACTGTCGGCGAAGAAAGATCGTATCCATTTTGTGAGCCGGGGGACGCATGTAAATCGACCAGAATGCCAATACCATGTTTTCCCCCTTTCGAAAGCTTATCAAGGTAAACGAAACCACCGAAGGCAAAATCCCTAGGTTAAACGTCGTCCCAGTTTAAATGTGCGTTAGATTCTCCTCCTTGCGTATCGTAAATCTTAATAGGCATTATGTTCCTAATTCCTATCTTTCGCTTGAACCGGGATAGATTTTTTCGTCATACACCGCCCATTTTTTCGTCCGACCACATAAACAAAGCGCCTTGAAATTTTAGCGAAATCATTTTCTGTAGTTCAAGAAGATCAATGTTGCTCCGTAACCGATTGCATCCTGTCGCCGAAAACATTTTTCCAAGAGACAACTCCCTTGATATTGTCCTCTATCGCAGTTGTTATCGTCCCATAAATAACCGGAACTCCAAGCTTCGAGAACGAGCCAACTTCCTAGGCTACCGCCCTGCACTTTTTGTTGACCGTTTTTCACAGCGTTTAAGCGATCCGTTTCGCAAGAATTTTTACCCGGAAGCAAGATTGTAACAAAACCGTTAATAGTCCAAAGGAAGCGCAAGTCATATTTACGATTTCAGTAGTCTTTGAATCGAAGTTTCCCAAAAGACTTTATGGTTTTGCCTCAGAAAGCATTCACCTTCTTAGTTTGTATAATTTTCGTAAATGCAGTTCAACAAACGAAGACCTGTTGCGGAGCAGAATTGAGAAAATATTTTGACTTAACTGTACTGTGTACTGTGGCACACTCTAAAATTTATTTTAGTAATGAGAAAATGGACTCAATTTTTTTTCCCCCAGATTCACAGATCATTGTTAAAGGTGAATAGTGACTAAATTTTTTAAGAGACAACACGTTTGATATTCTCCTCCGTTTATGTTATCGCAGTTTAAGAAAACAAGGGGATTTCGTTATTAACTGGGATGTACCGTAAACTGAGGCGAGTCTGACCGGCCTAAAACAAAAATACTGGTAGCTGAATTTTTGACGTAGGACTACGTCTTGGGGCTCGGTCCTGGGGAAATCTGTCTGCCTGGGTTCTGTCCGGGTGTCGCACTGTTCGCACCAAAAATTAATATTTAATTATTTTAATATTAAAATTTTAACTCCGAAAATTTCAAATAACATTTTGACAATTTTTTTTTTCACTTCTGGCCTTTTTTAATAGTAAAATTAAACGATATAAACGAAAGCAAGAACTTGGAAAATTTCTTGTAAATTTTATTTAACTTTTTTTAAATTTTCGCTGTTTTTTATTAAAGTAAAATTGACAAAAAATGTTTTAAAAAACCTACAAGAAATTTAAAGTAAAAATTTATTTTAAAATTAGATGACATGAACAAATACATGGACTTAGAAAATTTCTTGTAAATTTTCAAGAAACTTAACTTTTAAACAGGAAACAAGTTGCTAAAGCAAGAGCTTAAAATGTCTTGAAATTTTATTCAATTTTTTTTTAATTTTCGCCGTTTTTTTTTTAATATATATATTTTTTTAAATATTCTAGAACTTAGAAATCGATCTACCAATACAGTCAAACCTCCGTAACTTTCCACCTTCGGGGCTGTAGGGGAAGGCATTGGAAAGTTATGGAGTGCCCCCACCTCAAAAAGAAAATGTCGATTACCCCTCCAAACAAATGATTTATTTTGTAAACATAGAATGTTTTTATAAAAGCGAAATGCAATATTCTTTTTTTCAAAAACAAAAATTTTTAAATCAAAATAAAAACTCACAACTCAAAACTCCAAATGGCCGTTATTAATAATATGGAAGATAGGTTTTTTTTACCAACGACATTTTTAATTTTTTTTTGTTGATAAACAAATAAATTTTTCTGCTGTCAAACCGTCAGCCATTTTCTAGTGGTGGGGGAACGTTCCATTGGTACTTTGCTCTTCAGGGAAACTTAGAGAGTGGAAAGTTATGGAGGTTTGACTGTATAATAAAACCCCTCCTTTTGTCCGTGTTTGTCCGCAGACAAGTTATTTTTGACGAAAAAATAGATAAAAGTTTTCGTTGTCTAAAAAAAGTCGCATTTTTGTCCGCAGACAAAAAACAATTAATCGCATCAGACAAAAAAAAATTTTGGCGAAAAAATAGTTAGTTTTAATTGCCTGAAAAATTGAAATGAAAGTCGTAGTAGTTAATAAAAAATTGGCGAAAAAATAGGTAAAAGTTTTAATTGCCTAAAAACTGTCGTAACAGACAAAACAAATTTTGCTAAAAATAAAAATAAAATTTAAGTTGCCTAAAAACTTTTCTATGTCGGCCCTTTTCAAAAAATCTTGCTCCAAATAGGAAAATAATCATTTTATAGTCAAACATTTTTTTTAAACGAAAAGTTTTCTTTTAAAAATTTATATTTTTTTCCCTTCGTTATTTTATTATATAACGTTTTTCCACATTACCTTAGTCTAGACGCGTAAGGGCCGCTTCTTTTAAATAAAAGAAATTTAAATAAAAAGCGGCTAGTTTTAAATAAAATTTTCACGACATTGTCCCTTTTCTTTTAGCCAAGAATATGAGCTAAAGCAATGTTTTTATATTAAAATTTTAACTTAATATCTAATTGAAATAGAAGAAAGAAGGGGAAATACTCTAGATAATTTAGAATTAATTTATAAAAATACTCCAGTAAGAATTTCACTACGAGAAAAAATAAATTAACGGTGACACTAACCCCCTTCCCCCCAGTTTACGGTAAGAAGAAATAAGGAGAAAAGAACTGTCAGGAATCAGAATAGCGGGAGGAAAGAAAACAAGCCAGTGAACGCAAAAGCGTGGAGAGTAAAATTAAAAAATTGAAAAAAAAAAAAAAAAAAAAAAAAAAAAAAGGAAAATACGAAAACGAAACCAAGAAAAGCCAGTTATACATGTGGCAGAATAAAACTATACCTAAGCTTGAAAAAGAGAGAAAAGCAGGAAAATAGCAAAAGAAAAAAACCCAGGGAAATAATAGAAAAAGCGAGAAAAAGAATTGTATACTTTTAGAAATTTTTTAACAAGTGAAAAAAAAAAAGAATAAATAAATAAATGTTTTTCCTCCACCAATATGTACCATAGAAAATGAAACCGAAAAAGAAAAATATTTTAATTGGTTCTGTCCTTCCAGAAAATTAAGAAACTTGAAAATTTCATTGTATAAACTTCTTTTGTTTTCCTCCCCGGGAAAAAGTGGGAGAATTTTCTAAATTTGAAAAAGAGCCTCGGAAATCGCAAACCTTTAGTAGGTTTATTCGTCTTAAGTCGGGAAATCAAGAGGGAAAAGGGCGGAATTAATTTATAACAAAGTTGGAGATAGACGCTTGCACAGCTGAGTTCTCTGTTGGAGGGACTCCCTTTTCGAGAAAAAAAAAAAAAAAGGAAGAAAGAAAGAAAGAAATTCGAAATGTTTAAAAATTGAAGATGCTTTAACGAGTTTTCGGGGTTGATGAAAACCTGGCGTATACTCACCGTGTATATTATAGTCTTCGAAAGTAATTGCTTGTGTATAACTTAATTTTACTTGGCAATGTTCATTTTAATACATGCTAAGTACGATGAAACTTTGGGAAACTTGCATGACTGAGTTTACCATCTCTGTGGAAAACCTTAAAACAACCCGAATAACTGGATTCAGCGGATGTGGATTGCGGTGGCTTACCATATGATTACAGTCGGGAGCGCTTAATACGAGGAGCATGCTTAATCCCAACGTCCCCCTGACAGGCCCTCCTCCTAAGTCCTCCTTCCACTTTTTTTTTTTTTTTTTTTTTTTTTTTTTTGAGAACTTAAAATTTGATTTTTTTTAAATCGAATGGAAAAACTTTTTTTTTCTTCCTTTTAAAAATCGCTGTCTGTACAATATTTAAAATGGGGAAACTTAATCGCTTTCCCTTTATCCTGATAAATTATGTATTTAACGTATTCGAAGTTTTTTTGTTAGAAGTTTCCTTTTTTTTTTTTATTTCATTTCTTAAAAATAAAAAAAAGAAAGAAGGGAGAAAAAAATCGAATGATCGAAGGGTAAGCTGAATATAGTTTGTTACGGCGAACCATTGAAATACAATTAATTCCTTTATTTTGTTTTTCCACGAAAGAAAAAAGTATCTCTTTTTTGTTAAATTTTCTTCAATTTACATAGATTTTTTTTTTCCTCTTGTGTCGGATTTTGGAAAAGAGAAAATTCTTTTTTTTTTTCTCTCTCCCTCGGAAAAAAAATAAAGCTCTTTTAAGGCTCTTTTATGAATTTAAAAAAGAGCAATCATAACAAGAAGGCAGCAGATCACAACTTCAAAACGAGAATACAAAAGATTGCATAAACATATTCCGACTTCGTGCTGATTGTGCTGTTGCTTGAATTGTCGCGAAAATTGTTACAGACGCAGTCGTTAGATTTACGGTCTTCTTTTCGAGGAGAAAAAAAAATCGTTTTTTCAATCTGTTTTACATTTCAATGACTATCGAGAAAAAATAGCGGTGGTCAAGAAAAGTGCCAGGTTTTCAATGGCACTTTAGTTTCTACATTCTGTGGCTTTGTCGTTAGTTAAATGAGTAGGACGAGAGATACCGCAAGACTTGGTCGAAAAGCCGTATTCGATTCGTTCGTCTTTGCATAAGACTTTGAGTGATCATTAGGGTGTCCCTTATTTTTCGATTTTTCGAATTTGAATAAGAGAAACCCCCGGAATCGGTTCTCTCTGTGGTACATATATGACTCAGTTTTTCTCAGATTTTTTACTCGACCGGAAACCGTCCCGATTTGCACTTCAAGGTTGGGAAATTCCCGTAAGGGTAAAAAAAACCGATCTTTTTTTTTTTTTTTTTTTTTTTTTCTTGGAAAAGCAGTCATTCAGTAGCGCAGCGGAGGCGGTCACAGAGGGTGAAATGTCCGGGGCCACCAACCTGAAGGGTACGGTGGTTCAAAAATCAGCTTTTTTGGAATTGCAAAACTCCTATATCGGGAAAAGTTTTTTTATAGGTAAAGTATCAACCCTAAATTTTGTCAGATTTTTCGAACGGCGTCTCCAGGTGTGGAATTGACCTTGAAATTTTCAAAAAGCCCATATAAGGGCCGAAAATGGACATTTTTTTCTTTGGCATAAAAGGCCATCGATTCCTATCGAAAATTTTGCGTAGATTACGATTTAGTAGTCTAAAATTAGATTGTGTGCACGGTTTTTGAACCACAGGCAAAAAGCCACAACCGGGTTTTCAGAGTTTTTAAATCCGGCCTGTAGCTCAAAAATCATGCACCAAAAGTAATTATCTACTTCAAATTCGTAATCTACGCAAAATTTCCGATAGAAATGGATGGTCTCTTATGCCAAAAAAAAAAAGTGTTCATTTTTGGCCCTTCTATGGGCTTTTTGAAATTTTCAAGGCCAATTCGACACCTGAAGACGCCGCTCAAAAAATCAGAAAAAAATCAGGGTTAACACTTTACCTACAAAGAAACTTTTCCCGATATAGGAGTTTTGAAATTGCAAAAAAGTTGATTTTCGAACCATCCTACTGAAGGGGCTCCAAAATCTCGTTTGAATTTTCACGAAATCAAAAAAGAAAAAAAGAATCGTACCTAAATAATGTTAAAACTTTGCACTAACATTCTCCAAAAAAAAAAAAAAAAAAAAAAAAAAAAATATATATTTAAAAGATAAAACATCGGTCCGGTGAATTCTCACGAAAAATAAATATTCCAATTTTTTATTTTTTTTTTTTTTTTTTTTTTTTTTATTGGAAAAGCAGTCATTCAGTAGCGCAGCGGAGGCGGTCACAGAGGGTGAAATGTCCGGGGCCACCAACCTGAAGGGTACGGTGGTTCAAAAATCAGCTTTTTTGGAATAGCAAAACTCCTATATCGGGAAAAGTTTTTTTATAGGTAAAGTATCAACCCTGAATTTTTTCAGATTTTTCGAACGGCGTCTCCAGGTGTGGAATTGGCCTTGAAATTTTCAAAAAGCCCATATAAGGGCCGAAAATGGACATTTTTTTCTTTGGCATAAAAGGCCATCGATTCCTATCGAAAATTTTGCGTAGATTACGATTTAGAAGTCTAAAATTAGATTATGTGCACGGTTTTTGAACCACAGGTAAAAAGCCATAACCGGGTTTTTAGAGTTTTTAAATCCGGCCTGTAGCTCAAAAATCATGCACCAAAAGTAATTATCTACTTCAAATTCGTAATCTACGCAAAATTTCCGATAGAAATGGATGGTCTCTTATGCCAAAAAAAAAAGTGTTCATTTTTGGCCCTTCTATGGGCTTTTTGAAATTTTCAAGGCCAATTTGACACCTGAAGACGCCGCTCAAAAAATCAGAAAAAAATCAGGGTTAACACTTTACCTACAAAGAAACTTTTCCCGATATAGGAGTTTTGAAATTGCAAAAAAGTTTATTTTCGAACCACCCTACTGAAGGGGCTCCAAAATCTCGTTTGAATTTTCACGAAATCAAAAAAGAAAAAAAGAATCGTACCTAAATAATGTTAAAACTTTGCACTAACATTCTCCAAAAAAAAAAAAAAAAAAAAAAAATTTGAAAATTATTTTAAATTTTTAAAATTTTTGCACCAGGATTCCCGGATCTTCGCAACGCCACTGCAGTCATTTTCTATTTTCCTATCAGAAACATTACGTAGATTACAAATCTGAACTCTATTTTTTTGTATCTGGTCTGGTTTTCAAGCTGGAGCCAAAAAATGAACAAAATTAGGATTAGGATTTATCATGTTTTGATTATTTACGCGAATTTTTGGGCTCATTTTATGACTCTAGCTCGAAAACCGGACCAGATAAAAAAAATAGAGGTGAGATTTGTGATCTACGCAAAAATTCTGACTGTGACTGAAATGACTGTTTTTTCAAGAAAAGAAAAAAAATTACTGATTTTTTCACCAAAATTATTGGAATTTCCCGATCTTGAAACGCGGTTCGCGTCGAGTATAAAATCAGAAAAAAATTAGGGTTCAAATGTGCCACAAAGAGAACCGATTCCGGGGGTGCGCTCGTTCAAATTCGAAAATTCGCAAAGTAAGAAGAACTCTAGTGATCATAAGCCTAATTTTCAGGAGTCTTCGACGAAAATGTTCAGAATGAAGTAAATAATTTTTGTGTTATTTCATTGTGTGTTCTATTAAAAGTGAACGACACAATGTTCCGTGGAAAGCACATATGCTTAAGATAAAACATCGGTCCGGTGAATTCTCACGAAAAATAAATATTCCAATTTTTTATTTATTTTTTTTTTTTTAAGAAGAAATTTTCGATCCTGATTGTCGTGATTTTCGATCCTGATAATCGTGATTTTCTTAAAAAAAATTGAGATCCATATCCAATTTTTTATGCCTATATTTGTATGAATACAACCCCACAGGGATCCATTTTCCTTCTTCTATTATTTGCTTATTTTATAGGTGCCATTCGATAGGAATTTTAAAATTTTAGAAAAAAAAAGAAAAGGGAGGGGAAAAAAAAGGAACCCAATTAGTTTTAATTCAAAACGGCACTTGCATTAATTAAGGGCTGAACACGATAAATCCAGAACCACTTTTAAAAATGCAAAAAGAAAATCAAGTTGGAAAATCTTCAAGAAGCTTTTTCGGGCTTTTTCATTCTGTCGAATCTTTTGAAACTCGAAAGGCTTTTGTACTTTTCTCTTTCTTTTTGAGTTTCATCTTATTTTTTCATTTTATGTCAAAAATGCTACGATTCTTTTTTGATTCTTTCCATAATTGGTCCAAGCCTTGAGTTTAATCAGGATTTAACACAGTGGCGAATGAAAAGAGAAATTAGAAAAAAAAATGGATAAAAAAACTGGATTACGATCGAAAGAGGATTTAGCAGACGAGTACGATTATTATTTTCTTGCTTGAGCCCTTTCATGTTAATTCTTACGGAATGTACATTTTTTTTTATTTGGCTTGTGAGTTGCATTAAAAAGGAAAAAAATTTTGGATTGAATCATCGTCATCATCATTATTATTTTTTTTAATAAAAGCAAAGCTGCTTTTTCCGTCGTTTCGAATTAATAATTGCATCATTCGATGATATGATCTGACTAATTTGGGAACGCTTGATAAAACGTCAGTTTGATCATCATATTTCACTCTTGTTAATAATGTAGTCGTTCCGAATAATCTGATATCTGGCTGGAAATAAATTGTTTGAACCAAAAGATCCGATAAATCTAAAAGTCGCTTTGAAGTAATATGGCGCGATATAAAAGCTAAAAACTGAAAATAAAAGCTTTCCTAGACAAAGGTCCGAATTAATGAGGCGCCGAAGTATAAGCTCCCATAGAAAATATGCGAGTTTAAAAGCTCTATAACCAGATCGAAATGTACGAAGTTTCAACCGTTTCTTTATGTTAATAAACATTCTTCAGTATGTGCAGCAGTATAGAAAATTTATATTTTCCTTGTTTTCCGGAAGTTGAAGAATTTGCTGGGATAAATTTTCCGAGAAGGATCTTCCCGAATCGGTGAAATATCCAATATCTGAATTTTGAGAAATCCAAATCGCTCAACTTCTTGGAAGTTTCTTGAATTAGAATCCTAAAAATTTCGGGAAAAAAATCTTTTTCATTATTTTTTTCCCCTTATTTCAATGTCGAAAAAATGAACTTTCTTCTCGAAAATTTTCTACCCAGAAAATCTAGAAAGCTTCTTTCCGTCAACTTATAGCATTCTGCCGCTGCTGTTCTCTTAAATGTCCTAATTTTTGGCAGCCTTTTTTAAGCCTTGTTTGGAGCTTTTCCTAAAAGTCTTGCCCTACGTACCTAATTACTAGGGTGAGTCATTTTAAAAAAATTTTTGAAATGTTTGGGTGCATGTTGAAAATCGGGTTCCTTGAGAATAAAATTGCTCATTTTTTTCCCACCTTTTAATGGCGCCTTAAGGCCACTGTAATTTTTCTGGCGTCTAGAAATTACGGCATTTTAATCTCGATTTTTTTACCGAATTTTAAAGGCTTGCAAAATTTTTTGAAAAAGTGTTTTCTTATGTTTTCAAGATCATAGAATACGAATTTCACTATCCTGAATTTTTCTAATTAACCTCGGTGACTTCATTAGCGTTTTTATCGAGCTTATACCTGATTTTTCCGACTGAAATTCGGCTTAATCTCAAATTCGGAGCCTTTAAAATTTTTTTATTTTATTTGTATCGTTCATACTTCGTCGCCCTAGTATTAAAGGGTATTATCTCATTCTTTTCGATTTTTTTTTTCTGCATAAAATGGCCTGATTTACTAACAAGTTTTGATTTCTTTATTGAAAATTTGAATTTTCTATTTATTTTCCGAAATAGGCCTACAGAGTATTGAAATGGTTCTATCTCATCAAACCAATTCAAAAAATTCGAATTAAAAGGTTCTATCTCAAATTATTTAGTAACCTTGTATTGCCAACCATTGCAATTTCAGTGACTTCTTTTCTAGCGTGTGGCTTCCTGTTCTCATCAAAAAGCGTTAGAATTACAAGGTTCTATCCCTTATGTCCTAAGTCAAAGGAAATAGAACCGTTTAGTCCTTATATTTGGAGCGTCCTTTTTTTTTAGGACAACAAAGTTCCATCGATAGAACCATACAATCCCAATAGGTCGTTTTTAGTGACTTTCTTTATAACTGGTTATGAATTTAATTTTTTAAATTTTTTTTCCCAAAATCGAAGTTTAATAATGTAACTATAGGCGTGTGAAAAAAAACGAGAAAAAAAAATTTATTCTAGCAGTAGTAAACCGCCAAACTTTCAAAACGCGTTCCTGAAAAATCATTGCTTTTGAGATAATACTTTTTAATAGTACGGCGACGACTTATGCTAAAATACCAGTAGAATACGAATTTCCCCATCCCGATTTTCTCCGATCAACCCCTGAGTAGGGGTATCAGTGTAAATGTTGGTTTTTGGCGTTGGTTACATTACTCGAAAATATTTGTTCGAAGAGTTTCAAAAATTTTTTCTCGATGAAAGTGTTTACACTTTCCGAACATGTTCGAAAAGTTTCGATGATGTTCGAAATGTTTGATGATGTTTGACGTTATTATTATATTAATATGGGTACTCGGCCGATGATATATGTATTTTCCCATTATTTAAAAAATAAAATACAACCCCAAAAATAACGTCAAACATCATCCAACATCATCAAACATATCGAACATCATCGAAACTTTTCGAACATATGTTCGAAAAGTGTAAACACTTTCATCGAGAAAAAATTTTTGAAACTCTTCGAACAAAAATTTTCGAGTAATGTAACCAACGCCTTTGCGTGAAAAATGGATATTTTTGCCAAAAAATGGCAACAACTCCTCATTAGTTCGATTTAGAGCTCATGTTCAATGACTTCGTTTACTCAGGACACTCTAATTAATAAGGATTTCTTGCGATTCGAATCAATTTCCAAAATATTTTTACGGTCGGAAAAATCTGGAACTTGAAAAAAATTACGGGTAGAATTTTCCGACCGTAAAAAATTTTTGGAAATTGATTCGAAACGCAAAAGATCCTTATTAATTACAGTGTCCTGAGTAAATGATGTCATTTAACATGACCTCTAAATGCCGTAATTTCTGGACGCCAAAAAAACTAATAAAGTTGCCTTAAGGCGCCATTAAAAAATGAAAAAAAAAAAAAAAAATTGAAAAAAATTCTTCGAGCAGTTTTTCCGCTACAAAAGGACTCTACTGTGGATTCTACTAGAAGAGACGGTCGGATTTATCCTTAGACCCATTACAGTTTGTTGACTCAATAAAAAAATTGCTCCCGAAAACGATCATCTGATACTAAAAAAATCGTAATACATGTTGAAACAATTGCTGCCAAACTTTTTCTCATTAAACTGATCACCGATTAGAGCACCGATCAAAGTAAAAAAAAAAAAAAAAAAAGGAAACCACTTTGGTTATTTTAATTTTCGGAACTTTCGCTGTTGCTAATCCTGCTTTCTTTAAATGCAAAGCCCTTTTTCTCAAAACGTTTCACGTCCCGCAGTTTTGCTTTAAGGCTTCGATAAACCCGATACTCCAAAAACTTCGTGCGGAGGGGGTAAAAAAAGGTCAAACCCTATTTATCTCGGGAATCTAACAAACTTGTATTTTACGCTAGGTCGGAAAAAAAAGTGAAAAAAAAAATCCAGCATTTAAGAAAGGAAAAAAAAAGCTATTTTCAAAAAGAAAAAAAAAGCAATGAATAGACGAAATGAAAAGAAATAAGTTGTCGGCAAAACTCGATAAATCCCATAAAAAAAAAAAGTATATATGGTAAAAAAAAAGGGGGAAATTGAGGTTAAAGAACAAATCAGTGGAAGAAAGGAAACACCGAAAAGGACCGAAAATTATACAGTATATTTTTAATTTGAGCTCGGTCGATTACATATAAATAGTGGTTCGGAAAATAGCTTTGACTTAAACGGCCCGAGGAAAGGTTTGCTTCAAAAAAGCGTTTGGATGACACCCATTTAAAATAAAAAAGCTTTCCAATGTGAATTCGAACGTATTGAAACGGTCGTTTTAATTTTCCTCAATTTCACATTTGAATGCTTTCTACGTTGTCGGAATGAATGTCATCCCCGGATTCGATTTTAAACACTTAAATATCCGACCCAAATAAAAAAAAAAAAAATGCTTTGTTGAAAAGACCGAACAGATCAAGATAAAAAATGATAAGTTGCAACAATTGAATTTAATTAATTTTTCCTTTCTGACTTTTCCCCCGAGGAAAATCGCTATAAAGGATTTAAGAGGAAATTGCGATCACCTGCTGCCGGCGGGAAAAAATGAAATACATATATTCAATCATCAAAATCTTTTTTGAAACATTCCAAAATATTTTCACGGCAAATGTTTTCCAAGATGAAGAAGGAAAAAAAAAAGGAGGGAAAGAGGAAACACGTAACGAAAAAAAAACGAGAAATCGCAGAATTGATTGCTCATCGATTTGGCTCAGGAAAAAAAACGAGATTTAATTTTTTTTTCTTTAAAAAAATTTTTTTTTCTTAAAAAAAAAAAAAAAAATAAATAAAATAAAATAAAATAAAAGCGGAAAGAAATAAAAAAAATACTGACAGTTTATCTCCGTCATGCTGAAAAGACCTAAAATAGAAATGGAGCGTTATGAAAATCAGGAAAGGAAATTAACGGTATACATTCTGTATTCTGTTATATCTGTATACAAAGGAGAATAAATCGGCGTTCGCAAGAGTCGGATTTGTTGTATGTCTTTTTAGTTTCTTGTCGCCTCGGAAGTATAATAACGTGAAAATAAGTCAGTGAAAACTTTGTGAAGAGAGGAAAAACTTTTTCACGTGCTTTCTTGAATAATTGCGAGATTTTATACGTGGAAAAGAGGGAAATGTGACGATTTTTTATAAGCTTATGCAGAAAATTCATAAACGACCACGACTATCGAACATGATAAATATGGAAATTTCCGAGTCGGTGCTCCCGACGATGCAGCAAATCTTAATTTATTTTAGATTTTTCGGATTACGGGGAACATTACCGACTGGAAATTAAAGTTTCAAGCTTTCCAAAAATGTTACCTTCTGGCCCTTAAAAGTCGAATACTGACAGATATGGAAAAACTTTCTGATAGAGCGTTAATTGGGCTACAAAATATTTTGCCGATTTTTTATTCCGCAAAAAGTCCGCTTTTCGATTTGACGAAGAAAAACCCGAGGAATCTCATTTAAATCTTTCGGCCCGAGATCTCAGCCAGCCGGGACTTCAAAAATGTTTACCCGAAATACCACACTAAATGTTATTATTATTATTTATTATTATATATTGTCAATCATAAAAATACAATATTTTGTACATCGATTTCGTCTTCATCGATGGCCTTATGGAGCCTTGAAATAATCATGATAATCCGCAAGCGAGTAAAAAGTATGGTCAATTAAAAATTCCTGAATCAATTCCTGAAATTCGTGAAAGTTTTAAAAATTTTTTGCCCTTTTTTTTTTTGGTTTTATTCCATTCGGCAGAAGAATGAAGAAAGAGGCTCCACAGTGCATCATAATTTTCTCTGACTTTTTTAACCTGGTTCCAGGAACATAATATTCTTTAGCTTGTATTTTAAAAAAGCTTAATAAGGCTTACTAAGGTTATTTTTGGACGAAGAAGAACTGTTGAAGTTTTTTTTTTCGGTTAGAGAAAAAAAAAAGTCGGAAAAAGCTCACTCAACTCCCCTGGGTCAAGGTCTCGGGCCGGCCGGTCTTCCTGATTTGTTATCCTTTAAACCTCGCTAATTTCTTTTCAGCAGGTTCAGTAAAAATCTCACTAAGGTAACTTTAGAACAAGGAAGCAATGGTAAAGTCTGCCTTTCAAATTTTACGAAAAAAAAATCCGAGCAAACTCACATAAGTCTATGAGCCAAGATCTAGTGATGCCGATATTTTTGAAATCCTCGATATTGATTATCGAAAATTTTGGTACCGATATATCGTGGAGAAAAATATCGGTACCGAAAATATCGAGTTTCGATATCACTGAAGAAAGGAGAAAAGAAAAGTAAAAAGAAACGTCATTAATCTTGTTAACCTAACCTTACTTTAACTTTAAAAAAATTTACGCCGATTTTCATCGCCATTTTATCGCCATAGACACAAGAAACTTACAAAACCAGAACCGAACCGATTGTCATTTCACCTCGATACTCTTAAAGCTCGATATTGGCGGAAAGTATCGATATTTTTTGACGTAGGACTACGTCATACCCCGTAACCTGGAGATTTCTGTTTGTTAGTTTGTTAGTTTATTCGTTTGTTGGTTCGCACCTAAAAGAGCACTTTTATTTCGTTCGAATTTTTCGTTAATATTTTAAATTTTTCATTATTTTTCGTTAGTACGGAAAATTAACGGATCATTTCAAAATTAATGATGAATTAAAGAAAACTTAACGAAAACTTTTCCATAATTTCCTTTAATTAGAAAAATTAACGGATAATTTAGAAAAATTAATGATAAAAAACGATCAAAAGTTATGAGCGAAATAACACCGAGACAAAATTTTTAGAAAGTTTTTGTTAATTTTCGTGAATTTTTCTTTAATTTATCATTAATTTTTCTAAATTATCCGTTAATTTTTCTAATTAAAGGAAATTATGGATTACCTTTTTGATATAAAAAAATTCAATTTAATCTTTTAAATTTTTCATTATTTTCGTTAGTTAAAAAAATTAACGGAAAATTGACGGATCATTTAAAAGTTAACGATGAATTAAAGAAAACTTCACGAAAATTTTTAAATTTTTTAGTAATATTAAAACAGTACCCCATAGACGTAGTCCTACGTAGGGATATGCTGCCATATCCCAGTATAATTTTTTTTCGATCTATCGAACCCATAAATATCGACGGTATTTCGATATTTTTTGCTTCGGTATTTCGATATATCGAAATATCGGATAGGTATCGACATCACTACCAAGATCCCGGTCAGCTGGCCTTCCAAAATTTTGAACCTTAAAATCTCGTTAATTTATTTTTAAAAACTTAATATGAGTCACACGAAGGTTTTTCGGGACGACGAAAATAATGATAAACTGCATTTTTCAATTTGACGACAAAAAAAAAAAAAAAAAAAAAAAATTGAAAACAAAATTTTATTTTTTGAGGAAGACCATTTTCCCAAACATGCTGGCCTATTAATATTGTCCGTCTGACCTAAAATTAGGGTGCAATACCCCAAACGAACGTTTTAAACAAACGCACGAAAGCGTTCTAAATTCATGAGAAAACATGTTTCCCGAGTATGATTAATTCATACGGGAGGCAAGCACAAAACGCGTCGCAAATATCGCTGGTGAATGTCGCCTCCTAATAAGGCCACATTACGATCCAATCAAAGGGCAGTGGCCGATAAATCCTGAATATACCACCTTAAGGTCACACGGCGGTCAATATATCCGTCAGTGAAATAACCCCCTTAGAAGAGAAAAAAAATGGGGATAACAAATTTTGTAAAATTCAAACCAAATTATGGATGGAAATTTCTCTTCTCCGTATCATCCAATAAGTTTTGAAAAAAAAAAAAAAAAAAGAGAGAGAGAGAAAGAGAGGAAGAGCGAAAAACTGAAGAAAACAAATTTATCGCCCCGTAAGGTCAGCCTTTTTACTTTCCGCGTAGCTCTACATGAATTTTTCATTAATTTCTCTTACATAAATTTCGGTGTAATATATCATTTTTTTGAGAAAAAAAAAGGATGAATCTTTTATTTTAAAAAAACCCTCAAAATCTTGATCTCTGACGTTTTTTTTTTTTTTTTTAGAATTAATTAATCTTAATATTACTTTTTTCTTTTTTTTTTCCAGGTGAAGAAGACTCGTTAATCCAAGGATTAGTGACAGAGGAAGGCCTGTTCGATGGTACTATTTTTTCTAAAAACGAGATATATTACGTAGAGCCTGTGAAAAGGTACACACCGTCCAGTAATCAACACCAAAACGCATCATCGTCTTCGACCTCGTCGATACCAGATCAAGTTCACACAATAATATATAAGACAACAGACGTCAAAATCCCTCCATCTTTGATTAATAACCCATGTGCCTCTCAAAATTTGTATTTATCAAGGACTAAAAAAGATGATAATAATAATAATACTAAAAAAAATAAATCAAGGACGAAAAGGAGTGATCATCACGTAAGATCCGAAAGCGTCAAACATTCCAAAAAACACATTAAAAAGCGAGCCCAAGCCAACCGTTTTAAAAGTGATGAAAATAATTTTCTAAGGACGAATCATCAAATTTCTAGTCTTCCCAGTGTTAATAATCACGGTGAAATTATCGAATCCAATATATTGAAAACGTACGTCAATACACCGGATATAAACAGGACGCGTAAAAAATCGAACGATACAATAATTTTTAAATATCCGAAATATTCGAACGAAATGAAAGTTTTACTCCAGAATAATGTGATCAACAGACCGAAAATATTAGTCAATAAAAATCTTACGGAATCGAAGAGGAGAATGGATGAATGCGAGTTTGAGGAACTTCTCCCGAACGGGACTTTGAAACACGTCATTAAACGGGCCACCGTGGATCCAAAGAAGACGACATGCATGCTTTATTTGCAAGCGGATCATTTGTTTTATCAAAAATACGGGACGGAGGAAGCTTGTATCGAAGTCATGACGAGACATGTTCAAAGGGTTAATTCCATATACAGGAGTACCGGTGAGTATTGCTGTGTTTGAATAATAACCTACGGTTATGAAAATAAGCGGCGTTGTGGATACGTGCTGCGTTATTGTGGAAGAAAGCAAGGGGGGAGAAGTGAGGGGAGGGGAGGGGAGGGGAGGGGGAAGGGGGAATCAGCCAAATCGAAATCCGACATTGTTGTTTATTCTGCGTCCTAGTACATGCCGTTTTCCACCTAACCTCTCCATCCACCCCCCCCCCCCCTGCTCCCCCTCTCCAAGCGAGTACAGGGGGAATAATATGAAAATCTAAACCTCCAAGACAAACCTTGCATAGACAGGAATCTGATGTTTTTACTTGAAATTGTAAACGGTTGTCGAGAATGATAAGGGAAAGCAGTTTGTAAATGCCGTGGGAATTGTGAGTTTCTGGCAGGTTTTCTTGGAAAAAAAAAGTAGATGAGAATCCGTAGAACCGGAAAATCTTATAAGGAAAGGAATAATTTTTGCTTTTAGGCAAAATGCTTATTCTTTTTACATATGGATTTTCCTTCTGGATCAATAACAATATATTTCCTATTGTTTTCCTTTTTCGTATGTATTTCCTATTTCCCATATCCAGCCATTTCTTTTTGCCTTATGGTTATCATTTTGCACTAAAAACTTGAAATCAGGAATTGAACTCTGTAAGATAGGGTTAGTACTCACCCGAAAGAAGGGATGGTTGTTTTGTCAAATAATCGATTAAGGAATTAAGAAGAAAATTCAAACTTCAAGTTCAACTCCTTTGACGTCTTCTTGTATGGGGGTGGAAAGAAAATAGGTACGCGAAATTTTGGAGATTTTTGACCCTCATTCTGTAAGCATAAACAGGCATCGAACCGAGGTCCTTTTTTATGGAAACGTCCCTATTTTTAAAATGAGTCCCAAAAAGGGATAATATATTTAATCCATTATTGAGACAATCTGAATTTTTCCCACATCCAATTTCCACATTTTCAAAAAAAAAAAAAAAAAAAATGGACAATCTTTTCCAATCGCAGTTCAGCCTAATAGGAATAAATGCCAATCTTAATTCACGGCCGAGCCTTAATTCAATTCTTTCATTAAAATATTTTAAAGCTTTTATCATTTAATTATTTAACCATTTTCTGTTCTCCGTTTTCCTTGCCAACGGAAGCCTTCCTCCCGATTTCCCGTCGATTTCCGAGGAATCTACTTTAAAGTTTTTAAATTGGTTTAAACATTTGACTCAAGTTTTAATCCCTTTAAAAATTGTAAATAGACCATTCTCACCGTGTTCGGTGAAAATATTCTAATTTTCAACTCGGTAGAAGCATGTGAAATCAATAAATGAATACAAAAAAAAAATCAAATAAAAAGTGTTATGCCTGACACAATTTACCACTTGGATAAAATACGCGCCATCAACAACTTTTACCGTGATGGATTTCTCATTTACCAGCAAAAGAGAAAAAGTTGAAAAAAAAAAGTATAAATACTGTTGTATCTCCTATTTCGAATCCACTTACCGACCGGAATAAAATTTCATTTGAAATGCGAATAATTCACCGAATCCTTTATCGAATCCATTTAATTCTACCTTAACAGCTAGTAAAACATTTAGGTTCACCACCTTTTTACACGTTTCACTCTCCCGGAAACATGTTCTCATTATAACCGCATTTATAAAAAAAGAAGCGGGGGCAAAGGTTGGCAGCAAAAGGAAAAGTAAAGTTAATTTTCCTTATGGTAAAAGGAAAACTAAAAGTTAATATTCTACCCCGTAACGAAAACTTCCCTCCTGTATATGTATGGTGTTTTTCCTTGACGAAACCAAAATATTAAAAGGTTTATACTATAAGCAAGAGGTTTTTAAAAGCATCATCCATTCCCCTCTTAACCTCTCTCCCTCCCCCCCATTATTCATCCCGTTTCGAGAGGTGCTTGTGCGCCTGATATATCGAGAGATTAAATTTTAATATGTTATTGCTTTTTAATTGATGTAGTGACGGGTTAGTTGACATTTTATTGGATCTGAAACTGGCACAAGTTCATAATTAATGATATATGCTTATGCGGAGGAAATAGCTCTAATTTTCTCGATAGCTATTTTAGGTTAATTATTTCTGATAGCTAATAAGGTCTCTCTGAGTGCGGGAAAGAGGAAATTGCAAAATCATTTTACAATTCGATTAAAAATTCGCGAGACGTTCATTTTAACAAAATATACGGATGAAAAAAGCAAATACGAGAACATTTTATTTATTGCTTTGATTGGGTTCCATTTGCTACATTAAAGGTAAAAAAGAAAAATCCTCAGCGTTATTGGAGTTTTTTTTTTTTTTCGGAGGTGGTTTTGTATTTAGAAATGAGAACAAAGTCCGGGAATGGATAACGCATGGGTGACATTATTTCATTCATAAGGATCTTCCTAAAATTAAATTAAAATTTGGCGACCCTTATATACCGCAAGGTATTAAATAAATTGGATGATGCTTCTCTGCAAGTTTAGCTTATGAGTAAATGTAATGGTTCCTCTTTTTCGATGTAACATACGTTCCAGGCCTGCAGTCGGTTCGGCAGACTAGACGAGGTCAAAGTTCTTAAAGAGGGCTCCAAATTATATTTTATGATGTCAAAAATTTGAAAAAAGCTAAAAATTAGAGGTTTCTTCCGGGAATTCCGGGACTTCGAGTTTTTTTTCTCGAAAAATTTTCCGGGAACATTTTTTTTTTAAAATCTAGTCGGGAATCCCGCTTCCCTGGAGTGGAATTTTTCTCATTTTCGAGAATTCCCGATTCCCGGAATCGATAAGTTTTTTCCCGGAAACGGGAATAATATCAATTTTACCAGCTTTTTGACCATTTATTACATAAAATTTTCAATAAGTTACAAAAAAGTTATAAAAATCAGAAATTTTCATAATTTGCTTAGAGCGTGCCCTTTAAACAAAAAAAAAAAATTTCGACATGGCTCTGCTTATTTCCGAACTTACTTCCCAAAACATGGAAATCAGGGTTATTTTCTTTTCTTTTCGCCTTCTAAATAAATTCCCCGGCTTTCCCGGGATTCCCGGGTGTTTAATTGTGTCAATCTCTCCATTCCCGAGAAATGAAAAGCTAAGCAAAACGGGAATTCTCGTTCTCGCGATTGACATTTTTTTGAAAAAACGGAAATTCCCGATTCCCGGGAATTAAAAAAATTCGGGATTTTGGAATTTCTACTAAAAATGAAGGAATTTTTGAAATTATGATTCGCCGAAATAATTCTTATGGAATTGAGGCTCTTTCGTCTCCCCACTGGATACAAGCCCTATGTACGGGTACTACATGAAAAATTTGCTTTCACAGGAATGTTCAATTAGTATACATAGGCGCTCAAAGAGAGGTTCCAAAAATTTTACATACGAATTTTTACCCAAAATAATTTTTACTTGTTCATTCAACAGAGCCTAATTTGTTTTTTATTAATTTTTTTTTTTTGGATAATTAAAAAGGGAAAATGATGTCGATTTTCCAATATGTAAAAAAAAAAAAAGTGCTCAGTTGGATTTCTCATTGTCGACGAACACCCGTCTTTCCTCCGTTAAAAAAAAAATACTAAAATAAAAACTGACACAAACCTTTTCAAAACTTAAATTATTTTGAAAAAATTTAAAAACTGAACAAAGAAAATAATTCGGGAACGATCTGAAAATCTTACGTAAGCAAAGAAATTAAAAGAAATGTTTTTAGGTTTTTAGGCTTTAAAGAAATATTGCTGTAGGGGGAGGGGGGGGGAAGAAGGTTGAAAAACCCACTGAAGCTAACTCAACTTTTAAATATCCCTAAAATTCGTATTCTTAAGAATCATTTAGCAGGAAGCATCTTTTTAGCAACAACTTCGATTATTGTTTCTTAGGGATGGATAACAAGAAAACAAGAAATTTTCCAAGAAATCCGCTCATTTGGTTTCTGATCGATAAACCGATGAGGATTCCAAATTCAAAATTTCTTGTTCAAGAGTTCTTGTACCATTTCTTGAATTCTTGAATTTTTTGTTTTCCTGATTTCAAATCCTAGGCTTTTAAAAGGTCGAAAAACAAGATTTGAACGATTTCTTGAAAAATACCTTATTTTCTCTCGTCTTGGGATCCATTCCTATTTTTTCTACATTTTTTAAGCATAGCACTCCTAGAACGTTATACTGTACACAGTTTTCCTTGAAAATTTACTTTATTAATGACTCAATTTTAATGACTGTACTGTACTTACCATATGTTTTCTTCGAGAAACTAGCGATGCGTTCCTGCGATAGCCCGCTTACACTGACTGAAAAAAGAAATAATACCGTTCATTAATATAGTTCGTTTTAGTACAAAATTTTCATATCCTTTCTCAGGAAAGTAAACTTTGCAGAGGCACTACCCTCCCTGCCCTTCCCCCACAAATTCTTCAGTATCATTTTAAGGCCTCTAAATAAGAATAAAGTCGTGTTTAGAGTTTAGCATGGAAATTGCAAAAGGGGCCGTCCATAAATTTCGTAACGCGATTTCGGCTCTTTTTCGACCCTACCTCTCCCCTTGTAACACACGCGTAACGTGAAACCGAACCGGTAAATAATATGTAACAAGAGTCGTACCCTTCCCCCCCCCCTTTAGATTTTTTTTTTTTTTTTTTTTTAATTGGATTTATTGTTGATTCTTGGAAAAGTTTGCAACAGTTTTTAAAAGCGATAAGAATTCTAATTTTAAAGGCAGATTATTTTTATTTTTCATGATATCAAGTTTAACAATTATGCCGGCTTCAGGAGATATTTTAAAAAAATTAGAATATAAAAGAAAAAAAGAATTCGAAGAAAAATGACATACAGCCTTGAGCAGATAGAATTCCAACTGAAGCCGAATTGAATGAAAATATTAAATTTGAAGATGAATTACACGTACCGTAACGCCACACCAGACCCCCCCTTACCCCCTCGTAACGAATCGTAAAGTCCTTTCAGACCCCTACACCCCCCTTTAAGCGTTACGTAATTTATGGACGGCCCCAAAAAACTTTCATAACGATAGAACAGAGCGTATATTTTTGAGAATCATTTCATTATTTTCTTTCTTTCGCCTCTTTTAAAACGTCGAAGCACTAGAGATCCTAAAAGAGATTAGCCATACTTGTACTTCCGGTTCTTCGATATTTTTCTCCTGAAAATTATTGCCCCATTAAATTTTTTTTTGGAAAGTTAAAAACTTAAATATAAACAGGGAGGAACCATTTTGTAAACTTAAAAAGTTTAATATTTCAGACGGGAATTTATATTTTGGATTTATCGAAAAAGCGGAAATGGCTGAATGGCTAATCTCTTTTAGTATCTCTACGAAGCACAAAAGACAAATTAGGTACTTCCCTGGTCAGAAAAACTTCAATATACTGCATTTTACAGGATTAACACTAAAAACTTCCTTTCAAACCAATATGGCTACAGTCTTTTTGAAGCGCCTCTAGTGGGACAATGTCCCATTTAATAATGTCGTATTGCTAAGTCACAAAAATATACCTTTCATTTCATCGTAACGCCGATTTTATGCTTTTCTTTTCTTCGCCAATAAAAAAACTAGGTCGAATGCTTTTAAAGATCTTTCAAAAGAGGAAAAAAAAAAGTACAGAATTTCCCAGGAGTCCTATTGCTTTCGAGGAAATGCTCATTCCTAAACTTTAATTAGCGCGAATTCTTTCATACAACGCCTTTTCGAAATTAATAACTTGTCTTTAGTCCGTCTTATTATTACAATGGCCGTATATACCCGACGAATAACGTCGTTATTTTTATCTTTTCTCTCATTTGAAAAAAACATCATTGTTATTGTGAAATTTATTAATTTTTGCTTGTTCATTAAAAAAAAAAAAAAAAAAAAAGGATGAATGAAATTATCGGAAAAATTAATTTTCCTTTTTCCGCGAAAAGCTTAAACGGAATTAACCAAACAAAGCTTAATCGAACCAAATAGAACGGGGTTTAATTCGTGATTTCTTCGTTATAATGTTTACTAATTTAGAGGCGGGCATAGTGTTTCGTGGAAAATGTTTCATGACTCTAATCGGATTTTCCGATTTCATAGTTGATGAGACAGTTTCAGATTACATAAAAGGGCTTTTGAAATCTCCCGGAAAAGTTTGGGATGAGATAATTTGAATGAAAATAGAATGGGTTCGATTTTTAAGGAGGAGTAGGATTTTGATTTGCAAAGCTTGTTGAAAGTTTTAATATTCGTATAAAGTATGTCCAATTAAGAAAGTGGGAAAAAAAAAAGAGTTTTAATGGGAAATTTTATAAGCAGGCATTTAAATCGATCAAAGCAGTAAGTCAGCATCGCAGGACAGAATTGTGCTAGAAGTGTGTCTTCTGCTACCCCTAGCACTTAAGGTTGTTAACCTTTTGGGGACGGATGTATAAAAATTAAATTATTGGTACGCTACGCTTCTGATGCAAAATCAATACTTTAGCAAGTTAGTATCGACTCAGATGGGATTGCATGCGTTAAAAAAAAATTCACCATTGAATTTTTTGTCAAAAAATGATTCCTATGTTTAGCTTATGGGAACAGTTTTTTAAAATTTCTCGTATTAATTAATGGTATTATAAATATATTCGCAATATTACAGTGAATAATTAGTTGAAATACAATGTAACATGGTTTAAATTATTAAAATTAACAAGTCGCCAGGTTTAGCTGGTGAAGATTTTTCCTCCCATGCTTAGCTTATGGGAATATGATACATTCCATTTTCAAGACGTTTTATAAGCTACACGTTGCTAAAACTGTCCGCAAGCTCAGCAACTAAGTCGTTTAATGGTTCTGGCACTTTCAAACTTTATTGCGGTTCATTTTATTATTGTTTAAGAATATTTATTAAAATTTTTTCCAAATAAAATGTTTTTCCCATAAGCTAAACATAGACCAATAATTTTTTTTGACAATGCCAATGACCTTTACAGGGCTCAAACCGATTTTCCCTAAAAAAAATTAGTGACTTTAGGGACCAAAATCAGTGAAATTAGTGACAAATTAGTGACCAAAAATAATTTAAGTTTTAGATTTTTTTTACTAAAATCGTAATAAAATCACGTCTGTTTTGAATTATTTCAGTTTTAATTAAATCATTTAAAGTTGACAAGAGACAAAAAAATGAAATTTGAGATTTAAAATTTAATAACAGTTATAATTTTTTTTTCATCAGCTCGAAAATTTATTTTTAATATTTTTTTTTCTTAACACGAACTAAAAATATGAGACGGAAAAACAAAAAAGGATAAAAAAGAGACTTTTAGTGACCTTTTTTCAAAATAAGTGACTTTTAGGGACTTTGGTTAAAAATAGTGACTTTTCCCTAAAAAAGTGACCGAGTTCGAGCCCCGCCTTGCGGCTCGAATATGTATCCAAATATTATCGGAAGCACATAAACGTTATTGCCGTCCCTGTGACGTCATCAGGAAAATAGGCTTTCGACTGCAATTGGTTAAATATACGGAATATCTAATGCTCTTTGTATACATATCGAAGGTAAATTCAAAAACTCGAGCAATGACAGCTGTCGACTTCGCTGCGATCTGAAACTTTGTAATCGCTCTGGAGTAGAAATTACTAATTCCCTACATACATATTCCCACTCCCGGGAATCGGGAATTCCCGTTTTTGAAAAAAAAATCAATCCCGAAAACAGGAATTCCCGTTTTGGTTACCTTTTTTCATTTCTCGGGAATCAAGACATTTATATTGACAATTTCCGGGAATTTATTCAAAAAACGAAAAGACACCAAATTAACCCTGATTTCCGTATTTTTGGGATTCAAGTTCGGAAATAAGCGGAACCATGTCAAAAAAAAAATTTTTCCATGTTGTTTAAAGGGTACGCTTTACGCAAAAAAGAAAATTATGTAAAAAAAAGTTTTTGATTTTTATAACGTTTTTTCTAAAATATTGAACATTTTATGTGATAAATGATCAAAAAGTTGATGAAATTCATATTATTCCCGTTCCCGGGAAAAAAATTGTCGATGCCAGGAATCGGGAATTCTTGAAAATGAGAAAAGTTCTATTCCCGGGATGTGGGATTCCCGACAATTTTAAAAGCAAATCGATTCCCGCCCCAAAAGCAATCTCTATTCGGGAGATATTCACTTCCGATTCCTGTGGTGAAATATACTATTTCGTCTACGTACAACGATATAATCCGGAGACAAAGAACTTTTTTTCTGTTCATCAAATTGTCAGATCATATAATAATAATGGCCGCCAAAGCCTTTAGAATAGGAAGTCCCGAGTTTAGCATTGACATTAAAGTCAATGGACCGACGTCGGAAAGCAGCTGACTCCCAAGCTCTTACAATCCACAAAAACCTTTTCACAATTTTTCTTTCCGTTCAAAGACAATATAATCCATTAAAAGCGGCAACTCAGTGATATTCATACATTTTTGCGAATAAAATTTCAAACGATCTTTTTTCTCTGTGTGTTTTCAAATCGGTAAAATGGAAAGAGGAAAAAAAAAAAATTACGGTGATTAGGCTATTTTTAAACTTGGGCGTTATTACCTAAACGATAAAATTTTCGAATTCATTCGTGAAAAAAAAAGAAGGAAGGGGAAATAAAAACAAAATAAATACATCCTATTTTATTTTGCGATTTAACCATCTGTGATACGGAAATAGCCCGATTTGTTCCGACAAACGACTTCGAAAATTTCGCATTGCTTTCGAAATGGTAAAAACAGAGGAAAACTGTGCGTAACGTAAATAACTGACATGGCACAGGTCGGTTTGAAAGGATTCGATCGGGGTTAAAAGGAATAAGGAGAATGAGGTGGAAATAAAGAGGAAAGTCCGACGGGTTCCGACAAAAGAGGAAAGCTTAGGAATATTTGAAATGTCTTAAAGTTTCGATATCAAAGGGGGTATATTATTACTAAAGGTTTTCTAGAAAATAATTTTCATAAGGGTATGTAAATAAAGAGTTCTAATATAGAGTCATTTTTTATAACTATTAAAAAGGCGTTATTGAAGTGGTCGATTCCCATGCCAAAAATGGGGGGAATTATAAAATGACTCAACAAATACCTTTTGATTTTCAGCAATTCATTTTTAATAATTATTCAATTAAAATACGCAACAAAAATTTTGGGTGCCCTAAAAACAAGAAAAAAAACTCCGATCACCCCCTCCCCTTCAACTTCCGTTCTGTTTGAAAACAAAACGAAACTTTCAGAAAAACTTTCAGTTGGTCTTATAGCAAGGTTCTCAATTTTTTAAGATTTATCCATGCCGAGCAGTGCAATGGCTACAGTAGTCAGAATTTAAAAAAAAAAAAATAGATTTTTCAATGTTGCACCACTTCCACATGCTTCACAATCAATTCATGCCACTTAATCTTCAACTTAAGTACTTTCATCCCCCAGAACACCAATTTAATATCCTTCCTAGTAAAAAAAAATTTCTGAAAGTGGTGATTTTTTTTTTTTTTTTTTTTTTTTAAATGATAGGCCTATTTAGCATTGATTTTCCCAACAGAAATGAAATATGGGTTCGGCAAAAAGGTATTCTACGTAATCAACTAGGATCAAAGGGAGCGTTCAAGTATTACGTAAGACCAAAAAGGTGAGAGAGGGGGTGCAAGAAATTCTTACGGTGTCTTACATGGGGGGGGGGGGGGGATCTGGAAAATCTTATGTAAGAATTTTTATCATTATTTATTGTTCAAAAAAATTCAAATTCAATATAAAAAATGGACATTCCTCCAGTTTGACATTTTCTCTTTAAAAAAATCATACTGGGGTATGGGGGTATATCCCTACGTAGGGCTACGTCTTTGGGGTACTGTCCAAATATTGCTAAATTTAAACAATGAAACGATTTAAAAATTTTAAGGCATTTTTTTTGCTTGTTTTTGGTTAAAAAATTCGAATATTTTGATAAAAATTTAATTTTTTTTCTTGGCACTAAAAAAACTTAAAAATTTTTGATAAAAAAGGTCAAAAGTTGAAAACAAATTAGTCAAAATTTTAAATAAAGTCTTCAAAGTTAAAATTTTAATATTAAAACATTGCTTTAGCTCATATTCTTGGCTACAGGAAAAAGGACAAAATTAAAAAATTTAGTGAACATTTTATTTAAAATTTCTAAGTTCTTGTTTTGTTCATGTAGTCTAATTTTAATATTTAAAAAAAATTATATTTAAAAAAAAACAACTAAAATTTAAAAAATGGTTGCATAAAATTTCCAGAAATTTTTAAGTCATTGCTTTAGCAATTTTAAGTTTCTTGTAAAAGTTAAGTTTCTTGAAAATTTACAAGAAATTTTTTAAGTCCTTGCTTTCGTTCATGTTGTCTAACTTTACTATTAAAAAAGGTCAAAATTTAAAAAAATTGTCAAAATATTATTAAAGATTTTTTAAATTAATTTTTGGTGCGAACAGTGCCCGGACAGACAGATTTCCCCAGGACCGAGCCCCAAGACGTAGTCTTACGTCAAAAAAAAATTGTACTCTAATTTTAAGATTTTTTTTTTTTTTAATTTTGTAAGACATTTTTGAAATTGGCGGTAAAGAAAAAAAAGGGGGAGTCAGCGAAAATCTTACGTAAGTTAAAGGGGAAGGGTCTAAGAAATGTTACTAAATCCTACGACACGAAGGGAGGGGGTCGGGAAATTTTAAAAATAGTCTTACGTAATACTTGAACGCTCCCACAGACTGCTTTAAAATTTATTTTAATTAATCTTATGGCTCTAATTTGGAGCTATTTGGCATCGGAAAACGCACTAAAAACACGAAAAAAACCTTGTGAGCAACACTACTTTACGAGACTATAACTTCCGATACAGATAAAAATAAAATTTTTTACCCAGTTTTTCTAGTTAAGGTAAGGACTTTCAACGGTTAAAATATTTTTGAAATCAGACGACATCGGGAAACAGACATCCGACGACTATATGTATAAAAAAATGACTCTATAAGCACTTGACGTTAAATTAATTAGACTGTTTGTTTGTTTGAAATTTAAAAAAAAAAAAAAGGAGGTACATGACTAGAAATGCACCGGGTGACCTACTGCACAATTAATTCAATGTTCTTTATCCTTATAAATATTCAATATTCATAGAATCCGAACGCTTTACGTTTATACACCCTTAATTGAAAATTTATTTAGTTAGATCATCTTTTAATCCCTGAAACTGGGTTAGAAAAAAAAAACGAGATGAGAAGAAAAAAAAAAAGGGAAAATGTCATATTGCCATTCATTGAACAAAAGAGGTTAAAAATTTCTATTAGCTAAACATAAGTTTTTCGCTGCCGAAGAAAAGGTTGTTCCCTCCGGCGGAAGCATTTCATACGAACCCATGGAAATTTGAAATTTTCCCCGAAAAATGGTGTTTATCTTATGGAAGATTTTCAAAAAGAGCCGGGTTTAAAACATGCTCGAAAATAAATAAAGCTAACTTTGCCTTTTATGTTTCATGCCGTTTGAAACTAAAGCTTATGAGGATTTGATTTCAGACTTTAACCAAGACGGGAAGAGCGATAACATCAGCTTCATGATCAAACGAATCAAAGTCCACACCAGCGAATCCAGCAAGGACCCCAGCTACCGATTCCCCGGAAACTACGGAGTCGAAAAATTTTTGGAGCTTTTTTCAGAGGAGGATTACGATGCATTTTGCCTCGCGTACATGTTTACCTACAGGGATTTCGAAATGGGAACATTGGGATTGGCTTGGACGGGAGATTTGAAAAACGCCGGAGGAGTTTGCGAGAAAAATGGGGTAAGATTACACTCGGGGAGGATCCGCTCCGATGGTGTTTTCATATATATTTTTATTTTTTTTTTTTAATCGAATATCGTTTGACTAATAGTAGCGTGATTTATTGTTTAGCATTATCGTGGAAGTTTGAAGAGTCTAAACACAGGAATCGTTACCCTGTTAAATTACGGAAAACACGTTCCCCCTGCTGTTAGCCACGTGACATTGGCTCATGAAATAGGACACAATTTTGGATCCCCGGTGAGTAGGCAGCTGCATTTTACTTTTTAATTAAATCGTTAGTTTTTTTTTATTTGGGAAGTCTGCAACCCCCACGTTGGGAAATAAGAAATTTATAAAATTCATTGTAAACGTGGTCTTTTGTAATCAGGGGAAGTTAAAAAGTCGAAATTAGGAACGTTATTCGTTCGCGTGTCATAAAGTGATGCCGCGTGAGATTTAAAACGGAATTACAAATTAAAGAAATGGTCGTAGCTCTGTATTTTTTTAACTAAAAAAAAAAAAAAAAAGGAAGGGGATGCCCTTTCATTGCCGCTGAATCAGGCGTAAACTCGCATTATAAGGTAATAACCCTTTCCTTCCAATTTCCAATTTATTTTAAAAATGTAAGTAGCTATTTAAGGGGGCAATCCTGAGGGAAATATGTTTTCGGATTGACTCGTATGAAGGCAAAGGCTTTAAATGAGTTTGCCTTATTTTTTTATTTTTTGTTTTTCCTTTTCAGCACGATCCGGAGACATGCACTCCAGGCGGAGAAGAAGGGAACTACATCATGTTTGCAAGAGCGACTTCCGGTGACAAAAAGAACAATAATAAATTTTCTCCTTGTAGCTTAAACAGCATTAACCCGGTTCTTAATTCAAAAGCCAGAAGTCAGATAGGATGCTTTACAGGTATATGAATATAATTAAAGCGATGACAGTTTGTTCCGCACTTAATCTAGTTTTAACAATGAAAATGACTCATTTCCATATTTCCTTCTTTTTTTTTTTTTAATTTTAATGCAGAACCTCAAGTTGCTATTTGCGGAAACGGTGTGGTGGAAGTAGGAGAAGACTGCGATTGCGGATGGGAAGAAGACTGTCGAGATTCTTGTTGTTACCCACAGAGGAGATATCCTCCTGCAGGTGAAACGCCATGTAGACTGACTCCTAACAGTATTTGCAGCCCCTCTCAGGTAAATTACACATCATAACTTAAGTAAGAAGCTAATCAAAATATTCAGAATGATTTAAAAGTCATACGTTTTAACAGACGTCTACCGACCTTGAAAACCTTTAAAACCGTAAATTAGCCTTGAATTTGAAATTGAACCATGAAAACCTTGAAAAGTCTTGATTTTCGGAGTCTTGAGACCCCAAAAACTATTTTTTTTTAGAACTTTTTGTTTTTCTGAAGAGCAACGTTCTCAATTATTCATATCTTTTTATTATTTCGGTTAATTTTTTCTTATTAAGGCAGGACTCCACGCTAGAATTTGTTCTTAAATTCAAAAGTCATTCCTCTTAGTTCTTACCCAGCCACCTTTGGGGCCATGGGAACGTTCAAGTATTACGTAAGACTTTTTTTCGAGTTTTGGACCCCCCCCCTTTTTTTAACGCCAATTTTAAATTGGAGTAATGTTTTTCTTAAATCTAGATTTATAGTTCATATCCCTGAAGATGGCTATACAATTATTGGCACAAAATCTCATCAAAAAATAATTTTTATTTCTTAGAATTTTTTGAAAAAATTTTCAATTTTTTTAATTTAGGCATTCGAAAAAAAATTAAAACAACTTAATTTTTTGAAATTAAAAAAAATCCTGAGGAATAAGTTATAATGGAAATTCTTAGTTTTGCCAAACTCGCCCCTTCCCTAAGAGGCCATTCAAGTATTACGTATGCATGATTTTGGTGAGTTTGAACCCCCTCCCCCAAAATATCTTACGTAACACTTGAACCTTCCCTTTCCTAGGTAAGGAATATCCTTTTGAAAAAAACTTTGATTTTTCCCGAAAATGAGCCTTGAAAAACCTGGAAAAAACCTTGAATTTCAAAACTGATTTTCAGTTGACTCCCTGTTTAAACAATGAAGACAATTTTAAAAATAAGTCGTTTCCGATCTATTAGTGATGTCACTGAACCACTCGGATCGCCATATTTCATCCCCCTACACGACCTTTTTTTTCGTTTTCGAAACCAAGTTCAAAAATTCCATTTCCAGTTTTAATATTTGAAATAGCCTTAAAAAAATTTTTTTCCCATCAAACTAAAAGCTTAGGCTTTCAGTAGTAACCTAACCCGTCACACGAAAAAAAGAAAAAAAAACATGTGTATCTAAACTTTGATTTTTTTTTTCCTGTCTAGGGTCCTTGCTGCACATCAAAATGTCAACTCAAGTTTGGGGATAAATGTCGTGATGATAATGGATGTCGTGACTCAAGTTACTGCGATGGCAAAGCTCCTTCGTGTCCTCCCTCTGTGAACAAACCAAACAAAACCATTTGCAACGATGAATTCGTCTGTTTTATGGGGGTAAGACCGAATGAATTAAGCCCCCAGCGACACACTTTCAAAACTTTTTTTTTTTTTTTTTTTTTTTTTTCCGAACTTCCAACTAATTTTTTTTTTCTTTTTATGCTTTTGTCATATAAAGGAATGTACTGGCTCTATATGCCTAGCATATGGATTGGAATCATGCCAATGTATCCCTGGGCCGAAAGATCCTCTAACAAAAGCTTGCGAGTTATGTTGTAAGAAGCCTGGGGATGATCAACCATGCGTGTAAGTATATTGGCTGAGAAATAATTTTCTTTGTTTGTGTTTATCCTAATTTTTTTTTTATTTTTTTTTTTATTTTTTTTTATATGCTTAACTCCACTTATTTATTTCTTTATTTTTTTCAGCTCTTCTTTCGAATGGAATGAATTGCCCTACGACATCCCTGACATGTTTTCCAAACCTGGAACACCTTGTAACGACTACAACGGATATTGCGACGTCTTTCAAAAATGCAGGGAAGTCGACCCCAGCGGTCCGTTGGCAACTCTTCGAAAGCTTCTGTTATCAGAGGAAAGTTTAGCTTCATTTAAACGATGGGTTTCGGATCATTGGTACGCTGTCGTGATAATAGTCGTTTGCATCTTGTTCCTTTTGGTAAGTTTATTTTGGCAGAATAAAATTTTCCATTTTCAATATTCTTTTTTTTTTTTTTTAAAGGAAAAAAAAAATTAATGTGAACATTTTTTTTTCTTGATTTAAAGAAAATTCAGAGGTGTGACGCAAAATTTAATGAAAATTTGAGTAAGTCGCGGACGTATTTACCCTTTGCCTACCATAACATGAAGTAAGGGATCGTCCATAAACTGAGTTAGCATAATTTTTTTTTTCAATTTTTGACCTCCTCCCCCCCTCTTCTCAGCAAAGGTTATCATTTGGGGACCCCCCCAAATTACGTTAGATTTCGGTTACTCTCCCCTTAAATTTTTTTAAAATTTATATTAAACATTAAAAAAAATCTGAAATTCTTCAAAACTTAAATTTTACAATTTTTTTTTTTTTTTTTAAGTGAGTTAGGTTACATATAATTTAAAAATTTTTTCACGTTTATTACATTAGACAAATGCTAGCGTTAGATATGTAAACCCCTCTCCCTTGTTAGCAAAAGTTAGCATTTTGAGTACCCCTCCCCCCCCCCCCCCCCCCCCCCCAACGTGCTAAAGTGGTTTATGGACGACCCTAAGGTATATTCCTGAATTTTCACACCTGAATCATCCCTTTAGTTGCGCTCGTATAAAATGCTTCATAACAAAAACGATTTCCCCCTTTTCCTTTTCCGGCTTTCGAAATCTTTTTTTCTCATTCGAATTTTTCTTCTTTTTTTAGATATTAAGTACCAAGCTCCTGGGAAAACACCCAGACGTAAAGCTCAAATCCATCACGATAATCCACAGCTCAACGACGGAAACGGTTCGGTTACCTCCGGAGGGAGAGGCGGGATTGACAGTTCATCCTCCGGCTGTGCGAACAAAGCTTCCGCTTCACCGCAAAGTTCGAGAGAAGAAATTGCACACGAAAGTCGGCCATAAACGAAAATCGAAGAAAAAAGACGAAAAGGAAATTCACAAAGCCGAAAACGGTATTAAAAAAGAGAACGGAGAATTATTATCTAGTGCCAGCAAAGAAAACAAAAAGCCAAACTCTGCCCCGGTGAAGACGGGGAGAGAAGATTCAGAAGTGCCAAAAATGAATAAAACTAAAGACATTCATAACAAATCCAGAGAGTATCACAGGGAGATCTCTCAGGAATCTAGGAAATCCCAGAAAAGCGTGGAGTCCAGATCCAAATACTCAGATCACCAAAAACTTCCGAAAAGTTCAGAGAAACTTGTAAAATCGAGCGAATCCAGCTCGAAACCGTCTCAGAACTCTTCCAAAAACACGAGTGTGGAAGATATCGAAAAGCAAGACGTAAAAATAGACTTGTCACCGTTGGTACCAAACAACGGGTCTCCTATTTACGAAAACATTCCAAATCTTCAAAAGCCGGAATCCGATAAAACGGGCTCTGGGAAGATCATTAGCAGTCGTTTGAAGCGGTCCAACCGTGTGTCTACAGAGATAGCAACGGAAACCGCCAAAAAATTAAAGGAGGACTTGACAGAGAGGAGAGATTCCAAAAGTCCTGTTAAATTAACTAGTAGGAAGAACATGGGCCGTAAAACGTCTCCTTCGAAACGACGAAAGAAAAAAGAAGTTATAGAATACAAAAACGAGGAAAATCAGGCGAACGCGGCTAAAAGTACGAACATTCCTCATGAGGATCCATTAGGAAAAGTACAAAATTGGTTAATGCATTCCATATCAGTCGGGAAAACTAGTGAGAATTTCGGTATAATGACGTTGACGTTGCCGAAATCGAAATCGAGTCCCGTCAGTCTTTCAGGGAACGCGAAAGGGGAAGAGGTTCCCGTTAAGCCGATAAACCCTCCAAAAATCGTTCACAAGAGCGACAAAGTAGTTCAGATTCCTAAATTATCTCAAAAGAGATCGAGAAGCGCTGGGAATTTAAGGAAATCGGAAAACAAAAAAGATGAGAAAGTGAAACTTCAAGTCGTGTATAAACCTCCGTTTAAATTTAGTGTTAAATTACGCAACAACAGAATACTCGGTGCTGTCGGGTCGAAAATCGTGGACGATAAAAACAACACAAGCCATTTAGCGAGAAAAAGTGTAGGTGATTTGGGCGAGAGAAAGTTAAGGACTGCAATGCTTGTTAGGACATGTTCGAACAGGAATTCAAAATCGCATCAAAACAAAACGAAAAATTCTCCCCACACTCCGAGCAAAGAGAATTGCGAAAATCCGTTTACCTTCCCTTCGGGGGTCGCCCCCATGGCAGTACCTTCAACCGCTAATCAGGTGCAGCTTCCGATTTATCTCACGGATCAAGTGGATATTGATTCGAATGTCCATACCGTCCCGTCAGATCTCGACGTCCTATTATCCGAGAGCGAATTCTTATTTTCGGATGCTTGACAAAATGCGACAGGGAAAATATTCTGATTGAGTTGTGTTTTTTGTTGTTATTTCATGACTGATTAGTTTTTTTAAATTTTTTTTTATTTTATTATTTTTTTGCTGAATGCCGCACTGAAAAATAGTTGTTTCGCATCTAAATGAGACTTGATATAGGCAAAAATTGAGCTTGCATTTTTCTGGTCAGTATTTTTAATTAAATCGCAAGTACATTAGTTATATTGTCAGTAAAAAAATTAATGGTCAGTATTCATGTGGGCAGTAAAAAATGTCAGTAAAACAACTTATAGGCCAGTATTTTTATTTCAAATGTAAGTAAAAAAATTTAACTGTCACTTCATAAATGTAATATTAGACATTTTCGGTCAGTATTTTTTTTTTTTTTTTTTTTTTTTTTTCAATGGTCAGTATTTCGCGGGGAAAAAAATATATTAAAAGCGGGAAAATTTGAAAGTTATTTTTATTCGAATCTTATTAAGCAGTAGGGCGGGTCGAAGAACGCGAATTTTTGAATTTGAAAACGCCTGATATGGGAATCCATGCCTTTTTAAAATATTATTAACCCTCATTTTTTTTTAGATTTTTTAAACGAAATTTTGAGGTGCCGCAATGGCCTTGAAATTTTCGAAAAGCCCATTTGAGGACCAAAAATGATTTTTTTTTTTTTTTTTGCATAAAAGACCGTCTTTTCCTATCGGAAATTTTGCGTAGATTGCGAATTTGAAGTAAAAAATTATTTTTAGTGCACAGTTTTTGAACCACACACCGGATTCCAAAATTCTGGAAATCTTGTTATGGCTTTCTGTCTGTGGCTCAAAAACCGTGCACCAAAACTAATTTTTGACTTCAAATTCGTAATCTACGCAAAATATCCGATAAAAAAGACGGTTCTTTTGTGCGAAAAAAAATTTTCATTTTTGGTCCTCAAATGGGCTTTTTGAAAATTTCAAGACCATTGCGGCATCTAAAAATGTCGTTTAAAAAATCTGAAAAAAATTAGGGTTAATAATATTATAAAAAGGCATTGATTCCCATATCAGGCGTTTTCAGATTCGAAAATTCGCGTTTTTCGACCCACCCTATTAAGCAGTCTTAAGGGGATGGAAGTCCAGATTGGATGAAATTATGTTTAGCTTATGCCAAGATGGATAGAAGGGATCAGTACCTGCCCTCAGGTTTTGAAAAAGTTCATGTGCAAACATAAAGGAATCCCCATTTGCTCTAAATTTGCTACACCACCTCCAGTGACTAAGGTAGTCCCAATCGGAGAAAAACATCGACGAGGGGGCCCGAAAAAAGGTATTAGAGCCCTGGTTGTAGCTTAATTGTTAAAAGTTTCATCTAATTTTTATTTTTATTTTTATTTTTATTTTTTGCGCGAATTTTTTGAAAATACACTGTAATAAATTTTGTGTAATTTTAACACAATTTATAATTGAGAAACGGTCCACACATTTTTATTTGTAAATAATAACACTATAAGACCAGCAACATGTCACGACTTCAGTCGAATAGGGTTCTATCTTGTTTTGAGGGAATTTTACAGGAGAGCGTTTTGAAAGTTTGGAATTTTTTTACTCTGCACTGAAAATGATTTTTTACCTTTTTTTTGAACAAAAAGTTTAATTCATTATTTGTGATTAATAATTTAATTTTTTATTTCCAATTAAATGAAAAAATCTATCAATTATTGTAAATTACCCGTCGCTATTTGATTCCCCTATACTTTAACATGGGAGTTCTGGTAGAACAAAGTTCTATCTGCGCCTTCTTAAAAATAAGTTAGTCGTACGGAGTTCTATCTGTCGCAGATAGAACTTTGTACGGTTAACTTTTTTTCAGAAAACGCCAGATAGAACTTTGTTCGTTTCGAAATCTTCGAAAATAAGCCAAATTTCGAAAAAAGCACATGAAAGACGAGAATTTAAGTAGTCCTTTTTTTAAAAAAAAATAAATCGAAAAAAATGAGATAGAACCCTATTCGACTGAGGTCGCGATGTGTCAAAATTAACATAAAAAGAGCTACATACAGATTGTGTGGGCCGAGTTTGTTAAAAATACAAAAAATATTTTACAGTGTATACTGGCCAATTAGTTAATTTACTGACCAAAATAATTATTTTTTACTGACCATTTATGTTTTATATTTACTGCCCAAAACGTAATAAAATACTGCCCATTTTTTTTAAATAAAATAAGTACTGACCGTTTTGTTAATTATATACTGATCAAAAAATTTGAGACTCAAAAATTACAGAGCTTATACAAGATTTTGGTACCGTGGGTGTACTGTGTCGTTTTCACCTACAAAATGCAATTTACATATATTGCATCTATAAAAGAATTTTTTTGAAATAAATTTTGTACGTAAAACTCACTTTTATATGCCCACGTCGAAAGTTAGATTTTAGATGCATCGAAATAAAATTTTTTCAGTGCAGCGGAAAAGTAAAAAAAAAAAAATTAAGAATTTTAGTTTTATTACCTAAATCTAACATTGTTAAAATTTAATTCAGCGGTCTCTCTCTGTTGCTTTTTAAAAAGAGAAAGCCATATTATGTCCTTCAATGTCGTTCGTAAATAACTTAAAAGGCACTTCGGAAAAACTTAACTCGAACTTACGCAAACAATGTGAAGTATTTTTTAAATGTCAAATTCCAATAAATCAAAAACGTTTTTCAAATACCTGGTAGGGCGACACGCTATTCAAACCAGAATTTCTAGAATTAAAAAGAGAGGAAATTTTTTCATGGAATCAGACGTACGGTATCACTTTATTTGCTAAGTATAACAATGCACAATTCTTCCTTCGCTTAAGTATGGATAAAATCACTGTAAAACATGACCTTTAAATTTTCTTCCAATTCCTAACAATAAAAAAATCTCATTTTTCGTACATCGTGTTACGTTATGTCCAAACTCTAGAACCGCCGAATTATTTTCGGGGCTTTGAACTGACTGAGCTTATTATGACAATTTTAATTCGGTCATTTCTAATCCCTGCGTTTTTAAAATTAAAAAAAAAAAAGGATCTCTATCATCTTGGGGCTTCACAAAAGCGTCTTAACAAAGCCCTTAGAACTGCCATTAATATTTAGCTTATATAACGGAAATTTTTAAAGACAGTCAATCTCTCATTCCCATACGAATTGGTTTAAACGCAAAAACGTTTTATTCGCTTTGTGACAAAGCGAAAGCTCTCTTATCTGCTAGCTTTAAAATAACGTATTAATTTTAATCGCGAATGATCGCCACTAACCGTCTAATTCTTTACAGCATTAATTTTTTAGATTTTCTTTTGTTCAAAAATGCTCAAAATCCCTGAGAATCAAATTTTTGATTAAATAAAAAGGCCTAAACAATTTTTAAAAAAGCATTGTTCTCAGACAATCTCTTTCTTGCTGCGCCGCTTGCTTGCCTATCATGTAACATATCCTTCTTCACAGAAAAAAAAATTCATATCAAAATTTCTTGCCTGGAATAAAATAAATAAAGGGACGAAAGTAAAAAAAAAATTATTTTTATTTTAAGAAGAAATTTCGAATCGTAAAGTTGAATGAGCTCATCGTAATTGATTTTGAACAAATTGATATTTTCCTTTCCACTAAAATAATTTTTTTTTAAAAATGAGAAACAGATGTGCCAAATTTTTTTAAAATAAAAAAATAAGGCGGTAAAGTTTTTGTACTTTTTAATTTATTATTTTCTAATTTAATTTATTTTTGAATTGTTTTTAAATATTAAAAAAAAATTGACTGCAAAAGGTGGAGAAAACTAATAACAAAAAAAAAAAAAAAAAAGCTTTAATTAATTGTAGTTCGTACGTTAACTATAGATTTTCTACATTGATGTAGAGAGGCTGAATTTTTTTTCGGTAGATTTAACTGCGATAATTTAATAAACTAGTCTAATTTTTAAATTATTTTCCTAAAAATAAAAATTTAAAATTAAAAAAAAAAAAGGAGAATTAATAATATACCTAGCAGTTAAGTGAAAACCCGAACATAAAATTCAGCCCTATAGTTAGAAATTTGTAAAAGAGAAAAAAAATAAAAAATAAAACATGTGAACAGATTTTTTGTTTTTTTATTCTGCATTTTGGAAAAGATTTCCCTTCCTTTGTAACCTTCAAAAGAAATAAAGTTCGATGGGTGAAAAAACCCACATGAAGCGTAATTCACTAAGAAAGCATATTTGAAATCGTTTAAAAAGGAACAGGAGGGTGCATCCCTTTTAGTAATCTTACCTTAAGGGAGCGCAGCAGTTTTCTTTTCTTCCGCCTCAAAAAAGAGGGAAACTGGCTTTTATTTTCCACCGCTAGTATAAACAAAAGAATATTAAAATATGGTTTTGTTTTGAAAAGTGAGTTTGTTGTTTCAGAGAAATAAAAAAAAAATAATAATAAAAACGGAAAATGCATTTCGTTATCTCCGGCAAGTTTAACTGCCCGCAATACGTTTTTGCTGTGATGATCGCCCAAAGGCTAAAGGAGAATTTACCTAATTTTGAATATACAAAAATACCCAAGAAGCCGGAAGAATGGGGGGTGAGCGAGTTTTATTTACATTTAAAATTATGAAAAAGTTAATAAAAAAAAAAAGCAAACAAAAAAAAATTTTTTTCTTCTTGCAGAAATGGTTGTTTAGCACGAGTAAAGAAAACAATTGGCATCATATTCATTCTCCTTTAATATGGAAAGAAGTTTCTATGAAAAAAGGGAAAAAATATTTTGTTGGTAAACAGAACGTTTAACCAAGCTTTTCTGTTCCAAAAATTTTTAATTAAATCCCTTTCTGAAGGCGACCTCGACAAATTCCTTCATTTATGCAGCGATTATTACGATATTCCGAAAGAAGCTATGACAGCGGAAAATTTTGAAAAAGGAGAATTAAAATGGTTTCAAAACCGATCGGAGGCTCAGTTTTTTGAAAATATCAAATTAGATGCAAAGAGCGTAGTCGATTATCGATGCAGACAAATTTGCATTACCGGTGCTTCTTCCCCCATGACTAATATTCTTATAATGGAGTTACTTCATATTTCGTCACAAAATAGGAAAAACGGGATGGTAAGATAATCGTACATTAATTTTCAGGCTGTTTTTCATTTAAAAAAAAGGATCGACACAAATGGAAGTAGGGAATAGGGATTGTTTGATTTAAACCTCAAATTTTTTGGTCAGTAAAAATAAATCACTTGGTCGGTAAAATGCTCAGTAATTTAAATTGATTTTGCGTAGCAGAATTATTTGCTTAGTCCGCTTTATTATTTAAAAAATTAAGGTTACTTATTTACATATATTAAAAAATTTTACTTTGTTTACTGCATTTAAACCCCCCGTTTCTTCCGCCTTCCCCTGTCCAATGGGGACCGATTTCGCAGCAGGTGGAGCTTTGATTTTTTTCAGTCTTATTGCAAAGCCGATTAAGCGCTGACATACAAGTTTTTGAAAAAAAAAAACAGGGCAAGTGCACTTTCCGTTAATTCAATTTTCCGCTTGCTTCGACACCTCGACAGATTAAAAGCCCGCTTTTCGTATTAAGCGAAAGCGTTGTAAAGCATGTTTTTTACATCCGAAATGTCTGTAATCGAAACACTTGTTGCCGTATAGCAATACTAGCAAATCATGTGCAAATTAAATCACATTAATACAATAAAAACATAATCGATAAATGAACCCGTTAGACCGAGGCGACAGTTTGGAACTGAGCTTATAATCAGGTATCTAAGCATATCGCTGCAGAGACGAGCAAAATGCTACCCTTTGTACATGTTTGTAAATATTTGTTAACATCGATTTACCCGCATGATGACTCGAGATATTTAAAATTATTCATATTTAAAAAAAAAAAATTAATTAATGAGGAAACCAAACTGTTAACTTACAAAACGATATTGTTATTTCTAATTTTTATTGTGAAAGTCGTCAAAAATGAATTCTTTTAATTTTATTTTCAATAAAAATATCGAGAATATGAATTTTTTACTGACCAATTGCCTACCGACCGCGAAAATACTTGCCAATCAATTCAAATACGAATATATAGGCCTAGAATATATTTACTGACCACTGAATTTATTTACTGACCAAAACCGGTATTTGTAACAGACCAGAAAATGATTCCCTTTTGATGTATTACTGCCCTCATTGCATTGGTTGGATCTAAATGTGTACGGCTAAATTAAATTACAGGAAATCCGTTTATTCGATGAACCTAAGCGTGACAGAAAACTTCAGAACATCGCAAAAGATGCTAAATTTTGTTCCGGACCCTCTGGTTTGGGGAGTTGCAGAGTAGCAAATAATTTAAAAGAAGCTGTAAACAACGTGGATCTTGTTATAGTTCTGGATAATTTTAGCAGGTAATATTACATGATCCAAAAAATAAAAAATTTAAAAAAATGATAAGTATAACTGCTCCTCCAACAGGCCCCTTAGTTTTTTGCTTCCTGATCATCAATCCAAATTATACCGGATATGATTCTAAAAACTTATCCTAGAATTTTTTGGAAAGGAAAATGGCATAGCTCGTGTACGTTATGGTATTTCTAACCGAATTTTGTAAGGAAATAATTCTGAACACCGGAAATCAACTGACGTATCTCCGTCAAAAATAAGACTGGAGATAATCTGCTTTGATCGGCTTTAAATATTTTGTGGCTGCTACCCTCCGTTGATGCCATAAACTTGTGGGAAAGTTATATACATGATTTTGAAAAACAGATTATCTCCAATCATACTTGTGATGGATATATGTCAGTTGAATTCTGTCACACGAAATTTGAAAAACAAAAACAGCAATAATTCGAACATTTTTCTTCGATTGGGGGAGTCAATGGAAAAAATCATACTAAGATATGGAGGCGTATCCCTACGTAGGACTATGTCTTTGGGGTACTGCCCTAATATTGCTAAATTTAAACAATAAAACGATTTAAAAATTTTAAAGCGTTTATTTTGCTCGTTTTTTGTCAAAAAATTTAAATTTTTTGATAAAAATATCATTTTTTTCCTGGCAAGAAAAAATCTTAAAATTTTTGATACACGGTAAAAAATTTTATGTTAACATTAACATAAATCGTGTGTAGCCTTTTTTTATGTTAATAATAAACATGTTTACGTTAAAATAATAACATAATTAATTATGTTAATTTTAACATAACTTGTGTGTGGACTTTTTTTTAACATAAAATTTTTTACCGTGTAAAAAAAATTAGCCAAAATTTTATAATTAAAGTCTTTAAAGTTAAAATTTTAATACTAAAACATTGCTTTAGCTCATATTCTTGGTTAAAGAAAAAAGGACAAAATTAAAAAATGTAGCCTAGCGAATATTTTATTTAAAATTTCTAATTTCTTGTTTTTTGTCCATGTAGTCTAATTTTAATATTTAAAAGAAAAACGGTGAAAATTAAAAAAAAAAATCATACTGGGATATGAGGGCATATCCCTACGTAGGACTACGTCTCCCGGAAACTGTCCTAATATAAAAAAATTAAATCGGTGAACCGATCAAAGATTATTTATGTAATTTGCAAAAATATAGTTAGTTTTTCGATCAGAGGTCTATCAAAAGGTACAAAGAATCCTAATTATGCGTTATAATTAATTTCGCGTAAAAGGGCCTAACTCATGCCTACGTAATTTATGCACGACCCCTTTCCGTTAATTTTTCTGTAATATTCGTTAATTTTTCGTTAATTTTCGTTAATTCTCGATAATTTTCGCTAAATTTTCGTTAATATTCGTTATTTACTCGTACGTTTATCCTTAGCTTTCAAGAAAGTAAAATTTCATAGGGGAAACAAAGTAAAATTTGTTTACCCTTCAAAACCTTTCTAAATTATAAGGCGTTCCTCAGGTTTCGCCCCCCAAGCTCGGAACACTTATATTAATTATAATAATAAAAAAAATTATATTTTTATCAAAAAATTCGATTTTATTGACGAGCAAAAAAATGCCTTAAAATTTTTAAATCGTTTCATCGCTTAAATTTAGCAATATTAGAACATTACCACAAAGACGTATTTTAAGTAATATTTTTACATTTCGAGGGCTTTTCGCCTTAAAATTTAAAATTTTGTAAATTATCATTTTAATATTAAAATTTTAATCAAATTACTGCACTTTTCGCACCAAAAATTAATATTTTTTAATAAATTAATTTAATATTACAATTTTTAAGGTTTTTGAAATTTTGCTGCTTCTAAAAGTATTAATTAATTTAAATTAATATTAAAATTAATAAAATTTACAAGAAATATTAATTTTTTTTCAACTTTTGACCTTTTTCATCAAAAATTTTAAGTTTTTTCCGTGCCAGAAAAAAAAATGACATTTTTATCAAAAATGATCTTTTTTTCTCAAAAATTATATAAGTTAAAATGTTGACTAGGTCTGTATTTTGACCATAAATTTTTTAAAATTCTCCAAGTTAAAATTTTAATATTAAAATATTAATTATTTAATATTTTAATATTAAATAATTTTTTAGGTGCGAACCAACAAACAAATAAACAAATAAACAAACAAATAAACGAACAGAAATCTCCAGGTTACGGGGTATGACGTAGTCCTACGTCCTAAAGTTAAAAGATTTGAAGAAATTTTTAAGCACTTGATTTCGTTCATCTCGTCTAATTTTACTATTAAAAAAGGCCATAAAAGTAAAAAAAAAAAAAATTCAAAATATTATTCGAAATTTCCGAAGTTAAAATTTTAATATTAAAATAATTAAATATTAATTTTTGGTGCGAACAGTGCGACACCCGGACAGACAGATTTTCCCAGGACCGAGCCCCAAGACGTAGTTCACGTCAAAAAAAAGCTGATGTCCTTCCAACGCCATCAGAAATTTTGAATGCAGCAAGACGGACAAACAAAATAGATGTGATATTAACAAATTTTCCCCTTCCTTCTCCCCTTCGATCCCCACTCATGATCCCCTCTGTGCAGTTTGTAACCCCTGCAATGCCTAGGGTGAATCTATAAAAAAAAATTTTACTGCCTCTGTTCTCGCCCGTTCAACCGCCATTTAATTGTCTACCTATTGTATCATCATTTCCTGGTATTCATATCTCATCATCGAAAGCACTTTACTACAACTGAACAGCATTTTTCCAGGAAGCCTAAAGAATCCCTTACGAAATGGCTGAAAAGAAACAGAAACGCAATGTGTGCCTTAGGAAAAGCTTTAAATAAATACGCCCAGACTCACTGCCGAGTGATCCTTGGGGGATATTGCAACCAGCCTCTGTGTTACAATGCCACCGTCCTCGCCAGTTTCGCCACGAAACTCCACGTTCGGAACATCGTAGCAGTCACTCAAGACTTAGGAAGAGAATTACTCCCGCAAATATCTGAAGTAAGCTCCTTTTTGTACGCTATATGAATAAATGAATAAGGGGAATCGGAAAACCGAAATGAACTGGTATTGGGGGATTAAGTAAAAAACCAAAGGGTGAGCAGCCCATTTGATTAAGTTATTTTAAGACCGTCATTTTTTTTTAAATTCATGGAAAAAAAAGGATTTAATTAACTAAATCTATAGGATATTCCCCTGAAGGCTTTTTTCGATGGCGGGTGTCGCTTTTATGGATTTTATAATTAACCCTTTAAACGTTGGGAGTTTATTTTCTCAATTAAGAAAAAAAAAACTCTAAGGAAAAAAAAATCCTCCTACGTTTCGTATATTCTTTATAACCTCTTAAATGCAAATATATATCTAAAAAAATGGGGATATTATTATCGGCTTATTTAATAATTGTTTTTTTTTTTCTCTCCCTCTACCTTTTTTTGTAGATGACAGAAATTCCGCTTAAAGATTTATACAGTCCTCCCGTTTGGGGATTTATAGGATTAAATAAATACGTGGATATTAAGAACACCCTTCATAATTTCCATTATAAGGTACCTGGGCCAAGATTAAAATCGACTTTACCTCAAGGGAAAGAAGAAATTGAGCTTCGAACTCTGGAATATTTGATTAAAGATCACAAAATGAAAAATTTTTTTACGTCTCACGCCATGAAAAAGGTAAATTTTTTTTTTAGCTTTTGATTTCGGCAGATTTTTATTTTTATAGAAAAAAAAATTTAAATAATTTGTGAAATTCGAGTAAAATTTGAAATTAAGAGGGCGTCACAAGCAGATACGCTCTTTTTTCCACTAAGGTACCCTATTTCGGGAACAAAATCGAAAATTGAAGTTCTGCCTTGATAATAAACACTGGATGGAGGATTTCTAGGCCAAACATCCCAGTAGTTTTCCAAAAAGGAAAAAGAAAATCATTGTAAAGTCCTGGAACGACATTTGACCTAATATTTCTGAAATGTATACATCTAGTAATTTAAATATATTTATTGGCTTAAGGCCGTTTACTATAACCGTTTAATATAAAAATACTGACCAGTTAAATACAAGCCATAAAAAAATATTTAAAATATACGTTTGATCTTTTTATTATTTTTTTTTTTTATTTTAGGCAGAATCTTTACCGCGTTTAGGACGAATACCTTGCTTGGCTAAAGTCACTTCAATAATCAATTTATTGAAATTTTGGCATTTAGGCCAAGAAGACGGCACCGGTGAAATTCTATGTCTTGGTGTTTATTCAGATGGTAATTTTCTCATCTTATAAAAAATCGCAACGTCAAAAAAAAAAAAAAAAAAAAAAAAAAAAAATTGGCTTAAAAAATGAAATCTAATTTATTTTTTTCAAGGCACTTTCAATATTCCAAAAGGAATCTACTGGTCACAGCCCGTAACGTTAGAAAAAGGATTTTGGACACCGTTCCCCGATTTCCCGGTACCTCAGAAACCAGATATAAACCTTCAAAATTTATTCTTATTTAGCGTCGGTTCCCTTTATAGAACTCGAGTAAAACCGAGATTCTACACTCCGCCAAAACCCGTTTTAAAACCGAAAAACCCACGTAAATTTGATTTTGAAGAAATTAAGAAAGGGATCAAAGTGCCGACGGTAAAAAACGAAGCGGAATGTCTGGATTATCTGAAAAAAATAGCCAAGGAAGAGTTGGGCTTAGATTTCGATAAAGAGGATCAAGAGATTGAAGAGCTGCCTGAACCGGAGGAAGCTCCAAAGCCCAAACTGAAAATTTGGTGCGAATGTTGGAAGGAACTTCAAAAAGAAGCGTTCAAAAAGCCTTCGGACAGCAGTCATGTGGAAAGTTTAAGAAGTTCATTCTCCAGTACGGCATCTTCAATTATGGTTAAAGCCGAGCACACAGATTCGGGATCCACTTTTAAAAGTTAGTACTCAAGGTTTTCGGGGAGGTAGAGATATTTTTTTAGATTTTCGGTAAAAAAAAGCTGTATTTCAAAGCTTCGGGTATTTAATGTTCGGTTGCCGATGCAGATAGAGCCAGAGTGTCGAACTTGACTTTGGAGTTTTGCAGCTATTTTTGTCAAATTCAATTCCCTGCTTATCAGATTATAAACCCCCTCCCCATAATATTTTACAAATTTTTATTCCAGTCTCTCAGTATCTTCATCCGGAAACTTCCACGCCTGATTTTTCAATTCCTCAGTATAATATTCGCGATCTTCTCGTGCCAGAAGGATCCCCCAGATTTTCCAGATCTTCATCGATTACTGTTTGCACTTGCGGATCTGACTGCAAATGTTTGACCAAAAATAAATCAGGTGAGTTGAATTTTTGCGACTGTGTAAAATTATACCTAGAAAATAGGGTATTTTCAGGTATTTTTATTTTTGAAAAATATTGGAGTAAAAATAAAGGGCTTGCATTTATTTGGTCTGTTTTTTTATTCTCTTTTTGTATGTATTTTTGACTTTTTTGTCAGTATTTTTACTAAATCGTCAGATTTAAATTTAAATGGTCTGTAAAAGCAAGGTCAGTAAAATTATGGTCTGTAGAAAAGCTGTTTTGCCTGTAAGATAACTTTTTTGTCTGTAGAATAACTTTTTTGTCAGTATTTAATTTAAAATAAAGCAAGAAAAAATCTTTTTTGTCAGTTAAAAAAATAAATAAATAAATAAATAAATAAACAAATAGTAACTAAACAATTACGCAATTTCAACATTTTTTTTGGGCCAGTCAAGTTGGCGGTACAATTTTAAGCTCAAATTTTCGGACTATAACCAAGATTTAGAACTTTTTTTGAGCTTTCCGAAAAACCAAGTCTCCAAATTCGAGCTTCAAAATTAAAGAATATATAAGCATAATAGGGCAGTCTCCACTTGATGACGTTCACGGCATTCGCGTTGTCCGTCATCACGGTTAACGTAATCGCACCGGAAGTACTTTGCAGGTTTTGCTCCCGTAAACGTTTGTGGCATAAAAAGAGTACCGTATATTTCATTAAGTATACAAAATTGGCTTACCCAGAATTTGTTTTGGAACAGATTTATTGTCTTCCCCATGCCCGAATTAAAATTTTTCTTTTTAAATCCGTAAAAACATCTTTCAAAACCGCCATTTTTAATGTTTGTAAATAGAAAAAAGCAGAAGATGATCAAAAAAATCGTGGTAAAAGATCCACAAAACTTCCGGTGCGATTACGTTCATCGAGAAGGCGGATAACGCGAATGCGGTGAACGTTATCAAGTGGAGACTGCCCTAATAATAAATAATGTACCGCTAATTTCACGGGCGGTGCAATATTGGAAGACATACAGCAATGTATTGTGCTAAATTTGAGCTTTTAAAAAACGAACATACCAAATTTTTGGCTTTCAAATTAAGGCTTTCACAATTTTTTTTTAAAATGCCGTGTAACGCCAGCTTCACACATCATAATTGGGCAGGTTCAGAATCCAAACCAATTGCATATCATTCTCCTAAATTTAGCTTTCAAAATACATAACTTGCACACGTAAGGCTAGCAGAATTGTTTAAAAAAAAAAAAAAAAAAAAAAAAAAATGTACCGCCAATTTCACGCTATTGAATTTGCAAGCTCAAATTTTTGCACCATGGCTTTTTTTAAGCTTTTAAAAAAACCCATATGTTCCATAAAAATTAAAGTTACCGATTAAAAAATTAATATTGCCCAAAATAAATATTTTTAGTGTCCAAATCCAATTTAATTGCAGGCAAAAAAGTATTTCTACAGACCAAAAGAGAATTAACTACTGACAAAAAAATTACAGACCAAATCAGAAAAAAAACAGACCAAATAAGTTAAAGCCAAAATAAAGTACATGAATTAAAAAAATTATTTGTGTCATAAAAAGTATTAAAAAAAAATATTTTCTGTATGAATTAATTTGCTAAAGTTGAGGCTTAAAAATTGTAAATCAAAATGGTCGGAATAAGCGTGGAAGTGTTGTGACGTCATACGTTAATATCGTTCTGCCCTAAAAACGTTTCCAGGGATGCGGTGGCTTGGTTTAAAAACATTGAAAGCATCGCGTTCTACTACAAATCCGGCAGAACGATATTAACAGATGACGTCACAACGCTTCCACGCTTATTCTGACCGTTTTGATTTACAATTTTTAAGCCTCAACTTCAGCAAATTAATTCATACAGAAAATATTTTTTTTTAAATACATTTTATTACAAAAATAATTCTTTAAGTTGATGTATATTATTTTTACAATAAAATTTTTCAAAAATAAAAATACCTGAAAATACAGTATTAAACACAGGCAAGCAAATCAAATAAACTTGCTAGGAAAAGAAGTTTGGAAGAAAAGTTTGCTAAAAATCTAAATCATGAATCTATGTTTCAGTAACTGAAGATTCCAGTCTAGGAACAATTAGCGTAAGTTTTCAGCGCATAAATCGTTTTTAAAATAGCGATGAGGATTTTTACCGCAAATTAAATCCGCTAGAGGGCTACCGGTTGCTATCCTGGTAAAATGGCCAAGGGGTAAAATTAGCAAAAAAGAAACGTTTCAGTTTCCGTTTCTGAGCTTGCATAAGCTAAACATAGACGCTCCAAAAAGGTTTCTACCCCCTGAAAACGGTGACAGGCTTTGGGTCGGTTGCTAAATATTTTCTTCTCATCTTCAACTCATTTTTAAACCAATTCGAAGTCGGTCGTTATTTTACCAGGATAGTAGCCGATATCTTCCCCAGCGGATTTACTTTGTGATAATAATCTTCATTACTCAAAAAAAATTATATTAAAAAGGAAAAAAAAAAAATTTTCCAGTTCGAAAACGGAGTTGGCGCCATTAAAAGTGACGAATGGTTACAACATGCAAAAACCGTCGAATCCGCAGAAAAAGTACATCCCGAAAAATCCGAACGACCGACGGTGACCTTCGATCCAAATTTAAATATCGATGAAGAGAAAGAAAAATTTAAATTAAAATTTTACGGCAAAAAAGATGCGATTCGAACTCCATCCGAAATCTTTAGAGTGCAAAAACGTATGAAAAAAATCGAAATGGGCCGGGACAGTTCTTCGTCGGAATTCTTAGGAGAAGAAGACAATCTAACAATACTTCCGGGCGATTATTCGGATGAAGAAATGGGAGAGGAAGAAGAATCCTTGTCGCAAGAGGAAGTAATCGAAACCAAATTCCATTTAAGTTTCCAGGGGGCTCCTTACGAAATTTTAGGAGATCCCGAGGGTGTGGAATATCTAGAGGGTCTAAGGAGGAGCACGACTTTCAAACAGCCTTCAGTCGAGAGCTTTAAAGAATTTTATATGGACACCGTTCGACCCTCCCTTCAAATAATGTCGACGGATGCGGACAGCAGATCGTCAAGTAGTTCAACCTCCGCCTCCGATAGCACCTTAGCGGCTCAACCCCGAGGATGTATGAAAACGGGCAAAAGCTCAGAGCGATCCGGCGCGAAAGAAGTGAAATTTTCTTCGGGAAAAACTCCGGAATCGATACCGGGAGAATACGGGACCGTACAAGCTTATTTTGAGGAATACGGCGAATCGTTAGCGGACATCATTTTTTCGGATAGGGAAATCGCCGAAGAGGAAAAAGAAGGGGATGGGAAAATGGATATGGAAGAAGAGGAAGAAAAAGAAGAATCGAGAGCGGAGGAAACAATGAAAGAAAAGGAAGACATAAAAATAAAAGCAGAAAAGGTTAAGAAAAAACTAAAATGGGAAGGCGTTCCGAAATGCCTTTTATGTCGCTGTATCATACCAGAAGGGTTATTAGGATGTCCTTGCGGAGAAACGACTGGTAATTTAGAAATATTTTTAGACACGGAATCAATAAAAATAAAATCGACGTTTCCATTTTTTTTTTTTTTTTTTTTTTTCAGTCGTTGAAGTTTTTAAACAAGAATCGGAAGAAGTACGTAATGTTAAGAATCCCCAATTTTTTTTTTTTTTTTTTTCGTAATCAGAATTGTTATTCCATTAGGTTATCGTTGAAAGTGACGATGAAATCAGTTTTAAAGTCGAATACGTGGGAAAACCAGCAAAACCATCCTCGATAAAAGAAGAACCCCCGATTGAAGAACCGAAAAAACGCGACGTCTTCAATCTTCCTCCGGAATCGTTTCTTCCCTTTAGATTAAGAAGCGAAAGTAAATTTCATCCGCCTGAAAGACCTCAAGAATTAAAAAAGTCTGATTCGGATACGGATTTATATGACATACCCTCTGAATGTTACGAAGTAATAATTTAGTAGATCAAAGTTTTCGTTCATCGACCTCGTTAAACGGTCCTCTTATCTGTTTTAGCTTCTTAGGGCGGCGGAAGATGAGTATTTGGCACAAACGACCGATGAAGGGAATGAATATGAAGAATTTGCCGGAGAAGAACAGCAAAAGGAGGAAACTAAATCCGAAGAGTTATCCACAATTGGCGAAGAAAGTGACGATGATTATGAACACTCAGAAATAAAAACTGACTTTTCCGACTTGAAAATGTTGACCCCTGACGAGGTGGACGACTGGCAAATATCGGTAATCTTTTATCATAACTTGGTCTTCATTGATAGGAAGCTTTTTATTCAGAGTACGAAAATAAATTACGCGTTAGAATTTCCAGATTTAATCTAATTTAAATTTCCTTATGATGTCATTTGGGGATAATTTTGATACCAGTCAGGTAGGCCTAATAATTCTATAATTAATTTAAATACGATGCAAACAAGCACGTATATATTTCTACGATTTTCATTGTGACGTGACTGTAACAATAATAATGTGACGCACGAATTTACGGATTTAAAAGTCACTACTTTAGGATATTGTTGACAGTTTAAAAAAAAGTCGCATTTAATCTTCGAAGGATAACCCTTTATTGGGGAAGTCCTTTAATGAGATTAATGATTTTTTTCTTTTATAAAGATATTTTCCAAGAAGTTACACAGTACTGCGGTGATGTAATTAAAGAATTTATAGTACCTAATACACGGAAAAACAAAGCGCATTACTATTATTTTTTTTTTTTTTTTTTTTTGCCGCTTGTTATTTTAACCAATTTTTACTTGATAAGCTAACAATCCATTTTCCTGGACTTAAAAAATTTGTAAAAAGTTTCAAAAATCTAATATTTTTTTTCTAATCCTTTAGCCTCCGAATGGCACCCCATTAACTCAAAATCTTAAAATTCAATTTTTTTCGTCATAATTCTCTAAAATTCTGCATTCAGGGGTAAGAGGAACGCTGATTTCAACAGGGATGGCATGCTGATTCCGATTCCGATTCCATTCCGGTAAAAATTTTTATGTAAAACTAACATAAAAAAGATGTAGCCCTTTTTATTTAACATAAAAACGTGGCGTCAGAAATTCGAAACGTTCGAAAAAAATTGAAGATTTAACACAATTCATGTCTACTAAAAAGGGCTACATATTTTTTTATGTTACCTTTTACAAAAAATTTTTTACTGTTCAGTGATGCTCGATGATTTTTCAAACGCGATCCCGATTCCGATTCTAAAGTACGAGAAAAAAAATCGCGATTTTGATTAGTTTCTATCAATAGATTCTGATTCGATACATTAAGGGGTATGACGTAGTAACGCCTAAACCTTACACCAGAAACCGAACTTGGTAAAGGTGGGCGCCGGATCATGGGGCTTCATGTCCTGATTATGCCGAAAAAAGAAAAAAAAAAAAAGAAGATTCTGATTCCGATTCCGATTAAAATCTATGCGGCATACCATCCCTGCTTATGTTGTTTTTAAAAATATCTAATTTTTTTTAATAACTTTTAGTAAAAAAATCGACTTTGTAAAATAACTCGTTATATCTGGGAGAAATTTGACCCCTGATGATAAGTTTCCTATCATTCGAATCTTATTCCGATTCCGATTCTAAACTGCGCGAAAAATTTTTGCGATTCCGATTAGTTTCCATCGATCGATTCTGATTCCGATTCCAATTAAAATCTATTCGGCATACCATCCCTGGATTTACGATATGAAATCACAATTTTAATTAGCATAAAATACAATGCGGCGGATAATTTTAAATATAAATCATTTGATTTTTGGCGCCATATTGGATTTCCTCCCTGAAATTTTGTCATTCTGACGTAAAATGAAATCTAAAAGGCCGAAAACCCGTAAAACACTTTTTCCGATCTATTTCACGGAAGTAAACCAATTTTATGCGATATTTTGCATTGCATGCATGTAATGCGGGTTGCCTGAACTAAAATTCAGAAGGCGCTTTTATAGTAGCGCAGTTTTATACCCCATAACGGTTTTAGATTAACTATACACATAAAATAATATGTTATACAATTTCGGGGAGAGATTTCCTCAAGAAAATATTTGTAAAATCCCAGAGTAAAAAAATTAAAATATTTTTTAATTTAAATTTAAATTCAAATTCAATTCAATTTAATTTAATTGAAAATCAGGGCTGCAATTCCGATTTTGATTCCCCAAAATCTTGACTATTTATAAGTAAGATTCCGATTCCAATTCCAATTTTGAAAGGTGGAAAAAAATTCCAGATTCCGATTCCGATTCTGACTCCGATTCCGAATAAAAATTTATCGGAATTGCAGCCCTGATTGAAAATACACACTGCTAAAAAAATTAATTTCTTTAACATATCTTTCATTTCTTTTGCAGGTTCGAGAAAAATATCAAAAATGGTTTTTAGAAGGTCCATCGATAAACGACGAATTATACTACGACATAGCGGTAGAAGAAGTTTCAGACGACGAATACCAAACCGATGAAGATTTAGAAAATTACTTCGAAACATAAGGAATCCTCAAATGATCAGTTATAATAATTATGAATCATATTTGTAAATGAAAAATTAAAATCGATCACTTTACTTAAAACCTTTTTTTTTTCCAAACATGAAAATAGCTATTATAGGCCTATTTATTCAGACGGACTTCAGGCAGCAACTAATATTCTCTTAAACGCTCGCGTATGTCAAGGGTATGATAGACAGGTTAACGTAAGAAGAAACAACATTTGAATATTCACTTTACGTATATAAATAAAGGAACGACATAGTACGAACTTGAACAATCATTTCGCGTTTGTTCCTATCAGCTGACACATTCGCAAATCAGCTTCAGATTGTTCCTGTTTCTCTCGTTGGTTTTTTTTTTTTTTAATTTGTGTTTTGTTTTTTTGAAAATTTTGGTAAAATGAAGCTTCAAATTTTTATTATATTATTGGTGGGAATTTCTTTATCCTCATGCGCTGAACGTAAGTTAAAATAAAAAATTAATTAAATGGTAAATTTTTTAAATGATTCCGTAAATGCGTTTATCGGAAATGATGGAACCACAGAATATCTTAAAACGTTATCTTTTCGACAAAAATATTATTTTAATTAAACCTAAATACGTTTGCATTGATTTGTGAGGGAATCCCTTTGAAATGCGTCAAGGACGATCCAGTTTTTATTTTCAGAAACCACTTTTTTTTTTCTAATACAATCTGCGCCAGAGGATTTTCCTTTAAAGACGATTTAATCATTGTGTTTTTTTTAATTATTCACGTAATTTTTATAATATTTTTTAACGTTTTAATTGTTTCAGTTTTTCAAGTGAACAAAAACAGTACTCAGCCAGCTGTAACACGTAAATACCAAAGGAACTGGTACGGCCCTTCTTACAGGCCTAAGGGATGGGATCCTAAGGTTAATACAATGACACGAAGCGATACCCATTTCGGATACGAACCACCGGAAGGTATGTATTTCTTAATTTAAGGCAAAAAATAATTAAAATAAAAACTATTTTTATCTGCTCTGAAATGATGTGCAATAAAAATGGCGAGAGAATGGGTTCGGTAATAAGTATTTAAACAGGTAGCATAATACCGCATTTCCCGTGAAAAAATGTACATTTTACGTTCATATGTTGCTTTTAATTTTTACAAAAAAATGTTTTTCGCTTATGCAAACAAGTCCACGAACAAAATTTACAGTTTTTAATTTTAAATCGTGCCACTTCCAATTTTTGGTTTTAATTTTAAGATATAATTTCCTAAAAAGCAAAGCACAAATTCAAGAAAAAAATTAAGGGGGAACGAAAATTATGATTTTATTATGGGATTGCCGGCTCTTTCACATGCCTATTTATACTAACACGCTCTTAGGTATGTTAAAACAACGGCCACGAATCCGACGAAAAATGCAAAATTGGCCGCAGTATCTAAATGCTCCCACGCTAACTTTCGGAACGTATCAAAATCCAATGCCAAGTCTCCCCTCCAAATACACTGCAAAAAATTATTTATGCGTAGGCAAAACGTTTTATCGAAATTAATTACATTTGAATTTTAACAAAAATCATTTTGAGTTTACCATAAAGCAGCCATAAATTAATCCGATAAACATTCCAAGCAGCACTCCATCTATAAGGCCAGCTTTTAGGGCAGAACTGCACATATGCCAATGAAAACTTGACCCGCAACCCATTTCGACCAGAAAATATTACTAATAATTTTTCGAATGACTAAAAAGAATTGATTTTTCTTAAAATTTTTGTTTATAAACAAATACTTCTAAATTTTAGAAATTCCTCCATTTTTATTAAAATAAATATTCAAGGCGGTGAATTTTTTTTTTTTTTCTTTTTTAAATGGCGTCGAGAATAAAATTGAAAGTAAAACCATAACAGAAACAACACAAAAAAAATAATATTTTTTTCGGATTTGAATTTAGAAGTTGATAAATTCCGCAATTATTAGTGATGGATAGATAGCGATGTTTTGTAGAATATCTTTTAAATCCCAAGTATTTGAAGGATCTATATTAGGGCTCAGCATCGGGCTTGTTATGGGAAGTTTGAGAGCATTATATTTAAAAAGTGGTGGTAGACCTCAAACTGGAAGCGAAACTGCTGCAACAACAATTGTCAGCCATTCTATATTCGGGTTTTTAAGCGGTGGTATGATCGGTTTCGTACATGCTTTATTAAGAGGTTGCATATTCAGATAAAACCCAGAAAAAATGCAGAAGCAGAATGTGTTGAAGATGCCGTGAATGCAAGACAAATAGTGCTTTAAATTTCCTCAAGACCTCAAAATATCTGATATAAAGGTGTTTAAATAATTAAAGAGAGTGTAAAAAAATGATTAAGCAAAATTTAATGCTGATTTTTTTAGAAATAAAAAGGATGTGATCTTAAAAGGGGCAATTTTTAATGAAAACGGAAAAGATGCTTTATTCATAGCCAAAATTTTATTATTTTCTATTTCACTTGCTCATTCTTGAATGGTACGTAAAAATGTACTTCTTATTTGTGATTGCCTCAATGCCATAGTGAGCAGATTATTCAATTATAGAAAATTAAAAAATAACCAATTTTTTAATTTCCCGGATTTGCTTGGAACTTCTTATCAAATATTTATCTTGCTAATTATTCATTACAACTTCCTCAAAAGCGCTGCTTCATAAGAAAACTGTAATAAATCGTTACCTCCCCTTTCCCCCTTTTTTTTTCAAAAAGAAAATAAAACCAATTAGAAAATCGCGATTCCACTAAAATTTTATTTTTGCAAACACAGACATAAAATAATTTTTTATCACCCTCTGTAACAATATTTAACAGTACTAAATACGGTTCCAACCATCAACCCAATCACTCCTCCACGAATAACACTATCAAGTACAATATTTATCAAATTTGTTCCCGAGTTATTCCTGTTGTTAAGAATGTCTAGAGTGCCCTGCAACAATCCGCAAATTCCTCCACAAATTCCTCCTAAAATAAGGCCTTCTACGGCTCCTTCTTTGATCTCGACTTCGCATCCCATCAGACAATTTTTTCGATCAAAAATTCAAAAAAAAAAAAAAATTTAAAAAAAAGATGCAAAAACGTTTTATTTTTCTAAAAAAAATAACAAACGATTCAAAAATTTAAAAATAATAAAATAGAAGGCCCTGAAAAAAAAAATGAATTTCAAACTTTTTATTCTAGGGAAAACTAATCGCACAGACATCAGTGACATTGCCAAAACGTGGAAAAAAGCTACTCCGAAATTAGGGGGTCTCTTTGCTTTGGATTAAAAAGCCTGCTAGTAAAGGAGATAAATTATACATGTACACGCATAAAATAATTTTTATGAAATAAACGAACTGCAACTACTGCATTATTAAATAAGTATCAATAACCTTAACCTTACGTCATTTGAATTATCTTACGTAAATTATGATTTTGTCAAATGACAATGTGACAGTTGCAGTAAAACACAACTAAGAGGAAAAAAAAACATTTTTGACAAGCAATACAATTTAGTTAAATGTTATTTAATTTATTCATAAAATTCTGTCATAAACAAATCTCAAATTATTATTATTATTATTGCGCTTAAAGTCGTCGGTCGGTTTGTGATTTTCTCGGAGGTTTAATGGTGCCAGAGTATGAAAGCAATTCTGCTAGAAGACTCATCACGACGCCTCCAAATATTGCATTACTACATATGCGATCAACCCTTTCGCTCCTTTCCCCTTCTTCCGTATTGACGTAACCGTACATTGCCCCTGCTACCATTCCGAGAAATATCCAAACAAAATTTCGAGGAGTAATTGCAGCGGATATTCCGAACCGGAATTGAGATGACATTCAGTCTGAAGATTTTCGAGGTTTAATATTGTTCTTTGGTACGCAGGAGGAAATCACACCTAAAAAAAACCCTCCGACCAAACTATAAACAAAAGCTCTTTTCAATTTTGGATCCATGTAACGCCAAATTTTTCGAAAAAGTACGTAAAACCCTCGCCTTGTATTGTCATAATAAAAGAAACCCCGGAAACGCATCACTTTCAATTTTAACAGCCATTTTAAAAGACGATATCATTCCAAAAATTAAATAACAAAATAAAAAAAAAAAAAACTTTTAAAAAAGTTTCCTTTTAGCAGAAATTCACGCATGGCACGTTCTTATTGGCTTGAAAAAAGTAAACAAATCCTATAGACCAATCAGCGTCAAGACTCAAAGCATCGTTGACTTTCATCAAGAGTCAAGATGATATTTATTTAATTTTTTTTTTTTAATGGTTAAAGTCTCTCTTTAAAGTAATTAAATTATTTAAATTCACGTTTACAGAAATAACTTAAAACATTTGTAAATTTTTTTTTTAGTAATAAATATAAATGAACAAAGCAAATAATTATTTAAACGGCAATACTGTTCAGGCTTATTGATTCGGAGCAGACGACATTTTCTTCGTTTCGGCATGTCTTGTTATCAAAATTATCAGTGACCTTTTTTGCGATGGGTGATCGAGGCTGTGTGAGTCATATCGTGGGGGGTGCTTTTAAGGGTTTTATAATTGGGGCCATCGTCGGAGGGCTTGCAGGCGTAGCCTTAAGTAGAAGACCGAATGACATAGCAAGGATGGCCGCAACAAGTGGCACTTGCTTTGGAGCTGTTAAAATGGTGTTTGGGGCCTTAATATGTTAATGATCAAAAATCAGAACCAAAAAAAAATTAGCATTTAAGTATACACATTTTTTAGCCTTTGTATTAATAATGGTATGTGTGTTAGTCTTATACAATAAAACAAAACATTCCTGACTCAATACTGTTATAGGGTGAGTTTTCCCTACTTAACAACAATAACATATCTATACAGCTAATCCTTAATTTAATAATAATTTTACAGGAAGCGACGCTTGGCCTGATAAATTCCCAGAATGTAATGGAAGAAGACAATCACCTGTCAATCTTCCGTCAGATAAGTTTGACCACAGACTAACAAGAGAGCCACTATCTTTTAGTAATTATGGCACAGATCCTTTCACATTAGAATTAGAAAACAGTGGACATTCTATTCATCTTACTGGGGAATGGGATCAAGGCGATGAACCAGTTTTAAAAGGTGGACCTCTGATTGATGGTGAATATTCATTTTCGCAATTGCATTTCCATTGGGGGAAAGATGATTCCAGGGGATCTGAACACACTATTAACCACACACGGTAAATATATCATAAGAATTTCAAGACTTTTGCAATGAGGAAAGTAAAAAACAACCAGTTTGATTCTAATTTTAATAAATTATTTTCAGATTCCCATGTGAAATGCATGTAGTTCATTCTAGACGAGGTGAAGTATCAAATGATCCATACGAAGAAGTACCTGATGATATTGCTGTTGTTGGCTACATGTGTAAGGTACGTTGATAACATTCTGAAATACTGTCTCAAAAATTGATTTTTGAATTCTTCACTTGAAATACTCAATAAAATAGCATTTTGGGTAATATTACATTCAACATTAAGTTAGAATATTTATATAAAATCTTGACTACTTTGCATTTGAATATTTAAAACAAAATTAATTTTAATCGATAATTGGCTTTCAGAAATTATGGAACAGGATGCGAAAATTAATTTTTTTTTAAATTATTCTTTTTATGAATAGTTTCGATTAGTTCTTTAAATTATCATTTATTGTCTAAGCAAACTTACCTAATTGTCTCAAAGACAACCAAGCAAGTACAAGATTAAGCTCGGTTTCTACCCTAGGGTCAGTGAGAACTCTTGTAACCTCTGACTACTTTTCTGTGCTTAAAGAACTATAATTAGGACGAAAGATATTACAATGATCTACTACCTTACTAATCTAAAAAAGTAATGATTGAATTCATTAATAAATGGGTCGTGATTACTTATTACAACTTTCTCATCGCATGTGTCATTACTATGACATGACAACCCCATTTTAAAAACCCTGTTGAGTACGAGTCGTGTGAAATAAAATCTCAAGAATAAGCACTTTTTGGCACTTTTTTAGTCAACTGAATTTCTCATTTTTATTATAGGATTTATTCCTTGCATTTTTAATAATTAATAATTTAATTTATTACAGAGAAGTAACAGAGATAATCCTGTTCTCACCCCATTGCTGGATGCTTGCCCGAAAATAAGGAACGAAGCAAATTCAAAAACGAGACTTCGGCCTTTCCCCATTTCCAGGCTTTTAAGAGAATTCGGAGAAGAATATGTTACATATGAGGGTTCTTTGACAACTCCACCTTGCTCAGAAAACGTAAAATGGATTGTCAGTTCTAAACCTATCGAAATTTCTGGCAATCAGGTAATGAAATAAATAATTAAATTAATTATGAAATTACTATAGAGTTTTACAAATTGTTCTGTTTTTCATTCCAGTTAAGACAACTCAGGTCATGCATTAATCTTTCGCAGAATTACAGATCTGTACAGCCATTGAACCAAAGAACACTTTACTATCTCAGATACTAATGAAATAATGACTCACACTGATCGTGATCGACCCTGGATATTCAAACTGACAACGATGGTTAAAAAAATGGATGATTATTTATTTATATTTATTGATTTTTTTTTTCTGAGCGTGTGTTAAACTGTTAATGGTGATCAGAATCGGCTTTAATTTGAATTTTATTGAATAATTTTGAAAAAACAATTTCAGTTAAAAGTCATTTGAAATTTTCAAAATTAAAATTCGAAAAGAATGCAAATTTAAATTGTATGAGTTTTCCAAGTAAACAAATAAAAACCCGATTTTGATGGTTGATCATTAATATATACAGTAGTCTGAATGGAAAGAAAAAAATTTAATTTATTTTTATTATTTCCGAATATTTGCAATGCATAGTATCGATTTTTTGAAATTATTCTGCTCTTTCATAAGGAGTTTTCTGTCATATGACAAAAGTATATACTTTTGAGTTCTCGCTGGATGTGGTTTAAACGTTTTTTTTATTGAAAAAGCTGAATTCGTGCCCACCCCTCCCATCTACCCTAATAAATTTAATTACATTAATTACTTCCATAAAATTAAAATTTTTTAGGGTAGGCATTCAAATTGTTTCCATATGCAACACATACAAAAGGTTCTGTCTAGAATTCCCGGGATACTGAAAAAAATTGAAGCTCAATTCGCTCGGGTTTTTCATTTTTTAAGATTTTATTCCGCTTTATTATATTGTCGGAAAATACCGGGAACTAATTGGGTTTCCGAATCGTTTTTTTTTCTTAAAAACGTAACGTCTCGAATTTATCTTAATTTCGTGGGCAACTGTAATCTTTACACAGATACCGGTTTTTTTGACCAGCCAACAAAGTGCATGCTTGTTTATTGATTTGCAATAACCTCCTAAAATAAAATACTGTATAGCAAGAACATGTTTTCCTTCTTTTTTATGAATAACAAATTATAAGTTGCTCCGCGTTTAAATTTTTTAAATTTCACGAAAGGGGAAAACCGTTCAAGAATGATGCAGCTTAATCAAATTGTCCCATTCACAATGTGTCCAGCCAAAAATTTGAAAATAGCACAAAAAAGGAATGCGACTTTTTTCAACATTTGTATAGCTTTAATTCCAATTTTGAATTTTTCGACTGCCCCGTCAATGACCTATGCTATTTTAGACGTAGTATACTTGGTCCATTTGCACATCGTAATACACAGACGGAGTGCAAAATATATCATGTTAATATGTCTTTTTGATTGAGCAGTTACGAATGTAATGTACAGAAGTTACAAAAAAAAAAAAAAAAAAAAAACTATTATTTAATTAATTACGGTATGAATTTTCATATTGTAATACGAAAACGTTTTTCATATTGAAATAAATTTTGAAATGTAAAATCTATTTTTTTCGGGCTTTTCGAACTTATAATCAAAAATAATATAACAAAAATTACAACTTTAAAATAAATAAAAAAAAAATTTCTATGCCGGGTGTGGGGTTCGAACCCACGCTCCCATCGGGAACCAGAGCTTAAATCTGGCGCCTTAGACCGCTCGGCCAACCCGGCTCGTGTTGCGTAGCGTCCATATTACCGTTTACCAGATAAGCCTACGATTGACTACTACTACTGTGATTGAGAATGAAAACGGCACATCTACTGATAAGCAAAATTAAATAACTACAGACCATTTTTTTCGTTCTTCAATCAAAAAAAAAAAATTATACTGTATTTTAAGTAGAAATCACTTCATTTAATTTTATTATTGTATTTGTGATTTTGAAATGGTTTTTAGTTTTAATGTTCCTGTTACTGTCGATGAACTTTAGAATGATAAAATTCGTTTTTGAAAGTAAAACAAGCCGATTGGGATAGTTAAGCGAATTGGACCAGGTGAATTTTGATTCACGTTATCAAAGGAAAAAAAAAACGATTTTTTCAGGAGAGTTTAGGATTTAAATAATTTTCTAGTCAGTTTCGCCCTGTGAGAAAAATAATTGCGATAGCCATGACGGTGTGTTAGTATTTTAAAATCTCCTACAAGAGTTTCTAATGAAAAAGCAAATTAAGTAAAATATATAAATTAGCAAAGAAAATATTTTTTAAAATTCTTTATAATAATTTTTATTTGTAAAATAATTTGAATTTTCAAGAATGGGTGCAAAAAAGTGTTAGTTATTGGGGAAGAAATCCTTACATTAATCCTTTTTTCCTAGTTCTTATGAAAATTAAAGGCCCACGTGGTATATCTGAAAAATGTTTTGGTAAAAAAAAAAAAAAAAAAAAAAAAAAAATGGGCCGAGGAAGAATTGAGCTTTTTTGGACCTAAATCTAGATAGTTTTATCAGTAAAAAGTATTTATTCGAATCCTATCGGTGCACTTCATCAAAGACTTTATTTAATATTTTTAAAAAATGATTTATGAAAAAAAAACCACTCAGTTGATTAAACTCATCGCAAAGTTTTCCAACTGAAACAAATCAGAAGAAATACAAATGGAAAAAAAAACAACAAAAATGTCGACCAAAACAATTACAAAACTACAACAAACTTTAGAAATAAACTAAATTGAATTATGTTAGTGTCTGAATTTAGTCCTTGCGGTTTTTTTACTTTAATCGTTTCGAAGGCAAACATTATTTTAACTAAAATAGGGAACCAAATCTGTCAGCTTTTAGGTTGTATAGCAGCGCCAATCCTGGGTTCATCGACTTACCCCTTTTGTCTCTTAGGAGATATGAAAACTTGGTTGGAAAGTAATTTCAAAGCTCGTATTTGCGAAATCGTAATATTTTTGTCTATCTTAATTTTAGTCGGTAAGGAGGAAGTTGGAAAAAGTTTCCATTTTATCTTAATAGAAGCAAAAAAAAAAAAAAAAAAAAACAACAAAAATGTCGACCAAAACAATTACAAAACTACAACAAACTTTAGAAATAAACTAAATTGAATTATGTTAGTGTCTGAATTTAGTCCTTGCGGTTTTTTTACTTTAATCGTTTCGAAGGCAAACATTATTTTAACTAAAATAGGAAACCAAATCTGTCAGCTTTTAGGTTGTATAGCAGCGCCAATCCTGGGTTCATCGACTTACCCCTTTTGTCTCTTAGGAGATATGAAAACTTGGTTGGAAAGTAATTTCAAAGCTCGTATTTGCGAAATCGTAATATTTTTGTCTATCTTAATTTTAGTCGGTAAGGAGGAAGTTGGAAAAAGTTTCCATTTTATCTTAATAGAAGCAAAAAAAAAAAAAAAAAAAAAACCAAAGAAAAGATAAAAAGTTTACTATCTACGGTACAACAATTCCATCCCATTAAAATTTTATTACCCTTTTGCCCCGATTTTATTGCCTTTAATGTATTTTCAGCGATCTATCTTGATGACTGGCTGGGCATTTCCTCATGTTTTCAAAATCAAAATCAGCAGAAAAAGGAATCGTTTCAGTTTGGATATCGTAGAAAAAACGGTAAAAATTTGCATTTAAAATTTCCCTTTTTCGATGTTTTAATTTTTTACGAAGAAAAAAAAAATTGCGAATGTTTTTAATTTTGTCAACAAAGCATGCAATTATAATAAGTTAAAATTTCACGGTATAATTAAAAATAATTAATTAGCATGCAAAACATTTTTTTTTGAAAAATAGGAAGCAAATGAATTTTATTTTATTTTTTCTGTCATATAAAGGTCCCGCAGTATGGAAAGAACATTTTCAATGGGCCCAAGGATACATGCAATCTCCAATTAATATCATAATCGGGGAAACGATCCCAACCCACAACGGCCCTTTATTATGGAAATATCACAGAGAAGTGCCGGACAGCATGTTTTTATATAACGATGGATACTCTAGTAAAGTATTTACCAACTTAACAATTTAAAAAAGATCACTAACATAAATTAAATGATTCGAGAAATATAAATTAAAATATTAAATTTCAAGTTGCAATAATCGGAAACTGGAAATGCGGAAATCCACAAATCACGGGAAAACCCTTAAATAATGTCAGATATGAATTTAACCGAATTTATTTTCATTGGGGACCAACGGATACCGAGGGGAGTGAGCACACCATAGATTACGAGAGATTCCCTCTTGAAGTTCATTTTGTATATTTAAAAGAGGGGTTTAAAACACCCATGGAAGCCCATTACGATCAATGCCCTCAAGGAATCGTTATTGTCGCTTATTTATTCGAGGTAAGAATTAACAAAAAGATAAATTACATTTGGATGTAAAATTTAATTAATTTAATACTCCCGCCCGAATCAATATCCTTTCTATAATTATGCCATGTCGAAAAGAGTCGCTGCCCATTGATTCCATTATACCCTTGACGATTTCCATTTTACTGCCAATAATAAAATTCTATTAACAACATCGTCATCCGAGGTGTAATGGTTTCTCGGGAGGAAGCAAAAAAAAACCAAAAAGGACGAGCATTGCAGACACGTTCTGGATGATTTTTATTAGTCGTAAAAGTTTCCATTTTTTTTTTTTTTTTTTTAGTTTTTTTAGTTTTTGGAAAAAATTTCATTAAAAAGAAAAATAAATAACTCTTTCAAAAAGACATATTATAGGTCGTTATATGCGAAAAAGTTAGCCAACGTCATTTAAGATTTTCCCTCCTTTATTTAATTCGCTTTTCCTGCCTTTGTTAATTAATTCGAGTTTTATGACGACAAGTCGGTTCATGAGATTTGGTCATTATTTTTTTTTTTTTTAAGTATTAAAAAGACCAAGCGGTAGAACTAATAATAATTTAACCAAACGAATGTAATTTCGGATTTTGTAAAAAAAAAAAAGATATAAAGAAAATTAAAAAGAGATTATTTGGGTGAAAAATTAGGACCTTCAAAATAAAACGAGGAAAAAATAGGGTAATTCGTTTTTGTTTTTTTTTAAGTTCAAAGAACTTTCGAAAATTTTATAGGCTGCAGTCAGGGCTGCAATTTCGATTCCGATTCCGATTCCAACTAACAGATATTTTAGCGATGCCAATTCCGATTCCGATTCCGATTCCGATTCCGATTTAAACCAAAATTGATAACCTGTAATAACGGTATTCTCGTGCTTTTTAAGTCAATCTGAATAAAAAGTATTTTTTTGGATGCCGATGCCGATTCCGAAGATTCCGAACTGTTTTCAGACGAGATTCCGACTCCGATTCCGATTCCAATTACTTTTGAAGTAGCAGACTCCAATTTCGATTCCGATTTCGAATAAAAATTAATCGGAATAGGGTATTTCAGGTATTTTTATTTTTGAAAAATGTTGGTGTAAAAATAAAGTACATAAATTAGAATAATTATTTGTCTTTTAAAAAATATTTTAAAAAAATTCTTTCTGTGTGTAATCATTTGTTAAAGTTAGGGGTTAAAAATTGTTAATTAAAACGGTCGGAATAAGCGAGGAAGCGTTGTGACGTCATATGTTAATGTCGTTCTGCCGGAAAATTTGTCATAGAATGTAATGCTTTCAATGTTTATAAACCTAGCCACCGCATTCTTGGAAACTTTTTTCTATCAGAACGCGCTTATTCCGACCGTTTTGTTTTACAATTTTTAGCCTCCAACTTTAACTAATTATTTCATACAGAGAAAAAAATTTTTTATATTTTTTATAACATAGGCCTAAATCATTTTTTAAATTCATGCACTTTATTTTTACACCAAAAGTTTTCAAAAATAAAAATACCTGAAAATACCCTATTTATTAAAAAAAAAAAAAAAAAAAAAAAAAGTCAAATAAAAGTTTTATGGTTATAAGGGAAAAAAGAAAGGGGTAAAGGCGAGAGGGAAATCTGGATTTCAAAGCGAAAAATGAAAAAATTGTCCAAATGCAAATACATATCATTTAAAATTAGGTCGTTACCTATGTGATTCCCCCAATATAAGTCAACTGACTTCTAAAAATATTTTAATTTTTTAATATTTTTAATATGGCAATGTAGTCGCTGATAGAGCCTGTTAATCGGAAGTAAACATCATTGGAGTTAGACTATTTCGACGTTTCATGGAAGTGTCACGTGACCACAAGTTTATGCCAACATAAGCGTGTAACCCTGCAGTCTCATGATCACGTGATTTTCATAAACACTCGAAACAGACTATCTCCAATCATATTTAGCATGGAGATACGTCAGTTCACCTCTGACGCACAGCTTTAAGCAACCGAGACTTTTTCCAAAAATTAATCAATTCAACTTTTTTTTCTTTTTTACTGGCGCCAAAAAAATAATAGTATATTGTTAACCTAGAGGGGAAAATGAATTTTCCCGTTGAGGTTTATTTTAAAGTTTATTTTTTACGTCAACTTATTTAATGCAAAACTCAAATTCGACAAAAACTAACTAAAAAAAAAAAAAAATAGTCAAATTAATCAAAACTAAACTTAAAAACGAGTACAAGATTATTTAAGTTTTGATATTTAAACGTATGTGCAATATAACCCTAAACACGAGTAGACGGAATAATTATAAGTTTAGTAAGTTGGCAATGGTTTAAATTCTAAAACACCGCTTATTTCCCAAGCACTAAGGTACCGGTATATAAAATCAGGAAGCGATAACATTTCAGTACAAACAATATCATTACCATTATCATTTGCCGGCACTAATTATATTTTTCCGCAACTTCTGTGTAAAACCAGCAGCGAGAAAAAAAAAAGTCACATGCAAATTGCAAACATTATAGCGTAAATTATTTATTAAAACATAAATAATACTTTTCCCTTAAAAGGAATTCGGATCAAATTTCTAACACATGAATATAAATAAATAAATGGCTGATATCTTAACAAAATAAAAAGTTCTTGCTGTAAGACGTGTAAACCCCATCATAAAGAACTCTCGTTGGTGCAAAAAAAAAAAAAAAAAAAAAAAAAATTCGAGTACAAACTGTCGTACAAGATTCCCGTCACGATTTTCAATTCTGACGATATATGTGATCCAGATTTGAAACTGAAATTTTAGCCTATTTCTAAAAAATTTCACGTCTGCTTTCAAACTTATCGTAATATACATGACTTTTATTCCTTTTTTTTTCTAGATTACTCCGGTGGATAACCCAGGTTTTCTAAATACGGTAATCGAAAACCTCCCTCAAATAAAAAAACCCAAGTCAAAATGTCAGATCGAGCCTTTTGCTTTAAGTGACGTTTATCCAGAGTTCCACTACTGCTTTTATATGTACGACGGTTCCGTGACACAACCCCCTTGCAGCGAAATCGTGACGTACATAATCCAACCCGAAACAATAGCTGTATCTAAGAGACAGGTTAGTGCATTCAGGCTAAAAGGGGGGGGGAAAAAAATTCATTCGACAGAATTGAATTTGTACTAATTTTCTGCTTCGCAAAATATTGAAATACGTCACGCCGGAACTTAATTTTTCAATAATATACAATATCAGAATAACGAAATCGCTGTTGCTAAACTCCACTGTCCTATATCACACTATAAATCGGATGTACTCTTTTATGTATTAAAAATTAAAATGAATGCTAAATTAAATTAAGGAAAAAAAAGTTGATTATTGTTCATGAGCATTTAAAAAGCTGTTGAGTAAATTTTTTTAAAAATATTGATTTTTTTTTTTCAGATGACTTTACTGAGAAAATTATTAGCTTTGGATGGGAAACCGATGATGAATAACTCCAGGCCGGTTCAAAAATTAAATTCCAGGAACGTTTATTATTACACTGCTTAGGGGGATAAATTTTTTTAGAAAAATAAAAACAAAAAAATTCTGCTATTTCTAAAAACCTGAATGACGAATTTCAAAGGACAAGTAAGTGTGAAAAAAGTAAAACGAAACGAAAACCGAGTGAAATATAGAAGTAGCCCCGGGGCTAGGCTTTATTATATGAAAATTTCGTTGCATGTTATAAAAAAAATGTATATAAGATAAGCTTTTTAAAAAATTAAACCGCTTGCACGCCTAACTTCACCGACTTGTGTAAGTCGCAGCTTCCATTTTGAGATCTGAGCCCAAATTGAGCTTTTAAAAAAATATTTAGCCGTAGAAAAAAATTGGAGCTCTATCGGAAAATTAAAAAAAAAAATAACCTCAACGCATTTGACAAAGTTTTCCCTCTTGATTTCCAAAACAGGCTCAAATGATGTTTTTTTTTAATGGTACTGAGCTTGAAAAATGGGAACCCTAAAATCTGGCCATAAAACATTGTGGAATGATATGACCTTAGTTTTTTGGACGTAAATCTACGTCTGGGGGCTCGGTCATGGTAAAATCTGTCTGTGAAGGTATCTGTCCGGTCACTGTTCGCACCAAAAATTAATATTTCATTTTTTGACGTAGGACTACGTTTTGGAGCTCGGTCCTGGGGAAATCTGTCTGTCCAGGTGTCCGCAGGTGTTCGGTGTCGCACTGTTCGCAGCAAAAATTTTATTTAAAATAAAAAAATTTCTTATCAAATAAACGACAAATTTTTTTTTATTTTTTGAAGACTTTAATTAAATTTTTGACTAATTCTTTTCAACTTTTGACCTCTTTTATCAAAAATTTTAAGTTTTTTTCGTGCCACAAAAAAAAAAATGATTTTTTTTAAATCGAAAAATTCGAATTTTTAGACCAAAAACGAGCAAAAAAAATGCCTTGAAATTTTTTTAAAGTAAAATTTACAAGAAATTTAAAGTCAAAATGTTATTTTAGACGACGTGAACGTAAGCAAGGACTTAGAAAATTTCTCAGAATTTTATTTAACTTTTTTTTTTTAAATATTAAAATTAGATTACTTACATGACCTAAAACAGGAACTTAGAAATTTTAAATAAAATGCTCACTACACTTTTTAATTTTGTCCTTTTTCCTTTAGCCAAAATTATGAGCTGAAGCAATGTTTTAGTACTAAAACTGTAATTTTGAAGATTTTAATTAAAGCTTTGACTAATTTTTTTCAACTTTTGACGTTTTTTATCAAAAAATTCAAGTTTTTTTCGTGCCAGAAAAAAATTATATTTTTATCAAAAAATTCGAATTTTTTGATCAAAAACGAGGAAAAAAAATGCCTTAATATATTTAAATCGGTTCATTGTTAAAATTTAGCAGTATTAGGACAGTACCCCAAAGACGTAGTCCTACGTAGAGATATGCCCCCATATCCCAGTCTGATTTTAATATTAAAATTTTAACCTCGAAAACATTAAATAATATTTTGGCAACTTTTTTTTTTTTACTTTTCGCCTTATTTAATAGTAAAATTAGACGACATGAACGAAAGCATCGACTTAGAAAATTTCTTGTAAATTTTCAAGAAACTTAAAGTTGCTAAAGCAAGGACTTAAAAATTTCTTGAAATATTTATTATTTTATTTTATTTTTTTTTTTTTTCCGCTGTTTTTTTAAAATATATTTTTTAAAAACATTAAAATTAGACTACATGAACAAAAGCAAAAACTTAGAAATTTTACATAAAATGTTCACTAAATTTTTTAATTTTGTCCTTTTTTCTTTAGCCAAGAATATGAGCTAAAGCAGTGTTTTAATATTAAAATTCTAACTTTGAAGACTGTAATTAAAATTTTGACTAATTTTTTTCAACTTTTGACCTTTTTTATCAAAAATTTTAAGTTTTTTTCGTGCCAGGAAAAAAAATTACATTTTTATCAAAAAATTCGAATTTTTGACCAAAAACAAGCAAAAAAAAATGACTTAAAATTTTTAAATCGTTTCATTGTTTAAATTTAGCAATATTAGGACAGTGCCCCAAAGACGTAGTCCCCCCATCTCAGTATAATTTTTAAAATTTTCCGCATTAGGGCTCAAATGCAGTGTAAAATTTCTTTTGAAAGCTCCAATCAGGCTCGAAACGCTGATGCAGATTTCAGCATTGGAACTGTACCTTGCACGAGTATCCTGAAGCTGGGAGTGCAAGTTTTGTAAGCAGGATTTTATTCTTTTGTTTTCAAAACCCAAATCTTTAAAGCGGTACCTATCGTCAAAAAGCTTCAAAAAAAGCTTTTAAACAACTGATATTGAGGTGAAATTCGAGTTTTTGGATACACCAAGTACCAGCTTTTCCTTTTCTTAAATTTTAAAATTTTAAAAATGAGCCCAATTCCTGGTATCTAGATAACTAGAAGTCCAGGCATAACAAACCGGCATATTTTTAGTTCGCAAAATAAATTTTAAAAATACCGGTTTTCTCATTGCAAGCCGAATTTCAACCATTCTTTGAAATAGCTCACTGCGGGCATATTTGAAGCAGAACAACCGAATAAACATTTTCACGCCCCTCAAAACTAGTCCTATCGCCTCATTAACCTCGCAAGTCGAAAACTTCATAATAATTGATCGCTCCTAGCTCTGGTCAATGTAACAGTGTATAATTATGCAAAACGCGGGTCCTTTGAAAAAGTTTTTAGTTGCCAAGCGACTGTGGGAAGACAAAACAAAATTCAGAGAAATTTCTTCAGGAGCCTGCTAACTTTTTTGTTATGGAAACGAATCGTGATTTTTTTTTTCCTTTTAAATTGCCATTGTTTTATTCCTTGCGCGAAATCACTCATTTTCGCATATTTTCAATGTTGCAAGGTCGAAATCGTACTACGATTTCCTCTCATTCCGCATGGCTTTTTTAATTCGTAGAAATGTTTGGATTCAAGTTTATTGGCGAAGTTGAATTTAATGTACGGAAATTACGATAATACACGGTTTTATATGATGCACGCCAGTTGAATCGCGGGAGTCACGATAGAAAAATAATCGCAAACCGTGATATTGTCTGAAACAATGGATGTCACAGTTCATGAATCTTGTCATTAAAATTTTTGTTTGAAATAAATCGAAAAAAAATTGCACATCAGTCTCTATTGAGGGTTGATTCGCGACAATATGATTGTTAAATAATTTAAAAATCACAATAGGTGTTTTCTTTATTTGCATCATTTTATTTTATTCATTAAAAATTATTTAGTTTTGCTCATTCGACAGAAGTCAAATCAGATCAGTAATCGGGAGAGGCTTTCAACGGCCGTACGTGTACAACATGGAGGAAGGATGACACCATGCGGATTACAAAAAAAACCAAAATCGGTTTTAAATTTATATATGCAGCCATTTTTAGCTTGATTACCGTAATTAAAGGTGGTGAGTAAATTGACCTGATTGGAAATAATTGTATTAATTATAATTTTTTTTTTTTAAATCGAGATTTTTTTCTCTCCCTATCTTTTATCAAGCACCGACGCCTAAAATCACTAACAATGACTCTGATATACGAACCCTGGAATCTGATAACACGGACATTCATTCTAGTGATCATATGAAAGATAAGAGAGTGCCTCCATTGCCTAAATGGATATTTGGATATGAAAAACATAATGGACCCCAAGTTTGGCATCAAACCTATGAGTAAGACTTTTTTTTTTTTCTTACATTCGGAAAAACTCAGTTTTACCCAGTGAAAAAAAAAATTCGTTTTCAACAGGGAATGCGGAGGTAACCGTCAATCTCCAATCAATTTAGACACAACAAGCAGTGTAACAAGTTATCATCCTCGATTATTCTGGTGGAATTACAACTTAAAACCGAAAGAAATGATCGTCAAAAATAATGGCCATACGGTAATGTTATTAGGAGAATGGGAAGATTCCGATCTTACTCCTTATTACTGGCATTCCAACGGTAATTTCCCTCAATAAAATAATTAGCCTTGGAAACAAAACCGTTTACTCTTTCTTCTCAAAAAAAGGGAACCCAACCGAGGAATATTACGAGTTTCATCATCTTCATTTCCACTGGGGAGTGAACAATTCCGAAGGGAGCGAGCATACCATTAATGACCAAAAATATCCGTTGGAAATGCATGCGGTACATTTTAAAAGAACGCTGACAACAATTGACGGAGCTTTGCAGGATCCGAATGGTCTTCGAGTGGTGTCCTTACTTTTCACGGTAAAAAGACAAAATCCAAACTAAACAATAAACTGAAAGGTAAAGGGGCATTTAAAAAAAAAATAATAAGTTTCGATTTTTTTCTCCATTTAGCTTTCCGAAAATGAAAATTTGGCATTACGCCCGATCGTATCCGTATTGAAAAATGTAAGACAAGAAGGCACAGCAGTCAAAATAGAACCTTTTGAAATAAGAAAATTATTACCTGAATTTTCCAATTTTTTCTTGACTTATAACGGATCCTTAACAGCTCCGCCTTGTGCTGAAAATGTGAACTGGGTCGTGAAGGTAGCACCATCCACAGTTTCAGCAGAACAGGTACGCTGGAAAAAATTATAATACGTACATTTAATATCTATTTAAATTTATAAAATAAAAAATAAATAAATAAATAAAAATGAAAATAAAAATAAAAATAGTACAGTTTGTAAAAAAAATTATTTTTTTTTAGTTGGCTGAATTTCGGAAACTTTTTGGAGAGGAGGGCCACACATTAACCCATAACTACAGACCAATTCAACCAATCAATGGGAGGCTTGTGTATCACATTAGATAAAAAAAAAACTGAATGAATGAAAATAAAATAAAATTGTTTATAAAAACATTTTAATTAAAATGTGATCACTTTGTTGCATTTTTTATTTTTATAAGCTCTTTCAATTTCGTAAAAGAGTAAATTCAAACCACGGGATTAATAAGAAGAGGCTTCACGGAATACCGGAAGGAATGGCTGTTTTGTCCAACACTCGATTTACGGGGGAAAAATTCAAATTTTAGGCATCTAACGAACTCCTTTGACTTTGTCTTGTATTTTTGGTACAAGTTTCAACTTGTTCCAAGCAAACACGAGCCTGAAAAACAAAATCAAAGTTTTTCGACCGAAATTTTTTTGAAATTATTTTCCCGCCACTCATACATTCCAGAAAAGTTGAAACTTGTCCTAAAAATTCCAGGATGTACCAGAGGAGTTCGTTAGATACCTAAAATTTGGATTTTTTCACCGTAAATTGAGTATTAGGCAAAACAGTCATTCCTCCAGGCATTCTGTGAAGCATCCTCTTAAACCTATTCTGTTGCTCTGTCTCCATTGGAAAATTAATTGGAGGGTACAATTAATTGTACCACAGGAAATGCTGTATATTTTTGGACTGTTTTCTTCTGCTACCACTTTTTTCTCGATTTCATTTTTTTTTACCGTTGGAAACAAATAATCAAAAACAATTAAAAAAAGTGGTAGCAAAAGAAAAAAGTCCGAAAATTCGCAGCATTTCCGGTGCAATTAATTGTATGCTTCGATTAATTGGCTAATGGAGACAGGACATGTGTCTTCGACTGCTCTCCCCAGGAACTTAAAATTTACTTTCTTATGTTTTTAATTCACTTTGTACTTAATTAATGCCTTTCAGCTCAAAACGTCGATAAAACTCAGAATATGCACTATCCGTAATCTTGCCAGTATTGCTTGTCTCTTATTACTTTTTTAGTATTGATTGCCTCTTATACCTTGCAACTATATCTAAATAATTCCCAATCAGCAAACCTTAAATAATTCATTTATTTTTTTTGAAAATATTTTCAAAATGTCTAAAATATTTCTAAAACATCTTCAAATTCTTTTGAAAATAAATTTTTTTAAATATTTCTGCAACATTTAGAAATATATTTAAAATGCGATAAAAATTTTTATTTGACCCGTTTTTATTTACAGCCGACCTCGCACCGGCCTCAGTTAAACGGAAACTCAGTTGTCATGGAATAAACCGCCTGGTCCCAGTCCCTTTCCGTATACGGTAATGTAAAAATCGGTTGTAACGGACCGACAGCTCGGTTTTAACGGACAGATCTTAAAGGAACATAATTGATTTTAATATAATTTTATTATGTGATGATTTCTTTCGTCAAAACATTTGTTTTTCACGGCTAATCATATATGAAAGCGTACTTTCAAACCAAGATTTTACATGTTTCCAGTCTGACTTTATTTATTTTTACTTGTTACAATGTAATCAAAAGTTTTTAAGTTCATAATTTGCAACAATGTCAAAAAGAAAGGGGTATTTTTTAATGCAAAAAATTAAAAATTTAAAACAAAAGCGAATTACTGATTTGTTCACCTCCAAAAATTAAAAAGGCTATGGAAAGAAAAAATTGTTACTAAATGCCTGCACAAAATGCTCATAGTACTTTAATTTTTCTAAAATTTTATATTTTCTGCATCCCTTACTACATTTTAAGTGAATTTTGTCCACCTTGGATGTACTGGAATTCAGTTATACCGGACCAATTTTAGCTAGTCCTCTGAGCTGAGCTATCAGCGAGGTTGACTGTATTTTTTTGGAAAACACACTGTGGAACAATTTTTATAATGGTGTTTCCTATGATTACCTTAATAAAAACACAACAAAAATTGTTCCACCCTGTATTTTAAAAATATTGTGTTTTTGATTGGGTTGCTAATAAGCAGCAGAAGATAAAGGAGATTACCATGTTGTAATTCAGCTTTTAAACATCTAAATGTAATTATGTGTTTCAGCTAACTTAAATAAACCTTTTCAAAAAAGAATGTTTAATCAAGTTAACTGAGTTTAATCAAGAATCAGACTCAAGCAGTATAACATTCAAAAGCAAGGTTTTATGTTTTCAAGAAAGTTCTCACATCTTACAATGAATCTGACCAATAACGATTCAGTAACAAACTGGATCAAAGTCTGTTTTGACTAATTTTTTAAACTAGCGATTATCACTTTAATCAAGGGTTAACTTCTATATAACTGACTAAATAAGGCCTTAATCACTAGTTAAATTCTCTAATCTAAGCGGTCCATCCATGGCTGTGTTTTGGTCGTGTCCTAACTTGAATCTTTCTGCTCACCTGAGATGAATCACTGATGTGAAAAAAAAACCCAATTCAAGTCAACAATTTTTATTAGCTGCATCATCTTTGATTAGCTAATAAGACATACAAAATGTAAACATACATGTCAAGTTATTTCAATCGTAGATTAAGTGCTTGGTTAAAACACAGTTTATCTTCAATTAAAAGAATCCATTTTGAATTCTACTACAGTAGAAATTATAGCAGTACAAATCATATAAAGAAACTGGCTTCTTTAGGCCAGTTCAAAATATACAGTTTTAAATATGATTCTAAAGCTAGTAAACAGCTAGTCGTATTACTATGTCTCTTATGACTTATAGTTACAGTAGGGCAACAGTACATGCTTGGTAAAATTTGCAGCCACTGCTACAATACAACTCTTCTTACCTAGGTTAAACGCCTGCCAATATAATGCCTCTTAAGATCCAACACAAGAAAAAAACACAATGGATTTATATTTATATCGACACGAACAGATTATTTAACCGTAAAAATAAAAACGTCGCGTACAGTCCACGTTAATTGAATAGGCTACAACAAACATTTGTGCCTGAGTTGGGAAAAGAAAAATTCTTCATATCACTTTTACTATGATTGAACTGTTAATTACTAAGTAATAAAGGACGCCACTACCTCTATCGACTTATTTTTTCTATATTTATTATCATTTTACCAACTAAAACGAACCCGACTTGGCAAAAATCTACCGGAACTAACAAGTGGCTCAAAAGATGGCAGCTGTGCTCCAAATACGTTGCGACCACGTTAGTGGGCCCTTTTTTTCTGTTTACACGATAAACGATGACTTTTATTTTCAAAAAAATAAAAAAAAAAAAAAAGGGGTCGAAGTGGTGATTCATTCAGAATAGCGGCTCGTGATCAGTGAAGTTAAGCAGCATTGATGACGGCCAGCTACTGGATGGGTGACCGCCGACACTCCTGCCCTCTAGCAGGCATTGTAGGATCTACAGTTACAGCCATCTTAACCTCGTTGTAATACGTAGATCCCTCAAAACGCTAAGTTGGATATATATAAAATTGGATATACACATAAAAATTGGATCTCTTTATAACGACATTGGACACTCATAAAAAACGAATTCATTCTAAAAAGCAAGTAGATGGTCTATGGCATCAAGCCGACCAATTAACCTCTCCTCCTTCTCCCTTTCTCCTCACCTTCCCTCAAAGTAAAAAAAAAAAAAATAAAAAAAATTCCAAATCGTGCCATTTTTTTTAAGGATTAAAATATAAAGAGGCAACTCAAAGTACATCCAAGATAAATAGAAACTTATCCCTCAGCAATCCTACCTCCGCAATAACGTGCTTAACTTAAAATAACATAAGATCATGCCAAAAATACAAAAATTTAACTGTCGCATAGCAGCACCTTAAAATTTGTAATTTTTCTCAAATGGTGACAATAAATTATAATCTGAAAAAAGTAATTTTGAAACAAAGATCCGACCCTGAAGTTAGTGCACTTGTATTATCTAAAAGTCGCCTGATTGTTTAATATATTTTTTCAAATTATTTTTTTTAACAACTCTGCGAAAATATAATAAAAGATAAATTGCACTCATCGTCGTAAACAAGAAAAATTATTCCATTTAAATAATCTGAAAGTACCAATAATTATAATGAATTAGTTTGATGCGATGAAAAGAATTATTCGAGAAGCGTCGGCGCCAAATTTAAAACACGGAAAAAATGGAAGGAAAACAGTTCCAGGTTTAGTTTCTTGCTGCATATTGAATGTTCTATATCTTATTTATCGTTTTTGCATTGTATTATAAAGTGTTAATCACTTTTCGTACTAGAAAAATGAAAATAAAAAAGGTTTCCTTTGTTCTGAAATTTTAAACTTGATGTCTAGCGCGAATCCTACCGTGAAATCATATAAGTTTTCAAAAAGTGAATTGCGTCTGCGCGTGAGTACCTGTCTTTGGTCTATTGAAAAAATCGGAGTGAAATGTCATTGTGAGTGTATTTCCCATATTTTTTTAAGATATTTAGCAATAAAACAATCAGCTTTTAATTTATTTTCCGGAAAGGACAATAAACCATTTACGTTATTTAAAGAGTTTTTGTAAAAATATAGTATGGCCCTTTTTTAATTCACGATATATATACATCCACTGTGCTTCGTATTCAAGTTTGACCGTCGTCCATTTTCTCTTATTTCCGTAGAGTAGCTTGTGCCGAATATATTTAATAAGAAACAATAAATGAAGCTTTTACAGTTATAATACTGCGGTAAGTCAAGTTTAGATTCTAAATTGTTCAGCTGAAAGGTTTCATTTAGGGAAAATAATGGAAATATCCCGGTATTTCCTGTGTGAACTGAGCCTATAATTATGTCTGAAAAGCAATTTTCTCTTCGCTGCAGTGTTCTCTATTTTTTCTAAAATGTTATTCTTCATGCAATAAAATCTTGATTTTCCTTTTTTTAAGGTACCCTGGATAGTTACAGAGTCTTTGGGATGGATTTTCTTGAAGCATGATTTTTTTTCCCTTAGGGGCCCTTCGAATAGAGATTTCACATTTCTGATAATTTCTTTAAAAAATTCAAATCAGGAAAATCATGGAAAGTGGTTAATTTTATATTGTTGTTTGATATTGAAATTAAAATGGAATAAAAGCAGTAAGGTTGCAAATGTATTGGAAAGCTTTATGGGCTGGTATAATTTGAAGATCATGTAGTTAACCTTGAAAATAAAACTCAAAAGTGAACCCTTCATTAAAGGGTGATTAAACTTTTTTCTTTTGTTTATGATTTTTTCTCATTTTTAAAAAGCTGATTACTAGTTATTTTAAAAAAATGTGTGTAATGATTATTTTTATGAAAATATTTAACAATGTATAGTCAGCATTTTTTTTTTTATTATGGCAAGATTGCAAATGGGGCCACATGTATATTTTCTATTTCAATTTGTAAAGTCTTTTGATATGATTATGATGATTATATATCTGAGTTTAACATTAACATTTTTTTCTCTTTTTCATTTTATTTTTTGCTGAATTAAGAAAATAATATTTTGCCTATTGAAATGGTGACACATCATCAGAACAATGGGAACATTGTTGTCTTCATTTTTCGGACATGAGTTCTTTTTTGGTTTAACCCTATTTACTTTAGATGTGGGAAGGTTTTTTACCTTTTGTAGGCCTCCTATTTGCTAATAAAATAGAAACTAGCAGATTAATTTGAAGAAATTTGTATGTGAAGTGATATTTTAATGCATTAAATTGTCCAAACAAAATTGCATTTAAGTGTTTGTGTTTGTCTTTTTAGATCGAACTTTCATTATAGTTTACATGTGTAGATATAGGCTACAGGAAGGAACAAAAATAAGGGATAGAAAAAACCAATTGATTCAAAGTTTTCTTTCCATTTTTTTTTTTTTTTTTTTTTTTTTTTTTTTTTTTTTTTTTTTCACAAAACAAGAATGCAAATAGACTTAAAAAGAAAAATTGATTTAGAGAGAGGAAAATGCAAGAATATTTATTCAAGAAGGATTAAAAGTTGAATCCAGCATTCTTTACCTCTTCATTTGATAAAGGATTCCGGGAAATTCTCCCAAACATCTTGCCATATTGTCTTAAAGGATTCTTGATGGGCCTCAGTCTGCAGTTAAATCAAATCTTTGTCCTCAAGAAATATTTAGGTTGGTCCATTTAGGATGCCTGAAATAATATTTGCTCAGCTCTGGATCATGTTTTATTTTTAGTGAGCGTTTTATATAGTATTTGCAAATTTTTTTATCAAATATTTATTTTTTCATTATGTTTTATCCATTTTTTGCATCAGAAGAAGAATCCAACTGACTTCTTTTTAATACTAATAACCCGGAAACAATTTGTTGTATTAACTGTTTATTAATAAAATTCAGCACAACATTTAGTTGAATTGTATAAATAAAACAATTTTAGATAGCAGAATCTTATAAGTTTTGCTTTTCATTTATTTTTAGAGCTGTGATCCCTCTGCAGTAAGCGATGGTCTCCACTAGGCAAAGTAGCATTGTCGCCTCATCAGGTGATTCATATGGAGGAGGAACCACTTCCAGTTCAGACAATTCCCATCAAACTCAAGTTGAGGCTCCACATCCAACGCATCCTCGAAAATTACTTCGAAGCGGGTTTTCCGCTCCAGCAGCACCTCCTCCACCGACTCCCCAACTTCAATCATCCAGCAATTCAAACGATGTAATTGTTGCAACTCCAGCTGTTTCCTCAACTTCAACCCGAAATCCGATAAATTTATTAGATTTCCCGCCTGAGGTTTTGGAGAAAATTTTTAGTTTCTTGGGATATAAGCAAGTGGCGCATTTGCGCCCGGTAAGTTTATTTATTTCTTATTGACCCTGGTCAAGGCATACTTAAATTTAGTTGCCTTGGAACTTATTAGCAATTATGTAATTTTGTTAAGCATTCATGTAGAAACTTTTTCATTCTAGAATAACACTCTTCTTTTTTTTCCCTTCAATAGGTATGTCGCCATATAGACAAAGTGTGTCAAGCAATTTTGAACTCCACTTTTCAACGTCTTCAGCACCAGATGCTTCACCGGTTCCAGGCGATCAAAGCGAAAATGCCGAGGCGAGAATCGGCTCGACGAAATCATCCTTTAGCGTGCGAAAGCGATATAATCGAAACGCTTCACATGAGGCTGACTCTGCTGCAAATGACGTTCGGGAAGCATATAGAAAGGAAACATTGCTGTTTCTTTGCTGGAGAAGTAATTCCTCATTTTTGATTGAAGTCAGTTGAAATAGAAAGTTTAAAAATGTATTGAAAATTTTGTGGAGGAAAAAAAATCCTTTTTTTTTTTAAATTTCATTTCAATTGACTTGATTTATTTTTTGACGAATTGCCATAATTAAGCATTTGTAATACAACGCGGTGTATCCTTTGAAAGTTCTTCCGTTAAATCAAGAAAAATTTTCACAGATTTTAGATGAAGTCTACCGGATTTTACATTACATAAAAGTAACGTCAAAGTTGGCCAGACCGTACAAAGTAACAGATGAATTATTCGATTTAACGACCATGGCTATGGAATTTTTTAAAGAGCACATCGAACCGACGCTGCCAGAAATTGCATATTTTGGAGGAGATTTCATGGATTTTTCATTCCCCGGAAGTTGTAAGTGTGCTTTGCGTTATCTTAAAAAAAAACGGTACTGGCCAGAAGTTTGTTTTGTATCAGACATTTTGTAGTTTTTTTTCCAATACAGAAAAAGGCCAAAAAAATATGCATGAGGGGTTTTCATCCCTTCATTTTTTTCAAAAGCTGTTTAACTGTCTATTTGACAAGATTTTTCTTGTTTACAAGACATACTTTGATGTAAACTTCAGCTTAAGGCAGCTTATGATGTAAATAATTCTTTTTTTTTTCTGTAATTAACCATCTATTTTTTGAACCGTTTTTAACGACGGTTATTTTCGGCATTTGCCATTATCAAATACTTTCTTAATTAATTTTTTTTTTTAAATTTCGTGGGACATGCATATTTTCTAAACTTGTTTTAAAAAACAAGTGTTTTTAAAATATTTTGCTGCGATAAATCGTCCCTTTAAACGGCGCTTGAGATAAATAACATGCAAACTTCTCACGTAGAATTTGAAAACATTGTTTTGGTTTCGTCGAATGCATATTGTGTTTCAGATTAAAAGAAAATGAGACTTTAAATGTTGCGCAAGCATTGCGCAGTGTAGATAATTGGCCTTAGCTCAAATTTTCAGAATTGACGATGGATCCCAATGAAAAGAGATGATAAATCAAAATTAATAATTTCTCTGTTGCATTGTATGTATTTCCAAAGTTTATCATTGAGTTAACTTAAACAGAAAGCAGCAATGGTAAATAACAATTTTCTTCAGAGCATTATCTATTACTATCTGAAGGCATTGCTAAAGACACTCTTGCTTACGAATATCTCATTTTACTTAAAGTAAGATTAAAAATCTTTTTTACTACAGGTCTTTAAAAAAGAAGGAAACATTCGGATCGATATACAGCAAGAATGCTAATGTCAATCTTAGTCTTTTTTTCAATTTTTATGGAGATTTATCTTTGGTTCTTTCCTGGCTTTTGTCTTCAGAAAGAAACATTTAATTCCAAAGATTTGTAGACAAGCAGACTTTTTAAATTTTATTCGACCATAATTTAATAAGATTAAAATCTTATTAGAGAATTTAATGCACTTTTAGGCACGACGTCGTCTGAAAGGCGAAAGTGCTCGTTTTCGAAATTATGATCGTCTAGAATCATGGTTCAAACCTGTTTCTCAGCCGGGATTATCCCACCAGCATGCACTACAGATACACATGCGTGCATCATGTGAAGACGTCTAATATGAATTTTAAGGGTTCTGGCTCCCTGTCTAGACAAAATAGGTCATTGTCATTCGTAAAATCACTTTACGAAATGAATGCCCCGTCTTTCGATTGTCACTCGATTCATTAAATAGGGATATGATTTAATAACGGTTTAAACCTAAATGATAAGTGCGAAATCAAAGGCCTTCGATCTTGACTATGCCGAAATCTATCTAATCCTTCTTCAGCTGCACTGATTTTAGAGTTTTTTACTAAACGGTTTTATGTGTATTTGAGAAGTTACTCCTTGTTTGCAAACCTGCATCGAAAATCATCCACTTTTTAAAAATCAGGCTGACTGAAATATCGTTACTTCAAAAAACAATTAACCGTTTTTTTCTATTTTTAGCTCCGTCTAGCAAGTATTTTACAATGGATTCGCCTCCCCATGGAAGTAAAGGCTACGAAAGCCCAACAAGCGGCAATGAAGCCTCTTCTATCGATCCTCAACCAGTGCCTCAGTCCAACATGGTATTACGTAAAAGAATACGGAAAATTAAGCAAGGAATGAAAAGGTGTGTACGAAAATAAGAACCGATTGAGTGTCCGACTATGAGGAGGCTGTGAATTAAAATTAGTTTGTTTCGCCCACTGAACTGCCATGTTAGCGAAAATAAAGTATCTCCATTTTATATAGATACGGTACTTCCTGATGTTTATCTTTTGTCAACGACGGTTCAGCTTCAGCTGTTTACAAAATGGAGATACGTTATTTTCGCTTACATGGGCAGTACACCCAAGTGTTGAAGCAAGTCTTTTGTCTGAATTAAAATTGAGATGAATCTTTTAAAGCCATATGATTTTTTAGCTTAACTTTCATTTTATTCCTGATAAAATGTTCATAAGGATTGTCAGATTTTATTACATAATGTTTTTAAATTTTTTTCCAATTGTACGTTGTAATTTATCTAATTACTTTAAAATATTTTTTTTTTCAGATACAATAATCAATTAACGGTTATGAAAAGGGATTTGCGGACTTGTAAAACAAAAATTGCGGATCAGCAGAAACAAATTTTAGAATATAGCACTCGAATGGATGAGTACGACAAGAAAAACGAAGAAACGTCTCGAAAGTTCAGCACTTTATTGCAGGAACTTAATAAGTGCAAAACAGAATTACAGTACTGGAGATCGAAAACCCCGGCAGTGACTCCAATGTGCAACAATTGTGGACATATTAGCTTTATACCCACTCCCACAGAGGACCCTCAAGCTTTAACTAATCAAGATGTACCGTCCGATGGTAACTATTGTTTAAAAATTAAAAAAAAAAAATGATATGACCAAATTTCTATTATATTTAAATGATATAAATAATTATCCCGCGATTTGCTCTTACTTTGCTTATCGGTCTTATTTTGGTCTTTCAAGATTTAAAAATTTTGAACCCATGGCGACTTAATTCACAATGGGTTGTTCTAATACTTTCGGGCTTCGCGCTTTGCCAAGGTTAGGCCTAGAGTTTGTCTTACCGAATAGACAAATTTTTAAAAATTTTATTTAATGTATTCCATTTTCTTCGCCCGGGGGCTTAGTCTGTTTACAGCTACAGATTATTTTTATTACTTCCGGCATACTAATTTCTTTTCTCTTTGTTGCAACAGGACTCGGTTTGAACGTCGATCATAATCTTCCATTAGAAGCTATAGAATTTCCAACTGAAGCAAGTACAAGTAAAGAAGAAGATTTTTGGAAATTATATGAACCGAAAAAAGAAGAGAAACAACTTCAAGTGCCGTCTTTTCCTGACACCGAATTTAAAAAGTCCGATGGGAAAAATCGAATCGATGCTTTTGCCAATTTGCAATCGAAAGCGGATACGATGTCAGCTAAACTGGATGCGTTGTCGGCATCGATGAAAAACAATAAATCGAAGGATGGGAAAATATCACCGTTGAAATATACGCCGGTGGCAGGATCGGCATCGACCGGCTCCGGGAAAAACCGGAAAAGGAAAAGAGCCGAAGATGATATCGATTTAACAAACAAAAAACCAAAACGTGTTCTTAAAGTGAGATGTGCAAGCAAACGTGTAAAAACCTAAAAAGGAAATCTCTGTAGTCGTGTACAAAAAAAAAAAAGAGGAAAAAGTGACAGTTATTTTTTGTGCTGAATGCAAGAAATGAATTTCGGCGAGTGGTTTTTTAAGTAAACGGTACGGATCGACGAAATGGTCGTTGCTGTACTTTGCGCACATGAGTCGTATTTTGTGCCAGGTTTAAATTCATTAAATGGTCCGTACTTAAAAAGGGGAAAACCATAGGAAAAACAAATTTCAGACATAAGTTTTAAAAAAAAAAATTATTTATTAGGTTTTAATGATGTCGAACATGACCTGGCTCTCTCGGGACTTTGCTTTGTGTTAATGATTGATGTGGAGTAAATGTACTGTCAGGCACTCAGTAATCAACTGGAACGAATCGTATTTTTATTAGGATTGTAGATAATTGAAATGAAATTTTTTTAATAACATCAAAAAAACAAAAAAAAAAAAGTCATATAGCTCATTTTAAGAAATAAGAGAACGATTTTTTTTTAATTTTAATATTTTGAATAACAATTTGCGCTATTATTTTATTTATTTCTTGAAAAATAATCATCATTATAATCGTAGAAATTGAAAAAAAAACTTTTATTTGATAAGTGGAATTATTTGTTTACAATTAGCATTATAATTATGATTATTTTTTCTTAATCAAATTTATCTACCGTTATGTATACTTTTTTTAAGAGTTTGTTTTTTAGCTTGTTTGATTGAAGAACGTAATCACAAGGTAATTTTACAAACTTTTTTTTAATGAATTTAATATAATTTACGAAATTGTATATAAATATATATTTTTCTTATTTAAAAGGTTAAACCTGGTATAAAATATCTTTTGATTACCATATTTAAGAAGCAAATGTGTGTATGTACAGCGAAAAATTAAGCCAGGATGTTTTCTCGAATAACTTTCATCAAAGTCTTTTTTTTAAAAAAATGTGTACGATTTTTTTACAAAGGAAAGGTTCAAGAATTTATCTGATTATGAGACTTAACTTATTTTTATTAGCTCCCTTGTTTTTCCTGTACTGTTTTTTGTAAATTTTAAGGTGAAACTTATAAAGTTTTATTTCTCTAACGAAAAAAAAAATGAAAGAGTTTCTGTTTTAATCAGTTTTTAAATGTATTGTGCTTCGATAAATCAGTTTTTTAAATTTATTAGAGCTGGAATTTTAATGCAATTTTTTCTCATATTCAATATTTTGTTTTTGGGTTTATATATGATTTTGTTATGTACCTTGAATCTTTCTGAATCAGTCAACGCATCAAAAGTTATTCTTTTTGACTTGCATATGTAAATAAATTAGGTTATTTAAAAGAAGGAGAAAATGAAAAGAGGAAAGAAATGATGCTATGTGAACCGTAATGCATGCGTCAAACGACATAACATCATTGTTTATAGTGCAGTGATTATGAAAAATAAAAAAAGGAAAAAAAAAAAGAAAATTTATTTATAAATTTTTTTGCTTTTTTTTTTAAAATATATTTCCTGAATTTTAATCTTTCTTTGACAGAAAAACGTAAAGCCAGTTTTTGAGTTAATTTGGAGAAGAATCACACTTTTGCTCCATTGCAGCAATCGGTTAGATCTGGAGTTCTGTGTCCAAAACCATCTCTTATAGGGATGAGTAAGGAGAACTTGAAACGTCCAAAGTCAGGCAGTTACAACTTGCTTGTAATCAGGAACAATGATTGGATAAGACGAGCAGAGAACAGACAAGCAATTTTCATCGTAAAAATTATTTTTCGGGATTCATGTGATCATTTTTCGTGGATTTATTCGTGTCGTATGACAACACGAATATTTGATTCGCAGCAGTATTTTCTATACCCGTTGGGCTCGAAATTAGACATCTGAAATATTTTTTGGGCGTCCACCAAAAGAACTGGATCTGATTAATATATATAAAAGTAGTCGTATTTGATTTTGTATATGACTATATTAAAAAAATATGAACAATAATTTCCAATACGAACAAATAAAATAATTGCAAAGCACAAAAATTATCATTCAAAAATAAGGCAATATTTTATATCGTCAGCTATCACTTTCTTAACAAAAATTGATAAAAGTAAAAATATATAAATCACAAAATTATTTTCTAACATCATCGTAAAAAGAATCCTTAAGTCTCGATTTTAAGTGACGTCATCACCATCTTCCAAAAAGAAAGAGTGGGAAAAAAAGGTAATTAGATTAGCTTAAAACAATCTCGATTTTGAACAAAAAAATCAAAGATTAACTTAAATAAATAAATTTATGCATGTGGATACCTTAATGATCAAATAAATGTTTATCAACTTTTTCTTATTTACAAAAAAAAAAAAAAAAAAAAAAAAAAAAACTGCAGCCATAAAATATAATGTATCTAAGCCTATTATAGACTGTATATAGTGAATGCTTAATTGAAGGCAACGATTCGAAATCGATACACGTGAAACCAATGTTATTTAATTTATAGGAATTATGTTCCTAAACTTAATTTAAATCTTAAATTATCATATAAAATGTCCAGTCCCAGACAGCAAAAGGTTTTACGTATAAAGGGTGTAAGAGACACCAAAATTGCACATAAAAATTTTTTTATAAATCTTGAAATTTGATTTGCTTTTTGCATTCTGACAAACTTAGTTTTTATAGTAAAGTACATGTTACACAGTTTATACCTATAGCTGTCCAGGGAATCATGAAAGACAAATTTTGGTCCAATGTTTAGTTTCATAGTTCTTTAAGGCCTTTTTTTTTACGGCATACACAATTTTCATGAACAATGAAGACTTGTGAGAAATTTTAATGAAACATAACAACATAACGTAAGTAAACCAATTTTGATAGAGTATAATTTAAAAAAATAATTTATCTGTTTACTTTGAATAGCTTAAACTGTAAAAACATCAACTTCAGTGAGGCTTTGGCAGTAATTTGGGGTACAATCCTGCATGAAGCCTTTTTTTTCATTAATTATTTTAAAATCAATATGATTTTTATTATGCCTGGGAATTAAATTGTTGCAAAACATTTACAACAAGATCATGCAGTGTCTGTGGTTTACAATGCTCTTCCAGCCAACTGAAAACACATCCTGAAAGTTCAGCAAAACTGCTAATGGAAACTGATTGACTGAAGGACTGAAACAATTGGTCCATAACTGCCTGAAACTAGAATTTAAAAAATTAAAATACTGATACAGTATTTATTTTTTTTTTTTTTTTTGCCAGATCTTCATATTTCAAAAAAGCAGTAACACTGTCTATTGCTATATGATAAATAGATCCAATTTTGAGAGCAGTGTAATCATAATGTTGGATGATTTTGATTGATTTGTGAAATTATTTTTTATTTTTTTTGTAATATTAAAACTTACAACTCTAAATTTGGCTTCATCTGATATCCTATTATCAGCTTGCCCTGGTGTAGCCTGATGTGCCTTCACAATATGTTCTATGTTTGTTTGCATAATTCTTAAAGCCATAACCTCTTTCCTTAAAGCTGTCCTCTCTTCCTCCTGCTTTTTTTTTGTTGGTGCAAAAACTGTAAGGAAAAGATACACATTTGAAAATTTGAATTAGATAGAAATTATGCAGTTTGAATATACCTGTATGTAATCTATAGACTTCTGCAAAACAATAGCTTTACTGAGTTTATAACCAGAATTATCAGTTTGTTGACAAGTAGGAACCAACTCTTGTAAAGTATCATAACCTTTTTTTATCGCATCTCTACGTTTCTGCTCAGCTTGTGTATGGGCTTCCCTTCGTCTTTCTTTGTAACTTAAGGGAGAATTTTTATTATCGCTGTCATCATCGTCCGAATTAGGAGCAGATGATGACGGCGTGTGAATGGAGCCAGTACTGCTACATCTAGAATATGGAAATCTACTTGCTGAGCTCTCTGTTGGACTCGACGGTTCTGTCTTCATATCAGGCATTCCGTGTGCTGACATAACAAGTTAACGGTAAATTATCAAAATGTTTTAAAAAAAACGAACAGTACTTAGCATCGCAACGTAAAATAACGAAAATGTTAGTAGAAAAATATATCACAATTTTTTTTCCTTACTGAGATACAATCATAACACAACAGACGATATACAGGAGTCATTAAAAATCAAAGATGTGACGAAATTACGTTATTATGAGTGAATTTGATAAGCTAAGCGTTACAGATAATTCAAAATGACAAACTTTTGTCCTTTTGTTTATTTTAGGATTCTATACAGTTATATAATCAGGCCCAAATTTATTTTAGGGCCCTGAAAGCATCTTTCCCTTTGATAATCTCTTAATTGTTTTCTTTGGGTTACTATTCTTTAATTTTACTGACAAAAATATTACCAATAAAAAATTAATTTTTTCGATCAATTTTTAGCAATTAGTTTTACAAATGAATTTAAATATAATCGAATTCGTAATAAATTTAAATTTCCCGCGTTAAGCGCCATTTTACTCACCACAGCTTCATTTATAGAACAAATCGAGGCGATCGAGTGTACCATCTTCAGTTATGTGCGCTCTGTGGTGAATCGTAGTGAAATGGATTCTGGGAAAAAATTTTGTACGCCATGTTTTTCTCGGCAGTTAAAAATTTCGGGCCCAGTGATTGATTAAATATAGTATTAATTCAAGTTTTTTTTCGTGTTAAAATTAGATAGTTTTACATTATTTAGTATTAGTTTTGTTTACGCTGTTTTATTAAGAATGTATAAAATATATAGTGTTTTTAAACGAAAACAATTTCGGTCCCGCGCAGGTGTTAAAATCGTCAAACCATCACCTTTGTAATTGGTATTAACCAAATTCTATTTTGTGTCGATTATATTATCTATGTTAAGTTAATAGTTTCACTATCGGGATCTGTGTTTTTGATTATCTATTATTCGCGGATTTCACTGGATACGATAAATCAATTTTTTTGGGGGATCCAAGTCATGCAGGTGAATAAAATGTTTTTGTTTTTGTTCTTCCTGTTCTTCTGTTTTCAGAAGTATCATAATGTTACTGTCAATGAATTTTTCGTCACTTTCGATTTCTTTATAATGAAGTGTTAACTAAACATTTTACAATTTAGCTGTGATTTTTTTTTTCACTGAATGTCAATATAAGTAAATGTTGTTGTATGTTTAGATTGAATTAAGTCAAATGTATGTTTTTTATGTTGATAAGAAGCTACACCAGTTCTTCTGTTCTTTGAAATTTAGGCTGTTTTTTAATGTTTTTAACGGACAAAAGAATTGATTTGTAAAAAAAAAAAAAAAATTTAACGCTGAAATTATGTTTTGTCTAATAATTGATTTGAGAAAATAAATTAGGAGATTACATCACAATGCAAAACCAAATACATTGTTGAAATATTAATGTTATTTATTTATTATGTATTAGTAATCTGAAAAGGTTATTACTTTTTGGATGATGTCATAAATTCAAGGCCACAATTAAAAATATGATATTGTTCTAAAATTTTTTATGACACCTGAGTGCAGATCGATTTAATTCCATGAAAGCAAGTTATACTGGTTTAAATTTTTATTTAAATAAAGTGATTTTTCATTTTTATGTTTACTGTTTTGATGTCTTTATTTTCGAGGTAGCTATTTGACTCAATTTAAGGTGTTATTAATGTAGCAGTTAATGAGATGATAAATGTGCAAATTTTTTTATAATGCTTCAAGAACTTTTTCTGTCTTATTGGATTCCATTGCTGGTTTTCCATTAAAAACAAAACTTGTAAAAAGGGGAATGTTTACAAACTTGAAAGCATTTCAAATGGGGGACATCCTTACTTTAGATGTTTCTATCTTGAAAATTAAGAAAAGAAAATTAAAGACAGCTTTTTAAGTGCTAACTCATGAGCAATTAATTACTTTTAAATATATTCATATTTATAACATATTTAAAAAAATTTGGAAATTATGACAATGAAAAACTATCGTTAAATAAAATTTGAAAAATAGCCTGAACAAATTTTTCTTAATCTACAGAAAATTTAACTAATTGTTAAAAACTGTTACTTTACTTCAGTTAAGACCCTTGGAATACTAAAGCCAACAGTTGTAACATCATAATTCATGAAAAAATCTATTTTTTTCTGTTTACAGAGAATGTTCCATCGGAATAAGTACATCCTCGTGTTCGATGGCAATGAATACGTGATGTCGGAAGGTGACGTAATTAGGTCATCTCTTCCTCAACATGGACCATCAGCCTGATGCCCAACAACAAAAACCACTTCAACAGCATCAGTTCCAACAACAACAACAACAACAACAGCAGCAGCATCAGCAACAAGAACAACAGCAGCAGCAGCAGCAACAGTCGTTACAACAGCGTAGTCTTCAGGAAGCGGCAAATATCGTCTACGTTCAACAAAATTCACAAAATTTTCATTCTCGGAACCATCACTCTCCGTATATCGGGAATCATCAATCTAATTTATTAGCGAATCAGTCTTTCCAGCAGCAAAATGCTAATTTCGGACAGTTTGAAAATCATTACCCGTATCTCAGCAATGGAAATTTTCCATCATCAAATTCTTCGTCCAACGTAATTCCGAGCTCATATCCCAGCAAAACCAAAAATGTTCCGTTACCGTTTCGAAATACTCAGTTCATTGCCGAAAACGGTCACGATGGGGAGAATTTCCATCAAATGGACGATTTGGTCGAGTTCCAGAACACAACCTTTCAACAAAATGTAAATTACCAACAGCAGAATCCATTTTTCATATCTCAAAATGTTGAAAATCAGTATCAGTTGAACGATATGTTGGTTCCCACGTGTCAAAGCTCGGGTTCCAGCGAAGCATCAGACGACAGCTCTATTTCGAATGCTTCCCAGCAGCATTTCCCGAACGATTCGAATTCTTTTCCAAACAATCATCTCGAATTCACAGTTCCGATACCGTTGGCCAATCAAAATCAAAGGCATTACCAACAGTTCCATCAGAAGGATTTCTCGGATAATTACATGGCCATATTACATCAAGACGGGCAAATCCCACGTTGCGATTCGAGTAAGTCGGAAACGGCTGAATCCACTTGCAGCAGTTTAAGTTCCGGCTCGACCGAAAGTCAGTCCGATGAAAATTTAGTTCGGCTACCGATACTTGTTAATTCGGTCGTTAATCCGGCAAACAATACCAACAACAACTGCAGTAATAACACTAATAACGTTATTAATTCATACCAACCAAATACTCAGAACAGTATTAACGTTTACCCAAATCAAATCCATCACAATCAAGTCAACGAATTAATCGATCAGAGGAATTTCAGTAATCAACAACAAAACGTCAAAATGCAGCAGCAGTCGACCAGATGTTTCCCTTCTACTTCATCGAATCAGATGAATAATTTGGTGGTAATGTTTCCGAATAGTAACCGTTTGAATAAAATTCAAAATTGTATAACAACGAATCAACAGCAAACCGTACTGCAAAATCCGTCCTCAACAGAACAATCGTCAAAATTAATCATTGGGCAACAAAGTCAAAGGTTAATTCCGCAGCAACGAAATCCACAACAACAGCAGCAGCAGCAGCAACAGCAACTACTACAACAACAGCAACAGCTGCAACAGCAACAACAAAAAGTATTTAATTTAATAAACTTACCAAATAATCAAACATCACAAAATAAAATCAGTTTGCCGATTCAGTTAAACCAGTTGGTGAAAGTTAACAGTAATAATAGCAGTAACTGTAATAATTTGTTATTACAACAAATGAGCGGTAGCAGTAGTAGTAACGATGGTAGTGCATCACATATTCAACAAAATTCCAGTGACTCATCTGTGATAAATTCAAATTTTGTTCAAAATAAACTCTCAACGAACTCTGTAGATGGTAATAAGAATGATTGTGCAATGTTATTAAAAGAAACCAGTGATAAATGTATTAGCCAGTGTAATAGTGATGTTAATAGTTCGATGGTTAACTCAAATAATGTTTATTTGGTTAAAACCGATCAAAGTGATTTAATTATTAATAATAATAAGAATAATAATAGTTACGACGATTCTTCCGCTGCATCTTCTTCATCTTCGTCCTCATCGTCATCTTCTTCTTCAAACAATTCTTCTTGTCTGACTTCAACTTCGAATTGCTCTACCACAACTTCGAGTAATATTCTTCCCGTTCCGGTCGGTTGGAGGAGGTTGCTTGTGGCCGGGCAAATTATTTATTTAAGGTAAGGCCGAGGGTATTTTGAAGGGGTTTTTCAAAATGTCATTAATAACGGTTTAAACGGTTTTATACGAAGGAAAGGGTAAACAGCCCGGAGGGTTAACCTGATTATGTGGCTCCGCTGTTGTTTGAATCATATGTGTAAATTGGTTTTACCTCCTCGACGCGCTTTTTCCTTGATCAATTGTCCGCTAATGGGATTAATTTGGACCGGGATTTTTATTTCGGTCATTCCGCAGTGAGGTAAATTTAAAATTTTTGGAATCGGGATGTTTTATTTTCATCCTGTCATTTATCTTTGATCGAGGCGATGAAAATAAAATTTTTGCATTTTTAAAATTAAACTGGAAAACGTGTGTGGGAAGGAGGGGGCGAAAGGACAACAATTAAATCAAACTGGGTTCGAAAAAATCCGTTCGGGTTTGAAAGTCAAACAGAGAAAAAAATTGGAAAACGGGGGTAAATGTGGAACGGGGTACAGACCCAGAGTATTTTTCAAATGTAGATCAGTGAAATATGTCAGCGAAAAGATTTTTCTTACTTGAAGGGCTTTTTTAATCCCTCGCCGATTATGCTTAAAAGGGTTTTTTTTTGTCAGTCAAATTGGGTTGGGTTTTTAGGCTACGAATTGATGACTCCTGTGTTTAGCTTATGGGCCGATTTGTTTAGTTTTTTTGTATTTCTTTAATATAATTATCTTCAAAAAAATTTTTTTTTTTGTAAAACCGCTGTTAATGATAAAATTAAAGCTGAAGGGCATTATCCCGCTATCTTAACCATTGGGATGTATTAAAATTGATACACTATGCAAAATCAATGCTTCAGCATTGACTCAGATGGGAACGCATGTGTTAGGAAAAATTGCCATTGAATTTTTGGTCGAAAAAATGATTCCTATGTTTAGCTTATGCGAGCATTTTTTTAAAAAATTTATCTTATTAATTAATCATATTAAAATTATATTCGCAATATTATTTAGACAACAGACAGAATTGCTAATTATGGTGAATAATGAAAGTTCAAAGTTTTCTGGTCATCTAATGGCAATTTTTACTGAAGGAATTTTTTTAGAAATTAAGAAAAAAAAATTATAAAGTCGTAAAAACTTCTTGTCACGTGACCCCACTCGAAAACGTTTCTCATTGGTGTGACGTCATTGTTCACTTTTAAGCGCTCGGTTATTTAAAAAACGAAAGCAACAGCGCACCTGCTTGTCGTCAAAGATTAACACGGTTTTGTTCGTACGACAACTCTTCGATAACTCACCTAGGAGCATACCTAAATAGTGAACTGTGACGTCACGGTCGTTTCGGCGCCAATTCAAACAGCCAAAATTTTTATTCTTTTTTATTCGGTAATTAAACATCGCATGACAGCAAAAATCACATTTTCTATTTTTATATGCTAGGTTTATTTAAAAAATATGTTCAGTACAAAATGTGTCTGTTGTCTATTACTTGATATACAATAGAATGGTTTAAATTAAAACAAACAAGCTGCCATGTTTAGTTGCTGAATATTTTTCCTCCCATGCTTAGTTTATGGGGATATGATAAATTCCATTTTTAAGACGTTTTATAAGCTAAACGTTAGTAAAACTGTCGATAAGCTAAACAAGGAAGTCGATTAATGGTTCTGGAACTTATAAACTTTATTGCGGTTCATTTCATAATTGTTTAAGAATATTTATTATAATTTTACAAAAGAAAAAATGTCCCATAAGCTAAACATAGATCACTGAAAAAAATGACCCCTCAGGACGTTAGTGTATCAAAATATTATCAAAAAATATTTTCCTCCCTAGGTTAACAATATACTATTGCTATGAATTCGAATTTAACAGCGCCGTCCAAGCATCAGCTTTCAATTAAATCCTTTTCAAATGCTTAACTTTTGTACCTTCAGCCATCAGCTTTATCCTTGCCATAGGCTAAGCATAGAAATGTTCTTTAAAAGCATGCACGAAAATAATTTATTATTTTAAGCAGAAACTCTGTGTTAAGAAACTCTGAAAAGCTGAGTCCAGAACCCAGAACCCAGAATTTTTTTTTTCTCAGCCACCTAATTTCCCTCGTCTATTAATCTCGGTTGATTTTAAGATAAGCCTAATCCAAATGTTAAAAAAAATTATATGTCAACAACGTAATTCCGTCTGGATTAATATTTACATTATTAGTTTTATTTTCTCACTGACTCGAAAGCTCAAACCTTTTATTCACGTTTAAAGCCGTCAAAATATTGTTATAACCCGTAAACTTTGACATTATTGTAGTAACAAGTCCAATCAGTCAATCCTAATAGCTCGTGTCTCCTCTTAACGACGGTCCTGAATTTTAGTAACATCTGTTATCATATAGCAGCTACCTAGAGTTTTTTTTTTTTTTCTAAAGAGATATTCAATGAATAATTGAATACGTAATGAGCAGTGTCTCTTGAACCCTAATTAACAATGAAAGCCTATACCAAAAAGAATGGGTGTATCTTCATTCCAAAAACGCACACCTAGATCCTGTTAACCGGATATCTTTTGAGAAATTGACTTTTTGGAGCCCACGGATTTCTATTTTTTTTCTTTTCTTTTCTTATCCCATCGATAAAAAAAATAAAATTGGAAGAATGGGGGGAAAAAAGCTTATTCGATTCTTGAACCCGGAAAATAGAGGGGGAAAGGAAAGAAAGCAAAAGCGTCATAAAAATCAAGTTCAGACAGAATTTTTTTTTTTGTTGCGATGTTGATAAGGGGGGGATGGTCGATTAGAAGAATGTTGAGGGTTGGGGGAGACGGGGGTTTGAAGAAAAGGGGTTTCCTGTCTATTATTGATTCCTAACGAGTTAAACAAACGGTTCCAGGAGGTCATTTATTCCGTCGAGAAATCCTGCTTTTTTTTGCCACTTTTATGTAAAAAACATGCTTCATGATTTTTTTTTTTTTTTTTAACGCGGAAAAAAGCAAACAGGGAGGTATTTTTTTTCGTTGGTAGCCTTGGGATGAACAGAAAAGGGATTATGCATGACGACCAAAAAAAAAAAAAAAAAAAAAAAAAGAAACCTTGAAACATCCACCACCTGCGCCCTCTAACCAAAATGTAATTATTGAATTGACCAAAAAGGCAAATGCGGAGCAAGGCGCAAAAAAATAAAGTGAAAAAAAAAACCTTTTTGAGTGAAAATTCGTTATGGTAGTTAAATAAATAATGAAAACGTTTAAGGCTTTCTTTCTCTGGTATCTTTCATCCTATTGAGTAGCAAGTTTTTTTTTATTCAGTCCGTTTTTGTGACAATAGCATTCACATCGAAATTCCTGAATGGGATAATTTATGGTTTTGGTTGGAAGTTCATGATTTGACCGATTTCTCTTTTTAGTTTTTACTCCGAAAAAAAAGAAAAAAACCTTTTTTTTTTCGTTCTCAGAAAACAGGGAAAAAAATCGACCTTATTTTTCTATTGTCTAAAATCACGTGCTCATGTTTTCGAGATAAGACAAACAAGTTGGGAAGTGTCGAAGGATGTATGGGAATTAAATGGATCGAAATAAAGTAGATTATGATTGGGGTTGCAAACCGGATATATATTTACATTGCGTAACTTTCAACTTCCCAAATAAACGAGTATTAAACGTCTTTAACTCAAAAGCATTGCATCACGTTTTTTTTTTTCAAATATGATAAAAAAAAAGCATATAAAAAAATTGAAAAGGAAGAAAAAAAAATGTTGCATTCAATGTTGCATTCGGATTGCAGGATGAATATCCGTATGGTAGTAAGCCTTTAAATAAAGAATCATTTCCTTTCAGTTTTGGACCCCTGTTTGTATTATTCAAGGATGAAGGCGTAATGAGCAGGGATTTCAAAAAAGGTTTTTGTACGATATTATAATTTTTTACGTAATGCTATATCTTTAAAAAGATTCCGATTCGTTTCATTGGTTTGGCTTATGGGGTTTTGGAAGATTTCAAAATTAATCGCATTTACATTTTTTTTTTTACTTAAGATTCGAATTCTAAAGAGAATTATTTTTATTTGTTCCCGACCATTTTTCCTAATTAATTTTTCCCAAAAAAAATAAATTCCTAATCCATTTTTCCTAAAAATTTTGGGTCTTAAATCTTTTTTCTTACTTTTTTTCCTAATTTCAATTTTCCTAAAATTTTTTGATTCCTAAAATAAAATTTCCTAAAATGAATATTTTTCCTAATTTTTTGAATCCCTAAAATTTTTGTAATCATTTACTTTTTTTCTTTTTTTAGAAAAAATGGATTAGGTATTTATTTTTTTTTAGGAAAAAGGGATTAGGAATTTATTTATTTTTTTAGGAAAAATGGATTAGGAATTTATATTTTTAGAAAAAATGGATTAGGAATTTATTGTTTAGAAAAAATGGATTAGGAATTTATTTATTTTTTTAGGAAAACAAGGATTAGGAATAATAGATTAGGAATTTATTTGTTTAGGAAAAATGGATTAGGAATCATTTTTTTGGAAAAATGGATCAGGAATAATGGATTAGGAATCTATTTTTTTTAGAAAAAATGGATTAGGAATTTATTTGTTTAGGAAATATGGATTAGGGATTAATTTTTTTAGAAAAAATGGATTAGGAATTCATTTGTTTTGGAAAAATGGATTAGGAATAATGGATTAGGAATTATTTTTTTTTTAGAAAAAATGGATTAGTAATTTATTTTTTTAGGAATAATGAATTAAGAAAGAATTCATTTTTTCCAGAAAAAATGGATTAGGAATTTTTTTTAGGAATAATGGATTAGGAATTAATTAATTTATTTATTTATTTTTTTAGGAAAAAATGGCAGGGAATCATTTTTATTATAAAGTATATTTTTATGACGAAGCTCTATAGTAATTATTGTTTTTAAACCGGCTGTATTTCCCGTGCATATAACTTTTTTCTGGTGGCACTGTCCTCACTTTTCTTTATAAAATTAGTGTAGCACATCCCGAATTTTCAAAATTGTAAAAAAAAAAAAAAAAAAAAAAAAAAGCATTCGTTTCCAAACATTTTAATTTCAATTTGGAGTTTCATTTAAAATATGCCAAGATAAAAATTGAATAAAATTCATCTCAGTCAAAAAAGAAAGAAAAAAAAAGTAGTGTGATTCAACTCTGTATGATTCATTTTAATCTAAATCTTATGAAAAGGAAACCATCGATTTCCGGATTTAGCCTGAGAAAAAGTGGTGCTCCACTGAAATTAAAGTTATACTTGAAAATATTTCGGGATCAAAGGAAAAGGTGAGGAGTTTAATGTCAGTTTATTAAATTTTACTTATGATAAAAGCGATGGAATGAAATCAATCCGTATGGTTCCATGGTACATGAGTTAGCAGTTTAGTATGAATTTTTAAGCAATTTTTTTTATAAAGGAGCAGTAAACCAATTCGAGAACTTATTTGTTAGTAGTACGAATCCGTTTTTTCGCATGAGAAATAAATGGTTAAAACAGTTTTGGCTCATCCTACATACTTGTAAAATCTGGAAATTAAATGAATCACTGTTAATTGTCTACTTAAAACATAGTTTACGCTCAGAAGCTTGAAGAAAAAAAAAACCTTTTACATTTCCACTTATTTTGAAATGTTGAATCATTCAGAACTAATTTAAATTGCTTAAATAGGTATAAATATATGCTTCGTCAAAGAAAAAAAATAGCTTTAGGCTGGCAAGCGGTGGTAATTAAATAATAATGAATTATCTTAATTAAATTAGAATTAAATCAGTAAAGGAATAATTGTATAACAAGATTTTTTTTTTTTTTTTTTTTACAGCCTTAAAAAAGTCATCATTATCATTATCTTTATTCATAAATAATATTTTTTTTAAAATTGAATACTATTTCTTTTTAAACGGATTGATGTATAAACTAATCCTATAAATATTAAGGTGCAGGCATTTAAACATTAGTATGATGTATCGCTCCGGGGGCCAATCCTTATTGCTAACTTTGTTTTGATCTTTTATTTATTTATTTATTTTTTTTTCTCCATCTCTATTTTTCGTGATTACCAAGATTGCATGTCTTTCAATTAAGATCCTTATATGATCAATACAGCTTTTAACGTATATTTTTCTTGTCTTTTTTTTTTTCAGCCCAAGCAACATAGCGCTAAGTTCCATTGAACAAGTGAAGATATATTTGCAAACAATGGGAACTTGCAAATGCGGTCTGGAATGCCCGGTTAACTGCGATTCCGTATTTAATTTCAATCCAAAGGTAAGATTTTTTTTTTTTTTTTGGTTTTGTTATCGCAATTTTTTCCCCCTTCTAATCATAATTTAAAATGAAGACAATAAATGCAGCGACAGCGTCGTAGGGAAATCCTGTTGAATCTTTTTAAAATCCTGTTTAACGTTTATTCATAATCTTCCGTTTTTAAAATTATTGCGAATCTTTCTCGTTGTTGATTAACTCAGTTCCACGATTGAGAGAGAGAGATAAAAAAAAAAAAATTAAATGCGACGAAATAAAAAAGAGGAAAATCGTAAATGAAAATAATAGTCGGTTGCGACTAATGTTTATAATGTTTGTTTTTTAGCGTATTCATTATTTAATGTTTATTATTCGATTTCGTTTGATGATGGTTTATTAAGGATTTGAAAAACTACGGATTTGCTTTTTTTTTTTTTTGCTCTTTTTTTTAATGTTTAACAATTATATTTTTAAGGATGCATCTGTTTTTTATATTTATTATCGCATTCGTATGCATGTTAACATCCAATGCATATAGGAACCCCTTTGTGTTAACGGTTCGCTGATTTTACCATCAAGGTGTTGAAACCGTGCCCTTTAATGATTAGGATAACCCTTTTATTCCAATTTTTATTACGTATTTTAGAAGTTTTTTTTTTTCTTTTCTTTTTTCAAGGTGAATGCTAATGCACTTCCTTATACTTTCACAACGAAAACAATGTTTTTCTTCGAAGGGGAATTTTCTTATCCATTTTCAACATCGACTTTTGTACCCCTTTTCGTATGCGAGGGTGTCGGTTAAAACTCCCTTTGGTGTACATAAAAAAAGCCCATAACGTCATTACGCGGCGACTTTTAACGTTTTCGTGTTATGAAAATTATAAGTTTTTTTGGTCGCCGCCGATTCATCATGTGTCACGATATCGCTTTTATTCCCTTTATGTATATCGCAAGTAACAAGATTTTCGTTTTCTTTTGTTCTTTTTCATTTTTTTATGCATATTGAAAGATCGGGTAAAACCGCGAATGTATATACGTAAGCGTTTTAATTAATTTCCGACTCTGCCACCAGGGTTTCCGGACAAATTTTCAAGGCGATAAGCCTTTTAAATGATTGTTATATACCTGGTTTCAAGTCGGTTTGAAATAAAAAGGGGGAGGAAAAGAAAAGGATGCGTTTCGCCTCCTTTACACTTGCACCCTTTAATTATTTAATTATCGTTTTTATTTATTGATATTTATTATTTTTCTAAAACAGGTGGTTGCTCGTCCGTGGGATTCGTCGGATTCGGACTTGACGAGGTTATGTAATCATAAGCGGAAAGCGGCCATGCCTGTTGGGAACCCAGCCGAAAACGAAGCCATGCCTGATAAGACTGTTAAAATTGATAGGAAAGGTAAGTTAAAAAAAAAAAAAAAAAAATTATGGTGACTGACTCGAGTGTAATCAGGGGCGGACTGGCCATAAGGGCCGTTCGGGCCGTTCGTTACTCAAAAAGCCGCTGAATAATGAGACCAAGAGGTCGCCTGATATTCGACCGGCCGCAAGAGAAAAAAATTGAGAGAAAAGTATAAAGTTATTTGACCAGTATTACTACATCTTTTACTTAATTTTTTTTAAAAGGAAAAACCACCCCCTCCCTCTTGCTATATAACTGGTATGGGGTCGGTTAAAAGTTTTGCCTGGGCCGGAAATATTTCCCAGTCCACACTTGAGTGTAATAATAAACAGGAACGATTGAACAGGTTCGAGGGGGTTTTTCGCTGGGACGCTTTCTCGCCTCCTCAACCCCTTCCCCCCCCCCCCCCGGCCTCCTTTTCCTACAGCTGGAAAAATTACATTAGATGTTCTATGATTTTTTCCATAAAATTCGGGCCCATAACCTAAGGTTTAGGTATTTTTTGGATTTTGCCTCCTCCGTTCCCTATAAAAAAAATTCCTGTCTGTCCCTGTCTTGGATAAAAACAAAAAGAGAAAGAGTAATTTTGATCTTAAAATTCTTCTGGCTTGCACTGCCTGTCCTTTTCAGGCAAAGTTTCAGATCCGGCACCTATAAAAGGGTTTTAGAACCTGTTTGGAACTGCCCTGCTTTATTATGTTTCAAAACTTCTTTCATTCTCGAATGTTTAATAAAAAACTTTCAGGGACAGAAAAAAACCGAACGTTAAGCTAAAACGGGTATAAAAGCGAAAAAAAGAAAAGAAAACCTAATATTCCGTAAATTCTGCCCCGATGTGGAAAATCCTCAAACGAAATGGTATCGTGGATAAAGTAAAAATTCCTGAACGGTGCCCATTTCTTTTTTTTTTCTTTTTTTTTTTTTTTTTTTATTGTAAAATCATATTTCGTCAAAAGCGAACAAAGAAAATTTCGAGATATGGTTTCACATGAGGTGGGCTCATTTTAACAATGAAGTCCGATGGTGAATTATAACAAAGAAAAGTCGGAAAAAGAGAGAGGAAACTGGAGGTTTATGGGAGAAGGACGGGAGGAGGATAAAAAAAAAGAGGGAGGGGGAGGGGGGGGGAGGACATGAAAATTGGAAAACAGACAACGGAATAATCTGATTTGAGCTCTCAAAGAAAACATCAAATAAATTCTCAAAATATCAAAACATGACATTTTCCAACTCATCTGGGAATCTAACTTGATGTTTTTCTCTATTGCATTGTCATTTCGACAAGTCTCATCTTTTTATCTGACTTATTTTTTTAATATATAGGGTTGGTAGGATGAAACTCTTCTCGGGATAGGAAATTGTGCCAAAATATATTCGGGGCGAGTTGTGTTTTCTTCGGGATTTTCTTTCCCCCCTCCCGTCGGCATTGATAGTATTGACTTATGTAACCGTATAAAGATTTTTATAGGATGACTAAAAACTTTTTACCCTAGAGTTTTTTTTTTTTTTTTTTTAATGGTTGCATATTTGATCGTAATTAATTCTTTTATTTTGTTAAACTAGCATAAAATTAGTTAGTTTTTTACCTGAACGAATGCGAACCGTCCATCCTCCAAACTGCATTTTTCTTGTCAAGTCTCTTCCGTTTATAATTAAGTTGCAACATTTAAAAGCAAGTGTAAAATTTTAAATTTTCCCCGTGTTTTAAACGGCAAGCAAGCTGTTGGTGCGTTAATTAATCACGTTGTTAAACGATATTATTCACTTCTTTTTGGTTAATTGTAGGAAAAAGTACATTTGTTTTTTTTTTTTTTTTTTTTTTTTTTTTTTTACTGAAAAAAAAGGAGAATTAGGCCTAAACCGTATCTTTATACTAATTGTGATTAATGCAGCTCCTTAATGTGTTTTAGGTATGAAAACGATCCACTTGAGTGCAAGGGAAGGAATGCCTGTAATATTTAATCATTTTTCCACCAAAATAAAAGAGTTTCTCATGGGTCATGCTTTACGAGTTCCCAAATTAGGTTAATTTTTTATTTATTAAGAATTTAGGACTTACATGATTTCAGAATAAAAAGTTTTCTTTCGAATACTTGGAATATCAAAAATTTAGAACAAAGAAAATTAAAAAAAGCATGTAATTTTGATGCAATGTGTTAATTATCAAAAAAAAAATCCAGTTTTTTCCAAAATGACAATTGTATGTTTAGGAGCCGGAAATGCACCAATTTTTGTTTCTTTTAAAAACATGTTCATTAATTTTAATTATCATTATGAGCGCGTTGTAAAAGTTAATTCGATTATAACGATGACCTCGGTGTTTGTCTAATGCCTTAACTCCTGCAGGGCTGTGACGAAGAATATAATTTTTTATTTTTTATTTTATTGGCTGAAAAAAAAAATGCAAGGTGATGAAGTTTTAAATCGGTAAAAATTATTTTTTTAATTTTTTATTTGCATTTCATTATTTTTTTATTTTTTTACTGATTTCTTTTTTTTTCCTAGCGGTAATTTTAAAAATGCTGAACTTTTTTTTTTTTTTTTTTTTTTTTAAAGGATTCTTTTATAGAGGAAATTTGCATTCGCTTAATGTAAAATTAAATCACTTGAGACGCTGTTAAAAATTTCCAGAATGTCAGATGTTAATATAAGTGTTATTTTCCCATTAGGTGAGCTTTTGAATTCATTTTGGATAAGAGGAACATTTTCTTGGCTGAGTGCATTTGTTGATTTTCACATGCCTGAGAAAAGAAAACAAAAAACGGCAGTTTAGACAAGAGCGAGGAAACAAACATGTTTTTGATAAAACTGAATCGATGGAAACCTGCAGTTTTGCACTGTGTCAACATTAAAAATTCCAATAAATGTTTTAGCGATACTTTGCTTTCTTAGTTGACATTATGGATTTTTTACAAAAATTAAGAGTTACGTATGGGCTGGTAATGCATCTCTGTACCGATAATGGATTTCCAATTGGCAGTAATTGGTGGTCATTAAATAATGTAGGGGTTTTCGTGGTCCCTGAATAAGTTCAAACAATTGGAGCTCCTGAAAATCCAAATATTTACATTTTTTAGAATTTTTATTGGAAGTCGGTGGTTGGTCGGTGTCCATTTTGAAATGGAACTTTCTGTTGGCTTAAAACTTTTATCCAAAATTTAGCGTGATCACATGCGCATGATTCATTTCCGCAAATATGCTTTGCGGCAAAGCATATTTGCTTTGTCAGGCATATTCATTTTTTTGGATGTATTAAATTTAAGAAAACTGAAAATTTTAAAACGAAATAGTCCTCCATTTTTAATTTCAATTTTTTCAAAATTTGGACTTCAGATTCAGAATTAGCAGCTCAAAAAACCACCCAAAATATTTCGTTTTTTTTTTTTTTTTAACTTATAAACGCTTCTACACAGAAAAAGTGGTTTTGCTCATAAGCTAAACATAGGCGAGGAACTCTTGTTAAATATTGCATAAATATGACTATTCAAACGTTATTTACTTGCATTTTTAAATTCATAAGAAAAAGGGCAATAAATTAAGCGTTTCAAAAATTTGAATATAAAAAATCTGTAATATTTTAAATAAGATTTTACCAACCATCCGCCGTCTTGAATTTTGGTTTTTTTTTTTAAAATTCTGACTTCATATTCGGTTTCGGCAAGTCAAAATACCCGTTGTTACATGGTTTTTACAATTTTTCAAGAAAATTAAATCTTTGGAGGGTTTCAAAACTGATGGGTGCATATATGGACCTATGGGCGTCTGGGCATTAAAATCCATGGGTCTATATATGGATTCAAAACCGAAATCTTTACTGTAGGAACCATATTGTAAATATTTAAAAGTACCTATTTAATTGCAGTATACGCAGTAAAAAATATTATGTAAATATGTTCTAAGAGGTCCACATAAATTTTTTATGTTGTTTGTCCCAAAAGGTAAACAAAACAAAAACAACATAAAAATTTATGTTGAATGCCTACTGCGCAATTGTATTAAATTTAATATACCATCATGAAAGGGTTAATCCAACTTAAATAATTTCTTTTTCGCTGGCATTAGTTTGCTAAGAAAAAACAAAGCAAATTGAGCTTTTAAACCTTTAATCATTTTCCTCCTTTTTTTTACTCTTTTTAAGATAAGTTATACAAATAACGATAAAAATTTCAAAACCATTTTTATACTCAATTAAAATAAAAAAAAACGAGAATACATTACTAAAGAAATCCATTAAACTCTTTTAAATTACCAAGAGGAAAGAAAAAGGAAAAGGGGGGAAAAGAATTAGATTCCTCGAAAAAACCACAATAAGCGTAAAAAGCGAAGACGTAACATAGGAAAGATCATATCGACCTCCCTCAACCCCCTCGCCCCCCTCCTCCTCGAGGGAAAAAAAAAACCTCCCCGATAAAAATTAATAACGGTTATGAGATAAAATTGGTAGAAAAATAACTAGGTCATGACAATGGAGGTTAAAACAAGGGGGAAAAAATGGATTGGATTATGAAATACGGTTTTTAAAAAAAAGAAAAACGAAAAAAAAAATGAAAAAACTTCAGTTCGATTTTTTCTTCGGGTTTTATTTTTTTCTATCCCTTTTCCATTCTATTTCTTGCTTGTGTACGTTACAATCCAATGGGGGGTTTTTCCACTCTGTGAAACGGAAGTTAAAGCGCCTTTGCTTATTTCATTCCTGTTAACTGATTGCTTTTCATCACTTTGTCTTTTCAACTCCTTTTCCTACTATATATATGAGACTCACGTTTACTTTCCACTTTTCCCTTTTTCCTCCCAGCGAAAGCTTAATTTGAAAGAAAAAGGAAAATGCGGATGAAGGAAAAAAAATTTATATAAAAAAGAAAGAAACATAATAATGAAAGATAATAATATAAAAATAAAAAGCACTAACAGCTTCTTCATTTAATTATTATGGTAGAACTGGAACAGCAATTCGAAGAAAAATAGCCCCTAATTTATCATTTTTGGGAGATGGAATTTTTTTTTGGTGATGATTTTTTAGGCTGCTGTTAAATCAGAAATCCCATTCAATTTCCAAGCTAAAAAAAATAATTTCAGTTTTTTTTTTTTTTTTTTTTTTTTAGAAAAATTGTAAAAATTAGTTGAAATAAATTTTTAAAAAAAATGGAAAATTATTGCATTCTGAAGAAAACCCGCGTAATAAATAAAAAGCGGAGATAAAGTTACTTAATTAACTCGGTTTAATAATTAATGGGAATTAAAGTTGATTGATTACATTTTGCAAAAATATAATTTCGTGTTTTGATTTCCTACTTTGAAGAAAGAAAGAAAGGAAAAAAAAAATGATGAAAAACATTTAAACATCTTATCATTATATGGTAACTTGAATTTTTAATGAGAGTTTTATTTGGTTTTTAATAAGTCTAATACATGAAATGGTTAGTGATTTAATTTCGATAACAACGAAACCCGGCATAATATTTTCGATATTAAAAACGTATTCAATTATACTGAGAAGGAGGTAAATTTCCTGGAAGTTTTTGAATATTGTGCTTGTTAATATTGTTAAGAGATTTTCATTTTGAAAAAAAAAAAAACCCTCGAGCTTTGGAAAATAATATTAATTTTTTTTTACGATCTTGATTATTGATTAAATGCGAATGTACGCTTTGCTTTAGCGATTTCCGAGCTGAATCAATTATTATTGTTTTATCAAAATCCTTTTTTTTTTTTTTTTTTTTTTTGTTTTTTTGCGATTTAATATTCTTTGTGCTTTTTGTCGCCAATGTGCAGAATTATGTCAGATTTCAGTTTTTATTGGGTCGCATTTTATGCTTTTTTAAGTGTATAACAAAATTCATGACCTCCAACCTTTGTTATGAAAAATATGAGGGAAATTTGGGAAAATGAAAAAAGGAATGATGTAAGCTTATACTTTTATTGTTTTCATTTTATTATTTCATTTTGCCGTAAGCTTTTTCTTCAGAGGATTAATTTGGAATCTATACGATTTGGCTAATTAGTTTATACGAATTACGGACGAACAGCTCAGTCGCCCTAAGCACGGATTTCCGAGGATGATTATATGAACATGGAAATCTGGGAATTTTTGAGGTCGCTGATTAAAAATCCATTGTTTGTTCTGAGTTTTACGGCTGATCTATTTCAGGTTTTATTAACTTTTATTCCCTACTGAGTCTGACCTACTAAATCAGTGATACCAACGAAAAATTCGTCATCGGCCTCAACCCTCCTCCCGTACGGAAGCCCAGAAGGGTCGGAACTATTTGCCAGTTGTGTCGTTGTTTGTTCCGGAACTAACAATTTTATCCCTGTTAGTTCCGGAACTGGCAGTGCTTGTTCCGTAACTGACAGCGCTGAATTTAAAATTGCTAGTTCCGAAACTGATAACTGTTTGCCTGCTAGTTCCAGAACTAGCCATTTTCTTTCTGTCAGTTCCGGAACTGGAAATTTATTTTTCTGTCAGTTTCGGAACTGGCAATTTTATCCCTGTTATACGGAAACCCTGAAGGGTCATGCCATGCCACTTTGCTCTTGCCTACTTTTCAACTGTGCACGTGACAGTGTCGAGTGTACACCTGACACTGTCGACTGTACACTTGACAGTGTCAACAGTACACCTGACACTGTCAACAATAAACCTGACACTGTAAGTGGTGTCCACCTGACACTGTCAAGTGTCCACCTGACAGTGTCAACAGTACACCTGACACTGTCATGTGTACTCCTGACAACTTGTCAGGTGTACTGTTGACACTGTCAGGTGGACACTTACAGTGTCAGGTGTACTGTTGACAGTGTCAGGTGTACTGTTGACACTGTCAAGTGTACAGTCGACAGTGTCAGGTGTACACTCGACAATGTCAAGTATACAGTCGACAGCTATTGACCCTTCAGGGCTTCCGTACTACGAGTTCCGGATCTTACAATGCTTGTTCCGTAACTGACAGCGCTGAATTCAAAATTGCTAGTTCCGAAACTGATAATTGTTTTCCTGCCAGTTCCGGAGCTGACAGAAAAATAAATTGCCAGTTCTGAAACTGGCAGAAAGAAAATGGCTAGTTCTGGAACTGGCAGGAAAACAATTGTCAGTTTCGGAACTAGCAATTTATTTTTTTGACAGTTCCGAAACTGGCAATTTATTTTTCTGTGAGCTCACTGGAGCTTGCAATTTATTTTTTGCTAGGTTACTGATAGAGTGAAATTATGGGTCCTTAGCGTGACTAAAATTATAGTCTATAAAAATAATTTATAGCTTAAAGTTCAAAACTTTTCGTGTAAGACACTAACAGAATTTAGTTCAAAAAAATTATAGTCTTGGATAATAAAGATATCTGTGAGATAATTCTAACATTTACAATGTCGGTTCCGGAACTGGCAATTTAATTTTCTGTCAGAACCGGAACTGGCAATTTATTTTTTTGTCAGTTCCGGAACTGGCAATTTATTTTTTTGTCAGTTCCGGAACTGGCAGCACAACTTGTTTATTGTTCACTGCCAGTTCCGCAACTGGAGGGGTTAGGTATAACAATGCCAGTTCCATAACTGACAGAAAAATAAATTGCCAGTTCCAGAATTTGCAATTTTTTGTTCAGCGCTGTCAGTTCCGGAACAGACAGCGTTAAAATTGTTGGTTATGGAACAAACAACGACACAGCTTTTGACCCTTCTAGACTTCCTTAGCTCTCCTTAAATTTAATGAATATCTGGAAATTTTTGACAGTTATATAGGTGCTGGTTTGCTTGCGGGGCTACACGAGCGCTTCAAAATTTTTTTACTAAAAAATGTATTTTTGGCTTTAGTTAATAAATATGGGTAAAGGACCGTAAAACTATCTACACCCAGAAAAATGCTGCTTTGGGTCTAAGCAAAAATGCTTTGCTACAAAGCATTTTTGCATAACTTAGGTCTAAGCAGAATAAATGTTTTGTGCAAAAACACGTGATTGCTTTGCCGCAATGCATAATGTCGACAAGTCGAGCCATGTTGCTTTGCGGCAAAGCATATTTGTTTTGTCCCTAAGCAACATCGCTTGTATTGCGAACAAGGCATATTCCTTTTTCTGGGTGTAAAATCGTAAAAAAAAAAGTTTTTGAAAAAAAAGAAAAAAAATTGAAGCGCTTTTTTTGGGCAGCAAACCGACATCTTACTTCACCACTTTAAGGCTTAAAAAATTTTTATTTGTAAAATCATATCCTCTAAATATAAATATTCATGAAAATCAGTGAAAATATCAAAATCGAATCCGTAAGCTTATATTGGATTCAACATTTTAATTCTTTCTGCATTGGCAGCAGATTTTAATTCATGAAAATCAGTGAAAATATCAAAATCGAATCCGTAAGCTTATATTGGATTCAACATTTTAATTCTTTCTGCATTGGCAGCAGATTTTAATCTGCAAATAATATCGAAACTTTTGGCGTTTCGCAGTTGTTTTTCTATATAGATTTTACGTTAGCTGACTACGGGCCTGCAACAATTTCCAAACTTTGACTGCCTAAAGGCATAAAAAGTTGGAAAATTACTAGAGAATTGTAGACCACTATATTACACGAAGTAATACAGTACGTATATAAAAAAAAGGATATAGATATTAGTTAAGTTCACTTTTCCGATGAAAAGTATATTAAGTTTCATATTAACTTAACTAGTTTAAATTTTCGATCTGCAATTAAAATCTTTGGAAAACCTGAAATAACTCCAAAGTGACAGCAAATTTTTTTTTTTTTTTTTTTTTTTTTTATTACTCATGCATGAAAATTAAATTGAAGATTTAAAAATTCAACAGCGGGCGATAATCTGAAAGGGAAAACTTGTCTGCCGATTGTATCATCTTTTAAAAATAAAAATTTATTAATTTGGGTTATTTCCTCGTTCCGACAAAACCATAAAAATTTTCCGTTTGTATGAAATATTTTTTTTAAAAAAAAGAAAGTTAAAACTCTGCCAAAAGGAAACTGTTTTAATTCCTATTAGCTGGTCAAACGGGGAAAAATAAATCGCATAAATCTGGAATAAAGAAAAAGGGAGGAGGAGGAGGGGGGGGGGAGAAGCGGGAATGGGGAGAGCGCGAGGAAGGAAAAAAAGAGGAAGAAAGAAAAACTGGGTTAAAAGACAAAAAGTTCGCAATTGGTGAAAATCGCCTTCGGTAGTTTGTATTAAAAGCTCGTAAATCGTTAGGGAGATGATTTTAGGGATTTCATGGTAACAGATTATAATGATCGTTTGAAATCACAGGGGACGACGGAAGATTGAATATAATTTCAGACGATAAAGGAAAAGTTTTAATACCGGGATTATAAAACGTGGGAGGAGGAAAAAAAAAGGCAATAAATTCAGAATCATGCGAAATGAAATAAAAACATTGATAGGGTTGAGTTTCCCATATCGGTATAACTAATATTATATAGAAAAGAACATTTTGCGACGACTCAAAATCTCCGGGAACGGGAATATCAAGAAGTCTTATACGTATTATGTTTTATAAACACACGGAAACGCTTTTTAAAATGTTTACTAGTGTGTTCTTGAAATCAATAAAACGTACCGTTGGGAAAGAGAACAAAGGCGTTTTGGATGATGTTGCCTAGATTACTCTTCTGGTCCTCTCCCCCCCTTTCCCCCCGCCCCCACAAAAGCCTCCTCTTTGCACCTCCGCACCCCCCCTCTTTCCCTCCTCCCCACTCTTCATAATTCCTGCTCTCTTTTCTCTTCCCGGTTTTGACTTGCCGGGTTCTTTTTCTCATTTTCTTCGTCCCTTTTTTTGACCTCTTAGGATAGCTTGTCACTCACTACACATGTTTCTATTTCCTCCATGTAAAAATGTCACGTTTCCCTTTCATCACTTTCTTCTCTCGGAAATTTTTTTTTTCTTCTCCCCTTTCTTTAACGGAAATCTTGATTTTTGTTTTTTATTTTTATTGACGATTGGGAAACAAATTAAAAAATGTGATGGCATTTTGCCACTGCTTCTTGTCCCCCTCTCACCCAACCCCGCCTCCCCCTCCTCTTTACCGCTTTTTTCCATTTGTTTTTTAATCAATGATTTTGATTGAATTCAATTCGATCAAAGAAGTTTTTTTTTTTTTTTTTTACATTTTTTTTTTCATCTCGTTAAATGTAAAACGGGGTTAGCTCGAATTGCGAAAGAAGTTAATCCATTCCGGTAAATGATTTTTTCCCCCCCATTTTTTTCGTGTCATTTTTAAATAAAAATTTAATGTTACGAAAATTTCTAGTTAGGTAATATTAATAGGGTAATTAATAGTCTTAACACCGTGGAATATTAATAATTCGCTAATAAAGGCCTAACGATCCTTGTTTATTTATGTAGGGTATCCCGGGATGATAATCTATCCTTGTTTTCTTATTATGTTAACCGCGTAAAAGAAACGTTATGAGGATCAAAAGTTTCATTTTCCGCGAGAGAAGCTGAGGAAATTACTCCTGATTTAATTCCTTTTGGCAATTAAATGTTTAAAAGGTCATTTATACTTTTGATAATTTAATATTTTAATATTTTAATATTTTCATCTCTCCCTCCTTTCAAAAGAAAATAAATAATTAAATAATGATAATCTTAAATTTTCATTATGAATTAAATGCTTTGCTTTGGCATATTAGGATTAATTTCCTTTTAACTCTTTTGTCAATTTTTTTTTTTTTTTTTTTTTTTTTTTTTTTTTTTTTTTTTGAGAACATAAATTAAATTATAACGGAAATTTTAATTATTAATTTTAAATTTAATGCTTTTATTAAATTTACAGCTATTTGATGTTCCGTTGTTGGGGAAAAAAAAAATATTGAGCATTTTTAAAAATAGCGAAAGATTTAATATCTTTAGGGAACTCGAATCACTCGAAGGGGTGACTTTTTGTTCTAAAAATGACGATGTCCTTGCATAACAGCATATTTTTGTATTGAAGAATTTAGAAAATAAAAAAAATAGGTAGAAAGACTTCGACGAATTAATTTGGAACATTTAAAACAAGTACAAACTAATTAACTAACTAACTGAAAAGGACACTAAAATTAACATTCAACCCAAAAAAAAGGGTAGACGTAAGGGACTATCCCTCCTGACCGACATTGTCCGTGCGTGTGGTAGAAAAAATTTAGGAAAAACGTGCGCCTAGGTAAATCATTTTTTTTATTTGATTGTCTATTTTCCTGCAAAAACCTGTTAATTTTTTTTTTTTTTTTTTTTTTTTTTTTTTTGAGCAAAAAATTTTTAAAAGCTAATTATTAACGGAGTTTTTTTGGGGAGGAAGAGGGGAACTGTGCTTCCCCAAAATAACATTTAAATTTTTAAGTATAATTTTTGGTCTAAATGATGTCTCAGGCACAAATATGCCGTTTTTTTTGAGGGGGGGGGGGGGGCAAGAGGAGAGACGCATAACTCACCCTTTATGATTTCTTTTGAATATCATCTTCTACAGACTGGTGATATTGTTAATATCCGATCAAGTTCGATGTGTTCGATGACTGAACATGATGAACTCGTATTGGATGACAGGATGTATGACAACAGGTAGAGTCACTACTCACTAATGACTCTAGCGAATAATTTTTTTTGCTACCGCCAAGGGGCCCAGTAATTATGATTTTGCCTCATCCAGTCATTTTTGATTAATTTTCGCTACTATGAATTGCTTTGTGTTGGAGTAGCCAAACCGATTCCGGCTCTGAGGCTGCATCAACTGATTTCGTTTAGTAAATAATCTGATAATTGAGAATAACCAAAAAAAAAAAAAAAAAAAAAAAAAAAATCGGATTTGGACGATTTTGCCATGTAATTTTGGGTAAGACAGTATTAATCTAAACTACCATTATTCTAATATCTTTTTCATCACACAGCGCAGAAAAGTTCACTTTTCCGCCCTAGGGCGGATAAGTGGAAGTATTTACAGACTATTTACGCCGCGGCGTACTTTGTGATGAAAAATAACGCGCTTACGGCGCGTCGTACTTTCTGATGAAAAATAACTTTCAATGCAAGAAATGCAAACGACTTGCCCTTCTCGACCTATTTAAGGCCCTCGCCTTCGGCTCGGGCTTAAAACTCGGTCTCGACGGGCAATGTTGTCGTTTGCATTCCTTGAATAGAAATCTATTTCTTTTCTTTGCTGTTCAGGGGTCGTCCATGTACTACGTAACGCAAAATAGGCCACTTTTTGACCCCCTCTCCCCCGCTTGTAACACACCCGTAACGCAACCTGTAACCCCCCCCCCCCTTCGTTATTACGTAACCCGGGTTCTAACCCTCGCCCCCCTCCTCTGAAAAATATTTAAATTTCGTTTTTAGAAGTCCCAAAAATTTTCAGCTTCATGATAAAATTTGATCAGTTTTTACAAGTTAAAAACTTTTTTTAATTTAATTTTTTATTTTTTTATTTTATTTCAAGATTTTAAAAATAACCTGGAAATTTTTTTTTAAAATAGTGAAGTAAAATTTAAATAATTTTAATATTAAAATTACGTAATAGATGGCCCAACTCCCCCCCACCCGCCCGAAACAATGAGTAACACCTCCTTCGACCCCCCCCCCCTCCAGGCGTTACGTAATACGTGGACGACCCCTCATAAGGTAAACATGAAAACAGGATTAATCCAACAGTCATGTATGATAGGGAGGAGGGGGTCAAAAATGTCCCAAATTTTCCTTAACGTGATTTATTCCGTTCCCTCCTGAGGGGTCATGTACATATTACGTAAGCATGTTAAGGGGGGGGAGGGGGTCTTGTAAATGCTTACGATACCTTATCAAAGGGAGGAGGGGATCTCACACGTTCTTACGTAAGCTTTTTTCTACTCTGACCAGGAATTTTTGAAAATAAAATAATTAATTAATTAATTTCATGTTTTTTTAAAATATTGTAAATGTTGCGGTGAGCTAATATTACATTATTTTGTTACCGTATAAATAAAGGTAACCTTCTCTTTAATATTTTTCAATAGGTGTATATATTGGTTTATTTCAGTTTATTTCAGTTCCATGAATTATGGGGAAAATTACCGAAGTCGAGTACCGTTGGCTCCATTAAAAAAAAAAAAGAAACTTACGTAATATGGGGGGGGGGGAAGTGGTTGAAAATGGCAAAAAAAATGCTTACGTAATATGTACATGACCCCTGATGGTATACATATCTTCCCTTCAGGAATTGTTAGACTTTTAACGTTAAATGTATGCAACGTTTAGACCCTTCAGTGGCTGAATCAGCAAAAGTATAGCAATAATTCCGTGTGTCGGAGGTGAACTAACGTATCTCCATCGTAAACATGATGGGAGTTCATCTGTTTCGACGTTTCGGGGAAGAGTCACGTGACCACAAGTTTACGCCAACATGAGCGTGTAAACTTGCAGTCGCATGATCACGTGATTTTCAATAAACACTCGAAACATACTATCTCCAATCATAAGTACGATGGAGATACGTTAGTTCACCTCCAACGCAAGGAATTCGAAGTAATACAAATTTAAATGAATGTGATAATTGAAGACCAAATCCATGGTTTCCGTTTTAAAAGTTTACCGAAATGGATAACTTTATTTCTAAAGCCGCATCAGTTTAAAAAAAAAAAATTGAGATTTCGGGTATTTTTTTGAAAATAAAATTTGGTAATGAAGGTGTTATACAGCGTTTTATTTTTATTTTTCGGTCTCTCGCCTATTTCATATTTTTTACTTTCTCTTTTTATTTTATTAATCTTAATTTTTATTTCTAAACTTAAACTTACCTGCCGATTCGGTTTAAACTTACTTGCTTTCTGCTTGTTACATTATGAATATTAATATAAATATAAATATATAATATATATATCCTTCTGCGAAAAAGGCATTTTTTTCTAACATTATTTAAATCCGATCGCTTTTTTCTGAATACCTACATGCGGTACCGGTACAATACCTCAATATTTTCTTTCTTTTTTTGTTTTGTTTTGTTTTGTTTTGTATTGAAAAAAAAATTAATAAATAAACGGTATCAACTTTTACTTTTCCTATAAAAATTTTAAAAAGGGGTGAACACAGTAACGAGCGCCTGCGGTGTCAAAGACACCCTGTTATTATTTCGTAAAACGCAAAAGTAATAAAGCAAGGTAGAAACACGCTACGTAGATGACAATACGAGATAACGCTTAATATCCTGATGATATGGAACTGATAAGCCGACGAATGTATGTCTGTTTTCATGAATTTACATTTATTAACGTTCGCATGTTGTGCCCGGGCTATTAGTCAATTAGAAAACAATGTGGACCCAAAAACATTTAAGATCGGTATAGAGAAAAGAAGGGGGGAGAAAAAAAAACCGACCAGGTTTCAAAACATGACCAACACGTGGACGACAAAAAGACCAAAAGTGAAATTAAAAATAAATTTATTTTTTATAAATCAAATAGAAGAGAAATCAAGGTATGACAAAAGGTGGTGAACGGCCATTATAAATTATACGAGATTAGTCGGATCACTATATATCGAATATATACTCTTGGTCCACGCGGCATAACACTTCACCTAACGGTTGATGACCTCCTTAAATCGAATTAAATTCTTGTACATGATATCCAAACACACTGCATCGGTGATACAAGGTATTTAACACTTTCAATATCTCTCTCGGCTGAGCAACATTTTAAAACATTCTCTTCCATTCGCCATCTTCTTTCTTTTGTTAAAAATAATAAAGATCGTATGTGCGTTCTCCCCCCCCCCCCCCCTGAAAAATGACAAATGAAGGTGCGTGTGAGGTGCTAATGGAATAATGATGGTGCATGCCAGATAAAGACTATTTTAACAATTAAAAGGTATCACGTATTTATTTTCGAGGGTACCGTTCCCATTTAAAAACAAAAAAAAAAAAAAACATTTAATAAAAAATACGAAGTATTTACATATCAGTTTATTATTTATTATTTTTATATGGTTGTCTAGAAGGTATATAAGTTTGATATCACATTTGGCATTTCACGGTTCGTCATTGAAGACGGATAATAAATATTATTACCAAGTATTGATTGTATTACATTCAAAGGTCGATGGTTCAGCCTCTCGATGGAATAATTTTTGATGCAAAATATTTTTTTCCTGAAAGGATCATCCGCGTAAAAAGAACGAAGGTGATCTTTCGGAAGGAAAAAAAAAAGCTTAATTTTATAAAATAAGGAAATAAATTATGTACGCGTAATGAGAGTTAATAAAAAATAAGCGCGTTTACAGCTTTTTTATAGTAATTACGAGGATTGTAAGATGAGATCTCCTTTTTTTTTTCTTCCTAAAGCACCTTGTATCATCACAATTTTAATTACCTGACAAATAAAAGTGCCTTTAATTTTCCACGGTTTTATTTTCCCTCCCCGCATAGTAAAATTAGCGAGTCGGATGATTTATTTATTTCACGCAATTATGTAAAGCAATCAATCAATTTTTTTTTAGAAAATCGTGTTTTATTGGAGAATTTTTTATTATAAATCAATTTGGTTCATTAGTCCTATTCCTTCTTGACTGTTGGTAACAAAAAAGGAACATAAATTTATGATTTCATGATAATTGAAATCCATTATAAAAAGATACCGTTAATCTTTTTAAGGTATCGTAAGTCATTCCCATTTATCTTAAACGGCAATAACGAAGATAAATATTTTTTATTCGGCTGAAAAAAAAAGTTCAAAACGTGAATTTTTAAATTTATTTTCTCTTTTTTAAAACGCTTTTTTTTAGCCTATTAATCTACTTAATGCATAAATCTGTATTTTTTTTAATGCTTTTTTTTTATTTCTTTTTTTCAGAAGTTATCCCAACGAAAAGAAAGAAAAAGCACGGGAGCAGTTACTCCGGCGTATCGGTGTCCCAGCTTTTGGCTCAACGTGATCGGGCATTAGCAGCCGCAGCAGCAAGCGCAACTCGATGGCCTTCAAATGTCCAACCAACCAATTATCAAACTATGCAACCAAATCAGTACCCTAACGTTCAAGTTTTAAGAAATCAATCTCAGGAAATCCCTCAACAGATACCTTACGATACAAACGTCCAGGCTGTGGAATCATTCAAACAAGTCCCCCCGCCTCCCCGGTTGCCGGACGACAAAACGGGGATCCAGTTCCCGTGCGTCAACGTTGTCAGCAACTCCCAGAGGGATGAAAACATGGTTAATGTCAACGGAGTCGGACAACTTATGACGAACGAAAATCAACCTCCTGTACAAGCCATAAGACAAATGAATCTTAATCAACCTCAGAGACAAGAAGGAGCTGTTGGCCACGTCAATTTTAATCAAAACAATCAGGGATTTATGCAAAATACTATTATGGGCCCGAGACCCGAAGGGGTTGTTTTAACGCCGCAGGGCATGCTTTTCCCACCGAACATGATCATGCAAAGACCAAGATCTATACCACCGTGGCATCAGGGAAGGTTAGGGATGAACAAACAAAAAACGGTGAACCAAACTCCGGTTATGTACGAAAGAGTTCCTTCTCTTCAGCAACATATGCCTCCTCCGGCTTTAGTTTTTGAAGATGTTACCACCCGTAAAAAACATAAATCCAGTTCGAAAGTGAAGAAACGTCAGCACGAGACCGTTCAAAACCAACCCTCTTTCATGGACGACCCCAACGCCTATTTAGCTCAGCAAACCGCTTTGTTGCACAACACTATATCTCGGCCCAATTTCGGTCTGAATCAGGAAAACAGGCCGTCGCAGATGATTAACCAGCAAAACGTGCAAAACCCACCTCCGGCAGAAAATACAAACTTCAACAACGGCCAAGGGGTTCCTCTCCCTTCAAACGTGCTACTGCAACAGAAAAACGTGACTTTTAACCTTCGACAGAAAAGCGATTTTAATCAAACGCAAAGGAACATGATGCAAAGCGGTTCTCAAAATTTTAATAATCACGTTTGCTCCAACGTCAATTGTCAAGATTGCGGAAACCAACAACCGATTTTTGAAAATCAGAATTTCGACGCAAACTCCCGGGAGAAAATACGATTGATTCAGGAGAATTTAGAAAAATCAAACGAAATATTTAATCAACAAATTTACGATAAATCCGATTGGAGGCGGACAACTCCAGAAACCCAAAGGCAAGACGATCAGAGCAATTCTTCGGAAGAAAGTCCGGTAACTTCGTCTACCGAAAAAATACAAATTGTACCTAATCAAAAAGTTGTGTCGGATACGAGGCCTATTCAAGGGGGAACCATAAGCACTAGCAATGGTTCTCCGCAACCTCAGCCGTCGCCTAATTCTAATTTGTTCCGGCAAGACGTGTCGTCTCCATTGACGTCCGTACCGTCGCAGAGTCCGGTAGCGGGGAACGTGTTGATCTCTTCGTCTACAAATTCTCCGTTTGCCGTACCGAACAGCGTGTATTCACCTTTCCAAAGGGAAAACGACAATACTCCCGTTCATTTTAAGAACGAGAGTTCGCCTAAGGTGGATAACGCCTCATCGCCACAGGTCAGAAGTTCCTACGATAACTTTCAACAAACCCCGTCCCCCGACGGTAATAATCAACAGAAATACAAGAGAAATTTCGCAGTTACCATTTCAGATCCGAAATTCCAAGAAACCTTTGAAAAAGCTAAAAGTACATCGGTAACGAGCACTTTTGACATTCAGAAAGAAGAAGAATTAGAAAATAAAAATAACAAATTCGTAAGAACCATGGCAAGCGGTCACACGGTGAGCAGTAATACAATTACATCCGTTTTAGCCGGTAAAGCTCAAACAGCCACCGTAACCGTTAATAATAATTCGTCTTCGACGCCGCCTGCTACGATATCTTTGGTGAATCTTACAAATCAAAACGTTATAAACGTTCCGATTAATCAGAAAGCTAACGTTAAATCGCCTTTGGAGATGGTTCAAAGCGTCGTTAGCAGCATTCAAACGTCAACCGCCCTAGACGTCCAAGCCAACATCGTCCCGGTGAATAAAACCGTAATACCGAATATTCTTACGAATACAACCAATATAACAACGCCGATTTTGACTACAACCAATACGAATACCCAGGTTTTGAAGCCAAACACCGGATTACAGCCCGGGCACATTTTGGTATCAAGCAGCGGACAATACATAGTGGCTTCCAACGGTAACATAATACCGCAGACTAACTTAAGCGGATTGAAATTAAATCAAACGAGCCCGATGCCTCCTTTAAGCGCGTCTCCGGTAGTAACAAATGTTACGGGAGCAGTTACGCAAGTGCTGCCTGCTGTCGGCGTGGCTCAGCAAGTGTTAGGACAACCGACCGTTCTTGTGAATACGTTACCCGCACCGTTCGTAATACAACCGGGGGTAATGACGGTCGATACCGGTTTGGGACATTTAGCTGTCGCAACCGGAAACGTCCTGCAAGGCGGTTTGATTGAAAACGGAAACGCGAACATACGGGGACTGATATCCCCGGAAAAATCCAAAAGCAAAAAAGCTAGCAAGAAACGGAAAAATCAAATCGCTTCGATAGTACAAATGGCATCGCCGAATAACGTGATATTAAATCAACCGTTTAACCAACAAAATTTCGCGGTTTCCCCCGGAGGAAGCATACAGCCGTTACAGGCTCTGACGTTGGTGCCTGGGAAACATGGCGGACCCGCCCAGATCGTCATGAATAATCAAAATAATTTTAACCAGTTTAATTCGCAACCGCAACAGATCAACCTTCTGCAACCGGTTAATCTGGCGTCGGTTCAGAATTTCCCGGCTTTTCAACAATTTATAGTACCTGGTTTGGGTAATATGGTCATGTCTACCGACGGAACGGCGACCATATTACCCGATACTAACATCGGAGTGCAGCTTCAGTTGCAGAACGTAAACGGGCAAAACGTTCTAACTCCAGTTCAAAACACAGGATTTATAAACGGGCAAGGGATTTTAACGACACCCGCTGGCATGTTGATAAGAGCTCCGAACAGCCAACAGAAAATCATTCAAAACAACTCGAGCCCTCAATTTTTGTCGCCTAACAACGGGCAGTTTTTAGTTAATCAGTTTCAAGGTCAGCTAAGCCCGCTGATAGCCACTAATTTATCACCGAATCAACAGATTTTCACAAACAGCCCTCCGCGACAGTCCCCTCAAGAGTTCATACAAATTATACCAACGTCCAGCAACGCTCAGAATACGACGGTCGTACAGCAAAACACGACCATCGTACAGCAACAAACCACGATGGTGTCGAACAATCAAAACATTTTGAATAACAGCGGAAAATCAAATTTTATCTTGAATGATAAACCGATAGAGCTGCAAATCGTAACAAATCCTCAACCGCAGCAGCAGCAGCAACACCAACAACAGCAGCAGCATCAGCAGCAACAACAACAACAACAACAACTGGCTCAGTCTCAGACTCAACCGCAGCCGCCACCCCCACCTCCGCCTCCAGCATCTGCACCGAAACCCCAACAGGAGAAAGTGGATATTGGAACTCAGCATTCGGTCTCTACCCAAACTATCGTTAACAAAGAGGTTAACAATCTTGTGATTGCCACCAACAACACTTTTTGTCAAACGATGAGTTCCAATTGGAGCGGAAGCCCGCCGGACACGACAACTCACAGTCCTGTAGAATCTGATTCCAATCATGAAAGGATTCAAACTCCCACGACCGCTGACGCTGCTACTGATGATTGCTTACCGCAAGCGATGGTTCAATACGTATCCAGCAGCATTAACGAAAACGAAAATGAAAACGATTCCTATTTGATACCCGGAATACCAAATTTGCTGAACAGATACGACGGTTTGTCACAAGTTGATGATAAAAGGAAAAATATCGTGGAATCCAGTACTATTCTTCAGGATTCAGGAATTCAGATTCAAATCGGAGGGAATTACTTATCTCCAAGACACCAAAAATCGACTGTTGATGTAAGTTTTTCTTGGACTGCAATTTTTTAAATTTTTTATTGGTCTAATTTTTTTTAAATTATTTTCCAACAAAGCCGTATAAATTGCGTTTAAGCGCAAGGGGGGTGTAATTTTCTCAGTTGGAGGACTTTTCGGCATATTAGATCATAAAGAGGGAACCGGGAATGTTCAGTAAAAGAATACACCAGAGGAACCTGAAGAGTGGACTTGAACCACCGACCTTCCGTTTTCATGACGGCTGCTCTAGCACTGAGCTACCTCGGCTCTGATGTTCCTTTACTGAACTTTGGTTACTTTAGGTGTTAGGTGAATGCTACAAAATTTTCCTACATAACGTCACTTGCTGTATGCTAAGTATCAGAAAGAAGTCAATTTCAGGATTCAAATAAACTCTTTAAAATGCATTACGCAGTTATCGATCTGAATAATTTTAAATTATTTTCCAACAAAGCCGTATAAATTGCCGTAAAAAACCGTATAAATAATTTTTTTTAAAAATCTATTTTTAGGAGTCTGTTGTAAGCTCTCATACTGATTTCGGACTTCAGGACAAACACATTGAATCCCAAACTAGTAATTCTCGTTACCAAGAGGAAAAGGGAAGGCGAACGGATTCATTGTTATCCCAAAGCGGACCCAATGATTTCGACGACGAAGGTATCATTCCTTTTTTTCATTTTTATTAAACGTGTCCAAATAACAAAATTTCTATCCGTTTTTAAACACCCTCAGCTTTTCTCACTTCTTTTTTTTTCACGGATCACGCATTAAACAAAATTAACTCCTGAAGTTAAAAAAAAAAAAATTCTCATACCAAAATAATTATTTTTTGTATTATACGTTTAAGTGTACATAAAAAAGGTAACAGTTTAGTTTAATAAACCGGGCAAATGCAAAATTCGTCCGCCATACCTAGATGGGGTTGCTATACAATGATTAAATATATTGGTGTTGGCTACCGTTGGCTACAGCGGTTGCTTTGTTGCCATTCAGTTAGATTAAAAGTATATAAAAAATAAAAATCTGGTATGTAAAAGGCAATATTATGACCCCTACAGCAGACAGGATAGTTTTTACTAGCGACTCTGGCGGATGAGTTTACCGTTTGCCTCCATTATTTGTTTCGCGAAGAAGGAACCCAAATGGAAAATAGCTAGCTGACAATTTGACGTCGTTTATATACTACCGAAGAAGTAAAACAATCAGGACCGCAGCTAGTACTTGTTCTAACAAGTTGTAACTTGTTCTAACAAGTTGTAACTTGTTCTAACAGGTAGTATCTTGTTCTAACAAGTAGTAACTTGTTAGTACTTGCTAGTACTTGTTCTAACAAGTTGTAAGGGTTCGCTATGGGTTTGCTAGATGCCCTTAACGGTAACCAATAACAACGGACCATTTCTAATAATTCTGTACCTCAGTGCGGAACTGGAGCAAGTCCATTCAAGGATTGCAACTTCTTATTTCAAACCCGACTTTACAAAAGGTATACAGGCTCAACGGTTGGCAGTGCTGATTTTATGTCTTCTGCTAACAAGTTTATCTTATTAACAAAGCAGAAAAGTTAACTCGCAGAAGACATTAATATGAGTTGGCAACGCTTGTATATGCTTTGTAAAGTCACGTTTGAAATAAGAAGTTGCAATCCTTGAATGGACTTGCTCCAGTTCTGCACTGAGGTACAGAATTGTTGATTTTGATTGGTTACCGTCAGCGAGTCCAGCGCTCCTGGCGGAAAAGTTTTACAGCTGCGGTCCTCATTTGATAGTTTTAAGTCTATGAAAGTAAAGATAGTTTTTTACTGCTGCTAAGAGTTGTTAGTTACACGCAAAAACTGTAATGTTTGTTGAATGGATTAATACGATATGCAATTAAAAAAATTTTAATTAGAAAAGATTTTACATTTATAGAAATCGTCAATAGCTATTTTTCATTTAAGTAATTAGAACAATCTAATATCTAATAAGTCTATAAATGTCTAATTAAAGAGAATGTTTTCGGACTCTTAGGACCGTGGTTTTTAGATTGTAATAGTATTTCTAAAGACAGCCTATCATGGATGATTTAAATTTCAGAAAGGCTAAATTACGGGGCACCATCTATAAATATTTTATCTTTATATTTTATTTTGAAAATCCGAAAAAAATCCATGTCAATCTTAGAATCAATTTTTTTTTTTTTTTTTTTACTTTAGGACTTTTGGATTTATTTAATTAATAATTGTTTTAATAATGCGGGAAACCCCTGAGTTAGTCATTGTTTGGGTTGGGTAGGGTACTGAAATTCGGGTTTGAACTTTTCTGAGAATTCTTTTAGCAGAACACTTTTTTCTAAATTTTTTTTATAGCTTTCTAATTTTAAAAAGGTTTTTTTTTTATCTGGTGTCCCTTCATAATTTATTTAAACTTTTGGCAGATTTCAATCATCCTGGTCCTATATTTGCATCTTAATTATCTTCTTTATTTTGATCTTGCTGTCTCTGTTTCAATGTTTTCTTCTTTCCTATTTTTCACTTTTTTTAATATCACCGTCTTTTACATCTTCTGCCTGTTTTTTCATATTTAAGGCCCTTTTTTTATTTTTAAGAGCCTATATTCCAATGACAATTGTTACGAAGATAATCTTGTTCAAATAATAAGTTAACCGTTCAATTTAGATTATCTTTTTAACCTTGTTCCTGGGATTGATTAAACTAAACTGTTATCTTGTATCCTTTTTTTTTTGTTTTTAATGGTTAAGGTGACAAATTAATTGACATTGTACATATCATTTTCCCAGGTTTGTAAAATTAAAAAAAACCAAAAAAACGCAATAAGGGATGAGCTTATTAGCGCTTGTGGTGCTTGAAAAAATAAATGGGTTGAACTTCAACGCAGTCATCATGCTTTGCAAAACAAAAAATATAATAGATAAAAACATTATTAATTTAAAAAAAATATATATATAAACAAAATAAAAGTCTGGCTTATTCACGCTTCTGCATTTACTATATCATGCGATTCAAAAACGTGGTTTATATCATCCGATACATGAAAGGTACGATTCATTTGTTTAATTTGTTAAATCATATTGTGCAATGCTTTATTTTTTTTTCTCATCGAAAAGAAGAATCGGTAAACTGAATCAGTGTTTATTTGTCTTTTAGGCAAAGACGAAACGCAAAAGTTAACCGAAGGAGATTTGGTTTGGGGTTCGGCAAGGGGTTCGCCGGCCTGGCCGGGTAAATTAGTCGGCCCTATCGGGTCGGACGGAAGAACTTTGGTCAGGTGGTTTGGAGGTCATATATCTTCGCCGACTCGAGTCCACGTCTCTCAACTACAAAGTTTGTCTCAGGGTTTGGAAGCTCATCACAAAGCTTCGAATAAAGGAAGAAAGTACGTAGTTTTGCTCACGATATTTAAAAAAAAAAATTTTTTTTTTAAATCTATTAAAATTTTTATTTTCAGGAATCGTAAATTGAATATTGAATTAGAAGCCGCCATACAAGAAGCCATGCTCGAATTAGATAAAATGACTGCACAGAAGAAGAAAATATCAGTTAGCAGTGGCAGACCTCGTCGCTCTCATCGTTAGCAACGTACTTTTTAGTTTATACTTTCACAACAAAAAAATCATAATTGCAAGTGATTTTATTAAGAATCTCCCGTACTTTTTTTTTGTTTGTTTAAATTATTATTGCGATATCTGTGTAATCAGTTTGTTTAATCGATTTTTAAACATCACATCCGTACCTAAATTTTTAAAATAGTTTGTTAATTTTTTTTTTTATATTGCCATAATCTTTTTTAGTTAAATTAAAAATAATTTACAGACTGAATGTAAAATAATGGTTTTTTTAAAAAATAAAATCAGCTTTAAAAGCTGCACGCGAACACTAAAATTATTCTGCGAACTTAAAATGCATTTATATCATTATACGGTATACATATTTTTTTTCTTTTTATATAAAATAAGTTTTATATAGCCATATATCATTTTTTTTTTTTTGAATTGAATTAACTATATTTTCAAAATCGATTGCCGAAAATGTGGCCCATATGAAGACTGCTTAGAAATCACATAGTAGAATCTCATTACAAATAATTTTAAATTATTTTTTAAAAAAATGAAAAATGCATTTTTCGTCCAAAATTGTGCATCAAAGCTCATGCCCGAATATTTTGAAAATTTTTATTAGTAAAAGTTTACATACATTTCAAGATAAAACAGGTTTAAAAAAATTATTCTCAGTAATTTTCGTTATGAATAATTTTTTTTTTTTTTTTTTTAATGAAAATTACTAAGAAACTGGAACTTAGCAGTACTAGAAAAGAAAAATATCACATTTGCCTTATTTATTTAAATAAAATGTATTTTTTAGTAACCCTCAGTGTAAACTTTTACATCTTGAAAAAGAATGTTTTTACAAATTTTCGACGGAAATTCATTCCATTGATTAAAAAAATTAATTAAAAAAATATTAAATAGCCTTAAAATAAGGAAATATTAAGCTCCAGTTAACTTCTTAATATTCAATGTTTAGATGGGAAAAATCCCGATAAAATATATTTTAATTAAAAAACTTTTTACTCGGCACTGAGACCGATTTTAAAATCGCTTACATGCTGATTACTTAAAATAATCTTTATTTTAAGGGCTAGTTACGGTTTTTCTACCGTTAAAAAAAAAGATACGTTTTTAGTAACATTTTTTTCAGTATTGTTCCCAAAAATGGTAAGGTTTGTATAGTGTTTTATATGTATTATTATAAGATAAATAAAAAAAAAAAACTAACATTACAAAAGTGTAAATAGAATTAGTTTGTATATAATTAAACAGTTAATGATGCTACCTTAACGCCTTCTGTGTACTTTTTAAATTGCTCTTTATACCGCTACTCCAAGCAATTAAAAAAGGGCAATTTTTTTAACCATTCTGTATATGTATTTTTTTTTTCTTTTGCTTTTTATTTATTCTTTTTTGTAAATTAATATCTGAATATAATGTTAAAATGGCGCTAATTGACTAGTCTATATAACATTTTTTCTTTATTAAGAAAACGTCAAAATTGATCGCAGCAATAAAAATTTTTAAAATTTAATCGCCGCCATTTTAAAATTTTTTCTCCACGCCCGACTATATGCTTTACTAATAAGCCAAATAAAGAAAACTTCCCTGGCATTAAACTGCCAGGAAGTTTAAATTTAGAAATTTTAAAACAATAACAAAAAAAAAAAGTTTCTTCGTTGTAAATAAATTTAGCTATGTAATATGTGGTAATATATTTACAGTAAAGATATTTTTAAGATTAATGTTTTTCAAAAATAGAATTTAGCTTATTTAAAAACATAATAAAAAACAACAAATCGGAGGAAGTTTTCAAAGCAAAGAACCCTACAGATTTACCCTAAAAAAAAATTAAATATTTACTACCAAATAAACCCTAAAAAAAAAAAAAGATATTTCGCTGTTATATTAACGATCATCGAAAAATTAAAATTAAAATTAATGTCACTTAATGCTGTAAATTATTGTTTTCAAAGGAAAAAAATTAGCATGTAGGTCGTAGTTTTTTTTCGTATTTCGATGTAATTATTTAAAATCAACCAAAGCAGATTATTAAGACCTACTGTTCGCATTTAAAATTTGATGTCTTTTAAATGTTAAAAAAAAAAAAAATTAACCAGCACGGCATGAAGTGACGTTTAAAAATTTAAAGTTACAACTGACAGTTTGATTCAGTTTTATCTTTTCAAAAATAATTGGGAGATTAATTAGTCAAGGAAAAAAGTTTTTATCTAGTAGGTTTTTCACAAAAAGTCGTATCGATTAGAAGAAAATCTTTGTTGGAATTAGATCTTTTTAAAAATTATTAATATTTAAATGTCTTTTGAAAACTGAGAGTATGAAAAAAAAAATTAAAAAATTGGTTTAAAGAAAAAAATTGTGAATAAAAAATCCGTTGTACATGATTTAATTATTAACAGTTGTTTTAAAAAGAAAAAAAAATTATTTAAAATAAAAATTGAAATAATGCTTAAACGAAATTTAATGATTTATTCCTTACCTTGATATGAACATCAGTATCCATTTAAAGTCTGCTGAGCCTAGCCGGACTTGTGTATGAATGCGGATCGAAGCAAGCTTGGACGTTTAAAAAAAAAAAAGTTTTGGGCTTCAACCTTTTTGAAAAATTTCTATTTCCAGTTAAGGTAGGCGTCAAGACCGGAGTTTTCCCTACTTTTGCACAACTTGCTATTTTCAAAAACTACGTAATGTTTTCAAAACTTATGAAATTTGGAGTGTTCATTCATAAAATGGCACAGTCAACTCTGAGAGATCTACCTCTGCAGTTATTAAAACTCATTTGAAGACCAGACCAAAGACATGAAATCTTTGGAAAGAATCATCAATTTTTTATGAAAAAAAGCTGGAAAAACCAGTTCTAAGGAAAGACTTTAGAACGTTAAATTTTTTAAAAAAATTCTCTAGGTCTTGTATTTCAACAATAACAATAAATTAACAAAATATATTCACTTCGTTGGGAAAAAAAAAAATCATGGATGATTTCACTGTTTATATATGAGTAAAATATGATTGATATACGAAGCCACCTGCTGAAGAAACGAACCATGCGAAGCAAGTCCACCATGTCGTCAAACCAAATAATCCTCTGTATACTTCAGCAGTGAAAACTTGTTTGAGAGATTCAAAGGCCATTGAAAACTGATGAGCCGATTCTCGTATCGAGCTTTCTTCCGTGTTGTACTGAGTTTTTAAACTATCGGTTGTTGCGAGTGTCGGCGGTGGAGTTAACGGGCATTCATCAACAGGTTCAAGTAACGCACCCGTCCATGTGAATTCCCCTTTAAATATTTAAAAATAAAAAATAAATAAAAATTGCGAAATTAAACAAAATTAAAAAGAGGAAAAATAATAATAATTTACCTAGAGATTTATACATGAAGGTAAGAAATAAACACATTAAAAGCGGAGTTACGTACTGAAGAGCTACCACACAAAGATAATAAAAAATAGCAGCTATACGTTTTTGAAAATCGGTATTTAAAATGCGTCCGGACTCTTTCTTCAAAGCTTCGACTCGTGTATGAGCCATATTGAGGTAACACTGAAGATACAAAGGCATCAAACTGAACCGTAGAATTATAGCAGCAATCACTGCTATTAGACGAAAACTTTCAAAACAAGCGGGGGTCATTCTGAAAACAAAAATAACGTTTTGTTTTTTCGAAAAATTTTTTATTTAATTTCTTGTCAAACTTACAAAGGTCCTGACATTCCTTGGAAAACTCTAGCTGTCAGATATTCACGAGATATTGGCCTAATCCAAAGTAGAATTAATATAAAAGGTGACGCAAAATTTATATTCAGAAGAATTTTCAATAACGTTCTATCATTGTGAGTCCTGAAAATTATAAAAAGCAAGTTAAGGAAGAACCAGGAAATTTTTTTGATTTTCATGATTCGCCTGATCAATATCTGATCAAAGCTTTACAGCACATAATTTTCACAGATTGCATTGTTCAAGATTTTTGGGAAAATTAAAAATTATGTTATCACCTTAATGCATCCCAATGCATTCTGGCCATTCGCAGTCCTGGAAAAGTAAACAGAGCTCCAATAATACCGCACCATAAAGCCAGGAAGAATTTGAGAACTAGTTTGGAAGCAGGTCCGCTAAAACATGATCAAAAAGTTAATTTAATACAGAAAAAGAAAGAAAATTAAGAATTTAAATAAACTTACGAGGAATCTACGCCTTGTCTTTCTAAAAACGCGGCGGCACTTTGATTAAAGCTCCTATAGGCTGAATCCAGTCCAAGCTCCAAATTACTTTCATCTATTATTAACACACCCATTGCAAAGAAAAAGTAAAAAAATCCGGCAACCATGACAGTGGATCTTTCTCCACTATCATCGCCTTGAAAATATTGGCGGGTTAACGAAAACAAAATACTCCTATATAATTTTAGTTAAGGAAAAAACATTGTATTTTTATTAAAATTAAAAAATAAAATAAAAGGATACGTTGTAAATCCTATGACTAGAAGACACCACACAATTGATAAATTAAATTCATCTTTGGCTCTGAAAACCAACTGAGAAGCTTCTGAAAGTGCGTAGACAGCAGCTGCAGCTACAGAAAAATCAAGAAGCCATTGGAATTCAGAGTAAAATTTTAAATGTGCAACATCTGCAGATACTACTTTTGCTGTTTCAAGCTGGAAAAAAATAATATAAAATGTAAGTCTTCTTATTCATATTGCAAAAGGATTTTTCCGATTTTCTTACCTTAAAATCTAAACTTTTTTCAATATGAAAAACATCTCCAACTTTTCCATTTTCACCTTTATGTCTACCCTTACGAGATCCTTTTCCAGTTTTCTGGATACCAGCAAGTAATCTAAGTTCATCATCAGTAGGATAAAGATATCGAGTCAACCTGAATAGTGAAAAATTGTTTTAATATTTTTTTTAAAATCCAAAGTATACTTAAAAAATAGAAAATTTTTAGCTACAGTAAGTAGTTTTAAATGAAAAGAGATTTCAGATAGTATATCACAGATACAAAGTTAATTATTAGAGATTTTATTGCAGCTTATTGACTATGAAAATATGTATCTTTTGAATATTTACCCTGTAGAACATAAAATCCATTTTGCAACAGACAAATTCCGTCCCAGTTTTCGAATAACACTTATCATAACAAGTGTTATTACCAACTGTGGTCCTAAGAGTGCCTGGAACAAGAGAACAGAATAATAGTTAATATAGCCACATAAGTTATAAACGCATGGACGGATTATGGGATACATAATAAAATCGGGTCATTTCCCGGGCTGCAATTCAAAACCGTAATGATTTAAAAATATACCGGTGGATTATTAATACAACTTGCAAAGCAGATGCTCACCATGAGTAGTTTCTTTCACTTCAGTTTAAAATTGAAAAAAAAAGAAGCACGAAAGTACGAAAAAGAAAGACAAACATAATTCATAAATAAGAAGAATTTAACAAAAGCATTTTGAAAAAAAAAAAAAACTGTTTATTTATTTTTATTCCATCTTTTCAAACACCATTTTCCCAGGCCAAAGCCGTCTGCTACACCGACAATGCTGCCAATCAGTACCAACCTTATTGACACATCATTCATTTTTATGTTTTAAAGTTAATCAGAATCCTTGTGCACAAATCGAAAGATATTTAAATCAGTTAATTAATCGTTAAAAATTTTTATCATTAAAATTTATGCTGATTTTATGTGAATTAATTTAAAATATGAAAAAAAATGAAAAAAAAATCGCGGAGGCACTGATTGTTTGAGTCAGCGCTCTTGTCGCTTCCTATGAGAGCCAAATAGTTATATCTCCATATTTTCGATTGCGAAATAAATTGCTGTGGTAAACAAAACCAATTATTGTCAGTTCAAACGTGGTCCGTAACAGTTAAGGGAGACTATGCGGAAACCATTAAAACGTATATTATTTGGATATAAAGTTTATTTCTGTTACAAATCTTCAAACAATGTTAAATAAATTCATTCTTCAGTTAGGCCTTTTCAGTACTTAGATCAGGACCATTTCCAGTGAACAAAGGGGCTTGCGAAAAAAACAAAATGTCGAATACAAGATGTATCCTTAAAATATTTTAATCGAACAAAAAAATTAATATTCTATGTATTTTAAACGATTTCTGTGTTTTGTGTAAAAAAAAATGTTAAGTGAATGTAGATATCTTATATTTTTATTAATTTTGGTGCCGTGTATAGAAACCGGTGAGTAAAAGAACGATTTTTAAGAAAAAAATAAATCCGAATCGTTTTTTTGTTTCTCTTTTTAACTTGACTTGAGGCCATTTTGACTTAACTTTTTGTTTTTTTTCTTTTTTCGAGTTTTGTTTTGTAAATAAGATTCATTCAGTTAGTAGATTTTGACTTGCGGAAATGAAAGAACGTTTTCTGATGCTGTTTTTGATGGATGTATCAGAAAAGAGAAAGGATTATGAACGTATGACGATGTTGATTCCGAAGAAAATCCCGAGTTTCCGTTGATTTTGTTAATGTTTTTCAATGATAAGGGATGAAATGAAGAAATTTAATCCATTAATCTTGATAAGGCGATATTGAATTGTATAGTTGACCCTTTTTCATAGAGGAATTTGGCAATTTTCATTAGTTAGACACAAACCATTGATTTTATGACATTGTGCAAGGATGTTGATCTCTTAGGTTAGGCATTCACTGAAAATCATACTACTATAAATATAATGCATTATTGTTATTCCTTTCCTATTTTGAAGACAATAAACCATTTTTTTTTAGAAACAAGAAAAACATTTAATAAGTCTTTTAATTATTTTGCCATTTTTCATTTAAAATTTTGTGTCCATTAAAATTCCTTTGAAATGAAAAAAAAAAGTAATACAGAACTATATATGGAAAAAAATTTATTATTTTGTAAGCAGGCCTTATTATTTGTGATTGTTTTGCAGAAAAAAATGCAAAAATGGAGTAAATAAACAATGATTAGTAGTTTTTGGATTTGAAGTTAGGAAAAAAAAACAAAAAGGATAATAGCTGATATATTACATTTTGGTTTTTCAAGGAATTTATGTGTCAAACTATTAACTAGTTTATATTTTACATCAATTTTCTTTATTATTGATAAAGAAAAGTTATTTTGACTCATAAAAAGTTCTGGTTAAGTGATTTCTTAGAATTGATTTGCCTCGAGGGAAGTGCATTTAATGTTGCCTATTTTCCATTATCCTGTTGCATGCTGCTATCTTTAAGAAACATCAGGCATGTGCATCTAGATACAAGTTTGCATTTTATATTTAAAAAAGATATATCAAGGTTTTTTTATGACGTTTTTTTACAATGTTAGGTATGCAAATTTAAAAATATGAAATGAAATTGTTTGCTTTCATAAATGAAGCTCAAACGTTGGTAGTGTGATGCAAGAGTTTTTTCCCTAGTTCTTGCCCGTATTTTAATATTAAAGTTAATTCTGTCCCTTGTATTCAGATAAAAACAGATAATTAATATTTTTGATTATTAATTTGAATTCAAAGTTGATATGAAAAGTAAAATGGAATTTTGGAGTGTGGTAGGAAATTTTTTACTCTAAGGAAGTCAAAAAATAGGATATACCTGGTGGAAAAATTTTTATGGTGGTGTTTCCCATGTTTACCTTAATAAAATCACACATCAAAAACTGTTCCACCTGTAGATATTCTGGGGAGCCGGCAGAGATAAGACCAAGGTCAAATAAGCTTTTTTAAAATTTATTTTACTTTTAACTGGGAAGAGGGAACGCTACCCTGTTCTTATCCATGTAACGAGATTTATATTCATTAATATGTCTTTTTCATTGGATGTAAAAATAAACTTGATTTTTCGATTACCCCTGCCATTATTGTAGCTCCTCATCTTTACAGTAGTCAATATTTCTATGACAAAGAAGTGGAAATAGTTACATCTCATGGCGTTGAGAAAATTCGACCAAAAAAGTGAGAATAAAGGAAGGAGAAGAAAATAAGGAGGGAAAATGTGGAAGAAGAAAAAAATATAAGAAGTTTAAAGTTAATTTAAGAAAGGGAACAGCTCTGTAGCCAAGGGGGACCAGCAGGGGCAGTGCCCCCCCTGGCATACAAAAATGCTTCCCTGGCCTTTTTTCAAGTAAAAGAAAAAAAATTGATTATTGCAAAATAGGGATTAGGAAATAAAAATTTTAAGATATGTTTGTTGAATTAATTAAAAGTTTATTTTACATTAGTCACAAAGTCCAAATCCAAGTATTAACTTTTATCTTTAAAAAAAAAAAAAGTTTTCAACTAAAAACTTGTGCTCCCCCTAAACGGCCGATTGCCTCCCTTAGACTTTGAGTCTGGCTACAGGGCTGAAAGGGAAACCTTATTTTATAACCCATATCGATAGAAAAATAATTCGTATTTGGAAAAATAGCTTCCAGGTTTTCGAAACATTATCTAGGGTTTCGTCAAACAAATAAATCATACCAAATCCATTGGAAACATTGAAGAAAACTTTGCAATTTTTCTGCAGAAAAGAATCATGCTGAAGTATTAAAACCATTCTGGTCAAAGATCCTTAATTCATTCTCCTTAAAGTTCCTTAATTCTTCTCTTTTACTGCTTGACTTCCTTGTACATACCGGTATCTGCCTGCCTATACAAAAACCCACTCTAAACCAATTTTGGAATTTTTTAATAATTTATGTAAAGCACGTTTGTTTCTTAAAAGAATATTATAATATATCATCGTTTTTTAAAATTTAAGAATACGCATATCTTTTTTGCTTTTGCGAAATGGAAAAGCCAGTTTGGTGTTTTTGTAGGTTTTGCTTACAAAAATTGAATAAGGAGTTTTAAGATGGGAATTAAGTTAAAGAATTACTATGTCCTGAGGGACTCTTTGATTTCTTTGGTTACATCGATCATTCGAAATTAAACGTTGATAATTAATGAAAATAATTGTCAAAGGCTTATTAAGTTTGGATAAAACGAATTCCTCGGACAAATTGAACTTGTTTGAGAGTTGAAGTACCATATTTATTAATACTTTAACCCATTAAATTGGAATTTGGAATTCAAATTTTCAACTTCGCAACTTTCCAGTAAATTATTAACAGATTCCCTGTAAGCTACTTTTCCACTTTCGGCATCCTGATAATAAGTCAAAGGCACTAAAGCATAAATTCATAAGTTCCATTCTTTAAGTGTACAACTTCCGTAAAACGAAACATATATTGCTGCAAAATGAATAAGCCTTGAAATGACACTGATCGAGGTTCAACTGTGGTTTTGTTTTTCCACAAAAAATCGTTTTTAAAATAATAATTTGGCTTTTAGCGTCAATCAATGAGTAAATTTGTACGCCCTAAAAAATTAAAACGTTTGTAAAAAAAAAAAAAAAACGAGTAGTAGATGATTATTTTTAAATATTTTTAAATATTAGTCGAAATCCTGTATTGCGTATCTATACGAATTGTTATCCATCTAATTAAAAATCCTCACAGGGATACAATTAAATGGCCTTTTCTGCTTAGATTTTAAAATTTCCTGCACTTTTTTTTTCTCTTTATTCGCAATGTTCCAGTAAAAGAGGAAACGCTGTACTTTTGAAACAAAATATGAAAGGACCATGGTCACGTTGACGGAAATCGTATCAGTGTGAATCATCCATGTAGAAATAAATTATTGAGTCATTCGACCGTTATTGGTATCTAAAAAGAGAAACAGTAAAAAAAAAAAAAAAAAAAAATTGCCTGATTGGCAATTCAAATCAATTGTATTAAGAGTAAACAGTATTTGAGCATACTTTGCATAATAAAAAATTGGGTTGGTACATTGTAAAAAAAAAAAAAAAAAAAAAATACCACTTCAGGGAAAGTAACAAAAACAATATGATTTCTTCCTTTAAAAAAAGGTGAAATGCAATAGTCCATATGGAACTTTGGGTTATGATTAACTAGGTTGGGAACAAGGTTGTTTCGCTTCGTCTGTTAGTTTACATGCTTCGCGGCTATTAAAGATGATTTTATTTTAAAGAAATATGGATAAAATGAAAAATGAATAACCAATGTAAACGCATTGTCTGAACTCAAGCCGTTATGGATCAGTTATCCGACGAGTTTGCATTGTGGTAATTAACCGTTCTAATTTAAAAAGGCATTTGCAAACGATAAAAAAAAAAAAAAATCGCGAAAGCTCGTGTACGATTGAAGTGAATCTTCCTTCATTAGTCTGTTAAAATGCGTTTTCTGCTTTGTGAACCGTTAGTGTAAATGAAATAGGTGCTATGACGAAAGGATTGAGCCTAATTATGCCTTGGAAAAGAAGTTCACGTGCGTGACTTTCTGTATCAACTGAATTTTTTTTGTTCAATGTTAGTCCTCTATTTAAAACGTTGTAAAACAATTTTCTCTTAAATAAAAAAAAAATCAATGTGAATGTTTTAAGATTTAAGGAACTATGGATGATTGACTGTGTTTGTGATCGTTGTCACAGTTTCCCTCTTTTCGATTGTTTTCCACAATTTTTTTTTTTTTTTTTTTTTTTCCTCTCTCTTTTTTTCCCTATCCGCAAGTTTTTTTTTTTATTTATTTTATCGTTGCGGAACGAATCACATAATAATTTGTTTTTATTTCTATTGTTTTAGCGAACCGTCTGAATGAATACATATTCCACTACGAGTCCCTTAATTACGACACCGCGGAGGTTCACAGAAATCACCAAAGAGCAAAGCGAAGTGTCACACAAGACCATCACGTTCATCTTTCCTTCAGATCCCATGGACGGAACTTTAATATGAGACTGAAACGGGATTTGGAGGTTTTTAGTGATAATTTGGTTGTGGATGGAGTTCCAGACTTAGATACCTCACATATATACAAAGGATATTTAATAGGTTGGTATTCTTCAAAAAAAAAAAAAAAAAAAAAATTATGAATATTTAAAACGTTGTATACATTCTTATGCATTCATTATCTAGACATCAAGAGAAAGGATAAAATATGTGGAAGTATATTGCGAAGCCTTACTTCTTTCCCTTACCTCTTTCTTCAGCCCGTCAAGGCAAAAAGCAATAAAAAAAAATTGGAAAAAGAAAATGAGTAATTTGATGGTAACATAACCAAGTTTATCTTAAGAGCAAAGCCAAGAATGCACTTTAAATTTTTTTTTTCCTGTTCACCTTAATTACCTGTTGAACGGGTGCAATCCAGCCTGTGATTGTATAAATATCAAAATATTTTTCCGAGGTGGAAATTATCAGTTCGTTAAAAACTTGACTTGCACCGATGAAAATTATTTTAACGTCATTGATTCCACTTTTTAAATTTTCAGGGGAACCGGATAGCGAAGCCTTTGGCTCCATAATAGACGGGGTTTTCGAAGGTAGCATATACTCTTCAGATGGAAACTATTACGTGGAGAAAGCGCATAGGTACTTCCCTAAAGGCAGCAACCTAAGTTTTCATTCTATCATATATCATGGTAACGATGTTAGTGATACTTACTTCGGTGGTTGTGGAGTTACCGACGATGTCGTGCAGTGGATGGATAAAGTTCAGGTAAGTTTTGACTTTTTTTTAAAAATATATTTTTGATTAACCTTTTTTTTTTTTTTTTTCTTAATTTTAGAACTCCGCAGTTGAAGAACCCGAACCCCCCGTCGAACCCGTGAAGGAGAAGCCGAAACCAGGAGGAAAAGAACCAAGCTCTCCTTACAATAGTTATTTTCAAAATGAAGAGCCCTACGCGAAATACAGCAGGGCGCTAAACGAAAATAAATCTAGTCAAGATAGGAAACGGAGCAAAAGGGCTACGCGACCGAAAGAAGAGAACAAAAATACGTGTTCATTGTTTATTCAGACTGATCCTTTAATTTGGAGACACATAGGAGAGCAAGTTAATTTTGATCCGGAAAAAATTCGGGAAGAAATAGCGTCGCTCATTGCTCACCACGTTACTGCGGTTAATTATATTTATAGGGATACCAAATTTGATGGTCGAGTCGAACATAGAAATATTAAATTTGAAGTGCAGAGAGTGAAGGTTTGTATTTTTAAAGTTGATAACACTCCGTGTGTGACTTACTAATTTGTATTTTTTTTATTTTTGGTAGATCGATGACGATTCTCCGTGCTCTCCGAATTTTCAGGGAGAATCTAATTCGTTCTGCATGGAAAACATCGACGTCAGCAATTTTTTAAATTTACATTCACTTGGCAATCACGAAGATTTTTGTTTAGCATACGTATTTACTTATAGAGATTTTAATGGGGGTACTTTGGGATTGGCATGGGTTGCCTCTGCGTCAGGTAAAATAAAATAAAATAATTTTTTTTTTTTTTTTAAATTCGAAAGCTAATTTTTGGCTTTGTTATTTTTAAAGGCGCTTCTGGCGGTATTTGTGAAAAATACAAGACATACACAGAAACAGTCGGGGGAATGTACCAGTCTACGAAACGCAGTCTTAACACTGGCATCATCACATTCGTGAATTACAACACTCGGGTCCCTCCGAAGGTGTCGCAGCTTACTCTCGCTCACGAAATCGGGCATAATTTTGGTTCACCTCACGACTTCCCGCCGGAATGTCGTCCCGGAGGGCTTAACGGAAATTACATAATGTTTGCATCTGCAACTAGCGGAGATAGACCGAACAATTCAAAATTTTCGGGATGTTCTGTTGGTAATATATCTAATGTGTTAGACGCCATCGAAGACAATAAAAAAAGGAATTGCTTCACAGGTAAATTAAGGAAGATGCTTTTTTGAAAGCAAAATCTCATACTCAATATTATAATATTATATATGTATATTTTTTTTTTTTTTTTTTTGCAGCTTCTGCTGGAGCATTCTGTGGCAACAAAATAGTTGAGGCAGGAGAGGAGTGTGATTGTGGTTACGACGACGGGGAATGTATAGACAAGTGTTGTTATCCCCGTCTGGTCAGCGACCAAGATAAAGCGGAGAATGAGAGTGCAAAAGGTTGTGCAAGAAGAAGAGGAACTGAATGCAGGTTTGTTGCAGATAAATCTTCCAAAAATTCTTCAAAAATTACTATCTTTTTTTTTTTTTCAGCCCAAGCGAAGGACCTTGCTGTTCAAGCGATACCTGCCGCTTTGTACCGTCGCATTTCGGTCAGCAATGTAAAGCTGAATCGGATTGCAGTTGGTCATCTCTTTGTAATGGAAAATCGCCTGAATGCCCAGTTCCGAAGCCAAAAGCCAATAAAACACGTTGTAATGAAGGTACGCAACTTTTTTTGAAAAAAAAGCGTTTTATTTGTATTATTTTTTTAAATTAAAAATTAATCCTGGTTTTTATTATTTTTAGGCACTCAGTTATGTATAAATGGAGAATGTACGGGATCAATATGTCTGGAGTGGAACTTAACGGAGTGTTTCCTAACGAGCAACATTATCCCCAATATTGATAAAAGAAGGCTCTGCGAGTTAGCTTGTCAAAACGGGACTGACCCATCGACTTGTAGGAGCACTAGTGAGTTTGCTCATCTTGTAGGATTGCCGCCAGGTGGGATTAGCCTAAGACCTGGCTCTCCGTGTGACAATTTTCAGGTACGTCATTAAATTTTCTGATCGGTTATTAGTTGTAAAAGAAAAAAAAAAGACCTTGAGTAATTTATATTTCATCTTTACAGGGTTACTGTGATGTGTTCTTTAAATGTCGTGCTGTGGACGCCGAGGGTCCACTCGCACGATTAAAAAATCTCCTATTTAACAAGGAGACATTATTAAGCGTGGCCCAATGGGTCACGGAATATTGGTGGGCTGTCCTTCTCATGGGTCTTGCCTTCATTGTGTTCATGGGACTGTTTATTAAGTGCTGCGCGGTTCACACACCTTCCTCGAATCCGAAAAAACCACCAGCAAGGCGACTTAGTGAGACTCTTAGAAGACCTGTTACTACATTAAGAAGAATGGTAAAAATTTGTCAAATTTGATTTCCGACGAATACACCCAGAAAAATGCTGCTTTGGGTCTAAGCAAAAATGCTTTGCTACAAAGCATTTTTGCATAACTTAGGTCTAAGCAGAATAAATGTTTTGTGTCAAAACTCGTGATTGCTTTGCCGCAACGCATAATGTCGACAAGTCGAGCCATGTTGCTTTGCGGCAAAGCATATTTGTTTTGTCGCTAAGCAACATCGCTTGTATTGCGAACGAGGCATATTCCTTTTTCTGGGTGTACGTCTAAAAAAAATTACTGATTTCTTTTTTGAAATTGTCCACAGAGGCATCCTCACGGAGGAGGGAGCAGATCACAGCCCCGGCCCGGTCCTGCACACGGATACGGAGCCAATAGGGGCCAGTACTATGCACCAAAAGCAAGTGCGCCACCGGCTGGGTTTTCCAGGTCAAGCCAAAATCATTATGCAGGAGCGTATGGAGGACGGCCTAACGTCTTCGAAATGCGACAAAACAAGGTTTGACAGCCGGCTAAAGAAAAAATAGAAATAGGGGAATCAAGTCGGACCAATTTGCCAGACGTGACGAAGAACGAGGAGCTTCTGCTCAAAGCGGATTCAAACGCTCCGAATTTGTTAGAAAATTGCGAAGGGAGAAAGCCCCCTAATTTGTTACCGAAGAGAACGGAGCAAATACCGTTCATTAACAATAAATTTTTATTTTGCGTCAAACACACGAAAAGCCCGTTGGCGACCAATTTTCTAACTCAAGAGTTTTTAATGGGTTCTAATTCGAATTCTAATAATAACTCGCAATTGAATGATCTCTCTGTGGAATCAACTTCGGTTCCGAAACAAACATTATCTAATATGAATATTTCGTAATCTCAAAGTACCAAAATGTTGTTCAGTATAGAAATTTATCTCCAGTGTGTTTTAGATATTTAACAAAAAAAAATCCGTTAACTAATTGGAAGTCGCAAAACGCTTCTACGTATTATTTTTTTTAAAATAACGATTCATACGTATTATTTTTTTTTTACTTTCAAAAGGCAACTGAGTGCTATCAATTAGAATATTAAAAATTTTTATTGATTTATTCGATTTTTATGTAAAACAAAAAGGAAACGAAAAATCAAATTATGAATATCAAAAATTGCAATAAAATGTTGTTGGAATTATTTGTTACCCACATTTTTGTTTCCGTGTGTTTTAATAATAAGGCAATTTAATGTCGATTTCGGCTGTATTAGGTCGCATTTAAAACGTAATAGAATTGAGGCAGCTTTTTTATATTCTATCTTTAAGAAGTAACCAATATTTTTTTTTCACGGGAAATGGCATTTTCAATTTTAACAAAAATTAAATTGCGGTCTTTTTGTAAGCCGTAAGAATTTTTTTTCTCAAAATAGTAAGTAGTAGATTTTAAGGTAAAATAAAATAAAATAAGGACTCTGCTTCGTTTTAGTGCCCTTTGGCCATCTTCGAAGTAATTCATTTACCTTCAGACTGATATTTATTTAGACCATAAATGCATGTATTAGCCTACATTATAGATTAAAAAAAAACAAATAAGAAGACGAATTTTATAATTTTTTGGGGGATAAAACGTTCGCGAAAAACATGGTTGTTTAGTACGGAAACATTCAACTGGCCAAAATAAGTTTCCAAGAAACGACAAAAATGCCATAAAATATAGTGATTTAGAAATAGATCAAAAGATGAATAATTCGAAATCTAAAGAATTTTTGTAGTTTTAATTATAACATATAGCCGAAATCGGTTTTTACAGCAATCTTATCTAAAGCGACATAATTTTGTTGCTCACGATTTTTAACATCAAAAGAAAAATCAAAATGGAAAAAAAAGAAACGACTCTTGGTTTTTAAATCGAGTGTTTTACATTAAATATGTATAATTATTAATGCCATCAGTAAAATTTGTTTTTTATATTTATGTTTTACGATATTGACTGTTTTTAAAAAAAAATTGCTATATACGTATTAAAAACAAACAATTATATTTTAAGGAAAACTTAAATGTTTCAGTCAACCTTGTTTTATTTGTTCATTTTTTTTTAAATTAAATGCTCGAAATACTTTTTTTTAAAAAAATTTCCATTCCTGAAATTTTTAATCGTCTTCCATCGTGATGTATTCTCCTTTTTTTCAGAAATGGAAAAAGTACATATCAAGCAACGACAAGTTAGCAAATATATTGTTTGCGTACATATCAGGGAAATTAACAAACAAAGTTGAGCATTTAGTTGAATTTATTTTAATCTACATTCGTGATATGAAAATAGTGGGCCCGCTTAATTATTTTTAAAAAACTTTTTTGCAGATGTAAAAGTTTCTGTCTTTTACTTTTTTGTGTGAACATTCCAGTTTTTTTAATGCTTTTTTTTTAAATAATAATAATTATTTGTTAACATTCCGATTAATTTTTGTGAAATAAACATCCTACCAGAAGCTTGACTAGAAGTGGCTGCGAACTTAGGTTTGGCTAAAAATTTGATGGATTTTATTCTTTTTTTTAGTCATTTCCAGTCATACTTTAATACACTGTTAAAAAAATGTACTTTATAAAAGTAAAATCGGATCTGATAATCCCGTTGGGTTAATCGGTTATACTTGTTTTACCGATTCTCTAAATTAAAGTATTATTTACCAGCTTGAGATGTAAGCTCAACATAGCCCCGATGTGAGCTTACTTTTTTTAACAGTACAGGGATGGAAAGAACATTCGCTTTAATTTAACAATTTTGATAAGTTTTATGAGCAAAAAAAAACCGTATTCTGTGTTATAACTGTGTCGTGCACGTTTTAAAAGAAAAAAAAACTTTTATTAAGAAAAAGAAAAAGAAGCGGAGGGTAAAGAAAATTTCTAGACTGGACAAAATCTAAAAAGATCGAAAGGATTACAAATATTAATTTGCCGAAAGTTAATTGTATTAATGTAATTGTTCTCAAAAAAATTAGATCTGAAAAAATTATACCAAAAAATATAAATTTTTAAGTTATTTTATTTGATGCTTTTGTTGTGTATTCTGATACAGCCGAATCCCTTGCAATCCCAAATCCGGAATGGGAATCTGTCAGTACTCACTTTGACTCAGCATATTCCAGTATTATAACCCTCTATTTTAATGGGTTGAGTTTCAACAACCAATTAAATTTTGCGACTTTTAAACGCAGCAACGCGTCGTTGCGCGTTGTAAAGGAGCAATATGAAAAAGAATGTTTATGTTTACCTTTCGAAGAAGCATTTGCATATTGCTCCTTTACAACGCGCAACGACGAACGGCTAATTGGGATCTTTTAAAAACTCTAGTATATTAAATTCCCTAAAAATGTCAATAGAATTTTTTATGATGTACAATATACTGGGGAATCACCAAATTATCGTTCTGTAAATCGGTGACTTGACAATTTTGAAACTAACAAGATTACATCGTAATCAGTCTTTATTTTAAAAAAACACAATTTTTGTAACCGATGAAAGTAGTCTGCCACTTAGCGATTACAGCGCACCTAGTGGGTAATGCTACATTTACAAACTTTTTAAGTTGGCTGCCATGTTGCAGTCGTAAATTTTTATTTACAAAAAACAGTAATAAAAATAATCGAAATTCAAAAAAAAGAAATGTCTACGAGAAGGTAAAATTTAAAAAAAGAAATTAAGAAAATGAGTCTTACAAGGGATACTTTTGCTGCTTCCATCAGAAGAGAAGAAACACTATCACGACCGAATTCTCCGAAATCATATATGGGGTGCAGCACATGCAAAATGAGATATGGCAGTACCGAAAAATCTGCTAAATCAAATCCAAAAATTGATGTTGGGAGCAGAGAAAAACGGAGTCAAAGTGATTCAGTTGATAAACCGAAACTTGAAATTAAATTAACTGATTTGTGCGACGAGGATAAAAAGAAAATCGTTGAGCTGATCGAAGAATTATCCAAGTAAGACAGTTCCTGTTCTTATATTATGTTCTTACTGATATAATTTTTACAGTTTTTATGTTAAAAACTGAAAAAAGGTATGCAGAAAAAAATAAACGACTGTCGGAATCTGTCAATTATTTAAATAAAGTGAGAAAAGAGCAACAAGATTACATTATGAAGCAAGCAGAATTGTATTTAAAGGAAAAAAATTTTTATTTAAAAGAGGTGAGTCGTTTTGAAATTTAGAATTAGTATGTTAAAAAGTTGTGTCGATATGTTTTTCTTTTGAAATTTCCAGATGAATGTGTATAAAGATAAATTAAGTTATTATGAAACAGAAATGAAAGGGAAAACATATAACTGGGAAGTGCATGAACGTTTTATGGATAACGAAATATGTTACCTTTCAAAAGCTATTCAAAGAGCTTTAGATGATAAAAATGATTTACTTCAACAAGTCAATCATCTAAAACAATGTTTGCAGCAGTCTTTGGAGTCATTTGAACGTTTGGTAATTTTTTTGTTTTTTTTCTACAGCTCTTGTCGTTAAATTTTGATGCAGCGCGATGATCGTTTAACTATTTTGTATGAAAATAGACTGAGGAGGGAGGGGGCCTATAAAATGTTTACCTTATCGTCTTTTGGAAAGGTCTAGTCAGATTTACATAATCCATTTTTTGTGATTCGAAATGAATTTCAATTTTTTTTTTATGTTTAAAGAATCCTTCGAAAAATTCGAACATGTGTGAATTTGCAATTTGGATAATATTTATTTGATTAAACTAGAGCCACTTACCTATAGATACATTTTCAGTATCTGAGAACATTTTATAGTCGAAAGCTGGGTTTGAAATATTTTAGAGGAGAAGGGGTTAGAAAACCATGCGGAAAATAATGGAGAAATCGACGAAATTTCACAATTATTCAAACGAAGGGAAAGAAAATAAAGGTCGAAAACATAAAAAAAAATTATACTCACGAAACGCTTAATCGTTCCTTAATGAAAATTTTATTTCCGAAAGTTAGGGTAATTAAATTTAACCGTCTGTGTTATTCTATTTTATTTTATTTTTCAGAAAAACGAAGTTTCTCAAATTACACGAGAGTCAGAAAAAAATGAACTGCCAAAGATAAATGAATGCGAGACAGAGTGGAAAGCAGCCGTTATTTTACCTAAAGTCGAGAAGAAAATAGTAAAAGACGAATCAGAAGAAGAATACCTTGAATCAGCAAAAGCTGAGGAATTTATAACCTTGAACAAAAAAAGCAGCTGGAAATTCATTAACGAAAATTTAACTAATTTATATTCTTTATTAAAAGGACAGAACGATTATCCGCATTACGTTGACAAAGAGAAAAATCGTAAATCAGAAGTGGAGGCGAATTTTTCACTTTTAGACAATCCAAAAACTATCGACACTAAAAGTAAGACGCTTTTTAGACATCCCAATGACTTTTTTAAGTAAATGAGAAAGTCAATATTAGAAGCAACTGATTGTATCCCACAAAAAAAAAGAAAAAAAAATTGTAAAAAGTACATTAAATTTTTTTCAAGCAGAGAAAGGATTGGATTCAGGATTAGAGAATCATTATCGTTTTGTAAAACCAAAAACCGCGGAAATTTGCCCCTCAGCCGAAAGGATTTTAAAGAAAATAGAAAAGCCTTTAAAACGAAACAACTCTGGGGACACGTCAGAGTCGAAATTTAAAACGAAAGAGGCAAAATTTCAAAATTTTTACCACGAAGAAATTTTACTCCGGGACTTGTTTTATGAAAAAAATGGATCTGACGATTATCCTAATCTGGTTTTATTTCTCAACGGTTTCAATTTTCCTGCCGAAGATTCAAAAGGTTTCCCTGCAGGGATAAATTAATTACGTTAAAAAGTATTACATAAAAAATTTTTTACTTTTATCGTCGATTACAATCTTATCAACTTCTTTTGGATTTTTAATTAAATAAACGTCATTTTTAATTATTTTATCTTTACATCAATATTTTGTATTAATATTGCTTTTGTGTTTTTTTTTAGAAAAAAAAAATAATAAAAATATCAATCTTTGTATTAAACTTTCTCCGTTTTTTATGGTTCTAAGAAATAAACCCTATAAACGATACCTATAAATTTTATTTCGGACTATTTAAAACCTAATCAGGTGTTTTATGATTTTTTTTTTTTTCGCGACAATGCAAGGATGTTATTGACATTATTATCAGTATGTGCCAGATGATAAGGATAACACCATCAATCCTTGATGAGATAGTCCGTTTTTTTTAAAGAATGATATCGTTAGTTGGCAAGCAAAATCGATTAGTGAAAAATAATTATAATTATGTGAAATTTTGTTTTCGGTATTTCATTGTGCTTTTTCTTCGTTAATTCATAAAAAAAAAATATTTTTTGATCGATGGGCTTTTCACAAATATCTATTCAATAATGCGAAAGCGTTTATGGTGCTTACAAGGGGTAATAAAACCTTCCATCTGTTCATAGTTTTCTCAATCAATTAAGCTCATTTTCAGTTTAATTTGAAATATGTTTACCAAATAATAAAATTATAATCATTTTAAAAAAAAGAAAAATGAATAATAACAATCATCGTGCGAATAATCAAAGGTGCAAATAACGCGAAAGATTTTCATCAGATTTTTATCGCTTTTATTTATTTGTATATGGAGATAAGAATCAAAAGTTTGTACTGTATTTAAAATTTTAGGCCGTTAGATTTAGATGAATTGTTTGAACTCAAAAAGTTAAATATTTCGATTCGAAAATTGATCGATTAAAAATTTTTTAATTTTTGTAATTTTTCTTCATTTGGCTAAATTTTTTTTTTTTGAACAAAGTTACAGCTATGCCGAATTTTAACATTAAATTATGACTTTTAAATTTAAAAGAAAAAACGTTACGGGGCCGTAGAAAATGTTTCTGTCAAACTGATTGCGACCTATTTAACATGCATCTCCTGATACCTGTCGTATTCTTTTTGACTGCATCTGCTCGGGCGTCATCGTTTTATTCTACAGAACAAATCTTACGTCTAGACAACGTCACTATATGTAAGTGCTTTGTGTGCATATACGAATTTTTTATCTTTAGCTGTGAAAAAAGAAATTTTAAAGGAGGATGAATTTTATTTGTAACCAGCAGTGGTGCGGTCAATTTTTTTTAGTCGGTACAAGTGCATATATAATTGAAATATAAAAAGAAGAAATTGTGGCCATTTTAAAAAATTAATTTTGTGTTAAATGGGATAAATTTTTTTTTTTTTGCAGCCTTTACAACCAGGTCTCAAGATGATTGTAATGATTGTATGCCCGAAGATAATTCTACCTGGTGTAGCGACTGTTGTCGTCGTCCACCTGGACGAGACCTTCCAAATTACTGCCATCCGTTATGCGGTAGAGTATCAAATTTTAAAATTTCTTTTTTGATTTGAATTTTTTTCTTCAACATGCAAAAAAGTCATTAAGTCAGTCTTAATTATATTCTATTAAGTTGAAGAAGAAAATAAAACATGAATCAACGTAATATATAATATATAATATTAATTTTTCTATTTTCCATGAAAAAGTTTTTCTAATATTTTTTTCAGGCTTTGTGGGAGAAAAATGCAGTGACTTTGATCAGAAATATTGCTGCAATTTAATCCCATGCTACAATAATCGATGCGGGTAAGTTTTCATTATTTTTTTTTAACAGTTTTTTTATTTTATTATTGTTATTATTTTTTTTTTTTTTAGAGAGCTTCAAAGTGGAATAGACTTCATCGTCGTAGCTAAAGTGGCTTTAGCCGCTGCTCTGATCATATCCATGGTAGCTGTAATTAGCATTTGTTATAAGGGCTTTATTAGGCCCAGGTGCACAGTTTGCTTCGGGTCTCCGCCAGAAGGGGACAACGAAAGCATGAGTTCAGTACGACGGTAAGATTTTTTTTTTTAAAACCAAGGTCACTGCAGTAGTCCTTGCATTGCAAATCAGCTATAAGAATTTATGCTGATATAATCATGATTTTGACAGATGTCCTTATGCAAACAAAAACAATCAGAAAAATTTTCCTGATTAATTCGTTTCGTTAAAAATAATTTGATTTTTTTTTTTTTTTAAAGATATGTCAGGCAACTCATGGACAACAGACCACCTAGGTATGAATTCCAACCTGAAAAACCTCCTTCATACGAAGAATGCGTTGGAGGATCTGCGAGTGGAGCATCGTCTTTAGCAGATCCTCCTCCTTATTCTGTAGCTGTAAGCGTTTCGGAGGACCGACCTCAAGAACAAGATAACGCCTGTGCCTTACCTCCACTTTACGTAGTGGATGAAGACGCTTCCACTCATCAAAGCGATCTTCTAATGACTCCACTAAACGTTCAGTGTTTCCAAATTCAAGACTCTGCATCCTTATCTAGTGAGGAAGATGCTTTTGTTTCGTCCCCGATCAATAACATGGACGATTTCGTTGCCTTTTCTGAATCTGATTCTGCTGATTCCATAAGTTATAAACAGTTACATTCGGATACTCCGACGAGGATTAATACGCCCTCATTAGAAGTAAGTTGTTAAAAAAAAAGGTACCAAAGAGGAGGATGGGATAAAGAGCACCGCTGAGAAACTTTTCGAGTCCTGCCATTTTGGTTTGTTTCATGTACATATTTTCCCTGTTTGGATCTTCCATGTTAAGGGCCTTTTAACCTCCGTTTTGAGAATTTTTCGTATACCTTAGCACACCATGCTATTTTATATGGGGGGGAAAAAAATTAGATTATGAGGACAAAAGATGTTTCCACCATTTAATTTAAAAAAAAAAAAGAAAAAAGATTTATGATTGCAAAAAACTCATGATAATGCACTTTTTAGGTAGATATGACATCATTTCAAAGTTCATTCTTTTCTTTCAGCAAATACCTACCGGCATTGATAATGCCACGTTTGTGCCAGATGAAGTAAATCAACAAACAGAACTAACAACAGAACCATTAGAAAGATGAAAAAAAAAAAAAAAAATCTTTTAATTTGAAAATGTGATATAATTTATGTCGGGAGTAAAAGACAAACGTCAAAGTCTTCCGCTGTCGTATTTTTTAATGGATCTCATGTTATTGCTAGATTTACAGGAAAAAAGATAAATGTTTTCAAATTTATTCTTATGATGTATTTTTTTCCCTATGTAAATATAATTAAAATAATATAAAAAATGACAAGTTTGAAAAATTTTGAAAAAATTTTAATTTCTCATCATGAAACGCATCATTAAACTCTTTCCTTTTCCCCTGATATTCCTAACAGGATAAATTATATTTAATGAGCTTTTATCACACAAACAATCAATATTTCCCAGATTCACCCCCTCTTGTGGTAATTCTATACCAATCTTAAAACGACAACCCTTGAAGAAACTCACACATGAAAATAAAAGTGCGTTGCGATTTCTAAAATGACTCTGAATGGTACGACTATTGGAAGTATGTGTCGAAGGATATGCGGGTATGGACGGGGACTTCACTACATGGTACACACGCGATTTACTTTTTCATCCCTAATTTAAATTTAATGGATTCAATTCGAAGAAATCATATTTGACTGAATTTTCATTCAGTTTTTTTACGCGCTTATAAAGTTGTGGATTTTGATAATTTTTGATATTTTGATTTTGGTATTTCCTCAGTTAATGAATATAGATTCGTTTTAATGAAAGTGCTCGCTTATAAATTTTAATTATAATTACAATTTTCATGTAAACAAAACATAAAAAAGAAAAAAGTTTAGTAGAATTCGCGGAAACGGTTTTTAGCACGACACGTGCGCCATCTTTGCGGTTTTTGCAACGGTCGTTTGAGTTCGCGGGAATGGAATTTTTTAGGGCCCCTTTCGTCCACCGGGTCATATTTCAGTATTCGTCTTCCGCCATCTTAGATGTTAATCGGAGTCAGTTTTGAGGATAACGATGTGAAAAAATGTACGGTTGTGTTAAGATTTTATGTTTATGTACGATTTTAAATGTTCAGATTGCGTTTTCGTGTAAGTAACCATTATATTCCTTAATATAATTTTTTAAGTCAATTTTTTTGTGACAATATTTTAATTCATTGTATGAATCATAACCAAGCCCATTTAATTGTAAATATCACTCATAGGCCTTAATGGTTTAGCATCGGAAACGGTTTTCATGTGAGAATGGGTGTTGGTTTTTTAGCAATGATATCTGCTATTTTTTGCCAGTACTCATTCATTGAGGGTTGAAATGCTCAGAAATGATCAGAATTTGGAATGTTGATGTTAATGAAATGATTATTGTATATTAGCTTGGTTGATATTTAAAGGTTAGGATGACTTTTCAAACACTAAAAAAAAAAAAAATGAAAGAAGAAAAATTGTTTTCTGAACTTTGAAATTGAAGCAAAAAAAGAAATTCTTGTAAATTTCTTTGTGATGCTTAGACAAAATGGTTTTTGTGGCAGTATTTTCTCTTATTAAGGGAGGTGAAATTTAAAGCTTTTATTATGAACAGATTTTTTCAGGTCATCCCATTTTTCGTCTGGATCAAAGAATTTTTTTTTTTTAACCTTCTATTTCATAAATATCTAAATGTATAGGCCTCCTTCAGATTTTGCTAATTGTCACAATCTTGTGCCCTTTTTTTTTTTTTTCCAATGCAGCCCCGCCACCTTCTTTAGATTATTGTATTGGCATTTGCTTGGTCTACCTCCAATGCAGGGACCAAAGAATGTGTTGTATTTTTGTAATGCATTTAATGTTTTTCCAAAAAGTTTTTTATATTTTTGGAGTTCATATGTCTTAATAAGAACAATTAATACTGCAAAAAGTTCTTGTAAAAAAAAATGAGTTCGTTGAAAAATGGACTTTCATTTTGAATATTCTTTCATTTACTGCCAGGGTGATATGGACTTAAATTTTGAATATTCTTTCATTTAATGCCAGGGTGACAACTCAGTTATATGGAGAAGCATCAACTAAAGGAATCTGAGATTTTATTTTGTAAAACAGCTAAGCTAGATATACATTCTAGGAAGCAATGCTGATAGCTCTCGTTTGATTTTAGAAAATAATGATTGATTATTGCTGTGTAAAAAAGCCAGCTCTTTTAGTAATTGACTGCACAAATAAGCATATGTTTCCTTTTTTGTTCTTTTGAAGCTGATTATTTAAAACACGAAATGTGAAAGATTGGGTAATTTAAATTTAGTCAGATCTTTCTTAATGTATCAATATTCAGCAATTCAAGCAATAATTATAAATTTTATGTTATTTTTTTTTTATTTTTTATTTTTTTTCTTCTAGATGATGAATATGAATGCAACATACCATTACTTGATAGAGCAGTCTTAAAAGCCACTTCATCGCTAAATGAAAGAGGACCAGAGAATGCAAGACTAAACGGTAAGCTATTGCTAATTACATTGCGATCATTACCAAATTCAAGATCTTATGCGGTTGGAAAAATAATTTTCCTAATTTTTATCATTATTCAGTCATTTATTTTATTTTATTTGCATGTCATTGAGTACAAAGAACAACAAAACAAAAAAAAAAAGGGAAAGAAAAACAAGTAATTTTACTTACAATTTTTTTGTGCAGTCATTTTACATTAATTAAGCTGTAAAACTAAAATAAGATCATTTTTTTCTTTGCTTTTCCTCTAGATTTCAATAATTTGCAATATACAAACATATTTTTTCTATAATTATGTCTTAGGTCAGAAACCTAAAAAGTCTCTATTGTTGTAAAATGACTGTGGTAAAAAAATTAGGGAAAAAAATTTTCATTCCAATCTTTTTGTTTCTGCAGGATGACAATCTCACTTTCGCATCCAGCAGAACAAACTTTTTGGTAAAAATAGTGCAGTGGCAAAATAAGAAAGTGATTCCACATGAACAAAGTCAATTTATTAAAAATGTCAAATTTTGCTAAAAGAAATTGTATCAGATGGGCTTTCGATTTCGGTTCCTGGCATCCTGACGAGTCTCAGTGGACACTCGCATCTTCGTGCATTCAGCAGGAAGAAAAAGACAGGATAGGAAAATTTGTATTCAAACGTGATGCAAAGTCAAGCATAGCCGGTCGACTCCTTATAAGAAAATTCATATCGTGTCATTCCGACTTAAAATATAACGAAGTCGTTTTGAAGAGGGATGATAGAGGAAAGCCCTTCGTTGACAATGAATCAGTGAAAGGGAAGTTGACGTTTAGCGTTTCACATCACGGTCGATTTGCCGTCTTGGCAGGTCAGACCGATGGCTCGACGATAGGGATCGATATAATGACGACTAAATATCAAGGAGGGAAAGATCTCAACGATTTTTTCCGGCTAATGTCCCGTCATTTTAGCTTTATCGAATGGGAGGTTATCAAAAACACGGATTCGTCTGAAGCGACTAAAATGTTCCTCTTCAATAGATTTTGGGCCTTGAAAGAAAGTTACGTGAAAGCTACTGGAACCGGGATCGTAGTCGATTTGAGAAGAATAGAATTTAGAATTAAAACAAAACATTTGAAAATAAATGAATACGTCAATGATACGGAATTATTTTTAGATGATGTTAAACAAGACAATTGGACGTTTCACGAAATTTTATTAGATTCGGATCATTTTGTGGCTGTAGCCATCAATTCCAAATCGTGCGAGATGAATCCTTTCGTTTTTTTAAATTACGACGAATTAATGAATAATTGCTCTCCTCTGTTAAATACCGATATAGATTATTGTAGACGTTTTTTGAGTAAGGACGAGCAACCGTAGGATTTTTGTTTGTTTTAGTTCCACTTTTAAAATTTTTATGGGATTTTTACTACTTTCGTAAAATAAAGAGATTATTGAATTTGAAAAAATGGCTGTTTTTGTTTTCTTGAAAATCGATGACATGCAAATATTTACTTTTCAAAAAAATTTTAGAAAGACGGGGAAATTATTTTTGCAAAATAAAAAAAAAATTATATTAATAGATCGAGTTACAGTAAATAAATATAGGAAAAGCTGATGTGTTCGTTCACCTTCATAATATAATAGCAAATTAGGTATTTAAAAAAAAGTAAACACTGAGCGAGCTAAAAATTGCAACATCTGGTATAAGCTTATCTTTGACATTGGTTCATGTGATTCATTTTTATTTAGAGAAAATATGTTTGAAAATTTATTTTTAGCGCACAGTATCGGAAAATTTAAATTAAAAAAAAAACTGGTTATTAAAGTTTTTATGTTACTTCAAAATTATGGAAAAATTGTTAAAACTGCATAAAAAGATCTTAAATTTGGCACGTTATTGCTTTTCTATTCCTATTTCTATTAAATGATATTATATCAAAAATTCATTTGAAAAGTAATTGGCAGTTCTAATTAGCCAATTTCCTTAAAATCCGAAAAAACGAATGAAAACTGAATAAAAGTCGCTCTGTAAAATCAAATGCATCATGAATGATTTTTTCAACTGTTTCAAAAAAATGATTTCCTCTTTTCTATAATTTAAAAAGATTTTCCCTTTTTAAAAATATTGTATTTTAAAAAAAAGCTGGAAACATACACGATATTCATATATTATAATTTAAAGATGAGGATTTATCAATACCGCAACTGTTGAATTCCCACTGCGATGATTAACATGTCAATATCCAATCAACACGAATCAAAATTATTATCAAAAGAAATGAAAAAAAAATTCTGGAAAAGGAATTAAAATTAAATTTATATCATGCGAATCCAGAAAATAATTTTATTGACAGCCCACGAAATTGTTAATTTTATTTCTCGTCAAGCTGCTGTTATCACGGTTTCTATTTTTTCTCCCTAAACTTTTTTTTTAAATTTTATTTTGTACGAGCTGTCTGCAATAATTTTACTGCTGCATTTTAAGTGAAAAATCATACTTTTCCTTTATTTTGACGAGCTGTCGCGTGCTCAGACATTATTTCCGTGATTTAAATAGTTTAGAATTTTTTTTCAAATTAGACGAGTGCACTTAATTTAATTTTGAAATGTTTCCTTTTTTTTTTTTTTGCCTTTTAAGTTGGCTTTTATTTTTTTATTTTTTGTAGTTAATGTGGTTTAATTGTTTTTCCAAGAGCCGTTAAAAGTGGAAATTTAAAGTAATTACTGCTTGACTTATCAAAATTATAGGAAAGACTATTGGGTGGTAATTGGTTTTTTTTTTTTCACTTATCGACTCTGTAATTTTTTTATTTTTTTTATTTATTTACATATTTTTTTTATTTTGTTGTTAAGGGGCAGCAATGCCCCTTTTTAGATTTTTTTTTAGTATTTTTTATGCATGTTTTATTTTTTGTGGCTATTATTAGACGATAAAGCCTGGACAGCTTCAAAATCGGATTTCGGTCAGCAGCTCATAATAGATCTTGGACAAATTTATAATGTTACGCGAATATCTACTCAAGGAAGGCCTTTGTCCACCGAATTCGTTCAGGAGTACACTATTAGCTATGGCACAAACGGACAGGACTATGCCGATTATAAGGATTCTGGCGGAAATGTTAAAGTAAGTAAATCGGGCTCCTAAAAAAGACAAAAAAAGGGAAAATATCAAATCGGAAATCTGGTAAGTCGCAGGCGGTGCACTGGCTTTTGGTGTAGATTTTTGTTTATTTAAAATTTTTGTCTGGGCTTGTAAATATTTAACTAAGGACAGCTCTTGTTATTTCAAGAAACGGGAGAGTATAATCGACTTGAAAAAAGGGGTTTGGAAGAAATAAATTTCAAGTTATTTTGCTCTTTTTTTTTTTTTTTTTTATAAATAAAAAAAATGTAAATAAATTTGCATATAATTCTCATATAACCAGCAGCTAGAAAATACTAACTGATAATAATTTATTCTTCTAGTAGTAAAGAAGGGTATGCTGTAAAACCTTTTCGGTCAATTTTTAAATTTTCAATTTGGATTTTAAAGCTTTTAATTATTTCATTGAATCGCGTGTATGACATTAGTTTTGCTTCACTTTTATTTAAGTGATAAACGGTTTGCAATTACTTTTATTTTCTACATATATAGGAATAATTACCCATTTAACTCGTATCTCTTTAAACTGATGGATTTTTTATTTAGTTCGATAAATCTAAATAGGAAATTTTACATTTCGTGATAATTTTTTAATCCTAACTAATTCGAACTATTTAACATTGTGTAATATAAGCAAATCACTCGCTTGGTGAAGGCTTTTCCTGCACTACTAACATAAAATCTTTTTTTTTTTTTTTTTTTTTTTTTTTTTTTTCTTTTTCTAACTTATTAACACAGGGGTTCTAGCATGGACGCCCCAGGATGATACCTATTACCATTTCCTAACGGTAGACATAGGTAACAGAGTGGAAATTAGAGCTATTGCAACTAGGGGGAGGTCGAACACTAAAGAATTCGTCACGGAATATATCCTTCAATATTCCGATGATGGTCAAGCTTGGAAAAGTTACACCGGTACTTCCGGTGACGTCGAGGTAAGTATACCACTTCTTCCTTCTTCGTAAATTTTATTCCTTAAAAAAAAAGCTTGTAGATTCGCAAAATTTTAATTTTTTCTTGTAAAGTTTCAATACCCAAAACATGTATTTTAAAATAAAAGGGGGAAAGTTCATAAGGTTGCGTGTTTTAAAGTGAAGTCAAGCTAAAAGGCCGCAACATGACACTTGATACTTTTAAAACTGGAGGGATTTCGGTTGGACTTAAATCTATAAAGTCGATCGTTTTTATAAGATTTCCGATGTTTTATAATAATCCGACTTATTTTTATTTTTCAGATGTTCAAGGGGAATAGCGATGGAAATACAATTCATAGAAACGAATTTAATATCCCAATTATAGCTCAGTGGATTAGGATTAATCCTACCAGATGGAACGAAAGGATATCCCTTAGGGTTGAATTATATGGTTGCGATTATGGTAAGGATGATTTCCGTGACCGAAGAAATTTTCCGAAAGGCAGTCTTTTCCTTTAAATTTTGTTTTATTTTATTACCTTCCTAAAATTTTTTATATTTATTTCGTGAAACACAAAAATGTCAGCGGTTTATTGAGATAAATGTTTTTTTTTTTTTTTTTTTTGTTTTTAAATTTAGTTTCCGATCATATTTATCTGAACGGATCGGCTATTTTGGTATGGAATTTGTTGAGGGAGCCTGTGGCTGCTACAAGGGAGTCCATCAGGTTTCGATTTAAAACAAGTGCCCCAAATGGTGTCTTGATGTATAGCAGAGGAACTCAGGTAATTAGGGTGTCAAAATATATACGAAAATATGGATAAAATTTTCTAAATATTATCAACAAACAAAAAAAAAAAAAAAAAAGAAATTAAATTCTGTTAGAAGGCTAACATACAGAAATATTGGTATGCACAAAAACCTTACAAAAAATGATATTCGACTTCTTTTTTCTTTCCAGGGAGACTACATCGCACTGCAGTTGCGAGACAATCGAATGCTATTGAACATTAATCTTGGTGCCGATATCATGACTTCTCTCTCCGTCGGGTCGCTTTTGGACGATAACATTTGGCACGACGTCGTTATTTCGAGAAATCGAAAGGATATAGTATTTTCTGTAGATCGTGTTATGATTCAGGGTCGGATTAAAGGAGAATTCAATCGCCTAAATTTAAATCGAGAGGTTAGTTTTGGCATAGCAGCATGCTTCCTTTCGGATTTGGAACATATTATTAGCGATTTTACTGGATAACAAATATATTAAAAAACAACTAATTTCTTCATTTTTTAATTTTTTTTTCCAGTTTTACGTCGGAGGTGTACCGAATAAGCAAGAGGGTCTAGTAGTAACTCAAAATTTTACGGGATGCATGGAGAACTTCTACATTAATTCTACCAATTTAATCAGAGAAATCAAAGAAACTTATGCAGCCGGAGATTACTATTACTACAGTCATCGCTACTGGAAGTATAACACGCAGGAAAATTGTCCCGTAAGATTCTTGATAATTTTTTTTGAAGTGAAACTTCTTATGGGGGGGGGTTCGCGTAAGCGTAAGAGTAGGTGTAAGCGTAACTCTGGTGAGAATTTCAAAAACGTTAAAACTGTAATATTAAATTAATTTATTAAAAAAAAATATTAATTTGCGGTGGGAAAAGTGGGGTAATTTGATTGAAATTTTAATATTAAAATAATAATTTTTGAGAAAAATGATCAAGTTATGAGCGAAAAAGTAACACCGAGACAAAATTGTCGAAGTGTTTAATTGACAAAAAATCGTCGAGGTGTTAATCAAAAGTTTTGATTATCATCTTAATTAATCATTTTTGAAAAGACTGAGCAGGCATTTCGTTTCAGGTAAAGTTAAAGTTTTTTTTCATCTTTTGACCTTTTTCATCAAAAATTTAAAGTTTTTTTCGTACCAGAATTACATTTTTACTAAAATTACATTTTTACCAAAGATGTTAAGTTTTTTGTGTCAAAAAATTCGTTTTTTTTGAGCAATAGCGCGCAAAAATTAATAGTAAAAAAAAATTTTCCAAAATTTTCCAAAATTTTGACTATATTTTGACCATAAGTTTATTAAAATATTAAATACTTTATTAGGTGCGAACCAACAAAGGGACGAACGAACGAATAAACGAACAAACAGAAATCGAAATGTCCAGGTTACGGGGTATGACGTAATCCTACGTCAAAAAAATTGAAAATAATTATTTCAAGTTAAAATTGGTTGAAAAAAGGGTGATTTTCAGAAACGAACTTAGAAAATGGTTGAAAAAGGGTGATTGATGGGTACCGAATTTTGAAAAAAAAGATTAAAAAATGTGTGATTTTTTACGTGGATAGTCTTAGCCGAGGTTGAGACCGTAAAACAATAATATTTTCGACCGGAATTTGTGACTTATGTGAAATTCACTTTTCGAAAAATCTTTTTTCAGAACTCATGGAAAATTTTCCGATTCTAATTTTTTCAAAATTAACGAAAACATCAAAAGTTAGATCAAAAGTTATGGGCGAAATAACACCGAGACACACTCTAGAGTTTTTCCTGCCTAGGCACCATATACTCTAGAGTGTATCCTGCCTAGGCACCACACACTCTAGAGTGTATCCTGCCTAGGCACCACACACTCTACTAGAGTGTATCCTGCCTAGGCACCACACACTCTAGAGTTTTTCCTGCCTAGGCACCACACACTCTAGAGTGGTTCCTGCCTAGGCACCACACACTCTAGAGTGGTTCCTGCCTAGGCACCACACACTCTAGAGTGCATCCTGCCTAGGCACCACACACTCTAGAGTGTATCCTGCCTAGGCACCACACACTCTAGAGTTTATCCTGCCTAGGCACCACACACTCTACTATAGTGTATCCTGCCTAGGCACCACACACTGTACTAGAGTGTATCCTGCCTAGGCACCACACACTCTAGAGTGTATCCTGCCTAGGCACCACACACTCTACTAGAGTAAATCCTGCCTAGGCACCACACAGTCTAGAGTTTTTCCTGCCTAGGCACCACACACTCTAGAGTGGTTCCTGCCTAGGCACCACACACTCTAGAGTGCATCCTGCCTAGGCACCACACACTCTAGAGTGTATCCTGCCTAGGCACCACACACTCTACTAGAGTTTATCCTGCCTAGGCACCACACACTCTAGAGTGTTTTCTGCCTAGGCACCACACACTCTAGAGTGTATCCTGCCTAGGCACCACACACTCTAGAGTTTATCCTGCCTAGGCACCACACACTCTACTATAGTGTATCCTGCCTAGGCACCACACACTCTACTAGAGTGTATCCTGCCTAGGCACCACACACTCTACTAGAGTGTATCCTGCCTAGGCACCACACACTCTAGAGTGTATCCTGCCTAGCACCACACACTCTAGAGTTTATCCTGCCTAGGCACCACACACTCTACTAGAGTGATCCTGCCTAGGCACCACACACTGTACTAGAGTGTATCCTGCCTAGGCACGACACACTCTAGAGTTTATCCTGCCTAGGCACCACACACTCTACTAGAGTGTATCCTGCCTAGGCACCACACACTCTAGAGTTTATCCTGCCTAGGCACCACACACTCTACTATAGTGTATCCTGCCTAGGCACCACACACTGTACTAGAGTGTATCCTGCCTAGGCACGACACACTCTAGAGTTTATCCTGCCTAGGCACCACACACTCTACTAGAGTGTATCCTGCCTTGGCACCACACACTCTAGTGTGTTTCCTGCCTAGGCACCACACACTCGAGAGTGTATCCTGCCTAGGCACCACACACTCCAGAGTTTTTCCTGCCTAGGCACCACACACTCTAGAGTGGTTCCTGCCTAGGCACCACACACTCTAGAGTGCATCCTGCCTAGGCACCACACACTCTAGAGTGCATCCTGCCTAGGCGCCACACACTCTAGAGTGTATCCTGCCTAGGCACCACACACTCTACTAGAGTTTATCCTGCCTAGGCACCACACACTCTAGAGTGTTTCCTGCCTAGGCACCACACACTCTAGAGTTTATCCTGCCTAGGCACCACACACTCTACTATAGTGTATCCTGCCTAGGCACCACACACGCTAGAGTGTTTCCTGCCTAGGCACCACACACTCTACTAGAGTGTATCCTGCCTAGGCACCACACACTCTAGAGTTTATCCTGCCTTGGCACCACACACTCTAGAGTGTTTCCTGCCTAGGCACCACACACTCTAGAGTGTATCCTGCCTAGGCACCACACACTCTAGAGTTTATCCTGCCTAGGCACCACACACTCTAGAGTTTATCCTGCCTAGGCACCACACACTCTACTATAGTGTATCCTGCCTAGGCACCACACACTCTACTAGAGTGTATCCTGCCTAGGCACCACACACTCTACTAGAGTGTATCCTGCCTAGGCACCACACACTCTAGAGTGTATCCTGCCTAGGCACCACACACTCTAGAGTTTATCCTGCCTAGGCACCACACACTCTACTATAGTGTATCCTGCCTAGGCACCACACACTGTACTAGAGTGTATCCTGCCTAGGCACCACACACTCTACTATAGGGTATCCTGCCTAGACACCACACACTCTAGAGTGTTTTCTGCCTAGGCACCATACACTCTAGCTGTACACATCTCTCGCTTCGCTCGAGCGGCAATTGTCGAGGCGTTAGGGCCAGGTCAGCTCTCTGAAAATCAAATCCCCGAAAAATTATTTCGGGGATTTCTGCATTTCAAATATTAATTTAATTTTTAAATAATTAAAATAATTCTTTTTTGATTAATTATTATTTTTTATTCCTTGCTTTAAATTGTGAAAGTTTAACTATTTCAAATGTTCATGTTTAACTATTTCAATTTTTCATTTTTTTAATGGCAATTTTTCTCGATGCCAATGTTTTTAAAATAGCATTTTTTAATGACGTATCCACGAAAAATCTTCCTGCCGTGTGGTCAGACAGCCAACTCGGGGTTTTTAAAACGAACGTTAGTTTTGTGTTGAAAATTAAATGGTTGAAAGAAGGGTGATCTTCAAAAACGATTTTTGAAAATGGTTGAAAAAGGGTGATTTTTAAAAAAAAAATTGAAAAAAGGCGATTGGGCGATTTTGGGCAATTTTAACTCTGGTGTGTTTTTCATTAAAATTTAAGTAAGCAAAAAACAATGAAAAAAAAAAAAATGAAATTAATTATTTCAAGGTAAAGTTGGTTGAAAAAATATTAAAACGCAACGCCATAAGAAGTTTCACTTCAAGTTCTTTAGGCTTTACCGACGTAGAGCCTGTTTCATTTTTTTTCCTCAAGTTCAATCCATTTAGAACTGGTAGAATTATTTTTTCGGTCTTTTAATTCTTAGGAGGCATATCATATTGCTTCAAAAAAAAAAAACTTAAGTAATATACTATTACCAATTAGGTCCTGCATATAAGAATAAAATTTAAGCCTAAAGTTAAATTTTCTAGCGTCAAGACTTTCCTCTGTAAAGAGAAGAGTACAGAGCTTAAGAAAATGACTTTAAGGGTATGCTGGTTACTTTAACACAATGTTAATTTTACATAAGAGAATTTTCTTCAATAGCTTCGCCGCATATGTACCTAGAGAGGTGAAATTTGCGTTAATGGCAAAAGGAGACCTTCTTCTTCAATAGTCAAGGTTGTTTTGTCCATTTGCATTCCTGGGGGCCCAGGAAAATGAGCAAAGTCAAAGCTCTAAAATGTCTTTTTTTTGTTTATTTTCAACTTTAATTTTCAAGTTGAAAAAAGCAAAATTTTAGACTTTGCTAAATTGACTTTTGTTCGTCATTTATCGCAGAATCCGAAAATCTTTCAAAATTTTCGAAAGAATGATAAACAAGGAAGCTATTGAGCTTTTCCCAAGAGTCCTTTTTGGTAGATTTTAGGCTTCCTTTTTTAAAATATAAATTGTTTCATAGGACTTTGTTCCACTAAAAGTAGCAATTTTAAAAAACAGGTTTGAACGTTCGAAACCCGTAAGCGTCATATCTTTCTTATGTTTCCCGGAATTTAACCCTTATAAGTAAAGAAATGAGTGACATTTTTCTTACGCTCAATTGATCAATTCCAAAAACGAATAGTGTCGGAATTTTTTTTGTCTATTTCAACAAGGCTTTTGCTACCCAAACAAACTTGAAAAATCCAATATAGTATCTGAGTTCAAAAATAATGTCAAAAAAAAAAAAAAAAAAAAAAAAAAAATGCATTTGATTTTAAAATTTATTTGGTCCTTGAAGGGCCGAATAAATTAAATTAAATCAATTGAAATTAAATAAATATATACGGTTGATAATGTTCACTGTTACGATTGAATTTGATGATGGTTGTAGTAAATAAAAATGGCGAATTTTAAAAATTAAAATATTTGGGACATAAGCCTTCATCTTAACAATGGCGGATCCAGGGGGTTGGGGAGCTCGCGCTCCCCTGAAGTAAAACAATTTTACAATATGTAGAATGCGGTTTCATTGGAAAATTGTTCCCATGATAGAATTTCAAGTTTTGGGCTCATTTTAGATTTTCCGTAAAAAAATGTCAGGATCCGCCAGTGCATTTTAAACTAAAATAAAAATAAAACTGCTTATGGGGTCGTCCATAAAAAACGTGAGCAGGTTAGGGAAGGGAGGGGTTTTACATATCTAAAGTTAGCATTTGTCTCATGTAATAAACGTGCCAAAATAAAAATAATTTAAATTTTTTAAATTATGTAATTCAACTCAAACTCACATTTTTAAAAAAACGTTCAATTTTACCAGCCCATTTGCTCTAAGTTAAAAAAAAAAATAACCTGTTCTTTGCAAAATTTTAGTTCCGAAGAATTTCAGATTTTTTAAATGTTTAATATTAATTTAAAAAAAAGAATTTAAAGGGGGGGAAACGAAATCTAACTTAATTTAAGGGGGGGGGGGTCCCGAAATGCTAACCTATGCTAAGAACTGGGGAGGGGATAAAAAATTGCCAAAATAATGCTCACGTGTTTTATGGACGACTCCTAAGGTATTACAATGAGAAAAAAAAATAAAATCCCGAAGAAGTCATCGAAGAAGCAGAAGTGCCAGCAAGCGAGGAAAAAAAGAAAAGGGAAAGAAGCTAAAGAAGGAAATCAAGGACGTCTATCAGAAAAAAATCGGGGAAAAAAGCTGTCGAAAAAAAAAGAAAAAATGAACTAGTCGGGGAAACAAATCGAAAAAGACTGCCAGAGGAAAGAGATCGTGAAATCCACCAAACGAGAAAAAAAGAAAAGAAGAAGGGACATCGAGGCAAAATCAGCTAAAACTTTTGGTAAAAAAAATAAAATAACCATGAAAAAAAAAAAAAAAAAATGATGCAAAACAATCTAAAAATGACAATTAGGGGAAACAACCTAAACAGAAAATTCAAGAAAAACAATTTGAAAAGAAAATTTGAAAAGAAAAATTTAAAAAAAAAAAAAAAAAAAAAAAAAAAATTGGGAAAGAAATTGGAACGGACCATCAGTGGCGTCGCAAGGCCCTTTTTGAAGGCTCTCTTGATTGCAATGTTGCAATTGGCCCCCCAATAATTTCTCATGACACTTCAGTAGTAAGGGCAGTAAAAATCATTTTAGGCCACGTTTTTAAAATTTTTTTTTCCTTTTGCCCCCCCCCCCCCCCAATATTTAAGGTCTAGCGACGCCACTGAAGACCATCAGAAGAAAAAGATAGCGAAATACAACCGGCCAAAAAAAAAAAAAAAAAAAAAAAAAAAGAAGTTGAAGCGAAATCAGCTAAAGCCTTTGCTACAAAAAAAAAAAAAAGATGAAAAGCAAGTTAAGAAGAAAAAGCCGGGGAGGCAACCTGAAATGAAAACTCTGAAGAAACGAAAGAGGGGAAACCCCGAGGAAACAGGCATCTCTAATAATAAAAAAAAAAAGAGGTAAAAGAGCCTCGGAGAAAAAAAGAATGGACGAGTACGAGGAAAAAGAAAACAGTACCTGCCACGTAAAATTCAAGACCAAGAAAACATTGGGAAAAATGTTAATGTTGTCACATAAAAAAAAATTCAGTTTGGATTTTAAAACATGGTACGGTTTCATAAGTATAATGATTCTCACCCGGTCGTCAGAAAACCGATTGTCAACCACCCGTCCAGACAAATCGTGCCCAAAGGGCATCATAAATTTATATTTTTGCAAATCTTAATACCCCTAACGAAAAAAAAAAAATTTTTGCTTTACTGTCAAATGGCAATTCCGTGTAAAACTTCATCACCTTATAATGCTCTTCCGGTTTATCGACAGAAAAGGATATCTCCTAAATACACGGTTGCCTATCTTCTATATTGCAGTTTTTAAAAGTAACCAGCATACCCTTAAAAATTTTAAGGAGGTTCTCCACGTGAATTTAGGATTCTTAACTGATCGTTCTCCTGCAACTTAAACGTAGGCGAAACTTTGTTTATTTTTGTAGAAAGGTTTTTCCGCCTACAAAAATTTAATTGGAATCGAATAACTTTTTTAAAATTATGGGAATATTTCTCTTAACATTCTACACAACTTTTGTGACATGAAATTTTGATCCTTTTATCATTTATGGTGTTTTTGTGAGATTTTCCCAAAAAAAAAGCCCAATGTTTATAAACAAACCATTAGCATGTTTACAATTTTTGAAAATTATTTTTGTAAGTAGCTTGAAAACATTTCATACTTAATAATAAAAGCGAATGGTCATGTCACAAAAGTTGTGTAGAATTTTAGGAGGAATATTCCCATAATTTTAAAAAAATGATTCGATTCCAATTAAATTTTTGTAGGCGGAAAAACCTTTCTACAAAAATAAAACAAGTTTCGCCTATGTTTAAGTTCAGGAGAACGATCAGCTAAGAATCTCAAAAAACCCTGGAGAACATCCTTAAGCCAAGTCTTGCATGTGTCAAGCAAATTCGTAAATATCTTTGATTAAAATTTTTTTTTTTCTCTTTTCAGGAACCTCCCATCATTCCAGTAACTTTCCTTACTGCAACTTCTTTCGCCAGGCTTCGGGGCTATGAAGGAGTTCCTTCGTTAAACGTTTCATTCGGATTCCGAACCTATGAAGAAAACGGGCTTCTTGTTTATCATCAGTTCGCAACTCCGGGTTTTGTAAAACTATATATGCATATGGGGAAAGTAAAAGTTGAAATCCAAACGGATAACAGTCCGAAACCTGTTTTAGACAATTTCGACGAATTTTTTAACGACGGAAGATGGCATCAAGTCGTGCTAACTGTAGGAAGCAATTATCTAGTGCTCGAAATCGATCAAAGACCGATGAAGACTGTTCGACAGTTAAGAATGGCAACGGGGACGCATTACATGATCGGAGGCGGAGTTTACGGATCTCCCGGTTTCATAGGATGCATGAGAATGATTTCGATCGATGGAAACTATAAAATCCCGATCGACTGGAAAGACGACGAATATTGCTGTAAGGGAGAAATCCTTTTCGATTCGTGTCACATGTTGGACAAATGCAATCCTAATCCTTGTAAACACGGAGGGATTTGTAAGCAAGATTCAAAGGAATTTTTCTGCGACTGCACGGGGACGGGTTATGCTGGCTCCGTTTGCCACACGTCCATTAATCCGTTATCATGCGACGCCTATAGGAACGTAAATCCGGTTGGTCAGAAAGCGGAAATAAAAATCGACGTGGACGGTTCGGGACCTTTGAAACCGTTTCCGGTCACCTGCGAATTTTTCGCAGATGGGAGAGTTCAAACGATCCTTCACCATTCCAACGAACAAACAACTCCGGTCGATGGATTCCAGGAACCCGGAAGTTTCGTCCAAGATATCATGTACGACGCTGATATGGAACAGATAGAAGCTTTGTTGAATCGTTCGTCCACCTGCAGGCAGAGACTGCATTACATGTGCAGACAATCCCGTTTGCTGAATTCGCCGTCCAGGGAAAACGACTTTCAACCGTTTGCTTGGTGGGTGTCCAGGTGGAACCAAAAGATGGATTACTGGGGCGGGGCGTTACCCGGATCTAGAAAGTGCGAATGCGGAATATTAGGACAATGCAACAATCCGACCAATTGGTGTAACTGCGATTCCGGCTTTGAAGGATGGTCCGAAGACGGTGGGGACATCACTCAAATGGAGCACTTACCAGTTAAACAAGTCCGCTTCGGAGATACCGGTAATCCTTTGGATGAAAAAGAAGGAAGATATACGTTAGGACCTTTGATTTGCACTGGGGATACCCTGTTCAATAACGTTGTTACGTTCCGAGTAGCCGATGCCAGTATTAACTTGCCGACGTTTGACATGGGACATTCCGGGGATATTTATTTCGAATTCAGAACGACTCAAAGGGATGCGGTTATCATTCATAGCACCGGGCCTACCGATTACATCAAAATATCGATCACAACCGGGAATCGCGTTCAGTTTCAATATCAGGCCGGAAGTGGAACGTTAGGAGTAGCCGTCGACACTGCGTACAGGCTAGACGACAATAACTGGCATTCGATTTCTGTCGAAAGAAACCGTAAAGGAGGAAGATTGGTCGTAGACGGATCTTCGAAGAATGAAGTGCATGAAACAACCGGCCCAATAAGAGCGTTATATTTGACATCTGATCTCGTAATTGGTTCGAGTGTGGATTATCGAGACGGATTTGTAGGTTGCATAAGAGCTTTGCTCCTAAACGGTGAGTTGGCCGATTTAAGGGGTAGAGCCGAAAGAGGGCTTTACGGAGTTTCGGTCGGATGCATAGGGAAATGCGACAGCAGCCCTTGCCTTAACAATGGTACTTGCATCGAAGGTTATGACGGTTACACGTGCGACTGCAGGTGGACGGCTTTCAAAGGTCCGATTTGTGCCGATGAAATCGGTGTCATCATGAGACCTGAATCCATGATCAAATACGATTTTATGGGATCCTGGAGATCTACCATTTCCGAAAATATTCGAGTCGGATTTACGACAACCAATCCGAAAGGATTTTTGTTAGGATTCGCGTCGAACATATCCGGAGAATATTTAACTATCATGATCTCAAACAGCGGGCATTTAAGAGTAGTATTCGATTTCGGTTTCGAACGGCAGGAATTAATATACCCGAACAAGCATTTCGGCTTGGGACAGTACCACGACGTAAGGATAAGGAGGAAAAATTCGGGAGCAACGTTGATTATGGAAGTCGATTCTTACGAGCCGAAAGAATTTCACTTTAACATCAAAGCTTCCGCCGACGCTCAATTTAATAACATTCAGTACATGTACATTGGGAGAAACGAAAGTATGACGGAAGGCTTTATAGGTTGTATATCTCGAGTGGAGTTCGATGATATATACCCTCTGAAGTTGTTATTCCAAGAAAACGGCCCAAGGAACGTAAAGTCTTTCGGAGTGCCGAACGAAGATTTTTGCGGAGTGGAGCCTATAACTCATCCACCTGATATCAAGGAAACAAGGCCACCGCCAATTATCGATGAGGATAAATTAAGGGCGGCGTATAACCAAACGGATTCTGCCGTTATCGGAGGTGAGCTCGAAATTTTACATTGTTTCCCCTTTTCTCCTGAACATGAAATCGGAAGTAAGAAAAGTTTACAAAAATGCGATGCAATAAGATTTCCAAAGTTAAATTCCAGGGATGCGGCATATTTTTAGCAAGAGGCCAACCAGTCAATAATTCTCCCTAAGGTCATTGTTAATAAGAATGGCCCTTAAAAATCCTGAGACGTTTAAAAATTTGACTGAAAATCGTAATGTTTTTTTGAGGCACTGAATTTCGCTCGTCCAATCGCCTTAATGAAATAGTTGTTTATTTTCCAAAATAGTTACAGTTATTTTTTTTAAATCTAATTTTATTTATTTATTTATTTTATTTTTTTATAGGAATCCTAGCCGTAATTTTCATCGCCCTAGTTATTATGGCAATTCTTGTTGGTCGATATGTGGCCAGGCACAAAGGAGAATATTTAACACAGGAGGACAAAGGAGCCGAGGTCGCAATGGATCCTGATTCTGCGGTTGTCCGGTCGAGAACGGGACATCAAGTCAATAAGAAAAAAGAATGGTTCATATAGTGATATTCACTGCCTATTACATTTTACCACCTGTGTCAAATTTCAAATATCCTTCGTTTTTATTAAATTCAGGCTATTTCAACATCACCGATTTTTTTGTTTGTTTTTGTTTTAGGAGTACCTCTCTGAGCATAACAAAGTCAATTAAGTTTTTAATCAAATGGAAAATTTTTTTGTACTTATTCCAGTATGTCAAATTGCCTGATATTTTTATAACATTTTTACGATGATGTGTTAGCAATTTGGCAGAATGGAGTAATATGACTAGTCATGAGTTTTTCTGATCTCCTACTGCACAATTCTGCGTCGAATTCATCAAAATTTTAATTCTCCATTTGATTAATTTTGAAACGAGTCTTTGATTAAAAATTGCACTGTGATAAAGAGGCTTGATACGCCTTCTTTTTTAGTCCGTATTAAAAAAAAATTAAATGTGTAAAGACATTTTGTAATTAAGGCTCATTTTTTATAAGAACTTGAAACGAAGGATATTGTTTTTAAACTAGTATATTAAAAGTTGTATAATATTAGTCTTTAGGAGCCGAATACTTGAGTGTGTGGAATTCAATTTCATTTACAAAGAAAACTTTGTATCAAATCTTTTTTTATTTAATTTAGGACGCATTTTGAAAATATTCAGAAGTTTCGAATTATTTAAATATAACTTGTTATTATTCTGTAAATAGAATATTTTAGTTTTTATTTTTAGTTTATTTATAAAAAAAAAAATAATAGCTTTTTACAAAGGCATATGCAATCTCTTTTTCATTTTAATGTAAAATTTTTGTTCCCATATTGCTTATGCATTTTGCAAGTGCCATAAGCATTTTTTTTATTAAAAATTTTTTTAAATCTACGCATATGCCATCTTTGTTTTTTTACAATGGTTGCATGTAAATGTGAGAATGATTTTTATCTTTTTGCTTGAAAATTTTTAAACATTGAAAATAGAAGCAGAGAGCAATTATAAAAATAATTACTCTTTAAAACTTTAGAGAATCTTTATTAAGACTGTACCATAGATTAATTAGTTTTAGCTAAAAAGAGAAATCGTAAGAATTTTTTCTGAGTCTTATAAATTTTTGTTTTGAATTGCATTTTATTTTATTTTTTATATTTTGGAGGAACTCGTTTAAAATTTAGTAGCAGCATTCGCTCAAAAAAGAAAAAATAATAAATTTTAAAATTCACTTATTTTTGAGTTATGTTAAATTTATAACAAGATTGTCTATATCAAAAAGAGACGAATTGTAATTTTGCAGCGGGAAATAAAAACGAAAATTGCCGTTGCCAACAAAGAAAGTTGTATTTTTATATAATTAGAACGAGATGCCTTGTATCAGTTTGTAATTGAAAAACAAATATTAAAAATATAATTGTAATTTTTAAGGTACTCTAATTTAAAGACTATCTGAGAGTTGCTTTGAGAATAATTGTACCAAAGTATTTTAATGTGAAAGAGAAAAGTATTATTTTGCTATTTTAAATTTGAAGTGATTTCTCGTTAACCCTACTTATGCTTTTTATTTGACTTTTTCTTCATTTTTTATGTTAAGTACATTCCATTTAGATTTTTATTTTTTTTCCTCCGTCCATTATTTATTTATTTTTCGATTTATTATTGTAAAAGGTTCTTCTTTTCCAAAAAACAAAAAAAAAACGTACCTAATTTTGTTAGGGAAAAGAAAAATTGATATTAATTTGTATGGCTATAAAGTGCTGCCACGAAATTTAAAAAAATTCAAATTTGGGATATTAAAAAGAAAAGCACTTTGCTAAACCGTATTTTTTTTATTTTTATTAAATTTTTTTCTATGTTCTCTGTGCAATTTTGTAATTCTAAAAACTACATTTTTTATTAATTAAAATTCTTCCTTTTTTGAAAATTTTTTTTTTTGTTAAATTAATTCTCTTCTGAACTCCCTATTTTTTCCCTCTGCGACCATAAATCGCGAACGCAGATACAGATGAGCCCAATTTTCATCCTGTAGTATATATTCATCATTATATTTTTTCTGTGGAAGGACGGCGGATAAAAAGGACTGTCCTTCCAAAAAACGTAAAACCTTAGATTCATGTGTTTGTAATCAAGTTTAGCGCAGAAAATTTAATTTTAAGTTTTAAATTTTTAATATGCAATGAAATAAATCTATTTTTTATAGTAATTAACCTGAGAGCTGTATGAAGTAAAAAGTGGAATATTATTGAGGAAAGCTGACTCCACATTTCATTCAATCTTTTTGGATGAAACCGCGTATAGAAAATTTTCATGAACCCAAGCTTAAAACAGTGACAAACCTTACTTAAACTTAAAGCAAGCTTCTTCCAGGAATGAGTTGCAAGCAGAACAAGCAAGACATGCAGAAAACAAACTTAAAACTCTTGCAGTATTTTTTTTTTCTTGAGTCGTCAAAGTGGAAGCTGTTCCCGCTAAAACATTTTGAATTTTCTCTGACGTTATAATCACGTGGTCCGTCGGCCATTTGGATATCGCGTAGACAGTGGTTTAGAACATAGAAGAATAAACTACAAATATGAAGTTAGTTTTTGCTTGTTAATTTTATTCAGTCATGAAAAATACATGCTAAACCCATTTTATTTCAATTTTCAGGATAGGATTGTGCTCTTACAGCGGGTATAAAATATATCCTGGCCATGGAAAAACCATGGTTAAAGCTGATGGAAAGGTTAGTTTCAATCTTGTCTCATATTAAACATGCCCTGAATTTTAAAATGCATTACCTTGCCGAGTGTAGTGTTTTAGTAATATCTTTTTATAATAATAATCTATGACTGCTTTAATATTTTTTGCCTTTTTGAACCTTCAAAAATGAGTACATGTATAAGTTGAGGTTATGTTTGTATTTCAGTTTCATGCTTCAAATTTATTCTCATTTGTAATTGCTACTTAATCTGTTGCAGACATTTACCTTCTTAAATCAGAAATGTGAAAGGTCCCATAAGATGCATCGTAATCCAAGGAAAGTGACCTGGACTGTTCTTTATAGAAGAAAACATAAAAAAGGCCAGGAAGAAGAACAGTCAAAAAGAAGAACTCGTAGGACTCAAAAGTTTCAAAGGGCTATTGTAGGAGCTTCCCTTACTGAAATTTTAGCTAAGAGAAATATGAAACCTGAAGTTAGGAAAGCTCAGCGAGAACAAGCTATCCGGTGAGTGAAATAAGAGTTTTAGTATTATTCAAAGAGAATTTCACTATTATTTTATAGCCTAAAAAATTTGTTGTAAAATAATTAATTATGCCTTGCATATCATTAATTGATTTGACTTTTATTTTCAGTGCTGCTAAAGAACATAAGAAGGCACAGAAAGCAGCAAAGAAACCTCCTCCTCCACCTGCTTCTAAAGGTAAAGCGCAATCTAAACCTAAAGGCAAAGCACCAAAACCACAGCAAAAAGCTGCACCAAGGGTTGGTGGAAAACGATAAGCCTATTACTTATATAATATAGGATTCAAAATTTTTATAATTAAGTAAGGACTAGTTTTTTTTGAAATTTTTTTTTTCCTTCTAAACCCTCAAAATATTAGAAAATTTTCAGTATTTAGCTGCCATTTTTGGAAAGAATTCCAGTTTAATACTTGGTAAGGAAATCAAATATTTAAAATAAATGTTTATTGTTAAACTAATAAGTTATTTAAAAAGCAAAACAAAAACAAATATTTAATGCATCTTATTGCTTATTCTAGCGCAAGTTTATTAATTACGATTTGTATTGCTAGATGGCTGTACGTTATGATGTACCTCAGCATTTTTTAATATTTTGTTTTGATCACCGAGTTACTTAAATCTCATAACGGTTTCGAATTATGTCTTCTAACTGGGAAGAATTTTATTCCAAATTACCGAAACCCGATAATTTTAGTTCGGAACAACAAAAAATAATGGATTTCGTGTCGAAACACTCTCGAAATAACAAAAAAATAGTTTTAGTAACGGTAAGGTTCATTGTTTATAAAATTCTAACCCAACCTTGTCAAAAAAATGTTTTCAATATTTTTGTTTTTTCAGTCGGGAGGTACTACAGTCCCTTTAGAACATAACACTGTTCGATTTGTAGATAATTTTAGCGCTGGAACTAGAGGATCAGCATCAGCTGAATTCTTTCTGGAATACGGCTATGTCGTTATATTTTTATTTCGTTTGAAATCGTTAGAACCGTTTGTGAGGCATTTTATGGGCCAGGCGTTTTTAGATTTGTTAGAAATCAATAGTAATACATCGATATGTGGTATGTATTCATATTTAAGTTTAAAATTTATTTGATTTTTTATGAGGAGAAATCAAATCCAAATATCCTTTATTTTTGATGGAAATAGACATATTGAGAAAAATTTTTTGTCGGTCACATGAGCCGAATGGGAATCGAACCCATATCTACCGTTTGTTGGACGGGTGGTCCACCATTAAGCTACCGACTTGATAATGGGAAAATAGAATCAAATCAGGTTCACAGCAGCTACAAACATTCAAACACCTGATAACTCACTTGTCAGTCTTCATTCAGTTTTTTTCGTTAAATATTCAATGATGCAACATGAAATACACACAAAAAAACTTTTTCTGCTTTAACAAAAGTGTATCCTGATGTTTAAAGTAATCAGACCTTTCTTTTACAGTTAAATCAAATGAAGTTTCAAGGGTTTTGCCCATCCTTAAGAAACACCAGGAAGCTAAGAATTCAGAAATATTGTTATCCATACCTTTCACTACATTAGCAGATTATCTCTGGCTGTTAAGAGCTTGTTGTGAATCATTATCATCTTGTGGAAAAAATGCTTTGATATATTTAGCTGCTGCAGTAGCTGATTTTTATGTTCCCTCTGAAAAACTGGTGAGTTTCCAAATTAAAAATATTTTCTCATAGTTAAAATTCAGAACTACATTAACATTTTTCTTTTCAGTCTGTTCATAAAATTCAGTCAAATGCAGGTGTACCTGAAATTTCCTTACAATTAACGCCGAAAATATTGAAACCCCTTGTCAGTTCTTGGGTACCTGAAGCATTTGTGATATCATTTAAATTAGAAACAGATGAAAGTATCCTTATAACAAAAGCAACAGAAGCTTTAAAGAAATATAATCACCATTTAGTAATTGGCAATATTTTAAATACTCGGAAGTATAAAGTAACATTTGTTACCAAGGATTCAAATCAAGATATTACAATTTCTCCAGAGGAGGAGAAAAATAACATTGAAATAGAATCAAAAATTATTCATGAGCTATCTGCAAAACATGACAAATATTTGCAGTCTTAAATGTGAGTAGTTCTTTCAGATTTTGTTTTTTTAAAGTAGTTGTACAAGTTTATTAACAAGCATGTGAAGCAATTCGCAGCACATAAATAGCTTTATGATATTAGTGGTTCAGGGACATGTGATAAATTCCTCATTTTTTGTTTTTAGTATAGTATGCATGGTGTTTAGTGACAATTTTTCTTCCTACTTCTTAGGAAATTTTTTAAATTTATTAAAGACTTTTGGCCAGTGTTTAATTTTTACAGTAACATCAGAAACGTTTGCTAGAAGTTCCTTTTAATAAAGGTTTTAATATATGGAATTGAGTACAAGAAATCTTATAAAGTACTTAATAAAAAAAAAATTTAATATCTTAAATTTTTATTTAAAAAAAAAATTTCCTAGCCAAATTAAGTTTATAGTGAGTTCAAGAAGCGGATTGCATAGCATAATAATAATTAAATTCTTTTGAAAAGGTAGAGAAATTACTTGACACTAGGCTCTCAGCATAATCTCAAAAGCCATAGCTTCATAATAGTCATTATATACACAAGACAGCTTCGCAGCAGGCTAGTAAAATAAACATAAGATCATATTATTCAAGTTTGCATATAACATATTCACCCAGATTTCCTATATATATTTGAAAACAATTGAAAAACGAGAAAAAGGCCCCGAAAGACAAGATTTTAACGCTATCTGCAACGAAGTTCAAAAAGTTAGTCTATAAAAATTTCTATTAATAGACGGTTGGGTTTGAGTTTTACGGTGCCGATTAATCACTTTAATTCTGAAAATTTATTTTAACTAACCATTAACTCTCTGTTTGAATTTAATATGTCAATTTTACGCGAGAATTGAAATCACATTCTTGGTGATTCGGGCCGGGATAAAAGTGTTTCGCGGATTTCGGTTCCAAAAATAGAGATAGTCTGCATTTATTTTCGGAAAAATCACGATTTTATTAAAAATGATTTCCGTTGCGATTCATCGAAATGATTTTAAATATTCTCTAATATCTCTCTCCGTTAAATAGTTTAATTTTTACTCGGATCCGATTATTGGAACATATTGAAAAAAAATGGGATTTTCTTCGAGCCTGCAAAGCCAAGCAGCTCACGAGGCATTACTGAATCGGCAAGATTCGGAATTAAGATTATTAGATACAATGAGAAAAAGCCTTCAATTAAAAGTAAAATGTGATAGGGAGTATGCATCCTCTTTGATATCAGCTGTGTCACAAGGGCAGAAAATAGATGGCAGTGAAGATTTGTTGGGAAGTGGTGTCACTCAAGCCTGGAAAAGTATTATGGAAGGATTTGAATTTGTGGCCAAACTCATTAGACAAAATGCAGATTCAATAGAGAATAAAGTATTGGATAAACTCAATCAGTTGTTTTTGGATAAAAGGAAAGCAAAAAAATTCTACCAGGATGAATATAATCGGGTTACTTCACAGTTTTCCAAGGTAGGATTTTTTTTAAAATTGAAATGCTATTAATTGCTTTTGAATGTTTTGATACCTAAAGCTCTTACCAACCTGTGCTAGTATTTTGTAAGGTGAAACAGTGTTCATTAGTGTATAACTGCAGTTATACACTAATCAGTTTTTTAAAAAACTGAATTCTTTAAAGAAAAAACTTTAAGATTTGTTGTCACTAAGTACTAAAAAAAAAAATTTGACTTGTTTAATTTGATCTCTTTAAGGCACAGGTATTTTACTGGCTCAAAATTATTTTGTTTTGGCAAATTAAACTTGAATTATAAGGACATACCTTTTTTTTTTACATAACCATAATAATGAAGTGGTTTTGAACAAACAATTTTTCTTCTTATGTATCGAGTATGATCACTCCTGGCTCTTGTCCGTCACAGTTCATGATGGAACAATTTGAGTTTTTAAAAGTACCCAAACCTATTGCAATAAAACAACCAAATGAAACTTAATACTGTATATTATGTTTAAAAAAATGTAATTAATTGTTTTCAGTATCAACTTCTCACAAAGTTAGTCAATGAACAATTTTTTAGATTTGAGTGACATTAGACGAAATCATACTCATACCAATTAGTTTTGACATGTATGTCATTTCATTGAAATTTGTCCAACATCTGCCAAATTTCAGGTGACAACAGCTGGGGTTAAATACCTTTCAAATGTGAAACCTTTGGCAATTTCAGTATTTTTTGAGTTATGTCTAAGCACTCTACAACAACTTTCGCTTGACATTTTTTTTTCTTTTGAAACTAAAGGTTTAGAAAGTCATATGTAAAGCCTTTTAAAATGATTTTAGTTTGTTTCCAAAATAAAACATGGGATTTTTCTGAATCTGAGAATTGGGCGATTTGGTTGACTTTATATTTGCCGCAGGTTAGGTTGAAAGTTGTACCTTTTTTTAATACTGTATCGTTACAGATACAATAGAAGTTTCATTAAACTCTTAGTGTGAGCTTTCGAAAGAAAGACTCGCGTTTGGTTTTTTTAATATGATCTGTTTCAAATTTTGATCCTCGAAAAAAGCGAGATAGCCGTACTGCTTAAAATATACCTCTTCCAAAACATTCCGACAACTATTTGTTTGTTATACATTTTACGGCTGGACAGCATTCTAAACAATCAAAGCCCTCTGACATCTCCCGAACCTACATAATCAGGTTTACTTTTCGCAAAGTCATGATTTTCTGGTTTTCAGAACCATTTAATTTTACAATCTTCATTAATCAGAGCCATTAATTGATTTTTTGCTTTTTTTGCCGAATCCGGTTTAGTGTTAGCAACTATGTCCCATTTTATTTCACCTTTCATCCTTCTTTTCTATAGGTTAACCATAAACTCATCATCAAGAATCCAGCACCGGAATTTAATTATACTACATAATGCTCGTCAACTCAACCCGATAATTTCGCGTTTTTTTTTTCGCGATAAAACTGAAACGTAGGATTATTCGGCCTGTGTGAAAAATACCAACCGCATCAAGTCCAAACAAGTAGATTTAAAAAATAAAGAAGTGCTCATCACTAAAAATGTTATTGCATGACTTTACGGCTTGTAAGACTATTTTCACAGCGAGGTGCAAAATATTGAAAATTAAAAAGATGAAAAAAAGTAAGATAAAAATAAATTTAAAAACAATTGACAACATTCATAAGCAAGTTATGAGTGTAATAATGGCGGATTGGAATAAGTAGTGGTGGTACAGGAATCCAGGGGAAGAAAATTCGCTAGTCTAATTTTTATTTTATTTTATTCTGTTTGTTTGGAATAAAAATTTTACCTTATAAAGACGATTTCCTGTTGTCTGTTCTTCTGTTTATCTTATTCCCTATTATTGTGACGATAGATATGAGGTCTCTAGCTAATTAAATTAAGGGGCACTAGCCACCAGTCCCCCAAATTAAAACAATTTGACCGTATATAGAATAAGATTTTTTTTAAAAATTAGTTTTCATTGCAATTCATTTTAGAAAGCCTTCCACCTCTGCAAAAAAAAAAAAAAAAAAAAAAAAAATGCTGGATCCTTTAGTCTTTTTCTGTCTGAAGCCAATTTTTTCTTTGAAGCGTTAAAAATGCAGTTGCTGTTTGGTCTTTTTTGGCTACATTTTAATGCAGTATGATCCATGGAGGCAGTTGGTAAAGCTAAAAAAATATTTGGCCGCCTATGTTTAGCTTATGGAAAATTTTTTTTTTTACTGAAATCTTACAAAAATCGTTGAAAATTAATAGCTGTAGTATAAATTGCAGTAAAATCAAGATAACAAGTCTCAGAATCTATATTGATAATCCCTCTGTCCCAAAATACTTTGTGTGTTTTCATTTTTATTTCACATTTCGTAAGCTTTTGATTTTTGCCGGAACTATTTGTACCACATAACTCACCCACCCGAGCACTATTTCAACCACCCCCCATCCCCCCCAGGGGTCCCCCCCTTTGGGAAAAAAATTAGTTAAAATATGCAAAAAATGAAAAATTTGTATTATTTTCGCCCCGTTTCCGAAACGGAAGCGAAAAATTTGAAAGTGGTCGGAAATGAGAGATTACCTACATAAGTACATTACCCTACATAAAATTATATACTAATACATTACATACTAATACATACATACCATACTAAGTACATTACCTACATAAGTACATTACCCTAAACAAGAATCCACCATGAGAACATTTTTTTCAATTGTCGCAACCCCCCAAGAAAATTAAATATGTTGAGTGTCCAACCACGGGGGTGAATTTTTAAAGTTCCATTAGATGGTCGCGAAACGTTTGTTACGGGGGTTTTCGCGTAATAGGGGGGTTATTGAGGCCGCTGATTTCTATTCTGAAATCGGTTTTTGAAAATTCAAGATGGCGGATTCAATATGGCGGACTGTTTTTCAAAAAATCGATTTTTTGTAATATAAACACATGTCCGGGGGGCTATTGAGGACGCTGATTTCGATTCTGAGGTCGGTTTTTAAAAATTCAAGATGGCGGATCCAATATGGTGGATGTTTACCGATACGGTAACCTAAAATCATGAATTTTACTGAATAAAAAATTTTTTTTGAGGAATCTTCCGCCATATTGGATCCGCCATCATGAATTATTGTAAAAACTAACCTCAGATTCGGAATCATCGACCGCGATAACCTCTTAGATACAAATTTGAGAGAAAAAGCAACTACTTTCTAAGGTGAACGTCCGCCATATTGGATTCGCCATCTTTAATTTTAAAAAACTGAACATCATTCCAATTTTTCCATTTCAATTTTTCCAACTTCCATCATTCCATTCATTCCATTCCAATTTTCACCTCATGACAGCAAAATCTGGGTAAAATCTTTAATGAAACCATTGAAAACATTTGGGGAAATTAAAGGAGTGAACTTTATTATTGCTGACCGCTCTTGAATGAATTAAAAAAATGTAACAAAATAAAGTGAAATCGGTTAAATGTTAAATATTATATCAGGCGAATTTTTAGAATCCTGACCAGCGTAATTATTTGCAAGTTTTAGCCATGAGAGGCATGTGTCTTCAACACGTCTTTAGCACAGATTTCAGGACAATATGACATAAATCAGAAATCACCTTTTTTTTTCTTTCCTCATTTAACAAAACGAGTTTAAATCAAACGGATTTGATGATATGAATCCTTCTTTTTTTTCATGATTATAACGGACAATAATTTAAAAAAAAGGGAATTCTTGTTGCTCAAGTTAATATCAATCTTTAGACTTGTACTTGAAGTAGTTGCCGTTTTTAATCTTTTCAAGTTGTTTTTCCGTTCCTTTTTTTTTTTTTTTTTCAAAATCAAGAAGTTTTTTCCCGTCAGACAAGCAGAAGTAGATCAGCGAAATCGTTTCATCAGTTTTACCTTTTTTAAAAAGTGAACTACGAAGCAAACAGTTGTAGGAAAAGAAGGAAATTTAAACATTAGTTGCCTTGGCTTTAGATCGAAAAATTTCATCATAAAAAATTGTTTTTATTTTTGTGGAAGCCAAAATTTATAATGTGTGTTGCATTAAAAAAAAAAAAAAAATTAAAAAAGAAGATGTGCATGCCCGTTAGGCATTAATTCATAACCTGTTTAACTATTTTAATTTTTTTTTTTTTTCGTTTGTGTTAATGGTATTTTCCACATTTATAGTCTTGTTCCTTAGACCTACGCCCCAGAATGCTAAAAAAAAGTCTCGTTGTCGCCTGATGTATCGATACCGTTGTCTTATTTTCTAAACAAAAGAATAGCTTAATAACAATGGGTCAAAGAACAAAAAAAAATCCTATTGGAATTTCATGTGTGGAAGTCAGTAGAACAAAACCGGTGAGGGTCACCGTTCAAAAATTAAAAAAATAAAAAATTAGACATCAAACCTGTCCTAAAGTGACCAGTGGTGTCCAGTTATTGTTTAAAAAAAAAAAAAAAAAAAGTAATTCATTGTTGGAAATTTTTGTACGTTTATTAAATTACAGCATCCTGCAAGCCATTTTTTTTTGAAAAATGCTTTTAATTTTTTTTTTTTCGTTGGCCCTTTATCTAACATAAAAAAGGTCGGAATTTATTGCGTGCGGATGATTGGACAGTACTGGGTCTGGTGTATACGCTAATAAAGCGCGAAATTATTGTTGTTTGAAGTGATGTTCTTCGTAAATAATGACACGACTTTCTTTCCAGTTGAAAATTTCCATACTAATTAGTTTTGTAATGTAAAATTTTGTTTACAGCATCCAGTTTTCGGCGATTTTTTTTTTTACTATTATTTATTAATCGAATTGTAATCATGAACAGTTACCACTCGATAGGGGCACTGTGTATTTTACTGCATATTTTCAAAAGAGAAGAAAAATTATGAAACATTTGTTTTTCTTGCAAATTAAGAAAACAAGTCTTCTACAGTGCCTATAGTTACCTGAAAGAGGACAATGTCGTGCTTTGGTACTGCATGGATCTGAGGTGGATGATGTCATTGGTTGACATTCATACATATATGTATTAATTTTCTGTCGTATGAGGTGCCTTATGGGTTTGCATCTCAACATTATGGTGTCCCTTATTTTTCGAATTTTCGAATTTCATATGTCTAACCCCCTCAAAGTTTTCTTTTTGGAGTGTTAATAAACGCTGAATTTTTTCAGATTTTTAAAATGACGGGAAAGGGTGCTTCATGGGCCTTCAATTTTGAAAAATTCCCATAAGGACCAAAAAATTTATTGTTTTTTAAATGTGAAAAAACACCCTTTTCTTATCGGAAATTTTGCGTAGATCGCGAATCTGAAGTCAGATTTTTTATATCTGCTCAAGTTATTGTGTTAGAAATAAAAATAGGGCAAAAAAATAGCGTATAATGACAAAAAATGTTAAATCCTTAATTTTGCTAATATTTTGACCTCTAGCTCAAAAACTTAGGCAGACACAAAAAATCTTCAAATTCGTGATCTACGCAAAATTTTCGATGAAAAACAAGTGTTTTTTCACAAAAAAAAAAAAAAAAAAGAAAAAGAAAGAAATTAAAAAACAGACATTTTGGTTTTTATGGGAATTTTTCAAAATTGAAGGCCCATGAGGCACACTTTCCCGTCATTTTAAATATCTGAAAAAAATTCAGCGTTTATTAACACTCCAAAAAGAAAACTTTGAGGGGGTTAGACATATGAAATTCAAAAATTCGAAAAATAAGGGACACCCTACAGTCAATATTTTACTGTACAGCAATAAAGTCATGTGATCGGGAAATAAGTAAAAAGCGGTTGGTTTGATATTTTTCAAATTCGGCGCAAACGCCGAACATTGTCTGCTCGTGATGAACATTGTCTATAACTGGTGCCACTGTGATGAACATTGTCTGCTCGTTTTTGCAAAATTTAAATTCATGCCATTGCATGGTTTTTCTCGGTTATAATTCCACTTTATTTTTAAAAATCTGAGGTCGTAAATTTAAGTCTTGCTTGCATTTACCTTACCACCGTTGAAGTAGAGGTGGGCGATTCGATTCGATTAGTCGGAGGGTAAAAAATCGATTAATCAAATCGAAAATTTTGGAAAAATCGAATATTTAAAAAGGGGAATTTTATTTGAATTTCTCCTCCGTTGCTGGAAAATTTAATTAATTCTAATATCTATGGTCGATTCGAAGCCTTAAAAAAGTTAAAATTCCACTTTTATTTTCAAATATGATTGGTTAGGGCATAAATTCTTCCTAAAGACTTTTTTTTAAAAAAACGTGTGTATGTATTGTGATAAAAACCAATAGAAACCGACAAAAAAAAATCAAATTTAAAAAATCGATTTTATTTTTTGCGATTAATCGATTTAAAAAAATCGACAAATAATAAAAATCGATTAATCGATTTTTTAATTTTTTTAAAAAGCTCGCCTACTCCTACGTTGAAGGCTAAATTCTGGGTTTATAGAATAAAAATTAATTCCGGCACGGAATTCATTTAGGAACGGATCCGGATAAATTCCGGAACGGAATTAAATTAGTTCCGGCACGGGCTTCGGACCTCTGTTTTCGACCACCACCATGCTAGTAGAATAACTGTAGCATAAACCTATCGTACGGATCATTTCGTAATCGTCGTTTAAAATATGAAAACATTCCTTAAAAGAAAATTATTTTTATGGAGAAATATTATATGGAAGTTATATCCTGTCAAGATGCAAAAAGGGAGTCGATGAAAAAAAAAAACAGGTTGTTGGTTGTTGTTTGTTTTCGGTTTCGAATTAAAATTTGATATATGTGCAACTCGAAATGATTATAATATCACCATTATCATTGATCTGATTAATCTATAGTTTTAATAAATGATTCGTTCAAACAGGTATTTTAACAGTTGTGAATAGCTGTCTCATTTACGACAAGAAAAGATTATTCATACGAATAAATTATAGTTTAATATTGTATACATGATTTGTTGGTTTTCGGGTGTTGTAGTAATTTTTCTTTTCGCGGAAACAAACAAAAAAAAAAATGTAACGATTAACAATCATTAAGTCGTGTTAGATCGAGGGCTTTGACGGATTATTAATTAATAATTGGATCGTGATTTCCTATTTATATCACGAAGTTGATATTTTAAATTTTGCATGTCTACATCGGAAATCTGAAATCTCAATCGTTTTCTTCGTTCTTTTTTTTCTGCAAACGAAAAATTTTTTAGTTATCATCACGACTAGGGTCTATCACCCACCTCATCTGTTATTTGGACACCCCGGTCTCTGGATTTGGTTGCTTTCTAGAATTTATCCCCCCTCCTAGGATCTCATTTTTCTGCAAAATTAAGTTGTTCTATTAGGAATAAGACCCAGAATACCCTATTGGGGAATGATCTGTCATTTATCGTTCATAGACCGGATTTTTGGATCGAATAATAAAATATTTTTTAAAAAATCGTTGTATTATGAGTAAGTGGAAGATGAAAAATTTATTGATCGCTTTATCACCTAATCGAAAACCTTAATTGCTCGGCAAATGAGCGTTAAACATTTTTTTAAGACTCAATTTTTTTTTTTTCGAAATAAATAAAGTCATCATGCAAAATAGATTACTTAATTTTGACATGACTTAATATAAAAAATATTAAGAAAAAAAAATCGACTATATTTTACGGCTAATTAGCAGGGCCTCCTAACAGCATGTATTTTCAAAACTCGATGATAAAATTGGACCTTTAAATTTTAGTAGTTTGTTTGGAATTAACGGTATTTGATGTGTTGTTAAAAGTAATATTCATTTTGGTTTCTTTTTTAAGTGACAAAATGGAAAAAATAAATTTAGGAATTAATATTTTTGTCGAAGGCTAAAAAGAGCAAGACGGAGAAAGCACATTTTTTTTTTTAATGGATTTTGATACATAAAGTGTAAATTTTTTTCTGTAACTAGTCAACCCTTCACCAAACCATATCTTGAAACTCATTTTGAAGTGGAACTTCTTATGGGGGGGTTCGCGTAAGCGTAAGCTTGGTGTAAGCGTAACTCTGGTGAGAATTTCAAAAACGTTAAAACTGTAATATTAAATTAATTGATTAAAAAAAATATTAATTTGCGGTGGGAAAAGTGGGGTAATTTGATTGAAATTTTAATATTAAAATAATAATTTTTGAGAAAAATGATCAAGTTATGAGCGAAAAAGTAACACCGAGACAAAATTGTCGAAGTGTTGAATTGACAAAAAATCGTCGAGGTGTTAATCAAAAGTTTTGATTAACTCCTTAATTAATCATTTTTGAAAAGACCGAGCAGGCATTTCGTTTCAGGTAAAGTTCAAAATAAAGTTTTTTTCAACTTTTGACCTTTTTCGTCAAAAATTTCAAGTTTTTTTCGTACCAGAAAAAAAAATTACATTTTTATCAAAGATGTTAAGTTTTTTGTGTCAAAAAATTCGACCTGTTTGAGCAAAAACGCGAAAAAATTAATATTAAAAAAATTTTCGAAAATTTTCGAAAATTTTGACTATATTTTGACCATAAATTTTTTATTAAAATATTAAATACTTTTTTAGGTGCTAACCAACAAAGGGACGAACGAACAAATAGAAATCTCCAGGTTACGGGGTATGACGAAGTCCTACGTCAAAAAAATTGAGAATGATTATTTCAAGTTAAAATTGGTTGAAAAAAGGGTGATTTTCAAAAACGAATTTTGAAAAAAAACTTTCAATTTTGAAAAAAGATTAAAAAATGTGTGATTTTGGACGTGGATAGTCGTTGCCGAGGTTGAGCCCTTAAAACAATATAATTTTCGACCGTTTGTGACTTATATGAAATTCGCTTTTCGAAAATTTTTTTTTCAAAACATATGGAAAATTTTCCGATTCTAATTTTTTCAAAATTATCGAAAAGTTCAAAAGTTAGATCAAAAGTTTTGGGCGAAATAACACCGAGACACACTCTAGAGTGATTCCTGCCTAGGCACCACACGCTCTAGAGTCTTTCCCACCTAGGCACCTGCCTAGGCACCACACACTCTAGAGTGTTTCCTGCCTAGGCACGATACACTCTAGAGTGTATCCTGCCTAGGCACCACACACTCTAGAGTGTATCCTGCCTAGGCACCACACACTCTAGAGTGTTTCCTACCTAGGCACGATACACTCTAGAGTGTGTCCTGCCTAGGCACCACACACTCTAGAGTGTTTCCTGCCTAGGCACGATACACTCTAGAGTGTGTCCTGCCTAGGCACCACACACTCTACTAGAGTGTATCCTGCCTAGGCACCACACACTCTACTAGAGTGTATCCTGCCTAGGCACCACACACTCTACTAGAGTGTTTCCTGCCTAGGCACCACACACTCTAGAGTGTTTCCTGCCTAGGCACCACACACTCTAGAGTGTGTCCTGCCTAGACACCACACACTCTAGAGTGTTTCCTGCCTAGGCACCACACACTCTAGAGTCTTTCCTCCCTAGGCACCACACACTCTACTAGAGTGTATCCTGCCTAGGCACCACACACTCTAGAGTGTTTCCTGCCTAGGCACCACACACTATAGAGTGTGTCCTGCCTAGGCACCACACACTCTAGAGTGTCTCCTGCCTAGGCACCACACACTCTAGAGTGTCTCCTGCCTAGGCACCACACACTCTAGAGGGTATTTTGCCTAGGCACCACACACTCTAGTGTTTATCCTGCCTAGGCAACACACACTCCACTAGAGTGTATCCTGCCTAGGCACCACACACTCTACTAGAGTGTATCCTGCCTAGGCACCACACACTCTACTAGAGTGTATCCTGCCTAGGCACCACACACTCTACTAGAGTGTTTCCTGCCTAGGCACCACACACTCTAGAGTGTATCCTGCCTAGGCACCACACACTCTAGAGTGTTTCCTGCCTAGGCACCACACACTCTAGAGTGTATCCTGCCTAGGCACCACACACTCTAGAGTGTTTCCTGCCTAGACACCACACACTCTACTAGAGTGTATCCTGCCTAGACACCACACACTCTACTACAGTGTATCCTGCCTAGGCACCACACACTCTACTAGAGTGTATCCTGCCTAGGCACCTCTAATTCTTGGATTAAAGAAACCTTAATCTACTATAAATTCCGGGAATTTTTATCCTGGATTAAGGTTTCCCAATAAAGTGCTGCACGGTCAGGTATAGGGTGTTCAAAAAAATGAATCACTCCTGCGTCGCCTTAAATTAAAAAAAAAAATCATTTTAACTTTAATTTTAATTTTATTATTGTAAGATCTGAACATGCTTATGTAACGTCAACTAAACCCCCTCCCCCTACATTTGAAGGAAAAATAAGGGTTCTAAATACCTTCTCCCCCCCCCCCTCCCTTCAGGTGCTTATGTATACTTGAACGGCCCCTAGTTCTACTGCTAAAAAATATAATGAGTTTTCAATCGTTTTCGGACCAATCAGAATGATCTGCTAAGCTAAGCTAACTCTTATTATCCGGAACTGTAAATAAAAAAAATATCGCGCGTAACAAGCTTTTATCTAGGATAAAACAAAACGAAATTAATTTAGAAAGTAATGTATCCACTGCATAAAAAATTAACCTTTCAAGATCATATCAAAAAATAAAAAACGATGCCGAAATATATACAAAAATTCTGGGATGAAAGTTTTTTTAACCGAGAAGCATTAACAATAAGTATTATAAATGTTTTGCTCGCAAATATTTTGACATACCAAAGGAAAGTTTGACAAACTTGAGAAAAAAGTGGTGTGCACCTCGTGTGATTTCGGTTCGCATACAATTATCGTTGCATTTCATGAATGAACATGGGAAAGTCGGCAGCGACTTATGAAATACCGATTCTAATTAATAATTCAGCTCAGGAATCGTCGCAACCAAACCGTTAAATTTATATTTTGGAACGATTAAAAAAAAAAAAAAGATAGATTTATCATTTCTTTTTTATATCGACGACAATACAAAATGTGACTTGTCATTATGATGAATCTACTGCACATTCCATGACTTGTTAAATTAATCATTCCTTTAATCGTTACTTGTATTCCTTATTTATGATTTCCTTATTTATGATTCCTTATTTTAGCGACATCCCGACTTGGTTTGCTATGTATTTTAATCTGACACTCTTTTTGCTAATTTTCTGTCCTTTTTTTTGGGAGACCGTTACAGTCTTTTGATTTCTAGGATTTTTTTATTATTTTTTATGATTTCGTCTCTCGTGGGAATTAATTAAAATAAAAATGGAATTACGTGTTGGGAATAATTAAAGAGTCGTTGTGTTGTTGGTTTCATTTAGCGCGCGGATTATAAAGGACAATGCGGAGGTGTTTAAAGCGAAAAAAATTCGAAACCGAAAAAATATTGAACTGAAAGTTGTGGAAAAAAAAGAAATGTGGGAGGCACGACCGGATGCGAATTCGTCGTTTTTTATTTTATTCTCATTTTTTCAGACAGCTTGAACGGTGTAAGAGTCAGGATGTATTAAGAGGAGTCGAACCGATTAAAGATTTTGTGCGACGAGGTTTAGCTGGTTTTATATGACGTATTGTGACAAGTCGTCATGGTTCTGGGTTTGAAAATGACGGTTAAAAAATGCAGCCTTTATTTTTTGCTATCGCAAAGTCATCACAGCAGTCAAAAGATTTAAATTCAGGTTTTATTGGAGCTTTTTTATTTTTGAACTAAAAATGGTGTTTGCTGATCCAGTTTCAAGCCTGATCTGAAACTAGATAGAGGAAAGCTTAGCCTTGTTTCAATGAAATTCGTAATACTTTGGTCCTTTAGTCTTCTCAAAGACAAATACTTTAGTTTTTTTTGTCTATTTATTTTGCGTATGTCAAAGGCCATAGGGACTTTAAAGCTTTTTGATGAGCCCCATATGTGGCTAAAATTCGTTGAAATCGGTTGATAATGAAGTGGCGAGTTTCCAAACATGCATTTTAGTGGCTTCGATGGACCTTTTCTTGGGTGCCCGTCCCCACTTCAATGTTAAATTTTGTCGACCCTCTCCCACCATCAATAGTTTCTTAGGTCATTGAGCATTAAACCACTAAAATTCATTTTAGTCAAAATTTTTCGAGAAATATTTCCTCTCTCCTCCAAATATTTTGTGGCTATAGCGACGCTGGGGTGTAGCCAATATTTGCAAAATATCTGGTTTAGAAACTTTTTCCAACAGGGCAAAATTGTTGCGCTTTTTGTAAACATAGGACAGGTTTTTCCGGGGGAGGGAAGGAAAAAACTGATGCTCCCATGTTAAAAAAAGGCCATTGGGAGCCCTTCTTGGAAATCTTTCCGCCGTTCTTGACCTTCCGGGCTGGCTACGGGCCTGTCGCGTACGAATTTTGTGACATAGGACTACGTTTTATGGCGCATCATGATGGTTGTGTCGTGTCCGGTTGTCTTGGTTTTTTGGACACTAAAAATGAAAAAAAAAAAAAAAAAAAAAAAAAACGAACGAATATTTCAAAAATTTTGGGTAAATTTTTCAATAAAATTTTATCAAAAGTCCTTGATGATCCTTTAAAATTTTAAAAAATTTTCAGTGAAATTTGTAATAAAATTTTTTACAAAGTATTGTAAATTTTTGAATCATTTTAAGAACAAAAGGGGAAACTTTTAGAAAATTTTTTAGATTTTGATGATTTTTGATAACATTTTATTGAAAAAGGGGGCCACGAGGACTAATATTAGGGCTTGGAGGATTTAGGGGAATCATTAAAATTTTTTGAAACAAACATTTCGATGATTTTTGACTATAGAAAAATTTATTAAAAATTTTGTTCAAAACACATTTTTTTTTTTAAAACATTTTTGGAATTTTATTAAAAATTTTAAAAAATTTTTAAAATTTTAATTTTTTATAAAAATTTTGATAATGTTTTGTGAAAAAGGTTATCAACATTTTTTGAAACAAAGATTTTGATGATTTTTGATAATGGAATCATTATCATTAACATTTCTTGAAACCAAAATTTCGATGATTAAAATTATTCGATTGCAGATGATTTAAATTATAATAAAAGATTTCCATTATCAGTTCGGAAATTCGACCCCAACTGAAAATTCTAGACGTAGTCCTAAGTAGGGACATGCCTCATATCACCTGACTGTTTTTAAAAAGGTATTTTATGCCTATTTTTTAAAAATGAAAACCCAATTTTGTCGTATGGTACAACCGATTTAAAAAAAAAAGAAAGAAATCGACTTTAGCCTCGAAAATTATTAGGTCATTACTCGAAAATAAAACACTTAAACTGAATTTTCTCACTCCATCTTATCGAACTCCTTTAACTTACTTAGAAAGAAGACGATACGACCATGACTCCAGCCCACACTTTAACCTATGAACTTGAGTGATCTTTTTTTTTTTTCCAAATTATTTCAAGAGGCTCGTGGGATTTACTTGACTTCGTTTCGTACGTTCACATATATGTAAACCGCAAAATTCCTTCAATTTTTTTTTTCTCATTTAATTTAATCAGACTGGCTTTCCTCAATAAATTAAGGTGATTTCAATCATATCGATGAATCTCGTATTTTTCAAACCAAAAAGGAAAAAAAAAAAAAATCCCATTTCGTTTTTTTTTTTTTTCTTTATTTCTAATCCGTTAGAAAACCTTAAAACATATGCATTAACCACATCCTATATGTTCGTTGTTCGCTTAAATTAAAAAAAAATCATATTATTAGTGGCTCCGACTAATTGCTAGTGTAACTTACTGGACCTGTTTTTTTTTTTCCTCCAATACGTTTTGTGTTACGATTGACTGTGGAATTGGCTATTTATTTTAACTGTCAAATTTTCATCACAAAAAAGAAATTGTTATCGTAAATCTTTTTTCGCTTCGTCATTTCTAGGCAGTCGTTCACTTCCAGTGATTTGGTCAGGCGGTTGAAGAAGATTTTTTTTTTTTTTTTCAAACTGTTGAAATCGATTATCATGGCCATCCGCGTGTGAACCCCAAACCACTATAACCAGAAACGAAATGACTAATGCCCCAGTTTGCCGGTTGCAAGTTCCTTATCTTCGCAGAAAGTCATTTGCGTATAAAAAAAAGGAAAAAAAAAACCAAATTGGAGGTCACCGTGTGTCTTCCAACTTGAGGATATCCGAACACACGTTTTTAAGTGCTTGTAATTATGTCAACATAAGTTTTACAGTTGTTGAACAAATGATTAAGAAGTTACCAGACACGACTGAAGAGGTTCATTGTACCAACAGCTAGGCAAATAAAGGCCTTTAAGAGTGATTATATATGTGCTTGTTTTCTCTTTAATGTTTTGATTTTTATTTTAGAAAAAAAAAAAAGATGTTTCTCGTGTGAGTGCCATTAAAATATTTTTTAAATGGCATCGAACGAAAGCTTGATGAGTATCCGTAATATATTTTAGTATGGCGATTCCTTTGACTTTTATGGTAAAGGTGAAGAATTATAAATAATTAATGCGTTTGAGTTTTCTTGTTGATGGTTTTGTTTAAAATGCTTTAATGGTTTTTCTGGAGTCATTTATTATGATAAAATAGGACAAGGTTTTGAGATTTGGCGGTCCTGTTTGTAATCAGGAATTGACACCTATATTTAGGAGTGGGTATGTATAAGGGTGTTTAAAGTAAAAGGGTCATTTAAGCGTTGCGTTAACACCTAAAAAGGGATGTAACAATGTTATTCATGTTGAGTCCAGTGGCATCTTAACCATAAACGCTTGAGGGAGAAGAGGAGGAAGAAATTGTTAAAAAAATTGCCTAAAGGGGTAGCTCTTGAAAAAACGTATACTTTTATTTTTAGACAATATCGCTTAATATCTTATCAAACACACACTGAAAAAAAAATTTTTTTACAGTAGGTTTGCGTTTCAGAAGGTAAAGAATGATATCCTTTTTTAAAAGAAAATAAAAATACTTTTTAAACCCTTTTAATTAGCTAAAGAGTGAATTATTTGTCCTCCCGTCACGGTTTGTTTTGTTAGCAGCTTCTCATTAAAAATGCTACGAGAAAAAATTCTTTTTGCTGTGAATTTGAGTTTTGAAAGGTAAAGAACGCTATCCCTTTCTTTGGAAAGAAAATTAATTACTTTTTAACCTTTTTTTATGACCAAAAAGTGCAATATTTGTCCTTTTTCGTCACGGTACGTTTTTTTAAGAATTACCCAAATGAGCTTTAACTCTTTTTTGCGTTGAAAATAAAGTGCCTTGAAAAATTATTGCGGGGAAGGGGGCAAAGCTTAAAATGGGAGAGTCGATGCACCTTACAAAAGGCCTAGCGACGCCACTGGTGGAATTGGTCAAATCTGATATATTTGTCATATCGGACAAAAAATCCATATGTGACGGACGGGACATTTGCACGCTTTAAGGCGTTACAAAAGTGAAAAAGAATAGTATTTCTGTTTTTATACTAGTGTAATACAGGTCAAGAACTACCACCGATATGTTTTTCAAAATTTTATCTATGCAGCAGAATACATAGCGACAGCTTTACTCGTGTAACGGACGGGACATGAGGTTTATTATTATTTGTGAAAATTTCTGTTCTAAATTTCAAGCTAGCAAGTCAAAGTATTTTTTTTTTTTTTTTCGCGAGAACTATAAGTGTCTCATAAGTTTGTACTTTCATAATTTCGAAAAATTTTCGTTCTATGCTTTCCACAATTTTTTAAAAGATGTAACGGAGGGGACAAGTCAAGAGCTTCTTAAAATTTCTTACTTTCTAAGCGATGCAAAATATTGATAGTATCCTACTGTGAAAATAAATAATAAATATTAGAGGTTTAAAGTATTATTTTTCCAATAATGTTTTTACTGTTGTAGAGGCCCGAAAAAAGGTCTGTAAATTTCATCATTCATAATCATTTGCTACCAAAATATAAAAAAAGCTTCGAAATCCTTTTTAAATTAGTACCAGAAAAAAATGTCACGCCTTAAATGTCAAGGTCTAATAATTACTGAATGTTTTTAAAACCTTTCCAGGGTCGTGATTTTAAAAAAAGAGGTTTTTTTGCTGTTTTGCACAAAAAAAATTCGAAAGAAAACTGTATTTTTCACAATTCTTCGTAAGCGTAGATTTGCTCATCGATTTTTTGCGACGCTGAAAGATTCATGTTACCAAGGTTCAAATTCAGTATGGGATGGATATGTTTCATAAACATGTTTAACGACCATTTTTTTGCCCCTACTAATATTCGCAAAAGGGTTTTTTTAGACGATATATGAATCTAACAGATCAAGTACTACATTACAAAAATTTGTATCAGAAGTGATGTATGGATAATTCTTGAAAAAACGTATTGTGACGGGAAAGGACAAATATCGCACTTTTTGGTAATAAAAAAAAGTTAAAAAGTAATTAATTTTCTCTGAAAGAAAAAGATATCGTTCTTTACCTTCCAAAACTCCAACTCACAACAAAAATAATTTTTTTCTCGTTGCATCCTTAATGAGAAGCTGCTAACAAAACAAAACGTGACGGGAGGACAAATAATTCACTTTTTAGCGAATTAAAAAGGTTTAAAAATATGTTTTATTTTCTTTTAAAAAATGATATCATTCTTTACCTTCTGAAACGCAAAGCCATTGTAAAAAAAAAATTTTTCAGTGTGTGTTTGATAAGTATTGCCTAAGAATAAAAATGAACTTTTTTTCAAGAACTACCCTCACCTCATATGACTTTGAAAATAGAAAAATTATAATTCGTTCTCGAACTCGTAAAAAAACATTCCGGGGAAAGTCCTACTGAGGCTTTTAACCGACCATGTTGACTCAACGTGATCGTTTTATATTCGAAACGAATTTTTGCTCTCGCAAAGCATGTCTGAACAGGATAGCCGCCATATTACAGTTAAAAATTTAAGCATGAAGAAATTACAGACTAAACTATAACATTTCTGGACGTGTCGTACCTGTCTCCCCTAACCTGTAGATTCAGTATGAGTTTCATTTTAATTCGTGGTAATAACCTTTCGTACGAGCATTACCAGAATAAAAGAAGCCATAAGACAAATACTGTACATATTCTCATGTGCTGCACAACAATAGTATCTCAAGAAAAAAATAATAGGTTTCTTTTTCTTCCCTCGACAGGTATCATACCTGAACACTAATTCAAACCGAAAATAGACGAAAATAAAAATGATTGCACTTATCCCGATTCTCGATCGAGATAAATCCATCATCACGTCATTCCCATAGTACTGTAATTAGGAATGATGTATACTATGCATATGAATATTACACAACTATTACCCATACAGAACTGATAAAGAAAGGCGTGTGCTTCTCTTAAAAACTTGTCTGAGAACTGTTTCATTTTCGAGCTTCGGGGCCGGGCACGAATACCCGTCATTGTTGTATACCACATTTTAAATCATGCCCTTTCAAAAAAAACACTTCACATGGGACTCACCGTATTGTCTTTAGAAAAAAAAAATAATGATAATCTCGTTTGAGAACTTCAGCATTCTTAAACGAGCACGATCTCCATTGATAAATGAATTAAAAAAACTGGTCCTTCGGAGCCGGGTTCGGTCGATTAAATCATTCCGATTAATTGTTTTGCTTTTAATGAAATAAGAAATGGTCCGCAATATTTCAACTAATTAGGAAAGTATTGAAATATTACCGAGATAAAGTTTCATCTCCATAACCGCTCGCATAGTGAGAATAAATCAATATGCCGGACAGCTTTAATTAAAATTCATAAAAATTAATTTACGATAAATATCAGTTTTCTGATCATACAATAAACCAAAATATCTGTCGTTGGACCTGGCCCCCCGTATCAATCCAACCGACGTTTTTTTTTGCCTGGAGGGATGGAATTATTCTGTTATTAAAAGTCTCCTGATACCGCAACCTCGGGTTTATGATTTCCTTACCGCTATGATTTATGTACGGAAATAAGGTGAAGACAGGATTATATCGGGCCAATGTAAAGATTATTTTGTCATCAAAACGTTGCTCAAGTTTATAACACGAGTCATTAAAAAAAAAAAAAATTTTTTTTCTTAAAGAGAGAAGCAACTGAATAACCGGAGGTTAAAGTGATCAGCGGGGTATTCATTTTTTGAATGACATTCTTTTCATTTTTTAAATAATCGTATGGGATAATCGCGTTTACACGGGAATGGATAGTGAACACGATGATGAAAACATCGAAAAAACATATTTTGATATTGCACGATCACGTTTAATTTAGTGGAAGGTAATTGAAATGAAAATATTTCACGTGTAAGAAAAGAAAAAAAATAGTTAAATTGATTTCATGAGAATCTTTTTGGGGGATATTGAAATTTTCATAAATTATTTAATAAACAGGTTTTTTTTAAATCGGTTTTTTTTTTAAATTCAATATTGGGATGTATATGCATAATGGAAGTAAAAGGCGGTTTTAATGAATTGATTGCGTACATCATCAAATCGTTATTTTGATAAAATCGATTGAGTTTAGTGTATTTATCTAATTTTTACTTATACGATATAATTGCAGGTTCGAGTAAATTGTTTATTTACAGTAAAACATTATAACGCTTTTCATGGAACCGCCAGTTAACAGAGCCCATCTCACGGGGTGGTGTTACTATACTTCTTTTATAAAAATGATTTTTCTTTTATTCCTTGTCATATTGTTTCATTTTTTTTAGCCGATTTTGGGACTTTGTACCAGGGTACAAAAATTTTTTGGATTTTTAGTTTTCAGGGGATCTATGGGACGACGAGAAATTTCTGGAGAGATATCTCTTCCGAGATTTCTCGTTGCCGGCACAATATTACTGAGGGAATGATTGTTATTTTGCGTCTCCATTTTTCAATTTTTTCCTTCTGCTACCACCTTTTTTTATGACTAATATTTAAGTGAGCAGTATTTATTTTAAAAGGGCAGCATTCCGGGGCGGTTAAATTTTGGCAGTATAAAATGTTTTGTGACGGTATTTTATTGGTTTTGTCAGTATAATAATAATAATGAGCAGTTAAGGTTATTTGATAACATATGATTGATTTAAAATGAGCAGTTATTTATCTTTAAAAATAACCAAGATCTAAGTATATTGATTTCTTTTTCCTTTTTTTATTTTTTTTTAAATTATTTATTTTTTTACTTATTTTTATGCAACTGTTGCACTCTGCCAGGTAATAATACTGCCCTGATATTATATTTATACTGACCGAACTGCTTTAATTTACCTGCAAAACTTGATTTTTTTGCGCCCAGATACTGCCCAAAAATTTTAAAAATACTGGCCATGAAATACTGCCAGAAACTTTAAAAAATACTGCCCCGTTAAATACAAACCTTTTTTATCAAAGCGAAAAAAAAAATCTTAGCAGGCGAAAAAAAAAATTAAAAATTCACAGTACTTTCGATGAATTGTACCGTCTAATTAACTGAGCAATTCCGTTAATTACAAAATACTTAAATATTTGAATCGTGAAGTTTGAGCCAGTCTTGGGAAAACTGCTTAAAAATGTGAGATTTATCAAGATGAAGGTTATGTCTTGTTAGGTGAAATCAATATTGGGTAACATTGGAAATTTGATCGTGACATAAAAATTTAATCAAAACAAAATTTTTTGATTTTAAAAAAAATTATTTATTAGGAAAGCTGTAGGACAAAATTTAATAGGCTGCGGCTTCTATTCATTTTCAAATATTGCCGTTATACGATGACGTTTACATTGAGTAATTGTTAAAATAAAGATGCTTGAAGACAGATGCTTTCCTTTAAAATGTTTACTCTACATGATTCACTGAAACTTTCCCACTAGAGAGTAATCAAAACATGTCTATAGAACCAAATTAAGTTTAGCTTGTTTTTCTTTTTCGAGTTCTCTGATGTCTCAGCGGACTCCTTATTTTTCGATGGATCCATTTTGGCTTGTAACCTAAAACAAGATCTGAAGCCCATAAAACGCATCTTTTTTTTAGTTCCAAACTAATTATCTGTTTCTTTTTTAGGAAAAAAATTAATTATACTAGCTCCATATTTTTCTTTTCTCCATCTCGATTGCGGCAGCTTCATTTCCCAGTTAGCATTTTCAGTCCATAGGGTATTCTGTGGATTGTCCATTAGATATCCACAGTATATCCAAATCCATGGGATATCCTTAGGACATCCAAAGGACGCTTTTTGGATCAGTGCGAACATAGGTAAATCCAATGGACGTCCAATAGATATCCTCATGACGTCCTGTGGACTGGATAGACTTTGCTTACCTGGGTTGTTATCTTGATTTCTAAATGTTCTCTTAAAGGTACCGAGTCAATTCGAGTAATGGTAACCGTAAAATTCAGGACTTTGTAAACGTCCTGTGCAAAAGATAAGGGATTTTGCAGAATTTTTAAAAAAAGCTAATATTGAAGTTTGGAGGAAGTTTCAATAGACTCCTCATATTCAAACATCAATCATTGATCATCAATAATTAATTTTTTTTTCTTCAAATTATGCTCATTGATCTTTTTTTGTTGTTTTGATCCTTTCTCGTTCTAAAACAACGACGTAATATTATTCGATCAAGTCCAAAGCTTTTTTGGGTAGTTCTTGAAAAAACGTACACTTTTATTTTCAGGCAATATTGGTACCTTGTCGAAGACGTACTGATAAAAAAAAATTTTTATAATCGATTTGCTTTTTAGGAGGTAAAGAATGGTATCCCTTTTTAAAAGAAAATAAAAATTATATTTAAACCTTTTCAATTAGCTAAAGAGTGCATTATTTGTCCTACCGTCACGTTTTGTTTTGTTAGCAGCTTCTCATTAAGATCGAAGCGGAAAAAAAAATTGATTTTGTAGTGATTCCAGTTTCGAAAGGTAAAGAACGATATCCCTTCTTTAGAAGGAAAATTAATTACTTTTTAACCTTTTTCATTGCCGAAAAGTGCAATATTTGTCCTTTCCCGTCACGGTACGTTTTTTCAAGAATTACCCTTTTATAGCCTAAAATAAAGATTGAAATTAGATATTTAATATGATGAAGCGGCGGTAAAAAAAATTCTTGTTTATAAAATGAATTGAAGTTGACATGATACCGTCTAGGACGAGGAAAAGTAAAATTTATGCTAAAATTATTAAATCTTTTAGCACGCGCCTTAATAGAGCACACATCATGGTGTTTAAAATTCTTTTGAAAGATTTTATAATTATTTAGTAAAATGCTGTTAACGTGATATGCGATGCATATACTCGTGAGGAATCTATTCCGTATAGGTTTCCGATTCCAGCTTTACACCATATTTTCTCATTGACTTTTTAATGGTTTGAATAATTTGAACGATGCGTAACTGCATTTGGATGCAATGATTATGGATAAAATAAATAATTGGTTGAAAGGGTTGATCACGAATATTTACCTGGTTTTGTTTCGACATTTTTGCTTTAAAGAAAATTACCTGTATTATCTTCCAAGTGTTATCTGGCACTCCCCATTTTTTTTGGGTGTCATTTATTTTTTAATGTTTTTCTTAAATATCGATAATTAGAAACGATTTTCTAAAATTATTTAATGTGTTCAAATATCCCTGAATGTAAAAAAAATGGACAATTTAAAAAGTCGTGAATTTTAAAATAGACATTTGAGATTGAAAATTTAAGATTTAAGTTTGTTTGGTTTGGTTTTGATTTTTAGTTGAAAGCAAAATATTTGGAGGCCGATTCTGTTAAGCACCTTTACTGATGCTGGCTAAGGCAATATGGTTGGCTTTTTATATTCTTTCTTGATTTTAGCGATTAAGTTTTTCATTGGACTTTCAGTCCCTTTGAGCTTTTTTTAAGGAAAAATTATTTCTTTAGTTTTTTTTTTTTTCAATTTATTTGTAGAAGAAAATTTAAATTTTTTTTTACTCGTAATTAAAGATATAAAACGAGCAGTTTCTGCAGTTCTGTCAAGTCATTTCTCCCTTTCACCTCAATAAATTAGTCGAAAAAAAAAAAAAAAACTTTCTGAATACGGGAAAAACGTTATACGTCAAGTGCAATGTGTAAATATCATAATAAATTACATAAAAAACGTGGCAAGAAGATTTGTACGACGTATTTACTCATATCGTACATTGTACGCGATTAAATATCAAACTACAAGCCCAAGCACACGTACTCTTGATTAAAATTACTTTTTCTTACAGATGTTTTCGCGATTAGGAAAAAATCCTGAAGGGTGGTTTTTATTAGACGAAATCCTCATAATGTTTAGAACTTTGACCTTGGACTAACGGATTGTATCTCATGAGCTTGAATAATTTTTCAATATCGTATAAAGATAACTTTCCTCGTTTAAAAATAAATTATTTTTAATCTTAAAAGATGCTCCGGTGGTCGTTTTCCATTCAGGAACCGCTAAAGGAAAAAAAAAAATGAAGAAAGGTGAAAGGTCGATGCAGGTGTTGGCGAATATTTACATACAAGAAAAAAAAACATAGTAACATAATTTCGTGCCAGGCTTAACATTATAAGGTCTTGACTTTTTAACCTTAGTTAAAAAGATAGATGGGCTACTTCCAACTGTTACTTTTTTTTTTTCAAAAGTTCATAATCTTTTTAAAGCGTTACCTTGATTTTTCCGGTTAAAAAAAAAAAAAAAAAAGGGACGAGGCTGTAATCGCTCTGATCTTCGTTATTTAATACGATTTTGAGTGTTTTGTTTAATTGAATCTGTGTTTAATGAGAAGCATTGCTCACTTAGAGGCTCTATCTGTCATGGCAGGTTATTTGTGTATATAAAGATGTTGCCTGCATTGTGATTCGTGGGTAAATTTTTTTTTTTACCCAAATCTGCATTTGTACCTGGCTGATTTTAATTTTTTTTTAAAAAAAATAGCTTATCATTGCTTATCTACACTTAATAAGTTCATATTTTTTAAAATCTTTTAGAAGAGAATTTTAATTAAACTATTTTATATTATTCTCCCCCTTTGTCACTTTTTCACCGTCCATGTTTAGCTTATGAAGGGACGAAGAAAGCCGTATAAGACAGGATCTTTCGTTCCTGACCATTTTTCTTAATCCGTTTTTCCTAAAAAAAAAACATAAATTCCTAATCCATTTTTGCTGAAAATTTTAATTCCTAAAATTTTTTTCCTAATTTTCAATTTTTCTAAAATTTTTTGATTTTAAAAATCAAAGTTTTTCGACCGTAATCGCTTTTTATATTATTTTCCCGCCGCCCTTACATTTTTGACAAGTTGAAACTTGCGCTAAAAATTCCATGATACACCAGAGGAGTTCCTTAGATACGTAAAATTCGGATTTTTTCATCGGAAATCGAGTACTAGAGAAAACAGTCATTTTTTCCGGCATCCATGAAGTCTTTTCTTAAGCATTTACATTAATTCTTCCCCTTATGCATCAAGTTTGGTGCTACCCCCAGGAATTGGTTATTATATTTTTCTAAAAATTCATTTGAATTCTCCAGACTAATAATTTTTTTTTCTTTCTTTTGTCTTTGCAGCTCACCGATGACGTAACTAGAAAAAAAATAGAATATCAAAAAAATTTGGAAATGTACAAGTCGATGAGATCGAGACTCGAGGAATATTATATCAAAGGTAAGGAAAAGACGCATCAAACGCATCAAATCACACCTGGGAGGCAGTAATCCGGTTTGCTTTAAAATGTAAACGACGATACCGTATTTTTAAATGATTTGATTGTTTCAAAACCATGTATTTTGTCGTAAAACTGGGTCATGAGTAGTGGTACACCGGCATTTAAAGGGGCAATTATGACATCTTCGAATGACTGACCTTTAATTTGTTTAGATTCCCCGTCATCATTGTAATAATGGTGATTGATATAATTTTAGCAGTAGGAAAAAAAAAAAAAAAAAAATCATGCGAAGAAATTAATTACCGAGTAGCAGTCACAGGCTTACTTTGTCGTTTTGTGGGGTTTCGTCAATAAGTTGGATGTTCAAAAATTATGGAAATTCGATTTTCCTATTGTCCTAATTACTTATGGGACTTAGCTTTAAGCCAAAAGTATTATATTTTTTCTATTTTGGAAAAATCATTGTGTATTCAACGATTGCTTTTTTTGAGGAGACGCAGAGGGAATGGAAAAAACTTGTTTTATGAAAAAGTTTATTACTTTTGGATTATCTCCGTATAAGCCACCTCGATTTGTTTTATCTGATTTCTATAATTTTTCGTAAGGGAAAACATTGATTAAACTGAAACGCAAAGTGGAATTCATTTTTTTTTTTTTTTTCATGCCGTCAGGAGATTTTTTTTTAGCAAAACCTTGCTTCCGTCAAACATTTTAAAACGATGCCTGTTTTCAAATTGATAAGCAAAAGCTTAACATCATTTCGAGAAAGTTATAGTTCCGGTAATACGAGACCTTGGATTTTTTGGCGCAGAGGTTAAAAAATTGATTTAAAAGCGCACAAATCAGTTTCAGGCTTCTTAAATTGATATTGTCAAAGGACACAAGTGAATTTTGCATTCTTGATTTGGTCTTAATTGTCATTTTTTTTTTTTTTTTTTTTTTAACTTCCTTATGTCTTTGTAATATTTGTAACCAATTGAAACCTTTTCTATTTTGCGGAAAAACTATTCATGGCATTTTCAGTGGTGCTTAAATTATTTAATTGGCAAGATTAATACTGGTTAGGGTGGTTCAAAACAAATGGGCAATCTAGAATTCTTTAGGGTCTTAAAACACTTCATGAATGAACACATATGATTTTTTAAAATTTTTTAGGAGTTGCTCCCGGCCACTAAATATTTTCTGACTCAAATTAGTTAAAGTGGGGTGAAATTTCAAAAATTCGCTCCAAAAACGAATGGTGATATAAATAAGCTTATTTCATATTTTTACAGGTTTTAAAACTAGTGTATCAGCCTTTCTGAAAAATTTTTTTTTCAAAAAAATAAAGTGGAGTAAAAGGGCATACTGCATATATGTGTACCTCCCCATGAAAAGGGCCCACTTGGCATTTGGTGCTTAGAATTTTTTGTTTGTAAACAAAGGGTTTTCTTACAAGTTAAATATCCACAGCCTTCCATGTTACCATCTCCCAGGTGGGCCCTTTTCATGTGGAGGTACACATGACCAAAAGGTTTTGTATTTTGTATTGGGTTTATTTTAAAAGTTTATAAATTTTTTGGAAACTCAGTTTTTGAATTAAACGACATATGCCGATATTCTCTCGTAATATTTATATGAAAAAATCATACTGGGATATAGGGGCATATCCCGACTGGGCAGGTTAGGTTGCCTAGGCAGGAAGCACTCTAGAGTGTGCGGTGCCTAGGTAGGAAGCAGTCCTAGAGGGTGCGGTTCCTCAGTAGGAAGCACTGTAGAGTGTGCGGTGCCTAGGCAGGATTCACTCTAGAGTGTGCGGTGCCTAGGCAGGAAGCACTCTAGAGTGTTCGCTACCTAGGTGGGAAGCAGTCCTAGAGTGTACAATACCTAAGTAGGAAGAACTCTAGAGTGTGCGGTAACTAGGTAAGATGCACTCTAGAGTGTGCGGTGCCTAGGCAGGAATCATTCTAGCGTGTGCAATGCCTAGGCAGGAATCATTCTAGCGTGTGCAATGCCTAGGCAGGATGCACTCTAGAGTGTGTGGTGCCTAGGTAGGAATAACACTAGAGTGTGCGGTGCCTAGGCAGGAAGCACTCTAGAGTGTGCGGTGCCTAGGCAGGAAGCACTCTAGAGTGTGCGGTGCCTAGGCAGGAAGCACTCTAGAGTGTGCGGTGCCTAGGCAGGAATCACTCTAGAGTGTGCGGTGCCTAGGCAGGAATCACTCTAGAGTGTGCGGTGCCTAGGCAGGAATCACTCTAGAGTGTGCGGTGCCTAGGCAGGAAGCACTCTAGAGTGTGCGGTGCCTAAGGCAGGAATCACTCTAGAGTGTGCGGTGCCTAGGCAGGAAGCACTCTAGAGTGTGCGGTGCCTAGCCAGGAAGCACTCTAGAGTGTGCGGTGCCTAGGCAGGAAGGACTCTAGAGTGTGCGGTGCCTAGGCAGGAATCACTCTAGAGTGTGCGGTGCCTAGGCAGGAATCACTCTAGAGTGTGCGGTGCCTAGGCAGGAATCACTCTAGAGTGTGCGGTGCCTAGGCAGGAATCACTCTAGAGTGTGCGGTGCCTAGGCAGGAATCACTCTAGAGTGTGCGGTGCCTAGGCAGGATCACTCTAGAGTGTGCGGTGCCTAGGCAGGAAGCACTCTAGAGTGTGCGGTGCCTAAGGCAGGAATCACTCTAGAGTGTGCGGTGCCTAGGCAGGAAGCACTCTAGAGTGTGCGGTGCCTAGCCAGGAAGCACTCTAGAGTGTGCGGTGCCTAGGCAGGAAGGACTCTAGAGTTTGCGGTGCCTAGGCAGGAAGCACTCTAGAGTTTGCGGTGCCTAGGCAGGAATCACTCTAGAGTGTGCGGTGCCTAGGCAGGAATCACTCTAGAGTGTGCGGTGCCTAGGCAGGAAGCACTCTAGAGTGTGCGGTGCCTAGGCAGGAATCACTCTAGAGTGTGCGGTGCCTAGGCAGGAAGCACTCTAGAGTGTGCGGTGCCTAGGCAGGAATCACTCTAGAGTGTGCTCTACTTAGGTATAAAAACGATACTTGGGTAATATACTGTATAGTGTTTTCTACCTGAAGGTAGAAAGGTAGGTAGGAAGGTTTCCTGGCACGAAAAAACATAAAATTTTCGATTAAAAAATCAAAAGTTAAAAAAAGTTAGTCAAAATTTTAATAAAAGTCTTCAAAGTTGAAATTTTAATATTAAAACATTGCTTTAGCTCACATTCTTGGCTAAAGGAAAAAGGACAAAAGTAAAAATTTTAGTGAACATTTTGTTTAAAATTTCTAAGTTCTGGTTTTTAAAAACATGTAGTGTAATTTTAATATTTTAAAAAGGCCAAAGTTAGAAACAAATGCACGGTAAAAAATTTGATGTTAAAAGTAACACATTTCGCTAGTAAAAAAAGAGGCTACACATTTTTTCCATGTCAATTTTACATCCTAAAACGATTGTCTTGCATCGATTTGATTGTTGATCAACCAATAAACAATCGTCATTTGTCAACACAAAATATTTACATTCAACTTTTAACATAAAAAGGGTTACATATTGAATGTGTAGCCCTTTTTTAGGCTGTTAACATAAAATTTTTTACCGTGTGGTCGAAATATTATTTAAAATTTGATTTTTTTTTAAAAGTAAAATTTACAAGAAATTTTCTAAGTAATGCTTTCGTTCATGTCGTCCATTTTAAATTTTAACTTTAAATTTCTTGCAAATTTTACTTTAAAACGCAAGGAAAATTTAAAAGAAAAATTTAATTAAACTTACAAGAAGTTTTCTAAGTTCTTGCTTTCGTTCATGTCGTCTAATTTTACAATTAGAAAAGGCCAAAAGTTAAATAAAAATTTAATGTTTTTGTATACGGGACACAGAAGCATTTTTTACACATATTTTCTTCTTTTTTTTAGTATGTGCGCTTTTATTATGTGCCCGATTTTTTTGACTTAAAGAAAAACAATTTTATTCTGTGCGTATACCCGCAATAAATTATTTAAAAAAAAAACTTGACATTTACATGCTCTAGATTTAAAAGAATAAACGTTCTTAACTTATTTAATTTCATTTAACGTTCTGGACAACTTTTTTTTTTCTTCATTTCAAGCAGTAAGTTCGATATATTACACCTAACCGGCTACTTTTATAAAGAAATGTATTTGTCGAACTTATCATGTTTCCCGTTATCCCCCGGTATCTTCACCACAAAGATGCAATCTTTTTTTTTTTTTTTTTTTTTTAATCTCCTTACAAGTTGCATCAGCAAGCAAAAAGAAAAAAAAATCCTATTAATCAAATGAAGACAATCAAGTCTCGGGGTTATGATTTGACATGATCTTTTAAGCCTTATTTAATGCGTTGATGATGGGCTACCTTTAATTAATGTCCCCATTCCGAGAGTTGGTAATCAAGGCAAGATCGATGGATTATATTTGGCCGAGCTTTTTTTTAAGATTATATTTCGTTTTTGGACGAAATGACCAAGCGTATATAAATTGATGGAATTAATCGGCCTAATGACTGGTTTAAAAATCCGACCGTGCCTCGGACCCAAAGGCAAAAGGTGGTTTCTATTAAAATGGATTTGCTTTTTTGATCACCGCGAGTTGATTTCTTATTCAAGGCGTCAAGAGATGTGCATTACTCTTTTTTTTATTTTTTTTCCGTAAAATCCGGAAATGCACGCTGTTTGCATTGAAAGAAATAGAAGTGAAATCGAGATTTTAATTTTATATCATCCTAACCGGATTTTATAGTCTTCTCACCTAAATGACATTAGATACAAAATAACTGTTACCTTGCAACTAAATGTTTAGACGTTTAAATGAACAAGTCGCCTTTGATGGATAACTAGGAAAAAAACTATAAAAAGAAATATAAGTTTTATTCCGAGGATTTTAATGTCTTTTTTCAATAAAAAAAATAAATAAAAAAAGGAAGTAGCATCCATTTTTTTTTTGACATATAACTGGAAAAAATTGCTGCTTTGAAAATTATTATAATCTTAAAGAGGCGAAGCATAATATATAAATTTAATTTATTTTATTTTATTTTTTTGATAGGTGGTCGAGGTGGGAAAAAATTCGAAGAAATGCGAGACAAATACCAAAAAACATGTAGAAAGTTACACCAAACCCACAACGAATATGTTTTATTGCTCGCGGAAGCCGTGGAATTTGAGAGAGATTACAGGACTATACTTTTTCCAGGTATGTTTGAGTTTAATTAGCGAGTTGGTGATAATTACTCTTAATTGTATTTTTTTAAAAAAGAAATAACGATGATAGTTTGATTATTTGATTGATAATCTTTCATTTTTTTATTTACAGGTCTTATAGAGAGTCATCAAAACGTACAAGAAAATCTAGTTCAAGCCTGGAAAAATACATTAGAGGACGTTGCCAAATATTCTAGTCTTTGCACAGAACAATTTCAGGATTTAGAAATACGTTTAAGCAAAATTATCGAAGGCATAAGGCCCAATCAGGAATATGTCGGGTTATCAGAAAAATACAGGTAATTTTGCGAAAACGTTTTTTGAACGATGACATATGGATAATAGGACTGGGAATTTTCGAGGGCGCGACCTAAAAATGTTTTAGGTCTCGTTTCAGGACATCCTAAAAAATTAATTCGAAATTTAGATCAAATTCATTTGTTAGGAAATCTAGGTCCGAAAATCATTCGATGTAGGCAAAATAAAAAGAGGCATCCAGAAGAATAAAAACTTATTTTGGTTGAACTCACTTGGGTTTTTTTCATTCCGAAAATCTAGAAACGAAAGGGGGCATCTTATTTTTCTAAAAACTCTGTGGGCTTTATGAGCTAAAATTATTTTTTAGGAAAAATTTGAAAAAAATTCTATGTAATTGTAAAAATTTAAGCTATTTTGATAGTAAAAAAACTTTTTTTTTTCATTCATTATGAGAAGTTCAAAAGACAAAAATTTTTGAATTAAAAAAAAAAACGATTTACAGGAATTTTTTTACAAATTTCCTTATTTTTTTGTTTTGTAACAGTGAAGGCGCCTTTTTTACTTTTCAAAAAGACGCACCTGCAAAATCCAGGTAGCTCGGGGTTTCAATCCGTCTCTGCATGGATAAATGCAGTAATATTGATGCTGGCCCAGTTTGGCCATTCAAGAACAAGTTTTTAGAAAAACCTTTTTATCTGTGAGCTTGAATATCAACTGGGTTGTTTTGACACGAGGAAAACGATGGTTAAGTCCATTTTTCGATTTGATTACTAGTCCAGTAGCTATAAAGGGGGATCAGTGTCACTGAAAGCAAATATGAGCCCCCTTCTCCCTCCTCTTGAAATTTTTGAAGTTTTTTTTTTTTTTTTTCATATAACGAACCAGGAAATACAGGAAGTGGTAGCATTTTCTTCACTTTTTGCCATAAAAATTATTTGGAGCTCATCGTTCGAAAACATTGAAGCCTCCTTGTCCCTCGGGTGGCTATTAGCCGTTCTTGCTTTTTTTCGGTAAATCCATACAGGGTTAAGCTGTGCATCTTGTGGTATTTTATAGATGTTACGCCCCGTTTGTAAATTTGCCCAGTTCATGAACTGGGCAAAAAAATTGCCCCGTTCATGAATCGGGCAGCAAAATTGCTCAGTTCATGAACTGGGCAACCTTATTTTTGCCCATTTCATGAACGGGGCAAGCAGCCTACCCAGTTCATGAACGGGGAAATTTTTTTGCCCAGTTCATGAACTGGGCATTTCACAAACGGGGCGTAACATATATATAAAATACTACAAGATGTACAGCTTAACCCCATACGGTTTACCCCGTAGGGACCCAATTATTGGGTAAGTTACGGAGTAAAAACTCCGTAACTTTCTTCAAATTTTTCATGTCTCATTTATCGATTTTAACTGGACATTTTTATATAAAAATTAGAATTACCTGCCGTCTTTGGAGTCCTCTAATCTGTATGTTATTATTTTTTTTAAATTATTAAAAATTACAGAATCACTCTAAAACTCCTGTTAATTGAAATTTCCGATTCTTTTTTTACTTTCTGTAAATTTTTTTTTTTTTTAAGCCAAAAATTTTATTATTTTTTTGAATTTTTTCAGGGTTTCTCCGACCAACGCTACCCTTTTTACATTCGACGATTCTTTAATCCAGGACACTCCTGGGAAATTGCAGCCAAATCAGTTAACCGTCGATAACTTGACGATCGATTGGTTGAGATCGAGACTAACCGAACTCGACGTGAAAATAAAAGATGAGCAAGAGAAGATGCTCGAACTAGGCGAAAGCATTTTAAACAACGGCAAGTCCCAAGATACCATGAACAAGTAAGTGTGCTAACCAAATTAAATTCGATAAATTATTTGTTTAAAATAAATTACGTACGGTTAAACCGGTATGCGTGGTTGACGTGCCCTTGAACACGATTATAGATTTTTGAAGGTTTGAAGGTGTACGAGGAATTAATTTTTTATTTATTTTTTTAATTTTTTTATTTTCACAGTCGGATGTGTCCATCCCCTGAAATCGTGAGGAAACGTCGCGAGCTAATCGAAATGAGATGTGACGAACGAAAACTAGTCCGACAGTTTGAAATTATAAAGTATGCTTTGAACGAACTTGGTTGCGAGGAACTCCCGTCTGGTTGTGATTTATCAATCGAAAGTACCGTCATCCACGTTCACGATCAAGAGGTATTAAATCAAATTTTTTTGAACAGGCTAAAAACATGGTGCTTAACTAAACGTTTCTTTTACACTAATGTATTACTACAATTTTTTATTTTTTATTTATTTATTTTTTTTCTATTTTCTTACTGTTTTAACTTATTTCGATTTTTTTTCCATTCTTTCAATAACTAACTTCACAAAAAGAAAAAAAAATCTTTCTCTTAAATTTTATTCTTCTCTGCTTCTATTTCTGGTAAGTTTATTCTATTCGTAAATTAATTTGAACACTATTTGGCCGCCTTGAGAAGAAGGTTTGAGCTTTTTTTTTTTTTTTTTTACTGTGTTTAAAAAATTTTGCAAAAGGTGGCGGTATTTTTAACAGGGAAACGGTGTAGGTAAAGCAGATGGACTGGCAGATTCGGGGAAACCATTAACAAGACCGCCAAGCTCACTCAGTCAACATAAAATAAATTTTACAAGTCATTTTAACACTTTGATGAGCCGGATACGACGGAAGTCGGTGCCATCGACTCCGGTGCTTGGGGTAGCCGCTCGGAAAGCTTTAGATCGTAGAGGAAAGAGTGAGGACAAAGAGGAACGGGAAGTATGTGAGATATTTAAAGGAAGTGATGACGCTTTATTATCCCGTTTGACAACTAACACTAACAAATTGTATTTATGGTGTACGCAAAATGACGTTTCGGTAAGTCGGAAATGAAAAACGTACGCTTATTTATTTAGCAGCTTATTTTTATTTACGTGAAGATGTTAAAAAAATAAGAGTGGAACATTTATTTCAATAGAAGAAGGAAATAATAAGAATTATTTTTATATTTAATTTATTATTGGAAAATTAATGCATTTTCACGGTTATGCATTCATTTGGCACAGTGCTCCTTAACAAAAATACTTTTCGACTGAAATGACAAAAAAAACTGCTAAGCGTGGCATGCGAATGAGCCTTTGTTAGGAAACATGTTAACTACTAAAATCCACTAAAATCAAAATCCAAATCAAAACCAAAATCTTACCTGATTGTCGCCCCCCCCTATCCCCCACAACGCCATTGGCCCCTCAAATTTTTTAAAAGCTTTGTTACATATCATATGAAAGCTCATTGTAAATGCTTTAAAATGAGATCTTGCCGAGATTTATATCTGTTGCTTGGACGGAGATACCGTCGTTTCAATACACCAAAATTAAATGTCTAATTTTCGACTTCTGAAAACTAGACGATATCTCCGTCCCGGTAAAAGATAATAACCTCAGCTAGGTCAGATTTTAAAGCATTTCCTGTGGGCTTTCATATGATATGTAACAAGCCTTGAAGAAAATTAGAGGGGCCGGGGGGGTAAAGGGGGATGGGGGTGGGATAGGGGGTGCAACCAGGTAAGATTTTAATTTTAGTGAATTTTGGTAGTTTACATTTTTCCTAGCAAAGAATCATTAACTGTATTTTTTTTTTTTTGTCATTTTAGTCGAAAAGTATTTTTGTTCAAGAGCACTGTGATTGGATAAAAAATGAAAAGCTTGCTTTCTGAGCTTTTGCTATAATTTCGAAATTTTTGAACAACTAAAAAAATAAGCTTACAAAAAAATTAACATTAAATTATACTGCTTTTCTCGTTAAAATTTTTTGATTAAGAAAAAAAAAATTAATTAATTAATTAATGCTTTATATAATAAAACTAATTTAGCTTTACTGTTTTCTTACTAATTCGTTTAGACGGATTTACTTAACTTCGAGCTTTTAATATTTGATGGTGCTTTTGGCAAAGAAATCCCTCTTCTTGTTGATCTCTTTCGATTAATACAGCTTGATATAAGGTAAGCATTTTTAATCCGTTTGAAAAATTTTCTAATAGCTTACTTAATGTTCTGTTTAATTTATTTTACATTTTAATATAATTTCCAATTTTCCGTTTAAAATTATTATTAATTTTTTTTTTTTCATTTCGTTTAATATTTTAAAATTTTTCAGTTTTCAAACACCAACGCGAAGTCTTTAGTCGACGAGGAATGGTTCCACGGGGTTTTGCCGAGAGAAGAAGTAGTAAGGCTGTTGACTAGAGAAGGAGATTTTTTAGTCAGGGAAACGACCAGAAACGATGAATGTCAAACTGTCCTTTCAGTCGCTTGGGGCGGTCATAAACATTTTATAGTTCAAACAACACCAGAGGTATTTCCTTGAAAACCATTTTCTTTTTCTTGAAAATTTTTCTAGAATTTTTACAAAATTTTTTTTATAATTTTTAGGGTCATTATCGGTTTGAAGGGCCTTCGTTTCCGACAATCCAAGAACTTATTCTTCATCAATACCAAAGCGGGCTCCCGGTTACCGCTCGATCCGGCGCAATATTAAGGAAACCTATTTTAAGAGAAAGATGGGAATTGAATAACGACGATGTTCAGTTGTTAGATAAAATAGGAAGGGTAAATATTTTCTTTTAATCAAAATTAATAATTATTTTCACTTATTTTTTAAAAAATACTTTCTTCGTATTTTCCTTAGGGAAACTTCGGAGATGTTTACAAAGCCAGGCTAAAATCCACAAAACAAGACGTCGCTGTCAAAACATGTAGAGTAGCTTTACCCGACGAACACAAGAAGAAATTTTTGCAGGAAGGCCGTATTTTAAAACAGTATGACCATCCGAATATTGTAAAATTGATCGGTATCTGCGTTCAAAAGCAGCCTATCATGATAGTTATGGAATTGGTGCCGGGCGGATCTTTACTGACCTTCCTTCGTACCAGAGCGGCAGCTTTAACGTCCCAGCAGCTATTGAAAATGTGTAAAGATGCCGCAGCAGGGATGCGTTATTTAGAATCGAGGAATTGCATTCATCGGGATTTGGCCGCGAGAAACTGTTTGATAGGATACGAAGATATGGTGAAAATTTCCGACTTTGGCATGTCACGCGAAGAGGAAGAGTACATAGTTTCGGATGGAATGAAACAAATCCCTATCAAGTGGACAGCTCCTGAAGCTTTAAATTTTGGGAAATATACATCCCTCTGTGATGTTTGGAGTTACGGAGTTTTGGCGTGGGAAATATTTGCTAGGGGAGGTGTTCCGTATCCAGGATTGTCGAATTCGAAAGCCAGAGAAAAAATCGATAATGGTAACAAAATTTGTTTAAAAAAAATTGTTTTATTTGTATTAACTTTTTATAATTTGTTTTCAGGTTACCGAATGCCTGCACCCGAAGGAACTCCTGACGAAATGTACAAATTAATGCTTAGATGTTGGGAATATCAACCCGAAAGTCGCCCACATTTTGATGAAATTTTTAACGTTGTCGATAATTTGTGCTCCACTCTTTATCCGGACTAAATTTTTTGTGTAAGGGATGTGGACTAGCGACCGCTGTGATATCTTATTCACATGCAAAGGCATGCAGTAGCATAATTTGTTTATCAGTTCTTGTAATACCTTCCGAGCCACGATTTTAGTTCGTTTTACAGAATAACTTATTTTTTGAATCGATGTTTTCCCTATGTTAATTTAGTGATCCTGGCCGATCAAAGCTGAAGAATAGTGGCTGAATATAAACTATTGTAAAAATTACTTTAGTATCCAGTAATTTATATTTTTAAATTTAGTGCAATATAAATGAGAAATTTTGAAAACAGTATGTCTTTTTACCTAAGTTATGGAACAAATGTTTCTAAACTGATCTCTACTCATAAAAGTAAAATTCAATCATTATGTCTCGATTTTTTCCAATAATGTATTTAAAATATTGGTTTTGCAGTTAAATCTGTGACTTTATAGTTATTAGTTATTAATATTACCATAAATTTGACAATCACGGCTTCAAAAGTGCTTTTAATTTTTTTTAGTGATCAGTAATTAATTGGATCTGAGATTGCCCTGTATTTTTCGAAATAACACATTCTGCTGATTCCGATAAATTATAATGTAGTATAAAATAATATATTAAGTGTTGCTTACACTTCCGAAAGAAACTTTTTTTTTTTTTTTTGCGGCAGAAAATAGTGTATTAAACCTTATGCCAATTAATGTTTACTGATGATTATTAACTGAAGCAATTCTTGGGAGTCTACCAACAGCGTCCCAAACTTTCTTTAATTTTAAAAATTCGAACGAAATTTCTTTCGGCTCCAATGTTTTCATGAAATAAAATACGTACTTTTTTCATTTTTGATTCATCCGATTATGTGTTGAAAACAAATAATTACAATTACAGCGAATTTTCAAATCTCTGTGAATAAGGGTCTAAAATCTTTTTGGTATTGGAAAAGGACCATCAAATGACCTCACAGAGTAAGTTTAAATAGTTGTAATTACTTTATGGGCGTAAGATATTTATCCAAGATAACTATCCAAATCACTAAATTTCGGAAAAATGTATTGAAGGAATGGATTGCAGCATACTGTCATAATTTATTTAATTTATTGCGTTATTAGCGGAAATATTTTTTCTTCTGATAAAAAAAAAACTTACTGAAAGTAAACAAGTAAACCGTTAACTGGCTGCATCGTTAGCTTTGTCAGGGCCCTTTGCTTTGCTAATTCTCGATAACTCCGAAAGATGGCGCGATTCGCCCGGCCTGTTTCAAAGCGTGCTCAGTTGAAAAGATAGATTTGAATGGTGAAGTTGACGGGTGAGGGTAGTGGTGCATTGAAATATTGTCACGAAAAGAAATCGATTAGAGAAAAAAAATTTTTTTGATTCGTAACGAAAATGACATCATTGGATAATGTTTCGTTTTACCTGTTCGTAATATTAATAATAAGTGTCAGTGATGTGAATTCAAAAAACACGACAGTGGAGGAGAAAATCAAATATGATTCTGACCTATCAGAGGTAGGATTTCTCATAACCATTTTTTTTTTGCCCATTTGCTGTTAATTCCAAAAAACCTTTATACCTTAATATCTTAACGCTGACGATGAATTTTTATTTTATTTAGAATTTGAGTGTGTCATATCGTTTAAATAATTCCATATTAGTGAGTTGCCAGTTTAAACTACGGGGTCAATTTAATTGATTATAGTAAATGAATGAGTTAATAAATATTTGCCGGTCGTTTTGTGGTTTTTTCGGTGTGGAAACCTTTTAAATGGAAGCCATTCCGTACTTTTTTTTTTATGCAAAAAGAAAAAATCATGAATGGAATTATTTTTATTTTTTATGTTGGAGGTGTATGCTGTGAATAAAGAAAATTAGTACCCGGCGTGTTTGACAGGTGTGGATATGCGTGGTACCTTTTTATTGTGTTATGAAAAATTACCTGCTAATCCTTTAGCTGCTGTGTGACAGCTCGTTTCTCTCTTTTTTTCCGCCGATTAAAATCAGTTTTGTTGGTGTGATTAATTTTGTTGGATTGTATGCTTCTTAAGATATTTTTAGTTCCAAATTGAAAAAAATTTGTCACTCAGCCTTTTTTTTTACAGTAAAATTTTTGATGAAGAAAAAATTTTTTTTTACGTTTAATTAAGCTTATATATTTTTTATTTTGGACAACTAGGTCTATCAAATATGTCTTCCTTTTCCACTCCCTTCTGTAGGTGAATTTCATTAAAACCAATTTTACCTTGAAAAACATGTGATAATCGGGTGGCCTTACCCCTTTGAAAATAATTTCTGAAACTCTTTGGCGTAATTGTTAAATTTTCTTAAAACCTAGAGTCTAAAAAAAAAAAATTGTCAGGGCAGCAATTCCAGATTGAATTTTTAATTGATGTCCAACAATAGTTACTTGTAAAATAACAAAAAAATTTACAAACATTTTTTTTTGGTAAAATCAAAATTAGTAACGCCGGTTTTTGCAGTGAAAAATTGCGGTTTGGTTTCAGCTTTAAAAATATCTAGAACGTTATTCCCAGAATAAAAAAAAATTTGTTTGTTCGGCAAGAACACCGATTCGCATAATTTCATTTTCTAGGAACTTAAAGACCAATACTTAGGCCTATGTCATTTTAATTTAATTAAATGACTATTTATGTCTAAGAAAGTTCATCGTGTGAGTGTATGTATGTTTTTCTTTTTTTTCTTGACAGTAATGATGGGAATGATTGTTTATGTCGAATGAATTCACATCTGATTTTTTTGTGCGTATGAAGAAAAGCCGGTTCCAGGATATCTTTTTTTTTTTTTTTTCTTGCGTCAAGTAATTAATTGTAATTGGTTTCGGATCCAAATATTTCAAATTTAATTATCAATCAGTAAAAAAACAAGTTTCTGTCCGTTTCATTAATGTTTATTTTTTCTTTTTTTTTTGTGGTAGGATGGTACGGTAATAGACGGTCGAGACTGAAACATGCGTTAGACCTTGAATAAGAATAACCAAGTGTGACCACAATATCCTTCCTGGATTCACTCGTCCTGAGTATCAGCCATCTGCTGATGAAAATGTACAGGGTGGTTCATGAATAAAAAAAAAGTTTTAATGGGATAACTTTCAATGCCCCAGAGCAGTCAGCATCATGCGTACGCAATGCTTGTAAAGCTTTAGGCAGAAATTATATTTTCAATTCAATTTTTAAATTACAACTTAAAAAAAAAAAAAATGTATTACTGGATAAAGGTTACGGCAGTGCTGACATCTTAATGTTATCGTAATAATTGTTTAATTATTACGATAACGCTCTAAAATAGTACGAATGAGGGAGATTAAGGAGTACAGATATCTGCTGTAGCCATTACCCAGTAATACATATTTTTTTAAAAAAGTTGTAATTTAAAGTTTGAATCGAAAATGTAATTCAAATTCTGGTATATTTTTTAAAAACTTTTCCAATATAGGTTTTCTGACTGATTGTGGATAGGATAGAAAGTCGAATGGAAATATAATCTCGGATGTAATCTTAGTAAGCTTCTTTTGGAAATGGTCGACGAAATCCTTTTTTTTTTTCTTAAGTTCGCGGAAATTGAACGAACGAAACGTCCCTTGATTTTCTTCACCATAGGCAATTCTGAGAATTTGTTTTTATATACCTTTTTTTTTTTTTTTTGTTTTTAACTGAAAAAGTCAGTTTTTTTTATTTATTTTTTATTTTTATTTTTATTTATTTATTTTTTTTTTTTTAGCATTGTTTGCTTAAAGTAAAAGATATAAATGAATGTCTATCATAAGGTGACGTAAGCATTCTCTGTGGCTTAAATAATGATTTCCGTTATCATGAAAATCGTTGAGACAGTTTAATTATCCGTTTTTAGTTGGCCTTTGTAAAGGTAACTTTTTTAAAAAATCCGGTCAAAAGCACTAGTCGTGCTTTTTTTTCTATTACCTTGCAATAATATTTTGTAAGAAGAAGAAGAATTTATCGGAAAAATATTTTAATCTTTATAAAATTCAAAGAATTTACATTTTTTGTTTTTTCAAATTTTTTCAAAAAGGTTCGTCCAACTCTGTCCGCCTTTGTGTAGTTTTTTTTTTCCTCTAGATTTATTTGGGGAATTTTAATTCATCATAATTTTTGCGCTAATGTTGACTCGGGTAGAATCTGGGTCTTAAAGTGAAATTTAAGCGTAAACAATAAAACATAAAAAAATACTTCTCATAATCCCAAGGCGGTGTAAGGTAGCGAAATACTTTTAATAGTAAAATGCAACTTGGTAACCCAAGCCGGTTATAATGACCATGAATCTGTTAATTTTCAATTCATAATCTATGCTGATTTACGATGGAAATATATTACATGTTATTTATTTTATTGTGAGAGAATTATGTTGACGCTCACGTTTTAACACGGTGTCTGACAAGTGTGGAAACCATCTAACACCTCGGAAGATTCGCTAAATATAAAAAGCTATTTTTTGACTTGAATCAAATTGGCTCCTTATTTTAGGGGAGTGGGAGCAGTAGAACCCCCTAAAATTTAGCAAGAAGGGTCAAAAGATGCACAGTCGGATAGACCTTTATTTGCAAAAAAAATTTACACTTCGATGCTTAAAATCGTTTTAGAGAGGGCATTTATTCAAAACTTCACTTGAAAATTAGTCACGACGACGGCTGAGTGGCGAGCGTGCTCGACTCCGAAACGAATGATCGTGTGGAGTCTTGGTTCGAACCTGATTTCAGTCAGGATTTTTTTCCGCCAGCATTCACCTCTGATACTCATGTGTGTATCATGTGAAGAAGACCGATGTGTCACAGGGTTCGGATTCCCTGCCTAAATAAAGTAGGTCCCGCTCATTCGTAAAATACCTTTGCGATATGAGTGCCCCGTCTTCGAGCTCGTCACTCGATACATTAAGGGGTATGACGTAGTAACGTCTAAACCTTACACCAGAAGCCGAACTTGGTAAAGGTAGGCGCCGGGTTATAGGGCTTCATGTCCTGATTATGCCGAAAAAGAAGAAGAAGACTTGAAAATTAGGCTCCTCCAAATCAGAAAAAAAACGAAATAACAAATAGCAGTAAGCAAGTACAGACAACATATTTATATTAACAAAAAACTGGTTCCGTTTCTTCTTGGCTGAAGCTTTAGCAGCTTTAACAATACGCCTTTTTACGACAGGAAGATCATTTTTCTTATGAACGACGTATCTTTGTGCTTCCTCGTAATTTCAGAAGTTGAGGAACTCTACTGGGGTTTTTGCTTTTCTAGCTAAGTGAAGGTAACCTAAAACCCCCTCTTTTAAAACTGAGCTTTTGGTTTTGACAGGAAATTTTGAATATATGAGGAGAAGGCTGCGAAAATTTTCCGCTAGGTTCGTTAAATTGCTTTAACGGTAATAAAAACGAGCTATATCTAACGATAGTTGATTTTGATTGGCTACTTTGATTGGTTGATTTTGATTGGTTGTTATGGACATCCTGCGCTCGTCGCGAGAAAATTTTGCAGCTGCCGTCCTTAGTTAAAGTTTTTGTATATTTTTCCAACACGTTGAATCATGCTATTTTGCATTTCATTTTTGCCATTACGTCATCGAAACTTAATGATTTATTTTATTTTTGTTTTGATTTGATTTCATAAAAAAATGGAACCTTATAAATAAGAAATTCCCAGGTGGTTCCTTTTCATGCAGACTCGTGCACAATTTTTTTTTCTCTATTAAACCAAAAGTGGACTGGTCATATTCAGCAGATTTCAAAGTGATGATTGATGCCTGATTTTCACTGATGTTAACAGTTTATATGATGACCGTGTGTTTTCAGAAACGTAATTCTTGGCCTAAATATTCGTGATTTTGACCTGGAGTAAGACAGGGAGGTGGGGGGCCTTTCAGACATGGCCCACCCCTTTCCTTTTTTCGTAAACATTGTTGCCCTTCTGGTCCTGACGTCTTTATATTTATCTGTCGTATTCCTTGTCTGTCGAGTCGTTTCCTTGCTAACGAAAAAAAAAAAATTGTTTAAAGTCTGACAAAAATAATAAATAAAAATGGATCCAAAAATGAGTCAAATAGTGATATTGCAGTTTTTGTCCCAATAAATAAATAAGTGAAATGAAGTGCAATACAAAGTAACATAAAACATGCAATTTTGAGATTATATTTTATATTATTTTGCGGAAAAAATTTAATTTTTTAGCGTTTGAAAAATAAGGTACGACATGTGGAACGCGTAACTCTTGGTCGTCCCCCACAAGATATGGGAGATCCATGACCCTTTTTACGCTGCCTAAGAACTTGTGGAATAAAGGCTTTTCACTGCACTTTTTTCGATTTTAATTTTTATTTGTACAAGGTGAATTACAACACCGCAATATGTTAAGCGAGACTTTTTTTTTTTTTTTTTTTTTTTTTTTTGGAATATGCATCCAGTATGACACGTATACGTGAACCCGGTAGCAAGTTTCGTCCGTTAGAAAAAATGTTACATAAAAGGTCATTTTTATCACGAAAATCGAACCTTTACCTATCTTCCCCTTCACTCACCCCTAACATTTTGAATTCCTTGGAGGATAATAGGATATCCTCGTAAACGTAAATATAATTACGGTCTGATATCAGGTTTTTTTTTTGGGGTGCAAAAAATAAGGGTGGCAAGGAAATTGAACGTCGGGGAAAAGGTAATATACTTTTAAAAAAAATTTCTCGCATGTTTATGGGATTCACTTTTTTGTCATCACGTTTGGAACACGCTTATTGTTCTTTAGACGGGCGAAGGTTGTAATTACTCCTGAAAAGAATGTTTAATGACAGTTTAAAATACGAGAAAATGGGACACTCGGTGCATGTATATTTATCGGATAGGCGGGCCCGATCCAGATTGTGTTCGTTCTTTGAAGACATGAACACTTTGAAAGATTTACTAAAAAATCACCGGCTGAGTTAGGCGATCAAGCCTAAGGTGAACCATTTAAATAAGCATGTGTGAATATCGGCGTTTCTTTTACAGGATCTAATTTTTTTTTTTTAATTTTAGTATTGTTAGATTTCGACAAAAAGCCTTGGGAGAATTATTACCGCTGATGTTTTCATTATTGATTCATTTTCTTTAAGGGCAGGCAACGCCCTTTATAAATGATGAATGCTTGCCGGGTGCGAACACGTACATGTAACGAACGGAGCCTTTTAAGCAAGGATTATCGTCTTAAATTGACATGGATCAATATAGTGTGCCTTATTATGGAAGGTTGGATTTAAAATAATCCTACCCCATCATCCCGGTTTTCGATTTAGTAATTAGAAAATGGGGATCCAACCGCGGAAATAAATTAAGCTTTTTTTTATTTATTTTTTAATTTTTTTTTTTTTTTTTTTTTTTTTTTTTTTTTTTTTTGCTGCAATGGTAGCGTTGTTTTATTGATGTTGATGCAGAATATTTTGAGTATCCCTAAACTTGAGCCATGGGCATGGATTTTCAAATAAATTCGGATTCTGTCTAGGGGACCGTAGTGATTGCACGGTAGTAAGGGATTTATTCAATACCGGTAGTAAGGTAGAAATTTTGTTCAAATACCGATATTTAAAAGATAAAAACATTATGGAGCTCTATTTTATAGTTTTCACATGAGCTAATTTCGAATCCGGGCTTATTTTGTCACCTAACCCTTCTGAATTCTAATTAATTTCATATGCAGTAAAGTATTTTCATTTTTTAGAATTTGTGCTCTTTTTAAGTCAATGAATAATCAAAATTTTCACTTCACAAACTTCACCCAAATATTTAAACTGACCTGAACGGGTGAATCTAATTTGCCTAAATAATGGGCTCGCAACGGGCCATTTATTGCAATAACATATTTTTTTAACGAGCCCGTTAAAAAAGTCTATTTTGCCTAATAACAAAAAAAAAAAAAAAAAAAAAAATTGTGCGCCCGTTCCGAGCCACCTAAAAATATCAATATTTCAAACCAGCACGAATTTTTCTGCTTTCAAATCAACAGGATAATGTTTTTCCTCTTCAAAAGGTGCAGAAATGCTTTCATCCAAGTCATCGTCGGAAAGAATTGTTTCTTTCTTGCTTTCTGAATTGCCACAATCAGTTTCTTTTCACCGCTTTTTCTTGTCCACAATGTCGGAAGTATGAGAAATGTTATCACCATAAAATTTCCTTTTGGTGGTTTTAAGTGTCGAAGTTTTGATGCCTTGTTCTCTAGGAGAAATTGGTGGGCTTATGTCCGATAATGTACCGGGTACATGGTCGACGTCCGAGTTATCACCAATGCTTTCCTCGGTTCTTTTTTATCATCTATTTTGTTCGACAATTTTTCGTTACGGAATCGCTTTTCGTTTTGTTTTTTTGATAAAGTATTTATATGTATATTGTATCGTGAGATCGTCGATCCGTGAGGTCTGCATCTTCACAATTTTCAATTAACGTCAAATCTTGTGATGGTTTTAAACGTTTGCTTTTTTCTCATTCTGATAGTTTCACGTTTTTTTTGAAGAAAGGTCGGGCTGATATTCAAAAGCGGAAATTTTTTAATTAGAAGCGGAATGCAGTATTATTTTGTACGACTTTATCCGAAAAGACGGTGTACTTGTCCTGCAAAAATCCATTGCCTACACATAACAGCTGCTCTGCTAGCAATTAAGGCTATGGAAGAGCCTTAGTGAAGCCTAAAAAAAGTTATTTTCTTCTACAGGGGGATGATTTTTTCGGAATTTTTTCTTTCTAACGGGTTGTTTAGGACCAGAGCTTTCATTTTCCGGTCGGACTCGGTAAATTTTTTTAGTCCTAGCAGGAGCTCGTAGGCCATTTCTGACTCGGGTATTGGAAAATTAAAAATAATTATTTTCTTCTACCGGGGGATGATTTTTTCGGAATTTTTTTTTCCTAAACAGTGGTTTATGATGAAATCTTTCATTTTCCGGTCGTGCTGGTTTGAAATATTGATATTTTTAGGTGGCTCGGGACGGGCGCACAATTTTTTTTTTTTTTTTTTTATTAGGCAAAATAGACTTTTTTAACGGGCTCGTTGTGGGCCCGTTGCGAGCCCGTTTTTCAGGCAAATTAATTTGTTTCGAACAAAGCATACACAACGTCCTACAACTACAAAATACCGGCATTAACAGCTTGAAAATAATGAATGACTAATAAAAATATTTCAGCAGAAAAAAAAAGTATTTGATGAAAAATAAATAACATAAGAAATAAAAAAAATTCTAAGAAAACAAGTTTTAGAGGGTATAAAAAAAGGGGTTTTGCAAAACAATTCCTAGAAAATTCGGCTGTTTAAGTAAGTCAGATAGCGGCGTGAGTATAAAGGCAAAACCGAAAATGCGTTATCTTAAGCGTGGATTCTTTAATTTTGACAATTTTTTTTTTTTTTTTTTTCATTCAATAGAATTAATTTTTTTTTCCTTCGCTTAGAAACTTTAATACCGGCCTTTTTGAACGGTAGTACCGGTACTACCGTTTTGCCAAAACTTCCCAAAATACCGGTATACCGGTAATACCGAAACCGGTATTGCAATCACTAAGGGAGCGTTCAGGTATTACGTAAGACTTTTTTTTCGGGCTTTCCGACCCCCCTCCCCCCTGTCGTAAGATTTAATAAGATTCCTTTGTCCCCCTTTTTAACCCTCGTAAGATTTTCGCTGACCCCCCCTTTTTTTCAATTTTAAATGTCCCTTTTTTTTAGAATTTTCGCCAATTTTATTTTATTTTATTTATTTAATACTGTTCTTTTTATTACAACAGCTACAATAAAAAAAAAGAAGAGAAAAAAAAAAAAAAAAAAAAAAAAAAAAAAAAAAAAAAAAAAAAGATAAAATGAAATAAAATAAAACAAAACAATATAAAGCAAAACAATATAAAGCAAAACAAAATATTAAAAAAAAAAAAGATAAAAGTAACAAACGACAAATCTACGCGTCTGGAGTCGGTTTAAACAGAAGCTTCTTCAAGTATTTTTTTTTAGTTGTAAAATCAAGTTCTGGGAGGAGACCACGATGCGAATTCCATGCCGCCATTGCCGAGTACATAGGAGACTGTTGCATGATTCCTGAGCGAGGTAACAAAAAACCAGGCTCGTTGTTCGTCGACCTAGTGCGGTTAAAAGGTACTCGGAATGGCAGCAAGGAAAGCAACGCGGGATCGTCTATGTTGCCACCAATAAGATCGTTAAGAAAGCCGAGCCGAATGAAATCACGCCGAATCTCGAGCCTTTCCATCTGGAACTCCCCAAGGAGGCAAGTGGTTGTTATGTCAACAGGCGCGGATCTTTTATATTTTTTAAAATATAGGTACTTAAGGACAGTACGCTGGAGGGATTCAAGCATTTGGATATAGTTAGCCTGAGAAGGAGCCCATATTAATGCTCCGTACTCCAGTTTCGGCCTGATCAGCAAGTTGTAAAGAATTTTAATTGAATTATACGTAAAAGATCTGGAATTTCGTTTCAAGAAGCCTACAGATTTATAAGTTCTGTTTACAATATCTACCATATGGTCTTTAAACTCAACTCGCTGGTCAAACAGAATACCAAGATCCCGAAACTCTTCAACTTGATCGACGGATTTATCTGCGATTTTATAATTAAACTCAGTAGGACGCTTAATCCGGTGAAAGTTGATGACTTTACACTTTCTGTCATTCAAAAATAACTTATTTTGTACCGACCAACGGACTGCCCTATTTAAGTCCGATTGAAGAAGGTCGCAGTCAGACTTACTGGAGATCATTTTGTAAAGTTTAAAATCATCAGCGAAAAGCTTACAGTTTGAATAGATTAAGACTTCTGGCAAGTCATTTATGAAGTACAGGAAAAGATCCGGCCCCACATTGCCGCCCTGAGGAACCCCAGACGAAGCAGGAACCGCACTCGAGAGTGCGCCTCGGTACGATACCCTGAAAGATCTGTTTCGAAGAAAAGAGGAGAAAAACGCCACTAGGGAAGGAGAGAACCCAAGGAACCACAGTTTACGGAGGAGGATATCGTGGTTTACACGGTCAAAGGCTTTAGCGAAGTCGGTGTAAATGCAATGCATCTCACGCCCCTGGTCGAGTGCAGAACAAATATCATGTGTGAATCCCGCCAGATTAGTAATCGTAGATCTTTTAGGAGTGAAGCCATGCTGGTGGACAGACAGTAAAGGAATTAGATGGTTTTGGATCTTCATGTGAATAGCGATCTCGAACAACTTGCTAAATCCATTTAGTAGCGAAATGGGTCTCTGCTGTTCAATTTCAGACGAACCGGGCGATTTAGGGATAGGAATTACAAGAGCCAGCTTCCAAAGAGAGGGGAACTCTGATGACTGCAGCGCCAGGTTAAAAATGTGCAAGAGCGGCTGCTTTATCGTTTCATAGAGACCCTTTAAAAGATATGGTGGGATTTCATCTGGCCCTGCGCCTCGAGTCGCTTTAAGTTTCTGGACGGCAAGGATAAGATGTGAAATTTTTTTTTTTTTTTTTTTTGGAGAAGGTGAAAAATTGAAGGCGTCCATTTTTTATTTTGAATTTAAATGTCTTACAAATTTCAAAACGGGGGGGGGGGAGTCTTTAAAATTTTAAATTCTTTATTTTTTTTTTTTTTTTTTTTGGAGAAGGTGAAAAGTTGAAGGCGTCCATTTTTTATTTTGAATTTGAATTTTTTTGAACAATAAATAATAAATAAAAATTCTTACAAAAAATTTTCATTACCCCCCCTTCTGGTCTTACGTAATACTTGAACGCTCCCCTAGAGTAAATTTATGTCTGGAGCAGAAATCAACCAATTGTCAATGAAATTTCGGGAGGCTCATAACTTCCAATTTAAAAAAGGGGGAGCTAGTTCCCGTTACCACTGGACAAAACCATTTAAAAAAAAAAATAAGGTCAGAGAAAAACAAAAGAGAAAAAAATATAATAAAGGTTTCTCTGAAAAATTAGAGCGGGGATTGAACATTATATGTCTTCCTTTTAGTATTGACTCAAATGTCATCCCACCAGCCTTTTTAATGGTTAATCTCGTCATTACAAAATTTTATTGAAATAAGGAAAACGGGTGGACTAAACTAAATAATTAATATAATTCATAAAGGGTTTTAAACGGACTACTCTTTATTATTCCGTAAAATGAATTAATTCCGATCAAGATCACGAGAACTTAAATCAGATTTAATTATGCATAAGCCACATACAGCATAAAGTGTTAAAAAGGGTGGAAACTGAAGCAAAAAAAAAAAAAAAAAGGCATCGACAAAGTTTCTTTCGTACGTGAGGTTACAAAACCGTGACTAAATGTGTTTTTCCCTTAGACCGCAGTCTCCCCCTAAAAGCTCACCTGTACGATACATCCAAAAACATTATTTCCTTTTTTTAAAATCGGTTTTATATTTTTATATTTTTTTTATATTTCTTTTCTTCCGTCTTAATTTCAAATGACTGAGTAATCCGTTTTCATATATTACACTTGACAAACGACCCGGACCCTCCCCCTTACTGCAAATAAAATAGGAGGGGAAACATGCACTGCTGGGGCGAGCCCCAGTTTGTCTTCATCTTAAATGTAAATTTACGGCAGGCATTTATGATATTTTCTTTTTAAATGTCTAAGCACCCTTTAATAGCTCGGAGCCGAAGATTTTTTTAATATATCTTTAAAATAAAATAGACCTGGCTGGGTTACGCGTATCCACACAAAATATACCTACATCGAAGGGTGAAACGTCAAAAATTGACACACAATGCAAAAAAATATTATAAATAGTGTTTCTTTTTCATGTTAAATTGGAGGAAAATATTGAGTTAAAGTTGACACAAAGGTATATGTTACGTGGCGTATTACACACGAGGGGTAACCTTTTTTTTTTTTATCCTGCTCTTTTTTTTTTATATTTTATTTTATTTCCTCTTTTATCGCATTATAATTTATGATAATCCGTTGCTTAACAGTTGAATAAACCGTAGGGGTTGGTCCGAATCTAATTCTCGTGTAATTGCAAGCCATTATATACATTATCAATGAAAATTGCATTCAACCGAATTGAATTATAAGTTTGAAAATAAATGTTTTTCTTTTTTGATTCTTGATGCTACGAGGGGGGGAATATTTTGTCAAAAATGCATGGTACAACGTGGGACGAAATTTCGTATATTTCATTTTTAACCAAGTACTTATTTCGTTTCGGAAGTTTTTTATGTTGCGTAAGCAGAGGAAACTTTAGGTCGAAAGTCCGGGGACTTTGATGAGACTTTATTGCCGTTTGGGGTTCGATAGGAACTGCGAAATTAAAGTAATGGCCTCCTCAAGCAATATGTAGCATTCAACCCGAGTTTAAATTTAAAGCGAAAATCCAAAAAGGAAAAAACAAAAAGGTTAAAGGGTTCAATATCATCCATAGTCTGTCCAATGAAGATAAAAAAGGGGAGTCGAAAAAAGTGAAGAAATGATGAGTTAATAAATGAAAGACCTTTTGCAAAATTTTGAATCTTTTATATTAAGCGGGGAGGGGTAGATTAGCAAGGACCCATATTGTGTTTTTCATTTTTCGGTGGTTAAAGGTTAAAGCCGGTACCTAGAGTTCTTAAACCTCGAAAATGACTGATAATTAATTAAACTAAGCCGACATCCTTTTACCAACACCTTCCTAAACAGAAACAACAAATGACATTTTTTTTTTTTACGTAGGACTACGTCTTGGGGCTCTGTCCTGGGGAATTAATAGGGCGGGTCGAAAAAAGCGAATTTTTGAATTTGATAACGCCTGATATGTGAATCGAAGCCTTTTAATGATACTTTTAACCCTAATTTTTTTCAGATTTTTTAAAGGACCTTTTGAGGTGCCGCATTGCCCTTGAAATTTTTGAAAAGCCCATTTGAGGATTGAAAATAAAATTTTTTTCGCATAAAAGACCGTCGTTTCCTCACGGGAATTTTGCGTAGATTACGAACTTGAAGTCAAAAATTATTTTTGGTGCACAGTTTTTGAACCACACGCCGGATTTCAAAATTCTGAAAATCTTGTTATGACTTTCTGTCTGTGGCTGAAAAACCGTGCACCAAAACTAATTTGTGACTTCAAATTCGTAATCTACGCAATATTTCCGATAGAAAACGACGGCGTTTTATGCGGAAAAAAAATTTCCATTTTCGGTCCTCAAATGGGCTTTTTGAAAATTTCAAGGGCATTGCGGCACCTCAAAATGTCCTTTAATGTCGTTTAAAAAATCTGAAAAAAATTAGGGTATTATAAAAAGGCATCGATTCCCATATCAGGCGTTTTCAACTTTTTTTTAAATTTTCTGTTTTTTTTAAGTAAAATTTACAATCTTTTTTTTTTTTTTTAAATTTACAAGAAATTTCATTTTAAAATTAGACGACATGATCGAAAGCATGGACTTAAAAAAATTCTTGTAAATTTTCAAGAAACTTTATTTTTACCAGAAACTTGAAGTTGCTAAAGCAAGGACTTAAAAATTTTTTGAAATTTTTTTTAACTTTACAAAAAATTTAAAGTTAGAATTTTATTTCAAAATTAGATCAGAAATGGAACGCAGAAAGAAAACTGGGATGTCATTTAAGTTTTCTAAGCTCATATTCGTTGCTAAAGCAAAAGGGACAAAATTTAGCCTAAATATTTAGCGCTTCTAATATTTACCGTTTATATTTTTTCGAACATAAAATCAAAATATTACCATTTATTAATTTTGTCTTTTTTCCTTTAGCCAAGAATATGAGCTAAAGAAATATTTTTATATTAAAATTTTAACTTTGAAGACTTAAATTAAAATTTTGACTATTTTTTTTTTTAACTTTTGACCTTTTTTATCAAAAATTTTTAGTAGATTTCTATTCAAGGAATGCAAACGACAAAATTGCCCGTCGAGACCGAGTTTTAAGCCCTATCCGAAGGCGAGGGCCTTAAATAGGTCGAGACGGGCAAGTCGTTTGCATTTCTTGCATTGAAAGTTATTTTTCATCACAAAGTACGGCTTAAAATAGTCTGTAAACACTTCCACTTGTCCACCCTAGGAAAAGTGATGAATAAGTTTTTTTCGTGCCAGAAAAAAAATGATATTTTTATCAAAAAATTCGAATTTTTTGACCGAAAACGAGCAAAAAATATGCCTTAAAAATTTTTAATCGTTTCATTCTTTAAATTAGCAACATTAGGACAGTACCACAAAGACTTAGTCCTACGTAGGGATATGCCCCCATATACCAGTCTGATTTTTAAATTCAAAAACAAAAGTTTCATTCTACGGTTGTAACTGGAGCATCTCGCATTTGAGTTCGAGTTCATGTTAGTTATTTTCCTTTTCACTTGAGATTTTCACGATTGTTTTCCTTAAAAAATACTTTATCGACAAAGCTTGAAAAATTCTGAGAAAAGAAAATCTTAAAGGATTATTATTTGTTTTTACATTTTGAAGAAGAAATAATTCGTGGAACACACGTAGAAGGCAGTCTTAAAAGCCTCTTAACTGAAATCCCTAAAGAGGGAAAAACGAACGTTTCCATTTTATTGACGCATAAAAATCCTGTTTTCAGCAAGTTTGAACGCGTGTAGAAGTGCGCCCGTCCCAATAAAATTTTCTGTCAACCGCGTTTGCTATATACACACAAAATCGTGTATTTCCATTGATTTATAGGGTGTGAAAGGCATTAGGTATTTCGTTTTCGAAATTTTTTTTTGGGCGGTGGCTTTATTTTTCACACTAAAATTTCCATTATTTATTGTTGAAAGGTAGCGGTTTTTTTTTATGCGCGCACGCTGACACATTCTCTTTTCTGAAGGAACAAAAAAAAAAAAAAAAAAAAAAAAAAAACGATGTAATTCTAGGCTTCCTTTTCTGGAACGGAGTAAGTGCTTGCTTACGTCAAAAGCACTGAAAAAAAATTGACATTACGATCAAAGTTCGAAACAAGACTCCCATTTACTATTATGAAAGTCAGAGAGAGGAGAAAAAAAAAAACGATTGTGAGGAAAAAATCTTTCGTGGGGGCGAAAAAATGGTTTGACGATCTAAGGGGAGAAAGATTCTTTACAAAAAAAAAATGTCTTTTGTGGAATTTTCTTTTTCCCATGTTGTTGCCTGTATTGAAAATTGAAAATAACTCCCCTGGCATCTTTTTTTAAACACTATACTAAAGCCTATTGATCTAATCCTAAAGCTTTATATTCTCAGGAAGTTACTTTACGGTTGCCAATTTAATTCCGTTACAAAAATTAATCCTCTTCAGTGTCACGAGCAAATAATCGATACTTCCGCCTTTTTTTTTTTTTTTTTGTTTCTCGCTATCCTGTCTCCCGGTGAAGGGATTAACCGTGTCTTAATAGGTTTATGGAGTCTTCGTTTCGAGTTTTAATTTCCCATGGTAATTTCTGGTTGAAATAAACAATCTCTTCATCCCGGAGCTTTGCATTCTTTTTTTATCTGCCCTCAAATAACCCGCGTATATTAACGCGAGGGGGGAAAAATAAAATCATGCGACTTTAAATCGTTGGAGAAATTACCACAGCGGGATGCGGCATGGGTGTTTTCATTTTTCGTTATCGTGAGGTGACCATCCATCGGCATTTTATTGCCAATGCATTGCCGTGTAATTAGCGAGTCATTTATAAACAGTAAACCTATTGGCACATCCCATTGTTTCTTTGCATAAAGAGGTAACGCCCGTTCCGAAAAAAAAAGAATGGACTGGAAGCACATAGTCACGCCTTAGTTTTAATGACTTATAACTATTTTAATGCGGTTGAGTTTGATATTGAATTTTTTTCTCCTTTATTTTATAATCTTCATTGCTGTACCATAATGCAGTAGTAATAGAGGTAGTAGTTGCAGTAGAAGTCAGGGATTTGAATCCGATGCCGGTGCCGATTCCGTGTTATTTATTTAACTCCCGATGGCGATTCTGATTCCGATTCCATCTGATGCTGATGCCGATGTCACAGAGCATCAGTTCCGTGCGTCGGAGGTGAACTAACGTATCTCCATCATAAATATGATTAGAGTTAGTCTGTTTCGACGTTTCGGGAAGTGTCACGTGACCTCAAGCTTACGGCAACATGAGCGTGTAAACTTGCAGTCGCATGATCACGTGATTTTCATAAACACTCGAAACATACTATCTCCAATCATATTTACGATGGAGATGCGTTACTTCACCTCCGACGCACGGAATTGCAATCATTGCCCTATTCAGAAGAAAAAAAAAATTACTCCTGATTGTTTCCTCTTTTTTGTTATCCATTTTTCAGACTGGACGTTGTCTTCATCATAACATTCGTTTAAAATATTTTTTTTTCGATGCAATTGGGGCATGTACGAAGGTAACATTCTTCTGTTTTTATTTCGCACGTTACAGCGTTAACGACGTCTTTGCAATCTTTCTCCTCTGTTATTTTTTGCCTTGATTTTTGACATCGCTTTGGTGCTGACTCGATTTGATGGAGGAAAAGATAAGTAAAAGTTGGTAGTCACAGTAATTTTGGCGTGAGTACCCCCTGCTTTTTTGTAAATGTAAATTTCAATCGTGGTGTCATTATGGTTCACCACCGGCCTAAAGACGATCAGAAATGAATTAGTTTATTGAATCAAAATTAACATACTAAGTTCTTACATACATGCACTGTAAAAAATTTTGTGTATTTTTTAACAAACTCGGTCCACACGCTTTGTTTGTTACTCTTTTTATGTTAATTTTGACACATGCTGCTAGGCAATATTTGTTATTGTGTTATTATTTACAAATAAAAATGTGTGGACCGTTTTAGGATTATAAATTGTGTTAAAATTACACAAAATTTTTTACAGCGTATCACGAATTCTAAGAGAACTATTAAGACTTAAAAAATTATTATTCTGAATTTTTCTTGGGAAATGGACCAGTTTCTTGTGGAAGAAAAACTTGTTTCTTCTGTTGATGAAAGACTTGCCGGAGATTGTATCAATTGCAGAACGTTTTTAATCGATTTTGGTAGAAGGAATGTAAGTTTCATAAATTTTATTGTATTCTTCCCTTGTCATTATGAAAGCCTTTAAAAGGAAGGTCAGTGGTTCGAGTCCATCCTTTTTTACATTTGAAATGTGAAACTGTCAATTTTTTATTTTATCCCCAAATTTTAAATGCCGCCTTGCACTGTAGACAGCAAAAGGGGAAAAATGGCATCTTATTACTTCACTTCACACCATAATATTATTATGGTAAAAATTACTAATAATATGTATAAAGATTAACCCTAACCTATTAGTAATTATACATCTACCCTTAATATGAATAATAATTACTAATAGCGTTTTATCAGTGTTTTAACATAAAAAGATTTTATTTCGTTCAAAAAACTTAAACAATCATAACAAAAAGTTATTTGTTTACATTTTTTGAATTAAATAAAAATTTTTAAGGGTATGCTGCAGTCGCCATCTTGTCTTCTGCTAGAAATAAATTTCCGGGTCCAATAACTTTTTTCAGTGTTTAGGTATCAAATTCTCAATAACCAATCGCCATCAAGGATAGAATTAGCTGTCTCTCTCAATTTTTTGGGATTTTTAGACCTAAACAGAAGGCAAGAAACTTGGGTCGCGATCGGGCTCTCGTATATAAATGGTAGACCCAAGTTTCTGACGTTATTTCTCATCCTAATAATTTCAAAAAATTCAGAGAAGTAGATAATTCATTCCTAAATGGCGCTTGGTTACCGGCATTTTGATAGCATGCACGCATATTTTTAAAGAAATTGTTTTAGAAAACTTAAAATTTCATGATTATTTCATTCAAAAAACGTAACGTTCATAAGCTAAGCTTAGGAATCATGAAAATTTTAGTTTCTAAAAACTTAAAATTTCCTGATTCATATGCTTAGCTTATGGGCCGCATTATTATATTAGAGTCATTTATCCAATATTATTATTTTAATCTAATAACATAATTATCGGAATTAAAATATTTGTTAGTTGGAATTGGAATCGGAATCTGGAATTTTTTTCCACCTTTCGGAATCGGAATTGCATTCCTGAAAATTATGGAGCCATTCTAGGAATTTTTAAAAATATTGTTTTATAAATCAAGCATCAGTAACTTTGTTTCCGTAAATAGGATGCTAGTGTGGATGCTGAATTTCCAATTTTTTTGACCCCTTGTAGTAGTAGTATTAGTAGTATTAGTAGTATACTGTTTGGGGTTCACAGAACTGCTGAAACATTTTCCGTTCTTAAATTGAGAAAGCGGTATTGTAAAGGAGTTTTTTTTTTTTTTGAGTTGCATAGAATGAGTTGATGTCCGTTTGCACTACCTCAACTATCTCCGGAGGTGAGACAAATTTGGACGAGATGCCCCAGACTCACTTGGTTTTATGCTTCTTTCTGAAGTTACCACATTCTTCCTACCGAATACAGATCAGCCACGGAAATCTTATCACTCAGTATGCCGATAAAAGTCATTCAATTTTAACAAAATCCAGTTCCTAGCTATGAAAGAAACAAACGGTATTATAATAAATCGTGTTGAAATAAGCCATTTGGTATATAAAGGGGATTTTTTTTTTTTTTTTTTTTTCGGCGATTGTAACGCAACTCAAAGCATATTACATACGGCTCCAAACATTTTTTATTCCGCGCATCATACACGCGATGAGTCGATGACTCATTTACCAAGAAGATCAATTTCAACCCTCTTAAATCGCAAATCTTTTTTTTTTTTTTTTTTTTTTCCTTTTTCATTTTTTTTTCCTCTCCCGACGCACGTTTAAGTAACGTGCATAAATTAAACAAGTGTTTTATTATATAAATAAAAAAAATTAAATTATTTCTCATGGTCGACGGTTGATCCCTTTTTATTGTTTAATTAATCCACCTACGTCAGACCTCGTGACGTCTCACTTGTCCCTAACGGACAAAATTGTGAGAATGTTGTGCAGCAGCAGCAGCAGAGGGGACGATATAATCGCTTCTGAAATTTCTACCTATTTTTCCATGCGGTGATTTAAAAATTACCCAGACCAACCTCAACCCCAGTTTTCAAACGCGTGTAATACAACAGCAGCAACAGCCGAGAACAAAAACAATAAACGTTCTACAAAGGGTGACGCCTTCTCTTAAGGAACATGAAACTAATTACCTTCTACGTTTATATATTCCAACAGTCTTGTGAAGCTTGGCTTTGATTAAATTAGGAAGCATACCGTGTTTAACTTCTTTTAATTTTGTAGGTAGGTCAAAAAAAAAAAAAGCTTTTGACGTACACTACATTATTGGAATTCACAGTCAACCAATTAGGGGGTCATTATTCTATTGTACGTCTCGATCTTTCAGTTCACTCACTGGTTCAATCGCTTCGTTTTTTGTACAGGATGTTTTGTGTGTATGCATGTTAGGGTGACATATATGAGTCCGATAAAAAATCCATCATAAAAATGTCATATCGGAATTTTCATTTTGTGGGGTCGAAAATATTCGTTTCTTATAAATTAATTAATCACTGAAAATTAATTAATTAATTATAAAAATAAGGGGGAAAGAGAAAATGTGATGGGCGACCCATGTAATTATTATCTATTTATCTGGAGTTTTAACTTCTTAAAAAAATTTAGAAGTTGACTTTTTTTTTATTTCTTTATATTTCTTGATATCTGTAATAAAAGGGGGCTTTAACGTCTGCTTTATTGAATGAAACGAGTTTTGAAAGTTTCGGAGGAAAAAAACGGAAGTAGGAAATAAGATTCGGGAATTTTTTTTTTCTCTCTCTTTCTTTTTTTTCCCTTCAAGCATTTGTGCTTATAAGTACAAGAGCGTTGGAAATATGTAATTATAGGTGGGTAGGGATGAGTACAGGGTGCGCCGAAAATTAAATATAGTAATTTGGTAGTGAGTTTAATTAGCCAACCTCTTGCGAGGTTGGTGGCATTTTGAAGACATCAGTCACTAAGTAGTTCATAGACTGAAACATGTCAGGGGAGGTACTATTCACATTTGCGGTTAGCATTCATATAAATCCGATGCAAGTGAATGAAATACGGATGGTCAAAACTATCGTGGCAAATAAGACTTTTACCTGGCGATTTACACACTTGATATTGTCGGCAGATAGTCGTACAGTAGACCAGCCAAAAGGAACTTCATTAGCCTCCGACATAGGAAAGTATATCCAGTCCCGAGACGTCTTCAGGGCGTCGTGAGGATATTTACTATACGTCCATTGGATTTACCTGTGTCCACACTGATCCAAAAAGCGTCTTTTGGACGTCCTATGGATATCCCATGGATTTGGAAATCCTGTGGATATCTGATGGACAATCCTCAGGACGTAAAATGGATTGAAAATGCTATCTGGGCTGGTTCTTTTTGAAAAACTGATATGTACCAATGGCTTTCGAGCGATTAAGACCTCCTCCGTTGGGAGATCCTACTTGGCCCCTCAAAGTATTCGTTCTGGCTGCGAGGCTGCAGCCAAGTGGAGAAGATTATTTTAACAGATCTTTCGGTAATCAACGAATGCAGTCTTGAATTGGGAGTTTTACAGTTGTGTCAGTCAGTTGTCATTGTACAGGATTTTATTTAAAGTAATGAAAGCTGAGAGAAAAATTAAAACATCAGGTATAGCAAGCTTGATTTCATAAAAAAATAACATGGTTCATAAGTTTCGTTTCCCATGAATGAAAGTATCCTTTTTAGTATTCTTGAGTTTCCAGGATAAGCTAGCAATGGTAGATGCGTTTAAAGCGTCTATTTTTAGCCTAAGAGACGTCTTTCCTCCTGGGCTCCTAGGTGTGAATCGAAATATTTCCATAATCTGATATCCTGCGAGTAATAATTTAAAAAAAGATGAGAGCCTAACACCCGAGAATGTACGTACGGTTTGCTTCCGATTGTATCCCTCAGAGAGAGCGGAAACAACTCAACTTCAAGCGGAATCAACGACGACTTTACATTTTCCTCTTAACGTAACTCAATTTAGCCCAGGCAGAAATTTAATATTTAAGTAATTGATAAAGATGGGTCGACCTATAGGTGATGTTTGTGTAACGTTTTAGTGCTAGGGCATTTATTACCATGAGACTAATGACGAAGAAGATTAGTGTTTCGAAACTAATCGACGGTTACCCAGGAGCTAATCGGCTTGATGGGGTTTGAATTCTCAGTCCTCAATTCCAGGAAAGTGTTGTTTTTGGTCCTTTGATTAATTTGGGTTTATACAGACAAAGCTGGAGTTTGCACATGCATATGATATCTTTCTAATCTCTAATCAGGAAATTTTACTTCGCCAAAAGGATGGATGACATGACATGGGCGGAACTACTCCATATGAGGGGGGACTAGGGGATTTTACATGAACCTATCTCCCTGTAACGTTATTATTATTATTTTTTTTTAATAAATAGAAATTTACACAATTATAAGAGACTTGTTCCTTCCACAAGAAAGCGATTTTTGTGTTGCAAATAAGTGCCTCAATTTAAGAATTTCTTTCCGCCTTAAAGACTCCTGCATTTCTAACAAAAAATAAAAAAAGAAAAAAAGAAGGGGAGGGTAGAAAATTTTTTCAAAGGAAGTCTCCTCTTTGAAAATATAATTTTCCTGAACCCCTACTCGGAATTAATGCAGCTTCAATAATTCTCCCTTTTCTTCACAGATGTCAACAATCACAGATAATCAAGGGTCGGTATGGATGTAAATATTATTAAAGGGTATTTTCACGGCCGAAGGCACATTCTGAGTCTTACCGGTTATGAATGGAAAAAAACTTAATTTTTTTTTTTTTATATGTAAAATTATAAGAACCTTGTACTTGATTTGAACTTGATATGAGCTGTCGCCTTTTTCCCCCCTGCTTGTGTAGCTATAGCTGTCCAATGTTTTGAAAACAGGGCGCTTTATGTTTTTTATAGCATTAAAAACATCGATTGCACACTTCACAAAAAAAAAAAAAAAAAAACGAAACTGTTGCTAACCGGATGTTAAAAAAAAAGTTATATGAAATTAAAGTAAAGATGGCACCTGTAAAATCTTATGTTCTTTAAAACTTTTATTGGACTATTATCCATTTTGGTTGTGCTAAAGAATTTTCGCCTGGTTTTCATTAGCAGATATAATCCCTTTTTGGATGAAATTGCCACCGTTTCATCGGTATTGACATGCTTGAAGCTGCTTGCAATTGTGTCATCTCGTCCAAAAAGTTTCATATCAGCCAGTTTTTTTCTGTCAAAGTTATCCTGAGTTTTTCCTGTTTCAATTCATTTAAAGCCACGTTGTATTTGCGACACCAACTCTTCAGGGTGCAAATTCACTGTGGAATGTTGAACCAACAGTTGGTCTTAACAAATTCACTATGGCATTCACTCTGGAATGTTGGGCCAACTGTTGGTCCAACATTCCACAGTGAATTCACACCCTTAGAAATATCCTACAAACACTTTCAACGACATGGGCAATAATATTTTTTTATGCTGAGGTCATAACTAGCCCCAATCCACAGATTCCTTAATTTCTTTGACATAGTTGGACTGGTTGAAAACTTGATCCAATATAGAGGTGGGCAGTCCATTGTGTAAAATTTGGACGCAATCTATAACGGTATCTGTAAACCGCCTCTGGGGGTAATTTAGGCAGTTCGTCAAATCGCGGTATTCTTTTTCGGAAATGAATATGTCGTGGTATCCGATCATTGCAAACTGGGCAGGTTTTTAACACTTTTTTCTCTAAAGGATACCTTGATAATAATCTTGATATGTAAGCATAGAATTGGCGCTCCGAGGAGTAATGTTGGATTATTTCCGTTTCATTTTTGTCAATTTTCTGATGCTTTAGGTATATATCGTCGTGGCGCATTGAAAAGGAGCAATATGAAAATGCTTCTTCGAAAGGTAAATATAAACATTCTTTTTCATATTGCTCCTTTTCAACGCGCCACGACTATATACATTTTTTCTACTTTCTTCCTCATTGCTCTTTGATAAGAATTACTTGCTACCGCTGCGCTGGCAGGTAGAAAGTTATTTAAAGCCGTCAAAAACTCGCCTCCATCTTCCTCGCAGTTCGACGAAGAAGATTTCGCTGACATCGACTTTATAATTGCAGTATCCAAGGCTGCTGTAAATTGAATTGCGTTGGGTTTGCATTGAAAGCCCCATGTTGCCTGATGATGCTGAACAGGTTTTCTAAAGGATCCTGGTTAAGGTTCCTCATGTTCGAATAAACGAGACCTTCAAAGTCAAATGCACCTTCTAAAATTGACTGATTCTTTAATTTCTTTATCAATCTGAAAGAAAGTGCTAAATCAGCGCGGTGAGTGTACGAATTCTTTAATGCCCTTCTTTTGACGAAAGCACCGATTTTAAATTATATCTCATTTTTCCTATTTTTATTTTATGTGAATTGTATTTCTTTATATCTCTATAGTTTCAAGTCAATATTGACAGAAAGATTGGAAAACATCGAAAAAGGCCTTGCGCTAAATGAGAGAGAGATCAAAGATCCTATTTCAATTATCCCAAAATGGGCTGCGGCTCGGAAAGGGGGGAAATAAGGAATATTTTGAACGAAAAAAGACATTAGTTAAGATAGATGAAAAAGAATATCAAATACGGTTTACAGCAAGTTCGTGAAATAGGGGAAAAAATTATGCTGAAGCGGCGTAGATGAACGTAAGAAGTATTAGTGTAAATAGCCAACATTTAAATATTGAAAGCTAAAAGGTAATGTAAAAAATGACTAAGAAAAGAAGGCTGCACATTAAAGAACCAAACAGGGCACTGGACTTACCTTCCTAGTACAAAATCTTCCCTGAGGCCTAGGGCTGCTCGGACGATTATCCCAAATCCTTCTGATGCTATTCTCAGGTTGCAAGCGAGCTATAGGTCCCACCCGATGAAGCCTATTGACTTTTTCATACCGGCGATGAAAGACTGTTCACTAGGGTAAGTCCTCCATAGGAAAATTTCGGTTCTTCGTTATCTGAAAGAGCTCTCCATTTTTTTAAAAAATATTTTTAAATACATTTTTACACAGTAAAAAATTTTGTGTACTTTTAACACAATTTATATTTGAAAAACGATCTACACATTTTTATTTGTAAATAACAACACAATCAACAAATTTTCCTAGAATCGCATGTCAAAATTAACATAAAAAGAGTTACATACAGAGTGTGTGGACCGGGTTTGTTAAGAATACACAAAATTTTTTACTGTGTAATATATTCGACCATGCTAAGCCACAATGCACAGTGTTTCGATGTTGTGTGAAAGCACGTTCTATATTCTTTTCCATCAGTAGGATACCTGCTATCACCTTCGAATGAATCCAATCACCTGTCAAATTTTGAGTTAGTGATTTTTGGTGGAATTCAATCGTTACAATTGTAAAATTAACCGACTTGAGTTACTTCATATATATTCTGCCCATCGACAAAATCTTAAAAGAAGGTGCCAATACTGAGAAACTACGTACAATTAATTTTTATTTTTCCACAATCAGAAACACAGTCAATTTTCACTCTAGAAAATACGATATAAAAGAGAACTAAGCAGCATCCCAAAATCGACCTTTCTATGTTGATATTGCTTCGGATTTTCGAAACAATTTTTTGTTTATCCTTCCATATAAAATCTAAAGCTTGAGAGATGATTTTTTTTTTTTTTTTATCTTTTTTCATTTAGGGGTACTTTTTTTCAGCACAAGGGGAACGAAATGCAAATTGAGCTTGTATAGAGAGTGACTGTAACCTAGGTGTTGCCTTTTAAAGGGTATAAAAAAATGGGAGGTTAAAAAAAGGGGGAGTTTTTATCAGAGGTAAAATGCAATATAATAAGGTTCGTTATTTTTTCCTTTCTTTTGGAAATGATATTAAAGGCTTTTTACTAAAAAATGCCGTATCAACTTTTTTTTTTATTATTACATCCCTCATACATCACGAAACACTCAAGAGTTAATGCTCGAACGATCTCATCATAATCCACAACGATTTCGGGAAACTGAAACTGGGCCAAACATCAAAACCCTGCATATTAATATCCACTTCAACTCGCCAGATTTCTCGCGAGCCTCCTCTTCCCCCTTTAGGAGCCTGCATTACTGGAAGCTTTCACATTTGACCTAGAATCCTTTTCTCTTATTTTTAAAAATAGCACCTCGTTAGTAAGAAAAGGGGAGGAATGTCAATCAGCGATTTTTTTTTTTTTTTTTCAAAGATAAAAAGGAAAGAAAGCTTAAAAGTTTTAAAATCTGGAAATATGAAATTACACGGAAAGTTGCTGTGGAATGATTTTTTAATGAGACAAGATCGTTAAATTAGCGTTGACAAGACTGGTGGGCGCCCTTTTTGTCCCCCATCTCAGTCATGTGTCTTGTTACACATATAATAAGTTGCCTTAACCGGAAACAGCAATGTTAATATTGTTTAGTTTCCCTTGCATCTGATTGACTTTTATTCAGGATGGCTTGACAAGATGTTATCTCTGCTTTATTTTCGAATTAACCTATATTTTCAACAGAAAAGAAAAATTTCCATATCAGGATCTTGAAAATTAATTACTGTGAAGAGAACCGGAAGAAAACTATTATTTATATTGTCTCCCGCCGTCAGTTTTTTTTTGACTTTTTTTTTTTTAAACTGTCGTTGTACAGGTAAGCAGGCGGATCGAAAGTTTTCGCTTGGTTGACTTGAATGATAGCACCGGATCATAACATGCAGCATATAGGCAAATGTATAAATCATTGAGCTATTGATGTGAGTTCATCCGAATGCAAGTGCAATATTGCATCAAGTGACGATGACTTTTTACGGGAAATGTGAGACATTTTTTTGTTGTTGATTTAGCAAAAGTTAAAATGTGCCGCGTCAGTGATATAAGATGATTAAACTGTCATGTTAAATTTTCTGTGAATTTTATGTGAGAAATGTGAGCTTTTGAGTATTTATGGTAATAAGTTTAAGATGTAGCGAAGTTTCCAGAAATGTGAAATCACTTTTTGTAACTCAGTGGCGGAGTTAGTTACTTTCGCCATAGCAATTTTTTATTATAGGACCGGGGAGAAAGGGGGGAGTCTTTTCACGATCGAGGCCTTTTCTGCTCGAGGGAAGCGAGCGTCTCAATTGTGAAAAGCCTCACTCTTTCCACGGTCCTTTATTGCAATGAAACATCTACAGACCCATATTTGAATCAAATTCCAAGAATTATTATAAAATTCTCAGAATTGGGTAACAACATTAACATTTCTGCACTACTAGCCGTTTTATCTCAGTTTGAGATAACCGATCGACCGGGGGGGAAATAATGGGAGTGGGTGGTTGATCACGTGATTATTTGAAAAGTCGCCATATTGAGGAGTAGTTTAAGTTCAGTGGATTACTTCACAATATGGCGGATGGTATTATTGAACTCGACTGATGGGATCTGTTTAAAAAGGGAGTCTTCTCTTTCTGTCCATACAACCTATAGTTCTGCCCACGATCTTACATACAGGTCAGGCAACTGCTATCTTAAAAAGTGTCCCCCGAAGCAGAAGAATAGTTAAAACTTTGCTCGATAGATGGCTGGAGCTGTAGTTAGGGAATCACGTGCTCTGGCCGCCATCGTAAAAAAAGTGTTTGGAAAGTGTTGATTGGATGGGGGCGTATCACGTGATTTCCTAACTACAGCTCCAGCCATGTATCGAGCAAGAAGTGAACTATTCTTCTGCTTCAATTTCGGGGGACATTTTTGTCCATATGAGGGATACCCGAGTTGCCTGACCTGTATGTAAGATCGTGGTTCTGCCCTGAAAAGGGAAATCGACCTATTCTACATGTCTAGGTTGGCCTATGTTTCGGGAACTAAAAAATAAAAAATAATTACTGAACTTTAAATATGACTGTATTAGATAAATAGTGTATCTCATTTACACATTTTCATTTCCTTCTTCCGAGCCGTCAACTTCGTTTTCATCTTGATCCTTAATTGGTTTTTCCTTACGCTCAGCGGTTTTGTTTACAGGACCTTCATCGGAATCACCATCATTCTTATGTTGATTCTCAGTCGTTGATTTTTTTTTTCTTAGCAACTGGCTCCTCAATGCGGTTTTTTATGATCTGTACACAATTAGATTGTATTTTCGTAGCAATGTACGAGTTGATTAACTTCAACTCGTAACGTTTCAGTCTTTTAAGTTTTCCTGTCTACCGTATTTTCTTCTTCGTTGAAGTGACGTATTTTAACTTTTAACAAATCTGGAGGGGATTATCCCACATGGAAATTTAACGGTTTGTCAAAAATAAACTTTGGATATATTTTCGATGTGTCTGGGAAACATCAAATATATATCAAGTCCAAACTATTGATATAACTGTGGATATACCCAATTTGGGACTAATGGGTATATCAGAAATCGATGCCCAAAAACATTCTGGATATATCTTGGGCACATCGTAAATATATCATTGATGTGACTGAATTTAAAAGAAAAAAACGTATATTTTAGATATATCGTAGGACAAAAGCAGATAGCAGGACCAGAGAGAAATGTATTTGAAATACATTTATACATATACAATTACAATTCCTTCCTTTTACTTTGCAGAAAAAGAAGCCTGGCGCTCTGAGCCCTAAGAACTGAGCCCCGAGCCCTGAAAACTGAGCCCCCGAGCCCTGAGAACTAAGCCCTGATGGAAAAATGAAGCAATTTTTTTTAAATAATTTAAATAAAATATTTTTATTAAATACAAATTTTATTAAACACAAATTTTACTAAAAAATAAATATACATTTTCACAATAATTTTTAATTTTAATTTTTTTGTTTTTTTTTCTGATCTGCGACTAAGTTTTCTGCAAAAAAAAGAAAAAAAAAAAACGATAAGTATTGTTATGTCTTTCGCTTGGAAAATGTAAAAGTTTTAAATGTAGGCCTACAAAACAACGTCAGCTTTAAAATTATCAGTACGCCATATTGAATTTTAATTTTTTCAGAAAAAGGCTGCCACCGGGCTACCATAAGGGTTGTGCCCCCAAAATAAATTTTTTTTTGGAGTTGTACCCATGGATAGGACCTAGTGAGGGGGTAAATTAACTTATCATTTTTTTTTATCCATACAGTTTCTATAGAAACTGTATGGATAAAAAAAAAATGATAAGTTAAAAAAATGTTTGCATTTACCTGCTATTCAGAAGAATATTAATATTAGTTTTTCGAACAAACCAAAAAACTGCTTTAAGGCAGGGGGAATGTAATTCTCTCAGTTGGGGTTATCGGTATATGGATCATAAAGAGGGTACCGGGAAGATGTTCAGTAAAAGAATACACCAGAGGCCACTCGAAGAGTGGACTCGATAATATTAATATTGTTCTGAACGTGAAATGGAGGTAAGTTTCAGTAGTTGACCAATTCGTTGACCAATGTGGTCTCGTACTGAAATGCTTTTTGTTCGATGTTCATTGAGTAATACTTTTGTATGGAGACAGAAAATCTTTCAAAATAATTTTTTTCAAGTTTACGCAAGCTCAAAAAAATTATTTTCGGTTTTTTTTTTTTTTCTTGTCTTAAATAATTTTACCATTTGTCTCCCTGTCATTTCTGGAATTACAGACCATCAGTAGAGTCATACAGGAATCCAAATTTTTCCCGTAAGAAAAAATGAAAACGGGGCAAGCCATCTCGCAGGCTAAGACTGATCAACCTCGCCCCATCTGACGATATCAACTCGCAATTTTTCATTTTCGAAATTCCACGAAGAAAATTCTTTCCTCTGGAATCTTTTGTTAGAAGATATTGTTTTCATAGATCCTGGTATATTCTGTGTTCATAAAAACTTAATCTCATATACGTCATAACCTTTACTATCGTGCTGGACCTCCCTCAATGGAGATTCAAAATTATTATTGTCCTCAGGCGGAATTGTCCAGAGATTGTTATGAGATTTAAAAATAGGACTTTGCATGTTATCTATTCATTACGCGTAACTTAGTAACCAACGATCTATCACGAAATTTTCTTACGAAGAATATGGATTAATTTCTCTTTTTTTTTTCTTTTTTTTTCCATATTAATTTAGTTTTGTTTGTTTGATTTTCGCCCCCGACAAAACCGATTTTAATTATTTGGAATAGGAAGTAGAATCCTCTTAATTTTTTTTTATTTTTCTCTCTGAAGTATTAAATTAAATCCGACGTAGCATCACGCCAGGAAGGAAAAATCAACAAGAGTAGTGATAACGAAGTTAATAACCGATCCCCGAGAAAGATATAAGATGAAAAAAGGAAAAATAATAATGAAAGTCGATTTGATTTTTATCCCTTTTGCAAGGCCTGTTTTTTTTTAACTTGCTTTTTAGTTCTCCTTTTTTTTTTTTGAAAAAGGTCATGATAAAATATTGAAGGGGCAATGCGCACCCTTGTTCCCTCTTCGCGCTCCTCTTCACCCCAGTGTCGCGTTATTTGATTGAAACAGTTGAATGTTTACTTTCAAATGGAGAAATTTCTTTTTTTTTTTTTTTTTTCTTGCTTTAAAATTATAGCCGTAAGCTGGAAAGGTTGAGATTTCGAAAATTTCCTCCCCTTTTTGAAATCGAAAATAAGTAATTTTCCGCAGAAAACTAGTTAGAAACAATTGCGGTTTTTGAAATATCGCCTGTCAAAACAGTCTTATTGTAATGGTTTGTGACAGTATTAATTAAACGGAGTCTCAGCGTACGTGCTTAGAACGGGTGTGAGTTAAGCGTTCGACTACCGCTTTTTTTTTTTTCTGAAAGCGACCGGGTTCTGTATTGACACAGTTCTGATTCATCTGAGTAAACAGAGCAAACAATATGGGTTGAGGTTATGGTATAGTGAACAATTCATCAAATGCAGTATATAAAAAAAAGAAAAGTCATACAAGGGGATGTGAATATATACGAACCCCTAACCCGCGCGTAGTCAAGCTCAAGCCTTATTGGTTTCGTGATATTTGAGAATTATTGTGTCCCAGTTAACTACTGCTGATCGATATGAAGTTAGGCCGGCTTTCTGGCGTCGGGGTTTTCCTTATTCCAATATGTATTTTTATACGGCGTCCTTCTCGAAAACTTTTTTTACCTCTACATCAACACTGCGACCTTAACCTCGGTTATGTACAATCGTTTTTTTTTTTTTTATTTCTTCGTAATTTCCGGAGCGTTACCCTCCCCGGTTGTTATCGACACGCGTCTAAACGTTTATATATACGAATGGTTTAGATAGTCTTTATTGCGGCGGCGGTGATTTTTTTTTTTTTTTTTTAATTTTATGTTGCCATGGAGTGGTTTGTCCAAACAGGAAGACGGTAATTTGAGACTGGGATCCTGGCGTCGTTGTCGTGGAGACCAAAAAGAGCGTGTGTGATGACCCCCATTTGAAAGCGAAAAGCTATCAATCTCTTCTTTTGTATCTGTCTTATTAATAATACGATTCTAACTGTTGGTGACGAGGACGGTATAACGATGACACATTACCTCTCGCTAACGACGCAACAAAGAACTTGTTAACTCAAGATAAAAATGATATTTTTTTTTGTTTAAGGGCTTTGAAAAATAAATGTAGCCGGATTAATATCGCTGATTTTTTTTTTTCCTTTCGAAATGGGTTACGGAGGGGAAAAACCTCGTTTGTAAGGAATATAAATGAATGAACCGAAAAGCTCATGTGGTCATCACGGCGCCTCGGATATATATTTGCATTTTCTTTGTGTTCCAAGGAGGTTGAAGGTTGGAATTCAAAATAACTCCGTATATAACTTTCTTTATTTTAAAAGATGATTATTCTCTTGTTGTGAGCGCAAACTCACAATAAAACATTTATTGTGTGCATATTGAATAGTTTTTTCAAAAACCCAGCGAAAAAGGTGATGTCATGGTGACATGAAAAGTTATGTAAAGTTATCCGGGTTCGACTTTCGTCACCAGGTATGGTCTTTTTCCGGGACGATTTTACGCGATTTTCGACGTCGTAATGACGTCAAGAAAATACGACCGGTAATATTTGTGACTAACTGTTTGACGTCTAACTTTCGTCGTACTGACGCCAACTCAATTTCGAAATACAAACGTCATGACGTCAATAAGACGTCATATTGACGTCATTCAATGAGATACGTTATCGGTCATACTTAATGACGTCATTTCGACGTCGAAAATCTCGTAAAATAGTCCCGGAAAGTGACCATGCCCGATGACGTCTCCGGTACGTATATGGTTAACGTCTTCATGACGTTTAAATTACGTCACCTTTTTCGCTGGGAACATGCCCAGCAAGTTCTATAGACTTATCAGTGCGGTTTTCATGACCTGTTGAGTGAACTTCGATTAAATATGTCCTTTTTCTGAGGTTACGAAAGTATCAATTGTGCTTCCGTACCGTAGCTTGTAAAGTTATCCAAAGATGGTTGGCTAGGGATATGATAAGGTGTTAACTTGTTCCTGAGTTAAGGGGGGATTACGTAGGGATACTTTTTTGGCTAATTTATTATTAAGAGCTGTTGTGGAGGGATTGCAGTCTCCTCCAGAGTGACCCAGATAACCAAATCTATCCAGTCCCGAGGACGTCATGAGGATATTTATTGGACGTCCATTGAGCTTACCTATGTCTCGTTTATACTTCCGAAGGTTTTGAGAGCGGTAATTCCTCTTTCCTAAGAGCTTGGAGAAAGTTTAAATTCAGAAGTCGAAAAGGCCCCTGGTTTGAACCTTGAACTTTCTATTTTGGAAAGGTCGAGATTTAATTTTTTTCCTCCTATTTCAGTATTTACGTTCCGTAAATTTTTTTTTTTTTGTTTTTTTTAAGGACAAAAGAACCGATTTAACTTGTGGCACCACAGCATTTCAAAAAAATTTTTTATAATGAACAACTCTAATAGCTGAACTAGGGTGGAATCGTTCACTCAAAATGTTCATTCGAAAAAAAAAGAGAGAGAAAGACGCTATTAGCCTAGATTATAAAGACAACGCATAAATAAGCTTTTACTTTCTTAAGTAAGCAGGGGAAGAACCTCCAGAGAAATATATTATCCCCAAAACTAACACTGAAGTTTTTTCCTCTCATATTTATCAATTATGCGTCTAATTTTGATATTGCGTTTAATCCTCCCTTCCTTAATGCTAACTTGAATGTTTTCGTATGGGAATCCCTTACTTGAATAAATTTAGATTTATAGGTCTGTTACTTTTGATTCCTCGATGTAATTTCTAGGGCTTTAAACCTAGCGGTGATGATGATGATTATTATTATTATCGCCATTTCTTTCATCGTGATAAAAATAAATTGTGCTTACTAGTACGTGTCTTTTTTTATTTTTATTCATAAATCGCTCCCAAAAAATGTATAGAAAAATATCTTATAATACAGTTGCAATACAGTTTACAAACTGTATATAAAAGAAGGATAGGATTTAAATCACCCCCAAAAAAAAAAAAAAAAGGAATTTGTGGGGTTTCCTTTTCCACCGCCATCACATCATTTTCCCATTTTTATTGACAAATCACCCAATTGTGAGACTGACAAATGATTTCTCTAACGAATTTGTAATTCGGACAAATGAATCGATAAGTTTCCCCTCGATTCACAATAATATTGCATTATGTATACCACCCATGTGAATTTTTATTTGACAGGGCATCATTTTATTATTTACTAACATATCCATTTCGTTTGTTTTCTTTGTTTAATTTCTCACTGAGAAAAAAATGAAAGAATAATATATTTTAAAGAAATAATCTATCGTTCACTCGATAAAGGTCGAAATAATAACAAATAAACATTGCAGTCGGTGTAATGAGTCACTCTGGGAGGTAGGCTGTCGTGGTTTTTTTTTTTTTTTTTTTTAAGGCGATTGCCTGACCCGAGTCCTTATTTAGAAGCTCACAAGCCGTTTTCTCCCCTGTTGGAAAAAAAGACAAACTCCGTACGTTGATTTTCGTTATGCTGGGATAAAAGCAGCTGCGGAATCCTCTTGTCCACAATGACGAAAGCAAGGAATGAATTAAATGATAAAACAGCATGGTGTCTTTTTGACTTCCTGCGGTTTCATTTTCACTCTTTACAAAACCACAATCTGATTCCTTTTGATGGGATATTTGATTTCGTAATTTAGAGATTTATTCGATTACATTTTAAGTGGTAAATTGCATTAAACTGCTGCAAATAAAAAAAAGGAATATTAAATGGGTCTAGACTAACATAGTTGCAATGTTAATAACATACCCAGATAGCAAAGTCTACCCGAGTCAAAAAAGGCCATACATTATATTATAAAATCAGATATTTTTATATGAAAATCACTCATGTATGTTCGTATGTCAAATATGAACTATTTAAAAATATATTAAAACATATTGTGACATATGTTTATAATTATATTGGGAAATGTTCTGAATATGTACCATGTATACCGAATTCTTCCATAAATGTACGCATATAGGCAAACATTGTCCTTGTATGCCATGTATGGAGAAATGTTTAAAATTCAATAAATGAGAATAAGGGTGCAAATTCACTATGCAGTGTTGGACCAACATGTTGGTCCATCATGTTGGACCAACATTCCATAGCGAATTTGCACCCTAAAAAAATTAAAAAAATCACTTAAATCCACACTCACTCGTCTCCTTATTAACTGTTTTAGGCCTAACTCTTTCTGCTTTTCCTCGACTTTTTCCACTTCTCTTCGCTTAAATATGTTCTGATGTTACCGTCTAATTTCTTATCTAATATAATAGCAAATCATCCTTCTTGAGCTCCTTCCATTTCCCGGTCTTCTCCATCCTCGACCTCTACCCAATTCCGGGACATCTTCAAGACGTCATGAGGATATCCATTGGACGTCCATTTGATTTACCCGTATTCACACTGATCCAGAATCGTTCCTTTGGACATCCTGTGAATTTGGATATCCTGCGGATATCTAATGGACAATCCACAGGATGTCCAATGGATTGAAAATGCTATAGCGGTATGTCAATGAACATAGTTAATATTTGTAGAAATTTACTTGTCATGTTTAAAATGGTCGACTTTCCCCATCGTCGAGGCGCTGTGATAATAAATACCAACTTTATAAAGACATAAAGTAGAAAATTCGTTTTATCGACATAGGTCTTCCTCTTAACAATTTCTTCAAACTCTGACGTTCCTTCACCATAGTCGCCTATTAGCCAATAACATGCTAATAATATAGTTTTTGTGGTGTCCCTTATTTTTGCCATTTTCAAATTTGAAATCGCGTAGCCCCAAAAATGGTTCTCCTTGTTGCACTGACGAACCAGATTTTTTTAAAAAATTTTTTACTCAACAGGAAAGCGTGGCGACTTGAGCTTGGAGTTTCGAATGTTCCAAAATTTGAACTTAGAAGCCGCTCTAGCCCCCGTGCTTTAGATGGTAGAAGAAAACTTAATGGAAGTTTTCTGTTGAGTATTAGTGGGCCTACAAAACCGTCTTTTCGATTTTGCGCTGCCTCTGTTTTTTTACGGAGTTTTCCCGAAAAAACTCCGGAGAAAAAATATGTAGGCAATCCACAACCACATTTCATGTCATCATTAACCAACGCCTAAGTGCTTGCACTTTTTCAGGATGTTTAATCACGAATTGTTGCAAATAGTAGAACATTTCGTTTTCTTCGTCGCCTTTCAATAATGACCATACATTTTCCGCGGTGGGATCGCAACTTTTGTACAGAGCATCCAGCTCTGGACCAGAGAACATATTTTTTAGCTCTTTTTTGAACAAATGTTATAATTCTAATTGTTCACGAATTCCCGCCTCGCTATTTCCACTATTACATTTTTAATGTCTGTTTTACAGATATTACTTTGATGTCCAAACCGCTAGAGAACATTGTTAATCGGATCGCTATCGTTTGCGATACCGACCATATAGTTTAATATTTTCTCCTCTTCATTAGGCGTTGGTTGCATTAGGCGTTGGTTACATTACTCGAAAATTTTTGTTCGAAGAGTTTCAAAAATTTTTTCTCGATGAAAGTGTTTACACTTTTCGAACATGTTCGAAAAGTTTCGATGATGTTCGAAATGTTTGATGATGTTTGACGTTATTTTTGGGGTGGTATTATATTAATATGGGTACTCGGCCGATGATATACGTATTTTCCCATTATTTAAAAAATATAATACAACCCTAAAAATAACGTCAAACATCATCAAACATCATCAAACATATCGAACATCATCGAAACTTTTCGAACATATGTTCGAAAAGTGTAAACACTTTCATCGAGAAAAAATTTTTGAAACTCTTCGAACAAAAATTTTGGAGTAATGTAACCAACGCCTTACTCGAACATTTTTGTTCGAAGAGTTTCAAAAATGTTTTCTCGATGAAAGTGTTTACACTTTTCGAACATGTTCGAACATGTTCGAAAAGTTTCGATGATGTTCGAAATGTTTGATGATGTTTGACGTTATTTTTGGGGTGGTATTATATTAATATGGGTACTCGGCCGATGATATATGTATTTTCTTATATATTATTTAAAAAATATAATACAACCCCAAAAATAACATCAAACATCATCAATCATATCGAACATCATCGAAACTTTTCGAACATGTTCGAAAAGTGTAAACACTTTTATCGAGAAAAAATTTTTGAAACTCTTCGAACAAAAATTTTCGTGTAATGTAACCAACGCCGAATACTCAATGTATTCTTGTATTTTTTGTCTTTGTCCTTTGACAATTTCATGGTTACCTTTTGCCCATTTGGATGCTCTAGAGCAGTTTTTCTGTATTTTTTCGACTTTTTTCTTCTACTAATTTTTTTTTTCGTTTTGATGATTTTTAGTGTTTTAAGAAATAATCAAAACCATAAAAAAAGTAGTAGCAGAAGAAAAAAGTTCAAAAATACAAAGCATTTCCCGTGGCACTATTAAAATTAATTGGCCAACGGAGACAGGGCATAATCTTTTTCGATGAAAGAAATCATATATGATATATCATAGCTACTTATACACTACCTATAAAGATTCAATTCTTTTTCCAGTTCAGACGTAATGTAAATGGCAATTTTGTTGAAAACCGGAAGAGATTTTGCAGTGCTTACCGCTTATTCCCAAAATAATAATGTTAATAATTTCCATTTTTTTTTTTACCAGCAGAATGTTTTCATGTGACTATAGATTTTAAATCACTTAAGATTCGGTATATGTAAAGTTATTTACGAAACACCGGGGTTGGGATATAAACAGTAAATAAACAGCACAACATGAAACATGCTGTTATCACGTCTGTATCTTAGACTTTCTCCAGATGTGGAAGTTCGTTAGACCCTTGTATTTTGTACATTTTTTTTTCTTTAAAAATATTATATCGGTTTAAAAAACAGGAATAAAAACTAATGAAAGAGTATCCATGGATAACAACGACGGGATGACGATGAGGACGACGACAACATGGCATGGCGCCACAAATCTACTACGATATCGATTTTCCGACACTCCAGTGTTCCTGCTGCATCCCCTTTACTCCTCGTGTGTTTCCAAAACAATTTTCACTGCCCCCGATAATTTCTTCTACTTTTCTTTTCTTTTCTTTCTTTTTTTTGTCTATTTTTAAAAAACGATTGTAAGTGAAACTATGCGATTCTGGAAGATTGGTTACCGGCTCATGTTATTTTCAATTTAACACGAGATCGAATTTAATAGGATTTAAGAGAGATAAAGATTTGTTTTTTTCCTTCGGCAGTAGGAAATGTGTCGAGTCGTTTTCTGAGATCTTGTAATCTAGCGAGTGGATGTATCTTTAAAAATAATAAGCTAGGAACAGTGGGGAATGCGAACAAAAATACAAAATATTCCAAGGACAATAAACGTTTGTTTGATTTGGAAATGTTATGGAAATTCGGTAATTTCGCTTTTGCCTAAATAAACACCTTTCAGCTCCAGGTGTTTAATACACACCCCGGTAGAATGAAATTATTATGGGCCTAAAATGACGGTGAAAACTGACATAGAGGTTTTGATTGGGACCCTTCAGAGGTAAGAAAAAAGCTCGCACGAAAATCCTAGCTGCTTGTCTAAACCAGATATCTCCATATTTTGGCCTAAATTTTAAATATGACCAAAAACGGCGGAAAACGGGTTTAAAAAGTTACTTATCGGGTACATTAGAGCTACTTGAGTCAAAAAGATCCAATAAGCATACCCTCGAAACCTAACCGTCGGGGAGGTGTTGAAGCTTTTACGAAAAAATGGGAAAAATCGCGATTTTTTAGCTCCCACCATTATTTTAAAAGAAAAATCTTTATTCCGCTCAAAGATTGTTGATAATATAGATCATGAATGTCGGATCACTATTAAATATGAAACTACGATATCGGATGTTGAAGATGTGGTATAAAAAAAAAGAAAAAAAAAAAAAAAAAAAGGTATTAACAGGGAGGCAAATGATTGCTAAGGATATAAGTAGTGTTCATAAAGGTAAAATACACACATTCGCTAATAACTGATGAAGTAGATGCATTTCTTTGTCTTAAATAAAAAATGAAATATTAACTTTTTTGCCTTAAAGAAAGTTCTTTTTCTTTTTCCAAAAAAAAGTATTAACTGAAAGAAAACGAAAATTTAAAAAAAAACAGTAACATAAAAAATAAAACAAAACATAATTTAACAATTTTTTTTAAAATCATTGAATGTAAAGCTTTTCTTCCTCTTCACTTTTTAAAAATTTGATTTAACTGAGAAATTGTAATTCAGTACAGTAACGTTAAAAAGATACACCGTAGATTGGATGAAGTTGAAAAGGTGGGGTTAAATTGAAAGGAAATTTTAAAAAAAATTCTAGGTTTGTTTTAGGCACTAAAAATAAAATTTTTTTATTTCATTAAGTGGATATTGTTTTTGGGATACTTAAGTAAAAAATTTTATTTTTAGTGCCTAAAATAAACCTAGAACTTTTTTTTTTTTTTTTTTTTTTTTTTGAATTTTCTTTTAACTTCACCCCACCTTTTCAACTTTATCCCGATCTACGGTAATTAAATGCTAAGGAAAAAAAAAGTTATAGATGTCTGGATGAAAATTCTATAACTGCTTTTTTAAGCCTTATTGCATACTGCGGATCATTCATTTCATTAATTTTATGTCTCATCCAGTAAACATAAAATTCTCTATGAATGGATTCGCCTGCTTGCTCCGAAAATTTCCCTAAACCGATATTCCCCCCTATGAAATTTAAAGACTGTTCAATATGGCTAAATAAAACATGTACCTTTAACGTTACTGTTAAATTAGTAGCACTATACGCTTTTTTTAAATCTTGAATAATAGTTAATAAATCAAAATTTCGTACTTTATTTGAAAAACAAACATTGACCAATCTGTTCATGGCTCTGAAAACCCCTAGGAACGGAACTAATGCCAAAGCCCCCACGTCTTTACATATTTCCGGATCCATTAAACCGTCTGAATTTCTCAATAACTCTCTGCAGGCGTTGCCTTCAAAAATTTCCCCGTGATAATTTTTGGAAACTAAACATAATTTTCTAGGCCAAATTAATGCCTTTTCTCTTCCGACCAGGGGAACTATTCCATCCCAGAACACATGGTTCACTAGTCCTTGAAGGATATGTAGTTCTGGGACAACACACTTATCTAAAACGAAAATATCGTCTTCTTCTTCAAAAATCGGCATATTTATAACACTATGACATTCTTTAGCCAATTTTTTATTTTCACCTTTTGAAACAAATTTTTTATAATCATTTTTTAAATCTCCGTAAGTTTTCAATTCTTCAACTTCCTGATTACCTTCAGTACCTTTCTGATTTTTTAAATCTGTCAAAGAAATAAAGCAATAGGGGCACGGATACATTGCTGTCGCATTCTGTTGCCCGTTAATAATTAACAAGACCTTAAAGTCCGAAACAAATTTGAAAGCAATTTTGTTTATACCTACTAAATCGAACAATAATTTTAAATTATTGTAAGATTCTTTAATGTCCGGCACAATGCATATCATTATTAATTTTTTACAGAAGTCGATACACTTTCTTTCCCCACTGACCCCCCTTCGGAATATAACGTTTTTCTTGAGGTTTCTTCGGAATCTAGCTCTTCATTTAAATCGTTTAATTCTGCTTCTGGTATAATGCTTAAGCAAATTTTAAAGAAACCTTGCCCCCCATCAGCCATAACTTTTACAACGTAATTTCCTGAAAAAATAGAATTAAGACAAACTTAAAGTTAATAAAAATGGATTTCTCTAAATCTTTTGTTAAAAAAAAAAAATGCCAAATTTATTTACCGATTAAATTCCTTTTATCTATAACAGAGTCCAGTAATTTCTCAGCATCTCCCCAAACAACCGGTCTATCTACCTCGGTTTGGTTTTTTTTGTCATCCAATTCGAATTTAAAAATATTATCTTGGTATAAATCTTCTAAAATTTTTGCTTGCTGTACTATGTGATGTTCGTAAAGCTTGGGAACAGATTTTCTACCGACAGTACTTCTTAAAAAATTCGTAAACTTCCTCATGTGTTCACCAGACGAAGAGGTGTTAACCTGAAACTTATCTAATTTTTCTTCGGTAAAAACAATTTTTTTTTGCTCCTTTGAATTGAAAGCAAGACTTGTAGACTTGCCGTGAGGATTTTTTAACAGTAATTTTGCCCCGCTTTCCGATGAAAACTGTGTATCATTAAGTCTTTTTTTCTCTATAATCAAACTGACAAGTCGGTCTTGTAGATTTTCTGGTAGCTTATCTACTAATTTCATTAAATTTTCTGGAGCTTTTGAATTATTTCCCTGGCATGAATGATTTAATCCTTTTCCGATTACTTGATAACAATAAGAGCAAAGTTTTATCGCTTTATCCACAGATTTATTTATATCGGTACTATCGTCGTCTTTTTTTAGTCGGCTCGTAGGAGCTGCAAAAATTCCATTAGAAGGCGTAATTTCGACACTTAATGGCCTTTTATGGCCTTTTCCTAACTCCGCTTTTTTATGACCAAAATTTCGTCCCGTAATACAAATATAGCAAGAACATAAGCAATCACTTTCTTCCGAGGCTCGAGTATTTTTACGCAAAACGATATCCCCATAGTTAGGCATTTTCGGTAAAGGTCGATTTTTATTATTTTTTTCATGCTCACTCAGCGTTAACCGACATGTAGTGCATAAACTAACAGGAAACCTGTTATCTGACAAACTAAAATCGAACTGAATAAATTTCTTTATCAAAGTTTCATATTTTTCACTTATAAAAAATTCGCAATTCTTTTTTTTACCAAAAACTATTTTTTTTCCACATGTAGCACATATTTTTTTTCTATTTTCCTCATGGTCTTGTAAATAATTAGGCATTTTAAAACCGTCAACGTAACTCCTTAAGTATAATGTGTACAATAATAATAATAATAATAAAAGTAAACAAAAATATTATTGTATTGGACCATACCTGATACAATTTCTGTGCAAGGAAATACCTGTTCAAAATACCGATTTTTCCTTCATTAAATAGCGTGCATTTAAATAAATTTTGTTTTAACAGCAAAGTTGAAAACTTAGAACAAAAAATGGTTCCTACTTACAAACGAATTTTTTTTTTTTGTTTTTGTTGCTTTTGGAAATGGGTACGGGTCTCCTACATTTTTTTTAAAAACTTTTTGGTCCTAGAAATCAGCATTGAGAAATGTTTATTTTACATTTGCAACATCGTTTCAACGGGATAAAGATTTTTTTTTTTAATATTAATGGTGGGAGCTAAAAAATCGCGATTTTTCCCATTTTTTCGTAAAAGCTTCAACACCTCCCCGACGGTTAGGTTTCGAGGGTATGCTTATTGGATCTTTTTGACTCAAGTAGCTCTAATGTACCCGATTAGTAACTTTTTAAACCCGTTTTCCGCCGTTTTTGGTCATATTTAAAATTTAGGCCAAAATATGGAGATATCTGGTTTAGACAAGCAGCTAGGATTTTCGTGCGAGCTTTTTTCTTACCTCTGAAGGGTCCCAATCAAAACCTCTATGTCAGTTTTCACCGTCATTTTAGGCCCATAATAATTTCATTCTACCGGGGTGTGAATAATACAGTTATCTAGCGGGAGACGCTTCTTTTTGTTAATTATTAATTGAAAGGTAGAACAGTATTTTAATATTTTTTCGTAAGATCTTTTTTCAAAGGTGTTATAAAAGTTGCTTTCGAAGTTTTTAGCGTGATTGTATGGAGCGGAAAGTTTCCTTCTTAATACTCGGAATGTGGGATTTGAATAAAGCGGTCTTAAGTTACCTCTCGGTTCTCTTTTGAATTAGTTTATTAGTTTTGATAATTAACTTCCGAAGTTCAAGTAAATTCTTAAAGGTGAAGGGAGCACGTGAGAGAATGTACCTTAGTCAACGTTATCCACATGAGAATATTGAGAGTAATTTTATCGGGTAAACTGAGAGGAAAATAGGGAGTTTTAGGAGGTGATTATATTGAAAATGAAAAGAAATGAATTGAAGTTATAAATGCTTTTATTAATTGTAAAGTGCGTAGTTATTATTATGAAACATTTTTTTTACATAAAAAATAGGGGTTAAAACGCGGAGCTCTGGAATTGCCAGTTTGATCTTTGGCACACGACAAGCTGGCTCCATAAAAAATATTAAATTACAGATTTAAATGGTTTTAACAATCAATAGAGTTTTTTTTTTTTTTTTTACATCGGTACAAATATTTTGTGCAATGTTTTTGTGTCAGCCTCATTAGGCTCGATTGTTACAGCAAAAAAAAAAAAATTGTAATTTTTTTCCCCGCATGTGCTTCCTGCTGAATGAATGCTAAAATTGGGCGCTATTTCATCAAATCATTGAGTCTGTATTGTTTATCAATAAGGGTTGGGAGAGTTGCTGTTGCTGTTTTAGCTTTCATTGTTTGTTTTGGTGTTCTTGACTTACCAATACCTGAAAAATGAATACTTCCATGAGAGTCATTTTCGAATGCATGAAGGGTGCTCCTGAAAAAAAAAAGAAGCTTACTCTACGTTAAATCTTTTATAACAAGTAAGGGAAAATAGGATAAAGCATGGCTAAGTTTTATTTTCTTGAAAAAAAAAAAAAAAAACTTAGAAACGTAACATAGGCCTAAACAAAAAATTGAAAACTTTCTAGAAGTTCTTTTTTCTCAGAAAAGGGAAAATTTGCCCTTGTTTTTGTTACGTAGTCTAATAAATTTGCGATTTAATTCTTAAATCCAGCCAGAGAAACCTTTCGGCGTTACACTTCCTAATAATAATTTTCATTGATTCCTTTTTCACGGAAAATATAGTTGCAAATAAGTACGGATTTTCTGTCAGAGCCATTTTTATCCTCTTAAATTCTACGTTCCAATTATTAATTATGCATGGTTCTTAAACTTAACCGAAAGCTTATTTTGTTGGTTTTTTAAATGGGCTTTTTTTGAGATATTTTCGCTTTTTCAACAATGAAGTATTTTAAAATAATCCCACCCTCGATATTCCCTTTTTTTTTGCGTCTTATAAACAAGGACAATTTTTTCAACTTTTTTTCCTTCCATGTTTTGACAAGCAGCTTTTCTTTTGTTAAAAAAAAATTCAAAGAGAAGAAAAAAAATAAGATGATTCGGAGTAAAATAACTTGTTCACTAGAATATACAAAAACTCGTTGAACCAACTTTTTTTTTTTTTTATAAAAACTTTTCTATGTCAAAAACTCTTTTGAACTTCGTATTTTTTTTTTTTTTCATATGCCCTAATACAAACAAAAGTAATGTAACTCTCCACTATATTGTTTGTTCCACCCTTTTCTCCGTGGGCTGTTAAAAGTTAAGGGTTTTTATATACAAACTATAGACAAGCCCGTTTAATTATTCAGTGATTGTCCAGGTGGTCGGCTTTTTGCTGCCTGAAAAAGTCATCGGTTAAAAAGGTTTTTAAGAGCTTTTTGGTATTCGATAATTTTAATTTATAGCATTAAAAGGAAATAAAACTTTTTTAAAATTTTATTATCTGCATTTTCTGTTTATGGGATGTTTAATTGAAGGGTGCGCTATTCCAATATATCGGACGTTGGCCAAATACACTTTCAAAAGTTTTATTCTAATTGGATAAAACCCTACTTTCCATCTGTGGGTCAAAGCTGACCGCAACATGGGGCTACTTTGTTCTAATTGCGATCTGTTAAGCGTACGAAGAAAAAATAAAAAAAAACTTGGATGACCTAGATTTTCTTTGGAACTTCCCCTCTGTTTTTTTTCGATGACCCACTGTATACGTCAGAAAAAAATATCGATTTCTCTTCTATTGGCGAATGCATGGATTATTAACCTTTTTAGAAAATGAAAGTTTCCACGATATTTCACGTATATTTTTCCCTTTCATTGCTAATGAGTAATTTAAAAGATTCGGGCACGAAATGATTCATCTGAACGTGAACTTGAATCACAATGAATCATATGGTTGCAATATAAATTGGTATTGAAAATGGCAAAGTAAATCGCCTTTTCCATCCCATTACTTTTACTGTAGCGGCGTGGTTTTCAGATCTAAAACGAAAGATTTTACTGTTAGTTTCATAATCAAAAACATTCAAGGGGAAAGAGTTTCTCGTTTCAGGTGATAAAGTGTGAAAATATTATTCATTGTGATTTCACAAACAGCAAAGTTCTGTTTGAATGACAATGAACTGCGTATTTAAAATTTAACGAAACGAATCAATATTCCACCATTACCTTTCCATATAACATAAAATGTATACTTGAAATAAGCTTAAACGTATTTATATTTAACAAAAAAGTTTCGTGTTACAAATTTTACCAGTAGGGGTAAACGAAATAGACCTTAATTTTTTTACTAGTGTCGTAAATCTTTTTTTTTTTTTTTTTTTTTTTTCCGTTTTCTCTCCCTTTTCGTTTTTGTTTGTTTATTGAAAGTTTGATTTTTATCCATTTTTGGGGTGACTAAGTGACACGGGATATTTTAAAAATTTTAAAACAGTTCGTTTAGAATTTTTTGTAATGGTTATCCTATGCAGCAATTACGAAAAAATTGGATTCCCCTTTTTTTTTACTTCAAGTGGAAATGGTTATTGTTGAACGTTAAAAAGACTCAAGCAAGATATTTTCTTCCTCAAGAAACTTAAGACTCTGTTTCATTTAAATCACAGACGAATGAATTCCTAAAGCACACTTAAAACTTTCCCTTTTCTTTACTCCGGTAAACCCCCGCGATGTTTTTTTGGAATTAGAATGAAACCACCCTTTTCTTTTTTTTAGAGGGTAGAAAAATATTGTATTTATTCACTTTTCTTACATTTAATTTTTTTTTAAAACCCTAATTGTCGTCCCTAATTGTACTTAACTTACAATAACTTTCAAACAATTTAAAAAATGTTTGTAAAAAAAATTTAAAAACTTCAGTCGTTTCATGAAAAGAAAATTTACTAAGCTTATAAAAATAAACCATAGCTTGTTGTAGCTTGTCGATGTCGAGCATCCTTAAATTTACACCCTACCCTGACAAATGTTACGGTTTTTTTTTCTTCGAAGAAACCGTTTTCACACGTGTCTAATCGCCTTGGAATTATATTTTGTCGTTAATTTCAAAACTTTGTTCTGCAATTTCACAGAGAAATATATATAGAAAAAAAAAAAATAAAGTCATGCTCTTTGATTAAAATTTCCCTTGAGTCGAGAATTTATTAGAAAAGTTTGGATTCTTTTTTTTTTTTTTTTTTTTTTTTTGAACGCTTGCTTTGCGGGTTTGGAAGACCGGACATCTGATAAGAAAAAGGATCTATGAAGTTGCTTCGCCAAAACGGGGAGGCTATAACGTCTGACCGCACAAAAATCAATAACATCAGGAAAATTTTCTGCCTATATCATTACAGTAGGTGTAACGATTTAATGCATATCAGGATGATCCATTTAAAAGAAATAAAATTTTATATTCAAACTGTTTCTTCCTAATCACTTCTTTCTTCCATTCCCATCCCCTCCCTCTTTCTCCCCCCCCCCCCTTTCAAAAAGGTACCCTCGTATTCTTGAAGCTATCGTCAGATTGCTTCTTATCGCAAAAAGAATATGCCGCAGCGACCAAATTTGATTACATTTGGCGCAAGTGGGGAAGCATTTATTTCCGTATTATCGATTTTTATTTCATAACATCCAAGGGAGTAATTTTATTTTATTTTTTTTTCGAAAACTCCACAAAAAGCCGAGATGTTATTGTTACGCCCTTGACAGAGCAATCCACTTCATCGATGAGAACACTTCATTTGTCGTAGTATTAATCAATTGAAACATCAATTAAAAATATTGCAAGTCTTCCTTTTTCATTAACACAAATAATTTCCTCGCATTCTTTTTGAAGAAGCAAAACGAATGCCCGGTTGAAGGAAATATTAAAAAAAAAAAATTGATTGAGAAACACTATAAGAAAAATGTCCTCTCACACTTCTTTCAGATAATTCTTCGGGGAAATTTGTAATCGATGAACATTTTTTAATATCTTTTTTTTGTTTGAAATATTTTTTTCTAATATCCGAGAAAAAATTGTTCCAATTAAAGACACGGAGAAATAATCAGCCGCTAACATGGATAAACGAAAGCTGTTAACAATAATATGTAAAAATTCCGAAAAAACAAAAATCGAATAATGCATTCATTCACGTAACAATTGTCTGAAGTGACAAGGTACAATTACTGAACCATTTGATAACTTTATTAGCCTAATATTTACTACATGCGACGGTCTAAAATGATCACTACGTTGTAAACCATTGTTTTCAATCTTCTACATTTTTCCTTCAGCCATATTGTCTCCTGTTTCCTTGGTGAGCAATTTTAAAAGTTCTTTTCTTATATCTACAGTAAGAAGTTGTTCTAAATCCAAAACAAACAGGGTTCGTTGACGGGTGAAGGGGAGGAGACGCTTTATCAAGAACATTCTCCTCTTCTAAATATTCCGTTTGGTCATGCTCCTGATCTACTGGTGAAGTCAAATCATCACCCACCTCGAGTGAAGTAGATTTTAATTTGTCCACTTTTTCTTGAAGGTTGCCAATTTTTGCCTCGGTAGGAGTTACAGGATCCTGTATCCTTACGACTCCGAAAGTGTTCCTTGAAATTGCATGTCCAAGGTTGACCGTTGTAAGTTATAAGAGATGTGCACCCCTGGAATTCTAGAATCGAAGGAATGTCTTTGTTAAGGATCATACACACCATCCTGACTCCAGTTTTGACGTCCGGAAAAAAGTTCATGGTCCTTTGCATTTACTCATCTGCAGTACCTCATCTTTGATAAATTCAGTAGTACCGTGTTGTGCGAGGGTCTCGGTAACTGATCTATCGTCCAAATCCATCTGCAAATTCGAAATTCTTATTTGTTTCCGCTTTTCATCACATTTTCTTATATAAACTTTTAAATCTTTATTTTGTGCCGTCTCCATCAGTCGTTCATGTCCACCCAGGTAAGGCAGAAAATTGAGAGTTCTTGAAGATGTCTTATAATACACTAATGCCTTACCTTGAGGCGACTTTAAGACGTTTTATCTTTAAGACATCTCTAAGACATCTCTAAGACATCTATAAGAGGATTACATCTTTAAAATGTCTTCGAGGTGGGGAATTAGCGTATTATAAGACATCTTTAAGAGCTCTAACTCTTTAAGATGTCTTAAGACGTCTTGAAGAGAATTGTCTTACTTGGGATAGTTCCTTACCACTGTTTCAACCATTTGCTCATTGAGACGGGAAATTAAATCCCTCAATTTGATCTACTGTAATCTTCATTATATGGGTGATTCTAAAAAAAACGTACCATCAGAAAGTCCGTGGCGGAATGTTTGTTTACAAAACAAACATCGAACAAATGCATTTATCCGCCATTTTAGTGGCTGAGAAATTCGTGGCGGAGAAATGCTGTGACAAAGTTCAATAGCGTAATATCCAATGATAACGCAAATTTAAAAATTTGAAAACATTTGTATGAAATCCTCCTTTAACTGTGTTTTGGTATTTGGTTTTTAAATTTTTTAAAATTTCATTAAATATCAAAAAACCCCGTGGCGGTAAAAAAAAAATGAAGTTCTGACCGTGACGGAGCCGTGATTTAGACAGATATTCGGTACAATTTTTCAGGATAAAACGACATAAAATGGTTTTTTTTAATTTTTGCGAAGGGATACCGTTTTGTAAGAAGTCAAACTTTGATTTAATAAAAAAAATAATCGATAACATTTTCATTTTTGTAACATAATGTGGATAATTTATCTGTGACTCGAAAGGTACTTTTTTTTTAGAACCACCCATATGAATCAGCTACCGATGAACTTCCATTATTGTCGGGTGTTCTTTCCCTTATTTAATAGTGGATTAGATGAATCGATTGATGAATCGATTCAATAGTGTTCGTTAGAATAATAATTAATAGCTTTCTATCTTTATATTTACATTTATATATAAAAAAAAAAAAAAAAAAAATAATTCAGTAATACAGATGGTGTTCAATTTTAATTTTTTTTCTCTGTTCAAGTTAATAAATTAGAAGATAAACTGCGACAATAATATACATCAGTCAATGTTTCAATCATTAGGTAGCCTGTATTCGAATATTGGTTTTCTTCCATTCTTTTTCAAAGCTCTTATCCACATTTCAACCATGGCGTGTTCATTCACATTTACCCCAATTGATATTATTTTTTCAACATTAAACTTCTTCAATTTTTCATGGTCGAAAACCTTTCCATACTTCTTCGTTTGACCAGAGGTCGACTTGGCATGGCTGGTTTCGTAACGTGTGGCGAACAACGAAGTTAAGCTTCTGAGTTCGCGGCGCAAAATACGGACTGGTGTGACCATCGAAACCTCGCTCTATCTAGCGGAGTAAGTTGGAACTTACTAGTTTATTAGCATGGCAGGCGCTGGGTAAATTTCGGTGCTAATATAACAGTAGTTCCACATAAGCTAGACATGACGTGCTTACACAAGCGAAATTTTAACAATTGACATGAAATTGAAAAATTAACTATGTAAATATAAATGTAAAATAAATGTTAATCGTGCCGTGTGCGAATGGTCGGATGACCCTTCTATAAGGTTAAATCCCAGAAATAGAAGTAAATAATATTTATTATATATTTATTACTTCTTCGTTTGACCTAGCACCTAGCCTCTTCTGCAGTTTTTATGAATTTAAATTCAATGTTAACACCAATGTATCGTTGTTCATCAGATGGATCTTTTACACAAAAATTTAAATCCGGCCTGCCAGTCAGGGATGCGAGGCCGGTGGCATTTTATCGGCATCGGCATCGCTCCTGGCATCGGAATCGGTAAAGAAAAATAAAATTGAAATCAGCATCGGCATCGGAATCGGTTTAAAAAAAAAATTCCGGAATCGGCATTGGCATCGGAATCGGTGGAAAATGATTTGCCAGAATCGGCATCGGAATCGGTATAAAAATTATTTTGCCGGAATCGGCATCGGCATCGGGATCGGGATCAAGTATTTCACCAAAGAAAAATAAATGGTTGACAGCAATAAAGAATTTTATATTTAAAATAAAAAATAAAAAATTTGAAAAATTTAAAAAATTAAAAATTTATCCGTAAAGTTTGTACAAATTTTCCCTTAGGACCAATATGGAATTTAATATAGCTGAACCTAAATTGGTCCTAAGTGGATTATGTATATACTTAAGCAAAGAAAATAGTCTTTCGACTGATACCTGGGCATAAGGAGCAGCAAGCAATATCTCAGATATTTGAAATAGCAATGGATATATTTTTTTTTCTCCTCCCAAAACGTAATCAAGTCTTTTTTAATATTTAAATGGGGCTCCTTAGAATATATATTTAGTTCACAATTTAATTTTTCTTCAAAGGTTTCCCTCGTCGGTTTCAATACCCTTTGCTTTTCTTTTTTTTTTTGACTTCATTAACATGTTCAGAATTTCTTTCGGTTCAGTGTTTTCAGGACCAGGTTCATCAACTTCTAAATCACTATCTGTAGAAAAAAAAAAGATGAAAATAAAAATAAAAATAAAAATAAAAATAAAAATAAAAAAATAAAATTTTTTTAATTTTATACTGAAAAAAAATATAGCATTACAAAAATTTAGTATGATAACAAATAAATAAACAACCAAATCAGAGTTTTGAAATAATTTAATCTCATTCTTAAGCAGAATAACAAAGTTTTGAAAAGACCAGTTATTAAAATTCAAAAAACTTCAGCAGCTTAGCATACAGTTTTGAATGTTAAGAAAAAAAATTTTTGAATCTTCAAAGTCTGTAGTCAACCATCAATGCTAATAATTACACCGTGAGAGTGGGTTGAATCAATCATTATGCTTTAGCATTTACTTTATAAAACAAAATATTATGCTCAGATTTAGATGTCAAGTAACACCAGTTCAACTAACCTTTTTAGATGTTTTTGCTGGTCTCTCATGCTCTTCGACTAGTTGATCGGAATTATCTGTAATGATATTGAAAGATGTGGTAATGGTAATTCAATTGAAGGCAAATCCATTTTGGCATATACATATATCCAACCTAAAGGGTTTGTCTGGTTTAATCAACAGCAAAAAGAAAAAGAAAAAAAAATTGAAGGAGCTTTTTCTTTGACAACGCTAATCTTCATTACTTCATATTCTTGAAATTGTTTTTTCTTTATATTTGATTGGGAATAATTATGTTTAAATGTGGGGGTTATGAATTTTGTGGAGTTGTACACCTTACTATAAGGAAAATCTCAAGACAAGTGCAAGTCATATAAAGCCTTTTTGGCTTTTTTCAAACCAGGATCATTCAGGTTTTCGAATGGTTCCACCTTGAGTTTAGTATGGTTGTCCGCACTGAGCTTGGGTTCCGGAGGGGGGGACATTTGCCGAATTTTGCAAGACGGTCGGGTCTTGTAACCCTTGATTGCAGATAAGACAAACCTGTCCTCAGGACTAAGTTTTCCCATGCTGGAAGGTGATAAAAAAGGTTCCCAGCCAGTGCCGGACCTACGTTAGTGGGCAGAGGTGGGAGTGGAGACGATGATGCACTGATGTCAGCTACTTTCCGGGGAGGGCTGACGGCCACGGCTGGACCTGCGAGGCTGAGTTCCTACAGCATCCGCTTTTCTTAAGTATAAAGGTCTTAGATTTCCGTATCGACATTTTCGTGGCCGATAACTGGAAAACTTCGTACATAGGGGACGGGGACGACGGTTTCCCCGTGACGCCTGTCTGTTTTTTTGGCGTCGAGGTCGATTGAGAAGCCTTCAGAGAGAGCCCCACTTTGGACACGGAGCGGGCCTGTTTTACTTTTTTCCCCACATTGTCGCCGAATAAGTATTTTGAAAGTTGAGCCGACTTAAGAACCGCTAACACGTCTTTTTCCAGTCCCGGTTCAATAAAACTCTTGCGAATTCTGAAAAATAATAAAAGGTGTGAGAAATTAATTTTTCAGCGTCCATCAGTATGGTAGCCGCGTTCTTAGGAGAGAGGGCGTCCGGTCCTCCGTTCAGGAAACCTGATAGTACCGAACCCATAATTGAAAGGGCAGTCTTGGCCAACTTTTGATTTGAGGCAAAATGAGAGTCCCGCGTGCGAGCGGAAGCAGAGAGTCACAATCACTCGAAACCAAAGTGATTACCAGCATGACGAAAAAAGAAGTAAGGGAAACCCTTAAAATCATAGGTTTTGGATCTCAGAAATTTAGTCTTAGCCTTCTAGGTAGCTCATAATAAGATTATAACCTAATCTAATAGGGTGGGTCGAAAATGACGAATTTTGGAATTTGAAAACTCCTGATAGTGGAATGGCTGCCTGTTGGCAACACTATAACCCTAAGTTTTTTCAGATTTTTGTGTACGGTTTTTATGATAAAGGGGAAAAATGTGTGAAGAATTTCAGTGTTTAGAAATTCGGCCTAAAACTCAAAAGCCGCACACTTGAAGTAATTTTGGAGTTTATTCGTAATCTTCGCAAAATTTCCGATAGGAGACAATACTTTTTTCAGAAAAGAGAATTCTTATTTTTTGCCCTCATGTGGGCTTTTCGAAAACTTTAAAGTCAATGGGCTACCAAAATTTAAAAAAAATTAGGGTTAATAGTGTTGCCAAAAGGCACCCATTTCACTATCAAGAGTTTTAAAATTCGTGATTTTCGGCCCGCCCTACTAATCTAACTCAGTAAGGACAAGTAAGGATACAGTTATTGCAAATGATCCAAAATTATTTGAAACAATTGCAATTTAGATCATTTGCAAATTCACTACATTGCAAATGATCCAAACTTTTTTTGGAACATTTGCAATTTGGACCTTTTGCAAAAATGACGTTTTGCAAATGTTCCAAACCGGTCTTAGACCATTTGCAATTTGGATAATTTGCGAAGGGTCCATATCATAGTGGAAGTAATGCTGGGAGCCGGGGACGATATGTTACTCCAAGCCCTACCAGCCCCATAATAATTATCATTCTTAATATCATTACCGACTTGATATTCGCGATATTCACAATTAACTTTAGGTTAAAGTAAAGACAAAATTTTTTCTGCCCTGCTTTTGTAATTCATGATTTCGAAAGTTATAAAAAAAAAGAACCGAAAATACCGCATCCGCATCCGAATCCTAACCCTACTTTACCAGTTTAGCGCGGACTCTGCGAAACAAAAACAAAAAACCAGAATTGCCAACATATGAAAATGGCACAAAAACCGATTTCTGTATTATTTTTATTATTTTTATTATTATTTTTAATTTTACTTCCCAATATCATAAAAAATCGTTATTATTATCATCATTTCAAGTCATATTTTTTCATATATCACGATTAGTTCATAATTTTACTTGACTTAAATTAATTTTACTGAAATGTTGAAGGTTGGCGACAGTGACGAGCGAATATAATTGCATCTCGAACAATATAACACTCGGGTTTTGCACATATAACAAATTAATTTTGGCAATAAGTCAGGTTCAGGTTGGCAATTTTTTTTTTTTTTTTTTTTTTGCAAAAAATGCTGTAAATGCAAAATCAGCATATGAAAATGCAAAAAAACTCGATTTTCAAAATTTTTGCATCTCGAACAAAATTATACTGACGCCACGATTTCATTTATTGAACGTGAAGAATATAAAATATAGGCCTATTCGTCTGGAGCAAAATGAAATGTAATATTAAAAATTCGAATTTTCTTATCTCACTCAGTTGCTTTTCTTGGAACCTAATCTCATTTTTAATGCTATTTTACTCCGATTCATTCATGCATCACGATTATTACTTAGATAAAACGGGAGCCAGGTATATAATGAAAAAAAAAAAAAAAAAGTAATTATTTTTTAAAAACAAGAGGAGCTGACTTGAAATTATCGCATACCAAAATGATTATGTACTAGTAACATGAACACGCGACCCTCTTAGCTCGTCGGCTTTATCAAGTTTCCAAACAGGCCGTGCCGTTTTTTAAAACTGGATGCAAAAAAAAATATATATATATATATGAGGCCAACAGTTCGCCAATTCAAACGTATGACTAATGCCTGACATAAAATACATGGCGGAAAGTTTGCGTGGTAACAACTTGGAGCGAATGAATTATCGATTGTTAAGTGAACAACTAATCCTCGAGTGATGGATGTGAATCATTCGGTTGAAATGATTAAATCATTTTACTCCTTCCGGTTCCCTTCTTTAAGGAGCCTTTGTACTTGCTTTTCTTCCCGTGAGCATATTCATAAGAAAAAGGGGGACTATTAAACCGCATGAAAAGAAGAAAGCAAGGAGCTTTCCCAAATACCAGTAAGGAATATTTTTTGAAGTGTTGGGGAATGATCCCTTGGACTGTGAAACTCGGTGAAGTGTGAAATGCAATAAAATGGAATGTCGAGGGGTTGCTTTTCGGCGAGATCACGTAATGTTACAAGAGGGATGAATTAATTAACCTGTCCCTTGGCGCTTATAAGGGCAGCAAGCGAAAATCAAAAAGTTGTTTTGTTAATTTTTTTTATATTTACATTGTTTTTTTTTTTTTTTCTTCTCGCGAAACCGGATTATTTCGTTGAAATCCGGATGTTCGAAGCCCTGTCATTAAAAAGTTTTTAAAGAGCTTGAGTTACATGCGACATGTGATCCCGTAAATCACAAAATCAACCCTCGTTAAATGCCGTATAATTTTATACATACGGAATAATGTATTGCCACTGCTGTCGTTGGGATTTTTCTTATTCGGAAATTTCAGTACCACGTTTAACGGTGTCGTTTTACATCCCTCGTTTGTCATTGTAATTTCGACGTGATCGTTGACGTTCGAAAATCTCCGCTAATTGTCAGCTGCCGTAATTAGTCAAAAACATCCTGACCGAACGGAATATAAAGAGTTAGGGAATTTGATAATTCATAATTTCCCATTATTCCCTTCCACGCCATTTCCCTCTCCATTTAATCAAAAAATTGGATTTTACCAATTTTTTGTTGTAATTAAGCGATTTAATGAATCCCACAAAATTTTTACAGAAGTTCGTTTTTAATTTACTGTGAAAGATAAAGACGTACATAAAATCGTTTATCATTTTCAAGTCAAGCTGAGTGCTTCGGGGCACACAGAAAAAAAAAAAATAGATGTCGTGATAGATGAGAAAGTTTTTCCTGTAATTAGGAAACTCGAGGGACAGACAAAGACTGGAATTGTGTTGTGCGTATGTTTGGAATGTCAAGATTGGGATAAAATGAATGATGATTCTTTTTGCCTTTGACTCGCTGGGAGGCGTCACGTGGCGTTATTTTTACCGGGGCAGGTGCTTACGTTTTCGGAATTCCCGACGTTAAAATATTTTTACCTTTAAGCGATGAAAACTCCTTTGTTAAGGGTTGATAAAGGAGGGAAGTCGAAAAACTTCATCATCGATTTCCGAAACGACTCTGCTGCAGAGGTGACATATTACACAGAAAAGGTTTCTTTAACCGTTATGTAAGGCTTATAAATCGGATTTAAAAAATCAATGTATTTTTTTCCTTAAATAAATACAGGATCGGGTTTTTTTACAAGTAATTTAATTTGATAGGGTTCAAAGACCTTTTTCCCCTTTTTTTAATAAAAAAAAAATTATTAATTTTGTTTTGTTTATTTTTGCTTTTTTTCAGTTTTACTCTCACTTAGAAACTAATGCAATGGCCAATGCTACCCTTATGTACAGGGAACTGACTGTCTTCGCACCAACGAATAGGGCCTTCCAGAATTACAGATCGAATATATCAATAGATTCTCTAGTCGCCTACCATATGGGTACGTATTTTTTTAATATTAATTATGTAATATTATAAAGTAAATATGCGCAAGCTCAATAATCGTAATTTTTTTTAATTTTTTAAACGGAAGGACAAAGAGAAATCCGTGGAATTTTTTGTGAAAATATGCAGACAAATCCTGCATTACGCCAGGGAATTACTTTTACGGTATTGAAAAAATCGAGAAAAAATCATTTTGAGCTGGTCTCGAACCCACGAAGGTCTTGGGCACGCCTATACGCTGACGACCCTCTAACCAACTGAGCCATCGAGGCACGTGTACCCTATAACTTGAAATCTTCTCGATATAATTTAGTGGTGGAATGATAAGTTGAATTATATTTTTGAAGGAGATATTTTCCCAGATAGGTCAGTGGATATCCGAATCCATGGGATATCCATAGGATATCCATAGGATGTCCAAAGGACGCTTTTTGAATCATTGCGGACATAGGTTAATCCAATGGACGTCCAATAAATATTCTCATGACGTTCTGAAGACGTTTTCGGGACTGGATAGACTTTGCTATCTGAGTTTACTTCCGAAACCGGAAGTAAAAAAATGACAATTCTTAAACTTGCGAAATTCTTCTTAGCTCAAGAAACCCCCCCCCCCCTCTCTTTTAAAATTTACTTCTTAATTAAATAATATCTCTTAAAATTTACTTCTTTAATTAAATATTATTGTAGGATGCGCTGGGGGAGCGGTTGTCCACATTCTGTGTCTTGTCTCCACTAGAATAATTAATGCTGTACTTGGCAGGTCAACTGAGCTATGTCCATCACGATCGTGTATGGAGATTTACTCTTTTGAACCGCTGCCTGAACCGGTTTTGAACTGCAAAGGTTGGAAATGCACGATTGTGATGGACATAGCTCAGTTCACCCTCCTAGTACTGAATTGTACTTTGCAATTATTAATTATAACACTGGAAATGGATCCAATATCATTCTAAGCTTCCAGAAAAAAAGAGTCACGTTATATGTGGATGCATATGGTGTGTTAAGTATTGAATATGTCCAGATAGCATTTTCAATCCATTGGACATCCTGTATATTGTCCATTATATATCCACAGGATATCCAAATCCATGGGATATCCATAGGACGTTCAAAGGGCGCTTTTTGGATCAGTGCGGACATGGCTAAATTCGATGGAAGCCCAATAAATATCCTCATGACGTCCTAGACGTCCTCTGGACTGGATTGACTTTGCTATCTGGGTGGCGTCATTTCTTAGATTTGAACGCTCAGAGAAAGGACATTGATGCACTTCCGGTTGTAATTATTACATACTACAGTCAGGTATCCAATGGCGACAAGACGCTAAAGATATTAAAGATTAAGGATTTATTCCAGAACTGTTTTCGCTATTTTTGCTTCTTTGAATGCCACTGACGTAAAGGGGAAAAAACCCCTGTTATGTCTGTGTAATCCTTGTTACCCCTGACACGTCTGTGTAATCCACAGATATACTGGATCTACAGTGCCGGATCTTGATTTCTTAGGGAGGCTTTTCTAGACATAAGTTTCCATTTGCTGGCTCGTCATAACCTTGCGAGGGGGAGGGCCCGTAGCCAGAACGAAGAGCCAGGGGGGCAGTTGGGTTTGTTAACGGGGGCGATAGACCTTCATTCCCTATATCTGTCATGTTTAGTCAGTTTACTCCAGAGGGGACACCGAGTCAGTCCAAGGGGGCAACAGTCACCCAAGTCCCAAGTCAGACGGGGGGGTATTATAGTCACATGACGCAAATATTAACGGTCAGAGATTATAAATAATCGGAAAAAATTCAAACCGTCACATTGTTTCGACCTCTGGAATCCCGAGTATGTGTCGGGCACGGTATCTTCTAAGTCACGAGGAGAGCCTTATTTTCGCCTTAATTAAATTACACAATTCGGTGGCGTGCAGGAAGATTTTCAATGCGACTAATTTTTTTTTTTCGGAGAAATAGATTATTTAACTTCAAAAATAATACTATTAAATTATGTTTTGCTTGTTTTTTTAAAAAATCTTAATATTTACTATATTTGATATAGTATGAGTGTAAATCGAGATGTATAATGTAAAAGAAAGTTATCGGTAAAGACTTGGCAGACTTGTAACTCAGTATGACTTTAAATCACGAGAAAATTTTTAATACACAACGATAATAACTATAATTTTTCTGCAAGTTTTCTGAAAATATTAATTTACAAAGATGTATATTTGTTGGGTTAATACACAAAATTTTAAATTATAACTGGTAGCTGATGGACTAGGACTAAGTAAACATTTTGTCTTTGTTTAAAGATTAGCAATTTCGAGCAATTGTAAATGCCGTGGGATGCAAACATTTCTTAAAATTGGCAATATTTAAAAAAGATTTCTCCCACGTATACGAAACCTTGTGTATTCCCAGTAACAAGAGAAAAGAATAGAAAGTCAAAACATATTGAAAGCCCATCCAGAAACGTGATTTTTGTTTAATTATTACACACACACACACATATGGCTTTTACAGGGCCTGGAGCCCTATCGCCGCGCTATAAACTTTCTTCCAATCAGGCCTCTCCTGGCAGGCATCTCGCCAGTCGGGAACTCCCAACCTTCTCGCATCTGCCGCCACGTTATCTTCCCACCTGATCCGTGGTCTACCTTGAGGTCTGGGACTCGTTGGTCTGCCCTCCAGGACCTGCCGGATATATCTTGACGGAGGTGCGCGAGCGACATGTCCCGCCCACTTGAGCCTTCGGGACTTAATCACACTAGTGATTAATGGTTGCCCAGTGAGCCTTCGGATCTCGTCATTTGAACGCATGCGCACCCTGCCAGTAGTTGGATCCCTTCTAGGGCCTAGAATTCGGCGTAAGACCTTATTTTCGAATACCAGCAACCTCTTGAGCGCGGACGGTAAGGCTCCAAGTGTCACAGCCGTACGTGACTACAGGGCGGATTATGGCATTATAAATGCGGAGTTTCGCTCGTCTAGATAAAACTCTACTACGAAGGAGATGGCCTAGCGCGAAAAGGCAACGATTGCCACTCTGAATCCTCGCTGCGACCTCAAAATTAATGTCATTGTCGCTGGTGACATAGGACCCTAGATACCGAAATTCGGTAACGTTCTTAATCTAAGGTTTCCTACCTCCAGAGGTTCATCGTGTCGTCTCTGCCTGTCTTTCTCATTGACCATAACAAGGTACTCAGTTTTCCCCTCATTCGCTTCGAGCCCAACCCTACGAGCAGTAATTAGCAACTCTCCACATAACCTTCGAACATCGTCACGGGTTTCCCCTAATAAATCGATGTCGTCGGTCATAATCCAGGTCTTTAATGAGTCCGCCTACGTTTACTCCCCCAGGAACGTTCTCCAGGCACCGTACGACTTTCTCTAGGACTAGGTTGAAAAGGACGGGTGAAAGCCCATCGCCTTGCCTAAGTCCGGTGTTAACATCGAACGCATCACTTAAAAACCTTTCGAAACGACCCTAGACCTCACCCCGCTTAGACAAACCGCCGTCATCCGTATTACCTTCCTCGAAAACCCAAATTCGGCCATGGCGTTAAAAAGGCCTTCCCTGTGTATACTATCGTAAGCTTTCTTGAAGTCGACGAACAAATTATGGACCTCGCTGTCATGCTCGCGCTTCTTTTCCAAAATTTGCCGTAACGTGAAGATCTGGTCGATTGTGCTGCGGTTCGGCCTAAAGCCACACTGATGTTCCCCAATGACTTCTTCGGCCAGTGGTAAAATGCGCTGCAGAAGAATACTCGATAACACCTGTATGCTGTACAGAGCAACGAGATGCCTCGGTAGTTCGCACACTCCTTTCGATCCCTTTTTTATGAAGAGGGATGATCAGAGCCTCCTTCCATTGGTCGGGCAGTTCTTCGGCCTCCCATATTTTCGAAAGAAGTTTGTGTAGCATTTCGCAGGTCGCCTCCCCTCCATGCATCCACAGTTCTCCGGGGATTTCATCCGCTCCACTTGCCTTCTTCTGCTTAAGCTTCCCTACAGCGTCCTTCACTTCCTGAAGGGAAATGGGAGGATCTTCAGCTGGGCCGTCTATTGGCTGTACAGGGGGCAGAGGGTTAGCAGGTAGAGGGACGTTTAACAGTTCTTCGAAATACTCCTTCCAACGTTCAAGTATTCGATGCGGGTCGGTAAGAAGTTTTCCGTTCGAGGATCTTATGATCCCCGTGCTGGGCTGGAACCCTCTCCTGAAGTTTTTCACTCGCTGAAAAAACTTTCGGCTGTTTTTTTGCCGTACTTTCGGCCTCAAGTTCCTCCACCAGGCTCCTTTCATACCGCTTTTTCTTCGCCTTAAGCAGATTTCGGGTAATTCGTTGCTGAATCTCGTACCCTAACTGCTGAATCCAACATTCGGCGTTCTGTAGGGCTAGTAGCCTCGTTTTAGCGCGTTTCTCTACTGCCCTCTCGCAGTCCTCGTCGAACCATGTTTAGCTCGACGCAGTTTCTGGTGTCCGAGTACTTCTGCTGCAGTGTCTTTCGTGACATCCCTTACTTTCTCCCAGCACGTGTTGGTATCTCTCGCATCTAAGTCCAGGGCGTCGAAACGATTCCGTAGTTCGAGTTGGAATCTGGTGACAACTTCCTCTTTTTCGAGCTTCTGGGTATCAAAACGCCGTATTATTGACGCCGCCTCTCCACTTTGCTTGAGATACGCATTGCCATATTGCAAGATACCAACATATGGTCTGAGTCCGTATCAGCACCCCTCCATGATCGCACATCCTGCACCATACTTCCATGTCGACGGTCTATCAAATATGATCAATCTGATTGATAGTTTTACCGTCCGGCGATCTCCAGGTCCCTTTGTGAATGTCACGGTGGGGGAACATGGTAGATTTTACCGACATGTTTCTCGACGCGGCAAAATTTGCAATTCGTAGGCCGTTGTCGTTAGATTCCTGATGCAAGCTGTGAAACCTATGAAAGGGAGCAGTCCCTCCTCTCGACCTATCTTGGCATTACAGTCCCCAAGAACGATTTTTACATCATCGGGCGGGCAGCGATCATAAATCGTGTCTAGTGACTCATAAAACTCGTCCTTCACAGCGTCACTTTTCTCCTCTGTTGGTGCATGGATGTTAATGAAAGTAAGGTTGAACCATCGCCCCCTGACGCGTAACACGCACATCCGTTCGTTAACGGCTTGAAAGTCGATCACATTCTGCAGCAACTCCTCCGCCACAGCGAAACCGACTCCAAAGTTGTGTCTGGTGGGATGACAACATGGGTTTAATTATTAAATATCTAAATCAAAATCATCCATTTAATGCATCAATAACTGATTTTTGTTCCATAATGCACTCATTCATCATCATGGCTTTCTCTCAAAGCAAGCGCTTAATCAATTACAACGAACTAATGTTGATTCGATTACACTGTCCGGACGTGATCCCCATTTTTTTTTTTTTTTGTAAACTTTAAAAGTGCAATTACTGTTATTAGACAGGGAAGGTCAACGCCTCGTTGTTTAATGTTTCTCATTTTGAATAAAAATGCTACCGTTGCACATATGCAGTCATGTATTCAATATAAAGAAAGGTTGAGGAGAGGACCACAGCTGGAAGGGATATGAAAAAAAAAATCAATCTGATCTATATCCCATTATCACGATCATCAGCGCCTTCGGGGTCGTGTCGGGGACAACCCTTAGAAAATATAAGATCCTTTCGAACGATAAAAATACCACGTTATTTTTTTCGCCTTTTGTTAATGCCGTTTCCCTTTTTTTTTCTTTTCCAGTTACCTCACCGTTTTCGTTTGATCGTCTGTACAGCGGTCAATCTCTGCCTACAGACTTTCCGGGTAATCCGTATTTATGGATAACGAGGAAAAGTCAAAACGAGGTTTATGTAAACAATGCCAAAATCGATCGATATAGGAGTAGTTATATGGCCTGGAATGTTCATCGTAAGCAGCAGGTAAATGAACCAGTGTCTTACTATATAAATTTTTTTTTTTTTTCTCGAAAAAGGCAACTCGAAATTACGTGTCGTTATGCTAATCGTTTTTACGGTCAGATAGCGACATTTTTATTTTAAATTTGTCACGCTTAATCCTGTTTCTAACAACAAAAAAAAAAAAAAAAAAAATATACAATTCTAGGTATTGCACGTAATCGACGACGTCCTGGAACCGGTAGTGTCAACGAATCCAGATCGACCGATTTATAATCCGGATGCGTTTACGTTTCTCAATCAATCGGAAGAAATTGCCCTTGGCAGCCACAGGCTCAGAACTTTCAGGCAACGAGTTCATCAACTGAATAAGCAACACATATTCCAAGCGCCTGGCCATTATACATTTTTCATCCCGATTGACGACGGTTTCCAGGTAATTTTCTTTTTTTTTTCATACATTTTTTTAAAACAAAAGTTTTTATAATAAGTAGGACTGTTTTTCGAAAAGGAAAGAAAGGAGTTACGCCAGTTAAGAGACATAGATAAATTGAAAAACCTCGTTAGTTTTTATTTATGATTTAATCCTTTCCCACAGTCAAGCGTGTCTAAAATTTTTAGGTTTTACGACGACAGTAATTTTCAAGCTTTTTTTTATAATATTGCAGCTCCTTTAAAAATAGAGGTATGCAATTATTAACATTGCGAAATAAAAGCCCTATCCATATTTGGGCTTTAGCAATTGTTATTAGTTAGTTCTGAGGTCTTTGAAAATTAATTTTAGGCCAAATTCTGAAAAAAATACTTTGTTAATAAATTTATTAACGGCGCCTGGGAAATGCACTTTTTTCTGTTAATAAGTAATATTAGCCCCGTCAAGGAAGGATTTAAGCTTGTTATTTTAATTCGTCAGCTACTTGCGCAAATATGAAATAGTATATTGTTATACTAGGGAGGGAAATTAATTTTATCGTTGAGGTTTTTAAAACATTTAATTAAAATTCATTTGCCTTCCTAGTATTGGAAGATACTTTTCATAATGAATAAAAATAACTTTTTATGTGATTTTTCTCAAAAAAAAAAAAAAAAAAAAAAAAAAAAAAAAACATTTCTTTGTTTAGGGGTCATTCAAATATTACGTAATCATTTTAGGGGGGGGGGTGGTATTGGTGTAATGCTGATGTCATCATTTACACTAGATATAATTCCGTGAGAAACTTGAGAAGTATTATTTATTTATTTATTTATTTATTTATTTATTTATTTATTTATTTATTTATTTATTTTCAAGAATTTTGTTACGAAAAAATAAATAATTTCATATAAGTTTTCATTTGTAACTTAATCTCCTTCAAATTTTGGGTCTATTTTATGCTAATATTTCGTATTAATAATAAATGCCTTTTTGTCAATTTATTTAAAAAGAAAAAAATTCCTTGATGGGGGGGTCTAGCGAATGATGACGTGTTTTTTAAAGGGAGTGTTGCTAATGATGACGAATGACGATTTGGGGGAGGGAGGGGGTCTAAAATTTCGATGATAAAAAAATGATGACGTAACACTTGAATGGTCCCTTACGAACACTTAGAACCTGGCGAATTCCATAACAGGAAATAAGCCTGCCCTCCCGGTTTACTTCGATGGGGAGTGGCTCTACCTATGGAGGTACAGGCCCTCCCACTTTACATTCATGAAAAGGAAATTGTGCAAAAACATTAATAATTTTTGCAAAAACATTAATAATGTGCAAAAACTCATCTAGATGAGTTATGAAAAATTATTAATGTTTTTGCACAATAGACAAGTCACATGTTTTGAGTTTTTCGCTGGAAACTAATGTATAGTATGTCCTTAATTAAAAACTAATATTTAAACCTGAAAATTTTTTACCAAATTAAAAAAAAAAGAAAAACAAAGTCAGAAAAAGTTTTTGTCACGTGATCACTCCTTAAACGATATTTTTATTGGTGTGACGTCATCTGCCTGTATCGAAGCGAGATATCGAACTCGAAGCGAGATATCGAATTTGAAGCGGAACACGTCTTGTTTGTAAACATGCTTTCAAAAATTACGCATCGATGTCCTTCAGAGTTTCAGAAACGAACACAACCAGTTTTAGACAGATGACGTCACGTTCCTTCACGTTCTGTTTTGGCGGGCATTCCAATTCAAATTTTTGTGTTTTCTCTTTTCGGGGGTTAACCGTTTTCTTTACTGAGTCAAAATTACGCTTTTTTTCCTATCTCCCGTAGCACAATTAAACGGTGGAGTCATCTCAAAACATGTGACTTCTCTATTCCCTTTTCATGAATGCAAAGTTGAAGGGCCAAATGCAAAGTTAAGAAAAAATATCCCAGGTAAGGCAGAAAAGTTGAGAGTTCTTAAAGATGTCTTATAATACGCTAATGCCCCACCTTGAAGACGTCTTTAAGACGTTTTATCTTTAAGACATCTCTAAGACATCTTTAAGAGGATGACGTCTTTAAGGTGGGGCATTATCGCATTATAAGACATCTTTAAGAGCTCTCAACTCTAAAATTCTCTTCAAGACGTCTTAAGACTTCTTGAAGAGAATCGTCTTACTTGGAATACATTGATAAAAATAAGTTTAGAGGGGGTCAAGCCCCCTTTTCCCTACCCCTGGCTGACCTGTATGTTTTTTGAGGCTGGAATTTCACGCTGAAACATGTTGCAATAACATGTTACGGTAACATGTTGCTCAGAGTGTTGCAGCGTTAGAAACATGATTCCAAAAATAAACATGTTGCAGCATAGAAATACGTTGGCAAAATGATGCGCAACGTTTACAAATTTTTATTTTTCATCTTTCAGTGTTGCGCAACATGTTTGTACGCTTGAGCATGTTGAACGACATGTTGGTAACATATTTCTAACGCTGCAACAAGTTGAGCAACATATTGTCTCAACATGTTACAGCAACATGTTTTAGCGTGAAATTCCGGCCTAAAAAGTTAATCGTTACCCAGATAGCATTTTCAATCCATTGGACATCTTGTGGATTATCCATTAGATATCCACAGGATATCCAGATCCATGGGATATCCGTAGGACGTTCAAAAGACCCTTTTTGGATCATTGCGGACATAGGTAAATCCAACTGACATCCAATAAATATCCTCATGACGTCCTTGAAACTGGATAGACTTTGCTATCTGGGTATAGTGCAATCGATGTTTGGTATCTGCCGCTCATTCTGGCCATGGTTGCAATTGCAATACCCAGCGGAAAAGGAACCGTTTTGGCATCATTTGATTGAAATACTGTTCAATTTCCAGAAGCGGTCGAAAAGACTGGCGCACGGATATCCCATAGCACCTCACTTTGGTGGAAGTATTTTCTTTAACGTTACGTTCCAATCTATCAAGGATTTATTTAGAGTATGTACACGGCTTAGCTTTGAATTTGGCGCCTAGCATGAAACGGTTGATTAACCTGTTAGATTGGAACGTTTGTACAATGGCTTTCATTACAGCTTTTTTCCTGTCAACCATCAAAGGTATAAAAAAAAAAAATAATAATAATCTCATGATAACTTTATATCTTTTTTATTTTAGGATCTTTCAACAAGTTACACCCTATCGCTTTTCATTTTTGTTTTAAATAACGGAAAACGCGATGAAATGTCTTGAACTGCTCTCTTTAAAAGGCTTACCCGTGTCCATCGAGCTGGAATGACTGCATTTTCTTAACGCTTTACCAATCAAACTGAAATTATGTTTTTTATTCGATGTTTTTTTTCCTTGTTTTCTCTTGCAGCCTCCGCCCAGATCGGACAAGATTGACGCAAAAGTCATCGATGGTCACGTGGTTCCTAGATACGTGCTTTTTACCGGACCTACGCCTCAAGGACATGAATATCCGACTTTGGCTATGGGCGACATGATGAAAGTTACTGTCTCGTTCACGCAACAAAACGATGGAAAACATCAGAGGAGTAAGTATCAAAACCAGATAAAAAGAAAGGAACATCGGGGGTTTGTTGTGAAAAGGGTGGATGAAACGTAGTGGAAATCTGATAAAGGAGTCTAAGAAAGTTGTGACAAAACTAACTATAGCCTTCGGCTTAAACGGTTCTTCCTTTAGGTAAAAGTCGGAAACTAACTGATGGCGGTAATGCCTGTAAGCGGAAAAGGGTATTCATAGAGTTCCGAGAAATTCCGACTTTTCAAAAGGGGGGGCTAAGTAAATACCCTTTATCATGAGCAGGGGATTGTCTTTGTAATCCTTTTTGAAGATATAGGGTGCGTCGAAAAAAATCAAGTGTCTGGGATTTTTGCTCCCCGGTTAAAATATGATTATTTGGCTATCGAAACACCTCCCTAATTTTTTTCAGCTCGAAAAAAAATTTTTTTGATAGGGCCCACGATTTTTTAAGTTTTTTCGCCCAAAAAAAGGGCTTTTTTTCTTTTATTTCACAAAGTTATAAAAATTTGTGCAGGGCTTAAACTTTGTTATAAAAAATTGAAATTTTGAGCATAGGTTTCAGGTATATAGAGGTACCTAAAAAAAATTACGCAGTCGTCAAAAAAGCAGTTGTGTCGTTTTGGCAGGGGGGCCGTAGTGAAAACATATTTTTGCGAGGGGCCTTCGAGCGGGGAGGGATACGAAAATTTCAAAATAGCCAAAATGCGTCTAAAATATGTGGAAATGATGTGGCACTTGAACCGTTGCGGGCCTTATATATATACGCTCTGTAGGGGCCAAAATAGGGCAAAATTTTGAAAAATTTTAGACTTTGTTTTCGAAACACATTTTATTCGATAGATCTCGCAAAAAGAAAGCTCTTTTATATGGGACACTTTTCGTTCCCATTATTAGTTACGGAGATTGGCTAAATTTAATGTTTTTGGCTAAAAATTTAATTTTTTGGCCAAAAGCTTATATAACTCCACAGCCGTTTGATTTAGAAGCAATGTTCCATGTAATTTTTTACTCAGAACACTATAATTAAGAGAAATAATCAACTTGCAAACCGATTTTCAAAAATTTTTAATGCATTGAAATTTTTGAAAAATTTCAAAATTATAGTGGAGTCAAAATTTTTGAAAATCGGTTTGGAAGTTTATTATTTCTCTTAATTATAGTGTTCTGAGTAAAAAATTACATGGAACATTGCTTCTAAATCAAACGGCTGTGGAGTTATATAAGCTTTTGGCCAAAAAATTAAATTTTTAGCCAAAAACATTAAATTTAGCCAATCTCCGTAACTAATAATGGGAACGAAAAGTGTCCCATATAAAAGAGCTTTCTTTTTGCGAGATCTATCGAATAAAATGTGTTTCGAAAACAAAGTCTAAAATTTTTCAAAATTTTGCCCTATTTTGGCCCCCTACAGAGCGTATATATAAGGCCCGCAACGGTTCAAGTGCCACATCATTTCCACATATTTTAGACGCATTTTGGCTATTTTGAAATTTTCGTATCCCTCCCCGCTCGAAGGCCCCTCGCAAAAATATGTTTTCACTACGGCCCCCCTGCCAAAACGACACAACTGCTTTTTTGACGACTGCGTAATTTTTTTTAGGTACCTCTATATACCTGAAACCTATGCTCAAAATTTCAATTTTTTATAACAAAGTTTAAGCCCTGCACAAATTTTTATAACTTTGTGAAATAAATGAAAAAAAGCCCTTTTTTTGGGCGAAAAAACTTAAAAAATCGTGGGCCCTATCAAAAAAATTTTTTTTCGAGCTGAAAAAAATTAGGGAGGTGTTTCGATAGCCAAATAATCATATTTTAACCGGGGAGCAAAAATCCCAGACACTTGATTTTTTTCGACGCACCCTATTGAAGAATGGAGTAAAAGGATTAAAAGTGCATTCCAAATTTTTTAGTTCGAGTTTAAAATGATTTAAATGGATTTAAGAAATGCAATATTTCAATTTCTTTTATTTAGGCTGAAATTAAAACATTTTATGAATTAACATGCAAGATAATGCGGAATTGGAGGGTTTGAACGTATTTTAAATTGAAAATGCGGACGTATCGGAAATTCAGTCTGAGTTTAGTGGTACCGTAGATTGGGGTGAAGTTGAAAGGGGGGGTAAAGTTGAAAGGAAATTCAAAAAAAAAAAAAAAAAAAAAATACTAGGTTTATTTTAGACACTAAAAATAAAATTTTTTACTTAAGTATCCCAAAAACAATATCCACTTAGCCTAATGAAATAAAAAAATTTTATTTTTAGTGCCTAAAATAAACCTAGAATTTTTTTTGAATTTCCTTTTAACTTCACCCCAATCTACGGTATTAAACATTTTTCTTGGAGTCCAAAATCATCAAAGATTTTAAAAAAATTAGAGGTAAAAAAATAAGCAGTTATTGCGAACTTAAAAAATTAATTGATCTATCGTTCAATCGTAGTTCTAAAAATATTTTTAATTTAAGTAAAAAATATTCATTCTTTTTTTGTTTAGTTATAATGGCAAAGAAATGGCGTAGTATCGTTTCATATTGTTATATGCATTTAAAAAAAGAAAATAAAAGCCGAGAAAAGTAATAAAAAGCTCCCTTTATCATTATGTTTGGTTCGGTCTTAAAAAATAACCCTACCTTACGAAAAAAAAAAGAATAATAGTAATAATACGGTTGAATTTTTTACTAAATAACGACATGAAAACAATATTTGTTTTTCCCGAAATCTTGTTCAGACTAGTTGAGAAAAGCACCATCTGGAAGTAGTAGTTTTTGTTGACAACCATTTCCAAAATGACCCAAAATTGTGTTGTTGAAAAAAAATAAATCATCAAACAATAACCAAAGAAAAGATAAAAAAAAGGGGAAAAAAAGCCGTTCTTTCTAAAAATTCATACCCCACAGTCTTAGTACTATATCCAATCCTTGGCAGATCAATCTTTACATTTGACCAACAGAAGTCCGAAGGATTTGTTAGTTAATTTCATTTTTACAACTTTTCCTTATTACTGTTTTCAGCGTTCCCGACCATTTTTCCTAATCCGTTTATCCTAGAAAAAATAAATTCCGAATCCATTTTGCCGAAAAGAAAAATTTTGGTTCCTAAAATTTTTTTCCTAACTATTTTTTTCCAAATTTTTAATTTTCCTAAACTTTTTTGATTTTTAAAATGAAATTTTCTAAAATGAAAATATTTCCTCGTTTTAAAAATGAATTAAAAGGGATTTGAAAAATGATTTCCTAAAATAAATATTTTTCCTTATTTTTTAAATCCCTAAAGGTCTTTTAGGAAATTTTATTTTCGGGATCAAAAAATTTTAGAAAAATTAAAAATTAAAAAAAAAAAAAAAAAAAAAAAAAAAAACAAGTTAAGAAAACTATTTTAGGAACCAAAGTTTTTAGAAAAAATGGATTAGGAATTTTTTTTTAGAAAAAATAGATTAGGAATTTATTTTGTTTAGGAAAAATAATAGGAAATCGTTTTCAGTGATCCATATGCATGGTTTATTTTTCTAGCTGTAACCCTGGTGGACATTTTGAATGTCGCAAAAAAATTGGTGACATATTTTTGGAGAAAAATTTTATTTTTCCTGGATCATAACTGAAAATTAACGCTTTTCGACCTCTGATCAATCTTGGCCAGGATGAATCCGATTTCCGTTGACGACCAATGTTGAAAACTTGTATTAAATTCTCATTTGACCGATATTGAAAAGCGTTAATTTTCTGACTGGACCCCGAGGTTGAACCGATGCTGTATCGACATTGATGATCTCAAAATTTCCACAAGGGAAGCATAAACAGAAATTGCAAGGCGTTTGCTTTGTAATAGGGTTAATATTTACTACTGAGCTTTTTAATTATAATATGAATGTATGAAAACATTTGTCAGCTCGGAAGAATTTTTCGCTGTTAAAAAAGAAATTACATTTGCACAAGGTAAAACAGGTTTTTTTTTGTCGAAAGAAAAAACAAATAATAAAACATATGTTTTCCTATCGTGGAATAAGTCATTATTTTTAATTATCTTAATTTACACGTAAATCTGAAAATCTTGTAATGATTCACTCACGATTCCAGCAAGTTTCCCAGCCCATAATATTTACCACCTAATGAACCCTTCCTTACTATTTAATTAATACGTAGCTTTTTTCTTTGTGGAATATGATATTACGGAAATATATTCTTTAAAGAAATAATTCAGTTGGTTAAAGTAATGAAAAAAGGCGCCTTAATATTTTTGAATAGGCTATCATTTCATTTATGGTTACGATATAGTAGGGTGAAAAACTAATTTTAAACTCATTAAAAAACTTTTATAAAGAATTTTTTTTTTTTTTTCCATTAAAGAGTTCATTTTTTATTGTTTTTCTTTTTTTTTTTTTAAGCTTACGTCAGAAGTAGTACGTTGCAAGGAGATGGCACTCATGCTAACGGAGTCGTTTTGGCCGAAATCGTTAGAGCGAATATCCCAGTCAAAAACGGCGTTGTTCATCTCATCCATCGTCCGCTTATGGTCGTTGATTCCACCGTCACCCAATTTTTAAAGGTTAGTCAGAACGTAGAGTATTTTTTTGATTCATTCAAACTATTTTGGTATCATTTTTTCAATAAATTATTTTAAAAATGTTTTAATGGCTCGGGACGTTTACAAATTCGTGAACGTGGTATGGAAAAGCGTTTGTTTGAATGTTGATAAAACTCAGTTCACTGGTCGAAAGAGAATCGAATAACGATTTTTGTGCCATATCTTTTTTTTTTTAAAACCGCCAAATGAGCGATTGTCAGTGTTTTCTATGCTAAAAAAAATTAATTTTGTTACTATCAGGAAATATTAATTTTTATATTATCAATTAAATTTAAAATAAATCCACTTTTTTTTCGGTTTTATTATCCTTTTTTTCCTTCCATTTTTTTAAAAAAAAAAGAACCCATGCACATTAAGCACGATAGATCCGAATGGTCTAATACGATGAGTCGTCTCGTGAATAACAAAACAAATTAATGAGATAAATGCTTTGTTTGATGTCAAATGAAGGATTCAGATTGCGCACGGGATTTTATTTACTGCCTTTTTAAAGCTTGTTCCTTTTTCGAGGCCCTTTTATGTCTACGCATTTTACGCGTTTCCTTTTTAAAATTATTTTGAGAAAAATGGACCATTTTTTAATTTATTACCAGTGAACTGAGTTTAGGATTCATGACTAATTTATAATATCATGCCATTGTGTGGATTCATCCTAATTGTCTTAAATTTTAAATGTTTAAAAAAAGCTTACAGAATTATTTTTCTCTCTTTTTTTGTCTTCTCTTATCTTCTCTCTCTCTCCTTGATTCGAAAACATCGAAGTCGTTCGAGGTAAAAACAAAGGATTCATAGATTTATGTATGAACCCTTATAGCCTAGCTGCCTCTTTAGTTTGTTTGGCAATTTTAATTTTTTTTAACCCTTTTTCATTCAGAATAATTTTCTTTTTGGGTCATTTTCATGAGAAATGAATGCAGGAAAAAAAATATATTTATGTTTTTCAGATTGGATTTTGTACGATTTTTTTTTTTTTTTTTTTTTGCTGCATTCGCGAGATGTGTGTGCTCTAATGTTTAAAAAACAAATTGCGATATTTTTTCCGAGCAATCACATTTCATAAATTTTACTTATATTTACTTTTCATTAAGCTGGGAATGTTCAGTCATTTGTTAAGTGATAGGTATTATTTATGATTTTCTTCTTTTTTAATGTTGCACCAGCTTTTTCCCTTAGTTATTTTATTTAAAGCACAACCAAGCAAAAGAGAAAAAGACACGTGTGGACTAAATGACTGGAGCAATCGTTTTTTTTTTTTTTGGGGGGGGGGGGGTATGACACCTTTAAGGGTGCAATTTCACGACTAACATGTTTTCTGGCATGTTTGTTAATCAAATGAGAAAGAATAAACAAAAATATTGGAAAATAATGCTGGACTAGGACTAAATCCGTAATTTTTCTGATACCTTGGACATAGTTCGTCGTAAAATTGCACCCCCGCTCCCCGAAAGAAGAAACAAGCCTAGGTCTGAAATCGGAGGAAGTTTTTGTCATTTTGCACGAATCGTTATTTTCCTTGTTACATTTCTTCTACTTCTTACATTTTGTAGATTAGTCGTTGTTTATTTAATTTTCCATTTTTAAAATTTAATTATCACTTAATTTTCACTGTAGTGCAGCTCAGTTTAGTTTGTAAATAAAGATTTTTATTTTAGATCGTTGTATCGTATTTGCTATAGATAATTAAAACTAATATTTATTTGTTAATTACTTTCTTTTTGATTCTCACGCCAGAAAATAATTTTTTTTTCCTTTTATTTCGAAAAAAGAAAAAGGATTAAAAGTTTTTTTATTTTTTATTTAAAACTTTTTAATATTATGATTAAAAACCGTTATTGTTACTCTTGGTAATCAACGCAAATAGATTTCCCAGTTTTGTAATTTTTTTAAAAGTTTTTCCCCCGATTTTCTTTAACCATAAAAAAGTTTTCTAATAAAGCCAAAAAAAAAAAAAAAAAAAAATGTACTATGTTCATCTTTATAATACTTTTAAAATTTCACTGTTAATAATTGTTTTTCTGTGTGTTGGTGCTTTGCTTGCATGGATGTTGAATGGTTTGGTCTAACTCTTCGCACCTTCTAGGGCACAGGCATCGTAAGTATTTTATTATCACAATGTGTTCTATTTATAAAGGCTACAGTAATGAAATAGGTCGTATCGAAATTAAATTTAGTGATTAATAGACCCGGCCCTGTAATATAAAGGAGAGGGAAGAGACTAAAATTTTTAAAAATTTAAGATTAATGCTTAACTAAATTAATCGAACTCTTAAAAGAAATTGAAGTAAAATTTTTTCCGATTTTTTTTGCTTATCTTAATTTTTGGATAATTATTATTTTTATTTTTATTTTTATTTTTTATTAGGATGATATCAACGGACCGCTTTACAAATTTTACCGGGTTATTTTGGATGCCGGAGGCGATTTCATGAACAGGATCAATCGGATGAGAGAAGTAACGTTGTTCGCACCGAGCAACGAAGCCTGGAACGAAACGCATCTGGATAAAATATTAAAGGATCAGAGGAAATTAAGGGAAATACTTGATCTCCATCTTGTGGAAACGAAACTTCCAATGGATCAGATAATTAGCAATAACCAGAAAGAAGTATGTGTGAAATTTTTTTTTTTTTTTTTTACAATTTTTATTGAATATTAAAAATGCATTTTGATTATTAATTCGTCTAATTTTTTAGATTTTTATGGCACCGACATCTGATGGAAGGCGAAATTTGTACTTCAACGTAGTTCAAGGACCGTACAACAACAGAACACTGACTGTTGAGGGAGGTGGAGTGAATGCAACGGTCGTACAGCCTGATATTGCTGCTACGAACGGTGTAATTCATATAATTAACCATGTACTTGGGGTTCCTTATCAAAACGTTAAGGAAAAATTGCTCACGGATCCAATGTTAAAGTAAATATTAATTAAGCTGTAACTAATTAATTTTGCATTATAACTTTTAGTACCGTGCTCAGGATAATTATAACAACAGCAGGGTTTCTTTATGGGATTAAAAAAATAACAACAAAATGTGAACGGGATTTTAATTCTTCCATTTCGGAATTGGCGTTCCGTCCGTTTAATTTTAAGAACATTTTTTCGAATATTATTTTCTCAAAAATATGCACAAATTTGATAATTCTTTAAATTCCTATTGGAATAGGATGCAACCAATTTTTGTTGAAAAACAACAAAACGAACAATTTCGATGATTATTTTAATATTTTCAAGTCATTTGAATTATTATTTTAATAATTTCAATTCGTTTTAAATTATTCGTTGTTAGAGATTCTTCCTGGGAATTCCTGTCCCGAGAATTCCCGGGATGCTGGGGTTTTTTTCCCGAAAAATTTCCCGGGAATTTTTTTTAACTATTCGGGAATACCGCTTCCCGGGAATGGAATTTTTCTCATTTTCGAGAGTTCCCAATTCCCGGGATTGACAAGTTTTTTTCCCAGGAACGGGAATAATATTAATTTTATTAACTTTTTGACCATTTATCACATAAAATTTTTAATATTTTAGAAAAAAGTTATAAAAATCAAAATTTTTTTTTCATAACTTGCATAAAGTAAAAAACATAAAACAACGTAAAAAAATTTTTTTCGACATGGCTCCGCTTATTCTCAAACTTACTCCCCAAAAATACGGAAATCAGGGGGTTTTTTTTTTCTTTTCGCTTTCTAAATAAATTCTCTGCTTTCACGGCATTCCCGGGAATTTAAGTGTCCAATTTCTCGATTCCCGAGAAACGAAAAGCTAACCAAAACGGGAATTCTCGTTCCCGGGATTGATATTTTTTTCAAAAACGGGAACTCCCGATTCCCGGGAATGAAAAAACGTCGGGAATTTGGAATCTCTAGTCAGTCGTTACACAGATTGGTATTAGATTCTCAGATTTGATTCGAATGCATAATGTTTGGTCTGATTAAACGAATTAATTTTTTTATTTTTTACTGCCTAGAGTTGTTCTTCTCATCTTGACCCATGTTTTCATTTTTTTTTTAAATTAAACTAATTTTAAATGTCTTTTTCGTTTCAGTAATACGGCAACTTTGGGCCAAAAGACTCACTTCAACGAACAACTCAAAAATATGAATCGAAAATTTACTTATTTTGTCCCGAGAGACTACGCTTGGGAAAAGGCCGAAGTACAATTTCCCTCAGCTCACAAAAAACTTTTTATGCCAGAATTTGTATACCATGTAAGTTGAGAAAAACAACAATTATCACTATACTATCTTTCATATCATTTCATTTTTTCGGTTTTTTTTTTTTTTTTTTTAAGGTTCAACAAATTCTTGAACGGCACTTAGTCATTAACGATCGTGCGTATACGATGGCAGATCTCAAAAACATGACAAATGATTCATATGTAACATTGCCCACGCTTCGAGATAGTCTTAAAGTTAAAGTGAAAGAAGTCGACAGAAGTAAGTAAATTTTTTTTTTTTTTTTTTTTTGTAAATATAGTCTTTTCAGACTCATTGCCGGCTAGCTGCAATATTAAATATTTAGTCACACAAATTATTAAGAGGTGGTTGCAAATTTTTTTAAATATATAAATGGTGTGGCTAAACTCTTAATTAAAAGGCTTGGACCTCTTAATAATAATAACAACGAAAAACTTGAAATTTCAGCGGAATATTATGGTGACTTATTTGACGATCGCGGTGAATCTCAATCTCAAACTCAAACTCAAAACCGGTTTGGTGAGTCCCCCTTTTTTAATCTGGAAATGCTCAGTTCATTTTTTTTTCTAATCATTCAGTTGCGAAATATTGCAAATACACTTTGATACAGAATTTGTGAAAAGTGTGTTTCAGTATTTTAATTCATTTTGTTTTACACTTGTGTCCAAGCTCTCAATTCATTGTGTCATCCATAAACATGTGAAATTTAAGAGAAAAACAAAGCAAGCCTCTTTGGCGAATGCTCTCAGAAATTTACAGTGAAACTTCTATTGTAGTTGGTACTTCTTTTTGTTTGCCAGATGCATTTGAACGACTTGAGGTCTGAATTTTAAAATTTATAGGGAAATATATTACGCTCTTAGGCTTATGCTTTTTTTCATGTTTAGAAAATTTTCCTGGGGGAGATATTAGAAATTTTAGAAAATATCAGTTCCGTCCAAATTATAAGGATTTGTTCGTTTTTAAGCCGTCAAAAGCCAGAAATTGGTGGGACTGAATCGAGTTGAACTTTTTTCCCTGATGGATATTTCGTACTCTTTTTGTTTATAGGCAGAAATTTAAATTCCCAAACACCTTAACGATCCAATACAAGTTTCACTTTTCAAAAAGATATGAAAACATTAGAGCTGGTTGTGCTGTTTTAGAATTTTAGCTGACGAATATGAGCGCAAAAGAACGATTGCCTGCTTTTACACCGATCAATTTTACTTGATTTCGGTTTAGCTTTAAATGTTGCCGTAATCTCGTCACATCGTGATTCGTGTGTGTCATTTTAGTTAATTTATTTCATTTTCAAGCTGCATTTTAACATTTTATTTATAAAATTTATGAACTGCGCAAAATGAATGTGTAGCTGCTTTTGTGGTTGATTTAAGTGAAATTTTGAAGTTGATGAAAAGATTTTTTTTTTCTGGCGACGTCGGTAAGATGTTATTTTTTTTTGGGTTTACCGCCATCATCAAAAGTCTAAAGAAATTGGTTTTTGAATGTGATTGGTTTATGGAAGAAGGCACATGAAGAGAGTAGTAATATATTCATTTTTTATTTTTTTCACTTGAGCCAAAAATTGGTCTGCACCGATGCATTTTTCATGTTCCACTACGTTAACAGTTTTACACAAACAATCGCTTATATTTAGCACCGTAAAAAAGGCTAACGCAGATCCTCAAAGGCTCATTTGAATATTTAAGAAACAACCAATGGGAAATGTTTTCGATTATTTTTTTCCTGTTTTAATTTGTCCTTGTTTCTTTTAGGCGGACATGGCTATGATGTTTCGAGCAATTACCACGCTCCTAGAAAAGGTAAATTTGTAGTATTTAAATAGCAATGGATTTGTTGCAAATGCAATAAACTTGAACCGATTTCTTTTTTTTTTTTTTAGGTTACGCATTGGAATGGCGAGGAGAAACCGTTCACGTTTTTAGACCGGACGTTTATTGCACGAACGGAATAATTCACGTCATTGATCGAGTTTTACTTCAAGAAAGCGACGTTCGAGTTAACGGGGAGGCAACTCTTGGATCATCTCTTTTTTTGAATCTTTGTTTAGTTTTAATTGCAAAATTTTATTTCTAGTCATTTTCATTTGGTACCGTTTAAAAAGGAACGAAGAGTTTTTTGTGATATATGGAATCTTTTTTTTTTCCGTCTTTCAATCACGTCTGCGTTGCAAGTTGCTATGATTAAAAAAGTTATAAATTACTACTGCAGCAATAATTAATTATTCTAAAATGAAAAAACGTGAAAGATAAGACAAACTGAATAGTACAAATTTAAAAAGAAAGATATTCTCTTGGCAGTTTTTTTTTTCGAATTACCTGTTGAGGTCAATTTATAAGTTGGTTAGATGTCTCATATTGCTGAAGACACCTCTATTTAATCTCAAAGTTTCGTTGAAACGCTGGTTGCCCTTGTTTATGATTTGGGGGTAATAGTTTAGTTAGGAGTGAACCCAGAGGAGCCTAAACAAGGCTGTCTGTAGAAATAAATCTCAGGCTCGGCTCGGGCACTTTATATCAGTCAACTTAGACATTTGTGGTTTTAATTTTTATGTCTCAGGCTTCTTCTGACTGACATTTTTTTTACTCCATTTCCTTCTTTAGTGCACTCTTTTTCTTACCTATCAAATGTAATAAAAATTCACAAATAATTCCCCATAAGATAATGCAATAATAATTACTGAATGTCGAATTCATTCATTTCATTATTAATTGTGCCTTCTGCAAGATGAGATGGTCTGTATCCCGTTACATTCCCGTTTAGGTTCTCTAGTATATATTTAAATAAAAGTGGCAGCTTGTGACCTTCAAAGAGCGATGCTAGTTTTTGTAGAATATGTTTGAGGAAAAAAAAATTATAATCATTGTTAAAAAAAAATAATTTTTGGACAATATATCAATTTATGTGTGATGAGATATTCTACAATCAAGTAAATTTTTTCGCTGAAAGATTCTGTAATTTTTTAATTTTAATTTTATCAGTGTGAATAGCGAGTCTGCCTCGTTGTCTTTGTACATAGGTGAATTTGTAGCTGATTTTCTTTTTGTAATTTTTTTTTTTCGTAATTTAAGTTTTTTCTTTTTACTGATATGACTAAAGTGATCTTAAATCAGTAATTTAATCAATAGGCAACTTACGGATTAGTGGTTTTATATTTTTTTAGGTTCTATTAAGTGGTCAGAAAAAGAAAGGTTAAGGTTTTAAGTTTTTGTCATGCCTAAAACCCAACTAAATTAAAAATCTATCATTTTGAATGTTTGATAATCTAAAAAAAAAAAAAAATTATACGCAAGTTGCCTATTCTGTGTAATAGATTCGAAACGAAATCTACTACGCGCGTTACTCTTTTTGTCTTTTCTGAAGATATTTTTTTTTTTTTTTTCATAGTATAATTCGAGGTTTTCTATTCTTTATTATGAGCTATGAGTTATACTTTGTAATATTCTACTCGTCGTCAATCTTCAATAATCTCTTAAATCTTCTAAAAGAAAAATGCATATACTCATTTTTAATATTTTTAATTTTTTTTGAAGATTGACATCATAAAAAATTGAGTAACGCTTCTTTTATTTTATTTTATTTTATTTTTTTTTTTTTGCTCATGTCAGTAGGGAAAAATTTAATTTTAGATACATTAAACAGTATTAACGCATCCTTTAATTTTATTTTAAATGATTACAATTGATTTTACATTTCGTGAAAAAGTCTTGATTTAGAATTTAATTTGATAAATTAATATCTTTTGGACGTGCTTTTATACCAAAGCTTATGTAAGATTTTAATTGTATGATATTTAGTTTATTTTTCTAGATTTATAATTTGTCAGCTTTTTTGTATTATGAATGGGGTGTATTATTTTTTTCATATCTTTTTTTCAGTTGATAACTCCTTAATCAAAAATTCGATTTTACGGTAACCAGCATGTAACTCGTATAAAATCAATTATATAATTCATTATATAAATGCATGATGTCCAGATAGATTTATTTTATACGGGTAGAACCTTAGAAGGCAGTTTTTAATTTTTGGATTATAAAAGATCCATTAAATAAGTTCAATTATTTTTGGAGGGAAAAGAACCCGTTTTTAAGAAAAACCTTGGACAAGTCCTATACGCGGACAGCGCTCTAACAACTGAGCTACCGAGGCTTACACCCAAGCGTATGAAATCTTCTCGATATGACTTAATTGAAGGTGGAAATGATAAGTCGAAGTATACTTTTTCAAAGAGAAATTTTCTACTCTGTTTTTCTACTCTGGTTAGAGCGCTGTCCAAGTATAGGACTTCAAGGCGTGTTTATGGCCTTCGTGGGTTCGAGTCCCACTCGAGGTGTGATTTTTTTTCTCGATATTTATAACCATTGTCAAATCATCATGGCGTAATGCATGCGTTTTTTCTCGATTTGATTAATTTTTCGGGTTTTCCTTAAAAAGGGGTTCTTTTCCTTCCAAAAATAATTGAACTTATTTAATGGATTTTTTATAATCCAAAAATTAAAAATGACCGGACCATTGTCCCCTCCCTCTAAAAACTTAGAGGCAGTAATAAAATTACTATACAATTTCTTCTCTTTTCCCTCTTTTTAGTTTTAAACTCAATCGACCAAGAGATTAAAAAAGAAATATGGCAGGAAAAATTTACCCGGTAATTATAATTTTTGCTAGTACCTAAATTATAATAAAATGAAATATGTTTAATTTGTCACTGCCATTGATTTAGCAGCAAGTTAGAACTTGGCAAAGATATCCGTAATTTTAATAGGTTTTAAATTGAAAATTGTATTACGTTGTGTTGCTATATATCCCTCCAAAAAGAATCTAATCAAAATAAGAGAAAAACTTCAGGTTGTAAAAAATTGCTGCTTTTGTAATGTGTCGATCCTTTTTTTTCGAAAGAAACGTATTTATATACCTACTAGTTCTAAGATAATTCCAAAATAATTTCAATTATTCAATGCTTTGACCCTTACGATCATTCATTTTCTTTTCAAATATCTAATACCCATTGCAATGAAAAAAAATTAAAAATAGAACCAATTGACATAAGTAGACTTATTGGTAATATTTTTTTAAGTCGAAAAGAAATACTTACATTAATTTCTTTATTAATTTTATAGACTCAAGCGACTTTTTTAGGCTTTTGGTATAAACCTGCGATTTTAAATGAACGAAACATAGCATTTAAATTTTTTTTTTCAAACTGAAGGAAAAATAAATAAATATTACCTATTTACTTTTTCTGGTTATCATCGAACGGATAAAATGTTCGGATCGTAATTCCTGCTTGGCAGAACTTTTATTTTTTTAGTATAAAGAAAAAGGACTGATTGTCAAAATATTTTATTTAAAAAATATTGGAGATTTGTTCTAAAAAAGACTTTAAAAAAAAAATAAGAATGCAATCCCTTAAAAAATCGAGTGGCCTTAATAACCTAACAAAAAAGATAATTTTATTTAAAACAAATACCGTGTACGTTTTATCCCCGTCAAGCAAAATATTTCTTAGAAACGTAAAAAAAAAAAACTTCAATATTTTTTATATAAAATAAGAAAACTTATTGGTGCGTAGATATGCTGTAATTTGAGCTAAAATCTGATTAGGTTATATCATATTTTTTAAAGAAAGGCGCTTTCCGCAATGTTTTTTGTCTTATAACTTTAGGATAAGAAATAAATAATATTATATTATGAAAGCTCCTTGCTGTGGTTTATAATAATTACGGCTCTTGGGAATAAATAAAACTTAAATGAAGGAAGAAAATGATGACTTTAAAAATAAAAATAAAAACAAAAACATTTTTGTTATCCGTCCAGTCAGCGACGCTGGTCTCGTCTCAAGAGCTGTTGGATTATTTTAATGTTGTCGTGATGTTTGTGGCCTCGGATAGAGAAAGCTAATTTCATGGAGAAATTTTTGGATAGAGTTTATACCAATTTGTATAAAATAATAATTTTTGTACTGTAATTGATATTAAAAATCTTATATTTCTTTTTTCTTTTTTTTTTTTTAACATTAATTAATTTTTAGCCTAACAATCGTTTCTTTTTTTTTTTCGTATTGATGAGAGGCAAATATAACTTTTCCTACATAGGTTAAGCGAAACTTAAAAACAAAAACGATCCTTTATGCAAAGAATAATCGTGTGTGTATATGTAAAAAAAAAGACAATTTCTAGAACAACCGAACATATTTTAGGTAAATAATTTATACCTTTTAACTGAAAGTATTTAATTTTTGTTTCCTAATAATTATAAAAATAGATATTTATGATCTGGAATTCGTAGTGGTAATGTCACTGATTGGTTAGGCTATGTTTCCTTGTATAAATAAATTGAAATGTAAATATCCACTCGTCTTAATTTTAAGTAATAATAAAAAGAAATTAAAATTTGAATGGTATGTCTTTTATTTAAATTAAAATCCTGCTGAATTTTTTTACCAACGATTTCCTTTTTTATCACTATTTGATAAAAATGAATTTTTCGAGGAAAACGGTTTGGGTGGGATTAAAATACGGCATCTATTTAAGTTGTCAGTATTTTTTAATTAAATATCAGTATTTTTATGAAATCGTCAGTAAAATTATTATTTGTCAGTATTTACATATGGTCAGTTAAAAAAGTATCAGTAATTTTAATCATTTGTCAGTAAAATCAATTATTTATTCAGTAATTATCAATATTTAATTGGTAAATTGATGCAAAAAATTTTTTTTTGTTGAACATTTTTTTTTTAACTTTAAAAATGTAAATTTATATTAACGCCACCGCGAAGGAAAAAAACTTCAAAATTATATCAATGAATTTAGCTTGGTTCTGCAGGATTCTGTTGCAAAATACGAATTTTCGAGTTAGAAATCGCTTGATATCAGAATCATTGCCTCTGAAAGATACTAATAACTTTTTAATTTTCTTTAGGTTTTTAAAATGACAATTTGAGGTGGAGCAATGACCTGAGATTTTTTGCTTTGAAAGCTAAAGCTTAAATTAGGGCAAAAAATAAATAAATATTTTTCTACTGAAAAAAGTACACATTCCTGTCGGAAATTTTGAGATTACAAATATTTAAAATTTAAAATGAAGTTAGTGTAAAATTTTTAAATTAAGAATAAAGAACGTTTGAAAAATTTTAGAGCTTCAAAAACCGATCTATTACTCAAAAACTACTCATACGAATTAACTTTGGACGTTATATTCGTAATCTGAAATCTAAATCTTCAAAAATCTTCAGAATTCCTGAGAAGAATCGCTGTATTTTTCAGCGAAAAAAAAAAAATTATTTTTAACCCTAAAATGAGCTTTTAAAAAACTTTAAGGTCATTACGCCACCTCAAAATGCCATTTTACGTTTTAAAGTAGTCATTAATTATCGGTTTACTGATAAAAATAATATTATTTACTGGCAAGAAATAGCTTTTTTACCGATAGGAAGCACTTTATTTACCGATAAATTCGGTATTACTTACTGACAAATAATTATATTTACTGATTGATTCTACTGATAAAAAAAATAAAAAAAATACTGACACTTGTAATAAAAATACTGACAGTTTTAATATATTCCTTAAAACACTATTTTCATTTTATCGGAATCCTCATGTTCCTTTTTAACATGCTCTTCATATTTATTTCGATCTGTGAACTTTTTGTCGCAATCAACACAAGTAAATTTAAGGTGATGAACTCTAAAATGACCTTTCAGTTTTGCTTTGGTGCGAAACACTTTCTTACAGGGATCACAGACAAATGAAAAATGCCCAGTATCAACATAGTGTTGATACCAATCTTTTTCAGCCAGTCTCTGACTACATTGTGAGCATTTATAGTTTTCGTTGTGAGTTTTTAAATGTTTCCTTAAATAAGCAGTATTCTTGAATGCTTTTCCGCAAAGTGTACAAGAATGTTCTTTTATGTCTTTATGTGTCGTTAAGTGCCTCCTTAAATGGTGCTTCATGTAAAACTTGATCCACACTCTGTGCACGAGAACTTTTTCTGATAGTTTCTATCTGCAATATGTTTCCTTTCATGTAAATCCAAATTCCATTTTGTAATACATGAATATCCACATTTAGAACATTTGTAAGGCTTTTCACCGCTGTGTTGTCTAAGGTGAATTGTTAAAGATGTTTTGACAGTAAATGATTTATTACAAAAAGAACATATAAATGGCCTTTCCTTGGTGTGAGTTCGTATGTGGTTAATTAAATTAGTCAAAGACTCACATATTCTGCTACAGCTACAACAGTAATATGGTCTTTGGTAACCTACATGACTTTGAAATTCCTCCATATTTGGAAATAACTTTGAACAGCTACATTTGAATTCTTTGTTGTCTTGAAATGGACATAAATGTTTGTTAATTGATTCTGAATGTAAAAATTGTTTTTTACAAAAATTACATTGAAAATCATGTTTGCCTGGATTTTTTAACTTATGTGACTTTAAACCACTTAAACGATAAAATGATGCTGGACAATTATCACATTTGAAAGGACCTCTTTTTTCTGTTTGCATTACATTTTCATTTTCAGGTGTAACTAAAGCCTTGTTTTCTGTTATATCCGTCTTTTCTAAACAAACATGATTTATAATATCAGAATTTTTTTTGAATTGCTTGCCACAGCAAGGATAAATGAAATGTTTATTCGAATAAGTTTCTAAATGCCTACTTAATTTAAACTCTGATGAAAATACCCAATCACATTCTTTGCATTTAAACTTTAATGATTCATCTGAAATGTCTTCCTTTTCTATTTGTAGATCTAATGTATTGCTATCATTTAAATTCACAGATGAAATGTTACTTGTCAAAGTTTCATCTAGAAAATGAGAATTGTCATTTAAATTTTTATCTTTTGATTTGCAAGAATGCTTTTTTAAGAAAATCTGTCTTTTAAAAACTGTATGACAATTGTTGCAAGGAAAAAAATGTGGTCCTGAATAATAGTCTAGATGTTCCTTATAAGTTTGCAAATGTTTAAACTCCGTACCACAGTCTTCACATTTATATAATTTAACATCTTTCATACATGAATGTTTGGTAAACTTTTTAATGTTGTGAAATGTTTCCCCACAGGTGCTACATTTGTTATTCAAATCTTCCAGTTTTTTATGAATTGCTTTATGTTGATTTAATCTGTCTAATGTTGAAAACCTGGATGGACATTGGTCGCAGGTTTTGTCTCTCCTTTGTTTTGCTGGTCTTGGTTTCCTGTAAGCTACTTTATGTTTCCTGCAAGCTGCTTTATGAGAATCATTTGAATTCATAGATGAATTGTTCCTTGTCAAAGTTTCATCTATAGAACAAGAATTGTCATTTAATTTTTTATCTTTTGAACGGCAAGAATGCTTTTTTAAAAATATCTGTCTTTTAAATATTGCAGGACAATTGTTACAAGGAAAAAAATGTGGTTCTGGAAAATCTTGAACATGTCTTTTATAAGTTTGCAAATGTTTAAACCCTGCACCACAGTTTTCACATTTATACAATTTTACATCTTTCAAACACGAATGTTTGCTATACTTTTCAATGTTGTGAAATGTTTCCCCACAGGTGCTACATTTGTTATTCAAATCTTCCAGTTTCTTATGAATTGCTTTGTGTTGATTTAGTCCGTTTAATGTTGTAAACCTGGATGGACATTTGTCACAGATTTTGTCTCTCTTTTGTCGTACTGGTTTTCGTTTCTTGCAAGCTATTTTTTGTTTCCTGCAAGCTGCTTTAGGAGAGACTTTCTTTTGTTTCATCTTAAAACAAGAAGAAAAAGAAAATAATATTTTTTACATAAACAGGGTAATAAAAAAAATTGTTATACCTTCTTGTTGTTTTTTTAATTTTTTTTTTTTACGGTTCAGTGTTTATGTTTTGACACAGCCTTCCTTAAAAATGAGTTTTGCTTGTCAACAGTTGAACGTTTATTCGGGGCCCGAATTTAATAAAACGATACCGTGAATTATGTTATGTCGTGCATGCGGTTGCTTGTTTTCTGATATATTTCATATAAGGAAAATGATGTTGTGCTAGAATGATAAGTTGAAAGAAGTACTGTGAAATGGTTGTACCAAAGTGATCGTTTTCGAGTTTAAATTTTGTGAATCTACGAAATTACTGTAGAGTTAAAGCTGCATTTTATCATGTTGATTTCTGGAAGCCGGAAAAGCTGGAGCGCAGTGCAAAGATGAAGTTAAGGTAAGCTTATAATACCTAGTAGGTAGTTTTATCGGAATAAGATATTCATAAATAATAAGTACATATATGTTTTTGAAAATAACGTATTGATTGATTACTGTTAAAGTAAAATTCTCTTTTGTTTGGATCGGATTATAACAACTTTATATAGATGTTTCGAAAATTAAAATGATTAGGTTTTGTGTTAATAGCATTAATATTTATTCCAATAGCCGTTGTTTAAATATTACGCCTTCATTTCAATGTAATGCAGGGTTGTCAGTGAGAAAATATGATTGCTAATTAGTGTGTGGAATAAAGCTGTGTATTCGTAAAAAGTACTAATATAAAAATGATTATGTCTGTAATATTTTTTTCGGATATTGAAGTAGGTCTTAATTTAATGTATGACAATTTGTTGAAATTTGAAAGCCATTTTCGGGAAGACAGATTTATTTTGTGGGAACTAGCAGAAGTTAGATGGCTTCCCTTTTTCTAAAAGTGCCTTGAGTCTTTACAATTTCTTGTGCACCTAATTTTTTTAGATTAGGGAGTTAAATTTGAGATGAGTAATGATAACTTTTTATTTTAAGACAAAGTACAAGTAAGGAATTCAAATCAACATTTTAAGACTTTATTCACAATGATACATAAAATAATTGCTGAAGTGATCTTATTGGTTTTTGTCAGTGATTATAAATCACAACAATGCAAGTGGGAGACCTGTTATATGAATTCGTGAAATAAATAGGCCCATTGCAATAAGTTCAGTCCAGTCAAGACCAATTGCTGAGCCTGTAAAAAACTCTTTAGCACTCTATAGGCACAAGTGTTACATTATTGATATAAAAATATTTACAGCAATATTTTTTTTTGGCAACTTGCAAGCTGCAGGCAAACTGAAATCTAATGGACCGCTATGGGGTTGTTGGCTTTCATAATTCATGCGTTATAAATAGGGTTATTAGGTATATAGGGTTATAGGGTTATAGGTATCCCTATAGGTAGGGCTGTATAAGGGTATAGGGTTTACCCTTCCAGTGTGGTGGATGGAGAGGATTTACATTAACGGTTTATGTTAATATATTTGCTATGTATATATAAAGTATAAGATAGGTAATAGACAGTCTGTATATAATGGCTATAGATAAAGTTGTGTAAGGCTTTTAAATTCAGCTACACCCTAAGCAGAATTCAGCATTAGTTCATATTAAAAAACTGTCATCAGATTAATCATTTCCAGTTTAAATATTTGCATTTCTCAGAGTATGTAATTTTCCATTTTGAAAATACTTTCGGTACTTTAGCCAACAATTTTTCCCTCAAGCTGCCCTTCTAATGCTGCATCATCCTCTAACCTGATGTTATTTTGAAAACCCATAATGACGTTTATAATTTAGGCCTTTTATTAGAAGAGTTGGATTAAAACGAAACTTTTGATAAACGACTATCCTACAAGAAGTTTCCGGAACGGTTGGTCAAAAGGGATGAAACGAGAATCCATGGTTTGATTCAATAAATCACTGTCATCAAAATCAAAAAGATATCGGTTAATAGTTAATCATCTTATCTAGAGATAAAAGGACGAGCGACTTTAACGGATAGGAAATGAAAAAATAATGGGATATTGGAAGAAAGTCACATAGATGTATTTCTTTTGTAGCTTTCCAAGTAGATTTTAAAAGCTATTTTTTATCTTGTTAATTTCAAGAAAAGTGCAGAACGTGAGAGTTTTATCTCAAATTTTTCACGAGCGCTGACGTTTTTTGCTGTGCGATCTTCGAGGCTGGTTAAATTCTAGGCAACTCGTTATTATTTCAACTTAGGTTTAGTCAACAAAATTAAATTTTTAAATTGTTATTGCAATTAATTTTAATTTTTTAATATTTATTTTTTTTAATTTATCCCGCCTCATCTTCTAATTAGAAATATTGGCTGAGTGCTTAAAATTTGCTAGTGGCCTGGAGCTAAAAAATGAGGGTATATAGTAGTTTTAAAATATTTTTCCTTTTGTTCCGAGTTGTGGGAAAATAATTCCTGTTTAAAGCCGCATTTACCGTTTCGCTCTAGTATGAAAGTTATGAGAATACTTCAAAATTCGAACTGTTAATCAATTTTTCGAAATATAATCCTTACTCTAGGGGGAGCTATCTCTTAGCGTGTCAACGTCAGGTAACGCACCGTAAAATCTCATAGACACGGTTTAATACTCCAGACCTTCTGAAATTTTAGGTAATTAATTTCTGCAACTAAATAAGCACATCTCTTTAGTGAAATTATATTAATACAAATACCTGTTCTATCATATATGAAGTTAAAGGATTTAAAGTGCTCGGAAACCGAGCAGGGGATAAAATACATTTCCTCTCGAGTAATTCCCAAGCTAATCAATACTTAACGAAAACTTGGAAAGGGAGAGCGGGGGAAAAAAAAAAGGATTTCTTCATGTAAGACCTTCCCTTTTTTTTTCTCCTCCACATATCTCCCAATTTATGTTTGCCAGTAAAAACAAGCGGATGTACTCATCCAATCCTCGATCTGGGTATGGAGTGATTTCTAAATACTTTTCCAGAATCGAATATTTGCTGTGCAAATCCCGGAAAACAGAAGAGCAGGGTTTTCCGACCCGTTTCCTTTTAACCGCGAACATATTATTCGGGTTCTGATTCCCCACCGCTTATTTGTTGTAACCGACTTTTATCACATTGTCCATTTCTCGTCTCTCGCTCATTTTAATTTTATAGAAAAAAAAAAAAAAAAAAAAAAAAAAAAAAAAAAAAAAAACGAAAAGTTTTAAAATGCTTAAAAGAAATTTATTAAAACTTTAAAAACAAAGGTGGGATATTGGTAGCAAGTGGGATGTAAAACACAGTTATTTGACAATTTTAAAGAAATGCTGTGACCTAGCAGGAATTTATTGTAATTTTTACTCAGTTTCTTGACTGTACAACCTTAAAGATTTTTAATTAATTACGTCACAAATTTTAGGAACGGGCGGAAACTCTTTTCAATTTATAGTATACGCGTACGAAAAAGAGATGGATAAATTATAAAAAAAAATTATGTATAACTTATGCATAAAATTATGCGCGATTTCACACCAAACATGTTGGGTGAACATGTTCGCCACTTTCATCAAAGACAAACATTTTCTGATTCGTTCTTCGTAAGGAACCTTCCAAAAAGGAATGGTCGTAAACCTGCTCTTCTAATGATAAATTTCCACTTTTTAATTTTCCGCTATAATTTCTCTTCATGTTTTTAAACTGTACACTGATACGGCTTTTTTAAGGAATGACTGAAAATTGGAAAATGCTAAATATCGGACTCTTGATTTTTTTATGTACTTCGGATTTTTTAACATTGACACCGCATTGATTTTTTGACATTGAACACTGCTTATGTGGAGCTTCCCCTACAAGTTGTACATGACAAAATGTTCAGTGAAAATGTTTGTTTAAAGAGGAGGCTTCACGGATGCCGGAAGAAATGGCTGCTTTTTACATATTTTTCTTCTCAGGCCAAAAATCAAAATTTTGTACACACAAAACCCTAAACAATGTTTTTCTCGATTTTTTGACACCAAGTTTACATTTTTCCAAAAGAAATTAAAGCCGGCATTTGGGTTTGAAAAAAAAATTATAAAAAAATTTTTGAAACAAAATGATGGCTTCAATTTCACCTGAAAAAATATGAATTTTATGTCAAAAGATGAGGAAAATTATTACCTAGGGTTTTATGTGTACAGAATTTCAATATTTTGCTAAGAAAGCAAAATGTTAACAAAAAAGCCATTCCTCGCGATACTTTAATGCAGAAAGGGCCTATGTTCATGAAACCTTCTCTTGTTCGCCGAAAATGTTTGGCGTGAAATTGCGCCCATTGGACCTAGTAAAAAGTGCATAAATTATGTATAAAGAACTTAACTTTTTTTAACGAAAAATGTTTTTTATCCTCACAATATCATTTTGCATAAAATTGGGGGAAAAATTTGAATTAGTTTAGTACTGGCGAATCCTCTTGCTTTATAATTTATGATTTAAAAAATAATATGCATGTCTAAAACTTTTTTATAAATACCGTAGTACAAAAATGATACATTTTTTATGTAAATTTTTTGCATTTATTTTTTAAAAATTTTGTTTATTTTATGCTTTTTTTTTCGTTCGGGCGATGACAATTGAGAACGGGTGTCTTTGCCGAATAATAATGCCATATTTTCATACAGGACTAGCCGCTTCAGGCAGCGCATAACCTTGAGTATTGATTACCGACTATCGACTAAATTAATATAAAAAAAAATTAACAAATGGAAATTGCGCTTTGAATACTTCTGAAATGTGATTTTTTAAAGTTTTAACTCAACTCAAGGTAAAAAATTTGATGTAAACTTGCTAAGAAAGGACTACAAATTTTTTATGTTAAAAAAATCAAACGGGGATATGGGAGCATATTCCTACGTAGGACTATGTTTTCGGGGTACTGTCCTAATCTTGCTGAATTTAAACAATGAAACGACTTAAAACCTTTAAGGTATTTCTTTTGCTCGTTTTTGGTAAAAAATTTCGAATTCTTTGATAAAAATATAATTTTTTTTTTTCCTGGCACGAAAAAAACTTAAAACTTTTGATAAAAAAGGTCAAAAGTTAAAAACAAAATTAGTCAAAATTATAATTAAAGTCTTTAAAGTTAAAATTTTAATATTAAAACATTGCTTTAGTTCATATTCTTAGCTAAAGGAAAATGGACAAAATTAAAGAACACAGTGAACATTTTATGTAAAATTTCTAAGCTCTTGTTTTTGTTACGGAGGTCTAATTTTAATATTTAAAAAAAAAAAGATATTTTAAATAAATTTCTTGTAAATTTTACTTTAAAGAAGCAGCGAAATAAAAAAAAAAATTAGTCAAAATATTAATTAAAGTCTTCAAAGTTAAAATCTCAAATAGTCGAAATATTTGAAATCGATTTTCAATAAAATTTGTGACTAAAGAAGTTTCACTTCGAAAATAGTCAACACCTATTGGGTGACAGACATCCCACAAACAATTTGTTCCATATTGACCCCCAAGACGTCAAAAAAAAAAAAAAAAAAAAAAAAAATAGAGCGTTGTTGTCCATTGGACATTCTTTTGTTTTTAGTGTTTTGTTCGTGGCTACAGGCAAATTATGTTACTTTTAATATATAATTTTTTACCGTGCTTGTACGAAGTTCTCGAAAATTCTCAAAAATTTTAAAGAATTTTCTATTAGAAACGCTCCCTCCCCGTTGTGTTGAAAGTCCTTTTAAAGAGAGGGGAAAAAAAAAAAGAATAAGCAGTGCTATTCTATACAAAGAAACAATTTTGCCCGGTTCCCAAAAAAATGTTTTCCCATAAGCTGCCCTATCCTCTCCTCAGGTTAAAAATTGTTGTTTTTCCCTGGGGAAACGTGATGGATCACGTATCGGTAAATGCGAGCACCAATCCGATTCTGTTTTAAGAATTTTCTTTCGTTACGACAATGGTAAAAGAAAAGTTTTTGCTAATTCCTAAGCTGGAAACATGTTATCCGGAACGTTATTTTACGTACATCATTTTCGCTAAAAATAAAGTTTAAATATAGAGAAGAATAGAACAAATGATGTAATCTCTCTTAACGTTTGTACCAACTTTGAAAATAAATGTTTCCCTCGGAATAACATTTCCCTAATATATAATATAATTATTATCTTAACAAATTACTTCTATTCTTTACATCAGAGAGGTCGAGTTTCTAAACTGTGTAACCTATATTTTGGTAAATTGTTGAGCACGACGATATAGGCGTGTTGCTTTTCCCGGAAAAAGGTGTTTTCATATCTTTTCTCCCCTTTTGAAAGCATCACTTATAAATTTTCGCACCTTCCCCTGTTTTCCGGAAAATCCAGATTAACCGAATCTCTTCTTCTGCCGGTTTTATTAGCGTTATCCCGGAAAACGGTTTACCCCCTTTTTAAAATCGGTTCGACGATGAAAAGTCTTGTTACGAAATGACGTGGTTTAAGAGATTCTTCTCCATAAGAGTTCTTGTTTGGCAGTTAATTACCGGTCTAAAGGCAATTCCTTTGTAACCTCTCACTCTTTCCGTTTCCTCTTTCAGTAACCTTTTTCTCTTTCTCTCTTTTCACCACCGGTAGAATAATGTTTATGATAATTTATTGTAAGTTCCTGAAAGTAAACCCTTTGTTCTAAGTGTTTTGCCCACACCTTATTCTTCCATAGCTTGTTTTTACCGTCCGAATTCGGATTCTCTCTCGATTTCAATTATTATGCTCCTTAATGTTTTGAGTTAAGGGATAAGCACGGACGAAGGGATGAGGAGGTTATTTTTGAAGGATAACGGAGAAATCCGGTTTATTCCGGTCAGGGAGACTAAAAGGGAAACAAACGGCATAAATCAGAAAGCAGCTGGAAATTGTCACTTTTGTCAAGTTATTCTTTTGGTATAGGCGAAAGGGTAATAGTTGTTTCGAAATCCTTTTTAACTTTGCTTTTTTTTTTATGTGCGAAGAACGTTTATTTAATTTAGATGGCGGTGGGTGGAATTTTTCCGTTTCGCTGCCTGGTCTCTTTAAGATTGAACTTTTTTTTTCCGCTTTAAAAAAGACGAAAATGTTGCATCGAATTAATGTTTGTTTTTCCAGATTTTTTTTTTCTTTTTTTAAGAAAACCTTTTCACACATGAAAATCTAATAACAAGGTAAAGTAATAAAGATTTTTTTTTTTTTTTTTTTTTTTTTTTAAGATTTAAAAAAAAAAAAAAAAAAAAAAAATACAAACACGTAAAGAAGATGCGCCTTTTCCTTAATTTAACTAAAACTCGAATATGAAAAGCAAACTTCTCAAGTATGTGCTGAACATTTACCTCCCTTTTTTTTATCTTTCACTTCAACGTAATGGCTCTTCTCCAATAAAAAAAACTTAAAAAATTTTTTCAGGGGAAAAGGGAAGGGAAACGAAAAGAGGGAAAAGGAAATTATGAAAAAAATGGCATTTTTAGTCAAAAACTCGCTATTTTGTTTTTGTTTTATTAATGCCTAAAGGAGAAAGGGCCTCATCTTTTTTTTATTTAATGTTATTTTTTTTTCTATGAAAGAAACATTTTTCAGCAACTATACATATTTCATTTTCATTTTAATTCTTATTATTTACAAGATCCAGTTTTGAGAATCGGGAAAGATTTAACATTTTGCCATTGGATTTTCTTTTAGTTATTCTACTTTCCGAAATTGTCGATGCATATCTTCTGCACTTCAGCATAATTTCTCTTTTTCAGAAGACAAAAAAAAAATTGGAAGATTTAAACTCTTAACTTTTAAATCAAAATTTCTATCTTAAATTTTGGATCAGATTTCTTTGATCGCTGCCCTTCTTTAGGTAATTCTGTATTTCACTGCAGCAATTCCGAATTTGAAAGTTGTCACGTGATCGTTTTTGGCGGGAAACGGAGATTAGAGATTAACGGAGTTAGAGATTCTGAAAGAGGTTAACCATATGTGCAATTCCTGCCCTTCGATTTCCTCGCCTGAGAATTATTGGAAAACTAAATTTTTTCTTTTTGAAATTAAAAAACTTAAAATATAAACGAAGATGCATAATTTTATAAACTTAAAATATTTCAATTTTCAGTGGAAGATTTAGTTTTTGGATTTATCGAAAAACCGGAAATGGCCAAATAGCCAATCTCTTTTCAAAGGCCCAATAGCCCAATAGCGGCCATATTGATGTTTTTCAAATTAGCAGAAGTCCGAAGCTTGAAATTTTTGGTCGATTCCGATCGGATTTTTTTTAATATCCAAAATCGCCATCGGCATCGGCACTGCGAAATTGCTAGGGCTGGCATCGGCAGCAACTAGATATTTAGCCGGCCGCGGCTGTCATCGCCATCGGCACCGGCACCGGCATCGGAATCGAAATCGGACCCCTGATTTTAAAAATCGTCTAGAATGGCTCTATCATTTTCTTTTTTCACTAAAATTGAAATCAATGCCGGCATCGGATATAATTGATGCTTGGTGGCGTCGGCATTGGCATCGGGCGTCGATGCCGGAATCGGAATCGGGAGTTAAATAAATAATATGGAATCGGCATCGGCATCGACCGGGATTTCAGCCGGCCGCGCCCAGCACCGGTATCGATATCGGTATCGGTGTCGGTATCAATATTCGGACCCGGGCTCTGAGGCCACAGGAAAAGAGTATTTTTCTTTACAGGTGTTGAAGGTAAATATTTCAAATACGAGACCAAGTTTACGGCCCTCGGCTTTCACTTCGGGCCCGATGCGAAAGCCGAGGTCCTTAATTAATCGAGTCTTGAAATTTACTTTCGATACCTGCAATGAAAAATATTTTTTATTCCGAGGACGACACATTTTAACGTCAACTTTTCAGTCCTAGGAATGAAAAAAATTATTAAATTAAGTTAAAAACCAATTCGGTGAGTCATGTTAGAACTTGTCCAGATTCACAAAAATTTTCAAATAATATGGTTGTCATGCTTCGAACTTTCGTACAAGAAAACGTTTTATGAGCTCTTGAGCTAGTCATTTCAGAAATACGAAAAGAAAATATGCATATGCAATCAGGAATTCTGTGTCTTAAATTTTTGCGTTCCTGGTTTTTGCGGCTTGTTTTTTTAAAAAAGAAAAGCACGCTTTTCTGCTGACAGTTGAAAGGAAGCTGCGTTTTATAAAAAATTATCGTTTTTCAAAAATTTATATTAAAAAGTTTTTTTAAGAGGGCTAATGATAAGCGCGTGAAGAAGCGAAAAACCAGAAAAGGGTAAAAGTTCTTAAAAGGCAATCTGCTCCTTGAATTCTCAAAAACTTATTATAACAAGTCTTAACTCGCAATCAAAACGCAATCTTATTTTCTATCTCCGTTAATTATTATATTCGGTTAATATTATAATGGCAACCCATTCTTTAATATTCCACTTGAATCCTTTGATAGTATTATTAAATAAAATTAATTCGATTTTATTGAATATTAAATCGCAATCATTTTTGTATTCTTGGAAAGCAAAGAAGGATGATGATGATGATGGTGATGGTGAAATAAGATTCCAATTGCATTATTCTTTTCGTTGCTCCCCTCTTGGGAACTAAAGGTTATTCTTCTGTCGTGTATTCAAATTCCTTCTTTTTTTTTTTTTTTTTTACACTTAATAATTACGGAGGAAATTTATTCGTGCAAAAATAACACTTTAAATTTCTGACAAGTTTTTCAAGTTTCTGATTACTTCCACCCTAATCGGGTCTTTTCTCTTTCTCTTCCTTCTTTTATTTAACTTTCCCGAAACTTTTCTCTTCTTTACAGTCAATATTTTTAATTTCGCGGTTATCTGTCTTTTCTTATTTAAATGAAAGATTAATATTCCCAACAACAAAGAGGGCATAGGAAGCTCCGAGGTCATGCTTTTATTTTATTATCAGATATTTTAGTTTTCACGGCAACTTTTAAATATTTATTTTCATTTTATCTCGGTAAACTTTTTCATTTCACCGTAACCCTCTTTTATTATTTATTTATTTTTATTTTTTTTTAAAGCGCTTTCTTTTCATTAACGGTATTTAATGAACAGTACGATTTTTAATTAAATAATGTTGCTTGTTATCGATGTTTACGCTTTTTGCAATCAAGAATGTTGGAATTTAAGGTGGCGAATTATTAATTTTCGAGGAGGGAACGTCGTTTTTTGAATAATGATTTTAGATTTTTGTTTAATTCGATTTAGATGGTCTTAATTGAACCATTTGATTTGATTTCGAGCGGTTCTATAACTGGTGTAAAAACAAAAGGTTTTTTACGCGCTAAAATTATATTCATTTGAATCAAGTCAAATAGCGTCATGAAAATCATTGTGAATTCTGCTTGCATTAGCCGAGGTCTGAGTTGCTTTTTACTGGAAAACTCCTTACGACGGAACGGTTTTCACTTTCATCCGTAATTTCCATGTATCGATGTAAAATCAGTCACTTCCGTAATAAAAAAAAAAAAGCCAATGTAACATTCCAAAATTGACTATCGCAAGGCGACATTAAAATTTGGTGGGTGCTTTTCTGATTTTCCTCGAAAATGTATAATATTTATGGAATTCTTGAAATGGAAAGGGTGCCCTTCAAACAAGAATTTAATATTTTAGAATAGTAGGGATCTTGCCCACGACTTGCTTGAAGTAAAGTTTTATCACCGGTAAACGTCAATTTAATTGGACTTCAGGACGTTAGTAAGGTCGAAATGGATTTTTAAAAATAACTCAACTTCGAATCTTAGCTAATTAAAGGAATTTTCCTAAGCCTCCTACATCCCTTGAAGTTTGTTTGAATCATGAGCCGGTGAAACACATGATCGGGTCACCGATCACATGGTATCAACAGAAGATTTTTTCATTAGTACTGGCATTTAGGGAAAACATTACTTTTCTTTGAATTCGAAGTCAGGCAAGATAAGGAATTTGATTTGGGTGATCATTTTCAGATGGGCAGGAACGCCTATTTTTTGAGGAACCTCTTCCTGACAAATTTCTGGTGCTGACTTTTTTTTTCTATTACACCTTCCGTTTTTCTCCCGCTAGGTCACTTTTGACAGCATCCGCTTTTACCCTATCCCGATATCGTCGTTGCCCTTTCCCCTTATTTTAAGGGGAAAAAAATTAACAATGAAACAATGTTAAATCGAAAAAAATCACCTCTTAGTTTTAAAAACCACTCTCCGTTCGTTAAGCTGTTACAACTTCACTTCAAACACACACACAAAAAAAAAAAAGAATTTTCTGATGTTAATGCCCACCTATAGCGTTTTTTTCCTCACACTTTTGATATGCTTCATGCTCTGAAGAATTTTTTAAGGAAAAAGAAAAAAAGAAAAACCAAGGAAAAAAAAAAAAAAAGGTTTGAGTTGAAATTTAGTCAGAGGCGGATTCATATTTAATGAATAATATTAGGAAACAAGACTGCCTCATATTATTTATGAAAGAATAACTGACAGATTGTTTAATTAAAAATACTTTATACCGTACGTCGAATCAGCTTTATGATTTTAAACAAAAAAAAAATTATTCTTAGAAATTTCCTCCTTTTTTCGCAGAAAAAAAAAAAAAAAAAGAATGTTTTTCTTCTACGAAAAAATGAAGTTTAAACTTCATACTGACTTTTGAAATGAGGAGTAAAAAAAAAAAAAAGTTTAGCGAGAAATTTATTCATTGTTGACGGCCGAGAATGAAAGTTTTTATACCTAAAATTTTCTGCATTAACTGCTAGCATTGAAAATTTAATCAGTGGAAGAGATTTAAAGTGAGCGATGGATAAACGGTTCCGTAAACAGAAGCAATATTTACCTTAGTTATTTTTTTAACTAAAATTTGCGCCGTGTTAAATTCGATCTTTGACGATTTCAAACGCATGATGTGCATACTTTAATTGGTGGAATTAATTGCAGTTTGAAGGTGATAGACCGGAAACATTGTACCGTCATATTCCATCAGAATTGTGGTCGGTAGGCACCCTCATCTCCCCTAGAGCTGAAATATTTCGAATTTAATAGCTGTTATTAAATGAATCAAGCGTAAAGGATAATTAAATTTACAGATAGAATTATTAGAATTACTAAACACTTTATTTCATTTCGATTCGGTTTTTTTTTTTTCATATTATGTACCGCACACCGTCGATTTTTAATATACAAAACACTTCTTTTTTTTAAACAGTTTCTTGTCAATCAATTCACAGAAAATGTCATCTAAACGCGTGTGTCATTGAATAATTCACTATAACTGATTGATAACACCGTAGTAGACTGCAAATGATCACTAATAACAAATTATTTATTGCATGAGCAGGGATTCCTCTATTAAAGAAGATGCTATCATCAGGTTCTTTTTCTAAAGTTGAGCTTCGGCCTATTGGAGCTTCTTCTCGTATTGATTCTAAAGGGTCTGAAAAAAAAAAAAAAAAAAAAAACTTTAATGTCGAGAAAAAAATCAAAAGCGAAAGCGAAAGGAAATGAAAGTAACTTACGTAAAGTTGTAGGCAGTGGAATAAATTTCCTTTTAATTTCTATTACTTTTTGTGGCGTTGTTGCCTCAGTTGCTGAAAAAAATAGAGTTAAGGGGGAAAATTTAATAGAAATAAAATCGAAAGAGTAAAAGATCGGGAAATGTTGCATACCTGGAGTTGTTGTGGTAGTGGTTGTCGTCATTACCTCTGTTGTAGTTGTTGGCGATCGCGTCGGAACTTTTATTTCTAAAAAAATAGAAGAGAATGCCGTGAAAATATTTTTAATAAGGTTTATTATCAATTCTAACCCAGGAGCCGTTGGGTATTTCTCGACGGATAAAGTTTTTTTACCGTAAAAAATTATGAAAGACATGTTTCTAGGAGTAATTTGACCCGCTGATTCCGAATCTGAAGTCAAAATTCTGAAAAACTAAAATCCAATGTGGTGGAGCCGTTTTATTTTTAATCATATTAATGATTTTTTTTTGCGCCATATTGGATTTTCCGAGTGAAATTAGATCATTCTGACGTCAGATTTGAAATCAGCGACGTCGAAAACGCATTGAAAGTTGTTTTCCCGATCATTTTACGGAAGAAAACAAATTTTGTGCGACATTTTGTATTGCATGTATGTTTTGCGGGTTGCACATACTGAAAATTGGTAGGCGTCTAACATGGGTTTTTAGCGCACAGTGCGGGTCTGTAATTCGCTGTAGATAAGTTTAAGTGCGAAATAATGCGGGAGGGGGGGGGGGGGAATTGGAAAATTTTCTTTGGTTTTTTGGAGAAATTTTCCAAAATTCGGAACTTGAAGGGTAAAAAAAAAAAAAAACATTGTCTTATCACACTTAATATTTTTGTTTCCATTTGTGGATTAATTCGATTATAGGATCGATCCTGGAGTAAGAAATTAAAAACGTTTCAGAGCTGCTAATAAGATTTTTTTGTTTCAAATTTTTCAGCTCACCTTGTTCTTATGGACCCTAAAAAGTGTCTTGAAAAAGGACCCCCTAAGGAACCCCGAATTTTCCAAGCCTCGAATCGGGTTTTGTAAAATGCGACATCGCAGAAAAACGATATCGCGTTTTCTGAGGCCCGAAATTAAAAATCGCCGAATTAATTTTCGGGTTTCATATATTTTGGGGTTTGGAAAAACGCAATAATGAGCGTTTTTTTTTTTTTTTTTCTTTAGGCAATTTTATATTTTTGGGTTTTAAATTCGGCAATATTAAAATTCGGGGTTTTAAAATCGGCAATTTTAAATTTCGGGGTTTTTAAAATCGGAGATCTTAAATTTCGGGGTTTGTTAAATTCGCCAACTTCATATTACGGGATTTTTAAATTCCGCGGCGTGAAAATTCAAGGATTTATGTTGAGTATTTTAATATACTTAATTTATTTTGAAATTGCAATTTCAATTTCCAGTATTAATTTAAATAATTTTAAAATACTCAATATATTTATAAATCCTGGAATTTTCACACAGCGGAATTTGAAAATCCCGTAATATGAAGTTGGCGAATTTTACAAACCCCGAAATTTAGAATTGCCGATTTTAAAAACCCCGAATCATAATATCGCCGATTTTAAAAATCCCGCATTATAATATCGCCGAATTTAAAAATCCAAAAATATAAAATTGCCGAAAGATAAAAAAACAGCTATTACTAAGTTTTTCCAAACCCCGAAATATGAAACCCGAAAACCGATTTCGCGATTTTTAATTTCGGGGTTCAGAAAACTCGATTTCGTTTTTCTGCGATGTCGCATTTTATGAAACCAAAACCCGATTCGGGGTTTGGAAAATTCGGGGTTCCTTTATAGACCCCCGAAAAATTATAACGTTCTTTTAAACTCTTTGAACGTATCCTCGGATTCAAACCGCCTAACGCGAATTAATCTTGTCTCCGCAAATGGTGACAAGAATAAAGTGTGCCTGTTGTCACCGAATCCTTACTGATCTGCCAGCAATGTTCAACTAAATTCGGTAGGTGAAATAGTTTTTTATAAAAATCGATATAAAAAAAAATGGAAGATCCTTGTTTTGAGTTTTAGCAAAACTGAAGTTTTATAACAGCTCTACAGAACTTATTTTTTTTCGATCATTTATTTTTTATGATATCATTTTTGAATGAGAGTTGAAAATATGGATGGACGCTAAACTGCTAATAATAAAGTTTACAAGGAAAACCAAACCTCTGGATATTTAAAATTTTATTCTGAGGTCAAAGGCTCGGTTCGCTCCCGACGACAAGAATCCGGATTTTTTTCACCTTAGCGGGAAAAACTTTTAATAAAGAGGTTTTTCTTACTTATCAGGTCATTTAATCCGTCTTGAAACGAGAAAAAAAAATGTTCCAGCTACGTCATATGAGCCCAAAGGTGAAACTCCGGAAAAGTCATGTCACAGCGATAAAGTTAAAACGAATATCTTGTCAACATAAAATTGCAATTATTTTTCCCAATTTTTTACAGATTCGATTTTTTTTTTGTCTTGGAAAGAAAGTTTTGCTTTTTTTCGGGGGGGGGGGGGGGGGGAAATTTTTTTTTTCTCAGAAAATTGGTATGATAAATATTGTTAAATGTTTTTCTTTACTAAAACAACAGTTTTTCTTTCTTCCTTTTTTTTTTCTTCCGAAGTTTTCTCGAGGCTAAAAACATTCGCAGAACTTTTTTTTTTTTGAAAAGTTTTTTCTCTCCTTTTTACAGCTTTTAAAATCCGTCAAAAAAGAATCACGTGATTTCAGTAACCAGATGAATTCGAAGTACGTAATAAATTTATCACATACATAAAGGAAAAGTGAGCAATCATAAACCCTGATTGCTAATTACAAAGAGCAATAGAAAATGATTGTTTGAGTAATAGTTTAACTCGTATTAAAAGCTACGTAACGGCAGAGCTTTACGTGCCTTAAGCCCACGTTATCCTGATTTAAGCTTTATCCCTTTTCTTAATTCACAAACATGAATTCATCTTTCGGATTAGCGAGGAAAACTACACAATACTCTAACTCATGTAAGTCAAATTTTAAACTTCTCTTTTCTTCGTCTTCTTCTTCTTCTTCTTCTTCTACTTCATCTTCGTCTTCCTTTTCTCACTCTTCACACCTCTAAGGATTATCTCTTTTCTCCCGGTTTTTATACTTGAACAGATAATAAAAGCTGAAAAAGAAGGATGAGGATTCGGAAACGGGGAAACGCTTTTCCGATGCTAAGTTTTAATTAGCATTTTAGATAATAAACTTTTATACTATGAGAATGTGGAGATATTTTAACACGGTTTTTGTATTGCAATTACTCGATTTACTTTTCTCATTTAGGATTTGATTAATATCACAATTGGATTGTTTCAGGTGAAAAGGAACTTTTTGTTTTGAGTTAATTAAGGAAATTCTACCGGGTATGCTTTTCCAATTTTAAGTTTTGGAATAGGGAAAATATTTTTTTTTCTCGTTTCCGGGTTTAAATAAAACGACACTGACAGGGAGAACGAATTATGTATATTATATTTCGAAGTAAAAGTTTAAAGTACTTACCGTATAATCGAATAGTTCCATCAGAGCGCCCTAAAGAATTGGTCGAAACGCACATGTACGTTCCTGAATCGGATTTACTAAAATTGGTAACAGTCAGTTTAAGGTGAACTTTATATGCATTTTTATCTTCTTCTATGATATGCTTTTTTCTGGAAAAAAAAAGAAAAAAGAAACTCGATAAATAAATAGGTAACTATGATAAAGAATTAAATAAGTTCAAAACTTAATAAAAGTGCGTCAGTTGACCTCCGACGCAAGGAATTATTTTATTTCGGACAAGACAGGACGAAACAGGACAGGTTGTGACAAGTTTAGCTGGTACTGATGGCGCTGCTTCTTTACCAGCGGACCTTAACCCTGACCATATTCTTCTTCTTTTTTTAAGTGCCAGCTCCGCGACGAAGATTGACTATCATCTGGACTATTTTTACTTTTTCGACCGCTGCTCGAAAAAGACCCAAGGAATCGACACCAAACCAGTCCCTGAGATTTTTGAGCCACGAGGTTTTCCTACGACCCTTACCGCGCTTACCCTCGATCTTACCTCCATCACAAGCTGAAGGAGGCGATATTTTTTATTTCGGATTACGTGGCCGAAATAATCGAGCTTTCGTCGCTTGATCTCGTACAGAACTTCTACTTCCTTCTTCATTCGAGCCGAGACGCCAGTATTTCTCACCCTGTCAGTCCACGAAATTTTAAGCATTCGACGGTATATCCACATCTCAATAGCCTTCAACTTCTTTCCCAACGTCTCCCGTTAACGTCCATCTCTTGTGTCCATATAAGAGCACGGGAAACACGTAACATCGGACGATACGGACCCTCGTTTGGAGACTCAGGTTGCGATTGCACACAGGTTTCTCATTTTGAAAAAAGTTCCTCTGGCTTGCTCTATACGCGCTCGGACTTCCTGGCTACAATCCCAAGTATCATTCAAGAGGGTTCCAAGATACTTATAAGAGTCTGGCATCGACATTTTTCCTGCTGACAACCATAAACTTGTTTTTTCGCGTATTTATGGTTAAGCCGTACCTATTACTCACTGCATTTAAATGACAGAGCAAGGTTTGCACTACCTGAGGGTAAGACTGTATTGTCTGCATAACGCAAATTGTTGATGTCCTCGCCGTTGATTACAATCCCTAGATTAAGGCCATTTAAAGCTTCCGAGAGGATCATCTCCGAATATAAATTAAATAATAGCGGAGACAATACACAGCCTTGCCCAATACCACGCTGTATTTGAACTTCGTCCGATAACTCATTTTCGACCAGCACGCTTGCGTTCTGATTCCAGTAGAGGTTGGCAATAAGCCTCACATCTCGACTGTCGGCTATTAATTTTTTTGGGTGTACCGTCATATCAAACTTGTATAACCAACTTTTCCTAAAAATAAAGAACCATTTGGTGTATGTTTTGTCCCATTTAACGCAATTTTTGACTTTAAAAAATTTATAAAAAAAAAAAAAAAAAAAAATTAAGGAAAAAAAAACCTTATCCAAAACCGGCAGGTTCACCGTCCGGTTTCGTGTAGCGAACAAAGTGCAGAATTAAATAAATTAAAAAAATATAAATTAATAAATCTATAAAACAGTAATAATCGCAAAAGAAAATAAGCTTATAAAATTTTTGAAGTCATGATTCGGCATAATGAAAACTATTTGATAAAATGAGGTTGGGAGAGGATTCTCTTATTAAAACATTTTACGAGGAATTTGGTTTATGCCCTAGAGCTCGTTTCCCAGCGATATTAATCCGTCTGTTTTTCAAGGTCTAATCCGTTCAATTGATTTGCTTCCTCGGAAAACAGCATTCCAGTCCGGGAACTGTTTCATGATTTTGATTCAGTGTTCGAATTCTTTGATGTACCATGTCAAGTATCATTCATCGAAGCGAAATTAAATCGTTTAATTACAAAGATAGATTCAAAAGACGAGATTGCGGTCAGCCCGGTTCCTTATATGAGAAAACGAAAACGTATAAAACTATCGAATTTCAACCGGTTTTAATCTGACTGACCGCATCCGTTTTTCGAGGATTGAAAACGGTTTAAGGAAGGGATGGTTTTAAGAGCGAGGGTCCGTTTCTGGGAAAATAGCTTGCTTTACGTTGAAGGATTAAGTTATAATTTTGGCCGTAATTTTTTATTATTATCGCTTTTTTCTTCCTGTGAAGGGAATAAAACCTTAATCGGACTTAATTTGGATTTTTTTTCTTCGCTTAATAGAACTTAATTAGTTGAAGTTTTTTTTTAACGTGCGAATTTTCTTCTTTTTCAAGGGTTTTAATTTTAGTGTCTGGGAAAACAAAAGCAAAAATTAATAAAAGAGAATTAACAATGTTTTTTTTCGTTATAGGAGAACGAAAGCGAGTTTTTTCGTTTACGAAGATTTAGCCGTTGCGTCTTCCTGGCGGAAATGTTAAATTGGATCAAGTTTCGATCAGTCTTTGGAAAACTGACTGTATTGCATTCCCTCAATTGAAAGCATTTTTAAAGTTTCTTATAACCAGTTAAGGAATTTAATTGAAAATGTGTGAAAAATTATGAATACTCTCGTATCAAAATATTTCCTTTTAAGGAGGATGCTTACACCTTTTTTTTGTTTTTATTTTGATTGTTTATTTCGAATGTTATTTATAGGCGCAACATTTGTTCATTTTGCGAAAACTTTTCGAATCAATAAAATTTTTAAAAAATGGTTTTATACAGCGAAAATCACTATGGTATGCCTAAACTAAATTCTCTATCGACTGACAAGAAGGAAAGTTAGGATATATCGTGGAATAATGAACAATTTTTAAATAAAGCTCAAGATCTCATGTTTTTGTTTACTGAATCGGTTGATTAATTTAAAAAATATTCATTATTTCACGATACATCCTAACTTTCCTTCTTGTCAGTCGATAGAGAATTTAGTTTAGGCATACCATAGTGATTTTCGCTGTATAAAACCATTTTTTAAAAATTTTATAGATTCGAAAAGTTTTCGCAAAATAAACAAATGTTGCGCCTATAAATAACATTCGAAATAAACAATCCAAATAAAAACAGAAAAAAGGTGTAAGCATCCTCCTTAACCGGAAAGTATGGAACCATTGTGCAATAGGGTGGATCGAAAAAAGCGAATTTTTGAATTTGAAAACGCCTGATATGGGAATCGATGCCTTTTTATGATACTGTTAACCGTAATTTTTTTCAGATTTTTTGAAGGTCATCTTGAGGTCGCGCAATGACCTTGAAGTTTTTGAAAAGCCTCTCTAAGAGCAAAAAGTAAGAATTTTTTTTTGCTGAAAAAAGTATCGTTTCCTATCGGAAATTTTGCGTAGATTACGAATATAAAGTCCAAAATCATTTTGAGTCCGCGGTTTTTCGAGCTTTACGCCTATTTTCTAAACACCGAAATACTTTAGGCTGCTTTTTCTTTTAGCTTAAAAACTAGATACAAAAATGAATTTTGGACTTCATATTCGTAATCTACGCAAAATTTCCGATAGGGAGCGATACTTTTTTCAGAAAAAAAAAATTCTTATTTTTTTCCCTTATATGGGCTTTTCCAAAACTTCAAGGTCATTGCGCGACCTCAAGATGACCTTCAAAAAATCTGAAAAAAATTAGGGTTAATAGTATTATAATAAGGCATCGACTCCCATATCAGGCGTTTTCAAATTCTAAAATTCGCTTTTTTCGATCCACCCTATTGTGCAATTTTACCCTTCGGAAATTGTACATTTTTTTTTTAAAATCAAATTTTCAATCTACTTGATCCGAGAATAAGTTAAATTACGTTTTTGGTAAGTTAAAAATGCTAAAAAGTTATATTTAGTTTTTTCAATATTATTGAAAAAACTTGAAGCAATGAAAAAAACTTGAAGAAAACTTAAGAGAAAAAAAAAATAAAAATAAAAATAAATAAAATATAACTGAAAAGTAAAATCGAAAACTGAAAATAATCCAATCATGCACTATTTGGTGCATGATTTTTAGGCCAAGTGACTAGAAGCTTTTCAGAACTTTGTAGGTCCTCTGGTCTGATTGTAATTTTTTCAAGTTAGTAACTCCTCTCGACACGGAGACGTAATCGGCTCAACGGCTTCGGATTAATTTAACCTCACACTTTTAACCTCAACCTCCAAAAAATGGACATAAAAAAGTAAAAAACAACAAATTTCCTTTTTTGCTGCCGCTTAATAACAGCAACGACACTTGTCGTGTCCTTTGAGAAATTTGAATTCAGGGTTCACTTCGAAAGAGTGAACCCTGACATTTACTTTTTCACATGATAGTATCGTCTATCACGATTGGACTTAAGGCAAAATTCTAGCTTCTAATATTGGACAGTATTAGAAAACTTACTAAGACTGAATCTATCACTGGATCAATGTTCGAGCAAGACAGATCCTATTTTTTTCCAGATCCTATTTTTCCAATTCAAATTTCCACCAGAGCTCGACTTCGTTCTGCACCAATTTTTTTTTTAATTTCTTTCATCCTCCTGACATTCCTAATTACAAGTTCCATATTTTTGGTGAAATTCTTTGACAAAAGCTAAATACGGAAGGAAAGTAAAATGTAAACAAATCCTAAACATTCTTTTTCCCGTCCACTCTTCCGATGCAAACAAATTACTGAATTCGAGAATATGAAGACGTAAAAGGAAGAACGACGTTGTTTAGCCCGTCAACAATAATATTCGACAACAATGTTTGAATTTCGGACGCCATTTTGGTTCCAAGAGAAAAATAAATAAACCAAACGCGAAAAATGGTTTAAGGCCGGATGTATTATATGAGTATTAAATAAAAATTGATTTTTTTTAAAATTTAAATCAGGTAAATTATAATATGTGTTAAATAAAATCTCTCGGCTGTTTCCTGGCACTTTTTTTTCTTCTTAATACATAATATTCTTTTGGTGTTTCTTTCGCCGGAACTACTGTAGCCCTTTTTGACGGGGGAATGAGATTTTATTTCTCCATAATTCTGCTCGTTTTTTTATCATTTTGAAGGATTCCCTTTTTTCGTTCATTTTCAAAATAATAAAAATAAACCAACTGAAATAAAGCAAAATACCAACATTGCAATTTAACAAGATCCTCTTTTGATGCTGTCCGAATTTTTTTCGCGTCAACGTCTTTCTTCCTTTTACGTCTTCAAATTCAAATTTCCTAATTTGATTTATTCACTTGTAACATGCCATCGTACGTGAGGTGCTTGACCCTTGAAGTCAGCTAATATTTTCGTCGAATTACGTTTATTTTATCATAAATATTTTGATAACTTCTCATCTCTTTTTGAAAGTTGCGACGTTAATTTGGATTTATCTTTGACTTGAAAAAAAAGGTGTTTTGTAAAATTTTCTAGGAAAAAAAAAGGGAAAATGTAGCATATAAAACATGATACACATATTTTTTTCTTTTTATTCCCATCTCCGAAAATGGATTCTTTGAAAAAGAAAAATCAATGAATCATTTTTCTCTGTCTTGGATCTCCAGCGAAGAATTCACAGACTGAATTCTTAAACACATATCTTCCGGTGACCATCGGTCAAAACCAAAATGAAAAATAGTTGCAAATAGTTATTCAGACATAAGTAATAAGGTTAAAAGCGATGTTCTCGAAGTAACATGAAGATTGGCAATTAGAGAAAGGGTGGTCAGCCTCCCCTTGAGCAATTTTTCCGTCATTTTCTCCGACCCTCTTCATGACACGCCATGCATAAGTAAAAAATGTGATTTCCTCTCACATGTTTTCATTTATCCTTGACTTTTTTTTCCCCTTGATTTCTCCTCCTTTCCAAGGGCGGGTTAAATTACATTTCGACGTGGCGCGCACACATCACGTATAAGGATCCCCAAATCAAGAAAAGCAATTCGTCCAATTTTGATTTTTGATTTTTCATTAACTTTCTCTCATCAGTTTTTATTAGGGATTAGGCAGTCCTAGAAAATTTCAACTCTTTTCCTCATATTTTTTCCCTCCCCCTTTTCCGATTTCTATTTTACCCATGATCGAGTTGCGGCTGCATGCTGGTTTCCAATTTGCTTTCATTTCAAATTTGCGTATGCCGTTTAATAGGAGGCGGGTGATGTTTACGTTAAACTTTCGATCGTGGATCTTTTTTTTCTTTTTTTTTTCTTTTTTAATGGATATTTACATTCGTTACGGAAATTGTAATCATTCGATTGAGAACTGACTTATTGATGTTGAATAAATATCAATCGAAACTCTTTTGAAAGATCTTTATTTTTATTTATTTACATTTTTTTTTTTCTTTTAAAGTCGTCATATTTTTTATTTTTATTTTTAGTGTTTCTGAGAACCCTCTTGATTTTGCGATTGGATGTAATGTTGATTGACCGATAACGGAAATAAATCAGAACAAAAAAATTCGGTAACCGGAAAAAGAAAAAAAACTTGACTGAGTTTTGATTTTAGTCGGAGAATTGTCATATTTTTCTTACGGATTTTGTTTCCTATTTCTTGGTTTACATGGGTTATATTGTATAGTCAAGTTTTAAAAATCATTTTTTATTTGTCTGACCTAGTAAAGTTTGAAAAAGTTTTCAAAATAAAATTTTTCGAACATATGCTACCTTATATGTAAAGTTTATATCTCAAGGTCAAAAACAAAACGACTGATGTTTTTTTCGATCGGGGAGAATGAAAAATCCTGCGTGTGTAGAAATGAGTAATCATTCTTGATCCGTATAATGTGTTTTGCAGTCGGATATAATATAAAAATTAAAGATATATTTGTGTACTTCGTTTAGAAAAGGTACCATCGGGAAAATGTAGCTTAGAATGTTTTATTTGTAAACAAAAATTGTTTGGCTGCGAATTTAAATTTCGGAGCCTCCTAAGCTCAGACTTCCCGATGGTACATTTTCTAAAAGACGTACACATTTTAAAATCCTACGGCTATCGTATATAATCCTTTGCGTCGTAAGACAGCGGTCACCTTCATCGCTAAAGTCTGGTATCCAGTAGAGTTCGAGTTTCTATTTTGAATTTGTTCATCCTTCTCCTTCCGATCGGTTATAATCTTCGAGCGAAAAAACTATTTCATTCCTAGGGCTTAAAAGTGGACAGTAAAATGTGTCTTCCTCGGAATAAAAATATTTTTCTTAGCAGGTATCGAATGTAATTTTCAAGTCTCGACCAATTACGACCCGAGGCGAAGCCGAGAAATTTGGTCTCGTACTTAAAATATTTACCTTCGACACCTGTAAAGAAAAATACTATTTCCCCGGGCACACACACGCACATATTAGTGATGCCGATAAATTGAAAAAAGTTATTGATATAGTATATCGATATTTGTTTTAAAAAAATATCGACCTCATCAATATATCGATTGAAAAGCTATCGATAAGTGAATTATCGATAAATTGAACCAATTTTTTCAGACAAGCAACAAAAAAAAAAAAAAAAAAAAAAGGTTGCTGACCAAAAAAAAAAATTAAAAAGTTTGTTGATGGTACTTTTTTTCTTCTAAAAATTTTCTGAACATAATGTTTTGTTTAAAAAATTAAAAATTTTTTTTGCAAAATTTGCAAAATTCCCGAAAAAAATACAGTTTTTTCCCGAAAATATCGTTCAAATTATCGACCAGAAATTTATCGATATGGTGGATAAAATTGTAAATATCGAAAAAATATCGATAATTTTTGGGTCGATTTATCGATATATCGAAGTTATCGATAAAATATCGGCATCACTAGCACATATACACACACAAAAAAAAATACATTTTCTTTATTTTTTAAAACTACGACCGATTAGAATCGTACACGTTCTTATTATCCATCACGGTTTGCTACCATTTGTTACGCGGATATAAAATAAAAAAAATACAAAAATATATTTTAAAATCCGTTCAATATCTTTACATATCAAAAGCCATAAAACGATAGACGAAAAATAAACAACTCTTTCCTTTTTCTCTTCGAACTTTTCCGAATTCTGGAATGAGAACATTCTAGTTCCCAACATAAGGGAACGACTTCACTAATTCTTATTTGAAATTTTAGTTCTTTCGGGAAATATTCGAGATAAAAATGTGAGAAAGTAAAAAATAATTACCTAAGACTTTGGAAATAGTTTTACGTAAAAATTAGTTGGAAATTTTTACATTCGGAATGACAGCTTTGAAGACAAATGCAGATCTACCATATGACGCGCATTAGGTAATGTCCACGATGTTTTGTCAACTTTTCATCCCAAAGGAAAAAATGAGATGTAACGAAATGATAAATTCAGCTTAGTATAACATAAAATTAACGAAAGCGTGACTTGGAATCGGCCCCCTGGTTTTTCTTCGAAACGCTATATCTTTTGATTTTATTATGCAGGAAGTATTTCTTTTCTAGATATTAGTTTTTAAATGGCATTTTGTTTGATTCCTCGTCGAATGAGAGCATTCAAGTCCCAGGAGAGAAAATAAATTTTCTAAACAGTTTTGTGTAGAATGCCAAGATAGGAAAAAAATTGACAGGTGATCTAGTTAATCATTTTGGAAAATATGAAGTCCGAGTGAAGTAGATTCCCAACTATCCTTTTTTTTTTGTAGTTGAAAATTTGATTAAGCAGTGGGACATACGTGATGCTACTAAAAGAGATTAGCCTTCCAGCCATTTCCAATTTTCTTATAAATCCGAACAGTAAATCTCCGTCAGAAGTATTAAATTTTTGAAATTTGCAAAATTAAATTGTTTCAGTTTTTGTTTACATTTATTACAGGGATAATGATGTCTGATGTCGGTTTATAGCTTTGTCCATAGTAGGAAGCGTATCCTGTGCTGTCAGACAGCCAAATTTGGGTTTTAATTTATTAAAATGTCCAAACTCGTTAGGTAGGCTTCCCAAGAGCATGATCACTTGTCTGGAAGAATTTCGATCCCAATTTCTTTTAGTTTAGTTGATCCACTTTTGACAGAAAAACACTTACGTATGCTTGCATCGATTGTTTTGCCCGTTTTTTCATATGATAAAGTTCGCGTTATATGAGTGTTTTACGGATTGGTCCCTAGGATTCTTGCATCTTCTCAAGTGCATCCCACGCCTCCTTTGGTGTCTTTTTGCCTTTTATGCGCAGGAGTTGTGATTTGTCCTGACATATCGTGATGCAGGCGAGCGCTTTCTCGTCCTTATCCACTCAGGCATCTTCATACCTCATATCCCGATATATACTTTCAGACCTTTTTATCCGAAAAATACTCCTCATCTGCTGCTTCCAGCTTTCGTAGTTGGAGCTTTTAAGCTTTTCGACGTGCAGTGACTCCGTTTTAACGTTCACTATGACCGTAACGTATTACACGCATACCACTGTCTTCGATTTCATTAACAGAGAAGACTTTTTTGTAAAAGTACGCATCATCGTGACAGCAGATAAATCGTATTTTTCATTTTACGGAAAAACGAAGACAAATCTTGAAAATGGAAAAGCTAAGATATCATCAGGAAAAAATTGCAATGATTTCTTAGCATCCGGAACTACAGGTACGGCTAATATTTTTTGGGACGTCTTTGCAAAAAAAAAAAAAAAATTTAGCAAGGGTGATTGCTTAAGAGCGCATTTTTCAAGGTTTTGAGCTGTTGCTTAAGATGGAACTACTACAGCCTTCTCTATGTTATTTTTATTGCTCTACATTTGGCATTCCTCTATTTGAAGATCATGGTCCCTACTAAGGTGATAGTACGGTGTCTAGCATTTCTGATTTTTAGGATTTTCTACAAACCCTTTTTGGTGCCTGTTGAAGTACGTTCGGATTAGCAGAATACAATACATCTGGATTTCGACGAAAGCAGAAAAATGTCATTCTGCCTTTTATTTATTCGTCCATTGTTAAAACCGTCGGTTTTTTTGGGCTGCCAGGAAAACGTTATCCAAATAAAATCAGGATTAATAATTTGAAATTAATATATGTTAGCGATCCGAACGGTTTAATTTTCTTCGATTACCTATTGTTTTCATGAAACCGCAGTCATGTATACGTAACAGTATAAAATTGAAATTTCAGAATTTGAACTTCAAATTGTTTTGTGTCCAGCCAGTATCGCGGTGGACGGATTCGTAGAACTCTCATAATTAAACCATAGTAATAATTCCCATGTCCCTCAGACATAAAAAAACCGAAATCATCAATACTTGAGTTCCTCGTAGGGGAAATCAAAACCGGAAATAGTTCGTCGATTAATTATGATTTAAAACGTAATTATTCGATCACGGATGCGTGTCATTAGAACAACTGATGTCTAAATCATGAGGGTTCGGGCAATATCCCCAGTAAATATTACCGATCCGAAAATAAATGATTGAAGAGATGAATATTCACTTTGTTCACAATATATACATATACAGGGGGGGGCAAAAGGTATGCGGACCGTCTGTATTGTCCAGAAATGAATGTTTTTCATAGCTGCAGCGATGTAAACTCAAAAGGATCGGATGTACAATGTACTTTCCTTAGTGGGAGGGCTCCGAACAGCAATATCACCAAAGGAACCTTTATTCGAATAAAACAATAGGATCGTAGGGGAAAATTATTACGTGCCTTATTTGCTTCCGGTTCTTGGGAGAGGGTGTTTCGGAGAATCTCCTAGATTTGATATTCCGAGGATTAAAACGTGAATCGTGGAAATATTTCAACTCTCAAATGCTTGTCATTGATTTAAAGCGGCGAGCTTATTGGCAAATCATTCAACACCGCGCTTCGAGGTTTAATGCATTATCAAATACATCATTTTCAGATTAATCCGATTCCTTTTGTGCTCTTGAATCGATTACTTTTTTTTTTTTTTTTTTTTTTTTTTAAATGCAGAAAAACTTTTCCGAGTTTCTACCAACAAAAATCAATTCATTAATTCCCATACTGAACCTCTAATTTACATTTTGAAATTTACAAAAATTACAGTAATTGAGACCTCAGTCCGGGTCATAATCTAATAACGACTGCATCGCAAATCAACCCCCGCGTTTTGGAATTAGTATAGTTTACAATAGACGCACGTTGAACGGATCAATTGAGGGATCCTGCTCTCTGCTTAGTTTTAGGGGAAGTTTATAATTACCCCTGTGGGCCTATATCTTGTACGGTGTACGTTTCCAATTTAACCCGGAACTGTAGATGGCACCCCATTTGTCAAATATGAGTTAACCTATCATAGTTTGAAATGGCATGCTAATTACGGTTCGCGCTGTTGTGTTTATTTTAATCAAGACGATCAGGGTCCGAAGAAAACGAAAGGCTTTCGGTTTTATTTTCAATTTATTTTCTGGAGAAAAAGAAGTGCGTTATAAAATGAGATTTCTTGGTAATATCTGTTTGTAAAGCCCGCAAAGCATAATATGCTTTTCCATCAATTATTTTAGACACGGACTAAGTTTGTCCATATGTTACGAAAGAGATAAATTCTCATCCTAGCCTTCACAGCTCTCCTAAAAATTATAAGCCCCGATTATTGCTCCATGGAGGTAAAGAGGAAAAGTTAAGGCGAGAAAAAAAAAGAGGAGAAAAAAAAAGGGGAGAAAGAAGAGACAAGCAAGAATCAAAGTAAATAAAGTTTCGATTAGTTTGACAGCACTTACCCGTTAAGTAACATTTCCCCTCTGTTTTTCATCCAATAGTTGATCGTGTTGGGAAAAGCTTCAACATGGCATTCTAACAAGACGTCCGTACCCAGAGGAGCGCCGAGAAGTTGATTTGGAATTTTTATAGAAGGTGCGACTGAAATATAAATTATAACCAAGTCTTAAAAATTGTATATTCCGTTCGTGTGCGTTGGGATGTTTCCAAAAGATTTCATACTCACAATTCACATTGAGCATCACACGTTTGCTAACAGCCGGAGGAACGTCGTTGGAAGCTATGCAAAGATAGGCGCCCATGTGGTTTCTCGTGACTTTGGTTAAACTAAGCGAATCACCTAAATGAGTATCAACTGTGGAAAAGAAAATTGAATGAGACAAATTAAAAACCCAATGACTAATTCGGTTAATTGGGGTATGGTTTTTAAAAAATACAGTGGTTATATCGACAGATGTCTGTTCAAATGTTGGCTGAGTCTCTGTTCTATCGGCATTTACTTACATTTACATTTGCTTTATCGTCTAATTCTTCATCGTCATCATAAATGACGGGCCTGTCATGTTTATTCGACCTATCTTTGAGAATGTGTCGCCTATTACGCTCATACCTTCCTCCTAAATCAGTTTGCACGATATAAGATCGTGGGCGACGGGAATGTTTTTCTACAATATACCCTGTGAGCCATCGATTATTATGCTTTACACGAACTCTTTCACCAGGATTTAGCTCATGTAGTGGCTTAGCGTTCCGATTATAATAAAATGCTTGCTTTGCTTGTTTATCTTTGAGCTGGTTATGAACCTGAGTGAATTTCTTATCTGAGCTAGTAGAGCTTACCCTAGGTAGCAATGACTTGATGCTTCTACTGAACATAAGCTCAGCAGGCGAAGGTAACTTTGCATCTAATGGAGTATTCCTGTACTCTAACAAAGCTTATTGGAAATCTTTACCATCCGCTTCCGCTTTCTTTATTAAATTTTTCATTATTCCTACTTGTTTTTCAATGAAACCGTTACTTTGCGGGTAACGATGACTGGAGGTTCTAAATTCAAAACCCCACTTGTTAGCAAAATTTTGCATGGGAGTCCTGTATTGAGGACCGTTATCGGAGTATAATGACTCTGGAATTCCATATCGACCCATGACTGACTTTAAATGCTTAATTACGGTTTGAGCAGTGGTGCTGTTCAGCTGTATGACTTCGGGAAATTTCGAAAATTTGTCAACGACAAGAAGAAAATCGCGTGAACCTAGCTGAAATAAATCACTAGCAATATCTTGCCACGGTTTCACAGGAATTTCACTAAGAACCATTGGTTCTTTTTGGTTAGCTCTAGTCAAATCGGTGCATGTCGGACATGCTGCTACCCTGTCGTGAATCTCTTTGTTCATAAGAGGCCAAAAGACTGACTGGCGCGCTCTCAGTTTGGACTTTTCAATACCTAAATGAGGATAATGGATTTGATTTAATATGTCCTCTCGCATTGACTTTGGGATGACAACCTGTTGATTTTTAAAAATTAAATCATTAAAATGAGTAAGATCTTCTTTGTAAGTGAAGTACGGTTTACACTCTTCAGGTACATCCTTGATGGCAATAGGCCAACCTTCTATAATTAATTTCTTTAATTTCTGAAGCGTGGGATCATTCAAAGTTTCATTTTTCAAAAGTTTTAGCTTGGGAGCTGAAGCATGAACTTTAAGTGACTTGACTAGGTGTATCTCAATTTCATTTTCGGCTAAGTCTACCGAATCATCAACGAGACTATCTCGAGATAGCGTGTCAGCGATATACATCCTTTCCTGGCTTATACTTTACTATGAGGTCATAGCCCTGTAATTTTAACCTCATGATCTGAAGACGTAGTGGACATTTCTCAAGTGGCTTTTGAAAAATATTTTCTAATGGCTTGTGGTCAGTTTCAACGTTAAAAGTTTTTCCATAAACATATTGGCTAAAGCGTTGGCATCCAAACAAAATTGCCAAACATTCTTTCTCGATTTGAGCATACCCTTGCTGTGTTTCATTTAATGTTTTGGAAGCATAAGCAATAGAACCCTGGTCCTGTAAAAGTACTGCCCCTAACCCTTGACTTGAGCTGTCAACTGAAACAATTATGGGTTTGTTGGGCCTAAAATATTGCAATACAGGGGCTGAAGTAATAATCATCTTGATTTCTTCAAACAAGGTCTGTAAACTTGGTGGCCAATAAAATTCAACTTTATTATTGGCTAAAGGCCTAAAGGGTGCGGTTTTGTCAGCTAAATGAGGATGATTTTTATTGACAATCTTGTAGTCTGTAAAAATCAATAAAAAATTTAATGACATTTTTACTGAAACTTTGACTGGGGACGTGCCTAAGACTGTTAGTAATTGTTGCTCGGAAGCGGAATTTTGATATTTAACACCAAACGGATAAAACTAGCATATTTCGAAGTGTAGGGTGTTAAAAAAAATGAATCAATCCTGCGTCACCTTAAAGTTGGGAGTTATAAATTGTAATTCAAAACGGTCGGAAAGCGCGAAAACATGTTGTGACGTCACAAGTTAATTTCGTTCTGTCGGAAAATTTGTCACAGAATGCGATGCTTTTAACCAAAGCCACCGGTAAAGAACCTAGAGTCAAAACTTGCTAGAGCCAAGGCAGTGGAGTTACTTGCTTAGAGTCATATGGCGCACTATATGCGCGTTAAGCATTAAAAATAAGTTTTTTAATTTTTCCAACAAATCAAAAACTGCTTTAAGGCAGGGGGGGTGTAATTCTCTCAGTTGGGGTTATCGTATATGTATTATAAAGAGGGAACCAGGAAGATGTTCAGTAAAAGAATACACCAGAGGCACTCAAAGAGTGGGCTCGAATCACCGATTAAAATAAAATTTTTTAATGCTTCCAATGCGCACAAAGCCAAAGATAAAGTAAGTATAAACCGAGAAAACTGGGACAAACTGAAGTGCTGCTCAGAAGTCGGTTTTAAAAATATGATTAATGCACTAGCCTTTATTTCTCTTTACACAACTACCTTACATAACCTTCAAGTGGATTAACTTACTCATCGTAGAAAGTTTGTTTCCAGATTGTTTGAATAATTCAAATTCTCAGGGATATAGACGCTTTAAATTTACAAGCTGCGGCTTCTACAAGGAAATAAGTTCAATCTAAAACCGAAAAAATGTGACCAGAATCAAAAGACAATCAATTTTCTCCGAAGATAATCCAACTATTTCTTTTTTTTTTCATCCCTTCTTTTCAAGTAAATAATAAAGTTATTTAAGCCAGGACTTAGGCAAGGCGATGGGCTTTCACCCGTCCTTTTCAACCTAGTCCTAGAGAAAGTCGTACGGTGCCTGGAGAACGTTCCTGGGGGAGTAAACGTAGGCGGACTCATTAAAGACCTGGATTATGCCGACGACATCGATTATTAGGGGAAACCGTGACGATGTTCGAAGGTTATGTGGAGAGTTGCTAATTACTGCTCGTAGGGTTGGGCTCGAAGCGAATGAGGGGAAAACTGAGTACCTGTTATGGTCAATGAGAAAGACAGGCAGAGACGACACGATGAACCTCTGGAGGTAGGAAACCTTAGATTTAAGAACGTTACCGAATTTCGGTATCTAGGGTCCTATGTCACCAGCGACAATGACATTATTTTGAGGTCGCAGCCAGGATTCAGAGTGGCAATCGTTGCCTTTTCGCGCTAGGCCATCTCCTTTGTAGTAGAGTTTTATCTAGACGAGCGAAACTCCGCATTTATAATGCCATAATCCGCCCTGTAGTCACGTACGGCTGTGACACTTGGAGCCTTACCGTCCGCGCTCAAGAGAGGTTGCTGGTATTCGAAAATAAGGTCTTACGCCGAATTCTAGGCCCTAGAAGGGATCCAACTACTGGCAGGGTGCGCATGCGTTCAAATGACGAGATCCGAAGGCTCACTGGGCAACCATTAATCACTAGTGTGATTAAGTCCCGAAGGCTCAAGTGGGCGGGACATGTCGCTCGCGCACCTCCGTCAAGATATATCCGGCAGGTCCTGGAGGGCAGACCAACGAGTCCCAGACCTCAAGGTAGACCACGGATCAGGTGGGAAGATAACGTGGCGGCAGATGCGAGAAGGTTGGGAGTTCCCGACTGGCGAGATGCCTGCCAGGAGAGGCCTGATTGGAAGAAAGTTTATAGCGCGGCGATAGGGCTCCAGGCCCTGTAAAAGCCATATGTGTGTGTGTGTATTTAAGCCATGAAAATAACTCAAACGTTTTTTTTTCAAGTGGAGGAAAAAAAACAGTCTGAAAGAGAAATAAGAAAAAAAAAAACCTAATCGAATTTAGGTTGATCCAATAAATCAGGGAAATCGCATCCGAAACGGAAAAAAATCGTGTTTTTCTTCCATTAGATTTTCAGTCACGTGAGGATGAAGTAAATTAGCTTTACAACACATGAAATCACTTAAGGCTAAAAAGGCGGTAAGAACAGAAAAGAATTTAATATAATTAGCATAATCAGAAACAGTAAAGGGAGTTTATGACTTTTGTCTTTACCTAAGGGTTTGTAACTTTCTATATTTCCAGCTAAAATGGACGTATTTCTGGGTGAAAGGCCCATGCCGCAAATCTAATAAAAAGTAATTGTGAGAAGTTGAAAAAAAAAAAAATTTATATAAACTCGCCACGTGTCACTGAAAACAAAATTAATTAATTTCTTACATCGAAGTTAACAAAATACAATCGACAATGCTGCCAACACATATTGTTTTATATGACAATGGGATTCCCTCAAAATTCAGCGACACAATACGATTCACCTGCGTCCTTTTTTTTTTATTAGTGAGGAAGCGGGGGAATGAATGACGGTCCTTGCTTCCTTTGACTCGGGAGTGAAACTTGGGGGGAGAGAAAAAGTTTTTTTTTTTTTTTGTTTTCGATTGAACCAGACGGTTTATTGTTTCAAAACCTCAGCCGATAGGTCAGAGCTGACAGTTAAGTAAAAGTTTGCTCAACGTTTTAGTCTAACCTCAGGTTTCTTCAACTAACAGTATCAATCACGTGACCATAGCTTTCCTAAAATTTATCCATTTTATAAATCAATTTGGCTAAAGTGTCTTTGTAAATTCTCCTTGAAAACATCAACTTTGTTTTTTTTTTTTTTTTTTTTTAGATGGACTATTGTGTTCTTTATAGTGGTGATATCCCTTTTTCGTAATTTTTCTCTATTGTTTCAAAGTCACGTGAAGGAATTTAATTAATTGCTTTGTAAAAGTTTTAAACGGGATTAATGTTTAAAATTTTCCTTTCTAAAAACTCAGTCGTAACGGAAGGAGTAAAATTAATATCCAATGGTTATTTCCTTTCACGTTCCTTGTAATATTCATTTAAGAACGTAAGGGTTCCATCCTTATAATCGCTTAATATCGTGCGTAGGGGTTGAAAGGTAATTTGATAATATACGGATATGACAGAATTTAAATTCCTCAACTATTGAGTCGTTGGAGGGAGGGTGAAGAGGGAAGATGGAACAACTTTAAATAGGCCAGTTTCATGTACACACGTTTGGTGGCTGTTAAATGGAAGAACCGAATCCTCCTAACCCTAAATGAGATAATCAAAGAGGTAATCCGTGAGAATGAGACATTCTTCTTTTGCGAAAATGGGGGGAAAATCAAATGTATAATTTTCTCTCACGACAGGGCATATAATTTAAAGGAACGACGTGACGTCAGTTGTAATGTAGAAATACTAAGAGAAACGTTAACGCAAGTTTAAGAAACTTAGGTAATTTATTTAATTGTTAATTGTAGTTTGTTGCAAGATTTATACGGTGGTGGAACCGAGTTATTCGACGTACTCGGCCCCAACTCGAATATACCTAGCTCCTGATGTTAAACTTTATATTTCGGCAAGAGTTGTAATTTTTCCCGCGGGCTGCCTGGGAATGTCTGGTATCGGATTCCGATACGGGAATAAAACGGCTAGAAGCGTAATTAGCAAAGTACCAACGGAAATAGAACGAAATGTTCAAATGTTAAAACGCAATGGTCTATAATGAAGAAAACTTAAAAACGATTATGAAGCAATTTATTTAACCGAACAAATGCAAGATGATTTTCCATCAAGTTTTTTTTTTTTTTTTTTTTATTTTTTTTATCCCTCGAGGAAGTAGCCTTCCTTCCTTCGTCCTTCCGGGAAAAAAGGAAGTCTACGACATCCTTTTTCCGAAAAATATAATAAAAAGAATCGTTTTGAGTTTCGAAAAGAAAATATTAGATTTTTTTTAGAAAGAGCCTCGGGACTTATTTTCGTAAGAACATATTCCAATGTAAGCCCACTTCTTAAAGATTTGGAACTAATTTGCAAAACGATTGAAAGGCTCACAAGCACATCCTTCATTTTTGAAAACCATTTATCACCGTTCACTGTAGGGAAAATAAGATGTTCCTTATTTTCCTTTGCATAAAATTTTCGAAGTTGGATCATTTGAAAGTGACCCATATGCTTTCAATAGCTTCCTTGTTTAACTATCCATAACATGATTTTATTTGTGAGATTTGCTATTGAAAGTTGTTTCAGTTTAAAACGAGCTATCGTTTTTAAGTCCCATTTTGATAGGTAAATGGGAAACACTGAAAAGACATAATTAAGCATGTTATCATAAACGCGATTCAACCGGTTAACAAAACTAAATCTTTCTCGCTGAACAAAATACGACATTGTGCGACAGTTTAGAGGCAAGAAACTTTAAAGGTTGTTTATCCATTGTCAGTAACCATGCCGACAGTTGAACAACTTGTGAAACTTAGACAAACCATTTATCTTATACAATTTTCTATGGATCATTATCCTGGAATATTACAACAAAGATAACAGTCTTGTCTCAAGTGATTTCTCTTCTTCGCCTCAAGCTAAAAACGTTATCCAACTTTATATATATATGGGGTGAAAAGGGTAGGGCACGGGGGCGCTTGAGAACGTTTCAAATGTCGCTCTAACTAATCGACGGAGATATATATAACGCCGTGTTATATGGAAGGGATATTTTTAATGACGTACGAAGCCACGTACGGAACATTTTCTCCAAGAAAAGCCTCGACAGCAGACGTAAAAATTGCAGCCGGAGCGATAAATGCGCGTATACCCATATTACCGAAAACGAAGTGGAATTCCATGAATGATTTGACGCGAAACGGTTTAATGGTGGCGAATGGGGAAATATAATTTTAATGACGTTACCGCATTACGTATAAAACATTCCGTAATCTACCGCTACAAGACATAGTTAGCGAAGTTGGGGAAAAGCGGAACTGCATTGATTAGACTCTTCGCCGATACCACAAGAGATGAAAGATACAAGTTTCCTCTTGTGACGGGACCAATTCTGGGTTAATTAATTAGTTACTGATCAGCGATCACTTTGTAAGAACATCTGGAGGTAATGTCATTAACTTTAAGAATGTTGTCTTTGATCGGTTTCTTGCCCGTGGAGGCGTCGATTCTTTGCGTTCTTTCTTTGTTTTCTTCTACGAACGCACATCGTGCACATCCCTGACAAAAACAAGCGTTGTATAATCCTTGAGCACAGATAAAATTCTGGCAGAAAAGAAAACTGGAAACAAGACGTCAAAAGCTTAGATCTATTTTGATGAAGAATCTCCGCTGAAAAGCTTGATGAATGAGCTCATGAAGAGTCAAGGGTTGAAATCCTTTAGTTATTTATCTGACCTCTTTTAAATTAACTGCGAAATCCTCTCTCAATTGTCTTCTTAATGATTTCAATTAGTTCCTTTTCTTTCTTAGTTAATTGAAAATAATTACAAACTGTCTTCTCCATTTCACGGATCTCGAAGGAAAACTGTTTACGTGGAGCTCAAGATATCTCTGGTATTTAAAATAATAAAACCCAACTTTATTAACCTTTTTAGAGCTCGGGAAATGTATCAAAAGGTGAAAATTTTCCCAGCGTTTTCCCATTTAGTATCCCGTAACAAAAGGGTCGTAATGCTTTTATCGGATAATACATCTGACCAAATCAACTGTGCCACTTGTTATGTTAGACGTACGAAGCAAACAGAAAATAAAGATTGACATTTCTTATTGAAGAATTCGAGACATACCGTGGTTTATCTTTTGTTTTTCTTTTTGAGTGCTTTGAAAAATGAGTTTCTCAATTTCTAGAAACATTACTACAGGAAAATGGTTCTTTTTTTTTTTTTTATTGTATTTCTTTTTTCTCCTCCTTCACTCCTTCCTTGACATATTGATATTAACACGGAATTGGATATTGCTTGTTACAAGTTATAAAATCACGAGAACCCTAGCTTAAGCTCTTTCCTTCCGAGAAAATAAGAAAGAAGAAGGAAAAAGTTCAGAGGTATAATAATTTCTCAAGGTTGTAAGAAACCAATCAACCGGAAAATAGGCTATTTGTTGTGACTTGAAGAGGTTTATGAAATAAAATGTGAAAAGCATTTTACCTCTGACAACTTCTCTAGGACTTGATCTGATTTCTAAATGCTCTCCGTCTTCCCTCCTCCATGTGATTCTAGGCACAGGATGACCTTTGGCACGGCATACCAAGGTTGCGTTTTCTCCCTCTCTGACTGTTACGTCAGAGCTTGTTTCATCATCTATGATGTCCGGAGAAACTGAAAAAAAAGAAAATTCATTTTATTTATTTGACAGTCAATTTTATTCGATTTTTTTTATTACTAAAAAAATAGTTGTTCGACAATTGTTGAAGTAAATGCCCTTATATCGGCGAATGCAGAAAAAGTTTTGAATAGATGTATATTATGCTTCTACTGTTCTCTTGCTATATGTCTCTTCTTTTTCTTTCCCTTTCGTTTTTACTTTCACGCAACTTTTCTATAGCATAATATTAAAAAGGCAACGACATCTGACCTAAAAGAAATGATAAAAAATAAAGGAAGAAGACAAAAAAATGAGAGAAATATTTCCAGAAGGGATCCAAATTAGAATCGACAGAAAAGCAAAGCTTCCTTTTTCAGTTCATTTAACAAAAACGAGTGCTTTGGTCGCCAAACTTTAGCTTGATGATGTCGGCTTTTGAAACGAAGGAAAAAATATATATATACCGTATATGCCACACATTGAAGAACTAAAAACCAAACTCGAACTCAAATGTAATGGTGTTTTCTTTTCACTTATTTTAAGTATGAATTTTCTCTTTTCAATTTCCTTTTTTTTCGCAACTAGCTTTCACGCGAAAAAATCGGAAATTTAAAGACCTTATTTAACTTTTCCCTTTCTGAAGAAAAAAAAAAAAACGATTAAATCGTGAAATTTTCTCACTAAGAAAGATTTGTTATCATAAAAGGAGTTTAAAAAGATGTAATAACAAGTTATAATAGCAGAAATGGGGTCTTGACAAGCGAAACCTTCTCATTTCACACCATGAAAACGTCAAAATTCGACGTTTGAATACCAACTTCACCGCTACAAATTTCCCTTTATTCAACGAATATCTTACATCCGTCACGGCATCCGGAAACCGCAAGGGAGAAAATCAAATCCCTTATATTTTTTTTATGATTTCCACTTTCGAATTTACGTTACTATTTTTTTATTTTTTCTTTTGAGTTTTTTTTATTTTTTTTTACTTTTTACTTTTCCCTTTTCCTCTTCTTCATTTTTCATTGCATACGGTGATTTCTTTTATGTCCTAAGTCGAGATTTTTGAATGTGAAAGTACGATTCGACTAATGATCGAAAATAAATTGAATATACGCGATATAAAATAAAAAGTTTTTCCTTCCTTTAATTTTATTTATTTATTTGTTATGTTTTTGAGATTTTTTTTACTACTGTCAGAGGAAGAAAGGAAGGGCTTATATCTTTAAGAATAATGTAATTTTAAGAATGACCTCTGCCCTACAGATACTTTTTCCTTATACTCTTTTTTTGACTTTTTGCTTGTAATATCTTTATCCGATTTTCTTTTCTCTGTCTGTTTTTTGCCTTTGGAATACTTTTTTTTCCTGCTCTCTTGGAATTGGGAAAATTTGAAGAATTTCTGAATAATCGATGTGTTTATTAAGGGGTTCTACTAGTGAATTTGAGATTTTTAGCTGATGGTTCTCCTGCAACTTAAACATGGGTGTAACTTCGTTTATTTTTTGAAGAAACGTTTTTCCGCCTACGAAAGTTTAATTGGAATCGAATAAATTTTTAAAAATATAGGAATATTCTCCACAACCTTTGTTACATGAAATCTTGATCCCTTTTTATTTATGACGTTTTTTACGTCCGTGAAGTTGGCAGGACCCAGTCAACGGATTTGATCGAAAATAGTCTTATATAGTAGCTTTTCATTGTTCTTTAATAGTTCCGTGATTGTTCCAATTTGTTCTCTAACCTGAAAAAAACTGGAGCCAAAAGTAGGTGGGTCCTGCTAACTTCACGCGAACAGGACCCAATTTGAATATATCAAAAATTTTTGCCTTTGTCGGTTGCTTTTGATTTGTTCTTCATTGTTCCGGCCAATTCAACGTCTGTTCTGCAACAGGTATGACAGTATTAGGAGGAGTAAGGGCACTGCCAACTTCACGGAAATAAAATAAAGTCAAATTCAGACGTTTAAATAGCTTGAATCGATTTCATTTTGTTTGTTTTCCGAGAAAAAGGTTTGTTCTTGTACGAAAAATACTATCAGGTTGAATTTTTCATTTTTGGAAAGACATCCCGGGTATGAAAAAAATCATGGCCTATTTGTAATATTTAGGACTTGTCTATCAATGTCTTTTTGATTGTTCTGAAATGTTCTACAAATATTTCGGTACTCCATCTTCTCAAATCCTGGAAATACAGACTTTTGAGGTCTGCATGCAGCAGGACCCATTTCCCCCCCCCCCCCCAATAGAGCGCGCCATCTTTCCGGTTTGTTATTCAATCTGCTGCCACGTCGGGTTTACAGTGTTCTTTTTTTTTGTCCATTATTGATCAGACATCGTTTGTCCTCGATTGTTCTCGTTTGTTCTCGATTGTTCTCGTTTGTTCTCAATTGTTCTCGTTTGTTCTCGTTTGTTCTCGTCGGGAAAACGTTTAAGTTTATTTGTGGCTGAAAGTTCTGATCAAAAGTCGTTCGTTCAGTCTTTTGTCAGGGAAGAACAAACGCGAACAAACGATTTTCATCACTACATAATGCCAGGTATTCCAAATTATCTTGTTAATACCAGAACAATCAAGAACAAACGACTTTTGATCAAACTTTCAGCCACAAAGAAACTTAAACGTTTTCCTGACGAGAACAAACGAGAACAATCGAGAACAAACGATGTCTGATCAATAATGGACAAAAAAAAGAACACTGTAAACCCGACGTGGCAGCAGATTGAATAACAAACCGGAAAGATGGCGCGCTCTATTGGGGGGGGGGGGGGAATGGGTCCTGCTGCATGCAGACCTCAAAAGTCTGTATTTCCAGGATTTGAGAAGATGGAGTACCGAAATATTTGTAGAACATTTCAGAACAATCAAAAAGACATTGATAGACAAGTCCTAAATATTACAAATAGGCCATGATTTTTTCATACCCGGGATGTCTTTCCAAAAATGAAAAATTCAACCTGATAGTATTTTTCGTACAAGAACAACCTTTTTCTCGGAAAACAAACAAAATGAAATCGATTCAAGCTATTTAAACGTCTGAATTTGACTTTATTTTATTTCCGTGAAGTTGGCAGTGCCCTTACTCCTCCTAATACTGTCATACCTGTTGCAGAACAAACGTTGAATTGGCCGGAACAATGAAGAACAAATCAAAAGCAACCGACAAAGGCAAAAATTTTTGATAAATTCAAATTGGGTCCTGTTCGCGTGAAGTTAGCAGGACCACCACTTTTGGCTCCAGTTTTTTTCAGGTTAGAGAACAAATTGGAACAATCACGGAACTATTAAAGAACAATGAAAAGCTACTATATAAGACTATTTTCGATCAAATCCGTTGACTGGGTCCTGCCAACTTCACGGACGTGTGTTTTTTTGAGATTTTCTTGAAAAGAGTCAGATGTTAATAAACAAAACACCAGCATATGTTAACAATTTTTGCAAATTATTTTTGTAAAGAGTTTTAAAAATATTTGAATCGATAATGAAAGCGAATTTTCATGTAACAAAATTTATGGAGAATGTTACGAAGAATATTTATAAACTCTTAAAAAAATTATTCGATTCCAATCACATTTTTGTAGGCAGAAAAAGCTTTCTTCAAAAAATAAACAAAGTCACGCCCATGTTTAAGTTGCAGAAGAATGATTAACTAAGAATCTCAAATTTATCGGTAATACATCCTTAAATTCTAAGGAATTGAAAAGTAAATGCAAAAATATTATTGCCTTTTTTTTTTTAGAAAATAACATTTTAAAGGCTTAGACCAAAATTAATAATTTATATTTAGATTTTATTGCGATTAAGCCCCCTTGGTTTTGCTTGAATTTTTTCGAGTTTTGGAAATTGTCCAAAGTGACGGATCGACCCAAATTCGTAAAACAAATACACATCAGCACAGTGACATCTAATTTAACCAAGTCCTGACTTCATACAAAAAGGATGCGATTTTTTTTTCCTAAAATCGGCAGCCTTTTTCTTTTGAAGAAAAATAAAAACAAGAAAAGAGGCATAAACTGAGCTATAATATAAATATACGTTATTGTTACACTCGGTTAAACATCCATTACAATAATATCGTAAACGTTTCACTGGGAAAAAGAAAATTTTTTTTATTGATATGGCATTAAAATGGACATGACGTTTTTATTTTGCTACGAAATCAAATTGAAAATTATTTAGAACTTTCCTATCACATCGTTTTTTTTCTTTTCGAGTATGTAGAAATCTGAAAATGACGTTTAATATTTTTTTGAACATTTGTAATAACATAACCGTATTTGTCTATTTTTAAAGAAATGTTGTATTTTTCAAGTTGAATTATTAAAGGAGAAATGCATTCTTCTCGTCTTCTCCCAAAACAAGGCGACGGCATCGTTTTCATTGAAAATAATTGGTAATCGCAGATGTTCTAACTCCTTTTTACTCCGCTTATTGCATTTTTTTGCCTCTTGGACTCGGAAACCGAATAAAAATAATGTCTGCCATATAACGGCTATTCCAAAGCTAGACCGTATTTACTGGTTATTTATGTAGCTATTTCATCGCCTTAAGAAACACTAATAAAACGAATAATGTCACTTCGCACGTTAACAGCCTTGAGCGAATCTACAATTTACTTAAGCCGTTTGCGAGTATTAAGCTCTTTTTCGGTATTCCCTTTTCCTTGAATTGAAACGGTTAAAATGAGCAAAGGGAAAAAAAAAAGGGGTTATTAGTTGTTAAGGTGAAGCGTATAAAACATTACGGGAGATTTTCGCGGGAGCAGGCAAAGTCTAATAAATAAAACAAGAAGTATCTTGTCTAGGTTTATCGCTGTTACTCAGTCATTTGGAGTGGTTTGAGGAAAATAATGGGAAGCCAAATTTTATTGCCCTAAGTGAAAATCCAAAGTTGAGTTTATGTAAATGGGGGTTTTTTCAAAACTTTCCAAGGAAGTCGTGCTTTTTACAAATTTATTGTAAAATGTGAATGATGATGAACCCCCCTCCAAAAATCGTTCAGCTTGTACATAGTTTTGGTAGTGAGGGTTTAAACAATGAAAATTCCCCAGTTCCGGTTTTGAGTGTAAGCACTAAGAATCTGGCAGCGAGGAGAAATGAGCCATGACGGGCATCATCATCCGTTTTATTGTTTATCTTGTTTCGAATATGTGAAAGAATTCGACAGGATTGGAATATTTCTGAGCGATGTTTTGTGCGTAGGATTTCCTTCTGAAGGAGATAATGTTATCGCTGACTTTGACTCCGCTTCAGTTTATCTCTGCATATCAAAAGGTTTTAATTGATTTTTATGAAAGGGATTAATTTTTGATTTTTAATTTTTTGATTTTATATAGCTGATGTACATTTCTTAGTTGTGACATTTCACTTCATGGTTTGTAAGTTTCCGTTTTTTTTTTTCTTTTTTAAATGGAATCTTAGTAATAGGCCACATAGGATGGAGCCGTAGAATTGAATGATAAAAGTCTATATTGAGATTAGCTGAATCAGCGATTGCCATAATTATCCTAAAACGCCGTTGTTCGTTAAAGATCATGCACTAAGGCGACTATTGGTCCTTAAGGCTTTTTGCATGCCCTAATACGGTGATACCATCATCTAGTTTGTACTGGATGAGTTTCGCGTGAAAAAAAAGCTTCTTCATCTGATGAATAGTGCCTATTTAACCTTCTTTGGACATATCGCCAGGAGAAAAGGGTCCATGGAAAAGTTGATGGTCGAAGAAAAAACTTCGCCCGAGAGGACGGTCACCAAGCCTATGAGTGAATCAACTTAAACCTCTTATGAAAGTTTCCCTCCCTGAAGCTGTTCCTGAAGCTCTGGAGAATAGAGAAATATAGAGAGGTCTAGAAAGAACAGTCGAAACAGGCCACTACTTAAGGTGTCACTGCACCCAGATTCAGGATAATTAGCCCGAGGAGAATATGGTAATGAGTAGTTTTCATCAAAACAGAATTTTCTGTGTCGCCATTTTTCCGTTTCAATGAAGAAACTTGCACAAAATACTAGGAATTTGGTTGACAGATCATGTTTACATTTAAAAACAAACAAAACGAAAACAAATCAAATGGAACTTTATCCGATAGCCGAATTCCTCGTATTCTGTGCGGGGTTCTTTTGTTTACATCTCCAAACATGTTATTTAGAAGAATGCAAGCGAAATTCGACATTGGATACGGTTTTGTAAACGAGCACGTCTACAGTTAAACGAATTACATTATATGTGCTGATTTTGGTATACATACAGTATATCGCTAATATGAATAATATCGCGTTTTAATATTTTCGAAGGAAAGCCGAGAGTTGGCGACACATACAATAATGTAAACAATATGTATGTATACCAAGATCAGCACATATGATCTAATTCGTTCAGCTTTAGATGTGTCCGTTTACAAAACCGTGGTTAATATCCAATTTAGCTTGTATTCTTGTAAATAACTTGTTCGGAGGATTAAACGAAAATGGCGACATAAAAAAACCACATTTTGGTAAACTAACCTAATAAAAGTTTTTTTTAAAGGTTTGTTTTTGGTTATTGGCAATTTGAACGTAGAGCTTCTTGGAAGGCAGGATGAAAAAAAAAAAAATTTCGGAATCATATTCCATAACATTCGAATACATCGGAAAATTGAACTGAATTCACTTTGTTGAGTAAACATAAACTGGGATACTATTTAATTTTAGAGTAATGAAACCTCTGTTTGAAAATGTAAATATATGATATTATCACCCTCCGATGATGTCAGTAAGACGAAAGGTCCTCAGGGAAATAATTTTTTAATAAAATCACTGTTCATATTGTGGTGAAAAAGAAGCTGCTTTTTTTTTCTCCATTCCTATACAAACTGGCAGAGTTTTTCGGACTGCCCCTGAAATGTGCATCTGAAAGATTCACGCATCGTTATAGGATTAAGTGTAAGGATTAAGCATTGGAAGGAAGACGGGTGTTAGGATTAAGCATTTTGCAGATATTTAATGAGAACCAACCTAAAAGACGTCTTAAAAGAAAATTAAAAAGTTTTTTGAGGTACATTGAATAAAGGATTTTGTTAAGGACCGTATACAAAGTGTAAAGCATTTTCGCATAGCCCCTCATTCTATGTCATTGAATAACAATCCACACAACCAACCTTTCTTTTAAGGCTATCTTTATACACATCTTGGAGCACCTATTTTCATCTTTTTAGAGTTTGGAAACTTTCTCAAGATGGAAGAACATTCTCCAAAAAAGCAAACCCCTCGTAACTTAAACCCGAAAACGCCCCGTCTTCTTTCCACCCTGTTACGCAATTTCAAAACCTGCAAACATCGTCCCGTGTAACGATAATGGTGTAATTACGTAAAAAGATTGCGTGATTTTCTTTTAAAGAGAAAACTGTTTGATCATAACAAAAACGAAAACGGGTTTTTCCGTTTTCTCCTTTCCGTTTTTCGTATCATTCATCCTTTTCAACGGTTTTGTAATATCTTTTCTTTTCAAAGCACATCAATCAAGATAAGCCACAATATTGCAATCATGGCAGATATTTCTCCGCACAGTTTGGAATTCATTGAAATGAAGTACGATGGGAAAGTGTTAAACAATCACGATGAAATAATCATTCAAAAAGAAGAGAAAAAAAAAAAAATTCTAAATGTTTTTGACTCGTGTTGTGGGTTCATCAAGGAATATAATTTCATAACAGAAATTTTCAACCCCTCTCCCATCCCGATTCCCTTTTTTCTTGAATGCTTTCTACAACCGTCATTAATACGAAAATGGGAGGAAACAATTCGCCGTGATCTTTACTTTGGTATCCGTAATTTAATATTACGAGAATTCCGATTCTTATCTGCATTTACGAGGCAACAATGAATTTGAAAGAGATTGCGGAGGTTGTTTTACCTTTCCGTAGACCCTATTGTTGTTGTTAATGTTTTATCGACCGGCCATTTTGCTTTGCTGCAAGATTTATTTAATTGCCCTATGGTTTTCCAGAAAGGGAAAGGCTTTACGTCTTGTGACAAATTTAAGCAAGTTTCGGGCAGCACTTCACGGTGATAAAGTTACGATTTCATCCTGCTATAAGAAGAATAAAAAGAATAAACTCGAATAAAAAGGGGGGGGGGAAAGCGAGAATCCGAAAATGTCGAATCTGGGGAAAAGGGGGAAAAATGAATGAATGAATGTGACCCGAATAACGATAAAAAAGTTTGGATGATAAACTTGATTGAACTGAGTGTAAACTTCGATTTAGAACTCGAGAGATCTCAATGAGCATTACATTTATTTGTTTACGCTGTTTTTGATCATCTTCATACGAATTATAGCCTTCCTCACAATCTGCTCATTTTTTTTTTTATTTGCCTTTCTCTTATAAAATTTATGAAGCATGGTTCTGAAGTAATTTATTCTGATTTCAGATTCGCCGTGAAGGCTTTTAAGAGCAAATTGAGTAAGCGCGAACACAATGGAAGAAAAAACCGTTGATTCTGGTCGTTTTTTTTCGGTTGAATAAGTGTAGAAGAATAAAATCGATTGTACGTAACCACAGACTACGTATGCACTATAATGAAAGTCTTTAGGTTTCCCGAAACAATAGGAAACTTCTACAGAAGCGGAATCTTATTTGTCGGATTTTTTTTTACTTTTTTATTGCTCCTAAAGTTAAACGGAAGTTTTAATTAAAATAGAAAGATAGATTAAAGAAAACGAAACTTGGAGTGTTTAAGGCATTATTTAATACTGCTACTACTCTGCATTTCCAAAGATGTCTATTATTCCGAAGAGCACCAAACCGAAGGCGCTGTTTTGCCCCCGTTACTGTGTAATTGACCTAATGTTCTTGGTGCAAGATCTCCTGGCTGCTATTCTAACAGCTTACAGCTATATAAGGCGCGATTATGGTCGAAGATATAACCGACTTCATCTAATCTGTTGCAGAAACGGTATCTGAAACATTTATGAAGCAGTCTAAAGCTTTTACTGAAGGACAAAGGAGTTTATAGGGATTCGATGAAAATCCCCTGACAGGAATGTGTAATGCTTGATTAAACGGAGTGGCTTTCGTACGAGCTTGCTTTAAACGGAGATCGGTAATCTCTGCAATCAAATTTGTTGTCAGGTGAGAGAAAAAAAAAAGGCTTGATAACACTTTTCGTAAGTCACTCAATATTATTATTACTTTTTCTTTTTCGTTTTAACACAAAAATTGGGTGAAATTACTTCTTTGTTTAAACTATACCCTAAAATGAAAAATGTATCATTTTTAGCTAACCTTTAACGAATTCTAATCGTAAGAAACGTTATTCCATACGTTCGAGAATGAATTACCACGTTCGAGAATAAGTTACCAAGAACAATGATATTCTTGTTTGTCAAAAAATCGAGTTTATAAATGTTGATTGAAAATATAATTCTTGAAATAACAACACTTAAGTTATAACAAGAAAAGCTTAAATGCTAGCGCACACTTTGAACTGACTATGTTACAACTCGTTAATTCCCGTTTTATTTTAAAAGAGATTCATGTTGATCGTTTGTACATACACCTATTAAAATTGCATGTGCTGTTGTGTTTTTCTTGACTTAAAAAGTTTGATCTTACTTAAGGCTTTTAATATGTTCCGTATATACGTACTCTCAGGAAGCGAGACTTCAAATTGACGTGGAAACTCTTCAACCTCGATTTTGATTGACTTCGCCGAATTTCCCCTTTTTAACAGCGGAAAATATAGTCTCCGGGGAAAAGTTTATTCTGGCTTCCATGTGGAGCGTCGTTCATTAAGAAATGTAATTTCGAAGGAATAAAAACACGACGAAGGGTGAGCGAGTCAAGGGAAAAAATGGAGAATAGTCAAACAACTTTTCCAAGATTTTTTTTTTTCCTTTTCATTTTATGGATACTGTTTTCTCCCCGAAAATTTTCTACGTTTAAATAAACTTCGCAGGATAGGTACATGAAGTAACAGATCATCTGTAACATGAAATAAATATATGTCTGCAGTGCCCCGAAGGACAATAGCTTTTGAAACATTAAAAAAAAAAAAAAACATGAAAAGAATGAGCAAGGAAATGGAAAAGTTTTGAAATGAAACAAAAAGAATCTAGAGAAAATAAATAAAAAGGAAACATTTTTGAAAACCTCGGATCTAAAACTGGGCGTATATGTCGATTTATATCGGCGTAGAAAGCAATATATCCGATCATATTCATATCATGATGAGACCATTATCATACAAAGCAATGTTATAGCATGACGTGGTTGGCCCGTAAGTGTCAGCAGGGATTCAATATTGAATTATTTCCTTTGGTTTTTTTCTATGTTCGGTTTCCAGATATTTCTCTTTTCTTTTTCTCGTGGTCTCCTATCCCGATTTTCTTATTGTAATTGTTTATGCTTCTTTCAATGTTCAACTGAAAATTTTCTAACTCAATTTTCAATAGAATTTTCACAACTGTGCAATCCGTTTAAAAATGAAAGTTTAATAATTAAACTCTCTATTTATATTTTCTGAAGATTCAATAAAACTGAGAAGATTCAATAAAATATTTATGCAGAAAACTTTAAAAAACAAATGTTTTACACCGTCGTGTTAACAGGTTATCGGAATTTGTCTCACCCCTCTTTCTCTTTTTTCTTTTTTCTAAAGCCTCTCTTTCCTAATGAAAATTTATTGGGGCCTATTTGAAAAGAATAAAAAGGAAATGCTTTATCGATCCAGTTTTTTTTCCCCCGGACATTTTTGTTTGTTGATACGAATTATTTTAATTTCGCTATTTTATTACATTCCTCATATTGAACGCCAGGATCCTTTTTCCTTTTCATGGTTTCTCCGTAATTAGTTTTGATTATTCGATCCGGTTTCATCGGTCGAATGCGTAGATTACCCTGGGAGCAAGTTTACAAACCGTATGTTGAAAGCTAAATCAAATGTTGATCGAAAGCATGTAAAAAATTAAAATGCGCGTTATAAGGCAAAAATTACTTTTGATGTGTTTGGAAAGGCAAAAAATATGTGCTTATTTTCGGAGCGCTCATTAGGTTTTATTTTTCAATGTAAAAAGCAAAGAGGATTTCTTTCCGTTTCATATTTTATTTGCTAGAGTTTATGTTCCCAAGCTAAGTCCGATTGTCGTATCTTCCTTTTAAAATGTACTCGTGCTTGTTATTTTTAACTTTTGCAAAACAAAGATTTAATTTCGGGTGAGTTTAGATCAAAACCAAAAAGGTAATCGCATTGCTTGAATAACCTAAATTGCTTTTGCGAAATGTTGTTTATGACAATATCAGTCATGTTTTCGATTTATTTTTCTAAGCTCTACTACCATTTTTTATGTAAACCATTAACCATATTATTATTATTATTATTTTTTTTTTTTTTTTTTTTAATATTTCGGTTCCCATTAAAATGTTTTTAGGCCTTGGTAATTCAGAAGAAAGATTTGAAAAAAAAAAAAAAAAAAAAAAAATGGGACTACTTGTTAAGATACTGTTTTTAAATTTCCTCCTAAAAGTTTTATTTTATTTTTTTTTTTTTTAGCATAAAGTCAAATGTTCTTATGAATATTTATGACGATGTAATATTTCGAATTACTATTCTTATTTCCATTTCTTTTCTTTAAATTCTTGGTCGGTTTTATTCTTACTTAGGTAATCACGTATTCTTCGTAAGCGTTTTTAAGAGTTTTCCCTCATAATTTCCTTATAACTTTTCTCCTTAATATTCAATCATGAATGAGTTTAAAAAAAAGTCCGGCACTCGTGGTTGAAGGTAGTTCATTATTTTAAATTCAAAAATTAAAAGAACTTAAGCTGCTTCAAGTTTTCCGTTCTTTCGCATCTTATTTTGCTCTGGATTTTTTGCTTACTCAATAATCTTTTCTTATGACCTTATAAACCGAAAGGTTAACGCATTTTGGAAAACTGAATTTTTGAACGCTTTCACTCCATGAGGAACTCCTTAAAAATTTATAAAATCTTTTCCTTCGTAGAAAAGATAGTCGTAAAAAATTTTCAGTCTTGCCTAATTTTTCCGAAAGGAGACGATAGTTCACAAACTCCTTGATTTCCTGTTTTAAGGAGAAAAGTAAAAACCGGAGGGGGAAAAAAAAGACGGGATTAAAGAAAGTAAAATCAATCCTAACTCACAACCGTGCAAAAAAAAGGGCAGTATTTTCTTTGAATGAGACTTTTATCTGAGGCTGAAGAATCGAGGGAAGTTTTGTTTTGGGAAATAGCTGGAAGGAATAAGTTTGTAGAAGGGAAGCAAAATTTCTTGGTGCATTGAAAGGAAATCGGTAAAAGGTAAAAGGGCCAATATATTCAATAAGTAACGAGAGAAAATATCCCCGAGGGATACAGTGTTGAATTTCTCATAAAACCTTACGAAATTGAATCTATGGAAAAAATTGCTGCACTACAAAATATATATATTTTTATATCAAGCGAAAGAAATATGGCCAATAAATTCGAAATTGCCTTTCCTTAACACTTCCCTCGTCATCCCAAGATTTTCGAATAGGGGTAAGGGACGAACGAACTCTGTCACTTAGTTCGTTTTACACGTTTTTATTAATACTTTCTTGAATATTATATATATATTTTTTTCTTCTTTTCCTAATCTGGGAGCGTTTTCGTTATTTAATCTCTTCCCGCGACGAGTTCCCAATTGGAGGATATTGAATTTTTTCAAGTTAATGTGATAAGGCTTGTCACCATTTCGGAGGAGTGGTGTAGAATTTTTCTTTCCCTTTCAACAAACATCCCGTTACATTTCTTTTTTTTTCTAAATTTGATTTCCGATTAAAATATTTTTCTAGTTTGTTTCGTAACATTTTTTCCTTCGCGATCATTATTTTCCCCCCTTTTTTAATCCCCTGATTTTTTCAGGAAACTTATTTTACCCCGATTTTTAATATCAGTCATTAGAGTTTTCATCCTTGGTAAATTCCAAAAATAACTAAGTATTCTCTTTGTGTCAGGATATTACCCTACGCATCTTGTGCGGCTTAGCAACCGAGTTTTTCGAACATCGATTCTGGAATTTAATTCTTGGAAAATGATATTCCGACTTATTAAAGTAAAGTAGAACATATAAAACCGCCGAAAGAACAATAAAGACGAGAAAGACGAAGATCCTTAAACTTTTTCCATCATACGAAATACTGACAAGGGAAGAAAAAGGTATTGGGAAGCTGCTTATCTACTGTATATGAAGTGAACGGTTAGCGTAACGAATGTCTCGAAAGATATTTGAAAAAGCGAACTTTTCCCGAAACTTAAAAGGAAAAAAGTTAACAAAAGAAAATCTAAAATCGAACATTCAATACGTTTTTTTTGGATTCACGGATTCAAAACGACCATTTGAGTTTAAATTTTCTTGTTTGGGAATCGGTGCCAAAGTAGTAACACGATCTTTTTACGTTATTTCCTTTTCCGTTACGAAGGATTCTAACTTTCTCCGAAAACGATTCGAAATAAAATCGGTGCTCTCACGAGTTGCTATGGCTCGTAGCAGGAATTTAAAAAGGACAACGAGCTTTTTTTTTTGTATTATTCCAGAATTTAAAACCGGGCACATAAAAAAGCTGAAGCCATCTGTTTAGTCATAATAAACTTTCGTGGTCCCCTAGTCTATGGTTGTACATTATTATGAGATTAGTTTCCTCGTGCTCACTCTCGGAAGAAGGCAAGGATGGGCAGTAAAGCATGCTTATAACATAAGTAACAGTAACCGGGACATTTTATTACAACTTAAAACATTATTCTCAGGTGTCGTCAATGTTTTCTTGCATAGAAAAGACAGCCTTGAGGCTCAGAAGTTTTTTGCCGCTTTTCAAGAGTCTAGATTTTACATTTTATTAGGAAGAAAAAAAAAACGAACGTTACGTGTAACCAGAGTCACGTTAATCTATTAAAAGGTTTCCGTAGGGGATCATACAAGTATTACGTAAGCACTGAAGAGGAGAGGGGTAGGGGTCCCCTAAATGCTTATGCTAATGTTAAATCTTCATAAGAGGAAGCCTATTTTTGCTTACTATAAGGAAGGGGGGGGGGGTCTTAATGCCGAAATAATGCTTACGTAATAATTGTATGATCCCTTGGAGTCTACTGATAATTTCAAAAAGTTTGTAAAAAAATTTAGGTAATTGGCTGCAAGACTTAAAATAATGAAAGCTTATAAACAGTATATGTATATTGTCATTTATTACGTTTTCTTCATTTTTGTCACTAATGACGTCATTAAAATTTTCTCCGAATAGTATGGCATTGGAAGGTCATCCTAACAGTACATTTTTCATTAGGGTGATCAGAAAAATAAAAAGTGTTTCCGATTTTGTTCGTCACGAAAAAAATTGGTTCATTTTGGGGTAAAAAAGCAAGAAAAATTTTGAAACAATTTTTTTCAACGATTTAGGGGTGGCGCAGAGCAGAAAAAGGGCCTAAACACATTTTTTTCTTAGCATTTAATGAAACGAAAATTTGGCGCATTTTTCCGTAATTGAATTTTACAAAAGTGGACTTTATAGGTATTTTTGATGACGTAGAAGACGAATTTCACCATCCCGATTTTCTCAGACCAATGTCTGAGTCGCTATTACCGCTTTTTTAGCGCTTAAACCTGATTTTTGGCTTAATTTTAATTTATGTACAAATTTGGAGCCCCCGAAATTTTTTTTCCCTTTTAAAGTTGCTTATACTTATGAAAAAAAGCCGAGGAAAACGAATTTCAGTATCCCGATTTTCCGATCAACGCCTGAGTAGGGGTATAACTAAAAATTGGTTTTTTGGGCTAAAAATTGATTTTTTTGCCAAAAAATGGCGCTAATTCCTTACCTGTTCGTTTTAGAAATCATGTTCAATGACATTTTTTACTCAGGACACTCCAATTAATAAGGATCTTTTGTGTTTCGAATCAATTTCCGAAATTTTGTTACGGTCACAAAATTCTATTCATAATTTTTTAAAGTTCAAATTTTTTCAATCCGTAAAAAAATTTTGAAATTGATTCGAAACACAAAAGATCCTTATTAATTGGAGTGTCCTGAGTAAAAAATGTCATTGAACATGATTTCTAAAACGAACAGGTAAGGAATTAGCGCCATTTTTTGGCAAAAAATCAATTTTTAGCCCAAAAAACCAAATTTTTAGTTATACCCCTACTCAGGCGTTGATCGGGGAAAATCGGGATACTGAAATTCGTTTTCCTCAGGCTTTTTTCATAAGTATAAGCAACTTTAAAAGGGAAAAAAAAATTCGGGGCTCCAAATTTGTACATAAATTAAATTAAGCCCAAAAAATCAGGTTTAAGCGCTAAAAAAGCGGTAATAGCGACTCAGACATTGGTCTGAGAAAATCGGGATGGTGAAATTCGTCTTCTACGTCATCAAAAATACCTATAAAGTCCACTTTTGTAAAATTCAATTACGGAAAAATGCGCCAAATTTTCGTTTCATTAAATGCTAAGAAAAAAATGTGGTTTAGGCCCTTTTTCTGCTCTGCGCCACCCCTAAATCGTTGAAAAAAAATTGTTTCAAATTTTTCTTGCTTTTTACCCCAAAATGAACCAATTTTTTTCGTGAAGAAGAAAATCGGAAACACTTTTTATTTTTCTGATCACCCTATTTTTCATTTCGTCCTTTGCTGCCACTTTCAGAAACTTAATTTCTGTAAAAAGCCTGAGATCCGTTATTTTTGTGTTACGATCCTTTAATTTTTATCAAGCTGAACCGGAATCCTGACCTGCACGCTCGACGTTTGGTTTTAGAACAGCGCCAGTACGCTTGAGAGAAAATTATTTTTCTCACTAGAAAAGTGCAAGGTACAAAGTTGGTAGTGGATCATAATATTTAAGTATTTGATGTCAAAATGTCCCACACCTGTGGGTACACATTATTAATTACCCATGCTTGCAATTGAGATAAAATGTCCGCAATGCACCTAGGCTTTGCAACTTGTTACCCAATGCTTTTCATAGCTGACAATAGAGTCACCGAAAACTTTGGTTAGTTATGCAGTGTTTCTGAGTGTTTTTAACCAAGATGAACTTAAATCTACTCTGGCAGGCTCCATTTTCTTACAATGGAGCAAGCTAGTAGGAAATTAACTCTTCATTTTTCGTGTTGTCTACAACATGGCTCCTTTCTTCGCCACTGTAAATATTAAAAGCAAACAACATTCCCTCTTTTTCCGCCCCTGCCCGAAAAATTTAAGTTCAAGTGGGTCAAGAACAATCGATCCTAACTGTATCAGATCCCGAAGGCACAACCTGAAAACCCCTAGAAAACCACCGAGCCATGCCCAATAGGAGCTATTCTCGACCCTCATTGGATTGTCCCCAGTTACTGGAAATAGCTTTAAAAAACAGTACAATATGAACAAAATATGCACAAGTCAGATTAATATTTTACAACGAACAAAACTAGTCTATTTTCAATTTAATTTTCCAACAAACCTAAGAAAACTGCTTTTGATGCAGTGGGATGTAATTTTCTCAGTTGGGGTTTTTGGTACATAAATCAAAGAGGGAACCGGGAAGATGTTCAGTAAAAGAATACACCAGAGGTACTCGAAGAGTGGACTCGAGTCTATTAGAAGAGTGGACTAGTCTATTTTCATTTCAATGATCGACCTTCGCAAATTCTACAACAGCTCAAACACGTGTACTGGTCGAATCCATCTACCGAAGACAGTTTTTGGTTGTCGGAACAAAGGAAAAAATATTGTGTAAATAGTAATTATGGTTTTTTAAAAATTTTTCAGCTCTTGGGTCTAATATACAGCTTGATTTCTCTGTATAAGCTAGACCATTGCCTAGGTACTGATGCCATGGGTTTACCTTGCTGCGTGAAACTAAAAACAGTCTTGAATCATGTTGCCCGATTTGAAAAAATTTTGCCAACGTGAAATGTTTTTAAAAATTATTTAACGAAAGCGCTTGTTTTGTATGCTTCCAGGAAAGAAACCAGAATACCCTGCAAACAACCTAAATAAACTCAGGAAGTTTTTGAAACCGAACTGTTTCCAAGAGAAAAGTATCCAACAGTAAAAGGGTCTCCTCTTGAAAATCGTTCACATCTGAAGCTACTTCTTATAGACGGACAACTTAGCCAAAAGCTCTTTTATTATGCATGACGTAAAACGGGAAAGACTTAATTAACTCTGCTTCACTGGGCTTTTCTACAGCCAGATGCTAGATCGAAGAAAACCATTTGGCTAACCTTTTCAATGGAAAACGAAACCTGCGAAAAGGTAAGGAAAGTTGAGCTCCTTCCACTTCGATTTTTAACTTGCCTTTTAAACAAAAATTGTTTTGAAAGAAAGATATCCTTTAAGAAAAAAAAACATACTTCATCGCAATATCCATCAACTTCGAAATCAATAAAAACTGCAGTTGGACGACGAAAGACACAATACGTGACACTCGTGACATTAGATGCGTTACTGTAAGAAAAAAAAAGATCCTTAACATGGTTTTTTATTACCTTCCGAGACATTATTTTTACATTGTACATGTAGACTCGTTAAAATGCGATAAAAGTGCGATTTTTTCCCCCTTTTTTTACTTGAAAAACATCTAAAATGTAGACTATGTTGCACGTTTCCTAAGGGATCTAACCTGAAACAAGCAGTTGGAAAAAGCAAACAAAATGTTGCACTGTAATCCATTGTTTGATTTTGCAGCATATGCTTTTTTAAGATAAATCATTGCTTTTGCTAAGATAGCGACTGTTTAGAAAAAATACGTTGAGTAAAATTTGTCCATTTTCCGCCTTCGGTTCGCTCTTCGTTCGTTTTTTTTTGAAGATCGATTAAAAATTAAATTTCCAATAATTGAAGATGTAATAATTTTCCTCTGTGAAATCATCAGCGCGATAATTACTCAATTAGGCTGCTTACTTAGATCTCCCCAATAAAATTTAATTCGATAAACAACCAAATAATGCTAAAACGATTAACAACAACAACAACAATAATAATAATAATGTAAGTAATTGGCACTGTTGTGTGGAACAGAGCCAAAACGATGTTGTATCTCATAATGGGAACATTCCAATTAAACCCTATCTAATTTTTTTATCTGCTTGCAGTAAAAACTTTCCCCATTCAGGGGGTTCGATAACTTTTTTTTTTTGAATATTTACGGAAAATCCGTTTTTTTTTTCTTATTGATCGTCATCCAAAGTGTATTTTGATAAAAGTTAATAGTAATATCGCGTTACTTTATCCACTTTTACACTTTTAAAATTCTACCTTCCAAACCTTTAAGTCATAATATCTAACTACCATGATATTAAAATTTTAACTGCCGCATTTTACATTAGATTATTCCCTACGAAGCTATAACGAAAAGCATAAATGACCCTAAAAAAGTATAAGGAGTAATTAAGAAGTTGTTATACTCCATAAAGTGATTAATTCGAAATTATTTATCTTGACAAAGTAAAGAAATCGCGTACAACAGAACCCCAAGGGATATTAAAAAAAGATTTTTTTTTCATCTTTGTTTCTTTTTTTTTTTTTTTTTTTTAAATAGCGAAGAATTTTACAGAAATGAAGTGGACGGGTTTTATATTCAAAGCAGCGAGGAAAATCGATTTAAAAAATTGAAAACTTTAAAAAAAAATATTTGCCATTTTTTTTAAGTTCATGAAAAAAAAATATTTAAAAACGAGAAATTCTGGTTTGGCTGGCTTTATTAATTTGCAAAAGCTGAAAATCATGCTGCATCGTTTATTTGTCAAAGGTATTTATGTCGGCTTAGAGGTTTTAATTTCAATTCTAAAACCTCTAATTTTAATTTCTGCGTAATTTTAGCTTCGAACTCTTTTGGATTTAAATCACATTGTTAAAAAAAAAAAAAAAAAAAAAAAAAAAACTACCAGCCAGTTGGATATCCGGGGAAACGTTTTCGTGATTTTGGTTCAAAGATAATTTTTCAAACACGATGTGAATGGTGGGCGGACAAATTGACAAGGAACAAATAAGTAACTATTGAAACATTTGCTTCCGTCTTCCCGACGAAAGACATGTCAGCTCACGCATCACCTTGTTCTATTGAGGAAACAAATTTTTCTTCCATTTGATACATTTTGCACTTGTAAAGTGTTTTCGTTTTTCTCGTTACATTTATTTTCGCAAAAATTGAAATGACAAACTCTAAATTTTTAAAAGTCATAAAAACATTTTTTTTTTTTTTTTTTCGCGGAGAAAAACTTGGGAGAAAAAGAATCCATCGTCAGGAAAAGTAATAAGGAAAAATATCGTAACAAAGATAGGAAATGTAAGCGATCAGCGATAACATCGCGGAACCAAAATGAAAAGGGAAAAAAATGTAAGAAAATTTTGTTCGATGATTGGGAAATCCATTTTCCAGAATAAAATAAGCGAAAGGGAAAAATCGGGTTTCCCGAGATCGCGTGACAAATGAAACGGTTAACTTGTTGATCGAGTGTTGGAAATTGGTCAAAGTTTGAACTGAGATATCTCGAATCGCGCGCAAGAAAAAAAGAGGAAAAAAAAAAAAGCTGGATTAAAGAATGAACGTTCACTTTTCTATATTTCAACGAACGAAACTTTTTTTTTTTTGTCTGTAACTCTTTGGAGGGTGTAAAAAGGAAAGATCTTTTGCTCTGCTGTGTATTGCGGGGAATATCTCGCAATAATTCATAATATTTACCTAAGTTATAATGAAATATCGTACCTGTTTTGATTTATTTTCAGACTCTCACCCGCGATTTCCCAGCTTACTACAGTGCGAACAGTTTAAGAGAGAGAAATTTTATAATCTCCAAGCCAGGGATGGTTTTAATACAAACGACGGAGGCAAAAAGTGGCAGTCTTATCCTGCAACAGCTAACGTCGCTCCATACGAGTGAAACTTCTCCACGAATTTCTTCCCTCGTTTATCGTTTTGAAATATGAAACTATTAAAATAATTCAGATGCGAAAGGAAGGTGGTTTGGTGGGATTGGTAAGTCTAAACCAATCAGTAAATCTCTTTTTTTTTTTTTTTTTTTTTTTTTTTATCCTAAGTTATAATATCAGGGCCGTAACTTTTTTAGTCCCGTAAAAATTTATATGGGAAACATTTTTATCGTCTTTTTACCTTCGTTTCTGTCTCCGCAAAGTTTCCTGAGTGCTATGGTTTATGTTTACAAAGTTGCTTAAGAAAAAAAAATTTCTCCTTCCTCTAAAAATTATATGGGAGTTAGAAATTAAGGAAACGATTAATGTGCAGAAAGTTTCTTCTGTGATCCAGGCTAAAAGTGGAAAATTCATTTAAAATTCTTATTTTGCGATTTCTCCCTCTTGAGTTTTATTTAAGAAGAAAATCCTGTAGATTTTATTAGAATAAAAAATAAAACACCTAAAATTATTTTACGGCATTAATATCTATTAAAACAACGATGACAGCCGGAATTAATCGTGGCAGTCCATACCAAAATTCGTCTTAGTGCACTCAAGAAAATGAAATGTCTTGAACAATTTTGTCTTGCAACAAAACTAGAATGTTTTTTGGCAAAACAAAAATGCTTCATGGCAACGGACAGGTTGCTTCTTGACAAGATATTTTATTGTTTTTGCTTAATTTTTAAGAAAATTTCTTGACACAAGACATTTTATTTTCGCATACGCCATTTTTATTTTCCGAGTGAGCAAAAATTTTCAAAATCAACCTTTTGACAATTTTTCATTATTAATTTAATGCTGGACAGTCTTTAAGAGCGCAAAGGGATCATACGAATATTACGTAAGCACTGAACCGGGGAGGGATGGGGTCTCCGAAATGCTTATGCTAATGTCAAATCTCCTTAAGAGGAAGCCTACTTTTGCTTATTACTAGTGAGGGGGTCTTGAAAGGCGAAAATAATGCTTACGTAATACAGTTGATCTCGCTTATAGTGAACTTCAAGGGACCGGTCAACATCCGTTCACTATAACCGAGGTTCACTATAACTGAACTTCCCAAAATGGATATCTCTGAGCTTTCTTAACATTTTTAACAAGATTACGAAAATAAAGCATATTTTTTGAAAATTTTGAGTGAATTACAGTACGGAGTGAATTACAATTTTTTACAGTACGGAGTAGTTCTAAAATTCCAAGTCTCGATTCAGAAAATAATTTTTCCTGGCTTTTCCGGATCGGTACAAAAAAAGTTAAAAAAGGTACGATTTCTTACAAAATAAGTGGAATAGGATTCCGTGAAAAAAAAATTTAAAAAAATCAATGTCAAATTTTTACAGTAAGGCATACTTGAAAAATTTCAAGGCTCGATTCGGAAAATAATTTTTCCAGGCTTTTCCGGATCGGTACAAAAAAAGTTAAATAACGTACGATTCGGTACAAAATGAGTAGAATAGGATTCCGTGAAAAAAAATAAAAACTTTTAATTTTAATTTTTTACATATGGAAGCACTCGTATAATCTCATTCTATGGATCGGAAAATGATTTTTCCGGCTTTTCCGGGCCGGTACAAAAAAATGTGAATTAGGTACGATTCGGTACAAAATGAGGTGATGGCGACTGCATCGAAAAATTTTTGATATTTCAAAAATCATTGTCACATCACAATCACATCACAACCCAAAATTGTGGATATCGCGCATTTTCCGGAGGCTCAATTTCCCCGGCATAGGTAAAGGTACAAAATTTTTTTTTGACGGTACAATTCGGTACAAAATGTTTACTTTCGAATGACATCATTTAAAATTTGGTAGCCGGTAGTGGGTTGTTTTGTGTCTCTGGATCCACCCAGAGGAAGTCGAATTTTCTGGGAAACCGTTATGGTACAAAATTATTTATCGGTGGTACATTTCGGTACAAAATGAGCTCTAACTGGTACAATTGTTGAAATTCAGTTTGGGCGATGTGGGTGGAAAAGCATGTCCCTGGAACCACCCACGATGATTCTATTTTCCCGGAAAACCGGGCCGGTACAAAATTTTTCCTTTGTGGTACATTTCGGTACAAAATGGGTACAAAATTTCTATATAATTCTTTTTTTTGAATATCTCTTTGGGTGTTTCTGGGGACATATAGCCAGGAACTGGGACCGGCCACTTCGGTTCACTATAACCGAAAGTTCGTTATAAGCGAGGTCGACTGTACTTGTATGAGCTCAAATTTGTGAACCAACTATACGATGATACAGACTCTGATTTTGCAGAAGATGGAAAATGGACAATTTTTACGCTATGGAATCATACAAGTATTACGTAAGCATTTTTTTCGCCAATTTTGTACCCCCCCCCCCCCCTGGTATTACGTAAGATTTTTTTTCTTTTTCTTATTAACTTGCAAAAAAGAAATTTTAACTTTATTTTCTTTTTCTTTTTATAACAAAGAGGTCGATGGTTCGATTCCATCTTTCGCCACTTTGATTTAACTTTTCAACTGATTTTCTTTGTTAATATTTCCTAGGACACGATAATCATCGTGGCTTTTTCGAAATATAGATCCAATCCCGTTAAAAAAATCGATGATTTTATTTTTATCTTGAAAAACATTATTGTTGCAATTCTGAAATAAAATTAAGCCGTAAAAAGAGAACTGTGAAATGAAAAATTATTAACTAATGAGACCATTTTTACACGGAATAATGCGGCAAATATTTCTTAATGCCAGATTTTTAAAATTTCAAATCTTACGTAAGACATGGAATACCCCCCCCCCCCCTCCCGTTAAGTGCTTACGAAATACTTGTATGATCCCTCTATCTGTTTTATTTTGATCGCTAGTAAAATTTTCCTATTCACCCTAAAGACAGATTTCCCAGGGCACAGTCACAATTGTACTTTCATTTTTACGAAACAATTAAGCAAAATCATTTTAATTACATATTTTTATTAAATAAAATGCACTAAGAATGAAAACGGTGCAAGACCTAGCCTGAATTGTGCAGGGCTCTTCCTAAAACTATTTTCATATCACTGCGCAGGCCGCGTGCATCAAAATTTAAGACACTGTTTAGTATCTACCTTTGGCCGAAATTGTTATAACATACAAAGTTTGAACTTTTATCATTTAATAAAAAAATATAAACTACTTTTATTTCGCTCTAACTCGTCCCTCGTACTATAGGAAAACTTTTGTATCATCCATTTTTTCCGAGAACTTTCAAAACTTAAACGGAAAAAAAAATTCCATTGCGTTTTCCCGTTAGAACGTAAAATATTACATTTAATTGCGTGGCACTACGTCAAAAGACATTTTCAAGTGAGGTCAAATAAAAGTTTGGATGAAGGAAAAGAAAAAAAAAAAGCATCCCACTTCAGATCACTTCAACATCGAAAATATATTCCGGTTTATTTTTTTATTTTTAACTTGAAGGAAATTGGAAAGTTGAATTTAATCCCGAGATAGGGAAAGGTAAAACGGCACTGTTGGCGCCATGTTAGAGATGTAAGCCGTAAACCGCAGAGGGCAAGTTTTCCACGTGTTCATCCCGCGAGATTTTCTCATCAATTGTCACTCGTTTTCGTTGCTCCTTTACGCGGAAGAGTTTTCCCTTACATATATAAATTAAAAGGAAAACTTTTGTTTTTTCGACGATGAAATCGCATACGTGGTGTAAGTGTGCAGAGGTAACCTTTTTTTCCCTGTGTTTTTTTAACTTTTGAAATCATGTAAATTTTTTAATCGCTTTTCAAGCCAACCCTTTAAGTAATAAATCGTGACGAGTATAATCATCTGTGCAAAAAGGTTTTTACGATGTGTAGTCAAATTACAGTTTTAAATGGTTTTTTAATTAACTTATATTCGATTTGTCCGTAACGTTTTTAGAAGTGAGGTTGCGTTCTCATTTTGCTTTTTATTTATTTCAGGGCTTTTTAATGAAAGGAAAACACTAGTACTGATTACAGACACTATCGTAAAAATATTTTTGGAGCTGCCTTAAAAATGCAATTAGTGTAAAATGTAAAGGAAAAGTAATCGTCAGTCAATTAATTTGAGTCTGATCTTAAGAGTAGCTTTTTTTTCGGCGACTATATAATTGGGACAGTAAATAAAAATGGGTAGGGCAGTTTTTTCCATATAAAATTGGCAGTAGTAGATTTAAATATGCGGCAGTTTTTTAAATAAATCGGCAGTGGATTAATTTTTTTTAGGGCAATAAATTTTTATATTTTAGGGAAGTTGCAGAGTGGCAGTAATTAATAATCGAACGACAGTATTTTTTTATGTTTTTATTTGTTTGCACAAATATTTCTTAAGGAACGAAGGGCATTATTCACCTGCAGAACAAACATTATTTACCCGCTGGAACAAGCATAATTTTGATCACTTTAAAAAACTGAAAAATATATCAAAGATATATTATGCGTCTCTTATGTTAACATTTTTTTAAAAAAAATGCCTAGGCTGTACAGCTGTCCTATATGTCCTATATTTGTCCTATATTTTGAGCATGTCCTATATTTTGTCGTGTTTTTAAGTTTAAAATATCATACACCGTAAAAAATTTTGTGTTAAAAGTAACATAAACGTATGTCAGAAACGGTCCACATATCTTTTTTGTTGTTTTGTTTATGTGTACCTTTTGGAAAAAAACAACATAAAAAAGTTATGTAGACCATTTCTGACATATTTGTTATTATTTACAAAAAATATTTTTCGGTGTAAAACCAATTTTTTCTAGTTAAAAATAATTTTATGGAATAATTTTTTAAATGCGACGTTTTTTTCACAATGAAAAAACTACCCTTTACTCAGTGATGCTTCGCTGTAACTCATTTGATGTGAAAAAAACATTCTTTGTTAATGAAAAGAAAGTTTTTTGAATTTTTTTATTTTATTAAAAGCGAAAGGAAGAAGAAAATATAGTAATGTGAATGTTGAATTGAAGTTTTTGTCCTATATTTGTCCTATAATTTTTCAAAACTTGTCCTAATTTTTTCGACGAGGCGCTGTACAGCCTGAAAATGCCAAAAATGCCTTTTAATACCAAATTATTCAATATACTGCCAAAATATTTCTTTAATGCCAAATTATTTACTTTACTGCCAAAATATTTTTTTTACTGCCCAAAATTGTACTGCAAATGAAAAACTGCCATATTATTAAATTTACTGCCCATCTATTAAAAAAACTGCCATTTTATGAAAAGATACTGCCTTACTATTAATAAATGACTGCCCATTTAAATAGACGCATTTTATCCATAAAATCTAAAAGGGAAACTGATTTACCGCCCCTTGATTCCCAAGTCCAAACTTTGTCCTAAAAACTTCCTACAGTTAATAAATTTCTAAAAGTGCTAACTTAAAAAATGGTCCTTACTTTTCCATTTTTTGGGTGAATTGACGAGAAAATCATCTTGTTGCAGGAAAATGGAGGTCTGATTTTGTAAAAAATGGTGACTAACAAAAGAATAAGTTAATAAAAAGCGGAAAAAAAAAAAAAAAAAAAGTTTTAGGCCTAATTGTTATTGAATTAGAACTTGCATGCCGATATAACTGATTTTAAGTCGCTTTTAGCCCTTAATATGGTTTTTAATTTACAAGTCTTTGGTCCTTGAAGTTCCTAAATTTCAAGCATAAACCTGTCGAGACCTGTAATTCCTAAAATCTAAGCTTATAAATTAGGAATTAAAAATTAATGCCTTGTCCAACCTTGTATGGATTGTTTACTTATTAGGTCGTTATCATTTCTAAGGAAAGGAAGGAAGATTTTTTTTTTCTATCGATGATCTGATTTAAAAAGCTGGAAATTTTTTTGCCGTGTTTTTTGTGGAACCGAAAAAGCGAATCCCAATCTTCTAAGCAAAGAATTCGAATAAGCGATACTTTTCCAAGAATTAAACACCACAAATTAGTTATCGGTTTTTTCGAACTAACCATTTGTTCTTTTTTTTTTCCTTTTTTCTTCTATCTTTGATTCTTTTCTCCGCTTCAATTTCCTCTCTCTAGAATTTCCGTTGTTAGTAGACTTGTGTAAAATAATTTCATGCTCTTTCCAGTTGTTTTCTTGAGAGAAGTAGATCTTCTGCGTAGATTTCCCGTGAAATTCAATGACTTATCGATTATTGATTGTTAAAGAAAGTTATTTGAGCCCTTTGTCAAGAACATTATTCTGGACCGCTATTAACCTACTCGAAGAACCTTTATTAACTGAAAGACCGTTAAAATTGAAGCCGATTACGAGTTCCCCAAGCCGTTTTTTAAGCTAAATTAAAATTTTGAAAAATATCGAGTTGAATAAATCTCTTGACGATTTTTCGAATTAATTTTTTTTTTTTTTTTCTGAAAAAATAAAATAAAATAGAGTGTTGTAGAGAGAGGAAAGAGAAAGTTAAGTAAAAGCCGGTCCACTGACCTTCCCATTTAACAGATTTTTAATTTTTTTCTCTTTTTTAATTATAAACGAAACGAAAAATGAAAGGATTTTTTTTTTTTTTTAAAGGAGAGAATTTTTAAAGAGATCGTACGAGAAGGGGGAAAGGGGGGAGAAGGAGGTCGAAGTCCGGTACAAAGTTTTCATCGGAAAACTCACGGACTAATAATTGTTATCGCGGTAAAATCACCACCAACTTATTTCAGATTAAAATTTAATTTCGTTTGTAGAATTTCAATGTAAGAAACACACCAGGAATACGAGAAAAGCTTTTTCCTAGGGAGCTTTATGGAAATGTTTGCATTAGAGCATGAAAAATAATTTCAAGCGCAAACCACGGGAATATCGTCTACTTCAGAATTCAGATTATTCCGAAATTTAACGGTGCTTTTAACATATTCATCATTTTTGAAAATTTTTATGAGCTGTTTCCACAGAGAATATTATACCGTTCATTACAGGGAATAATCATGGGAGCCGGATCTTACAACAAAAAATATTATTTTATAAAAAAAAAAAAAAAAAAAAAATCAGTGGCGGTGGCCGTGCGTGTAAGATTCAAGACGATCCGCAATAAATATTTTCCTTTATTATTTATTGCCCTTGCATGAACTTTACATCGTGCATATTATAATGCATCCGTTTGTCATTCGTTCTGCACATACATATTTTTCTTTTAACGTCTGATATTTTATCCTGCTCTTTCTAAAATAAAACTTCGGTGTTGCCTAAAGAATTTTATTGAATTAGGTTATAATAGAGACCCTGAATAGGGATGTGAAATTTATGGTATATATATATATATATATATACTGTATATATCCAAAATCTAAATATGGGCTATCGTATATATATATTAGGGTGGGTCGAAAAAAATTTTTTTTTTATTTTAACTTGTAATACCGCAAAAAATACTTCATTTGGCGTCAGAATAACGTATGTATGACCTCAGCCCGATCGGACAATATTTTGAGGTTCCCTAATGCATTTACATGCTAAAAACCGAAATTTTGGATATTTTCTCGGCCAAAAAATTTTTCCAACATGGGAAGTAACCGAAACAGGATTTAAATCGAAGCTTGACCTTCGTAACATACGGTGCGACTGTAAAAAGAAAAGTTCCTGATGTCTTCTTTTCTACAGGTTGGTCTAAGTGCTTAAATAGCTTTGTTTTTTGTCCTGGGTCACCTGCAAAATCCATGAAAATTTTTGTATCGAGCTGAAAATCGTAGGGGAACTACCCATAGGGTTAATTTATCAGATTTAACACGATTTTTTTAAATCCGAATTTTTCCGACAAAATGGCGGCATTAAAACATTGATTTTAAGAGCTAAAATTTTAAAAATTTAAGTTTTTTGATGAATAATTCTGCTAAAACGGGACCAGAATTTTTTTTTCTGTTTTTTCTACTTCCGGCGATCAAAACAAGTGTGTTTAAATGTTCTTCAAATCATTTTTTAAATCTCTCGAAATATTTTACAAATATTTAAAAAATCGTGTTAAATCTGATAAATTAACCCTATGGGTAGTTCCCCTACGATTTTCAGCTCGATACAAAAATTTTCATGGATTTTGCAGGCGACCCAGGACAAAAAACAAAGCTATTTAAGCACTTAGACCAACCTGTAGAAAAGAAGACATCAGGAACTTTTCTTTTTACAGTCGCACCGTATGTTACGAAGGTCAAGCTTCGATTTAAATCCTGTTTCGGTTACTTCCCATGTTGGAAAAATTTTTTGGCCGAGAAAATATCCAAAATTTCGGTTTTTAGCATGTAAATGCATTAGGGAACCTCAAAATATTGTCCGATCGGGCTGAGATCATACATACGTTATTCTGACGCCAAATGAAGTATTTTTTGCGGTATTACAAGTTAAAATAAAAAAAAAAATCTTTTCGACCCACCCTAATATATATATATATATCGTATAGTCGATTTGACCACGCGATTAACATCACTAATCCGAACAGGAGAAACTTGCCTTATCCATTCTTAAAAAGTACTGGTCTCGGATTGGTTGAAGTTCTACTGAAACATGCAGTAATGCTAAAAGCCTATGTGCATTACGGTGGGGAAATTCTTTCCATTTTCAAAAACTTCATGATTTTCACGTTCTACAATTTTTTTTCTTCCTCCAATTTATATTTCATTTCATCAAAATTTGTAGTTTAATTAAATATTTTGGATTATCAAAATTCTTTTCTATATCCACCCATTTTTTTGCTATACCTAAATTTTTGTTTTTTAGAATCTTGTACACCGTTGAAAATTTGTTTCCATTATCAAAATTTGTTGCTGCATCCAAATTAGTCGTTAATTCCGCAATTATGTGCCTAATCAAGATTTTGTTGTGCAAAAACAGAGAGAAACGTACGACAGAGTGGTTATTTTAATTTATACATTTATATAAACTCTTTTCGATTATCCGAGAAAAAAAGCTTGTTTTTGGCCTTTAAGAGGTTTTAATTTTTTGAAGTTTGCTCATTTTTTGGCTCTAGCTCGAAAACCGGACAAGGTAAAATAAAAATGGAGTCCGGCTTCATAATTTACGCAAATTTTTGATAAAAATAAATTTTTTTTTTTTTTTTTTTTTTTTTTTTTTTTAGAAAAAAGAAATGATCAATTTTTCCTCTCTTGTGGGAATTTTTCGACCTTAAAAATCAAATCTGGGCGGTTTCCCGTCGAGTAAAAAATCTAAAAAAATTAGGGTTCAAATATGCCATAGAAAGTATTGATTCCAGCGGTGCGCTCATTCAAATTCGAAAATTCGCAAAATAAGGGACACCCTTATGTGCATATATGCCCATTTACAATTTAGAAAATTGCATTAAATTTTACCCATAAGAGGTACAATGAAAAAAAGCATGAGATCTGCAACCATTTGCTGAGCTCCAATAGAACTGACGACTCTTTCCCCTTAGGCTCTGTTTAGGTTATATTATAAACAGAGTGTTTTAGGCAATTTCCGATGGCTCCTTATTAGTAGTATCTGTGTGACCGTCATTACCAGTCCTATCTAAAATTAATTCGTGAATTTTAACATTCATTCCAAGACTTGATGCACAAGACCTCCGTCTCCATTACATAAGTACTATAAAAAACTTTAAAATTATATAATTTTAAGCTGTAACCGTTCGCAATTCAATAAAACGCAGGGTTCCGAACCCGAAACGTATTTCGTACCCGTAACGCGTTATAACGGCCAAATCAGTCGAAACCGAAACGGTAACGCGAAACGTTTTTAAGAAAATAGAAAAACCGTAACCGTATTCGTAAAACGTTACAAAACGAAAGCAAAAAACGGATACGTAACTTGTAACGTTTTCTAGAAGAGGAAAAAAACGTTTTTAAAACCTGTAACGAATATTGACAAGCCGTATCCCGTTTTTGCACCCGAAACGTTTTTTCGGGGCGAGGAAACCGTTACGAAAACCGAGTAACGGTACGACGCACTTTGTAACATATCAAATCGAAACTAGAAACGATACATGATCCGTAGGTTCAGAACAGAAAAATAATCAAAGCGAACAGTTATTTGGACCACGTCAAGAAAAAAAAGCCCAACTCCATGCAGCTTTTATAATTGTGAAAAATAGTGCATTACTTATTGAGAATCGAAGGTAAGAAATTTCAATACGAGACCAAGATTACGTCCCGAGCCGAAGGCGAGAAACGTAATTAGGGGAGTATTGAAACATACCTTCGATTCCCGTTAAGTAAGATACTTTTTCTAACTCAGTGGCGAAAGAAGCTATTTCCGCCACTCTCAATTTTTGAAAATGTGCTATCTTTGTTAGAAAAAGTATCTTACCTAACAAGAAACGAAGGTAAGTAATGTATCATTTTCTAACCAAGATAGCACATTTTCAAAAGTTGAGAATGGCGAAAATAGCTACTTTTGCTACTAGGGTGTACAGAAAAAGAAAGTGTTTGAAATTTTGTTGCTCACCGAAAAAATAGTTTCATTGGGGGGTAAAAACCTCAAAAAAATTTTGAAACATTTTTTTCTTACCAGCTGGAGGTCGCGCTTTGCGGAAAAAGGACCTAAGCCAAGAATTTTTTGAAAGCGTTCAATGAAGTTAATATTTAGCGCATTTTTCAGTAATCGATATTTGTAAAAGGGGTCTAATTATATGTTTTTGAGGTCGTAGAACACGAATTTCAGCATCCCGATTTGCTCCGACCAATGCCTGAGTCGCTGTTACCACTTTTTTAGCGTTTAAGCCTGATTTTTCGGGCTCAATTTTTATTTTATGTCCAAATTTGGAGTCCCCAACATTTTTTCTTCCTTTTAAAGTTGCTTCTACTTATGAAAAAAAGCTTGAGGAACACGAATTTCATTATGCCGGTTTTCTTCTACCAACACCTGAGTAGGGGTATAAGTAAGAATTTGGTTTTTTGAGCCAAAAACTAATTTTTTTGTAAAAAAATGGCGTCAACTCCTCACCAGTTCGAGTTAGAGGTCATGTTCTATGACATTTTTTAGTCAGAACACTCTAATTAATAAGGTAGTTTTGTGTTTCGGATCAATTTCCAAAATTTTTTTACGGACGGAAAAATCTAGTAATTTTTTTTAAATTCCAAATTCTTCTCGTTCGTGAAAAAAATTTGGAAATTGATCCGAAACACAAAACTACCTTATTAATTAGAGTGTTCTGACTAAAAAATGTCATAGAACATGACCTCTAACTCGAACTGGTGAGGAGTTGACGCCATTTTTTTACAAAAAAATTAGTTTTTGGCTCAAAAAACAAATTCTTACTTATACCCTACTCAGGTGTTGGTAGAAGAAAACCGGCATAATGAAATTCGTGTTCCTCAAGCTTTTTTTCATAAGTAGAAGCAACTTTAAAAGGAAGAAAAAATGTTGGGGACTCCAAATTTGGACATAAAATAAAAATTGAGCCCGAAAAATCAGGCTTAAACGCTAAAAAAGTGGTAACAGCGACTCAGGCATTGGTCGGAGCAAATCGGGATGCTGAAATTCGTGTTCTACGACCTCAAAAACATATAATTAGACCCCTTTTACAAATATCGATTACTGAAAAATGCGCAAAATATTAACTTAATTGAACGCTTTCAAAAAATTCTTGGCTTAGGTCCTTTTTCCGCAAAGCGCAACCTCCAGCTGGTAAAAAAAAATGTTTCAAATTTTTTCTGAGGTTTTTACCCCCCAATGAAACTATTTTTTCGGTGAGCAACAAAATTCCAAACACTTTTTCTTTTTCTGTACAACCTAAGATGCAGTCATTCACGGTGTACAGTAGTAATTTACAAAATTTAAATCTCATCTCACCAAAATCAAAAAATGCTTAATTGAAGGACTTAATGATAGCAAGATTGTAAAATCTCTGACATTTTCTGAACAGAATTTTCAGTATTATTTATTGTTCAAAAAACGTTTTTAATGTAAAAAAATGACACCTTTTCGTTTTGTTCCTCTCTCCCCTTAAAAAAACGTTGGATGGAAAAACCGTATTATTGTACCGTGAACCGTTTTTTCTCATATATATCCGAACCGAAACGAAAAAACGGTATTGTGAAGTTGGTAACAAACCGGAACGAAACCCGGAACGGTATTTTCAAGTCCGTAACAAGCCGGAAAAAAACCTGAAACGATATTTCAAGTCCGTAACAAAACGGAAAAAAAACCTGTAACGATATTTCAAGTCCGTAACAAAACGGGAAAAAACCTGTAACGATATTTCAAGTCCGTAACAAAACGGAACGAAACGCGAAACGGTACAGAACCTGCAGGTTCGGAACCCTGATAAAAAGGCTTTTAATTTCTTTGAAAAAAAAAAAAATTGAAATGGTTAAAAAAAAAAAAAAAAAAAAAAATGATGTTTTTCATCGTTTACAAACTCAAACAAACCTCGCTTGTAATCTTTTCTCTTCATTTCCTCCATGTATCAGCAAGGAAAATTAAATCCCTTCATGAAAAAAAAAGTATATTCCGTTTTTCAAGCAAACAAAAAATACGTATCATTTCCGTATAAAAAAATATTTACTTGTCATCCGCAACTAATTTCATCAGATATTCCGAAATGTTTTTGTTTCCAGCTTTCCTGTAAAACATCCCTCACAAATGTTGGACAAAAAAAAACTTTTTTTTTTTTTTTTTTTTTTTGCCCGCATGAAATTTTGAAAAATTCGTAAAACCCTGGGTATTGAATTCTCACGTTTTAAAGTAAAGCCATTTAACTAACCTCATTTGACTTTTCTGCGGGATAAACACGGTTGAAACGGTTCCCACCAGGAAATGAAGATTGTATTCCTTGTCTACATATATACAGATGTGAAATGCTTTTAAAGTCCCTTATTAGTGTTCCACCCATTTACCTCGAATAAAAGACCGTTTTCACAATCCCGTTACGAAATTCATAACCAACAGTTAAGTGACATACAAACGATTCCTTTTGTTACGTTATTACTATGCATGTTTTCGTATTATCACCGGGAAATCTTAACGAATTCCTTGGAATCGGAATTTTCACCAATGACTCCTTTATCTATAATCCGATACAGCCCCAAGTTTTACGTACGCGATTATGTGGTAACTTGCGTAACGATCTCTTTTTCAGGCGCTTGTTTGGATGGTGCGATACTTTATTGTATGGAAAAAAAAAACGGAAGTTTTGAATCCGCCTGTTTACATCTGATGTGGGTTCCTGCTATGTCGGAAAAACGAACTTTTCCTCTATTGACACCAACGTTGGCTCATCTTTCATGATTTTTCTAAAACGTCCACTTGGATTAGCGAGAAAACAATAGAATTTTCTGAAACGGGATGCATCTGGTCAATGATCACATACCTCCATCAAAACCATGGCGGGAGAGATAGCCCTGTTTTGACGGTTTTTAAAAATCATATGACCGCAGGTTTTTGGTATCATGAGCGGGTGTATTTACATGATTTTTAAAGGCAACCAAAACAGATTAACTCCAATTATTTTTTTGATGGATATACATCAGTTGACCTGGACACCCGGACTAAGTGTTACGGTTGTATTCCATTTGTTAAAATTAACGCTTTTATGTAAAATATTTTAGAGTGCGGCGGATACGAGTTTGGTCCTGTTATAAATATTGTATTTGTATATAGGCCAGCAACTTTTAACACAAACAATAATTTTTCATGTAAAATATTAGTCATTTTTGCGGTTACTTTTGTGGTTAAAATATGAAATAAGGTATAATAATTTCTAATTTTTAATCGGAAATTCAAAATCTCCGTAAATTAAAAAGAAAAATATTATAAATATCCCGGTTAGTTTATCATTTTCCGTATTTTTTAGTATAAAAAAACGTAATTAATATGAGTTGCGGAGAAACAGGGAAATCTACACAACTTTTCCAGCATATACAAAAGGAATTAAATTCATTATCTAATTTTGTTATCTTAATGCCCTTTTTTTTTATATCCTCAATGTGAAACGTAATAACAAAAAACGAGTCTGGATGTTACGAGATTTAACCCTTTTTTTTTTAAATATGCCAGGCACTTGTTTTTTACGTTTTAAGCGTTTCAAGGTTTTATTGTTTGAAATTACGACAAGATTCGAAGCTCTTATGCTTTCCAGTGTTTGGATTTAACCGGTGAAGGGAAATAAAAAAAAAATCTCTGTTTGAATTGTTGTAATTTTGATCGTGAGGTAAAGTTTTTAGAAGAGTATATATATACAAGCAGTAGAAATTAGTTTCGTGCGGTAGTATTTTGTTGGTAGGTCATTCATTCACGGAAGTTTCCTTGACAATAAGTTTCAGTTAAGCTCTCTATTAGGGAATATTCTGACTTCAGAAGTTCTAACTTGATTACATTTTAATTAATTACCGAGTTGGTTTGGACAGCGTACTTTTATGAGTATGTCTGGATATTATTAAGATTTTATTGTTTATTAATTTTGTAGTTTGAATAGTTAGCTCATAAGTTGTAGAATTATAGTACTGATTGAGATTGAAGGGGGGGGGGAATTTTAATGCACCGGTGTAATTTTTATACTTTTAAGCGAGTTCAACTGTATTTAAATTAAAATTCAAAAAGTGACTAAGAAAGGTATTTGCATTCCTAAAATTTTGTGAAAATTCAAAAAGACTAATTAATCTATAATGTAAAACTAACTCATTTATAGAAAACCGAATTTATAAATATATATAAAAAAAAAATAAAAAAAAAAAAAAGAATTTAGGCCTATAGTGCGCAAATTTATATTATAAATTACACACAGTACAGTACAAGAAAAGTGTCAAGAAAAGATTACTGTGGGTAATATAAATTACCCACAGTACAAAATAACAACTATTTGAAATTTTTATGTAAAATGCTGAAAATATTTGTCTGGGGGATAAAAATATATTTTTCATCACTCATAGGCGGAAAGTGAAATTTTCCTCACTAGGGAGTTTTTAAAAATCGCAATTTTTAGCTTTTTCTTTGATTCGTGATGAAAAATACTTTCCGTATCAGGTGCGTCGGTAGCTTGCACGTCGAGACTGGTTACGACCCGAAGCTCCAGTCTCGACGTTCAAACGTTACCGACGCACCTGATATGAAAACTACTATTTCAAATACAAGGACTCCATTTAACCCCATAAGAAGTGTCACGTCTTCTTCACGCTATCTAGACTTAGAACATACTTTTTTCTGCAAATTATTTTCGGAAAAAGTTTAAAAATACTTTAATAAATAATAAAAGCGAATTTTGATGTAAAAAAATTTGTAGAGAATGTTAAGAGGAATATTCCCATATTTTTTAAAAAATTATTCGATTTCATTTAAATTTCTGTAGCCGGAAAAACCTTTCTTCAGAAAATAAACAAACTTGCGCTCATGTTTAAGTTGCATAAGAGCTATCAACTAAAAATATCCAATTTATCGCTGGAACGTCCTTAACCGCTCATTTAAGTATTACATAAGCACCTTGGGAAGATAGGGGGTGCTATGACTCATTTTGAGTCATAGCAAAAACTTCGCGAATTTCGTAAGTGGAACACGCTCAGGCATAAAGAGCCTGAGCCTGTATCCACCGAATGGGCCGAAAAACGCGCCTGAATCGAGGAGTTTTATTCGGGTTTTCAAAGAAGACGGTTCGGTAATAATACCCTCGGGTTTAGTGAATGATCCCTAGTTCAGAGAAGGTCTGAGTTTAAGAAAGCGTAAGGTAAGGAGAAAATATATCCATTATTATTTATGTCATAAATGGCTGAGTTATCTTTTACCTAAAGCTACCCAAATCAGCGTATGATCATGAGCACGATCATATCACTGGTGACAGCGATTTCGAGCCCATGTCTTTCCCCCCGAAAATGTTAAAATAATTCAAAAAAAAAAAAAAAGTCATTTCTTTTCTAAACAAAAAAAAAAAAAATGAATAAAATAATAGAACAAGCAAAAATGATGACTCGCATCCAAGGATTGACCTCATTATGAAAATTCAGCCATTTATCGTTTACTAACATATGCATGTTTTTTTTCTAATTGATTTGTTCCTAACTTGCCCTATTTAAAATGTTTAAAATCGCCATTTTCTTCCCCAATATGCAAAAATTAAATCTCTCACTCAACGTAGGTATCAAATTTATCTAAACTAAACAAAAAAAAATATAATAAGTGCAACAAAAAAAAAAAAAAATCGCAAAACTAAAAGCAACCTTTATTTTTTTTTCTCCGTCTCTTTAATAACTTTAATAATCAATGAAAGAATATTTAATTTAAATCCAATTAAGTAAATTATCTATTTAAAATCATCAAAATTAAACTTCTAAGCTATACCACATGTAAAACTATACCCTATTTTTTTTTCTCCAAAAAAAAAAAAAAAAAAAAAAAAAGAATATTTAGAATCAAGAAAATGACAAGGTTTACATTTCCCGTCGGAAATCGCATTACATAAGAACTAACAAAAGAAAAAAGAAATCATAACCAAATGGGAATTTATATTAACAACCGGGATCATCGGGGCATGAACAAATTTATTAACACCAGCTAGAAATCAGAATAAAATATCTTTCAATTTGGAATGGCCCATAAAAACTCAAACTTTAACATAGTTTCAAAAAAGAAAAAAGTCAATCCATTTCTTTAATTAAATATAAGCATCTTTCGCTAAAGTGAGCAAATGTAACTGGGTCACAGCTACAAAACCTATGACGTAGTAGATCAAATTACCTTTATTACATATATCATTTCAATGAACGATTCAAAAAAAAAAAAAAAAGGATTTCCAATTAAATGTTGACGAATAATCTAACCAAGTAAAATTTCCCTATTTTCTCTTTTTTTTTCCTTCCTAATGCTCACCCGACTTCAAAAAAGACTCGGTGTCAGTCCCAAAAAGAAAGCTAATGACCCAGGAAATAAATCAAAAAAGATAATAAAGATTTCTAGCGTACCCGACATTACGGAAGCTATTTACACAGAAATAAACAGCTCTAGAACTTCTGGCTACATTTCTCCCAACGCTAGGCCTATTAAACTCTTCTCTACATCCCTCGACAATTTAATACTACCCAATACTTCTACCCCTAACGAATCATTAGCGGCTATAAACAAAAATCTACTTTCACCACAGCAATCTCCGATTAATCGTCCCGAACCACCCAAATTCAAAGCTCCACCTCCACCCCCACCTTTACCACCGACGGCTGTTAACAAAAAACCATCCCCTAAAAATAGACCAGCTCCCCCACCACGTAACAAAAAACTGTGTAGCACCATAAATGTCCCATCCGAACTCAGCTCGAACCTAAATGAAATTTCGGATACGATAACGATTCAAACTACCCCAACCCTTGCTCAAAATCATCCCCTGACGTCGCAAACCTCACCAAATAAATCAGCAACCTTAAATATAAAGACCCCCTCCCCATTTCCCTTGCCAGCCGGAAACTAAATGAGCAAGAAATCAAATATCCGGTATGGCGCAAAGAAATTCTAGCAGTAAAATTTGCCTTAGAGCAATTCAAGCATTATTTATATGGCCAACAGTTCACGGCCTATACTGACCATAGACCCCTAATTTATCTATTTACGTCTAAAAACCTAAAACCGGTCCTTGAACGGTACGCTATACTATTTAGCGAGTATAATTTTGAATTAATCTACATTAAAGGGGCGGATAACACCGGAGCAGACTCATGCTCCAGGGTCATCATAGATAAAGGCAAAATTTCTTATCTCCCTGATGAACCCCGAAGTAAGTTTGAATCTTACGAAGAATTTCTACAAAGGTGGGAAAATAAATTCCCTCCAGTGGAAATTCAACAAACCCCTACAAAATCTGAGCTACAAAAACTTCAAAGAAAGCAAAAAAGAGCTCAGAAACAGATTTCAGAACAAAATTTTGAGCCTGAAATCCTACGAATAGAAAATTCTACCGAATTACCCCCCGAATTCAATAGTGAAGAAGAAATTTTAATAGTAGATACAGAAGTACAAAGCCCGAATAACCCCCTTAGTAGTTATTATGACAAATTACAGGTCATAAAAGATGAAATCGCTCAAATCAAACATTTTGACGAGAAAATGTATAAATTGTTTGATGAAAAATTTACCCAGTTTCTGCTGGAACTAGATGAAATTGACACAAACAGTCAATCTTCCCTTAGACAACACAGAAAACAATTAATTGACGAAATCCATAAAGAAATACAAATCTTTGAGGAACGAGCAGCCTCACAAAATAAGTCAGTCGAAACAACCACAACCGCTCCTATCACGAGATCAGAAACCCCCGAGTCAAAAGTTCAAACCGATTCGGACACAGATTGCGAGTCCATCTGTAGTCACGAGTCTCATAGCGATTATTCATCTTCATATGACAAAACTACCATACATGATTCCTCTTCGGAAGAAGTGATCGAACACATGTACTGCGTAGAAGACGCTGAAATTTGGGAACAATACCCGATTATCACGCGCAAAGAAATCATAGCTGCTCAGCAAGATGACCCCCAATATATCTCAGTATCGAAAATTTTAAAACCAAATAGTAATAAAAATGATACCGACAAAAATGATAATAATAATGAAAACACAACCAAAAAACGTCTCACGAGGCAAGAAGCATATCAGAAAAAATATTATCCTCAGCAATGGACACTAGATGAAGATGGTCTCCTATATAAATTATTTAGGAATAAAAATCCCCTCCCTTACATTCCTCCCTCGATAGCTTTGTCAGTAATCAAGAAATATCATGATTCCCCATATTTAGCCCATCCAGGCCCAAAGCGAGCTTTTAATCTCCTGAAAAATAGAATTTACACTCCTTACTTATTCAAAAAAATACAGGATGTCACAAACACTTGCGATATTTGCGCCAAATCTAAGGTTCATAATCACCCTCCCAACCCCCCTATGAAGCTCTATGAGCTCATAGCGAAGCCCTTTTCGCATTTGAACCTTGACCACTTCGGACCTATCATTGGTCCCGATCCTTCAGGTCTAAAATACGGCCTAGTGGTCCATGATCGATTTAGTCATTACCAGGAAGTTTTCCCGGTCCCTGACTTAGGAGCGAACACGCTCATCTCCACGATCATGACTAAATTCCTTCCAAGCCATGGCCTACCGTCCAAAATTTCTTGTGACAATGGATCTGCCTTTGATTCTGATATCTTTCGCAAGTTCTGTACTAACATGAACATTAAATTTAAACCTACATCCCCATGGCACCCAGAGGCTAACGGCGCAGCTGAACAACTAGTAAAAAGAACGAAATATGTGATAACATCCTTAGCCCTCCAACATACAAACATCCCATGGTATTATTTGCTACCGTACGTGCTGATATCACTACTAGACCGGGCGAAGTCGTCAAAAAATCGCTTGCAAGCGGCATTTCATATAACATTTTGTTAACCCGGTGTTTCTAGTGTAATTCGACCCCGCTGATTTACGATTTTGCCGGTTACCAGCCCGAAAAATGGACCCACTCGCAGAATCCAGATGGCGGCTCAAAAACACTACTTTTACGCATTTTATTTAAATAACATCCTCCGTAGTTATTTTTTCACATGATATAAACTTCTACTGAGTATTCGATCCTTCTAATTACGAATTTGCTGCTTAGCAGCCCAAAAACCCAACCCCGTGGCAAATCCCAAGATGGCGGCTCGGAAAACTCAAGTTTTTTGCTTTTTTTATCGAAACAACTTTCATCGGTGTTATTTTTTACCCTGATATCAACTTGCATTGAGTAATTTGACAATGCTAATTACGAATTTGCTCAAAAAATGTAAACAATGGCGAATGAATCCAGATGGCGGCTGTATAAAACCGGCACTTCTAACTTTTTTTTCGGAATAACCAATACAAAAATTAAATTATGCCGGGAATTCAAGATGGTAGTCTGTAAAAACTCGGATTTCTACACCTTCTTGTGATAATATTCTTTTCGTTACTTCACCTTTACAAAAAGTGGCCAGGTCGAAAGTCGTCAAATATTAAATAACCCCCTTAATTATCAAATACGACCCGATAAACCAGAAAATAAAAACAACCAAAAAAGTTCACTCAAACAAAAAAACAAATAATAAATAATAAATAAATAAATAAATAAATAAATTCCCCGATTGAAAATAACCAGAAAGGATCACGATTGATTATTCTTGATCATTTTTGGTTAAACGAAAAAAAAAAAATATTTTTTTGCATGAATTTTTTTGCATGATTATTTTGGCCATTTTTAGTTGTTCCTAATTTTATTTAGCCATATTTGATCATTAAGGGGTACATAATTGACAACTTTTGACCTGGTCATTTTTTTCGTAGGACAACCTTACTACAACAAATTCTATAATTGTGCAGTCCTTTCCGATGTCACATCGATATTAATGTTGAAATAAGTGGGCTTGGAAGGTTAGAAATAAATGAAGTATACTAGTGATCAATTACACGAATAATAATTTTGCGCGACAATTTTTTGTAAAATATGTAAAAGATTACAGGATTTTTGCCAGCTGAAATGTGCTTTGGTTTCTTCATCTAAACTAAAATCATGTAGGAATTTAGTAGGGGAAAAAGTTTTACGTTAAGCCATTTCTTCTCATGGCTTTCACGTATACTTATCATTTAAAACTATCGTAGAAGACAATAGTTACACTTAACAAGAGTGACTTTACTGTTTTATAATTCGATTTTAGAAAATTAGAAAAGCAACAAATTTTTTTTTCTAAAACAACTCATGATTTAATTTTGGCTTAAATTCTTATTTAGTTAGATGAAGAAACTAAAGTATATGACCAAAATCCTGTAGTCCAATATTTTACGAAAAATTGTTAAGCAAAATTATAATTCGTATAATTGATCACTAATATACTTCTTTCAATTCTGACCTTCCAAGTCCACTTACTCCACTAATAATATCGATGTGACTTCAGAAAGGACTGCACAATTCTAGAATTTATTGTAAATGTTCTGAGGTAATAAAAGGAATATTATCACAAGAAGGTATAAGAAATCCGAGTTTTTACAGACTACCATCTTGAATTCCAGGCATAGTTTAATTTTTTTATTTGGTTATTCCGAAAAAAAAGTTAGAAGTGCCGGTTTTATACAGCCGCCATCTTGGATTCATTCGCCATCTTGGTTACATTTTTTGAGCAAATTCGTAATTAGCATTGTCAAATTACTCAATGCAAGTTGATTATCAGGTAAAAAAATAACACCGATGAAAGTTGTTTCGATAAAAAGCAAAAACTTTGAGTTTTCCGAGCCGCCATCTTGGATTCTGCCACTGGGCTGGGTTTTTTGGGCTGCTAAGCAGCAAATTCGTAATTAGAAGGATCGAATTACTCAGTAGAATTTATTATCATGTGAAAAATAACTACGGAGGATGTTATTTAAATAAAATGCGTAAAAGTAGTGTTTTTTGAGCCGCCATCTTGGATTCTGCGAGTTGGGTCCATTTTTCGGGCTGTTAACCGGCAAAATCGTAATCAGCGGGGTCGAATTACCCTAGAAACACCGGTTAACAAAATGTTATATGAAATGCCGCTTGCAAGCGATTTTTTGACGACTTCGCCCGGTCTATACGTTCCATGCAAAATGAAGCCCCCAAAAAGGCTCCCTACGAGATTGTTTTCAATAGAATGCCTACATTTCCTGTAGACACCAACCTAAACTATAGTAATACCTGATAACAGAGAAAATTCGACATGGAATCAGCATATGGGATAATACCTGGAGATCCGTTGAAAAGGCTATCAAACCTATCAAGCAATTATAAACGTAGGCATACGCGACAGCTAAACCCCATAATTTAAAACAGCCAAACTGTTTCACATCAAAGAAAATTTTTAAGCCAAATTTAGGCCTATTTACCAGAGAAATACTTAGGACCCTATCAAATTATCTCAGTCGGGAGAACACCCTTTCCCTATTCAATCCTGCTAAGCCTAATGCCAACCATATCTCGTCCATGCCAGCAGAGTCAAGCCCATAAAAGCCTTAATGGACCTGAATTTCCCGATGTACATAAAAAACAGCTTCCTGAAGCGTCTAAAGTTATATACCTACCGAACCATCAACACAAACTTCACAAGATCAAACAAGTCAAAAATCCCCGCCATCTCACGGCTACAATCTGAGGAAAAGAAATTAAACCTCCTAAACCTGCCCATCTTGTTTCAGTGCAAAAATAAAATCGAAACATCAACCCAATCAAAAAAAAAAAAAAAAAAAAAAAATCAACATTATATTAACATCGGGAATTAACATTAACACACTAAAACGGGACATTAACGACATAAAATAAATCAAAAAAAAAAAAAAAAACCTAACATATTAATCCAAAAATATTCCCCGCCGCCGGGAAACCCCAATCCAAAAAAAAAAAGGGAAAATACATATGAGAAATAAAACAAGTACCTTTTTTTTGCTCCCCTCAAGTAAAAAAATTTCGAATACTTCGAAGACCAATATCCAAGATTATTAAATGAAGTTTCATTATTAAATAAAGATTGAATTAAATGAAGTTTATTATCAAATGAAGTTTTATTATTAAATGAAGATTGAATTAATGAAGTTTTATTATTTTTTTGATTATTAAATAAAGATTGAATTAAATGAAGTTTATTATCAAATGAAGTTTTATTATTAAATGAAGATTGAATTAAATGAAGTTTTATTATTAACTCAAGTTCGATTATTAAATAAAGATTGAATTAAATGTAGTTTTTATTATTAAATGAAGTTTAATTATTAAATGAAGATTGAATTAATGAAGTTTTATTATTTTTTTGATTATTAAATGAAGATTGAATTAAATGAAGTTTATTATTAAATAAAATTTGATTATATCATTTATCTCTTTTATGATGTTTATAACATACAAATAAATCAAATACAATCCTAACTCCCGGCCGGCAAAAATTCAAAAAAAAAAAAAAGAGGAAATGATTACCTGTGCACATATCCCTTGTCACCAATATTAACGCAGACCAACATCCAAAATAATTCAAAATACCACAGACTAACATTCACATATCTTCCATTTTTTTTCTTCTCAATTCACTTAATAAAAATTGCAAACAATTTCCCGAACTAAACATCTCAAAAAAAAAAAAAATAAAATAAAATAAAATAGAATAAAATAAAATAATAATAATACGAATAATAATAATATAATAAGATAACTAACAATATTTTCGACATCATTTTTTTTCTCCCGGTTTAACCGTAATAATTAACATCACATAGAGATACGCTAAATCGAAAAATCATAGCAAAACAAAGCCTAATTTTCAATAAAGATTTCATTTCAGCAAAGTAATTTGACACCTAAGAGCAGCCATTATTATGCATCTCCAGTGGCGTGCAGCACACACGGGCACCTCAATGCATATTATCTACCAATGTCAACGGCTAGCAGTGGCGAATCCTTTTATTTTTTTTCTCCTCTCTTCTTTCTTCATTTCACCGTTTACTTCAAACGAAAACTATGCGCGCACGCAGGAAACGATTCTCGACTTGAAGGCTGCAAATGGATTGCAGTTTTCAAGCCGTGAAACAGGCGGATCCCCTGTTCTAGTTTCCGAATACCATATTTTTTCCCCTTTAGTCTCACAAAACATCTATCACCTTCAATCTCAAAACCCTCTAACGCCACTGCTCATCATAAATCTAATATGCAAGTTTTCAAATTTCAGATTTCTCAGAGATGACATTGCAAAAACAAACTAATACAGGTAAAATAAGGTAAAAAGGTTTAAAAAAAAAAAAAAAAAAAAAATTTGAAATATATTTGACAAAAAAAAAATTTGCTAAAGAGCATAAAACAAAATTTTCCAAAGAATATAAAACAAATTTTTTTTTCTAAAGAATATAAAGCAAAAACATAAAAAAAAAAAAAAAAAAAATATAATACAGGTAAAGTAGAGAAAAAGGTATCAGGTAAAAGGTAAATAAGTAAAAGAAAAGAAAAGTCCCCTTAAATATAAAGAAAAAATTATAGACATATTTGTTGAAAAGAAAAGAAAATTTACCCTTAAAATAATATATATTTGCCAAAAAAAAAAAAAAAAAAAAAAAAAAAAAAAAAAAAAAAAAAAAAAAATTTTTCCCCTTAAGTATAAAAACAAAAAAAAGTTATATATATTTGTCGAAAGAGAAACTTCCCCTTAAGTATAAACAAAAAAGTTAATATATTTGTTGAAAAGAGAAAATTTTTCCCCTAAGTATAAGACAAAAAAAGTTATATATATTTGTTGAAAAGAAAAAATTCCCCCTCAAGCATAAAAAAAAATTTTTATATATATATTTGAATCCCGAAAATCTCAATTCAGCAATTTTTTTGAAATGACAAGTTGTAAACATGGAACAAAGTCCATCTACCTATCTTGTCAGTTCAAAAACCGTAATAGTATGCTGAATCAAAAAAAAAAAACAACGTATTCCCCTGACCCATTCCCGATTTCCCAAATTTCCGAAAATATACATATCGAAATAAGTAAAATAAAATAAAACAAAATGAAATGTAATAAAAATCAAGTTTGTATTTGTTGTAAAGTTATTGTAAAGTTGTTGTTGTAAAGTTGTTGTAAAATTCATGTTTAAATTTCTGTAAAGAATTTTGGAAGCATGAAACGTCTCAAATCGTACGAAATTTAATAAAAAGCATTTCATTCTTCCAAAATACTCTATCAAAAAAAAAAAAAGAAACTTTATCTGCTTGTAAATTTTAATGTAGTTTTCTTTTCTCTTTTGTATTTAATAATTCTATTTATTCCTAGTTACTATATATTATTTTATGATTTTAGATTATCTTATGAAACGACACTGCAAAATGACGAAATACGAAACACATCACAGGGTCCCTTTCCAATACCTTAATGGAGGTCCAGGCCTGTCAAGCATCAATATGACGGCCAGACCTAGCGCCAGCAAAGAAAGTTTGCCAACCAAAAGCCAAACCTAAGCCAAAATGAATCCAAACATCTAACCGACAGCAACTTGGGACACTAAGCCCTCCCAGTCTAGCAACTCGGTCAAAAACAGGCTAACTACTGGATGAAAATCGAGGTCAAAACTGCGGTAAACACATGAGACAATCAGTGAACCATGAGGCCCGATTTCCATAACATCTAGCTACTACAGAAGGCAGCTACATCTCAACCTCTATAACCCCGGATTTCAAGCATCTTCCGGTCAATCATTCATCAAGATGATACTTCATCACCTACTTCCCCCCCCTGGACGCTCAAAATGATCTCAGCATCAAGGAAATCAGTAGCAGTCCCAAACATCGACAACGCCTTCGGATCAGTACTGAGTAACCGGCATTGGCAGGCGCAACAACAACGACCCCCCCCCTCCCCAAGATACTAAAACAATAATATAGCATATATCATATCCCAGTGGTGTTATTTTTTTTCAAAAAAAAAACTAAAAATTCAAAAAAAAAAAAACAGTGCAGTGACATAGTGAAATAAAATCTATAGAAACAAAAAAAAAAAAAAAAACAAATCGAACTTAATTCTTTAAATGAACATTTTTGTCAAACCTAAATAAAATAAAATAAAATAAAATGTTCCAAGCTCAGAGCAAAAATTTTAAAGACAATAAATGAAATAATAAAAGACAGTCAATGCCTGAGCCTATAATACAATTGTTTTAGCTTTAAGATCATGATGTAATAATTCGCTCAGACTTTCTCTGATCAGATCCTTCCAGGATCTTGCCCCCGGATCTGCTATGACTCATTTTGAGTCATAGCAAAAACTTCGCGAATTTCGTAAGTGAACACGCTCAGCATAAAGAGCCTGAGCCTGTATCACCGAATGGGCCGAAAAACGCGCCTGAATCGAGGAGTTTTTTCGGGTTTTCAAAGAAGACGGTTCGGTAATAATACCCTCGGGTTTAGTGAATGATCCCTAGTTCAGAGAAGGTCTGAGTTTAAGAAAGCGTAAGGTAAGGAGAAAATATATCCATTATTATTTATGTCATAAATGGCTGAGTTATCTTTTACCTAAAGCTACCCAAGTCAGCGTATGATCATGAGCACGATCATATCAGGGGGCCTTGGTAAATCTTTACTTCAGCGCAAAATAATCGATATTGGAGGAGGTGACCTGAGACCGAAATCCTACAAAATAAAGAGAGAGGCGGTACTTATAAATTTATTTTAGCTTACGAAGAGGGAGAGGGTCTAAAATGACCAAAATCGTGCTTACGTAAAACTTGAACATTCCCATACGTACAATATATCCTTTAGGAAGTAAATCTTTTGATGAACTTAGTTTAATTCAAATGACACTTTTCTTGTCACTAACCATTGAATGGTTACTTCACAAATCTGAGGCAATCGTAAATGGTAGGAATAGAACAACTATTTAAATTAGGGCTACTGAGATTCAACCCGACTACCACACATCAACGATGTCTTAATTAAAAACGAGAATCCATCAGGAAGGGGAAATCATTAAGGAAGGGTAAACATTTGGGGAGAAGCTTTATTATGCAAACTTTTTTGAAACTAATGAACAGAGATTTTCCGATAATAATCAATCGCTTATTCTTTTGCTCTATAAAAAAGGAAAAAAAATCGGATAATTTCAAATCATATTAAGTATTCAGTAATTCGATATCGATTTTAACGCCGACGAAAGCTGGAGAAAACACGAGACGAGAATACTTATAATAAAGGGATGAAAACGAGGTTTATTTGTAAACCGTAGATCTCTCGTGTAGGGTTCAACCCTCCATTGGCATATTGCAAGTCACCCGGTTCCCTTGCCTTCTTTTTTTCTTTTTTCAAGGTCCCCAGCCCGCTTCGAATCTTGAACCCTCTCCCCATTCCCATCTTTTTTTAACCGAAAAACCGTAGCTGGAAAATGATATTTACTTAAAATATTAAATAATTTCCGTTTTAAATTTAGCTTGATTTCACGGGTTTAATTCAATAAAAGCTCGTCTGCGGTTTGCAACATTTCACAGCCTTTCGGTTGTGCAGGAAAATGGCGCGGGCGGATGCTGGAAAATCTCGGCAAGGGGGAAAAAAAAGAGGGCATGCATTTTATTTCGACTTCATTTACTCGGAGATGGAAAACTTCAATAAAAAAGGCTGGAGGAAAAAAAAAGGAATAATGCAGAATTCTTTACCGGCCATTAAGTAAGGAACGTCAATAGCGAGAGCAAGTAAGAAAGTCCTGGAGGGATAAAATATATCGTTAAAAATTTTTGTACTCATTTAAAAAATAAAGAGAAAAGGTTTTATAACTTTCTGAGATTAAACACAAAAGTGTGATCATTAAAAATTTGCCCCTGTTATCTAGCACCGACAGATAGTTAGTAAATCTAAAGGAAAAGTTCGAGGTTGAGTTGCCAAGTTTTTAGACGTATAATAAAATAGGGCCGTGTATTTTATGGCTGTCATCATCTTCCAGCATCTGTTTCTTGTTACACAAGGCGGTGCGGCTGCTTGTTTTCATAAAAGCACAATCGCTCTTTTCACTTCAAAAATCTTCCGAGTAAGTCCTGTTTTTTCCCTTACACGGATTTTCCTTGTATTAATCTTGTGATGTGTCACGATTAGAATAGGAAGAAAGGATGGCTGGTACAAAAGAACCCCGCACGAATTCTACATATCTGACGAAATGGTCAGATATGTCCGGCAGGGTAAAAAGTTAATTCAAAAAAAAGCAATGATTCTATTCAGAATAGTTTATGCCTATTCTAATAGTTTTTACGGATGATTTTAAAAAAGAAATGGGACTTTTTTTTTTCGGGAGGACGCGAAAAAAATTACGGCGCCATTTTCCGTGCCCGTATTTCTCTTTTTAAACGTGTTAAATGGAACATGGATGATTATTTCGATGACAAATGACCTATGTTCGCGCCGCTGTGCGCCTAAAAAATATATATTTAACTGCACGATAGCGGTACCTATCGGTAGTTGACAAAAAATGTAAATCGTTCTATTGCACCCGCACCCCTAGTCGTTTTTGTAAATAAAGAAACAGAACAGATACAAGCGAGAACCCAAAACGGTTAACACGCATTTTAAACATCAATAAATAAAAAAATTAACAATGTCCAAGTGATTTTTTTTTCTTATTCAAAAATTTCAAAGTCCTATCCGGGCGTTAACATGGTCCTTCGAGCCGGATCGGAGGCGCTAATAGTGGATTAATTACAGTGCTAAGAACGGAACTAATTAAAATAATTAAAATATCGTTAAAAAAGTGCATGTACAACCTCCGATCTGTGTAGTGAAACTACAAGTGATATTGATTAATTTATTTGAAGAAAAAAGGTGAACCCCTTCACGGCCACCTTAATAATAAAAAATTTACTTAAAATAACTTTAATAAAAAATCTACTTGCAACAAGTGTAAAAAGATGTCCGTACATGGAAATAAATTTCTTAAACTTTTCTCTACCGTGATGGTGAACTGTGGATGCAGCTACATAACGAATTTAAATTTTGGAATTAGCTAAACTTAACCGACGCTACTCAGAAACTTCCAAGCTTCAGACGCCGTATTATAATAGTGCAATTCAACAGCAACACAATGTGAAAACAACATTGTGACAATTAGAAGCCGTTACCTGACTATTCAGGGATCATCGGATGACCGAGTGAGTTCCTTCCTTTTTATTTTTTTTACTGTTTTTAGGAATCAATTTTGATTCCAATTGTCAATCGTGCAAATCAAAAATGGCATAACAGAATGAACAGAAACCTTTTCTAAGACAGCCGATCCTAATAATAAAACAACCGACTAAAGAAATGAACTAAAACCTAGATACATTTTTTTAGACATTCAATCTCCGCAATGTAGCGGGTCCTTGACCCTCTTGGCGATTAAATTCAAATTCAAAATCAAACCGCAAACCGACGAATAACACAATTCCGGAGCGGTACACTCAAAAAAGATGTGGTTTCTGGTTAGCAATAGAAAAATACTAGTCATCAGTCAAATTTTCACTAGAATTTGCGTCTATTCCAAGGTGTATTGGTTTTAAGTCAAAACAATATTTACCAGTTATTCTTTTAATTTTACTTTCGACGAGTCAAAAAGTAGTCAACAGCTAGTCAAGAGATAGGAAAACATTTTATTAGTTACCAGTATAATTTTGCTTCGTAAATAATCCTTAGTAAAATTTCTTATACTGTCCAATATTGGACGCAAGCGAATCTCTTATAAGTCCACAACCTTGAAGCGATATGGGCTATACATTTCAGCCAGTTTCCCATAAGATCATGATCCATAAATCCATATCCATAGCTTAATATATTCACCACATAGGGTGTCAACAGAAATAATTTTATATGATGTCATCGATGAGGATCCCAGAATGGGCAAAATTGCGATGTTGTCCAAGTGCTGAGAGTTTTTATTCATAAAGGCTATTTAAAATTACATATAATTATAATTTTTCACTTCATTTCACTTCACTTTAATTCATAATTTTCTTTTAGAACTTTTAATAATAATTCCATCCGTACCATTTATTCGTCGTCTGCTTAAACCAAATCATCACTTCTCATATATAACGCATCATTCTCACATTTGTGAGGCGAAAAGTTAAATTTTTTACTAGTCACTAGTAAACATAAATGAAATTTTTGAAAGGTTTTATCAAGTGGGTTTTTCCCGAATTGTATACAGAAAAGTTTACTTTTTACTGGTAACGAGATAATTTTTTGAAAGTCTGCTAACCAATTAAATTTATACCAGAAACCATTCAAACGTGTTCAATATCACGATTTACTAGGAGACAGAATGTACATTTTTTTGAGTGTAATTAATTTCTCCGCTACATCAGTAGTGTCGAGGGTATCAATTCCTGATCTAAGTTCTGGATCAGGAGGTACACAAATGTCCACTCAGCCTCCAGGAAATGACAGTCAAAACAACTGTCAGCCTGGAGAAGGAGGGGTGTCGACAATGGCGTCTCCAGTGCAGGAGTAACCGACCATTCAAAGCCCAAATTGTGTATTTCCTGGACTGCAGTGTCATACCAGTCCTGGAAATGTGCCGGCAACACACGTTCCTGTAATGGGAGCAATGGGGCAAAATCTAATCATTTATCGTTCCTCCAGCAGGATCGATATTAAGCCTAAGAGCGTCAGCGACCCATCCTAGCAAAAGCTTTTTTTTTTTATCCATGCAGCAAATTAACTACAACTGCCCAACGATGAATCTTCCCTTAAACAGAAAGCACATATTTTATTTTTTTTATTTATTATAAAAAATCATATTTTATTCATTTTTGATAAAAAACTCGTCGCCAAAAAAAATGATAACGTCTTTTAATGTGTTTCTTCCAATTTTCAGAAATTGTATTTTTTTTCAATCGAACAATTACGCTGTTCATCTTCAGAACATAAAAGTAATTACAGACTTAAACCGTAGGGAAATACAGAGATGACGACATAATATTATTTGTATCAATTTTAGAAAAACGTAGGTCAACGAATACTTACAGTAAAAACTCAGTTAGTCAATTAATTAAAATAGCTATAACTTAAGTAAATAGCATGATCATTAAAACAAAAATTCAAATAATTCCGAAATAAAAAAGAAACTCACATGTAACCGAATTCATTCGAGTAAGTGACATATGGTATGTCTTTCATACGATTACCTGGATTAGAACGTTATTTCCAACCTTATATACGACATTAGGAAACAATCGAATGCATCAGAAATAAATTTTAGTTTTCACAAGATAATCATTAACATGCTGTAGAGCACAATGAGACGAATCCGACAATACCAATAACTCAAATTAGACCTTTTTCGACTTGCGACATTAGGATATTTACACAAAAAACTATAGCTCAAAACAATTAATATCAGCTTGAATAATGGAAAATAAATCCTTCTTCTCTTTTTTTGTCTTAGCAATTAGACAGGTGCTGTTGTCCAAAACTTTAAAGTAAATCTCTTTTTATGTGCGCTCGATGAGCAATGTCATTACAGAATTGTTTTACAGAAACTTAAAATAAAAAATTTGTAAAAAATTGAATAGGGACGTCGGAGCTCCGTTAAAAGACGCTAGTTTCAAGACCCACTTACCCTTAGGTCGATGCACTCAAAATACACCAGGACAATATTACCAATCATCAGTTAAGAAATTTCATCCGTTTCATTCAATAAAAACGCAACTTCAACTACCGCTGAATTTATCTGAATTTAAGTATTTAATATTACAAAGGATAGCCAGTATTAAGTATAAAAATTTACATGGATAGCCATACCTGAAAAATGAAATGGGTTTCAGCTCAAAACTTCAAATCTTCTCAAATCATTTCCTTTAAAATAGACACAGTAAGTGTATTGTGAATCCATGACAAACAATAGAACATAATAAGGTAGAATGACCCCACACCTAAATGTTCAGTAGTACAAGGCACCATTCTAGGCCCACTTTTCTTTTCATTTATACAAATCAATACCTCAACCTTCAATCGCTGATTTGATCGATATGATGATAAAACTGTATATAAAATTACGTGTAAGACTGATAGTAAAACCAAATTAATGCTAACAAGTAATTAAATAAGTTCATAAGGAATTTATTATATTTAAATTGATAATAAAAAACCGAAATTTGTAAAATCTCAAAATAATAGCCGTGATATTGTTTCTTTTCGTATTTTGCCGAAAATTAGCTGAGATAATGCTATTAGCTCCCTTGATATTTACAAGAATCAAAATTGAAAGCTGAGTTAATCGTGGAATTCTTTGTAAATAAATGGTATCGTCTGCCTTTTTCTTATTTAGAAAATCATCATTCATACGTGATATAAAATCGTCTTTCTTAGGATATATAAGCTATTCTCCGCCAACGGTTATACTGTTTGCTTAAGAAGGTATTATTACTATGATGATACTGATTAGATGCACCATCCACCAAACCTAAACGAAGTATTAAAAAAAAAAAAAAAAAAAAAAAAAAAAAAAAAAAAACTATTCGCAATACCTATCAGCTAAGACCAACCAAAAGCATTATCACAATTCAAGAAATTAGTATCTTTAAAAAACGAAATTTACTCTTGAATGACTTCTCCTTGTCAAACAGATAAACAGTACTACAATAAAGTACCTAATAAATACTTCGACGAACTCTACAAATTATTCAAAGGAAATATTAACCAAGTGTTACTTCAGCCAGTTCCCACAACAAATCCTTTCAATTCACTCATCGAACTTCACTCCGTTACAGGATCAAATTTAAAATCTGTATTTCTAAAACACGTACACTCATCAGGTATTCCAAAAGTCAAATATTCACTTTCCCTGGTAAATCTATGAAACTCGAATTTTAAATGCAACCTTTTTTTAACTATAACCTGTTTTTTCGGTCTTGGTAGTAATCGATATGCATAGCATATTGAATTACCAGTAAGGCGGAATCATCTTTTTGTGCTTTTCAAAAGGCCATTCATCGATGAAAATCATTAAATATCACTCTCTTTAAAAACATTCAAGTTAAGTTTTGTTAAAATTTATAGAATACTTCAAATTAAAGTATAGGTAGATACTTTTATTTAAGTTCCATATTAACTAAAATCCTGATCTTATTCACGACGTTCACAGTCAGAAGAATATCTAGTTCATGTAGGTAAATAAATTCTAATAATTCAGTTCAGTTAACTCAGGAACGTTAAAAAAAAAAAGAAAAGTTCTAAACCTCACACTTCAGAATTCGCTAATGAAGAAAAACAAACTCACGATCCTGGTACTACCGAAAATATACCTGTCATTCGCTCTAGTCATAGTCATTAGTTTTTTCGTCGATAATAATTTTTGTGTCCACAATTTTATTCCAATGGATCAGTTTATTAGTAAAAGGAAATTTAACATGAAGATTTCGTTCACGACGTTTTCGTTATGATTTTATTTATACCTTCATTAGACAAAAACATGAAAAACGACGAAGTTCTATATTAATACAATAATTATCTAATTAAAATATAAAACTACTATCTGTTATTTTTATTAATTGCAATAAAGTAGAATCACTGGATTAAAACCAAAGCTTACCTATTACAATATTTCAGCCTAATTTAGCATAAGGAAGTCTACGTGCATAGCAGCCAATTTGACCTTTCAAGGCAAAGGCAAACGATTACTCTATACAATTTGAAAATTATCAACCAAACTCACTTCAAAAAATTTAAAACCATAAACCCCAATTAAATACCTGAAACGTAAGCAGTCAGCTGTATTTAAAAAATTATAACCTTAGTCTTTCAGAAATAAGTTAAAATAAAAAACTGGACTTTCATGGTTCTATGTTTTTTCTCTTAATGCACAAGATTATCTAACCAAATGTACTAAGCAAACGACTAGGAATCCATCAGTAGGCTTACCATGGATTTACCATTGACAACCAAGGAAATTTAAAGTTTAAATGAATTTTTATTACAATTTATTTAATCATTATTACTTTCATAATTGTCTATTTTAGTAATAAGTATAGACCCTCAAAATATAAACAAGCTCAATTCTGCATTAATAAACGCATCGTCACTTCAGACTATTGCTGCACCAATTTATTCTCTCACCTTACAGTTGTACCTTACTGGGAAAAATTAAATGCCATTTGCACTCATGATTGACAATGACCAATTATAAAAGATTTCGGGACTATTGGAACAAATAAGCACTACATTTTCTTACATCAACGTTTTAGATATGATCTCCAAAAGTTAGCCTTCATGCAAATTCAATTAAAGCAAAGTCACTTAATAGTGGCCCAACAATTTAGAACCTTTTACTTTCCGATACTTTCTTGTAGGTAAAAGTCTCACTGACTTTCCTGACAAACGGATATCAACACGGAAATCCAGGAAACCTATCGAAACCTTCAGGCTCCGCAGACGTCAGCTTCATCTTTCAAACCTGAAGGAAAGACAGTACGATCCACAAACTCGATCCAAATATGCTCAAATCTCCGAGACAGACAATTGCTTCAACGTCAATAATACTCAAGGGCGATGCCAGTTATTCCACTCCAATCCATCATCAAGTGCCTTCTGGAGACTAAAAGATTCATCAAGCTCAGCAGCCTCAGCAGCCAAGCTAAAGGAAAATCAGGATTTATCGAAAGAAGAAAACTGGACACTTCATAAAACTGTGACGGTCAATCAAAGACATTTGCGCTACCAATAAGCAGCGCTACTACATAAACCATCAAGTGCACCGTGTTTAAACTTTTATCAGTGTTATGCCTTAAAAAGCATAAAATGCAAAGAAACGTTTTTAGTTAAAAGGGTGTTACTAAGAAAAAGTAAAATCGGTAAACAAAAACTCTATAACAACAACCCCTAGCCGACATCAGTATGAATCACCACTGTTTTCAAAGATCATTCAATTGCCATAATAAAATAATTTGAAAAATGAAAGTAGGACACCAAAACTTGAGAACGGCGAAGGGTCGAAAATATTGAAACCCAAACAATTAGATGGGTTCAACGCACCCATTTTGAAATGAACATTTTTATTATACTTTAAAGGAGAATCCTCCTTAGTTATTTTGTACACATTGTTTGCAAATTGTATGTAAATTTTATCATTTTTTTTTGGTCTCATCCCGCTTGTAAACACTTATATAAACTATTTTTAACGTTGACAACTTAAAAATTCTATAAGTTGTCAAGGGGGCCGGGATGTTCGCGCCGCTGTGCGCCTAAAAAATATATATTTAACTGCACGATAGCGGTACCTATCGGTAGTTGACAAAAAATGTAAATCGTTCTATTGCACCCGCACCCCTAGTCGTTTTTGTAAATAAAGAAACAGAACAGATACAAGCGAGACCCAAAACGGTTAACACGCATTTTAAAACATCAATACAATAAAAAAGATTAACAATGTCCAAGTGATTTTTTTTTCTTATTCAAAAATTTCAAAGTCCTATCCGGGCGTTAACAACCTACTTACCGAATTGTCGCATCCTGGAGAATGCCGGGAAGCCTATACCGCGGCCGATTAACGTACTTTTTTTTTAAATTTTAAAAAAAACTAAAAGTAAACAAACTTTTTTTTGTTTGTAAACAAAGACGACTGCATTTATTAACGGTGTTTTTTTTTTTTCTGAAGTTGGCCATCAAACTTTGTCGGAGTTTTAGAATAAAGGCGCCTGTTTGTGAATTTTTAAAAAAACTGTTGGGGATTTTCCGAAAATACACATTATCGGTTTTAAAATAATTTTGTGGTTTCGGAGGAGGATTAAATGATTCGTGCGACTCTTATACAGGATAAAGACGGCTTTTGAGAATTTTTCGACGATATATCATCCGTTTGAAAATCATATAAAATTTTTATTTTTTTTTTTTTGAAGGTATAAGAAAGGGCATTGCAATGCATTTCTAATGATAATATTAATAAACGTAAATAAATGCTGTCTTAAAAATTTAAAAAATCTGAAATGATTCGGAACTTGCATTTTGCAATTGAATTTTTTTTTTTAAGTGGGTTAGGTCAAGTGCACAAGTATAAAAGCAGTTGGGAAATACATTCGAAACACAAAAAATTCCATCCGATCTTCGGGAAGAAGTCGGAGGAAAATTTAAAACCGGTCATTTTCGCCGCGGTCGCTGTACAGTTCGCGTGGCGCGTTGCGATCGGTCTCGAGTAGACCGTCCACGAGAGTCGGAGTTCGAAACTCGCTACTACCAAAATTTTTTTCCCCCCCCCCTTTTTTATTTTTTTTATTAATTTTAACTTTATTGATGAGTCATTAGCCGCGGATAATTATTTACCGAAAAATAAATCCTTTTTCAAGGGAAAAAAAAAAAAAAAAAAAAACTCTTTTTTTTTATTTATTGTAAATGTTTGAAGATCATCTGGGGGCAGTACAGGGACACGAACATAAAATTCCGGGGCTCGTGCCCCTGTACTGCCCCCGGATGGCATCCAAAATATTTAAAATAAAATGGGAAGCGTTCAAGTAACTAAGATTTACTCCGAAAAAAATTCTAGGAAAATTGAATGATAACGGAAAATTATTATTTAAATCAGAAATCGCTTTTCTCCTAATGTAAGATTTTATTTAACGGATTTGAAGGTTCCGTTTGGGTGGGAAGACTTCCGATCAGACGGGAGTCTTAACATCATTTTTTTTTTTTTTTTTGAAACCCGGCATTTCTTTTTTCCTTTGAGAAACATAATTTTAATTGCGGTTGCTTAATGAATTTAAACAATATAAAAACGCATCAATCGCATACGAATATTGAAACATGAGTCGATAACAATGGCGATCATTTATTCTTCGGTAAAAGTTTCCTTTTTCTCTGCTAGAGCGCTCTGGTTACGTCGGTAAACATACAACTTTTTTATTGTAGATTTAATTCAAAGAAAAAACAGTTGTTTAAATTTTATTATAAAAATGCTTCAGTCATGTAGTATGTAGTGAAATGATTGAATATTTTTTTTTCTTTTTTGAAGGAAAAAAAAAAACTAAATATTTCTTTTTTATAGAAACAATTTTAACCCGTTAACTTTGCCATAGATAATGCTTTAAGAATTAATTACTGTACCTATAGCATTTACTCGAAGCATCTACTATAGTGCAAAGAAAAGAAGAAAAAAAATTGTATCCTACCGCATTTTTTTAATAAAATTTAAACCAACTTTTTTTTTTTTTTTTTTTTTTTTTTTCCTTAAATAATCTACAATAAGATGTTTTACCGACGTAACCAGAACGCTGTAGCAAAGAAAAGAAAAATTTTTACCGAAGAATAAATGATCGCTATTGTAATGGATTCATGTTTCAATATTCGTATGCGATGATGCGTTTTTATGTTGCTTGAATCATTAAGCAACCGCAAATAAAACTATGTTTCTCAAAGGGAAAAAGAAATGCCGGGTTAGAAAAAAATTATGTTTAGTCCCGTCTGATCGGAAGTCTTTCCCGACCAAACGGAACCTTCAAGTCCGTTCAATTAAATCTTACATTAGGAGAAAAGCAATTTCTGATTTAAATAATAATTTTCCGTTATCATTCAATTTTCCTGAAATTTTTTTCGGAGATAAAGGAAAAGAAAAAGAAAAAAAAAAAAGTAAAGAAAAAGATCATCGTCATAGGGAAAGCAAACGTTAATTACCCAACCAACCAACAATTTGAAAAATATGTAGTATATTTCCTCAATTTTTTAATATACTTATACATTAATAAAAATAAGCTTCAGAGACGTACTTAGTCTCGTTTAAAATATCTTTTAAAGGGCTTTCACGTGATGTACAGGACTGTTTTTGACCTTTTAATATCTGAGGTCATTGATCTCAACTTTCAAGGTCATTGATCTCAAATTCAAAAGCTCAGGAGTTACAGGAATGAGAAAATTTATGTCACAATCGAATCGCATTATCCCAAGCACCACGGTCGGGGTGAGCAATATTTTTCGAAAATAATAATTTCAGTATTTTTGAATACTAATAAAAACAAATTTAGGTCTGCAAACAGCGGTGTTAAGCAATTTAGAAGCTCACCAGCTACAAGAATGAAAAAATTAATTTCACAATGGAATCGCTTTTTCCCAAGCACCACGGGGTGAGCAATATTTTTCGAAAATTATAATTTGATTATTTTTGAATACTAATAAAAACAAATTTTGGTCTGCAAACTGCAATGTTAAGCGATTTTAAAGCTCACGAGCTACAGGAATGAAAAAATAAATGTCGAAATGGAGTCGCTTTTTCCCAAGCCCCACGGGGTGAGCAATATTTTTCGGAAATTATAATTTTAGTATTTTTGACCAAACCAAAATTGGTTGTTAGTACTCAAAAACAATCAAAATATAATTTCCGAAAAATATTGCTCACCCCGTGGTGCTTGGGAAAAAGCGACTCCATTGTGAAATTAATTTTTTCATTCTTGTAGCTGGTGAGCTTCTAAATTGCTTAACACCGCAGTTTGCAGACCTAAGTTTGTTTTTACTAGTATTAAAAAATACTCAATTATATTTTCGAAAAATGTTGCTCACCCGTGGTGCTTGGGATAAGGCGATTCGATTCTGACTTAAATTTTCTCATTCCTGTAGCTCGTGAGCTTTAAAATCGCTTAACATTGCAGTTTGAAGGCAAAATGTATTGTTTTTATTAGTATTCAAAAATACTAAAATTATAATTTCCGAAAAATATTGCTCACCCCGTGGTGCTTGGGAAAAAGCGACTCCATTTCGACATTTATTTTTTCATTCCTGTAGCTCGTGAGCTTTAAAATCGCTTAACATTGCAGTTTGAAGGAAAAATTTATTGTTTTATTAGTATTCAAAAATACTAAAATTATAACTTTCGAAAAATATTGCTCACCCCGTGGGGCTTGGGAAAAAGCGACTCCATTGTGACATTAATTTTTTCATCCCTGTAGCTGGTGAACTTTAAAATCGTTTAACACGTTAAGCGTTAAGCGTTTAACACGTTTAACGTGTTAAGCAATTTAAAAGCTACAAGAATGAGAAAATTTATTTCACAATGGAGTCTCTTTTTCCCAAGCACCACGGGGTGAGCAATATTTTTCGGAAATTATAATTTGATTATTTTTGAATACTAATAAAAGCAAATTTTGGTCTGCAAACTGCGGTGTTAAACGATTTTAAAGTTCACCAGCTACAGGGATGAAAAAATTAATGTCACAATGGAGTCGCTTTTTCCCAAGCCCTACGGGGTGAGCAATATTTTTCGAAAGTTATAATTTTAGTATTTTTGAATACTAATAAAACAATAAATTTTGCCTTCTAACTGCAATGTTAAGCGATTTTAAAGCTCACGAGCTACAGGAATGAAAAAATTGATGTCGCAATGGAGTCACTTTTTTCCAAGCCCCACGGGGTGAGCAATATTTTTCGAAAGTTATAATTTTAGTATTTTTGAATACTAATAAAACAATAAATTTTTCCTTCAAACTGCAATGTTAAGCGATTTTAAGCTCACGCTACAGGAATGAAAAAATAAATGTCGAAATGGAGTCGCTTTTTCCCAAGCACCACGGGGTGAGCAATATTTTTCGGAAATTATAATTTTAGTATTTTTGAATACTAATAAAAACAATAAATTTTAGCTTCCAAACTGCAATGTTAAGCGATTTTAAAGCTCACGAGCTACAGGAATGAAAAAATTAATGTCACAATGGAATCGCTTTTTCCCAAGCACCACGGGGTGAGCAATATTTTTCGAAAATTATAATTTGATTATTTTTGAATACTAATAAAAACAAATTTTGGTCTGCAAACTGCAATGTTAAGCGATTTTAAAGCTCACGAGCTACAGGAATGAAAAAATAAATGTCGAAATGGAGTCGCTTTTTCCCAAGCCCCACGGGTGAGCAATATTTTTCGGAAATTATATTTTAGTATTTTTGACCAACCCAATTGGTTGTTAGTACTCAAAAACATCAAAATATAATTTCCGAAAAATATGCTCACCCCGTGGTGCTTGGGAAAAAGCGACTCCATTGTGAAATTAATTTTTTCATTCTTGTAGCTGGTGAGCTTCTAAATTGCTTAACACCGCAGTTTGCAGACCTAAGTTTGTTTTTACTAGTATTAAAAAATACTCAAATTATAATTTTCGAAAAATGTTGCTCACCCCGTGGTGCTTGGGATAAGGCGATTCGATTCTGACTTAAATTTTCTCATTCCTGTAGCTCGTGAGCTTTAAAATCGCTTAACATTGCAGTTTGAAGGCAAAATGTATTGTTTTTATTAGTATTCAAAAATACTAAAATTATAATTTCCGAAAAATATTGCTCACCCCGTGGTGCTTGGGAAAAAGCGACTCCATTTCGACATTTATTTTTTCATTCCTGTAGCTCGTGAGCTTTAAAATCGCTTAACATTGCAGTTTGAAGGAAAAATTTATTGTTTTATTAGTATTCAAAAATACTAAAATTATAACTTTCGAAAAATATTGCTCACCCCGTGGGGCTTGGGAAAAAGCGACTCCATTGTGACATTAATTTTTTCATCCCTGTAGCTGGTGAACTTTAAAATCGTTTAACACGTTAAGCGTTAAGCGTTTAACACGTTTAACGTGTTAAGCATTTAAAAGCTACAAGAATGAGAAAATTTATTTCACAATGGAGTCTCTTTTTCCCAAGCACCACGGGGTGAGCAATATTTTTCGGAAATTATAATTTGATTATTTTTGAATACTAATAAAAGCAAATTTTGGTCTGCAAACTGCGGTGTTAAACGATTTTAAAGTTCACCAGCTACAGGGATGAAAAATTAATGTCACAATGGAGTCGCTTTTTCCCAAGCCCTACGGGGTGAGCATATTTTTCGAAAGTTATAATTTTAGTATTTTTGAATACTAATAAAACATAAATTTTGCCTTCTAACTGCAATGTTAAGCGATTTTAAAGCTCACGAGCTACAGGAATGAAAAAATTGATGTCGCAATGGAGTCACTTTTTTCCAAGCCCCACGGGGTGAGCAATATTTTTCGAAAGTTATAATTTAGTATTTTTTGAATACTAATAAAACAATAAATTTTTCCTTCAAACTGCAATGTTAAGCGATTTTAAAGCTCACGAGCTACAGGAATGAAAAAATAAATGTCGAAATGGAGTCGCTTTTTCCCAAGCACCACGGGGTGAGCAATATTTTTCGGAAATTATAATTTTAGTATTTTTGAATACTAATAAAAACAATAAATTTTAGCTTCCAAACTGCAATGTTAAGCGATTTTAAAGCTCACGAGCTACAGGAATGAAAAAATTAATGTCACAATGGAATCGCTTTTTCCCAAGCACCACGGGTGAGCATATTTTTCGAAAATTATAATTTGATTATTTTTGAATACTAATAAAAACAATTTGGTCTGCAAACTGCGGTGTTAAGCGATTTCAAAGCTCACCAGCTACAGGAATGAAAAAATTAATGTCACAATGGAATCGCTTTTTCCCAAGCACCACGGGGTGAGCAATATTTTTCGAAAATTATAATTTTAGTATTTTTGAATACTAATAAAAACAATAAATTTTGCCTTCAAACTGCAATGTTAAGCGATTTTAAAGCTCACGAGCTACAGGAATGAGAAAATTTAAGTCAGAATCGAATCGCCTTATCCCAAGCCCACGGGGTGAGCAACATTTTTCGAAATTATAATTTGATATATTTTTAATACTAGTAAAAACAAACTTAGGTCTGCAAACTGCGGTGTTAAGCAATTTAGAGCTCACCAGCTACAAGAATGAAAAATTAATTTCACAATGGAGTCGCTTTTTCCCAAGCACCACGGGTGAGCAATATTTTTCGGAAATTATATTTTGATTGTTTTTGAGTACTAACAACCAATTTTGGTTTGGTCAAAAATACTAAAATTATAATTTCCGAAAAATATTGCTCACCCCGTGGGGCTTGGGAAAAAGCGACTCCATTTCGACATTTATTTTTTCATTCCTGTAGCTCGTGAGCTTTAAAATCGCTTACATTGCAGTTTGCAGACCAAAATTGTTTTTATTAGTATTCAAAAATAATCAAATTATAATTTTCGAAAAATATTGCTCACCCCGTGGTGCTTGGGAAAAAGCGATTCCATTGTGACATTAATTTTTTCATTCCTGTAGCTCGTGAGCTTTAAAATCGCTTAACATTGCAGTTTGGAAGCTAAAATTTATTGTTTTTATTAGTATTCAAAAATACTAAAATTATAATTTCCGAAAATATTGCTCACCCCGTGGTGCTTGGGAAAAGCGACTCCTTTCGACATTTATTTTTTCATTCCTGTAGCTCGTGAGCTTTAAAATCGCTTAACATTGCAGTTTGAAGGAAAAATTTATTGTTTTATTAGTATTCAAAAATACTAAAATTATAACTTTCGAAAAATATTGCTCACCCCGTGGGGCTTGGAAAAAAGTGACTCCATTGCGACATCAATTTTTTCATTCCTGTAGCTCGTGAGCTTTAAAATCGCTTATTGCAGTTAGAACAAAATTTTGTTGTTTATTATTCAAAAATACTAAAATTATAACTTTCGAAAAATTTGCTCACCCCGTAGGCTTGGGAAAAAGCGACTCCATTGTGACATAATTTTTTCATCCCTGTAGCGGTGAACTTTAAATCGTTTAACACCGCAGTTTGCAGACCAAAATTTGCTTTTATTAGTATTCAAAAATAATCAAATTATAATTTCCGAAAATATTGCTCACCCCGTGGTGCTTGGGAAAAAGAGACTCCATTGTGAAATAAATTTTCTCATTCTTGTAGCTTTTAAATTGCTTAACACGTTAAACGTGTTAAACGCTTAACGCTTAACGTGTTAAACGATTTTAAAGTTCACCAGCTACAGGGATGAAAAAATTAATGTCACAATGGAGTCGCTTTTCCCAAGCCCCCCGGGTGAGCAATATTTTCGAAAAGTTATAATTTTAGTATTTTTGAATACTAATAAAACAATAAATTTTTCCTTCAAACTGCAATGTTAAGCGATTTTAAAGCTCACGAGCTACAGGAATGAAAAAATAAATGTCGAAATGGAGTCGCTTTTTCCCAAGCACCACGGGGTGAGCAATATTTTTCGGAATTATAATTTAGTATTTTTGAATACTAATAAAAACAATACATTTTGCCTTCAAACTGCAATGTTAAGCGATTTTAAGCTCACGAGCTACAGGAATGAGAAAATTTAAGTCAGAATCGAATCGCCTTATCCCAAGCACCACGGGTGAGCAACTTTTTCGAAAATTATAATTTGAGTATTTTTTAATACTAGTAAAAACAAACTTAGGTCTGCAAACTGCGGTGTTAAGCAATTTAGAAGCTCACCAGCTACAAGAATGAAAAAATTAATTTCACAATGGAGTCGCTTTTTCCCAAGCACCACGGGGTGAGCAATATTTTCGGAAATTATATTTTGATTGTTTTTGAGTACTAACAACCAATTTTGGTTTGGTCAAAAATACTAAAATTATAATTTCCGAAAAATATTGCTCACCCCGTGGGGCTTGGGAAAAGCGACTCCATTTCGACATTTATTTTTCATTCCTGTAGCTCGTGAGCTTTAAATCGCTTAACATTGCAGTTTGCAGACCAAAATTTGTTTTTATTAGTATTCAAAATAAATCAAATTATAATTTTCGAAAAAATTGCTCACCCCGTGGTGCTTGGAAAAAGCGATTCCATTGTGAAATTAATTTTTCATTCTTGTAGCTGGTGAGCTTCTAAATTGCTTAACACCGCAGTTTGCAGACCTAAGTTTGTTTTTACTAGTATTAAAAATACTCAAATTATAATTTTCGAAAAATGTGCTCACCCCGTGTGCTTGGGATAAGGCGATTCGATTCTGACTTAAATTTTCTCATTCCGTAGCTCGTGAGCTTTAAAATCGCTTACATTGCAGTTTGAAGGCAAAATTTATTGTTTTTATTAGTATTCAAAAATACTAAAATTATAATTTTCGAAAAATATTGCTCACCCCGTGGTGCTTGGGAAAAAGCGATTCCATTGTGACATTAATTTTTTCATTCCTGTAGCTGGTGAGCTTTGAAATCGCTTAACACCGCAGTTTGCAGACCAAATTTGTTTTTATTAGTATTCAAAAATAATCAAATTATAATTTTCGAAAAATATTGCTCACCCCGTGGTGCTTGGGAAAAAGCGATTCCATTGTGACATTAATTTTTTCATTCCTATAGCTCGTGAGCTTTAAAATCGCTTAACACCGCTGTTTGCAGACCTAAATTTGTTTTTATTAGTATTCAAAAATACTGAAATTATTATTTTCGAAAATATTGCTCACCCCGACCGTGGTGCTTGGGATAATGCGATTCGATTGTGACATAAATTTTCTCATCCTGTAACTCCTGAGCTTTTGAATTTGAGATCAATGACCTTGAAAGTTGAGATCAATGACCTCAGATTTAAAAGGTCAAAAACAGACAAGTTGTACATCACGTGAAAGCCCTTTAAAAGATATTTTAAACGAGACTAAGTACGTCTCTGAAGCTTATTTTTATTAATGTATAAGTATATTAAAAAATTGAGGAAATATACTACATATTTTTCAAATTGTTGGTTTGGGTAATTAACGTTTGCTTTCCCTATGACGATGATCTTTTCCTTTACTTTTTTTTTTTTTTCTTTTTTCTTTTCCTTTATCTCCGAAAAAATTTCAGGAAAATTGAATGATAACGGAAAATTATTATTTAAATCAGAATTGCTTTTCTCCTAATGTAAGATTTAATTGAACGGACTTGAAGGTTCCGTTGGTCGGGAAAGACTTCCGATCAGACGGGACTCTAAACATAATTTTTTTTCTAACCCGGCATTTCTTTTTCCCTTTGAGAAACATAGTTTTATTTGCGGTTGCTTAATGAATTCAGCAACATAAACGCATCAATCGCATACGAATATTGAAACATGAATCCATTACAATAGCGATCATTTATTCTTCGGTAAAAATTTTCTTTTTCTTTGCTACAGCGTTCTGGTTACGTCGGTAAAACATCATTATTGTAGATTTATTTAAAAAAAAAAAAAAAAAAAAAATTTGGTTTAAATTTTATTAAAAAAATGCGGTAGGATACAATTTTTTTCTTCTTCTTCTTTGCACTATAGTAGATGCTTCGAGTAAATGCTATAGGTACAGTAATTAATTCTTAAAGCATTATCTATGGCAAAGTTAACGGGGTAAAATGTTTTCTATAAAAGAAATATTTAGTTTTTTTTTTTCCTTCAAAAAAAAAAAAAAATATTCAATCATTTCACTACATACTACATGACTGAAAGCATTTTTATAATAAAATTTAAACCAACTGTTTTTTCTTTGAATAAATCTACAATAAAAAGTTGTATGTTTTACCGACGTAACCAGAGCGCTCTAGCAGAAAAAGGAAAACTTTTACCGAAGAATAAATGATCGCCATTGTTATCGACTCATGTTTCAATATTCGTATGCGATTGATGCGTTTATATTGTTTTAAATTATTCATTAAGCAACCGCAATTAAAATATGTTCTCAAAGGAAAAAAGAAATGCCGGGTTTCAAAAAAAAAAAAAAAAAAATGTTAAGACTCCCGTCTGATCGGAAGTCTTTCCCACCCAAACGGAACCTTCAAATCCGTTAAATAAAATCTTACATTAGGAGAAAAGCGATTTCTGATTTAAATAATAATTTTCCGTTATCATTCAATTTTCCTAGAATTTTTTTCGGAGTAAATCTTAGTTACTTGAACGCTTCCCATTTTATTTTAAATATTTTGGATGCCATCCGGGGGCAGTACAGGGGCACGAGCCCCGGAATTTTATGTTCGTGTCCTGTACTGCCCCCAGATGATCTTCAAAACAGTTACAATAAACTAAAAAAAAAGATTTTTTTTTTTTTTTTTTTCCCTTGAAAAAGGATTTATTTTTCGGTAAATAATTATCCGCGGCTAATGACTCATCATAAAGTAAAATTAATAAAAAAAATAAAAAAAGGGGGGGAAAAAAATTTTGTAGTAGCGAGTTTCGAACTCCGACTCTCGTGACGGTCTACTCGAGACCGATCGCAACGCGCCACGCGAACTGTACAGCGACCGCGGCGAAAAATGACCGGTTTTAAATTTTCCTCCGACTTTCCCGAAGATCGGATGGAATTTTTTGTTGTTCGAATGTATTTCCCAACTGCTTTTATACTTGTGCACTGACTAACCCACTTAAAAAAAAAAATTCAATTGCAAAATGCAAGTTCCGAATCATTTCAGATTTTTTAAATTTTTAAGACAGCATTTTTTACGTTTATTAATATTATCATTAGAAATGCATTGCAATGCCCTTTCTTATACCTTCAAAAAATAAAAAATAAAATTTTATATGATTTTCAAACGGATGATATATCGTCGAAAAATTCTCAAAGCCGTCTTTATCCTGTATAAGAGTCGCACGAATCATTAATTCCTCGCGAAACCACAAAATTATTTAAACCGATAATGTGTATTTTCGGAAAATCCCCAACAGTTTTTTAAAAATTCACAAACAGGCGCCTTTATTCTAAAACTCCGACAAAGTTTGATGGCCAACTTCAGAAAAAAAAAAAAACACGTTAATAAATGCAGTCGTCTTTGTTTACAACAAAAAAAAGTTTGTTTACTTTTAGTTTTTTTTAAAATTTAAAAAAAAGTACGTTAATCGGCCGCGGTATAGGCTTCCCGGCATTCTCCAGGATGCGACAATTCGGTAAGTAGGTCATTTGTCATCGAAATAATCATCCATGTTCCATTAACACGTTTAAAAAGAGAATACGGGCACGGAAAATGGCGCCGTAATTTTTTTTTCGCGTCCTCCCGAAAAAAAAATAGTCCCATTTTCTTTTTTTAAAATCATCCGTAAAAACTATTTAGAATAGGCATAAACCTATTCTGAATAGAATCATTGCATTTTTTTGAATTAACTTTTTACCCTGCCGGACATATCTGACCATTTCGTCAGATATGTAGAATTCGTGCGGGGTTCTTTAAAAAATAAAAAAGGAGGAGAGCCATGTAAATTTGATAAAAGTTTACTATAAGTTAATACCGACTTTTATGGAGATTATAGGCGCGTCGTCGTGGGTTTCATGCAGAATATAAAAAACATCTGCGCTTTTTTAATATAATAAAATTCCGTTGGGAGCAGATGACGCGCAAAGACTGATTAGAATAATTAATAATTATAAATCTTTCTTTAAAAGGAATAAATATGCATGTGAAATGAGTTTTAATGGTGGAAAGTGATAAAGATGAGACGGTGTGAATGCCTCGAGGACGTTTCCATAGCTCTCTAACTTTTCTTTTGATGTCGTTTCCATTTTTTTATTATTTTTTTTATTTTTACATTCCTTATTAGATAAAAAAAAAAAAAAAAAAAAAAAAAAAAAAAAAAAAAAAATTTCTGAAATCGTGTTTCTTACTGCAGGGAAAAAAAATAACGGGAAAAATTTTAAACCAAATAGAAAAAAAAAAAAAAGTGATAAAAATGTAAAATAAACAAGCGAGTAGTCAGTCTTTCAAATTCGTCGGACCGGTTAAAATTTTCTATGAAGTCCGTAATTCTTCTGATTTTTTTTTCCGCGCCGTTGTTAACCCTGATTAGTAGGTATAACTAATCTGTACAAGCTGAAAAGTTGTAAACAACACTCGGATGAATGAACAACTGCTCCGCCGAGGATTTCCCTGTCGCTTGTGAAAATTCGTTTTCGTCGAATCGCGCCTTTTTCCAGCTTGAATTTATAACGGAGGAGAAAACATTCGAGCATTTTTAAAATAAAAAAAATCCACATTTATTTCCTCATTTCCTATCAAGAGGAAGCAGTCGTCCTCCGGATTTTATTTCGAACCCATATTTTTATGCGTAACTCGAAAAATACTTGTCTTTTAATTCAAAGAGTAAATTTTATTTATATTGTTATATGAAAGTTCTTGAGATTTACGTGATAAGCATCGAAATATACCGAGGGGGTGAAAAAATCTATATATAGGGTGTAAAATTTGGTTTTTTTTTCTTTTTTTTCCCACGTCGAATTACCGTTTCAGTTTTAAAAGTTAAATTCACCGAAGTCAAGTGGTTAGCCGATGTTTATTTAAAAATCAGCGATCGACTTAACTTTCTTGACTGAAAACTCCTTTTTTTCTCCTTCGGGAATAAAACTTGATCCTTCCTACTTCGAAAAAGGCATGCCCTGACATTTTTGTAAGGCTGGAAAGGGCAGATAAGACCATTCAGTGGTTTATTTATTTTATTTATTTTATTTTTTTTTTAAACTGAACCGACTTATACTCAAAAGACTTCTCTCGATGAAAATGATATTTAAAAAAAAAAAAAAAAGGAAAATAATTGAAAAGCCACTTGTGATGCCATAAAACATTGTTGATCAAGTGATTCGTAAGCTTTTCAGTCTTTTACATAAGAATTTTTTAAGGGCTTACTCCCTATACTAAGGGATTCCGTATTGTATTTTCCTTCCCTTAAGACATTTTTCATTTACGTTCATCATCTTGCCGGATGAGTATTCAAACAATTCCACCCTATCTACTCCCCGTTTTCTTAAACCATGTTTGTTTTAGAATAATCTCATGATTTAACATCACTTCAGGAAACTGTTTAAACGAAAATGTTTTTGTTTTCTTTTTTCTTGCCTCTTTTGCGGCGAAGCGGAAATCTTATGAAAAGATTTAAGATTTTTTAAAAATACAACGACATGCTTAATTTTTTCCCCCCTTTTTTTTAATTTTTTGGTTGTATGCAACATCATTATATTTTTTTTATTTTATTTTATTGTGTGCAACATCATTATATATTTTTTTTTAACTTTCAGAACGCTGCACGTCACGAGTAAAGAAGAGTAAAGAACACTGTTAAAACTCACTTTCATTTGGGGAGCAGTTTTACGGAGAGGAGAAAAACCTTGTCGGTTTAATACTTCCTTGAAATCGGATCTACAGAGGAAACCAAGCAAAGGTACGTTGCTAAAACCGTTTCGTTAATGCAAGAAGACTTTCGAAAAAATTCCGATCATCCAAAGTCGTTTTTTTTTTTCACACGGAAAATCTTGGTTTCTAAAAACAAATTCATTTCAGAAAATTAAAAAAAAAACTAAAATTCCCATTCGACTGTATGATACATTTAAAACGAAATTTTCAAAGACAGGAGAGAAAGAGAAAGAAAAATTACTCTGCAGAGCTTTTTGATATAACTCGAACCAAATACCCGAACGAAATTTCATCGAAATTAATTACATTTTATTCTGTGTAACTCCGCGTTAGTAATTTTAACTGGCGCTTTTTTTATGTTGAAAGCCGAATCCACCTTTAAGCAATATTCAAGTCCCTACATTTTGACAATACGGGAAAAAAATGGGGAAAAGAAAAAATGAAAAAAAAAAAAAAAATTTTAATTCAGGAAATGAAATGAATTTTCACTTCAATGCGCAAGCCATCAATCTCCAAACGGCTATCAGTCATATAAAGGAGAATAAAAGCACCCGGGGCTAGGAGGGATTCTCGAGAAAGATTTTCCTTTTATTTTTATTTTCTGTAATTAATGTAACATTTCTGATTCAAAACAAAGAACAATAAATGGCATAAGGGGACTAAAATTCACGGATCGGATCCGTGTTTATATGACAAATGATATGCCAGATATTTCAGTTATGTGCGATGGTACATCACTGATTTATCGTTTTCAAAGAATAAGCCCTTTACGCTTTTGTTAACTACCCTCCCACCCCTTCCCCCGATGCTAGTGATGCTGATGGTGGTGGTAGTGGTGGTGGTGGAGTGCGCGATGATGGATGTAAATGACGACATGACAGCTCTACCTCCCTCTAATGAAAGGTTAGAGGTGTAAAACTCAACCCTGGAAGAACCATTTTGATAAATCTATTTCGCTGAGATTTGTTTGTCTATTTAAAATAACTTCATCTCTTCTCATTTTCCGTAATTATCTTCGCTAGCTGTGCATCGTAATATGTTTTGAGATTTATACAAAATCATCTTCCATTTTCATTAGTGGTGAAAGGTGAGATTTTTGAGTGTCGACAGACGAAAGGGAAGGAAATTTGAAGCATTAAATATTAATGGGGTTTATCGATTCGTCTAGCAGCGTTTTTCGCCTTTTTTCCAGTTATTCTAATAATTTTTTTTTTTTTTAGTCAGTAGTAGTAGATGAAATTGAGATTGCGTACAACTTTTAGAAAAGATACCAAGTGGGAGAAGGCTGAATTTATAAAAGAACATTTTTTGGTATAAACAAAACACTCTAAAAATTTTTCCCAGGAGGATTAGTGGCAAAATGTCGTCAAGATGAGTTAGGCCACCGGCTAAAAGGCAAACTCCCAATTTTTCTGTAATAACTTTAAATAGGATTGAGCCATTTGCGATAAAAATTTTTAAAATGACGCTTCTTTTATTTTACATATTTTTATTGGATGGTTCTGAGAAGCACAACTCCGAAATCCCAGCTTCCGTGCTACGAAAATTGCTTTCAATATTTTCTTATTATCCGCCTGATTGACAATTTAGAAATTTTCTTGATCGGCATTTCATGGAATAAAAAAATCATCTGCTGAAAAAAATTTTTTTTTTTTTTGAGAACCCCCCGTTAACGCACTACTTGTTTCTCCGAAAACATGCTCATCCAGACGTTAGAATATAATGAAGACCAGTTCCACGGTTTTCAAACTATTTTCCTCTTATTTTCCTTTTCGTTGATTACACTTTGAATAACCCGAGGATAATTTTGTTTTCAATTAAATAAAAATGAAAATAAAAAAGTTATTTTTGATAGTAAGAAGAAGAAACTTTTTGCTCGAAATATGGGAAAAGAATATAAAAAATCATCGAAAAGACCAACGGGGGTCAAGAATCGCATTACATAACCGCAAAAGTAAGGAAGAAGAAAGCACGTTCAGCAATATTTGCTGGGGAGCAAAAAAAAAAAAAAAAAAAAACATTTTAGATAACAGTTGATGAAATATTCTTCCATTTCATTTTATATTTTGGCTTGAGGGAGGGTTTATATGGTTGGAGCGTTAACTAGAGACGGTAAAGGGAACCCTTGGAGATTCGAACCCCCTGGAGAAAGACCCTTCAAAATTCGATTCCACCACCGCGTCTGGAAAAGCAAATGGGGAAAAAGGTTTTAATATGAAAACAAATGACGATTGCCAGTAATAAATGAACCAATCCTCTTAAGAGTAAGGTGTTCCTAAAATCACCGAGGTTGTCTATTCTGACGGGAAGGTGTGGATTTTCTTTTCCCTTCCAAGAAACCGAAACACAGGCTATAGCTTGTAGACTTACCGTGAACATCGATGCAACCCAGTTGCTTTTTCATTCTGCTAGTGTTTATTTGGCACATGTAACATCCTCTGTCAGTCTCTTTAACTTGTCTGATGTGAAGTTGCCACGTTTTCATATTGTCATGAGTCACGCTGATTCGGGAATTGTGCGTAACAACTTTGTTATGAAGCGTTAGGATCGTTTGATCTTCTGCTTTGAGCCATCCGACCTATGTTGATTTTTTGTTTGTATGGAAATAAATAAAAAAAAAAATAAGAAGAAAATTAAAGTTATTTAACGGTTAAATGTTGAAGGACGAACCGCACTGAAAAGAGGATGCGAACGTAATTATCTACCAGAAGTTTTCATTTTGAACATGCACTTTAGATTATGAGATAAAGTTTTAAGAGTGATTAATTTCGTCCCTTCCTCCTTTAAATATAATATTTTAAGGGATTTATGAAGGTGAGAAGGGTTTTCGGGGGTTCTTACCTTAAAATGACCAAGGTCAGTGACCGAACAAGAAAGCACCGCTTCTCTCCCTACTGGAACGGTTACGTTCGTAATTGCTTCACTAAAGTCGGGGTCTATATCATTGATGACTGCGTTGTGTGATCCTGTTTCGAGATCCGAGGCCTCTGGAAATGAAAGAAAGAGAATGTTTTAGTGTGTGTTACTCTTTTAAAGTAAACTTGATCGAACAGTCAAAGCTTTTTTTTTGACGTAGGACTACGTCATAGGGCTCGGTCCTGGGGAAATCTGTCTGTCCGGGTGGTGTCGTGGTGTCGAACTGTTCGCACCTAAAATTAATATTTAATTATTTTAATATTAAAATTTTAACATTGAAAATTTTAAATAATATTTTGCCTTTTTTTTTAACTTTTGGCCTTTTTTAGTAGTAAAATTAGACGACATGAACGGAAGCAAGGACTTTAAAAATTTCTTGTAAATTTTATTTAACTTTTTTTTAATTTTCGATTTTTTTTTTTAAAAGTAACATTTACAAGAAATTTTCTAAAAAAATAACTAGAAATTTAAAGTTAAAATTTTATTTTAAAGTTGGACGACATGAACGAAAGCATCGACTTAGAAATTTCTTGTAAATTTTACTTTTAAAAAAGTTGAATTAATTTTAAATAATATTTCGACTATTTTTTTTTAACTTTTGGCCTTTTTTAATAGTAAGACGACATGAACGAAAGCAAGGACTTCAAAATTTTAAAATACAAAATGTTCACTACATTTTTTAATTTTGTCCTTTTTCTTTTAGCCAAGAATTTGAGCTAAAGCAATGTTTTAATATTAAAATTTTGACTAATTTTTGTCAATTTTTGACCATTTTTATCAAAAATTTTAAATTTTTTTCGTGCCACACTGTACAAAATTTTGTATATTTTTAACAAACTCGGTCCGCACATTCTGTATATAGCTCTTTTTATGTTAATTTTGACACATGTTGCTAGGCAATATTTGTTGTTCTGTTAGGGTGCAAATTGAATATGGAATGTTGGACCAACATGTTGTACCAACTTGTTGGTCCAACATTCCATAGTGAATTTGCACTCTTATTATTTACAAATGATAAATTATTAGTTCATTTTTTTTTCTTTTTTTTCTTTTTTTTTATTATTTTTTTTAAATTTATTTTATTTTCTTTTTTTTTCTTTTGAGGAGTATGACTAAGACTGCGCGGACTTTGCGCCTCAAAAATAATACCATTTAAACTTGTTGTTTTGTTTTTTCTCAATAAATAAATAAAAAATAAATAAATAAATAAATAATAAATAAAAAAATAAAATAAAAATGTGTGGACCGTTTTTTAATTATAAATTGTGTTAAAATTACAGAAACTTTTTTACGGTGCAGGAAAAAAAATTATATTTGTATCGAAAAATTTGAATTTTTTGACATACAAAGACGTAGTCCTATGTAGGGATATGCCGTCATATAACAGTCGGATTTCATGTTTTAAAAAGACAATACGGATGTTAAATCATCTCGTCAAATTTCCAAAGGAGGAAACCGTGTGCAGGCAATGTCTCTCCTTTCCGAGAATGAAACTTAAGCCGAGATGGATAAATAAAAACATGGCCTAAGGAAAATCCCGTCTATTTTAGGGGGAAAAAATTCGTTTTTTTCTCTCAAGTTGTAGAGATAACGACTGATTTCAAACGTTTAAATTTTAAGCATGGATCGGCTTAATGATCTTCTCGCCAGTGAAATCTCTATAAAGTAAAACGGATGATGGTATTTTTTTTAGTTTTTTATTTTAAAAAAATTGTTAGCGTCATATTTTTTTAAAGCCGGTAAGGGAGGATGAACACTCACGTTATTTTCCTCCGACCTAATAAGGGACGCCTTCATTCAATTAAAGCCGTACCATAAAAATGACTTTAGATGACTCATTAAAACGAAAGAAGTCCATTAATTTAACGGCTTGTACTCTCTTTTGTCAGTTAAATTTTCGAGAATTTAAAGGGCCGTTTCGACTGTATACTCGACCCAAAAGCAGCTTAACAACATTTTGGAATTAGGTTATATTGCATAATGCTTTGATCGTAACGTCCTTTTTCGAACAAAAACCTTTCTCCGCTTTTTTCTCGGTGTCAAAGGATGGAAAAAAAAAGAAAAAGTAACGAAATCAATCAATAAAAAAAAAAAAAAAAAAAAAAAGATTTAGTAGAGTGAAAAGGCGAAATGGGAGAAACAACAAGCATTTTAACAATGATTTAACATTCAGGTCAATCTCACGTCTTTTGTTCGTTGATTTTCCGTTTATTCCAAGGACGATATTTTACAATAGTATTGATAGGATTTTGATATGAAATGTCATTTGTGTTTCCCATCATTTTTATAATGAAACGGATTCCCTTTTAAAATGGAAAATCATTTTGGAAATAAATGGTTTACCATCGAGGGCTGGAGCATGTGATCAAGAACCCCGCTTTCAATTTTTCTCTTTTTCAGGAAAATTTTTTAAATCTTTCTCATCAGCTATTATTATATCGATGCAGCTGAATTACAAGAGAGAAAAAAAATCTAAAGCAAAGTTTCCGTTGGTGTTGGTATTATTATGATTTTGTTAAAACCTAGTGCACTCATTTAAGAGGTGAAGTCTGTATAAAATGAACCCAAGGCCATCATATTGCGAGGAAGCTTTCAAAAGTTCGTAATTAATCAAGGTCTTTTGTGAATCAAGATTCATGCATGGATTAAAAGACCAATGCAGAAGTTAATTGGTTATTACTTTTTTTTTTTCGCCCGAACCATCCTGCAACAAACGTGATGATCTCTTAATACAATGTGAAGTCCGTCATGTTGAATGAGAATTTTTCAAAAGCATCCCCCACACTTTTTCTTGGAAAAAAAAAAAAAGGTTTTATTTCTCGCGCCAACGGTATCCCGGGGAAAAGTCAAAAGAATTATGTTTGCCTGCGATGGTGTTGATAGCTTTTTGCCGAAAAAGAAAAAAAAAAACTAAAATGGGATGATTTCTTGCGGAAAATAAATCCTTCCAAAAAATTAGAAGATTTTTAAAAGTTTTTTTTTTTTTTTCCTTTTGGTCGAGTCTTAAAAACGTGTTTTCGTCCGCTGCTGCAGTGTAAGAAATCTCTTTAAAAAAATCGTCGGTAGGATTTGTGGAAATGTAGCGGATTTTAACTAGATTACGCTTTTTTTTTTTGATAAAAATGAAACTACGAAAGATCTAGTATATGAAGCAGGCGTAAAGTATAATATAAAGAATATCGAACCTTGCGAAGAAGATTTGCATCTTGAGTAATGTTATTATTAAAGGAGAAACAATAAACTCTAACAACTCCTTTTCCATAGAATTATTAAAATTCTACTTTGAACAGAAAATCCTATTCTCATCATTCCGACACTTAACAACGCAATGAAATCAAGTTGCTTTTCTACGGCTTCGTTTTGATTTTTTTCCCTCGATTTTTTTCCCCCCATAATTTTTTTTATTTTCCCTCATTCCTTGTTAGTACTACGAACGGAGTGAGCCATTAATGCTTTTTTATTAAGCAGATGTGTATTTAAATCATTTTATGTGGAATATAAAATAAAAAAGTGCCCCAACTTCTTTTTTTTATAGTTTTTCTAAGCTATTAATTACTCGCGTGAATTTTCAGTGGTTTTTTTTTTCTCCTTTCCTTTCCGTGAACTCTCGCCACCGATAATGGCGTTATGCCAAATAGATTCTGACAAGTTAAATGATTTAGGGTTTATATCCAGTGCCCGAGAGTAATTCCCATCGCACCGATCACTATCGTCATCATTTTTCTCATTATTCATGATGGCTCATCTTTGTAGAATTTATTTTTCGGTTAGCTATTTAAATTCATTCCTTCCATTCTTTTCACGTTTTTTACAAAAAAAAATTTATCTACCGGTTACACAAAATGTATAGAAAAATGAATGACTGCCAGGATTCATTATACAGATTTTTGTTGGAAAATGATTAAATTTAATGATGGTTTCACTTCCAACGTCAAAATTATTAACCCTATATTCACAACTAATTTGATATCTAATCCGAGGTTTTCGATTACTTTGATTATTCAAGTCTCGTTTTTCTAATATGATGGTCAAAAAATCAGGCACGGTGCCACACGCGGGAAAGAGTGGGCGGGGGTAGGGGTGGAGAATGGTTAGACCCGTTCCTTTTTCTGCTTTTATTCGGATTTTCAAACTTGACTTTAAAATGTATCAGCATAATACCCATTCTTAAGAGGCCTTTATGCGCTCTTCCTAACCAGTCCGGTTTGCCAGACCCTCAAAAACAGCGTTTTTGTACAATTTTGCCAACCGGGTAATCATGGTAAATTTGGATTAGTGATTGCATGGTAGTGGGGTTTTTTCAATACCGCTGTAGGAAGCACCATTAACTCCCAGGTAAGACACACTCTAGAGTGAATCTTACCGTAGGTAGGAAGCACTCCTTGAGTGTGCTCTACCTAGGTATCAAAAACTCTAATTGGGTAATATAAGCTCTAGAGTGTTTTCAATTTTTAATTTTTTTCTAATTGTATAATTAAATTTTAAAAAAATGGGAGAGTGTTTCTTACCTAACCAGAGTGTATGATACCATGCACTCTGCGGGTAGTACACACTCTGCACTACCTTCAGGTAGTGCATACTCTGGAGTATGTATACGGTGAGTGTAACCTACCTTTCACACCTAGATTACGGTAAAAATTTTCTTCTCATACCGTTTTTTAAAAACCAGTACCGGTATTTAAAAAATAAATAAATAAAATAAAACTCTATTTCAGTTTTCGCATGATCTAATTTCGAATCCGGGATTATTTTTCCACTTAACCCTACTAAATTCTAGTTAATTACATGTATTCAGTAAGTATTTTCGTTTTTTAGAATTTATGTGCTCTTTGAAAATATTTCAGCAGAAAAAAAAATTATTTGATGAAAAATAACATAAGAGGGGAAAAAAATTCTAAGAAAAATAAGTTTTAGAGAGGAAAAAAAAAAGATTTTGCAGCAAGTAAACAATTCCTAGAAAATTCGGCTGGTTAAGTAAATCCGATAGCGGCGTTTTGCACAAAGGCAAAACCGAAAATGCTTTTCATTACTCTAGTAGAAACAGTCGTCTTTCAAACATAGTTTCTACTGTTGAAAACCGGTTTTTACAAGAGGCCTTGAAGCAGGGTAATATTTCACTTTTCATCCCGCTCACTCACTTTTCAACGTGGGGAAGAAAAGTTGGCTGAATTTTTTTTTTTTTTTTTTTTTTTCGATTAAAGACTCTAAAGACGCGTGCCCAATACATTAAAAGTAGATAACGCAGTCTTTTTAAGATCCCACTCGAATCTGTAATTCGTAACAACTCGGTATCGTTCGGTATAGTTCGTTCCGGGCGCGCATAACAAGGAAACTAGCGGTTATTTTCACTATGTTTCAGCACCTTTTTTTTTTCATATGGACTTAAAATCCACAGGGGGGGTGTGAGTTACCCCTTGCTCCTCCCCTTGCTACGGGGCTGCATATTAATTTTTTAAAAAACTCTGGCTTTCCTTCGTAATGAAAAGCAATTTACGTTTCTCGTCCTTGAAAGTTGTGTTTTGCAAAGCGGCCGAGTTGCGAAACACAACTTTCAAGGACTCAAACGTAAAGAGCTATTTTATAAGCGTGCATTATTTAATTTTGACTATTTTTTTCCCTTTGCTTTGAAACTTTAATACCGGCTTTTTTCAAACGTATTACCGCAATATCCGATTTGTTAAAACTTCCCAAAATATCAGTAATACCGGTATTACCGAAACCGGTATTGCAATTACTAATTTGGATGTAATCTAATCTAAAATTTTCAAAATGGCTTCCAAAAAATAATCAGTAAAAAAAAAGCTCTATCTATCATTTTTTACTAACTGGTTGGCAAAATTATACATAAAAAATGTCTGACTGTCTGACCCATGGACTATATTACGAATATCACACCTAAGTGAAAACAAGAGAGCTTATAATAATACTATGACTCTTTGTTTCATATTAAAAAAAATAAAAAAACTGTAAGACAGCAGTTTTTCTTTTATAAAACAATTTTTTTATTCAATATTATTTCTGAGAAAAATCTGTTTTTAAAAAGAAGTAAAAAATTCAATATTCTCTCCTTTTCTTAAGCCCGAGATTCGCTTGTTTAGAAAGAAAGAAAAGCTTCAGTTTATCTCAAGGTGATAAGGAACTGAAAACAAAGAATTTCAATGTTTTAAGTTTAATCTTGGATTTGTTGAAAGGAAAAACGTCATCCGCAGAGTTACAAATTTTCAATTCTCCAGACGTCTTTTATATTATTTTACCATTCTTTTTTGATTGCCTCATATTTTTACATTCAAATATTCCCGTTGTAACGTTCCCCGTACCGATATATTGAATGATGTTCAATGTCTGAGAAAAATTTTAACCCGGTTTTTCTTTCCCATTCTCCTTTTCTCTCTCTCGTTTTTTTTCTCCTCCCCCTCCCTAAAATTTGTAGTTTGCTTGATCGCAAATGTGGTCTTCTCTCGTATATCAAACCGATTTTTCAAAAATATAATACTGAGTTTGTATCATATATTTTGCGTGGTTGATTGATTTATCGCGTTTTAGTATTTATCTTTATATGCTCACAAAAAAAGATTCTTAATATTTTTTTTTTTTTTTGTATTTTATAAAAATAAAAATTTTCCTGAACATATAAAACACTAAATGATAACGATAATCCGATAACATAAATAAAAGAAAGCAATCCTTTTTTTTTTTTTCATAAAACTTCACGAGAGGAAAAATGCCTTTTGGTATCCGAAATCGATTAATAAAAGAACGAGTTCTGATCGTTAAGGAATTTGTAAAAATACAAAGAAAAAAAATACGATTGTAAGAAAAAAACATCTGACGGAATTTCGAGGAATAAAATAAAAAAAAAATAAAAAAAATCGGAAATCGAGAACTTTTTTTCCACGTATGGTAAATGTAAGATCTAGGGAAAACAATAAGGAAAAGGATCCCTATCCAAGCCTTACCTGTGTATTCCCTTTTGTTTTTTCCTCTTGGAAACTTCAGGCGGATAAGTTAAGCATTGGACTTTGATTTAAAATTCAATACAATCTTATTGTTTTCTGGGGAAAGGACAGTACAGTAATGCATTGAAATTGCTTTATAAAAGAATAAAGACGTTTCAATGATGATTATCATGTCCTCTTGCTATTGGATGGAAATTCAATTCCTATTTGATTCCGCTTCTTAGAAAGTTTTTCTTTCTACCGTTGCCATGAGTCGTACCTTTTTTTTTATTTCCATTTTTTTAAGTGGGACGAATTTTTTTTAAGTTTCTAGTGATACCCATAAGAACAAAAAGTTTAAACGAGAGTTATACCATTTTCCTTTTTTTGCAAATAAGATTTTTTTTTTTTTTTTTTTGGGGGGGGTGCTTTGCTCACTTGGTTCGTTTTTTCATTTAAAAGGAAAGCTGCTGGAAAATTGTTTACTCTGTTTATTTAGAAACTGCGTTTCGTAAATTTATTATTTATTTACGGAATTTCTTTCTTTTTTTCGATATATATTTAAACCTACAAAAATAAATTTACATATCAAATATTTTTCCACCTCTGCTCTTTTTTTTTCTTCTTTCGTTTTCCGGCTTTGAAATTAACTTCTTTTTAAGGAATGGAAGAATAAATATTCAAAATTGTAGTATATTTATTTGTTTTCCCGCACAAAAAAAGGGCTGTCAAAAGTGATGATGATTCTGAAATACGTACTTTAGCCTATATGTAAAAAATTTTTTTACTTCGGCACTGTTCCAAAGAAAGCCGTCATTTTTTTTTTTTTTTTTTCAGTTTTTGCTATTTTTGACTTTTTATACCTTTCTAAACCTAAGTTAGCAAAAAAAAATTTGTCTGTGTGATGTACCTATAGGTATCGGGGTCATGCGCACAACTCGAGAAAAAATAATCTCACCGAAAATTCGCTTTCGCCATTTTGTTCGGCAAGTTCAGACATACCTGATTAAATTTTGAACGGAATCCGTTCATCCGTTCAAAAATTGGGGCCATTTGAACAGAAAGGCTCAGGTGTATTACATGGAATTTGCATGTAGTTCCTAATGTATTTATATTTTTATCATTCTTTAATGGAGTGTAAATGTTTTGAACTGTTTCGAACATGTTTGAACAGGTTTAGCCCTGTTTTTTTTCTTCTAATTATATGTGCTTGCTTCAAAATGAGAGCGCTAAAATATTATACTTTTCTTGTTAGAGGAACTAAATCGATTGAAAATAGAATGCTTTCTGCTTGAAGGGTCATCCTAATTAGCAGTCATTTTATAACAATCTCCTTTTTTTCTTCTTCCGGGGAAGAAGGATCCCGCTCACAATGTAATAATATAAGCTGCTATCGAATTTCTAAAATGAAGTGCTAGATTAAGGGCTGAAAGAAACGCTGAAGAAGAAGGGGGAGGAGGAGGATGAAGAAGAAGAAGAAGAAAGGAGAAGGAAAAGAGGGGGTGAAAAGTGGGATTACCTCCAAGTGAGGATAAATGAAGCTGCCGATCGTATTCAGCTCTAGGCTTTCATGAACCCTCACGGTTAAAGACCACTGCTCTTAATTTATTGTCTCCCTTGTGTCTCGTAAGACCACGTCATCAAAACTTTTCCTTCCAACGGATCCAGACAACGATACAGTTACGTATGTGTCACACCTCCAGAGTGGACACTCCAATTAAACTTTCCTCTCGGAATTATTTATTTTTATCTCCCTCTTTAGTTCCGTGTATTTTTTTACTTTTGTTTTTGTTTTTTTATTTTTTTATATTTTATCCTTGCGATGAAAAAGTGCGTATCTATGCATTAGCGTTGGGGAAGTTAAACCTCTTCTAGGTAATGCTTCGCTTCGCGATAATAACTGATTTCAAAGAGATGTTAATGAGGTGTTGACGTAAACTGCTGACATGATCTGCTTTCCTCTCGTCTTTTGCATGAGAAATCCTTTTTAAAACAAAATGTGTGAATAATTTTTTTTTTGTCCCAAACAAAACACTTCCATGCTGTTGGCATTCTAATTGGATTTACAGATTGAAATATTTTACCAAGATAATCATTTTTTTTAATGGAAAAAAAGTATGAGCAAGCACATGCAATTTGTAAAACCGCATCCTCAACGTCCTGAAAAAATTTTATTTTCCGTTTTCCTTCTTTTCATACATTTTCCGCAATCGCTTACTTTTATTTAATTTTTTTGCTTTAGCCGGCTATTTATGAGCTTACAAGCGACAAAAAATTTTTAAAATTTAATTGCAGTTTTGTTTATTATTTATTGTATTTTTCTTTCGTGTATGTGTTTGTGTGTTATCAAAAGTAAAATCCGCCCTAAATTAAATTTCTGTGAATCCTCCCACAAAAATTTGAAAACCAAAGTTTACCTAAAAGCCTTCCTTTCTCCACTTCCCTCTTCCCATTCGAGAAAAAGAAATTTATTTCAAAAAGAAAAATGTTGAAAATAAATCGCGGAAAAGGGAAAATAAAAATATGTAGGGTTACAGGGATTTTTAAGTAAAGCCTCATAAAATATAACGTCTCTGAGAAAATTTTATATAAAAATAAGGTTTTCCGGTGCAAGAAAAAAAAAAAAAAAAAAAGATAAAGACGAAAAAAAATGAAAGATTTCTTCGTATGATCATCACCTGCGAGCTTTCAAAATTGATATCATTTTCGAAAGCTTTTATACAACTTGTCAACATTGGATTACAGAGCGGAAAATTTCCCCCGTTGAAGAATAGCCGTAGTGAATCGTTTTTTTTTTTTTTTTTTTTTTTTCTTTAAGAAATAAAAATGTTTTTAGACACAATATGTTTAGAAGCATTTAATGTACATAAACGCTCGGAGGAAACATGTAAAGCAGAGGGAACAATATATTACCATAATACCATTTCATTAGGAAGCTTCAAGAAATGTATAGTGGTGTCACAAAAGTTCATGCTTTATGATCGCTGTTAATATTATCATCAGCATTATCACAACATTATCATCTTAATATCGTTATTAATGCTGCATAAATTGAGTTATATAAAACTTTGAAACCAAGGACTTGTTTTTAAACAATCTACTTTGTTGTTTAAAAATTTAATTAAAGTTTTTTTTTTTTTTATTTGAGATTAACTAGTTTATACTGCAGGTAAAGCCGGAACGTTTTTTTCTCCCCAAAAAAAATTGAAAATAATTTTTGTTATTTTAGGGATTTCCGATTTCTACTAATCAAGCGGGCATCGTGTGTATTTATACGTAACAGAATGCAACAAGGGGGAGTTTAATAAATGCGTTAAAATTCTTTCAATATTTCATAAGCAATTATTTTTAAAGTGGATTTCAAACTCAGTTTTTTGGGTGCCACATTACATATTAATAATTTATAAATTTTAATGTCGATTTATTTTGTTGTTTTAAATATTTTTACATTTAATGTATAAAATTTAGTAATGGATTATTCTGATGGGAAAAATGCTTTTGTTTTTTATGCACTGTCAAATTAACTCCCCGTATTTTTAAATGGAAATGATTTTGTTTTGCGGTGTAATTTTGATCCGTTTTAATAAATCTAGGAAATTAGGGAAACAATTTTAGTTTTTTGAAATGGGCGGAGCCAAAGGAACGTATCCTGTTTTTCATCATAGCAGATGAATATACATATTTTTTTTTTAAGTCATTACACCTTCATTTTAATGTATGGAGCAGTAGGGTGGTTCAAATTTACCTTACTTTTCGCAATTTTGTTCTTCATGCGATTTTCACTTTCCTTATGGTCTAAGAACAAAAGGTAATTTTTTTCAGATTTTTTCGACCACGTTTAGGGGTGGCCCACGGCCATTTTGTGCTTGAAAAAAACTTTTTTTTGGCATTTTTTCAAACAAATTTTTCCGAAACTTTAGGAGTAATTCTTCCGGACCAAGCCAGGTTGTTTATGCGTTTTCGACGTCGTAGAATCCGAAAATGACCACCCCGTTTCGATCAGAATCACCCCTAACTGGCCAAACAGCTTTTTTTGGCCTAAAATAGCAATTTTCCGAATAAAAATCAAATTTCAAGGCGATTTTCACCTCTCTGAAAATTTTTTTTAGGTAATTTTATCATTCTAAAATATGCTTTCGGCATCGCGGAATCCGAAAATGACCACCCCGTTTCGATCAGAATCACCCTTATTTGACCAAACACCATTTTTTGGCCGAAAATAGCAATTTTTCGGCTAAAAATCAAATTTCAAGTCGATTTTCACCCCTCAGACAGTTTTTTTTGGGGATTAAATCGTGCTAAAATACGTTTTCGACATCGTAGAATCCGAATATAACCACTGCGTTTCGATCAAAACCACAACATTTTTTATGAAACTCGACTGGAAATTGGATTGTTTATCGAAAAGTTGTTATTTTTGGGCAAAAAACGGTGTTTGGCCAGTTAGGGGTGATTCTGACTAAAACGTGGTGGTTATATTCGGATTCTGCGATGTCGAAAACGTATTTTAGCACGATTTAATCCATAAAAAAATCGTCAGAGGGGTAAAAATCGACTTAAAATTTGATTTTTAGCGGAAAAATTGTTATTTTAGGCCAAAAAAAGCTGTTTGGGGTGATTCTGATCGAAACCATTTTCGGATTCTACGATTTCGAAAACGCATAAACAACCTGGTTTGGTCCGAAGAATTACTCCTAATGTTTCGGAAAAAGTTTTTAGAAAAATGCCAGAAAAAAAAAAATTTTTTTTCAAGCACAAAATGGTCGTGGGCCACCCCTAAACGTGGTCGAAAAAATCTGAAAAAAATTACCTTTTGTTTTTAGACCATAAGAAAAGTAAAAATCGCATGAAGAACAAAATTGCGAAATGTAAGGTAAATTTGAACCACCCTAATGGAGCAGCGACTTGGTTCTTCAGTTGAAGCTTTCTGCATGATGACAACCTGACGTTGAAAATTTAAAAAAAATTCTGTTCAATTTTTTTTTTTTTTTTTAATCAGAGCAGAAAGTCTATTTGTTCCTACTTTTCCCAGTTTTGAGACCTGACTTCATGTTTTTGAAGAAATGTTCATTGTTAGGGACATTCCCCGTGGGAAGTAATAGGACAGTCTTCCCTTGAGGTCATTCCATGATTCGTATTTCCGCTGAGCTTACCTTACGACCTCTTCATTTTGGAAGATTATCGTTGTTTTATATATATTGTGAGGTGTTTGAAGTAATATTTATAGTGAGGATTGATTTTCGAAATTGGAACTAATAATAGATCTCATGCTAAGTACTAGTACTAATAATACATATCTCATGCTAAATTTTATTACCGCCCAACTTTTTAACAACCAAGTTTCCAATCCCGAAAATCAATCCTCAAAATAATCTTGGAACAGTAGCGGCCTGCAATATTTATAGTCCTTTACGACCTAGTGCTCGAAGCCTGGTGACCGATTTGACCTTTTTAAAAAAGGTCTCGAAGACTGATTTGGTCTTTTTTAAAGACCGATATGGTCCCGAAAAGATCTTTTTTCAAGCCCAATTTTAAAATCAATCTCGAAATTGACCTTTATCGGACTTCAAAATATTCCTCGACGGGCAATTTTTTCTTTTGCAACCCTTGCATTGTAATATACTGTTTTTGACCAGAAATCAAGCGTATATTTTGCCTAGCTCTACCTCCGATGGACCATCCGTTTGTGAGAGGTTCATCCATTTTTCCAATGGACCTGTTATTTCACCAATGAAATGTTCCACGAGGGGAAAAAAACGATCTTTGACCAAAACATCCGTTTTTAAATTGGAGGTGGAAAAAAAAAAAGTTGATGTTTATATTCGGCCTATCGAGTACATTGCTACACACAACAAACAATCGTTTTTATGGTTCATGCCCTTATTCGAAACCGGCATTAACACTTTAATTCTCCCGAACCCCATATGCAGCAGGAACAATAATAAAAATAAGAAAACCTCATAAAGTAACCAACGGGCAAAGAGCAAATTACATCCTGGTGGCGCTGCACAGCTAACTGATCATAAAAATGTGGTCACTGAAATTACGTTCCTATATTTTTTTAAATGGACATGTGCCCTATGTGCGGTAAACCTAGAATTTATTTACACTCTTCAATAAAAGAGGGAGTTAAAATAGATTTTATAACCTAACATGTTTACACTTTTTTTTAAAAGGCAAATTCGATTAAAAACAGTCATATTGATACAATCCCTGATCAAAAATTTAATTTTTGATTCATTCTTTTTTATTTTTTTATTTCATATTTATTTCCATTTTATTTTATTTTGTACTACTTTTAAGAAGTTGATTTTGGAAAAGTTTATATTGCACATAGATCAGCAGTTTAAATCTCATTCCTTTACAAGGAAGAACGGGGAAGAGGAGCAGGAGAATAAAATTTCCTTACTTCCACATTCCCTCAAGCCTAAAAGAACGTTAATGGGAATTTCCCGGTCGTTTGGCGAAATTTATAGCTTGGTTGAAATCACTGCACTGATCGGGGAATGTTGCATATAAAAAATAAAGTGGTTGCCGTTTCCATTCGTGCCAACTTTTCTTTTAAAAATAAAAATAAAAATAGCTCAGAGGACTCAGAATTTTAAAATGGAGAAAACAAAACAAAAAAAAAAAAAAAATGAAAAAAATTATATTTTGAAGCGGATGTCGATCTTTTTCCGAAGTATATTTAGATGTAAGTAAAATGGGTCAGTTTATCCGACTGTTTTAATTAAACTCATGTAGCTTTCAATATTATTGTTTACAATGTGCAGCTCCGGGGAAATTTCAAATTCCAATTTTTCAATTTAAAAAAAAAAAAGTGTTTTGATCGTAAGAAGATACGATTTTTTTGGATTAAAATCATTTTTCAAAATAACTCACAAAATTCGCATTCATTTTTTTTTTTTCCCTTTTTTTTTTATAAAATCGGGATTATAGTATGTTTTTTGCCTGAAATTAAGCTCTGTAGAGATCTAAAAGTCTTGTGATGCAGTTTTTCGTCAGTACCTAGGCCCTTCAAGGACTCTCTGCTTTTCCGTATTTCATAGCTTGCCAACTTACTTTTGTTTCGCAAAACTGCGGTGCAGGACAAATTTTTATAGTATAAAACGCGAATGTACGTAGGAAAACGCTTCTTAATGTGAACATGCTCCATATCGTCTTTTCGACGGCTTTTTATTCTTAACTTACACTTTTTTCGAAATTTTGTTTTTTCAAAAATTCATCGAGCCGAACTAAGATTGAACCGTTTTAAATAAAGTATTAAAAAGTTCTGACCTCGAGAAAATTGACTTGAATGATTTTATTGCTCCTAATAATCACATTAGCAATAGTAATAGAAAATAAAAGAAGAGTTTTTATGTTAAAATGTTTTTTAATTTTTTCAGGTTAGGTCTGATTTGGGGATGCAGTAAAAGGAGGTCCTAGAAGCAATGAATTGAGTTACTTTTATATTCTTCGGAAGACTTCTATTCGGGTAAGTGATTTTGATTTATGCGTAAGGAAATGCCCGAAAATTGTTCACACTTTGTTGTATTAACATCGATATTGACATGATTGTTCCACCGCGTATAAAATTGCATAAAAAACTAGTTGATCTGATAGGGGTTTTATTGAGGGTTAGCAGACCACATTTATAGATCATAGTTATGGGTTTATTCAAGTAAATGAGGAGGGCCAATAATCCGGGTTTTTGGTCCTCCCTCCTGCTATCTCGGCTTATGCGACGAATAACTTCCCGGACACCAAAGTACCGGTATAGTATGGTTTTCATACTTTACAAGTCGCAAGCCTGTAGGTGCATGCCGCCACCTTCAAAATTATTCTTCTAGGTTTTGGTATCAGTGTAATGAAATCAAACGAATCGTGTGATTCCATTACACTGTGTGATAGAATCTACACCCAAAAAAATGAATATGCCTCGTTCGCAATACAAACTGCGTTTCTTTGCGACAATATTCGTGGGTGCTTGTCCCGAAGCATAATGGCGCCGAGTCTAGCAATTACGCTTTGTGACCTAGGCTTTAAAAAGAGTATTTTTTATATCAAGGACAGCAAGGGGCACTTTTCTGAACTGGAGACAGCGGAGTTGCCAAGCCGAGCCGAAGACGAGCCGAAGACGCTATCTCAAATTCAGATAAGGGCCCCTTGTCCTTGGTATAAAACATATTTTTTATTACGAATGAAAATGAAATAGTATTTTTCAATGCAAGGACTGCAAACGACAAAATTGCCCGTCGAGACCGAGTTTTAAGCCCGAGTCGAAGGCTAGGGCCTTAAATAGGTCGAGACGGGCAAGTCGTTTGCATTTCTTGCATTGAAAGATATTTTTTATCACAAGGTACAGCGTAAAATAGTCTGTAAATAAACTGCCCAGTACTGAAAAGTCCACTTTTCAGTACCGTGTGATGAAAAATATTTTAAAAGTAAATTCTAACGACAGATATTAGTATTAGGTGTCTATTTGTTTAACCCCTTCCTGTCTAATGCATCCATATGGATGCACGAATAAAATACTCGGTAGCAACCAGTATGCGCCAGCAAAATCAAGGAAAATAATAATAATAAACTTGGTCAGATTTTGACGAAACTTCGTAGGTGGGAATATTTAAGGGCGCTCTTCTCAAATTTGAAGTCGGAATTTACCGATTTTCAGAAACAAAATGGCGGCAGACCCTTTAATGGCAGAACCTAATAACTCATAAGTTATATTTTTTTTATTTTTGACAAGTTACTCTTTAAAAAAATAATTAGTTGCCCTTGATAATCGCCCATAGTGAGTATTACTCGGAAAAAACAGTTAGATGAAACGGATATTGCGCCTATTATTAGCTTATGGCTATTGGTATAATGGTTTAGAATTATTAAAAAAATAACTTTTTCTGAAGTTTTTCGTAAAAATATCTTTGTAAGGGGCCTTCTCGAGCTCCTACGTCGAAATGGACTCAAAATTCGAAATCTCTGACCTCGAAACCATAGTTTAAAATCCCTAAAAAATAAAAAATTGAGATTACGGCGTTACATTTAACTCCTATGTACGGATTGCCTAACACTGGATTGCAAGGCGCCGTACTTACTAGGGTTGGGTTTAGGACCTCTCTGATATCCAGAAAAAACATTTGCACCAGCCCTATAAATTTCGTCCGGGAGAGTCCAATCTTAAAAATAGGCCTAGACAGGAAAGGGTTAAACTCTGGAGAGGGCACGTGAGAATTGGAACAGGATTGCCAATTTTATTTTCTAAACCTTTTCATTATAAATAATAACATAGAGTATAAACAATTTTTTTTTCGGTATTCTATGGTATCAAAAAGTTAACTTTTTAGTCCTAGGAAAAAAAAGTAATGTTTTTTGCTCCTCCGAACAGCACCTAAAAAGGGACTTTCTTGCGTATGAGTATAATGAAAAATGCTTTGTCGCAAAGCATTTTTTCATTGACAGGAAAGCATAGACATTTTTTGGGTGTACAAAAATCGTGTAATACGCAGTAAAAAATATTATGTTAATATGTTCTAAACGGTCCACATAAATGTTTTCTGTTTTTTTTTCCCCCAAAAGGTAAACATATACAAAAACAACATAAGAATTATGTGGATCTACTTATGCTGATTTTGACATAATACTTTTTACTTTGTAGAATTATACACCGGGGCTCAAAAACCCAGGTTTTCGGTCCTCCTTCTGAAGTCTAATTCAATACATTAAATCCTCCCCCTCGGAGGTCCCACTAGAAATGTTGCTTAAGTATTTGTAAGATGGATAACTGAGGGTAAGGTGATAAGTGAGGTTAAATTTTAAAAAAAATTTAAACATTCGCACTCCCTTCAACCAAAAAAATAAAGAAACTTTCGCACTCGCGTATCCATTACTTTGTAAGCTTATATTACCGGCTTTGAAGGTGATAAGGTGTGTGTATATAGGTATAAGCTGATCGCTTTATCTGAAGGCCTCAAAGTTTTTAATTCCGACAAACAAGTTGACTTCCATCCTAAAAGAGAGATTAGTTTAACATGACATTGGTTTATAGGGCGTGCAACATGCTCCACTTTATCCATGTCATTCGTAACCTCGAACTCAATGACTTTTTGAAAGTGACGAAAGGGGAAAGCCGATATTCATCATTTTTAATGTTCTTTAGGGCAAAATGGTGTTTTGGTGCCCAGCTGTTGGTTTAAGAAACTTTTCCTGTAGTCGGAAGTTGATAATTATAAATTGAAAATGCATAATTATGAATTTAAGCTTTTATAAGTTTTTGCATTTAATTTATTCGATGCGTGCTGTAAAGAGCCTTTTTCGTTTTCTTTTAAATAAGAGATTCATGGCGCGAGTTTTCAGATGAAAAGAGTGACTTATCAAATTTAAAATCTTAAAAAGGCAGTCACATCCTTGTATGAAAGGGGAATTTGCGGAAATTATTACGGTTTTAAAACGAGTAATACGAAAGATCAAAAAAGAAAAATAATGAAATAAATAAATTGAAGGCAAATACTGAAAAATATATTCGATTTGGTGGAGCATTTTAATATGAATAAATTCCGCATTCATCTAGCTAAAGAGAAAGTTGAAGCGATAAAAATTACACCAGTAAAATATTATAAAAACCCGGAAACTTTTCAGGAAAATTTTTAGCTTTTTTTTTCGGAAAAAATATACATTCGGAAAAAGATTAAATCTTTATTCTTTCCCATCCATTTTTTCCTCGTATAACTTAATTTTAAGGTGACTGTTACTTAATTTGAGGATGAAAGAGGAAAAAAAGAAGGTTATTTTTCATCTGATTTTAAAATCGCAAAATTGGATACTCTTTTTTTTTTTTTTTTATCACTTTTTTTATCCCTTTTTTTTTTTTGCTACTGATAAATCGTCTCCGTTATTCTTACGTATTAATGTTAATTCAGAACTCCTCGCTTTTCCCACTGAATACTTAAAGTTTTCAAACGTATGCAAAGAGCTATTAAAATCCTTTTGCAATGGAAATTAAGGAAGTTGAACAAGCGATTGCTACAAGGGAATTTTCACGAACCTAAACCGGGGAAGTAACGCCGGCTATTTAATCATAAAGCACACGAAAAAGGGATTTAAAAAAAAATTGGTAATTCCGCAATTCATATCGGGTTTTTGTTGCACAAACTGCCTTTTTTCTATATTATTGAAAATTCGATCCTTAGAAATAGCTGATTTATGTGAAAAATATTTTTGAACAATTAGTTGGGGGGAAGGGGGGGGGGAGGGGAAGGTTGATTATTTCTCGAAAGTAATTTCGGTTTTCGCCCTTTCCGAAAAACAATAAACGTTTATATTCCCCTGATTCTGCAACTTTCGCAAAATTGAAAACTTTTCCCCCTTTTAGTAACAGAATTATCTCGCTTCGTGACTCTTGATTCCTTTTCTTTTTTGTAAATAAATTTTGAAAAAAAGTTTATCCCCATTGCTTTGGGCAGTGGAAAGTTATCGCAAAGGTTTGAATGTTGTGTAGTAAATCATCACTGGTTTGATAACTTTTAATTAAATTAGCTGACTAATGTTTGTTTCATTAGTTAATTAACTTGCCTTGAATATTTTTTTTTTTTTTTTTTTTGAAATTGGTTTTAAATTTTTAGTGTTTTATTATTCAAGCAACATATTATCTGATCAGAAGGCTATATTTGTGTAAGCGATTTTTTTTTTCTTTTTGTTTGTGACCATTATTAATAAGCCATCAAATTTTAAGGCAATGATAAAATGAATCTATTTATTAACGTGAAGAAATTTTGCCGATTAGAAATAACTTTTAGATTGTTTAGAAATCGTTTCAGAAATTTTCCGGGAAATTCAAGAAAATTTCCCAAAATTTTATTTCCTGTTATTTTGGATGTAGAGTCAATACACAACCTTTTCTAAACCCGTTATACGCATTTAAACCTTTAAAAAGCGCCGCTCCGCCCGAATTTTAGTATAGGCAACCCGCATTTCATGCATGCAATGAAAAAAATGTCGCATAAAGTTTTGTAAAGTAATCGAAAAAAAAAAGGTTTTTATGGGTTAAAACCCATAAAACCCTTAGATTTCAAATTTGATACAGAATAACAAAATTTCAGACAGGAAATCCAATATGACGAACAAATCAAATTATTAATATACGTATACAGTAAAAAAGTTTGTGATTGTGTGTTTTTGAAAAATTTTTTGTGTCAAAAACGACCCAATTTTTTTTTTTTTTTTTAAAGTTAACTTAGATTGTCATAGGAATATAATATCAACATAATAGTATGTCAAAATTGACATAAAAAGTGACAGGCAGAGTATGTGGACCGTGTGTGTTAAAAATTCACAAAATATTTTACTGTGTATCAATATTGGATTCTAATAAAATCAAAAATCCAACTTCATATCTGAAATCAGCGTTTCATTTTACGCCTGTACGCTGAATTTCAGGCAATTTCAATGGACAATAACTGAAATTTGATATTGGAGTCATTGGCATCCTTGGGATGCCTAAATGTTAACCAGAATAAGACATAAAACAGAAAATCAGCAAATACAATAGCAGTAAACGGAGAAAAAATAAAACAAATAAATAAAATAAAATAAAACGGCAACAAAATCGGATATACCTAAACCGCATGGTTTTAGATTGCAAAAGGGTTCCGAAATATTTTTTACCCCGTATTCTAATTTTTTTGTAATTGAAAAAAAAAAAAAAAATCTCGATACGTGCCGAACACCTTTCTTCTTTTTTAAAAGGAAATTACAAATGACCATAAGCTGTTTAGGTTTTCTAATAAAAAGTTTTATTAATAATTCAAACGAAGGGTAAAAAGAGTACATATAAGGAGAGAGAAAAAAAACGAGTCTTTCTTTCGCCCAAAGTCTTTTCATTTTCCTAATAATATTTTCAACTTGTTTAATTTTTTATAATAATTCCTGGTAAAAAGTAAAAACCCTCGCATTAAAAAAAGTCTTAAATTTTATTTTCTCTTTTATATTTGGTTCGTGCTCGTTGTGATTTTGCGGAAACCTGAGGTGCTTTTAAATATTAACCGAATCATTTTCACAGGCTTTTAGCAACTTCAAAAAGAATTAATTCGTACTCTGCAAAAATAAAGGAAAACCAGGAAAAAAGGTTTTGTTCAGGTTTGTTAAGGTATTAATTAGTTCGTTTACATCACCGGCTGGTTAGCCGGGCGGTGGAGGCATTTTAACGATAAAAAAATATGCAAAAGAAATTTTTTTAAATCCGGTATTTTATAAATGAGAACCGGGGTCTAACCGCCCCGAAACCGTGTCTAAACTTTTGGTTATGTTCAGAGTTTGCAGATCCATGATTTTAAATGCACGAAAAAAGACTTAATCGTTCTTAGGCCCATGCTTTATCATTTTTAATTGTTTTCGCAATAAAAAAAATGCTTCTTTCCGATAGACTTGTGCAGCGCTCTAGCTGTGAAATTTGGAACTATTTCAACAACAAAAAACCATACAGCCTTTTTCATACATTTTAAATATTGAATTTTTGGCTCTGTTTCGGTGCGATCCGATGTCATTTTCATTTGTAAAATACCGAATTTTCGAAAAAAAAAAATTAATTTTTTTAAATCAATATAATTTTCCACTGCCCGGCTAAACGGCCGATGGTGTAAACAAAACGACCTTTACTTTATAAATTACAAAAAAAAAAAAAAAAAAAAAAAATGAGGCGATTTTGATTTAAACATTTTTCCTTTGATGCAAAAAAGAAAAGTTTTAAAATTCAAGTCAATTTTTTAATCTTAAAACTAAAAATGTTTTTATAAAGTCTGGCGTAATGTTATTTTTTTTATTAAAAAAAAATGACAATTTTTTTTCCTGTCTGTCAATAATTGATTCTTTTCTTGGCGAAAAATATCAAATATTATTTTTCTACTTTTTTCATAAAATATTTTATCTGTTTGTGAACCTCCCCCACGTTAAAAAAAAATACGATTAAAATCATCGAATTTTTATGAGAAAAAAAATGATTGAAATGTTTGTTTTTTGCAGCTGACTGAATCTTGCTATCGAGCGAAAAAAAAAAGCCGCTTTTACCTTTGAAGTATTACTTTTTAATTCAAATGTTAAGCAAACAAGTAAAAAAAGTCATATTAATTTTTTTTTCTTTTTTTTTTCGAAAAAACTGGTGGATTTTTTCATCGTAAAAAACGAAAGAATATCTAATTCGAATAATGAATAGTGATGGGTATTACAATGGATCAGCGCCAGTTCATAATGGAAATGTTGTCGCCAATCGAACCTTTTTTATTTTTTCGAAAATTGATCTTTTCGACCGCATGTCAAATTAAATTTCGACGGGTCTGAATTTTTTAATAATTATCCATCCTAAGCAAAATGTTTTAAATTGCTGAAGACAATTTGGCTGGCGGAATTTCAATATTTTCATTTTTTTTTTTTTTTAAATGAATTTTTATCTGAATAGTCGTAATTAATTTTTTTCCCCTCTTCAAAATATAGCAATATTTTGAACTAACGAAAGTTACAAAAAGCCTACTTTATCATGTGATTTTGGAATCGGTCCAAATTTCCGAACGATTTATATTATAGCAAAATTATTATCCGCTATTAGGTTTTGTGATTTTTATTTTATGCTTCAGATTAATTGGTACGATTTATAGAGTTAGTGGCCATTCAAGTATTATGTAGCATGTTAAGGTGGGGGGAAGAGGTGTTTGGGAAAATCTTACTATTGTTTACAAGGGGAAGGAAGTGAGACTAGTAAAATCCTAAATCAGCGCAAAATAATCGATTTTAAGGACTGAAATCTTACGTAATAAAAAAGAGGGGGATTTTAAAAAAAACTCACTTCAGCTTGCAAGAGATGGAAAAGGGGGTCTAAAATTACGGAATTATGCTTAATTAATACTTGAACGGTGCCTAATAAATTTTTTTAAGATTTAGAAAACTTTTCTTTTTCTTCGAAAGGAAATATGATTAATCAAGTTATGATCGTTCCTCAGTTAAACGCTTTTGCGATATTTTTGATGGGATCCCTTTCGGGGCTTGAAAATCAGAAAATAGTAAGTCGAAAGGGAACTTCTGAGTTTGATGTCGTTGGACGTGCTTTTGAAAATAGTTAATTCTTTCGAAATATTGTATGTTTTTAAAAATATTGTTAAACAGAAAATTAACATACGCAAGTCAAAGAATGGAATATTTAATTATTTTGTTTAAAACCCGAATAGCCTCTCGAAAAAAGATTGTTCATTTTAGTGGTAAGTCTGTGCCATTTACAATGCTAACGGTTATTTCAGTGCAAAGCAGAGCATTGTAGGTAGAAAAAGAACTGTTGTTCTGATTCTTAATTTTTAAAGGGGATCTTTCATCCTAAACACGATTTCTAAAAAATATCGACTTATGACCTTCTGGTTTTTAAATGAAGTCCTATTCTTGACTTAGTATTCCGGAAGTGTAATAAAGATCGTAATCTTCTAAAGGGATTTCGTTTTATCTTAGTGCGGTCGAGTTTTTGAAAACGATCTTACCTTGATTGGTCTGCCAAATCGAATATTTTTCGAGAACGGATATAATAATCCGAGCAGGCACGTGATGATTCACAAATAGGCGACCAACCGATTTTCGTGGTTATGGGTTGGATTTTAAAAGGCAGGCTTTGCTAATGACGAAAACAAGACACCTGAATTTCTCTTTTAGAGAATCATTTTGATTTTATGAAGTTTGAATTATAAACGAAAAGTAGGTTACCTGGAATTCTGACCCCTTACTTTTAAGCCAAACGATCAAAATATATTTTTTCATTTTTATATTTTACAAAACGTTCCCGCTTTTTTTTTTTTTTTTTTTTTTTTTTTTTCAAAAAATATGCAGCAAAAGGACGACAAAAGACTCGATTTCGCGAAAGTTTCAAAACAACAGCAGCAGCCAAAAAAAAAAGTCAGATGAATATTAAAAGAGAAAAGAGAAATGGTAATGAGCAAGTATGATTGTCTGCGGAGGGTAGCCGCTGTCAAGTTAAAAACTTAATTTATACAACATGTAAATTCAATTCCAAAATGTAAATCAAGTTTATCTTACTGCCACTTCTTCCGTTCCATCAAATATTGGGTTGTTTTCATTTTACGAAATTTCATTTTAAAATTATTTTTAATTACGAATTTGTGTAAATATAAACTGAAATCGAATACAAGGCTCCGGTTCCGGATATTCGCACAGATAAAAAAAGAATTCCTTTTTTTTTTTTTTTTTTTTTTTTTCTTTTTTTCCTCCCTTCAGTTTTTCCGTTTGGAAAAATATTAAACGTCTGTTGAAGAAAGCATGCAAATAAACGAATTTGTTTGACAGCCTAAAGTCTGAGTGCTATGAATCTAGGTTGACAGAAAGGAGAATAAGAGAGAGAAACCGGCCGTACAACCCTAAAAATCAATCACTTTAAGAAAAGCTTTCACGGTAACAACAGAGAAAACTAGAAGGAGAAGAAAAAAAAAACCTTTTCAGTAAGAAATAAAAAAGACGTCCAGTCTGTATGAAAAGGACATGCATCACAAAAACATTTTTCATCGAATGAGAATAAAAAAAAAAAAAAATTCTTTATGAAAAACTGAGAAATCGTAGAAATTTGTTGGTCGGCCCTCTTTTTTTTTTCCTTTTCGATCGTTTTGATTAATTTAAAAATTCGGTTAAGTTGAAATGTATTCATTTTTACTGACGAATTTATTATTTTTATTTGAAAATTTTGTTATGGCGAAATGAAAAACTAAAAGGGTTAAAAAGTTTTCAAAGTTGTATCAAGTGAAAAAACATCCGGTCTTTGTTTTTTCTGAGTTTCAATGATCTGGAGAAAGCTTTCACATCTGTGTCGTTTTTCTTTTCTTTTTTTTTCCGAATAAGTTAGACATCGCGCCAGGATCTTTGGAAAGAAAACCTACTGAATATAATTTTAAATTGAAAGGAAAGGAAAGGAAAAAAAAAAACTGCGAATGTGAAAGCTTATAAAATCTCTACTCGTGGTTTGTTATTCAGTTATGTTATGTTATTTTTTATTTTTCTGAAGACTGGATAATTAATTATTTTGCTTGGAATTATGGGTTTTAAGCAATCCGGAAATTTATTAATTTTTAAAGCATTATTTTTCTTTTCGTTCCATTAATTCGGATTCTGTCCCCGAACTAGGGCAAACATTTTAAGATACATTATCGCACGCTACGTTTTTGTCTCAGAAAAGAGGGAAAAAATTCCGGCGAACTCCGAAAGAAATCCTAAACTTAAGACAAGGGGTTAATTGCCGAAACCATTTTTGAAAACAACAGAAGAAAACTCATCTGTATCAAGTTTGCAAAACTCGTTCCTTTTGTAAAATTCAGAACGTCACGGGGAAAAACCTCAAGTTTGTTGTTGCCCGAAAACACATGGTTTAATCATCCCCTTTTTTCCGGTGTTCTGAATTCTGAAAAGGCTTTTATGAGTTAAGCTTAAAAAGAAATGGCATGACGTGACGTCATTAACACATGCATCAGATTGAGCTGACTTTCTTTTTATCGAGAGCAGGGAAAAAAAAAAGAGGGATAGAAAATAAGAATGTGATGAAATTTATACGTATGGAGAGAAAATTTACATCATGAAACGACTCCTGATTTTTCCTAGGAGGGAGATTTAAATCTGTAAAAAATGAGGCTAGGCAAGATGAAGGAGGAAAAGGGAACGGTTATTTTTTTAGAGATTTTTATTATAAATCTTTGCCGCGTATTTAAATACCTGTTTAACATGGTGATTTAAGAGATATGATGGAGGCTGGGTCGTGTAGATTAATGGAATCAAATAATTAAAACGGCCCACGATTAGGTTGATACTTCATTTATTCAAGCCTGATGGCCATTTCGGTTTTTTAAAAAACCATCATCAGAGGCAATCTACAACAAGAAACGAAAAGATCAATAAAACGATAACTTAAAAGATTAAAAACAAATTAAACAGATCGGTATGTAAAAAGCCACATTTTTAAACAATTGTAGGAATTAAATTAAATAAATTAAACGAATAAATCACAAAAATACCTAGTCGGAAATTAAAATAAAAAATTCGCCTAGTCATTGCGAAAAAACAAAACAGACGTGTCAAAAGAAATTCGCACTATCGTAGAAATTCACAGTTAATAAATCACGACAACTTTAAGCTCGCGCGTTATCTAATATTTGAATTTATCGCAATATCAAAGACTGTAGAAGAGTTAATGACCCCGGAGTCTTTATTTAATAAATTGAAATTTTGTTTTTTGAATTTATGGATAAAAAAGCTTTCCCATGTTTTCACCAAAAATGGATCATTGACTTCTTTAATTAAAGATAAGTTATTAATTGAGAAAACCAATTGTTTAAAAATGTTTAAAAATGTTAATTGTTTAAAAATGTGGCTTTTTACATACCGATCTGTTTAATTTGTTTTTAATCTTTTAAGTTATCGTTTTATTGATCTTTTCGTTTCTTGTTGTAGATTGCCTCTGATGATGGTTTTTTAAAAAACCGAAATGGCCATCAGGCTTGAATAAATGAAGTATCAACCTAATCGTGGGCCGTTTTAATTATTTGATTCCATTAATGGTGATTTAAGTTTTGGTTTAATTCTGGGAAAATAACCAGGAAAAATTATGAAAGTTGAAAATTACTTTTATATTTTGCTTTTGTTTTATCCGGTTTTTTTTTAGTCTTTGAACCTTCTGTTCTTGAGTTGAAAGGTTTTTGTCGTTACGAAAAGATTTTTTTGTCATCGGTTTCCTGGAAATATCTTGTTTAAGTAATTTTTTAAAATATTTGATTCCACGAATTGAAGATTCTGAGCATTAAGTATTTTGTTGTTTTTAATCGCGTCTTTTTCCTTTTCTGATTCAACTATTTAGTTGCCCATTATTGCAGTGATTTCTGAAAATCATCCGACAATTAAATAAAGAAAAATCAGGAAAAAGGATCTGAGTCCTTGTTTTTGTTTGGAATGTTCTCACAAAAGCGAATCATACGATCTAAATGTAAACAAAAACAATGAACTTCGATCCTTTTTCCCGCTTGCTCTTCAAATGTAAAATGTTCATTGTCCTTGTGATTCAAATCTGTCCATTTATGTTGGATACATTCTTTTGTTCCAAACCAGTAAATTCTTTCGTGATTGTGGATTTTTACGGAGAGCTAAATCCGCTCGGGGGATGTCGGTTACTATTTTAATAAAATGGCGCCGCACTAAAAGAAAAAGAAATATCTTGAACAAGCTCCGCCTTGCAACAAAACTACGTCCGTGAAGTTGGCAGGACCCAGTCAACGGATTTGATCGAAAATAGTCTTATATAGTAGCTTTTCATTGTTCTTTAATAGTTCCGTGATTGTTCCAATTTGTTCTCTAACCTGAAAAAAACTGGAGCCAAAAGTTGGAGGGTCCTGCTAACTTCACGCGAACAGGACCCAATTTGAATTTATCAAAAATTTTTGCCTTTGTCGGTTGCTTTTGATTTGTTCTTCATTGTTCCGGCCAATTCAACGTTTGTTCTGCAACAGGTATGACAGTATTAGGAGGAGTAAGGGCACTGCCAACTTCACGGAAATAAAATAAAGTCAAATTCAGACGTTTAAATAGCTTGAATCGATTTCATTTTGTTTGTTTTCCGAGAAAAAGGTTTGTTCTTGTACGAAAAATACTATCAGGTTGAATTTTTCATTTTTGGAAAGACATTCTGGGTGTGAAAAAATCATGGACTATTTGTAATAGGCCTATTTAGGACTTGTCTATCAATGTCTTTTTGATTGTTCTGAAATGTTCTACAAATATTTCGGTACTCCATCTTCTCAAATCCTGGAAATACAGACTTTTGAGGTCTGCATGCAGCAGGACCCATTTTTTCCCCCCAATAGAGCGCGCCATCTTTCCGGTTTGTTATTCAATCTGCTGCCACGTCGGGTTTACAGTGTTCTTTTTTTTTTGTCCATTATTGATCAGACATCGATTGTTCTCGTTTGTTCTCAATTGTTCTCGTTTGTTCTCGATTGTTCTCGTTTGTTCTCGTCAGGAAAACGTTTAAGTTTATTTGTGACTGAAAGTTCTGATCAAAATTTGTTTGTTCTTGATTGTTCTGGTATTAACAAGATAATTTAAAATACCTGGCATTATTGTAGTGATGAAACATCGTTTGTTCGCATTTGTTCTCGATTGTTCTCGTTTGTTCTCGATTGTTCTCGTTTGTTCTCGTTTGTTCTCGATTGTTCTCGTTTGTTCTCGTTTGTTCTCGATTGTTCTCGTTTGTTCTCGTCAGAAAAACGTTTTAATTCATTTGTGGCTGAAAGTTCTGATCAAAAGTCGTTCGTTCAGTCGTTTGTCAGGGAAGAACAATCGAGAACAAACGATTTCTGATCAATACAATAATGCAAGGTATTCCAAATTATCTTGTTAATACCAGAACAATCAAGAACAAACGACTTTTGATCAGAACTTTTAGCCACAAATGAACTTAAACTTTTTCCTGACGAGAACAAAAGAGAACAATCGAGAACAATGTCGGTTGGATAACTTTGATTTTGCTTTCCCGGTTTTTGTTTGCTTCGAACAAGTTGAAACTTGTACCAAAAATAAAAGAAAAAGTCAAAGGAGTTCGTTAGATACCTAAAATTTGTTTTTTTTTCGTAAATCGAGTGTTAGACAAAACAGCCATTACTTCCGGTATTTTGTGAAGCCTCCTCTTAAGAAAATCTTATTTTGAGCAGGGCTGCGGTTCCCATTCCGATGCCGATTCCTAAGATTATTTCCTATTTTTCCGGCCGATTCTGATTCTGATTCCGATTCCAACTCGAGAGCAAAAATTTAAGTTTCCGATTCTGATTCCAATTAGAAAGTATTTCAGTGGTATTGATTCCGATTCTGCTTCCGATATTTCCAAAAATGTACTAATCGTAAAAAGCCTTTATTAATACATTTCAGCTCAGTTATAATCAAAATTATTTTTCGATGCCGATTAAGATTCTAATTCTGACCTATTTTTGAGCCAGATTCCGCTATCGATTCCGATTCCGATTCCGATTCTATATTACATTTGAACCTATCGACTCCGATAGAGATTCTGATTCCATTTAAAATCTAAACGACAACGCTGTTTTGCTTGTGACAAGACATTTTTGTTTTTGCTTTTTTTTCCTGAGTACGGTCTTTGGATTCGTTCATAAGTGACTTAGGATGAGAAATGAATATTTAACAGCCAATCAGAAGCCGGCCGCAATTTTACCAGGATAACAGCCGATGGATCTAATTATTTGCTTTCTTTCTCTTATTTTTTTTTTTTTTTTTGGCTTTGTTTTTTTTTTTTTTTTTTTTTTTTCTCCCAAATGTAAAAAATGTTTTTTTATGTAAGCTTTCATCCTTGAAATAACAATTAAGTTTTTGCAAAGTTATAAGCTGTTTCGCCTAGGGGTTGCTCTTCGTTGCACTTTTTTGCAAGCGGAAGAATAAAAATACGCAAAGGTCTGGCTTTGGATTCGAAGAAAACGCAGAATAAAATTTTTACGATGCGATCGTAAAGATAACATTGAGAATGACTCCGGGAAGTGGTGTTATCCCCCGGTATTAACAGGTAGATTTGGAGGAATAATCTAAAATGAAACGTTCGAAAGCTTTATAAGCTTTAATGAAAACCTCCAAATACAGAAAGTGTAAAAGGAAAAGGAAAATTTTAATAAAACTAGCTCGAGTATAAATTCTTAACTCTCACGGGACTTGGGAAAATTTCACTTTACGAGTTTTCTTCTAAATTTAACATTTTGTAGTTATTATCACCTTTTTAAGTGCTGTCTGTGGAGTTCCTTTTTCAAGGGGATAGAGGAAAGGGTAGTTTATAACAAAACTAAAAGGAATGGGGGTGGTTTTCCATATTCTTAATTTAAGATATTAACCTTATTCTCACCTAACGTTATACTTGTCTTCCTCCTCTAGTAGTCATTAATCGGAAACTTTTGGAATAATTGCCTCGTTGAATGTTCCTAATATTAAAGGAGTTAGATTGTACCTTTCTTTTATCAAATTTTTAATATCATGGAAGGAATTCATTTAAAACCCGGTAACATAGATTTAAAGCGTTTAAGCCGGAAAAGAGGATTAATCGCGTTTTAAAATCGCTGTAGGCGACGTGATTAAAATCAGGTGGTTTATGTACGGCTACAGCAGAATCGGTTTGTGTTCAACCGAAGGTTTGCGGAATTCTCATCTCGTATGCATAAAACTGTTTGTGTTAAGGTGTGCAGTTAAGCTACTTTAAAAAAATTTGAAATATAAATGACCAAAGTAATCTCTATCAAGAGAATTTGTTTTTAATATCGCTTTTGTCTTACTAAACGTATGAAATAGTGAATCAGTTCCATGAAAAATTTCATTTCTGCCAACGTTAATGAGAACCATAGCTGCAAAAATTTTCCCGTAGGTTCGCTAGATGCCCTTAACGGTAACTAATAATAATGAACCGTTTCTAATGATTCCGTTCACCGGAATTCAGCCGACGTATCTCCATCATTAATATGATTAGAGATAGTCTGTTTTAACTTTTTTTAAAAATCACGTGAAAAAAATAATGGTAAAATTTTTTTTTAAAAATCATGGTAAAAAATGGGTAACATAAGAAGTTTCACTTCTTCTTTACGCTATATAGACATAGAGCGTATCGTTTTTTTTACTCTTTTCTTTTCATTGTATCATTCTACTATTTGCCTGATTTTTAATGACCAGACCAGTCATTTTATAAAATGAAAAAAAAAAATGCCGGGCGTTTTATTAAATGATCACATTTTTAAACCATTTTACTTTTTGCTCAGGCTTTTACTATACGCCTAGGCATTTTTCTAAATGACTGACTATAATAAAAGCCTACGACAATTATATAACTTTGAAAACCAACCAAAACAGAGTATCTCCAATTATATTTGTGATGGAGATACGTCAGTTGACCTCCGGTGCAAGTCATTGTTGATTTCGATTGGTTACCGTTAAGGACATCCAGCGCTCCTAGAGGCACGTTTTCGCAGTTTAATTTTCAGTAGGAACACTTGTTTCAGCTACTTTTGAGGACACCGAGAAAACGTTTAGTTTCAACCTTATTAGGAAGAATGGAATACGTACCTGATTATGAAATCCCTGATTTTGAAGTGAATTTTTATATGAAATCGAGGAAATCCAACGAAATCCTTTGATAGTGGGAGAGTGTACAGTACAAATATCCAAAATCAAGCTGGCTTAATAATTTAACATTTTCACAAGATTTCGTCTTGGTAATATTTTTCGTTTCTGTTAAATCAAAAACTTAATTTGTTCAATCGTAAGAAATTTTATCGATATCTTTTGTGTTTTTTGCCTTCGTTTATTTTAAACATTTGTATTTTCTCAGTTAAATTACATCGTTCGGAAAATTAGCTTTTTTTGTTTTCATTTAATTACAATCCCTTTAGCTTCGTTCGTTACTCGGGATAATTGTAAATAATTAAGGGAGTAAACTTTTTAAAAATGATTCAAAGCCCAGAATAAAACCGCGTAACTTCCTCTGAAATAAATTTAAATCAAAATCAAAATCAAAACCTTCCCCAAATACGCAAAACACAAGTAAAAGAAAAAAAAATTGGGAAAAAAAAGTTTCTAAAAGCTCTACCTTAATTCTTTTAAATCCAGCTTTTTATCAAAGAAAATGATGTAAAACGTCGGATTTAAAACTTTTCGCATAGAACTTTTGGTGATGGCCCTTTTTGAAACTTCAATAATGTAATCAGCGTTGAAAGATTTAAGTAAAAAAAAAAAAAAAAAAAAAAAAAAAAAAGTCTTACTCCAATTTTATGAGTTCTAGTTTCTTTTTAAAAGTTTTTTTTTTTTTTTTTTTTTTAAACAATCAAAAATAAAATAAGGAACAAAAAGAAAAGAAAGCACCGGGGGAAAAGAAAATGCTTTCTTTTCCCCCGGTGAAGACATAATTCGCTATATTCCAAAATACATTGCTTTGATAACTCATGTACAACGAGACAAGCTAACTTTTGATGCAGTTAATATTTTAGCATGCGGGATTTACGACCCGAAACACAAAAGACTAAAGCTCATAGAGAATAATATAAAGCGTTACGATCGCGGTCGTAAATAGAGGATTCGATCCTTTCGCCTCAATAATTTCAAATTTTTCTTTTCCGGGATATCCTATGACGTGATTTTATATTGAGGAAGGAAAGTTTGGAATATCAGCTTGCGCTTTTTTTCCTCCAGAAGAGTTTTTTCTTTTTTTTTTCAGCTTACGTTAAACTTAATAGAGCTCTGCTTTTTATAAAGCGATACAAAAAAAGATTTCTAATATTAATCCCCGCCGCCATTTTTAATTAATATCAAGAAAATCCGATATTGACGATAAGGTTTTGCTTTAGAAAATCTCAAGGTAAATCGCTTCGAGAATATTTTATTCCCTGTTCTGCTTTTCTGAATAACTAATTATTGATTATACGAAACTAAGAAAAAGAGCTTATAAAATCCTAAGGGGAATCTTTAGTAAACTTTCAACACTTTGGTTTAATGATTTTGTCTGGTTTTCGCTGATTAGTATTAAAGTGGTTTGGTTGCTTAAAGCCCTTTAAGACTTATGTAAAGTTCGGAGATATCGAGGGTTCATTCCGAGGCTACTGATATAGATGTATAAATTTTCCGTGTTGTTAATACTTTAATATTGTCATCCTGCCGTTATTGATTTTTTTCCTTGTATTTTCTAAAGGTTTTGTCTTGCAGATGAAATTTTCCAATTTTTACTGTTATATTTCAGGAATTTTGGACGAAATCCTTGAGATGCAAATTGCAAATTTTCATTACTGATAAGTTTTTGAACTTTTTTTCTTGGTCCAATTTTTATGAAGAGTCTTTTGTTTTTAAAATTATTGCCATAATCACTGTCCCTCTTCTTTTTTGAAAAAAGAAGACGCGTTATAAAATTTTATAACTGTGTAACGTTTTTGCGCATTATAAAAATTTATAAAAAACCGACGATATTTTTACTAAGTATTACATTAATTTCGAAATGAAGTCCAGTACATTTATCATATGAGGGGCATTTTATGGCCTCTTTTAAAAACGTTTTTCAAGGAGAAAAACTGAACCTAGAATGCATAAATTAATTCTTATGTTGCCGATATTATAACTTGTAATGTTTTCTAATTTTTCCTGATTTCTTGCAGTTTCAGTTTTTTTTTTCTGCTGCATTTTGCATTTATTTTTCGAGATGAAGAATGAAATTGCCGAAAGGGAGGAAGGCTAGAAGGAAAATTTAAAATAAAATGAAAAGCTTGAGAAAAATATTGAAAATATTTTGTTATAAAACTTTATAACAAATTATAAGCATAGGCTTTTTTGGCGTACTATAAAATTTTATGACGTATTTTAAATTCTTGCAGCTGAAATTAAAAATACATTTTTTCTTGCACGCGGATTTAATGGACTAGTATCTGTCATCAAGAATATAGTAGTCATGACCCTAAAAGGGAAGATTTTTTTTTTTCGTTTTTTTTTTCTTAGGGTACAAATTTACTATGGAATGTTGCCCAACATGTTGTACCAACTTGTTGGACCAACATTCCACACTAATTTTGGCGTAGGAGTAAATTCTGCAATAGTCGATTCGTTCGCTTGTCAAACGTGTTGGTACAACAAGTTCGTCCAACATTCCAACAAGTTGGTATTACATGTTTGTCTAGGTTTTTGTACCAACATGTGTTAAGGATGACTGAGATAAAATGAAATAATATCAGGCGTATATATCAAACACATCTTTAATGGCGCCATCTTGACTAATATAATCATAATAATAGAGCAGTGTTGCCAACTCATATCACTCGGTCATCCTGATAAATAAGAGACTCCTGACTCTTGAATTGAGAACACTGTATGAACATAGAACATACCAAAACATAAATGGCATTAAAAAAAATCAAAATCTTTGACACATGTTGGTCCATTTGTCCATAGTTAATTTGCACCCTAGGAGTAAATTCTATAATAGTCGATTCGTTCGTTTGTCAACATGGTGATACAACATTCCTTAGTGAATTGGTGCTCTGACAAGCGAACTAATTGAATATTGCAGTTTGCAGAATTTATTCTTACGTCGAAATTAGTGTGGAATGTTGGTCCAACATTCCGTAGTGAATTTGCACCTTTATTGGAATGTTGGACGAACTTGTTGTACTAGTACCAACATGTTTGACAAGCGGACGAATAGACTATTGCAGAATTTACCCCTGTGGAATGTTGGTTCAACAAGTTGGTCCAACATATTCCCTAGTAAATTTGCACTTTTAGTTCGACAACTTGGTACAAACGAATTGGTACAAGCGTTGGTGTGTTCAAATTGTTGTACCAACATGTTAGTCCAACATCCCATAGTAAATTTGCACCCTGACAAATGAACGAATCGACTATTGCAGAATTAGCACCCCTACGCCGAAATTAGTGTGGAATGTTGGTCCAACAAGTTGGTACAACATGTTGGTGCAACATTCCGTAGTGACTTTGCACTCATAGTCAATTCATTCGTTTGTCAAACTTGTTGGTACAACAAACTGGTCCAAAAAGTTGATACAACATGTTTGTCCAACTTGTTATAGTGAATTTTCACCCTTATATTAATTTGCAAAAAAAAAAGATTTTAACTTTATTTTCTATTTATTTTCTTCAAAAAAATTACTGTTACGATTCTTTTTTTTTCTGAAATAAAATTAAGCTTTAAAAAGAGAACAGTGAAATTTTTTTTAAAAAAAGTTAATGAATCAATAAAATAATATCAAAAATCTATGAACAAAATCAAAAATTGATTATTTCGTTTCAATTTTTCAAATTGTGAAGTAAGGTAGTTTTTTCCGGGTCATACGACAATTAATTGAAAAATTAATTGAACAATTAATCGTTCCATGACCCGGAAAAAATTTCCACAAAAATTATTCTTCACAGTTTAAAATAAAATCAAAAATGAATTTGAAGGAATCATAAAATGACATTACAAACTAATGGATCATTTTTACACTGAATAATACAGCAAATATTTTTTAATGGCAAATTATTAAAATTTCAAGTCTTATGTAAGGCGTGGAATACCCCCCCCCCCTCCTCTTTAAGCAGCCGTAAGTATTTCAACACCCCCCCCCTTCCCTCCCCTGTTAAGTGCTTACGTAATACTTGTATGATTCCAAAGCTGGTTTTAGCATCTATTTAAAAAAAATTAATTTCTTTTAATACTTCATTAATTACTTTCTTAGATTTTTTAATACTCTTTTATTTTTAGCGTTTCTTAAACATCAAAGTTTTATCAGTTTTTTCGATTGGGACCATTTATAAATTTTCAGTGCATTTTATTTCCATTAACAGTTGGAATATAATTGTTTAGCGTTTAGCGTCGCATTTCCTCGCATTTCCTCAATTCCCCCATGAATATATTTTTTTATCGGTATTCATTTTACATTTTCATGATTTTCAAGTAATTCCTTTTTCCGTCTTTTAATAAATTAAATATGGAAACGGAACGAGATCAAAATTAATAATGCTTAATGCACGATGCATACGACTAGCTAATTACAATATGAAAGTAAATATTTCGATATACAAACAAAAGGCAGCGATGAATATTATAGTAAAAGTACAATAGCTTCCAGCAACTCAAAAAAGTAAATAAATAAAATATAACAAAAGGCTTGAAATATATTGTACAGAATCTCCTTTCATCGTAGAAAGGAAGGGGAATTTTTCCTTCTATTTTTTTAAATAAATCCGTTAAAAACTTCCAAATTAACCCTTATAAAAATGGGTCTTTTCTCGTAAAGTTTTTTATTTTAATTCGAAATTTCGGTCTTTTTTTTCTTGTGAAGACAAAATAACCGATTACTATAAAAAAAAACTTGAAAGGAATCGAAAGAAGAATCTAAAAAGAAGAAACTGTCAATCTTGTTTTCATGGCCGTGGACAGAATCGAGTTTTCCGAAAAAAAAAAAAAAAAAAGTTTCTAAACGAATTTCAACATGTAATATTGATTTTCCCGTAAGATCTTTTGGATTTTTCAACAGTTGTATAGTTTTTCCTCTCAAAGTTTTCGATGGATTTTTTTGAGAGGAAAAAACTAAAAGTTAAGAAAGTTTTTAAAAAAAAAAACTTTTTTTTTTTTAATAATTCCTTGCCGATGGTACGAGGTTTTTAATGTTTCATAAACGGTATTAAAGGATTTTATCTTGTTTATTTCCGATCTTTTTTTTTTTTTTTTTTACTAACTTTTTTGGTCACCTAAATAATTGTCTGCTCGAAAGTTTTGTTGTAAATATGGAACTCTCATAGCATTATGATTTATATCGATTTAATTTTTTGATTTAATTTTATATTACTGACCAAGACCGCTATTTTGAAAATTTATTAGGACACAGCAGACGAAGTAAAGGTGTTTTACGCGGCATTGGATAGCATTGCAAAGGGAAAAATCCAGCATCAGCATTACTCTACTCTTAGCTTTATTTTCGATTTTCCGCAACGCATGAATAGGTTTAAACGAGGTAGATTATAGAATTATGAAAGCAATATAATAAAACATACTTAGTTATCGAAATTTCCACCCGGGAAGGCAAGAACACAAGGACAATACATGGAAAATGGGTAGAAATAAGAGAGGGAGAAAATGTCGTAACTAATATAGAGGTTGTTAATTCCAAAAATCCTATTACTTAATGTCTTGCAATCAAACTGAATACATTTTTGTCCAGTTCAGTAACTCTACTCACCTATAGTTCCCCTTCTACTATGAATTGAATGAGGAAGAACTTCCTGTAAAATCTTATTCCACGGAATTCGGACCCTTACCTGAAATTAGGAAAGAAACGAAACGGTGTTAGCGATGATAATCGTGTGCAATGCTTCTGTAAAAATTACACACGGTAAAAAATCGTCTGTTAATATGTTAAAAACGGTCCACCAATTTTGTATGTTAACGATATTCTGCTAAATTTGACATATTGATCTGTTAATAAGACAGAAAATAAATGTTGAAAACCACTGAATAGAGAAGTCACACGTTTTGAAATCGTTTAATTGCGCTAGGGCAGGTATGGCAAAAAGTAATTTTGACTCAGTAAAAAAAAACTGTCCGAAAAGAGAAAAAAACAAAAATTGTAATTTGAATGCTCACCAAAACGTAACGTGAATAAACGTGACGTCATCTGCCTAAAAGTGGTTGTGTTCATTTCTGCAACTCTGAACGGCATCGATGGATTCGAAACGAAACACGTGTAGGAACAAGGCTTTTTGTTCGTATATAATCCACCACTGCAAAATAATAAATTTCGGGTAGATTCTGCGAATCTCCCTTCTCAAAACCGGCCGACACCAGTGGCTTTGGCACATTCACAATGAAATAAAATTATGTTATACCGGTACCGCAACATAACCTCAACAGAAAAAGTAAACAAACAAGACGTGTTTCGCTTCAAATTCGATGTGTCGCTTCGACTTCGATATCTCGCTTCAGTACAGGCAGATGACATCACACCAATAAAAAATCGTTTAAGGAGTGATCACGTGACAAAAACTTTTTCGAACTTTTTTTTTAATAATTCGATGAAAAATGTTCACGTTTAAATACTAGTTTTTATTTAAGGGCACACTACACATTATTTTCCAGCGGAAATCGCAAAACATGTGACTTGTCTATTATGTTAAATTTGACATATCAACTGTGTGGACCATTTTAAAAAGAAAAAAAAAATATCAATTTCATAGATAATTTTTTATAGTGTAAAGGATGGGCGAAAGAAAAATGGCCTCCTCCCCTAGAACTTTTAGGAATATTAATTTCAATCGCCGTTACTATAATTATCATAAAGAATATTAGCTGTGTCATGGAAAACTGATTTGCTTTTGTTTTGCATCCTAGTTACAGTATTCGATTGAAGATACGACAAAAGTCGAACGCTTTGCTCATTAGAATTTTCGGTGTGTGGATGTATGATCAGATGAATGTTTGTGATACCGATGGGAATAACGAAATTCAGTTTATAAATATACGCCGAGCAAGAGCGAAGTGGAATCGAACCACCCACGCTTCGTTTTGCAATGGCTGCTCTTCCATTACTAATGTGAAAGGCTGATTTTTACTTTTCTGCAAAACTTTATTATCTAATCCTCGAAGTAAATACGAATCGGGGAATCCGTTTGTTTTGATCGATGATATCGTTTTCGATCTTTTGCGAACGATTTTCCTATTCTTTTTTTTTTTTCTTTTTTTAAATCCTTAAAATTGTTGCTGGTCTACTATTTTGAGATTTCATTTTACCTGAGCTCTGTAAGATTTTGCTGCAAACACAAACACGGAATTAATTAAAGAGAAATTTTGACGGGGAAAAGGGAGGGGTGAAAAGCCGAGTGAAAAAAAAAAGTCTACCTCGTTACAAAAGGTGGAAGGCAACGTGGACCAACAACTTCCAACTTTATTTTCCTTCAGCTAAGCAATCAAAATTCTCAACCAACATAAACAAATTTTTGTTTACGTTTTCGGTTTCCACGTTTATTAATTTTGCAGCTTTTACTAATAACCAATATTCCTGTTGTATGCAAAGCACCTATTTTTCTCCATGCCTGAGGATGTTTCATCGGTATGACGTGAAAATTTACTTCATAGGTCTTGGATGGTTTATTTTTTCGTTTTCCGATTTAAAAAAAAAGAGGTATAATCGTTATAAAGATCGAAAGAATCATGTCGACTAATAATAATCCGATTTTTTCCCTTTTTTTTTTTTTTTTTTTTTTTTTTTACCGGAAAAATAAGTCAGGTAAATAAATCAACGATCCGTCATTACTCGATATCGAAAATTATCAATGAACCGAATATCAGAACCTGATAATTATTAAAATTAATTATTATGCAAATTGAATTCGATTAATTGAACGTTTCGAACAGGATTCGAATAATCTGTTTTGAGATTCTTTTTTTCTTGAAAAATTGAAGGGAATCCAACTTTTTTTTTTTTTTTTTTTTTTTTTTTTTAAGATGGAAAGGAAAAGTTCGTGATTTTTTATTTTATTTTAATTTATGACGGGAGAGCAAAATTTCCCGTTTTTTTTTCATTATTTAAAAGTGTTACAACAATGTAAATAAGTTTCGTTATTGTTTAGAAACTGTGACCGGTTTATGCGAAAAGGGTTTCATAGGTTACCTGAATTATTCCATTTTCTGTCCCTCATCCTTGGTTTATACGAATAATTAAATCAGAATAACTGGAATTGTATAATCTTGTTACTAGATTAGATTATCGCCATGATACGACACCGAGTTTTCAAATCCTTCGTGGACTATATAGATAATTAGGATGTCGAATGTCTTTGTTAAATGCAGGGTCGGACTAAATTTAAACATTCTGTCGGATCTACGTTTTATTTTTATTTCTTTTTTACGAAAAAAATTTAGAGATGTTTTTAAATGTTGTCATTCTGACTTTTGGACCTAAGATGGGATCGTTAATTACCAGACTGTTAAGGTGGAACGCTATATTTATTTTGCAGAAATCGATTTTTTTAACACTTTATTAGGGCGCTCTTTGTGAGGAATGTAATAGTATAGTACCGTAGAATGGGGTGAAGTTGAATGGATGGGGTGACGTTGAAGGGCCTGAAAAAGTCATTATCAGCACAATTTTTAGCATTATGACTATGCAGCGGAAAAGTAGAGAACAAATTTAGTTCACTTCATTGCATTTAGAGATAAGCAGGCGATGCTTAATAGCATTTTTTAGGCCCTTCAACTTCACCCCATTCTACGGTATATTACGTGTTAAATTTTGGAGGGTGCAAATTGTTGGTCGACGTTGGAGTTAGCCATTCAAGACAGTCCATGCATGACCAGTCGAGACTTGTAAGTCTCCGCCCCCTCAAACTTTTCCAAAAATATTAAAAATTGGAAGGGAGTCAGAAATAGTATATTACAAACCAGTGGCTTATTGCACGTCGAGACATGCATACCACCCTCATGCCTGATTTATAAGATATTTTTCATCCTGATGGCGGAAAATGAACTTTTTAGTTTTTCAAGCGGGACGAAAAGTTTATTTCTCATTCCTCATTTATGTATGTACGTTTTTCGAAGGCAGTGGAAACGAACGAAAGTTTGCAGTTATTGAACGACTCATGCACGCCATTACGCTCGCGCGTGTAATGTTACTTTTCAATCCTGTCGCCACCTTGACAATTCGTCGCCTTGGTATTACAGGGTATTATCGTTATTATAAATCATATGCTTAACTTACTGTACGATGAACGCGATACAACCCTGTAATACTAAGGCGACGAATTTTTTTTCTCCTATTAATTTCATCAACATTCTTAATATATTCACTTTCGAAATCAACTAAAATAGAAACTAATCATGGAAAATTAGGGATTTATTCTAAATATGCAATATAATTAACGGAAAAAAAAGTAAGTTACAGTAAAGGTTAGAACAGAACAGTTGACACTGTTCAACCCCATGGCCGCCATATTAATAACATAAACGATTTTTTAGTTTTGATTTTTAGCCTAGGTGCTGTAACCGGTCTCGGCGTAAAATGAGTCTCTTTCTGTCGCAGTACCGCAATATACTATTACACTCCTACTAACGGGCACCCTGAATTTTTATTGATTAAATTTTTTGATTGTGTGATTATGGGAAAGGAGCATTTAATAACTGCTTATAACTATTACAATGTTCCTAACCCGTAATTTCGCAATCGGATTATAATAGAGGAACAAGCTATTTAGATACAATTGAATTTTTTCTTCTGACTCTATAAACAAGAGCCCTTTCTACTTATTTTTTTCTTTGCTGTTCCCATATCTGCAAAATCTTGCTGTTTAGAAGGAATTCGGTTAATTTTATCGAATTAATCTTGAGGTAACACACCCCAATAATATTTCACAAACGCTCTAAATTTAAAACCCTTCAACTCTTTGTAATTAATGAACTGATTCAGGACATTATAACCTGTATCTTATTCACGTGCGGAGAAAGTATATACGTGCCTTCCTCGCGGCAAATATTTCAAAACTTCAGAACCTTCCTACGGGAAAGCGGCTGCTAATCAGTGAGATGCTTTATAACTTTACCCCTTTCATAATGATAATGATAATAATCAATCTCAAGTTTTACCTATTATAAATTTTAAACAAATATATCAAAATTTAATCAACGCATAGCGTACAAATTAATAATAACATTCCCTCGCTCTTCCCCGATATATAATGACTCCGAATTTGATGTTATTGACTCCGAAAAATATCGCGTTTATTTCACAATAATGAGGAATTAATGAAGCCCTTAATGGACAGTTTATTTTCAAAGTACTGTGTTTATCAATCAAAAAACCTTCTCATGTAAAATTGTAATTTTTTTTTTTTTTCAAAAAAACTTATTGACCCTTCTCGCACGCGAATTATGTTTCTCATCTTTCAATCTATCACTTTCAATGCCGGGAAAATCAGCGAAACAATTTCGTTCTAAATTACCTTTTTCGGACTTATGTATATTCGAGAGACAATAAATCGGAAACAGATCAATTTCAATTCGGTAATCAGTAGAATCTCTTGAGTTATACATTTTCCCCATATCAAACAGGGAAATGCAATAATTTTAATTTGTCAGGATATTTGTATGGTTGGAATCACTGAATTATGTGTTGGATGGAGGTTTCCGACCGTTCACATTTTTTTTCCCCTCCCCCTTCCTTGATGCGATTTGTTATACAGTCCCTCTTTGTGAACAAAAAAAAAAAAAAAAAAAAAATTAAACGGTTAGTCCGTGGGTGAAAAGGTAAAGCTACCTCTTTTGCCTTGAAAGGGAGAGAATTAGAAACTCAAACCATTTTTAAAGCCGATTCCCGAACGGCAATAAAGACTATCGTACGATATCCGGGCTCCGGGTGGAACGACCAGAGTGGTTTATAAAATTGCGAACGTGTACTAGACTTTACACCTTTTCCTCTCCCGAATATCATCACAATTTGTTTGCTTATCCCGTTTCCCCTGTTAATCTTAGGTATCGGAAAGAGAGGGGAAGAAACGTGGGAGAAGGAGAGAGAAACTTTTCACTATCGGTTTGGATTGGATTCAAGAAAGAGCACCATGTCAGTTTTCGCTTTCCGGGGAGCTTGTTTTCGTTTAAGAGCGTACAATGTTATCTGATTTCAACAATTTTCTGTCTCATTTCTTATCTTTTCCCCGGGTGCATTCGTTATTTTCTGAGAAGACTCTCTTTTAAAATTTTCAAGGAGCTCTCGTCCTGAAAGAAAGAGATTTTAATTAATATTAACTGAATGAGATGTAAAATATTTTGAGATAGGATTTTTGAATGAAACTAAAAGCTGAATGGTAACTGTAATAAATTAAAACTGTTCAATATTTAGAGGGAATATAAGCTTTACGGTGTATTTGCTCAAAAAGGCTGTTTGAATCATAAGCACTGTTTAATTAGGTTCAGTATCTAGTTTCCATAATTATAATACAAATTGTTTTAATCTCTGTATCATTTTCGACGCTATCGTTGGCCTGGCGGAAGATAGAAATGAAAAACGAGAATTTTAAACTTAGCCGGAGATGTGCGATTTAGAAAATCGGAATAAAAATCGATTCTTCGTCACGCCTCGATTCTTTTAAAATCAAAGTTTGTGCAAAAAAAAAGAAAGAAAAAAAAATTGATTTAAAGCAATTGGAGAGCGGGGGTAGAATCGCTAGTGAATATTGTCTTCTGTAGAGAAGTCACATTGTTTCACTGCGATGAAAGCTTTTTATTTTTAACGTGATTGGATCACAGAAAGGTATCAGTTATGGCAGGCGATATTTATTCAATTGTTTTTGCTCGGTTGTGAGTGTAAGTTTTTCTTGTTCATTGCTTCTCAGTTTTTTTTTCCTTTTCTTTTTAACTGTGTTGTTCTTCTTGACAAGTTCGTTTCTTCACACGAAATTTTCCCCGAACAATCTAAACTGTAGCTATTTTGTTAAATCTTTTCGAATGTATTCTCGAATTTGTTTTGTCTCCTTTTTACTGACTGCAGATACGACGGAATAAAACGGGTTCAAAATTTTCTAGGGAGAGAGGGGGGGGGGGCTCTAGATAGCCGTTTATATCATGCAGAATCTAGGGTGGCTCTTATTGTGCGAATTTAGGATTTTCAGAGGTGCCACCGCCTAATTTTTTTTATTTGTATGAGATAAGTTTCCCTGAATTTTTTCAAATTTTTTACTCGACGGGAAAGCGGGCCTCATTGGGAGTTTAGTTCGGAAAAATGCCATGAGAACAAAAAAATCGAATTTTTTTTTAAACTCTCATTTTCTATCGAAAATTTTGAGTAGATTTTGATTCTGAAAAATAGTTTTTTTTGTCTGGTCCGGTTTATGAGATACAAGCGAAAAAGCAATGAAAACTGTGGACGTAGTGCGTTTAGTCACTTTTCTCAAATTTTTCGCCTTATTTTGGACTCTTACTCAAAAATCGGATCAGTTGCAAATAAACGATTTTTAGATTCGAAATCTACACAAAGTTTCCGATAGGAAACGAGGTTTTTTTTTACAAAAAAAAAAAAGATCGATTATTCGGTTCTTATGGAATTTTCCCGAACTAAAATCTGGATAAGGCATGCTTTTCCGCCTAGTGAAAAATTTGAAAAAATTCAGGGACACTTATCTCATACAAATAAAAGAAGCTATGGGGTGGCACCTGCGAAGTTCGGATAATTTTCGGCGAAGTTCTAATTTTGCTATTCTCCGGAGAATAGTAAAATTACATGTCTCGGAAATCTTTCAAACAGAAGTGTGTCCTCCTTATCTCTTTTTCCTGCCTCTTATGTCGAAAAAGTACCTGCACGGATTCATTTTACAGCCCAAATTGAATGGAGGACTTAAGCTGCTAGCTATAACTACTAAAAAAAAAAAAAAAAAAATTTCCTGCAAGCAAAGCTAAATATGGTTTACTGTGACAAGTTGAGTAGCCTTTATTTAAGTTCCATAACGTAATCGAATGGAATCATTGTATTGGTACATAAGAAAAAAGGTTTATTTACATAGAAAATCGTCGGTATCACATTCAAAGAATGTAGCTGAGTGTCAGAAAATGAGAGTCGTCATAGCGAGAAAACGAGAGTAAAAATTTTCATTGCGGTAAAGCTCAGTGGAACACTCTCTTGTCCGCCCCCCTTTACATTTTAAATACATAATTGTTTGAAGAAATGAAGAATATTTTTACATCTCTTTTGTATTACGTATTTCTTCGGGCTATTAAAAATTTATTTCCAAACGGTCCGGCGTTACGATTCTCACTTGTTAACGTCCTTCATTTTTTTACCGCAGTAATACATGTACTTTTTTTTTCAATCGCCTTTTCTTAGGAACATTTATATCGAAAATAATTATTCATCTTGCTGATGTAGAGCTATATCACACCGAGCAGTCCTTAACATTTTTTACCGTGATTTTTTTATATAGCACGCATGTTTTGAAATGCTCGTACCGTTTGTTATAATAATAAAACAAAGAATACGTTTAAAGTAATTTGTTACCCATTACAACGGTATTTTAAGTTTATTCAAAACACGTGCATTTAATTCACGAGAGAAAAAGAGAGAGGAAAAGCGAAAGAAGAGAAATGGAGAAGCAAGAGATATTAATTTATTTATGTAATTGAAAACTGATTTCGAAAAGGATTATCTGCTTTTGCTGTGGACTGCTTTGCATGGAAATTCCTGTAACATGCTAATAGTCCCCCTTCCTTCCCTCGGGAGGCTTAAACTAAGTTCAGTTTACAACTGTTTTAGTTTCCGAATCGATTTCGAAAAAATTAGTATTTGATTGTGAAATGGCAAAAAATTTTCCCTTGAAATTAAAAAAAAAAAAAAGAAAAAGGTTCTTTTCTCTACATCGAAATCCGTTAGCAAGATATTGAAATTTCCCTAAGCGAGCTTATTTATACTTACGACTTTTAATCAGGGTATATGCCCTCGTTGCGCGCTTTGTTTTTAATCCAATTTAAATTTCATGATACTTTTGAAAAAGGGCTCTCTCTACATGTTTTCCAAAATGCTACGAAAAGGCAAACGGAAAAAAAAACTTATAGTGATATATAAATTCAAGATTCTGTATTTTGTTATTCTTATGTATCTATAAATTCTAAGACCAGATTTTTATTTCCTCCCTGAAGAATCGGATCAACGTTTTTAGTGGTGCTTTTGGATTTTTCCCCCCATTATCCTTCTCTTTCTTATATATACTTTGCAAAGATCTTTGTTTCTTCTCCAAAAAAAGAACAATACGTTCAAGAAGGATTACATCAACTATGGAACTTCAGAGATTGGACTTGGAATCAATTTCAGAGTGCTCCTTATGATTCATATTTCTTTCCATTGATCCACTGATTTCTTTATTGCTCCATTTCTTTTTTTAAATCGGATTTTCTCGAGCAGGAGAATTTCAAAGGAAGTTCAAGTTGTTGCCTTTTTTTGTATATATTGAAAACTAAAAAGTTTTTGTCCGGGCCTAAGACCATGGGGAGGTGGGGCAGGGGTTCCACCTCCGTCTAAAAGGAAAGTGGTGAATTTTTAATATTTTAACGGGAGCCCTGAAGATTCCTTATTTATAGCTTATTGTTATCGACTGTTTGTTTGAACCGGAAAATGTCAGGTTCCAACAGGTCAGGTCATGCACCAACATACCATTGGCAAGTTCAAACGGTTTCAACTTCTCAATAAATGCTGGTGTGTTGCTATTTAACAATAACAAGTTAAACCTGCCATGAAGTTCAGCTTTACAATGACATGTTTCAACTTGCCATTGTCAAGTTGGAACTTGCAATGTCTAGTTAAAATTGATTATGTCAGGTTTAAACTCGACAATGTTATTTCTCATCATTTATTATTGACAAGTTAAATCTGACAGTGTCAAGTTGGAACTTGAAAATGGCAGATTAGAACTTGAAAAAGTCAGGTTTAAACTTCACAATGTTAAGTTTGAACCTGTCATTATCTGGCTCAAACATTATTTGACAATTAGCAAAAACAAGAAACAATTAACCTTCAGGGCTTATTTTTAATGGATTTGATTACTCATTCACTTGATTAATTTTTATCAGAAAATATTTAAAATCTGATGGTATTTTTTAATTTACCCAGGGATCTTTTTATTTTTTTTTTTTAAACTTGACGAACGTGCAGTCCACGATGAGAAAATCTCAACATATGAAATTTTCCCACGTGTGTTTTCTTGCCTGTTTGTATTGCTAATCCAGCTCTAAACTAATTTTAAAGTGTGAATTCATGTTCATCTAGAAAAAAAACCAATAAAATTTGGATTACATTTGATTGAACTTCAGTCAACCAGAAATTTCACGCGGGGGAGGAAAAAAAAAGTTTACAACCAGATCGCAAAAAGATAATGTGTATCCTTTTTTTTCTTTTACCGTATATCCGTGTTCCCCTCCCTTTCCTCTCGTCATAAAGAATTCGAGATCTCGTAAAAGCATTAAATCTGACAAAAGGTAAAATTGGGGGGGGGGGGGGAAGGGTGAATGTAATTCATTTCACCTTTTAGAATACAGCATAACGTTTCATCCTGTACGCTACGGTTATAACAATAGGAAACGCCTGAATCTATTTACGCTTTGATTAATGTTCAACAATAACTATTAACGGTCGCGGTTAAAAGGGAATCGTAAATCGAAAGTGGGAATTGTTCAAAATTGTAGTGCCTATGAGGGCTAAGTCGAACATGCCATAACTGAGGCCGAAGATAAAGCGGTTCAGAATATTAATCCCAAATTATCTAAACAGAACCCTAGAAAATGGGTAGAGAGGAAGAGAAAGCTTGTTAACTGTTGTGTTTTCCCGTAATACCAGTTCAGACAAGACTTGGGTTTTCAAAATTTACACTGTCGGCTGCTGCGGTGAAACGGTCTATTTAACTCACAGCGGGATCATCAGGTACGAAAGTAATTAATCTCGTTGAGATCCGGAATAGCATTTCACTCATCACTCCAATGAATAACTCGAATGGGATGTATGATTCGAGTGTCAAAATAAAGATTTTTTCGGTAGTCAAGACCAATTTTATCAAGCTTTTTTTTTTTTTTTTTTTTTTTTTTTTTTTTTTTTTTTTTTTAAATTGGAAAACAGAAAAAAATAGTACAAGAAAATCCGCCTACTCTCACACGCCTGAAAGTTATTGCGGAGTTAAGCGCGTTTTTTCAATTTTCCCCTGTTGCCTATAACTACACATGGGAAGTTGTTTTTTTCTTTTCTCCTTTCCAGTTTCTCGTAAATGATTGTTTCCGGGTTTTATATCTACGTGTCTTTTGCCAAAATTTTTAATTTGGCTTTATCACGAGTAATTTTTTTTTTCGTACTTTTTTTATGCCTCGCTGCAAAGCTGCTTTTTAAGAAATTACGTAAGCACTAAAAAGGGTGCCTCCTTCCTACTGTTAAAGGTGAATAGTATTTCCGCTTCTTTGTTGTATTTTTGTCTTTAAAATCTTCTTTAAAAAAAAAAAAAAAAAAACTATTATGACTCTTTTAAAAAGCCAAAAGTTGTTTCCGCTTAATTTTTTTTTTTTTTTTTTTTTGTTACATAAACTTTATTTGCAGACAATGGAAATTTTCTAAAATTTCAATCCGATCGCATTTCCCGTTAAATATTTTAATTTAATTACTTCCATTAATCCTCCTCTTCGGTGACAAATAAATAAGTCTAAATATAAACTTCTGCCAAAAAGAAAATGACTAGCGAGCATTTTATTACTTCTCGATTTTCGCAAGAAACATTTTAACTGTAAAACTTTGTCACATTTATTTAAATTGTTAAAATTGATGAAGACGTTTAAAATGAGTTTGACTCATTATATGTTTTTACCGACGAGATAAAGTGACAAATAACCATACACTTTCTTTTTCCGGATTAAGATATTTTCCCGGTTTCGTGGCCGCAAATAAAAGAGAAATGGCACTTTAAACTATTTTGTAAATATACCGAAACCCTGTATATTCCATGCTCCGTCGAAATAATTTGTCAAAAAAAAAAGTGCCATGAAGAATCATATTCCATTTTCAAAAAGTCATCGTGTGTAACAACCATTTGTAACCTGGTTTTACTTTTCAATTTTTTTTGACGTTTTACAAATTTGTCTTTCTTCGTGTATCATTTTTTTATATTCCATAAAGCGTGCCTCTATTTCCTGCTCGCGAAAGAAGAAAACGGATGATTCTTAATATACATTTTTAAATGCATTTCCGTCTAGAATTTTAATACGAACTGTAGAGAAAAAAAAAATGGAATTGAAATTCTCGGCTGTGGCTCTTTTTTACAGCAAGCAACTATTTCAATTTTTATTTTAATTTGCAGTCGAATGTAGCATTTGAACTAGATGACCAAACTGATTGAAAATTGATAGATTTATTTCATCAGTAAAATCCTATTCTGTCTTCAATATCAAGCTTGGCAATCGGTTCAGTCGTTTTTGAGTCTCACTTGTCACTAAAATATCATGAGTTAAAATATTTTTTTACAAAACATTTTACAAATTTTTTCAAAGGGCGAAAGAAATTGTTGCGCCTATATATAAGCATAGGGAAAAATGTTTTGCGGGCGGGGGGCAAAGCCAAAGCTGAGATCCGGGATGCAAATGCTTCCCTGACTCTTACATCAACGGGATATATGACTTGAGTAACAGTATTTCATTTTTGTTATGATCAGAAATTTCATCTATCATCAGCAATAATTGGCAGAAAAAAACGACTCAAATTAAAAAAAAATTTTTTTTTTTTTTTTTTTTTTTTTTGCTTTATTCGAATGGGAAGATAAATATTTCAAAATGATGATGAATAACGAATTCCTCTTCAAGTATAAATAAAGCGATAATAAGAAACCAGATTAGAGGAAAACCCTATTAAAGGCTTCAAAATGTCAGTCTCCCTTTAGCGTTTAACCGCGATCCGGATAAATATAAAAATAAAAATACTTTTTTTTATTATCCAGTTAATATAAAAAGACGAAATGTTTTTCCTTTTTAAAAATAAACGAAAAGAAAAGGGAAAAGATGCGAAGTAATGTTGAAAATATCGTTTTCAAAACAGCTTATTTATATATAAATTACCAGAATCTTTTTTTCCCGCGATCGAGCGAAAAGTGTAATGAAAAATTGCTAATCATAACCTTTTAAGGTATTAGTTCGTTTGCACAGCCGGGCGGTGGAAAATTATATCGATAATAAAAAAATTCATTCATTTCAAAAATTCGGTTCAAAATGAAAATGAGATCGAAACCGCGCCAAAAGTTTTGTTATGTTTCAAAGGCAAACATTCGATATTTAAAATGTATGAAAAAGACTTTATGGTTCCTAAATTTGAAAATTTTTTAAAATGTTTTCGCGCTAAAAAAATAAAACGCCATCGTTTATATTTTGTTGCTGAAATAGTTCCCAATTTCACCGCTAGAGCGCTGTAGAAGTATCTCGAAATGAAATATTTTTTTTAATTGCGAAAACAATTAAAAATTATGAAATATAAGAACAATCAAGTCTTGTTCATTCATTTAAAATCATCTCTGACAAAATTTTAGGCACGGTTTTGTTCCGGTTATATCCCGTTTTTATTTAAAAAAATGTTTTTCATTATTCATATGCAAGAAAGTTCCTATTCAGTTCGGAGTAACAAAAAGCATAACTTTTTGAAATAACGAAAGTGGCATTCCTTTTTTTTCCAAGGACTAAAAAGTTAACTTTTTAGTCCTTGGAAAAAAAAGGAAGAAAACCAAAAATAAAAACTTCCTATTTTCATTCATAATGAAAAATATGTTTTATATACCAAGGACAACAAGGGGCCCTTATCTGAATTTGAGATAGCGTTGCCAAGCCGAACCGAAGGCGAGGTTTGGCAAGCCCCCTGTCTCCAGTTCAGAAAAGTGCCACTTTACTGTCCTTAGTATAAAAAATACTATTTCTATAGTTTTTTTATCGTTAAAATGTGTCCACCGCCAAGGTGATATAAACGAACTAATGCCTTTATAGAGTTTTATTATGCATTTATTCGCCTTGTTTTAAAAAAAACAAGGAAATAACTGCAGAAATACCTCAAAGCCTAGACACTGTTTTGAAAATTTTTGCAATGAATAATTTCCCCGATAAAGCAAGATGTTACTTCCTAATCTTTTTTTTTTTTTCCAAGGGAGAAGAATAATAATTTTTAAAAAATGGTTTCATATTTGAAAAAAAGATTCTAGTGTTTTTTTTTTTTTTTTTTTTTTTTTTTTAAATATCAAATTTTGTTTTTCTCCCTTTCATTCTCCCTTCTTTTAAGTTTCATATGACATTTTACAAGATCTTGTTTTACAAAAATGGAGAAGACAAATAGGGAAACAAATAGGCGCTGTTCTTCCGTAATAAGATACTTAGCTCGGTCTTTTTATTCGTATAATTATTGCTCAAGAGACATTTCCTCCAGGAGTTAATTAAGTTAAAGAGGTGTAATTGCCGTTAAGAAGATGCGGGGTCCTACTCATTTCGAATATAATAAAACGAGAGAAAATTTTTTTTCCCCCTTTACACGAAGCCTGAAACTAGTATTTCATAGAAGAAAATTATCCATTATGTGAATATTTAAGTAGGGGAAAGGAAATTTTTTAAAATGGTTTATTACCATCAGGATAAAAGGTTAATGTAGGAAAGATTTTTTATTCTTGACATAATAGAATGAATTTTCTTTAGTCATATAAAATTTAGTATATCGTTGTCTATTTAGTGGTGCGGAGAAAATAAATATGAAAGCAAAATTTAGTAGATTAGTGTGGAGATTAGACGAAAATGAGAAATGGGAATTAAGAAAGAAAATCAGAGTTTCGAAGAGAAAGACTGAAAATATGTACAGTACAGCGTACAGTGAAATGGAGAACAGAAAAGAGAAAAAGAAGGACGAAGGAATAAAGATGCAGGAAGATGTAGAAGCAAAGATATTGTTTGAAAATGACAACCACAAAAAGAAGCGCGAATGAAACGGGGCAAAAGGAAAAAGCGAAAACTTTTTTTTAATTTTTATTTTTTCTACATTCATTTCATGATTCGTTTGTTTTGTAAAAGCTTTACTAATGCTCTTTAATGTATGCAGGTCAATACTGATAATATCTTTGTTTGACCGTAATTTTTTATAACTATATTTGTGATTCAAAAACCAATTTGTGTAAAAATTGAAACAAAAATGTAAAGGAAAGTTCTTAAATCGAAAAATTGTAATTCCGAGTTCCTGACACTCGCATTTTTTTGTTTGTTTTTTATTTTATTTATATCAAACTCAATTCGAAACATCGAATCGATTCTGTTGATAACCCTGATTGTTTTAAATCGTAATTTAATTTTCCCCCAGCTTGTTTGTCAAATCTAGATCGGATCGAGTTAAATCGAGAATTAATTGAAAAATAATTACAACGATTAATATTACGCAGACCTATTTTATAAGTAAATCGAATTAAGTTGAACTTCATCCGAATGATGAATTGCTTAGACCAACGTCACGTCAGAGCTTTTCTAATAAACCCCTTGGCGATATATACATTGTGCCGTTAGTACTTTTCGTATATACAAAGTCCTTTTTCCCGCCTTTTTTTTCACAAAGGAATTCTAAGATTTTTATAACGTTAAAGAAGTCTTTTGAAAAAAAAAAAAAAAAAAAAAGTTTATCCCTCCGTTCCACATAATCTCCCGATGACCTTGCTTAAGCTTTATTATAAATATTTTTTTTTTTTTTCGGGCTTACAAGCATGCGGTTATGAATTTCGATTAGATGTTTTTCTCCTTTATTCCATGGAATCAGACGAGGGAAACGACTGAATTTCCAGACGCCTTGTGCTCGCTTTCTACATACATAAATTCCATTGCATCAAATCAAATATAAATTAAACTACATTCTGAGAATCTCGGTTATGAATTTTAACATATCGAAATTCCTTTCGGCGCGTTGCATTCACATGGCACAGTCCTATTTAAACCCGATTTCGCCACAGAAGGGTAGAAGATTCTTTTAATAGTTTGAAAACGATAAATTGAAAGAATCGTACAAGGAAAATGTTTCTCCTTCACAAATCAGTGAAGGCTAACCCTCATGGGTTCCCAAGTCTTAACCTTGTTTCTCGAAACTACCTATGACTATTGTTTCCCCGACAAAACTTTTTTACCTTCCTACCAAATTATTTTACGTGCTTTTTCTTTTTTTCCCTTCTCTTTTCTCTTCCTTTTATCTTCGGTTTTAAAAAATCGTTATACCCTTTTTCTCCTTTTTTATTCGGAGAACGATTTCGCCATAATGTTATCTGAAAAGAAATATATCTTTTTTGCTCCGAGTGCTTTTCTTTCTCCCCTCTGTTTGTTCCAAAGTTTTCTGGTCGTATTTGAATTTTCTATCTTATTTATTAATTATTTATTTTTTGAGGGTTCTGAGCACATTGTGTGACCGGTAGCGTGGTGCACAGTGCTATCGACTCTCAGTCGTGAGATACGACGCGTTGTGCTTCTGTCCTAGAACCGCGGTAAAACTGCTCCGAAATTTCAATCCGATCACCTTCAAAAAATTTGGTCCGAAACACGGTTGTAGTAGACCGAACAAATTTTCGGAGGTGTTCGGTTTACAATGAGGCTAGTGGCCTAGTGTGAAAATACACGGTAGCCAATGGTGAACACTCGAGTGGTCAATCTCTCAAATAGCCGTTAAGAATTGGTCCCATATATGAGAGACATTCTTTCTCTTCCTTTCTTACTCGAGCAAAGGACTATGGAGGATGTCCATTCTGCATGGCTTTAACGGGTAAGATATTGAAATAAAAATAAAAATGATGTGCAATGCAGTTCAATTTTGTACCCATTTAAATATCGATAGCTCTTTCCTTATGAATTCTGCCTGATTAGCTCTTATTGCTGCTAAAAAAATTTTCATCACTCTGGATTGAAAATGAATTTTCTGGCTCCCGCTGGAAAAACCATAAAGTCGATTTCCCGCTGTCGTGATGAAAAATATCTTACAAATCAGGCACGGAGGTGGCTTGCTATGTAAACCCCAATCTGAGCCTGAAATAGGCCACCTTTATAGCCGATATATAATATACTACTTTTCCTCCCGCAGTAACATTGATTCTGTTTATTTTCATTTAAGTTTTTTTTTTTTTTAATTTTATACTGCTTTTTTTTTTTTGTTAAAATACTGAATGTTGTCCTCAACCTCATTTTCGTCAACCTCAAAATTACTCAAAATTGTCCCATTTTTTTTTTTTTTTCTTTATGATCTTAGAAAACACTCATTTGCATTTTATGGCTTTCTCAGACTAAAAATGATTCAACAAATTACTAGGGACATACTTTACATCACCTATTTGCAGCACTCAAACAGATAACTAATAATTATAGCCACCACGGCCGTATAGACAGGTCCGGAAACTCCATTCCCTTACACATGGGAGGTCTTGTCCCTCTTAACTACGCGAAAATTAGTTCTTCTTTCTACCACCGTAAGCGCTACTTGTACGCGAGACGCTTTTTGATTGGTCATTGAGATTTGAAAAAACAAAGATGGCGGCGCACGGTCATATAGACGACTATACGGCCGTGGTCCCAGCTTAAACGATTAGACATGTTGTGTCTCTCCAGATCGCAGCTCCATCAATGGCCCGTTTTAGAACGAAAATGTGCGTAGTTAAGCTGGACATGAACGGCATGGGAAAATTCCGGACCTGTCTATACGGCCGTCATTATAGCGGAGAGAACATGGTCTGTTTCTCGAACGTACTAACAAAATTAAATTTGGGAACCTAAATATTTCCGTGAAAACAAGATGCCCAAAACCACGATAAAAAGTATCTAATTTTTGATGCTGGAGACATACTGTAAGGTAAAGTACCCGAATCCTGACCAGACACCTAAACCTAACCGGCTCATAAGATAAGCACGTAATACCGTAAAAGGAAAACATGTTTAGCTTATGACCTGGTCAGGTTTAGGTGCCTCGTCAGGATTCGGGTACTTTACCTTATGATGTACTAAATACAATCTGCCTTGGTTATAATGGACCCAGGGACCGACCAAAAGTAATTTTGTATTGCTGTACAGTATCGTATAAGCAAATTTTAGGCCTTACTTTTTTTTTTTTTTTTTTTTTTTCTAATTCTTTAGTGCTTTAATACTTGATTGGCCACGTGACTTAAAATTTTCTTTCTTTTTTTCTCATTCTTTCGTAGTTCTTTGACGTCATAAAAAAAAATTAGATTTTATCGTTTTGTAAAGTTTTCTAATTACTTTAACTTTTGTTTTGAAGGCAGATTTTCGCTTTTTTATTTTTTTTCCTTTTTTCGAAAAAATAATTGTTCCCTTTTCCTTTGGAAATAAAATTTCGCATATTAAAAAACCGACATTTAAAAGAAAAACCAATACGGCACTGAGCTTATAATCGGAAAGAAAAAGGAAAATTCCCCTTGACAGCGCCTTCACGGCCTCAGCTCGAAATCAGATAACAATCAAGGAACATAGGAGGAAAAAAAAGTGTTAAGTTCTGGATATTAAATATTTCTTTTCAATCTGTTTATTACTGTTTTTCTTCCATCTTTCTTTTTCCCTCCTCTTTTTTTTTCGTCCTTCTTTTTCTTCAAGGAAAATATTTTTATTAAAATGAAGAAAAAGATTCTCGCAAGGAAAAGGATGTTATTAAGGAAATTTGAAAATTCTTTTCTCCTTTTAACTTTTCCTTCGAGTATGATTGAGTTAAAATTTTCCGAGTGTTGTTATCATATAGGAAAGATACAGAGAGAGGAAAAAATTGAGGGAATTAAAAAAGACCTACTTTTGTTTACGACAATGATTATTTTCCTGTTCAAAAAAAAAATGTATTTTTTTTTTCTTTTTAAATATAATGTTCGACCTCGAAACGTTCTCGTTTGAAATAAAATAAAAAGCCATTTAGGTTAAAGGTAGGTTGCATTCGATTGTAGGGCAAGTAATTTTATTTTAAGGTGCTATTAAACCTCTCGAAAACAGCCTATATATTATAAAACCCCCGACACAAAATGCAATAAATACTTTTTTACCATTTCCGGAAAAAACGAGAAAACCAAACTTTTTTTTTTTTAAAAAAAAAGGTCAAAGAATTGAGCCTTATCTTGGCTATTCCCAAACGTCCTCTTTCTAAACTTTTTTTTTTTATTTGAATTTACTTTTTTTACGTACCTAAAATTTTACTTGAATGTATTATATTTTTCTGTTTGTGCTTGATTTTATTTTATTTTATTTTATTTTATTTCAAAACAATATTTTTAAAATACCGTTTTAAGGCACTTTGTTCGCTAGACAAAACCGGACGGTAAACCAGTTGCTTTAGAAAGCTACTTGGCTGGTGTAAAAAAAATCTTTTTAGTTAATTTTTTTAAAGGCTAACATTGCATTTTATGGGGCGAAACCTATACCAAATTGTTCCTTATTTTTAGAAGAAGTAGATTATGCATGTTAAATATGTCTCTACGTTCAAATTACGTCAATGTTCGCAAAATTTAATGTTGCTTACATAAAATGCAAAATGGCCAATGTGAAGAAAAGAAAAAAAATAAATAAATAGGCATAAACGATAGGCTAATTTTGTGCACGGAAAAAAACCTACTGTATTTTTTACACATAATATATGTAAAAATTACACATAGCTTATATGTAACTATGGAACTACTACCGGTATATGTAATTTTTACAATAGTAATTTAGTAAAATGTTTACTGTCAATTTTACAGTTGAATATGGTAAAATTTACAGTTGTAAAAAGTATATACAAAATCGGTTATATGTAATTTCTACCGTAGCTAAAGTTAAAAGGACAGTAATATTTAATTTTAAAAATATTCTTACCGTCAAATTAACAGTTACTAATAGTAATATTGACTGTAAAATAGTAAAAATGGCGTAGTAAAATATAAAAACACAACCAGTTTCATGTATATGATTTTAGAAACAAAGCACTCTGAACTCAAACAATCTCTGAAACTCTATCTGAATCTCCATTTTCTATGGAAGCATCTTAAACATCAGGCTTGAAACATCAGATTTTTCTGATGGCTGAAATATATATTTAAAAAAAATACTTAAAAATAATGAATTAATAAAAAATGTCACAGTTTAAAAATAAAAATGTAACGCCTTCAACTCAAAAAATGGTCCTCGGCCCTATTTTTGGAAAAAACGAAGTAAGATCAGCTTCGGTTAAATCCTGTAAAAGTTAACTGAAATATTTTCGGCTATACAAAGTAAGGTTAGGATTGGTTTTGAATTAATATAACATACAGTTATTAAATAATTTGGTTGATATTATTTATTAATAAATGTCTGTATGAATTCTTTCAAATCGAATAACTCTAGGATGTATGTAATATCCATTTTAATTCACAACTCAATTAATTACACAGTAAAAAATTTTATGTTAAAATTGACATAAATTGTATGTCCAAATCGGTCTACATAAATATTTTGTGAAGAAAAATAACACAATTGTTTTGTTTAATGTTCTGCGTCCATTAACGATTGTCATTTTTTTGCTGTTTACATGCAAGTTTTGTTGATTTTTTAACATAATAACTTAACATAGACTTTATGTAGACCGTTTTTAACATATTTACATAATATTTTTTACTGTGTAATAACTTCAAAATAAAGCACTACCGATTGACCGACATGACTCGTTAATAGACTAAAAAATGACCGCCCGCGCATGCGCAGATGCCTCTAACAATCGTTTTACAATAAATACTGTTGGTTTTACAGTAACTGATGTTTATTTTACAATACGTCAATTATAAAATCAGCATAGAAAAATCTATTAGTTAAATTAACAGTAGTTAACATGTAAAATGGAAAGTAGTTCATGTTACATTTACAGGAATGATTTTACTATGTATTGGGAGGTAATTTTTACTACTGCTGGTAAAATATAAGTTGTCAATTTGACAGTAACTAGAGTCGATTTGACATTTCTTATCAGTAAATATGACAGTATTCATTTTACATATAAAATAATCGTCATATGTACAGTATCATTTTTTTCCGTGTGAATATTTAATTGTAAATATTTAGCATCATATGATGCTAAGCTTAAATTAACTTAACGTGTATAATCATTTTTTCTAAAAACTATTTGGTGTAAATTTTCTCCCATATAACTCAATTTTCGCATTCAAAAAATTAACGGAAAAAAAAATAGTATATTTCTATATAAGGAATGCAAACGACAAAGTTGCCCTTAGAGACCGAGTTTTGAGCCCGAGCCGAAGCCGAGGGTCTCGTCGAGACGGTCAAGTCGTTTGTATTTCTTGCAAGGAAAGATATTTTTCATCACAAAGTACGGCGTAAACTAATCTGTAAATACTTCCACTTATTTGCCCTACAGCGGAAAAGTGGACTTTCCTGCACTGTGTGATGAAAAAAAAAAAAAAAAAAAACTCTCCAGAAGCCGGCAGGTTCGCCGTCCGGTTTTGTTTAGCGAAAAAAGTGCCTAAAATTTTTAAGATGATTTAAAACTTCTGAAAACCGAATCTCCATGCTTTGGAAATCATTTCAGAATCATGCGTTTTTATTTTATTTTATCATTATTTTTTCCTGTATAAACAATGGGACATTCCATTTAAGATCTTTCAGCCAATCGCAAAAACGTCTTTCACATTTAAAAATTGGTAGCTCGATCGTAATTATGACTTAGCGGATCCATAGTCAGCCCAGATGGCCGGAAGAGGAAGGGGGGGGGGGGGTAAAAATATTTTCCAGGAAAACTCCCAACGGCCCATTTTAGTACGGAAAGCAGGGAAATTATATCAAGTATAAATTACATCAATTCAAAAACATGGATTGGGGTTGGACCATCCTTTGCCCCTGGCTGACTGCATTCTACCTGCATGGCTGTCGCCATGAGTGCTGAGTGTTACCCCTAAGGTAGTGCTACTATATATACAGCACTCAAAGACTAGGAATAAAGATTCAGTTGTGGAAGAAAAATGCATGGAAGTTTCACCGATCTTGTTCATTTAAAATAAAGCTGATGATTGAGCACTTCTTACGACCTTTTATAGAAAATTTTCCGCATCCTTGATAAGGAAACGAAAACGAATCATCAAGGAACAGAAAAGAAAAAAAAAAAAAAAAAAGAATCAGAGAAGAAACTTGATGGAAACTCGTTCAAGTTTACGTTTGATAGGTTTATACTTAAAGATCGACACGATTTTTTTTTTCTCTCTTCTTCCTTTGATGTTATTAGTCTTCTTCTACTTGTTTCTTTCGGACATTGATCGGAGTTCGACGTCTAGAAAGCGTTTTTAGACTTCAAATTTAAAAGTACCTTTTTTTTTCTCCTACGGAACTGATAAACTGAAAAAAAAGTTTAAAAGAATTTTTTTTTTCTTTCTCAGATTTCAAAATTAAATTCACTTTTATGATTACAAATATTTATTTGATAGAAACTGTCGAATTTTTCTTTTCTGAATCGTATAAACCGAACCTTTTAAACTGATAAAGCATTTGATGTCTGGTTAGAGGGAAAACTTGAACGAAGGGAGAAAAAGGCAAAGAATTTTAAACGAAATCGGTTTTTTTTTTTTTATCTAGAGAAAGATAAAATTAAAGTTCGAGGTATTGACGAGGCTATACGGTAAAACTGACCGAACCTTCTGAAACGACTATACACTTGAAAATTTACAGCCTAGATTGAATGAATCTGACTCCGAGGAAACCTTCAACTCAAGGGAAACTTTTTCGAATTCAAACAGGTTTTTCTTATCAATTTTCTACAAGTTTCGTTAACATTTCCGAGTGATTTAGTTCTTCTAGAATTTAAGACTAGCTAAAAGAGACATTTCTCCGGGTTTTTCCTTTCATTCGGTTTCCATCGTTTTCCTTCGATATCTTTATTCCCGACTGCTTTTCCTTAGGAATGTTTAAAAAGAAAAATAAAAAAAATTTTTTTTTGTGCTTCGCTTGCGCCGAAAACATTTTTTTTTCTCTCCGGTAAAACCCGGGGAAAGGAAGCCGGTTTGATGGAAGTTGCTGTATAATTACTTCGAAAGAAGAAAAGAGGATAGAAGAGACAAGTTTAAAAGATGTCAAATAATATCTAAGAAAAGGTCTGGGAAATAGAAATAGATCGAATTACCCAACAATTCAGGAATTCCTTTTGACTTTGTTTGTTTTTATTCTTTTCCGTGAGGAGCTTTTCGTGGATAATGACAAAGTTGTCTCAAAAGTTTTTAAACTGTGAGAGTTAAAAGACTTTTTGGGGAATATCTGTTTTTGGAAATTGTTCACCTATATCTAGGCTATGGGAGAAGATGTAGAAAGATAAAGGGTGGAAGAATTAAGAAAAATAAAATTACGATTTTGAAGAGAAAAAAAATATATATCGAAAGGAATCGCGCTATGTGTGAAATATTATTTGAATAGACAGATGCCAGCGAGGGAATAAAGGACATTTATTTTAGAAATAAATCTCGGTTGTGGGTTCTGGGCTTTAAAAGCGGATAAGATTTATCTGCGGCATAATTTACAAACTGGAAATGTCCATTATAAGACTTCCTATGAAATGAAAGAGAAAAATATCAATGCTACGTAAATAATTCGCGCAGTTACTAAAAAGGGAAAAAATTGAAAAACGAAGGAAAGCATCTGAAAAAAAGAGGGGGAAAATGGAAAGAAACTAATTCCCATTTACTTTCATTGAATTGTATTTGACCATCGCTATATCGAAACGTGATACTGAAAGCTTGAAGATAATTTACAACCTGGTTACCTTTTCCCTCTCCTTTTTTTTCGCATTAAACGTACGTACAAAAGCGAATGAAAAAGGTAACCTTTTTATCGCTGGGCAGAAAAAAAGAGCCTTTCCAGGGAAAAAAAAAATTAATTTCAATAATAAAAAAGCTGTATTTTGTTCCTTGTAATTGTTTTCCTTTTGCCCACTTATTTTCAAATGTGTAAAACCTGTGTTTCGATTTTTCCTTTTGAATTTAATTAAAGAAACCTTCGTATGCCGGGCAGGAAGGAGAAAACTGACAATAGAAACACTTTCCAAAGGATAAAAGGATGATCCCCGTCTCTCGGAACCCGAACTAATGTGTTGGAAAAATTATTTGAACCGAGTGCAAAAGAACCTAAAGGATCATCCAGTTCAAGACAAAGAGCGGTGAAAAGCAAGAGTCTTATATTTATTTTCAGAACGATTTTTCATCTTATCAAAACAACGATGTAAGATTTCTTTTTAAATTATGCTTTCGATTTAGATTAGATTGTCCCCTTTTTGTGTCCCAGAAGACCAGGCTTTATCTAGATGTTTTCTTTCCCTTCCCCCTTTTTTTTTGTCGTATTGAATACAACCAACATCATAAAAAATGAAACAAGAGTACATCTAGATTAAAGAGATTTCTGCAAGATTTTTTTTTTGTGTTCCCCTCTTTTCTGGTGCCTTGTGTATGTTTCCCTGAAGACTTAAAAACGAAAGGCATTTTCATGTTTGCGAGGAAAATAAAAAGAACTGGAGGTACATAGCCTTGTTTTTAAGGGAACAGTTACTAGAAAGGAGAATAAAAAAAAAAGGGAACGGTCTATCCTTTGTTCCGTTTTACTTCCACGACAATACTTTGATGTTGGATTTGATTAAAATCCTTGATTCTTTACGATACTTCTTTGATTGGGACACGTTCGTGATCGATGAGTATGGTGGATCCTTGGCATTTTATATTAATCAAGAGAGAACTTTAATAATGAAGACAATCCGGAAAAAATTCTTTTGAAAGGGGCAGAAAAAAAATTTTCAAAGAAGACGGATGTAAGGCAGCGTTTTGTTTTGACATGATATATACCATTTAGACTGGCATTTAGTTAAGCTCATCAGAAAATTATTGGGGAGACTGGCCATGTGTTCAGTTATTTAAACGGAGTTGAACAACAATTGTATATGTGTGCCACCATTTCAAAAAAAAAAAAGTGGGAAATGTCCTATTAACCTTTTTACGGAAGCCTTGAAGGTCAAGTATCTTTATTTTTTTATTGTTTGTTCCAGAACAAACATTCTCTGTTCCGGAACTGACACGTTTTGGTTCATGTTCCGGAACAAACATAGCCTGTTCCGGCAACAAACAAAGAACAGGCATTGCTTGTTCCAGAACAGACTCTTTTTAATTGGTTGCCTGTTCCGGAAGTGACAATTTTTTATTGATTGTCTGTTCCGGAACAAGCAATGAACCAAAACGTGTCAGTTCCGAAACAAACAAGCAAAAAAAAAAAAACGTAGATACTTTACCCCATCAGGCTTCCGTACCTTTTATTTGTAAGGCGACTTATGGCTTGTCTTAACTAGATCGATTATAGTTGATTCAGTAACTCGTGGGCTTAGTATTATATTGTTCTAGATACACTTCCCAGGTTGACAATAGTCCCTTGTACTTAGCTTATGAAAAACGCGTGTCAACCCGGGAAGTGTATCTAGAACAAAATGATACAGAGCCCACGAACTAGATTATAGCACCGGAAGTGCAGGTGAAGTGTCATTCTGAGCTTTCGAAGGAAGCAAATGACTCTTATTTGGATGCCTATTATACGGTAGCTTCCAATTATAACGCCTTTTTTCGGAGGAAAAAAAGACGCCTAGAATAAAGATTTCCATTCGCTTCCGGTGCTATAGTCAATTACTCTAGTGAAAACGTAGCATTAGTATTTTCCTAACTGCTTTTGCATTTTTTTTTTCCAATTTAGTTTTTTAATGAAACGAGATTATTATAAATGGCTAATTTTGGGACTCTTTTTGGAAAAATTTTCCGATTCCCCTCTAGAAATGGTTTTGCAAACCAACATCATCGCAGTTTCTGCTTTAAGGGTGGAGGTTCAGACATGGTTTGGGAAACTCTTCCTTAAGTTTTCGGAGATTTTCCGAAAATTTTCCCAAAACGTATATATATACGATAGCCAGCAGAAAAGGTATAAGGTTTCGAAAAAATGTAATCGACTTGGGGAATCGTTAAAAAATATTTTTTTTAACAGCTTCTTTCCATTACCTTTTAGAATTATAACATTGATTGCACTGGTTGTCTGAATATACTTTAAAATTTCATTAACTTTTATTTTTGTTTTGCAGGTTAGAAAGTCTCCAAGGCAGCTAAACTCTATTATTTGAAATTTGACTTCCCTACCACTGCGGCATCCACAAAATAGTTCAAGGAAAAATGTTCCCTGACAAGTTACTTCGCTGCAAATTGGTTGGCTGTCTGCGGTCAAATCGTCCGGCTAAAAAAACTTTTGCGGAGATGGTCATCGCCTTTAGTGAAATGGCTGTATACGTATTTCCTGCAATAACAGTTGTTTTCTCTGAATAAGGTAAGTTTCATTATTTTCGTATTAAATCTGAATTATTTCAGTTGGGTCCATTTGTCGGGATTAAAAATAATAACATCGATCTGAAAGCTCACCGATTTGATCCATGATTCGACCTGAGAAAAATGTTTTATCGGAACCCGAAATTCTATGTTGAAATCCAAAAAAATTTGAAAGGATTTAGTTACTTGCATATATTAGATTGCACTCGGAAAAAAATGTGTTGCTGCAAACCACTTTTCTTAATAATTATGCGAAAGCGATGGAATTATTTTGTCAAGAAACACTTGTCCATTGTCATAAAGCATTTTTGCTTTGCTGCGAACCTTTGCTATTTTGTCGCCAAACCCTTTTCCTGATTTCCTTTTTCCGAGGGTGCAATTACTCCTATTTATATTTATATTCACATCCGTAATGGTAATAATAATATGACCGATATTATTAAAAATAATATTTGTGACCGTGTCCAAGAAAAGGTAACTTAGGGTGAAAAAAATTCGATTTCAATTTTTTGGCGGATTTCGACTGATCCAAATACTACGGACCGAAAATTTGTCGAAAAATCGAAGTCGAATTTTTTTCACCCTAAGCTACCTTTTCCTGGACACGGTCTTTTTTTTTTGTATGGTCATCTCATTCTATCATTCTAGTACGAGGTTTATACAACAAAAATATTTAAGCACAATTTTGCCGTTAAACTTGACGACGGGAAAACACTTTAAAAAGGCATAACTAATTAAAGCTCTGACAACTTTTCACCTTCCTCTTCATCCTCATTTAAAGCAGTCAAGCTTAGGTACAGTACAATCAACTCTTCACACTTCGACAAAATCAACTTCCCCCCCCCCCAGTATCATGATTTAATTTGTTAATTGTAATTTACCTGAGCTTTCGACAAATATACGATTTCAGATCTTAATTGGCAAGTTTCTTAATGAAAATGTTTTGGCGGCTGTTTGAATTTAAATGTGAAGGATTTCGAAGGCCCGTCACTAATTTATCCTAACATGGATAATGTCAAGAGCGATGAAGGCGAAAGAGATCCGGCTAGATGAAAAAAGAAAAAAGTCGAAAGCGCAAGATATAGGGAATTAGCTGATGTGAGAAAATGAATCCGACAGTTTCGAACTTGATGGTGTCTAATAAGGAGGTTATCGGGGTTCAAAAACAAACGCGCTTCCTCAAAGCAGTTTCACCCTCATTGGTTTCTCGAAGTTTCTCTAACTTGTTTACACTGCCAGTTTATGAGATCTCCAAAGTGCTTACTGCATAACTTTTTCTATTTTCTTTCTCCTTTTGCGCAGAGCATTTTCACCGTTTCACGATTTAAAACCGCTATGGAACAATATTTAAAAATGTCCTATTTTTTCTCGTTTTTTTTTTCGTATAAACTGGAATCTAATTCGGGTGCGAATCCCCGGGCATTTCCATCCTTTTCTCTCTGTGTTTTGATCAAAAATGTATGGGCCTTTTTCTCTTTATATAAAGAACCGAAAGGGGAAAAAGATCATATAAGTGATGATTTATAAAAGGCAAGGTAAAGATTCTCAATGAAATCTTTTTAAGGATGAAATATGTGCCATGAAGCGTCATATTTGTCGAAAGAAAATATTAAATGTAGGAATAGGAAATGGAAAATGTGGGTTAAGAGGGTTAGAATTTGTGATGATATCAGTTTTAAATGTTTTTAGGCCTACTACTTTTTTTTCTCTCGTTTTCGAAGGGTACTGAGATGTTTTTGCTCAAGAGGAGCACCGGAAAATCGACTTTTACTTTCGATTATTGGACTCCTCTCAGTATTTAAAAAAAATTGATTTGACAAGCCATCAATATTTTGTCTCATTACAAATTTAACGACATTTTTTTTTTTGTGTGTGCGCCGTCTGGTATCGGAACTAAATATTGGTTGAATTACTTGATAATCAACTTTAGAATTGGAAACTGTAAACAAGCGGAAACCCAATATTTGATAACAGAAAAGGATCAAGTGTTGGATGGGTTGTGAGGGAATTTGCAATACGACGCTTTTCAATGAAGGGCCGGAATATCCATAAAATTATAAAAAGATCATGATCGAATATCGCGAATATACGATTTCCCCCATTATTATCGTTATTTGCTTGTTTGCATTCTTTTTTTTTTTACCTCCCCCCTCACATTCATTTTATACCCCGACGTACATTATTAATTAAGTGAAAAACGTTTACAGAAATGAAATCAAAAACTCCAACCGAAATCGATTATTTAATTGTTTGATATCAATTTAATTTTCATTCGGTTCGTTTGGCAATTTATTTTCATACAAAATATTTTTGAAATGTTAAAAAGGGCATAAAAGTTGTAATTTTTTAAAAGGACTGTAACAGAGCACGTGGAAAACATTTTACTTTCTCACGACGATGAAATGTACGTGCAACACGTTTAGAAAAACAACCAAAAAAAAAAATTCAAAAAAAAAACTTCAAACTTTAAATTCGAGTAGAAGGACTTTTCTCTGGCAGGTTTTCCGTGAGTGATATCAAAATGTGAAAGTAAAGAAAACCACAGTGGTTAGGGATCAGAGCCTGATCTTTTTTCCAAAGTTTCGACGACCCAGACGTGGCAGCGTAGACGTTTTCAGCTCAGATAACGCCTGAGTCCAAAATGGATCCTCGTTTCATTGCGCCCGATCAAATTAATTGCATAAAAATCGAAACATTTTCTGTAGTTTTAACGGTTTACCAAAGACTAGGTTCTTCATTAGCTTGTAGCTAGTTTTCTGACGGTCGAAAAAAAAAATCAGAAAAAATCAGAGATTGACGTGGAAGAAAATGTAAAAGTTTTAGTAAAGTCTTTTTTTTTTTTGACTGATCGATTTGATTTCATGGATTTTCCGAGTTTTGGATTTTTAATTCCCTTGTTAACATGACAGATTGTTTTGTTTCTATTGAATCAAATGATTTATTGATATCTCGTGAGTCTCGTTCATCATTTAAACAAGTTCCAGTTAAATGGGGGAGAATAATTACATCCATTTTACAAGATGAGGAGGTGAAATTAGAATAGATTTCCGGTAAAGAATTTCTTCCTTTATCCGATCAAATATGGCGCTTGAAAATACTCAATCCACTAAAAAGGTGTTCTGCTTACATCCATGCCCAAACACTTTGCAAAGAGAAAAATTCTTAAAGTTAAACCGATTTAGCTATCGCGAACTTTTTCTTCGTCTTTTATATTTACAAAGTAGTGAAAACAAGTGGTCGTCCTAAAAAATAATGCAAATCCTGGCATACGGACGATGAAAATATAAAAACTCAAATTTTTAGGTTAAATTCACAACGAGAAATTCCTGAAATATTTTCTTCAGTTTAATATTCATCATTTAAAGTTATTATTCGGTTGCCGGGGTTTAATGCTAACGGATTTATCGAATCATTCAACATTTCGAATCAAACCTTTTAATGATTTTCTATCGGAAAAAAAGTTGCAGCCTGTATGTCTGTTGCAATCGTTTTTTGCAGAAATGGCTAAACCGATTTAATACGAATTGCGAAGCCTTTCAAATTAGTTTTGAAAAAATCTGCAAAAGAAAATAAAAATCCTCTTCTAAACAGAATGCTTCTTATCGATTCGCTTTTAAAAAAAACAAAAATCTCTTCTCAGTATCCGTTAAAAAGCGATAGGAAAACAATAAAATCCACGATCCGACGATGTTTTTCCTTTCAGCTATAAGTTGAAAATCGCTTTTAAAACTTCTTCCTCGAAAAAAAAGAAGAAAAAAAGTTTCTAATATGGTTGTTTTAGACGAGATCATCGAAACAAGTTTTTTTTTTTTTTCTTTTTTACGTTTCCCTTTTTGTACTGGAAACGCAAGATGTATGAGTTTTTTTTTTCATTGGTAAAAAGGACCAGAAAGAAGCAAACATTAACCGCATTCATGAAAGTTATTTTCAAAGTCAACGAGGATATTTACAGTAGAACAACATAGAAAAAGGAAAATAAAAGAGAATGTTGTCTTAACATGAAAATAAACATTACAGCTTTTCGAGCGTTGAACTTTTACTTTAACCCATAGTGGAACTGTTTTTTTGTGATTATAAACGAGGGAGGAGAAAAATAAGAGGAAATGGACGTGACCTTTCTCAATATATCTTCCGGAATTAGGCTTCTGTGTTTTCTTTAAATTTCTCATCCTTTTTTTTTTTTTTTATGTATCCGTAATTCCATTCTTCTGCTGGAGAATTCTTGAAACAAAAAAAAATTATGCGAACTTTGAACGTTTTCTTTTTTGAATACGTAAAACTGCAAGAAAATAAAAATTCGAAAGTTTTTTATAATTATGTTTTTGTAAACTTTTCATTTTTCCACAAAAAACGGAAGGAAAAAACTTTGCAGACTTTTTTAAATCGATCTCTTGTCTTGTTAATCAATTGATGTGTAATATTCAAAGAAGTACAAAAATTTCCAAGCCGAATACTTTTCCCATCATTTTGTTTTCTTTGTTTAAAAAAAAAAAAAAGAGCAATTCTTTTTCCGTAGAAAAGTTTAAAAGATATAAAACGTTTCGAGGAATAAATTTAATGATGTTATGATGAATAAATAATGTAGTCTCCAGACTAGCTTGATTGTAGCTCACGTGATATCATCGCTACCAATAAATCGAGAGCCTGAGCTCTCTACGAAAGCCCTGAAGGGTTGCTGTTTACGGCGAATTGTTCGACTTTTAGGTTCAAACCTGCCTCCCACCACCTGTCAAATAGGCTCCGAGCGACATTGACTGCAGTAGTGCGACCGTTAAAATTATGTTTAGCTTATATAAAAGCAATATTCCCGCGAACTAATTGCGTGATGGAAATATATACTCTTTTATAAGTGAACAGGTATATTTAAGTGTATATTTATACTAAAAAAAAGTCGCATGGAGCTTATATGCCAAGTTAGAACGTGACATTGTCAGAACAGGACATATTTATTCTGATATTGTCGCGTCACAGTTAATACTGGCGGGTTGCAACTTGACAATGTTAAGTTGGAATTGGGCAATGTCAGTTCAAAATTAACATTGTCAGGTTTAAACTTAGCAGTGAATACTGGAGGGCTACAACTAAGCGATGTTAAGTTCTGCCCGCCAGCATTTATTGTAATGTTTTAACCTGTCAATGCCAAGTTGGAATATTGACAAGTTTGGACTTGATAGTTTTAGGTTCGAATTTGACAGTTGACATAAAAATAAACAGCGGCTTTAGAGCTTCCGTATCTCCCAGGCTCGCTGTGAGCCTGTTGCGATAAAAAGTCACTTTTCTCTTTCTTTAATTTAAATTTATGGAGAGAAATCATTTCATAATAGTCCTTATCAGCAAATCAAAATACAGTCATAAGTTCCAAAAATAGTTTTTAAAACCTTTTTTTCTTCTTGCCGTAAATGTGAATTTTATGACAAGCCGTATATAGATAAATCACGGTATTAACTGACTTTCCTTGTCTCTCCAACATTATCCTACTTAACAAACTTTAATGATCACACACCGTAACCCCTCTCGAACACATGAAAAAGTGTTGGAGAAGAATAAGGACTAACAGTCACGGTGTTAAACCTTGTTCCTCGTTCAGGAAAAGTTAATTACGGATGAGAGCTTTCTCCAGGGCAGTAGAACTCTCCTTTCATGAAATCTCCATAATTATTAACCATTTACCCTTAGTGGCGCGTTATTATATTTCAAATATAAACCTACGTTTACACCGCAATCTACCCCGCCCGTTTCTCATGTGTCCTAGCTCATTCCAATCATGACGCATAAAAGAGAAAAAAAAAAAAAAAAGGGAGAAAAAAAAAACTGGGAAAGATTAGAATGGGTGTCTGGCCTCGAGCTCATTCTTCGGACACTCAAAAGAAAAAAGGAGAAAGACGATTTCAGGAAATGGCGACTATTTTTTATGTTTATTGTATTTATTATCTCGGAATAAAAAATTTTTCATTTTCTTTTTATAAAAGGCCCCGAATGTTGCTATAAAACTTCCTGATGTTTTGAGAGAGAAAGGGGACTTAGTTGCTTTTTTCTAATTTTTAAAACGGTTTGTTATACTTTGTAAGTATGATAGCTCAACATCCATTATAAAAAGGTCGCAATTTGTCATTTTTTTATTTTTCAACGGATGAATCTTGATAAAATTTTAAGTATAAATATCGACTGATTTAACAAGCAATATACGATTCTTTTTTTTTTATGATTTGGGGGGAAAAGTGTGAACGATATTTTTGGTTCAATTTGTTTTTCTTCAAATGAAGCTTTCACATCAGTTTTTTTCCACACGGCGTGCTTGAAGCTAAGATTTATGGGTTAAAAATGGATATCAAATTTGACTTCACCCCTTCCTTTGGAGGTTTTGGTAAGATGTTGGGTTTCGCGATGAGTAAAAATTATGCGTATTTTACCACAGCCCATTTGGGATCACAGAGGCCCAAAAATGACTACAACCAAAATAGGATCTGATTATCTTCGCGAGATATGGTCAAGTAATGACGACAGTCAAAAAATTAAGGCTCGTCAGTATTAAACTTGAGGCAAAATTTTTAAAAATTCTCCAAAATTTTAATTGTTGGAAAAAATCCTTTGAATTTTTGCCCCTAAACATAAGATTCACCCGAACTTAATTTTACGGCTATCATAAAACTTGTGGTTTCTCAGTACATCAAGCGGTAAATAGTTGGATAAAGCTTTACAAGCAAGAGGAATAAAAGTGAGCTTTGTGGTTTCGATTGAGATGGCCGCTTTGTTACGCCTCGACGTTTTTCTCGATGATTACGAAGGAATTCGATGTTTAGTTAATATCCATGGACTTGTAGGCCGAAATGAGCAGCATCCCTATAATGTTCGTCTTGTTGAAACTTCATATTTTTCTCAATCACTCATTACAAGGACTCATTACAAGGACTCTTCTAAATGTCGCCTATTTTAGCGATCACCTATACTTAATTTGAGATTCAAAATATGCAAAGGAAGGCGGACTGTGAGAAATCGCTCTAACAGATTATATAAGTTTTGCACTGAAAATGAATTAGTCAATGTTATGAGTATCAAACAAAAAGCATTAACTGAAGCACCTGTTTTTTACCGCTCTCGTGAAAAATTTACAGCTTAAAATTTCAGTCACTCGATAAAAATTACAACCATTATTTTACGTCATTAGTAAAATTACAAATACTGTACAAAAATTTTAGAAAGGAGTGTCCATCAGTAAAGGCTAAGAGCATTGCCTTTAGTGAACTCATGTTTGAAAGGGGAGAAAAAAAAATTCATTAAACGGTTTTTAAGCTTCAAAGGATGTTATGAAGTATGCATGAGCCGAGAATGAATTATAATCTATTAAAACTTTATCCAGATTACCCGGGACCTTTGTATACTTTTACGTTTAATTTTCTAAGCAACACTTACGAAGTTTAAAAGGTAACGTAGTTTATCGCCGAAAATCCCACTGGGATGAGTCGATATGCGTTGCTCTTATAGGATTTCGTGGCTAGATATATTTTCTCTTTTTGTGACAATTTGAAATTTGCTGAAAGTCATTCCAGATATTACGTCAGCAGATTGGAAGAAAGGGGAGGGGGAACTGGCTTTGATGACAAAGGGGGGAAGGGGGCTTCGAGCGAATTTTGACGGCAGCATTTTATTGCAAATTTTGTTCCTTTTAATAAACATTTTCGTCTATTTTTTTAGGCTTTCCCAGGAGTAAAAAAATGGTCTTCGATTTCTCGAGAGTTTCCTTGTTAGTATTTAGATGAACAAGTTTCAGCTTGAAAAAAAATCCGTTAAAAAAATTGACAGATTAAAGTGATTGCAAATGCGGAAACTTATTCATTTAAATTTCTTAAAATTTTTTTTTTACGAACCATTATTCATTTAATTGGATGCGACAGGGAAGGGGGAAGGGGGTATCCTAAATCTTGCCTAATTTTGTTTGGGCGCGAAGGGGGGGGATACATGCGATGCTGACTTTTGCTAACAAGGAGAGGAGAGGAAAGGGTGAAAATTGGTCAATATCATTCTGACGTAATATTTCAGCTAAAAATGTATCTATTACTAAGATTCCGCATAAATTGGGCATTAATTTGTTTTTTTAAGAGGTAATGTAGAAAGTCTAATTTATTTGACACACTTGAGTCAATGACATCAGTTGCTCAAAATATTATATTGTGTTTAGAGGATATCTTGATCGAGTCTCTCTTCGCTTTCCTCTAGGAGCAGTATTTTCCCTTAACTCAAATGGCATGCTTTTTAAAACCGGTTATATTTTATTTTAAAGGGGTAAATCTACCGAAGCGCGCTTAACAGCATTTATAAGAATAAATGACTTGACCAGGAATTACATTTTTAATAACGATTTTCGAATAGCACAGACTAAATCTAACCCGAAAGCGAGATTTCTATTTGAAAACGTGGGAAAATTACAAAAATTTCACAGACCGTAACCCGTCGGAGGAGGTTATATTTTCCAAATAATCTAAAACAATGCTTGAATAGACTTGTATTCAAGCCTTGCATTCAGGCTTTTACTTTAACTACCGCCTGCATCGCAAATTCTCGATAATCACTAATAAACATCGATTTTCGAATCTAAGATGCAGTCATCCTCCTAGCTGTTATCGACGCCGTCTTGCTTGCAAGGAACACGTTGATGAACATTAACTATGAAGTAAATGATATTGATATGTCGAAAACAAGTGTTTTCAACTTTGTTATCCGTAACACGAAACTATCCCATTTCCATCGTCCTACATTATAGTAAAATGCACTTTTTTGAAAGTTTACATATGCTCCTTGTTTTTCTTCGTATGCCTGAATACATAAAACTAGAGGGGGAAAAAAAATAATCCTTTGTTTGTAAACACAGATTAAAAACATGACAACAGCGAAGAAACGAAATAACCTGGTTTTTATATACCTAAAGGAATAGAGTCAAGGGAAAACCGGTTAAAATAAAAAAAAGAAAATAAACAAGCGAGAGTTAAAGACGGAAAAGCATCACGAATCTTCATTCCAAGCAGCTGGCTTTTATATCTTGTTCCTACTAAGTTTAGCAAGAAGGTGACACGAATAACTAACCTCTTATTTAAACCAATTGTGAAGGAGCCCCGGGGGGGATTTAGTGACGGTCAGCAAACGCGGGGAAACGATTCGTGTTTACCCTTTACTCAGAGACGAAGACGGAGAAAGTGAGAGAGAGAGAAGGGAGAGAGAGAACAGTCGGTTAAGAAATAACAATTACCTTTTCTTCGTTTTATCCTTTTTAATTCGGAAGACGATCCTGAGGTATAATAAGGTAAAAGCGGTGAAAATGATAGGGCTTAACAGGGATGGTTTACCTTCTAAACCTGTGATCAATATCAGATGTTTCGCCCCGGATTAAATTGTCTGAATAATTTTCACGAGTAGAAAACGGGAAGACATATTTCGTTAACTAGTTAGAGAAAACTAGGTAGAAAGAAAAAGGAAGGGATAAAATGGAATGGAAGGGAGGAAAGGAAAAAAAAAGTATCGAAAGAAATGTCAGTGTGTCACAATTTATTTCTTCTTCTTCCATTTTGTATTTCCCTCAATTGTTTTCCTTGTTGTACTTATATCCAGTTATTACTTTTTATTCTAGGTTTCTTTCATTGTTTTCTCCGGTTTTTGCTGCATTCTTTTTCCTTCCTTTAAAAAACGTCAAAAATATGACATAGTAAGAACTTTTTCGTTGTTAATACGAAAAAAATCTGATTTTTTTTCCCCCTACGTTTTGCAGAAATCTAGATTTCTTTTAGCCCCAAAGAGAAATTTTAATGGCGAGTTTTAAAAAGCGATTTAGGAACGAAGCACCTTTTTTTTTTTTTTCTTGAAAAAAAGGCTCCAAAAAATTGCAATAATAATTTTTTTTTTTTCATTTTCCTGTTGAAGCGTTCCCCGGGGCGAAATGTCCAGGGCAAACGTTTTTAAAAATAAGTATGCGGATAAAAGCACGTATTTAGGATGAAAAAAACCAAGCTCATATTGTTTTTTGAAAGAAGAATCGTAATGATTTTAATTTCTAAAATTATTTCAAGTTTAATTGGATGCCCTTGTGAAAAATTCTTCTTTTAGTCTGAATTTTTAGTCTCTGATCATGAAAAAAGTAGATGCGATATCTCAAGTGTTCATATACCGGCGATAATAAAAAAGCGTTTAAAAAAAGTCGTTTACTTAATACCACTTTACCTTTTTCTTTTCAGGGTAAATGTAATGAAATTTTCTAGGAAGTTAAATAATTTCTCCTCCTCATTTTTTTGTCTTGAGATAGGGCGTGGTGGTGTTTCAAGACGCGGCTTTAATCGACTTATTTTTCAAATCCAGTCCCACAGTCCATTTCCAACACACAGTCGGGCTAGAGAACCACATTCCCTTTTTTCAGCAGGTGGCTGAAAAAACAAATTGCCGGCCTGATCCTATGCCGTTCACCAAAATTACCACATTTGCCTACTCAAGAATAGCTCCTCTGATTATGTGGACCATTTCTCGCCTCGTTAGATTGCTTATCCTAGTAACCATTCTATTAGAAAAACCTGACCTCCAATCTCGTGCCAATTATCATTTCGCCTGAATTCCCAGCTGGCCAACTTTCAAGGGCACCAGTCCTCTTCTTTACGACCACCTTCTCCCTCCTTCAGGAGCTCACGGCAGCTTAATGCACGGACAGAAACGCCAATAAATTGTAATAACTGTCAAATTTTTAAAAATATTTTGGAGTGGAGTGCAAAGATGTTCAGATAAAAGTAACTTAATTTTTGTTCATTTTGTCCTACATATAATTTTTTCATGTAAAAAATGCATTTGGGAAATTTGGAAAAAAAGTAAATAAATCAAAAGACTTCTTGTAAACTCAAGTAGCGCGAAAATCCGGTTTACCACCGCCCAACACGTTCGGCGGTCAATTTGCACCCTCATAGTAACATAATTACACATTGCGGAATTGAAAAAAAGATCGCAAAACTTTGTAAAATTTAACAAATTTATTTCATGTTTTTCCTTTATTATTTTTCCTTCATATAAAAATGATGAATGTTGTCATCAGAATTTTTTTTTTTTGGGAGGTAATTTGTTACCAGCTCACTTGAACCGTCGCAAAACAAGAAACGATTATTCGATTAAATCTGATGATCCATCATGTAGGTTTTTTAACTTCATTTTTCTTTTTCCAACCCTTTCCGTACTCCCTTCCCACGGAAATATCAATCGGGAAGAGGGAATGAGAATGAAGTAGGATTATACTCCCAAAAGAATCAAAACGCGGAGAACTGCAGAACTTGAGGAATCAATTGCATAACACGATGTAATCCGATTTAAGTATGTCAAATTTCGACGAGCAAAGTACGTAGATATTCAATTCTGTGCTAATGACTTGGCAAATCAGATACTACTTAAGGAAACTAGATTTCTTTCAGTTTTGTTTATTCAAAATGTTTACGGAAAATCCTCGTTGACATCGTCATAAAATCACTTTTCCTTTATAGAGACAGAGAGTACTGAGGAAAAGATTTGAGACTTTAAATTCCGGGAATGGAAATTCAGTATAGTTTGAAAATTTTCTGATTGCCCTGTAATTTAAAACCTTCTCAGTTGGAAAGAAAAGTCTTTATTTACAAAAATGAGGTAGATTGGAAGAGCGAAAAAACAAAGGTGCGTTTATTTTAATTGATAAGAAGATTGAGACAATGAATGAAATAATTCGGGGAAACGATTTTTATTCTTTTTTGAAAATTAATCCCGCCATTCAGATTTTCCAAGAAAGTTTCCAGCGTTGTGCGGAATATGAAAAGTCAACAAGCAAACAATGGCTTAGAATAATTTCTGAAGAAAAAAAAAAGGCTTTCAAACGTAATAACGGGAAATTGTTCCTTCGCTGTTTTCACACTACAAATAGTGCATGACACTTGATAAGGAAACAGGCAGTGCTTTGTGTAGTATATGCTTAGCTGCAGATTTTTTATGTTGCATAAATGGAATGTCTAACAGAATTATATTTACATAGGCGCGCCATTCCAGCAAAACCATTAGGTAAATAAACATGGTATGTTTCACTGATTGATCAAATCAGTGCTTAAAACCTTAAGCAGGCGCCCTGAAAAGTTTTGAAGCAATGATGCTTGCTAGTTTGGGTCTTAAAGGGATATACGAACTAAGGGATAGACTGTGTGACAATATGGAAAGCAATGAGGCGTATGAAAGAAGTCTAGGGCGATAAGGAGCAACTGCCCCCGAAGTAATGCCATGAGCGGTTCCGGGGGGTAGTACTGCGACCAGAGGAGGGTTTTTAGTCAGTAGGAATCTGGAACTTCCCGAGGGAAACTCAGTAGGGTCACCCACAAGCGTTTATGGTAGATTTTTCCCACCTCAACACAAGCACATAAAAAATAAAAAAAAAGCTGTGTGACAAAAAAGTCGGTGTTCTGGCACAGTACCGTTTGTCACACCAGAACACCTACTTTTCATAACTCTGAAAGGCGTTTACGGGGTTTAGAGAATCGGCGTTAGGGTGCAAATTCACTATGGAATGTTTGGCCAACATGTTAGTAGAACAAGTTAGACCAACATGTTGTACCAACTTTTCGGACCAACATTCCACACTAATTTCGACGTAGGAGTGTGCAAATTCGCTATATGTTGAACCAACATGTTGGTACCAACATTTTAGACTAATTTTGGCGTAGGAGTAAATTCTGCAAAAGTCGATTCCTTTGCTTGTCAAACATGTAGGCACAAGTTCGTCCAACATTCCAACAAGCTGGTAAAACATGTTTGACAAGCGAAGGAATCGACTATTGCATAATTTACCTCTATGTGAAAATTAGTGTAAAATGTTGGTCCAACTTGTTGTACCAACATATTGGTTCAACATTCCATAGTGAATTGGCACCCTTAGTCAAAAACGGGAATCACATTTTACTTCCCTTTTCGGAATCCTGACCCACCAAAACCCGAATCGAATTTTGGGGTTTAGAAAAGAGGAATTGGCTCTTGTCTTTGTAAGTTCTATTTGTATTTAAAAAGGCTTGCATGCCATTAAAGCAGCATAATCTGTGATAACAGGGGATAGTCTTTCTCGTGGCAGCCTTTTCTCCGCAGAGTGCGCATTCTAAATCTCGCTCGGTGCTGGGTCGGACTGCTTCTATTTTTTCGAGGCATAACTTCTGCTTTTTGCCACTTTTAAAATCCCCGACTTTTCTAAATCGATTCGGGTTCTTTTTCTTAACTCCTATTTATCGGAACCCCCGAAACTCGATTCGGGTTTTTCGTCGATCGGGATTCCGAAAAGCAAAATAAAGTGTGATTCCCATTTTTGATTAACGCCGACTCTGAAAGCCCCGGAAAAGCTTTTAGGGGTTATGAAAAGCCGGTGTTCTGTCAGGGCCCCTGACAAACTATGGGAAAAAGTATGATTAGGAAGCAGAGTAAAAAACAACAACAATTTTTTCTCGAACTTGAACCTGAATTTCCTTTCTTTTTCTACAGTAATTTTATAGGAAACCATATTCTTCTTTTCCGGAAATTTCCATGCTATTGCCCATCATCGATTTAATTAACGAAGACTTAAATCCACTGTCTCGCAACTAAGTTCCCTTTCATTAAGAAATTTATATCAAGAAAACCCCAAGATCCTGGGTTTCTTTCCTTTTAGTTTCAATTCTGTCCCTCCTGAAATATGAGCTTCCTTGGTTACACTTCATCCTTAACCTTGGTTGTCCTAATCTAATAATTATGCAAAAGATATCTTCAAATGATCGGAGTTTCAACGTGGGAAACTTTGAAAGTCAAAACTCGGAAAGCGATTGATTTCCAGCTATCGGTAACTTAACTAACTGACTTAATTAACTTTCTCTCTCCCCGAAAAAAATCACTGATTAATACTGTTCCGTTGAGATAATTTGGATCTATGTGTCGGGATTCTATTACGATCTCAAGTAATTTACGGATGCAATTTAGGCTTTTCGGTAAGGTTCCACATCCACATCCAAAGTCTGACTTAGTTGTTGCAGTATCAAATTAAGAGCGAGAACGGTTGCGGTCGCGCTTGAATGTATGCCTGATGCGATGTGAAGAATTTTCCTCGCATTTTGGTTTCCATAGTTACTACCGACTCACATATTTCATGTATGCAGTGACATGTCTGCGACAGCCCGCTTTACATAAGAAAATAACTTTGAACGAGGTGAGATAAATCGACCCAGGTCGCTGAAAAGGTCGATCGAGGGAAAAAGATGAAGGAAGAAAAAAAAAACGCAAATTAATGAAGTTTCTTTCCTTGGAGAAAGAGAAAGAAGAGAAAAGTTTTTAAAGATGGTTGTCAAAATTTTAACAATAGTTGTTAAGTTCTTCGTAACTCGATCCTCGTCCTTAATTTAACCGATTCTTGCGTTTTTCTTTTCTTTCGTCTTTTTTTTTCTTCTTTTCTTTGAATACATTTTATCTCTGTAAATATTGTCCGCTTATTTTTTTTTTCGCGGTAAGGTTTCCGAGGGAGCGTGGCTTTTGAAGAATCCTTGTTCAAAAAAATGTGTGTTGTTGGAAAAAAAAAATACCTTAGGTCTTTCTACTTTTTTTCTTTTCCTTCAGTTTTTTTTTCTCGCTCGGTCACATGATGAACCACTGAAAAAAGATCACATCGAGGCTATTTCAAGGCGAGCATCAGTTTGCCTTAAAGTAACACCACTTCACCGGTACTGGATCGAAATATTTTTTGATTTTCGAACAGCTTCCAGCGAAAATTTTAAGACCTTTTTCGGGATTAAAAGCAGACAGGACTGAATTACGTACGGAAGCCCTGAAGCCAGTTGCCAGTTGGTATTGTACTGAGTCAGCTTGCACTACTTGTACTGATAAAACCATAGCCCGAAAGGGAAATCTCTAACTACCGTAGATTGGGGTGAAGTTGAAAAGGTGGGGTGAAGTTGAAAGGCCTGAAAAAGTCATTATCAGCACAAATTTTAGCATTATGACTATGCAGCGGAAAAGTAGAGAACATTTCTAGTTCACTTCATTGCATTTAGAGATAAGCAGGCGATGCTTAATAGCATTTTTTAGGCCCTTCAACTTCAACCCAGCTTTCAACTTCACCCCAATCTACGGTACGTAAATATATGCTTCATAGAATTTCTTATTGCACAGAAAAAAAAATTAATATGAAAACATAGCTATTGAAAAACACTTCATAAAAACTTCTCGGAAAATAATAAAGAAAAGAAAGATCCTTTAAAATATTACCTTCAGCCTTGAAGCATAATGTGCTTTCAATTTTCCCCTTCTTTATTTTTAATAAAAAAAATAATTCAATACTAAATAAACTCGAAAGTTTTTTTTTTTTTTTTTCACAAACGAATAACATCTTTGGGCACTCTTAGAAAACAAGTTAGAGAAGCCTCTTTTCCTTGTAAACCTTACATAACACGATAGCCTCGAGGAGTTTCTGACAAGAAATTTTAAATATTTTCATAGATTTTAATGAAAATATGATGAATATTAACTCGGGAGAAAAACATGGAATCTGAGGAGCAAGATGAATAAGAATGGATGGAAATGTTTAGCATTTGCAATTTTGAATGACGACAAGAGCAAAAGAATCGTTTTCATATTTCTATGATTTTGTTAGCTGAAAATTGCGTGTGTTTCCCGGAACTTTTAAATTCGCACGTCAGAGGTATTTTACTTGAACAATAATTTTCATTTTCGGCATAGGTGTAGGCGAGATTTTAATTCAAAACGTTAACAAAAGCGACATCGCTTTTTAAAAAAAAAAAATAAAAATAAAACAAATTGTTCACGCTGTTATTGTTTTTCATCTTCGGTAAATACAACGTCAATTATTTTCCATTGAAGAGTTTACAGCGGCGGCAAACATGTTTTTTCTTATAAATTGTACATATATGCGAAACGAATGAATGCCTGGGAGAGAAAACGTCGCCGAGTACATTTTATTCCCTTTTACGGTCGTAATTTTAAACTTACTGCTCATATCGTTGTAGAGAGAAATCGTTACAGCTCGCGAACGGCATAACAACAGCAAAAAATATAGCAAAACTGTTTCTTCTCTTGGTTTTCCAAAGTATTTCCATATTCCCAGATGGTTGTGAATTGTATGCTTTGGCGTCATTCCAGATATTACGTTTTCTTAGAGCCACGGCTAATCGTCAAGCAAGAATGCTTTTTTTTTTTGGTCTAGTGGGGTAATCTTTATCTAAAATTTTATTGCTGTGATTAATCAAGTCAATCGTTTAATTATATGATCGTTAAGATTCAAAACTAATAAAAAAGAGAGTCAGCAGTTGTTAAGAGTCATTTTCGGTAAAAAGTTGGAGCAAAGTATTATGAATGAGCCCCCGCGCTTTAAAAACTTATCAACATCTCATGATGAGGTCGAGTATGATTGCTATATTTTCTCGCTTTCACACTCGGAAAATGAAACTGCCCCGGGAGAAAATTCCCATTCGGAAAACCCGGTTAAATATCACGATTTTTTTTTACATCGATATAAAATTCATTACGTAAAAACAAATATGTACAAGTTTCGTAGATTAAAAGAGGAAAAAAAAAAGAATGTTTTATAGAAAATCAACTTCCACATGTACGGTTTTTAAATGAGTAATATTTCAAAAAAAGTGACAGGGAAAGGTTTGGGGTAGAACGACGGAATCAGCTAATATATTTTAGATTACATTGTTCACCAATTTCAAAATAATGGACTGGGTAACTGGGCAATCATTATAAAAACATCCCGATAATGAATATTTTTGATATTCTTTTTCATACTTTGTATAAAATGGATGGAACCAGATACAATGTAATTACTAGGAAAGCGTCAACGTACATCCTAAAGCCTCACATTGATCGTCTTTCTCTTCCAGGAAAAATAAAATGTGGCATTGTGTTATAAATTTTTGAAATCCGTGTTATTTTATACCAGTAACATTCAATTTAAATCAGTTTCATTCGTAATTACCCGTTTAAGGTTTCACCAATGGAAATTGAGTCGTTGCCTCATGGTCATGGTCAAGCTTAACAATTCCGTGCGTCGGAGGTGAATTAACGTATCTCCGTCGGAGGTGAACTAACGTATCTACGTCGTAAATACGATTGGAGTTAATCTGTTTCGACGTTTCGTGGGAGTGTCACGTGGCCACAAGTTTACATCAACAAGAGCGCAGCGTGCAAATTTGCAGTTGCATGATCACGTGATTGTCATAAACACTCGAAACAGACTATTTCCAATCATATTTACGATGGAGATACGTTATTTAATCCCCGGCGCACGGAATTGATGCGAGTGTTGTTTAAATCAAGAAAGTCCACTTAGTCCGCTATGGCTCGTGATGGCTAGTCGGATACAGCTTTGGCAATTTGTTCGGCGATGTTGGATTGAGTCTCGTAGTGGGTAGTTTTTTTCTCTTTAAAATATTATATACTCTAAAGGCAGTAGTCACTCCGGATTTTTTGGAGTGGTACGTTTTTTTGTTTCTGGGATTTTAGTACGTCTGATATTAGAGCTTCATTTAGGCCGAAATTTCACGCTAAAACATGTTGCAGTAACATGTTAAGACTACATGTTACTCAGCATGTTGAAACTTAGAAACATTTTGCGCAACACCGAAAAATGAAAAATAAAAATTTGTAGATGATGCGCAACATGCTGCCGACATGTTTCTATGCTGCAACATGTTGGAACAATATGTTACCGTAAGATGTTTTAGCGTGAAATTTCGGCCTAAAAATTGGAAATTAAAAACAAAAGTAACATTTAATATTTTTTCAAATCACTATCCTTATTTGGGACATTTTAGGAATGCACACGAGTTTGAAATTCGTGCAAATTCGAGTCGATTTGATCGAGTTTCAAGTTTAGGGGCGAGCCAACTTGTCGCCGAATGGCCCAGTTGAGTTTCAAGTCGAGATAACCATTTTTGGTTAGGGTAAGGCAGATGGCTTTTTTTATATATAATTATATATAATTTATATATAATTATATATAATTATATACAATTATATATAATTATATATAATTATACACAATTATATATAATTATACACAATTATATATGATTATATATGATTATATATAAATTATATATAATTTATATATAATTATATATAAATTATATATAATTTTTTTTTTTGGATGTATAATCATCCCAGGAAAAGCAAAACTATATAATTTGTATATTTTTTGTATATTTTTTGTATATTTTTTCTATATTTTTTGCATATGATATTTGAGTTATACAAAAAGTATATGAAGGCATATTTTTTTATATTTTTCCATATTATTGTATACAAAAAGGGACCCCTCAAACGGGGGCTAGGCCCCCCCGGATTTTTTGACAAAAAAAATGAAAATTAAAAAATTGATTTTCTTGCATTTCCCAGCCCATACCAATTTTTTTCACACTGGAAAAATCCCTTGGCATGCCTGAGATTCGATCCCAGACCTCTGGCGTGTTAAACCAGTGCTCTACCTATGAGCTACAAGTCTTTGTTATAAAGAAAGTGATAAAACTTATATTTAAGCTGCAACCGAAAAAATATAGAAAAATATGCCAAAATATAGGGAAAATGGCGAATTTTTGAAGTTTTAAAAAAATATAGGTCCAGATCGGCATAATATGAATTACTATATGAAGCTGCCGCCTCATATAGTAAAAAATGCGTCCTCCCAGGAAGGGAAAAAATCGTATTTTTCTATCCTACTCTATCAAATAGTACATTTTTTCTTATTTTTTTATCCAGAGATATATTTTTCCATCGTCGGAACTATATTACGATATTAGATTTCATACCGCAATATAGTTTGCATGATACCAGAATATAGTCCTCTACAGAAAATTTTTCCGATTTTTCGAACCCCGGGAAAACTATAGTTCAAGATAATGAAATATAAGCTAATTAGATAATATTAGATAATGTTAGATAACATGCTTATATTTCATTATCTTAAACTATAGCTTTAGATAATATGCTTATATTTCATTATCTTGAACTATAGTTTTCCCCGGGTTCGAAAAATCGGAAAAATTTTCTGTATTTTCGTATATTTTTTGCATAAATCTCTATATTTCTTCGGTTGCAGCTTAAATTCAAGTTTTATCACTCTTTCTCTAACAAAGACTTGTAGCTTATAGGTATAGCACTGGTTTAACAAGCCAGAGGTCTGGGATCGAATCTCAGGCATGGCAAGGGATTTTTCCAATGTGAAAAAAATTGGCATGGGCTGGGAAATACACGAGAATAAATTTTTTTAAATTTTTTTTTTTTTTTTTTTTTTTTTTGCCAAAAAATCCGGGGGGGGGGGGTCCAGCCCCCGTTTTAGAGGCCCCCATGCTATATTTTAATATAGTTTTACTATATTATACTATATTTTAATATAGTTTGATATGGCCAATAGACTCTTTTCAATCAGGCAATTTTGGATATAAAAGCGTATTTCTTATATAAAAAAATATGCCGCCAAAACTATGAAATACTATAGAAAAAGATGTTTTTTTCCTTCCTGGGCTGCGACGATTTTAATATAGTGTAGGATGGCTCAGGATGGAAAAATATACGGTTCATATGCATCTGTATAATGCTTTTCAAAAAAAAAATTTTTTAATATTTTTTTCGATAAAAAAATATGCAATAATATGCATCTCTATAGATAATTAAAAAAAAAAAATTTTTTCAATATATTTCCCGGTAGAAAATCATATGAAAAATATGTAGTGTTATATTTTTTATATAAAAAAATACAAAAAAATATATTTTTTGGATAAAAAAATACAAAAAAATATAGTTTTGCTTTTCCTGGGATGGGTTTATGAGGCTATTATATGTAATTATATATAATTATATATAATTATATATAATTAGGGTCCATGAACCCCCCGATTTGCCCTTTTCTTTGTAAGCTTTACAAAGTAAGTTCGCAAATCAATCCTGATGCTTAGCGACAAGACTTGTGAGTGGTCTCCGCTCGATAGAGCTAAGGGGCAGATTTGTTTGGCTTTTTAGAAATTCGAGCAAAAATATAGTTCGAGCGTTATATAGCACAGCTCCACCATATTTTGTTTGAAAAGTGACTGACGTTGCTCTAAAAGCGTTTATTTGGATTGCAGATCATTAAAGAACGATACTTATATTAAATTACATTTAAATATATTTCTAACCTCATCGTATCCAGTGCTAGCACTTTGGGGAACCAGTAAGGTTTCCCTGGCCGCTAATAATTGGGAGCAATCCTGTTAGCGGACTCACAAAAAATAATAAATAAATAAATAAATAAAAAAATAATAAATTTAAAATGCAATAGTTTTGTCTTTTATAAAATTAAACCGCAGATTGAAATTTCTGAAATTATTGACAAGGATTAAATCGAATAAGAATAACAGCCAAAGCAAGTTTTATTGATCATTGTACACACATTCTCATTTTAGAGGCTTACATGAAGATCTCAATTATCAGGGTATGTAAAAATTGAAAAAATTATACCGTAAAATCCAAATTCACTATCAAAAATTGTCCAGAACGTCCCCTAGCGAAAACGTTAGTCAAAACTATTTTAGAATGTGGAATGCGAACTTTATCATAAGCAAAACACGTAACTTTAATTGTACAAATTTTTAAAAAAATCTCGCCTTAAAGGTTGATTTTTTGGTTATCTTAAAAAGTATAAATGTTTTTTTAAACAATTTCGACGATCTTTACTTCTTTTAATAGTTCTCTAAAACTAAAAAACTAAATCTTTTAAAATCTCACGAACTATAACTAATTATTGTATTTTATTAAAAATTCATCACAGCTCAAAATTTTGTTGAAAATATTCTAAAAAGCCTAAAAATGGTTTTTGTAAAAAAAGGCTAGCAATGTTCTTCAAAAAACGTGCCAGGGACAGAAAATTTATTACGAAGATCTTTTTTAACTTATTTTGGGAAAAAAATTTCCGATGTTAGGAAGTTTTTAAAAATATTTTCCAAAGGCTAAAAGGTTGAATAAAAAATTCTACGAAAAAGAGAAAAATTTCCCGAAACTGTAATGGTTCAACAAAACTGGAATTGTACTTATAAAATTTTCCAAGACCAGTAATTTTCTCAAAAACAGCTCCTTAATTAATAATCTAAGGCAAATTTTCCATAAAAAATTTCAAAAGCTTAAATTTTTTTTTTTAAATTCCTGAAAAATTCTTGACAATTGTTAAAGCATTAGTTATTAATTCGCGACCTTAGAAACATAGGATAGGGTGCAAAATGAAAGTTACAATTTTACAGGAGACCATTTTTCATGCTTCAACTTGAACTACACCAAAAAGATCTTTTGGTTCGGTTTTATTGTATGAAACTTGTAACTAAATTGAGAATCAATCTATAGAAGAAAAAAAAATATCCTAACAAAATGAAAAAAGTCACCAAAAGAGATCATTTTTAGTTACCCTTTTTAGTTCCGAACTAAAAGGGTGTAAATGTTATAGCAAAATTCCTTGGGATAGCATTTATTTAGTGACTTTAATACAGGCTTTTCACTCTGAAAAAATGGTTCACTGTACGTTTTAAAAAAGCTCAAATAACGAATCCTTCCCTGTACTCCCTTTTGGCTCCAACTTTTTGTTGCTTTTCAGCATTTAAACCCTTAGATACAGAAAATCACGGAAACGAAGAAAAATATAAAAATTTCTAAAACAGTGTCTACAAGCTTAAAAAACATCTGAATAATACCCTAAAATAAAACACCCAAAGCCTGAACAGTAACCAAAACCTGAACAGTCCATAGGTTAAACACGATTTCCTTTTATGGGCATGCATGTTTACCTTATGACCTGTTCAGGATTACGTGACTGTTCAGGCTTTTCGTGATTTACTTTAGGGAACGTTCAAGTATTACGGAAAACTTTTTTCCGGGTTTTCGGACCCCCCCCACCTTCATAAGAATTAGTAAGATTTCTTTGATCCCCCTTATTATATTACGTAAGATTTTCGCGGACTCCCCTTTTTATTTTAGCGCCAATTTTAAATTAAAGTACTATTTTTCTTAAATCTAAATTTACAGTTCATACTCATATCCCTGGAGGTGGCTAAAAACGGCACAAAATCTCATCAAAAAATAAATTTTTATTTCTTAAAATTTTTTGAAACGAATTTTCAATTTTTCTACTTTAGGCATTCGAAAAAATGATAAATTGCAAGTTCATGAAATAGCAATGAAATTAAAAAAATGAAAAATTGTAAGTTCATGAAGTCGCATTGACATTTAAGAAATTAAAAATTGCGAGTTCATGAAGTCGTTTTGAAATTTTGCAACTTAAAATTTGCGAGTTTAACAAGTCGCATTGCGAGTTGAACAAGTGGTATTGCGAGTTCCACAAGTCGTATTGCGAGTTCCACAAGTCGTATTGCGAGTTCACAAGTGGTATTGCGAGTTGAACAAGTCGCATTGGGCGATAGTCGAATGCGCCAATCGGATTAAAATATGGCTCATCAAAAACGCCAAAATGGTATTTATCAAAAACGCCAAAATGTTATTGACAAAAAAATTATTGTTTGCGCCAGAGTTATGTTTGAACCGTATAAAATAGAGTAAAATCTAAGGAATTTTGACTTCACAAATATCTCGGTGATCGTGATTTTCGTTTTTTTTCTAAAATCACTGTAGTTGTGTAGTATCCTTATCCGTTTTTAATATAGCTGGGCACGATTTTTTCGTGCATCTCCACCTAATTTTGTCTTACCCGTATAAGCTTTTCTGTAAGTAAAATTATCACAAACGAGCAAACATTTATTTTTTTGACTTGACATGATTTTAAAACTCATTTTGAAGACTGCAGGAAAATATTACGAAATACGTATAAGAATACCTCCTCAATAAAACAACAAAATAAAACCTGCAAATTTTTATTCGATAACAATGCTGTCATAAACCAACAGAGGCGAAATAAGGCTAGGCTTTCTTAAGCGAATTTTTTTCGCATTGAGTCGCATTGCGAGTTCCACAAGTCGTATTGCGAGTTGAACAAGTCGCAATAAGCAACAAATCCATAAAAATAAAAATACTTGACCCTCCAGGGCTTCCATAATAATCTAAACTAACTTTTAATTAGTTTAACCACAGTAGGCGATACTTTGCAGTTCATATATCGTATTGGTATTTTGTTGGGTATTCGTTTTATCTCGAATTTTAGAATGTAAAGGAGTGTATATAGGTGTGGTGGTGGGGGGTGGGGGTTGAAAACGTAAATAAGTAAAAAAGAGCTCAACAAAATTTTTAAGTTTCTACAAAAGTCTTTAAAGTTACAATTTGAATAATAACCCATTGATTTACTCGGTTAGTTTCATTTTACTAGTTCCTAGTCAGTAATCCGAATTACCATCTCCCTAATTTTTAAAGTGATCTAGATCATTAGATTCAGGTTGATTTTTTGGTTCACAACACAGTTTATAGTTCATAGGCGGTATAGTTGGTATTTATAAGTTACCTAATCGTTGATTTACATGGCAGGAAAAAACTTAAACATAAAATGGATATCTAATGTATTTGGGGGGGGGGGGGTCATGTGGGTTAATTATACCCTGCAATTCTTTTTTATCTATAACAAAAATTCTATGTTTAGCTTATGGGAATATTTTTGTATACCCTGCAAATCTATTTCATATATGACAAAATTTCTATGCTTAGCTTATGGGAATATTTTTGTATATGCCGTCTGTTCATATACGTGACGTATAGACTGGTATATAGCGATGAATATTTTTTAATCTTTTTGTATATGAAACAGTACAAAATTGAACGTCAATATATGTCAAACCGAAAATTCATATACAAAATCAGTTTGCAGGGAGTTTGCAGGGTACCCTGCAAACCTATTTCATATATGACAAAATTTCTATGCTTAGCTTATGGGAATATTTTTGTATATATTCAAAATCAGTTTGCAGGGTATATAATATTATTATATATAATTATATATAATTATATATAATTATAATAATGCCCTCCTCAACCCATCATTATACATCCGGAAAAAAAATTATATATGATTTATATATAATTATATATAAATTATATATAATTATATATAATTTTAAGATTTTATATAATTATATATAATTATATATAATTTATATATAATTATATATAATTATATATAATTATATATAAATCATATATAAATTATATATAATTATATATAAATTATATAAAAATTATATATAATTATATATAAAAAAAGCCATCTGCCTTACCCTAACCGTATTTTTCTACTCGAGTCACGTGTCGAGCTGAGTTAAAATCTAAGACTTGGGATCATACAAGTATTACGTAAGCACTTTTCAGGGAAGGGGGGGGGGGGTATTTCATATCCTACGTAAGATTTGAAATTTTAAAAATTTGCCATTAAAAAATATTCGCTGCATTAATCAATGTAAAAATGGTCTCATTAGTTCAAAATTTCATTTTATGATTCCTTTAAATTGATTTTTGATATTATTTTATTAATTCATTAAGTTTTTAAAATTTCGCTGCCTCCTTTTTGACCCTTAATTTTATTTCAGAAAAAGAAGAAGGAGTTGTAACAATAATTTTTTTGAAGATGAAAAAAAAAAATAAAATAAAATAAAGTTAAAATATTTTTGCATATTAACAAAAAAAAAAAAAAAATCTTACGTAATATTAGGGAGGGGAAGTCGACCAATTCTTACGCTTGCTTACACCCAGGGAGGGGGGGGGGGTACAAAATAGACAAAGAAATGCTTACTTAATACTTGTATGATTTCTTTGTCAAGTTTTTCGAATTATTCAAAGCTAGTACCTAGGAGTAAACCGACTAAAGTGACAAAAGTCGGAAATTTCGCAATGAAAAATAAAGGTAAGAAGTATAAAAGCAATAAAGTATAAAAGGTAAGAAGTCGGTTACGACTTTTTATCGATAGTTCGATTACTACCCCTTACCGATTTTAAAAGATAGTAATTTTAAAAATCGTGAGTCCTCGAGTTAAAGTCAAACTCGTATATTTTCTAACCGAGAGTTATTCTTACAAAAAAAATTAAAAAATATGAGCCGAATTAACTAATTTAATGTACTTTCCTACAATATTCAAAATAATGGCAGCAAAAATTTATTTTCTGATTAACGATGGTTTTAATATTCTCATTTAAACAATAAAAAAAAATGACGAAATGTTTTTTGGATGAGACGATCACTGTTAAAATCCATTTTTTTTCCTTTTTTTAATTTTAATCGAATTATTTTATAAAATGGAAAATGAAGGGGACTTGAACTCTTACGAAGAAAAAAGGAAATTAAATTAACCTTTTAAAAAAGGAGAAAGCGAGCAACCTATGTTTCTTTTTTTTTTTTTTTTAAAGAAAATAAAGAAAAATAACGCCGAAATGTCACCAGTTTCCCCCAAAGGTTGGTTCGTGACTACGTTAATGATAATAACCATCCAACCCTGGCGCAATGTTCTTGAGGAGGCTTGATTCGCATTACGTGACATGGATAAATTATTTTATATATCTTTTTTTTTTTTTTTTTGAAATTTTAAAAGCCGTTGATGGTGTTGTCGAGTGTTGTGATTTTTAATTAGTTATGCAAATGGAAAACAACACCTTTTCTTTTTTAATCTTATGAATTTTATGTAATGTGGGATTTTCGTGATGAACATTATTCCGAAAGAAAGTGTGTCAAATAGATAGGAGTTGCTGCACTAAGGTCGGTTCGTTTATATATTCTGCGATAAACAAAAGAAAATTGAATAATGCCGCAAAGCATGAGTTTTAAAAAAAATATTTTCTAAATTTTAATTCGCTGACAGTCTGAAACCTTCGATATCTGAGGTTGTTTTGAGACATATCTTTTGTTGGCATTCCTTCAGCCTTACAAAGTCCTGGCTTTTTTTTGTAAACGAATTTTCAGTGACTTTGCTCATTTGACACTAACAATAATTTTTAAATTTTTTATTTTTCTGCTCTCATTCTATTTAATAATTTCTTAGTCGAGTTGATTTTCACCCGCTAAACGATTTCTAAGTATTCAGGACGTTCAATTTTTGTTCAATATGCAACGTCTCGTTCACGGGGACGTCAAAAAGATTAAAAATCCGTAACATTAAATCCCTGACCTGCGCCATATAATTTCCTGGAAAATTTTGTTACAGTACAGTGAATGCCGTAATCCAATTTACAGTGGCATAAGAGGCTACCCCTGGAATATTTAATCATCAAGCGGAGGTTTTTATTTACATCGAGTGCATCGTCTAACGGATACGTTCACGTAAAATTATAATTGAAGTATGAAACATTATGAGCTACGCGCGGCCGGGAAAAACGAAATAAAATCCGACTCATTGCTTTTTGTAATCGGACCCTTGAACGAAAGGGGAGGGGAGAAAAAGAGAAATGAAATATTTCCAGCAATATAAAGCCGCAGGTCAGTGTAAGAGTTCCGAGACGGAGTATATGTAAACAGCGTATATGGGCCTAGGCAGTATATCTCTACAATTCGCTTCGCAATTTCATAAATCATTCTGAAACTTTGTTATCCGCGGGAAAATATAGCGACAGCGGGAAAAGGAGGAAATTTTAATTCCGTAACGTAAGAATAATATTTTGAGTAAAAATTCTTTTTAAAATAATATGTTTTTATTTTCATTCATCTGTTAAATCGTTTGAATATCTTTCACGGACGCTTGAGTTTCAAACGACTAATTTCAAGCAGCTGTCGAAATATCTGTTCAAAATTATTTAGGTCTTTTTTTTTTTCTTTTTTGGGTCAAAAATATTTAATCCTTCCCCTCCTCCCACAATAAATATTTTTGACGCCAAACGGATTATAATTCCACGGTTTAATCAAAGGGGTTTTAACAAATGATGTTGACAATGTATACCACAGATGACATGTGAGTTATGCAAAGCTTGATGAGGTGATGTTATTCCGCTGTCAGAATGCAAAGGGTAGCGAACGTTCAATCAGCTATCACATTCTCGTAAATATGTGACGTTTTTTGGAATTATCTTTTTTGAACGATATATGTGACTGTGCGTAAGAAAACACGTCTTTTTTTTAAAAATCGTATTTTTCGACGATTTTTCATTCTCAACTTAATCTTTTATCGATGGACGGCTCTTATTAGAGCTATTGTTTTAAAATGTAATATTTCTGCAAGTGATAAGGTAGTTATTGAATATTGACTCACTTAGTTGAATTTAAGATGCTGATTTTGAAAATTCAAGATGACGGACGGTTTCTTTTCCAATCAACCTTAATTGCAGCATTTAAATAGGCGTACACATTTCTTTAATCGGTTTTATTTTACAAGGAAAACGTATTTCTGTATTTTAATTTTTCCAACAAACCAAAAACTACTATAAGGCAGGGGTATACATTACATATTTCTGCATGTAATGTATATTGAATCGATAAGCTTACAGACTTTTTTGACCATAAATTTTAGTAAAAATTATTGCCCTACGCTTAGCTTAAGTATGCACTTCAGAATTAAAAACAAAGAGTAATTTTTTAATATTTAATACGCCATTATTGAATTTCACCCTTTAGAGCCCTTGGGACAGAGTTCTGTAGTAGAATAGCAATGTTCACCGTTTTAAGTTTGTAAATTTCGTCTCACTGAAATGGAACTGATTGCATAACGGAACTTTATTTAGGTGTTATTAAACCATTCGTTTAGCCTAATTAGTTGATTTATTTTATCGGTGAGAAACTAAAAACAAAATTCGACCGGTAGAATTTTTCTTCACGTTATGAGTACATGTATCTTACGAGTTTTATCAGGAGGCAAAGGGTTAAATATCACCCTTAGAAAAGACAATACTGTAGTAATAGTAATATTTAGTAAGACTAAACGTGAGAGTGCTAAATTTAAGGGCGGATGTATGCGATATCATTCACGAGATAAAATCAATTTTCACAAAAAATTAAAAATCGATATTTTTTATCCAAGTGCACTTGGGGAACGTTCAAATATTACGTAAGACTTTTTTTTCAGGTTTTTAGACCCCCTCACCATTTTTCGTAAGAATTAGTAAGATTTCTTTGACCTCCCCCTATTATTTTACGTAAGATTTTCGCTGACCCCCCCCTTTTTTTTTTTGTAGCGCCAATTTTAAATTGGAAAATTTGACATTTTTCTCAAACCTAGGTTGAGCTCATTTGTTTATTTCCGTAAGAAAATTGTAACAGAAAATTCAATGTTATATTGTAGAGAATGCTGAATGCATCAAAAGATCTATCTTTACTTTTCAAAAATCAGTAAAAAAAATTTCGATTTTTTTAAATATTCAAAAAAAAGGAAAAGAAAATTAATTTTTTGAAATAAAAAAGATTCTAAACAATAAATTATAGGTAATAGAAATTCTTGCGTAAGATTTGCCAAATTCTCCTTCTCCCCCGTGTAAGAAATCGTAAAAATTTAGAGTACTCCCTCCTCCCCCCCTTCCGGTCTTACGTAATATTTAAACGTTCCCTTATTACGTAAGCATGTTTAGGGGGGGGGGGGTGGTATGAAAAATACTTACGATTGCTTACGAAGGGGAGGGGGGAAGGATTGAAAATCTTACGTAAGAATTTTTAGGACTGGTGTAGAAATGAAAATTGACTAAAATTAATAAATATTACAAATAAAAAGGCAAATAATTTTGAATCATCAAATTTTAAAAAAAAATTATTTGTTGTTGTGCATTGGTGTATTGCAACTTACCGAACTTTCGAATTGCCAGTTGCTTTAACGTAAGCTTAAAATGCGGCGTTAAAACTAAAAAAAACTCTTTTAATTTTTATAAATGCTATTTTCTTTTTTTCTTTTTTATCTGCTCTATAATTTAATTTTGGATATCAAACCGTCTTTAACAGAAAATAAAAAAAACTGCCGTTTGGGCAATATATTCTTACGATTGCTTACATAGGGAGAGAGGGAGTTAAAATTGGGTAAAAAAAAATGCTTAAGTGGCATAAGTGCTTAATGGCTTAAGTGGACGGTCCCCAAAATTCATTTTTTTTTAATCTTCTGTAAAATTTTGCTATTCACCCACCCTAAGACGTGTTTTCCTAGTCACAGAGATAAATTATTGCTCAAGTTCGTCTTCGATGACATCGATTATGGGCGATTTAATCTTCTATTTAGAATTAGTTGCAAAAGTACTAATAATGCCAGTAAAAATTGGATTAGTTGCGTGATAAATTAAAAAAAAAATATCGCCCTAAAATTGATGGGGCAGTATTTCAAAGGCTTACGTCTCGCCAATAAAACGGAAGAAGCTGTAAAGTTATATATAGTCGATCGTAAACGATGTTAATAACGCTTAAAATAATGTATTTAACGAGTAAAACATGTCTTATCGATTAAAATGAACGTCTATTTAGGTTCCTTTTAGTTAACAAGATGTTTCATTTATGGTATAAGCAAGCTTTCCTAAAAATTACCGGAGGGAATTTTTTTTTTCCTCGACATTTTTTTCTTCGGTTTTATTGAAACAACGAAAATCCGAAAAAACATTTTTGAAGAAAAAAAAAAAAATTCCTCCAACGTTCCCGGAGTTTATGCTTGAGTGACGACCCCCGTTTATTTTCTCTTACCGAGATTTCGAAAACGCTTCCCGTATAATGTTAAACCCTATGGATGACATTCGAAATTTCAGACACGTGAACCGATTCGTACGAACAAAATGAACACTTGTTCACCTTGTTCGGATCCGTGAACTCTCTCATTAATTGATTCCGCCGCCTCACATTCGAATGAGTTTATATTTAGGACTTTCTAATTAGATCGGAGGTAAAATGCATTACATTCCCTTCCCGTAATTTGTCGTAACGGTTTATCCCGTTCTTAGAAACCCGAGCCCGTTGCGGTTTTCATTCCAGGAATCCCGAAAATTGTTCGATTAGTAGGGGACTTCTCTAGATTTTTGACTTTTTCTTTACTGGAATTTCCCTCGTGGGAGAAAAGTTATTTGACGCTCTGAATGTTGGAAAGTTTCCCTTTTTGAAGGAAACGTTTGAACCATTTGCAATAATATTTATACAGATGGATTTGGAGCTATATTTTCCTTTTTGATAGGAGATGAAGAAAAAAAAAAATTCCTCCAACGTTCCCGGAGTTTATGCTTGAGTGACGACCCCCGTTTATTTTCTCTTACCGAGATTTCGAAAACGCTTCCCGTATAATGTTAAACCCTATGGATGACATTCGAAATTTCAGACACGTGAACCGATTCGTACGAACAAAATGAACACTTGTTCACCTTGTTCGGATCCGTGAACTCTCTCATTAATTGATTCCGCCGCCTCACATTCGAATGAGTTTATATTTAGGACTTTCTAATTAGATCGGAGGTAAAATGCATTACATTCCCTTCCCGTAATTTGTCGTAACGGTTTATCCCGTTCTTAGAAACCCGAGCCCGTTGCGGTTTTCATTCCAGGAATCCCGAAAATTGTTCGATTAGTAGGGGACTTCTCTAGATTTTTGACTTTTTCTTTACTGGAATTTCCCTCGTGGGAGAAAAGTTATTTGACGCTCTGAATGTTGGAAAGTTTCCCTTTTTGAAGGAAACGTTTGAACCATTTGCAATAATATTTATACAGATGGATTTGGAGCTATATTTTCCTTTTTGATAGGAGATGAAGAAAAAAAAAAATAAAAGCTAGAATGTAAAAAGTTCAGTGATAAAAAGTTAGAAACTAGAATCTTAAATTTTTTTTTTCAAAAGAGAAACGCAACAAGTTGTCTTTTCCATAATATTTAATATACGAAATCGTTCCTCAAGATTCTTTTTCTTTTCTTTTTTAAAGAGATTGCTTGCTTTTTTTTAAAGTAAAAAGGGAGTGTAACGATAGAGCATTAAAGAATGAAAAATTAAAAACTCTCCTTACCTGGAAGACCGGAACAACTTCCTAGTAACAGAAGAAAAGAAACCCATATGAAAAGATTAAATGGTCCTTCCTTCATCTTAGGCCGCAAATCACTTCACCATCGCAATCTTATCACTTGCTTCACTTTTGAACTTTTTGTTTACTGGTGTCTCTTCATTTGTCTTCTCTTGCTTAGACCATTTTCCGACTTCTCAACTCATTTATTTAACTGATCAATAGATCTTCCGTCTTGGAAATAACTGAAAACAAAAGAAGATAATAAATTTCAACGGGTTTTGTTTTGCAATTGCTACGGAGAAATCGGTGCAGCAGAGCAGCGGGTTTTGATCCTAAATCCTGTCCGTTCTTTTTTTTTTTTTTTTTTGTAATTTTTTCGTAGCATCGAATCTTTTTCATGCGGTTTTTGCATGACTAATCGGAGTAGCCCAAAGCTCTGACCTTTTTTCCATGGTATTTATTTTCTGGGATTGCTTGTGCGGGTGAAACCAAGTTCGGTAAGCTCAAATTTAAGAAAAAAGTTTATTTTTTTTTTCTTTTTCGAGAATATATGATATTACTTAAAGGAAGCAAAATTTTATTTGCAATTATGGACCTCTTCGATTTGGTCTCTATAAACCGGGCCCGTAGCGAGATGGTATTGCCCCCCTTGACTGACTCTCCCTTCTCTGGAAAAGTTTTTGGCCTATGCGTTTTCCCTATCCTCCACGTAATAAGTTGCTGTTTGGAGCCCCCCCCCCTTCCTCCCGGAGCACTTGGAACCCTTCCATCCCCTTATTCTGACCATGAAGCCGTGATAGATAGGAAAGGGATGTTATAGGTATGAAGTCATAGCCGCAACCTTGGAAAATTTTCTTTGCCCTCCCCCTTCAATTATTCAGAATGCGAAAATGGAACATTGCCGTACTATACGATTTTCAAAATATCTGGTTTAGAAGGAGGGGAGAAGAAGCAAATTGTTGCGCTTAGGTTTAAGCATAGGGAACATTTTTCTCAGGGGGAAAAGCCCTCTTGTCCTCCCTCTTGTCCCCCCTCTTTGTCCTCCCTCTTGGTTACATGCCTGATTTATTTAATCCTTTTCCGACCGACGGCTCGTATATGTTACGCCCAGATGACGTAATTGACCAATTCGCGAACTGGTCCGAAAAATTGACCAGATCACGAATTGGTCAGACGCGTTGTCCAAATCGTGAACTGGTCCATTTTTGGACCATTCCGCGAACTGGTCAGCTCGAATTTTGACCAGTTCACGAAATGGTCGTCTTATAATTTCGGTATTTTTTTATAAAGCGAATGCGTTAAATTTTATTACTTTCTCCTTGGAAAAATTGAATTTTTAGCGTAAGCGGAAAATTTGCGACAAATGAATAATTAATTATTTTTTATTCCGTGTGATGCTATAAAAGTAGTCCGTTTTCTGCCGCTAAAGTAGTACTTTTAAGGTCAGTAAAAAGAGACCCCTAAAACTAAACATTTATATACTAGCGCTAGAAAAGTGACGTCAAAAATCAATATGGCCGCTGCTAAATCATAATACAAACAGCTGTAAATTACCATTGCACTTAAAATAAAAACTATGTTTTACTGCTACGAATCCAAATCTCGACATTTTGAACCTTTGAATTTTGAAGAAATTATTAGACGACCAGTTCGCGAAATGGTCAAAAAATTGATCACTTCACGATATGGACAACGCATACCTGACCAATTCGTGGCCTGGTCAATTTTTCAGACCAGTTCGCGAATTGGTCAATTACTTCATCTGGACGTAACATATACAAGCCGTTCGATATTTCTCGCCGGATAAAGTTCCATTTCAGCAAAAAATTATGAAAGAGAGGTTTCTAGGGGTAATTTGAACCGCTGATTCCGAATCTGAAGTCCTAATTCTGAAGAAACTAAAATCCAATATGGTGGAGCCGTTTTATTTTTAATAATTTTTTTTTTTTTTTTTTTTTTTTTTTTTTTTTTGGAATAGGAAAAAAAAACATTTTGGAAATTTTCTTTCATTTTCCGGGAAAATCCAAAATTCGGCCGTTAAAGTGTTAAAGAGCTCGTATGAAATATAATTGATTCATGTTAATCTGGAATTCGCGAAGCCCAAGGATATTGCTTTGGAATACTCTACTCTCATAATATTATTATTATTAAATTATTATTATGGAGCCTTAGTTTACAGCTATCAACGGCAGTAGTTTACAGTTTGAAAAACAAACCACGTTAGGCAGCTGAAGTCGGTAAACGTCTGCATCAGACGCTGTAATTAGGATATCCGATTGGTTCTTTGCTTCTTCGATTCCTAATTTCTTGTTCTTTTTTTTTTTTTTTTTTTTTTTTTTTCCATTCAAAATGTATTGGAAATCCACAACTGAACGAACTAAACAGATGATATATCACGAAATGGTGGGAAGCCATCAAAACCATCTGTTACGAATAGAATTAAGTCCCTATTGTGTTCGAAACAAGAGACTGAGGACAAAGAAGAGAAGTTCTAAGACCGAACATTATTCTTTTTTTTTTTTTTTAAATGGACAAAGATAACTTGATCGTAATTTGTCTTAGACATATTCTCTCTTGTCCACTCGCAAAAATTTTTATCTTTCATTTTTTTCGGAATTTCCTCACTTTGGAAAGGACCTTTGGAAATGTCGGTCATATATCTTTTAGCCTCCGGAGCTGTTAGCTACACAAATTGATGTGGGGACCACGGATAAAGCCCGGTAATTTTTCAATAACCTTAAAGGTGGGATAAGCCTAGGGAATCGGCGGTGTTCTTGGACCGGTTAAAGCAACTGTAAATAAAACCTCATCGAAATCCGTGGTTATTTTTTTTTTCTTTTTTTTTGGTCGGTGGACGTTTTCTTGTCTTTTTAAAGGTTGACGTTTGAAAATTTTTCTTTTGTTGCTGATTTCTATTTTCTTTTTGCAATTGGGACTAAACCGCTACAGGTGTTCTTGAAATTAGAATTTGATCTCGATCAAGTGGATCGGCTTAATGCGATTTTCGAATTTTTTTTTTTTTTACGTAAACCGAAATGTGTCTGATATCGTTAGTTTTATTCGAGATAGCAGAAGAAGAAACTTTCTGTAGAGTTTGTCTTCCAAGTTATGAGGTTGCGTAAACCCCTAGAGACCTCAAGGCTTCAGTTTAACGACAGTATTCAAATAACTCTCCAACGAAATGCTAATTTTAAAACCGGAATTGTCTTCCGTTTGCTTACACCGTTAACGTTCGTTTTAAAATCCTGTTGAATGGAATATTTTTACTAAAACTGGAAATTAGAATTTTTGTTTTTTTTTAACCGCTCGTCTTTTTACTTTTCGGATACAACGGAGCATTTGGAAAATTTTGATTTATTAACTCTTAATATATGGCGGTTTTAATTTGCTTCGAGTTTGAACCGTCGTCCTCTTATTTTTTTTTTTTTTTGCGACGAGGAAAAATAAACTAACTAATTAATTAATAAACCCAAAGCGAGCTTAAAATTTGAACGAAGACCGATACAAAAAAAAAAAAAAAAAAAAAAAATTCTAATTTACCTCGATTGTTTTTCGAGGTGTATACCTTTATATATTTCCCCCCCTTTTTTTAAAATTCATGAAAAATCCAATAAAAATTGGAAATCGTTAAGCCGCGACTTTCAAATTTTTCCCTAACACTGATCTCGATTTAGATGCACACAGTTTTTTTTTTTTCGAAAAAAAAAAAAAAAACAAAAAACCATAACAAAAAATAAAGGGAAGCTTGTGTTAAATCACTGGAAAATGTAATCTCTCATTTTCCAATTTTTATGGACTACATTTTTATTTTATTTTATTTCTTTTTTTTTTCCTTCTGAATATAAGATCTTGGAGTGTTTGATAAATATCGTTCTCGTATATTGGAAGTCAAAAACGAAATCCTTTAAAATAAGTTATTTCGTATTTTCTCTATGTATACATATCGCGAACTGTACGCTTATGTATTTTTTTTTCTCTCTTTTTTCTTTTCCTTTTTCCGTATAATACTTTATCATATCGATGCCGCGTTACTGGGGGAAGAGTGGCAATATTTGTTTTCCGTACCGAAGGGGGGGAAAAAAGGTCAGGGGAACAAAAAAAAAAAAAAAAGAAACATCGATCAAACTGAAGAGATTTAATCTGTAAAAGGCAGGAGAAAGCTCTTTAAAAAGGGTTAATTAATAATTATGCTGTAAAGATTGCAAGAGATAAACTTTCATAAGACAAACATTAAAAAGCGGAAAAGGAAATAACGGAAATAATGTACTCAGGATGCTCCAGAAAAGAAATATCTGGCGATGGGAAAATAAGGAGTCATATTTTTTAAAATGAAAATTTTATTCAGCTTTACAACCGCTAAGGATGCCTCCGGATGTATTGCATTTTATAATACATTTCGGAGAAAAGAGAAAAAGAGATGATGATCCATTTGAGAAAAATCTTTTTTTTTTTTTTTTTTTTTATCTTAGAGTTATGCGAAATGTAAATGGTTCTTTCATGCATACAGGATGGAGTCTGAATAGCGTAAATACAATTCGCTTGTTAAATTACATTTTGTTGAAATGTTTCTCTTTTAATTACGTTGTTGAAAAACTATATCACGTAATTTTCATCGTTATCCTGGAGGGATTCAAACACTTCAGTGTCGATTTTTTTTCTCTCCGTTGTCAGCATTAAGAGTGGAGATTTCAGATTTTATAAAAAAGTAATTTTTTTTTTTTTTAAATTAATCTGTCAGATCAAATTGGGTTATTTTACCCTTCATTATTTTTACTCGTTGGCTTTAATATTTATCAAAAAGAATTTTCGTGCTTAACAAAGAGGAGAAAAATTTAAAACCGTGCGTTGAATATAAAATTACACATGTCGGTACATGCCTTTTTTCTTTTTTTTTTTTTAAATAATGATCTTTCACGGGTCTGAAGTTGTCTTCATTTTCTTTGCCTTTGACGTACTCAGCATGAAGCAAATGATAATATCCCGTATTTTCTGTGTAACTTATCATCTTCTGTAACGTCATACCCTTGCTACATTTTGATTTTCTTCAAATTTTAAGCGGAACAGAATTGTTATTATAGAAAACAAAAGTGTTTTTTTTTTTTTTTTTTCAAAATTGAAATGTCTTAAATTAAGAGAAATTTTCTTCGAATTTTTCGAGTCTTCATTTTGATGCTCTTTGAACCGATGCTAACTCCTCTTTAGGTTGTGAGATACTTTTAAAACCACCGGTAAAAGTTTTTCTTGATAGTGGGCATCACAAGGAAAGCTCATTTTGAAAGTTTTCGTTTGTAAAAAAAAAAAGAAAAAGAAAAAAAAAACTTAGTCGAAATAAGTCATTGAGTCGAAGTCGAAAAATCAGTCATTCGGTATCAATTAACATTCAAGAGAAGCACTTTCTGCGTTTTCCACAAATTGGTATTACAATTAAGATGAAGTTTTTTGAGGCGGCGGAAACTCCGAAGAGGAGAAAAAACTACAAAGAAAATCAATCCACGATTCGAATAATGAATGATTTTCTTAAAAGAAAATTAAGGGAAACTTATTCCAAATTTTAAAAAAAGTTTGGAGGAAGTCAGTGACGTAAAAAGAAAAATTGAAGGAAAAAAAAAACCGAATTGAAACTTTTGATAATGAAAAGCTTTTGTAAACACCATGGAAGTTTTTTTTTTTTTCTTAAATTTTATATCATTCATTAAAAATATTGTATAAGCAACTGAGAATCAGTTATATATTTTTCCGAAACTTTTTTTTTTTCCGTTCGTTATCAGTCCGACAGAAATAGATATAACCAAAAAACTTCGAGTCATGGAAACCGCAGGAAATGATATTGAGAGGTATGAAAAGAGCGACCGCTTCGTTGAAACGTGATGCAATCACTATTTCGTCTTCAATTTTTAACAAGCAAAGATAATATAAAAATTTTTTTAGGCGCGTTTGCATTTCGTAATTTCATTCATTCTCTATCTTCTTCTTCAGTCCCCCCCCCCTTTCGAATAATCGCCCAGACGCTTAAGAACCGTGAGACACGCGTCTGATTCCTGCGATAATAAAGAAGCGTATCCCATTTTCTTTTCTAATTAACGTAGTTTCCAAGTCATTTTTTTTCCTCCTCGAAGCGTGTTTTTCCCTATTTGGAAAGTTTAATGTTTGATCAAAGACGGGGGAAGAGGGAAGAGGCTTTTCCCGGTTGAGGCATTCCATTTTCAAAACGGCTTATTTTTTTTCCCCCGAAAAAAAAAACCTATATAGGATCATGACGTCACATAAATAATTTATTCTTTAAATATTTCTTTCGTTTTTAAAAGAAGGAATAAAAACAAAGAGCAACCTATTTTCTTGAAATAAAAGGAAAAAAAAGAACAGGATAAATAAAAATAGAAAAAAGCAAACCGACATTCATCATGGAAACTACCTATTCCGAAGAGCTTGTTACCCAAACTTTCGCTTTTATTCCCCAGCAAACAATAACTCCTCTAGCATACACTTTTCGAATTGGAGAAACGTATACAAGAGAGGGTGGCATGAAAGTTTTATCTTATTTCCGCCGATTCATTTCGATCTTTTCTTTTTTTCTCGTTTAAAAAAAAAAGGGAAAAAAAAATCCGATGAAAACGAAAAACGATCCGCACGGTGCTAACCCGGATATAATATCCCGAAATGACCGATTTTAAAATTTTTTGAGTGTGCTAATTTAAATATCGATATTTTTTTTTTTTTTTACTTGCAAAAGCCTTTTCGCTTTTGACCTAAAAGTCGGCACATTTTCTATAAGGGTCGTAAACGTGACTTTTATATTATTGATCTTAGAAAACTTGAAACCAAGGAATATTGCTAACACGACTTTGGAATTAAGCTTAGGCGCCCTTATTCAGCAAAAAAGTGATGCCGCGAACTGGAGCACGTTTCCAAAGGACAAAAAAAGAAAAAAAATATATATATGACGAACTATGTTTTCTCTTGCTTGCCCTTTATTATATACGAGATTTATCTATTTTTTTTGTAGCAACAATATGTCTTCTTTGCTAAATTAACTTTTTTTTTTCCTCCTCTTTTCTAGAAAAAAATGAGATAAAAGTGATTTTTAAGACTGGTATAATAATATTTTCGAGGAGATTTATTCGTGATTCAATAAAAATTTAACGCTCGGTTGAACTGTAAACGCTCGCTTGCTCGTCTGAAGGGGTTGATTTTGCCGTCCGGAATTGCAAAAAAAAAAAAAAAAAAAAAAAAAAAATGTGAAGAAAAATATAACTGAAGAATATATAAATAATAATATAATTCATGAATATGGAGAGCCTATCGATGAAACATGAAAACTTAGGCGAAGAAACGATGAACACCAAGATTCGAAGATTTGGCGAAGCTATTTGCCTTTCAGTTAATGCCGATATGTCAAGAAAGACTGTTACAGGTTTAGAATTAGCGGGAAATATATACCCGCGGTTGTGTCCGTTTTTAGGTTATAGGAAAAGTGAAGTAAAACTTTCATTTGTTTTATTCTCAATCTTTTCTAAATGTTTTTAAATCATGGCCATCGTAAAGTTTCTTAGCTGGAAAAATTTCGGATATGTGATAGTTAGCATTCAGCTGTGTTTCCAGATACAAGAATTTCCTGGTTCCCTGTGCACGGAATGAAATTTCTGCAAAAAGACGCCAGGAAATTTTAAACAGAACCAAGGAGTATATAGAATTAGGGTGTCCCGTATTTTTAGGTTTATCGAATTTGAATGAGTGCACCCCCGGGGATAGGTTTTCTGTGGAAAATTCGAACCCTAAATTTTTTCAGATTTTTTACTCGATGGGAAACCCTTGCCCTTCAAGGTCAAAAAATTCCCTTAGAGTAAAAAAAATCGATTTTTTTTTTTTTTTTTTTTTTTTTTTTTTGAAAAAGCAGTCATTTTCTATCAGAAATTTTTCCGCAGATGATGAATCTGAACTCCATTTTTTTTTATCTGGTCCGGTTATCGCCTTAGAGCCAAAGAATGAGCAAAAAATCCGCGTAAAGTGACAAAACATGATAAGTCTTTGATTTTTTGCTCATTTTTTGGCTCCAGCTCGAAAACCAGACCAGATAAAAAAAATATATTGAATGATTATCGATCCGCATTTTCATAGAGTTTAATTTTTGTTTATCGGGAATCGGATCTATTTTACTCGAAAAAAGCCACGACGTAAATCGTGTGCCAGTTTCAAGTAATAAAGGAAATCAGTTGAAAAGTTGAATCAAAGTGGCGAAAGATGGAATCGAACCACCGACCTCTCGTTAAAAAACTATGGTTCATAGGTGTCTCAGAGAGAACCGATTCCGGGGGTGCCCTGATTCAAATTCTAAAATTCGCCAAATAAGGGACACCCTTAATATACAAGGATAAGCTTAAACATTAAAAAAAATTGAAACGAATAAAAGAAAATTTCCGATTTTTTCGACTGAAAAAAATTGCAACAAAATCGTACCATTTTGCAACTTCCGGGCATAGAATTCTCGAAAATCATTCACGTGACACTGATCTTCAAGCCAAAAAGGACATTATGCAGTTGGATAGGGATATGGCCCATGGAGGCATTAATTTTTGAGATTTTTTTTTTACTCATGGTTTGATAGGGGTTCGATAGAGGATTTCCCATGTCATGTCCCAAATCGATGACGTCACCCCTTTTGGAGATATCAGGGGGTGAAGTTGAAAAATGATTTTTTTTTTTATGTAAAAGGAACATTAATTATATGGGTGGAACCTGCTTGAGATTATTGGGGGGACCAAAAAGCAATACCCGGTACCTCGTTCAAGGTCATTAAGCCTTGTTTAGGGGTGAAAACAACCCCTTGAAATCTGCACCCCCCCCATTTCCGGCTTTTCCGCAGGGTGTCCGGAAACGGGGCTCTTACTGCAGTAAAAGTAACCCATTAATGAATCATTCAAGCCAAATTGCTTTTTCGGACCCTTGAATAATCTCATATAAAATCTCATATAATGATTTCAAGTCGCGTTTACGGAGAAGCTGCAAGGTTTTTTCAATTTTTCTTTACATAGAAATGCTGCATGGTTCACCGTAACCTCTTTGAAATGGTTTCCCTGCCTATAAGTTGAGCTTCGTAGGGAAAAAAAATGATTTTTTTTCCGGGATTTTTCAAACGACTTTGCGGCAACAAAGAACGTTCGAAAAAAGCAAATGGCGAATGTTTGTTTTTTATTTTTGAGACTTGAATGTAAAAAAGGGTATATGTGGATTTGTTTGGGAAATAATATTATCCTTTTAAAAAACATTTTCCTGTTTCGATTGACGAATGAATTTATTATATTAATTAATTGATTAATTAATTTTTTGTAACAAAATCGATACATCCTCACAGATTTTGTGTTTTCCACAGAACAAACAGGAAAAAGAAAAGCGGAAAAAATATTTTAATTCCAAAAAAAAAAAAAAAGTCAGCCGGATTTAAAGGGAACGTACCGTTGCAATTAAGACTTCTGAGGGGGGGGGGGGGGGTTATCGGATATTTTAGGCATGGAGAAAGGGTGGAAAAGTTAAAGAGCTAAGAAACGGACAAAAAGCACATAATTTTTTTTTTCTTTATTTAGCGATATTGGAAATAGACAAAAAGCATTCGTTGCAAAAAAAAAAAAAAAAAAAAAAAAAAAAAAAAACAGTCAGCCGTTCTAAAGGAAATGTACTGTTGCAATTAAGACTTCTGAGGTGGAAAAGTTCAAGAGCTAAGACGGACAAAAAGCACATCAGAATTTTTTTTTTTATATAACGATGTCGGAAATGGACAAAAAGCATCTGTTACAAAGAAGAAAAAAAAAAAAAAAAATAAGCCGGGTTATAAAGGAAATGTACTGTTGCAATTAAGACTTCTGAGGGGGGGGGGGGGGAATCCATCGGTATTTTAGGCATGGGAAAGGGTGGAAAAGTTCAAGAGCTAAGAAACGGACAAAATCACATAATTTTTTTTCCCCTCTTTATTTAGCGATATTGGAAATAGACAAAAAGCATTCGTTGCAAAAAAAAAAGAAAAAAAAAAGTCAGCCGGATTCTAAAGGAAATGCACTGTTGCAATTAAGACTTCTGAGGTTGGAAAAGTTCAAGAGCTAAGAAACGGACAAAAAGCACATCAGAATTTTTTAAAGCCGGATTATAAAGGGAACGTAGCGTTGCAATTAAGACTTCTGAGGGGGGGGGGGGGGGGGGGCAATCTATCGGATATTTTAGGCATGACGAAAGGGTGGAAAAGTTCAAGGGCTAAGAAACGGACAAAAATCACATCATTTTTTTTTTCTCTTTATTTAACAATATCGGAAATGGACAAAAAGCATTCGTTGCAAAAAAAAAAAAAAAAAAAAAAGTCAGCCGAATTAAGACTTCTGAGGGGGAGAATCTATCGGATATTGTAGGCATGACGGAAGGGTGGAATAGTTCAAGATCTAAGAAACGGACAAAAGCGGATTTTTTTTTTTTTAATTTAACGACATCGGAAATGGACGAAAAGCATTCGTTGGAAACAAAAAAAAGTCAGGCAGATTATAAAGGAAATGTACTGTTGTAATTAAGACTTCTGAGGGGGGGGAATCTATCGGATATTTTAGGCATGACGGAAGCGGGGAAAAGTTTAAGAGCTAAGAAATGAACGAAAAGCATTCGTTGCAATGTCGAACTATTGACCGAGGGAGCAGTGAAAAATGAAAAATTAACCAATCTGGTTAATTAATTAAATATATAAGAAATTAGAGAGGTTGAATGAAGGGCAGGGGGGGGGGGGATGAACCGGATTCTTGTAAATATTATGTGTCGGTGAAACGAGCAAGTATAGGCAGAGTGGTTGTTTTTACGACCAACGGATAGGAGAAAAAGGGCGAGGGCTAAGAAGTACGGAATATTTGCTTTGACCTAAAGCAGTATAGGCTCCGAGCGACTTTTTTTTTTATAAATATACACTTAAATATACCTGTTTACCTTATACAAGCGTATTTATTTCCATCACGCAATTAGTACGCGGAAAATATTGCTTTCTTATAAGCTAAACATGATTTTAATGGTGGCGCTGCAGTCAAAGTCGCTCGGAGCCTATGTTATTGAGTGCACGGAAAATATTTCGATGAAAGTAGGGGGATGAGCTCTTTAAAAATCGTGTTGGCAGCTCCGTTAAACCCATATTTCTTTTCTGCTCCAACTTACATCCTATTTTTTTTTCCTTTCCAGATGTGATCCTTCCTATAGAAAATAACAGGAAAAACACGAGTCTCCGGATCCCCTGAGCCAAATCCTATTCCTATTCCTGATGGAACCCTTGATGAAGGGTACCTTAACAAGCCTGCTACCGTAACAAGTAATTCAAAAGCAAGTTATTGACCGCAATTACCAATAAAATGTATAATGTTGTAATAAAACTAAATAAAATAAATTATTAATTAATTAATTTATTTATTTATTTATTTATTTATTTATTTATTTATTGATATATTTAGAAGAAGCTAACAGCGAAAATACTCCTTTTAGGAGACATCTTTGTCGATGAAAAAAAAAAAAGTAAGAAAAAAAAGGAAAAAAAAAAGAAAAGAAGAGAAAAGAAAAGAAAAAAAGAAAAAAATAAAAAGGAAAGAATGAAAAAAAAAAAAAAGAAAAAAAAAAAAAGAAAAGAAAGGAAAAAAAAAAAAAACAGTAACACACACTCGAAAAAAAAAAAAAAAAAAAAAAAAAAAAAAAAAAAAAAAAAAAAAAAAGTACAAATTCAAATTAATCAATGAAAACAATAAAAATACTAATAGTCTCCTAGCGTCGGGGGACGCCGTTTAGGGCTTTTTTCAAAGTACCGAGGGAGGAAACATCATCTTTGCAGCGGCTAAGAGATCGAGGGTCGAGGTCAACATGAGAAAGCAGCAACTTGTAAGAGATTTCGTTCGGAAAAGTCGGTTCAGAAGCATTAAGGGAAAAAAAAAACGAGAAGGACAAACAGCTCTTGAATGCGCCCAATACGCTTGAATTCGGCTTGAATATCCGGGTATCCGGGCACCAAATTCGGGAACAGTACTTCAGGTTTAGATAGCTTAATTTATCGAAAATAATGTACCCCTATTTCTGGGGAATCATTTCACATATTATTTGCTGTAATAAAACGACTATACCAACGTCTAGGTCACTTTTAAGCGAGGTAATTGGTTCTGAAGAGAAGCAAAAAGCAAAAAAAAAGCAAAACCCATCCAGAAAGACTGCATAATGCAAAATAGTCGACACCTTTTTCGCGCATTCCTTTTAACTTAATACTTACTGATACTAACAGGTTCTTTTAAGTAACTTTTAAGCAAGATAATTGGTTTTGATGAAAAACTGACAGCGGGAAAAAAGCAAAACCCATCAAGGTAGTCTACATAATGCAAAATAATCGATCCCTATTTTCGCGCATTCCTTTCAACTTATTACTTACTGATACAGGTTCCTTTAAGTCACTTTAAGCGAGATATCTGGTTTTGATGAAAAACTGACAACGGGAAAAAGGCAAAACCCATCGAGGGAGCTTACATAATGCAAAATAATCGATCCCTATTTTCGCGCATTCCTTTCAACTTATTACTTACTGATACAAGTTCCTTTAAGTCACTTTTAAGCGAGATAATTGGTTTTGATGAAAAACTGACAACGGAAAAAAGCAAAACCCATCGAGGTAGCCTACATAATGCAAAATAATCGACCCCTACTTTCGCGCATTCCTTTCAACTTATTATTTCCTGATACAGGTTCCTTTAAGTCACTTTAAGCGAGATAACTGGTTTTGATGAAAAACTGACACGGGAAAAAAGGCAAAACCCATCGAGGGAGCTTACATAATGCAAAATAATCGATCCCGATTTTCGCGCATTCCTTTCAACTTTTTACTTACTGATACAGGTTCCTTTAAGTCACTTTTAAGTGAGATAACTGGTTTTGATGAAAAACTGACAACGGGAAAAAGGCAAAACCCATCGAGGTAGCTTACATAATGCAAAATAATCGATCCCTATTTTTGCGCATTCCTTTCAATTTATTACTTACTGATACAGGTTCCTTTAAGTCACTTTTAAGTGAGATAACTGGTTTTGATGAAAAACTGACAACGGAAAAAGGCAAAACCCATCGAGGTAGCTTACATAATGCAAAATAATCGATCCCTATTTTTGCGCATTCCTTTCAATTTTACTTACTGATACAGGTCCTTTAAGTCACTTTTAAGCGAGATAACTGGTTTTGATGAAAAACTGACAACGGGAAAAAGGCAAAACCCATCGAGGGAGCTTACATAATGCAAAATAATCGATCCCTATTTTTGCGCATTCCTTTCAACTTATTACTTACTGATACAAGTTCCTTTAAGTCACTTTTAAGCGAGATAATTGGTTTTGATGAAAAACTGACAACGGAAAAAAGCAAAACCCATCGAGGTAGCCTACATAATGCAAAATAATCGACCCCTATTTTCGCGCATTCCTTTCAACTTATTATTCCTGATACAGGTTCCTTTAAGTCACTTTAAGCGAGATAACTGGTTTTGATGAAAAACTGACAACGGGAAAAAGGCAAAACCCATCGAGGGAGCTTACATAATGCAAAATAATCGATCCCGATTTTCGCGCATTCCTTTCAACTTATTACTTACTGATACAGGTTCCTTTAAGTCACTTTTAAGTGAGATAACTGGTTTTGATGAAAAACTGACAACGGGAAAAAGGCAAAACCCATCGAGGGAGCTTACATAATGCAAAATAATCGATCCCTATTTTCGCGCATTCCTTTCAACTTATTACTTACTGATACAAGTTCCTTTAAGTCACTTTTAAGCGAGATAATTGGTTTTGATGAAAAACTGACAACGGAAAAAAGCAAAACCCATCGAGGTAGCCTACATAATGCAAAATAATCGACCCCTACTTTCGCGCATTCCTTTCAACTTATTATTTCCTGATACAGGTTCCTTTAAGTCACTTTAAGCGAGATAACTGGTTTTGATGAAAAACTGACAACGGGAAAAAGGCAAAACCCATCGAGGGAGCTTACATAATGCAAAATAATCGATCCCGATTTTCGCGCATTCCTTTCAACTTTTTACTTACTGATACAGGTTCCTTTAAGTCACTTTTAAGTGAGATAACTGGTTTTGATGAAAAACTGACAACGGGAAAAAGGCAAAACCCATCGAGGTAGCTTACATAATGCAAAATAATCGATCCCTATTTTTGCGCATTCCTTTCAATTTATTACTTACTGATACAGGTTCCTTTAAGTCACTTTTAAGTGAGATAACTGGTTTTGATGAAAAACTGACAACGGGAAAAAGGCAAAACCCATCGAGGTAGCTTACATAATGCAAAATAATCGATCCCTATTTTTGCGCATTCCTTTCAATTTATTACTTACTGATACAGGTTCCTTTAAGTCACTTTTAAGCGAGATAACTGGTTTTGATGAAAAACTGACAACGGGAAAAAGGCAAAACCCATCGAGGGAGCTTACATAATGCAAAATAATCGATCCCTATTTTTGCGCATTCCTTTCAACTTATTACTTACTGATACAAGTTCCTTTAAGTCACTTTTAAGCGAGATAATTGGTTTTGATGAAAAACTGACAACGGAAAAAAGCAAAACCCATCGAGGTAGCCTACATAATGCAAAATAATCGACCCCTATTTTCGCGCATTCCTTTCAACTTATTATTTCCTGATACAGGTTCCTTTAAGTCACTTTAAGCGAGATAACTGGTTTTGATGAAAAACTGACAACGGGAAAAAGGCAAAACCCATCGAGGGAGCTTACATAATGCAAAATAATCGATCCCGATTTTCGCGCATTCCTTTCAACTTATTACTTACTGATACAGGTTCCTTTAAGTCACTTTTAAGTGAGATAACTGGTTTTGATGAAAAACTGACAACGGGAAAAAGGCAAAACCCATCGAGGTAGCTTACATAATGCAAAATAATCGATCCCTATTTTTGCGCATTCCTTTCAATTTATTACTTACTGATACAGGTTCCTTTAAGTCACTTTAAGCGAGATAACTGGTTTTGATGAAAAACTGACAACGGAAAAAAGCAAAACCCATCAAGGTAGTCTACATAATGCAAAATAATCGATCCCTATTTTTGCGCATTCCTTTCAATTTATTACTTACTGATACAGGTTCCTTTAAGTCACTTTAAGCGAGATAACTGGTTTTGATGAAAAACTGACAACGGGAAAAAGGCAAAACCCATCGAGGTAGCTTACATAATGCAAAATAATCGATCCCTATTTTCGCGCATTCCTTTCAACTTATTATTTACTGATACAGGTTCCTTTAAGTCACTTTTAAGCGAGATAATTGGTTTTGATGAAAAACTGGCAAGGGGAAAAATGCAAAACCCATGGAGATAGCCTACATTATGCAAAATGATCGACCATATTTTTGCAATTTCCATTCTACTGATTCGGATCAGGTATAGCTGGTATCGGGATTACAGGGGTAGCAATGCAATCCGCAGTACGCGAGAATTGCTCGCTTGCTAGAGCCATAAGCACAGTATAAAGCTGGCGAGCAATTCTCGGTTGTTTTTTTTTTTTGTAACATAAGTTGCCTATATGTGTTAGCTTATGAGCGCCCGTTTTCCCGATACCAGCTATAATGATTTCGTTACAACGATTGATTATGGGGAGAGGGGGTCAAATATATTGGTTGCTTGATCGTTTAGGTTGGAGCCGAATGAAATATATATTTGGATAAATGTTGCTTTGTCGCTTGATCGATTAGAATGAATGATTTCGAGCGAAATCAATAGCTCGATAACCCTGTTCCATTTACATGTTTACTAGTTTTTCGAGTACTGTATTATATTTTTCTCTCGTTAAGTTGGCAATTAAAGCAGAAATCAGGCAAATAAAATCGATCAAACCGATTGTTTTGAAACGGGTTTCGTTGTGTTAATGCTTGTGAATGATATTTTTTGTTTGTTGTGAATGTTTGATTAATTGATGGAAATGAATTGTGTAGTGTGCAAAGGTAAAAAAGACATTAGGAAAATTGCAAATGTGACCTCGTTGATGTCGATTGTACATTATTTGGCCGAGGGAAGGCGGAATGTTGCAGTCAACATTGGGTCCGCGGTTTGTAATAGGTAAGATTCTTAGGTGCTAGTTGTCTTTTCTTCTTCTTCTTAGTCCTTTTACTCGATTACGAGCGTGGTGATCTCTCACATACACCTGTGCGTGCGCTCACAGGCATATGGGACGTACAGTTTAACGCCGGTTTCGAACGGCTATTTTTGACATATTTACGAGGCAATTACCGCTCGATGGTTCGCCAATGCCTTCCGAGGGGTGGTGACCGTTGATTTTCTGACTAGCGCACCAGTTTTGACCTGAGAAAAATTCCTAGCTGTGAACTAGGATAGAAGCACGACGCGTCGCATCTCATGATTGAGAGTCGAGCGCGCTATGAACTAGGCTACGGGACACCATCTGTTGTCAATTAGCTTACAAGAAATAAGGAGGGCCATTGTTTAGTCATTTGCCACGGCCCTATAGTCAGGTCCAGAAACCTGTACCCCTTATAAATCGGGCATCTGGTCCCCATTAAGTACGCAAAAAGTAGTTCCTCGTTTCTGCCACCGTTAGCGCTGGTTGTACGCGAAGCCCTTTTTGATTAGTGAGGTTTGTAAACAACGATGGCGGCACACTGCCATATAGACGTTTGTATGCCGTATTCTTAAACAGTTAGACTTGTTGCTTCTAAAAATATCGCAGCGCCATCCATGGCTCGTTTTATAATTAGACTCTGTATAGTTGAGCGGCACATCAATGAAATGTAAAGTTTTTTATATGGCCTTGACATTTGCTTATCATTTAAACGATTTGAACGATCAGATTGATATTCTATTAGAAAAATTATTAAAAAATTTCTTGCTTTCCTTTCATGATATGGTATTGATTACATCTCAAAAAATAATTTTTTAAAGTTCGTCGGGGAAGGGAAGGGGTTTTACGTCGTTTTCTATTCCACTATATTCTTAAACGTCGTATTAGTAAACATTTTATATAATTCATACCGTATAAAAATTATTTACCGCTGGGAAATGACAATTGACAATATAGAACCTCTTCATCGGGGTTCAAATAGTAAACGGGATACTGCAAAACTAAAAACCGCTGTTAAAAGCTTCACCTCCTTCCGTTTCTTACGGACTGACCGCTGTGCTGGTATTTTATAACACAAGGACTAGTTTTCCTTATATCTATCCTCGGAATGGAAAAAAAGTCTCGAAAGGCAAAAGTTATTGTTCTAGGAGAAATATCTTACGAAAGCGAATTAAATACAATAAGGTTAACAAGCAATTTAATTTTTCAAAAAAAAAGACAATTGATTTTAAATACTTGTTTTTTGATTTAATCATACAAGTCGTCACAGCAAATAATACAAACTCCTTGCTTTTTGTTTTATTTTATGGTTGTTATAAATTCATTTTATATGAAATACTGTAATTTTTTTCTCTTTATATTTTCAGGTAAGTTTCCATAACTACATGGTCAGATATCTTTCGATCAGTGTCAAGATGAAGAAGGCAGAGTAATGAGCACTCAAAACTAAATCCACCGCTCCGTTACTAACTAACCGTAGGTGCGTACAAGCACCGTTCCAATTAAGATTTAGTAGCCTACGTTCGTTAAAGTCATTTTTAAGGCAGGATTTCAAATGTCGTTTTACTAGATTTCTGACGGAAAAATAATCGACCCTATTTCGATAATTTTCTTAAAATCATTTTTCAGTGACATAAGTTCGTCAAAGTTTATTTTTCATAACTTAATCGGTTTTTCAAAAATTCTGAGCAAGAGATGAGCTCAAATGACGTTTTACTAGATTTCTCAGGGCAAAATATTCAAAACGAGGATTTTTATTAAAATTAATTTTCAGTGACATAAAATCGTTAAATATTTTTTTTTATAACTTAATCGGTTCTTCAAAAATTCTGAGCAAGAGATGAGCACAAATAACGTGTTACTAGATTCCTGCTTGCAAAAAAATGAAGACCTATTTCCGGAATTCTTTTTTTATTCTCAATAAGTAAAATAAGTTCGCTAAGTTTTTTATTTCGAGACTTAAACAGTCTTTCGAGAATTCTGAGCAAAGGATGAGCTCAAATATCGTTTTACTAGATATCTGAGGGCAAAATATTCGACACCTATTTCGACATTTTTAATTTCAAGCATATCTGAGTAACATAAGTTCGCTAAGATTTTTATTTCGACACATAAACGGTTTTTCGAACATTCTGAGCATGGGATGAGCTCAAATAAGGTTTTACTAGATTTCTGAGGGCAAAATATTCGAGACCTATTTCGACATTTTTTTTAAAAATTATTTCTGAGTAAGATTAGTTCGCTAATTTTTTTATTTCGATACTTAAAAGGTTTTTCGAGAATTCGGAGCAAGGGATGAGCTCAAATAAGGTTTTACTAGATTTCTCAGGGCAAAATATTCGAGACCTATTTCGACATTTTTATTTTCAAGCATTTCAGAGTAACATAAGTTCCCTAAGTTTTTTATTTCGAGACTTAAACGGTTTTTGGAAAATTCTGAGCAAGGGATGAGCTCAAATAATGTTTTACTAGAGTTCTCAGCGCAAAATATTCGAGACCTATTTCCAGATTTTTATTTTCAAGCTTTTCTGAGTAACATAAGTTCCTTAAGTTTTTTATTTCGAGACTTAAACGGTTTTTCGAGAATTCTGAGCATGGGGTGAGCTCAAACTATGTTTATTTATTTTTTTCATGGCAAAATATTCGAGACCTATTTCGAGATTTTTATTTTCAAGCATTTCTGAGTAACATAAGTTCGCTAAGTTTTTTATTTCGACACTTAAACGGTTTTTTCGATAATTCTGAGCAAGGGATGAGCTCAAATAAGGTTTTACTAGATTTCTGAGGGCAAAATATTCGAGACCTATTTCGAGATTTTTTTTAAAAATTATTTCTGAGTAAGATTAGTTCGCTAATTTTTTTATTTCGAGACTTAAACGGTTTTTCGAAAATTCTGAGCAAGGGATGAGCTCAAATATCGTTTTTCTAGATATCTGAGCGCAAAATATTCGACACATATTTCGACATTTTCATTTTCAAGCATTTTTGAGTAACATAAGTTCGCTAAGTTTTTTATTTGGACACTTAAAAGGTTTTTCGAGAATTCTGAGCATGAAATGAGCTCAAATGAGGTTAAACTAGTTTTCTCAGGTTAAAATATTCGAGTCCTATTTCGAGATTTTTTTTTTAACTTATTTCTGAGTAGGTTTAGTTCGCTAAGTTTTTTATTTCGAGACTTAAACGGTTTTTCGAGAATTCTGAGCAAGGGATGAGCTCAAATAATGTTTTACTAGAGTTCTCAGCGCAAAATATTCGAGACCTATTTCCAGATTTTTATTTTCAAGCTTTTCTGAGTAACATAAGTTCCTTAAGTTTTTTATTTCGAGACTTAAAAGGTTTTTTCGATAATTCTGAGCAAGGGATGAGCTCAAATATCGTTTTTCTAGATATCTGAGCGCAAAATATTCGACACCTGTTTCGACATTTCTTTTTCCAGGCATTTCTGAGTTACATAAGTTCGCTAAGATTTTTTTTCCACACTTAAACGGTTTTTCGAGAATTCTGAGCATGGGATGAGCTCAAATAATGTTTTACTAGAGTTCTCAGCGCAAAATATTCTAAATCTATTTCGAGATTTTTTTTCAAAATTATTTCTGAGTAAGATTAGTTTTCTAAGTTTTTTATTTAGAGACTTAAACGGTTTTTTGAGAATTCTGAGCATGGTATGAGCTCACATAAGGTTTTACTAGAGTTCTCAGCGCAAAATATTCGAGACCTATTTCCAGACTTTTATTTTCAAGCTTTTCTGAGTAACATAAGTTCCTTAAGTTTTTTATTTCGAGACTTAAACGGTTTTTGGAAAATTCTGAGCAAGGGATGAGCTCAAATATCGTTTTACTAGATATCTGAGCCCAAAATATTCGACACCTATTTCGACATCTTTAATTTCAAGCATTTTTGAGTAACATAAGTTCGCTAAGTTTTTTATTTCGAGACATAAACGGTTTTTCGAGAATTCTGAGCAAGGGATGAGCTCAAATAATGTTTTACTAGAGTTCTCAGCGCAAAATATTCGAGACCTATTCAGATTTTATTTTCAAGCTTTTCTGAGTAACATAAGTTCCTTAAGTTTTTAATTTCGAGACTTAAAAGGTTTTTTCGATAATCTGAGCAAGGGATGAGCTCAAATAAGGTTTTACTAGATTTCTGAGGGCAAAATATTCGACACCTGTTTCGACATTTCTTTTTCCAGGCATTCTGAGTTACATAAGTTCGCTAAGATTTTTTTTCCACACTTAAACGGTTTTTCGAGAATTCTGAGCATGGGATGAGCTCAAATAATGTTTTACTAGAGTTCTCAGCGCAAAATATTCGAGACCTATTTCGACATTTTTTTTAAAATTATTTCTGAGTAAGATTAGTTTGCTAAGTTTTTTATTTAGAGACTTAACGGTTTTTCGAGAATTCTGAGCATGGTATGAGCTCACATAAGGTTTTACTAGATTCTCAGGGCAAAATATTCGAGACCTATTTCGATTTTTTTAACTTATTTCTGAGTAAGATTAGTTCGCTAATTTTTTTATTTCGAGACTTAAAAGGTTTTTCGAGAATTCGGAGCAAGGGATGTCCTCAAATAAGGATTTACTAGAGTTCTCAGCGCAAAATATTCGAGACCTATTCCAGATTTTTATCTCAAGCTTTTCTGAGTAACATAAGTTCCTTAAGTTTTTATTTCGAGACTTAAACGGTTTTTGGAAAATTCTGAGCAAGGGATGAGCTCAAATAATGTTTTACTAGATTTCTGAGGGCAAAATATTCGAGACCTATTTCGACCTTTTTTTTTTTAAATTATTTCTGAGTAAGATTAGTTCGCTAATTTTTTTATTTCGAGACTTAAAAGGTTTTTTGAGAATTCGGAGCAAGGGATGAGCTCAAATAAGGTTTTACTAGATTTCTCAGGGCAAAATATTCGAGACCTATTTCGACATTTTTATTTTCAAGCATTTTTGAGTAACATAAGTTCCTTAAGTTTTTTATTTCGAGACTTAAACGGTTTTTGGAAAATTCTGAGCAAGGGAAGAGCTCAAATAAGGATTTACTAGAGTTCTCAGCGCAAAATATTGGAGACCTATTTCCAGATTTTTATTTTCAAGCTTTTCTGAGTAACATAAGTTCCTTAAGTTTTTTATTTCGAGACTTTACGGTTTTTGGAAAATTCTGAGCTAGGGATGAGCTCAAATAATGTTTTACTAGAGTTCTCGGCGCAAAATATTCGAGACCTATTTCCAGATTTTTAATTTCAAGCTTTTCTGAGTAACATAAGTTCCTTAAGTTTTTTATTTCGAGACTTAAACGGTTTTTGGAAAATTCTGAGCAAGGGATGAGCTCAAATAATGTTTTACTAGAGTTCTCAGCGCAAAATATTCGAGACCTATTTCCAGATTTTTAATTTCAAGCTTTTCTGAGTAACATAAGTTCCTTAAGTTTTTAATTTCGAGACATAAAAGGTTTTTTCGATAATTCTGAGCAAGGGATGAGCTCAAATAAGGATTTACTAGAGTTCTCAGCGCAAAATATTCGAGACCTATTTCCAGATTTTTATTTTCAAGCTTTTCTGAGTAACATAAGTTCCTTAAGTTTTTTATTTCGAGACTTAAACGGTTTTTGGAAAATTCTGAGCAAGGGATGAGCTCAAATAATGTTTTACTAGAGTTCTCAGCGCAAAATATTCGAGACCTATTTCCAAATTTTTAATTTCAAGCTTTTCTGAGTAAGATCAGTTCGCTAATTTTTTTATTTCGAGACTTAAAAGGTTTTTTGAGAATTCGGAGCAAGGGATGAGCTCAAATAAGGTTTTACTAGATTTCTCAGGGCAAAATATTCGAGACCTATTTCCAGATTTTTATTTTCAAGCTTTTCTGAGTAACATAAGTTCCTTAAGTTTTTTATTTCGAGACTTAAACGGTTTTTGGAAAATTCTGAGCAAGGAATGAGCTCAAATAATGTTTTACTAGAGTTCTCAGCGCAAAATATTCGAGACCTATTTCCAGATTTTTAATTTCAAGCTTTTCTGAGTAACATAAGTCCTTAAGTTTTAATTCGAGACTTAAAAGGTTTTTTCGATAATTCTGAGCAAGGGATGAGCTCAAATAAGGTTTTACTAGATTTCTGAGGGCAAAATATTCGAGACCTATTTCGACATTTTTTTTTAAAATGATTTCTGAGTAAGATTAGTTCGCTAATTTTTTTATTTCGAGACATAAAAGGTTTTTCGGGAATTCGGAGTAAGGGATGAGCTCAAATAAGGTTTTACTAGATTTCTCATGGCAAAATATTCGAGACCTATTTCGAGATTTTTATTTTCAAGCATTTCTGAGTAACATAAGTTCCTTAATTTTTTTATTTCGAGACTTAAACGGTTTTTGGAAAATTCTGAGCAAGGGATGAGCTCAAATAAGGATTTACTAGAGTTCTCAGCGCAAAATATGCGAGACCTATTTCCAGATTTTTATTCTCAAGCTTTTCTGAGTAACATAAGTTCCTTAAGTTTTTTATTTTGAGACTTAAACGGTTTTTGGAAAATTCTGAGCAAGGGATGAGCTCAAATAATGTTTTACTAGAGTTCTCGGCGCGAAATATTCGAGACCTATTTCCAGATTTTTTTTTTCAAGCTTTTCTGAGTAACATAAGTTCCTTAAGTTTTTTATTTCGAGACTTAAACGGTTTTTCGATAATTCTGAGCAAGGGATGAGCTCAAATAAGGTTTTACTAGATTTCTGAGGGCAAAATAATCGAGACCTATTTCGACATTTTTTTTTAATATTATATCTGAGTAAGATTAGTTCGCTAAGTTTTTTATTTCGAGACTTAAACGGTTTTTCGAAAATTCTGAGCTAGGGATGAGCTCAAATATCGTTTTTCTAGATATCTGAGCGCAAAATATTCGACACCTGTTTCGACATTTCTTTTTTCAGGCATTTCTGAGTTACATAAGTTCGCTAAGATTTTTTTTCCACACTTAAACGGTTTTTCGAGAATTCTGAGCATGGGATGAGCTCAAATAATGTTTTACTAGAGTTCTCAGCGCAAAATATTCGAGACCTATTTCGAGATTTTTATTAAAAATTATTTCTGAGTAAGATTAGTTTGCTAAGTTTTTTATTTAGAGACTTAAACGGTTTTTCGAGAATTCTGAGCATGGTATGAGCTCACATAAGGTTTTACTAGATTTCTCAGGGCAAAATATTCGAGACCTATTTCGACATTTTTTTTTAACTTATTTCTGAGTATGATTAGTTCTCTAGGTTTTTGTATTTCGAGACTTAAACGGTTTTTTAAAAATTCTGAGCAAGGGATGAGCTCAAATATCGTTTTACTAGATATCTGAGCCCAAAATAATCGACACCTTTTTTGACATTTCTTTTTCCAGGCATTTCTGAGTTACATAAGTTCGCTAAGATTTTTTTTTCCACACTTAAACGGTTTTTCCAGAGTTCTGAGCATCGGATGAGCTCAAATAATGTTTTACTAGAGTTCTCAGGGCAAAATATTCGAGACCTATTTCGAGATTTTTATTTTCAAGCATTTCTGAGTAACATAAGTTCGCTAAGTTTTTTATTTCGACACTTAAACGGTTTTTTCGATAATTCTGAGCAAGGGATGAGCTCAAATAAGGTTTTACTAGATTTCTGAGGGCAAAATATTCGAGACCTATTTCGAGATTTTTTTTAAAAATTATTTCTGAGTAAGATTAGTTCGCTAATTTTTTATTCGAGACTTAAACGGTTTTTCGAAAATTCTGAGCAAGGGATGAGCTCAAATATCGTTTTTCTAGATATCTGCGCGCAAAATATTCGACACATATTTCGACATTTTCATTTTCAAGCATTTTTGAGTAACATAAGTTCGCTAAGTTTTTTATTTGGACACTTAAAAGGTTTTTCGAGAATTCTGAGCATGAAATTAGCTCAAATGAGGTTAAACTAGTTTTCTCAGGTTAAAATATTCGAGTCCTATTTCGAGATTTTTTTTTTAACTTATTTCTGAGTAAGTTTAGTTCGCTAAGTTTTTTATTTGGAGACTTAAACGGTTTTTCGAGAATTCTGAGCAAGGGATGAGCTCAAATATCGTTTTACTAGATATCTGAGCCCAAAATATTCGACACCTATTTCGACATCTTTAATTTCAAGCAGTTTTGGGTAACATAAGTTCGCTAAGTTTTTTATTTCGAGACTTAAACGGTTTTTCGACAATTCTGAGCATGGGATGAGCTCAAACTATGTTGAACTATTTTTTCATGGCAAAATATTCGAGGCCTATTTCGAGATTTTTATTTTCAAGCATTTCTCAGTAACATAAGTTCGCTAAGTTTTTTATTTCGACACTTAAACGGTTTTTCGAAAATTCTGAGCAAGGGATGAGCTCAAATAAGGTTTTACTAGATTTCTGAGGGCAAAATATTCGAGACCTATTTCGACATTTTTTTTAAAAATTATTTCTGAGTAAGATTAGTTCGCTAATTTTTTTATTTCGATACTTAAAAGGTTTTTCGAGAATTCGGAGCAAGGGATGAGCTCAAATAAGGTTTTACTAGATTTCTCAGGGCAAAATATTCGAGACCTATTTCGACATTTTTATTTTCAAGCATTTCAGAGTAACATAAGTTCCCTAAGTTTTTTATTTCGAGACTTAAACGGTTTTTGGAAAATTCTGAGCAAGGGATGAGCTCAAATAATGTTTTACTAGAGTTCTCATCGCAAAATATTCGAGACCTATTTCCAGATTTTTATTTTCAAGCTTTTCTGAGTAACATAAGTTCCTTAAGTTTTTTATTTCGAGACTTAAACGGTTTTTGGAAAATTCTGAGCAAGGGATGAGCTCAAATAATGTTTTACTAGAGTTCTCAGCGCAAAATATTCGAGACCTATTTCCAGATTTTTATTTTCAAGCTTTTCTGAGTAACATAAGTTCCTTAAGTTTTTTATTTCGAGACTTAAACGGTTTTTGGAAAATTCTGAGCAAGGGATGAGCTCAAATATCGTTTTACTAGATATCTGAGCCCAAAATATTCGACACCTATTTCGACATCTTTAATTTCAAGCATTTTTGAGTAACATAAGTTCGCTAAGTTTTTTATTTCGAGACTTAAACGGTTTTTCGAGAATTCTGAGCAAGGGATGAGCTCAAATAATGTTTTACTAGAGTTCTCAGCGCAAAATATTCGAGACCTATTTCCAGATTTTTATTTTCAAGCTTTTCTGAGTAACATAAGTTCCTTAAGTTTTTTATTTCGAGACTTAAACGGTTTTTGGAAAATTCTGAGCAAGGGATGAGCTCAAATAATGTTTTACTAGAGTTCTCAGCGCAAAATATTCGAGACCTATTTCCAGATTTTTAATTTCAAGCTTTTCTGAGTAACATAAGTTCCTTAAGTTTTTAATTTCGAGACTTAAAAGGTTTTTTCGATAATTCTGAGCAAGGGATGAGCTCAAATAAGGTTTTACTAGATCTCTGAGGGCAAAATATTCGACACCTGTTTCGACATTTCTTTTTCCAGGCATTTCTGAGTTACATAAGTTCGCTAAGATTTTTTTTCCACACTTAAACGGTTTTTCGAGAATTCTGAGCATGGGATGAGCTCAAATAATGTTTTACTAGAGTTCTCAGCGCAAAATATTCGAGACCTATTTCGACATTTTTTTTAAAAATTATTTCTGAGTAAGATTAGTTTGCTAAGTTTTTTATTTAGAGACTTAAACGGTTTTTCGAGAATTCTGAGCATGGTATGAGCTCACATAAGGTTTTACTAGATTTCTCAGGGCAAAATATTCGAGACCTATTTCGACATTTTTTTTTTAACTTATTTCTGAGTAAGATAAGTTCGCTAATTTTTTTATTTCGAGACTTAAAAGGTTTTTCGAGAATTCGGAGCAAGGGATGTCCTCAAATAAGGATTTACTAGAGTTCTCAGCGCAAAATATTCGAGACCTATTTCCAGATTTTTATTCTCAAGCTTTTCTGAGTAACATAAGTTCCTTAAGTTTTTTATTTCGAGACTTAAACGGTTTTTGGAAAATTCTGAGCAAGGGATGAGCTCAAATAATGTTTTACTAGATTTCTGAGGGCAAAATATTCGAGACCTATTTCGACATTTTTTTTTTAAAATTATTTCTGAGTAAGATCAGTTCGCTAATTTTTTTATTTCGAGACTTAAAAGGTTTTTTGAGAATTCGGAGCAAGGGATGAGCTCAAATAAGGTTTTACTAGATTTCTCAGGGCAAAATATTCGAGACCTATTTCCAGATTTTTATTTTCAAGCTTTTCTGAGTAACATAAGTTCCTTAAGTTTTTTATTTCGAGACTTAAACGGTTTTTGGAAAATTCTGAGCAAGGGATGAGCTCAAATAATGTTTTACTAGAGTTCTCAGCGCAAAATATTCGAGACCTATTTCCAGATTTTTACTTTCAAGCTTTTCTGAGTAACATAAGTTCCTTAAGTTTTTAATTTCGAGACTTAAAAGGTTTTTTCGATAATTCTGAGCAAGGGATGAGCTCAAATAAGGTTTTACTAGATTTCTGAGGGCAAAATAATCGAGACCTATTTCGACATTTTTTTTTAATATTATATCTGAGTAAGATTAGTTCCCTAAGTTTTTTATTTCGAGACTTAAACGGTTTTTGGAAAATTCTGAGCAAGGGATGAGCTCAAATAATGTTTTACTAGAGTTCTCAGCGCAAAATATTCGAGACCTATTTCCAGATTTTTAATTTCAAGCTTTTCTGAGTAACATAAGTTCCTTAAGTTTTTAATTTCGAGACATAAAAGGTTTTTTCGATAATTCTGAGCAAGGGATGAGCTCAAATAAGGATTTACTAGAGTTCTCAGCGCAAAATATTCGAGACCTATTTCCAGATTTTTATTTTCAAGCTTTTCTGAGTAACATAAGTTCCTTAAGTTTTTTATTTCGAGACTTAAACGGTTTTTGGAAAATTCTGAGCAAGGGATGAGCTCAAATAATGTTTTACTAGAGTTCTCAGCGCAAAATATTCGAGACCTATTTCCAGATTTTTAATTTCAAGCTTTTCTGAGTAACATAAGTTCCTTAAGTTTTTAATTTCGAGACTTAAAAGGTTTTTTCGATAATTCTGAGCAAGGGATGAGCTCAAATAAGGTTTTACTAGATTTCTGAGGGCAAAATATTCGAGACCTATTTCGACATTTTTTTTTTAAATTATTTCTGAGTAAGATTAGTTCGCTAATTTTTTTATTTCGAGACATAAAAGGTTTTTCGGGAATTCGGAGTAAGGGATGAGCTCAAATAAGGTTTTATTAGATTTCTCATGGCAAAATATTCGAGACCTATTTCGAGATTTTTATTTTCAAGCATTTCTGAGTAACATAAGTTCCTTAATTTTTTTATTTCGAGACTTAAACGGTTTTTGGAAAATTCTGAGCAAGGGATGAGCTCAAATATCGTTTTACTAGATATCTGAGCCCAAAATATTCGACACCTATTTCGACATCTTTAATTTCAAGCATTTTTGGGTAACATAAGTTCGCTAAGTTTTTTATTTCGAGACTTAAACGGTTTTTCGAGAATTCTGAGCAAGGGATGAGCTCAAATAATGTTTTACTAGAGTTGTCAGCGCAAAATATTCGAGACCTATTTCCAGATTTTTATTTTCAAGCTTTTCTGAGTAACATAAGTTCCTTAAGTTTTTTATTTCGAGACTTAAACGGTTTTTGGAAAATTCTGAGCAAGGGATGAGCTCAAATAATGTTTTACTAGAGTTCTCAGCGCAAAATATTCGAGACCTATTTCCAGATTTTTATTTTCAAGCTTTTCTGAGTAACATAAGTTCCTTAAGTTTTTTATTTCGAGACTTAAACGGTTTTTGGAAAATTCTGAGCAAGGGATGAGCTCAAATAATGTTTTACTAGAGTTCTCAGCGCAAAATATTCGAGACCTATTTCCAGATTTTTATTTTCAAGCTTTTCTGAGTAACATAAGTTCCTTAAGTTTTTAATTTCGAGACTTAAAAGGTTTTTTCGATAATTCTGAGCAAGGGATGAGCTCAAATAAGGTTTTACTAGATTTCTGAGGGCAAAATAATCGAGACCTATTTCGACATTTTTTTTTAATATTATATCTGAGTAAGATTAGTTCGCTAAGTTTTTTATTTCGAGACTTAAACGGTTTTTCGAAAATTCTGAGCTAGGGATGAGCTCAAATATCGTTTTTCTAGATATCTGAGCGCAAAATATTCGACACCTGTTTCGACATTTCTTTTTTCAGGCATTTCTGAGTTACATAAGTTCGCTAAGATTTTTTTTCCACACTTAAACGGTTTTTCGAGAATTCTGAGCATGGGATGAGCTCAAATAATGTTTTACTAGAGTTCTCAGCGCAAAATATTCGAGACCTATTTCGACATTTTTTTTAAAAATTATTTCTGAGTAAGATTAGTTTGCTAAGTTTTTTATTTAGAGACTTAAACGGTTTTTCGAGAATTCTGAGCATGGTATGAGCTCACATAAGGTTTTACTAGATTTCTCAGGGCAAAATATTCGAGACCTATTTCGACATTTTTTTTTTAACTTATTTCTGAGTATGATTAGTTCTCTAGGTTTTTGTATTTCGAGACTTAAACGGTTTTTTAAAAATTCTGAGCAAGGGATGAGCTCAAATATCGTTTTACTAGATATCTGAGGGCAAAATAATCGACACCTTTTCCGACATTTCTTTTTCCAGGCATTTCTGAGTTACATAAGTTCGCTAAGATTTTTTTTTCCACACTTAAACGGTTTTTCCAGAGTTCTGAGCATCGGATGAGCTCAAATAATGTTTTACTAGAGTTCTCAGGGCAAAATATTCGAGACCTATTTCGAGATTTTTATTTTCAAGCATTTCTGAGTAACATAAGTTCGCTAAGTTTTTTATTTCGACACTTAAACGGTTTTTTCGATAATTCTGAGCAAGGGATGAGCTGAAATAAGGTTTTACTAGATTTCTGAGGGCAAAATATTCTAGACTTATTTCGAGATTTTTTTTTAAAATTATTTCTGAGTAAGATTAGTTCGCTAATTTTTTTATTTCGAGACTTAAACGGTTTTTCGAAAATTCTGAGCAAGGGATGAGCTCAAATATCGTTTTTCTAGATATCTGAGCGCAAAATATTCGACACATATTTCGACATTTTCATTTTCAAGCATTTTTGAGTAACATAATTTCGCTAAGTTTTTTATTTGGACACTTAAAAGGTTTTTCGAGAATTCTGAGCATAAAATGAGCTCAAAAGAGGTTAAACTAGTTTTCTCAGGTTAAAATATTCGAGTCCTATTTCGAGATTTTTTTTTTAACTTATTTCTGAGTAATTTTAGTTCGTTAAGTTTTTTATTTCGAGACTTAAAAGGTTTTTCGAGAATTCAGAGCAAGGGATGAGCTCAAATAAGGTTTTACTAGATTTCTCAGGGCAAAATATTCGATACCTATTTCGACATTTTTATTTTTAATTATTTCTGAGTAAGATTAGTTCGATAAGTTTTTTATTTGGATACTTAAAAGGTTTTTCGAGAATTCTGAGCATGGTATGAGCTCACATAAGGTTTTACTAGATTTCTCAGGGCAAAATATTCGAGACCTATTTCGACATTTTTTTTTTAACTTATTTCTGAGTAAGATTAGTTCGCTAATTTTTTTATTTCGAGACTTAAAAGGTTTTTCGAGAATTCTGAGCAAGGGATGAGCTCAAATAAGGTTTTACTAGATTTCTCAGGGCAAAATATTCGATACCTATTTCGACATTTTTATTTTTAATTATTTCTGAGTAAGATTAGTTCGATAAGTTTTTTATTTGGATACTTAAAAGGTTTTTGGAGAATTCTGAGCATGGTATGAGCTCACATAAGGTTTTACTAGATTTCTCAGGGCAAAATATTCGAGACCTATTTCGACATTTTTTTTTTAACTTATTTCTGAGTAAGATTACTTCGCTAATTTTTTTATTTCGAGACTTAAAAGGTTTTTCGAGAATTCGGAGCAAGGGATGTCCTCAAATAAGGATTTACTAGAGTTCTCAGCGCAAAATATTCGAGACCTATTTCCAGGTTTTTATTCTCAAGCTTTTCTGAGTAACATAAGTTCCTTAAGTTTTTTATTTCGAGACTTAAACGGTTTTTAGGAAATTCTGAGCAAGGGATGAGCTCAAATAATGTTTTACTAGAGTTCTCAGCGCAAAATATTCGAGACCTATTTCCAGATTTTTATTTTCAAGCTTTTCTGAGTAACATAAGTTCCTTAAGTTTTTTATTTCGAGACTTAAACGGTTTTTGGAAAATTCTGAGCAAGGGATGAGCTCAAATAATGTTTTACTAGATTTCTGAGGGCAAAATATTCGAGACCTATTTCGACATTTTTTTTTTAAATTATTTCTGAGTAAGATTAGTTCGCTAATTTTTTTATTTCGAGACTTAAAAGGTTTTTTGAGAATTCGGAGCAAGGGATGAGCTCAAATATCGTTTTACTAGATTTCTCAGGGCAAAATATTCGAGACCTATTTCGACATTTTTATTTTCAAGCATTTCTGAGTAACATAAGTTCCTTAAGTTTTTTATTTCGAGACTTAAACGGTTTTTGGAAAATTCTGAGCAAGGGAAGAGCTCAAACAAGGATTTACTAGAGTTCTCAGCGCAAAATATTCGAGACCTATTTCCAGATTTTTAATCTCAAGCTTTTCTGAGTAACATAAGTTCCTTAAGTTTTTTATTTCGAGACTTAAACGGTTTTTGGAAAATTCTGAGCAAGGGATGAGCTCAAATAATGTTTTACTAGAGTTCTCGGCGCAAAATATTCGAGACCTATTTCCAGATTTTTATTTTCAAGCTTTTCTGAGTAACATAAGTTCCTTAAGTTTTTTATTTCGAGACTTAAACGGTTTTTGGAAAATTCTGAGCAAGGGATGAGCTCAAATAATGTTTTACTAGAGTTCTCAGCGCAAAATATTCGAGACCTATTTCCAGATTTTTAATTTCAAGCTTTTCTGAGTAACATAAGTTCCTTAAGTTTTTAATTTCGAGACATAAAAGGTTTTTTCGATAATTCTGAGCAAGGGATGAGCTCAAATAAGGATTTACTAGAGTTCTCAGCGCAAAATATTCGAGACCTATTTCCAGATTTTTATTTTCAAGCTTTTCTGAGTAACATAAGTTCCTTAAGTTTTTTATTTCGAGACTTAAACGGTTTTTGGAAAATTCTGAGCAAGGGATGAGCTCAAATAATGTTTTACTAGAGTTCTCAGCGCAAAATATTCGAGACCTATTTCCAGATTTTTAATTTCAAGCTTTTCTGAGTAACATAAGTTCCTTAAGTTTTTAATTTCGAGACTTAAAAGGTTTTTTCGATAATTCTGAGCAAGGGATGAGCTCAAATAAGGATGAGCTCAGGGCAAAATATTCGATACCTATTTCGACATTTTTTTTAAAAATTATTTCTGTGTAAGATTAGTTTGCTAAGTTTTTTATTTCGACACTTAAACGGGTTTTTCGATAATTCTGAGCAAGGGATGAGCTCAAATAAGGTTTTACTAGCTTTCTGAGGGCAAAATATTCGAGACTAATTTCGAGATTTTTTTTTAAAATTATATCTGAGTTAAATTAGTTCGCTAAGTTTTATATTTCGAGACTTAAACGGTTTTTCGAAAATTCTGAGCAAGGGATGAGCTCAAATATCGTTTTTCTAGATATCTGAGCGCAAAATATTCGACACATATTTCGAAATTTTCATTTTCAAGCATTTTTGAGTAACATAAGTTCGCTAAGTTTTTTATTTGGATACTTAAAAGGTTTTTCGAGAATCCTGAGCATGAAATGAGCTCAAAAAAGGTTAAACTAGTTTTCTCAGGTTAAAATGTTCGAGTCCTATTTCGAGATTTTTTTTTTAACTTATTTCTGAGTAAGTTTAGTTCGCTAAGTTTTTTATTTCGAGACTTAAAAGTTTTTTCGAGAATTCTGAGCAAGGGATGAGCTCAAATAAGGTTTTACTAGATTTCTCAGGGCAAAATATTCGAGACCTATTTCGACATTTTTATTTTTAATTATTTCTGAGTAAGATTAGTTCGCTAAGTTTTATATTTCGAGACTTAAACGGTTTTTCGAAAATTCTGAGCAAGGGATGAGCTCAAATATGGTTTTACTAGATATCTGAGCGCAAAATATTCGACACCTGTTTCGACATTTCTTTTTCCAAGCATTTCTGAGTTACATAAGTTTGCTAAGATTTTTTTTTCAACACTTAAACGGTTTTTCGAGAATTCTGAGCATGGGATGAGCTCAAATAATGTTTTACTAGGGTTCTCAGCGCAAAATATTCGAGACCTATTTCGAGATTTTTATTTTGAAGCATTTCTGAGTAACATAAGTTCCTTAAGTTTTTTATTTCGAGACTTAAACGGTTTTTCGAGAATTCTGAGCATGGGATGAGCTCAAACTAGGTTTAACTAGTTTTCTCAGGGCAAAATATTCGAGACCTATTTCGAGATTTTTATTTTCAAGCATTTCTGAGTAACACAAGTTCGCTAAGTTTTTTATTTCGAGACTTAAACGGTTTTTCGAAAATTCTGTGCAAGGGATGAGCTCAAATATCGTTTTGCTAGACATCTGAGGGCAAAATATTCGACACCTGTTTCGACATTTTCATTTTCAAGCATTTCTGAGTAACATAAGTGCGCTAAGATTTTTTTTTGAACTTAAACGGTTTTACAGAAATGCTGAGCAAGCGATGAGCTGAAGGAACGTCTTACTTCGTTTGGGAGAGCAAATTATTGGGCCTTTTTTGAGAATTTTTTTTAAAATTATTGTTCAGTAACATGCAGTTATTAAAGTTAAATTTTTTTGCCAGTATTTGTAAATGCAAATTGTCATTATTTTTTTTTCTTTTTTTTTCTTTTCATTATTGCAATATTATTTTATTTTATTTATTTATTTTTTTTCTTTTTTTTTCAGGTAAGTTTCCAATATTTAATTTCAGATCTGCTCCGTTTCATCTGGATGAAACTAGACTTTATTCATCGGCTGTTTTTACGGTAGTGTTACAGTATATAATTATTTTCATATGTCTTATGGTTATTTTTTTTTTTGTACACATCTTTTTTCAATGTCATATTGTGTTATCGTTTTGGCCGTTTGTTTAGCCAACGTAAGATCAAGAAAATTTTTTAATTTTTTTAAAGGAGTCGTTTTAAGGCTCTGGTGGATCTACGAATCGAAACTACACAAAAATCTTACTTTCGTTACCTTTAAATAGGGATAATATTTCCGCTTTAGAATTTTAGAGGACAACCATTGCAGGAACTGTAAAAGCATTTTATTCCTCTTAAAATTGTCTTTTGAATGTTTTTTCATTCAATTTGTTTTCTATAGGTAACACTAGATTTACGAATTTTCCAAATTGTAAGATCACAAAAAACTTTGGAAAATGCCAACTTTTTATTTTTTTAAGACAATTTCTGTAGTAAAACGTAGGAGAGAAAAATCATGAAATGAAATATTGATTAATAATGGTGTCGTATGATAAAACATGAACATTGATTTCCAGATCTTATATCCCTATACCAAAATCCTATGTAAAAAACCCCAGTTTCTAATTTTTGTTTTTGTATAGATCTAATATTAGCCTGAACGATCGACCTAATAATATTTTTGTTTAGGGGGATGAGTCATTGTTCGAAAGTAATAAAATCATAATCCTTGCGATTGGGTAGGGGTAGTTTATTTAAAATTGTAGTACATTTTTCCTAGAAATATAATCGCCTGGTACAGTTTTAAAGCCTCTTATTAAGTTTCTTTTATTCTCCTTCTTATTTTCCTGAATTTTCGACTGTTTTCCTTACCATGTTTCTTCCTTTTTTGTCCCTTTTACGATAGATGTCTCAAGGCTGCGGAAAGGTCGAAAGCTAAGAGCGGGATAAATTCAACCGAGAATAGCAATGAAGCCGGACCTAGCGGGGTGGCAGATTCAATGTCGCTGAGATCCGGCAGAATCTTATCAGACGGCGCATCATCTGATACGCCGTCTGATGAGGCTATGCCGGATGGGAGTAGCGCAGCGGTGCGAGTTGTCGGTGGGAGTAGCCCAGTGGTGGGAGTAGCCGGTGGGAGTAGCCCAGTGGTGGGAGTAGCCGGTGGAAGTAGCCCAGAATCACAGCCGGAAAACATGCAGATTGCTGGCGTTCAAGCCCCGGCTCAATATGAGCCTCGTTTTCAAATTCCGAGGGCTGGCTTGTCCCACAACGAGTGTGTCGCTTGTGGGGCAAAGCGCACACCGATGAGAACAGTGAAGACGGAGGACTCTGCCCTGATTTGGCTGGAAAAGAAAATTATGGTCTTCCCTGGCACGAGACTGTGCCAGGGTCATTTCGACGGGGACAGACTTAAAATTGAACAGCTTGAAGTTAAATTGGTGAATGATACGAGCCGTCTCACACCGGAGGCTATTGTCGAGCTCTTTAATGCAATGTCCATTGCGTATCTTCGTAAGCCGACTGAGCTCATTGACCGGTTTTTTGAAGGTCAGCAATTTTCTTAATTTTTACGTATTTAATTTACTAGCGATCCACTTAGGGAGCGTTCAAGTATATTCCGTAAGACGGAAAAGAGGCGGAGGGGGTACTCAAAATTTTACGATTTCTTCCTTGGGGGACGCGGAAGTTCACCAAATCTTACATAAGAATTTCCATTATAACTTACTATTTAGAATTTTTTTTTATATTTCAAAATTAACGTTGCTTTAATTTTTTTTTTTTAAATGTCTAAAGTATAAAAATTGAAAGTTTTTTTCAAAAAATTTTACGAAATAAAAATTTATTTTTTGATAAGATTTTGTGGCAATTGCAGCCATCTTTAGGGATATGAGTATGAACTATAAATCTAGATTTAAGAGAAATATTACTTCAATTTAAAATTGGCGTTAAAAAAAATGGGGAGGGTCCGCGAAAATCTTACGTAATATAATAGGGTGGGGGGAGGGGTTCAAATAAATCTTACTAATTCTTACGCACGGGGGATGGGGTCCAAAAACTCGAAGAAAGTCTTGCGTAATACATGAACGTTTCCTTACTTGCAATAGGTAAAATGTCATTGTAGTTTTCATTCCGTATTTTTTATTTTTATTCGAATGCGTGTGGAGCTTTCGAGTATTGTGTCAGCACATCATTTTATGAAATACGATTCATAGACAGATCGATCTCATAAAAGCTTTATCGTCACCGCAAAGTAAAAGTTGAACTACATTTTTCCCTGAAATGAAAAATGTTAAGCGTCGACTGATGTCGACGCTACTTAGAACCGATTATCGGAAGAGGTCAGATTTGATATCCGGAGCTCTCGCTTACGACACGATGACTAGGGTGAGCCGAAAATAGGGTGTCTCTTAATAAGTATTTAGACTTTCGTTCGTGCGTTCCTTTCGGCCTTTGGTAATGAAGATTCGTTAATTATGAAAATTCTTTACACATGGATCCGGTTTTCAAACGGCCTTTCAAATCCTTCCACTCCATAAACCTGAACCTTCAACCACGTTTCCGGATCTGGAGTTCACATGCCACTTTCCTCATGCCTCCATGCCAATCCACTTCCCTGTTGAACATGAATAAAACCTGGACATCCATGTATGTAATTGACATTTCATCTCGCAATAATGCCAGCATTATGATAATATGCACACTTTTTCTTCCAGCTTCTGTCTGGCTTTGGTAATGAAGATTCGTTAATTATGAAAATTCTTTAAACATGGATCCGGTTTTCAAACGGCCTTTCAAATCCTTCCACTCCATAAACCTGAACCTTCAACCACGTTTCCGGATCTGGAGTTCACATGCCACTTTCCTAATGCCTCCATGCCAATCCACTTCCCTGTTGAACACGCATTCATGCTTCACGATGCCTCCGTGCCAATCCACTTCCCTGTTGAACACGTATTCATGCTTCGTTATCTCTGGCGTTGGTAATGAAGTTACCTTAAAAATGAAGAATTCTTTCTACATGCGTTCGGTTTTCAATCGGTCCTTGAAATCCTTGCAATCCATAAACCTGAACCTTCAACCACGTTTCCGGATCTGGAGTTCACATGCCACTTTCCTAATGCCTCCATGCCAACCCACTTCCCTGTTGAACACGTATTCATGCTTCGTTCTCTCTGGCTTTGGTAATGAAGTTTCCTTAAAAATGAAGAATTCTTTCTACATGCGTTCGGTTTTCAATCGGTCCTTGAAATCCTTGCACTCCAAAAACCTGAACCTTTAGCCACGTTTCCGGATCTGGAGTTCACATGCGACTTTCCTAATGCCTCCATGCAAATCAACTTCCCTGTTGAACATGAATAAAACCTGGTCATCCATGTATGTAATTGACATTTCATCCCGCAAGAATGCCAGCATTATAATAATATCCACACTTATTTTTCCAGCTTCTCTCTCGCTTTGGTAATGACGTTTCCTTAGAAATGAAGAATTCTTTCTACATGCGTTCTGTTTTCAATCGGTCCTTGGAATCCTTGCACTCCATAAACCTGAACCTTCAACCACGTTTCTGGATCTGGAGTTCACATGCCGCTTTCCTAATGCCTCCATGCCAATCAACTTCCCCGTTGAACATGAGTAAAACCTGGTCATCCATGTATGTAATTGACATTTCATCTCGCAATAATGCCAGCATTATGATAATATGCACACTTATCCTTCCAGCTTCTGTCTGGCTTTGGTAATGAAGATTCGTTAATTATGAAAATTCTTTACACATGGATCCGGTTTTCAAACGGCCTTTCAAATCCTTCCACTCCATAAACCTGATCCTTCAACCACGTTTCCGGATCTGGAGTTCACATGCCACTTTCCTAATGCCTCCATGCCAATCCACTTCCCTGTTGAACATGAATAAAACCTGGACATCCATGTATGTAATTGACATTTCATTTCGCAAGAATGCCAGCATTATAATAATATCCACACTTATTTTTCCAGCTTCTCTCTGGATTTGGCAATGAAGTTTCCTTTAAAATGAAGAATTCTTTCTACAGGCGTTCGGTTTTCAATCAATCCTTGAAATCCTTCCACACCATAAACCTGAACCTTCAACCACGTTTCTGGATCTGGAGTTCACATGCCGCTTTCTTAATGCCACCATGCCAATCAACTTCCCTGTTGAACATGAATAAAACCTGGTCCTCCATGTATGTAATTGACATTTCATCTCGCAAGAATGCCAGCATTATGATAATATCCACACTTATTCTTCCAGCTAGTGTCTGGCTTTGGTAATGAAGTTTCCTTAATTATGAAAAATTCTTTCAACATGGATCCGCTTTTCAAACGGTCTTTCAAATCCTTGCACTCCATAAACCTGAACCTTCAACCACGTTTCCGGATCTGGAGTTCACATGCCACTTTCCTAATGCCTCCATGCCATGCCAATCCACTTCCCTGTTGAACATGAATAAAACCTGGTTATCCATGTATGTAATTGACATTTCATCTCGCAAGAATGCCAGCATTATAATAATATCCACACTTATTTTTCCAGCTTCTCTCTCGCTTTGGTAATGAAGTTTCCTTTAAAATGAAGAATTCTTTCTACATGCGTTCGGTTTTCAATCGGTCCTTGAAATCCTTGCAATCCATAAACCTGAACCTTCAACCACGTTTCTGGATCTGGAGTTCACATGCCGCTTTCCTAATGCCTCCAAGCCAATCAACTTCCCTGTTGAACATGAGTAAAACCTGGTCATCCATGTATGTAATTGACATTTCATCTCGCAAGAATGCCACCATTATAATAATATGCACACTTATTTTTCCAGCTTCTCTCTGGCTTTGGTAATGACGTTTCCTAAAAAATGAAGAATTCTTTCTACATGCGTTCGGTTTTCAATCGGTCCCTGAAATCCTTGCACTCCATAAACCTGGACCTTCAACCACGTTTCCTGATCTGGAGTTGACATGCCACATTCCTTAGGGGTCATGTACATATTACGTAAACATGATAAGGGGGGGGGAGGGGGTCTCGTAAATGCTTACGACACCTTACCAAGGGGAGGGGGGGGGGGGTCTCAAACTTTCTTACGTAAGCTTTTTCTCTACTCTGACCAGGAATTTTTGAAAATAAAATAAATAATTAATGAATTAATTTCAAGTTTTCTTAAAATATTGGAAATGTTGCGGCGAGCTAATATTACATTATTTTGTTACCGTCTAAATAAAGGTAACCTTCTCTTTAATTTTTCTCAATATAGGTGTTTATATTGGTTTATTTCAGTTCCATGAATTATGGGGAAAATTACCGAAGTCGAGTGCCGTTGGTTCCATTAAAAAAAAAAAAAAAAAAAAAAACTTACGTAATATGCAGGGGGGGGGGGGTTGCCGAAATCTTACTCATGCTTACAACGGGGGGGAGGGGGTTGAAAATGGCAAAAAAAATGCTTACGTAATATGTACATGACCCCTTATGCCTTCATGCCAATCCACGTCCGTGTTGAACACGTATTCATGCTTTCATGTGTAGGGACCGTTCAAATAAATAAAATTAAATTGGTTTTTCTTTGTATACGTAAAATTGCTGAAAATCTGATTTTGCCGTTATTCTTCGTGAAATAAAGGAAATAAATTAGTAAATAAGTTATTGAATGGAACAACTTATCTTTAAAGTTATAAATTAATTTAAATGTAATTAAAAGTAATTTTCAGTTCATTGGTTTCCCTTAAAAATGTTTACTGGTATTAAAAATGCTTCATAAAAAATAAGAATCGGGGTGCAGGTCTTCAAAATTACTGATAATTCTGTACCGTGTGTGATAGATTGTTAAAAGATATATATATATTTTTTTTTTTTACGTAGCACTTGAACGGCCTAATTTTTATGTATCTGTGATATATTTCATATATTCTGTTATAGTTTAATGTATACCGAATATTTGAATGGATTATAATATTTACCACCAATTTCCCCTTTATTCGCATATTTTCGGTTCTTCAATTCCTTATTTTAATTTTAAATTAGGACGATCTCAGCTCCGACGTTTCAGCACCGACATTATTTTCTTACTTATTTTTACTTGTAATACAAAACTAAGCTCACCTTATGACAAAAGAAGTTGTGTAAGATAGAACTAATATGTACTCCAAACGAAAACCTATCTCACGAAGCATATTCTGTAGAATGCTGCAAAGAGCTAAAAGAGCAAAACGTTGCAAGGTTTTTCAATTTCTTATTTCTTTTACAGTTGTTACAAATTCATTTTTATATACTACTGTAACTTTTTTTCTTTATATTTTCAGGTAAGTTTTATCGTTTAATCGTCACATCTCCGTTTCACCTCCATCTTCATTAGCGTGACTGACAACTAGATAGGGTCGAAAAAACATTCTTCGTTCTAGTAACCCCGAATTAAAACACGTGCTCTACCTCCTAATATTTGAAAAAATGGCTATGGTGGCTATGATGGTTATGGCACTCCATCGTACGGCAGGGTGAGGGCCAATATATGGGGAACGTAAAAGAATGTGAGATACACCTAAAGGCGAAAATCTATGATCAACCCGCAAACCCCGGATTATAGTGCGTACTTCGCATTATTGTGGTATCATTTCCCACGAGCTGACATATTATACTCTGGTGACTGTTGATCCAAGCCAGTCCCATATCGAGTAATCACGCCGTGGGAAACGAATTCAATAATATCCGAAGCAGCGCTGCTATAACATGGCGCTTTAACATGGCGCCATGGCGCTTTCGACATACTTAGGCCTAATTCAGGAATTTTCTCGGCATCAGGATTTTAAAATGGCATCTTGAGGTGGAGCAACCACGTTGAAATTTTTTGAAAGCTAAAACTTATATTAGGCCAAAAAATAAATTATTATTTTTCTACTGAAAAAGTACAGATTCCTGTCGGAAACTTTGAGATTACAAATACTTGAAGTTTAAAATTATGTTTAGTATGTAAGATTTTCAAATTAAGAATGAAAAACGTTAGAAGAATGTTAGAACTTCAAAACCCGATCTATAACTCAAAAACTACTCATCGGAATTGATTTTGGACGTCATATTCGTAATCTATGCAAATTCCCGACAAAAATCGCTACATTTCTCAGCGAAAAAATAACAAAATATTACTTTTTAACGAAAATGAGCTTTTAAAAAATTTTAAGGTCATTGCGCGCAACCTCAAGATGCCATTTTACCTATAAAAAACTCGTCGTTAATTATCGGTTTACTGATTCGTATAATATTATTTACTGGCAAGAAATAACTTTTTCACCGCCAGGAATCACTTTATTTACCGATAAATTCGATATTATTTACTGACAAAAAATAATATTTACTGACCGATTCCACTGATAAAAAAAAATTTAAAAATACTGACAGGTTTATTCAAAATACTGACAGTTTTAATGTGTTCCATAAACAAATAAATAAATAAATAAATAAATAAATAAATAAATTATTTATTATATAATTTTATAGCAACATTGTACATTTTATTGGTAGCTCCGATGAATTACTTCCTTTTGAATTACTTGTTAAGGTAACAGGCATATTAAGGTACCCTTCACCAAGGGTTCCATCAGGAATAGGATTTTGCTCAGGGGTCAAGGCTCGTGGTTTTCCTGTTAATTTCTATAGGAAGGATCACATCTGGAAAGGAAAAAAAAAACTATCTAAGTGAGAGCAGGAAAGAAATACGGGTTGAACGGAGCTGCCAAAACGATTTTTAAAGAGCTCATCTCCCTCCTTTCATCGAAACATTTTCCGTGCACTCAATAACATGCTGCTTTAGGTCAAAGCAAATATTCCGTACTTCTTAGCCCTCGCCCTTAATTTTTCATTCTGCACTTTCCCTCCGTCAGAAGTTCGACATTGCAACGAATGCATTTCTTAGATCTTAAACTTTTTCCCGCTTCCGTCATGCCTAAAATATCCGATAGATTCCCCCCCCAGATATCTTCATTACAACGATACATTTCCTTCATAATCTGAAAACTCTTTTTTCTTTGCAACGAATGCTTTTCGTCCATTTCCGATATCGTTAAATAAAGAGAAAAAAAAAAGATGTGCTTTTTGTCCGTTTCTCTGCTCTTGAACTTTTCCACCCTTTCGTCATGCCTAAATTATCTGATAGATTCCCCCTTCAGAAGTCTTAATTGCAACGGTACATTACCTTTATAATCTGGCTTTATTATTTATTTATTTATTTATTTATTTATTTATTTATTTATTATTTATTTTTTTTTTTTTTTTTGCAACGGATGCTTTTGTCCATTTCCAACATCATTATATAAAAAAAAATTCTCATGTGCTTTTTCTCCGTTTCTTAGCTCTTGAACTTTTCCACCTTTCGTCATGCCTAAATTATCTGATAGATTCCCCTTCAGAAGTCTTAATTGCAACGGTACATTACCTTTATAATCTGGCTTTATTATTTATTTATTTATTTATTTATTTATTTATTTATTTATTTATTTATTTATTTTTTTTTTTTTTTTTGCAACGGATGCTTTTTGTCCATTTCCAACATCATTATATAAAAAAAAATTCTCATGTGCTTTTTCTCCGTTTCTTAGCTCTTGAACTTTTCCACCCTTTCATCATGCCAAAATATCCGATTGATTCCCCCCCTCAGAAATCTTAATTGCAACAGTACACTTCCTATAAAACCCGGCCCCTTTCTTTTACCTTTATTGTAACAGATACTTTTTGTCCATTTCCGACATCGTTATATATATATATAAAAAAAAAAAAAGAAAATCATACGTAAGTTAACTAAGTTTTTCATATAGTAACACAAACGGTTTTTCCAAAATTCTGAGCAAGGGATGAGCTCAAATAACGTTTTACTAGACATCTGAGGGCAAAATATTCGAGACCTATTTCGAGATTTTTTATTTTCAATTATTTCGGAGTCACATAAGATCGCTAAGTTTCTTTTTTGTGACTTAATCGGTTTTTGGAAAATTCTGAGCAACAAATGAGTTCAAATATCGTTTCACCAGCTTTCAGACGGCAAAATATTCCAAAAGTCATTTCGAGAATTTTCTCTAAAATTATTTTTCAGTGACATAAGTTCGTTAAAGCTTTTTTTTTTTTCATAATTTAAACGGTTTTTCGAAAATTCTGAGGAAGGGATGAGCTCAAATAACGTGTTAATAGATTCCTGCTTGCAAAAAAAAGGGGACCTATTTCCGGAATTTTTTTTTTTATTATCAATAAGTAAAATAAGTTCGCTAATTTTTTTTATTGGAGACTTAAACGGATTTTCGAAAATTCTGAGCAAGGGATGAGCTCAAATATGTTATTACTAGATTTTTGAGGGCAAAATACTCTTCACCTATTTCGTGTTTTTTTTAAAAATTATTTTCGAGTGACATAAGTCCACTAAGTCTCTTTTTTGTAACTAAATCGATTTTTCGAAAATTCTGAGCAAGGGATGAGCTCAAATATGTTATTACTAGATTTTTGAGGGCAAAATACTCGAGACCTATTTCGAGTTTTTTTTTTCCAATTATTTCTGAGTGACATAAGTCCGCTAAATCTCTTTTTTGTGACTTAATTGATTTTTCGAAAATTCTGAGCAAGGGATGAGCCCAAATAACGTTTTACTAGATTTCTCAGGGCAAAATATTCGACACCTATTTCAAGAATTTTTTTTAAAATTATTTTCCAGTGACATAAGTTCGTTAAAGTTTTTTTTTTTTTCACATCTTAAACGGTTTTTCGATAATTCTGAGCAAGGCATGAGCTCAAATAACGATTTACTAGATTTCTCAGGGCAAAATGTTCGACACCTATTTCAAGAATTTTTTTCTAAAATTATTTTTCTGTGACATAAGTTCGCTAAGTTTTTTATTTCGAGACTTAAACGGTTTTACGAAAATTCTGAGCAACGGATGAGCTCAAATAACGTCTTAATAGATTCCGGCTTGCAAAAAAAAGGGGACCTATTTCCGGAATTTTTTTTTTTATTATCAATAAGTAAAACAAGTTCGCTAATTTTTTTAATTTGAGACTTAAACGGTTTTTCGATAATTCTGAGCAAGAGATGAGCTCAAATAACGATTTACTACATTTCTCAGGGCAAAATATTCGACACGTATTTCAAGAATTTTTTTTAAAATTATTTTTCAGTGACATAAGTTCGTTAAAGTTTTTTTTTCACATCTTAAACGGTTTTTCGATAACTCTGAGCAAGGGATGACCTTATATAAGGTTTTACTAGACACCTGAGGGCAAAAAATTCGAGACCTATTTCGAGATTTTTTTAATATTATTTTTCAGTGACTAAGTTCTTTAAAGTTTGTTTTTTTATAACTTAAACGGTTTTTCGAAAATTCTGAGCAAGGGATGAGCTCAAATATGTTATTACTAGATTTTGAGGGCAAAATACTCGAGACCTATTTCGAGTTTTTTTTTTCCAATTATTTCTGAGTGACATAAGTCCGCTAAATCTCTTTTTTGTGACTTAATTGATTTTTCGAAAATTCTGAGCAAGGGATGAGCCCAAATAACGTTTTACTAGATTTCTCAGGGCAAAATATTCGACACTATTTCAAGAATTTTTTTTAAAATTATTTTCCAGTGACATAAGTTCGTTAAAGTTTTTTTTTTTTCACATCTTAAACGGTTTTTCGATAATCTGAGCAAGGCATGAGCTCAAATAACGATTTACTAGATTTTCAGGGCAAAATGTTCGACACCTATTTCAAGAATTTTTTCTAAAATTATTTTTCTGTGACATAAGTTCGCTAAGTTTTTTATTTCGAGACTTAAACGGTTTTACGAAAATTCTGAGCAACGGATGAGCTCAAATAACGTCTTAATAGATTCCGGCTTGCAAAAAAAAGGGGACCTATTTCCGGAATTTTTTTTTTTATTATCAATAAGTAAAACAAGTTCGCTAATTTTTTTAATTTGAGACTTAAACGGTTTTTCGATAATTCTGAGCAAGAGATGAGCTCAAATAACGATTTACTACATTTCTCAGGGCAAAATATTCGACACGTATTTCAAGAATTTTTTTTAAAATTATTTTTCAGTGACATAAGTTCGTTAAAGTTTTTTTTTCACATCTTAAACGGTTTTTCGATAACTCTGAGCAAGGGATGACCTTATATAAGGTTTTACTAGACACCTGAGGGCAAAAAATTCGAGACCTATTTCGAGATTTTTTTTAATATTATTTTTCAGTGACTTAAGTTCTTTAAAGTTTGTTTTTTTTATAACTTAAACGGTTTTTCGAAAATTCTGAGCAAGGCATGAGCTCAAATAACGTTTTACTAGATTTCTCAGGGCAAAGTATTCGACACCTACTTAGGAATTTTTTTAAAAATTATTTTCCAGTGACATAAGTTCGCTAAGTTTTTTATTTCGAGACTTAAACGGTTTTACGAAAATTCTGAGCAAGGGATGAGCTCAAATAACGATTTACTACATTTCTCAGGGCAAAATATTCGACACCTATTTCAAGAGATTCCGGCTTGCAAAAAAAAAGCAGACCTATTTCCAGAATTTTTTTTTTTTATTATCAATAAGTCAAAAAAGTTCGCTAATTTTTTTAATTTGTGACTTAAACGGTTTTTCGATAATTCTGAGCAAGAGATGAGCTCAAATAACGATTTACTACATTTCTCAGGGCAAAATATTCGACACCTATTTCAAGAATTTTTTTTAAAATTATTTTTCAGTGACATAAGTTCGTTAAAGTTTTTTTTTCTCATCTTAAACGGTTTTTCGATAACTCTGAGCAAGGGATGAGCTCATATAAGGTTTTACCAGACACCTGAGGGCAAAAAATTCGAGACCTATTTCGAGATTTTTTTTAAAATTATTTTTCAGTGACTTAAGTTCTTTAAAGTTTTTTTTTTTTTCATAACTTAAACGGTTTTTCGAAAATTCTGAGAAAGGGATGAGCTCAAATATGTTATTACTAGATTTGTGAGGGCAAAATACTCTTGACGTATTTCGTGTTTTTTTTAAAAATTATTTTCCAGTGACATAAGTTCGCTAAGTTTTTTATTTCGAGACTTAAACGGTTTTACGAAAATTCTGAGCAAGGGATGAGCTCAAATAACGATTTACTACATTTCTCAGGGCAAAGTATTCGACACCTACTTAGGAATTTTTTTAAAAATTATTTTCCAGTGACATAAGTTCGCTAAGTTTTTTATTTCGAGACTTAAACGGTTTTACGAAAATTCTGAGCAAGGGATGAGCTCAAATAACGATTTACTACATTTCTCAGGGCAAAATATTCGACACCTATTCAAGAGATTCCGGCTTGCAAAAAAAAAGCAGACCTATTTCCAGAATTTTTTTTTTATTATCAATAAGTCAAAAAAGTTCGCTAATTTTTTTAATTTGAGACTTAAACGGTTTTTCGATAATTCTGAGCAAGAGATGAGCTCAAATAACGATTTACTACATTTCTCAGGGCAAAATATTCGACACCTATTTCAAGAATTTTTTTAAAATATTTTTCAGTGACATAAGTTCGTTAAGTTTTTTTTTCTCATCTTAAACGGTTTTTCGATAACTCTGAGCAAGGGATGAGCTCATATAAGGTTTTACCAGACACCTGAGGGCAAAAAATTCGAGACCTATTTCGAGATTTTTTTTAAAATTATTTTTCAGTGACTTAAGTTCTTTAAAGTTTTTTTTTTTTTCATAACTTAAACGGTTTTTCGAAAATTCTGAGAAAGGGATGAGCTCAAATATGTTATTACTAGATTTGTGAGGGCAAAATACTCTTGACGTATTTCGTGTTTTTTTTAAAAATTATTTTCCAGTGACATAAGTTCGCTAAGTTTTTTATTTCGAGACTTAAACGGTTTTACGAAAATTCTGAGCAAGGGATGAGCTCAAATAACGATTTACTACATTTCTCAGGGCAAAATATTCGACACCTATTTCAAGAGATTCCGGCTTGCAAAAAAAAGCAGACCTATTTCCAGAATTTTTTTTTTTTATTATCAATAAGTCAAATAAGTTCGCTAATTTTTTTAATTTGAGACTTAAACGGTTTTTCGATAATTCTGAGCAAGAGATGAGCTCAAATAACGATTTACTACATTTCTCAGGGCAAAATATTCGACACCTATTTCAAGAATTTTTTTTGAAATTATTTTTCAGTGACATAAGTTCGTTAAAGTTTTTTTTTCTCATCTTAAACGGTTTTTCGATAACTCTGAGCAAGGGATGAGCTCATATAAGGTTTTACCAGACACCTGAGGGCAAAAAATTCGAGACCTATTTCGAGATTTTTTTTAAAATTATTTTTCAGTGACTTAAGTTCTTTAAAGTTTTTTTTTTTTTTCATAACTTAAACGGTTTTTCGAAAATTCTGAGAAAGGGATGAGCTCAAATATGTTATTACTAGATTTTTGAGGGCAAAATACTCTTGACGTATTTCGTGTTTTTTTTAAAAATTATTTTCCAGTGACATAAGTTCGCTAAGTTTTTTATTTCGAGACTTAAACGGTTTTACGAAAATTCTGAGCAAGGGATGAGCTCAAATAACGATTTACTACATTTCTCAGGGCAAAATATTCAACACCTATTTCAATAATTTTTTTTAAAATTATTTTCCAGTGACATAAGTTCGTTAAAGTTTTTTTTTCACATCTTAAACGGTTTTTCGATAATTCTGAGCAAGGGATGAGCTCAAATAACGTGTTAATAGATTCCGGCTTGCAAAAAAAAGGAGACCTATTTCTGGAATTTTTTTTTTTATTATCAGTAAGTAAAATAAGTTCGCTAATTTTTTTAATTTGAGACTTAAACGGTTTTTCGATAATTCTGAGCATGGGATGAGCTCAATTAACGTTTCACTAGATTTCTCAGGTCAAAATATTCGTGACCTATTTCGAGATTTTTTTAAAATTATTTTTGAGTCACATATGTTCCCTAAGATTATTTTTTGTAACTTAGGGCTTGAACTTTTCTAACCTCAGAAGTCTTAATTGCAACAGTACATTTCCTTTAGAATCCGGCTGACTTTTTTTTTTTTTATAATGCTTTTTGTCTATTTCCAATATCGCTAAATAAAGAAGAAAAAAAAAAAAATTATGTGCTTTTTGTCCGTTTCTTAGCTCTTGAACTCTCCACCCTTTCGTCATGCTTAAAATATCCGATGGATTCCCCCCCTTGCCTCAGAAGTGTTAATTGCAACAGTACATTTCCTTTATAACCCGGCTAACTTTTTTTTTCTTTCTTGTAACAGATGCTTTTTGTCCATTTCTGACACCGTGATATAAAAAAAAAAAAAAAAAAAAAAAAAAAAAAATTCTGATGTGCTTTTTGTCCGTTACTTAGCTCTTGAACTTTTCCACCCTTTCTGAATGCCTAAAATATCCGATAGATTCCCCCCCCCCCTCAGAAGTCTTCATTGCAACGGTACGTTCTCTTTATAATCCGGCTGACTTAAATTAAAAAAAAAAAGTCCGCTTTTGTCCGTTTCTTAGCTCTTTTTTTTTGGCGTCCCCCGACGCTAGGAGACTATTAGTATTTTTATTGTTTTCATTGATTAATTTCAACTTTTTTTTTTTTTTTTTTTTTTTTCTTTCTTTTCTTTTTTTTTTTTTCTTTTTTTTCATTCTTTTCTTTTTATTTTTTTATTTTCTTTTCTCTTCTTTTCTTTTTTTTTTTCCTTTTTTTTCTTACTTTTTTTTTTCTTACTTTTTTTTTTTTTTTCATCGACAAAGATGTCTCCTAAAAGGAGTATTTTCGCTGTTAGCTTCTTCTAAATATATCAATAAATAAATAAATAAATAAATAAATAAATAAATAAATTAATTAATTAATAATTTATTTTATTTAGTTTTATTACAACATTATACATTTTATTGGTAATTGCGGTCAATAACTTGCTTTTGAATTACTTGTTACGGTAGCAGGCTTGTTAAGGTACCCTTCATCAAGGGTTCCATCAGGAATAGGAATAGGATTTGGCTCAGGGGATCCGGAGACTCGTGTTTTTCCTGTTATTTTCTATAGGAAGGATCACATCTGGAAAGGAAAAAAAAATAGGATGTAAGTTGGAGCAGAAAAGAAATATGGGTTTAACGGAGCTGCCAACACGATTTTTAAAGAGCTCATCCCCCTACTTTCATCGAAATATTTTCCGTGCACTCAATAACATAGGCTCCGAGCGACTTTGACTGCAGCGCCACCATTAAAATCATGTTTAGCTTATAAGAAAGCAATATTTTCCGCGTACTAATTGCGTGATGGAAATAAATACGCTTGTATAAGGTAAACAGGTATATTTAAGTGTATATTTATAAAAAAAAAAGTCGCTCGGAGCCTATACTGCTTTAGGTCAAAGCAAATATTCCGTACTTCTTAGCCCTCGCCCTTTTTCTCCTATCCGTTGGTCGTAAAAACAAACACTCTGCCCATACTTGCTCGTTTCACCGACACATAATATTTACAAGAATCCGGTTCATCCCCCCCCCCCCCTGCCCTTCATTCAACCTCTCTAATTTCTTATATATTTAATTAATTAACCAGATTGGTTAATTTTTCATTTTTCACTGCTCCCTCGGTCAATAGTTCGACATTGCAACGAATGCTTTTCGTTCATTTCTTAGCTCTTAAACTTTTCCCCGCTTCCGTCATGCCTAAAATATCCGATAGATTCCCCCCCTCAGAAGTCTTAATTACAACAGTACATTTCCTTTATAATCTGCCTGACTTTTTTTGTTTCCAACGAATGCTTTTCGTCCATTTCCGATGTCGTTAAATTAAAAAAAAAAAATCCGCTTTTGTCCGTTTCTTAGATCTTGAACTATTCCACCCTTCCGTCATGCCTACAATATCCGATAGATTCTCCCCAGAAGTCTTAATTCGGCTGACTTTTTTTTTTTTTTTTTTTTTGCAACGAATGCTTTTTGTCCATTTCCGATATTGTTAAATAAAGAGAAAAAAAAATGATGTGATTTTGTCCGTTCTTAGCCCTTGAACTTTTCCACCCTTTCGTCATGCCTAAAAATACCGATAGATTGCCCCCCCCCCCCCCCCTCAGAAGTCTTATTGCAACGCTACGTTCCCTTTATAATCCGGCTTTAAAAAATTCTGATGTGCTTTTTGTCCGTTTCTTAGCTCTTGAACTTTTCCAACCTCAGAAGTCTTAATTGCAACAGTGCATTTCCTTTAGAATCCGGCTGACTTTTTTTTTTCTTTTTTTTTTGCAACGAATGCTTTTTGTCTATTTCCAATATCGCTAAATAAAGAGGGGAAAAAAAAATTATGTGATTTTGTCCGTTTCTTAGCTCTTGAACTTTTCCACCCTTTCTCCATGCCTAAAATATCCGATGGATTCCCCCCCCCCCCCCTCAGAAGTCTTAATTGCAACAGTACATTTCCTTTATAACCCGGCTTATTTTTTTTTTTTTTCTTCTTTGTAACAGATGCTTTTTGTCCATTTCCGACATCGTTATATAAAAAAAAAAATTCTGATGTGCTTTTTGTCCGTTTCTTAGCTCTTGAACTTTTCCAACCTCAGAAGTCTTAATTGCAACAGTACATTTCCTTTAGAATCCGGCTGACTTTTTTTTTTTTTTTTTTTTTTTTTTTGCAACGAATGCTTTTTGTCTATTTCCAATATCGCTAAATAAAGAAGAAAAAAAAAATTATGTGCTTTTTGTCCGTTTCTTAGCTCTTTAACTTTTCCACCCTTTCTCCATGCCTAAAATATCCGATAAATCCCCCCCCCCCCCTCAGAAGTCTTAATTGCAACGGTACGTTCCCTTTATAATCCGGCTGACTTTTTTTTTTTTTTGGAATTAAAATATTTTTTCCGCTTTTCTTTTTCCTGTTTGTTCTGTGGAAAACACAAAATCTGTGAGGATGTATCGATTTTGTTACAAAAAATTAATTAATCAATTAATTAATATAATAAATTCATTCGTCAATCGAAACAGGAAAATGTTTTTTAAAAGGATAATATTATTTCCCAAACAAATCCACATATACCCTTTTTTACATTCAAGTCTCAAAAATAAAAAACAAACATTCGCCATTTGCTTTTTTCGAACGTTCTTTGTTGCCGCAAAGTCGTTTGAAAAATCCCGGAAAAAAAATCATTTTTTTTCCCTACGAAGCTCAACTTATAGGCAGGGAAACCATTTCAAAGAGGTTTACGGTGAACCATGCAGCATTTCTATGTAAAGAAAAATTGAAAAAACCTTGCAGCTTCTCCGTAAACGCGACTTGAAATCATTATATGAGATTTTATATGAGATTATTCAAGGGTCCGAAAAAGCAATTTGGCTTGAATGATTCATTAATGGGTTACTTTTACTGCAGTAAGAGCCCCGTTTCCGGACACCCTGCGGAAAAGCCGGAAATGGGGGGGGTGCAGATTTCAAGGGGTTGTTTTCACCCCTAAACAAGGCTTAATGACCTTGAACGAGGTACCGGGTATTGCTTTTTGGTCCCCCCAATAATCTCAAGCAGGTTCCACCCATATAATTAATGTTCCTTTTACATAAAAAAAAAAATCATTTTTCAACTTCACCCCCTGATATCTCCAAAAGGGGTGACGTCATCGATTTGGGACATGACATGGGAAATCCTCTATCGAACCCCTATCAAACCATGAGTAAAAAAAAAATCTCAAAAATTAATGCCTCCATGGGCCATATCCCTATCCAACTGCATAATGTCCTTTTGGGTGAACATGTTGGTGTTTGGTAAAATAGGGCAACATGTTAGAGAAATTTTCACCCAACATGTCCCAAGAAAAAGTGTGTTATAAAATTGAGTTATTAAAAAATTAAACTTCGTTATAAAATTTTATAATCGGCCAAAACGTTATAGAGTTATAAAATTTTATAACGCACTTTTTCTTGGGCGTTGAAGAAATCCTCACTGTTTACGTAGCTTTTATGCACATAAGCGTTCCGCAATTTCACGTCAAACATGTTCGGCAATTATGTCGAACAAACATTTTCACCGAACATTTTCCCCAACATGTAGGGAAAGCACCACATAAGCAGTGACGCTTTTAAACATGTTGAATGAAAATGTTTGTGTTTGATAAACGTATCGAGCATGTACGGCGAACATTTTGTAGAGCTTCCCCAACATATCGAACAAAATTTTCGGTGAAAATGTTTGGCGTGAAATTGCGCCCTTAAGTAATATGTCGGATGAAAATGTTTGACCAATATTTTCTCCACTTTCACCCGGCACCAACATGTTCTGCGTGAATTTTCATGGTTTGAACATTGGCACAGAGAAAAGAAGACTGTGTAGAGAAGTAACTCCCATGCCCAGACAAAGTGGATCCTGGAATCCAGGTGGATTCTACCGTGGAAAAATTGTGGATATTCCACCAGTATTCTTCGTGGATTTTAAGACTTTTTCCACCACATTTCCACTACTTTTGGTGGAAAAATAATGGAAAAGTGATAAAAAAGTGGCGGAAAAACATAAGCTGGAAAAATGATGGAAAAAGTCTTAAAATCCAGATGGAATACTGTTGGATCCATCGTGGTTCCACCGTGGATCCACCAAAAAATTCCACGTGGAATCCACCATTAATCCACAGAATTTTTTTGTCTGGGTGGTAGAGTTCGTTTAAAATCATAATGTTTAGCTTATGGAGAAATTACGTCAGCAGTAGCTAAACATGATGTGATCCTAAACCAAATCATCCATAAGAGTTGCACTCCCTTGTGAACATTGGACAGGTGGCTTAAGTTGGTAATACGTCCATTGAGTCACGATTTTGATTTTAATTTTGTCAAATCAATGCTTCAAAAAAATTAACACACTCATCCTCCCTGCTCCTATTTTTTCCTTATTTCTGATTGCCTATAAAAGCCGCGTACTTTTATACTCTATTTTAATTCATGTTGAAATCTCGCCATCGCGGTAATGTCGCGCCTTTTTCCCCGCTGAGATTGTAAAATATGTTGCGGAAACTTGCGTAAGACGTTTCCGTTGCCAAATTGTAATCTAAAGTGTCAACAAACCGAAAAGAGCGGAATACACTGCGCTGTAATAATTTTAAAGCTGAAATTGTGAAACGGTGAACGAGGGTGAAAAAGTATATATCTGCACCGCGGGTTCCTTAATTTTTCCCGTCTCACGCTTCTTTTACATCATTTTCAGATTTGTTATACTTACACACTCTATGCAGAGGCTTTTCCTCCTAAACAGGATAAAAAGTGTTCCTAAACCTTAAGGCAGCTCATTTTTCGACTCAAAATAAATTACCTCGATGGAGTATTGTTTATGTCCGTGGATATAAATAAAGTTTCCGGTGACACGGGGACCCGGGTAACAATTCCCAAAGGGCGAATTTATATTTCTATCAAAGTTAAACCAGTTTTGAATGTATATGTACAATATAAAACAGATTCGGAAAAGTCGTAGCAGGGATAATATCCTTTCTGCGGCGGAGTAAAAAAGGCTCCCCCGGAAAAATCATTTTTGCTCATCCCTCCTTTCTGTTGTTAAGTGGTAAAAACATCCCAAGGAAAAGCGAGTCGGGAGTTTTCTTCAAACATGCTTTTATTTTTTATTGTTTTAATGCCTCTCCCGTCGACTTCTCTTTTGAATATTTTGGGCACGGAAATAAAACTTAAATGGATTGTCGCCGAGAATGGAGAAGGTAAGGGAGGAGGAAAAGATTCATGTTTTCTACGGATTTTGCATATTCGCTATTTCGGAATTTTTTTTTTTCTCTGAAAGTCAAATCGTTTTTATTTTCTATTTCGTTTTCAAAACATTATCGAAATTTTTTTTTCTCTCATGTGCGTAGCCTCCTCATTTATAATCCGCTGTCTAAAATGTTTTTGGCCTTTTCTGATACTCAAAGAAATTTTCAACCTATGGAATGTTTGGAAAAGTCGACACGGGATCAACGTTAGAAATCGGAATCGAAATCTTTTTCCCGTTAAAAAAATTAATATCATTCGACATGCAGATTAAAACGGAGCTTTTCTACCGAACGAAAAATCAATCCTTTTTTTGTTTTTCTGCTCAAAGTCATTTTTTATTGAATGGAAAATTGATTCCATGACTCCCACTTCCGTAAACAAGCCGGATTAAATATGTTTATCGTTCACAATATTGATATGAATTGTGAATCAGTTGTAACCATTTAAAAAATTATTCTTTTTTTTTTTTTAGACTTCGAAAATCGATATTCATTAACCTCGGTTATCATTTTCGATAAAAAATTATTCCTTTTTTTTTTCAACTTGTAAAAATATTTCGGTTTCGTAAAACGGGATGAAATGGACCGGCAGGGTGAAATTGACCACAAGTTCCTTTACTTTTCGCCTTTCCAGCTCAGTTTCTGGAACGTAATTTTTACTTTCAAGTTTCTCGATGGTATCTCCAGAGTTTAATCAGACCTCAGAATGTGAAATAATTTGACGTTGAAAGTGCAACAGAGTCAAGCGGGTTTATGCAAAAAGCGTGATTTTTTGACCGCAAAATAAAAGTCGGCTTTTCCAAATCTGAGAAACTCTTTTATGTTTTTTGACCCGTAGAATCCGAAAATGACCATAAAAATTACGTACGGTTCCGGGAAAACCAAATATCTCAACATTAATTATCAATTGGTGTGGAGATATCGGGTTTTTTCCGCAACAGTACATAATTTTTACCGCCATTTTCGGACTCTACGGGTCAAAAAGTAGGGCTTAGGCTAGTAAAGGCTTAAGGTAGTTTCTCAGATTTGAAAAGGGCCGACTTTTATTTTGCGGTCAAAAATCTTGGGGGGGGGGGGGCATTTCTGGGAGTAAGCAAGCGTAAGAAATGACCCCCCCTCCCTTCCCTGATGTTACGTAAGATCTTTTTTTTATTTTTTTATTTTATTTTATTTTTTTATTTTTATTAATTTGCAATAAAGAGATTTTAACTTTATTTTCTTTTTATTTTCATCTTCAAAAAAATTATTGTTACAATTCCTTCTTTTTTTTCTAAAATAAAATTAAGTGTCACAACGAATCAATAAAATGATATAAAAAATCAAAAATTACTTAATAAAATAAAACCAAAAATTAATTTAAAAGAATTGTAAAATGAAATTATGAACTATTAAGACCATTTTTACACTTTTAATTTTTTTTTTTAACTTAAAACCTTAAAAATTTGAACTTAATAAATACTATCGGTAGAATTAGATACTATGCCATGACTTTAAAAAAAAATTTATAGTAGAATATGCGAAAAGTACAGTCAAAGTTAAAAACTGGTCAGTTTCACCCCGTTTTACGGTTATAAAAAAAATGCGGGGAAAAAAAATCAAAATAATATTTTTTTCCACGCCCTCGTCACAAGTCTAGTTGTGAATGAAAACGAGATTAGATGGAGCATGTAAACTAATTATAATCCCTAGGATATGAGAAACAAAACAAAGGCAATTAAAAGAATAGCTGATGTCGACCGCGTACCCACTATATTCTCCAGAGTAATAAGAATCTCGAAGGAGAAAAGGGAGAGAATAAATCGTAGAAAAGGTCGCCGGTTTTATAAGACGAAAACGCGAGGATCCAAATCTCCGTAAATCGTAAATGAGTTAAAAGTGGCGTAAATTTTCTTTATTTTAGGCGGTGGCGCATCAAAAGCTTTATGCTCGATGATTCCCCACCATAATAAACGGTTTGATGATTTTCACTTTTCTCTCGGAGAATTTTTCGATTCTCAATTTGAGCGTTTCTTCCATTTCGATGGTTTCTTTTTTATCTGGGGAGGGAAAGAAGGTAATTTTTCAGGGACAAAAACGGGGGGAAAAGAATATACAAGGTACGTCCTGGCGATGTCCGAAATTTCTAAATTGTGACTACAAAAGATATATTATCTGAGGAGGGGAAAAAAACGAAACAGGGATGAGCATTAAATCACATGTCCCGGTTAATAAAGATTAACTTTTGATGACCGTGTCCGTTGCAGGCTGAGTCCTCTCTGACAGATCTACTGTTTCGATAAAGTCTCTTTCCTCTTTTCATATTAGGATAAATGAATGTTCAGTATTTTTTAAGCGAGAGAAACATTTTGTAAAACGACCATGAGGCAATGTTGCGGAAAGGGACGGGAAATCGTGTTTTCCCTTTTCTAAAAATCGAGGCCCGGAAAATGCGAGAAATCCTTTGGGTATATATTTTTTTTAAAAAATATTTTCAATATCGAATGAAACTTAATGAAAAAGTGTTTATCAAGAAAGACTTTAAACTTTTGAAAGCAATATTCTTTATTGATATCTCTACTAAAAAGGTAAAGGTGAGATTCTTTCACAACTTTTTTTTTATTTTTACTAAAGGGATCCTTTACAGTATTTAAAATAAAAGAAAAAGCGCTGAAGTTTTTTATTCAGATGAGTCTTTTTTCGGATTGTTTTTATCTGTTTTTTGCTATTGGTTAAAAGAAAAAAAAATTCTTTAGGTTTTATTTTTAAACAAAGAGGAAAGCCGTCGCAGATGGCAAAAGCGCCGGGGAAAATGGAATCAAAACATTAAAAGATCGAAGGTGGTATTAGAAACCGTCGATAAAACCGCACCTTATTAACGAAAAGGAAAATGTAATGCCAATTATTTTCAGAAGGACAAATGAGGCGTGGTTGCAAGTAGGGTTTCGTGGTAATATTGAAGTGCTTGTTCATAAAGCAGAATAGCCAGTGCTCTGGTCTGCTTATTTTACTTCAGATTAACAAGAGGCGCTTGTGGAGCTTCAAAAACCTTACATATGAATTTGAAAAATTTAAATTTTTAAAAATTTTTTTTAGGCCAACCAGGCCTCATTATTTAAATCAAGAACACGACGATCGCTTTCGGATTGAAATCTGAAAGCGATCGAAGTGAATCAGTTTAAAAGTACAATGAAGAAATTAAAGTTTTTTTAATTACCTCTTACGCACGGGCTAATGCTTCTTGTTCTTGTTCTTATGAAACAAATCACACACTGAACGTCTTATCTGTCATGAATTTCCTGAATTTGTGCGATGTGCACCTTAGAAAATTTTGTTCGAAATGATTGAAATTTGGTGAAGTTAGGTTAGGTGTAGTTTTAAAAATAACCTATGTGAGAATTGCGTAGAAGCAATCGGTTTTTTTTTTTTGGAGCGCATGCAAATCTACATTTTTAACCTTAGCACTTGCTCCAAAAATTTTTGGATCAAATTCAATTTGGAGTAAGTGCAGTTTCATATCCTTGCATATGATCCAAATTTTTTTTGAAACATCTGCTCTAACGAGCAGATGCCGTAGACCCTTTCCCTCATGATCGTAAGTAGATCCAAGAGTGCAATAATTATATCGCAGGCGCAGGTAATAGGTAGACATGCAAGAAAACAACCGTAGGTAGGTACAGAAAGAGGTACAAACAGGTACAAGAGGTACATTAAGGAGCAAAGAGCCGGTCTCGTCATTAAGGAGCAAAGAGCCGGAGCCCGCAACGAATTCGTCAGGAAGGTCAAGGAAGTAAACGCCGCAGAAGACGTGTCGTTGAAGACACGGAAGTCCACGGTCATCATTCAAGACCTGGACGAAACTACAACGCAAGAGGAAGTTGCCGCAGCAGTATCAGCTGCGGTAAACGACCTCGAGCAGACAGAGATCGGACAGATCAGGAAAGGGCCGGGAGGAACTTGTTCAGTTACTGTGCAGCTCCCGCAGAGTCAGGCGAGCGAACTTTGCAAGCTCAAAAGAGTGAAAATTGGTTGGCTAAGGTGTAGAGTAAAAGAAAAAATTTACCTCACCAGATGCTTCAATTGCCATTCACTGGAACATTTGGGCAAGGACTGCAAAGAGAAAAAGAACACGACGAGACAGTGTTACAAATGCTGCAAAGAAGGCCATCTGGCTAAAGATTGCCAAAACAACCCGCACTGCCTTTCCTGTAACACGGAAGGACATAGAGCGGACTCGATGGCATGTCCGACCTATCGCGCAAAGGTGGAAGCGCTGCGGAAGAGCCGGCAGAAAGGAGCGGGAAACACAGCTAAGTCTAATGGCGGAAATCATACAAGCTAACGTTAACCGATGCAAGACGGCCATGGACCTGCTATACGCCGAAGCAAAGAGCTCGGGCTACAACATCATTGCAGTCTCAGAACCGAATCGAGCATGGCTCAAAAACCCTAGCTGGGTTACGGACACCAGAAAAGACGTGGCGCTATTGTCCATGCCGGGGGGACCACGGGTCATCAACAGTGGCGGCAGCGACGGATTCGCGTGGTTAGAACTCGATGAATTCGTCGTATACAGTTGCTACGTTACGAGGAATATGGAGTTGGAAACCTTCCGAGAAACAATAAGAAACTTACAAGACCATGTCAGAAGACAGAGGAAGGAAGTCGTTATCACTGGGGACTTCAACTCTGATTCCGTCGCATGGGGCTCTAGGGTTACAGACACCAGAGGAGATATAATCTTGGACTGGACTGCAGCCAGTTCCATGGTTATATTGAACGACGGGCTGTACCCTACATACGTCGCTAGAGGCTTCGAGTCCTTTCTGGACCTCACATTCTGTACCGAAAAACTGGCTGAGCGCATCAAGAACTGGAGGGTCCTCCAAGACAAAGAAACCAGCTCGGACCACGAATGGATCTCCTTTGAGATTTCATCAAGCAACAACAGACGCCGAGACGCTAGTCACAAAGCACCCAAAGGCTGGAGGATCAGTTCGGAACGTATTCCTCAGTTCCTGGAGAAAGTCAAAGCGACATTCGCACAAATTGAAACGGTCCTGGACGCCAAAGCCTGCGAAGAAGCGGTGACGGCGGCCTGCGATGAAACGTTCCCAAAGAAGAAAGGGGGAAATGGACGCAAAGAGGTGTATTGGTGGACCCAGGAAATCGCCGACATAAGGCGCGATTGCATCTCCTGGCGTCGGAAAGTCGTTCGTGGCAACAAAAAGCGGAACGCAACGGAAGCTGATCGACGAACATGGCGAGATACCTATGCCATAAAAAGGCGGATGCTCTGTTGGGCGATTAACAAGGAGAAAGTGCGCTCATGGGATACCCTTATTCAGGATCTTAACGAGGACATCTGGGGGCTAGGCTATAAGATTGTAACAAAAAAGCTCAAGCTAAATTCTATCCCGGCTCTAACAACTGAAGAGCAGGTGGAGATAGCGGAAAAGCTGTTCCCAAACCACGAAGTGACTGAATGGGAAGCAGAAGTGGTTGACGACGAACCTCAACCCTTTACCGAGGAGGAGGTTCAGAAGGCCTGTGCCCTACTCAAATCTGGTAAGGCACCAGGTCCTGATAATATAACCACTGAACTCGTTAAAGCCCTCGTGGCAAACTGTGCAAAAGAAGTTACGACCGTTATGAACGGAGCTCTCAAAGACGGGATCTTTCCGGCAGAGTGGAAGGTAGCGAGACTCGTGCTCCTACCAAAACCGCAGAAAGCTGGTCAGCCTACAAGCTATAGACTCCTTTGTCTGCTGAACGTCATGGGGAAATTAATGGAGCGTCTCCTACTGGCTCGTCTTGAAGCAGAGGCCCCCGAACCTTCGGACAAACAGTATGGTTTTCGGAAAGGCAGGTCCACGGTCCACGCCATAAAGAAGGTGCTGGAGACCGGGAAGCAAGCAGCCAGAGGCGCGTATCAAGTACGCAAAATCTGCTGCATGATCACCCTTGATATAAAGAACGCCTTTAATTCGGCACCGTGGAAAAAGATAGTTAAAGCCCTCAAGAAGAGGAACACACCGCCGTATTTGATCCGTATTATTAAGAGCTACCTTACCGACAGGTGGGTGCTCATTAACGATCAAAAAGTACGAGTGACATGCGGCGTCCCACAAGGCTCGGTTCTCGGGCCGTACCTTTGGAACGTCCTGTATGATGAGGTGCTGGAGACAGATCTACCGGAGGGTGTCCAGCTAGTGGCCTTCGCCGATGATCTGGCTATACTGGTCACGGAGAAGACACGGGAAGCTGTGGAGAGACTCGCTAACCTAGCCCTGGAAATTACCATCAGGAGGATCGGGCGCATTGGGGTGGAGATAGCTCCGGAAAAGACAGAAGCTGTTCTTCTAAACACCAGAAGATATACACCGCTGGTTCGCATAAAAGTAAGCGATACCGAGATCGAAACCCAAAAAAGTATAAAGTATCTTGGGGTCTGGTTAGAAACTGGTATGAAAGTCAAAGTCCACGTTCAGAAGGCCTCTGAGAAAGCTGAGAAAACGTCTTGCAATCTTAGCCGACTCATGCCTAACGTAAGAGGTCCAAGATCCAGCAAACGAAAGGCTCTAGCCAACGTAGTTTTATCCACGGTTCTATACGCCGCTCCTGCATGGGAAGAAGGAATCTCGTCAGAAGAAGTGCGTATCAAGCTGGATGCCACGATGAGGAAGGCGCTGCTTCGCACCTGCAGTGCTTACCGAACAGCATCTACCGCTGCAGTCGAGGCCATTGCAGGCATCCCACCTGTACGACTGCTGGCGGCAGAACGTAGTCTACTGTTCAACACGGGAGGAGACAAGAACGAAGCAAGGGCGCAAACATTGGACAAATGGCAGGAGATGTGGGCAGACCCGGAAGCCACAAAGGCAAAATGGACGAGGAGGTTGATACCCGACATCCGCACATGGAGTAACCGCAAGCATGGGGAAGTCACCTACCACCTGACCCAGGTCCTAACGGGCCACGGTGTGTTTGGTGACTATCTCCTAAGGTTCAGGCTGGACGGCAGCGACCTATGCTGGTATTGCGGAGAGCAGGACAGCGTGAATCACACCATCTTCTCGTGTGAAAGGTGGGAAGAGGCTCGGAGGACGGCTGAACAAACAGTTGGAGTTCAGCTAAGCCCTGACAACATCGTAGGAGTGATGCTGCAATCTAAAGACGCCTGGAACGTGATTGCAGCATACATCACCAAAGTCATGGAGGGAAAGGAAGCTACCGAGCGAGACATGGGACGCTAGGGGACTTCCGGCCTTGAAGTAATGCGAATAGCAGTTCCAAGGTCGGTCGTTGTCTATGCGGTGGGTTTTTAGTCAGTAGAAGTCTGACACTACCCTTGGTTCTCCAGGGTGTCCATGAGGATTTTCCCATCGTACCCAAAAAAAAAAAAAAAAAAAAAAAAAAAAAAGGTACAAGAGGTACAGAAAGCTGTTGTCCCGTTGCCCCCACAAAATAAAGAAAAAAAAATGTATTGATTAAAGAAAAGTGGCTACTGTTTTTTTTTTTTTTTTTTTTTTTTTTTTTTCACAATTTAATGTCCATGACTTTAAGCCTGGAAACAGTTCAGGTCCTCCCACGGAAATAAAATTTAAAATTGCTTTTGGGAGGCTGATTCTATACGTTGTAGGACAGCGTGTCCAATAGCCTACCATTTTTTAGAAGTTTATTTCCCTTGAGTGACTCAAATCTTGCTTTTTGCGAGATTGCCTTGGGGGATTGCCTTTGCATGTTTTGGTCACTAACTAAAAATTAACCGTACCTTCTGATGGTGCTTAGTCATTTTTACGACTAGGAAATACGTCCACACCAATGCTTTTTCCCCATTATGCTGCCTTAGATGCACCCAAATCTGTCCAACATGTTTGCCGAACATGTTGGACAAACATTTTTCCTGACATGTTGGGAAAGCTCTACATAAGCAGTGTCGGTTTTATGTGAAAATGTTTGTCCAAAATGTTCGCCCAACATATTCGCCGAGCATGTTTGGCGTGAAGTTGCGCCGTTAACAATTTTTTTTAAAAATAATACTGTATATTGGGGAAAAAATCGACTGATTTATCTCTGAGCAGTCTGCATGCGAGATTTACAAACCCAGGAACATCTTCTTTATCAACAGAGTCACCGTGTTTTTCCGGTGTTAGCTTTACGTAGTAAAAAAACTAGCGATTCGTTTAAATATTTACACTTGCTCGCGATTTCCCCTCGTTCTTCTGATTTTTTCCCTTGTTTTTATTTTCATACGATTACAGTATGAGGAACAATATGCAGTACAACTTAAAGCTTTCATAAATTTCCAAATCCTTTAAAAACATTAAGAAAATAAATAACATAAAAGAAGGGATGGGAGGCAGGGGGAAGGGGAGGAGGAAAATAAAAAATTTTGGCTTATGTATCCTAAGAAAACCTAAAAGGGAAAAGCGTATTGCTTACCTTGAGTTACCTTAAGGCATAAGTAAATACATGAAGCAGAGTAAACCGAGATTTGAAACTCGTTCACAATAGATAAACTTTTTTTTCGGTTGATGTTTCAAGGGAAATATGAAAATTGATATCATGACCCACATTCTTTTTTTCTTCTTTTCCCCTTAACGCAAAAAGATGATTTCTTTATATTTCCAACGTCTCGGAGTGTTTTTATTTACATTTGACGAGGAGCGGGGGTTCATGGATCTGGTTTTTCATCTCCTTTTGGGTGTTCCGTTCCCGGAAATAAAAAAAAACGGGAGATATGTTGTGTCTAGATTGCTTATTTTATGCGAACAGGAATGGGACAAAAAAAAGTTAGTAAATAAGTTGAGTTTTTTTGCTGAACTACATGATCCCAATGAAATTTCTTATCGGCCTCCTCATTTAAAAGAGTTTAGAACTGCTGAACATTTTGATTAATGACCGTCAATGCCTCGAGTGAACGAGTTAATTAGTGAATCCAAATCGGGGATTTACCGAACAGATCAGGGCATAATCTCTTCGTAAATGGCGTTTCTCTTATCCTAAACGAGTTATCCATCTCTAGAGACTCGACGAAATCTCTTCCGAAATATTTTTTGGTTACAAAAGAAAAAGATGAGGTTTTTTTTTTTTTTTTTTTTAAATCTGCGTATTCATCGACGAAAAAAAAAAGTCGTATTTTTTTTTCTTGCTGAATAAACAAATGATTAAGTTAACAAGCGTTGTGGGTTTTATTTTTTAGATCTTTTTTTATACGCAGTTTTTCTCTGCGACCGGCGAGCTTTTGAACCGAGAGAGGAAAAGGGAAGGACAGAGACAATGAGCGAAAATCACGGACAAAAATCCCAGTCAGCTAGAGCTGAATCAGCGGTTTTGAGGACAATCGCCAATTACAACATAACTCGGTCAGTAAATGACCTATTTTTTTTAGTGACAAAGGAGAGCAGGGAGTTATATTCTTGTTTTCCCAGGAATATTTTTTAATCATACTGGAGAAACAATAACAATTAAAAATAATGCAGCAAAAGAAGGTTACACTTTTTCTTGTGACTAATGTCATGGTTTTTTTTTTTTTTTTCTGAACGCTTTAAAACCTTTTTAAACCTTAATTAACCAAAAAAACTCCTGTTTGTGTGCAGTGTACAGTAGGGTGTGTGCATAAGTGTGTATGTTTTCACCATAACTTGTCAGATTATTTTTAGGTTGGCAAATTCGGTTTCACGATTTCGTTTCGTATGTATCAGTTAAGAGCTGATTAAAGTTTGAACGAAATCCGTCCATTCAAAAATGGCTGCCATTTTAAGAACTTGACCCAGATATCGTATGGGATTTTATATGGGATCTATATTGAATTTGCAATATTGTAAAGTACTTGGTGGAATGTAAACCTTCCAGAAGAGCTGACGCCATTCCACGCCTTAAAGCAGACCAGCCTTTTTTTTTTAAACAGAAAAAGAGAGTGGAAATTTTTTTTTTTTTTTTTAATTAACGGGTTAAATTAATGTTAGAAAGAAAATGGTGTATGAGAATTCCGGCAAACGAAGGAAGCCAATGCGGAAAAAGCACGAATTTAAGTAGAGAATTATTTTGAAAAAAAAAAAAAAATAGTAAATACTTTTGTAAAGAGCGTATCTAAATGGCCTGACTTAGAAGTGTTTTCACTCACAGGTCTGTAGCGGGAAAACGGCGCAATAAATGGTCCTTATTTTGCGAGTTATTGAATTACGGCAAGCGCACCCCCTAATCCTTTTCCGAAGGTTCCCGAAATTTTTGCAGGCGTCGTTTAGCGATGCCTCCAGGAACCTGAAAATTTTGAAATTCCCGTTAAGACCGAAAAATCAAAAGATAAAAAAATTTTTATGTAAAAATGGTTGTTCTCTTTTCGGATTTCTATGCAGATTACAAAAATGAAGTTAGAATGACAAAGGATTACTGCAGTAATAGTACAGCTGTGCTAGAGGACTAAAATAAGAAGAACTTCGCAAATAATGGTGACTAGAATATTTTGCTAATTGCTTTACTTATTTTGGCCTCTGTCATCAAAACCGTATGAAATATATAACTTTTAACTACATTTTCCTGAACTACATAAAAATCTGAATAGAAAACAACCATTTTTACATAAAATAAATTTTTTGATTTTTCGGTCTTATTGCGGGAATTTTGAAATTTTTAGGTCCCCAGTTCACTGATAAAAGATACCCGAAAAATCTGAAAAAATTCAGGGAATATTATTTTAGTTACTATAAAAGATTTGGGGTTTCACCGAAATTGAAAAATTTCTAAAATAAGGTCCACCCTACCGGGCGCTAGGTGGCTCAGAGTCTTTTTGAGGAGATTCTTCTCCTTGTTTTTTTTATCAATATATTTTTATTATTTTTTATGTTAAAAAAGCCATTTCGAGCCCTCTTACACATCTTTACACCCCGCCCTATGGGCTGGGGCACGTGAAAGTTGAATGTTGAAAATTTAGTTGGTATTTTCTTTTTATTTTTTGATAAAAGCGACTAAATTTTACAAATATACCTTATACCCTGATCATGATCGTTGGTTGCTTTTAGCACGATTTTTTTTTCACAGCGATACCTACTTAGAAATCTGTTAATGTACTGTAAATATCGTTTCCTGCAGGGTACTTAACTAGTTGCAAGCATTTCAACCTTTTTACTTCACGTGAATTGCTTTTACTTCCTTCTAAATTTCAAGGAGAAACTTTTTGCCCAGAAAAGAAAGTCTCGAAAAGCATTTAACAAAAAAAAAAAAAAAAAAAAAATTACATAACTTCTTTTAGATTCGGATAATTTTTTTTTTATCCTCGTCACATTTTCATTTCGCTTTAGGTCAACTCTCTTCCATCCCTTAAAATGACAAAATTTTTTTTTTTCAACCAAAAAGCAAAAGTGAAAAAAAAATCATAATTTTACACATAACCTACTTAGAAATCTCATTTCAGAAGCGTAAATTATGCTCGTTTGTTTTGTTGTCAACGGACCGTAAGACACATTTATAGTTCGTTCCTACAGTATTTCACAAACAATCTGATTTTTTTTTCCTTTTTTACCGATTCGAACTTTTTTTCCGCTAGAGCGAAAAAATAAATAAAACATGAAAAAAAAACCGAAAAAGCAGAGGTGTATTTCCATATTTTAAGTGGAAGAAAATGAAGTGTAAAAAAATACAAGGTTGTAAAAAGGCATTTTTATTAGGGTCCTCCACTCATTAGAGGACTGACTGAATCTCATCAATAACTTGCATCTCCCTGTTCTCACCACATGAGAAAGTAAGTGGTGGGAGAAATGTGGGGGAGGAGGGGGAGGGGCAGACTTTGTAAGAACTAGAAAGCTTCACTCTCAGCTTTCTTACTTGATAAATTACCGAACTACGCTTATATTAAACAGAAGAGTGTGTTTTTTGATGTAATTAACGTGAGATGTTAATGAAAAGATCCCCCCTTTTTAACTGAAAAAGCCCAAGTTTTCTATTTCCGGAAAAATCTTTTGTTCTTTGTACGATTTTATGTGTGTGTGCCTTTTTAATGAAATGGATTTTTGTCATGTGTTTTTGTCAAAAAATACTTTCCCTCGTCCTTTTTTTCTGAGAAAATATGAATGAAATACGTCTCTAACGTCATATGAAGGTTTTCTCTCTCATCTCTTCATTCTGTTCATCCGACCGAACAAAGGATGGGTTGACTTTTCGGATCCCCATTAGCTAAATAAAAGCTTTCTTGTGATCTTTCCACAGTTCGTGTATTCTTAGATATCAATTTAAAATTTCGTATACGCTTTACGTTTTGAAAATTTTATTTTTTGAGGTTTCCTTTTTTTCTCTCTCTCTCACTCTCGTTTTTGCGGCTTTTTTTTTATCATCAAGAAAACTGTTTAAAAAGAATAATGAACCCCCATTGAAATATCAAATTTATCATCATCGGATAAGGGAGGATTTAAAGAGGAGCGGAGCGAGGGGGGAGGGGGTGGATAAAATGGCACAGAATATTTGAGGTCGACATGTACGACGATAAGTGGCGTAAATGTAGCGATTAATTTCAAAAAAGCCATTCATAATCGGCGAAGGAAATGATGACCTTTTTGACAAATGGTACGTGACAATAACTGATTGATAAATGGCCGTGTATCGGTGAACGAAACAATTAGTAATGACATTCTGATCCACTTGCAAATTTTAAAATATTGTATTCCTCCATTATTCATAGTTATATTCGAATGCGATAGGCCGTTAGTTTTTTTTTATATACTTTCGAACGATTTCCATAAGGGAGATAAAACGGGGGTATCCGGTTATTCGAGCATTTATTGCGATTAGCTTTTTGTACTGGCAAAAGGGCTAATATATATTTTTAACTGTCGTAGATAAAGCTGAATTGTAATAACATAGAGTAAATTCGGTTTCCCGGAATTATGTCGAGGTGGAATAATACGATATTATACCGGAAGGACAAACTTTTTTTTTTTACAAAGCTTGTAAAATCTCTGTCCGCGACCCCTCTTCCCTCCTCTTAGACGACCACCTCGTGTTTAGCCCGACTTTTTAATCCACCATCTTTTTGCCCCATACACGGAGAAAAAAGTTTTGTTCCTGTTACTCAATGTTGAGTTGACTTTTGTGACGTCTAAACATTTGAGTTGATAATACTGAAAATTTGTTAATTATTACTAAGCGTTAGTAATGAACAATAGCGCTTAGTAATAATTACCTTATTTTTAGTATTATCATTTCAAATGTTTAGATGTCACAAGATCTAACTCAACATTTAGTAACAGGAACCGAACTTTTTTTTTTCCGTGAGAGCAATGTATAAGGAATTCCTATACAAAGACCACCTCTACCCTCGATTAAAGACCGAATTTTTAGTCCACCAAAGTAAAAAAAATACCTATTTGACTGTCTCTTTCTCACGACCACTCAATTGGGATATTTTTGTAATCGGTTTATTGCCCAAAAATCGTACAAAAACTGTCCATTTAATATCTTTTCTCCTCTGATGTTCTGTCTCCATTGGATAATTAATTGGAGGGTATAAAATTGTAAAACCGCAAATGCTGTATATTATTGGACTTTTTTCTTCTGCTGCCACTTTTTTTTTTTTCGTTTTCATTACTTTTAATCTTCGAAAAAATGATCAAAGCAATAAAAAAAAAGTGGTAGCAGAAGTAAAAAGTCCGAAAATATACAGCATTTCCGGTGGTGCAATTAATGGTACCCTTCGATTAATTGGCCAATGGAGGCAGGACATGAGTTGCACATCTCGTTGAAATAAAAAAGATAAAAAATTCAGCCTAGGTTGGTCGAACTTTGTAAAAGTAAATGTAAAAAATCTCCTTAAATGACGAAAAATAACATAAAAAAATTTATATGTGACGACTGTTGTGGAACCGGGAGTGTCTAACTTATGGAGGCTCTTCTGTACCTCTTATCGACTTCAAAAAATTTTACCTTCAGTTTTTATCTTTTTTCTCCATAAAGACCATCTCTCAAAACGACCGAATTTGCTTTCCACGGAGAGGGGTCTTTATAGGGAGGTTTTACTGTAGTAAGAAAAAAGTTTAGCGGCGTGCTTAGCTTAAGAAGTTAATCCTGGTTGTTGAAAAAGGCGTTAAATGCTTTTGTCGGTTTTGCGGGTGTCCTAAGAATTAAGGAAGATTAAGTAAAGTTATAAGTCAAACCATATTAGGGCTGTCTTTTTAACGAATGTAATACAAAATAATTAAAGCGGATTGTCAGTCTGAGCAAACACGGGAGTGTAAAAATACAAATCTTTAACATCAAACCATCATTAACTAATAAATTAAAAAATTGCTCGGGTCCCTTTAGGGAGGCGTAACACTTGCCGACCGTGAAAACCCCGACCAGTTTTTTACCCCATCTTCTTACAATCCTGGATAATTTTCGAAATTTTTTAAATATTTTTTTCAAAAAATTATAAAATAAAATAAAATTCATGATCAGGTTTTTCCACTGGTAGTAATTTCGGTATTTCGCAGGAAAAAAAATATGCTGTAAAGATTGAAAAATCTCCATGTATTTTAAATGGGAAAATCGAAGTGCTTTTAGGCACGTGTTAGATTAGAGATACAGAGATAAGGTTTTTCACACAATATTTTGGAATCTTTTGAGGGAGGGGGGGGAAGAAAAAAATTTTGCACCGCTTTATAACGGACATCCTAATGCGCATCTGGCTAAATTGCGATGAAGAGCCAATAATGTCTATTACTTGACTTGTCTGCACGATAGTTTTTGTGCAGGATAAAGGACCGTCTATTTCTAAATTCAGGAGTAGGGAACCTGTAAACATTGTGCCCCCCTCATGCCGACCAAGGCCAAGGCAAGGATCATATAAGTATTACGTAAGCATTTTTTGGCCTATTTTGTAAACCACCCCCCTCCCTGGTTGTAAGAAAGCGTAAGAAATGGCCGACCCCCTATCTAATATTATGTAAGATTTTTTTTTTTTTTTTTTTTGATTAATTTGCAAAAAAAAAAAAAAAAAAAAAAGATTTTAGGTAACTTCATTTTCTTTTTATTTTTATTTTCATCTTCAAAAAAATTATTGTTACAATTCCTTCTCTTTTTTCTGAAATAAAATTAAGCGTCAAAAATAAAACAGTGACTTTTAAAAAAGTTAATGAATCAATAAAATAATATCAAAAATCAGTGATCAAAATCAGAAATGAAATTTCTTAATAAAATAAAATCAAAAGTGAATTTAAAGGAATTATAAAATGAAATTATGAACTAATGAAACCATTTTTACACTGAATAATGCAGCAAATATTTTTTAATGACAAATTTTTAAAATTTCAAATCTTAATTAAGACATGGAATCCCCACCCCTCCCTCTCCCTTTCGTAAGCAGCCGTAAGCATTCCCTTCTCCCTCCCCTGTTAAGTGCTTATGTAATACTTGTATGATCCCTTTGAATAAATTAGAGTGGTTTTACTTGACAAGATCACATGTACAGAAATTAAAATTTGAAGATATGACCACTTTGGGCAGCTGCGTTGCAGTGTTGGTTTACATGAGCTTATACAATGACATTTTTTACAGACCATAATCTCTTTATAATTTTATAGCAAAGTTTTTTTCTTTTTTTTTTTTCAGAAATTTCAAGAGGAACTTATTTGACCTGATAAATATAAACTGCAAGAAAGAAAAAAACATTCGTTTTTACCATAACGTAATGAGTAAAATCCGAACACTTTTTGCTCTAGAAAAAATAAATCCATGATGAAGGTATGCACGTGACGTCACAACATTTCCATATACATAGCAGCCATGTTTGAGTTAACCGGGACAACATTCACTAATAGAAAACTCTGGCGCCTCGTAGGAGACAGGGCAAGGAAACTCCTTTATTTTTGACTGATTACACGGAAACTTTTTAAAAGGGCAGACGTGTGAAACAAAATAATTCAAAATAACAATGGCGGAAAGATCGCGTAAGTTCAACTTAACTATTAAAAACTTTATGAAAAGGAGAATGTCTAGGGTTTGATTATATTGCTTTTGCCGCCATATCGTTTCAGGTTCAAAGTGGAGGGAGACAAATTCGATCCAAACTTCAATAAAATCAAATACATAAAACTTCCTATGGTGTGAATATTAGCTTTCGGATAACTACTTGAAGGCTTGATGACTAAAGCGTATAGGAACTATCAATCTATCAGTCAAAGGAGCCTCTTGAGTTGTCAAAAGTTGTCTCTATTTAATTATGCGAGCGTCTTTCGCTCATGTTTCAGCAAGTTCGGAAAGACTTGTCAGGTATTTGACTTTACAAAATCGTATGTTGTAAATGCATAATGAATTTTCAAGACTATTTTTTTTCCTAAAGCAAGAAAAATCGGATAGAGCGTCCAGAGGATAAAAATAAGGTATTATGTAATGATGATGTATTTCGTTGCAGAAAATTGAAAAACGCAGAAAAATAAAAAAACTTCAATAAGCACTGGAAAATTATCATATTTTCATTTTTAGCGTATAAGTGGAGTATTTTCTACTGAAGCCAAAATAAAAAATAAATTCTTAAATGAATAATTTCACCTGCAATAGTTCACATTAGTGATAAAAAAAAGGTTCGGTATTTTTTTAAAAAGAAAATACCGTAGGAGAGATGCTGTGGGAGTATCATAATAGCTGTTTGTTATCTGTAAAAATTTCTTATATTTAATATCCTTTTGATGTATCTTTTTTTTTTCAATGAAATATTTTCTTTTCAAAAAAAATTTTTTAAATATAAATACGTACAAATCAATTTCACAATTTCTCATAAGCAGAAGGAAGTGAAAAAAAAAAGATAAAAAGAGAGAAAAAAAAATTCTCTGAAAGCGATCTTTTTATTTTGGTTTTAATATTCTTTTATTGCTTTTTTTTCTTTCTTTTTGCAGGAAAAAAAGGGTAGATCGGCAAAAAGAGGGAAAAAATGGGAAGTGAGTGAAAAACAAAAATGAAAGGACGTAAAGGTGAAAGCAGTCATAAGTCGGCGTATGAAACGATATAAGCGTCTGACGTACATATATGAAAATTAGATTTTCGACATAATATAAAAGGTAAGAGGAACTCGCTTTTTTTTCGGGTCGTTTAAAAGTAAGGGAAGCAAAAAAATTTTTACTATACTTGTAATTTTCATATGTCGAAAAAAATATGGGTTCACTTTCAATTTTTTTTTTTTTTCAATTTTTTTTATTTAGGTTCTTACCTTCATCATCCCTCTTTAAAATATCCATTAAGACAAAATCCGGGGAAAATCATTGAGGGGGTTCGAAAAAATGGGGGCAGGGAAAGCGAGGGAAAAAAACAAATAATGGCTCTTTTTTTTTTTTTTTTTCTTTTTTTTTCTTAACGCGAAAATCAAAAAATAAATTTAATTTTTTTTTTGTTTCGTTCTTCTTTTTAATTCGGAATTCGTTTATCACTCGATTTTCTCGTACGACAAGTTCCACGATACAATTCGATAAAGAGACGGAACGTGACAGAGGTGATCAGACGAAGACGCGCGAGGAGACTGACGGAGCGTCGCGACGCATTGCTTTACAAGTCTACTGATCGACACGTAAAACGCGTCGGCGTCGAATCTCTTCCGTAAGAAGTTAAACTGTTGTTTTTATTAATAACTTTTTTAATTTTTTTCACAGTTCTTAAGATTGAAAAAGTTTTCGAGGCTTTTTTCTCCTCCGCTCTTCCGTTTTTTTTTTTTTTTTTTTTTTTTTTTTTTTTTTTTTTTGCATTCCTTTTTTTTAGCGTCCAGTTTTCCAACTAGAATATATATTGGATAGTTTTTCGGGTGAACTTTTTTTTTTTTGCTCCAGAAAGATAAGCCGAGAATTTTAAAACAAAATAACTAATGATTTCAAATATACAGTTAGTACAGCAAACGGGAAACAATATATTTAGGTCGAATTAATTTTGAAGCCTTGAAAGTTGTGGAAAGTTTTCGGAAAGCTTCATAGTTGATTTTTCGTCCCATGACGACATCTTTCATATACAAAACATTAATTATAGTGAATTTTAAAGAATGAAATTTTAATTGTTAAAATTATATCGCGTTTCGTTGAATAACAGTTAAATGATCCATAAAAGCTTTTGTTGGTTTTTGCAAACGATTTACAAATAAATTTTCGAGATATTTTGAATGTTCTAACCATTTTTACCTAAAGCAAAGTCCCATTTTTTTTTTTTTGTGTTAAAAAAATTGCTCACAGTCAAAAGGAGCCATTCAAATGTTACGTCATCATAAAATTGACAATATTTTATTGCCTATCTGCAAAGCAAACATCACATGTACCCCATTTCAAATATTACGTCAAAATTAGTATTACCCTCCACTCCCCGCACATTAAATTAAACAAGAATAAAGGTTCATGAGAAAAGTTTTATGATAAAGCGAATAAATTTTTCCACTTCCCGAATACATTAACCCTCAGATACCTACAGATTCCTTATTTGCTGAAATTTGTTCATCTTATAATAATAACTACCTGTATAATCGAAAACCCTCATCATTTATCGGCCCTGGAAAAGCCTAAAAAAAAAATGACTAGATTTTTTTTAATTAAAAGAACAAAAGTTTTGAACAAAATTTGCGATAAATTCCTGACGTCAAATTTGTGCAAACGTCCGCATGTTGACACTTTGAGCTATCAAGGTTACAAAATCAGCTTGAAAAGGTTACAAAGGCGTGAACCGCCCCCACGATTTATTTGGCCCATAAACTAAGTACTAAGTAAAACTAAACATGCCAATCAATATTTACGGTTAGCATAATTTTGCCCATTTTTTACCCCCTCTCCCCGACCTAACGTGCTGACATAATATTTTAAGGGCCTCTTAGCTTTTGGTCTTTTCTCATAGGAAAAAAAAACATAGTATGCCAAAAAAGTGACGACACTCCTGGTTGCGAGTTTTCGGGATCGCTTCAAAGAACCTTTTCAACCAATCAGCATTCGCATTTTTAATTTCAGAAAGGGACACTGACGAATGACCAATGGATTCGTTGCAAAATCCATAAATAAAAAAATAAATAAATAAATTTCAGAAAGATGACGTAGTCGGAAAACCACGTGTTAAGCATTGATGGCACACTATGTTTTTTTTTTTTCATTATGGTCTTCCCTTCTTTCTATTCCCAAAGTTTCACTGAAATGCCGCCTTTCCCGTAGGCAGTTCTAAGTAATAAAGTAAGCCTCAGTTTAAAATTCTTTATAGAAGATTCTTCAGTTTTATCCCCAGCATAATAACCTCCTGTAGAGATATACAGAAAACGTAATAATAAATGAACACTCCCCCGATATAACCTCATCAAAAACTTACCAAACTAAAAACGACGGTAGTTTTAAATTTAATCGAATAATGTAAAATAAAATAAATATATCAAATAAAACAAAATGACAAATGGGATATTTATCGGTATTTTCATTTCATGACCTTAGAATACAAGGGTCCCAATGCCGCTTCTCCATTATGGCTCAAAATTAATTTTCTAGGATTAATTTTCAAATTTTCCGGAAGTACTGTGCTTTTGTTATTCTATGGATTTCTAACCCAAGATTTAAAAATGGAGCCGGCCATTTTTACTACATTGCATTTTTTGTATTCTTAATCCATGGTCGAAAATTCATAGAATAACTAAAGCACAGTACTTCCGGAAATTTTGAAAATTAATTCTAGAAAATTAATTTTGAGCCATAATGGAGAAGCAGCACAAGTCGACCCCCCCAAAAATTTTCGTTTTTTTGCACCGATGGCCTTTATTTTTTAATACCTTTCATTCCGTGTTTTCAAAATTTTGCTATATTTGATAGTTTTCCTTAACTTCGGAACGCATAAGGTCGTAAATCGCATTTTTTAATTCAAAAATTTGAATGCGAAGGTCGCAAATCGACCTTTTTCATATAAAAGAGCATTTTGTACTCAAACTTTTTTTTTTTTTTTTTTTTTTTTTTTTTTTTTTACCGGGAATCGGTTTGTGATATTGTGCCCTCTTGGTTTAGTCAAATTGGCCAAAGTTAGCAAAACTCTAAAAATGAAAGAAGTGGATTTACATCGTTTGTATTCCAACTTTTTAAGAAGAAATTTCGATTTAAAACCTTTCTTATACTGCGCATGGCCAAATTGGCCAAATTTGGCAAAATTGTTAAAAATATGAATAGGAAAACGCAAAAGAAGGCGATTTCTTAAAAAACCCCATAATTTTCGGTTATTTTCTTTTTAAAGTTTGTAAATCGGTTGAGTCTTTTGTATTCTGAAAGTTATTAAAAAGAGTCCTTTTTATTGACTTTTTCTATAACTTCAAAAATTATATTGTTTCAGTTTTTTTTAATTAACATCTTAAGAAGATTCTAAATCTAATTCTCCGCTAGAATTTAGTTCCCATATCCGCTCATAGGAGCGCTAACGATTAAAACTTACTGTTTAGGAATTTGGAAACAAAAGTCTTCTATCTCAATGACCCTGGTGGAAATTTTGAATGTTGTATCAATAACGGAAAATTAACGCTTTTCGACCTCGGATAGTCCTCGGATCGATCTTGGCCAGGATGAATCCGCCCTGATAGCAAAACCTATCCAGTTCCGAGCACATCTTTTTTTTTCTTTGTTTTTCCGACCCCTTCAAGACATAAATGTTTTTTTTTTTTTTTTTTTTACAGGCAGAGTCGCAACGAAGCGCTGTCTATTGGAGAACATTATTCGTATTTGGTACCAAATAACCGTGCTTACTTTTTTTTTTTTTTTTTTTTTAATTTTTATATTCGATTAACTGCTTACGCAAGTCTTTTTCTGTATTCTACTAACTGCTTGCGCAGGTCTGGGACTTTTTCTTTTCTGGCATGCGACAACCAACTCGTACAGTGAGGTTAAGATGACTGCATTTGTCAGTTCCCGCCATCCCCGCCAGAGGGGAAGAGTGTCGGTGCGGTCACCCATCCAGAAGCTGGCCCGCATCAATGCTGCTTAACTTCATTGATAGCCAAACCACTACATGGACACGTCACCACTCCGACCCCCTTATCTTCAGGATGTCATGAGGATATTATTTTCTTGGTCGTCCATTGGATTTACCTGTGTCCGCACTGATCCAAAAAGCATCCTTAGGACGTCCTATGGATATCCCATGAATTTGGATATCTTGCGGATATCTAATGGACAATCCACAGGATGTCCAATAGATTGAAAACGCTATTTGGGCGATCTCCAATGACGGTCAATATTGAAAGTAAGTTAAATTCTCATTCGATTGATATTGAAAAGCGTTAATTTTCTGCCTGGACCAAGAGGTTGGATCGATGCTGTATCCACATTGATGATCTCAAAATTTCCACCAGGGGGATCTACGAGGAAAAGCAGAATCATTTTCATTCGGGTACAAAATGCGATGTTTAACTTAACACTTTCCCTTGCCGCTGCCTGTTTTCTTTTTCCTAATCGGATTAAATGGAGCGTGGATTCCTTAAGTGATTTCTTGACTGAGGCTTATGCTTGTAATGCTGTTTGTATGGTCTTTTTTCAGCGCTTATTTAATTTAATCCGATTATTATTTTTTTTTAATAAAGGGAGAAATTGGGGGGGAGGGGAAGGGGAAATGTAGGGAGGATGTTTTAGGAAATATTGACAGCAATGCAAATTTTTTTTCCCCCTAAGAGTATGATACCATGTGAATGTTCATACATGGTACTACGTTTCACGCTTAATAATAACGAATGAAAAGTGCTGACACTTTAAAAAAATATGTCTCACGAAACACGGGGAAAAATGACGATTTTTGAAAAAATATGCACGTAGTTCCTTAATAAACAAAGTGAGGAATGATGTCCACTGTTGAATTTTAAAAGAGGGAGGATTTTTTTTGCCACCTCATTCCTATCCTATCCCACTCCCCGCCTCTCATAAAATACCGGAGAATATAAAAAATTATGATTTGTTTCGTTTCATACCAGGATCTTCACTTTCTTTGACTTAAAAAAAAATATATAAAATAAAAATTCAAAAAGGTTTTCCTTTTTTTTTTTTTTTTCTCGCTGCCTAAAACGGAGGCGAGAAATTTTTTTGTTTTTGAAATTTTTTCTTTCAGTCTTTTTAAACCGTATCCGAGGTACGAATTTTTGAAACAAGCCTGTAGGCTTTTGGTCTTTATGTGAAACGTAATTAGGCAAGCGCTCAAGACTGAAATACTCGTCACGGGGTTGATGATTATAGTATAAAGTTTCCCCGGAGAATATTCTAAGCCTTGTAAGTACTATTTCATGTAGGTGCGATCAGAGACATGAAGTTGGGTCATTAGCTTGGTTACAAATCGTTGAAAAATTACCATCCAAAGAGGAGAGAGATTCCGGGGTAAGCTTAATGAGAGATGTTTTTAGTATCGTTTACCTTAATCCCATTGAATCATTGATGAGGGGGAGCAAAACGGTAGACCTGTTTATTTATTTATAAATATGTATCAAAAGTGATTTTTTTTTTCGCTTCCTTTTCTCGTTTATATATATTTTTTTTTTTTTGTAAAAAGAAACAAGTAGGGAGGGGGTATGTTGACATTCCTCCACGAACTTTCTCACTTAATTCAATGGTTTTATTACCACCCCGATACCGTATTCAAAAGTCTTGGCTCAAAAACGAGGTTAGATTTACTCTCGGCTTTGGGAATTTCTGAAACTTTGTGTAAGCTTCAGAAGCTAGAAAACGGACCGGTACCCAAAGACCAATGGGGAACCTCTCTCCCTCCCTCTTCCCTACCCAAGGGTGGGGAACCTCTCTCCCTCCATCGTACGAAAAACTTGAGCGGTTCAATTAAATACTTATGTATTTTTCCTAACTTTAATTTTGTAGGGAGCCATTTGGAGTTTCTCTTTGAAGATTTTGCCCCAGGCAAAAAAGGCCATTTAATATTATTAGCCAAGGATCTTAGGAGAGGAAAGAGTCCGGATTGCCTTAAGCTAAGTATTGACGAAGGGGAAAGGGCTCAAGGCGAGATTAAAGATTATCAAAGTATTACATGAACGGTCTCAAATTTGAGAGGCTGACATTGGCTCGGTTTGGTCACGGATCTATTCAAAAATTATTTAATGGTCACGTGACCACTATAATATCCACTTGCACTGTACAGATCGATGGGAGGACTAAGAAAATTAAATTTGCCCCTTCGCAATGTAATTCCAGTATAATCCTTCTGAAAATAAAAAAGTATAATCGGGGTTAAATGGCATTAGTAGCTTGCCCGTAGCCAAAAGGGGGCCAGGGGGGACACCTGACTTGGTGCCCCCCTTGAGTAAATTGGCTAAGCATGACAGGTATAGGGAATGAAGGCCTGTTGTCCCCCTTAACAAGCCGAACTGCCCCCCCCCCGGCTCTTCGTTCTGGCTACGGGCCCGACCAGTAGAAAGAACGTTAAACGGCTTCTCTTGATGTTCTTAAAGCAAAATATTGTTCAGGTAAAATTTGGAAAAAAAAGAACGACACGGCTTTTATAAGACACATTTAAACTTCGAAAATTCATCTAGTCGCAAATCCTAACTGATCGTTTTGGGGACCCCTTCCCAGGACCCAAATTTTTTTGGTCTTGTATTACATATTAAGTAAGATTTTGGACATTTTTGAGCCCATCCCTATCTCTGTAAGCTAAAAATCCATTTTTCTGGCGAGTTTTCTGAAAACCTTCTTTATAGAGTTCAAACCCCCTGAAAATAAATTATTTTGAGTTTACGTAAGAATTCACCAACCCGCCCTTTCTCCGCTTTGTAAGCAAAAATGAGATATTTTTATCTTCACTCCTAACGTAATATTTCAATCTCTTCACTGGTTCTTATGATACACACGGAGTTCAAGATAATATTGTTAGGTTAGGCTAGGTTAGGTTAGGTTAGGTTAGGTTAGGTTAGGTTAGGTTAGGTTAGGTTAGGTTAGGTTAGGTTAGATTAGGTTAGGTTAGGTTAGGTTAGGTTAGGTTAGGTTAGGTTTTTCAAGCCGAAGCCATTTTAGGGACGCAGCTGACACCAGAAAACATCTGACCGACGATGCTGGCATCAATGGAAAACTGGGGGGCAGTTGTCAAACTCATTATATCAATCCTGAAGGCAAAGGAGGAATATGAGCTTTCGCTTGGAAGATATAAGGAGCAACTGTCCCTGAAGTAATGCCAAAAGCGATTCCAAGGACAGATCAGCTGCCAGAGGTGGTTTTTTAGTCAGTAGGAGTCTGACACTACCCTAGGAGGAGGGCTCCGAAAACGGGTGTCCTATGTAGGATTTGTTCATCTCGAGATAAAAAAAAAAGTTAGGTTAGGTTAGGCTAGGTAACATACAAGAAATGACCAAAAACGAATATGAGCTCTAAGACGATTAACTAGGGTTTGGATCTAGGTGAATTTTTGAAACCATATCGTTTTTTTACACATTTTTCCTGAATAATATTTTGTGTGAAGAACCGCTGTGTTTAAGTATTTCTGTTCCAAGAAACAATTTGTAATTCTTGACCAGGGGCAACACGATACTTTCTCATAATAGTATCCCGAACGCAAGAAAAGAAACTTTGCTTTATTCAATTTCCTATACTTTTTTTTTTCTTTTTTTTTCAATATTTGGTCCTAAGCACATTTATCTATCTTTCTTTCTTGCCGTCAAAAGAGGGAAAAGTTTAAAATCAGAATAATACATATACATGGGAGAATCACAATATTTCCGCATATGAGTAACGCGTGAAAGTTGGGGATAACCATATGACACCAAAGCTTAAAGGGTATGAGGATTGCTCTAAGCTGCACAAAAGCGGGAAAAGATTTTTCCATCCGTTTGATATGAACCCCGGATGAAGATCATCTACGGATCATTTCGACTGACAGAAATAATGATTGTTTAACAATGTAAGATGACGGATTGGAGGCGGGAAATCACAACGGGAAATTGAATTTTTCCCTTGAAGGGAACCTTATGCGTTTTCCAAATGCTTGTCCGCACACATGACGGTTTAGTTTACCTCCGATCCCCCAGTTCGAAAATTTGTAAATTTTCGACATGTAGGGATTTCATATTCTTCCAAGGAGGAAAGCTGCTGAAAAAAAAAAAAAAAATGAAAAATTTGAAAATTTAAGGCGGAACAGGTGTCGAAATTTTATAACTTGTTTTTACCATTAATAAAGTATCGGATTTAATTTTTTTTTTCTCGAATGCGTTTGTACGACAAAATGAATTCGAATTTTCGAAAGAGGAAAAAATAAAGTTTCCATATAGACGGAAATATATCTCCAACACTAGATAAGAATGAAACAATAAAAGTTAAAAGCCAAAAAAAATGTTCAGACACAAATAGTTTTCCGATAAAATATTTTCTCAATAAAACTAGTCTATAAGAAAAAAAAAAAAAAAAAAAAAAAAAAAGAGGAAACCTGCTCGCTACGAAATAATAATTATAGAAATCGATGTCGTTTTCAAGTTTTCCTCCTCGAAACAATAAACACGTTTCAGGAGCGTAACTAAATCGCTTTTCTTGTTAGCTTTTCCTTTTAGCAAAATGGGATAGGTTTCAACAACTAACGTTAAGAATAGGGAAGGATAACAATACGTAATAGTCTTCCCAGGTGTCACTTTTCGTTCTCTACAATCTCACACCCATCCATCCATTCCGAAAACTTGGGGTCCTTCCAAATCCCTTAGCAATTACCTAACCTTTTGGATATAAATCGGATTCGAATATGAAGTAGAAGAAAATCGTTTGAAACCTGGACTGGGCAAGCGGGCGACGAATGAAAGTAAAACCCCGTGAGAAATGCCATCTGAAACTGATGGGCTCCAAAAATGTGTGTATTTTCGGTTTGAAATATTGAGATCCATTAGAACATGCGATTACACTTGGTCTCTGCTAAATCGTGACCTTTTCGATACGATCCTTTTTAATGTGTGCGGGGAAACGACTCCTCCGCCCCTCCTCCCTCCACGCCTTTTTAGATACTTTTTTTTTTATTAAGTGATTATATTGATCAACAGAATTTGGTTCCAGAGAGATCAAATAAAATTAAAAGTAAAATAACAAATTAGAATAAAGTAGAAAAACAGTAAAAACAGTTTAAACTTAAAAAAAAAAAAAAAAAAAAATACATAAAAAATTTAAAAAAAGAAAAAAGCAATTAACCCTCGACTAGTAAATTGAATACAGCTTTTTTAAATGCATTAAGACTGAGGACGAAGGGATCTATATCTTCAAGCTTTGTGTTAAAATCGCATAGAATCTTATCGATTACTGGAGTAATGAAATAAGAGATTCCGTTGACGAGTAAAACGAATAGGAACCCGAAATCTAACAAGACCAAGCAAAAAAGGTGAATCAATCAAGGTATTAAGCAGTTTGAATAAAAAAATTTAAGCCGATAAATCCCTTCTATCCTGCAGCCTCATATATATATATATATATATTTTTTTTTTTTTTTTTTTTTTTTGCACTTCAGCGTTTAGAGAAAAAAAATGATTACGGAAGTTAAAAAAAAAGCTATATGATTTAATTTGAATATTTAAATGAATGAAAACTCGTTCATTTTATTAAAAAAAAAAAATTGGTTAATAACGAGCTAAGGTTAATATGGCAACTTTACTTTAAATTGTTATTAACCGTACAAAAAAGAGCTCTATAACCATATTTTGTTGGAGATTGAAGTGGCCGTACTGTCGATGGTACTTTTTCGGAACACCTACACTTGTTAGAACGTTGTCAGGTTCCTAGGGAGCGTTCTCCCCTCCGCCAGCTCATAACCCCGAGAAATTCAGATAATACGGTATTAATTCATTTATTTTTGCACTGAAACGTTACTCATAAGTGTCTCATTGAAAACATCATTCGTAGCCATATTCACAGCGCAAAGGTGGGGAGAGACGGAGATAGGAAGACAGAGTGAGACGGAAAATTTTTGTTCACAAAAGTAAAAGCTTCTTCGTGTGAGAAAATTTTTCCCTCTCTCGTTTTTTCTTTCTTTCTCTCTCGATTTCCGCGACCTTTCTTATGGGGTTCTTCCCTGTCTCTGTCTCTTTCTCTCTCTTTACCAGTTCTTGTGAAAACTTAAAAGCATTTTGGCATATTTTTTATATCATTTACATTCTTCGCTCAAATTTCTCTTCCTGTATAACAACGTTTCGTCTCTTTATTTTTTTTCTTTCTTTCTTTCGAAAGTGATGTCAGCATCACTCCAGAATATATATAATCGGAAAATACTGCGGAGTATTGTCTATAAGATACGGATATCAAAAAATAGGTTAAACGAATTTATCTGAACAAGAGAAAAAAATTCAACGATTAAATTAGAACCCGAAAGGTCAAATCCGCGCCACATGAGTGGTGGGTGTGTTTCAAAACACATGTACGTAGCACTAACATTGTTGGAGGTTATACGGAGTTATATTGAGGTTGAACGTTCACTTTGGCGGTCCCTTCTTCATAAAACCTCCGCCATAATAAAACGGCACAAAGTAGCCGTCCGAAATAACCCCAACCTTAAAAACAAACGCGGCGAATAATGTGTGCAAAAAAACAATCGATCCGGATTTTTTTGAAGCCTCATTAAAAAAGTTTTGGTGCATTTATTATGCATTTTATAAAAAATATTATAACAAAGAAAAAAGGAGTAACAATTTATAAATCGTATGCGATAATCAAAAAGCGATAAAAAATCGCTTTCCGATCTGCGTTCATCAATTATTTCTAAAACCCTCCGCCTTCTCGTTTGCATGAATGAATAAATAAATATGTAGGAAAGGAAAAGAAACGCTCTTCAAATTATTTTTCTCTTTTACTTCTTTCTTTTTTTTCTGCATTTAAAAAACTAAGAAGACTTCGTTTTATCTGATTATTATTGATATATTAAACTTTATTTCGGGGGGTTGGAGATTAAAATGCAATTCCGATTCGATGGAAAAACTGTCGGGAGATGGAATTTATAGAATCGGGTGAATTAATTTTGTTGGCTGTGAGAAAACCGGCCATTTCGACATTTGAGTAATGACTGTAAATCTCGAGTAAGTTGGAAATTAACATTTATAACGGTTATCCCCAGCCGATATGAAGCTTTTTCACGCATCAAAAAATCGATTAATCATTTATAGCTTTTTTGGTGCAATACCAGAGCTTTTGTTGGTAGAAGAGCATTTTAAAATTTGTTAAAAGAAGTTTTGCTTTTCCGCTAAAATCCGGTGCAGAACTCTAGGGTCCTCCTATCATGGAGGAGATATATATAAATTACGGATAAATCAAAGGTTCGACATTTGAAGTTATCAGGGGAAGGGGGGCTAAATACGAGTTCCAAATTTGTTTGGTAGTGAGCAAAGCTGTGATTGGTTAAAGATTAGTATGACGTAAGCTTATGGAAGTCTTTCATTGGTCAATTCACTTCTAGTTGGATTTTACGTCACCAAATCGTAATTCACGTGACCAAATCAACTCGTTGGCACACTATCATCTTTACACAATGGAAGTAATTTCCGATCATATCGTTAGCTGGGTTCGGTTCATTTCGTTTACAATATACAGTCGAACCCGCTTATAACGAGCTCGGATATAACGAGAACCCGGGTCTAACGAGCATTTTTTAAAAATGCGGTTGGCCCGCCTATATCTTCCATGTTAAATTTTTAGTTCGGATATAACGAGACCCGGGTATAACGAGCAAATTTTCGGTCATTTTTCAATCTCGTTATAAACGGGTTCGACTGTATATTTTTTAATTCGGTCAAATAAGTGATTCCAGCTGGTAGTGCCGGACTGGCCCACAGGGATACCGGGGACTTCCCGGTGCTCCCGTTGGTCCAGATGCAAAAGGTGCTGGTGAAATTATCGGTCTCCTAAATAAGTTAATTAATAAAATTTTTAAAAAATTCATTAGCATTTTTTTTCTGGTTTTGCTTTTTAGATGTCGTGTGGCACACTTTGAAAAAAAGGAGCCAGTTTCGGGAAAATCCCGCGCCGGTTTTCAAAGCCATTCCGGCCCTGCCTGCTGGTCAAGAACAAATTCAAAACTCTGTGAAAGCGGATCAATTACTTTCTGACCGAAATAAATTGGATGAAGTATAGATCAATGTCAAGGAAAAATGGTCGGGATGTATATCTATTCAGGCTGGAGCCCATCCATCTTCTGCTATATTTAGGAAAAAGAAAATACCGGAAAAAAAATTAAAAATACGAAAGTGAACCAAAATAACCAAAACTTGCTCAAAAGGCTTGCCTTAAAATTGCTGACACAATGTTAAACCTCCATACGAGTAGGCCTATTTTTTCTTTCTTTTGGTCGGGGGGAGAAGGTCGAAAATTACTAAAATTATTCTGAAGTAATATTCGAGTCGACCATCAAGGCCCAAGCCCGATTTTTTGGTGTTCAGTATGGGACACGAATATATTGGAAATTTTGTCAAGACTTGATCTGATGAATCAAGAAAGACTTTTTCCGATTCCGTTTTTCCATTGTGGCCATTCGAATATTACGTCATTATTTTAGGGTGGGGAGGAGGAGGTCGTTTGACTGATGACGAATGATGTGGGGGAGGGGGGGTATTGGTGTAATGCTGATGTCATCATTTACACTAGATATATTGGAAACTAGACTAGGAAAACCAGGGCTGCAATTCCGATTCCGATTCCGATTCCCAAGAATCTTTAATATTTTTAGTCCGGATTCCGATTCCGATTCCGATTCCGATTCCGATTCCGACTCCGATAAAGCTTAACATATTTAAGATTCCGATTCCGACTTTTTTTTCCTAATGAGATTCCGATTCCGATTCCGATTCCGATAAAGCTTAACATAAATAAGATTCCGATTTCGATTCCGATTTATTTTTTGTGATGAGATTCCGATTCCGATTCCAAAAAGCTAATTTTCTTTGGATTTCAATTTCTTAACGGAATTTCTACTCGGCATTGTTCCCATGTCCATAATAACTTGCATTATTTATTATTAGGTAATTTTTTTTTTTTTTTTTTTTTTTTTTTTTTTTTTTTTGAAGTTGCTACTAGTTTTAGTTCATATCAAACTTCTCAGAAGTCGCTTGCTTTGTTTTTTTTTTTTTTTTTTTTTATTTCCTGGTTGCATATGATTTTATTTTGCCTTAAATCTGGATCGAAAATATTTTTTTGGATGCCGATGCCGATTCCGATTCCAATTCCGAAGATTCCGGAGATTCCAATTCAGATCAAGCTTAACATCTTTAAGATTCCGATTCCGATTTCGAATTATTTTTCCTATTGAGATTTCGATTCCGATATAAAATGTAATCGGAATTGCAGCCCTGAGGAAAACTAGACACTAGAAACCGTTTATAAGTATGATTTTTTTTTTTTTTTTTTTTTTTTCAAATAATTTTCTAAAAAATGAATAAGTAATTTCATATAAGTTTTTATTTGTAACTTAATTACCTTCGAATTTCAGGTCTATCTTATAATAATATTTCGTATTAATAATACATGCATTTTTTCAATTTATTTAGAAATAAAAGAAATTTCTTGATGAGGGGGTCTAGCGAATGATGACGTGTTCTTTAGGGGAGTGTTGCTAATGACGACGAATGATGATTGGGGGGGGGGGGGTCTAAAATATCGAAAAAAAAATGATGACGTAATATTTGAATGGTCCCAGTTTAAATTTCCACCAAGGCTGGAAGTTCTTTGAAAGAGTAAACATTCGTCCTACTCTTACTTCATGCTAAACATGTAGCAGTAACATGTTACGGTAACATGTTGCTCAACATGTAGCTGCGGTAGAAACATGTTGCACAAATTGTTGCTCAACATTTATGAATTTTTATTTTTCATTTTTCAGTGTTACGCAACATGTTTTTACGCTTCAACATGTTTCTGACCCTGAAACAAGTTGAGCACTTTTTCCTTTACTTCCTTAATGCCACTGAAGTAAGTAAAGACTACCTCCCAAAGTGTGTTTGTGCAAGGGGTTAATTGCAATGCTCAAATACTTCACCTACAGTTTAACACCGAACCACTTATTAGTATGATAAGTTAACATTCTATGGCTTATTATAACCTGGCAAAAGCGACTTGACCCGTAAGCGGTAAAGGGGTCATCTAAGTATTTAATGGGGAAAAGGAGGCTTTCAGAGGCCTTATTTTTTCTGACAACAAGAAGTATAGGAGTTCGAAATTTCCAAATTCATGTTCACGTAATATTTGAATGTTCTGCAATGTATATGAATCGCTTCTTTAAATCTTGAATTAAGTTTAACATCCGCGTCATGACGCGGATGTTAATGGTCAGGGGAGATATACGACCGGAAAAACTTCGACCTGTTATGTGGATTGAACCGCTAAACTCCCGTGCGTGGGAGTCATGTACGACATTCATTGAGCCGCCATACGGGCTTTGTACGGTGAAATTGCAGACCTGATATGGTTTTCGGAGTAACTAATGTCATAAATTTGATATTATTTTTTGGAAATTCCTATTCGGAAATCGAATACGTAGTTTGTAAAAGGAGGTCACAAAAAAAAATTGGTTAATTTTTTTTTTAAAGCCCTACGACTGAACAACAGCCAGTGATGCAATAAGACAACATGGACAGTACTTATTTTTTTAATTTTTTGTTTCCAGTCAAGATTAAAGTAGTTATTATCATCGACTAATAATTCTTACTTCGACAGCAGCGAAAAATCGGGTTATCAACCTCCTTTCTTACTGAAACATTTTTTTTTTTTTTTTAAAGCAACATCAGAATTTTTTTTTATAGGCCATACCGTACTTTCCTCAATGCGAAAACTTGATCGAAAACTTTCTTTTTTTTTTTTTCCATAAACAGTGTTAAAGGACAAGGGACGACAGCCGAGACTATAAAAATGTTTTTATATGACATGGCTATCCGTCGGAGAAGAAGATCAATAACACCCTCGTACTCCCGATTGAACAACGACTGGAGATAATTCCGAATGAATAATTAAAATGCTCACTCAGAGATATTTTCGCCGTCGTCGTTCCACCTTTACAGACGATTAATCTCCCCCATGACCAGAATCGGCAGGCAGGACTAAAGAGCCTTCAGAAAACGGGTGCATAATGTGATAAAAAGCCCGGCCTGACACACTTTTCCCTTGGCACACGAATCGATATCTCTTTTGCGGGGAGGAGGCGTATGGCGAGTCGAGATAATTTCAAATGAATAATTAAAATGCTCAATCAGATATTTTTCTCTCGCCATTGCCCGGGGTTTTTCCAGGTGATTAATTTCTCTCACGCACCGCTTAAAATTCCAGAATCTTATGACGACGTCATCGCTTATTCCAATTGAAACGATCAATCACCGAATTTAATTATGTGCGTAAAATCTGTTAAACCCACCGTTTTTTTTCCCCGATGAAGCTGAAAACCATTCGTCAATTTTATTCAGTCCGTGAGGATTTGATAAAACTGGATTTCTAGTTGTATTCCCGTGGCCAAACGTTTTCAGAAAAGGAAGTTGTAAATTAATTAAATATACAATCACAAACGGGAGTTTGTTATCTTTGGTGTTTGAGTTTGAGAAAACCTTCAGGATGTTTCTCCATGTCTTAATACAACGAGAAAGATTAGTTTTTGAAAATCATGGTTTGATTGTTGATCGTCGTCGTTTACTCTTTCTGCTACCCTTTCAGTCCCCTTTTCTCATCCTCTTCGCGTCCTTCACCTTGGAATCGGGAATAACTTCTTCCTATATTATTTCTTTATTTTTTTTTCTATCTTGCTTAAAAATGCTTCTGCCTTTCCCATTTCTCTTATACGTTTTTGTTTTTCCTTTTTTTTTTTTTTTAACAATGAATAATGGATTTGAAAAAGGAAATGATTTTATTCGTTATTTTTATTTCTTTTACGGCAGTAAAAATTTCTGTTTGCTTAAGATTTTCATCGAAATCTGAAAGATTTAAAGGAAAGAAAAGGAAAAAAAAAAAAAAAAAAAAAAGTAAAAATCCCCGTTCGAAATACGATTTGACGGAAGTCAAAGGATGTGTAAGGGGGTAGAAAAATAAAAGGAATCACGATAGCAAAAAATTACGTGGTGACGTGTAAGTCTAGCTGAGCTTTTCAAAATGCAACGAAGATGAGTGGATCATTTTCGAATCTTTTTTCTACGCTTAAAGGATAAACTGGTGGGGTTGCTTTTTGAATTTGTTTCTGTTGGTTTATTTATTTTTATTCTGGAAAAAAAAAAAGAGGAAAACTGTCGTGCCGTTCAAAAAAGATTTCAAGGCTGCGTCTTCTCTAAGGAGTCAAGAAGTCCCCGAAGATGTAAAAAAAAAAAAAAAAAAAAAAAAAATGACGTCAAACGAAAAAAAAACCTCTTAATTTTGTGATGCTTTTATTTTGCAACACTTTAACAGGGTTTAATAGCCTTTTAGTCGCTTCAATAAAAAAATCCCGTACGTAATGCGTCATCGTCAGCATATTCTATTTTTTTATAGCCCATTTAATTTAACAATTTCTTTATGCACACTGACGAAATTGAAATTTTGAAAAGCGTCTTCGTTCCAGGAAGAAAACTTCAACAGCTTTTTTTTTTTTTTAATAAACTCTGGCATGGAAAAGAAAAAAAATTAATCAAATTTTGCATTGGAGACGTTGAGTGCCGAAAAAAAATATTAAATTGTTCTGTTTCCGGGGTTTTTAGGATCGAAATGAAGGGAGGAAAGCGACGCAGGAAATGAAGAACCAGGTAGAAGGGCGTAATGAGGCGATTTTATTTGCATTTTACACCCAAATAAGAACCTCATTAAAAAAGCAATGACGTTCTTGGGTTTACGTTTTTCCTTTTCTTTTAATATCTTTATATTTTTGATCTTGAATTTTTTTTTAAATTTTACTGCAAACAAGATTTTATGGATTTCACGAGTTTATGAAAACCGATCCGTCAGAGACGGAGAAAATGGCAGTAAAAATCAGTTACTACAAACAGTTAATGCCCACGTTCATAATTTAAATTTTGCTAAGACAGTTTAATATATGAAGAGTATATTATTAGTGGTTCAAGTATTACGTCAGCATAATTTTGACAATTTTTGACTCTCTAGGGGCCGTCCATAAATTACGTCAGCATTATTTTGACAATTTTTGACCCCCTCCCCCCTTGTTAGCAAAAATTAGCATTTTGGGATCCCCCCCGTTGATAATTTTTTTAAAAATTAATATTAAACATTTAAAAAAATCTGGAATTCTTCGAAACTTAAATTTTGCATAGAAAAGGTTTTTTTTAACTTAAGCAAATGCTCAGGTAAAATTGAAATCTGTACCTCAGTGCAGAACTGCATTAAATCCATTCAAGGACTGCAACTTTTTATTTCAAAGCCGACTTTACAAAAGGTATACAGGCTCAACGGTTGGCAGTGCTGATTTTATGCCTTCTTCTAGCAAGTTTATTTTGTTGAAAAAAGGAGAAAAGTTAACCCGCAGAAGACATTAATTTGAGTTGGCAACGCTTGTACTAGTATATGCTTTGTAAAGTGAGGTTTGAAATAAGAAGTTGCAATCCTTGAATGGACTTGGTGCAGTTCTGCACTGAGGTACAGAAATAATTACTCCGAAAATGTTTTCAGTCCTAGGAAATCAATGCATGATTTAATTGATGATTGCCTCCTTAACATATTTAGCTATTTGCCAATTCCAGATCGCATAATAATATGTAAACATTTAAGGCTCTCACCTTCGGCTCGGGCTTAAAACTCGGTCTCGACGGGCAATTTTGTCGTTTACAGTCCTTGTATTTAAAAATACTATTCTCTAAATTTTTAAAACGAATATATACGCAAAATAAAATGTTTAATCGTAATATTTATTTAAAGCACTTATAATGAATAATCGGGTATACTTTATTCCCTTTCTTTAACGAAATTCCCTGTGTAACATTTTTCTTTCCCCACTTACGAATTTATTAAAGATAATGAAAAGTTCGCTTTTCGTAGTTTTTCATCATTTTCAATAAAAAACAATGTGCCAAAGAAGGAAAGAGCTTTTATCAAATTTTAAAAAACGGAAGTAGGCTTTTAGTAAACTCACTTGCGTTTTTTCTGAATGGTTATATTTTTTAATGTTACTTTTAAAGGTGGAGTGCTCAGTTCTTAGAATTCTAAACTGCATTCGAAAAATATAATGTCGTATATTATAAAACTTTCCATGTATATACGTAGTTATTATTTTTCTAAGATCCTGAGGAACGAAAAGGGAAAAGCTCAAAGATGATCTGTCAATATAATATCCGATGATTGATGTCTTATACCTCTACCTAAAAGCTCGAAAAATTGCTTGTCAGCAAAATTCTTTTCAACATCCTTTTCCATTTTTTTTTCTTCCAATTTGATTTCCACTTTTTTTTCTCCAGGTGGCACGAATGAGGGGGGAGGCTTTTTCTGGATGCTCATTTCCATTCTTCTGACGGATCATTGATAAAAAAAAAAGTTGCTACGTTTTTTTAAGATCTAGATTCAGTTGTATCCTCTTCAGAAGCGATTTAAAGTTGAAGGGAATAAAAATCCTCACACCCTCAGTGTCTTCTCCTTTTTTTTAACGTTTTATAAAGCTTGGGTGTCTGCTCCACGTTCCTCGTTTCGGACGGCGTTACATTTTAATTGTTTTAACTCCGGAAATCCAGTGTTCTATACAGAGAAAAAAAAATTATTTTCTCTCTGAAATGGTTATCCTCTCGACTGTCATTGGTTTATTTACATTCCGAGAAGCTAACATTATTAGAAACGGTCAGGAGGAATTTCGAAAAGCACTTCTCTCAGACTTTTTTTTTTTTTTTTTTCGTTATTTTATTTGATAGATTTTGTGTTTGTCTTGATCGCTATTTTGTGTTTCCAAATGAACGGAGCGCGGATTTTTTTTTTTATTATTTTTTATTTATTTGTTTCCTTTATGCCGCTTCGCTTTTTTAAAAGAGGGATTCAAGAGGATCTAAAAACCGAAACTTAGACAGGTAATGCCATATTTTTTTAACAAAATTGTTTCATTTATTTTTTTTATTTTTTATGTATTAGAGTCAATGTGGAGCCATTACTGTTGCAACGGAGGAAATCGCATAGTAATTCCAATTTTTCTGCGATAAGCAGAAGATGAAATCAAACTTGTGAACAACAACTTTGCATAAAAATTGATTATTTTAACTGATAATTTAACCTAGGCAAAAAGGAAAACTAAAACTAACTTTCCGGTCTACTTTCAGGTGCGTTATCAGGACTTTTGTTTAACTTGTACATAAATTAAACTTTCCAGCATTTTGCAAATTTTATTTCCCTTCAAATGAGCAAGTTAGGAGTCTCTTTTTCGAAAAGAACTCCCTAACTTAGCTACAAAAAACAAGTAGGAGCTGCGTTGAAATGACAAAAAGGAATTATTGCAACTTAAAAGGAAATGCTCCTTTGGCAGTAAAGTAATTGTAAACTTCCGTTTCCGTTTGACGCTTTCAACCGTGAAAACAAGACTAGCAAACTCATCAAAGTTTTCGTTTTGTTGCTCTCGACACACTAGAAAATACTTCCATCTCCTTTATCTAGATCCTCGGACTTTATTGTTTAGGGCAAATGTTATTTTTACTTACACATGTAAATTTTTTTCTTTTTTTCTTCTCCGAAAAGTTTTTGTGCAAAATTTTTTTCAAGACAATATTTTAACAATGTAGGTAGCATAGATCCCTCATTTTGCAATTTTCCTGGATCAGGAAGTGATACGATGCTTTCACACTATTAATATACACCCAAAATTTTCGTTAGGACGGACAGCACTATTTTTATCTGGATTAAAAGATTTCAATCTTTTTACTTCCTTTTTATAATTTTGAACTCCTTTCCTTGAGCAAATCTGAAAAAATTTATAAATAGCATTTGAAATTGTAAAAAAAATTAGAGAGGCTGAGAATCCTGAATTTGGATCTCCGCAGACTTTATAAATTTTAATCATTTTCTTTAAAAGTAGATAGTTCAACATCACTAGAATCGTTATTGTTTCTCTTGTTCAGAGACACCCCAGAAACTGTTGCCACACTAGGGAGCGTTCAAGTATTACGTAAGACCGAAAGGGGGGAGGGGACTTGAAATTCTTACGATTTCTTACTCGGGGGAGGGGGGGAGTTAGGCAAATCTTACGTAAGAATTTCCATTATACTTATTGTTCAGAATTTTTTTTAAATTCAAAAAATTAAGTTTTAATTTTTTTTTCGAACGTCTACGGTAGAAAAATTGAAAACGTTTTTTAAAAACTTTTAAGGAATAAAAATTAATTTTTTGATGAGATTTTGTGCCAATTGTAGCCATCTTCAGGGAAATGAGTGTGAACTATAAATCTAGATTTAAAAAAAAAAAAAGTTACTCCAATTTAAAATTGGGGCTAAAAAAGGCGGGGGGGGGGGGGGGTCCGCAAAAATCTTACGTAATATAATAGGGGGGTTCAAAGAAATCTTACTAATTCTTATTAAGGGGAGGAGGGGGTCCAAAAACCCGAAAAAAAGTCTTACGTAATACTTGAACGTTCCCTGACTGCAAAATAATAAGCTATTAAAAAGTTTATACCATCTTAACTTATTAGACAGAATCGTTGCTATCAAATGTTGAAAAAAAAAAAAAAACTAGATTTTCAGAAATACTTATTTCTTTGATTCTTTCAGCAGACTAAACGATTAAGAATACGCATCATCGTGGCAGCTGACAAATCGTATTTTTCGATTTGGGGGAAAACGAAGATGAATCTCGAGAATCAAAAAGCTAGCCCATAATTAGATTTAAACTCTGAATATGCGCTAGCTTTTTGATTCTCGAAATTCTTCTTCGTTTTCCCTCAAATCGAAAAATACAATTTTTCTGCTGCCACGATGATGCGTACTCTTAAGTTGAAATCTCTTTGAATCAATCAAATCCACGATCATACATACAGGTCAGGCAACAGCTATCTAAAAAAGTGTCCCCAGAATTTGAAGCAGAAGAATAGTTTAAACTTTGATCGATAGATGGCAGAAGCTGTAGTTAGGGAATCACGTGATGTACCCTCCATTATGAAAGCAAAAGACCGTTTTGTTTATAAAGGAGTTTTCTGGTGCATAATATTATTTTATTATTTTTTTTTTTTTTAAATCCTCTTGTTTCGTTTTATTTTATTTTATTTTATTTAACAACAAACAACAAAACACTTTTTTTTATAATGGCTGCCAGAGCACGTAATTCCCTAACTACAGCCCCTGCCATCTATCGAGCAATACGTAAACTATTCTTCTGCTATCTGCTTCAATTCCGGGGGACATCTTTGTCCATAAGAGGGATAATCGAGTTGCCTGACCTGTACGTATGATCGTAATCAAATCATTTGCGAAGTTTAAATAACAAAATCAAAACTAAACTTTCACATCGGACATCTCTCCTGCACAGCGCTGTCTCTATTTAATATTCTGTTCTGCTGACACGACAAACAAATGAGCATCGCGCTTTATCTGATTTGTATGTAAAATGTAAATAAAATCACTCGAGAAAAGAGTCCTTTTTTTTGACGATTTTAAGGAAGTTTGCTCTTATATGTTCATTATAACGTGATTCCTACAACACTATAAATTTATATATTGAGTTCTTGACAAAGGTGTAACTCGTATAAGTATTCACCGAGGCATTTTTAAAGATCGTATCCATACAACTATAGTGCTTACTTCATTTCAGCCGGTTTTTTCAGTTTCCTTTGTATACTTTGCTTGTTAAAGTTTCTAAGAGTATTAAATATATATAGTTCCAAAAGTGCAAAATATTTTAATACTGCTTTTTGTATTATAATTAATTCTGAGAATGGAATCGTCAAATAAAACTAAAGAGTGTAGAAGAAAATCAAACTTCAAAGTATATTTTTCTTACGTTAAATTGATTCATGTAATCTTTAGAAAGTTTTTATTTTCAGATTGCAAAAACGGACAGGTCACATAATGCTTCAAATCAAGAAATCAATGAGAAGGAAACTTCGAACTTGATAGAAGTTTTAAATGATGACTGCCTGTTACATATATTTAGCTATTTGCCTCTTCGTGATCGTATAAACGCAGAAAAAGGTATATTTAATTATTTAATCGTTAAACTGAAATAGATATAAAGGTGAATTAATTGTAAAGCCATGATTTAATTAAAATCGCCTTTTTTCAAAAGATTTTTGATTACCCATCCCCCATTGTGCAATTAAATAATCGACATTTAGATTTAACATGCATACGGATAGACTGATTTCACGCTGTTTTTTTTTTGTTCTATTTTCTTTACAGTTTGCCAAAAGTGGAAAAGGATTAGCTTAGAATCTTGGAGGGAAGTAAAAATTTTGGATGTTGCAAATCAATTTGAATCATTTCATGGGCCGACTTTACGTCAGTTAGAAGAAGTAATGGTTAGAGGGGGAGATCACATAACAAGTTTAGATGGCGGCTGGATGGAAGCTAAAACAAATGACGTGATGGAGATCATAAGTAATCTTTAAAACGCAATAATTAATTTCAATTATTTTATTTTACACAATGTTTCCAGACAAATATTGTAAAAAATTGACTTCTTTAACAATAAAGGTATGGGACATTTTTGAGCCTGTTGAAAGATGCTCAGTGTTTTTGGATGTAAATCGTATTGAAAATTTAAAAGTTTTGCATGTTGGAGGTAAAGTGTTCAATATTTGTAAATATGTCCGACTTTTTCTTTAATTAATTTTTCTCGTTTTCAGGAAAATTTTTCTCAGAGGATGATTTATCTGTCGTCCTAAAAAATGCTGTAAATTTAGAGGATTTTGGTGTTCATGGTTATACTTATAAATCAAGAACATTATTAATGAATCTGAGTGAAAAATGCCAAAGTTTAGGGATCACTCAACATTCTCATCATTCTAAACTTTGCACATTTACAAATGAGATGTTGAAAGAAGTAAGTAAAAACGTAAATTACCTGCCTCTTGCAAACTAAGAAATCAATTCTAAAAAAAAAAACTTATTTAAAACGATGAAAATTGGAATTAAAATTAACATACCCTAGCATACTTCATTTTAACATTCTACCACCGATATTACAAAAAAAATTTCACTTCTACATCCAAAAGCAAATCTGGATCTCTCGACTTCTAGTTGATCTTGGGTGCTATAAAGCGATTAGTAATTATAGTGATTAGGATAAACCTTTCTCTTGATATTAGCTTGTTAAAAATCGGTGATGCTAACACATTTGCCACAAATAATAATCTAAATATCTGCAGTGTTAACCGAAATGGGCGTATATCCATTGTCGAATCGAATTTTTGTTTACGTAAGTTAAAAATAGAAGACAAGTGTCAACTTAGGAATGGACATATGCTTATTTCGGTTAACACAGCAGATATACTTTATGACAAGATTTAAAAAATTTTTTAAATTTCAGGTACTTGAAAAATATTTGAAAATCGAAAATTTGGACGTTTCAAGGACGCAAATAAAACCCCAAATTTTGCTTCCATTTTCAGAACGATTTAAATCACTAAAATTGTGGGATATGATAAATTTTTTTAAAGGCATGGTATTCTTTCATTGGAGTTAAAAGGACTGTTAAAACTCTCATTTTTTCCCCTTTACTTTTCAGAGAATTTCAATGTTTACGAATCACTAAAATTACATAATCTTCACACGTTACATCTTTTCGGGTCGACAGGTGTCACAGGTGATATACTGAAAGTTCTATTTGAAAACAGCCCTAATGTAGAAGATTTAAGTCTGGGCAGTAAGTTTGGAATTATGTTCAATTTTTTTTTAAACAGAACTACCTTGGCGAATGAAAAGGCTTTTTCGGTCCATTGGATTTCCATATCGACGTTTTGACACGTGAACGGGATTTACCCTATAAATTTGTGTTCATAAACCATTCACTGCTGCATCAAAGCGGTAACAATTGGAAATTCAGATTTTCTTTCTGATTTTCAGAATTTGACAAAACCCTCTTATTGGCCAAGGTTCTTTTTCCCCTTTCAAATTTCAACTCAAGTTTGGAATATTTAAAATTCGCATTCCCCTCAGTGATATCAAGTTCTGTAAATTTTTTTTTAGGAATTTCAACTTTAAAGCCAGAAGACTTTAAGCATTTAATCATATTAAAAAAACTGAAGTATTTAAATGTGAATGAAACTCAAGTAGCAAAAGCAGAATTAATTCTTTCAGCAGAAGAATCAGGCCAGTTGGAAAAATTGTCATGTTCCAGTTGCAATAGGCTAAGGGATGTCGGCTTAAGCGAGTAAGAATTTTTTAAACCAATTTTTTTCCGGGGGAGAAAAAAGTGATGAAACATTGTTTATTTTTCAGGATCATTGATGTTTCCCCTAAGTTAAAATTTTTAAAAATACAGTCTTCAAGACTAACACCCAAAATGATCAACTCAACACTAAAATCTCTTAGAAATCGTACAAATAATGTGCCCCTAACGATATCTACTTACCTTCACAGGGGAGAAGACATTTCGGGTATGCATTTTTATTTACTTTTATTACTTTTTTTTTTTTTTTAAAGGTGCAAATAACATGATTTATTTTCAGCTTTGGTTAAGAAATTAAACCGAAATGAAATTCCCCTTAAAGGTAGTATTTTAAAAATTTTTGATTCTATTAACAATAAAGTTGCAATAATCGACTGATTACCAACTAAAAAATTTCATATACTGTAGCTCTCTATATAGTATGTTTCAAAAAAGTGATTCAGACTTTTTTTCTAAGTTTTACAGATAAAGTGTTGTGTTAATTAATATGAATGATAATTTAAAGAAAGGCTCCTACCGAATATCCATAAGGAATCTGCCCCGGTGACCGATTTTGACGAAACTTTGGGAACTTGTAGGCCTCCCCTAACGACTTTTTCCGGACACGACCAAAATTTTTTCCGACGGCCCTTATGGGGAAAATACATGGGAAATGGGGTTTTTAAAAATTATTTTTTTTGAGGGCCAAAACCTGGGCCGATTTCGAGAAACTAAATATGAGGTGAAAGGGCTACCTAAGGGCTCCTTTTACCGTATTTTGAACTTCCGGAAAATTTCCGGATTTTCCGGGAAATTCGTTTTTGAAATTTTCAAAAATTTTTTTTGGCAGGTCGTAACAGCGTAGCCCAAAGCTTAGGCTTATATTATTGTAGGGTGTCCCAAAAGGGTCCATACTGACCCTATCCAAAATTGATCCAAAGTGGCTAAAACCAAGAAAAAAAATTTTTTTTATTTTCGGTCATACGGGCCATTTAAACACTATATGAGCACAATGTCTGTGGTTTTTTTACTTTCGATTCCCCCTTTTTCAGCCAAAATAAGCTCTTAGAGGCTATTTAAGTAAGCACAATTTGGGCCATTTAACCCCCCCCCCCCCCCTTCCCCCCTCCCGGTACTGAGCAAAAGTAGTATTTCTTATATTGAGATTAAATGTTTATATGACTCGTTTCATTGAAGCCAAAACTGGTGGTGTCACTTAAAGTATTTACCCGAACTATTTTTTACATCACCCCCTAACCGCCCCAGGCCCCCCCCCATAGGAAAAAAAAGATTAATATACGAAGAAAATGGACTTTACGGAGAATTTTTGCTCCACTTTTGCAGAGATAGATGAAAAATTAAACCATGGATAAAAATGGACCCAAAACAAAATCCCACGGCAATAAATTTTTTTCCGATTGTCCTTCCCTGGAAAAGTGGGGGATAATATCGAAAGGGGGGGGGGAGGAATTTTAAAAATGGTTAGATTGTCACAAAATTTGGGATACGAGGGTTTTAAGGGTCGCTGATTTCTATTCTGAAGTCAGATTTCAAAATTTCAAGATGGCGGATCTAATTTGGCGGACGCTATATAGTAGCTCACATAATTATTATGGCGCCATGCTTAAAAAAATTAAAAGATGAACATTTTCCGTATACGAGCTCCCATATGGAATTTTCGGCCATATGGAATATCGAATTTTCATCGGCCATATGGAATTTTCAAAATCGGATTTCAGAATAGAAATCAGCGACCCCCAAAACCCTCGTATCCCAAATTTTGTGACAATCTAACCATTTTTAAAATTCTTCCCCCCCGCCCCTTTCGATATTATCCCCCACTTTTCCAGGGAGGAACAATCGGAAAAAAATTTATTGCCGTGGGATTTTGTTTTGGGTCCATTTTTATCCATGGTTTAATTTTTCATCTATCTCTGCAAAAGTGGAGCAAAAATTCTCCGTAAAGTCCATTTTCTTCGTATATTAAATCTTTTTTTTCCTATGGGGGGGGGCCTGGGGGCGGTTAGGGGGTGATGTAAAAAATAGTTCGGGTAAATACTTTAAGTGACACCATCAGTTTTGGCTTCAATAAAACGAGTCATATAAACATTTAATCTCAATATAAGAAATACTACTTTTGCTCAGTACCGGGAGGGGGGAAGGGGGGGGGGGGTTAAATGGCCCAAATTGTGCTTACTTAAATAGCCTCTAAGAGCTTATTTTGGCTGATAAAGGGGGAATCGAAAGTAAAAAAACCACAGACATTGTGCTCATATAGTGTTTAAATGGCCCGTATGACCGAAAATAAAAAAAAATTTTTTTCTTGGTTTTAGCCACTTTGGATCAATTTTGGATAGGGTCAGTATGGACCCTTTTGGGACACCCTACAATAATATAAGCCTAAGCTTTGGGCTACGCTGTTACGACCTGCCAAAAAAAATTTTTGAAAATTTCAAAAACGAATTTCCCGGAAAATCCGGAAATTTTCCGGAAGTTCAAAATACGGTAAAAGGAGCCCTTAGGTAGCCCTTTCACCTCATATTTAGTTTCTCGAAATCGGCCCAGGTTTTGGCCCTCAAAAAAAATAATTTTTAAAAACCCCATTTCCCATGTATTTTTCCCATAAGGGCCGTCGGAAAAAATTTTGGTCGTGTCCGAAAAAAGTCTTTAGGGGAGGCCTACAAGTTCCCAAAGTTTCGTCAAAATCGGTCACCGGGGCAGATTCCTTATGGATATTCGGTAGGAGCCTTTTTGTTTTTTAAGTTCTGCCAATAATTGAAGCTGTAAGCTTAACTGATTTTCGTGAAACTTTTTATTTTATTTTCTCAACATGGCCTTTATTAGATATCGCTATTGCCACAATGAAAAGCACACTATGATAATGTCAATGAATTTTCTATTTATAAAAATATTGCTCAGTAGTTAGTTATGCAAAATAATAATGGTTTTATCAAAATATGTTAGTTTTACAGGGAAAAGAAAGTCATTCATAAAAAAATTAATTAGCTGAAAAAAATGAGGGTGAAAATAGTAAAATTTGTAGTGAAAGACAAGCATTATACAGAGATTGTCGTTACAGAGAGCCACTCTACAATTAATTCAAAGCGAAGCTCTTTTAAAGAAATATTAAGTAGCAGAAAGTATGGCCGCAGCCTCCCTCCGTTTTTGTAATTTACAAAATTTAGAATGAATTTTTTTTTCTACATCTAAAAATTTACCAGAGTTTTTTTAAAGTTATTTTTGCTAAAGTAAAAGAAGGCATCAATATTCTGAAAAAATACTTTAAAATGGTGCCTCGATACAATGCATTTGAAAGGCCTTATGTATTAGGAGCCATTCAAAAAATACGTAAGCACAGCTATCACAATTTTTTGCTCCTCCATCTCTCTAGGAAGCATAATAGAATATTTAATGGAAATTTAAGGTTGGAGCAAGAATCTGGAGACCCCCTCTCCCCTGGAATCAAACATAAAACTTGATTGATCCCGCATAAAAATTATTTTCACTACAATCTCCGTACAAAGCACATTCATCAATTACTTTTAGAAAAATGATCTATGATAAGTCTTAATTTTTCCAGATGAATTTCAAAAGTAGGATTTACTCCTGGGTTACTTCGGTAAAACATTTCTAAAGTCTGGATTGCATCCTGTGCTTCAGGCAGAGAAACTTTCGCAACCATTTCATTTTCATCAGTTGCATTCCACTCAGGTTCAGTCTTCACATCTTTTTCTACACTAAATCCTGCTAATGACTCCTTGCCATGCAGACTTTCAGAAATTTCAGAAAACACAGCTTCTTCAGAAACCTTACTATTTTCGAATTCTGTTTTTATTACATCACACTCCACTTCCACTTTGATCTTACTAACATCAATTCCGAATTCCTGAGATTCCCTCTCATCATTTTGTTCCAATCGATAGTTATTCTCCTCACTGTCGTTGTTCGTGTCCTCAAAAAACGGGGGGAGATACCCTGAAACATAACCTGAAGGATCGTCACCACTCACCGAACAATCAGCACTCGATGGAGGTATTTCAAAATTCCTAACCACAGCTTCATCCGTAATTTCTTTTTCATCGACAGTATTAGAGATCGAATCAACACTTTCGGAAGTTAAGCCGCACAATGCAAGACAATTTTTAATCGTTTCAGGTTTTACTTTATCCCAAGCTTGCTTTAGTAAATTCAAAGCCTCTATGCAACTGAGTTGATACCCCGTTCTAGGTTTCGATTTTCTTCTATTTATTTGGTAATCTAATAAGAGATCTCTAAAATGGTTGTGGTAATTCGTTATGACTTCATGCAAAACGGTTTTATAATCTGACGGCACTAGGATCATTTCAACGTTGTTTAATTTTGCTTCTAACTCTTGATCTGGTTTACCGACCAGAAGCAAAATTTTCCGCCCTGAACTTTGATATTCGCTGTCCCAATGTAGCACTTCCGATTTCAAAATTTCAACGGGGGTTGAAGTTTTTTTATCAGGAAAATAAATAACCGGTAAATCATCTAAAATTTCGTCGTATTTTTTACTTTCGACAACAATTAATTTCCGTTTTTCGGTCCCCGTCATATTTACACATAAAAAAATAGTCGACTGGTGAACCATAAAGTCCTCATCCTCCGAATTTTTTTCGTCGTTTTCACCAGGTTTATCTTCCGTTACTTTGTACGTTACTTCAGTTGAGTCTAAAACAAAAATATCATTTTCAGAATATCCTGATTTGATATTTTCCCAATTTTCTAACCATGCAGGGATAATCCGTGACGATATAACGTTCGTGTGATACTCAACTTTGTGCCTGTTTTTAAATCGGTCCAACCAGGAATGACTGCATGAAAAATTTTTATAACCCAATTCAGTTGCCAACTTTGTGGCTTGTAGCACAAGCATTCGACGAGTTAACAAACCATTTAATTGCTTGTTACGTTTCAGCCATTTACAAAGAGCCTCGTCTAAATCGGCCTTTTCGGCCTTCCGTAACCTTTTGGCGCTTTTCTGATTATTTTCAAACGCTTCTCTGATCTTTTTATGATTTTTCAAAATGGTCGATACCGTCGAAGAGGATAGTTGGAATTTTTGCGATATCTCAGAGTTATTTTCTCCGTTTTCGAAACATTTAATCACTTCCATTTTATCTTCGACGGAAATTTTTTTACGTTTTGTCGCCATGGTCAGTCGATATTTTTTTTAAGTAGCACAGAAAAAAAAGCAATATCAATGTAATAACCGAGTAGAATCAACGCGATCTCGCTATAACCAAGGTGAACTGGTTTCACTTAAAGCATATGCGCTTGGGCAGCTCGTTGCTATGACGACCACTTCGTTATTCACTCTGCGTAACCACTACTACCATCTGTGAATTTTCGATAGAACTAAACAACTTTTTTATTTTGCAAATGCAACGGCAGAATGAGCGAGCATTATTTTTACATATAGTGAAGGTCTTACTTAAAATCTAAAAACAATAATCCTTAATTAATTTAAGTTAATAGAACTGATACCAACTACTTACTAGTTTGGGTTTTGTTGCTGACATTTCTGCCAGAAGAGCATTTCCCGACTGGGCATATTTCAGGTTTAAGAGTTGAGACTTTGAACTGTAACAATATTTAGAACCGAAAGTTCACATGGATATTTTTATTTCTGCTTCATTCCTTAATTTCATCTACGAAACACCGTCGAAAATTTATTATACTCAGATTTATCGAGCCTGTTATTTGCCTATAAAAAAAAATATAAATGTAATATGTGAAAAAAAAAGTTTTTTCAACTTTGAGTCTGATCTAACATTTAGACCAGAAAAAAAAAAAAAAATATTTGCCTTGAAAATAAAATATGCGTTCCCGTTCGAAACATGATACAAATAAAACCTTGGACATAATTTTTTTTTTTTTAACAAATACTTGCATTCAACTGAAAAAATAAAATATGTGCAAGTAGGTACAACCCGCCATTGAAAGTATAAGAATTTTTTTTACAGCAAATTAAACTACTACTTAATCAAATAAAATCAAAATATACTTACATTTCATTAATGAGTTTTTCAAGTCTTAAATGCCCCTCATTCAAAATTTCAATTAATTATAATAATTACAAATAAAAAAAAAAAAAATTGTAGTTTAATTTATTTTTTCGCGGTTTTATTTAAAATACGCCGTTATATCGACCCGTTTTCAAGTTTCGAAAACTTTATCGAATTACTACAAAACCGGCGAAAAATACAACGAATACGGTTAAGTAAATGAACGATCAAAAAATTTTGAAAGTCATTGTCCTCATTAATGTCTTGCATAAAGTAAAAAGGAAAAAAGTAAAATTTTTAAACTTCCATTTATAATTTGAAAGTAACAGCCGAAATATAATATAAATCGTGAAATTTATATAACTGATCTAGTAAATACAATCTGATATAGGAAAAGATTTGGCAAAAAAAGAACAACGCATTTTACAAATGCTTCACAAGAAAATTAAAAAACAGATGGGTCTTTTAAATAAAATTAAATTGGGCGTTGATCACTGTAGAATACGATATATAGTCAGTAAGTATCCATTGTCTGCTTACTAATCATCTTCAATAGTCGATGGTTGCTGATTTGATAGCGAATAACTGTTTAGAGCTTTGCTCAAAGCTTCTTCATCTTTATTCGTAATAAACGAAACGAAAAAGAGATTAGTTTTAAAGAAAAATTAAAATTCATTTCAAAAAGATTCCATGACTTTAAGATTACCTGATGATTCTTCGTCGGATAGAGATTTTGGCGATAAACGACATCCCCGGGCCAAATAACCCTTCATTTTTCCCGTGGATGCAAGGATCAAACCTAGGAATGGCGGCGAAGGAGATAATGGCCTTAAATAAATAAAATTAATTAAAGCGATAATTTTTGATTCTCATCGCGTTTCACATGTTCAAAAACTTACCTGGACAAATACTCAGGGTGAAACTGAGTAGCAACAAAATAAGGATGACCAGTTAACTCCAAAACTTGCATCCTTTGACCTGCTGGATCTTGCCCAACAAATCTTAGACCGGCTTTTTGAAACATATCTACGTATTTGGGATTAACCTCGTACCTATGACGATGTCTCTCTTCGATTTTGTCTTTGTTACCGTACAATTGTTCTAAAATAAAAAAATTTATAATTAATAACTGCATTTAATCAGATACCACTTTGTGTAATTTTTTTTTACGTACTAATTACGGAAGGCCCGCTTTGGAAGACTGTTTCTCGTTTGCCAAGTCGCATAGTACCTCCTAACTGACCAGGGTTATGTTCAGGCATATCTATGACTACTTGAGTATTGGTATCGGGATCGATTTCACTGGAATTGGCCTCTTTCATATCCAAAACATTCCTAGCAAATTCTATAACAGCAGTCTGTAGACCAAGACAAATACCTACAAAAAATAATATTATTAATTTTAAAATTAAATATACGTTACAAAATTTTTAAATAAAATTAATTTTAAATCGAATTCATTTGAACTGAAAATTCTTTTAAATGCCCAATTTAAAAGCTGGATAAGAACCATAAAACTTCAACCAATTGGAGATTGAAAATGTTGGGCGGAGATTTAAAAAATATATGAAAAGAATAGCTTAGCCTAGCCTGACGTCGCTTTATTATAACTTTATATTCTAATGCTTCCGCTTATTAGCCAAAATTTCTGTTAAGGCCTGTGAATTGTACTTAAAATAAGCTAATTAAACGGTATCGGTTTTTTAATCGGTTCGGAAGCCAGCAATTGAAGTCTGAGTGTCAGGTCACTGACCTGCTGATCAGACGTAAGTCAGATGTTCAAATTGAAATCTGAACGTTAGGTCACTGACCTGCTGATCAGAGGTTAAGTCTGAAATTCAAATTTATATTACTCCTGCAGCGTCTAATTGAAGCTTTTCTCAGTCTCAAATTTAAGTAAATGGGCGAGTGGAGTTCATTGGTAAGACTCTCGATTCGCACGCAGACGGTCCGCGATCAAGTCAAGTTTATACCATACATTCATACCTCTTGATTATTATTATTATATTAAATTCAAGTAAATTTTTAACCTTGAAAAATAAAATACCTAAGAAGGGTTTTTGTTTTTCTCTGCACCATTTACAAGCCGCAATTTTCCCTTCAATGCCACGTTTTCCAAAGCCTCCGGGTACGATAACTCCATCGCTTTTACAAAGTTTCTCCCATGCTTGATGATATAACACGGGATCGCTGGAAATCGTAGCTTCTTCTAAATTCGTTGCTTCAACGAACTAAAAAAAAAAGAAAAAAAATCAAGTTAGATTTTTGGAAAACCTTATCGGAAATCCAAATGAATCAAAAGATTGTTAATGAACAAATTAGTAAAAACAACATTAGAAACGTCAGCCTTTCGATTAAAATGATCCCGGGAAAAATAATATTGAGTCAGATATTTTCTTTACTGAGCATCATTACCTATCATATTCATGAAACAAGATACCTTATCAACCTATACTACGATTGGTAAATGGCATTATATTACTACAGAAATTCTTTATTAATGTTTAATTTGAGATGAGGTATTATTAAGATAGTTTTACATTCCATTCTCCCTTTCATTTACGACAATACTGCCTGCCGTATAAAATTAACAAAACATTGACTTTTATTAAATTGTTTTTAAATGGCATTAGAAATCTTACCGTTAAATCTAATTTATACCCGCATGATGTTGAAGCATGTTGGAGAGCTTTCGTAACAGACGCATAAGCATCTTCTAATTTTGTATACTTTCCGACCAAAGCAATATTAACGGATTCCCTTAAACGGTCGATTCTAAAAACAAAAAACAACACAACGAAAATAGCATTTTGCTTAAGAAAAAAATAATTTTCATTCCAACTACCTTGTTGCTAATTCTCTCCATTTAGACATAAACTTTCTAGGTAAAGGCATAGGTATTTGTAACTGCAGCCTTTTACTAAAGAAGTTTACTATTCCCTGACTTTCCATTAACAAAGGGACTCTATAAATGGATGATAAATCATGAATGCAGATGACCTAAAATAAATTAGAAAAACTAATGTTGGTAAATCTTTGAAAACGAAAAAAAAAATCGTAACGAATTATAACATACTTGTTCTGGCGGAACATGGCAAAAATTTGATATTTTCTCTTTCACTTCTTGGCCAATTTGTCGCTCACTTCTACAAACAATTAAATCAGGGGATAATCCTAACCCTCTAAGTTCGCGTACACTCGATTGTGTTGGTTTGGTTTTGGGCTCACCGGTTGCTTTTGGCTAGAAGAAAAAAAACCAACCATAATAAGAGTAATAAATAAAATATCACAACACATTCTCATTTGCCTCAAGATGAACTACAACATGGGGGTGTCAAAAATATAAGCTTCTAATTTTTTTTTAAATTCCTAAAACAAAGCAATTTTTGACAAATTTGCAAACGTTAAAAAAAAAAAAAAAAAGAATCATTAAAACAGGATACAAATCATACATCATGCTTTCTTTTCCCGAGAAGAACAGATACATACCGTGTTGAAATTCCACGGCAAAATCTGTGGGAGGAAAATGAGACTGTGTCAGAGGATGCAATAACTTTCATGTAATTTTTTCTAATAGTTAATATTTAGGACAAGGTTCTTTTAAGATAAGGCTCAATTATTTAACACTACTCCTGTGAAAATTGTTGTAAAAGTTTTAAAAGTGAAAAAATAAATTACCTGAGGAACTAAAGAAACATGAACACAGCAAAAATTTTCTCTTTGAACTCGGAATTGAAATTGTCTAAAAGCTTCCACAAATGGCATCCCCTCAATATCACCTATTGTTCCACCTAGTTCAACTATGCACACATCAGGTTTTGTATCTGGATCATCTTGATTTACCGGTTCACTTGCAACTCGAGCTACCCATTCTTGAATGGCATCAGTGATATGTGGAACCACTAAAATAAAAAAAGATATCAATGTAATACGTTTAAAAAAAAATATATATATATATAAACTACAATTGCTAGTAACAAACCTTGAACTGTTTTTCCTAAATAATCTCCTTTCCTTTCTTTATTTATTACATATTGATAAATTTTTCCAGTAGTAATATTATTGTCCCTATGTAAAGTTACGTCCAAAAATCGTTCATAGTTTCCTAAATCTAAATCAACTTCACTGCCATCATCCAAAACATAAACTTCCCCTAAAATTAAAAAAAAAATAAATAGAAAAATGAGATTGTTATAAGGAATTTCACCATGCAAGGAATGTTTAAGAGGCTATATTTAATAATGGCTTCAACGTGACAAACTTCAATTAAGTCCAAATAACAAGTTTTTTTTTCTTAATTTTGAAGGAAACTTGCCAATTTAAATAAAATTGACCTTGATTAACCGAATTTTTTAAATGACAGCATACAAAAATCAACAGAAAAACTGAATAAACGAATAATACTTCTCAAAACAAAGAAATAATTTAAAATACCATGCTCATATGGCGAAAACGTTCCCGCGTCAATGTTAATATAAGGATCAATCTTAATCGACGTTACATTGATGCCGCAAGATTTCAATATTGTTCCAAAAGAACTGGCTATAACTCCTTTTCCTACACCGCTAATAACACCACCAGTTACGAGTATATACTTCATTATTATAAGTTAATTTTTACTGAGTCTTAACTAATATTAAATAAATAAATAAACAATACAAAAAGATTTAAAAATGAAACACTCTCGCATGCCGCGAGTGCTTTGACGAAAAATATGATGATGGTCGATAGATTTACCGGTTTATACGTCTTGTGTTCGGAAACACAACTGAATAATATAGTGACATAAGTTAAACATAGGCGAACAAGATAGAATTGAATTTACGAACACATGCGATTTTGCACTTCCGCCGATTGCTAAAGGGCCCTGAAAATGTGTAAAACTTACGTGTAGTTTTCATTTATTTATGTGCGGTCGTGGACATTATTCTTAGTGTTTTAATGATTTAAAGGATCAGTTGTAAATATACAAAATGATGATAGAAGGAGTGTTTGACGATTTGACGCGCATGAATAAGCGCCAGGTATAGAATTTACAAAAATTAACCTAAACCGGTAACCGTATTGTTACCTGTCAATAACACAACATTTGTTTTTCAGTTTTATTAATATAATAAATTATCTTTCAGTTCCTGTACCAGGTACTTAGCTTTGGTATGATAGTATCTTCAGCATTAATGATATGGAAAGGACTGATGGTAGTAACTGGAAGTGAGAGTCCCATAGTAGTTGTATTAAGGTTTGTCTGATTCTTTGTACATTATATAGCCAATAATATGGAGAAAAACCATTGCTCATTACAATTTATTTTTAGTGGGAGCATGGAACCTGCATTTCATAGGGGAGACTTATTATTTTTAACAAACTACCAAGAAGAACCAGTCAGAGTTGGTGATATAGTTGTCTTCAAAGTAGAAGGAAGAGATATACCAATTGTACATAGGGTTATTAAACTCCATGAAAAGTATGTATGAAACGAGGAGAACTTGTTTAACTGATTTATAGCCAAAGTGCTGATTTCCCATAATAGTAATTATAAATGTTTAAACTGCAACTACAATGATGCTGCTATAAGAATAAAAGAATCTGCTTTGGCCAGAAAATCAGGTTTATGCAGCCTCCTCCTTGTAATTAAACAGTAGCTGAAGTCTATTTAATTATTAATGCCATTTTTTTTTTTTTTAGAACGAATGGAACTGTTAAATTTTTAACTAAAGGAGACAACAACAGTGTTGATGATCGAGGATTATATGCACCTGGGCAGCTTTGGTTGACAAAAAAAGATGTAGTTGGACGGGCTAGAGGCTTTCTACCACATGTGGGAATGGTCACAATATGTATGAATGAATATCCAAAATTCAAAGTATGTATATAATTTTTTTTCCAATAGAGCAATTTTATATTTAATAAACCAAATTTAATTTTCAGTATGCAGTATTAGCATGTCTGGGATTATACGTTCTAGCCCACAGAGAATAGTGAAAGTGAAAAAAATTAAACGATTTGACATGAACTACTGCCAAATGTGTTTGCACAACTTTTATACAAATAAATCTTTTTTTTATAATTACTAAATGGCTTTTATAAATGTTTATCAGTCATTAGTTTTTGATCAGCAACCAAATAAATAATTTTCAGTGTATCAAAAAAAAAAAATTAATATTGTCTTAAAATCAAAACTTTATTGATGTAAATACACCATTGCTATTCAATAATTAAGAAAGTGATATTATTTGTGATTTGTCTGCAATTAAAATCAATTCAGCAGCTTGTTGTCTCTTTGAGATGCTGTGATTATTTTATATTACGAGAAGTAAAATATGTGCATAAAAAAAAATTACTGGGCAAAATGTTTTATGTTTGAAAATTTATAGACTGAAATTGAAAACACCGTAAATATTCATAGACTGTATATACATTTCTTGTCAAAAAGAATTCCTTTTTACTTTTCATTTCTTTTTTCATTTTAAATTTTGATTCCCAATGGATTTAACAAAGAATAAATGTTGACTTTTACTGAGGCTTGATTGGAATGACTGCCCAGGCATTTTTGAATCTTAGTTTTTCGGAATAGCAAAATGAAGTTTTTGCATACAAGTTATAAGTATAAGAAGAAATAATCTTAACTAAATTGATTTTTGAAAGTAAAATCAAGAACATTAAAAAAAAAAAAAATTAAAAAAATGCAGGCAATAAATCAGCCTTTGTCTACAGTATGTTAATTTTCTTATTTTTGATTTGTGATTGATTAGTAGTTGAATGGAAGACATGGAAAAAAATCCAGGATATTTGCTTAATTCATTTCCCTACTGTATGATTTTTTTTAAAACGTCTAATAAAAAAAATTCATTTTATTTAAATGATTTTATTTTACATGGTTGTTAATGGTCCATATCGTCCATTTTTTAAGAGCACATGATTGTAGAGAAGAATTAAAAATTTTGAGTTGTTCGTCCGAAATTAAAATTTTCCTTTGTCTGAAAAAAATTTGGCACGTTTAGTTTATAAAAACTAAAAAGCAAAAAAATTCTTATATAAAATAAAAAAAAATGATTCAGATGGCATAGATTTGTCTTCTGCAAATGTGAATTAAAGTCAGAAAAAATGATCACATCTAAAGTTTCAGATGAAGGGGTTTTCAAACCTTATGGAACTTAAATCGCGGTTCTGTTTCTTTTCCTGTAACTCAGCTATAAATGAAAATTTCTTTTCTGGACAAAAATCATAACTTTGTTTTATTCGCGGCTAGAAACCAGTTCTCAAATTTTTATAATAAGTTTTTGATAGCGGATAAAGAATGTTTTCTTTACCGAGAAACATAATTCGGCTAAAATTCAGGCTTTGGACATAAATTTTCAGAACCTGTAATTTTTCAATGCCGAGAAGTTGGGTCTTTCTTTTTTTGTTAAATTCTCTAGTACAGCTATACAGCATGCAATAAACATGCACTAGTCCATTACATTTTAAGTTACTACAAAAGTAGAGATTTTTTTTTTTTTTTTTTTTTTTTTTTTTTTGCAAACAGTTCAAACCTTATAATTCATTCCACTGGCCTAAGTTTTAGCTATGGTAATTAATAAATAATTAAAAATATTCTGCACAATCTCCAAAAAAAAATATTCACTTACCATTTTCTTAAATTCAAAAATGAGGATTCTACGATGCTTCTTTATCACTTGTTATCGTCAACGTTATGTCAAGACCAGGCACGTTAACAGGGCCAGCGAACCCATTATGAGGAAAGCTTTTCAAAAATTGGAAATAATCATCCGGTAATGCAGATTCTTTCGCTCCTTGCAAAATCGTTTCCAAGTAAATTCTGGATGGTCTTCTTTCCAATGGGAGCAAAGACGCCGAAGCGTATGGCTCCGGCAAATCTATCAATTGATAAACGCGACACTCACGGACATCACCGTCCGGTGTCGTTACTTTCACTTGCAAGACTTTGTATAAATTGTCCAAGACACCTTCTTGCTTGTCTAAAATGTCCATTTCCGAATTGTGTATTTCCCATATGGCTCCCCAGACATATTTACCAGGATCTTGGACGATGGTAGCCGTGCATCCTCCCCACCTTGACGAATGATGATTAAAATCAAATCGGAAATCGTTTAATTTACCGATTCCTTTTCTGACTGCTGACGTATTATTGATGCGGATTCTTTTCGCTAGCAAATTACTTCCGTAACCGAAGTAAAGGAATGTCCCAGCCAATTTAGACATGCTAAAAGCTTATCTGAAAATAAAAATAAAAAAAAGGTAATATTATAGTAGAAATATATTTATAAATTTTTTAAGGTACGTGACTGAGCCATTATGGGATTGCAGGTTGTTTTACGATTTAAGGAGCCATTCCGAAAGATGAAATTATGGAGCCATTAACTGTGGAAACAATTTAACCAAATTGATTCGGCTAGTTTAAAATGTTGTATAAAAAAAAAGTAGAAAAAACATTTCCGCGCTCAAATGAATATCAAGGTATATTTTCTCCGGTAGGAACATTCGGAAGAGAGAGGCTATTCTTTTCCTTTCTTGATTGGCAGCTGTCAAAGTCAAAAATATTGCAAAACAACTTTTGGAAATATTTTCGCGCACTGTGAGAAAAAAAAAATTAATTAAAAAATCAATTTTTTTTTTTTTTTTTTTTTTTTTTTTTACAGCCTAAGGAGACAATTTCAACTTTGTTGAGTAGGCGAGTAATTCTTAACTTAGTTCAATTTAATCTCTTGTGATCACCATTTCGTTAATTGACTTAGGTTAGTTAAAAGTAATCAATATCAACGAAGGCGTTTTGAAACCATTATTTTCTTCGCAATTTAAAGTTATAAAAAGAAAATTAATAATAAAAAAAAAATGTTTTTCTAATTAGATCATTTCGCTTAAATTTTAAACGCACTGAATTTAGTTTCCGGCTGGTCGAAAAAGGTTCACAATTTAAACAAAAAGAAAGGAAAGAAACCTGTCAGTGCTTGTTCATTTTGTAACACAAATCCAGCCACAGATAAAAGGGCAATACCCTAACCCAAGAAAAAGTGACTTATAAGTTGGGCCAATACTTCATAAAAACTTACAACAACGTTATAAGTTTTATTATCATTCTTGTTATAAGTTTTTATAACGTATTGGCCGTACTTATAACCCACGGGTTCTAGGGAATCTGTCCCGGAAAAGAGGCGCCCCTGTTAACGAACACAATAAAATGCAATTCCCAGAAAACTTGTTAACAGTGCAAGCGAGGTGCAAACATGAAGCGTCATCTTAATAACACTGAATAAACAATAATTCGTGCCATATAGACGAGCTAATCACCGTGCAATTATTTGTATTCTTTTTTTTTTTTTTTTTTTTTTTTTTTGCTTGATGATTAACTTGTCACCCGTCCATCAGAGTTCGTGCGATGGGTCGAAAACCTTTTGCTCTTGCAAAATTATACTATTTTGTCGCAAGCATATAATATTACTGTATATTTACTTTTTTTTTTTTTTTTTTTTTTTTTTGCAGTGATATAAAAGCGATATTTAAAAAAAGTAAATTTATGGAAGCGGCTTTTAAGATTAAATCAATGTGGACGTTTAAATCATATTTCATGTTCATGCTATTCCCGCAAGCACGACATCTTGACATAGAATTTTTTTGAGGGATGAAAAAAGTTTAATTTGACAATAAAAATAGACATAGGATTTTTCGTTTTCAAATTAAATGGGAAGAATTTTATATTTTTAGATTTACGTATTATAAAAAAAAAAAAAAAAATGTCAGCTTTACTATGAGTAAAAGTTAGCCTTGGGGATGTTTACCTTTTTAATTTTCAGTTAATATTTATTAAAAAAAAAAAAAAAAAAAAAAAAGGGGGGGGGGGTAGACTAGGAAATGATTTTATTCTAATAGGAGATGTAAAAACCATATTGGCAAAGAAAGGCCTGCTGTGTATGTTTTTCTCTTGGTAATTGGAAAACTTATTTAAACATTTTTATTACAACAACAACATTCAACATTTATGTCAGGGAGACATAATTCATTAACATTTGGAGGCCGAGAGGTAGTGTCTAGTCTTGGCGATTCCGTAACCAAGGGAAAGAATGGTCCAGAGCCCTCCTGAGCTCCTCTGAGTGCAGATATAAATAATTAATTTTGAAAGATTAATCTCGAATAAACGCATAGTGTAATATGCTGGCCTGTAGACAGAATGATGAACCAGAATTAAAAGGCTCAGAATGGCTTTTTATATCGTGGAAGATAGGGATAATCCATAAATCAGGTTTCAGGTAGGGCGTAAAAGACAGCCCCCCCTGGCGGCTCCTTTGGCTACGGACCCTGCAATGTGCATTCGTGTAGTAGGAATCGTTCAAAGAATTTATCTTTGACTGACTGCTGATATTAATGTTTCGCACTTTGACATTTTGCAGCTGCAGGCTGCAAAATCAGAGAAAGTTATTAGCCATATACGACTTCTAGTGGCCTTTTTTTAATATTATTTATCGTTAAAAACAGTAAAAAAAAAAAAAAAAAGTAATAATACCAATTTGAATAAGTACGTCAACCCCATTAAATGTGAGTTTTCAAAAATAATTAGAATTTTATAATACTTTTCCTAATTTTTAAATTTTCTAGGTTTTCTTTCAGGTGGAAAAATTTGTCGACAGGTTTGATATTTACATCGACAAGGATGTCAAGAAAGAATTAAAAGAATTAAACTCGGCGAGAGTAGTCGCTTGTAATAGTCTTAAATCTCTTTTTAAGCACAGTTTTTTAAAAAAGTGCACATTGGAGGGAAAAAAAGGAGAAAAGAGGGTCCCCAAAGACGCCCTAAGAGCTATAAGAGGTTTGTTATCTCAATTTATTATTCCCTTCCTTTCCCCATTAATTTTTTTTTTTAATGACTATTTCTTTTTTAGAATTTGTTAGAGGATGGGAGCTAGAACAAGGACTTAAGAGTGAACAATTTGCGTCGCAATTACCATTGACGACGGCGATGACGGCTTCTCTATGCCGCTTAAAAAAGCCGACTAAAAAGCCGACCGAATAAAAATCTTTAAATAATTTTTTTACCGAATAAAAATTCTTTAATTTTTTTATGCTGCTTCTCCATTATGGCTCAAAATTAATTTTCAAAATTTCCGGAAGTACTGTGCTTTAGTTATTCTATGAATTTTCGACCATGGATTAAAAATACAAAAAATGCAATGTAATAAAAATGGCCGACTCCATTTTTAAATCTAGGGTTAGAAATCCATAGAATAACAAAAGCACAGTACTTCCGGAAATTTTGAAAATTAATTTTGAGCCATAATGGAGAAGCGGCATAATTACATTTTGAATAATTAATTTTTTTTTTTCAATTTCATTTGTAACAGAATAAATTTTTATTCTGTTTATTCGTTATTATTTTAATTTTTTTCAACTGTAGGCCTACGTCATAAATAAATTTCAAATAAAACAAGGAATATGAATTTAATATGAATTTACTATAAATTTAACATCGATTTTTCGGACATGAAAACATACGAAAGTAATATCGAATTAATATTATAGAATTAATACACGAATTAATATGAAGGTAATATCGAATTTATATGAAAATATTATTGCTTTTATATTTCAAGAGTGATACTGGAGACCTTTCAAACACATGAAATGAATATTCAATTAATAAGAAATTGATATTACATTTATATTTAATTAATATTACCTTCATATGTTTTCATGTCCGAAAAACGGTGTTAAATTTATATGAATTCATATTAAATTCATATCCTTTTTTTTTATATGAAATTAATATAAAAATTTTCACGCGGGTCGAACGGAAAAGATAATCAAGGTACTGCTACCTGGAGTTTAAAGTGCACAGTACAACTATGGCACAAGACTGCATTTCTTTCATATTCTTTTACTTGTTTCTACTTGTGGCACATCCAAACAATTGATCATAAAAACGGTGACTAACTTCAAAGCTTTAAAGATTAAGATTAGTCTTTCATTAGTCATCATTTTTCCTAAAAATAATTTTTCATAATTTTTTCCCTAAAACTATTCTCTCCTAATTTTTTTTCCCCCCCAAGTTTTTAAAAAAAAGCTTCTCCGTTAATGGAAAAAAATGAAACTTTATTAATTTTTATAACTTATAAAAAAAAAATTATAGAATCGATATTTTTGATTTACACTTTAACACTTATGTTGGCAGTGTCGGACTGGCCCACCGAGATACCGGGGATTTCCCGGTGAGCCGGTAGGACCAGATGCAAAAAGCGCCGGTAAAATTATCCGTCTCTTAAATCACTTAATTAGTAAAATTTTTTTTAAAATTAATTAATTTTTTTTTTTTTTTTTTTTTTTTTTTGCCTTTTGAAAGTCGTGTGGCACTCTTTAAGAGCCAGTCCGGCCGTGAATGTTGGAAAAGAAGTTGATGGCTTTTGGGATGTGGGTATACTAGTGGCGTCATTTGGAGGTCTTTGGGAGAGCACTTGCCCTCTTCAGCTTGTTTTGCCCCCTAAAACGTTTTTCCTTTCATAAGGTAAGTATAGGAATCAAATCTTTTCCCCCCTTAAGATGGGCATGCCTGTCCATTAGGGGGCCCCTTTTTTCGGTAATTTTTGAATTTCAAATCGCGTACCCCGTAAATGTTCCTCCTTGGTGTACTAATAAACCCGATTCTTTTAAAACCACAGGAAAACGCCATGTTTTGTGAGTAAAAAATTGAGCTACGACTTGAGCTTAAAGATTTGACCTTTTCCAAAATTTGACTTAGAAGCTCGAACATTTCTATCACGTCATTCGAAATGAAAAGTACCGTCTCTTTCAGCTTCTGATGAAGGGAAAAATCGAGGGTAAACATAATTAAAGTCGTAAGAGACCTTCCTACCTCAAGAATTTCAGGGATGGTTTAGTGTTGATTCTTTGAGTCTTTTTAGCAGGGCTGCACTTCGATTACTTTTTATTCGGAATCGGAATCGAAATCGGAATCTGCTATTTCAAAAGTAATTGGAATCGGAATCGGAATCCTTGCTTTTTTTGAAGAAATATGAATCGGAATCGGCATCGGCATCCAAAAAAATATTTTCGATTCAGATTGACTTAAAAATCACTAGAATACCGTTATTACAGTTATCAATTTTGGTTAAAATCGGAATCAGCATCGTTAAAAAAATTTGTTTGTTGGAATCGGAATTAGAAACTTTTTTCCACCTTTCGGAATCGGAATCGGAATCGTAATCGTAATCGGCATTGCAGCCTTGCTTTTTAGAGCGGTGGCATCCAAAGTGATGATAGCCAATCTCCGTCGCGAACCCGGTACTTAGAAGAAGACGTCGATTTCGTTCAAAATTTCAAAATAGCATCATTGACACCTGGTCAAGGGCTCCAAATTTCATAAATCTGAATACCACACGATCCGAAGATGTTAAGATTATCTTATGAAAAATGCAGGTTAAATAAGATTCTTGTATTCGCAACTTCGGAAAAACATCCGACAACGATACTTCAAACCATAAAATTACGCAAAAAAAAAAAAAATTAGTAGTACTGTATTTACAAAAATTTAAAATGAAATCAAAATTCCCACAAAATAAGTAAACTGCATGTCACAGCTGTACGAGAAAAAGAAGAACTGTCTGCTAACTGAACAATTTTTTTTATCTTTTGTCATTTAAATTACGTAAATGGGATAAATCAGTCATACGGGCAATTAAAAAATTTATACGCTAAATTTTTATCGTGACAATGGCAGTCCAGGAAGATCAATATTCAGGGAAAAAGAAATTAAATATTCATACATTGTTTTCTCTGATTCAACGTTTCACATGTTGTTTAAATATTATGGGAGATCGTTTCCGCGCGCCGACAAAGGACCATTCGAGCACCCACCCCGATAAATGCTTTTTAGACAAAATACTATTGTAATAAATCAGAGTAAACGACGACAAATTTGGTTAGATCACCTACCGTGAAAACGAAATTTATAAAAAATAAAAAGCAGGCATGAGTTAAGTAATGAATACGTAATTAAAAATACGAGTCATTTACCGCGGTGATTAACAAGTTGACGTTAAACGCTTTCTACAGGATGCCACGTATTAAACAGGCGATAAAATTTTTCTTTTTTAATTAATTTTCTCTGTATGACGATGATTGGACATATTTAACGAGAGGAATCGCCTTTCGATCTTTTTTTTTTTTCTTTTTTAATGCCACGGCACGACGGCGTATGACTTTTAACATCGATGGCATTCGTTTTTCATTTTCTGCCGAATTGCGCTATGCTATTAATTAATTTATGAGATCGAGTGGAAGTCTCTTATCAATAAAAGTGTGTGGATACCTAAGTAGGTACAGCTATTCAAAAAAAATCTTTGTTTTGAAAAAAAAAAAAAAAAAAAAGGTAATGGCAATCATCAAAGTTGAAAGAAGAGTCATTTTCCTTGTTGCATTGGAAAAATTCTTGACGTGGTCTTATAGAAAATACACCATGTGATACAAGGTTAATGGGAAATCCGACAGCCGAAACGGTGAGCGGCTGAAGCAAGCAAAGACTTTTGGAAAAATATATGGAAGCATTTCTAAACTCCTAAAATTATGTTGCTAAAAATTTTCTTTAAGATCTTTTTCAATTTTATTTAGGGGTTTCTCTCCCCTCCTCTCCCCCCGAAAAACTGGAGCTTGGTTTTTCTGGATTTCATCCAGTTCTGAGTTTGTTTCTTAAAAATGTAAAGAAAATTGAAGTGACTCCTACTGTTCATACCAGTTCAGCTGACACTGGCGAGTGGCGACCTGTTAAACAACTCAGAAAACAACCACAAACTTAACCAACGAAATTTTTCGATATCTACCATATAAAAAAATCATACTGGCATTTCCCTATGTAGGACTGCCTCTTTGGGGTACGTTTCCACTCCTCATTATTTTATTTAAAATTTTAATATTAAAAACATGCTTTCCTAACATTAACAATAATAAAAACCCTTGAAAAAGAATATGCTTAAAAAAATTTTCTTTACGATAATGCGAGCAAAAAGATATAATAAAAATAATAAAATCCTAACACCAAAGAGTTCAAAATTTAAACAATGAAACGATTTAAAATTTTTAGGATGCAAATTCATTATAGAATGTTGGACCAACATGTTGGTACAACAAGCTGGACAAACATGTTATACCAAATTGTTGGAATGTTGGGCGAACTTGTTGTACCAACATGTTTGACAAGTCAACTAATCGTTTATTTCAGAATTTATTCCTACGCCACAATTAGTGTGGAATGTTGATCTAACAAGTTGGTACAACAAATTGGTGCAACATGTTGGACCAACAAATTGGACCAACATTCCACACTAATTTCGGCGTAGGGGTGCAAATTCACTATGGAATGTTGTACCAACATGTTGCACCAACTTGTTGTACTAATATGTTGGTTCAACATTTCATAGTGAATTTGCACCATATTGTAGAATTTACTCCTGCACCAAATTTAGTGCGGAATGTTGATCAAACAAGTTGGTACAACATGTTAATCCAACATCCCATTGTGAATTTGCACCCTAGGAGTAAATTCTGCAATAATCAATTCGTTTGTTAAGGTATCTTTTTTTTTTTTGCTCGTTTTTGGTCAAAAAACTCAAATTTTTTGATAAAAATATAATTTTTTTTCTGGCTCGAAAAAAACTTAAAACCGTTGATAAAAAAAAAAGTCAAAAGTTGAAAAAAATTATTTAAAATTTTAATTAAAGTCTTCAAAGTTAAAATTTTAATATTAAAATATTGTTTTGCTTAGCTCATATTCTTGGCACATTTTATTTTAAATTTCCAAGTTCTAGTTTTTGTTCATGTAGTCTAATTTTAATATTTTAAAAAAACGACGAAAATTTAAAAATAAGTTAAATAAAATTTCAAGAAATTTTTAAGTCCTTGCTTTAGTAACTAAGTTTCTTGAAAATTTACAAGAAATTTTGTAAGTCCTTGCTTTTGTTCATGTCGTCTAATTTTACTATTAAAAAAGCCAAAAGTTAAAAAAAAGTCAAAATACTATTTAAAATTGAACTTTTTTAAAATTAAAATTTACAAGAAATTTTTTTAAGTCCATGCTTTTCGTTTTTGTCGTCTAATTTTTAAATAAAATTTTAACTGTAAATTTCTTACTTAAAAAAACAGAGAAAATTTTTTAAAAAAGTTAAATAAAATTTTTGGTGCGAACAGATCGACACCCGGACAGACAGATTTCTCAGGACCGAGCCCCAAGACGTAGTCCTATGTCAAAATAAGGAAATAATACCCTTATTCATTCCTTTTATAAGACTGCTCTAGCCATTCAATGCGAAAACCTTTTATCGAAACAATCGATATCACAGTCTCAACTGTCATTCATATAGGAAAACCAGAAAACGAAAAATGGAAAAAGATTCTCGACAGAAGAGAAAAAAAAAAGTAATTGAAAACCTCGGTTGCACCGCTCGGTTATATCTTTGAAGCATAAAAATTTGCAACCTAGTCCAACTAAATTAAAAATTTTAAAAAAATTATTAAAAACGTTTTGCTGAACAAACGAATTTTCCTATTAAAAAATCTATGACGTTTAATCTCAAACGATTTTTATGAAATGACGAATAAAGATGCGCCCCTGAACCAATAAATTTTAAAAATATCGTGCAACCGATTTCGAAAATTGGAAAATTCCAAAAAAAAAAAAAAAAGGAGGAAAAATAGGAAAAAAGGAGATCAACGAAAATGAAATACTGACATTGGGAAATATGAGTTATTGGGACAAGATGGTCCGTGCACGGCACCAGCCAAGATCCATGCACTTAGTGATCGTAACATTCAGCCCACCGACTCTTCCGTTACATAACTAATATCTAAAAACCGTAAGTTCGCTTTATAATCATCTCTTATGCTCTTCTTTTGTTTTCCATGTTTCACTTTCGTTCTTGTATATGTTATTTTTTCTCCATATATACACCGTTTGTTTGTTTTTCTCGATTCAAAGAGAGATCATAATCGATGACCTTTTTACTATTTTAGGCTGGATACTTGAAACGGTTCAAGTATTAAAATTTCAGAAGTTACCCTTTTGGATTCCCTTATGAAGTTTTTTTTTTCTTTTAGTATGGGAATGATTTAAAATCCGCCTTTAAAAAAAAGAAAAAAAAACTGTTTGGATCGTGATCGTTTTCGTGATGCCTCTGACTTTCTATTTAAGGTCATAACCACTCCACCTTAAAAAGGAATTGAACTTTTTTTTTTCTCCGTTTTCGGAACTGGAAGATGCGATAAACCGGTTGTCATTTTTAGCACGGGGGAAAATTTGCATTTTTCGATATTTTAAGCAGGGGCGAGTCAAGGTGGAAAAGTTTCATCCAAAATATCTGGTGAAGCAACTTCCTAAGATGTAAGGAGCTGTGAATAACTGATACAGGACACTCCGTTTCGAAAAAGTTTTACAAGGAAACTCCCAGGACTTTCCTAGAAAATTTTAAATGTTTCTGAAAATCAAGGTGCACTACAAGGGAAGTTAAGTGTAAAATGTGAATTAACCTTTTCCGGATGAAGTTTGGAAAGATATTTTTACGTCCCGACCGATTTTTTTTTTTCTTTTTTTGGAAGGCTCTTTGATTTATAAAATTAATTAGTTAGGCCAAAGAAATAGTTTAAGAGAAGGCTTCAGCAGGGACGTAGCGATAACTATTCGGAGGGGGGGCGTCAAACCGAATTTTGCCGACTAAAAAATTTTGCCGACTGCGACTTTTTAATATTTTTTTAAATTAAAGCTATTTTAATTACACCGAAACTTAAATTCTGGGTGTCTACTGATTAATAAAAGCGAAAATATAGGACTTTATAGGTCCATTTTTAAAAAATATCGGACCCAAAAGCTTTTTTGCAGACTTTCTCCAGAGCAAAAGGGTTTCTTAGATAACTTCTATGTCATTGTGCCATTTAAAACCTAACATGAGTTAATCCTCGTTTTGTCTAGACATTTAAAGCCTAAATAATTTTAATTGGCAAAAATCGAGCGAGGCCCAAGGCCGAGCGAGAAAAATTTTGTAAAAAATTTTATAAAAATATGAAAAATTAAACCCATGCTGACTTCTTGTGGTAAAAGTATGGGAGGATTATAGGACTTCATAGGAATTATTATAGGACAGTAGATACCCTGAAATTTTAATGCGGCGTCCGGTCTTTTTTACCATTGACCAAACTTTTAAGACACCACTTGCTTTGACATTTTGAATTAATTTCAAAAAAAAATTAAAACGAAAAAAATATAAGCCAGAAAAATGTGTAGACGATCTGGCGATCTAGGTATGCGATTCTTAGAAGCCAGACCGGTCTACTCTGCTAAATATAATCCGAAATTATCTCGAAGTTTTTTATAAAAAATATTTCCAACATACGTCTATAACAAATTTTTTTTTTAAAGATTTGGCCACTTCGCCGACTGCAAATACCACATAATTTTTTTTGACGATTTTGCCAATTTACCGACTGACTTTCCATTTGCCGACTGGAATTACCGGGGGGGCGTGACGCCCCCCTCGACCCCCCGCTCGCTCCGTCTCTGGGCTTCAGATATCTATTTAAATATACCAAAATAAATTTCCCTGGCCTAAAACTTTTTTTTGGAGATACAAATTAAAAATCTGGCTTCGTAGCGAACTTTATATTCATACCGGCATCTTTCTTTCAAAATTTCAGATTCTCAGGTTGTAAAGAAACTCCAGAAAACGTTTTCAAAAATAAATGTCGGGAATATATTTTCCAAAGCGTTTTCCGGAGTTTCTTTACAACCTGAGAATCTGAAATTTTGAAGGAAAGATGCCAGTATCACTATGAAGTTTGCTACGAAGCCAGATTTCTAATTTGCATCTCCAAAAAAAGGTTCTAATGGAAATTTATTTTGGTATATTTAAATAAATATCTGAAGCCTCCTCTTAATAGCGCATAAATAAAGTTTGATTATGCAACCAGCTCCATTTTAATGAAAGAAAAATTATTGGGCTCATAACTGCTAGTCGAACAGAATCCTGTTCCAAGGGATTTTGGGAATAGCTGATTTCAAACCTGAGGTCCACAATATGGAAAATCCAATATGCAGGTTGAAATCTTGGAAAATGACTTTTTTTTTAAATTCTTGAGCACTTTGTAAGTTAAGCATAGGGCAATCATTTTTTTTTTTAAATATTTAGTCAAAGATGTTTAAGTTTTCAAAATGATTGATACATTTTCGTCAGAAATACGTTTTGTTCGTAAAATAAAAGGGCGCAATTTCACGCCAACATCAAATATTTTCATCGAACATGTTTGTGTTTGATAAAAAGTGGTACATTTTCATCGAATATTTTCTCCGACATGTTGAGGAAGCTCTACATAAGCAGTGTGACGTTTTTTTAAGCATGTTATGCGAAGATGTTTGTCCAAAATGTTCGCCACTTTTATCAAACACATAAACTTTCACCCAAAATGCTTAAAAAAGCGTCACTGCTTATGTGGTGCTTCCCTGCGTTTTGGTGCATTTTGGGAAAATTATTGGTAAAAAATGTTTGTCCAACATGTTTCCCCAACATGTTCGCCGAACATATTTGGCGTGGTTTGGCGTGGCATAAGTCTTTACACTCAATTAAATATTACTCCTATAAATAAGATAACTTGAGAAAGAAACTGTCCGCCATCTTGAATTCTGGTTTTAGCAAAATTTTGACTCCATTTTTAAAATCAACAACTCAACTTCATGCAATACGCCATCATAGTCCCTCCTTAACAAACAATAGGACGTTTTTTTTTTAAAATATAAGCCCGGTTTTTTTAAAGAAATATAGGACCAATATTGGACAAATACAGAACGAAAACTCCGAATTATCTCAAAAACAAAAACTAACAAAAACTTCAATATTTCCAAAGAAATAAGAAGAAACTTAACAAAATTTTTTCTAAAAAAATTTTCAACATTTTTTTTCGATATCACAGTAAAATTTATACCATCCATCATTATCATTCATCTATATTTATATCAGCAGAGAGAAAGAGATGTTAATATTGGTTTTGTGCTGAAAAAAAAGATGCGTTCTCTTATATGAATATTTATAAGCACTTAAGTTAGTAAATAAAAAGGGCAAAAACATTAAATTTTAATTTGGCTCGTGCCACCGACTCAGAATAAATTTATATAGCATTGTGCAAATAAAACTTTCAGCTATACAGTATAGTGGCAGTGTATGTTAGGAAAAAAAATTTTGCCAACGTGACATCGATTAAGAGCAAGAATTGACATTATACGGAAAAATGGAAAAACGATTTTCGACATTTCACTAAATTTTTGGCAACTCAATTTCTAAAGTTACCCCAGCAGGCTGCTTTAGAAATCAAACTACCAAACTAGAAAGGCACCGAAAGAACAAATAACTCAAATTTTTTATTTAGGGTTGGAGACAGCGATAAAAAAAATGTATCTGAGAATAAAAAAAATGAATAAAAGAAAGTGCGATATATATGAGGTTAGGTTCAGGTTAGGATGATAAGTTCTCGAACTTGATTTATTATTCGTCTAATAGGTTTCGTCCATCTAAATTAGACGGTGACCGATACTTTATTGACCTTACATCTGACCTGACGAGCAGCTTCTTCCGTTGTATTATATAAAGTGCAATCATAAGATAGATTATGATGCAATAAATGGAAAATATAAAACTTCCATATGTAAAAAAAAAATTTTACGGCGGAATTTTTTTATACATGTCGTATTCAATAGCGGAATTCGACTACTGGGGCTACTTTTTTTTAATGGACTCGCTAAGCCACGCGTGATGATAAAAAAAAAACCATGGAAGGCGATATTGCTAATGACATTTTAAAAAATAAAACCGTTTACAAGAATTATGAATTTGGCCGGGTTGGGAAGTAGTTTTGCCCATAACGCACATTCTTTTTTTTTTTTTTTTTCGTTAAAGTGAAAAAATATTAGCAACGCGACGCTTTTCCTCATTTCTGGGCTGGGGGGGGGGGTCAATAAATTACGTTAGCGCGTTAGGGGGGAGGGGGTATTGAAAATGCTAACTTTTGCTAACAGGGGGGGGGGGGGGGGGAGAGATTATTTACATATCTAACGTCAGCATTTGTCTCTTATAATAAAAGTGCAAAAATGAAAATAAGAAGAAAGAAAAAACTATTTCAATTTTGCCCGCGCATTTGCTCTAAGCTAAAAAAAAAAAAAAAAAAAAAAAAACCTTTTCTTTGCAAAATTTAAGTTCCGAAGAATTTCACATTTTTTAATTTTTAATATTAATTTAAGAAAAAAAATTTTAAGGGGGGGGGGTAACCGAAATCTAACGTAATTTTAGGGTGAGGGGGTCCCGAAATGCTAATCTTTGCTAACCCATCTAAAAGGGAGGGGGTAAAAAATTTCCAAAATAATGCTAACGTAATGACGGACGACCCCATTAAAAGTTCGGCCAGAGACTGAATTTAAATATTGAGTAACAACATATACACTTCTCAAATTTTCACGGGTGTTTGACAATTGACTTTTTCTTTTTCGTTATTTTTTTCTCGTCACGACTTGGATTCAAATGTTTTAATTTGAGACGTAAAGCGTGAAAACATATGCATGTGTAGCTTGTTCTTTTCCATTTTATCCATATTTAGAAAAATTTCCGATTTGCCAAATCATTCTTTCATTGATTTACAATATTTCGAAAATTCGTTCGAAAACAAACGCTCTATCGGTAAAGGGCTTTAAAAAAAAGGTGCAGAGGGACGAAAGGCGCGGGAAAGTCTCTTTATTTGCCTATTGTTATAGAGTTCAATCAACTGCATGCAAGCATTTTCCACAAAGAAGACTTGCGCTTCATGACATCCGCGTCGCGTGTAGAAACCGGTAAAATGGTTCTAAGTCAGTCGGGCAATAGGATTATCATTGGTTGTATTCTATTCGAAATATCTGATAAATAATAAAAAAAAAATAACCGAATGATGTAATGCGGAGGGAGTTTAACTCAAAAATGTAAGTAATTAGGAATTGCCGTCAGAAGGCATGAAAATGATTCGTTAAAATTAAGTTTCGGCATGAAGATGTGCGGAAACTTCGATTTTCCGTAGTCGGAAATTCGCCAAGATTACCGCACTTTCTTGCAACATTAAAGGAAAACAAATCAGTCACGATTAAAAAAAATAAAAGTTCTGAATTTAGCTTTGATAAAAAACGTCCTTGAAACTTTTCAATTCATCGTGGGAGGAGGTGAACGCGTTGAAGGTTAACTATTTTCCCGGTTTTTCTAATTTAGAAAAAAAATTAAGCAAATAAATTAGTGTGCAAGATAACATTCCTATTAAGTTTTTTTATATACAATATAATTTTATTGTTTTTGTTTTGTGTGTTTAAGGGTTGAGACCATCGCGAAAATGAAACCGCAAAATTAATTATCCAACAACGAAGTGAATAATGATAAGGCATTATTAACGGTATATAATTGAAAGAAAACAGCACTTTCGTAAAAAGAAAATAGCACGTAAATCATATAAAAGAAATGCCGTATGCTACAAGTTTTAATCATCCAATGATTGATGGATTTCGATCATGATGCACTCGCCAGCGGAAAGCTTAGCTAGAAGACAAATAGAACGTCAAATAATTGAAGACGGAACCGCGATTTGGAAAACCAAAAAGGACATAGACAATCAACTCGCTCTCGAAGAGAGAAGGCAGGTGAGTTGAACAGAATTTAGTAGGAATTTTTTTTTTTTTTTTTTTTTTTTCTTTTCTTATTTTCTCACAAAATATAATTCAACAATAAAAACATAAATTCAGTTCTTACAAAGTTAAACACGCCTCTTAATTTGATAAGGTGCTTAATTAGATTAACGCCCGAAATACAATGCAGCTATTTTTCCTTGACATCACTCTTCAGTATAGATTTCTATTGTGCACCCCAGTTGATTTTCGCTTCCGAATATTAAAAATGACAAATGTCGAGTTTTATAAAAGCATATAATGATAATGCAGTCACTTCCTAAAGAGGATCCATTGTATATGTGTCTAGTCCGTTTTTTGCTTAGAGCGACATATATACGTCCCATATATGAAAAAGGAATGCGCATCACTTATTCGGAAACATAATATGATTATTTACAAGTCGGAGATTTGAATCTATGAAGGATAGTGCCCATCTGCTACTGCCTTTCCTGCTCACCAAATTGAAAAAACGTCATTTAATATTTCATTTGCATACTTCAAGTTGGTAGAAAATTCTCAACTCTTTCTTTGACGCCGCTTTCGATCTCCTGCTGCATTTAAGCAGCATAAAGCCCCGCGGTTTTGCTGATGAATTAAAACTCGACCAGGCAACAGGCATTGATTATTTTATCAAGTTTACAGAAAGATTGCGAACACATGATCTTGTAAAAAAATTTTGGCAGTAGCTATATGAGGGCCCGATTTGAAAGAAAGGACAATATCCGGAAAACCAGATTAGAACAAACGAACAAAAAAATGGCCATTAACTCCAATTAAAATTAGAGTTAAGTCCATCAATGCCGTTTTGGACAAAGCGTTTTGTGGCACCCCTGCAGAAAAATCTCTTCGTCCGTTCCTCTTTTTCTGCCTTTGGACCACAAACTCTTTCACCCGCACAGAATTATAATTCTGTTTGAGGTCTCCACTGCAGAATCTTTTAGTCTCACCTCTTATCTTAAATACATCATACGTGTACTGAATATATTTATTTTTGTATAGGGAAACGGACTGATAATATCAGCCACTGGTCTTTCGTTGGGATAGAGCTGTTTGTTTGGCGGAACCCCATTGAGATAACTAACATGAATCATTGCAACTGCTCTTTGCGTAACCGGTGGTTCTTATAAAAAAATTTTTGAGTAGTGTCATGCGTTAGTCGTTATATGTTAATACCAGAAAATATTCACTGGGTTAGCACGATAATACGTAAAAAAAATTTTGATAAATTATTTAAGTATCAGGCGGGGGTAAATCACTCAAGGGTATTCCAGTATACCCTTGCGTTCCGGACCATTTGCCCTAATCGTTTCCCCTAAAAAAATAAATTCCTAATCCATATTTCCTACAAATTTTGGTTCCTAAATTTTTTTTTCTAATTTTCAATTTTCCTAAAATTTTTTGGTTACTAAAATAAAATTTCCTAAAACAAATATTTTTCTAATTTTTTAAACCCCTACAGGGGTTTTAGGAGATTTTATTTCAGGGATTTTAGGAAATTTTATTTTAGGGATTTTCAGACATTTATTTTAGGAATCAAAAAATTTTAGGAAAATTAAAAATTAGGAATAAAAAATAGTTTGCAAAAAAGTTTTAGGAACCAAAATTTTCACAAAAAATAGGGTAAGAATTTTTTTTTGTTAAGAAAAATGCATTAGTCATTTTTTTTTTAAATTTTATTTTTTAGGAAAAATGGTAAATAATCTATATGGTATTCCGATTGCATTCCATGTATTCAGGTTGTCCATGCAGTATTCCTTGTTTTCCATAAAATACATGAACTATTACAGATAAAAATTTTTTGAAAAGTGATTTACGTCTCTGGGCCCGTAGTCAGGATGAAGGTGTGAGGGGGGGGGAGGGGCTCCAAATGGATTTTTATAGCGTATAGGATAGGTAAAATGCATGGGTCAGAAATTTTTCACCCCCGTCTGGCTCCAGGTCTGTGCTCCTAGGTGTTGAGTAACTCCAAAACGGACTGTTTGAATTTATCTGAGATACACCCAGAAAAATGCTGCTTTGGGTCTAAGCAAAAATGCTTTGCTACAAAGCATTTTTGCATAACTTAGGTCTAAGCAGAATAAATGTTTTGTGCAAAAACTCGTGATTGCTTTGCCGCAATGCATAATGTCGACAAGTCTAGAGAGCCTAGAAGGAGAGAGCCGACAACATAATGAGAGCTCTCTGATTGGTCGGGACGGAACGTGGTACTAGAAATTCAATTAACCTCAACCTGCAGTCGGTTGGTTTTGTTTACATACAGTTTGTTTATTTTTTTAAAAATGAAACTGGTTGTTAAAAGGTGGAAAGGATTTCAATCTTATGTTAGAAATATATTTTGACGTACATTAACGCCGTTAACGGACATAAAGAACAATTGACATGAGGTCATAAAAGCTTCTAGGACCACGTACCGTCCCGACCAATCAAAAGACAGCAGAAAATTCGTATAGGTTGTCGGCTCTCTCCTTTTAGGCTCTCTAGACAAGTCGAGCCATGTTGCTTTGCGGCAAAGCATACTTGTTTTGTCGCTAAGCAACATCGCTTGTTTTGCGAACGAGGCATATTCCTTTTTCTGGGTGTATTAAAAATAGAGAAAGGATAAAGGCAGGAACGGCATGCTGATTCCGATTCCGATTCCGACTCCAGTGATGCTCCATGATTTTTCAAACGCGAGGCCGATTTTGATTCCGATTCCAATTACCGTGGAAAACTTCAGGATCGGAATCGATGCTCTTACATATTTTATATTAATCGTTCCCCATTTCAATTTTGATTCCGATTTCTGTGAAAAAGAATAAATTTACGATCTCGATTCCGATTCAAAATGACATAATCGGTGCCTACTTCGATTACGATTCCAACTCCAAATTATAATTGGTTGCTGCTGATGCTGATTCTGATTCTGATTCCGATTTCGATTTTGATTCTGATTCCAATTTCTATTTTATTATATTTAGAGATAACCAAGTTCAGTCAAGTCAAGCCTAGCATTCTAATGAGCATCCGTTGCGATAAAAATGGGGAATTGAGAAAAGAATTGCACGACATGACAATCAGAACTGTCCGATTCCGATAAGTTTTTCATCAAATGAGTCTGTTTCCGTTTCCGTTTCCGATTCCTATTCTAAATGGTAAAAATATTTTCCGATTCTGATAAATTTCTTATCATTCGAATCTTATTCCGATTCCGATTCTAAACGACTGCGCGAAAAACTTTCGTGATTCCGATGCCGATTCCGATTAGTTTCCATCGATGAAATCTATGATTCCATTCCGATTCCGATTCCGATTAAAATCTATTCGGCATACCATCCCTGGATAAAGAACTATATTATCCTTTTTAGGATAATAAAGCTTTGCATTCCAATTTTTATTGAATGCTTGTAATTAACTATCATCATCATCATCATTATCATCATCAAGCTTTTTAAAATCCGCATCTTTGTTGTTTCGCGTCGTAGGTAACAAGAGTAAAATTAAGCTTTACTAATATGATTAAAGTTCTAATGCAATATAGAGGTACTGCAATCAAGACAATGGAAAAAAAAAAATAGTATAAAGGATTGTTTTAAAAATAATCTAGAAATTTTTATTGCCCCTATTTCAAAAAAAAATACACAACATTATAATTTCTAAACTTCCAAAAAAAAAAAAAAAAAAAAAAAAAATTGACGAAAACATAACAATAAAAATTCGATATAAGATTATATCAGAAGGTGCATATAAATATATTTTTTTAATCCATGTACGTTTTGATATTATCATTTCAGAGCCGTATCCAGAATTTTTATTCGGAAGGGGCCGAGAATAACTCCGAAATAGATATCTGCGATCATACAGAACAGGTACATTCCCCTTTCCGATATTTTAAAGTGAGATTTCCGAAACATGTTATATCATGATAGCATTTATTATTTATCCATGATTAATTTTTAAATTACCCAGACAGTCGGTATACATATAATCGCCCGAAATTATACGTATAAATTAGGTATACTGTCTACGTATAATAAACGAATATTTTAAGACTTTTTATACGTATATTATACGTAGATTCAGCGTATATAAAACTCTGCTCGACTAGACTTCACATTTTAGTAAATCTGACTTCAGATCTGGATTTTTCGGATCGAAAAACCCTAGGATGCAAAATTTTATCCCTCGAGCCCTATAAATAAAGGAGATGTTAATTTTTTTTTTTTACATTTCCTGACTTTTCCCAAAAGCTCATATTGTCAAAACTGAAAATCTCGTTCTAAAAATCAGGATCCACTCCAAAAATTCTGATTTTTGTATTTTTACATTTTATTTAGCCTATATAGGATCATCAAGTTGAGACATTTTGGAATTTCGATTTTGGAAGGAAGATATTACGAGGGGTAGTTTTTGGCGTACAGTTTGTTTTGTGATTTAATTATATATGCAAAATCAATTTTATGACAAGTCAAATTTTTGACAAAGTTTTTCAGCAATGGCTTTTAAGAATCATATGTGAAATATGGATATCCCTGAAATAATTTTTCAAAATTGTCGAAAAACCACAAAAAAAAATGAATAAAAATTACCATTAAAAGCACGTATATATAGTCTTAAAATATACGTTGATTATACGTATATTATACGGTGTAGAAAAACGTATAATAAACCATAGATATACGTATATTATTCGTATAATATACGTATATCCGCTGTCTGGGTTAATAATGCGAGAGCATTTTGACAAGCAGGAACTTAAACGTATAGTAAATCATACAGTTAAAAAAAGAGGGTTTTCACCGTAACATTACATGAGACCGTATTAGAAACCCATATTTTAGGTCATGACTAATCAGATCACATAGGAAAAGGAAGCACTGAAAAATCTAAAAAATTTCATTGGTTCTGGCGGAAAAAAAATTCATTTGCCATAAGTCCTTAATCAGCTGTTCAGCATTCATTTTCGCATATTCACTGAAACAATACACGGCTTTGTAAGAATCGCTGGGCCTGTCCGAAACCAGTAGATTAATAACGGGCGAAATCATTTAGTTTTCAAGCATAAATGAGAGCAATTAAAAACACATTCTAACCTACCATAAAATTCGCAAAAATCGACAAAAGCCATTTTCACTTTAAAAAACCGGCCAAGTCATACTTTTACCAGAGCGTCAATCAGAAAAATAATAAAAATGCAAAAATAATAAAAATCTGAAACTTGAAATTTGCATATATAGTACAGTAGATTCATGTCCCATTTCTTATGTCAATAAAGATAACCTTGAAGCTAAATTGGATTCAAATTTTTGTCCTTGATATTTCGATGTGCTAATAATAGGTACAAAGATAAAATCAGCACTCTCAAGATTTTCATTTTTTGCGAAAAAAAAAAAATAATAATAATGCTGGAAACTTCTTACGCCAAATAAATTTAAGAAATTGAAAAATCGACTCTAAATATAAAATTCGTTACGCTCAAAAAATATGGCTGACAATTTTTTAAATAAAAAAAAAGTTCAGGTGGCACGAATTTCGCCAAGGCAAAGGATTTTAAATCAATAAATACACTGTGATATTTAATTAGCCATGGGTTCCGAATAAGACTTTAATTTATTGGATAAATGACAGGAAATAAGTTATTAAGGAAAGGCGTTTACTAGGTGGGACATCTTCATATCGTTTCACGGACTTTTGGTTCTCCTTTACTAGTAATGCCACCATTTGTAACATTTATATTGTTACGACAGCCTCAGATCGATCGCTATCTTTATTGTACGTCTTAAATTCGAAATACGGTTAATTATTTTTAGGGCGGGTTAGTTCCGCGAGTGCTTTGAAAGATAAAACAATTAACGCAGTTTTTTAAATTTATTTATTCGTTTTTAGCTTCGAGAAATGTTAGCAACTTACAATCCGTGGGGAAAGCCAGGAAACGGAGCACCAATGCCAGGAGCACTTAGGAAAACTAAATGGATTACAGAACAACCTCCATCAATAGAACACACAGTAAGATTCTGTTAACTTTTTTATATTTCATTTTTTTTTTTTTTTTTTTTTTTTGTGTGTGTGTGTGTTAAAATTAAAGAAATAGTATATTGTTAACCTAGGAAGGAAAATGAATTTTCCCGTTGAGGTTTATTTAAACCCGAGCGCGAAGCGCGAGGGTTGAAAAAAACCTTAACGGGGATTTCATTTTCCTTCCTAGGTTAAACAAGGTACTTTTCATTATTCAGAAAAATGAGAGAAAATGATTTGATAAATTGTAAACAAAGTTTTCTGTAAACAGGTTAAACATTGTTTTGCCCTATGCGGGAAAAATCATTTTCTGCTCTGATAGCATGCATGGAAAGTAACTCTTTCTATTTATGAGTAATGAAAAAAAAATTTTTTTTTTTTAGCCTACGTCGGCAATGACATTAGGTAGACCGGGACACGGGGCACCTTTAAGAACAAAATCGGGCAAAACAAAAACCGTAATCAAAGCGGATCCTTCAATTAGATTTCAATTTCAAGAATCAGCTCGTAAAAGCGTAGACAACGATTTAAGATATAGAGCATCCCCAAGCGACAAGGAAAACTACAGAAAACAATTAGGTACAGTACGTCATAGAAGAGCTCAAAAAACAGGAAAGTTGCAACACAGTGCTTTTTGTATGCTTGATATGAGATATTGTTTGCTTTGATTGATAAGACGTTTTTATTTATTTTTTCATTTTTCATACGTGACTTCTAAGAAGAGAAAAGTATTAATAATTTTAATTTTTAATTATAGATGCACTTGTTTATGAAAAGAAAAGAGCTAAATCCGAAGAAAATGGAGGAGCTCAGAGGACAGAGAGAAATAAAAAGGTGAGTTTTATCAATTAGAAAAATTAGTCAAAATAAGGTTTTTCTCTTTCTCTCGGTTGCATGACATTTCGTAACCCAAGAAAAAGTGAGTTATAAGTCCGGCCAATATGTTATAAAATGGTATAATAAGATTATAAGTTTTTATAATTTATTGTCCAGACTTATAGCTCCCTTTTTCTAGGGAACGCGCCGTTTTACATCGCGACATTTGATAAACGTCAATTTTGTGACGCGTCATCTGGGAAATTCGTAACGTCGACATATCATCACAGCGACATTTTATAACGCCACCAAAATAAAAACGTGACAATTGATCACAAATGTGTAATTCTGTTTTTTATCATGCCGTACATTTTTTTTTATTTTTTGTACTGCCGATTATACAGTATTAGATAGAAAAAATTTGGAATTTTCATCTATCATAAGTTAAACGTACACAGTAAAAAATTATGTATTTTATGAATTATGCACAAAATGACGGAGAACATCTGTGGTGCGATCCCGAGTTTAATGCTGCTAAAGACAAAAAGTCTTAGCCTTAACGATGAAGGTAAACTTTACTCCATCGTCAAAGAGCACACAAAGCATTTTATGTCGTTTCCTGGATCCGATGACGCCCTTATAGATGAGTGTGTTGAGACACGGTATTTGCAGAACAATATTGTGGTTCCAACACTTGGTATTTCACCACCAGAAACAGACCTGTGGTCGGAAGACCGAACCACTATAAAGGAAACCTTGTTTTCACAAAGGGAAGACGGTAGTTCTGTATCAATTTCCAAGAAGAGTATGGAAACGGAAATTAGGCTTCCCAATGCAGCATGGAAAAGGACTTTTTTTAAAGACTTTCCTCCTAGGAAGATTACTTGCTAAAAATATGAGTTTTTTTCATTTTTTTTTTTTTTTTTTTTTGTATAATACGAAGCAAATTAATAAAAAGACTGGTTAAAAGTCTGATTCATGAATTGTTTCACAAAGTAGAATAAAAATTATAATTCGTCTAAATTTCTAATTGAAAAAAAAAAAAAAATTTAACATACACGCTCCGCATACTCTGTATGTAACTTTTTTTATGTTAATTAATTTTGACATATTATGTTGATATTAGACGTTGCCTTGGCAACCTATGTTAGCTTAACAATAAAAATATGTGCACAGTAAAAAATATTATGTAAATATGTTAAAAACGGTCTGCATAAAGTCTATGTTAAGTTATTATGTTAAAAAATCAACAAAACTTGTTTGTAAACAGCAAAAAAATGACAATCGTTAATGGACGCAGAACATTAAACAAAACAATTGTGTTATTTTTCTTAACAAAATATTTATGTAGACCGATTTGGACATACAATTTGTGTCAATTTTAACATTATATTTTTTACTGTGTGGACCGTTTTTCACATAAAAAATGTGTCAAAGGGCGCAATTTTCCAGGGTGCAAATTCACTACGGAATGCTTGACCAACATGTTAGCACAAGTTGAACCAACATGTTGTACCAACTTGTTGGTGAAAAATTGAATTTCGGCTTAGGAGTAAATTCTGCAATAGTCGATTCGTTCGTTTGTCAAACATGTTGGTGCATGTTCGTCCAACTTGTTGTACCAACATGTTGATCCAACATTCCATAGTGAATTTGCACCCCCGACATGTTCGGCAAACATGTTGGACAAACATTTTCACCAAACATTTTCCCCAACATGCAGGGGAAGCTCCACATAAGCAATGACGCTTTTTTAAGTATGTTGGGTGAAAATGTTTGTGTTTGATAAAATTGGCAAACATGTCCGGCGAACAGTTTTGCAAACAAACAAAAATTTTCACATAACATGCTAAAAAAACCGTCACTGCTTATGTAGAGCTTCCCAAACATGTCGGGGAAAATGTTCGACGAAAATGTTTGTCAAACATAGTCGCCGAACATGTTCACCACTTTTTATCAAACACAAACATGTTCGCCAAACATGTTTGGCGTGAAATAGCGCCCAAAAACTCACAAAATGTTTTACTGTGTAACTAGACCAAATGTATCAAAATCAAATAATTATTTAGCATATTTATTTATAATCAAGAAACAAACGCAATTAATGCGAGAAAGAAAATATAAGACATGATGAAAAAAACAAATTACTCATTTGTGATCAATTGACGCGTTATCATTTAATGGCGTTAAAAAATGTCGCTGTGATGATATGTCGACGTTACGAGTTGGTAGCGTTATGAATTGGTAGCGCTCCCAGACGACGCGTTACAGAATTAACGTTATCAAATGTCGCTTTATAAAATGACGCGGTACCAAATGTCGTGTCGCCCTTTCTCTCCGAAAAAAAACAACACCAAACAAAATACACGCAAAATTTTTTTTCAAAAAAAAAAAAAAAAATTAAAAATTATTTTAATTACTCTCCTATCGGCCCTTGTGGTGTACACCGGCGGCGCGGGGAACAACAAGTCCTACCAGAAAGATCTAGCCCCGTGGGGACGACCCGGTCCAGGAGGAAGAGCCTGGAGGGATCCAAAAAATGTCGGCCACAATTTTCTTAAATCTCTGGTAAAAACAAAAAATCAGCTGAAAGATTTTAATCTATTCGACTAACCCATTTTTTCCCCTCATCATTTAGTTTGCTTAAACCATAACATATTAACAAGAGTAAGTGGGACGTGCAAATGCGTATCATTTAAAGCTTCAATGCCTTGATCAATGAATGATTGCATGTCTTAATTAGTCGCTTATGTGTATATCTACAGGGGCCGAGAATGGAATTAATCGCATAACCTCATAGAAAAAACCAAATGAAACATTTAAATTACAAACTTTACATTTAGTCATTATTTACTTGTAAATATCATATTTTTGATTTTTCCAAATATTTTTTTTTCTTTAGCCTCAGAAGAAGCAACCGGTGAGTTTCTATTTTTAAGGAAGTGTTACTTTAAGAAAAAAATACTAGACTATTTTACACATCAAAATTTCTACTTCGGTTCACCTTAAAAAAATGTAATATCTCTTTTTATCTCCAGACACCCAATTTTTTTTTGGAGAATCCGACATTAAATATTGACAAGATAATAATTTAAGGCTCTTCAAAATGCTCTAAGCTTTGAACTTAACCCAAAACCCAAAGTAAAATAACAGGTATCAATCATGTAGCGCTTGGTGCAATGGCGGCTGTCGCTTACTGTTTTTCCAATGCATCTTATTTCTTTTTACCATTGAAATCGTTAAAGTTAAAAGTAGCATTTTACACGTCCATCAACGATTATAGCGTCGATATAAATTCAGTTATTTACATAACAAGTGTATGCAAATGATATTATATAAGAAAAGAAAAGAAGAAAAAGAAATAAAGAACACGGCGAGCAGGCTTTTCAATCAAAACGCATGCAAAAGTGAAGTGCCTATCAAACATCAGCCAGCTCACACACGACCCGATATTAAAGAAACGAATTCGGAGTTCTTAATTATAAATTTTTTGAAAGCGTCAGTTTTATTATTATTATATTATAATACGTTTTAATTAAACGAGTCTATCAAGCACAATGCATGACCATATTTGTAAATATCCGATTCTTTCGATTGAAATTTTTTATAAATGATCATTTGCTATATTTCAGCCGAAGGAATAAATGCAATTAGAAACGATAACTATCATGCTGGAATGAGAGTTGGTCAAGACTTGAGTCGAATCACACATGCCTCATGCGATAGCATTTGTTGTGGGGTGTATGCCTTGCGGTTTGCAATATGCAAAAAGCAGGATAATCAAAACTATAACTAAGCTCTAAAATATTTTCTAAAGTAAAGCAATGTATACCGCATATATATAACCGCAGAAAAAAATGGGGGGACAAGTGAAAAGGCTGCGAGGAAAAGAAAATTTTGGAGTTGGCAAACCAAAAATTAAAAAAAAAATTTCAACTTGAAAAAAGATTAACAAAATTTTTTTGCAAAAAGCGTTATGTTGTGAGCCGTCATGTAATACTATCGTACAATCCTAATGATATTATTACACCCTGTGATGGTATCACATGAAACCTGCAATATTACTACAAGATTATTTATTTATTTTTTTTTTTCGAGGGGTTATTCACTCATTGCAATTCGGTGTACACTCGACTTGGCATATTTTTGTATTTTCTTGCAGTTCTTTGCATTTTGCAATTAGGTGTATACAATTTCACTGAGTGAATAGCCTTTCGATTTTTTTGGCGTTTTGCAGCATCCATAATGGTTTTTTTAATGGTCATTATCAAAATATACGAGTTGAGTTACTTACAGATTCCCCGTACGAAAAAGCGATGCAAAAAAGTGTATACAATTTTTACAATAATACAACGCTTGAAGGGGGAGGGGATGGGGATGGGGGTCTGAAGGGATGTTACGATTTGTTACGAGGGGGCAGGGGGCGGGGGTCTGGTGTGACGTTACCTAAAATTCCTCTTTAAATAAAATATTTTCATTTAATTCGGTTTCAGTTGGAACTTATCTGTTCAAAGCTGTATGTCATTTTCTTCGAAATTTTTTTTCTTTTATATTCTAAATGTGCTTTTAAAATATCTTCCGATGCCGGCGTAAATGTTAAACTTGATATCTTGAAAAATAAAAATAACCAGCCTTTAAAATTAAAATCCTTAGGCACTTTGTTCGCTACACAAAACCGGCCGGTTCAACGTCCGGTTTTTGTCAAAAAAACATTTTTTTTCCGATATTTTTTTTTTTCGTTTTGAAGCTAAAACAAAGCAAATAGGGGTCAAATTATACTCAAAATGTTCGTAAATTGATGGAGAACAAGATTCTGTAGGTTAAATACAATAGTAAGCTTGAATTTACATAATATTTGCAAAAATTCGTTTGTTTACGTAATTTAAATTTTAAAATGGCGATGTAAACAAAAAGAAAAAAAAAAACAATCCGATTTTCGAAAATATCAACGAAATTCAAGCTTACTAATGTATTTAACCTACAGAATCATGTTCTCCATCAAATTTCGAACATTTTGAGTATATTGTGAAATTGAAATTGATCGTAATGTTTATACTTAGCATATAGCAAGTTACATTATATGAGAGTTTCGCATTTCTCACCAAATACCTTAAGTAACCCAGTTCAGTAGGAGATGCATCAGAGCCCGAGGTAGCTCAGTGGTAGAGCAGCCGTCATGAAAACGGAAGGTCGGTGGTTCAAGTCCACTCTTCGAGTGCCTCTGGTGTATTCTTTTACTGAACATCGTCCCGGTTCCCTCTTTATGATCCATATACCGATAACCCCAACTGAGAGAATTACACCCCCCTGCCTTAAAAGCAGTTTTTGGTTTGTTGGAAAAATTAAAAATTTTGAGTATAATTTGACCCCGATTTGCTTTTTTTTAGCTTCAAAACGAAAAAAAAAATCAGAAAACAAATTTTTTTTTTGACAAAAACCGGACGGTGAACCGGCCGGTTTGTGTAGCGAACGAAGTGCCTTATCGCAAATAAAAACAGTTGCGAACTTTTTTCCAAAAATCAACAATAAGCCTAATTCAGATTTTGAAAAAAAAAAAAGAAATAGTATATTGTTAACCTAGGGTGGAAAATGAATTTTCCCGTCGAGGTTTCCGTTTCAGCCCGAGCGAAGCGAGGGCTGAATGGAAACCGAGCGAGGAAAATTCATTTGACACCCTAGAATAACAAGATACTTTTCATAACGAATAAAAATAACTTTTTAAGTGATTTAAAAAAAAAAAAATACCTCATTTGTTTGTTTACAAACACTAAGAACATGGTTAAACATGGCGAGTTCCTATGCGGGAAAAAGGCCTTTCCGCCCGCTAAACATCGATGGGAAAGGGCTCTTCCCATCTATGAGTTATGAAAAAAAAAATTAATGTTTGAATTTTTTAAGGAAGAGAGGGGGTACGACCCGTGTTACATAATACAGTGTAATAAACGTCTCTATAACGACCCCCCAAGGGACCAGAAAAAAAGTCTTTATATCGGAAAATCGCTATATCCGATAAATTATGGCCTTATTTTTGGTCAAGGGACCAAAAAAAGAATCGTGTTACCGAGAAAATCGTAATATCCGGAATCGTTATAGAGAGGTTTCACTGTATTTAGAGGGGCTGGAGTTTACGTTACGGGTGTGTTACAAGGGGTGGAGGAGGGGTCAAAAAATAGCCAAAATCGCGTTAAGTAATTTATGGACGGCCCCTAAATGCGAAAAAATTATATAAAAAAAGTATTATTTTTGTATCATTTACACGAAATTTTTTTAAGCATGAAAATCTGGATATACATAATTTATGCATATATTTTTAAAAATCATAAAGCAGGAAAATTTGCAAATAATATGATTATTGAATTTTTTTTCTATTCTCTCCATAATTATTTATACATAATTTATGCATCTCTTTTTCGTACGGTCCTGCTCAACTTTAAAAAGGATCATCGCTGAGATGCGGTCACAAAACTATGCTTTTTGCATAAAACTCTTTGGTCCATCAAACAAAGACATAAAAAAAAAGAAGAGAAACCAAAAGAAAAACAATCTAATAAAGAAAATTACAGAGAGAAAAGCAAGTAAATGTAAAACAAGCAAACAAAGATGATAAGGCCTCTGGACGGTATTAACTTTATCATAACAGAATATCGTAATTTATTGTACGAAAATTCTTTGAACATCCACAGAAAAGTACTATAACTGTCTTAGACAGCCGTTTTATAACTTGACGCTAAAAAGAGAGCATCTTCCAGATTTTTAAAAGGAGGGAATTAGGAGAGCCAAAGGGAAATCTACGATTGGGAGCTAAATTGAAAATGGAGATCGTTATGATCTTTTTCCTAATTCCTAATTGTTTTTTGCTAAAAAGCCTAATAGAAAAGTTTTATATGAATTCTTAAGAAACAGCGTTATTCAGACACCGAGTGAAATCAGGTGAAAATGTATGATTAAAAAAGCAAAATTTATTTGCATATCAAATGCTGCAAATTCAAAAGAACAGCCGGAATTCGCCCGTTCGTTCTGCGATACTACATAATCGCTCTACGACATATTGAAACTTGTACATAACACAAGTGGTTATACCGGAACGAATAATATGCATGCCGAATGGGCTCCTTGTATTACACCCGTGAGATTTTACGGGGAAATAATGTATAATAGAATCCTTGTTTTTTTCAATTAGCAAAGATAATTAATATCGAATCGTTTATTACCATTCAATTTTCCAGATTAATTGAAAATTATTATTTTTTTTTTTTTTCATACTTTTAAATTAATTGAAAGATCTCGATTTTACGATCATAACGGAAGAACGTGATTAAAGATCATGTATGAAATTTTTAAAGACATATTCGAATATATGCACACATGCCATTTTTTGATTTCACTTAAGGTGAGCAAGATTCGCCGCGTCTGCATGACCAATAGGTGAGATTAACATCATAAAAACGTATACGAAAGTTGAGATTTTTTTTTTTTTTTTTTTTTTTCGAACTTCCGGTCCGTGTCAAGCTCACAAGGAGCGTGGCAAAATATCTTTTAATTAATTATCTACGAAATGTAATCATAGGGGGGAAGAAAAAAATTCAATGATTATAATTTTAATCCGTTTGAAATGTGAAAAATGAAGTACGGTAGCCCGTTGGGCAATCTCATAAAAAAAAATTATCAATGAATTGTACTTCATTCTTTGTTTTCTCCACATCTGTTGTCCGCAAAACAACAATCCATGGTCAAATTTAATTTATTTTTATAGCACGAGTATTTTTTCGCATCATCGCCTTTTGCAAACTCTCATCCGTAACCCAAAAGCAATAAAAAAAAACGAGAAATGTATGAATGAAACGAAGAAGAGCTGAAATATTTTGATTGACTGACTTTTGTTTCAGGGCTGGACGAATGACGTCATGCTCAGAAGATTGGAAAAAGAATTACCACAGTGTAATAATGAACAGGAGCAAGTGTACGAGATTAGTGGAGGTGGAGTGGAGCTCGTACCACTTCTGGCTAAACACAGAATGGTCAACCGATGCCCACTATCGACGACGGATGTGACAAGGATGTCAAAAGTGCCCAAGTAATCTTAATTTTTTTTTCCTACACGTTCCTGTTAAATCAGGGGTAGCTAATCCCTGGAACCGATTTTCCCTTAATCTTAATTAAAATTCGAAATAACTTTTCCATATCACGTTTTTCTACTTCATTAAAATTCTTAGTTAGTCTGGGCAGGATATTAAAAGGCAAAAAAAAAAAAAATTGCAAAGACGATAAAAATTCACAAAAAGGCGTGGGTGGAAAAAACGAACTACATTAGTTTCCAACGTTAAAAAAAATACGGATTTTGGAGGGGAAAAATTTATGTACTTTAAATTTTTTTTTTTTTTTTTTTACAGCGGTCCTGCAAAGCCTCCCATGACGGAGCATGAATATTATCATGTGCTGGGTCATCAAGTCCACGAGAGGCATCACATGGAAGAGGTATTATTATTATCATCGACTGATAAAATTCAAAAATGCGTGACAAACTTTGTAATTTAAATTAAAATAATTTTAGGAAGCCCGTCGAGAGGATTTGGTGATCAGTCAAAAGCACTTCGAAACATGGAAGAGCTTCTGGGGTAGACCTGGACATGGAGCGCCAAACGGTATGCCTCAACGGGAAAAGCTCGAAGTTCTTTTATACCACATTCCATCACAAAATGTCTGTCCCGGCATGCAAAATATGATACATTAGAATAACACGCACCTCATACGCGGTGGTCTCCTCTTATGTATTATTATTATTATTATTTTTTTTTTTTAATAAATATGTATTTTTAAAAATTTTACGTGTAAAGTGACAGATAATTCAATCATAATTTGCATTTAAATTTTCATAAAAATGTTGCATAGTTGATAGCGGTAAGACGTAACAAAAATTATGACAGAACGTAAGAGAAGTGTCAACGAAAAAATGTCGCATTTTTTGCCATATTTTCTCCTTGTTAATGTTTAGTAGATTGCAACAGGAAAAGTTTAAAAAAAAATCACGTAAATTTACAAGTTAGTTTTGTGTTTGCCATTTGAAATTTAGAACATGCTAATCATTAATTCTTGCATTCGCAGAATAAATTTATTAATTTAATAAAATTGTATGATTAAAATCATAAAGGAAAAAAAAAAAAAAGTAGAAAAAAATGTTTCCTTAGTTTATGATCGTTGCATACTACGATTCCTATGATTCTTATTTCGTTGGTTTGTTTTTGATAATAAAAGTTTAAGCTTTTTAATTGTAATCGTTATTTAGAATATTGTAACATGTCTTTCACAATACTAATAAGTAAATAGCTCTAAAACGCTTTGTCCTTTTTCTTTTCTTTCTCAATCTGTATATAATCTAATTTAAAAATGACGAAGCGTTCTTTAGGTACCTATGCATAAAGAGGACTCTATCATTCATATCATCTGCAAACGGCATTAAACAATTGGCATCTTGAACAGCCGCCAGGGGTTAAAAAGTCAGCATTGCGCGCAAGTGAAAATATACTTCGTTATGGTCATTACATAGCAAGATCATTTTTATAAAGACACGCCTGATCTGATTCTTTTGTTTCTATACCACCTAGAAAAAAAAAAAAATTATCTGTCGCTTTAGAAAGTATTGTGTGATTTTATCATCTGTTTCCTAAACGTAGCATTACACATTGCTAAACACCAAATTGTGTACTTATGGCTGTAGGTAGACTATAATAATATAATATAAGGTAATAGAGAAAGCAATTTTTTTTTTTTTAAAGTTCAATCCAATTCGAAGTAATAAAATTATTAAAATTAAAAGAGAAGTAAATCAATATTTCCAGCGAGGTTAATAGATACGCATAAGGAAAGGGTAAAGACTAAAAAAAAAAAAACACTTTGGGACAATCATTTTTTTTCCTTGGAATTCTTTGGCTGGTAAAGAGAATAATTAGTTTGATTGTATGGTCTTTCAAAAAGCAAGAAAGCCAGGCCAATGCTGGAAGAATGGGCTTTCTAAAAATCGAAATTAAAAGGTTTTTTAATAAAATATTCCCAGAAGGATCTTAGGATTTCTTTTCTTAGAAACTTCCATTTTTTCCTCTTCCTTTTGAATTAAGTCTTTTATATTTCTAAAATCGTCATTTAATTACTGTTAGATTGAATGAAAAGTTAATTGAAAAATCGTGAATAAAAAAAAATTATAAATAAATTATAAGAAAAAAATAACGTACATTACATCAAGCAAATTATTAATTTTTACACTTAGAAATGACGACTATATGCGTACCATGTATATACCATATCAAATGGAAAGAATAAAATCACGAAAAATGTATGAATTGCTGTTGTGCCTTTTCTTTTTCTTCTTTGAGACGCATTTTCCGTCAGGGTTCCGAATCCAATGCCGGTGCCGATGCTGATTCCATATTATTTATTTAGCTCCCAATTCCAATTCCGATAACGATTTCGGCACTAACACCCGATGCCGATGCCGACGCCACCAAGCATAGATTATATCCGATGCCGGTATTGATCATATTTTAGTGAAAACGTTGCCGCCTATGATTCAAATTTTAGTGAAAAAAAAAATCATAAGAGTCATTCTAGACGATTTTTAAAATCAGGGGTCCAATCCCGACGCCGGTGCCAATGCCAGCACTAACAATTTTGCAGTGCCGATGCCGATGCATCGACCAAAATTTTCAAGATTCGGACCCCTGTTTTCCGTTTATTAACAGAAAAATAATGTACTACAAATCGTAAACGTGACCCATGGATTAACAAACTTTCAAACATTATTCGAATATCCAGTCGCGGAAATAAACAATAAAAAAAAGGAATATAAAAAAAAAAAAAAAACGTCCTTGGGTAGAGGTCTTGTTTACGACCTTTAGGAGGACATCTCTTCGACCTTTACGACCTTAGAAAGTAAAAAAAAAAAAAACTGACCGAAGTGAACTAAATCCACCAGCTATTTATTTTCAACAAAGTTGTAATCGATATGACAGGCATAGTACCTGTTTGCTTGTACGTACGTCGCGGAAGATAACCAAGATTCTGAGCCCTGCAAAGCACCAATTTAAAAAAAAAACAAAATCGGCCGAAACTTTAAAAAAAAAAAAAAAAAAAAATTAATAATTAATATACATACGATTATATCCGTTTCAAATTGAGGAAACTCCGTGAAACGATTTAAAACGAAAACGATCGAATTTTCCTTGTAAAAACAACTTTAATGAAAGTAGGAATAATTTTCAATGCGGTTCGAATTATATTAAATTTCTCACCATGAATACAGGTACGTATACCCAAAGCATAGGGCAACGTGAACTTTAACCTTCCTGACCCACGTGTTTACCTCGATGATGCGTTACCACCGTTTTAATTGCCTGTCTGCATGCAAATTTGACGTACACGATTTGCTGAACTTGACAATGTTTTATGAAATAATAATACATCGTCGATTAGTTGAAAACGGTCTTCGGACGTGGTGAAAAGTTTCAACTGTCGTAAACCCCCTGCTTAAGAGGCTATAAATCCTTTATAAAAATGTTTTCAGCATTTCAAAATTCTCATAAATAAATAACTGAATATGGTGCGCAATTTTTTACTAAGCGGCATTTCTAAAAGAAAAATTTCAGATAAGATATGTACGATGACCCGATTTGACTTAACCTTACGGAAACGTGAAGGTTACAATTATAGTCTTGTTAGTTCTTAACTTTTTTTCTTTTCCTGACATAAAAGAATGTATGGGCTAAGAAAATCGAAACTCAGGATGTATTAAATTAGGAAGAAGCGTTGATAGAATTCAAGGGACAACTTCTGCATAAGTGCAATAAAATATCTTTAAAACGGAAAATCATGGGACCGGGAAGATTTCCCGACTTAGACAGGTTTCTCAGTAAAGAACAAGGTCGCAAAAAAGAATTTTTCTCCATTTTTAAAATCATTAAAAACAGATCATTTTCTCGAGACTAGGGAATAAACCGACCATCCTTTCTGGCGGAAAACACTGAAGATGGCGTCTCCGGCGGATATAACCGGAAATTAATTTTTACTCATTTTCCAGTGCTTTCCTTCCCTGGAGTTGAAACTACAGGAAAGCAATTTCTGAAATTATTTTAAAAATTATTTTGACACCGGAATGCGAAAACCCGGAATGAATTTAATTATTTAGTTTCCGGTTCTTTCCTTTCCGGGAGTCAAATTTACCTGAACCAATTTTTTTTTTTTTTTTTTTTTTTTAATTACTGTATTTTGACACAGGTGTAAAAAAACCTGAAAGTATTTAATTATTTAATTTTAGGTACTTTCCTTCCCAGCAGTTGAATCTGTCATAAAATCATGAAATTTTCCCGAGTTGATCTGAATGTAGCTGCAAGAGTCAGTTATCAGACCATGAGAAGAGCTTTATTCAAAATACGAGCGAAAGCTTTTCCAAAGTCACCTGCAGATTTAAGGGAGTTTGATGAAATTGTAAATAGGCATTCGGTATCAATTCGGTATCGTCAATGGAGAAACATTCTACAAAGGCGTCATTGGTCAAGGGCAAAATTCTAGCGTGGTTTTTTTTTTTTTTGCAACTTTTTAACGTTTTCTATGAAAGCAAAAAGCACCCTATATGCCCATCAGATTTTCCGTTCTATCCATACCTACACAGATTTCCAGATTTTCAGGTACAACCGACGGTCGGTATCGGAAAAAATTTAACAATTAAATATTTTTTAAAAAAATTAATAAAAAAATCGGTTTTCCGAAAATTCTACTCCCGGGAAGGAAAGTACCGGAAACGAAATAATTAAACCCTTTTAGGTTTTTTCAAGGAAAAGTCGACTCCCGGGAAGGAAAGCACCGGAAAATAATTAAAAAATTAAAAATTAATTTCCTGTTATATCCACTGGAAACGCCATCTCCAGGGTTTCCGCCAGAAAGGATGGTCGGTTTATTCCCTGGTCCCCATTTTCTCGCAAAATTTTAATTTTCTTTCAATAAAAGTATACATAACTTTGATCCGGATTTTTCGGGAAATTTAATAAATGTTGATCTATTCTTCCCCCCATTGTGTGCTGAAGACCGAAATTTACGTGCAAAATCTTGTAAAATTTTAAAAACAGTTTATTTAAAAACCGAAAAAAGGTCCATGAAGTTATTTTTTTCCATTTTACCAGGTTTTTTTTTTTAAATAAGAAGATAACCATTTTTTCATTCCGTTTTTGGAGAAAAATACGTGGGAATCCCTATATCGTTTCTTCCGGGACCAAAAAATTTTTCCGAATAAAACAGTTTTTCCGAAATCCAGGGTCCGTGTTTTAGAGAGGTTTTACTGCATTTTAAAAAAAATACAAATATATAATAAAGCCTTAAACTGACTGATTAGTTACGAGCATCAAAAAATAAGTGGAAGCACAAAACTATTTTTTTTTTCGTATGACGATAAGCAATTAATTACGTCAAAAGATGCACTTCGGTTCATGAGTAGAATTTGCATTATGAGGATACATTTGAAGATGTACTTATGTTAAATTGTGACTCTGATAATTTCGGTTTAGTAGGATTATCGCTTAATGAAGCGATGGAAGACGACTTGAGAAATGTTCATGTTACTACGCAACAGGATGATCCCAGACTACAATGCACATGGCGCCCATCAAAATATTTTTATTCGAAACAGCACAACGAACGATTTTAAACTTTCAAACAAAAGATATAACCGTATTAGAGGAGAAAGATTTTTTGACGAAAAAAAAAACCCCCAGTATGATAACTTCATTGTCTCACAACAAAGCCGAAAAACCGCGAAAAATCGTGAAATCTTAATAACATTCACGTACATCGTTCAAAAGAAAATGTGGATAAGATTAAGCCGTATCAAACCGCAACACTTTAGCAATAACGTCTTCATTTTCTCTCAGAGAATTCCGGTTTAAGATTTTTGAAAAAGATTTCAATTTCCATATGTACATGGATTTGGGGTAGTTTAACGAATAAAATTATTATAAAGTTCTTGTACGTAATGTTCCAAATGAGATTACTTAACATGAGCAACAATCGTGGAACGACCCACGCTTTGTCCTGAAAATCATTCTTGAATTTCAGAAGTGTATAATGTCACTTTTATCTTGTAATTGGTCCCGATCTTGCATCGTGTAGTAGCTGAATTTCATAACAATCCACAATTACATGATTTCGAGATGAAGACCCATGGCTAATCGATCGTCATGGGTATGCCTTTTACACAGTTTCGCACTTAGTTTTTTCAAAGTTACATTTCTTATTTTAGAGCGTAATGGAAAAAGTATTACATTCATGTATGCCGCCGTCTCCGCAAAAAAATGATTCGGAAAATACATCGTGCTAAATGGACAACAACAATCCGTTAATTCAATTGCGGGAAATTCGCGTCTGCTTATTTTAACCGAGTTATGTTTGTCGGCAAGAAAAAAAAAAAAAAAAAACACGTGTTTCGAATAAAACAAAATGCTAGCTGTTTAATATTCAATCCATTTTATCTGCAAAAGTGGAGGGAAAAACGTTTTCGGTGTCCGAAATGAGGACTTATCATGGAATTCTTTTTATCTTCGTGTCTTTTTCGTTTTTCCCTGTCTCAGACTTATTGTTTATCCATTTTTTTAAAACATTTAAAATCGGTAATTTCACTATGATAATTGTTAACCATAACACCCTTAAACACATGTTTTGACAGAATAAAATATCTAATGCAATAAGCATCACTTCCATCAATTTTTTGGGGTAGGGGGGGCTAAAGAAATAATCAAATGGGACTAAAGAAGGACATACAACGAAATGAACTAAAAACGTCAAAACGCGCTGGAACTCCACCCACACACCCAAATTTTGAAGCCTTCGTTATATTCGAATTTCATACAGATGCCGAAATCATAATAAAAATCCGCGTCCGAAGAACCTTAAAGAGTATACTGTTTACAGAACTGTGCAACTGTACAGAACAAACAAATTCAACTAAACTTTCATTCACGGTAAAAAATTTTATGTTAACTTGCTAAAAAAGGGCTACACATTTTTTATGTTAAAAAAAAATAGAATGTTATCGTCCATAAGACATTCTTTTGTTTTTAGTGTTTTGTTCGAGGCTACAGGCAAATTATGTTACTTTTAACATAAAATTTTTTACCGTGTTCACTGAATTTTTCTTACAGCTACTTGCTAAGTCCCAGACCCTACATACAGAAAATCAAAACAAGAGAAATGCTGTACAAAAAGTAGAGTGAGCAGGAAAGACAGAAAATTCAAGTGAAAATTTTGCACGTTTTTACCCCGGTAACACATTTTAAATACGGAATTCAGCATAAGAAAGAAAAAATCGCATTGTATTGCCTCTGTGTACAAAATATTTCCTCAGTTCAAATAAGTTTGAAAACTAAAGGACTGGGATGTTGGCAATTTATATCTCAAGAAAATCGAAATAAATGAAATCGAGAATTTCATTCTTATTCGTAGCATTGCAAACGGAAAATAAAAACTTAAACGCAGAGCACAAGAAAGGGAAAATGATATCTAATACAAGTAATAAAATGGCTCGAGTCGTCTTATAACTTTCCTACATAACCATTGAAACTGAAGAATTCCTTGAAAAAGACGAGGTAAAATATTTCGTAATGATTTCAGGTTTTAGCACTTTTGTTTTCTTCTATATTTTCCCCTTTTATTATTTTAGGGTTATACCGGTACTGTATAGCATATTCTCCCAAATAGCATTTCCAATCCATTCGACATTTTGTGGATTGTCCATTAGATATCCACAGGATATCCAAAGCCATGGGATATCCATAGGACCTTCAAAGGACGCCTTTCGGATCAGTGCGAACAAAGGTAAATCCAATGGACGTCCAATAAATATCCTCACGACGTTCTGAAAATGTCCTCAGGACTGCATAGACTTTGCTATTTTGAGTTAAATCTTAATTGGACTGCAAAACTTCCAGAGTTAAGAATAATTTTCCTTGAAATTATCTTCAAATTTTTGATAAAAACGTTGCTTGATTTGAAGTCATTCCCAAGATGAATTTAGACATTATCGTGGCATTTAGAAGCAGTGTATGGCAGAAAATCCTAGAAATTCTTTTGAACTTCTCCAAGTGTTTTCCCAAGACTTCCATCAAGTTTTCCTGTAAAATCGATTTTTCCTCCAATATTTGAATTGATCGTAGTAAGTATTTTCATCGTGATACTGTTTGTCCTAAATACACTTTCAAAATACCGAAGCTTTCGGTAATTTGCTCAGTAAATCTTCACGCGACAGGGTATTTTTTTTTTTTTTTTTTGTATTTTAATAAAATTAGGTAGCTGTTCGACTAGCTCGTTTTCAAGTGTCATCCTTCATTTTCCTTATTGCCCAAGAACGAAATCGAAAAAATTCTCACGACTTAAATAAATTGAGAAATCTAATATTTATATTATCTTAATGTTCCAGTGACATGAAGAAACAAAGTTAATCTGTCCACACTTTTTTTTCTTTTATTCCAAAAGTAACAATTAGATGCATTTAAAAATGTGTGCCATCTTCATATGTCATGCTTTGTTTCTGTTTTTTTTTTTTTTTCTTCTTCTTTTCGTTAAAGAGTGACATTAAAGAGCATTATTACTTATTCTTGAATGAAAGCTGTCTAAATCGTTTTTTTGTAGTATGCCAAGGTTATATTTATGACATGATTTTTCTGGTGCATCGTGGTAATGTACTGCTACGGCTAATAATCTTGTTATCATTACATTGCGTTCAAAATCATGCCCGCGTAATTACATAATCCCATTTTACTTTTCGTCAGATTCAGATGAATCAACAAAAATATTTTAATACAAACAATGAAATATTTGGACGCTTTAAAAAAGCGAAAGAAAAAAAAAAAAAAAGTCTTCCGTTCGAAAAAAAAAAACCAAATTGAATACAGTATCATTCGTATGCAAACGAACAATAAGGAAATTAAAAATACGGCGAATGATCATAATTATGAAACATAAAAGACGTTTTATATTCGTTAATATTTTAAACACTTATATGCCTCATTATAATTAAATGGTGTTGCGAGTTCATTTGTTCAAAAAATAAAAATTAAAAAAGGAAAAAAAATCAGTCATTTTTTTTTTTTTTTTTTTTTTTTTTTTTTTTTGCAATGGAGTAAATTTAATTATAAGGTCATATATTTTAATTATACTATAACCGACCGGCTAATAGCCATTCTTAAATATTTAATCGTCTTCGTTTCGGTTGAGGTACTTGACACTGACTATTTATCATATCAGTTTTAAATAAAAAGCCGCACGCACTCCTCTTGCAAGAAGTATCATTGCATTCATCAGTTATTAATGTTAATTATCAATAATGCGTCCGTTATATATGGAAATAGAGAAAATGCGGAATTTGCGAAATGTTTATGGTTGCCGAAAGTAGAATTATTTACAAATGATTCAGTTTTCGGTTGGGGCCACTTCCCGAATTTCCATGGGCGATTAATCAATACGGGGGATCGTGTAATAAAATAAAAAATGAAAGTGCCGGTTTAAGTGAAACGAAGACTTAATATTCAAATACAATTATTAAACTATGCTTCCATTTTTTCAAATGGTTTGTTTATTTCTTTGTTTACCTTTTTTTTCAGTAACGAAAAGTGCGTCGTAGCTGTATCAAAACCTATGACATCAAATTAACATTGTCACAAATATCGTGAAAGTTGGTTGACTAACATTGGTTTAAGAAAACACTAAATAAGAATGACCTTTTACCCCTGCTAAAATGCCTGCTCATCCATGGCAATCCTCGATTTGGTGACATTTTCTAAGTTCGAACTTATATTTCACAATTTTTCTCGAGTTTGTAAAGCTAATATTTTAATTTCCGCCTCGAATCTTTTCCTGGCAGCGTGGGAATTAAGATTGCGGGGTTTTCGTAAACCTTTCAAAATCGGAAGGCAAAAAAAAAAAAAAAAAAAAAAAGAACCGCTCATCTCCTCCTATTACTGCATGATGAGCTTGCATTAAAATAATCATACACAAAAAGAAATCGTCTAAAAAGAATTTTATGAAATTTTTAGGATTGATTTCCCTCACCTTTCCTGCAGCCTTATTTTAAAAAAATTAAGAAAGTTTATTACTCTTAAGTATTGTTAAAGGGTCACTATAGGTCCTCTTTTAATCCCAAATGCCGCGATTTGATAGTTTGATATTTCACGGAGGAACAAAAATTATAAGGGTACGACTTTTTCGCATTTTGTATACTCACTTCGTATTTTATTTGGAGTGTTTGCAGACTGGAAGTATGGGAAATACCTCAAGGGGCTTGTCATCGATCAATAGAGAGATGATAAATGTCAACGAAATTCCGCTGATATAAAACAAAAAGCCAATCAGTATGAGTAGATGAATAATTGGTTTCCGTAAATGGTAGGATTATAGAAAGTGAAATGACACGTAAGTCCTATTGAATATAATACCAAGAGAGTATTGCACACAACAACAACAACACACCTTCGTGTTCTTCCCAGGTGAAACCAAAACTTTGCCGATGTTAAATGACAAATTGAAGATTTTTTCCCTCCCCGCTTTTGTTTGACATTTTGGTCGTAAATTTTAATATTTACATTAGCAGCCAAAACTGCCGCTGGTTACTTAAAAGATTAAACCATAAAAAGCTAATGATTACGATATGAATATTCATGATATGTAGATACAAAACAGTTGAAAAATATTAATGGATGTAACCATACCTAGAGAACGCCGGCTATGGGCTTATAGGTGATTCTAATGAAAAAAAAAAAAATCAAGTATCAATTAACACATGCAAATCAAGTCTTCAAGTTAATTTTTACCTAGACTCGAATTACAAATTGGTTAAATTGCTTGTTACACTAATATATATAGCTTGATCAATAAAAATCGTTTCGTCGTATTTTTATCTCAAATCTTAACAACTTTATTGTTTCCAATTTAATGGTCAAAGGTTTTTGGTAATAAAATCTTACGATTCACAGAATATTAAATCATAAAAAACCGGAAGAATCTTCCACCTTCGAAATTAGAGCATAGTCAGTTCATTTCAAAAGAAAAATGCAATAAACAGCTTGTTAGTGACTACTATTATCATTTTTTTTCAAAAGTATTAACATAGAATAACATATAACTTATCTGATAATTTTCATATTGAATTGGAATTCAATAAATAAAAATTGGGATCGTCTAGTTTATTAACAAAAGAATGGGAAACATTCATAGGAAATGTATGCAGTATTAAATGCAGACATATGTAGAGTGTCTGTGTTCTAGGAATTGACTTATACAAGATGATTTCATTTCATTCTTAATACTGGACCACAGCTCCCAAGATTTAAAATGAATAGATATTTAGATCGGCAACTATTCATTCCTTTAAAAAGGAGAGCCGAAATCGGTTTTCAAATAGGTAACTCACTTAAAGACTTATTTAAGTAGATGATCTGGGGGGGGGATTTTACAGTCAGTTACTGTTGGCAAAATATTGTTTGCCAAAACAGCAGGAACACTTAGGGGCTTGTCAACGGATCCCTTCGTCACAAGTGTAATGGAGATACATGCTTAGCTTATGGATCTCCATTACACTCGTGAGAAAGAGATTCGTGGACAAACCCTTACGTTAAGCTATGACAGGTTAAGGTAGGACATGTCAGGTTAAGGTAAGTGATGTAACATGTCACCCATTGTGTCAGCACTTAGAATAGATAAAGTTACATCACATCAAACCTTATCAGCAAGCTATCCAGTACGTCAGCACTAAGGTTTGGTTAGGTAACATCACAACCCAACAGCATGTCATCCATTGAGTTCGGCAGCACTCAGGTAAGGGCAGGGAGGAGCCAGCAACAAATCATCCAGCTTGTCAGCATTCCAGTAAGTTAACAGCATGCTCCAAAGAGCATGCATTCCCGTCAGCAAGAAATCATCAAATATTTTGTATCAGCATTTGGCTGCAACAGCACTTTCACCAACAGCATCCAAAACTTTTTCTCAGTTCGAGCTGAATAAAGATCTTTATAACCAATTTTTTTTAAATTTGAATTGTGAACATTGCAGGAAGAAGATGCAAATAAACCTGTTGGTAAAAGCTCAGCAGTATTTTTATTTTTACGGCTGATGATCTGAAAGTATGCCTGGCACAAGGATTACAAATATGAAATCGACTAATTAAGCTCTAAACAGTTTAAAAATTCTTCTCTTTTGCTTCCAAAAAGCAAAAGCATTATTTTGTCACCAGCCTTCAGATTCGTTAAAGGACCTTGGTTAATAAGAGACATTTTTCGGCTCTAGTTTGCGATCATACAGTTCCTGTGTTTCCTCGTGATCTGATTACATTCTTCTTCTTCTTCTGATAGGACTAGGATTACTCCTGCTGCCCTTTGCTACCTCGGTAAATCATTGGAGGAGGAAAACCAACTTTTTGCCCATCGTTTCCTCGGTCTCCCTACGGGTGTAATTTCTGAGGGTTTGTTATCTTTGCTAGGCGGGTATCATTCATGCGATCACAATCTAAATGGGCGTTCCATTCACTGCGTCGCTGCTTGACCCATTTCAGGATGTCTTCCCTTGCATTGCTCGCGAATGCAGTTGTTGCTTTGCAGATCGTAGAGGCTGTATCCAGCAGACCCTTCCTCCGATATTTTTACTGAATTAAAACGCGTAACCAGAATTCTCTAGCAATGAAACTAGGGCAGGTTGGTTGAATTACCAAGACAATGTAATGAAGTAAATTCCAATAGTGTGCCCAAACGTGGCCGTGGAAATACAAGGGACCGAAGGGAGCTTCTCATTCACCAACACCCTTGAAAATATTCTTCGAACATGAAAGAGAAAAAAATCAACTCCAAACTTTACTAGAAAATACGTAAAGTATTTCCGGTCCAAAAAAAAAATGAGTAAGCAGCTCACCCATACGTCCCCTGCATACGTAATATCAATCTCCTCAAGCAACATGCCAAGTATGCGTCTAATTGATAAGTAATGATCATAATTTCAGTGTTATTAAACTGCTACTTTGATAATATCCTTTTAAATACATTTTACTTTTTTTCTTTTTCAACTTAATAAAATATGGCATGATAATCATAATTTGTGTGACACTAATGAATTTTAACTTGTTTTTAGTTCGTTTGGGATGATCCTAGCCCAAAGCAAAATTTTCTATCATAAACAAAAAAAAACCCTTTGCCTGTTTAAAGTTCTCGAAACGGTTCAACGAATGACTACACAACATCCCATCAAAGTTATATAACAAATCAGAACGCAACGCAACACCACTTAATCGAACTCCATGAACTTATTTTAGAAGTAGCACACAACCCGTGTCTTATCTTTTTTTTTTTTCTTCTTAAGAAAAATATTCCCATCAACGTCAAAATTGGATAAATAAAGCTAACTTCAACGCTTTGCTATCAAATATTTCCTTTAACATCAAAACGACTAAACAAATTAATTACTGTACAATGAGCTTAAAAAAATCTTAAAATATATTCATTCGAAAAGAAAAAAAATGTAAAAATCATGCTTCATCAATAACAACACGGCAAACCTCATTCCAGTTATAATATCATCATCATCATCATCTACTTAATAAAAACACTTAAATACCCCAGTAATCATGATATCATTTTAAAATCATGGGGTATCTTCTCGTCACGTTTATACAATCGTTGAGATAACAGTAAAAATGTCACCAGAATACTGTGACATAGCCTGTGATACAAGGGTTTATTGATATTTTAACCGTGTTTAATTAATAATTTCGCATAAAACATTTAATTAAATCCATTTTGTGTTTCGATTTTTTTTTAATAAAAAGGAGATTTTAGGGACGGGATTCTTTGGTATGTTGACAACGTAACGTTATCGGTGCTAAAAATTAACATTCAAATGGATTATTATATAATTTTTAGCCAATCAATACGTTATTACACTTATTATATAAAAACAATGAAAATGAGGATGACAAGCAAGCCCGGACGTTTGCACAGGGAGAAATGAAAATATCGTCGTAAAATATCCATTCGACGTATGCGGACAGTCGTAAAGTCAATAGAAATCTCGTTCGAAATGCAATGTCATGGTGGGAACATTTTTTTACAATGGGAGTCATTACCGGCGATAATATCTACCAATGTTACTTTTGAAGCGTACAGTGGAGATGAAAAGGAAGAGCTAGTTATTATTTTTTTTTATCAGTTGCTGCATATTGTGTTTCTCCGGCGGTTTCGGCCATCTATCAATTAGACTAATTTCGATCGTCCGATAACACAAAACAAAATTATAACAATGAAAAAAATTAAAATCTCAAAAAAAGTTTGATAATGTTTTAACCAGTTTCTCCATCGTGTAATTATCACACGATGTCGTTTCTTGAAACAGATATCCATTCCATTTTAAGGTTCTTAATAAGTACTCGTTCATCACTTACGTTTTTGTACAGGCAGAATAAAAAAAAAAAAAAATCCAGGCTATTAGGACGTATTGAAAACAATGGTGTGACTGCACACGGAACTAAATAATCAAATTCATAATACAGATTCTTCAAACCGCTTTAGTATTACAAGTATGAGAATATCAACCATTGTAAACGAATAAGTGTAACATTCGGCCAACAAAACGTTCTCAAAGAGTGGAAAAAAAATCGAATCGTATCGTCTTTCAGAAGTTGAGATTGCGTAATTCGCGATGAGAACTTTAACGATTGTGTTACCACGAATTTTTGTTTTTGGAAATTAACATAAGGACTTTTTCAAAACCCAGATTTATTTTCTTTTGCACCAAAACAATATGGCATAAGGTGCGTAAAGAGCAATTTAACAAATCTTGTAACCTCTTAATATATGTACGCCTTCTACGCACGCCTCTTCTTTTCTACCATAAAACCTTTTGTTTATATTTACTTCTCGATTTGGTTGTTTGCTGAAAGATTATGCAAGTTGTGGCTTTTGTTGTGGTTAAAAAAAATAATCACTATTAATAAAAATAATATGTTTATAGGCGTCAATAACCATTCTGCCAATTAAACACGTTGATATGCAAAGTTTATAATTTTTCAAGTAATAGCCTATCAATAAATAAATCATTGTTATTTCTGTAGCTTGTCATTTAAGACTGTTGTGTAGGCATCGACATATATATAATTCGCTACGGTCTATCACATAACAATGTAATAAATGATTCAAGGAATGCTGGAAAATTTTTTTATTTTACAAATTAACTCCCATACAAAAAAGGTCTAACAATATACCTTCGGGGAATATCTCCCAGAACATACGTCCATGTCGCAAAAGTAGAAGAAAAGCTTGAGGTCGGGACTAACCACAGATTTTCTTTCGAAGTTTTATTTCTTCTGCATAGAATAAATGAAATGATTTTGGCACGTATACTTATTTACTAATCAAAGGGGTTTCAAGAGCATTACTTGGGATCTCAAAATCACCTATTAAAGATGATCCATGCCACGTGGATATATCTCTTCCCGTGTTTTGATACTTGTACTTGCACGTATATTTATTAGTGAAAGAGATTTAAGGAACATCATACGAGACTTCAAAATCACTATTCAGAGGATCCAATTAGTGTAAAATTATAATTTAATGACATGCCTATTGCCTACACAACAGTCTTAAATGACAAGCTACAAAAGTAACCATGATTTATTGAATAATCATGGCAATCAACAAAATATGCAAAAGCATTTGCAATAGACACGCACCAAAATGTGGACCGATGTACTGCCGTATGGGTAAGAGCATGGGCGGATCCTCCTCTTCAGCACCTTCTCTTTAATCTTCACCTCCATTTAACCCTCCATATCATCCTTTTCGGCACTCCCTTAATTCCCTCAAATGCGCTTATCAAGATTTAAGAGAAAAAAGTCGTATCATGTTGGAATATTCCCCGGCTTCTAGTACCAGCACAGACTTGGGGGCTGCAACCGTCCGGGGATTCTGGGACACAGATTCCAAAATTAACCCAAAATTAAAATTTTTATATTTTTCAGGTGGAAAATGCCAAACAAATGACGAGATTACAGGCAATAACGCTATCTTAGATTACGTAACGAAAGAAAATCTGGAAGATGTGAGAACTTTGTACAGGAGTGCGTCGGCAGTCTTTTAGTCTGTGTATTTGGCAAAGAAATTTGCTCTTAGCAACCTATCCGGGAGAACAGTACAGAACCGTACAAAACCTAAAAAAGAAAAACTGGCGCCATAAAAGGTATTCTGCTACAAAAAAAAAATTAGTTCAAAACAAGTCCGTAATGATCGTGAAACACTTGAAATGACTAAAGTTCAAAGCTCCATAATGCCCCATTAACCCCTAAAAGGATGTATGCAAAGTATGACCTTTCGAGGGTTAAGAAAAAAAAAGAGGTACTGTACAATGTCATCGACGGAAAAAAACCAACAAAATACGTATAAAAACTAGTAACTGATATAGTTCATAACGAAATGCCTCAGGAAAACCATTGATCCGAGAAGTCGTGCAACTTGGTACGGAGATTACATCTGGAAAATGATGAGGTAAACTTAAAAAAAAAAAATTAATTCAGTTCTGTCGTGATTTTCCAAGCTATTATTATGACACCCGTACGAAAATATCGACATCTCTGTTTCTTTATTCTCATATTTGTAAAACGATTATCAGAGAATGCGTCTATAGGAGTTGCTAATTTTGACATATTACAACATTTAAAACACACACACAACAACTTGACTTAATACGTCCGGTTTTATTTATTACGTTAAGGTTAAATTCGGTTCGCGTACAAAGGGAGTTCAATTGTGAAAACAAGAAAATAATGAGGGACCGAAACTTTCATCGGAATTCATCGTCACAGAAACCATTACTTTCCTCCTACATGTAATTAATCCTTTTGAAATGAATAATTCTATACAAAAGAAAAGAAGGAGGAAGAGGTGGATGGTTTTACGATGTGTAAATCATTTTCCACTTAAAAATCACACCCTATGGGTTGGCTTTTTTTTTTCGTCTTTTTTTGAACATATAATGGTCGGTTACGAAATTTGCGACTTTGTTTAGAATGTCGATATACAATTAATGACCTTTTAATCTTATTAGCAAGTGGGATTTTGCAAAAACTTTTTTTTATTAATTTAAAATCCGTCTAAACAATTGCAGGGTAAACAAAAGACCGATATCAAAAGAAATAAAGTGTGTGTGTGTGTATGGTATTACATTAGAATAATCATTACTATCATCTGTCAAAAGTAAAACAAATCTGCGGCATTTGGTTGTGCTCGATGTCTGTATTTGTCGACATGGTCAGGTCTCTCCACACTACATTAACTCTGACAGTTTCAAGTTTGAATGTGACTGTGCGTAGGAAAACACTTTACTTACGGTGAATAGCAAAATGTTGCAGGAAATCAAAAAACAGGATTTCGAGTAAAATAGTATTTTTTATTCCTAGGACTGAAAAGTAGATCCTAAAATGTGTCGTCCTCGGAATAAAAAATGTCTTTCTTTGCAGTCATCGAAGGTAAATTTCAAGACTCGACCGACTGGGTCTCGTACTTGAAATATTTACCTTCGACACCTGTAAAGAAAAGTGCTATTTTATTCCGAGGACAACACATTTTAGGGTCTACTTTTCAGTCCTAGGAATAAAAAAATATTTATTTTATTTATTTATTTCTTACTTATTTATTTATTCATCAAATATATTTTTTAAATTCTATGTGATATGTTTTTTTTTCTTATTTTAGAGTGATGAATTTTCCGTTAAAAAAAGGAAATTACAACTTTCAAAAATATTGATCGAAGATGTATCAGGAAACATGTACTATTACATGTTTACAAAATGGGACTTTGGAATTTTGTGCGGACTCAATGTGATAGAGAATGCAAAAATAGAAATGTTAGAGGCAAGTGCTGGACATTACTGAAAAACATTTACCGAAACATTATCTATATGACGTTTAAAAAAAAAAAAAAAAAAAAAAAAAAAGCCCTCGACCGATTTCAAGCAGCGAGATGGAAAAAAATTGGTCAGGAATCTTGAGAAAAGTAAATGCTTTAAATAGACGGATCCAAATCGAAAAAAGGGCGGACTGTAAAAAAAAACCGACGATGAGAAGAGTAAGAGGAAATAATTTGTTAATTTTTTTTTCTTTTAATTTAATTTTTAATTTCTTTTTAAGCTTTAAATCAATTACCGGTAATGTTCTTTTTATCGACTTTATTGCAGAAGCTTTAGAGAAGAATTAAGATAGGACTCAATAATAAGGATAACGGAGACTTTATTGACGAACAAAAAAAAAAATAGAGGATGAAAAAGGTATGAAATAGTATATTGTTAACCTAGGGAGGAAAATGAATTTTCCCGTTGAGGTTTATTTAAACCCGAGCGCGAAGCGCGAGGGTTGAAAAAAACCTTAACGGGGATATTTATTTTCCTTCCTAGGTTAATTAAGGTACTTTTCATTACACCCAGAAAAAGGAATATGCCTCGTTCGCAATACAAGCGATGTTGCTTAGCGACAAAACAAATATGCTTTGCCGCAAAGCAACATGGCTCGACTTGTCGACATTATGCATTGCGGCAAAGCAATCACGAGTTTTGACACAAAACATTTATTCTGCTTAGACCTAAGTTATGCAAAAATGCTTTGTAGCAAAGCATTTTTGCTTAGACCCAAAGCAGCATTTTTCTGGGTGTACGAATCAATGATTAATTATTCAGAAAAATGAGAGAAAATGATTTGATAAATTGTAAACAAGGTCTTCTGTAAACAGGTTAAACATTGATTTGCCCTATGCGGGAAAAATTATTTGTTTATACATTTTTTTTTCCTTAATCGATTAATGTTTTTTATTATTGCACAGATTTTAGAAAAGGAGCTTAAGGACGAAACTGAAGAAGAGTTTGGTGGAATAAATTGGGGTTGCGACTTCATGGACGTCGATTTGGATAATATGATAGATGTTGCGGAAAGCGTAAATACGGTAACATACCTTATTTCAGTTTGCACCAACATGGGTTTACCCCAGAACGATCAACTGTTACTAATATTTTAGGGTTTACACAGATTATTACTGGTGCATTGGACAACTGATTTCAAGTGCACTCCATTTATACAGATTTTGAAAAAGCCTTTGATCCGAATCAACCATGATAGTTTATTTTAAAAAATGATGTATTGTGGCCTTTCCGAGAAAACTATTCCTTTTTTCTCGTCTTATCTCTCTGGACGTACATTTTTGAAATTCTTCCGCAAACTTTTATTTCAGAAACCCTCTTCCAAAAAGGCACTGGAACTTCGAGAAAATGAAATGGAAATAAAAAATTACGAAGAAAAAAGATTCCCAAGTAAATGCAAAACCGAAGAAGGAATTAGACGACGACGAACGATTTCTTTTGACTGAAACTTTAAATTCTCGACGAACAGCGAAAAACATGTTTTATTTATATTAGCAGTTGAAATTAAAGCTTACTTATGAATAAAAAGCTTGTGCTGTCTAGTATTGTACAGCTTCTAACAAAACTTAACGTGTAGATAGGCAAATAAAATTCAGAAGGATAGCAAAAAAAAAAAAAAAAAAAAAAAAAAAACAAGCTCGGCCACGAGCAAATAGTTGTATAAATTTATTTTATTCCAAACCTGCTGCTAGTTAGTATTAACTTACATTTAAACGTTAATTAATATTTTAACGACTAAATTTTGTTTTAGGTTGAACCTATTAATGAAATCAAAAGCAATTTATTATTCATGTGACCGTTATTGATTTTGATTTCGGTTTCTTCCGCTTCCTCAAAATTTAAGAGACTGCGTGTCTCGTGATTAATTTTAAAATTATTTTAGGCGTAATTAAATTACTGCAAAAAAAAAAAAAGAAAAAATCGGTTTCACTTTCGCAAACTCGCCAGTTTTGCAAAAAAAAAAAATTGAAAATCGTTTAAGAGAAATAAAATCCACCTACAACTGCAACAAAAAGTATCTTAAAACACGTAATCAAGCACCATAAGCAGGGGCGGCAGACTATAATATAAGAGCAACTAACATTCTTTCTTATTTTTTTTTTTTTGCATCCTACTTTTGCAATTAAAGCCATTTAGCCCCGTAAAACATAGGTTTTTGCATATGAATTAAGTGTATCATAAAGGGCAACATCATCCGCCCTACAATACATATCGTGGTTAATGGACGCCTTGAAGGGGGCAAAAGGGCTTCATATTTCGGATAATAATGAAGTTAATAAACTTCGTATTTTGTACAGCAGTAACCTCGAGTTAATGAATACATAAAAACGTGGGAGGAACCTCGTGTTGGTTCATATTGAAGATTTTACAGAAGGAAGTGAAAACGATTAGGTTGCCTTAAGGCAATTTCTAATTTTTCTCAATTGGAAAACATTATCACATTACGAAGGAGTGGTGTGTGTCATTACCGAGAAGCTAATTGCTCATCAAATATCATGCCAACTTATTATAATGCAAACGCAATTTTTATCAATAATTTTTCCACCGTTGCTTAATATCATTTTGATTTTTACGATCCACGAAACCATGTTTTCAAATAAATGATTAATTTGCCAATTTAAGTGTCATTAAATAGAAATCGATTTTTTCCCCCCCGTTTATTTGTTTTTTTGGTTATCATCCTCTTCCGAAAGATTTACCTTTACAGTTCATAAGGCAAATCAGGAACTATTAATAACCAGCTTTTATTATCCCTTTTCATTGCATTTTTCCAGCAATAAAAAATACAAATAAAAAACTTTGCGGGGGATTATTCATTTGTTGCTTGGATCTCCCGCGACAACTTAAAGTATTAATAAAATTATAAAATTAGTAACAAATTATTAAATGTTGCATAATCGGCCAACAGTATATGCGTTAATTTAATTTACATAACTAATTTTATGCAAATTTAATGATTTATATTATTTCTTTTTTATGATTCCACTTAATTATTTTGGAACGACGTCGTTAAACGGGATTAAAATAGTTTTCGCGTAGATTTATTTCACACACACCAAAAAAAACGGCTACTGCTGTCAATTTTTTTTACCATTTTTATTGGTGTTAGAATGCGAATTCTTTGTCTCAAAAGGAGAATATTCAAGTGAAACCGGTTTAAAGGCAGCGAAAATATAACAGTGATTAGTATAAACAATGACGATGCTTTTAAAACGAGCACTCTGAAACACTATATGCTATGCAGTGATAAAAGTGAGCGAGAACAGGGGACAGTTCTGCATAAAGTTAAAAAAAAAAAACGAGAAATAATCGTGAGAAAATGCGTATTGTTTTGCCTTTTTATTCATTTATATTAGGCTTGTGGAAAACGTAATGCTAAAAAAATTATTACTTGTTTGACAAGCGAAAGCAAACATCAGGAAGTTTGTTCTTATATTTGTTTGCAATATTGTGCTGAGACTTACACGGGATGGAAAGATAAGAAGAAATTTTGTATTTAAATATATACAGCAGGGTGGTTCGAAAATTTCGAATCACGTGATTCGAAATGAAAAGTACCGCCTCCTTCAGCTTGTGATGGAGGGAAAAATAGAGGGTAAGCGCAAGCAAGGCCGTAGGAAAACCTCATGGCTTAAGAATCTCAGAGACTGGTTTGGTGTTAAATCCTTGAGTCTTTTTAGAGCGGCGGTCTCAAAAGTAAAAATCTGCCAGATGATTGCCAATCTTCGTCGCGGAGACGGCACTTGAAAGAAGAAGAAGGTTCGAAAATGGTCTTTTCCAAAATTTCAAAACTCCTATACGTGGACAAAACTAGTATTAAACACTATGAGGGAACATTCTATGAAATGGAACATAATGGAACATACATATTTCATTAACTTCATAGAACTAAATGGAATTGAATCATTTAACCTGCAGAGCTTGTTCTGTTGGGAAGATGACGCATGGACTCCGTGCGGCACGGAGTCTGCAGCCCATGAGCCAAAACATTAAAAGTATTAATGAGAGCCGCAATGCCCTTGAAATTTCCAAAAAGCCCATTTGAGGACCAAAAATGAAAAATTTTTTTTCGCATAAAAGACCGTCGTTTTCCTATCGGAAATTTTGCGTAGATTACGAATTTGAAGTCAAAAATTATTTTTGGTGCACGGTTTTTGAGCCACATGCCGGATTCCAAAATTCTGAAAATCTTGTTATGGCTTTCTGTCTGTGGCTCAAAAACCGTGCACCAAAACTAATTTCTGACTTCAAATTCGTAATCTACGCAAAATTTCCGATAGGAAACGGTGGTCTTTTATGCGGAAAAAAATTTCATTTTTGGTCCTCAAATGGGCTTTTTGGAAGTTTCAAGGCCATTGCGGCACCTCAAAACGTCGTTTAAAAAATCTGAAAAAAAATTCGGGTTAATAGTATTATAAAAAGTAATCGATTCGCATGTCAGGCGTTTTCAAGTTCAAAAATTCGCGTTTTTCTACCCACCTTAGTAAATAATGGCCGAAAAAAACCCAAAAAGTAGTTAAAATTTTTTCATAACTTATAGATGCGAAGAGCCCTTTCCCATCGATGTAAAGAAGTAAGAAAAGCCGTTTTCCCGTTATGGAACTCGCCACGTTCTTAGTGTTTGTAAACAAAGATATGAGAATTTTTTAAAGAGAAAAATCATTTAAAAAGTTCTTTTTATTCGTTAAATAAAAAATATCTTGTTATTGTAGGGTTTCAAATGAACCTTCATCCCTTCTAGGTTTCCATTAAAACCTAGACGAATGAAATGACTTAAAGAAAACCTAGGCGGGAAAATTCATTTTCCACCATAGGTTAAAAATACACTATTAAATTCAGTAAGTAACAAATAAGATTTTCAAATTAGCAATCCGCTATCTTGGATTTTTTTTTTTTTTTTTTTTTTTTTTTTTCATTTTAATTTCAGAATTGTACGGAAGCTCGTAAGGGTCACGTCATAATATATTTTTTTTTCATCTCAAAATTCTGAAATTTAGGTATTTTTTTACGATTCACAAGCATCTAGGTACTGAATTACAAGTGACTCAAAAACTTGATCAAATTACGAAAATCTTATCGAAAGCATATCTAGACCGTAACCACTTCAGCTTACATATTATCACCCTATAAATTAAAATAAATTAAAATTTTTTTTACTAACCGTAAAAATACGGATCAGTCATTAAGCAATACGGGAAGCAAAACATGAAAATTATTTCAACTAACAGAAAATGAATAAAAATGTAGGAGTCCTCTTTAATATTTACTTTTTCGTGTAAATGTATGTACTACATTGTATAATACCATAACGTCGCGTCTAAAAAAACAGGCACGAGGAGGTTATAGATATTTCGTTTATTAAAATCCAGTCAAAATTTTATAACTTCGAAAAAAGACACACCAAAAGAGACAGCTCTGTTGGACGAAGCATTTTTATAAAACCCTTTAACCGTAGAAGAACCGACTAAGAAAAGAAAAAGAAAAAATAAACGAACGCGATAATTATTACAAACAAGGTGTATGTGGTAGGGCTTATACAAGCCGACTGTAGCTGGTCCAGGTACAGCCGGCATGGCATTGGCGGGGATCGCCAAGAAATGCTTTCTTCCCGCTCCGAACCGCGTGATTCACGATTTTATCAAACCACTCGCACTTTTCACTATTGTGTCTCTATTTTAATTCATTTGACTTTTTTTCTTTTTTTTTTTTAATAAGTGAGTTCAAAGAGTTTATTTTGGAGTTTATCTTTTAGTCAACGATTTCCACTCGGGCTGGAATGACGGGTGCCTAACCAAGGGATTAATATTTATTACATATTATCGTCAAATCGCTACCGGAGTTTTAAAGGATTACTGGTGTTTGTTTTATTGAAGTTTTTTTTTTTCCGGAGTTGATGTGCTAAGTGATAATAGAAAATTTAAAAATAGTTAAGTGTTGCTTGGTGTTAATTGTTGTTATTATTTGTTCATTGTTCTGAATGGATTACCCATATATTTAATTTTCGCCTTTTTTTATGGTAAGTTTTGAGATGTGCAGCTGAATAAGCTACGAGATAAAATAAAAAATAGTTTCGAAAGCTTTAAAACTTTATTAAAAGTTTAAAAAGCTGAAAATTATCAGATTTTTAAAAACGAAATTTGACTAAAAAACTTTAAATTAGCAGCTCGATAAATTTTAGCACGTATTGAAGTAGTTCCTTACATAAGTAAATTTTATAAGAAACTTTTTTTTTTCATTGTTTACATGTCAAAAACCAAAAGTAAAAAAATATTTTTTTGTACTTTTGATGTGGCAATGAAAAATGAATTTACTCAGTCACGATGAAAATAGCTAATGGTTTTCTGTCAATTTTTAAATTCCGACAATATTCATATTTATTTTCACTCCTTCCTTACACGGTCTTTATTTACTTCTCATCTTGTAAGTACAACATACGTCGACTTTAGTTTCAAATTACAAGTACAATGATTTAAAAGAAAGTTGAAAAGATGTTTTGGTTTTTTAATGCCGATGTCAATAGTATCCTTCCGACTGATTATTTATCATGTTACCGTTGAAGTTTATAACTATTACCACTTTTTAAAAAAAGGATTATTAATTAGCCAAATTATATGGCAAACATCGAGGAAAATTGCCAAGAAAAGAAAAATTTTTTTTTTCTAGGCAGCCAATGATACAAAAAATTAGACTTTTGAAGAATTAAAGGATGAGGAAGTTTAAATTTTTTAAACCTACAAGTTCAAGATTCAATTTTTTTTAAATTCAAAATTCACAAAGGATTGTTTAAAAAAAAAAAAATTTTGAAAAGATGTTTTCTAATGAAAAATTAGTCCTTCCATCAATGGGACTAAAAATTCAAAAGAATTGGAAATTCATTTTGCATAGGCCATGCTTCACGAACACACTACAGTATTAAATACAAAACTTTTCCAAGCAATTTTTCAAATGCATTTTAATAAAACAACTAGGCGTATTCCTAATTCAAAATTAATCTCTAGCTAAAAAAAAAAAAAAAAAAAATGTCACCATTAATGTCACAGACCAAAGATCAAAGTCTATTTCCAGTCTGGCAGTAAATTAAATCATCTGAATTTAGTAAAGCTAACCGGAAAGCACGAAATATGCATAGGTCATAAGAAAATTACGTGTTCTTATGATTTCGTAGAATTCCCGATAGTCTCAATTTTCACTTTCGATTTACCTCATATATTTTTTATTAATTTCGCAAAAATATTAGAATTCGACACTGCAATAGATCAATCCATCGATTGATAAGTAATTAGATAAGGTTAGTGCTTCCATTTTTCTAAGGGCAATCAATCCAGCTAAATAATTTCATAAAATGACTGAAATAATTCTTTTTCTGGCAAACTTTTTAAGTAATTTTTTACAATGTTCTAAGCTTTCAAAATAATAATTTGATGTATTGCCTTTTAAATATTTCATTAAATTGGCATCTATGACTTTTTTAATTTTTTTTTTTTTTTTCAATCTGTATAGTTTGTAAATTTTACACTTCCGAGAAATCTCGGAAGACACAATCGAGTTCTTTTAATTTTTTTTTTTTGTAAGCCAATTTTTGACACTTTTTTTAAATAATCCGTTCGTGTTAAGATGTCGGTCCGCTTGGTAAAAGACGAGCTTCGAGACGGAGGCTTCAAAATTTTTTTCAAAAAACGTTTATCGGCTTTAATTATTTAATATGGGTTAATGACGCTAAAATGTATTGAAATCGTTAGAAAAAAATTTAAAGCGCACGTGCAAGTAAATCTATTACCTTGACTGTAGACTCCTGATATTTTGGTTGGTTTTGTCTTAATTCAACGGACGCCTACAATTTTTTTTAACACAAAGGGATTTTTTTTAAAATATCGGTGTATTAAATAAAAACGAAATTAAATAATAATGTATCGAAAAAAAAATTGCAAACAGTTTTAGTATTGCATTTCTTTTTTCTTAGCTCTGACAATAACATACAGTATACAGAGTTATTTGGGATACTTTTTTGAAACTTACAGCAGCATCTAAAAAAATAAAAATGATATAACATTTAAATGTATAAGATATGAACCTCCAGTAATACAATAGAGCCGAGTGAGATGTATATGCAGTCTAAAATATTGCAAATATGCAGTATGTATCATCTACGAAAAGAAATAAATTTTGAAAAGTCACCTAAGCTGATTTTAATTTTTTTCATCATTCTTCAGATTTTTTAAAATCTCATTTTTCAGTATTATAAAAAAAAAAAAAAAAAAGGAAGTGCACAAGTGGTAATTGTGATATTTGATTGGACAATTTATATTAATAAAATCGACTAAAACTTTCATTGCTAACCACAACCGTGAAGGGTAATCTAGTTTTCGAATGGGTTCGAATGTAGTTTTTACCAATAGTCCATAGTCCATTAGCTTATAGCAACCTTTCTTTAATGCACAATGTTTTCATCAAACTTCAAGCTACGGCATCCTAAAATTATCACACCTGAGGGTGGGAATAAACACCCAAATGATATTCATAAGAGCCTCCTCATCTTCCTCCTCTTTTTTACACTAATGCAAATATTTTTTGAAATTCATTTTAACGTTTTAATCAAAGCAACTAAACCATGCTCCATTAACAGGTGAATAGTTGTCATAGCTCGATCTTCCATAAATATTGTGAACATTCGCAGGTTATCAATGAATGGATTATTATTATATCATTAATGGCAGCTGTCAATAATAAACTATCAAATGTAAAAAAGAATTACTAGTAAAAAAAATCTGAAGGGTTTTAGTGGGCAATAAAATGAGAATACCATAAAACCCCCCGAAGAAATTCGAACGCATTCCGTCATAACTTTCATCTACCAAAGGGTTAGTTAGCAATTATATTCGCATATGGTAAACCGAAGGAATTACGACTTCTAAATTCAAATAAATGACTAAAGAGATTTTTTTTTAAATTCGACAATAAAAATTTTAAAATAAGGATCTTCATTTAGGGCTAAAACTATAATAAAAAAAAAACAATGGGCTGTATCTCCTAATCAGACAATGAGAATTTCATCATTTTCATAAATGACTGAGGACATCTTTTTTTGGCGACTTTTACGAGACTGTTTTCTTTTAAAGAAAAAACTGGCACATTACTAAAACAATTGTTATCATTAAAGCATTATTTTTTAATACGTTACATTTCTGGAGTATAGAATTATATCTTTTTTGGGGGACAGAAAGTGCCGTGTTTTGGTTTCTTGAAATCCGGACTAAGAAACTAAAAAAGATCGGTGAAAATGTTGAGACTAGAGACAAGATGGTATTTTCCCCAGGAATGCCAGACTTCACTCCAAGTGTCGAAAATGCCCGAAATTATTATTTATTATTTATCCCGGATCCCGTCCGATGTATTTTCATGCAATCAATTGAATGTTGAGATATAACTCCGTTTACCCCTGCATGCATCGACACTTCGCGACAGGTTGCGAAAAATCTGTAGTTCGGCTATAGTTTGAAAGAAATCGGAAAGACATCAGCAGAGAATTAAGAAAATTGCGAAGTTAGTTGGTCAGTGCTCGAAATAAATACCCGAAATGCTCGTAAAAATTCGGCTTCATTTGGAGGAACATAACTAATCAGTTGCCAAACATTAGGCGGAACCTCCTCGATCCCGTCCGATGTATTTTCCATTTCTTTCAAACTAAAGCGGAACTACAGATTTTTCGCTGCCTGTCGATGCATGCACTGAGTAATATTTTAAATAATTAAATACAGTACATAAAACTATTTGCTGAATTTTGGACAGAAGTGTCGAATTGATCGGAAAATAAAAAAAAATCATGTTCGTTAGGCCTACTTTCCACAGTGGTGAAAATTTTTAAAGAAATTAAAAAAAAAATAATAATTTTTAGGATTTTGGACACTAGTGCCGAATTCACCTGAAAATAATATAAAAAAATAATAAAAATCGGGATTTTTTCGGCACTTGGGAGTGAAATCGGGCATTCCTGGGGAAAATAAGATCGTGTTATTTCTAGGTTCCGAAAATGAGAATGTCTAATCAAGCTTTAAGACAAAATTCATAATGCTTACAATGATTTCGGAAATACTTTGCTTTTACTTTCAAGATCCAAAGAATATGTTTGGAATAAATTAATAAAAATAATTTTATCGGAATGTTTTAAAATTAAAGTATTGCTTAGACAAGAAATTTTGCGATAGTTGACAGACGATGATTTTCAAAATTACTTCTATATGGAAAATATGAGAGGATGCTGCTAGTAACTGAAAAAGGTAGCTCTACGCATTTTAAATTCGAATGCCCATGCTGCATGGATATTTGAAGTAAAAATGGATAACTATTGGGTGCAATTTATTGTGTTAAAAAAAAACGATTAATTTGTATAACCATTTATTAAAATCGAACTAGAATTGTGTGCAGTAGCTATCAAGCTATCACTTAGTCCACTATCAATTGCAAAAAGTTCAAATTATAAAAGTGTGCAGTACATTAACAAGTTTCACAAACTAAAAACAGCCCAAAATTTTTCACGGTCATACCTAAAGACATATCATCTCCATCAGCAGATGTTTCCGATTTTTTTGAGCAACATATGTACCGCGAATCTTAAATCCCATGCAATCATGTAATAAAAAAATTTTGAAATGTAAGTTTAAAAATACTATAGTAAAAGTCTTAACCGTAATATATTTCCATTCCTGATCAGAAAAAAAAAAAAAAAAAAAAAAAAAAACGGATTAAATTATAGCAATTTTATCATTGCTAATATTTGATCAGTCTTTCATACTTTGAAATCGAATTTATTTAATTCAATTCTTTGAAAAATTGATCATGCAACTGCATATAAAGCTACTGTACACCACGTTTAGAAGGTCTAAATGCAGCTATTTGAATAGGAATTAGTGGGATCTTCATAATTGGGCTTTCGCTTTTATGAATCTTGAATTAAGAAATAACGAAATTAGATAATTAATACATCGGGAAAATAAGCAGAAATTAACTCAAAAATCACTACGCTTATCTCGGTCGTAAATAAAATTAGTTGACAGTAAAAAACAAAAAAACAAAAAAAAAAAAAATCTAAGAATACTCTGAAAAACAAGACGAAAATACCTTCTCCCACTCTAATAAATGTTTGCATTTTTCTCACATCAAAATTCTGATTTTCAATTTTTATTTCACATCTTTATGCAACTAGTGCAAGAAACACATTTTTAATGAATTTGAGTATTAATTTCATTTCATTGAGCATGACCTTTTTTTTTTTTTTTTTTGTAAAAAAGTACGTTAGGCGAACGTTAAACCTACAACGTGAAGCATTTCCTGAAATGATCGCATTTATAAACTAGGACTAAAAGCTTTGATTCTCTTCCTCTTTTAAGCGCCAGCTCCGCGACGAAGATTGTCTATCATCTTGACGATTTTTACTTTATCGACCGCAGCTTGAAAAAGACCTAAGAAATGGACGCCAAACCTCATTTGATTCTCTATTTTATAAAAATGAGATAAACGAGCTGATAATTTTTTCAAAAGTCTACTTTAAAGCATAAATTTGGATTCCTTGTTGTTATACCGAAAGATTTTCATCAAATTCTCATAAAGCACAGCAATAAATATTCATACAAAACCTAAATCAAAAATGAGCGGCCAAACTTACAAAATAAACTGCAGCCAAAAATAACAAGGAAGCTGCATCCCGCACACGCATAATCATAAACTACTAAATAAATCCCATTCAGTTATGCTTATCGCGTCACATAAATACCGCCGGTCAACGATTTATGAAGTTGACCGCGCACGGCTAGATGCTACTACAACCACTTAAAACTGCAATCTGCAATTCACGTAATAAACCAGCTAATTAATTTATTTCGTTTAAACAATCGTGTAATTTATTAAGTAAAAAAAAAATCAATCGCATCATTTTTCCTGGTAACTAATTTGATTTTGAAGACGATCGACTGAAGTTAAAAAAAACTGTCAGCGTTTTAATTCAGAAAAAGTAGGCAGTAATAAGACGAAAACGCTAAGACATCATTAATCATGGCGTACAGTATACTCAAGGCGTTATTTATATTATCATCATTAATGCACTTTACAGGAAACAGACGATGAACCTGAAAATTATTGTCAGGTTCATTGAAATTGCTTATTATATAGGTAGTGATAGTTTATACAAATATGAGACCGCCTTCTGTCCAAGCATAGTGATTAGCCAAAGGCCCCCTGCGAGAAAAAAGCCGGCAGCTAGTGATTAAAAAGTGATTGAGGTCTTTTAAACAAACGATTTTATTACGTTTTCATAGATGTATTTACGATGATTTTGTTATGCGGATGAATTTATTATTTTAAATCGACACGGCATGTTTCCGCATCATCGAACCTACCGCAAACTCTTGTCTTACCTATATGTCACGACTCGGATGCTCCGGATCGTTATAAAAAGTAGCATTATCATCGCCAATTAATTTGAACACAAATAAAAATAAATAAACCGTTCTTTTTTCTTTTCTCTCTCGTTTCAGGTAAACCGAAAACTGAGAAACTTTTAGTTTAACTCAAAGAATATCATCAAGGCATTCAAACAATGAACTTATAAGTGCATCAAATTTGGATAACACTTCAACATCTTTTCAAAGGAATCTAGTCAAGAAAAGACGAGACATAATTTAAATATTAAATAATATACAAAATGAGCTGGGTAAGTTTTATTACAAGTTATATCATTCTTTCACTTTTGATTCCGTTCTGCTCGCAAAAATTAATTTAGATGAAAGCGCAAAATGTCACTTTTGAAAGAAAACCATATCATACATGACTTTGAATGATTGCGAGTGAGCATGCAGATCGGTCCACAAGAAAAAAAATAGAACAATATCCGCGTTCATTTAGAGAGATTAAGAGAGATAGAGAAGATGTAGAAGGTATTTTTTTTTTAATTTCGAGGTTTGAAAAATAATCCCGCATAATTTCGCATTTGAAGACATGAGTGGATGAAGGAAGTCGTTCAGGTTCCAACGAAAAACGTTAGTCAACAAATAAAAATCAACAAGGGTTCCAATTTCATTTTTATTTTTTTCCATATTTTAAAAATTTTCTATTTTAAATTCAAAAATCAAAATTACTGGTCTTCTTTTCATCGGTTTTCTGTTTTTAAAACTCGGATTTAATAGATTTAATAAACCCCTATTATAATGATTTTTTATGATTTGTTTTGTCTTGTTTTACTATTGGAGCCAAAATGGCACCCTAAACGTGTCTGAAATTTTTTTTGAGACGTCCAACGGTTTCTTTTGTTTTAACCCGTCACTTCCATAATTTCGTGATATGTACAAATCGGCACCCGAAAAAAATTAGATAGTTTAAAAAAGGTTCCCTATTATTCTTCCTAAAATACTTTTCCTAAAAAAAAAATTTCCTAAAAACGTTTTTCCTAAAATAAAAATGACTGAAAACGCTTTTTTCCTAAATTAATTTTTTCCGAAATGCAACAAATAAATTATTATTGACAAACGCTTGCTTTTTAAGAGAATTCCGTATTCAGATTAAAAATCAGATTTTTTAAAAAAAAAATATACATTTAAATCAAACATGGAATAGGAAAATGCGTAAATTTTAGGTTTTTATGATTACGGATGAAATAATTAGTAAGTAGGCACTTCTAAGTTATTCGTTTTTATAGCAGTTTATTTTTTATAATTCTTCTATTTTTAAATTTTCTTCATAAGTTATAAAAATTAATAAATGATCGCTTTTTTTTCATTAACGGACAAACTTTTTTTAAATAACTCGGGGGGGGGGGGGGGAATAAAAAAAAGTTTAGGAGAATACAATTAGGAAAAACTCTTTAGGAAAAAAATGATAGGAAAAATTATGTTTAGAAAATGTTTTTAGGAAAAACGTTTTTTTTTTTAGGAAAGTCGATTTTGAACGGTTCTGGGACTGAAAATTAGGGATTGTGACAGTCCCCATAAGGGACAGTTCAAGAATTACGTAAGCATGATTTCGGCACTAGATTAGAACTGACACTGTATATAGACTGAATAGACTAGAATAGACTCTGTTTTAGGAAAAATGATAGGGAACCTCCCAGAACAGTTAATGTCTTTGAGCCGGGAGCGGGAGGTAATATCAGTCACAATGCCAGTCGGAATTCCTAAAATTTTTACGTGAGCAAAAATGTAGTTTCTACTGTGGGTCCATTGCGGTTCATCCAAATGGCATTTCCTCCAAAAAATTTTGGATGAAACGAATATTGGTTATTTTGCACTTAATCCAAATTCGTTTCATCCAAAATTTTTTGGATAAAATGCAAATTGGCCATTCTTGCGTTTCCTCCAAATAGCTTTTCGTCCAAAATAATTTTGGATGAAAAGCAAAAAATTAATTCTGCAGTTCATCCAAATTGCTTTTTATCCAAAAAATTTTTGGACGAAACGAATATTGATCACTTTGCATTTTATCCAAAAAAAAAAAAAAAAAAAAAAAATTAAAATTATTTTATTTTATGGGGTGTCTTGGTGTCTTTGCAAAACGATTTTCACTGAGAACGTTATTATATTGGCTGCCATTTAATTGTTAAGTATTTTTTTAAAAATTGGTAAGTATTTAAGTACGATTCTGGGAAGTATAATAAATAAAAGGGAAGTAAAAATTTTAATTGTAAGTAAAATAAAACCCAATGGTAAGAAAAAAAAAAACTATTTTGGTAAGTAAATAAAGAGGTAATGAGAAATAAAAATATTTTTTAGGCTTACCTAACCTAGTAAGAGAGGTTTGGAAGCAAGTTTAGGGTAACCCTTTCCTTTTCTGTCCTATGAGTTGAGTTTCTGTCGAGGCTGGAGGCCGAACATACATAAGACACATCGCTAAATGTGCTTACAGATAAAATTTGATTGTTTTCAACAATTTTTTAGAAGATCCATTGACATCTCGTTTCGAATAATCGAAAAAAAAGAGTACTCTTTTTTATATATTTTTATTAAGAATTACGTAATTCTTAATTCTTAATGGTACCATTGGGTTTTATTTTACTTACAATTAAAATTTTTACTTCCCTTTTATTTATTATACTTCTCAGAATCGTACTGAAATACTTACCAATTTTTAAAAAATTACTTAACAATTAAATGGCAGCCAATATAATAAGGTTCTCAGTGAAAATCGTTTTGCAAAGACACCCCATAAAATAAAATAATTTTTTTTTTTTTTTTGGATAAAATGCAAAGTGATCAATATTCGATTCGTCCAAATTATTTTTGGATGAAATGCAATACAGTCAATATTCGTTTCGTCCAAAAATGTTTTGGATAAAAAGCAATTTGGATGAACTGCAGAAATAATTTTTTGCTTTTCATCCAAAATTATTTTGGACGAAAAGCTATTTGGAGGAAATGCAAGAATGGCCAATTTGCATTTTATCCAAAAAATTTTGGATGAAACGAATTTGGATCAAGTGCAAAATAACCGATATTCGTTTCATCCAAAATTTTTTGGAGGAAAAGTCATTTGGATGAACCGCAAAGTCCCCTCTACTGTTGGGTGCAAATTCACTATGGAATGTTGGACCAACATGTTCGTACAACAAGTTGGATTAACATGTTGTACCAACTTGTTCTACCAACATGTTTGGCAAACGAACGAATAGACTATTGCAGAATTTACTCCTACATTCCATGGTGAATTTGCACCCTAATAAAGGGTGCAAATTCACTATGGAATGTTGGATCAACATGTCAAACATGTTGGTACAAAATGTTTGACAAACGAACAAATCGACTATTGCAGAATTTACTCCTTCGCCGAAATTAGTGTGGAATGTTAATGCAACAAGTTGGCACAACATGTTGGTCCAACATTCCATAGTGAATTTGCACCCTAGAAGCAGAAGGCAAAAATAAGTATCTTTGAAACTCAAAAAAATTCGATATTGCAATACTCTATCATACAATAGAACAGAAGCTTGTATTTAGGAACGATTATTGCTTAATGACTTCTTTAAAGTAATCACTAAATTACCAAATTAACTTGAATGAATAAACAGTTGTAAAAACATGAAGAGAGTTTCAATTACTTCGTATCAGCTTTAAATGAACGCATTTCTTTCGGAGCAAAAAAAGGAATTTTTTACATTTTCGATGAACCTTCTTTCTCAATTTCACACTCACACAACTAAATCTCAAAAGACGATTACACTACAGGTTACAGGTTAAATTATTTGATGTCAAAGGCAGGTTAAAGTGCTTAAAATTGATTTTTTCTTCCATGAGTAACAAACGAAAAAAAAAAAAGCATTAGACGACAAACTACTTTGTCTTCTTAGTTCAAACACCTTTAAAATGCGCAACGTATCCCCTTATCACGCTTTTCAATGTCGTTAAAACTCTTTACAATTTGAACTTGAAAAAAAGTTTTTGAAGCGAAATCTTTTTTTTTTTTTTTTTAAACCTATTTAACCAACCCGATCCAATAATTCGTGATTTATAAACCACAGATTTCTATGTGTATTTGAATAATAATTCAAATCCGATATAGATAATTATAAAATGCATTAAAAAAAGAAATCATATCTTAGACAATTGAGATATGATTTTAATATTTAAAAATTCTTCCTGGATTAAGATAATAAAAGCAAGAGGGCTCTCTTTAGATATCTCACGTTAAAAGTTTCTTTATTTTTTCATTTGTATATGCTATTATTTAAAAATCTGTCAGCGCTAAAAAGAAAAATAATTAAAAAATGATGTATGATTTTAGCTTTTGTAAATAAAGAAAAAGGCACCGAAAGTAATAATTAATAAATAATCATAATTTTTACGGATGTCTGCGAGCGAAATTCTTTTAAATATTCTTTTTTTCGGTTTTATGTATTTACCCTCCAGCGTAAAATATGTTCGGGCGGATATATTTCTTATTCATACTGGATACATATTTCTTTTAATCATTAAAAAAAAAAATATTCCTTGGATTATGCGAATACCATCTTCTTGAACCGAAGAGATTATAAACGGTTATCTTGGGTCATTTCCAAAATTATCAGAACGAAAAGAGATGTGATACATACATATACACCCCATATTCTGATCGAATAATATTTCCGTTAGATAATTTTATTTTAATTTCCTGCTGCAACGGGATGAATATTCACATGTGAAATATTCACAGTAATTACAGGTTCCATGCGACATTCTGAATTTGCAAATGCCTGCATTTTAATTTTTTTAAAAAAAAGAATCCCATAAAACAAAATGTTAAGAACAGGTAGAAAAAAAAATCCGTATACTCTCACGGTGGCAAAGCAAAAGCCTTAATTACTGGAATAATAACAAAGAGTGTCGTAAGTACTATTAAAATTATATAGATTAGATAAATAATTAAATATTAAATATTCACTTTCGATAATTTATGAGGAACTCGTCGGACAAGGACAGCGTAATTCTGTTTTTTTTTTTTTTTTTTTTTTTTTTCAATACAATTATAAGTGAGTACTATCAAAATGATGGTTTTAAGTTATTATTTACTAATCAGTCATTCTTTTTTAAGGAAATTATGGTAATTATAAAATAAAACGATGATTATAAAGTCAGTTTCGAGTGCGGTCAAAAATCACTTGTGGTAAACCTTTTTTTCATACGTGTAATAATCTGTAATTGTTTGCATAACCGGCGTCACGATATATCTTTAAAAACATTCTGTTTGTAATTTAATAAAAAAAAAGGAGGTGAGAAAATAATGCTTTACACATGCAGTACATTCTGTTTAAAGTGCAGTTATAACATCCAAGAATATGCTTCATTCATGAAAATATTATTATGAATTATGAAAGTTTCATCTTATCAAGATAAACTTGTATGAGAACATGCGAAATAGCCTCATAAAACAACAAAATAAAAATTTATAAAAAAATTAAAATGGCATCTAGGTATTCTTTACTTTATAAAACGGAGAGAAAATGTTGTAAGTTCGACAACGATATACAGAAATTTCAACTACCCAAATTCAAATTTTCTGACCAACTGCGAAGGGTTCGAGCCTAAAGCGTGATAACGTTTTAAAAACGAAATTTCTCTATCGGCATGTTCATCTTCTTACAATAAAATAAATAAAGATGCGTGACAAAATATTGAATTAATTTTAATTCGAAAATCCATCAGCCCAGCATGACATAAAAGTCGTATAATTTCAAACTAAAACGGGAAAAGTCTGGTTCACCTTGTCAAACTGTCCGAATGGGGCACCTTAAAGAAAGCACCTTATGATGCGTTAACTTTATGGGAATAGATCGCAATGAATATGTCAATGATCATCCATTCTTTATTTTCTAAGATTCATCTTCACTTTCTCTTTCAAACAAAACATCCTCTGGTATTTTATTTTAATTACGTAACCAATTTTTTTTTTTTTTTTTTTTTTTTCCTTCCACGAGATGAAAATTCCAATTTTCCGTAATTGCCACGAAGCCGAACGCTGAAATACATACAACTCAAGTATCCACTTACTTCTGAAAGCAGGTACTCTGCGTGCATTTTCGCTATAAGAATTCAAAGTCAAGTGCAGATCGTTTATACTATTCACTATATTTTGAATAAACAACATCTAAGTTTTAATTGTAATTATCGTTTTGTGTCCAGCTTTTGTATACGTATATATTGTCTTCACTGTTTTCGAACACCTCTTGAAATCGGTTTCACTCTGACAAGAGGAAAAGGAATTTAGATGAGATATAAAGTAGGAAAAAAAAAAAAAAAAAAAAAAAAAGAAATTTTAAAACTTGCACCACTGAAGTTTCAATTTTTTTTTCTATGATCGTTCATATCCGTCGATCTACGTTAATTCGAAAAATGTTCGCAATTTAAAAGCCGTATTTATCAATCGCGTATATTAGTTGCCCGTGGATCGATCGGCGACCTTAGAAAAAACTATAATTTACCATTAAGTTTTCCTTTTCATGCAACGCAATTCTGTTTAGGCTAATAAGTATGCGCTATCGTTATAACCAGATGGCCGTGTCGAAATCGGCGCTCTCACAAAATTATCGCTTCCTTCCTTTCGGTCACTTTTCAATTTGAAAAATTTTTTTATTGTTCTTTTTTTTTTTTTTTTTTTTTTCTATAAATTGTCGGTGAAACTTAATGAGACGCCCGCGTGTGCGGTGGCGACTTTAGAATATCTTTGATGACTTGAAGTGAGTGATCGATGACAGAAAGATGCATAATCGATTGATCTGTCAATTATAAATGCATTTTTTTTTGTGCTTAATCATGCGGTAGTTGACGGGTTTATTTTTCCTCTTGGTGAGTGTTTTGACAAATGGAACCGCATTTCAAGTTCAATGTTTTCTAGTCTGGAAAATTATCTTTACATGTGTGTAGTTGTACACTGAGAAAACGGAAGGAGTAAACCTAACTAATATATTAGTGGAAAATGGGATGACTAATAATAATTAGTTAGTCAAATTTGATTTTTAGTCAGTGTTACTTACTAGTTAGATTAACCAATTAGAAAAAATTCATTTACTTACATCCCGTTTTCCACTAATATATTAGTTAGATTTATTCCTTCCGTTCTCTCAGTGTAAGAATAATCGACAAACGAAATGAGAAATTGGAGATTGTTATTGCATTTTAATAATGAGCAGCAAACAATAATTGGTAACGACAATTTTTTTAAATTCGTAACTCAGGTTCACGATTCGTCTGTAAATGAATCCATAATATGCAGAGAAGGGACAAATAATGATCAAGAGATATTGCTTGTGCGCAAAAACTCAGGATGTTCTGCACTGCACGGTTATATTCCAGTAATAAAACCTATTCTTTCTAGAAAAGAAGATAAATGAAAGCAAACACTCCTGCGAATTAATTCCCAGGAATCTTCATTATGGCTTCGGTACTGTATATTAGGGTGGGTCGAAAATAAAAAGATTTGGATTTTCAAAACGCCTGATAGCGCAATCGCTGTGGTTTGTCTATTGCAAAAAGTTTTTCCTTTTCAAATTGTTTTTTAAACAGCGTCTTGAGGGTGCGCAAAAGGGTCAAAGCTTTGGAAAACTTCATAAGCGATGAAAAATCGACTTTTACAGACTTTTGCGAAAAAAGTACCTTCACCTATCGGATTTTGAACGTAGATTTCGAAAATTAAGTCGGTTCGAGCCTAGCTATTTCTGTCCCTGAGTTATTGTAAAAAATATGATAAAAATATTGAAATTTCAGAGTTTTCACATTTTTATGGCGAACTTGGCCTGCATCTCGAAAACAGAAAAAGCTAGACGCAAACAGATTTCATTTTCGAAATCTATGTTGAAAATCCGATAGAAAAAGGTACTTTTTTCACAAAAATCTAAAGTCGAATTTTCTTCCCTTATGAAGTTTTCCAAAACTTTGACCTTTCTGGACACCCTCAAGACGCCGTTTAAAAAAAAAAAATTCGAAAAGGAAAAATTTTTTACAAATGATAAGCCACAGCGATTGCGCTATCAGACATTTGGAAATTCCAAAATTTTTGATTTTCGACCCACCCTACTGTACATCTGGACTGTTATGTCTTCTCCCGCAGTAAAAAATCCCTATTGATTCGCCTTGGACTTAACTTGACATGGATAAATTTCTTGCACTATTTACAAGTTTATCAGTAAAAAATTGAAAGAGTCATGGAAATCCCCCAGTTTTTGAAGATCAAGTACAAAATTAAGCTTTTTTTTTTTTTTTTTTTTTTTTTTTTTTTTTTTTTTTAAGGAAAAAAATGCACAAAATGTTGGCCTGGGACATAGATTTTCCAGTAAAATAGGATTCCAGTATATTTCATGTAAATATTTTCAGTTCCTGAGAAAAGTCCCTCCATTAATAAAAATGCTTTCATAAAATAACATCAACTACAACAGCAATCTTTCTTTTTCATTCACTCATTCTACTTGTGCTCCTGCTTTTATTGTGAGAAACAAGTTTTCCTCCCAAATGAACTGAATTTCTTAAAGAAAGAAAATAAATTAATGAATTAATAATATTAAATTTAAAAAAAAATTAAATATGATATGCGAAACTATTCATATAGCAAAGGAAACGCTTGCATTTTGCCACTTTTTATTAAGGTACTAAACCATTTTTTTTAGCTGGTAAATACAAGAAAACGCAAACAAACTGCACCATACTTAATTAGTTCAGCGCTAGTCCTTTAGATTTTTCTTGCAAATTGCAACCAATCAATCATGTCATGTTCAGTTTCTAATCAAATCAATTTTTTTTAAATTTATTTTTCCATATGAATCAAATTTTTTCACAGCCAAAGCTTTTCCCTGTAATACCATTTTCTCAGTCATCTTTGCTAAAAACTAACAACTAGTAACATCATCAGAATTTTCACTAATACTTATTTGACCTTTACTCTTGCATCTCAAAAAAAAAAAAAAAAAAAAAAAAAAACGATGTTCAGCCTCCGTCAACTTTTCATAAAAATTAAATGACAGTAAGTAAAAATTTTTGGCTCATCAAACTCAGTTTAAAATTCCATACGCACTCGAATCACGCGTTAACAAGGCGCTGATTATGTTCGAAACTTTCTCCGCAGGACAGTTAAAAATTCGGCCTCCCACATCAAGGGGACATAATTAAAACATTATTTAAGAAAATGATAAAAAGGGGGAATAAAAATGAGAGCGCATCTGCTCAAGGTGAGCCGGACAGGTTTATCTTCAAAAGAAGGAAGACGAGTGCTCGTACAAGTTTATTATATAACGTGGGATTAAACAGGATGCATTTCTCTTTATACGTATTACATCCTATCTTCTTCTTTTTTTTTTTTCTTCCTAATAATTTATTCAACGGAGAAAGTACTCAGTGTCAACTGCAATGCTCACCAATTATGATAACCAATATGTTTTTATTAAATTCTTTTATGCTCGAGAAGATGAGCCGATGACTCTCTAAGCTCGAGAATTTAATTTGCACCTTGCATGCGCGTAGTGGGTGGCGATGGTGCAGGTTAAATGCCACATGAGGCGAAGAAATTATTTCGGTTTTACCATTTTAATGGCTATTTATGCTCTTCTTATTTTTTTTTTTTACTTTTTTTATGGTTCATAACCGAGAAGCGCATGTAAAAACCACGATGTTTACGTCTGCGGTTATCTACCGATTATAGAAAATGGCCGGTACTAAAAATAGTTTGTTTTATTGTTGATAATCGTGAAATTGCACTTCTAAGCATTAATTTCGAGTCAGAAGTCACTGTAATTTTTATTTTTTAAAAGATAAGAAATTAAACTCGGAGGTGGTTGAAACATACTATTTGTCAGCTAAATTGGGAAAACAAAAAAAAAAAAAAAAAAAGGAACAAAAAGTGGAAGCGAATAATGAATAGACTCAATCGAACGGGTCATACAAGGTTAATGGCTTTCTCACCAGAAACAGTCGTCGAAAAAAAACCGAAAAAAAAAAAACCTGCAACTGATTACAGTAGTCTTGATAGACAAGCAATTCGAAGTAAATTCGGTTTTCTATTTGCTACCGATACAAATCACTATAATTTCCAACTCGAATGGATTGTTCGCCGCCAACTGCAATTAACCGTTTAGTTCTTCCGTTTTTCTTTTCTTCTATTTTTTTTTCCCCCGATCTCCTACTCTTTTAAAACTTACATATGGACGATGACTTTCGTTTAATTAACAAAATAAATTTTCAAACAAACCTAACCCGTCTAGAACGGATATCAATTAACACTGTCAAAAAACTTGAGTTTTAGTTTCACCCACGTTTCCTAATTATTTCAATTTAACGCCGATACCCTGTTCTGGACGTGCTGGTCTTAAATAATCGTTGATTGTGTACTTTTTTTTTTTCAACAGAAGATTGAAATAATAATGGACCGCGTTTTAATCGTCTCAACGCTCTTAATTAACTTTCTTAGCAGAATATCACGTTTCACAATTGACGAAGGTTAAATTATGGCTAATTTGAATGTTGAAATTTTTAAAAATGAAGATAGATTAGTGGGGCCAGGACTTGAAACCGTCAAGAATTCGGTGTGAAAGATTTTATTTTATTTTTTTGACTTCGATATGAATTGTGGGCGGGTGGTAACTAACAGCAATACTTGAAATGATTAATAAGTAATTGAAAATTTGTAAAAGTTCAATTGTGGCGGCATGTTAATCGCAAGCGCTTTCCACACTTCTTTCATTTACTAATAATAGTAAAATGATGTTGCAGCAATATTTGAATGTCATATCTAATTTCTTTTTATTAACCAATTATAATAATAATAAAATAAAATAAAACCTTTTTTTTTTTTTTATATATTTAATATCATGACATGGAACGAAATGTTTCAGGCAAAAGGCAATGATGCAAGATCGAACATAAGAAAGGAGAATAATATGATTGATGATAACGAAAAATGTAGGTGGGTGCCAATAATTAAAATTAGAAGAAATTTTAATTCCCAACAAGCACCCCATTGAGGTCTCGCCCCTTATATCGCGATTTCAAATTACCGCATTGGTCATTTTTCTTTCATCATTTGATTCTATTATTATCGTAACCGTTGCTGACTTTTACATGACATTTAAGATTAAACTACTTAAAATTAAATAATGAAGTACTGGTTAATGTTATCGTACCTTAATATTAATGATATTAAGCATAACACACGAAAATCACCGGTAAATACTTTCTAGAGGCATTGCATTAATTACAGACAAAAGATCGTAAATCAATTACGAAAATGATTCATATATTTTTTTTAAATTACTCCTTTTTTTTTAATATCAGGACGGATCATTAATTTAATCGGTACCATGCTCTTTAAATTATAAGGAATGGAATAAAATTACATGTGAAGGTAGCAATGCATGTTTTCGAATTAAGCGTCTGAAAGCAAAATCGGTCAAACTGACGGGAAACATTTGGTAACAAATGATGAGATTTTTCAAGGGATTCAATCCGTGAAGGCTCCCTTTTTTGACCATTTGACTCTTTTCCGCACTGGCAAGAGAAATCAAAAACGGGAAGGCCCCCTGCAGCACATGATACAGTATCAATGATACTGTGCTGCAGATGATTTGCCTCGATTTATTCGGCGTCGTGAATTTTTTTTTTTTTTCCGATCATATACGTATTTGTTAGGTTGCTAGGGATCGACGACGAAAACAAATTTTTTAGAAACGGGATTTAAAAGAAACATCGTTAGCTAAATAACAGCTTTCGTCTTCCAATAATAATAACATGAAACCTTCCATCAAACGGGAGACGGATTATCCTTTCCTTTTAGTCATATCCCGTAATTGCTCTTCTTCAGAAAGAGTTGAAAAACCAAATTGAGGGCAAGTACTTATTATTTGGGAACCACAGGTGGGACTTTATGGGGAATGTAGAAGAAGGGCGAAGAGAATACAGCGTCCTGGAAATTCTCGACATCGCCTTTAAATATTTTATAGCTTTGGATTTGCATTACCCGGAGAAAAGTCTTACGGTGTGGAGGCTCATCACCTGGTGCCATTACAACAAAAACCTGTGATGAAATAGAGATCAACTCAGACATGCTACACACCAGAAAGAATTCAAAAAGCAACTGAAACGGAAAGAAGGAGCAATGAACATTCATCACAACCAGAAAGGAAGAGACCGCTGAACCGACCATCAACCTCAAGCGAAGAAGTTCGGAAGAAGCAGCTCCTAAAAGATTTGGCATTATCATCTGAGGACGAGACTTTGTCTTATGAAGATTATCAAATTCGCATGTTGGAAAAAGAAGTTAAGAGGAGGAAAGAGAACAATGAGTATGTGCCGCAAAGGACATACTATCCACCGCGATAGTATGAACTCAAGGAAAACGTTCCGCGGTCCATTTAAATTACATTACGAGCCGATTCTTTTTCCTTTCCCGTTTATTAATTAACAAGTTCGAAAATAATAAAGTTCAGAATTTTCACGTACTGCGGATACATGATACTGAGTATCATGTATCCGCAGTACGCGAAAATTCTGACAAGATTATTTTTTGCTCAATATTATTCCATCTGGAATTCGTAAAAACTAAAAATTCTAAGGACGCATTTACGAAGAAGGTTTGGAACAGTTAGAAGGAACTACGGGTAAAATATCAAGAAGTAGAGAAAATAAGGATTTCCAACTGAAAATATTCCACCAGCGCTAAAAGACTCCAGTTTTATGAATGAAACGTCCCAGGCAGTCGAAGAAGAATTTCATCTCTTATTTCAGCAAAATTTTAAGGGCTAAAATAAAAGTCACTCCAATTGTAAGAAAAATAAACGATCTGAAGAAAAAAAAAAAAGAAAAAAATTGATAAATTTTCAATTGCTTACATTACTGCAGCCATTATTTTCCTTTGAAGAATTTCAAATCAAAGTAAAAACCGTTCATCACATGAATGTTACCTTCCTGGCAAAATTTTGGAATATAGATAAAATTTAAAAAAAAAAAAAAAATAGTAGATTTCTAGGCTGGACCCGAAAAGTGAGATTTTTTACGAGGCCGTTGCCGATTCGAGCCGAAGGCGAGGATCGGCAAGAGAGCCGAGTAAAAAATCGAAATTTTTCGGTCCAGCCTTGGAAATGTAGTTTTCAGGGCGAGAATAACGAAATTTGTTTTGTTTACATGATCTCGAAAGTAGACCTTTCGGGTCTAGCCCTGAAAAAACATTTTACCAGTCAATGTTTTTCAAAAAAAATTCAAAATAGTGTCCAAAACAACTTAACTTTACCACTTGAGTGAGAAAAAGAAAGCAAGTGGACGTAAGTATTTGAAATAAAAAAAAGAAAGGATTCAAGTATAAAGATGCGGTTGCACTGGCGAGTCCAGGAATTTTTTCTTAGGCAGGGAGGGACAGGGGAGGCCGAAAGCTTAAAATGAGTCCAAAATTCGAATTTTATCTAGCGTAAAATTAATTTTTCAATTAAAATCGAATTCTATCTAGTGTAAAATTGCTTCACCTGGAGAAAGGAGGGAGCGTCCCACCGGCATTCCCCTCCTCTCCCCCCCTTCCCGGATTAGCCACTGGGTTAAAGAAAAAATATTTCGATTCGTTTCTTTTTTTTTCCATTTTATTACGTGATTTTTATTTTTGTATACTTCAAGCTATGCTTTAGAGCACAATAAAATTTGCTATAGGATCCAGGACGGAAAAAAATTTAAAAAATAAACGAAGAAACTTGTAGGTAAAAAGCACTGAGAAAAAAATGGACGACTGTAATAAGGTTAAAATTACTGTATAAGATTATAGTAAATCTAACCTGAAAAAAGTAAATTTTACTTTTACTAAAGTGAAATGTACTTTAAATTATAGTTCAAGTCCGCCATCTTTAATGGAATAGTTCTAAAGTAATTTTTGCTTTAAAAATATTGTTAAATCTACCATAAAAAGTGCATATTGAATTTAATGTATGATTTACTTTAATTTACAGCAGAATCTACTTTAACCTTATAGTTAAATCTGCTATTTCGAAAGGTATTCATTTAAAAATAATCGTTACTTTAAAATTAAAGCTGAATTTACTATAACGGATTGCAAGTCAGCGTTATAGTGTCTTTTACATTATTTATTGTAAAATTTACCGTAGTAAGTGTTGTGAGCAATTTATTTTACCCAATATAAAAGGTGGCCGTCAAACCGATAGGTATTATCTAATTTGTCAAGGCGTAATATCTTAATATATTGCGGACGAAAAATTAAAAAACATGTCATATTTGCTTATTTCAGGCCTAACTAATTTTTTTTTTTTTTTTTTTTTTTAATAACATTAAGAAGGAACATTTTCAAAAAAGAAAGTTAGTTTAGTCTCCACTAATAAATAAAAATAATAAAAAATTAAAAAGGCCTAATTAATTTTTTTTAATAAAAAAATGTATGTTGGTTGGTTATTTTCTCATTTTTGCGCTTCTTTAATAATTAATTTTTAATGCTTGGTATTTTTAGAAAAATCAAATTTCTTCGAAAGTCCGTGTATGAAAATTATTAACCTTATTTCAGTCCTTTACTGTTTTAGTTCAAAACTAGATAGGTACTTCAAGCTTCATATATCAATTTTTGGACCATTTCCGACAGAACAAGACATGGTGTAGTGAACAGAGGCATAGGCTCAGAACCCTTAGGTCCCTGGTTCGGGTTTCGATCTAGCTGATTTTTTTTTCTTTTTTTTTTCCGATTAAAAATTGTTTTTTCCGGCCTAAATGGTAACTACGAATGCATCTGAATCCTTTCTCATTATTTTTTTAACAAAAATCATTAAAATATGCTTTTTATAAAAGAAATAAGATGGCTGTTTGCAGAACTTATTACTGTTCATTAAAGTAAAGTTTACTATAAGCATAAAGTAAAAGTTACTATAAGGCAGCAGAAAAACCTTTTAAATAGTTTTTAACTTTAATTTACAGTAAAAGATAACCGTATTACAGTCGCTCATATTCTAACCGTAAATTACAGTTATCGATAACTGTATTACAGTAAATCTAACTTTAACGTTTTTCTGAGTGAGCATAACACAAAACACCGGCAGCAAAAAAAATCAGAAAAAGAACAGGGAACGGCAAGCGAAAAGAAAGAAGAGTGTAACACTGTACCTCAGAAAATGTAAAATTTTCACTACAGTCAAACCTTCATTACTTTCCATGAATTTTCCATAAGTTAAGCAAGCATCGGTTTTAACTGGAAAATAATGGAAGATTGACTGTAACAGGTGTTCCTATACAAAATCTCATGATTATTTTTTTAAAAACAATAGTAATACCGGTATACTTGAAATAGCTTAATCTTATTTAAATTCTACATCAAATAAATGGAAAGCTCATGCTTTAAAGTAGTAGTTGATTCAACATTTTTCTTAATAATTTTACCCGTTTCTCACTAAATTTTATAATAATGCGATTGGATATTTATTACAAACTTGAAAAGAAATCGAATAACTTAAAATGATTGGCATTCTACCAAATGAGCTTTAAATCCATAAAAAGATCTGCGAAAAAAATTAAATATTAAAAATAAGACCTAAAAATTTGGAAAAATAAGTCTGGGATCTTGTACAATTTTCTCCTAATAAAAAATGAATTCCTAATGACGATGACAATAAACAATGTGTCAAAATAAGGAAAAGTACGATTAGGAGTTTCCACAATATCTTTATTAAATATCGATCACTGTTAATATTTTCTTTTTTACTACTATATGATCCTTCAAAAAAAAAAAAAAAAAATTGTTCGAACCCACGGAAGTGAAAACTTCCTCATTTGTCGATGGAAATCGGTGGAACAGAGACTACCTGAGGCAATTTTTAGCGAAACCATGCATTATTAAAGCTATCTTTCTTTGATAAATTTATTTTTGAAGAAAAAAAAAAAGTCGTGATGATATTGCTCATTACGCCTTGTTTTAGCATGTACGGGATAAGATGGTATCGACTATTTGATAAATATAAGCAGACAAAAAAATGAAAATCAGAGGTCATATTGTGGATTATAGCACTTGGATATATAATGATAGGTACTTTGCGTATATGTCATAATTTGCTTGACATTTGTGACTTATTGTTTATAAGCTAAAAAATCTTCCAGGCAAGTTGAAAACAATCATTTTTTTCATCGGCTAAAACAAAAACGAAAAAAAAAAAAAAAAAAAAAAAAAAGAAAGAAAGAAACGATTCTGACAAAGACGAAAGAAAAATAAAAAGCAAATAAAGGGCGCAAAACCGCACTTTGACATTCGTCATTTTAACAGTTGAAATGTAAATAGAAAATCTTAGCGTCGAGTATTTGATCATGAACTTATGAATCGATTGCCTATGCAGACATACCGACCATGCATCTTCTTTGCATAAAACATTCCTACGATATTAAACTTATCGAAAGATTAGAGAAAAGCTTCGAGAATTTAACGGGAATTTTTTTTTTTTTTTTTTTTCGAAAAATCCCATTCAGTTAAAAATATCAGTTTCGGATGATACCAGTTTTACTTTCACTCGTTGACTCTACATATTCCAAAAAATAATTTTTTTTTTTTTCACTATTTGAATTTATATACGCATAATAACGATTATTACAGAAGATGATTTGGTATGTTTGCGGAGACTTGTATTATTTTGTATAGGACCTTATACGAAAAAAGTCATTATGTCAATCAGTAAGGGTTTTGGTTATTTCCTGAACATTAAGTTTTTTTTTTTTTCGCACATTTGAAATTCTCGTGTTAGTTTATTTGTTTACATTTAAATGACGTTTCGATTTTTTAGGCTTAAGAAGTTCAAAAGGTCTTAAAAAGTCAGTAAGGTCTGCAATTTTTAAATAGTCACTTCAAGTCGCAAAATTTAATTTCAGGCTGTTAAGCCATAAGGAAACCAGAAAAACGAATCCTGAGGTAAAAAAAAAAAAAAAAAAAACGAATGACAATCAAATTTTGGCTTTTGGAATACGAAATTTAGAAACATTTTGTTCAAATAAATTTCACTATTCTGCATTTTCATAAATTAGACGTCTGAAATTATAAGTTTGCCTTTGTAAATTTCAACCACATTCAGAAGCTATAAATCTAATTGCAAAAAAAAAAAAAAGAACATTAATTACTCCCTGAATAGTAATTATTAATTAGTAATCAAATATTTACCAACGAGATTTTTATAAATTAAGATTTGCTAGCCAATTATACTCGATAATTTAAACTGACAGGAGCTAATGAAATTCTCCAACGAAAAAATATAAAAAAAATCTACCTTTTCGTGTAATTTACAACCGCACGCATTCATTTCGATGAACGATCGCAAAAAAAAAAAAACGTATAATTTTTATTTTCGAGAAATTTTTAAGGAAGAGAAATACGAAAAAAAAAGTAGGACTAAATAACAAAACGTTTGAATCATCATCATGATAACTATCGAGTAACGTAATTAGTATTAACCCTGAGATAGTTTTTGATGGTTTCAATTCATAATCGGCGGTCATGAAACGCATTCTACATTTTCCCTAGCGAGTTGTCAAAGTTCAAACAATTATTTACACATTCAAACTAAGTCAAAAGGACATATTCACAGTCCAGGAAACAGAAATTGGTACGTACGATACTTTATCACACACGGCTTTGAGTTTTGTGTTTATTCACGATTTAGTGTATCACGAATAATAATGACCACGATTCCTGATTTTTCCATTTCGTTTTCTTGCGTTTAATTCTAATCGATCCTTTAATTTTATATTGCGAATTGGCATTTTTATTGCTTTGCAATAGATAACCGGTACCTTTTCCTTAAAAATCAAATTTTTAAACTTGATATTTAGAATTAGATTGATTTTGGGGGAAAAAAACTCGAATGCTTTTTGACATACCGGTCCCGTACTACAAAGGTTTCGATTAATGCTCTTAACAGGTTTTGAATTCGTGCAGAGCATATTTTGCGTTTTTATCTAAATGAAAACCGTCGAATCATCGGACTTCTGCTCGACATCAAATTGCTAATAATATAGACCGAAAACATGAGTAGAGCAGTTGTAATCCAGGCAAAGATAAAATCTTGAAACATTTTAATGCTTGTATCTTGCAACTGAATCTGGAGATATAATCAAATGAGGTGAGGTAAACGCAAACGTCGGTTTTAAAAGACAACCTAAAACAGGAGTGAGGAGTTGAATATGCGACTGCAACCGTGACTAGGAATAAACGTCTGAGCATAAGAAGTAATTGTTACAGTTACAATTTTCTTCAAATAAGAAAAAACTTTGTTCACTCTGGCCGCTATGTCTATTGATCAGTGAATAAGGTAACAAGGGCCGGAATAATAGCCGTTTTTTTTTCGACAATTTTTCAAAACTGAAAACAACAACAACAAGCTTTTACAGGGCTTGGAGCCCCATCGCTGCATCGACAACAGTCCGCCATTTGGACCTATCCTGAGCCGCAGTCCGCCAGTCTGGCATTACTAGGCGGCCGGAGTCCGCGCATACATTATCCTCCCATCTTAGCCGAGATCTTCCTAAAGGTCTTGGACATGTAGGATGATCAACACTGAAAAGGACAACTGATATATCCGTTTGTGCAATGAAGATGACAACCCAGTTAATGTTACGATGTTAATAATAATAGGTAATAGGTCAAGTCCACTCTTCGAGTGCGTCTGGTGTATTCTTTTACTGAAAATCATCCCGATTCCCTCTTTGATCCCTATACCGATAAATTCCAACTGAGAGAATTACACCTTCCTGGCTTAAAGCAATTTGTAGGTTTGTTGGCAATTCATAAAATAGATAGACCACATGCAAAAATATGTTTGATGATTGATCCGACGATTCACGCGCATGTTAGATCATTTAAAACAGCCCTAGAAGCTTGGGAAAAATTGAAAGACTTATATGAGGACAAAGGATTGGTAAACCGTCTAGAAGTCATAAGAAAGCTTATAAATAGTAGGTTTGATAGTTTTTCATGCACCATAGATTATGTCTCGAAAACGTTAAAGAGTTTCACAAATGCTCGAAGATATAGGATGTAAGGTCGAGGACGAGTTTCTGACATTAATGGTGCTTAATGGACTGCCAGAGACATACCGACCGATGGTGTTAGCCTTGGAATGTTCAGGGAAACAACTTACATCTGAAATGGTGAAATCCAAATTTCTCCAGGAGGATTTACGATTAAATGAGAAGGATTCCGAAACGGAATCGGCTCTCCTCACATCAAACATTTCCAAGGTAAAATGCTACACGTGTAAAAAGTTTGGGCATTATAAAAAAGACTGCGCATCAACCAGAGATCCAGATAAGAAGAACGAAAATAGGAAAAAGGAAAAAGGATCTACGAAAACTAAAAGTTCTTCAGCTAATCATATTGTCCATATAGAGAAGATCGCACATTATACGTTTTATATTATATATGAAATTGGAATTAATTATTCTAAAATCAGACACATCTATCTCCACACACCACTAATTCCTCCTCAGTCCTTTGTCATTAGTCCTTTTAGAATACAACAGACTCGACTTAAATTTCCTATCACAGCTCAACACGTTCGATTTTATATCACAAGTCCATTCAATTAGAGAAAAGAAAACGTCCACCAGCTCACTGATACGGAATCATTCCTCCAATTCAAACACCTGCCAACTGCCAATATCTTGCTACAAGAACAACAAATTGTTCTAAGTGCAAAATATTAATCAAATTTTAACGAACAGGAAACCATGGTCTGAACGATTCGACTTCCTTTTTTATGTCAACACATTAAACAACTCAAGTTTAAAAAATCCATTAAAATCAGACACAGTAATAATTATCCATGGGCCAGAGAACACACAATTTTTTTTTTATCTCAAATACATATTTCCCATTAACATAATCGATTTGCCGTAACTTGAGACTTAAAAAAAGAATCCTTCATTACTCATCGGTAACATTTCAAATTTCACAACGGTTCAAACCTGTAACTTCAACCAAATGCATCAATCCCAAAATCTGATTTCGTAATAATAATAAATACAAAAACAATAATGGCTTATGAAAAAAAAAAAAAAAAAAAATCATTTAACTGAAAATGTTTCTTTTTCGTGATGGGCGAACATGGAAAAAAAAATCCATTAAAAACTAAACAGCCAAAACGCGGATTACATTCTTCGGATCTCCAGAGATTTCACGATGACCTTACCAGATAACAAAAAACAATGGGCTCCGATTTCACGCCATCCAAATCGAATTTAAAGTATTGTTTTTTCGAGTCCTCTGGTGTACTTTATAATATCCTAATTCTGCTTATCGCATAAATATGTGAAATCAGAATTCAGAATATAGGTCAAATCATAAACGATCATGCTGCGGAAAGTGTTTTTTGTGACTTTTGCGTTCCTCGCGTTTTTAAATATTGCCAACGCCGGACACGGATGTCATCGCGGTTATTGTTGGTCCAGCTGCGTCGGCCCTGCAGGTTTTGCACAATATTTATTCAGACCAAGCAGAGTAGAGGTGGCTTGGTCAGGAGAGTGGTGTTACACTACAGACGGACACAGTCAAAATTACAGATATAGAAGGTGTTTCCCGTGGTTATATATCGATCAGTGTAGTCCTGATTGGAGCTGTGCTGGCCCCTGTACAATATAGTAAGTTCAATACATTTTTTTTTTTTTTTTTTGTTTTTTTCAAAATAATTTTTGAGTCACGTAATTACGAAGAAAGCCGTATTTTTACACCTCGTAGAATATAATTATCTTCGCGTATATGATTAAGAGCTTGTCGGATAATATACCGAACTAACCATCCGCAGGGATATATTTAGGATGCTCAATGAACTGTAAAATGATTTCTTTCAACGGTTGCTAATAACGATGTAATATCGTTTCTTTTTATGATTTAATTTTTTAACGGTAAGACTATTCGTTCACGTACAAGAAAAATAAGCCATTAGAGAGGTTGTGACGGCAGTCATACGTAGGAAGAAACAGTCAGCGAACTTGGATCTGATTTTTTTAAATGTACTTTATACGTACAGTGCAGTACTTAATGTAAAGCAGCCCAGAGGTGCAGACATTTGCCATTTTTTAAATTGGCAGTGTTGTACTCTAAAATGCTCAAGGGTTAAAAGTAATAATTACAATTTTTTGTCGATTGCTCGGCTGATTATATTTTGCCGATCTAAAAAACTTTAATGAACGAAAAAAAAACGAGGAAAAAACGATAATGTACCACAGGTTTTAATTTAAATCTTCCTGTGACTTTCAATAAAAAAAAGAAAAAAAAAACATTGCAATAATTAAATAAAAATCCATCTCGAAAAATCAAATGAAAACTTATAATAAAACTATGCGAGAAGCAATCTAAAAATTGCAATTCTAATTTTAAAGATTAATTCTAATTTCTCGCACATCTAATGGTCTGAAAATATTAAATTAAATTAATTAAATGACGAGTAGCATAATCAATTATAATCAATTCGCCAAGCGCAAAATTCATTTCTATAAATCGTCGTTCAGTGAATAAAAATTTGATTATCAATGTTACGTTATTTTTCATAATTGAAATTAAATTTAGCACCGCAGACGAAAATCTTTTATTAAAAAATTAAATCATTAACTACCGTATTATTTCAATCAGATTAAAAGTCTTTGAAGGTGCTTGTATTTTTTTTTTTTTAAAAAACACTATTCTTTCTTTGACAAACAATCATTTTCGTGCAGATACCCGGCAAAGGTTAATATCAAAAGGTTAAAAACATATTAAAAAAAACACCGTCTGGGTTATGAAGACTAGTTCAGTGTAAATCATCAACTTCTATAAATGATCAATGATTAGATGTAATCAGGTTCATAATTTCTTAATAATTAATTGCCCATATAATGAATTCGTTCACACCTTACAATTACCAAGCCGCGTTAATTTGACGTCTACATTAATTTAATTTTGATATTCGTGTCCAAAAGGTATGTCCCTATTAATTTAATTTCCTCATCAGTTTCGGACTTTACCGTAACGAATTTTCCAATTTTTCAATTTTTTTTTTTCCTTTCGTTCAACTTGTGTTAAATTTTCGTTTTTGAAGTTGACAGAAAACTTAAAAAAAAAAAAAAAAAAAAAAAGAATCTACAATAGAAATTGACCATACAAAAGGTCATAATCACTCACGAGTCTGCATGTTAATGAGGCTTGTTGCTCATTGCACGACACAAAGGTCGTCTGTTTCCTTCTTTCTATTTGTACGTTAGCCTAATCTGAAAGTGCAGTGAAAGCCCTGATTTTTTATTTATTGAATTCCTGCCATTTTTCGGTTTCTTTTAATCAAGCACTCTTAAATAGCGTGCAGAAAAATTTGAAATACGGCTCTCTAAGGATAAAGGCAGATTTCTTATTCTTAAAAAATAAATAATTGCTATGTGAATTTTTCGCGATTCATATTGGTTTGACTTAAAGCAATGAAGACATTTTTTTTTCTTTTTTTAAACTTTTCATAAATCATCGTTTTTTTTTTTTTTTTTTTTTTTTTTTTTTACCTTTACAAGGGTTGGTGAATCCTAAAGGTTCTAGTTCGTTTACATAACCGGCCGGCTAGCCGGGCGGTGTACACATTTTAACGATAAAAAAATATTTAAAAAATTTTTTTTTGAATCCAATATTTTATACATGAAAACGGGGTCTAACTGCACCGAAACCGTACCCAAAACGTTTCGTTATGTTCAGAGATAATTTCCATGATATTAAATGCATGAACAACAGTTAATAGCTCTTATATTTGAAAATATTAATTGTTTTCGCAAAAAAAAAAGAAAAAAAAAAGGTTTATTTCCGAGAGACTAGTGCAGCGCTCTAGCGGTGAAAGCGCGAACTATTTCAACAACAAAAAGAGAAATGGCGTTTTATTTTTTTATTTCGAAAACATTGAAAAAAATTATCAAATTTACGCACAATAAAGCCTTTTTCATACACTTTCAATAACGCATCTTTACCTTTTAAACATAACAAAACGTTTTGTCACGGTTTCGGTGCGATCCGATCTCATTTTAATGTGTAAAATACCGAATCGTAAAAAAAAAAAATTAAACTTTTTTTAATGTTAAAAAATTTTCACCGGCCGGCTGACCGGCCGGTTATGTAAACGAACTAGAACCTTAAAAAGGCTTGGAAAAATTGTTCACGAAATAAATTAGCCTCGGACATGACTTGTCCTTTTCAGTCGGATATGACAGATCGAAATCAGAAATCATAACCAATGAGGAAAGAATAAAAAAAAAAAAAAAAAAAAAAAAAATGACAGGTCAATTTTATTTTTTGGAAAACTTCGAAACAAAATGAATATTTTTTTTTCTATCTTTTTTTAACTTTAAATACAACATTACGAATTTATATTACGTAAAAAATTTCACACTTTGTTTCATAGTTGACGTATTTCTTTAGTTTTAAGGCACGATTCCAGACGATATTGAATCATTTCTAAGGTAATTTTTTTCTGCCTCGTTTTAATAGGCAGAAAAAATTTGGCTTTATTTAATGATGTTTTATTCTCACGGATTCTTTTTATATTTAGCGGCTTTTGTCTGATCTTTCTGTATACGCATTAGACATTGAATATTTAATGGGATGATAATAAAATCGGGTGACACTAACTGCTTCAGAAGACAAATCAGATCTCATTTATCTTTTATATCGCTTTCTACGAGTTCTTATGACAATCTGTAAATGAGCTTCTTTTTCGGAGACATCCTCAAGAGAATTCGTGAAAGCAAAACCAAACAATTATATTTGGATCAAATATACTGCAGGCTAAGATTTTTTTTTTTTTCTCTAAACTTTTGAAAACGTTTCAAAGGGGCCAATGCTCAATGCGGACTATTTCCATCCTTTTTTAATGTTTTCAGAAATTAGATGCAAATTGTGTAAGATATTTTTTTCGTTAATTTTCACTTTCTCAGTGCTACAGGAAGACTAACGAAAACTTTCAAGCATCTCTTCCCGTACTATTATGCGAGATTTTTTTTCTTTTTTTTTTTACGTTAATTTGCGCTTGCCGTAGAGCAAAACGCCGCATGCCAACCTGCCTCCGTTAAATTTATACAACCGTAAAAACTGAAATCTAGGGATCCCTCTAATACCGGGATCTCAATCCTGCAAATATAGGGACAGTCCATAAACATAACGCTTGAAGGGGAGTGGGGGTCTCGTGTGACTTTACGTAAAATTCATCTTTAAATTTAATATTTCAATTTCATTCGGTTTCAGTTGCTATTCTATCTGCTCAACAAAACTACATGTCATTTTTCTCCGAAATTTTTTTAAAAAATAACGTTTTTAAAATTTTCTTTCCTAAATTTTTTAAAAATATCTCCGAATGCCGGCATAATTATTAAACTTGATATTATGAAAAATAAAAATAATCTGCCTTTAAAATTAAAATCTTTATCGTTTCTAAAAAAAGTTGTAAACTTTTTTTTAAGAATCAACATTGATTCTGATTTTCGAAAAAAGGAAAGAAAAAGAAATTAATTTCTTGAGGGGGGGAGGGGGTGCCACCCGTATCACATAATATCTAGAGGGGTTCAAAAAAGAGCCAAAATCGCGTTACGTAATTTATGGACGACCTCACAAGTACTTTTACCCCCTAAGTATTTGCTGCTTTATAGCGTCCGAATTTACCAATGACCAATGACCACACAGTAAAAAGTTTAGTGTATTTTTAACAAAACCCAGTCCACAAACTCTTTTTATGTTAATTTTGACGAATATTGCTTGTCTTATTATTTACAAATAAAAATGTGTGGACCGTTTTTCAAATATAAATTGTGTTAAAAGTACACAAAATTTTTTACTGTGTAGATTATAACTCTGATATTAAGGTCGAAAACAATTTTTCTCTGTTCCCGACCATTTTTCCTAAAAAAAATATTCCAATTCCATTTTTCTTAATAATTTTGGACCCTTAAATTTTTTCCTAACCATTTTTTTTTTTCTGATTTCCTATTTTCCTAAAATTTTTTTATTCCTAAAATCAAATTTCCTAAAATGAATATTTTTTCTAATTTTTTAAATCCCTAAAGGGATTTTAGGAAATTTAATTATAGGATTTTAAGAAACTTCATTTTAGGAATCAAAAAATTTTAGGAAAATTAAAAATTAGAAAAAGAAATTACCTAGTTAGAAAAACAATTTTAGGAACCAAACTTTTTAGGAAAAATGGGTTAGGAATTTTTTTTTTTTAGGAAAAATGGCAGGGAATTATTTTTTTTAACATGTGGATTGAGAATTTGACAATCCCGAAATCTTGGGATTGAAAAAATGATCCGGGATTGCAGGCTCTAGAACGTCATGATCTAATAAAGCTAATAATTTTTGAAGACATAATCAGGGCAGCAAAGCTTCTAAACAATGAAAAAACTTGACATATCTTAAAGCTACCGGCACAAATAATTCTGCAAGTCAGGACCAATGATCAGAGCCGCTGAATCGGTTTTCCTCCGCCACATCTTCCGGCGAAGTTTTTCAATTTACATAGATGTGAAAACAAGTATACCCCGTGAAGTACGTACATTCTAAAAGTTTAAGAGCGAAGAAGAAAGTTAGAATTATTAAACTCGACAATTTAAAACAAACCGAACAAAAACCTCCGAGTACGATTTGAATTAAAAATACAACAGAAACATATGAATTTCCTTGAGCATTGCAAACCGACTTTATCTGTAATGGCCGCATTTCACTGCACGTTTATGCATATAAACATTGTAATACGACCTTTTCTGCTATTTTAAAACATTCAAACTTGACTGTACGAATGACTCTCCTTTCACATGGGTGTATTCTGCGATTAGTTTGTCGGAATCATTAAATCTGATCACACGTATAGGTTCATTAATAATAATAAAAAAAAAATTGCAGTCACGTTTTGTTTATTAAGTACATTTTTTTTTCTTTTTGGCAAGAAAGAATAAAAATGGGATTCGTTATTATTTACAATTTATCCATTGATAAAACTTCCGTATGTTGACCCTGGACAACCCTTGAGGTAGCCGAACAACTCACACCCTGTTGTTTACATGCAGAATCGCCTACCCCGTGTCAAACTGCACTATGCATAAGTCTATGGCCAAAGGCTTGCGGAATCTTATCTCCTCATCTATGTAATTTTTTTTTCCTGTGCATACGCACTGTATTTCTCTTTCGGAACAATGTAAAAAAAAATTAACTAATCCCCCTATTAACCATGCTTGCTCTTCCGATATCTATACAAAAAGAGGAGTGGTCAATTCGTGCGAAGAAATTAATAGAAATTATACCGGTTACAATCCACATTTGACCTTTTGTACCGCAAACCAACGAAAAAAAAAAAATTAATGAAGTCAAAAAAATAAAATTCGAAACCTAGCCAGTTGTTATTATTACAGGTTCACACTAATTAAATTAGATAAGAGTGACGAAGAGTAAGAGAGTAGGATATGGAGAAAATAGTGTTCATCCGGCAATTGATGTAATTCTGAAAAGGAGTGGTGCGCGCGCAAAACAATGCGTAATAACACACGGTAGTTTGATATAATAATACTTATGAATCTTGCTTACCGTACACGAGATTAATATCTTTTAATTCTTTGGCTTTCACGACTGCAGCACGTAAATTAACCGAAAAATGTAGGAATCATGGATACTAACGAATGAACTTGAATGATTTGGCGTTTAACATGAGCTATCAAGCAATTCGGGAAATATTTCCTTCATTTAATTTCCAAGGTATCATGACAAATTGTGCAATAATATATTTTTAAAACTCATAGAGATTTAAGTGAGTTTGATTAGTAATAAAGACTCACGTCAGCGTATATACAAACAATATGGTAGAAAGTTTATTGCCTTATTTTTATAACTTTCAATACATTATAAAAATTAACCGTAATGTAGTCTAGCTCTAGGGAAAATTTAGCGGGGGTCTGAGAATTTTCTTGTTTCATCATGTCTGCTGTGGGCTTTCCGTAGCTTACTTGTTCAATTACGAAAAAGAAATATTAAAAGATACGACGCTTGAGGCGGGTTAAAAATTATTCAAGTCGGTGAATTAATAACAAAAGTCGACTTAAGGAAATCGTTTCAGTACAACTGAACAACTCAATTTTCTAAAACGAAAAAATGAACGTCTTTATGTATCCGGTGGTAATTTGAGATTTAGAAAATGGCAAGATTTTCTAGATTCAATTTGAAAGTCACCCTTGAATGGAGCTTTTACGGTTAATTATTTATACCTCTAGGGCAATGTCCTATAAGTTAATTACTTGAAGAAAGTCAATCTTTTTAACTAATAAGAGTATTTCGAAAAGTAATAAATGGAGGAGTTGGAAGTATTACGTAAGAGTAGAAGGAAGGGGGGGTAGACAAAATGCTTATTAGGGGGAGAAGAGAGTTCGGATGAATCCTAAAAAATCTTTATTTTTGTTTGTCCCTAAAAAAAATTTAGGAAAGAAAAATTTTTAATTGAATTCGAAAAAGATCCTTCAAAAATACTCAACATTAAAGGAGAAAAGAAAACACTCAAGTCCTGTCACCATTGGTCAATTAATCGAAAGGTACAATTAACTGTACCCCAGGTAATGCTTTATATTTTTGAACTTTTTCTTTTGCTATCACATTTATTTTTTTTTTATTGTTTTGATTATTTTTTCAAACACAAAAAGTAATGAAAACGAAAAAAAAAGTGGTAGCAGAAGAAAAAAGTCCAAAAATATGCAGCATTTTCAGCAATTGATTGGAGGGTACAATTAATTGTGCCCTCCAATCAATTGTCCAGTGGAAGCAGAGAATCAAATATTATTTCAAAACTTTTTTTTTTTCAAATAAAATATTTTAAAGCAAAATTTTAAAAGGAAGAAAAAATTTTTCATCCAGGAAAATCTTAAAATTTCATACAATTGAGGGAGGAGAGGGAGGCGGTCAAAAAAAAGCAAAATTATGCCTACGCAATATTCGAATGACCTCTGGTACCTAAGGGAGCATTCCAGTATTACGTAAGACCGAAAGGGGAGGGAGGGGGTACTCGAAATTCTTACGATTTCTTACTTGGGGGAGGGGGGGAGTTTGGCAAATCTCACGTAAGAATTTCCATTATAACTTATTGTTCAGAATTTTTTTTTTAATTTCCAAAAATTAAGTTGTTTTAATTTTTTTTCGAATCCCTAAAGTAGAAAAATTGAAAATTCGTTTCAAAAAATTTTAAGAAATAAAAATTTATTTTTTGATGAGATTTTGTGTCATTAATTGTAGCCATCTTCAGGATATGAGTACGAACTGTAAATTTATATTTAAGAAAAATATTACTCCAATTAAAAATTGGCGCTACAAAACAGGGGAGGGATCCGCGAAAATCTTACGTAACATAATACGGGGGGCCCAAAGATATCTTACTCCTTCTTACGAGGAGAGGAGGGAGGGGAGGGGGGTAATACTTGAACGTTTCCTAAGTTTGGAAAAACTTTTCCATAGCCGAACTTCAAACGAATGTGTCCAACAGAAACAAGTTAAGCCGTAAAATAAAAAAATTAAATTCTTACCGTTGCAGAAAACTATAAAAAATGGATGACTATGCCATCCAAATTCTGCGAATCAAGAAATAGGTGAGAGCCCTCCTGCTTTCCAGAAGACTTAAGAAATACTAGGAAATGTTCCAGTGTTTCCTAGCATAGAATCCCGATTTCGTCACAAGAAATAATCTGAAAAAAAAAAAAAAAATTAATAAAAAGTTTAACAAAAAATTTTTCTCCAATTTTTTTACTAGCGAGGATCTTGATAAGGAAATCATGATTTAAGAAGTAGATACGAAATGAAATCGTTTTATTGAGTGCAATCTATAAATTGTGGCCATTTAAAATTACTATAATTTCAGGGTATAATTGGGATATATAATTTAAGTTATTTAAGCTGAAACATCAATTTTTGTTAAGCCGAAGTCTTTAGACTGAAAAAAAAAACCGACAAAAACGCGAAATTTTATCAATTGTAAGGGGAAAAAGATGCCGAAAATCTTGTAAATTCATTGCGTTACATATCATGAATGAATTATACTACGTCCTTTGTTTTATGTAATATTTCCAACGGGTATAAAAAGAAAATTAACATCTCTAATTAATTTCTTTCTTCATTAATTCGTGTTTTAATTAATCATTTTTTACGCTGTTATGAGGGAAAAAAATAGGTAACCCGCTGGTTTTACTGCTATTTTATGAATGAAGCACCGTGCTTAAATCAGAAATAACGAATTAAATCGTTCGAATAACATAAGTTATTCGTGGTGTGACCAATCAATAAAAATGGTATATTGATCATGAAATTGGACTTCCTTTTTAAAGCACAAACCAATACTTATTTTTCTACATCGACAATATGATTTTCTCTAATAAAAAACCGGAGTTGTTTTGTTTTTTACGAACTTGTTCTTTTGTTTCTTTTCTTTCTTTCTATCATTCGTCAAAGACTTTAATTAAGATAGTATAAATGACATCAAAAGAGTTCCGGTGAAGTTGGGATTGAAAACAAGAAACTACTTCATTAAAATTACTGTTCGTTCTGTCAATTATTTACGATAATGGAAATGTACGCAAGTGCCTAATACGCGCTTTAAAAGAAAAAGAGAAAAAAAAAAGTACAAGATAAGGAGAAAATCAAACCAGCTAAGACGTTTCATCGGAAATGATCAACACTCGGGTATACGCTAAATCGTGACTGGATATTTTCTTGATTCCGCTATTAATTAAACAATTAAATCATATTTGGTACTGGTCAATTGGTGCGAGTTAAAAAAAAAAATGGAAACCCGAAAAGAGAGGGACGCGGACTTACGAAATGAAGAATTAATTTGCTTCCGAGCGAATACTTTTTTACATTTTAGTTTAATTTTTTACACGTAAATCAAATGTTTGTATTTTTTATTTTTTTTCATACAAAAATTCAAGAAGTTTATCATTCCTAAAACCATTAAATTAACAATGAATGGTAGAAGCATTTTTATGCAGATGAAGAGAAAGATAAAAAATAAGAATTTGCTTCCTATCCCTAATAAATCTTGTTTCTTTCTACATTTTTTGATTCTGAGCAATCAACCGTATCTTCCTGACACTCCTTTCGGTAGTAGCTTTCATTGTTTTTGAGTTGAAATGTTTATGAGCTCAGGCGACAATTTTCAGTGAATTCTCATAAAAATGAAACTATAGTAAAAGAGTGGCATATGAAATTCGACGGACGAAATCGGTTGCTTCATTATTCCTTTAATACGTGATTTCTCTCCCGGTGATGATGGGCACGATATCGCAATAACAGTGAAAACATTATATCCTTTTGATTCCGGTTATATAGGAATTGTTCCGAGATAATTTCTGCATTCGAACCGGAGGTCAAAGTGCATATTACAGTAACCAAACTAGTTAATTTTTTTTTCTTTTAAAATTTATCGTTTCCCGATCTGGTTTCGTCATATTTAAATCCAAAGTTGGCCCTCACAGCAAGACAGTGCAAAATAATGAAAAAGCATGCCAGTAAATTTTCTGAAACTATAAACATTTCAGGGGAAAAAAAGGAATGTTTTATCGCTTGTTTAACAAAAAACGTAAATTTAATTTTTTAATAAATGAAGATCAAAAATTAACTTGAGCCGTGACTATCGATTTTGCAATGCTTATAGTAAAAGCAATTAATTTTTTTTTCTAAGAAATAATTACATTGATAATTTGATAATAGATTATGATCATTAAAAAAATATTTCCAATTAGAAGCTCATTTGTTTTCAAATATAATGGATATCTTTGTATTTTGTAAAAATGTAAAAAAAAAATCATAAGCAGTTAACTTTGTTAATTAAAAGAAAAATAATGCGCAATTTTAATTTGCCTATTTATAGAATACTTCATTTTCATCTGCTAAAAAGGAAAATATCTCTTTGAAATCAGTAACGTAAATTATCGGAAACTTTCAGTTGACAATTACTACAAATCGATCTAAAATCGGCATCTTTGTAGTCAATAATTAGAAAACAAAACAGTTCTTAATTAATTCATTAACATGCGAGTCGGGTTTGTTAATTTGCTCATTGGAAAAATAAAAGTTGCATTTTTAGTATTTATCAAGTAACTGACTTTGATCAATTACTCCGAAACTACTTTTTGTTAAAACCTTTTGATCGTAGAAGAAGAACAGAACATAACCAATGAGACACAGTATAGCTCGAACACCCCATAAACAACCTTTTAACGCCTCTCATGGTCTATCATGGTGTCCCTAGCTTTCCGGACATTAACGAAGATCAGTTTTCTTCAACGACTTAAATGCAAGGGCAAAAATGTATTTTTTCAATTTTAGCTTCTAACCCACCCCACAATAATATTTAAGTTCAATTCACTCTTTTTTTTTTCCTTTTGAGAAATGATTGTTGCTTACTATAGCTTGTCAATTTTGATTGCAAACAATTCTTTTACCAGTTTGTAAATGTTTAGATGCCACTCGAGGGGTTACTCACTCATGCATTGCAGTGTGTACTTGACTTTGCATTGCAATGCATTAGATGAAATAACGCTTCATTAAGTGCAATTTCTCTGCATTACGTGTATTACCATTGCGTTTGCATTGTGTGCATCACTTTTGCATTACCACTGTATTGCTTGCATTACCTTGGATTACGGTGTGCATTTTTTTTGGGAGTGAGTAACCCCATGGTGCCACATTATTCTTGCAGTTAATTTTAATTATAAGGTCTGCTTTTTGCAATTATCAAGTTATCATACTGGGACTATTTCGATTATGTCCACTGGTTTTATTGTTCTTCTTTTTTATTTTTATAATAATTAACAGTCCTATCATTTAATATAAGCTTAAACTCGCACGGCTGTTTTGCGGTAATTCTTGGGTACAATTTTTTACTTTTTCCAATTTCTCTATTTGCAAACACTAATAAATCTGAAAAATGGTGCAAAAAAAAAAAAAGAATAAACAGTGAAACATTTTTTTTTAAGATTGAACCATACCCTCCTATTTATTATCTCTTTTTCATTTATTTTAAATCAAAAAATCGAATTTTAAAAATGATGTTTTCTTGCTTCGCATGTCTCAAAATCTATCAACGCATGTCATGCAAAGCACATTTCAATTATATCATCTCGAATTCATTTTTGCTTAATTTGTTTTTTTTTTTTTTCGGATTTAAATTATACATCATTTCAAAAAAAATATTATAATAAATAAAAATAGAGAAACGAAATGTTTCCTTATAGCTATTAATAATCTACCGATGATGTTTTTTTTTTTTTTTTTGCCTTCCCCCTTTTATATGGAATTATATACCGCTTAAATCGCTTCAATCAAATATGATATTGGCAATGGCTTTTAGATTCAAACCGCATATATTTCATTAATAAGTGAGTTCCTTATTATAGGTCTTTATTGATATAACACACGAGTACTAATAGTTCACGATTTCTCTAAGATGATGGACCACCTCAATTGTCGAGGTGTTACCAACATCATTTATAAGCACGCTTATTGCAAATTGTAATTCGATATGAGATACACGTTTCCCCTTCATCCTAAATGAAACACAAAAAATAAACATTTCGACCATCACATCATGTATGAATAACATCATTCAAATAAGATGTAAATAAAATAAAATAAAAGAAACGTGATCTGCCTATGCTACCGTATTACCGCCTCCATATAATTTGACCGTCAGTCAGAATAAATTTTCAAAGGCAAATTAAAATGAAGTATTTGGATTATCCAAAAAAAGAAAAGAAAGGAGTGGCAAAAAAAAAAAAAAAAAAAAAAAAGATTCTCACGGAATCAGACAAGGGAGACAATATGTGTAATGTGACGTACGGACCTTTAACAGCATCACCGGCAACCATTTACTTTCACTGCCGCCTTGAGGGACTTTACAGGTCCCTTTATCGCGGGAGCATGCTTCAATAACGATTAATCACATGTGCAATTTAATTGCGTTGTTTTCTTTTTAACACATCCATCTCTATCCGGCGTCTTCGTCATTCGGATGATTTCACTATCAACACCTATGTCAATGTTAACAGCCGATAAGGGTGTTCGTATGAATCTACACCTGATATATTATACTACCATTAAACAATAAAAGTCAAGTCACTTCCTTAATTTTTTTTGGCGGGGAGAAAACGTCGTTTAATTACGAGTATAATGCCATTTAGTATGTGATGTAATGAGAAGTACACAACGGAAATAAAAATTGCAAACAATTTATTCCACTCATTATTCTTCCCTAATAAAAAAAATTTATGATCGCCAACATTATCATTTGGGGAATCCTGTATCTCACCATTTTTTATGCTACCTTCATTCAGAATGTAATGTTTTTTTTTTCCTAATTTTTTGTTGCAGATAATTTTATTGCTGTTATCGACTCTTGCCCTGCAAGGATATGGAAAGCAAGCAAGTAATGCAAATAGCCCAACTTCCAGACAAAATTTGGCTCAACGTACTGTAAGACTAGATCCACTTCTCCGAAGGGCGTTGTTGCGAGCATTAACCGAATTGGAAAAAGAAGCTCAAGAAAAGGCCAGAGAGGAAGAAGTACGTAACACGAGGTCGGAAGGGAAAGATGCTGATCAACAACGGCACGACGACAACAGCGCCCGTAACAAGGAAGCTGAAAACCAGAAAGACGAAATCCAAAGCACTGCAGATACCATATACCCCACATCCAACCCTAGCAATGCTCCGGAAGCAAGCTCCTCCCCCCAGGAAAATTCAACGAATCATCCCGACAACGGAGATGGAACACCTCCAGCAACAATTCAAGACGCATTCTTTTTCCAAACACCAGCCCCAATCGAAGACGAGTTAAGTGGAGCAAACCAACAGGAAACGAAGAGTCCGGATCCAACGCTGACCCCTCCTGATATAGAATCAAATCTTATATCTGATGATAAGAGCAATGACAAAGATGCGCCGGATACAACGGAATCTAATACGGAAAAAACTGATTCCGAAAATACAACGAAAAAACCGAACAAGTCCGTCATTAGTGACAATGATGTCGATATTTTCAAGGCTCCCTTAGTAGCTGCTTTTACTCTTCACCAAGACTCCAAAGGCACCCCGCACAGCATAATTCCCTTATTCCGCAAGCAAAATCAGGATATTAGTCAACGTCAAAGATTATTGGAACAACAATTAGCTTTGATCAAACAACAGCAACAGCAATTCCTCAGACAAAATCAATTTATACCAAGCGTAACAATTACGCCATTATCCCAACCTCATCATTTCAGCCAATCTCCAAGAATATTTAGCCAATCCAGCATTACCACAGGTTTTCCATCGTCAACAGCATTCCCTCCACTGGTATCGAATTCTATTCTTCCGCAAAACTTTCCGTCTTCGGTAATACCCGCTCAATCTTTTCACGTATCATCAACCATAGCTCCTCTACGAAATGATCAAGGTTTCGTATCCACGGTCGCTCCTCCAAGGAGTTTCTCCCCTCAATTTTCTTCTACTCCCATACGACAAGACTTTAACGGAGTTAGCGTAGTCCCATCCCACAATTTCAATTTCTCACCGACTCCTCAACCGAACTTCGCATCTCCTACTCCTGCTCCTGTTCCGTTTCAGCCAATCAGCATCCCACCTGTAACTTTACCTTTGCAAAATGAGCCTCGATTTAACAATCCGATCGTTGTTCCGTCAATACAGATAAACCCAAATCAAAATTTCCGGAACCAATTTTTCGACGATCAAAACAGACAAAGGCAAATTGAAGATCAAAATCGTCAGAGGCAAATCGAAGATCAAAATCGTCAGAGGCAAATCGAAGAACAAAACAGACAAAGGCAATTCGAAGAACAAAACCGACAAAGGCAAATTGAAGAACAAAATCGGCAAAGGCAAATTGAAGAACAAAGTCGACAAAGGCAAATCGGGGAACAAAATCGGCAGAGACAAATTGATGAATCCAACAGACAGAGGCAAATCGAAGAGCAAAACCGACAAAGGCAGCAACAGCTAGATAACAGACAGAAAAATTTGGACCAAAACAACGTTAATCAATTTCGTCAACAAAGACAAGAGCATGGTGTCGATTTTCAAAGAAGCGTGGCATTTACCTTCAACCAAAACAACAAACCAAACTTCAACCGATTGCCGGTAAACAACGCTTTCAACTTCCAAATTCAGCCGTCACAGAGCTTCGTCTCCTCCGTAGGATTTCACGACGTTGAAACAAGAAACAGGGTCAACAGGCAGGAAGGCTTTGCCAATACCGGGAACTTTGGCTTTAACCGACAGAAAGAACAAGACCAGCGGACATTTGGATCAAATCAAAACCAATTTCAATTTGCACCGTCTTTTCCACAAGAATACCGAACCATCCCGGATGAACATTATCGATCCCTGCCACAGAATCGATTTAATCAAATACCTCAAGCGACGAGATTTCAACCAATAGTCCAACCGAGTAATTTCCAATTTAGACCACAACCCAACCAATTCCAACAAACCAAGTCGATATTCAACCGTCCATTCAATCTGTAAACAAACAATTAGAAAATTTATTACTACAATCAGGTGTAGCAACAGATGCCTCAGGGCAAGAAGATCTTAACATTGTGTCAAAAGTGTTAGCGTTAAACCATGAAAGGTCAGACACAGACATTGACGATGTAACCATTAACCGAAGCGAAAGGAGAGCTGAAGATTCAGGGAAGACTTTATTAGTGGGTGAAATTAAAGATATAGAAGTAACAACGCCGCAATATCCAGTCCACGCATGATATTATACAAGTCAAAAACAAGTTTCAAAAACAATTTGAACGGGTGTACAAAAAAAAAAAAAAATTTAAATTATAATAAATAATCAAATGTGTGCGTTTGACAAAAAATTTAAAAACGTTTGACAGTCCTTTTCATTGTTGTTATTTGTTTTTTAGGCATCAATTAAAAAAAAGTATCTTTTAGGAGAAATGTTTTTTGTACGATTTAGACTTACGTAGACTAAAATATTTAAAATATTTTTAATTAAGAATTATAATTAATAATAATAATAGTAATGATTTGCTGCCTCCATTTAATTTTAAATTTTAAAAATCCTGCCGGTTTTTCATGGGAAAAATAATTTTTGACAGGTTAAAATAGCAAAAGTAATTGCTAAAAAGATCAAAATGTATATTGTCAAAGCGATCATTGTTTTTATAGACATTACGATTTGCTTAACTGGATGAAAGTTCCGAGAAACAAGGTTTTTAATGTTCTCCAAAACAGCTATTCGGCTAATAAATGATGCGACGAAACTAATAAACTGGTTGAATATTAATAATAAATTGGCTGTAATGTTGTCATTTACAAACAGTTATTTGAACTAAAATACATTGCCAGGAGCTGCTACAGTACGGGTTATTCATCTTTCAGGATTGTTTGTCTTGTAAACAATTTAAAGCTTTCGGATCAAGATCAGTCTGGTTTTTCAGAGAAAAAAACTCGAATATAATTGTTTCGATTGGTAGGCCACTATTATAACCAAACACCAGACATAATTGGCAATGATTTTAACAACTTACTAAAACAAAAAAAAAGGCGGTAAAATCGGCAAGCCAAATTTTTTGGGCATTAATTTTTTTTTTTTAAGCTTGAACTTAGATTATCTTTGTAACTATTAAATCGCTTCCCTTTGTTATGAACTTTATTTTTTAAAAAAAATTGAGATTAATTGGCATAAAATCTATTTTAAGTAAACGCACGACCAATCATTCACTTCAGACTGCACTGCAGTTAAGCATTCCGTAATAACATGAAAAATCGTGCAAAAATCAAAAAACGAATTAGTAGACAGCCATCTAGTTATGCAATTTTGCCATGGTTTGCTAAATCTGGGTGAATTAAATTAAATGCAGAAGAAAAAAAAAAAATTGAAGCCACCGAAAGGAGAAGCTCCCATAATCGCATTTAACATTTCTTGACATTCCCTCTTTTTTTTCCGACATATAATGACTGTAAACGCAATGATCGCTTTAGACAGTAAGTCAAAAGAAGTATTATTTAAGAGATATTTTTAAAATTAATATTTATTATAAGTAGTTCTCTGCTCAAGTCAGCTAAATCTTTTCAAATATCTCAAAAATAATAATTTTATATAAGCTTATGGAAAAACTTTTTATTAATACGAAATCGAATGTATACGACAATCATTTTTTTTTTACAAAAAATAGAATTAAGTAAATCAAAAATTTCTTTTTGGTTTTATATACGAGAAACTTAAAGGATGGATCAATTAAAAATTGAAATCGAGGAAAAAGCATGTTGCACAAAATTACAAAATTACATCCTTATTATGCATTTTAATACTTCGTTACAAACGAAGAAAATGCATAAACGTGCCATATTCGTATCCGAGACGCATTTATTTCTCAGAAAGGTGTCAAACATGCAATTTTTTACTCTTGGGCTCCTCGATCCGCATTAAAAATAAACTGTTACAATGATACGAATAAAAGAAATGATGTAAAAATCATTACACTTTTTTTTCTTTTCTTTTCTTTCCTTTTTTTTTACATCTAAAGCTATTGTATTCGCGAAACTAATGACTGAGCCTAGTTGAATGATGTAGGTAATTCCCATGCGTATAACTAGTCAAAAGTAAGATTGGAAAAAAATGATCCTGTTATTACTTTTCTTTAATTTTTTTTTTATTATTTTAACTCATAAGACCACGATAAAAAAAAATCGACTAAATTATTGTAACAGCACGTACTAAACTATACGTGGTATACTGTATTACGATATCAATAACTAATTGAACTGTTTGCACCGGTAGGATTTTAAAATACAAAAAGAAAAAAAAAACGAACGCGGAATTCAACGAAATAAATCGTAGATTTATGATTTTTTTCTACTCATGTCGACGATTTATTTTTTTTCAAAAAAAAAATTGATTTCCGTATTTGTAAATTAAAAAAAAAAAAATCAGTATAACGAAAATGTTCATAAATTTGTAAACTATTTGTAAATAAATCGTTTTTTTTTTTAATTTCTTTTCTTAATTACTTTTTAATTTCTAATTTCTTTTCATTTTCGAAACCTGACCCTATAAAACAAATACCCTCCAACCTTAATCGCTCAACCCTAACATCATTAATCTCTGTCAAATAAATCCATCGCAAAGGTCGCTCTTATGTCCATATCGTCAGCATTGTTTATTAATCAGATATATATGTGTATTTAAAATATCTTTTATTCTAATTAGGATCTAAATTAAATTGTTTATGAAAGAGACGAGTTAATAAAAAAAAATGATTAATACGACTACAGCTTGCAGTTTTTCTTCCCGGAGGAGGGACCCAAAAGCAAAGGTTAACCTTTCATTAACGAAACAAAAAACAATAAAAGGTCGAAGATGAAATTTAAATTCCGATTGAAAAGTCTTAATGAGATTTTTTTTTTTAAACGTGTAGCGAAAGTATGTGATCTAAAGAAACGGAAAAGAATGACGCCTTGTTTAATGAAGATATGCATCCGGGAGTTCGTTTCGAAACTTCGTTGGGGTGAGTTTTACTTTATTTTAATAATTGTATTTTATTTTATTTCCTTTGCATTGTTATGAGTCTTAAATATTAAGATCACAATGGCGATAAATCATCGACTCTTTAATTAAAAATCGTGAATTTTTGAAGTGATGAAATAAAGTTTTTGGCCGGTCATCTTTATCGAGATAGCACACAAATCAAGAAGATTCCATCTCGATTCGAATTCAATTAGCGAATTCTCCGATCGTTTATTGACGATAAAAAAATTTTAAAAGATTATTTAAAGGAACCGCAAGAAAAAAACGCCTACGCATACTTCGTAAATGCCTCTTACGACTGTAACAAGCCGAAATATTGACAATTAATAAATTTTCCTTTAAATAATGATAATTACTGATGGAACAAAAAAAAAGTAGCGGATAGGTCATACACCGATACTAGGAAACAAAATACCCTGTGCATTAAAATATTAAAAAACCTGTTTCTGTGACGTGCCAACTGTCAGCTATCTTTCGAAAATATAATTTCTCCTTTTCAAGCATATTACCAAAGTCCGAATTTTGACAGAATTAATTTTTCCTTTGCATTACTGAGACGCTTCCTCTTTGTTCAACAACGTTCGATTAAACTGCATTAATTCATATGTAACTAAAAAGAGTTCCGATTTTTCATTAACTTATTTGTACTTTCTTTTTCAATCTGAAATAAAAAAAAAAAATAGCTAATCCTTTAATGCAAAAAACCCAAAAGTGAAAGACAATTATAGGCCTGGTGATTTGCTTATTAACATGAGTTTCGCGTTTCATTAGTTGCTTTTTTTTCTGGAGCCGGAATTATCGATTCTTACGATTAAATGATTCATATATTACACCAAGGAAGCGATCAAGTTCCTACATCCTCCCACTGTCGCAACAATGCCATAATAGACGGCTTTCATCTTATTATTAATAGTCTCGCTGTCTAAATGTTTCTTCGATTAATATCTGCGTGAAAATAAGGTCGCAGGGTCTTCACGAGGTATTTAATAGATAATAATTAATATCAAATTAGGCATAGTTAAGTAAGATGATTTCCAATGATAACCTTTTTAGTTTAAAAGCAATATTATGTCCCCGGGCTGTCCCTTAGGAAACTTTTCAAAGGATTGTCACTTCTTTTTTTTTTTTTTTTTTATTTTGCTTAGGTGTGATGTTTAAATGTTTTGCCACGTTTACTTTTAAATAAACTCATCTTGAAACCACCAAGCCATTAGATACGGAATTATTTCCAAACTCTCAAAAAATTTCACATGGCAAACATTAGTTTAGAAAAAATCGTTCTTAACATTCTGCGGTTTATTTAAGAATATAATAAAAAAAAGTAAAAGTTCATCAAATAGTGAGTTGATTTATCGACATAACAATCAAGATGAGGCAACGTTTCTCAAGGCGCGGCTAATTCGCGTTAAGTCTTATGTGTCAAAAAGGTCAACAGTACCTTACATTTTTTCAATCTCGCAGTTTTATTTGCCTTTAGCATATTAAATTTTGTTTGTTCCTTCCTTGCAATATTAAAAAAAAAAATAACAAATATGAAACTATACAACTTGGTTACTATTCTGAAGGAAATGAAATAAAGGCCCTTTTTTTCATTATGTAAAATAAGTTGATGTGCTGAATTACAATAAAAAAAATATCAATTGAGTTTTTTTTTTATTTTTGTTTTTTTTAACTTTCATTTTTTATATCCCCGCTATTTAAAATACATCATTTGTTTTGTTAAAAATGACACCTATCAAAATGACCATTGTTCTCAGAAAATAAGTTTTCATTCCTCATAAAAAAATTTTTCATTAAATAACTGATAAGATTGTGTTGTAATAACTTTTAATGAAATTCTTTAACAACAATTTGATTGAAATAAAGAAAGATGAACTCTAGCTTTTTAATGTTAGTTTTATTAGACAGTTTATCGAATACTAATTTCAGCTCATTTTAATTATAAAATGATTTGTTGTAAACAAGGGAAATAATTATTGATACATATATTAACGGGTGAAAATTTAATTGCAGATGATAAAGCAAAGTATAAAAATTGGTTTCAAAAAAAAAATTAGACCAATCTAAAAGAGGTAGTTAAATCCAGTTTCAAAAGTTTTATGACATTATTTTTCCAATTTTTTCTGTGTCATATACTGAATCACACTTCAATCTCATTATTATTATTTGCTTAAATTATTCTTGGCCTGTAGGGGAGTATGTAATTATTGTTATCAATAACAAATGTGAAAATTATTTTTTATAAAAGGGTCTTCATTGGTTTTCAACCAATAATCTTATCTGCCTTAACCTCAAAATCAAAAGGACTCTTGATTATTTATTTCTTTGTTGATGTGCCACATATTTATTTTTTCAATAAAATGAATGAAACTAAAAACATGTGTTGCAATGTTATTAATATGAAATCCTGTACCTGAAATCCGATAGTTCCGCTTTGAATTCCAGATAACTAACAATGTTTATAAAACCGGCAAACACGAAAAAAGAGGTGGCCACTGTCGCATTTATGCGTCACATAAGTTCACTGTAGAGCGCTAAAATCAAACATGGCGGCAAGTGATAATGTAGGTTCGCTAGAAGAGGAAGCTTTAAAACGAAAAGAAAAGTTAAAAGCGTTAAAACGAAAGTTAGAATCGCAAGAAAATTCGGAAGAGAGTCCACAGAATGAGAATTCAAAAGCGATTACTTTGCCAAAGTAAGTATTCAGTGAGTAATTAATTCGTTTTTCCTATGTTGTTTACTTAAAAAACGAAACAAATACGTTGATTGGAGGATGAAGTATAAGTAAGGCCCCGAAATAGACAGTTGACAAATGTTTCGCCTATAAAAAGATTACCGAACGTCGTCGAAGTGCTTGTTGTTTAACCAAATTAGGTTATGAGATAATAAACAAGTTATATTCATGTTTTTTTATTTAAATAACAATAATAATTACATGCTCCATTCCCAATATCTGATTATAATTAATTGAATTTCCAGACTAACAAGATCACGATTCTCACGTACTTTATATTATTTTAATATTTAAATCATAACATGATTGAATATATAACATGTAATTCATTCTTCTTGTCATAATGCACTTCCTTTCGAATTGCTCTCAAGATGATTAATGAATTCATATAATTGATTATGGTCAATTTCACAAACTCATTTTTAATTCTTGCTGTCATTTTTTTTTTCCAGACCCAAGTTTCGAAGCTATAAACCTCAAGATGAAAATCTCAAGCAACAGGTGATTGAAGAAGCAAAACCAGGAGATGTAGAAAATGAAGTTAAAGAGCAACTGGAAGCAGCTAAAGCTAAAGCAGTGATTGAGGAGCTGGTTAGTTTTTATGCAGCAAATTCAATTCATTTCAGTGTGATTATAAATTGCATGCATCTTTTTAATTATGAATTTTGTTACTAGGATATATCAAATTTGGCACCAAGAAAGCCTGATTGGGATTTAAAAAGAGATGCAGCAAAAAAGTTGGAAAAATTAGAAAGGCGGACGCAAAGAGCAATCGCAGAACTAATAAGAGATCGACTGAAAAATGAATCTGGAGGTATGGATTTAGCAACAAGTGTTTCAGTTGGAGCTGCAACTTTAGCTCAGGACAATGATGATTAAGTTAATTTAGTGCTTTTTTTTTTATATAAAACAGACAATAAAAATTGATGATGAAAATTGAAACTACTAGTTTTTGTGACCGTTCATGTAAAAAAATTAAATTTTTATGATTATTTTTTACTAATAAAAAGAAATCTTTTAAAAAACAAAAGTGTTTGGCATATGTTTTCATGGAAAGTAGTTTTTTAAAAAATGAAGATCAAAAATAATGTTGGTATCTGTAAATTAAAGCTTTCTGCATGTATATATTATTTTGGATAATTTTAATTTACATTTTATACATACTTTACACTGTAGTTCTTTACTTTGTGTATGACTCTTTTTAACATCTTTTTCATGGAACAGAAGTAAAAAAAATTTTGCAGTATGGTAAGTGAATTTCAAAATGTACACAGTATAAAATTTGTAAACATACATACAGAAAATGTGTAAAAATTTAAGTAAATATGCATTTTGTCCTTGAGATGAACTTAATATCTTACAGGAAGGTGAATGGGGTGCTGGAGAAAGTTATGCTGGTGAAGGATTTGAGGTAAACAATGTAAACTCTATCTCATGTATTGTCGTATTAATGACGTATTAAAATAAAGATGTTAAACAACTTCTTTAAGGTGGCATCGCAGATATTTGAATGCATTAAATTGGAATCTGAAGAAGTTACTGGAGAATGCGAGTCAACGGTTAGTTTTTGAATTTTTTGTTTTACTGTTTAAGTAGTAGGTACTTTGTATGACTTTTTATCTGATTATCACTGCAGCTGTTTTTAAAATTGAAAATGAGAACGAAAATATTTTGTCGGAAAGATCATTACGCCCCGTATTTTCATATTTCAAACGGCCGTCAGAGTCATAGCAACAGTTTCAAAAATATGTAAAAATAATTTTCCTGGATTTAAAAAGGGAATTTAATTGTATTCTTTCTTCTTGGTTCTGAGAATATGTATTACGATTATTAATGTCTCTTGGAATAATTTTTGAACAAAAGTTTTTAAAAGGAAATTGAAATTCTTCCCTTTGGGCTATGTTCATTTAGAAGTATTGTTTAGTGAAAAAAAAAAGAAACAAAAGTCGGTCTTAGGCTAGATGAAATTAAAAACAGTTTCCTTTCAAAATATGCTTACTTTTAGAAAAAATGGAATAAAAGATTCAATTTTAAAAATTAACATAAGTAGTCTAACCTTTTTTTTAAAAATATAATCATAGAATTTATAAATAATGTATGCATCGTGTTCTGGTTGTTAAAAGAGAAAAAAATTAATTGTTTGAATGATTTAGCCTGCGTTATTAAGGAAATAAAAATTAAATGTGCAAAAAGTTTATTTAACAGCGGATGGTCAAAATAGACGAATTTTATATTCTCAATCACGTATAATGAAGCAGCTTCTTAATTTTCAAAAAAAAGAAATATTTATTCTCATGAAAAACTGAGAAAATGTGCATACCATGTGTTTGCTGGATATAAAAAACAAAAAAAAATTCAAAATTGCTTTTCTTTTTGCTTTCGAACATGAGACGAGAAAAATTCGAAAAATATGATGCAGGAAACGCTATTCGCTTTCGAAAAAAGGTCTCCAATAATTAATTAAAAATTACAATATCCAAAAGCTTTTGATATATGAAGCAAAAATTGATATAAATATAATGAATGGATGTCCCCGTCTGTTAAAAGCAGTTGACCGTATTCTTTAATTTATTGTCCGATGTTCTTTGATAAAGCCGTTTATCAACCCATATCGAAAGATGTTTCATTGATAATTTTAGTGGTCCGAACCAAATTCCACTGGGAATATCCTGGAAAAGATTGTAAGGGATCCGAGTAGAAAACGACCGCCTACATTGGGTAAATGGGTGAGTATTGACGTCTGAAACCATTTATGATTCGGAAAATTGAAAGAGAAAGGTCCTTTTCTTTTCTTTTTTTTTTTTTTTTTTTTTCTTATCTTTACAGACACACCAAAGAATTTATAAAAACTTGAAAGCCGAAAAAGAAGTGAACGAACATCAATATATCGCTTCGAAACAACTCACTCCATTAGATCAAATGGCTTGTTTAAGAGTTACAAGTGATCCTCATTCTTATAGACAGCCTGCAATAATTGGAACCATAGGTAAATTTCAAACAAAAAGTTCATAAAAGTTGAAAGGCTGGGAATTTTCCTCCCTCGTAAATCGATATTATATATAGAAGCTAAAAGATATTTAGAAATATTTTTTTATTTACTTTTTAACGTCCATAAAGAACCAAGCCAATTTATAAGAAAAAAAAAAAAAGTTTAAAGATTATGTCGTAAATTTTCATGAAGTTACTTTTTTCCCACACTTTTTCCCCTACTTCCTTAGGTCCTATGTGTACGACGCCCACCGAAATCCTTGAATTATTGGAAGCCGGCATGAACATCGCTCGATTAAATATGTCTCACGTAAACCATTGCAGCAAAACGGAATATGTGCAAAACATAATCGAAGCTTCTAATCGGTATTGCGCATTGAAGGATTATGGAATACCAATCGGGATTATGATGGATCTCAAAGGCCCTGAAATCAGAACTGGGATGCTTGATCCGGTAATTAGTACTTTAAGGTTGAAAGTCAGTCTCTCTCTCTCTCTCTTAGGAAGGGATTAATTATATTCTTAGTTAATATATCGCTCTTGCGTTTGAAGGAAACGAAAATTCCAAGAAAAAATCCATTTTAATGAGAAAAAACAAAAAGTTTTTTTTTTTTTTTCTCTCCCCGTTGCAGCTTGAAAAATATAGCCACCAGCAACTTTTTTTATTTTCTTAAGACGTTTGAAAAGTATAAGGAAAAGAAACTTTTTTTTTTTTCTGGGATGTGTAATAATATCAAACCCTAAGTTAGATTAAATTTGAACACTCATGCGTGAAACTAATTCTTATGTACTTGGCGTCGTCCTTTTTTGTAATAATATTTTTTCTTAAATTTACATTCAAAAGCTTCAGCAAGGGATATGAAATTTAATAATATTTAAAAAAGTCTGAGCTCGAGCGAAATTAAAAAATAATAAGTAGCCTTTTAAAACAGGAAAGAAAAGGATACAAAAAATTCAAAATAAAATAGAGGGATTTTTTTTTTTTTTTCTCTCCCCGTTGCAGCTTGAAAAATATAGCCACCAGCAACTTTTTTTATTTTCTTAAGACGTTTGAAAAGTATAAGGAAAAGAAACTTTTTTTTTTTTCTGGGATGTGTAATAATATCAAACCCTAAGTTAGATTAAATTTGAACACTCATGCGTGAAACTAATTCTTATGTACTTGGCGTCGTCCTTTTTTGTAATAATATTTTTTCTTAAATTTACATTCAAAAGCTTCAGCAAGGGATATGAAATTTAATAATATTTAAAAAAGTCTGAGCTCGAGCGAAATTAAAAAATAATAAGTAGCCTTTTAAAACAGGAAAGAAAAGGATACAAAAAATTCAAAATAAAATAGAGGGATTTTTTTTTTTTTTTTCTCCATAGGCTCAATTTAAAAATCGAAAGAAAACCGATGTTATTCTAGAAGAAGGCCACACGATTACCTTAGCAACAGATATAAAATTTAAAAATCATTGCAATGAGAATTACATACTCGTGGATTACGCGCCATTGACTATTCAACTTAAACCGGGAATGGCTCTTTACATTTCTCATGGCTCAATTAAATTAAGAGTGATTTCAACAGGTATAATTTTTTTTAAATTCGAACAAAAAAAAAAAAAACTTTCCAAAAATAAAATCGCTGTGCGTAATTTTTTTTTTTTTTTTTTTTTAGAAAATACGTCCGCTGAATGCAAAATCGAAAAAGGAGGAATCTTAAAAAGTTATCAATATGTAAATATTCCTATGCTGCCACTTTCGATCCCCACAATTTCGAAGTACGACATCGAATGCCTAGATTTCGCTCTGGAAAACAATGTAGACATCATCGCAGTTTCAAGAGCGCAAAACGAAGACACGATCAACTGTATTCGAAAAATATTAAACAAGAAAAAAAAAGATCATCGGATGCTTGTGTTGGCGAAAATATCGACATATCAAGGCTTAAGAAATATCGACAGGATTTTAAAAGTGGCAGATGGAATTATATTGCAAAGAAATGATTTGGTATTAGAAATTCCGCCGTCGAAAGTTTTTATAGCGCAAAAGGAAGTAATAGGGAAATGCAATAAGGTACTTAAAAATAACTCCAGAGGTGACGTATCTCTATTATAAATATGACAGGAGATAGTCTGTTTTGATTGTTATTAAATATCATGTCAGTATACAGTCTAGGGTGTCCAATATTTTGCGAATTTTTGAATTTGCATGAGTGCACCCCCAGAATAGGTCCTCTCTGTGGCAGATATGAACCCTAACTTTTTCCAGATTTGTTACTCGACTGGACACAACCCCGACTTGCCCTTCAAGGTCGAAAAATTCTCATAAGGGTGAAAAAATCGTTAATTTTTTTTCTTGAAAAAACAGTCTTTTTCTATTAGAAATTTTACGTAGATCGGGAATCTGAACTCTATTTTTTCTATCTAATCCGGTTTTCGAGCTGGAGGTCAAAAACGAGTAAAAAAATCCGCGTAGTGACAATACGATAAGTCCTATTTTTTATTCATTTTTGGGCTCCAGCTGGAAAACGGGACCAGATCAAAAAATGTAATTCAGATTCGTGATCTACGTAAAATTTCTAATAGAAAATGACTGTTTTTTCGAGAGAAAAAATTATCGAATTTTTCACCCTTATGGGAATTTTCCGACATTGAAACGCAGGACGTGGCGGTTTCCCGTCGAGTAAAAATCTGGAAAAAATTAGGATTCGAATGCGCCTAAGAGAGAACCTATTCCGGGGGTGCACTCATTCAAATTCGAAAAATCGAAAAAGAACGGACACCCTAGTATACACGTTTACCCGCTTATGTTGGAGGAAACTTGTCACATGATTTTGAAATTCAGCCAAAACGGAATGTCATATTTTCTATTCTAGTCATATCTAAAAGGGGGATACGTCTGCAGCCCTCCAGCACACGGATCTGAAATCTGGAGAATTTGGAAAAACAGTTTAATAAAAGGCTACAATCGGCTAAAAATGAATTATTTCTCAATTATTTATGAATTATTTCTCAAGAAGGGATATAAGCCAATAGACAACAGACATGTTTTGAGCTGTATATTTTTTCTTAATCTATGAAGTGTAAGGAAACCATAATTGCAATTTTTTCTGTTCACCGATAAGGAATTCTACAATAAAACTGAGAGAAAAAAATTTAAAATTTGATTTCGCGCTAAAACGGTCGTGACGTCATCGGTCTAGTTTTGCGTGTATTCGTTTTGTATGGTTGTATATTTGATGCAGTTTGACGTGGTTCGAGTCGTATTCCGCAAGAACGAACATGCCTGGTTTAATGAGCTTAGATAAATAGTAATCACGTGACTAGACCGATGACGTCAAACCAATGAGAAACGTTCAGGGGTGTGGTCACGTGATAAAAACTTTTTTGTACTTTTTTCTTTTTTTCCTGACGATTTATCAAAACCTTTTTGCAAAAAAATTACTATTTCGTTTTCAGCAAACATCCGAGATTTTATTTCTATCATTACCTCAAAATGTGTCTGTTGTCTATTAAAGCTTATACGCCTTCGTGCAATGGCGATTCCCCTCGTTTTTGACGTGGGACTACGTCTTGGGGCTCGGTCCTGGGGAAATCTGCCTGTTTTTCCGGGTTCTGCTCGGGTGTCGCACTGTTTGCACCAAAAATTATAATTTAATCATTTTCATATTAAAATTTTAACTTCGAAAATTTTAAATAATATTTTGACTATTTTTTTTTCACTTTTGGCTTTTTTTTAATAGTAAAATTAGACGACATGAGGACTTAGAATTTCTTGTAAATTTTTAAGAAACGTAACTTTTACAAGAAACTTAAAGTTTCTAAAGCAAAGACTTAAAAATTTCTTGAAATTTTATTTAACTTTTTTTTTTTTTTAATTTTCGCCGTTTTTTTAAAATATTAAAATTAGACTACATCAACAAAAACAAGAACTTGGAAATTTTAAATAAAATTTTCACTACATTTTTTAATTTCATCCTTTTTCCTTTAGCCAAGAATATGAACTAAAGCAATGTTTTAATATTAAAATTTTAACTTTGAAGACTATAATAAAAACTTTGATTAATTTTTTTCAACTTTTGACCTTTTCTATCAAAAATTGTAAGTTTTTTCGTGCCAAGAAAAAAAATTATATTTTTATAAAAAAATTCGAATTTTTCGACCAAAAACAAGATAAGATAAGGCCTTAAAATTTTTAAATCGTTTCATTGTTTAAATTTATCAATATTAGAACAGCATCCCAAAAACGTAGTCCTACGTAGGGATATGCCCCCATATCCCAATATGATCTTTTATTTAATTAGTTGTCTATTTATTTATTTTTTTCTCGACATTCAAACTGACCAATATAGCTACATTATTTTATTTTCAGGTGGGCAAACCAGTTATATGCACTGCTCAGCTTTCTACCATAAGTGGGTTTGCTGCCGGGCGGACTGAATTAAGCGATATAGGAGGTTGCATTGTCGACGGAGTGGACGGGATTTTAATTAGCGAAGAAACTGCCGTAAGCGAAAACGGCCCCATGTCAGTCAGTCAGTTATGCGAGATATGTAGAGAAGCGGAAGCAGCAACTATGCAAATACCGTTTTTTAATAATCTTGTCGATGCGGTAGGAAAATGTTTATTATTCCTTCAGTTTACTATTATTAACACCGTTTCAAAAACGTACCCAATCGATATATATATTTGTTTTTCAGCAAAAACCTTCTTTGGAACCGGTTCATGCTATAGCAATGGCAGCAGTTCAAATTGCGAATAAAATCGAAGCGGCCACGATTCTAGCTATCACAACGAGCGGAAGAACTGCTCAGCTTCTTTCCTGGTACCGACCCAGATGCCCAGTTATTGCTATCACAAGAATCGGTACAACATCCCGACAACTGAATTTATGGAGGAGCGTTCTACCTTTACATTATACAGGTTCGTATAAAAAATATAACAAAAATATTTGAAATAATTAACTCACCTCGGCCCATTCTTTATTAGGTCCCGTTTGTGCTGATTACTACCACGACGTCACAGCTCGATTCCAATACGGAATATCTTACGGACGAGATGCCGGAGTAATTCAATCCGGTGATCCCTTGGTCTTAGTGAGCGGTTATCGCAAGGAATCTGGATTCACAAACTGCCTTCGGGTTGTTTTCGCATCTACAGAAGAACAAAATTTCGTCAGCAATTTAGATCAATACTACAAAACTTCGGACAAGTAAAATCAAATTTTTTTTTATTTATTTCTTCGACCTCTTTGTCATAATAACTTCTGAGTATATAAAACTAGTCATGGAAGCTCCTTTAAAAACTTTATTTATGATAAATTTCAACGTTAGGGTTTTTAAAATTTTCTGGGAAAAGAAGATTTCCTTTCAAAATCCCTTTGTTATCTTTTTTGTTTGAGCCGGGAAACTGATATTTTAGTGAAAACGAAATGAGCGCAATGAATTTTAGTCTTTTGTAAGGTAATGAACATCACAACGTCTCTACTGGTTAAAAAATATCCCAGGCCCGTAGTCAGCCGGAGGGTCAAGGGAGGGATAGGTTTTTTAAGGGGAGCTTCAAACGGCCCTTTTTAAAATTGAAGATAGGGAAATTACATTAGTAAAAAAAAAAATTGCAAGGAAGCTCAAACTTCCTCCCAGTGTGGTTCAGCCCCTCTTTGCCCCCGGCTGGCTACGCCTGAAGTATCCGGACCCAAGAAAGTTGAACATATTTCATTTCTACTTCACAAAAAATAAAATAGGACAAATAACATTTTTTTTTCTTAAAAACAAAAAAAAGAACTCTTTAAAACAGCCGCTTTCCCTAAATCCCTTTTTATTTAAATTCGCCTTAAACATGCACAATCTTTCAGCAAGAAAAAAAAATTAAAGAAAATTTACGAATTTTTATGATAAAATGTACTCGCTGCCATTTTCATTTTCTCTCTCTTTTAGACATCGAAAGCATGAGGGAAACTTTATTCCTTCGACACTGTTTAATATATTATTCGAATTATTCTTTGTTTTTTAATATTCAATTCCAAGAATAAGGAACCAGGACACCGAAGTAGATGATTCGACTTTTCTGTTTCAACAAAAATAGGATATGGTAAAAAATGAACTTTGATTTTTTTTCTTTCTACCCCCACTCACATTGTTAAAATATTGGTTTGGTAAAAATTATTTAGAAGTTGCTACCGCTCGTTTTCATTCAGAAATTTAAAATAAATGTGTGCACCTTTTTCGCTCATTATCGATGTTTCGATTTTTCGTAACTTTGTTTTCCTGTAAATTTTTTTTGTATTTTTTTTTGTATTTTTTTTCGTATTTTTTTTTTTTTTTTTTTTTTTTTTTTTTTTTTTTTTTTTTTGTATTTTTTTTTTATTGTTTACTTCGATATTCTGATGGTAATTAAATTGAAAACGGTAGTGAAGGAAAAACCGTACTGGGGTGGATATTCCATTTCTTCTTTCGTTACCGCGGGGTAAATTGGTGTAGGTGGTTATTCTCTAAATGTATAAAAATTCATTTTGAAGGGTTATAAAAGTTCGAAATTAATATGAGAAAGTAGATTTGTTGATTTAAAAGGAATTTTTTTTAACCTCTTAAAACGTCCGCTTTTCAAGTTTGAATCTACCTTTTGAGTTAATTAGTTTACTGATGAGAATTGATAAAGTCGAAAAATAAATTCCTTTTTAAGCCTTTAACTTTTTGTAAGAAATGAAAACTTTTTAATTGTTTTACGTATTATTTCACTTTAAAACGGGAGAAAATAATAATAAATGGATCAAAAATTTCATCCGTAAATTAAAATAATTTGCCCTTTCTTTTTTTTTTTTTCGTAGGACTACTAGGGTGTCTCTTAAAAATGCAAATACGGTATGGAATTTAAGGGCGTTCCGCCCCCTAAAAAATTTTTAAATAAATAAATAAATAAATAAAAACATGTCCCGAAGCCGGGCTTCGTAACTTGTTTTTAACCCGTACCTGTGAGGCCTTGCTTTTTCCCATATAAAATGCATGGGGATTTTCACGACTATCCGATGTTATTTTTTAAGTAAAGAAAAAATGAAGGGAAAGTTCTGCCGGTGTGGTGGAACAATGTCTATGAGTAGGGCTTTCCATAGGACCTATCCCGAACTTTCTCCTCTGACTAATAAGGGGGTTCAAAGTTCAATTTTTTTTATTTTTAACCAACTTTTAGCCCCCATTACCTCCGTTATTAGTCAGAGGAGGAAATCCGGGATAGGTCCTATGGAAAACCCTACTCATAGACTTTGTTCCACCATACCGGCAGAATTTTCCCTTCATTTTTTCTTTACTTCAAAAATAACATCGGATAGTCGCGAAAATCCCCATGCATTTTATATGGGAAAAAGCAAGGTCTCACAGGCAAGGCATCTCACTTACGAAGCCCGGCTTCTGAACATGTTTTTATTTATTTATTTAGGAATTTTTTAGGGGACGAACGCCCTTAAATTCCATATTTGCATTTTTAAGAGACACCCTAAGGACTACTTTTTGATGCTCGGTGCTGGGGAAATCTGCCTGTGAGTGGGTCTGTCAGAGTGTCGGTCTGTTCCCACCAAAAATTGATATTTAATTATTTTAATATTAATATTTTAACTTTGAAAATTTTAAATAATATTTTGACAATTTTTAGCTTTGAAGACTTTAATTTGAATTTTGACTAATTTTTTTCAACTTTTGACCATTTTTATCAAAACGTTTAAGTTTTTTACGAGCCAAGGAACAAATTATATTTTTATCGAAAAACAAGCAAAAAAAAATGCCTTAAAATTTTTAAATCGTTTCATTGTTTAAATTTAGCAATATTAAGGCAGTATTCTAAAGAAATGGTCCTACGTAGGGATATGCCCCCATATCCCAGTCTGATTTTTTTTTTTTTTTAACTTAAATAATTTAGTGAGAGTAAAATACCTGATATTTAATTAACGCGCAATTTTGACAAAAAAAAAAACACAAAATTTAAAAATAATTTTCTGTTTCCTCCCATAAGTCCTTTTGCTAGCCAAAAGACGCGAGTCGAAAAGCCTCAAAATTTAAAAAAAAAATTCAGTTGGTTTTAACATGATTAACCTACATTGGCAATTTAAAGGCTAAAGGCACATTTTTGGAAAACATTTTGAAGCATCTTTGGGTCTCTTGACAAGTGAAAAGACACCTTTAAATACGCAAATCTTTTTCGAAAACGCAAAGTCTTACGTGTTATTATTAATAGCAATCCTCCTACCTTAAAAAAGGTTTTCTTAAGTTAAAAGGAAAAGCCCTCGATTACAAAAAAGGAGGCGAGGAAAATAGGAAACGTACGGCATGAATATTTTATGCCGCTCATAAAATATTGTGAGATTTACAGGATTTGTTAAAACCCAATTTAAAAATGTTAACTGCACCATTAAGGGAAGTGAAAGAGCGTAAAAAGACATTTGATATTTCCTAATGTGTCAGATCAGTTTCCGCAGTGTTTTTTTTTTTTTTTTTTTTTTTTTTTTTTTTTAACTTCTTTTCTAATTTGCCGGAAGGAGACTACCGACGTGGAATCTGATTTTCATGTCTACATTTTCATGTCTACCTTATCCTACAATATATTTTTTTTAACGGTTGAAACACAAGTGGTTTGAAGTGGGCTAAACTTTTTTTCTATTGTTTTTGAATTGTGAAGCAATTGCTAATTGCTGTAGAGGAGTCATTCAATTGCTACGTCAGCATAATTATGACAATTTTTGGTCCCATACTTCCCCCAAAAATTAGGCTATGGGAAAAATAGCTGATTCAGACCCCCCCGCGTCCTAAAGTTCTGACGTAACATTTGGATGGCTCCAGACTGAGGGGAAAAATTTTTAAGGGCGAAAAAAGTGTAACAAAACTGGGCGTGGCTACATAAAAAAATGATAACTCAATGAATGAACGATATCGTAAGAGAAGACTTCTTTCGTAAAAAAACAACTAGAAAATAGATGGGACTCCTGATAATTATCTTAAAAAAAATGTCTTAAACGTGTTTTGTCTTGCAACAAAATCGGAATGTTTCATAGCAAAACAAAAAATCTTCATGACAACGGACAGGTTGTTTCTTGACAAGATATTTTTATTGTTTTCGCATGATTTTTAAGAAAATGTTTTGCCGCAAGACATTTTTGTTTTCGCATTAACCATTTTCTTTTCTGAGTGATATACATAATTAAGACCTAATCAAGGGGGCAGTTCGCAAGAAATGTCTTCGGACAGAACTGACAAAGTAAAAAACATTCTTCGTATTTTCCTCAACAATAATATAAATCAAAAGACAATAAGCCTGCTAAACTTTGAAAGTAAATGACGTCATCGCAGTGGATGTCGCATAATTTCAGCTATAAAATATCAAAAAACATTTTTTCCTCCTTTTTTTTTACATTCATATTAAGTGCCACTCGAGAAGGTAGCAGGCTTTATAAGTTTATGGAAAGCTGTTAATAAAATATACCTTGCTCCGTGATTTTCAAGGGGATGGTAATAAAAATTATAAAGTTAGCTTCTTCATAAAATCCCGTTTAAATTTTTTTCCCCCTAGGAAACAAGAGGATTAAAAACTTTTCACTGAAATAATTCAGCTAAATTCACTTTTAATGTTTATCTAGTAGTTGGATCGACTGAGACAGATTTCTTGTAGGCTAATGCTGATGGCGGAGCTTGGAATAACCATTCGGCCTCCGGTTTTACGAGCTAAATATTGCCTCTTTCAATGGCGGTTCATTGCTGACATGGAAAAATTAAAGAACGAAGATAAAAGTAAAAAAGTCATTGTATGATTTATTTTGAAAAATATTATTGAACCTGAATTTTTTTAATTTTTTCTTCATTCTGACTGAAGAGGCTTCAAAGTTTGAAAAAGCTCATAGCGGGTCGAAACATGAACATTTTCTTCGAGAAAATTGACGATTTCATGTTTGGAAATTTTTCGTAGATTACGAACATAAAGTCCGGTTCTATTTATCGTTTTTCGGTTTTCCAGCTGTTGTAACCGATATTCAATAATTATGAATGCAGCTTTTCAAGCTAAAGCTTTTAGCAGGAGAACGGTAAATAATATAGAAAGAAAGAGCCTACGCGATAAGGAACTGACCTTCTTTTACAAATAATAAAAACTTCGAGCTTTTTTTTAAGCTTTAAGCTCATTGAGGCACCCTTTCCACAAAGGAAAAAATCTAAAAAAAATTCAGGGGTTGTTTTTCGATAAAACGGAACAATTTGAGCTGGCAGCAATCAACAAATTCAAAATTTCGTAAAATAAGGGACACCCCTGTTATCATTTAAAAAGTTTTTTCCTTTTCATTCGCGTGAATAAATACTAAGGGTTGCCCAAGAAACCCCAAGATTTTGCAAATTATCTTTGAATCAAATGAAAGCATAAAGGAATATATTTTTTCCCACCAGGCAATTTGAGAAAGTTGATTTTGGAAAAATTGTTTGTTATGAATAAATCATATCTTTTTTTTATTTTTTTTTAAATTAGGTACTTACTTGAAGGTACCGGTATTAGTTCGTTTACACCACCGGCCGGTTAACCGAACAATTAACTGGAGGGTACAATGAATTGCAGAATTAATTGTACCATCGGAAATTCTGTGCATTGTTTACTTTTTTCTTCTGCTACCACCTTTTTTTTTTTTTTTTCATTTTCATTCTTTTTAGTTTTCGAAAAAATAATCAAAACAATTAAAAAGTGATAGCAGAAGAAAAAAGTCCAAAAATATACAGAATTTTCGGTGGTACAATTAATTGTACCCTTTGATTAATTAGCCAATGGAAGCCAATAGTCGATTCCGACAAAAAAATTTACGCACAGCATTCTGGGATTGATGGGTATAAATATTGCAGACGACGCGTCTGGAATACTCATAAGTTAAGAATACGCGTAGTAGCAATTTTAGTCATTTAAAAAGCTTGAAATCTGAAAAAATTTTCACTAATTGCCTTTTTCATCTAGGAAAATAATTTTGAAGTGAAAGGTATATACATTTTTTTTCTTAAATATGAAAAAATTGATATTTTAACTTCCACTCCTATTCTTAGCTTATGAAGAGATTCGTTGGCTTGTACCCCGTGTAGACGATGCGTTTGCGGTGCATTGTGGGAGTGTGACGTAATCGTCGTAATCGTCTATATCCTGGGATTTTTAGTGCAAGTTTCAACTTGTCTAAAGGGTACGGGCGGCGGGAAAATAATTTCAAAAAAAATTGCGGTCAAAAAACTTCGATATAGTTTTCCTGGTTTTTGTTTGCTTGAAACAAGTTGAAACTTGTACCAAAAATACAAGAAAAAGTCAAAGGAGTTCGTTAGATATTTAAAATTTGGATTTTTCCCTCCGTAAATTGAGTGTTAGACAAAACAGCCATTCCTTGCTTTATTCTGTGAAGCCTCCTCTAATGTTTTCGCAATAAAAAAATAAAATGGCCGTTGTTTATTTTTCGTTGTTGAAATAGTTCCCAATTTCACCGCTAGAGCGCTGTACTAGTCTCTCGGAAAGAAACATTTTTTTTTTATCGCGAAAACAATTGAAAATGATGAAATATAAGAACAATTAAGTCTTGTTCATGCAATTACAATCATGGATCTGTATCTCTGAACATAAAAAAACGTTTTGACACGATTTCCGTGCGGTTAGGTAGACCCCCATTTTATGTATAAAATACCGGATTTAAAAAAAAAATTTACATATTTTTTTATCGTTAAAATGTCTCCACCGCTCGGTGATGTAAACGAACTAGAACCTTTAAAAAACTAATCCAATATTTCATGTGATCACATGGCATAATTTTAAAAAAGAAAACTTGAAGTTTTCATTCGGATCCAGTATTGAATTGCACAATTATTTTAAGACGATTTATTATGTCTTTGCCTCCCATTGCACAGATAACGAAGATGATGGTGATTTCAACCATTCCTGATGGATGAATAATGTACTTCGTCTTCATTTTAATGCTACTCCGGATTAACAAAACTAAATCTCGGTCATCAATCTCCCCTAGGGTTTAATAACGGATAATCGCCTCATGCGATAATGTATCGCGAGTTGTTTTATGTCCCTTATGTGTAAAATTAACGAGATAATCGCAAAACGATGTGATTAAAATTATTTTAAAGTGATCTGTTGAACTAAAGAAGGAATAATTTCATAACGACGGTCTGAAACTAATGTTTTCTAAATTTCGTAAGGCCACAAAAATGTTCTTCGTTTATGGAATTACGGTCTTCTCTAATCGATTTTTATAGAATTTTTCAGCGTAGATAACGTTGCTAGCCAATAGTGACGTTGAAATGACATCACCTAGTGAGGTATGACTTTATCCGATTTGGTCATCTAGCTCGAATCCAGGGCTTTAGAAATATCGTTCCATTACCTCGCCATATATAAAATGATTAAGCAATATTAATATTAATATTCGGTATATGACCATATTCGATAACAGTCATCTTTTTTCCCCGGTAACTCGAAGAACCGCCATAACGAAGCTTTATTGTGACTTTCTAATTCATTTTAAATCCTGTTGAAACTTGGCGATAAATGAGTTTGAGGATTACTTTGTTGTACAGACAAAAAGTGGAGGTGTTACATCATCACCGAAACATCCTACCGATTGATCCGGGTTTGAATTATCTTTTGTTTAATAACCTTTACGTGTGATTTACTGTCTTGACGGTTACAAATATAACTTAATCTTTAATGTCTGCGAGATAAAAATAATATCAGCTATAAAAATTTTCATTCGAAGGGTGCGTGTCGAATTTACCTTTTTTTTTTTCTAACTGATGCACTTTTTTTTGATATCGCAAAATGTCAAAGATTATTGATCATGCCTACACTCATTAGATTTAAAAAAGGGTTTCGAAGGAACTTGTGGGCCGAACCTTTAGCTACATGCATCAGTCAACTTTCTAAAGGATATTTCCTGGAATTTGCTATTTATTGGTGTTTAATTGCTCCGTTTCCAATCAGTCCTTAAAATAAACAGCTGTAGGAAACCAAGCAGTATATACGGTCACAAGGAAAATCATAGAATGGCAGGACAGTGGCGTAGCAGCCTATAAGCGAAGCAAGCACAGGCTTGCGGCCTCGCGCTATTCTTAGGCCTCGCAATTCCAGGCAGAAAAAATGGATTAAGGTTCAAAATAACCAAAATTACATTTTTCATCACACGGTACTGAAAAGTGGACTTTTCAGTACTGCGCAGTTTATTTACAGACTATTTTACGCCGTACCTTGTGATAAAAAATATCTTTCAATGCAAGAAATGCAAACGACTTGCCCGTCTCGACCTATTTAAGGCCCTCGCCTTCGGCTCGGGCTTAAAACTCGGTCTCGACGGGCAATTTTGTCGTTTGCAGTCCTTGTATTGAAAAATACTATTGATTCACAGAAAAAGAAAAAAAATTCTTCTTCTTTTTCTCTTTTATTCCTTCTTTCTTTCGGAAATTCCGGCATCAATTTCAATAGAAATGTGCTCTCTCGCCCAAATTAAAAGATTAGGAAACTTTGACCTCATGTTCCTCAAAATTTCTTTGTTCAAATTTTCAAGTACCTGATCTTCGGTTTTCCCTGATCTCATTCATTTTATTGCTTGAGAACAGTTTTATTGTTGTAGTCATCGAGCAATGACGGTTTAATAAGTTTTTCATTTTTTTTAAATTCGTGATTAATTTACTGATTTTTAAAAAATTTCAAAAACGAAAGAGACAGCAACAAAGACAAAGACTAATACAAGGACCTTAACAGAAAATGGGACTCGGGTGGGAACGAAAAAAAAAAAAAAAAAAAAAAAAAAAAAAAAACTTAAAGTAACTGCTGCTGAAAAAGAAAAATCCAAGTAACTAAAATCAAAAACTTTGTGTGAAGGGGGGGGGGGGTGAGAGAGTCAAGGTTAAATGCCATACAAAAAAAGGCCTCGCAAAATGTTTTCGCTTGCACTCCTTAGTTGGTTTGCTACGCCACTGTGGCAGGAAATAAATGTAGGGAAGGAGGGTTGAAATATTTGAGCGTACGCAGTTTCTTACCAGCGGCAAACAGGGCTACGTCTTCGCATCCATAAATTTTGAGCAACAAAACATGTTTTTATTGTCAGATTTAATATAGGTTTTTGGTTTAAGGCGTCTGATACTCTGTTCAGCTATATACATTTTGGTAAAAATTTTTGACCGAATAAGGAGACATCCTTGAATAGGGTAGGCAAGTGTGAACCAAAGTTTTGCGCAGGAAGAGGAAAAGGTCATGACTGTGTAAAAGCTAAAATGTTGGAAATCTTATGATTTTATTACATTGCGTCAAAAGGAACGGTCCACCCCAGATTTATTCTCCCAGGTCTGGTTCTTTCATCGCCAAAAAGATATCTCAATTTGTTTTTTTTTTGAAATTTTTGAAAATTTTTTAGAGTCGAAACTGCCGATCAAAGGCTATGCGAAAAATTCGAAAAATTTTGGTTGAGTATTAATTGGGTTGGTTTTGTGAAGCAAAACATTTAGAAATTCCGAATTCAGGGATCAAAACTTGAAACTATGGCTCGAAGGTGGGCAGTTCCTGAAAAAGCGTACATTTTTATTTTTAGGCAATATTGCTTAATATCCCATCAAACACACACTGAAAAAAAATCTTTTTTTACATAGTGGATTTGCGTTTCAGAAGGTAAAGAATGATATCTTTGAATGATATCTTTTTTTAAAAGAAAATAAAAATTATTTTTAAACCTTTTTAGTTGGTTAAAAAGTGAATTATTTGTCATCCCGTCACGTTTTGTTTTGTTAGCAGCTTCTCATCAAGGATGCAGTCTTTTCAAGACTTACCCAGGTACTATAAGATGTACTAAGCATTTGTGTGATGAAAAGGGGTATTTATCCGAAATGATTAATAATTTTGGACGCCCTTAGTCATCAATATTTTGATGTCGGTGTCTAAATTTTATGTAAAATATATACAATTAAGGCCCCGTATCAAAACATTTTTCGCAATTCGATTTTTTCCATAAGAGCCCTATTTTAAAAACATTCTACCCTTCCTGGCTCTTTGTTCTGGCTATGAACCCGTGCTTCAAACTCATCAAAAGAAATAATTTTTGTACGGAACATACATTGCAGCCAGCCTGAGAAGCAAAGGGGGGCACGAGATATTCTAAGGGGGACTCCGAATGGTCCCTTATAACATGGACGTTAGAGAAAATACATGGGCCAAGTCAAATTTAAGGGGGGGGCTCAAACTTTTTCAAAGGGGGGCTGAGCCACACTTTGCCTCTCCCCCCTTGGCTACGGGCCTGTCCTGGAGTCTTTTAATAAATTTTGGCCAAATGGGCATTTTATAACGAAAAATAACATCAGAACCTTTTTTTTCCAAATCGACTTAAAGAATTTGACAGTTAGAACCTTTTGATTTCAAAAAAAAAAAAAAAAACAGAAAGAATAAGAATTTTAGATTTTTAGTTGAGGGGTCGAAAGCACTCATGAAGTAGAAATTATTTTCATAAAAAAGTGAATTTCATCCGGGGGGTCGATTTAGAACCTTTTGTTTCTAAGGTCGCGAAATCCTATTCAATTCGTTAACTTTATTTTTATTCGTAAATTGCAGTTTAATTGGAAAGTATTAATATTCATCCCGTCCAGCGGCAAACGAATAAAAAAATCTGCCGCTTATAATTCAATATTAAATACAATAAACCATATTTTTATTCGTCAGGCACAACAACATATTACAGAGTTTTTATAAAATTTTCGGTTTCATTCATTGAATTCCACCGTATCTCCCTTCCCCCTCTCTCTCCATTTAGAGTTAATGAAACAATTTCAAAAATTCGGGCAAAATATCCATATGAACAACAGTCAATAATTTGAAATTAAAAGAAAAGTCTACCAGAATTAACCGCTTTGAATTATTTGCAATGTTTACGCATCCTCCAGGGACGGTATTATTCAACCTTTATACTACTATACTGTCACCTTTATGTAATAATTTACATTTATAAGCTTGCAATGGGTTGCAATCGGGAATGTTACAAAATAAACTCCATTGATTAATGACCGCTTGGTAGTATTATCTCTAATTTTGTGCGTGGTACGTCTGAAAAGGTTTCGGTTATTAGTGCGGAGGCAATGTCATGTCGTATGTCCCTTTGCCTTGTACATCTGAGTTTAAATCTCTAACAAGAAATGTATCGGATGCAACCTACCCGTTTTCCGGAAACTTCTCTTTAATATTTTCAGGACGTTTGTTCTTCGACCAAACAAACCGTGTAATCTTTCTCACTGGGTAACCTCGTTACAAAGCAACTTTAACAAACTCAGTATGTCCGTACCCTAGGCAAACTTCCTTCCTTGGTCAACTTTTATAATAAAATTCCAATTTGGCGGAGCTTTGGTAGTTTTGCGTCTTTTGCGGAATGTTCTGAGGGTCATACAAATCTGAAAACTTATGTGATTACATATTAGTCACGTTTAGAAACCCACGGGATTTTGGAAATCATTCGAATAAATGGGTCGCTAATCGTTTGTATAAGAAAAATTAAATCTCTTTGATAGGATTAATTTGTAATTAACTGTTCGCATGAGGTTTGTGGGGAATGGCCTTACATCAACATCCGTTCGTATTCTTGATTTCAAAAACCCCAAATCGGGGAAAGTTTTAATCGCCATTTATCATATGCTTGACGTCATGCCTATTTGACTTCGAACTGTAAGAGGATTTCGTTTATTTCTGTCTGTATTTGTTGGAAATTATTAAACATTTCATGTTCATCAATGGCAAATGCTCAAGGAAATACTCCTCGACCTTAGAATACAAGAGTCCCAAGTCGACCTCCCCAAAAATTTTCGTACCAATCGCCTTTATTTTTTAAGATCTTTCATTCCGTGCTTTCAAAACTTGGCTATATTTGATAGTTTTCTTAACTTCGGAGGTCGTAAATCCCATTTTTTTTAATTCAAAAGTTTGAATACAAAGGTCGCAAATCAACTTTTTTCATATAAAAGAGCATTTCTGTACGATTTTTTACCGAGAATATTATTGGTTTGTGATATTGAGCCCTCTCGGTTTAGTCAAATTGGCCAAAGTTAGCAAAACTTTAAAAATGAAAAAAGTGGATTTATGTCCTTTGTATTCCAACTTTTTAAGAAGAAATTTCGATTTGAAACCTTTTTTATTCTGTGCATGGCCAAATTGGTCAAATTTTGCGAAATTCTTAAAAATATGCATAGGAAAACGCAAACAAAGGCGACTTCTGAGAAAAAAAAAAAAAGAAAAAAAAAAACCAAATCTTCGGTTATTTTTGTTTTAAAGTTTCTAAATTGGATGAGGGTAATCTTGAAAAAACGTACCGTGACGAAAAAGGACATATATTGCACTTTTTAGCAATAAAAAAAGGTTAAAAAGTAATTAAATTTCTCTCAAGAACAGGGATATCTTCTTTAACTTCCAAAACTCGAATTCACAACAAAAAAATTTTTTCTTCGCTGCATCCTTAATGAGAAGCTGCTAACAAAACAAAACGTGACGGGATGACAAATAATTCACTTTTTAGCTAACTAGGCCTAAAAAGGTTTAAATATAATTTTTATTTTCTTTTAAAAAAAGATATCATTCTTTACCTTCTGAAACGCAAACCCACAATAAAATTTTTTTTTTCAGCGTTGTTTGATAAGATATTAAGCAATATTGCCTAAAATAAAAATAAAAATGCACATTTTATCAAGGACTACCCTTGAACCTTTTGCATTCTGAAGTCAAAAAAGTCACTAAAAAGAGTTCTTTTCAGGAACTTTATTTATTTTTTTTTTTTTTTAAATTAAGATCTTAGTCCTTAATAAATTAACTACAGAATCACGATTGTTCGACAGAAAAAAAAAGAATACACAAAGAGTAATAATAATATAATTAAGTATCGAGCTTTCAAATTGGAGAACGTTCAAGTATTACGTAAGGGTGCAAATTCACTACGGAATGTTGGACCAACATGTTGGACCAACTTGTTGTACCAACTTGTACCAACATGTTGTACCAACATTTTGGATTAACTTGTACCAAGATTCCAGACTACGTCTAAGTTGGTCAACAAGTTGGTACAACATGTTGGTCAAACTTGTTGTACGAACATGTTGGTTCAACATTCCACACTAATTCTATGTTGGTCAACAAGTTGGTACAACATGTTGGTCAAACTTGTACAAACATGTTGGTCCAACATTCCACACTAATTCTATGTTGGTCAACAAGTTGGTACAACATGTTAGTCAAACTTGTTGTACAAACATGTTGGTCCAACATTCCATAGTGAATTTGCACCCTAAGACTTTTTTTCGGGCTTTTGGACTCCTTCCCCCGCTTCGTAAGAATTTGTAAGATTTCTTTGACCCCCCTGTCATATTAAGTAAGATTTTCGCGAACCCCCCCCCCCCTTTTTTCTTAACGCCAATTTTAAATTCGAGTAGAATTTTTCTTAAATCTAGATTTATAGTTCATACTCATATTCCTGAAGATGTCTCGAATTGGCACAAAATCTCATCAAAAAATAAATTTTTATTTTTTTAAATTTTTCTGAAAAATATTTTCAATTTTTCTTCTTTAGGCATTCGAAAAAAAATTTAAAAAACTTAATTTTTTGAAATAAAAAAAAAAATCCTGATCTAAAAGTTATAATGGAAATTCTTACGTAAGATTTTCCAAACTCCTCCCCTTCCTTACCCAAGTAAGAAATCGCTGGAATTTCGAGTACCCCCTCCCCCCCCCCCCTTCCGTTCGGATTTACGTAATACTACAACGCTCCCATGCTGTCCTGTAAAATTTCGAAGTTGGCGATTTGGGACCTTTGTATTCTAAGGTCGCGTTAATATTCAAGAAGAAATGTCACTTTTCACTTTTATAAAATTTGTTATTATTGCAGAAAGAACGGAAACTGTGCTAGGTCGAATTTTAAAAAAATCGATTTTTTACGACCTTTTTTTTAAATGTCAATTCAAAACCTCAAAAATGTAAATAAAATATAAACCTTCCTCACTTTTATATCCGGGAATATGATAAATTATGTATTACTGAAAACATTTTTTCAACGTTCCTAGATCCTTCAAGAGTTTCTTCTTATTCCGAATCGTTAAGCCACGTGGAAACTCATCGAAATGTATGGCATTCCGAAAATGTTGATCAAAATCAACAAGAGCCTCTCATTGGAATCCCTAAAGGAAATACTTTCTGTATCTGAAATACTTTCTTTGAAAAGTGCTCAACGAAACGAACCGTACAAGCCTCAACATTCGAAAATCGAATAAAATAAAAACCAATTGCGAATGTTTTTATCGAACTCATTTTTTCGTATAAAAAAAAAATTATACGTAACGCATAGAATTCGTAGGGGAAACCCGCGTGGGATGAATTGTGTAGCAACAAGTAGATATTCAAATTTAGAACTTTTTTTTTTTTTTTTTTTTTCTGTTCTCTTTTTGAAATGCGATGTTTTAATCACAATTGACCTGCGTAATCGAAAAATGATGGAAAACGCAAGATCCGGAGTTTGCGTTGCGGTAGCGCGCGGTAAAGGAAACCCAAAAGTTTGGTTTAGTTTTTTTCTATAAAATCTTGCGCTATCCATATCGCGGTTATTTCAAGTCGGTATCAAGTACTAGATTGTTTCCAAAAATTAAACTTTTTCGTGGAAGGCCAACAACCATCTGTAATGTTGACTTGTTGATATCATTTTTTTTCGTGAAGCGGAATAGAATTAGTTACTTAATTTCGACTTCGGCTGAATCTCAATTTGATAATAAGATTACTACTTGAAAAGTTAGGTAAGTTTAAGAAAAAAAAAAAAGAAATTAAAGACGTGCTTTTAGGTGCAGAAAATGCTACCGCCGATGAAAATTATTTTTTCAAACAAAAAAAATTTTGCGGCGTTTCTTTTGCTTTTATCAAACTCTTAAAGGGGCTTAACTGTCACGTTCGCATAAATCGGAATGAAAAGGCCGATATCCTTAAACTGTTTTCTTTATTTTTTTTTCTGATTTTAATTTTGTTGGAGAAAGTGTTATTTACTTGAAAATCCACGTCCTTCCAAAATTAAGGTTTTATAAAATAGTGCGGCATAAAATTTTTTCATGAAGATTTTCGTCGAAAGTAAAATGTTGTGTCGGTTCCCTATTCCTTATTTTTAGAAGATTTGTGTTATTTTAAGCATCGTAAATGCTGCTTAGAGGCAATCCAACCAATGAAATTAAAAAGGTAATCGTCAAAGGAAATCAATTCGATTTCTTTTCCCGTAAGTTGGTTGATCAAATACAGCAGGTTTTCTTGTTAAAACTTAGTTTTAAGTTGTAGTAGTCTACTACAACTTAAAATTGTTGGAGTGCGGACCCTGCTCTTAAAAAAAGTCGAATTATCTAAATTTATTAATCGTTCTGAAAGCAAAACACTTATAATTTTTTTTAAATTTTTTATTCAAAAAAAATTTTTTGTTCTCCCACCAATCTTTTCAATAGCATTCCCTATAATTTTGAAATATCAAGAATTCAAAATTAAAATTCTTGGAAAAAAATCTCTGATTGGCACTATTTTGTAAATCTTTAGAAAATTAAAAACCACGGAAAATAAAAACGAACAAAGACAAAATTGGGATAAAAGAACATATCTCTATTTGTGTAACTTCTACAGTCATTTCGGTCCCTCTAAATGCTTCAACAAATTATTTTCACTTTCGAATTTCATTTACTGGAATTAAAAGGACATTACATACAATTTAAAATAGATCCAAAATTTTTGTTTACTTGGGTCCGTTATTATTTTTTAAGCGGTTTAGTGCAAAATGTATATTGACGATCCCGATGTTATTATTCACAAAGTAGCAGAGAACGAACTTTTTCAATGCAAGCTCAAAAATGTTGGCTTATACGGAAATCTCTTTCAGTGATTTAAGGCCGAATGGAACAAACAAGCAAATAAAATATTAATTTAAAGGGTTTTTTTTAGCGAAACACTGACGGTTTCGCGGAAATGACCCATATTCAAAAAAGTGTTTACCGGATACCAGTCAGAACCGACAGAATTTTGCATGAGAAAAAAAATGAAGAGTAGTAGCCAATAAAATTTTTCTAAGAGATAATCGAGTTTTACTAGCCAACAGCCACTAATTTAATATACAAGTCAGAATTTGTTACAAGCCGTAATTTTTTTGATTGCATTGCAGTTTCTGATTGTGTCAAATGTTTACCGCTAAAAGGGATAAAGATAAGCTTAAATTTATTTTTATTTTTTCCACACCCGGAACATTTTTGCAAGCTTGGTGCTTAACTTGCAGCAATCAATGGTACAATTGTAAACTCCCTGCTACAATTAAAAAAAAAAAAAAATCGAGTCCGTTGGTCAAAAAAAAAATATTATTGGATTTACGCTCTAAAAAACCGTTGTAACAAAAATGACTTACTAGCACTAAAGCAAATAATAAATGGCCACTACTACATTTCTTACTGGTCAGAAGAATTTTACTAGCGACTCCAATAAAAAAATTTTAGAAGCCCATAAAATTTTATTCAGGTGCCAAATACAGTTTAGAATTTTACTCGCCGCCACTAATCGTTTGTTTTAGGACTTTGCAATTTTTTGAGGACTTGACTAAACCATAGGGCGCAATTTCACGCCAAACATGTTGGGCGAAAATGTTTGGAGTGAAAGATTATAATTTTGGTATTTGTGAATGTATACGTTTTTTAAAAAATAAAAGCAAAATGTTCGATCCAGGGGGAAAAAAATAGAAATTTTGTGTAATATTGGACGTTTGATTAAAAAATAATGTCTAAAAATATGAAGACATCAGTGGAAGAAGGAGGCCGTTGGACCTCTCAAAAAAAAATTCAGACAACAGGTTATTTTCTATTGTTTATTTGGAAGCCATTTTGATTCCGACAGAATTTTCTATGTACTATTTGAAGACTTAACGGGGATAGTGGCCTAAGTTCACTGTTTTTGCTTACATTGCTTTTATAAAAGCTAAACATCAGAGATCAGTGCCAACATGACGAGGTGGACTTAGGTTACTATCCGTTAAGTCTTCATTTGTAAACAAGCAGTAGGAAAATGTTAGATCTTCTTTCGATTTTCGTTTATTTATTACAGTTTTTCGTTGGAACCTGAACGGCTTCCTTCTTCCACTGATGTCTTGATATGTTTAATGTACATCATTATTCCCGATTTAGTACAGGTTTCACTCTACTTCGTCCAATTGCCCTCTAAAAAAAGTGACCAGGTCAAAAGTTGTCAAATATGAACCCCTCTTTGTGATCAAATACGACCAAATAAAACTAGGGAAAATCAAAAATAACAAAAAAATATCACGCAAAAAAAAAAAAAAAAAAAAAAAAAAATTCTCATTTGGTTAAAAATAACCAGAAATATGAGGGACCCTGACAAAACCCCGAAATTCAGAACCCCGAATCGGGGTTTTGCAAAGTCGGGGTTCAGTAAATCGTGATAAAAGTATTTTTTTTATTTTTATTTTTATTTATTTATTTATTTTTTTTTTTTTTTATTTTTTATATTTTTTTTTATTTTTTTTTTTTTATTTATTTCTTTTTTTTTATTTCTTCTCCTTGAAAAAAGTTTGACTTATGTCAAATTTTTTTTTTGCTTAATGACAAGAAGATATTAAAATGGACAAAAAAACCTAGTGGTAGGCCGAGAAAAAACCCGCCGGCTGAGCCTCGGGTTAAGAGACCGCGAGGAAGACCGAAAAAACAGCAGCCGACTGAAATTCACGAAAACGAATTGCATTACTCTACAACAGCTGTTGGGATGGAATTTGTTGACGATAGTTATTCCAGTTCTTCTTTCAATTCCAATTATTAAGGTAAAGTACCCGAATCCTGACAGGGCACCTAAACCTGACAGGGTCATAAGCTTAACACGTAATACCGTAAAAGGAAAACATGTTTAGCTTATGACCCTGTCAGGTTTAGGTGCCCTGTCAGGATTCGGGTACTTTACCTTATGCAAATTCTGCAACAGCTGTTGAGGTGGAAATTAGTGACGATATTTCCTTCATCAAATTGAGTGCACTGCTAGAACTGTAAATTTCCCGAATTCATTATTGATGACTGATTCATGACTGATTATCTGTGATAATATACTTATTGTGATTTAGCTTAAAAAATGCAGTACACTTTATTCAACCTGATCTGCCTCACTTTAATTACAATTTTTAAAAAAAGTCGGGAATGCAAACATGCAAAACCCCGAATTTGCAGAACCTCGAATATAATTCATGGAAAATTATAGTACTTTCAGAACCCCGAATTTGCAAAACCTCGAATCGGGGTTTTGCAAATTTCGGTGTTCTGCATTTCGGGGGTTTATCATAGACTCAAATATGATCACGAATGATTATTTTTTTTTATTACATTTTTGGTCAAACGAAAAAAAAAAAAAATTCGCGTGACTATTTTTGGTTATTTTTAGTTATTCCTAATTTTATTTAGTCGTATTTTTGATCATTGAGGGGTCTATATTTGACAACTTTTGACCTGATCACTTTTTTTGTAGGGTGTAAGTTCAAAAGAGTAAAATCAATTAATTATACCCAGTAATCGACTATTCAGTGTAGTTAAACTCACCAGAATTTGGTTCAAACTAATGAAGTGTTTTCAAAAAATCAGCGCAAAAAAAATCCGCAAAAACGCCAAACTGTCGCAAAATCGCTGTCCGGTTTCAAAATTTTTCGAAATATGGTCAATTTCAATCGATTTTACTAGTACAGTAAAATTGATCAAGTTTTGAAACATTTAAAAACCGGACAACGTTTTTCCGTCAGTTTTGAGCTTTCGAGGATTTTAAAATACGCCAAGCGAAAGAACAGCTTACAGCAACTGGTTGATGCTGTGTTAAAAGTTAAAAAAAAAATTAATTTTTCCTCCCAGTAACCCAAAATAATTTTCATATTACAGAGGGGGAAATAATCCTTTCAAAAAGAAAAATCGAACTCATGTTGCTTTTATAAAAAAAAAAATATAAGTCCGAACATTTTCCGGATGTGGCTTTTAGTGAGAAATCCGGAAAAGAAATTATTTTCGCTTTTTACTTTTTTGCTTTGAACTGCTAAACTGGCCAGCTACAAAAAATGAGTGGGAAACACATTAAACGTTATCTTTTTCCCGGCTAAAAAAGAAAATAATGTTTTTCGCATATCCGAAACGCTTAGTGCTTATAAGCTTCTTTTAGGAAAACGCATTAGGCTAAATTTCAGGATTTTTTTTTTCAAATCATTTAAAAAATAGGAAAAAGCTTTAATACAAAAGGGATATTTTCGCTGAGTTTATCTTGCGTCAACGGTCCTTCATCCCTATTGTCCAAAAGACAAGAAGCCGTTTAATTCCACTTAAAAAGGTTCTACTATCAACAAACGAATTTATTCTATAAATATCAACAACAAACTCGAAATAGATTATTTTAAAATGTTGGAACTATATTCCCTTTGGTGAAACTTTTTGCAATGTAAAAAAGCTATATATTCATTTAAAGTTTTATACGAGCTTCGTGGCTCGACAGTTCACAAAAAAAATATATACAATATTAAATGTCTTAAAATTGGCGCGCAGTTGTAAAAATAGAACTATTTAGAGGGAAGTATGTTCACTGTTCAGTCCGTCGGGTATTTTCGATGGGTTGAAAAATTCTAGAGGAATGCGGGATATATACACGGTTGTTAATCTGCAGCACTACAAAGACAAATTGAGAAGATTGATGGGAAGCTAAAAAGTGCCAGTCAAAAAAATAATGTGAGGCACCTAGTTTTCAATATTGCATTTCTGCATAGTACCAAGACGTTTTTCTTTTTACTAGGAAACAAACAAGCTTTTAATAGAAGAATAATAGAGATTTTTTGCTTAAAACAGAGGGGCTAATAATCGATTCGGAGAAAGTTTGGGACAGAATATAAATGATGCGCGGTAGAAGCAAAAGGTTCCAAATTATTGACTTTTAATAAATGCGTAAAAATAAGACTTTAACTTTTTGTGAACGTATGTACATCTTTATTTACAGTTATACGACAAAGGATATAAAGTTACAGTACTGCCAATCTAAGAACTATTAAAAGTTTTGAAACATTCTTAAAAAACTTTCAATGTTACCAACTTTCACACTCCCCTTGTAACTTGAGAGTTTTAAAAAAAAACAAAGGTTTCAATCTTGAAAAACAATAAAAAAAACTTTTCTATAAAAATACAAAAATATAAGTATTTAAAAAAAAACTTTACTTTAAACCTAAACCTAAACGTAATTTCTGGAATTGCTTCTTAGCAACAGCTTTTGTTAAAATATCAGCAACTTGTTTTCTGCTAGATACTTTTCTAACTTCTAAAAGTCCTGTTTCCACTTTTTCTTTTACAAAGTGATACTTCACATCAATGTGTCGAAGATTTTTCGTCTCTCCAGGAGTTTCAGCTGCATCTTTCGCTGATTTGTTATCCTCGTAAAGTACCATTTTTCCAATGTTCTTCACATTTAATTCTGACAAAATGTTTCTTAACCAACAACATTCAACTGTAGCCGAGTATAAAGCTACATATTCTGCATTGCACGTTGAAGATGCGATCGTCGGTTGCTTCTTGGTTCCCCAAACAACTGGATTTCCGAAAACTTTTACGATAAAGCCAGTAGTGGACTTAAAATCTGACTTATCTCCTGCAAAATCTGCATCGACATATCCAAAAATCTTAGGCACTGATTCACGCTTTTTGAATACCAACTTTAAATCTAAAGTACCTTTTATATAACGCAAAACAGTCTTTAATGCAGTAAACAATTCATCACTTGCTTTATTCTGATATCTGCTTAAAATGCTGATACTTGCTGAAAGATCCGGTCTGCTGCCTAACATTGCGTACATAATGTACCCGATCAACTTCCTACATTTATTTTCTAATTCTTCAGATTTTTTAAAATCATTTGGAAGATCTAATTTCAATTGCAATGGTGTTCCAACTGGATTGCAGCTTTCCATTTCAAAAACACGCAGAACTTTTTCTAAATAAGATTTTTGATCAATTGTTATCTCATCTTTCTTTTGAATAACATGAAGTCCTAAATAATCTGTCATCATTCCTAAATCTGTCATCTTGAATTCCTTTCTTATGGTGGCTTTGAATGCTTCAATATTACCGTTTCCAGTAATTCCTAAATCGTCAACAAATGTAATTACCAAAATTATTTTTCCTTTCTCAAATTTTACGTAAAGACAATAATCTGCTGTACATGTTTTAAATCCGTGACGTAACATAAATTTGTTCAATCTTTGATTCCAATAACGCGGAGATTTCTTTAGCCCATACAACGCTTTTATCAATTTTAACAATTTACCCTTTGGTAAATTCATTCCTTTTGGACATTCAATAAAGATATCCTCATCTACTTCTCCATTCAAAAAGGCGTTCTTTACATCCATCTGATAAATCACAAAACCATAATTGACAGCAATCGATAAGAAGACCCTAAAAGTTGACATCTTCGCTACTGGTGCATAAATCTCTGAATTATTAAAATAACGATCCTGCTTATAGCCTCTAGCTACTATCTAGCTTTAAAAATCTTTTTCTTATCTTTCATTTCTTTAATTCGAAAAACCCACTTTGTATCGATAGGTTCTGATTACCTGGATCATCAACTATTTTCCAAGTATTGTTTTCTTCAAGAGCTTCAAATTCTTTACGAATAGCTTCTTTCCATTCTTGAGCATCTGGCCCTTTTACTGCTTGTTCGTAGGTTAATTCTTCGTTTACAGCTAAACTACAAAAATACAATTCATGATCTTCGTTCAAGTTGCTTACCTCTTCTTCTAAAGATTGTTCCCGATTTACAGCTAAACAACAAAGACTCACATAATCTTCAAATTTTTTTGGCATTTTGAGATTTTGTCTGTCTCTCAAACGAATTCCTTCCCGCTCTTGTCCATCTCCATTCTGGCTTGAATCATCCTCACCTTCGCTAGGAACATAATCATCTGAATCCTGCAAATCTTCATGAACTTCTGAATCACCACTGTTTGATTCTTTTTCAGACACAGAGTCCTGATTTTTATCACTTTCCGATACTGAATTTTGATTTTTACGATCATTTTCTGATTCCGATTCGCGATTGTCATCATTCATTTCACTATCTATTCTGATTCAGTCTCTTATTTTCAAGTTCATTTTCAGTCCCTTTTCAGATTCTAAGTCGCGATTGTTTTCGTTTTCACTGTCTGATTCAAGATTTGAACTGCTTTCTGTTTCATTATCTTGATTTTCTGATTCACTATCTTGTCTTTCTGATTCACTGTCTGACTCTCTGATTCACTACTTTGATTTTCACTATCTTGACTTTCTGATTGAGAACTTGAAGAGTCACTTGTTTCATTTGAATTTTTGTTCACAGAACTTTTTGACAACGGTTTAAAAATAACATGTCTAGATATTTGTACAATACCCTCATCCGGAAAGTAGATTCTGTATCCTTTAATGTTATCTCCATAACCAACAAAAATTCCTTTTTTACCACGTTCATCAAATGCTCCCTCTCTTTTTGGTTTTGGATTCAGCATGAAGGCTGTTGACCCAAATTCCCTGAGATTTTTTATATCTGGTTTCCTTTTGTGCCAAAGCTCAAACGGCGTTTTTTCTTTCACTGAGCTTGTTCCGGTCCTATTCAAAACATAAACAGCTGTATTCATGGCTTCAGCCCACAATTCCTTAAATTTATTTCCAGAAGCTATCATCATTGTACGGCCAAGGTCTTTTACTGTTCGATTTTCTCTCTCTATTTTACCATTCTGTTCCGGTGTGTAAGTGCAAGAATTTTCATTAATTATACCCCTTTTCTTTAAATAATCTTTTAGATGCTTGTTTAAAAATTCACTTCCCTGGTCACATCGAAAAATTTTAATTTTCTTTCCAAAATGATTTTCGACTTCATTAACAAATTCAATTACCTTTTCTTTTGCCTCTCCTTTATTTTGTAAAAAATAAATCTTTCTAAAATGAGTGAAATCCTCTTTGAGTAGCAAATAATATTTGGAGCCACTTAGTGATGGAGGATTCCTGTGTTCACCTAAATCTCCATGAATCATTTCACCGATTTCAGTCTTTCTTTCACTCCTCTTAAAAGGCAACTTGTGCATTTTGCCTTGGATACATTCATCACAAAAAAAATTTTTATTGTCCTTAAAAACAATTTTTAACCGATTCAAAATTTTTCTTACTTGGATTACATTCATATGTGCAAAACGTTCATGCCAAGTTTTTAAACTTAAGTTTTTAGTCGTTCCAGTTCCAAGAAAAACACAATCAGTCTTTTGTTTCACCGTTTTACATTTCATTTTATATAAATTCGAAGAAGCTTGTCTCTCTCCTATAGCAACGATTTCATCCTTATCTAAAAACCAGCAATTTTTATCATCATGTTTAAAAATGTATCCTTTATCAGCTACAGTCCCAGTTGAGATCAGGTTACAATCTAATTCCGGAACTAACCTTACTCTTGCAAGAAAATTATCATACCAAATATTTCCATCAAAAACTTTCAAAAAAACAGTCCCTTCTCCTATGGCATTTAAAATCGATCCGTTTCCTATCTTAATCGGTTCTGGTTCATCATACATTATAAAGTCACTCATATTTTCAAAATCATATGTCATATGAAAAGATGCACCTGAATCTGAATACCAATCATCTTCATCCGTTGCAATTAAACTAGAACCAATTAACCCCTTTCCACCTTTTTTTTCTTTTGATGATTTCGATGGCTTCTCCTTTTCTTTCTCTTTCTTAAAATCTTTACCTTCTTTCGTTTCCTCATTTTTACAATCTTTTGCCTGATGCCCCTTTTTATGGCACTGAAAACACTTTTCACTGTCATAGTCATCCTTCAGTTTGCAGTTGTCAGCCAAATGTCCTAAACGTTTGCAGATGTTGCATTTTTTTTCAAATTTTTTACCTTTAAAAGCTTTCTTTTTAAAACCTTTTGCTACCAAGGCTGCATTAGTTGATTCGTTACTATCAGTATGATTCCCTCTTTTTTTTCTCTGTTCTTCTGTAATTAATCTACTGGTTAATTCATTTATGGTTTGATCCGTGCTTTTTGTGGATTCCCATGCACTCCTAAAATTATCATATTCAGGTGGCAAACCATCCAGTACTTTCGATATGAACATTCTGTCTGACATCTTTTCTCCAAATTGATTTAATTTATCTCTTATCAATTCTAATTCGGATATGTATTTTGGGATTCCCTGTCTCTCTAGTTTTTTTTGAAAAAATTCTGCTTGTAGATTGCTGATTGTTGCATCTGATTTCTGCTCATATACAGCAGACAATTTTTCCCACATATCTCTTGCTGTGGCGCATGTTAGGATATGCCCCATTGGTCCCTCTTCAATCCTTTCTATTAATATATTCCTAGTTTCAAGGTCCTTTTTTTTGAATGCTTTCATTTCCGCTTCAAATGTATTCGGATCCTTTTTACTCCCATCATCTTTAAATTCTAAAGGCTTTGGTTTGGTTCCATCCACATAATCAATACACTCTTTGTTTTCCAAAATAATCTGAATGGAAAATTTCCAAACATTCCAGTTCTTATGGTTGAGTTTGATTTTTTTTGACTCACACGAAGCCGCCATCTTTTGTTCGGATATTGCACAATGTTACTCTCTTTTTACAAATCCGATCAAATCCGATCAAATCAACCTTTCAATCAAATCAATCTTTCTGTAATATACACGTTCACTTTTATTCACGCATCCTGGGCCTCATAACCTATTGACTTTTAATAAATGCGTAAAAATAAGACTTTAACTTTTTGTGAACGTATGTACATCTTTATTTACAGTTATACGACAAAGGATATAAAGTTACAGTACTGCCAATCTAAGAACTATTAAAAGTTTTGAAACATTCTTAAAAAACTTTCAATGTTACCAACTTTCACACAAATCGATTTCTCTTGCCCAAATCACTTATTCAATTCATGACAATAATCTCTATCTACCAAGTACATTTGACCCCTGTTTTCAAAATCTTGAAATTCAAAAATTTCCCAGTTTTTTTTTTTTTTTTTATCTTTTATTTATTTTTATTTATTTTTATTTATTTTTATTTATTTTTTTTCTTTTTCGAAAAATAAATCAAGGTGCACGGAGTGCACCCAGCCAAGTTTTAAGTGCACTCCATATCTAATTTAGTAATGAACTTGGATGCAAAAGGTGCTAACTCAAATTTACATTATAAAAGTTTAAAAACGTCTCAAAATAATCCAGCACTACTATATAGATCTCCTAGATTGTACGCATATATTTCCGAAACAACTGCGCTGATTAGGGCTTTAATTTAGAGAAATTTTAGTGACTTTTTATAATTCAGATGCAAAACGTTCTGTCTCCATAGTTCTCGTCTTATTTAAAATCTACGAATTTTTAAGAAGATTATACAGAGGTATTCCTGCCCAACAGGAAATGCCGCTGGTCAAATACTTGACCGCGAAATGAAGCTTTGGCCAAATGCTGTTGGTGAAAGTGCTGATGCTGGCGAGAGTAACCTAAGCTAATCTAAGTGCTGCTGTCTACGTTTAGCTTATGTGATGTGAGCTTTTTGCTGACGTTGAAAGTGCTGTTTTCAAAAACCTAACCCTTTAACCTAAGTGCTGAATCATGCTTCTACTGGTTTAGCCGAATGATGTGTCATGGTGGTTTGGCCGAAGGGAAATCCTGTCGTAACCTAACATAAACTAAGTGTTGCTGTCTAACTTATAATTTCTAACCTAACCTAATCTAACCTTTCATTTGTAAAAAACGAATTTCCGGAAACAAAATTTTTTTTTTATCGATATCATCTTCCACCGCCCAGGCCGGTAGTGTAAATGAACTTAATTCGTTACCTTAACCACTTTCCTCACGAAACAATTTTCGAAACGTTTCGAACAAAATTTTCCTGCAATGTGACCAACACCAAACACTAAAACTGCTGTACTGCTCTCCTGTAAAATTTTAATGTTTCACATTTAGATCAATTTTTGTATCTAACATCACGGGGAGTTAAATAGGGAAGGGAGAGAGGGGACCAAAAGTGGTCAAAATCATAAGTTAACCTAAATGACGCTAATAAGACCTTTAACCTGATACTTTCTCCATGGTTTTAACCGGGATTAGTGCAGCCTCTATCCTACACAACACAGGCTTATAACTCTGAAATACGGGATCTCCGTAAAAAAAAAAAAAAAAAAAAAAAAAAAAAAAAAATCCCTTTACTTATTACCGCTGCCACCCACATCCACCTCGCCACGCAAAATCAACAAATTTTATAAGTAAATCAATAACCGAATAACTATAAGCGAATTAAACGTTTAAAATTACTGTATAAGGAAATGATTTGATGTTTCCATAACATGACGAACCAAGCACGAATTAAACTTGACATATTTCCCACCCTTCAACAACGCCACATTCATATTTTCCATTCATATTTTCTTTTTCGCCCTTCAGGGAGAAGAGAGCTATTAATTATTATGTTGGGAAGGTTATGATTATGATCTCTTTTAAGGAGAGTAACCGGTTGAATGGAGCATTAACGATGATTGATTTAATTCTATCAATTTCCAAGATTTCCTTAAATAGAGCTTTACCGAAAACGGAAGTGGGAAGCAGGGATTTTAATTAAGGAAAATGTTTAATAATAAATCAAGAATCCAGTTCCTCGAAGACTCCATAAATTTTTCGACAATTACTTAAAACAAAACGTCACTAAATAATATCTTTCGAATTTATGATTCGAAATCGTAGACCTGTGCTTTCGAAACAAACAAACAAACAAACAGAAAAAAAAATGAGGGAAAAGTCTCTATATCTTCGTTAAAGTAAAGCTTTAAAAATCCTCTAAGGATCTATTAGAAGAAAAACCAACAAGTTTTCGAAACGGGAGTTTTTCTTTTTTTGAGGCTAGAACTTCCGCATTAATATAAATGAATTTCCGTTTTACAAATATAGTATTTTTTTTTTCTTCATTGAATTGGTCATAATAAGTCGGTTGCTATGGCAATATCCAAAGCTAGGCGTTTACGAACTTATAACCGAGAATAATTCAGAAGGACAGGCAAAAAAATTTTTATCGAGCATAAACTGGAAGACTAAAACTACTCGAAAGAGACGAACAAATAACCTCATTAAAATCATCCTGCAAACAAAAAACAATTCACTTGTTTTTTGTAAAAATGGTAAGATTTCCCTTTTCTTTTTTTTACAAAAAAAAAAAAAAAAAAAAAAAACTAATCTTGACTTTTGATTTTAAAATAGCCGTATATCAGCTCATTTTTTATTTCGTATGTAGCTTAAATTATCAGCAGTAATAGAGCATGAACTTGACTCATGGTTATCTAATTTCATTTTAGCTGTGAACAAAGGGCAGCAATAATGGAGTCTTTGAAATTAGTTATGATTTTCCGAAGATCCTCATCTTTCAAAAAGAAGTCTTCCGATGCCCCCTTCACCTTTTCCACGCTTTTGTGAATAGGACTCCGGGTCTGTTCACCTTCACAAACTGACATTTTAGAAAATCGTTCAAAAAAAAAAGAGAAAGAATATTTCAAAATCTCGTTGCAAGGAGATTGTTTTACAAAAATCAAATAAAATGCCTCGAAATAAATTTGCATGAGAATTTATTTAATTTCAAAAAAAAAAAAAAAAAAAGACTTGCATTCAGCTACCTTTTGTCTCTCCTTTCAATTGTAAATCTCAGGGAAAAAATATTCAATTTTAAACCTCTTGCTCTTCATTATTTCATACTTTTGTTCCATGAGTTTTCATTTACGTTTTCCATTATTTTTGCCATTTTCATTAAAGTGCCCCTTATTTCGCGAATTTTCAAATTTTAAGCAAGCAGTAAGCACCCCCGTAAAATTTTTCCTTTCACGCCAATAATAAACTACGAATTTTTTCAGATTTTTTTAATCACGGGAAACCGTGCCGCATTAGTTTTGAAAAATCCCAATCAGGACCAAAATCAGTTTTTTTTTTTTTTTTTTTTTTTTTTTTTTTTGGTAAAAAAAAAAAAACATTTATTTTTTATTATTAGTTTTGCGTAAATCTCAAATCTGAAGTCCGTTTTTCACATCTGCTTTAGTTTTTGAATAAAAAGTAAAAATTGAGCAAAAAAAAAATGGCGTAATGTGACAAAGCACACTAAGTCTGTAATTTTGCTCATATTTCTATCTTTAAATCAAAAACTGAAGTGGATATGAAAGAACGGACGTTAAATTCGTAATCTACGCAAAATTTCCGCTAGGAACTGAGTGTTTTTTCACAAAACAAAAAAACAATTCCTTGCGTCGGAGGTGAAAAAACGTATCTCCATCGTAAATATGATTGGAGATAGTCTGTTTCAACATTTCGCGAACGTGTCATGTGACCACAAGCTTCCACCAACATGAGCGTGTAAACTTGTTGTCACATGATTTTTAGAAACAGTCGAAACACACTATCTTCAATTATATTTACGATTTAGATACGTTAGTTCAGGTCCGACGCACGGAATTATCAATTTTTCGGCCCTTTCGGGAATTTTTCAAAATGAAACTCCATTTTCGAATTTCAAGTTAAAATCGGTTTCCCATTATTTAAAAAATCTGAAAAAATTCAGAGTTTATTACCATCCCAAAAGGAAAACTTTGCGGGGATGCCTTGCTTCAAATTCCGAAATTCGCGAAAATAAAAGACACCCTCATTTTCGTAATTAAAAAGCTTTCGGTGAAATTATTTTAATGTGAGATTTCAAAATCGGATGTATATGACCTTTAATTAAGTAAGGTGGAGTGTTGGTTCATATTGTTACACTTTAAATGTAATTAGAAATTTATGCGACACATTGATACAAGAAGCTTTACCACGTCAACCTATCTCTTGGTAAAATTCCCTTGAGTTACACGATTTTACCGACGACGTTCCTTAAAGTCATTCTGAGAATTTCGATCTTGAGGAAAAATCGAGTAAAAACCCGTTTTCAATAACTAATAGACTCATTACGTTTTTCATTGTCCCGTAATGAATGAATGGGGAAAAAAATGTCGATTTCCTTTACCGAAATTCAAATTTTTTTTTTATAATAATACAATCAGTGAATCTTAAACCCACTTCGAAGGGTGATAAAAATGCACTTAATCCTTTGACAACTAAGTAATCAAGGGAGAAAAGTTAATGTAAAATTCATGCCCGTGAATAATTTACCAAATCGAGCAAATTTTTTTTTTTTTTTTTTTTGTTTTTTTTAATGTAGGGGTCTAAGCCTCTTTAGATAAAAATAGAAATAAATTGTCGGGAGGCAAAAAAAAAAAAAAAAAAAAAAAAAAAAAAAAAAAAAAAAACTTTCCGATTTGCCGATTAAGAATAAAAATTTAAATCAGGAATTAAAGCTTCTTTTTTTTTCACTTTGCATACTGATTTTTTTATTCGCTCATCAATAAAAAAAAATTCTAATTTTCGTTTACTATTCTTTCTTTCCGCAATAAGAGGAAAAGGAAAGACAAAAAATAAAATATTTTTATACAATCTATACCAAGCGGTTTTTCTTCCAAAATGTCGATTCTATACTGGATGGCAGAGCCTTGAGAAAACTAAGCACATAACAGAGATAAGCCTTAAGAAGAAAAAAAAAGGAATCTTTTCGATTTCCATCGAAACGTGATTTCGAGAATTTTCTTAAGATTCCCGTTTTTCACTTTGGAAAAAAAATCAACTCTTCAGACCGATAACTTCCCTCAATGCACGAAGGATTATTTATTCGGATTTTACAACCCGCGAGAACTTGTTTTTACAGCTTAATGATTTGAAAGGGTAGTCATTTATGGCTGTCATCAAAAAACTAATCAAATTAAAAGACTAATGATAATAAACCATTGCAAGATGAAAATTTTAATGAGACATTTCTTAAATAAGGTGCTTTAGTTAAGTTAAAAACTTCCCCCTTTCTTTTTTTTTTTTTTCTTTCGTTTTATGTGATGGCAGAGTACATCAATAAAAGTCTCGTTTAAATCTGTTAGATAATATTAAATATATCGAATAAAATAGATTTTAGGTTAGATTTATGTATGTGGAAGGATCATTCTTAAAGTCAGCATCTCAAGTGTCTGTAAATTTCCCGTATTCGATATTCAGTCTGCAAAATCGTTACGACGAATCACTTGACCTGAAGAAAATTAAAGTTTAGATGTTTCAGCGATAAAAAAAAAAAAAAAAGTTTAAAAAGTCCGCTGAGGAAAGTGACACGTCTTGTTAAATTAAACCAGATTTGACTTCTTTTTTTTTTTTTTTTTTTTTTTTTTTTTTTTTTTTTTCAGTTAAATCGTTTCGTAAAATGTTCATTTTTTTTTTCCTCTAAAAAAGTCTTGCAACACCGGCGGAAGGTAAAAAGGAGATTTTCATTCGGGGAAAGAAGATTCCAGGGGGGTGCAACTCTTACGGAAGGTTTGGTTCTTCGGCCATATTGAAATCCACAGCCTTCTGTAATTTGGATGACATATGTTCTGTCGCCTATATATAAGAACCCTTGTTTTGGCTATCGCAATTGGTTTGTTGCAGTGGCTAAATGTGTTGAATAGGGATGGACACAACACAAGACAACACAAGCACAAGACGGTCTTGTTTAGTTCTTGTGTATTGCTCAAGATCTTGCAACATAAGGCAGTGAAGCTCTAAGTTAATATTTTTTTCTTCTCCCACTTTTTTTGTAATGGCGGTGAAGAAAAAAGTAAACAAAAAAATATAAACAAAGCCATATAATTATTTGGCGAAAGGAATTGCGTCCATTGCCCAGGTAATTGTCCTATTTACATCAAATCACATTGCAAACATGACATTTTCCAAAACGTTTTGCATGGTAAAACGTCATGTTTCACATATAATCAGAAAATATAGGAAAATCTTGAACAATTCTCAAGCCAAGGCAAGATCTTGTTTTTCATTTGTTTTCAACGCAAAACCACAACACAACACAAGAAATCTTGTGTTGTCGTCCATCCCTAGTGTTGAAGCATCTGCCTACCAACCAATCGGTCGTGGGTTCGATTCTAGGCTTTTTTTTTCTTTCTTAAGAATTTAGCGCCATCTAGCGAGTCGGATGACAAACTAAGACCTCTCGTTTGCGGAACCAATTTTCAACATTGAGTCACATCTCTACGTAGTTTTATTTGCTCTGTGGAAGATTCCAAGCTTCTCTCAAGAATAAAAAAATATTACTTTTACAATAGTCCGCCCTAAATTCGAAGCATCGCAAGCTGATGCAGAAATAACGTAATCGAGAGAAAGACTCTCGTTTTCTTTCAGGAAGAAGTACGTAAAAATTTCGGTTGGCTTGGGGTTCGTTTAAGTGTTGCGTCAGCATGAAATTGAAAATATTTGACCGCGTCTTATGGTCAGCAAAAGTCAGCATAGCATGTACCCCTCTCCGAAAATAGCGTCAGATTAAAAAATATATCCCCTCTTCCCTCGCTCATTAAATTAAATTATTGAAGGTTCATGAAAGTACATCAAGGTTCACTTTCCACTTCTCGATCATTTTAATTTTTCAATTTTTATTTTTTACCGATTTTTTTTCAGCGCTAAAAAAACTTGCTTATCTTATGCCCATCGGCTCAAGTACCCGACTTATATCTCTGCCCATTCGGCTCAAGTACCCGACGAAATTTTTTCTCTCAATGTTGTTTGTTTGTCCATAAAAGTTTAGGACTTTAGAGATTTCGGCTTTTGTAATATTATAAAAGGCGATAGTTTTTCCTCTTAAAATTGCTTATCTTAACAATAAAACTACCGGTACGCTGAGAAACCCCATCATTATTTTGGTTCCGGAAAAGCTTAAAAAAATTTATTATAGGCCTAATATTTTTGTAAATTATGATAACTTCAAGCGAATTTTACGATAAAATGCTGGCGTCAAATGTGCGCAAAACGCCTAATCTCCCTTGTTAGCAAAAGTCAGCATTTTAGGTACATCTTCCGCTACTGGGGCCGTTCATAAATTACTTTAGCACGTTTATTTTATTTATTTATCTATTTATTTATTTATTTATTGACTTATATTTGACGTTAGGGAGGAGGGAGTATTCAAAATTCTAACTTTTGCTAACACGGGGGGGGGGGGGAAGGGGGGGGGAGGAGTTATATCTAACGTTAGCATTTGTTTCATGTAATAAACGAACGAAAATGAAAATAATTTAAATTTTTTAAATTAAGTAGCCTAACTCACCTAAAAAAAAGAAGAAAAAAAAACTATAGGAGGGGGTCAAAAATTTCCAAAATTATGATCACATAATTTATGGAAGGCCCTTCTTCTCTCCAAAGTGTATTTCAGCAGCTCCTTTCCAAAGAAAAAAAAAAAAAAAAAAAAAAGCTAGTCGAGAACCGCGTTTTAATTTTTTTTCGAAAAATTTTCCAATTTTTGTTGGTTTAAACGATCTTAATCCATAAAAACAAAAAAACGATTTTTGAGAAAAATTTTGAAGTGTGCGTGGTGACGAGCTACAGTTGACCAGGAAACCGTCACCTCAAGAAAAAAAACGCCATAATTAATTTTTTATGCATAACATAAATAATTTTTACAATTTTTAAAAAATATTTTTAATATATTTTTTTTTTATGAAAAAAAAATTCCTAATCCCCCTACCAGTCTTTCATATCCCGATTACTATAAATTTTGCATATACCGTATTTTTCGGAACGTTCCCAGACAAGACCGAGTGGAAATATTATGAGTGGATATTCATACTTTTTCTACTCAATTCATACGGGGAATTCACCGGGAACCGTTTAAATTTCCACTTCAGATTCGAAATTTGGGAATTGTAAATCGAATTCAAGCGGAAATCGAGTAGAGAAAGTCTTAAGAGGAGGCTTCACGGAATACCGGAAGGAAGGGCTGTTTTGTTTAACTCTCGATTTACGGGGAAAGAAATAAAATTTAAAGTATCTAACGAACTCCTTTGACTTTTTCTTGTGTTTTCGGTACAAGTTCCAACTTGTTTCAAGCAAAACAAAGACCAGGAAAACAAAATCAAAGTTTTTCGACCGCAATTTTTTTTTAAATTATTTTCCCGACGCCCATTTTTCAGACAAGTTGAAACTTGCACTAAAAATTCCAGGATATGCCAGAGGTGTTCATTAGATACCTAAAATTTTGATTTTTTCCCTCGTAAATCGAGTGTTAGAAAAAACAGCCATTCCTTCCGGTATCCATGAAGCCTCCTTTTAATATCAGGGTGCACGGAGTGCACCAGCCAAGTTTTAAATGCACTCCACTGTGCTCCCTTTACATGAGTGGTTAACTTGACGATTTTGCGCATCTATAACAAAGGATCTAGAAGTGGTACGGAATCGGTATTTTTTTTAAAAGATTTTCGCTAGCCCAGTTATGACATATCCCGAATTACATTTTTCCAAAGTTGCTCATTCCTGAGATATAGAGCTTTGAAAACGGGTAGTTTGAGCGTCATATAGCCATATATATATATATATATATATATATATATATATATATATATATATATATGACAGAACGAGCATAATTCAACATCGCGCAAAAAGGAAACAACAAAACAAAAAACCAAATGCCTAACATCTTTATTCCATTATCAGTGTTTTATTATACCAAAAGGATGAAAAAAAAAAGTTTGACATGCAAAAAGGGAACAAAAATACATAAACTGTTTACGTCGTTGAATGGGAGATAAACAAAACAGTTTTTTTTTCCATACATAGAACTATTCGGGAACATGCCTTTTCTTATTTTTACTATATAAGACCGGAAGGGGGGGGGGGAGGGGGTACTCGAAATTCTTACTATTTCTTACATCGGGGAAAGGGGAGTTTGGCGAATCTTACGTAAGAATTTCTATTATAATTTATTGTTCAGAATTTTTTTTTATTTTCAAAAAATTAATTTTAGTTTCCTTTTTTTTTTTTTCAATTTAAAAAAATTGAAATTTTTTTTTACACTAATTTTTGAAAAATAAAGATAGATTTTTTGATGCATTCAGCATTCTCTACAATAAAACACTCAATTTTCTGTTACGATTTTCTTACAGAAATAAAGAAATGAACTCTGTCTAGGTTTGAGAAAAATTTTACTTTAATTTAAAATTCGCGCTAAAAAAAGGGGGGGGAGGTCTGCGAAAATCTTGCGTAATATAATAGGGGGGGTCAAAGAAATCTTACTAATTCTTAGAATTCTTACGAAAGGGGGGAGGGGATCTAAAAATCCGAAAAAAATTCTAACGTAATACTTGAACGTTCCCTATAGTCTAATAAGAAAAATTTATTTTATTGATTTACTATAAAAAAGAAACAAAAAATCTTTCAAATTTGTTTATTTTTTTTCCGCTTTGTTCTACTTTATAAAAAAGGTAACTCAATTTATTAATGAGTAAGGACTTTTTTTTTCAGCGTGAAAGCTTAAGCGGGGAAAAATTCCGAGACATTTTTAATATTACCCATATTGAAATTAAAATTTTAGTTTTAGTTTGGGACCTGGCAAAACTATGGCCAGCTTTTTGCAAGGCCAGGGTTCTAAAATGCAGTATTTTCATAATTCTTTTAATTTTTTAAATTGTCGTTATTCTGAAAAATTAATTACAAATGATTTCTGAGAGATTTTCAAAAATCCGGAGTTTTTGTAAGGCCAGGGTTCTAAAATGGAGCCTATGACAAACCCCCGAACTTTTGAGAACCCGAATCGGGGCTCTGCAAATTCTGGGTTCTGAAAGTACTATAATTTTCC